>OX596381.1:10528752-15455667 GCA_951394425.1 Tipula unca | reverse complement strand
AACATTACATATTTTCGGGGGTACTCAAATAATCAATTTTCAGAGAATAGCCTGAATACTTTTCATAATTTTTATGGAAAGTTTAGCTTTATTTTAATTTTGAAAGTTTGAGCTTCAAGTTTATAAATCTTGATTTCCATCCATTTTGCGAATATCTATACTGACAGATCGTCCGCGGGTATACTATTGCCCGCTGCTGGCTTGCGGTTAAATTTATAAAGTACATTTTCTAAATACGATTCTATATATTCTCACCGCTCTCACTCAATTATATATTATTCTCACAATAATTTTGTATCGATATTTGTTTATAAGAAGTTTTGTTTTAATTTGTCTTTGCTTGGTTTATTCATTTGATATGCGCATTACTTGTTTTTAATAATATTACGATTTGTTGAAAACGAAAGGAATCTATAAGATGGTTTTTAATATGTATATTTTGTTCTCTTTCTTTGTGGCTTACTTGTGTATGTAGCTGTGTTTAATTTAAGATTTATCTGAAATATTTGTTTTATATCTTCTACATTTTTATTATCATCATTAATTGAAGTAATTATTATTTTTTTCTATACATTTCGTTTTTATTATACTCAAGACATTTTTATTTTATAAAATAAATCGATAACACAGATACCCTGTAACTATTTAATAAGTATACATAATCTATTTAGGGGTGATATTTGATTAGGGTAGTTTTTTGGGTTAGTTAGTTTAAAATTGAAGGTTAAACTGGGCGAGCATAAAATTGATTTACTCGAGATTTTGGTTTCTTGACAATGCGTTTGGCATTTAATCAAGATTGCACAGCGAACTCGTCACACGATATAAGTCCTATTTCATAAATGTACAGTAAAGGTGCGGCAACTTTTAATTCGTTTTAAAAATGTATAGTAAATAAAAATAAAATAAATATTTTCAAATGATTAGTACTTTATTTTCAAGAGTAACACCTTCCGGTTAATAATGAAATACTGTTTCAATGACGGCCTCGGCTGGATCTGCAGTACTCCATTCTATCGACCAAATTTTTAAGAGCCTGATGGTCATTCCTATATGGAGGATGTTTGTGTAAAATGTCTTTATTTGAAATTATCAAGTTGTGGGCCGCGTCATTACTTACTAAGAGAAAAAATTGGTGCCGCCTGAGAACCTCGATCTCGAATACAAATTGGAATGCCATAATCGATGCATGGAGCACCATCTTAACTGAGTTCTACCGGAATTTAATTTATTCTATGCCTAGACGCCTCACCGAGGTTCTGAATGTAAAAGAAGGTAACACAATCATACCAATTAATTGTTTAATGTGTTTTTGCCTAATTTTAATTATTGGAATATTATAAATTATTTTTTGCTCTATTTTTGATCTGCACAAATAATTAGGATGGAACCATCATGGATAATAGATGGAACCATAATTTTAATATTTAAAAGACATTGCCACGACATATGGAATTCTTTTTGTTCGCCATTTTCTTCAAACTTGATAATTGGCAATTTGTTAGACCTATTGTTTTGCCGCTGAGCTTTCTTCTGGTTTTCCGATTTATGTGCTGGGATTCCAATTTTTTGTAGGTATAGGCTCCTAACAAAAAAAAAATTAAAGATTTTTGTTGGTTAAATTTAAATCGAGGACTAGAAATGAAATCCGCCTTTTCGTTTCGCTGGCAAAATTTCTGTAATCGCCGAAAATGTTTAACGCAATTCTAAGACATCAACAAGATTCTTTCTTTACAAAAGTCTATATCTATCGAAAGGCGATATGATGCTACAATTGTTCTAGCTATACTATCAAATAAACCATCTCGATGCGAACGATCTGTTTACTTAGGTAAATGGACATCAAAGATTAATTTAATCACTAAACTTTCAGATTTAAGCTGAGAAACTATTAAAATCATATCTATATTTCAATTTCAGATTAGAGTCAGTGACAAAGTTCCTTCATGTATTTGCAAATCATGCGACGAAAAACTTATGAGCGCCTATAAATTTAAACAAGAGGTCGAAAAAACTGAGAAAAAATTTATCAAACTTATACCACAGTCCTCGGAATTGGTAATCAAACAAGAACACGATATTGAAGAGATTATAGACTCAAATAGCATCGAATGCTATGACTTATTACTCAAAGATGAGGATGATGAGGAACTGTTGGATGAAAATAAAAGTGATAGTGATGAAGAATATGTTCCTAATGCATTAATACGAGCACTTTGTAATACGAGCAACACTAATAAACGGGTTAAACTTACGCCAGTGTTACGGTCATCGGGGAACAAAGATGGAAGTGAATCAAGTAAATTAGGTAAGCTGATTAATTTATCAAACATGCGAAAGATTTGTTTAAATTATTTTTTAAACACTACTTAGATGAATACGAAGCTAACGAAATTGATAGGGAGCGATATGAAGAAGAGGTCAAACATATCCAAAGTAATCTAGAAACTGGGGTTTATAAAACATTAAAAAAACGTGGTACAAGTCGGGCCTGGAGTGTTTTCGGCAGTATTATGGACAACAATAATAAGATAATCAAAGGATTTATAGTGTGCCGCGTGTGTCATATGGTGACAAAACATAATCCGCTTGCAACCACTAATTTATTGCGGCACAAGTGCGTCCTAGATTTCTATGAGAAACGAATTCAGACCATACCACAAGACAAGGAAGATATTAGCGGAGCCGTCTTAAAATTCTGTATAAAAAATTGTATCCCTTTCAATGTAATTAATCGTAATGCATTCGTTGAATTGATCTCGAGTATTGTGGCCTCGGTTAAAAAATATCGATCAATATCCAATGTGGAATATTTATTGCCGCAAAATGATATCGTGACGCATGAAATTATCATGTTGCGCAACAGATATATAGAATCAACGCGGGAAAAAATCCAAAATATAAAAACATTTTCAGTGACTGCCGATTTTTGGACAATCCATTCGGCTAAAATTTGTATGTCACTTAAAATACACTATATTGATGAGAATACATTTGGTGAGCGATTGTTAGGGGTACGTTCACTGGACCCCGGCCAAAATATAAACGAGAAAATTTCAGAAATTTTCACCGAATACAATATGTCTAATCCGGAGAATGTTTATGTCGTAATCAATCCGAATGTGGCGATTGAAAATAAAATCGCTAACTTTCCAGTTTGCACCACACTCGTATGCGCACATTACATAATTGATACGATTATAAATAATGCGATTGTCACGTTCGAGCCCATCAACCGTATAATCTACCACTGTCAATGTTGTTTAGCAACTAAACCGAAATACAATTTGAAATGGCAATTTTCACTCGACATTTTCAAATCGGTGATTGCGGGTTGGAAGAAATTTTCAAAGTTACCGCATGCCAAAGATATAAATGTGAATGATTTGATTGAGATATCGAAACTGCTAGATGAATTTAAATTAGCCACAATACAATTGCGACGTTTTAATGTACCAACGCTTCACGATGTGTATCCAATGTATTTAATGTTATTTGAGCTGTGTAATGTGACCGAAAATACAGGCAGTTTTGTAGCAACATTTAAGACGGTGATAAAAAATCAAATGATCGAAATTTGGTGGCCAAATATACGAATTGAGCACAGGGTGGCACTTTTCTTATTCCCACTGTGCAAATCGCTTACTAATTTACAGGAGCTAGAGAAAGAAGATATATTTAATTTTATCGAGCGTATTACAAATGTCGATGTTACGGTAACTGAAAAGCCGTCTGTATCTACAACTCCCACATCATCGTCGCGCGTTTCAAATCGATTCGCCCGATTTTTCATCAAGAAAGAAGATAAACCATCGAATGTGGTGCGCGACGAAATAACCAGCTACATGAACGAACCGATCGATCCTAGCTTCATAAATGTATTGGAATGGTGGAATGATCGGAAAAATACGTACAAATATTTGTATCGAATTGTCCAGCGATTCATGTGCATACCGGCGACAAATAATTTAATATTTTGGCGTGATATTTATGGGTTAAATATTAGTGTCCTACAAGATACAGGTAATGTTCGAGATGATCGATTGGATTCAATACTCGTGCTTAATTCAAATATGCGAGCGGATAATACGTATTCGACACTGTTTAATGAGACTAAGTTAAAGAAAGATGAGAGTTTGTGAATAAAATGTTTATTTGGTGTGATATAAAAATCTGTCGTTTATTTTATGAATATAAGAATGCCCGAATGCTACTAACAAGTTAGGGATGGGCGAGGTAGATTACGCCATGTGATCTAATTTGTTTTTTGTCAACGTCGACAATAAAAATAATGTCAACAACCTACGATATTTTAGCGATTTGAAAACGAATGCATAATTAAATTTCCCCGGATTATTTTTAATGAAGGTTATAACCTTTGTGTAAAGATTTATATTGATCTTAAGCATATACGCCGATGGTCGAGTAAGCAGAGTCAATGCTCTTGAAATCGTAGACTCGATTTCAAGACTCGTCAGCGGCAATACTTTTTAATTTAATTTCTGCTGTAAATTTCGTTCAACACAGCTTCGGTTGAAAACTACATTCAATTTCTGCAAGAATAAGAGCCATCTCTTGTGTCTGAACGTAATGAAAATACATCTACGGTAATGGTCAAATAAGCATAGTCCATTCCTATTGCTAAAATTTTCAATTTTCTCTATTGAATTGGCAAATATAAAAGATTTGTATAACAATATGTATATTCGGCGGCGGTGCAGTTAACATAGTCATTGCTTTTGCATTCGTGGACTCGAGTTCAATTCTCGTCAGCGTCAATACTTTTTTAATTTTATTTCTTCGGCAAGTATAAGAGGCATCTCTTGTGTATGACCGTAATGAAAATGTAAGAGCCGTCTATTGTGTATGACCGTAATGAAAATGTAAGAGCCATCTCTTGTGTATGACCGTAATGTCTATTGAATTGGCAAACATAAAAGATTTATATAGCACTAAATTTATACACGCCGGTGGTGCAGTAAGCAGAGTCGTTGCGTTTGGAATTGTGAATTTTCAAGAGTTCAAGCCTCGGTTGTTTAGTAGCATTTAAATAATTTTTAATTTAATTTATTTAATTTCTACTTTCAATTGGTAAATATAAAGGATGAGTATAGCATCAAATCAGTGTATGGAATTGGTGAGGGGGTAAAGTAAAGTAAGCGGTGTTATAGGTTTGGAATGGTGTGGAGTTGTGTGCAGTCTTCGAATTTCGATTAAGGGTTAGCAAATTTTAGCAGGTATCCAAACATTTATCAATTAAATTTAAAAATCGCTCGCTTTTTTATTTAAAAATGACCAATTTGCAATAAAATAAAAAATATAAATAAATTGAGCCGCTCGAACACCGCCATACATAAAAATACTGATATTCTAAGCGTTTATAGCTGCTATTTGAATAAAAAATTGAAAATTTTAGCAACGGCAATGGACTCTGCTTATCTGACCATCGCCGTACAATAGCATTACCGCATGGAGAACATGGAAGAATATTGAAGTTTTGAACAGAAGCTGAGTTGGATTTGAGTAGTTTTATTTCACCATCACCAATTTGACAGGCGAAATTAAATCAAAAAATTGTTTGGCTCGATCGAGAATCGAACTAAGGAACCATAAATCCAAAGTCACTGACTTTGCTTAATGGACCACCGCCACATATTTATTCCATGCTATACAAATTTTTTAAATCTGTCATTTGAATAGAAAATTTTGAAAATTTTAGCGAAGGCAATAGTTTATTTCACCATCGCTATTTACCCATCTTGTATAGATGCCACTATTTGAAAAATATGAAAATGTTTAATCACTGAAGCTGTGTGTTGAACCAAATTGAATACAGAAGAAATTAAATTAAAATAACTCCCGCTATGGGACTCGAACCTTCGTCCACGAATCCAAAGTCATCCACTTTACTACCTCGCCCACCACCGTATGTATGTTTGATGTTATGCAAATCTTTTATACTTTCCAATTAAATTGAGAAACTTGGGGTAAATTTTTTAACAGAAGCTGAGTTGAAGCAAAAATGTCCCAACATTAATATCGTTTGAAACTTAACTGAACTGCACAGTGCCAGACTGCCAGGTGCAACATTTAATGCGATGACATTCCATGCAGCGTATTTCGAAGTTAAAAATCTGACAAGCTATTCCTCCTTATGTTCTTAATAATTATAAAACTTCCGTTCCAGTCAATGATGCTTGATGCGATTTTCTAGGTGGGCCACAATATTGACCATACAAGTTTTAAGTTTAAGTCAATTTTCATTTTTCCCTATTCGAATGGTGAGTATAAAAGATGGATTTATCACTAATCAAATTGTAAAGCAGTGGTTAAGTTAGCAAAGTAGTGGGGGTTTGATTAGTGGACGTGAGTTCAAGCGGCATTCGGACTAAGGTTTTTTAAATTTAATTGCATCTTACAAATTAGTTCAACTCAGCTGCTATTAAAATTTTCATATTTTTCCAATTAATTGCCAAGCATAAAAGAGGGACGTAGCAGCAATGAAAATGTATGTCGATGGTCAGATAAGCAGAGCCCAGAAATACTTTTGGTTATAAAAAAAATCGATCAGGTCAGGTATTTTTCCTGGGTCAGTTGGCCAATATGTTGGTTTTCCAGTTGAAATGGTTTCACATCCATTTTCTTTAATGGCAATCAGTAATTCTTTTCCTTTAGTTGTAGTTAATCTAGAACCCCAGTGAGTATTAATCGCATTGAAGTCACCACCTATTATGAACCTTTTTCCCAGGCTCTTGAAGAACTCTGAGTAATGTTTGTTTTTAATAGAATGTCTTGCTGGACAGTACAATCCTGCCACAATAATAGGAAAGTTGTTGGTTTTTATATACATGAACAAGTGTTTTTAATAACTCGATAGCACTTATAGCCTTCCTGAACTCGAATTTGTTTTACTATGGAGTGGGGTGTGTTAAATTTAATGGCACGGTCATAGTTAAAGTTCCCCGGATTATTTTTTTCCGCTGTTTTTTCCGATTTTTCTGCGAGCTGTTCTATACCGTTCCACCGTTATAAAGAGGGCCCCACTCTTTATAACGCTATATATCGTTGTTTTGGGTCAATTTAATAATTTTGTAATGAATAGATTCATGGTATTTGAGCACGATTAGTTTTAAATTCCGTTCGTTTTGACGAGATTTCAATGCATTGACGGACATTCTATAAAACTATCACCAATAGCGCATTGTTCCTAAAGAAATTTGGTCACCCTTTAGTTTAGAACTAATAAAACCATTCTAGGAATTGTCTACATTATCGACGTTGTCTACGTTGTTGACGTTATCTACGGGTTGTCGACACGTCAATGTAGAAAATAATAGATGACGCATAAACGCCCATCCCTGCCAACAAGCCATAAAAGCATATAATTGGTTTTTTAGAAAATATAAGAGAAAAAATATAACTTTTGGAAGCAGGAAATGTATTTCTGATTTGTTTATGAAAATTATTATTTCATTCTACTACCAATTAATTCAGTAAATTTATCCAATTTAAATAAAAAAAAATATGCAAAATGCGATCTTGCCAGGAGTCGAACCTGGAATCTTCTGATCCGTAGTCAGACGCGTTATCCATTGCGCCACAAGACCATATGTATTGGGAAATTTTATCATAACTTGACTAAACTTTGATTAAGTTGTATTTGATATCAAAGAATTCGAGTGAAGCAAAAAAATCCGGGCTTTTATTCCGACTTTAAAACTATACCGATGGATGTTTCACATAATATCAGTTTAATAAAGACAGGAAACAATGCCCCATTTTGGGCGCCATCCTACTTAACAATAAAATTATCCAATGAACACATGGGAATACACAATAGTAGTGTATATTGTGTAAAAACTGGTATTAACTCCATATGTATAAGGTATCATCTCTGAAAAAAAATCGCCGGTTCAGTAACTTAATCATTAAAAGTCAGATGTTCAATTACTAGTCATTACTTGTGCTAGGTAGTGAACACAGATCAACAGTTATTGTCTCGAGAAACCTCTATCTAATTCGTCGATACGACAGAAATAATGATATCGTAGGATTCATCTAGTAGGCAAAAGGAATAATTAAATGGTTCCTGCGTCTTCACATCGTTAAAGCTCAAACTATTAAAAAAACAGAAACAATAACTTATACAGACAAAAAAAATTTCGTAGCTCTTTTTTATTAATTTGATAATTAGTACTCAATACAGTTAATAATAAAAAATAATCTTATAAATCGTAATCAGTTGTGTTAAATAATTTAACCTCAGTTTAAACTGGTTTATAATCCAATTTACTTTCTAACTTCTTGTTATCCGAAATCTTTCTAACCGCCTTCATAAAATCTTCCTGAATCACATATTCACGTTCTGCTCGAATTGCAAAGAGACCTGCCTCTGTACATACATTTCTCAAATCAGCACCATTAAAATTATCGGACAATTTAACGATGGCTTCATAATCGATTTCACCATGTTTCGCGATAGGTTGGGCGTGAATTTTTAAGATTTCCAATCGGGCTTGTTCATTGGGAAGAGGAATTTCAATTTTACGATCTAAACGTCCGGGACGTAATAAGGCTGGATCTAGAGTATCGGGACGATTTGTAGCCATAATCATTTTAACCTGGCCTAATGAATCGAAACCATCCATTTGGTTAAGTAATTCCATTAGAGTACGTTGGATTTCACGATCCGCTGACGTACCTTCGGAAAAACGCCGACCACCAATAGCGTCAATTTCGTCCATAAATATAATGCATGGTTGATGATCGCGAGCATAGTTGAACATTTCACGAATTAAACGGGCACTTTCACCGATGTACTTATCGACGATAGCACTGGATACAACTTTTAAGAAATTTGCGTCTAGCTGCGATGCCACGGCCCTTGCGAGTAAAGTTTTTCCTGTACCGGGTGGCCCATATAGTAAACAACCTTTTGGTGGTGTAATACCAACACGCAAAAATAATTCAGGATTCATCAACGGAAGTTCAATGACTTCACGGAGTTCACGAATTTGTTCGGATAGGCCACCAATTGCGGAGTAGGTTACATCGCCGGGATCTTCATGCGACATGTTGTATACGAGAGGATCGACTTCACGCGGTAGGTACCGCATTATTGTAAGTGTAGTCATATCTAGCGCTACCCGGGTTCCAGCCTTCAATTTTGTCTTGTCCAATTGTCTTCGACATCCAACTACATATCGCGGTCCATTTGTTGCTTTTACAATAACTAGAAATAAATTTGTACACATCAATAAGTTGGTTCAATAGAGCACTGCTATATTGGGGCACCTACATTTATCTTCAGTCAATTGTTTGAGCACTTCTCCAACAATTTGGCCAACACTTTGAAGTGCTTTCAAATCATTCTCCGATTTATCAAATTGTTTAGTTAAATCTTTTAATTGTTCACGCACTATATTAGAAATAAAGGAAAAGTTTACTTATTTGGCCAATTTACAAGTCAATGGAATGATTTTGCTGTTTTGTCATACATAAAGAAAATAACATAACCTCATAATATTTAGTCGACTTACTTTCTTTTAAACGAGATTCAACTTCCTTGTGCTCCAATAATTTCTTTCGGTAATCTTGAAGGCCTTTGTCCCTTATTGGATCAGCAACAGCAGCAGTCATTTTTATTAGGATTTAATTGATGCTTTACGGTAAAAAATGAATATTACAATTTGTGATACTTTTCTGTTTAATGATTTGACACAACTAAATAAACATGGTCGTTAATTTTATTATAGGTTTGATAATCCGTTTGTTGGGTGTGATTGATTGTAAGATGTCTCTGCACTCAACTAATGTTATAATTATAAGGTTTCTAGGGTTTCTGTAATTTTAAAGAACTGTTCGTTATTACACAAGGGTCGAGTTAACTTTGGATTAAATCCGAGTTATCTTCGTTAGTGTTTATGATTAGAGTCATGTTGTAGTCGAGTTGAAACCTAGTTATAAACGTCATATTTAAAAATTTATTTCAGTGAGAAACAACTAAACTAGACATATTTATTGTTGTTGTTATTTACTTGACTACGTTTATTTACTTATTTAGAGTTAACTCGACTTGACTCTATAAATTTGTTAGGCTGAGTCGAGTTATTCACAAAATGACTCGACTTCGTTTTTAGCGAATGAAGGCCTAGGTTAAAAACTCTTAACATAAACGTACTAATTATGAGTAGTTAGGATATACGCATAAAGTTACGCATATAAGACGTGGTACAGTAAAATTTGCAAATTCTAAAACGGCAATAAGTATTTCATAAACAACGAATTTTTAATTTCTTTATTCCATTATGTTCCTACATATTTGTTATTAATGAAAAATCATCTAAACTATTTATTAATTAATTGCCGGATGAAAAGTCGAACTTTGGAGCGGACGGCCACCTTTAAGGCACGCACAGATAAATTTGGAACCAAATTCGTACTTTTTATCCATTTTTTTTTTTAAATCTTCCATATTCTTTGCTGCCTTGTGGGTCTTTCTCAATTTAGTTTTCATTATTGCCCAATATCGTTCGATTGGACGAGGTTCAGGACAGTTGGGCGGATTGACAAATTTGGGAACAACACACACGTTGTTAGATTCGTACCATTCTAATGTTTTTTTTAGAGAATGACATGACGCTAGATCAGGCAAAAACAAAGTACCAACTTGGTGCCCACGTGAAAGAGGCAGGAGTCGCTTTTGGAGGCACTCCTTAATGTAATTTTCCGAAGATATTGTCCCTTGCGTGATGTACGGATCACTTCTAGAGCCACATTGGCAAATAGCCTGCCAAACCAAGTATTTTTTCGGAAACTTTTCAGGTTGGATAATTTTAAATTTCATGTCGACACTCAGTTTATCCTTTACAAAATAATATTGGTTACCTGGCAGAGATTTGAAATCAGCTTTAACGTAGGTTTCGTCATCGATTACCAAACAATCATCTTTTTTGTCCACCAAAAGTTTGTATAGCATTCGGCTTCGTCGGATTGCCGTAGCTTGTTGTTTACCTTCACGCCGTGCGGTACTTTGAATTGAACTGAACGATCGAAAATCACACCTCTTTTTAATTCGAAGAATTCCCACATGATTTGTGTTATTTTTCGTTAAATCCCTCAGTGATAGGTTTGGATGGTTTTTCAGAGCGTACACCACTTTAGTTTCCAATTTTTTATCAATATGGCTCGATATGTCTGTTCCAAATTTTTTATTGACGCTCTGAGTTTCCATAAACCGAATTATAATCCTTCTAACGGTAGAATATGTAGAATTAGCTTTTTTTGCGATGGATTTGTATGTGAGACTTTGATTTTCCAAATAAAATTGCACAATTTGTTTGCGAAATATCTCTTGATTTGATGACATTTTGCAAACGACTGATTTAAAACAAATAAATATTACACAGCCTGCTTTGTAACTTAACGGCAAATTACAATTTATGTTGTTTTTTTTTATTTGATTTGGTGCGTTCGTCAAAAATAAAGCGACATTGTGTGCAAATTTTACTGTACCACGTCTTAGATGTGCTTGCTATTGCTAAGTACTATTATTTTATTTTTATAAATTAAGTAGCATAATATGATGTACTCTGCAATTAAGGGTTAAGTAGCACGACAACGTTAAAAGGACAGATTTTGTAATAAGCATTTTTACTGGGCCATGTGACAATTACTCTCGTTCTTATTCTAAATTTTAGTTTGAATTCCTTTCAAATGTCGAGTCAAATAATAAAAATTCAAATTTTATTTATTAAAAATTTATTAATACGGCATAATTTAAATAAGTACATGTTAAAATAAATTAAATCTAATGAGCTTACAAAACTAGAGTTAATATGAGTTAAACCTAAGGCTACGTTGACGGTATTGGAGGGGTCAGCACTTCTGCAGTATTTTTTCCCTCCACACCCGCTGTTAGTACGCACGTTATTGGATTTGTGTAGTAGGGCGTCAAAATCGGATGGTAGTGTCCACCAAAATTTGTCAAATAATGGCCAGCGTACAATCCCTGGCGCTGTGCAATTTTTAACCGTGATGTTAATTGTTTCTTCCATTTGGTGCGGCGATTTTGAAACCATGTCTTGATTTGTACTTCGGTTAAATTTAAACATTTTGAGAGTTCCATACGTTTACTGACGCTTAGATATTTATCGTGTTTGAATTCATTCTCGAGACGTTCTAGCTGTTTGGCGCTATAGGCTTGGCGTGGTTTTCGATCGACGCCTGGTTTACGGGATCGTTTTCCTTGCGGCTTTGGTGCTGGAAAAATAAAAGCAATGTTAAAATTATAAATCTTTTGTTTTCTTTATTATAACGCATTCATTGACAGCTTAAGATGATTATTCACTCGCTTCAATTATATTCTACGACGAATTCTATAGGTAAGTAGCCGTTCTAATATAAATGTCAATAGAACATGGTTTATAGTTCATTTAACAAAATGCTACTAACTTCATATTATTTCGCATGGATCAAACGTCAAAAAATAAAAACAAATCATACTTTAGTAAACATTTATGTAATGTAAAATTAATGAAACTATAACAAATTTTAACAGACAACTAGGCATTAGATTAATACGCTTTATTTGTCAAATATGTAACAAAACGTGATGTAAAAATTATATATTTTATATCTGTATATACAAATTAAAACGCGCGTTATTTACTTTAACGGTTATTTATTTCTACTTATAATAAAAGTTTGTTAGATGTAAAGATCACAACTATATTATTTGTGAAATAGTATTAACGCGTTTTTTTCTATATTACGAGTACATAATATCATCATACATATAATATGTAAATTACTGTAACTCGTCCAGGTTTGTATACATATAGTACATATGTACATACGTATACTTATTATAAAGACATTAAATTAGAGTAGAATTTGTTAAAACTTGCTGAAACACCATCGGCCTTAACTGATGATGATGATCATAAAACGACTAAGAAGAAGAAGAAGTAGATGTATATATTTTTTTTAACAGATTTAATTATTCATAAAATGGTTTGTTTATTTTAAAATTTAACACCTTCGAATGAACTATTATTGAAATGTTTTATTATGTACTTATATATTATATAGAGATGTAGGTACACATATGAGAGATGACAATAATCATCAATATTTTTTTGATAAATGTTAACATTTAAATATCAATTTACATAGTTCTTTTTTTTTGAATATTAATCGTACACAAGTTTTGTTAATAAGAAATATGTACAGTTGGTATTTGTTTGATGATGGCACGTCACTTTTTTTTAAGTATGTAACGTTTTAATTTTCGGAGTCTTCTTCAGTGATTTACAATACACTTATTGGTTGCAATTAATGCATAGATACACGACAAATTATGGCTTTAAATGCAATTTCTGTAATTTTCTAGATTCTTGAATTATCAGAAGATATTGCTGTCTACACCACTGCTATTATATAAATTTACCAACTTAATAGTAGCGAAGTACGATAAATTAATTAAATAAATAGTGTTGCCATGTATATAATAGAAGCGTAAACAATATCAAAGGAGTGGCTAATCACAATTAGTTTCGCTAAACGATTTATTTTTTGTAATTATGCACGTACGAATTTTTTGACGTACGCGAGCTGAGGTAAAATTTTTGAAAGAGAAATTCCATTACCATAATACCGCAGACTTATTGTCTGCTCTTTCCCTATGATAGGTCCACCGTTTACTACTGTGCATACATTGTATGCAGAGGAGATTGGAGAGGGAGAGAGAGAACAAATAAGTACTAATATTTGCTAAATTCATTTAACTTATCAAAAATGCACAAAGTACTCGTGATCTATACGGTAAAATAAAATTAAAGCTAAATTAGAAAGTGTAAATTTGGTGTTTTATGAACATCAAGGACAACATTTAGCTCAGTTTTCTTCATAGCAAATTAGTTTAACCGATTAGCAAACTCGTTAGTTGCGTTATATATTATTATTTTACTATCCAAATTATTGTGACAAAAAAATCGCTTCATTGTATTAGATGTATAGAGGAAGAAGTGGTATACCGAATGTTAAATCATTACATTATTCAATGCTACACATCAGACTTGCTAAACTACCTGAAAAATATGATTAACTACGTAGTTAACGCGTAGTTTATGTAGTTTATGTCGTTTTGAACGTCAAATTATTTAGTTCAATGTCGACCTTTCGTGAATAAAACGTCTTTCAACAGATTACAATCAAATTTTAAATTTCGGTGAATTACGGTGATATATTTATATTTAAAGGGAATCGTGATTTAAAAATGACCGGAAAAAAATGTCGGGAGAAGGAAAATACGAGCTCTTGAACGAAATTGATAAGAGTGGGAGGAAGCGGTTAGTCGCTTTGTGCAAATTTTGCAAAGCTATTCTTAAAAATACAACTCAGAGTAGTCTTATCGCTCATAGGTACATATCTTCAAATGATAAAGAATCATTTTCTGAATCTGAAGGATACGCTGCCGTTCAAAATATGCATAATGAAATGAATTGAGATTACCACACCTGATATTGATGCAAATCTGGCTGATGACGATTCCATTATTGAAGCGGAATTGGGAGTGACTTCTATTCAAAACAGAATTAAATAACTTTGTTAAAGGAAGAGAAATTCATCAATTAAAATTAACTTTACTTAATTTTTTTCAGGCCATTCTTGCTTCAGAACAAAATTCAAATTTGTTTAAGGATTCAAACGAGTACGAAGTCTCATTCATTGAGCAGTCATCCTCTTTCAGTGGGCCCGAAAGTTCCACTTCAACTTCCGCTTCATCCAATTTCGTCGTGATTTGGTTCATCATCATCCGCATCGTCATCGCCAACGATGTCATCCAATAATCATACAAGAGCTTTTCGCAGCCCAGAAAAACCTTCGCGCAATGCTCGCATCACAAAGGAAGGTGTTCAATTTCACCTTCGAATTAATTCGTATAGGTTTAAAAAATAGTGCAATTAATGCCGAATAAACATCACGGGTGGGCTAACGAATATGAATTGAAAGTACTTTTATACTGGATGGCAGCCGGTTGTAGTTATCGTGTAACTCAGGCGGTAAGTACACAGGTATAAATGATACCTAATAATTTAGAAATACCATAAAAAGATGTAATTTATAGATTTACTGTTAAATCGATTATCCACAAATCGATGTTAGACCATTTCACGGCACACATGCAGCACATCATAAAACCACCAGCAGATGAAAACCAGATGCAAATTGTGATGAATTTTTGTAGGCGATCTAAAACCGGTATTTTTGCCAATCGAAGCTATATAGATGGACGTCACATACAGATCAAATGTCCTGTGAACAAACACGATGAATACAACAACTATAAGGGTTTTTATTCAATCCAGACCAAGCAGTCGTGGATAGTACCCACTTATTTAATGATATGTGTTCGTCGGTTTTCCAGGTTATGTTCACGACACAAGGGTATTTAAAAATAGTCCGGTATTCAAAAATGGAACATATACCAACAACAACAGATATTTATTAGGTGACAATGCACATTAAACCCATTGTAACAGTCATAACACAGTATAAGAATGCCACTGGATTGCAGAAAAAATTTAACACGGCACATATAGCCGCAATGGAAAAATATTTTTAATAGATCGTTAGAGCTTTGATCCAAAATAGTATTAAAATCGTTTTTGTTGCTTGTATTTTACATAAAATTTGTGTATCTGGCGGAAACTTTGGCCCAATATCTGAAGCTATATATTGGAACAGGATGATATTATTTCATTTTTATAACTAAAAAATTTAAGATAAATTTAATAAAAAAAAAGAAAGTTAATCACGTTACTATCTGATTTATTTAATTATTCGCGCAACGCTTAATCAGAATCGTCTGAACTCGACGATATGAGCAAACCACTAACATTAATAATGGTGTAATCGGTTTTCACCATCTGGCCATATACTCCCATTAGAATATTTATTTATTTTTCAAGTCGTTTGTCTCGTCTCTCGCGTTTTTCCATACATTTGTCATGTTGACTCATTCTGATCTTATTATCTAGAACAGAGCTCGACCTAGACGTAGATGGCGTTGAAGAATAACCTGAGATAGCCGCCGTTGGGTTATAGTTATATGGCTGATTTACATTCAACGAAATTTTTCAGATGAAGTCGTCTTGTAAAAAAATGAGAAACAACATTGAATTCAAGAAAAAACGAGACAGAACTTCATCTTTTTGAAAATCATCAGACGAAACCAGAGAAACAAACCCAAAATTATGGAGCCTTTTATAGAACAAGACAAACGCAGTCATCTTTTTACTAGAAAAGGACGAAAATACGTCATTATTTCGCTATAAAAATATAAATACGGACATTCAAAAGTATAGTAGCCTACGTTCAAAGTTATTTAATATTATACTTCTCTTTGACATATAATATTTTATTGTGTATTTATGTTTTGTTGTGCTGTGTATTTCTGTATTTATGTATTGTTACAGCAAATTAAATAAATAAATAAATCAAAAAAATGGAAGGAAAAAATGCTGGTAAGAATAGTTAATATACCTATATAATGTCTACTATAAAACAGTCGAGACAAATTTTGTGTCTAATTCTCGTTCATAATGAAATTATTCTTTCCATCTTGCTTCAAGATGACCTAATCTTCAAAATTACGTTGAATGTAAATCAGCCATTAGACGCCGAAGGCCGTGAGACGGCGAGTGGTAGTGTCGGTACACTCTCAGGAAATAAATCGTCAACTGTGGGGAATTCAGATATTCTCCATTACTGTTGAAAATATACGTTCTAAGTGTGTGTGCCAAACGAAATAAAAATCGCATAAAAAGTTAAAAAAAATACAATTTTTGATCACGCCAACTTGTAAATATTTTGTACGCTATAAAATGGAAGTTTTTTTTTGGTACTTTGCAGAACCTCATTTAAATTTTTGTATAATTTGCACAAATTAGGCAAATATTTTATAAAACCTTTGCTCATTTTAATGTTTATAACATTTCAACTTTATTTTAATTCAAGAATTTTATATTAAAATGAAATTATAAAATCACGAAATTGCGGTGACAGTAAAAATTGTTAAACGTCATAAATTTTAACTGGTTTCAATTGGCACAGCAAAACAGTTAACAAGTGAGAAAATTTTTTTTATTTTCACCACAGTTAAAATAATTCTTTTTAACTTTTTAACTTCGATTGGCACACACACTTACAAGAAAAATAGTAGGTTATGATTTTTTAACACATTTGTCAAAATTTGTATACGGTTCCAACCGTCATAATTTTTTTTTGAATTTTTCGTGGTGAATAAATTTAATTTTGCTGTCAAAATTTTAATTTTTATCTCGATTTTTAACAACTTTTAATCGTTTCACACAGAGCCAAAGTTTACAACATTAATAATACAAAAATTGAATCTAAAATCATTTTTTTTGAGTGCCTTGAAGCTGCACCAGCCAAATCAGAACGCCACACCGAAACCTAGCCCATAATTTTTTACAATTTTATTACAATTTATTACACCTCACCGTCACTTTGTAACTTTTGATATAATTGTGATATCAAGAGTGTACTTCGGCCAGAATTTATTACAAATTTAATACAGTTCATTGGTAAGACGCCGAAAAATAAAATGTAATTATTTTGTGTAAAAATTAAATTATTTTAATAGAAACCTACAAAGAACAATACCAAAATGTCGATTAAAATCACCTGTAATAATTTATTACACCAGACCGCCACCATATTCTGGATTGAACTTCATATTGTTTACACTATGGTGGCGGTCTGGTGTAAAAAATTATTACAGGCGATAAAATCGAGTTTTTTGGTATTTTTCATTGCCTTGAGGTTCAGTTTGAAGTAACACCGCCTACGATTTTCTCGCGAACGGCTAGTGTAATAAAATCGCGGGACCTGGTGTAATAAATTGTAATAAAATTGTAATTATGGGCCCAGTTTCGTTGTGGCGGGTTGATTTGGCTGATGCAGCTTCAAGGCACTTTTATTTTGTTATATATGCAAATTGATTTCTTGCAGGCATACGTATCTCCCTCTACAACATGAAGGTATTTGCTAGGCTGCTGTATAATTTTAATTTAACTTTAATCATTTTTTAATTGTTTACGTTATGTTTGACGTAAATTTATCTTGCACAATTTCATTTCACGTCAACTGCATCGAACGTTCTATATACAACAATAAATAAGATCGGCGTATCTCATATCATTACGCTGCATATATTTAATAAAGTTTCCAATGAAATTTTTTAAGCGATCATACATTACTGACAGTCCAAATTTTGTGTTTCAGTCTTTTAGGCCCAGTTCAGCATCAGGCACTACACCTGAAATGTGCGCAAAAAAACCGCGAACGTACGCGGAAATAGTAGCCGGTGATAAAGCCAAAAAATTCTGTGTGCGGGAAATGAACGCAGCCATTACTCTTAATGAGGAAAATCTGCGTCTTTTCCGCAAAGAGCTTGGTCGTCGAATTCTCGAGACGGCTAAATCCTCCGGTTTTGTACCGCAATTGCTAGGTTGCTACCTGGCCGATGGTGTCATCATTTGCAAATCGAGCAATGATGAGACGTACGTTTGGTTCTGTGGGGAAATCGACAGAATCAAGGACGTCTGGGAGGGTTGTCAACTTTCGGTTGGTGAGCCCCCAAAACCTTTGATATTGCACTCATGGATTCCTGGGCCACCTGAGAATCCGAGTGTAGTTACCATGAACATCGGCATAATGAATCCAAATGTATCGACTACTGGATGGAAGGTTATCCGATACAAGCGAGAGGCCAATCGCCAATCGATTGTGTTCAGGGTTGACCAGAAGTCCTTCGATCACATTACTGGGTCCGGATTGTCGCTACAATACGTCCTTGAGAGGATCCGTTTCAGGGTTATCTCAGGGCCGTAGGTTTTATTCTTCTTTTTGCCCGACTCTACAATGTCGTCCATCCTTAGAGTAAAACAGATCAACTTGCAACACAGTAAGTCTGTTTCTTTTGAGTTAAGGAAGTTGCTTTCTGTAATGCATACAGATATTTGTCTAATCCAGGAACCATATCTTCTTGATAATGCTGTCTCTGGATTGAACTTATTTAATGGCAGAATCTTCTGTAAGAATTCTGTCAATAAAACCCGAGCGTGCATTTTTATTGGCAATAATATCAATGCAGTTCTTATTCACGAGTGTAGCTCGGCCGATATTACGGCTGTACTTATTACTCTGGTATCCGCTAATTCCTGCATTAAATTGGTCATCGCCTCAGTTTATTTGCCGTATGACTCCTCTTCACCTCCTCCCTCTGAGGAACTCACTAATCTTGTGACATGGTGTAAGAACAAGCGTACCCCTTTGGTGATCGGTTGTGATGCTAATGCTCATCACTCGATCTGGGGTAGTACGAACATTAATCACAGGGGTTCTTCGCTGTTTAAATATATAAGCTCCTCTGAGCTTGAGATTCTCAATACTGGAAGTGAGCCTACTTTTGTCAACTCTATCCGGCAGGAGGTGATTGACATTAGTTTATGCTCCATGTCCATTATTGATTTAATTTTAGACTGGAGAGTGACGGATGACATCCTCACCTCTGATCACAGGTGTATTTCATTTAATATCAACCTTAAACGACCACCTCTTAAACCTTACCGTAATCGGAAATTAACCGATTGGGGTCTTTTCTCTCTCGAGCTTGGTTCTTTACTTGCGCCACCGAGGGTTATTCGGTCGAGGAAGGACATTGAGGATCAAGCATCGTCACTTGCATTGGCAATTACGATAGCCTTTGAAAAATCATGTCCTCTTATCACTAATCAAAAGATTCGGAACAAACCTTTTTGGAACTCTGACCTTAAGAAATTAAGGAAATCTACTAGGAAACTGAAGAACAAAGCAAAAAGGTCTAAGCAACAGATTGACTGGGATAACTTCTTGTTATCTCAAAAGGAATATAAAAAAAGTCTAAGATCCGCTCAAAAAGCCGCGTGGTTGAACTTCTGCGAGGAAATTAACAGTCTTTCTGCTTTCGCTGGACTCAATAAAGCTTTAGCTAAGAACAGTACGTGTAAACTGGATTCTCTTCGTCTACCGGACGGACAGCTTACCTACTCCAACAAGGAAATTGGTGAGCTGCTCCTTTCGGCTCATTTTCCTGGTTGTGATATCGTCAACTCGGATGATGTTGCAGCCGATCTCACTAGGACGTCTGTTGCGAGTCCCGATTGGAGTTTGGCTCACAAGCTGATCAATCATGATGTCTTGCGATGGAGCCTATTTTCCTTTGCATCTTATAAGGCTGGCGGTCCTGATGGTATCTTTCCTGCTGAACTACAGCGGGGTTTTCCTCAAATTCAGGATCATTTGCTCCACCTTTTTCGAGCGTGCATTGCTTTTAGCACTGTTCCAAATTCTTGGAGCAGAAGTAGAGTTGTTTTTATCCCGAAAGCTGGTAAGTCCGATTATACGGATCCTAAGTCCTTTCGGCCTATTAATCTATCCTCAACTTTTCTTAAAGCTCTGGAAAGAATTGTCGATAGATTCATTAGAGATCATTTTCTAATCACATCCCCACTCAGTAACATGCAGCATGCTTATAGAGTCGGTAAGTCCTGTGAAACCGCCCTACATGAACTTGTAATCAGGATTGAAAAATCCCTTTATAATAAAGAGTTTCTTGTGGGTACTTTCCTGGATATTGCGGGAGCTTTCGATAGCACTTCGTTTGCTACGATCACTACTGCCTGTACCAATTTTGGTATTGATCGCACCATTATCCTATGGATTGAATCCATGCTTAAGTCTCGCACTGTGGAGGCGGAGCTGGATGGTGTGTTAGTTTCTGTTAAGGTCACCAAAGGCTGTCCTCAGGGAGGTGTGCTCTCACCTATGCTGTGGCTTTTGGTCATTGACGAATTGCTTGTGAAACTGCAGCAATCTGGCTACATTGCTCAGAGCTACGCTGATGATCTTGTTCTGACAGTCTCAGGCAAACATCTCAGTGTTTTATCCGACCTAACTCAACATGCTTTGACTATTGTGGAGGCATGGTGTGTTGAGAAGGGTCTTCACGTCAACCCTTCTAAAACTGATTTAATTGTCTTTACAAAGAAGAGGAATACTCTTGAATTTTCTGTTCCCTCCCTTTTTGGGAGAACGATCACAAAATGTGACCACGTCAAGCACCTTGGTGTTATCCTGGATAGTAAACTTTCCTGGAAGAATCACCTGGACTACAAGCTTCAAAAAGCTACTGCCATTTTTTGGCAATGTAGAAGAGCTTTTGGGAAATCCTGGGGCTTAAGCCCTAGGATGCTTTCTTTTATCTATAAATCACTGGTCCTACCGCTACTATCGTATGCCTCTATAGTGTGGTGGCCAGTAGTTGACCTGAGGGCTTCTGTAGCCAAGCTTAATGGCCTACAAAACCTTGCTTGCAGAGCCATTACGGGGGCTATGTCCTCGACTCCACTTCTCGCTATGGAATCCATTCTTTCCTTGCCTCAGTTACGCACCTTTATTCTAGGAACAGCCTGTTCTGCAGCTTATCGTCTGAGGTGCATTGGGGCATGGAATCTATTCGGTTCTATCGTGGGACATCGACAAATTTTTAGTAATTATTCTTCATGTTTACCAGAGATCGATATGGTTAACGACAGACTACTACCCGAATTCCATTTCTCAAATCTTTTCTCGGTGGCTTATCCCTCGAGAGATTTGTGGAGTTCGCATGTTTTTCTCAATAAATTAGATGAGTCCATTGTCATTTATTCCGATGGCTCTCGTTCTAACCTCAGTGCAGGCTTTGGAATCTACTGTCCTTGGACGGATCTGAGACTTTGCGGTAGTCTTGGTTCGCATTGTACTGTTTTTCAGGCGGAACTAATAGCGCTGACACGTAGTGTTATTGAGGCTTTGAATTTTGCTGTTAAAAACAAAAGTATTCTACTGTGTACAGATAGTAAAGCTGTACTTAACTCTTTAAGAAATCCCTTGACTGTTTCCAAACTCGTCAGGGAATGCAAACAATTCATGAACCTTCTTTGTTCTAACAATAAAGTTACGGTCATGTGGGTTCCGGCTCATTGTGACATCATAGGCAATGAGATCGCGGATTGTTTAGCCAAAGCTGGCTCCCAATCAACTTTAATTGGTCCTGAACCAGCTACTCCTATATCTTTCAACTACGGGAAGAAAGTTATTAAAGATTACGCTTTGAAAGACTTAAGGTCTCAGTGGCTTGCGACTTTTGGTTGTCGTAAGGCGAAATACTTCATTGTGGAGCCCAATTTGAGGTCCACGAAGTATGCTTTATCTTTAAAAAAGAGCCAGTTAAGAGTCTTGGTAGCGATTCTTACGGGACATGGCCGTTTTAAAGATCATCTACATCGTATGCGCTTAGCTCATGATGTTATTTGCGAGGACTGCCTTGAGGAGGATGATGACTCCCTCCACTTCGTGTGCAGTTGTCCTGCGTTCAGCTCTATACGAGTTCGGGTATTCAACTTTAGGTCTTTGAATTTAGATCAGTTGTCCTCTCTGCCTTGGTCTAAACTTGTTCAGTTTGCGAAGGCAGCAGTGCGCGTTTGCGAATTGGGATAGAATCCTGGGTTTGCACCATGGGCCTTTGTGGCATTGAGTGCGGAATCCTCGTGGGTTCCAGCCAATTTTAATAATAATAATAATAACACCTTTAAGTATAGTGTTTGCAGAACCAACGAGTACGTATGCTGGCTCTTACCCAACAAACTAATGACAATAAAAACACGCCCAAATCGTTTAATTATGTACAAAATACGCGTATAAATACATTTAAATATTTATTAATTAAATTAAACAATTTAAATATAGTTAACAAAATAAAACACATTTTTAAATATTTTTAGAAAAATAAAAAAAAAAAATTGTTTGACAATTAAAACAAACACAAAACTGAAGAAGGATCGGGAAACGAGATTCTAATAAAATAAAATAAAAAGTTTGACATTAGAATGTTAATTAACAAAGAAACTAATAATATGCAAACTAAACACTATACAAGCATTAAAATACATATTTGTTTGTCAACATGCTATAGCATATAACAATGTTTTCCAAATGTTACAGTATATATACAATTATAACAATGTAAATATTTTTGGGAAATTGTTAAAAAGTGTTACTTTCTAAATAAACCGAAGAGATTTTATTGTTTCTGTATTGTATATACATTTACATGCATATGTGCACATGTTGGAACTAAAATTTACTTGATTTTGTAGGATAAATATGAAAATTCTCGGTAAATTTATTTCTGACTGCAACTCCCTAAATTTTTTATTTTTATTTAATTTAGTTAATTTTTAAATCAATATTTATTTAACTATCGTTTTTCTATATTTGTTTATTATAACTCAATTATGTATTTAAAAAATCTATTATTTAAATAATTATGGCCAAACATGCCATAACGTCGCAATTTTTGACTGTTTTGCATAAAATTTTTGTTTCAATTACCTTGAAGTCCGAGCAGATAATTTGGCTGTCCATTGGCGGTTTTTGCATGTAATCCAATCCAATTTGAATACAATAGATTATTGGTTGAGGCTAGTTGTAAAGCAGTTGGCGTGTGTGGATAGTCTAATGGATTTATTGAATTGGTTGTTGTGCGTTCGATTAAATTTGATGCACGCGATCCTAATATTTCGAGTATATTGTGAGGCAGTTGTGGTGGTTGTAGTGTGGATAGTGGGGATGCTGAAATTATATATATATATATAAATGCAAAAAAATTAGTTTAAGTTAAGACGCAATTTGTATGTTTGATGAAAATTTAGGTTATACTATTATTATGTTATTTAATTAAATTATATTCGGTATAATGGCTCTAATCAAACTAATTTTCGTTAATATGTTAATGACCAATTCATATTTTTTTGCTAATATATCATCATGAAATTATGATGTCTAATTGGTGGACAACTTTTATATTTTGCTGAAACTCTTCTATTTAGTCTCTGTTTTAAAATTAACAGTAAAATATAGCATTGATCTTTTTAAAATACATCCAAAATGCTTCCTGAGGGTCTTTATTTTTATTTATTTTCTAACTCCAATTATACTTTATAGAAGGATTCCTCACAAGGTTTGATTTATTAATCTAACACAAAGATTGCCAATTGATAAACTAACATCCTGAAAACACAAAAACCAGTTATTTTGGGGCCGAAACCAAATTTAATGTGCCACGTGCTATAAGTATACTTCTGAAGCGGGGCTTACAGGTCAGCGTACTAAGCTAGATCCAGTCATTCATAGAGCCGTTAAACTAATGTACCAATGAACAACAATTTAGTATTCTTATGACGTTAGAAGAAAGTGAAAATATAGGAAAATTAAAAAAAAAAACAGTTTTGTCAATCTAACGAAGCATTACATGACTTTAAAACAATGTATGGCATTACAGCAATAATACCCTATAAGCCAATACAAAATATTATATTAGCTGTGTTAGTCTATAATAATATTAACACCCAATCCATTTTCACTCATACTTCATCCACTGTTTATCGAACTTTTCCCACTCCAACATTTGTATGCAAGATTATGTATATTATCTGCGATCCACTCTCTCTTGTAAAATAATCATCACCTATTACAATTTACAAATCAGGCGGTCAATGTATATTATTGGGCTGAATTTATCGTAAATTTTCCACATTTCCTATTTTTACATCAATTATAGTTACTCGTAAATTAGCCACTCGACCCATCATATACGTATTTAATTCCATTGAATTGATATAATATAACTTAATTATTGAACAAGACATATTTTTTATGGGCCTCAATCCGCCAAATCTCAACCCGCACATATGTTGATTTTTATCGATTACTTCGAAACTATAATAGTTTTCATTCATTTTCACCAAAGAAATCGTTAATAAGTCAGATTGGCCGAGCGGTCTAAGGCGCCAGATTTAAGCTCTGGTTCCCAATTGGGAGCGTGGGTTCGAACCCCACATCTGACAAATTAATATTTTTAAATAATTTTTATTTTTATTATTTACAAACATTCATCTATTCTGTTTTAAAGGATATAAGAAAAACGGCTGGCAACAGGCAGTGGTGCTTTGAATCCTCTAAAGCGATTGCTAAAATCTAAACGCCTATCAAGTGCCGTGAAGCTGAAATGTATGAATGTGAAAGTTGGACTCTGATAGACAAGTATGAGAAATGGCTACTTACATTTAAGAGAAGAATCACGCGTGTGATTTACGGCCCAAAACGCGAAGAAGATGGTACGTAGTACGTACAACATCTTGATTAGACATCTGATGAAGATCCTCGATGTTGTACACAGGGATGAGCGTTTACACGTCATCTATTATTTTCTATACATTGAATTGTCATAGATAACGTCAACGACGTAGACAATGTCGATAATGTTCTAATTCCTAGAGTGATTTTGTCAATTAGTTCTAAACTAAAGGGTGACCAAATTTCTTTAGGAACAATGAATCTAATACCATGAATCTACTTCAGCGTCATGTTTATCCATTACAAAATTATTAAATTGATCCAAAACAACGAACGATATATAGCGTTATATAGAAGGTTATAACTTTCATTAGAAATAATCCGGGGAACTTTAAATATGACCGTGCCATAAAATTTAACATCACCCCACTCCATGGTAAAACGAATTCGAGTTCACGAAGGCTATAAGTGCTACCGAGTTATTAAAAAGCCAAATCGTTCAGATAACCAACACTTGTTCATGTATATAAAATCCAACAACTTTCCTATTATTGTGGCAGGATTGTACTGTCCACCAAGACATTCTATTAAAAACAAACAATATACTCAGAGTTCTTCAAGCGTCTGGGATAAAGGTTCATAATATAGGTGGTGACTTATTCAATGGGAAGAATACTGACTGGGGTTCTAGATTAACTACAACTAAAGGAAAAGAATTACTGATTGCTATTAAAGAAAATGAATGTGAATCTATTTCAACTGGAAAACCAACATATTGGGCAACTGACCCAAGAAAAATACCTGGCATGATCGATTTTTTTATAACCAAAAGTATATCTGGACTCATTGCTGCTACATCCCCCTTTCATACTTGGCAATTAATTGGAAAAATTTGAAAATTTTGATAGAAGCTGAGTTGAACTAATTTGTAAGATGCAATTAAATTTAAAAAACCTTAGCCCGAATGCCGCTTGAACTCACGTCCACTAATCAAAAGCCCATTACTTTGCTTACTTGACCACTGCCGTACAATTTCATTACTGAGAAATCCATCTTTTATACTCACCATTTGAATAGAGAAAAATGAAAATTAAACATAATCTGAATTTGTAAGAATTATTTGTAAGAAATTAAATTAATTTTTTTAGCCCTAATCGAGACTTACACTCAGCTAGATACCTATTTGTTATACTTTCAGTGTATATTTTTTAATTGGACGTTATTCATGTACTGACTTAAACTAAAAACTTGTATGGTTAGTGGTTAATATTGTGGCCCGCCTATAGAAAATCGCATCTAGCATCATTGACTGGAACGGAAGTTTTATAATTTTTAAGAACAAAAAGAGGAATAGATTGTCAGATTTTTGCTGATTGGAATGGCATGGCATTAAATGTTGCACCTGGCACTATGCAGTTCAGTTAAGTTTCAAATGGTATTAATGTTGGGACATTCTTGGTTGAACTCAGCTTCTGTTAAAAAATTTCTCCCAAGTTTCTCAATTCAATAGGAAAGTATAAAAGATTTGCATAACATCAAATATATATAAGGTGGTGGGCGAGGTAGTAGTGTGATTTACTTCGGATTCATGGAGCAAAGTTCGAGTTCCATTAGCGACGGTATTATTTTAATTTAATTTCTTCTGTAACATTCAAATTGGTTCAACACACAGCTTCTGTTAAACATTTTCATATTTTTCAAGTAGTGGCATGTATGCAAGATGGGTATATAGCGATGGTGAAATAAACGCAGAGTCCATTGCCTTTGCTAAAATTTTCAATATTTTCTATTCAAATGACAGACAGCAAAGTCTGTGACAATGGATTTATGGATCTAAGTTCGATTCTCGATCGAGCCAACAATTTTTTGATTTAATTTATCCTGTCAAATTGGTGATGGTGAAGTAAAACTACTCAAATCCAACTCAGCATCTGTTCAAAACTTCAATATTCTCCATGTAAAAGTGGCAAGTATAAAAGATGGGTATAATGGGTATAGAGCGGTAATGAAATTGTACGGCGATGGTCAAATAAGCAGAGGCCATTGCCGTTGCTAACATTTTCAATTTTTTTAATCAAATGGCAGCTATAAACTTAAATTAATTAAAATTAAAAATGCAAAACCGAGGCTTGAACTCAAGTCCACAATTCCAAATACAAAGACTCTGCTTACTGGACCACCCGCGTATATAAATTTGGTGCTATACAAATGTTTTATGTTTGTCAATTCAATAGAGAAAATTGAAAATGTTAGCAACAGGATTGGCCAATTCATTACGGTCATACACAAGAGATGGCTCTTATACTTGCAGAAGTTGAATGTAGATTTCAACAGAAGCTGTGTTGAACCAATTTTACAGAAGAAATTAAATTAGAAACAAAAAGGTTATAACCTTCATTAAAAATAATCCGGTGAAATTTAACTATGACCGTGCCATAAAATTTAACACACCCCAATCCATTGTAAAACGAATTCAAGTTCAGGAAGGCTATGAGTGCTACCGAGTTATTAAAAAGCCAAATCGTTGAGATAACCAAAACTTGCTCGATAAAATATGTGCCAGACTGATGACAACATTTTCACAAAATTTAGTGGATGTGTTTTGATGGATGCCGAAACGTACATGAAATTGGTTTTACATTTTACAAAAAATGTATGATTTCGCCAGTAATTTGCAGTTGTGGAGCCAGGTTTTTGTCAAATTTTTCATAACGACCTATTTTGCCGCTAATTCTTCAACACGATTCAGCAGTAAAGTTTCGGCCATATAGCTCGTTCACACCGGAAGTTATGTTAAAAGTCACACCGGAAGTTATACCAGAAATAGGGAGCACCAAACCTATAGAGGTGATTTGTGTAAAAATTAAAAAACTCCAAAAATTCAATTTAATCGTATGGAAACTTTATTATCATTCTAAAGAACATTTCTTGCGATTTATTTTTAAAAGATTACTTCTTTCAAATTATGGCCGCAACTGCAATGGCCATTTCTCAAAGTCCAATTTTTGATGACGCGTCCGAGAATACCGAATGGTATGTATATTTGGCGAATGACACGAGTAATGTTCTTTATGATGGTTTATTCACATAGACTTTGGACTTTGCATATAGCCCCAAAGAAAACAGTTTAGAGGTATCACACGATCTAAATAGTCAATTCAACGATCACCTCTAGATGAACGCTTTTACAAAATACTCCCGCGAACTGGCGCATTCGATTTCAAATCGCTAAAATATCGTAGGTTGTTGAAATTATTTTAATTGTCGACGTTGACAAAAAACACTGCCAAGTAATCTACGTTATATTTTTCATGTCGACAACCGCGTAGATTACATGGCGTAACCTACCTTGCTCTGGTTGTACATAAAGTACGATCTCAGCGAGTACGATCGGTCACGTTTTGTGTGCGTTCTATCCGGAACGATTTGTGCGGCGATCTCTTAATGAAGATCCACCTTAAGTTTGAGGCAATGATCATTTTAGCCGACAAAAGCTGCACGGTGTAGAGAACGACTTGGCTTCTTCAAATTATCTAAGCCAATATGAAGACCAAGCATAGGATGGAGCCATATTGTTGACACAGTAAGAGAGCAGTAAAGACCTCTAAAAACTGTTAATAATAACCTACTGTGTTACAATGACCGCAGTACATTGCGGAAAAATTTATTTTTGTGTCACATTATCTACATTTATCTCTACCAAATAAATATAGGAGTACCCGCATGAGATTATTACATAAACTTGTTGCATTAATCTAATATTGTGTTTAAATCAGTCAATTAAATAACTTAATTTTTTTTAAATAGTACATGATGAACAAATCGCCATACATATAA
Source organism: Tipula unca (assembly GCA_951394425.1). Lineage (NCBI taxonomy): Eukaryota > Metazoa > Arthropoda > Insecta > Diptera > Tipulidae > Tipula > Tipula unca. The sequence continues at coordinate 15,426,585 of OX596381.1, read as the reverse complement.
ATATTAGAAGTTATTCCATAAAAGGTGTATAACAACAAATATTAAACATGATTTGAGAAAAAAATAACGAGTATTAAACAAATGTATTACTGGTAACATACATGCAGGCGTACAGTCCATTGGTGTTACATCAACTATTTTGCACAAAATATAATTCTCTTAATCGTATGTATCGCCATCTACAAAATTTTAATTTGTCATCTGCAACTCATGTAAAACTGGCTTCATTTCAAATTTAATTCATTTCGTTTGTTTAGTGTTTTAATTTGTTGACGCCACTCGCTATCATAGTATCATGAATATAAGTTGATTAGTTTATTTTAATTAAAATTAATTCAATTAAACGATTAATATTTATGTATATTAGACACACAGAGATTAAATCCCGGAAGTATAATGACTGCAGTATGTCGCAAGAAATGATAGTGGGAGTTGGGTAATTTCGTATATTTTACAAACAAACAGCATTTACGAAATTCCAAGTATTAAATATTCTCAAAATTATAGAATACAATCCATTGCACAATTTTATAGTTTCCTGCTATGGGAGATTAGAAACTCAACTATAGCATTATGCCTGTTTGGAATGGTTATTGATGGCAGTAATTAATTATGTCGGGAAAAAATTTCGACTCATACAATTTACGTTTTTGTAAATAGTTATACATATTCAGCCTATATATTGCCAATAACCAGTCAAGAGATCCTGTGGATTTTCTAAAAACTTTTCTCCGCTAATATATTTGATATATTAAGAATGTATGAGAACACAAGCGTGCTTATTTTATTAAAAACACAGCTGTCCTGTATTTCAACTGGATTTGGTAAATGTCTGGAATAGGCGATATCAAACCAGCTTAAGCTTTTAAAGCAGAAAACGATTGGCCAGATAAAAATATACTGACGTCGATTTCCTTGGTGCACAGAAACAAACCAACTTAAACTGACATCGTTTTAAATGGAAGTTGCAGGAGGCAAAAACGATTATCAGGTTACATCACCCGTGTATAGCGCGCCTACTAAAACAGAATGTCGATTAAATTTTTTGTGTGGTTGCTTGAAAGGATACGCGGTAAAATCGATACCGTTAAATGCGATCATATATTAAGGTTAAATTTGGAATTTACGAAGAAGGGATTGTGAAAATGAATTCACACATCAAAAGACTATTATATTCTCTGTGATTGTGTTGATATATTACGCACACAGGCCTAATAGAAATACTTATAATTCGAATAAAATAATCACAACATTGTATGTATTTATGTACGAGTAAATGTAAAACCACCACAAATACAATTGAAAGAGCAGTTTAGAAATTGTTTAACGTATATAAGTAATCTGGAAATTTTTAGATTGGCATGGCTGAAGATTGAGAGATAGATCAATCCACTGGGTCAAAAACCATTACTATGATGTTATTGAGAAAATATAATTTTGTTAAAAAGGTTGCCAGTAAATGAAGAGTCGGTGGAATAATAAAAGTATTAGTTTCCATCAGCAATTGAAGCTGACGATTACTCGAGTCCAAGATAATTATACTCAAAATAATTTCGATGATTACAAATAAACATGAGTGCAAATAGAATTATGCATCCACATTATAAAAATCAAACAAATTGTCTTGTTTGAGTATAAAAGTTTAAGCTCAGTATATAAAGATTAACCACAGATTTTTGTATTCATTTCAACCTGAGTTTATACTCGAACAGAATGCTCATTTGCCACTACTATATAAACATTTAATGAAAACAGAACTAATGATCTCAGTGCGATGAACTTAAATAAAACAATGATTTCATCGTCGACAAACGATATAAATTTTGTTAGTGAAATAGGTCACTTAAATGAAGAAACACTTGTGCAAAGCTGAATGAACAGTTACATTATAGTATCTAGTCTAAACGAAAACGAACCCCGAGATCAGCGCAATTAGCTAGCAAAACTAAAGCGTCAAGATTGGAACATGGTACTGATCAAATACCTCTCGTCAATAGATTTTCTAGCTTGGAGATGAATGGTGCCGATAGTATAACAGAAAAAAACCACGAAGACAGAAAAGCCGCCACTAATTTATTTAATAGAGGATCTCGCATTGAACTCGACAGTTATAATCGAAACTTTATCGAAACTAACTTAAAATTGGATATTACTACTCTCAAAAGGGGTAATATCAATAAAACAAAAATATACAATCTTTTGAAAATGGGAACCAATACTACACTAACCAGCTCAAAAGTCAAAAGGGATTGACAGTTGTTTCAAAAGGAATAGAGAGCAGCTTGAGTTTAACCGACGTTCAGGCGGCTCTCCGGAAGGCTTCGATGCCAAAGAATGGGACCAGTTCAATATAAATCACGTGCTAGCAATACGAGCCCACAACACTCTATTGCACGTTGAGTAAAGTTTGCGTTATTTCGTCATTTGATTTAAAATATTCGATAAGAAGAGAAATGATCCAACACACTAATGAAATTATGAATGCGAACACATAAAGCCAATGTTTAAACCTTTTTCGATAATCCAGTTTATGACACCAAACACGGCACAGCGGTTTTTATCAAACGAAGAATAAAGCATTTAATCAGTTTGGCATTAAGTTTGTCGCAGGGGCGATTACAATACTAAACATCTGCCGTATGGTTCGAGATTGACCACACCCACAGGAAAACAACTATATATGAAGCCATTAATGAAAACATCTAGATTATTTATCTTCTGGACGTCCAATTTACTGGCCATCAGAGAGAAAGACAATTTACCTGATTTAATAGATTTCTGTAAACAAATGAATCGCACGCACCAATGATCTGTGTCCTGTCATTCGATCACTTACTAATAATATTAACAATGAGTAATCGAGCTTTAAAAATAAAAAAACCAGCTGTATCGTACAAACTAAATGAGTATACTTCCGATAACTTCGAAACTTCTTCAAAAGATATTGTATGACAAAAATTAAAACCAATATTATCTGAAGGACGCATTATACCAGACCATCAGTTTTGCTAGAGATTGCGCAAGCTTTCGACAACGTATGGCATGAGAGCCATAAAATTAAAACTTGTCTGCATAACAAAATTTCATACAGTCCTTGAAAGCTACTTGCTTCAAAAAAATACCACAGGCTAAACATAACTCAGCCATCACTAAACTAAATGATATAAATGCAGGAGTTTCACAAAGCAGCGTACTGAAACCACTATTATATTGTTGTCACATCAACACAGTTATTATGTTTTCACACAAAAATCCTGCATCAAGAGAATTGCAAGAACACCTATACACAAAATTAAGAATTGGCAAAGAACGTGGCGAATAAAAGCGAATGAAAACAAATCAACAGACTTAACATTTACGTGGAGTAAACTTACCTGTTCAGCGGTGATATTAAAAAATGTCACCATCCTCAACAAACAAACGTGAAATACTTGGGTCTTCATCTTGATAAACTTTTCAAAAATATACTGGCTAGACTTAATGAATTTATAAATTTGAGGTTCTGAAGGTACAATAACTTAGCAATGAGCCCAGTTCACATAATTTCTTTAAAAGAATTACCGGATTGCACCATACTTTCAAGCCTGGGTCAACCGCCATTCGAAACCGTGATGGAAACCTCTGTGCGTCAACATCGACGCAGTACTCATCGAATGGTATGGACATTTTACAAACCTGCTTGGTGCCATCGTGGGTCACAAACTGTAGTAGATACAGACTGCGAAGATTTGCATTGAGGATTCATCCCATGAGAAATTAAAACGAAGCCGCTTAACTATAGGGTGGACTGCATTAATTCGGAGCTCTTGATATTTGGAGGGGATACTTTGTGGTACTGTCTTTTCGACCTTATTCGATTAGTATGATGAAGGGAAGAAGCCTAACGAATGAAAAGTGGCTGGGATATGCCCCATCTTCAAGAAGGGAAACCGCTTGAAGTGTGGGACTAATCGCAGTATAGGTCTCCTTTGCACAGCATATAAGCTGCTGTCCTATACTATATTGGATATAGTCACCTCTCTGGCAACTATCAAAGAGGATGGTGACTAAAGAGGATTTCGTCCGAATCGATCAGTCACTCGATACATCAGGCGTTCCTGGAATTTAGGCAGGCCTATAACTCTATCAATCTAAGAAATCTGTGGAATACCTATAGGAATACCAACAAAATTGATACGATTGTGTACACTGAAAAAAATAAATAGGTGAAAATGAATACTTTCATGTAATCAATTTCTATAAAATATTTCTATCCTTTTGAAATACTTTTGCTTCAAAATTAAGGTAGTTTTATTCAATTAGAAAAACTTTCCATTAATGTGTTTTTCTCATAAAACTTCATGAAATAATCTTCTACTTTAAAATCGTTTTTACTAATGTTGATGGAACATTTTTCATTTAGGTAAACCTGTTTTATCATATATATTTTCAGATATATTTTTTTTAAATTAAAACGTTAAAACTTAATTTGAAAAAATTTCTGTTGAATTAAGAAATATTATTCAATTATTTTTTGTAAGCTATTATTATTTTAATATCCTTAACTCGCAAATTGAAAAAATAAATCTTTAATTTTATTCACAAAAGTATCAATTTGTTTTATTATTAGAAATGCGTAATTGATTTATAACATTTTATTCAATTTTAATCCTCAGTGTTTTTCGAATTTATAACAGAATAAAAGAAAAGCTATATTTGAATAAAAATGTTGTCTTGCTGATGATTTCAGAATAAAATTGAGTAATAGGTAGTTTATTTTGAATAAAACTCAATTTATTATCTTTGCTATAAATTATGAAAATGTTAAAATTGCTTCAGAGCGTCATTTGGTGTCTGTGAAGAAAGTGCTACAGTTAAAATTTAAAAAAAAATTAAATGGAAGAAAAATTGAAGTTAGAAAACCTTCTTAAGTTTCTAAACACAAAAGAAAATATTTTACTACGATATCATATTTCGGAAAATTTGTTGGGTAAGTTTAGTTAAATTCTATTTATAATTTCATATAAAGCATAAATTATAGTCTCTTGGTGCTGTCATGTAAGTCATCTATATTTTTTCTACTATTTTACTAGAATTTCTAAAAACTTTTTAAACCGGTTTTACATAGAAATAATAGCAGAATAGAAGAAAATAGATGCCTATAATATTTACATTGAATCCGGTCCATTATTTTTCAAACCGTGCTATATAAAAAGTGTTTCATAAAAAAATAAAATACATAACTTATCTTAAAATGAATTTTTGTTGAAATGCAATTCAGAATATACGTATATTAAAAAAGTGGTTAATTTTTTTTAGTCGATTTGTCTGTGTATGTATAATAGTATGTATAGAACGTGAAATAGTGAACAAAATTTAATAATGTTTTGCTGTTTTTTCTAACAGTTTTATTATTTTTAGGTTTTTTTTGTTGAGAGAGCGAACTGAGATATTATTTTAAACTATACAATAGATTTAGCACGGTTTTATTAATATTTATATTTACATATATGTACATATCAGTCCTTAATTTCTCTTTTTGTTTTATAATTATGTTTCTCATTATTTTTTTGCATTTGGTTTATGTAATATTTTACTCAAAACCTATGATGTCGTATATCAAAGCAACATAGAAAAAATCAGATTTTTGTTTTATGCATTTCTATTGTATTAAGCACTACCACTAAAAGGAAGACGACTATAATATTTGTTTGATAGACTAAGTGCAGAAGTACTGCGTATGTGAAATCTATAATACCGCGCGTTTTTTGTGCATTAGTGTTGGTTTTGGCTTTACTATTGTTTTTGTAACGGTAATTTTATTGAAAATATTAACTAACCGAATTTTCATCATTCTTTCGCAGCCAGTGATATTGACAGTGCAACATTAAAAACAATAAAAAAAGATCAATTGCATCAGTTTATTAATTATTATATAATTATTCAGCAAATGATATCATAAAGCAGGCTATGGAAACATCAATAGCAGATCCAAACCAGCGTACTAACATTGAAACTGATCAAGAAATGCTTGCACTTCTTAAAAATTGGGGGATTGAAATAATGTACGACGCATTAAAGGGTAATTATTTGATATGTTTAAAAATCCAACTATTTACTTACAATTTATTGTTTTTTGTTTTTAGAGAACGGGTTTGATATTGAAGCATTGCGATGCATGACTACAGAATATTTAAAAAAAAATTTTTAATACAAATTATAGAATAGCTGGCTAATTAAACGATAGCATCCGAAAGATTTTGAAAATTTTAATTTTAAATTATATCGTCACTAACGGAATTAGCATGTCAGTTGCTCTGGCAATGCAACTATCAGAAAATATTATTATTACTTTTCCCTCGGAAAAACAGGTATGTATCCCTTTATAATATACATATTGTTTATACATTCATGTATATTATAGACGAATTACAAAATTAGAGGAATAATACAATTACATGTTAAAACATTATTACCTTTCAGAGCACTTGGTATTTAAAATGTCAAGGATGTAAACCTAAGGGGCTTTTATATAACGGATTTTTTAATAAACAACGGATATTAAAAAAAGGTGGTGTTCAGGGTAAACGGTCTTATAGTCATTCAAGTTGCGATGAGCAAATTGCTGACCCACAGACTTCCGGTAAGATTTTTATTATTTCCCTATAAAAACGCGTGGTTCATGGATACTATCTCCAAGTAATTCTTTTATTAGTATCCATATATGCGTCAAAATTTTAATTTTCTTATCCTGATCTGTACGATTTTCTAATTGTAGAAATAGATGAATATTTAACCCTACACTTAGAAGAAATAGAGGGAAATAATTGCTCGTGGAGAGACTTGGAGCTGCATTGGGCTGAAACGGCAGCATATCGAGTCAATAATTATATAAAAATGTCAAAAACAACATCTGAGCTAACAAACCATTGGAAACAATATAAAAGTCCATTGGGATATAAATTGGTAATCTATTATATTTGAAAATATTTATACAACAATATAATGATTTATTATTTTTCAGATTAATATTGATTTTCAGCATTTATATCCAAATGCGAGCAGTTTTTTGGACAAATATCAATTATTTGTTCCCAAAATACTACAAATATGCGAAGAAAAAATTAAAGATCAAGCGTGAGTCAATTTGTTTAAACAGTTTAAAGAATCAACAAATATATCAGAAAGTAAGAATTAGCGATCAAATATATTATGTCCAATCGTTAAATAAGCCTAAAGAAAATATTTAATTTGCCTATTTACAGATGAACGAGATGCAGTCATTTTTTATCTTTTTTATGCAATATTGACCCCAACATCAAGAGAATTCAAGTTTGTAAATAATAAGCGAACCCTTACTAAGCATTCCATTAAAGATTCGCAGAATTCTTTTATGGTGATTGGGAGTACTGCTCCTGAAACAGAAGAATTATTGCAGAATATTTTGAAAAAATCTGAGCCGTTACAACCACTAATATTAATTACTGGAACACTAATAAATCCGAATGAAATCTGTACATATTTTGACGGAATAAAATTTAAATTTGGATTAATGAGTCAAGCTGTTGATGCTTGTTTCAAAATTTATCAAATTTTTAATTTGACCTATCCGAAACCATCCATATTAGTTTGGAATTTTATTCAAAAATATTTTTATAAAATAGAAACAAAATTTAACCAAAATAATTCGGCAATTGAGTTGCTTATTGCTAAGCTCGACAATGATTTGTTTTAATTATTAGAATTTATGTAAATACATACGCAATACATTTAAGTTGAATTTATATTTGTTGATGACCTAGCAGAAAGAACCATCAATATACATATTATAATGTAGTTTTGAAAATAGTAATTATTTAAAAAAAGGATTTAAATAAAAAGTTAAGTTTAAGTTAAGTTAAGATAAGTTTTGTATTTTGATAATGAATTTAATAAATTGGTTTCACTTACATAAGTTTGTTAAGTCATTTACCTTGGAAATATTTTTTGTAATGGTTTCTTGAATTCTTGAGGTTTATTATATAAATATATTTATATATATATGTATATATATATACATATATATATATATATATATATATATATATATATCCATACTTATATACATATATACATATATATATATATATATATATATATATATATATATATATATATATATATATATATATATATATATATATATATATATATATATATATATATATATATATATATATATATATATATATATATATATATATATATATATATATATATATATATATATATATATATATATATATATATATATATATATATATATAGAATAGAGAGAGAGAGAGAGAAAGAAAGAGAGAATTAAATATTGTCAGTATTCCAACTGATGGAACTATCATCAATTTTAGAAAAACAATCATCAGTGGAATACTCATTTCAATTTTTTATTCTCATTTTGATAATACAGGTTTCTAGTTTTGAAACAAAATCTTCAATTTAATAAAGTAGTGGTACATTAATTATAAATTATTTATTCAAATTGATAAAATTAGCAGTAACTTTAAAGATTTTTGTTTTTCGAAAGTTGCATCATTCCGTTTTTTCAAAGCAAATGAAGCGTCATTTGGATGGAAATTATATTTCAATTAAAAACACATTTTCAAATTAAACCGCAACGTCTGTTGATTCAATGTGTACGCATACATTTTTTTTTATTTTAGTTGAAAGAATCAAATTTATCAAACAATAGAATATTCTTCATATTGATAACCTGTTTGCTTTGGAGCATTATCAATCCCTTATTCATCCAATTAAACTATATTTTTTTCAAATTCACCAACTTTTTTTTTTCAGTGTAGAATGACAGTGACGCAGTCTATGTTAAATTTGTAAACAGGCTATCGAGAATCATTGCATTTTTTTCGGTTATTCAGCATGCTCTGTCCCCGATACTCTTTAATCCCATATTGGAGTACATCTTTCGTAAAACCCAAATACGTCACGGCAACATCTTATATCGCCAGTCCAATCCTGTTCTATAGCAGATAACATATGCGTGCTTGGACTGAATATCAACGGAATGAAGGAAATAATTATCCACTAGTAGAGTTTACAGTTTCTGTTGGACTCCAGATCAATGAGTCCAAAACAAAAATGATCTATGGTTATATAGGGGCAATGGCACACCAGATTTTAGTAGTGGTCAGTACACGTTTGAAGGATTATTTGGCTTTCTTATCACTCACGATAACAGTGACGATATTAAAGAGCGGCTGGCAACAGGCAGTCGTGCTTTGTATAATAAAGGTACTTCTAAAATCTAAACACCTATCAAGCGCCGTGAAGCGCGGGTGCTTTACAAACCGTTGATCAGGCACGCTGTTATGTATGTGGTGAAAGTTGGACGCTGACGGACGAGTACGAGAGATGGCTACTTACATTTGAGAGAAGAATCATGTGTATATGTGATACGGCCCCAAGCGCGAAGAAGATGGTACATACTGGGCTCTGTACAATATCGAGATCAGAGATCTGATGAAGATCCCCGATATTGTAAATGCGGTAACATCTCAGAATTGTGATCTCTGAAAGGAGAGCCACCTAGGTAGGCGCAAAGGTCGTTGCATCTTGCATCCAACGATGGCTCCACGGTGTAAAGAACAACTTGGCTTGTTCAGCTTGTCTAGCACAGTATGAAGACCAAATCGCTGGAATCACAACGTTGGCACAGTAAGAGGCCGGTAATGGCATTTAAAAAACTGTTAATAATATAAATTTAATTTAATTACATATTTAAATTAATTAATTATTAATCAAGCACACTAACAATAATTATCTAACATAGGTTCAGAACTTAGCTAATCACTTTTTCAATAGCCTCGCACACATCTTGTTAGTTTCGTATAAAGAAAGTGTCATGAATAAAGCCATTGACAGTTTTAAAAAAACTCCGAAAGTGGCTAAAATTAATCAACATAATTATAAAGAGGCAAGGGAAAAAAGTTGAATTGATATAGCTCATTACTAATTTAGGCCGTTTACTAATTTAGGCCGTTTACTAATTTAGGCCGTTAAATTATAAATTGGAGTCGACCAGATAAATTTCCAATTAGCATTGAATTTGAATTTAAAAAAAAAGTTACTACAATTTAAAATTTGGAACGGGAGAGAAATTGAAGAAATTTCCATAAATAACCACCGCGGCCGACGGTCATAACACTGCTAGTACACAATATTATGAGGCAAAAATTAGATGTATAAAGTATTTACCATTAACCGGCGCTGATTTTTTCATAAAATATTCATAATTCAATTTCGTCTGCACAAAATCATCATTAATGATAATTTCCTCATCCTCATCATCATCCTGGTCCGTATCATTATTATCATCACCATCACTACTATCGTTATTACTATTTTGACGAGTATCACTATTATTATTATTATTATTAATTTTATCACTATTTTTACTATTATTACTAACACTTGTATTATTATTGTCTAATCCCAATATTGTGTCAATGCTAAAATTTTTCTTTTGATTTATCGTTAAATTTTTCACTATGCTCTGTGATTTATTATTGTCATCACTACTACTCATATTGCTATGATCACTTGAATTTTTATTACGCCCATTGCGACCACTTATTTTATTATTAGTTGTAACCATTTCGTCACACGACGAGCACGATGAATTATTATGCGGATCTGGTAAATTTTCGTTCATTTTATTGCAAACAGCGATCCGATCAATCATACACGTTTAGCGGTTTACTATAAATAAATGTATACGTGCAGCGTTCGATGATAGATAAATTTCAACTATTTCTTAAAAAAATTTATTATTAGGAAAAAATTTTATAACGAGTTGGTGTGATGATTATATTATGATGATGATTTTGTATCTTCTTCCGATACACAGTAGTGAGAAGAAATAACAAAACAAAAACAATGTTATCCATGTATGTACGTTATTGGTGACGCCCATTTTCTATTCGCTGCGTATTATTAGATTTTAGATGTTGTATAAAGATATTATGTGTTCCGTGTCCATCGCAACCATAAAGATATACTCGCATATGTATATATCTTAAAATTGGATAATAAAAAAAATTATTTGTAGTTTTAATATACAAACTGCTTGCCTTTTATCTCATGACTTGATGATAAATTGCGGAGATAATGCGAAAACCGAAAACATTTTTTTTCCTGTGTATCGTAAATAAATAAACAATAAGAGGTTTTTAGTGGCTATTAAAAGATGTTTGTAATACATCTCAACGGCACACATTTTGTTTGAGTGTGAGATTTTTTTAGTGCTGCTTCGTGTATTTGAAAGTAATGTTCAATTTATTTGCCATTTTGTTTATCAACGGAAGACAAAATTTTAAATAATTTGTTGCTGTTTTTGTTGCTTAATCGTGCTAAAGCAAATTATGGTCCTAACCTGCTATCGCATTTAAAAGACACGTCATGTAATCGTCCTACAGGTCTTGTGGCGCAATGGATAACGCGTCTGACTACGGATCAGAAGATTCCAGGTTCGACTCCTGGCAAGATCGATTGTTTTTTATATTCGCAAGATATACATGCATACATAGGTATATGCTGCACTCTCATTGGTTCATAGTTTTTATTTTTGATTTATAGCTGGCACGTTCAAATAAATTATTTATGCGTGTGAAAAGTTATATACTTACAACAAAACTACACTGAGAAAAATTTGAGGTTTCAATTCAAACTTTTGATAAAACAGTCTTTAATTTAAAGAAAATTTGGAATAAATTGACATTTATTTCAAAAGAAATAAATTCTTTGACACACATCTTTTAACAGTTAGCATTGCAAAGGCTAAAATCATTTAATTCAAAGGATATTATAGATTTCAAATTCAGAAATACTTTAATTTAAAGTTCGTGAGGATTTTATTTGTAAATGATTATACTAAACTTGACGATTTTTGCCAATAAAACCAAAAAACAGGAGAAAATAAAGGATTGTGGTTTTGATTTAAATGGATAAAGTTATTGGTTTTTGATTAACTGTTCTTGATACTCTGACATATGCGTGATTGGACTGAATAGTAACGGAGTGAAAAAAATACTTGATCCGCTTGTAGAGTTTTCAGATTCTGTTGGACTCCAGATCAATAAGTCCAAAACGAAATACATGATCTCTGGTTATAGGGACAATGGCACACCAGATTTTAATAGTGGCCACTACACGTGCCGTAAAGCTGAAGCTTTACAAAGCGTTGATCAGGCCCATTGTTATGTTTGGGTGTGAAAGTTTGATGCTGACGGATAAGTATACGAGAGATGTCTTCTTACATTTGAGAGAAGAGTCATGCGTGTGATTTACGGCCTAAAATGCGAAATAGATGGCACATACCGAGCTCAGTATAATAGCGAGATTAGAGATCTGATGAAGATCCTCGATTTTGTACATGAAATTAAATCTCAGCGAGTACGCTAGCTCGGTCATGTAACCTCGTGCTGATCCGGAACGAATTGTGCAGCGATCTCTGTAAGGAGAGCTACCATATGGTATAGGCGCAGAGGTTGTTGCAAGCGACGATGGCTCCATGGCTTAGAGAACGACTTGGTTTATTCAGGCTGTCGAAGACAGTATGAAGACCAAGCAGGGATGGGAAAGGTAGATTACGCCGTGTAATCTACGTGGTTGTCGACAAGTAAAATATTACGTAGATTACTTCGAAATGTTTTTTGTTGACGTCGACAATTAATACAATGTCAACAATCACCATATATTAAAGATTTGAAATAAAATGCGCCAGTTCACACCAGTAATAAAATCAACAACTGCTTTAATTAAAGAATATCTATTGCACTAAACGTTCGGATTGATCTAAATTTCAAATGTTATTATTACAGATAAAGTCAAGCAAATGTGGTTCGATGTTCGCCGTGAGATCCAATACAACTTCCGATGTGACTTTGGCAGTAATATTATTCTATTCAGAACGCGCATTTACAACAATCTTATCGTATCTGCCACTCTTCTTTTCACTATTGCCAAATATTTTTGGATAAGTCAAAAACCGGTCGCCTTAGATACTTTGAGAAAACATTGATTTGGATTAGTCTCATACCAATTTATTGGGTCTTTAGAGTAGTATATGAAAAGCTTAATCAGGCCAAAGTTTTACTGCTGAATCGTGTCAACGAACACAAAACGTCACTGTGGAGGATGAGACAAAGAGACAACTAATCTGCTTGTGGTCTCGCAATTGAACTAATTGAACGATTCTTTTCCTATTTTTGTTTGATTGGTTTTATAGTATTCTGTTGGGCCTTTCACAACAAAATTTATTAACCCTTTTTGTATATATGTTTAACAACAGTCAATTTTGTCATATATACCTGATTTAAACCAGTATGCAATGTTTTTATTTTTTTTATTTACATAATATTACAACTGACTTTATTCTAAGTCATCTGGTAACTCTTCTATCTGGCTAGTCCCAGAAATTAAAATTATTTATTTATATAAATATTTCCTATAATATAGTAGTTTTATGTTCCATTTATTAGATCAATTGGTTTGGTCCTTTGGAGACGTCTTACTGCCAACGGTTTGTCCCGCATATTGCATATCTCGATGTTTCCGTGCTGTCGGAGGCGCGAATCATGCTTGAGAGAATGATACGTAATAACTTCATCGATGTATTCCATCTTTAAATCTCGGCGGAGGTCTTCATTTCTAATGTACCATGGACCATTTACAATATTCCGAAGTACTTTGTTTTGGAACGTATGTATCATCTTTATGTTCGTTTTCTTGGTCCAGCCCCAAAGCTGTATACCATAGGTCTATACCGGTTTCAGTATTTGCCGGTATAAAAGCAATTTATTGTGTATAGATAGTTCAGAATGTCTACCTAAGAGCCAATACATCTTCCTATACCTCATGTTCAGCTCCTTCCTTTTTCTTTTTGACATGTTCTTTCCACCTCAACTTGGCATCCAGCGTCATACCTAAATATTTCGCCGTAACTGCATAGGCAACTTGTTTAAAGTTGAATATAATTGGGATTCTATTAGAAATATTTTTATTAGTAAAGTTCACATGCACAGATTTAGTTTCATTCATTTTTATCCTCCATTTTTTCATCCAATTGTTGACTGAATTTGTCGATTATTGCAATTTGTTAGTAGCTTTTTCTACATTGTTCCCAACTGCCAAAATCGCAGTATCATCAGCATATGTGGCTATAGTTGCTTCTTCCATTGGTGGTATATCCCGAGTATACAGGAGGTACAAGACAGGGCCCAAAACGCTACCTTGTGGTACTCCAGCTGAAATTTTCTTCGAGTATTCGTCTTCATATTATACACGGAAGTGTCTATCGGTTTTGTATGATTTCAGAGTTTCATAGTATTGTTTGGGAACGTCTCGCTTGACCTTGAACTCCAATCCTCTGTGCCAAACTCGGTCAAATGCTTGCGCTACATCCAGGAAAACGCATGAACATATTTTTTTAGTTTCTAGTGTTCGCTCTATTATATCTGCGATTCTATGAACTTGTTCTATAGTCGAGTGGTTTTCTTTGAATCCAAGCTGGTGGTCAGGAATGAGATTTCTGTCAACCATTATGGGTTTCATTCTCTTCAGGAGCAATTGGATATCGGTCTGAAGAAGTTTTTATCGTTACATTGTTTGTTAGGTTTTAAGATAATGATTACCTCTGCCATACCTTCCATTGCCTTGGAACGTATCTTAGTCTAAACACAGCGTTGATTATATGGAGAAGTTTACGTATCACTTTATTTGGTAATTCTTTATGGTTATGAGGTCGTACCCAGGAGATTTTTTCATGTTTAAATTTTGAATTTCCTCTTTTGCTCCTGTAGAGATACACTTTGTATTTCAAGCTCATCAGATCGTTTCAGTAGGTTAACATTTTCATCCGCGGTTTGCCTGGATAATGGTTGAAACCTTTCTACTAGGTGTCTCGCAAACAAGTCAGCTTTTTGTTTAGCGCTTCGAGCCCAGCTTACTTATTGATTCATTCTTAACTGTTCTGATCAGAGATTTCAACTTGTTACATAGGTTATTAAGGACGGTTTTATTTTCCTTGGTTCGATTTATTTTCCAAGACTTTCGAGCTTTTCGTTTCTTTGCCACAAGCTCTCTTACTTCAAGTGGATAGTTTTTACAGTTGTTGTTATTTGCGTATTTGAAAGATGTACTTTATGCCACGCAGCTTGTTGTATGTTTTCTATCAGCCTTTCTACTTCCTCTTCGACTTGTATAATGTTCGTTATTGGTGCTTGAAGATTGATGTTTTGTTCTAATAATTCTCGAAAATTTTTCCAATTGGTATTCTTATTGGACAGTCTCGCTGTGATTTCTTTTTCAATTATTATGTTTCACTGACCGCGTCATAATAACAGGAGAGTGGTCCGATGTAAGCTCTTCATTATTTTCCAAACGAATATATAGTTATATGATATACCTTTTTTCACATAAAAGTCTATAAGATCCGGTGTTTTGTTTAAATCTGTTGGCCAGTACGTTGGTGAGCCACCATATTGAAAGTCACGTTTTAATTTTTTTCCTGCTTCAAACAACTCTCTGCTTGGATAATATATTTTATTTTTTAAGAAATTAACTAGAAATTATTGGCCTCTCATATACTTTTTGCATGCGGGCCCCTCTTAACATACGAGTAGTAAAATACAAGAAAAATGGTCGACTATTTTACGAGTGTTTCAATATGAGTGCATGGAAAGGTCGATTATAATTTAGTGTCACGAATTTTCAATTTTTTTATAAAATCACAATTTCGATACCAAATTTTAATCGATATTACCAAAGCCATCTTAATAAATCAAGCCTCCATGTTCAAAACGAACTTTTGTTAGTGAGTCTAAAATGACAAAAATAATCGCTCTCTTCATACATTTTATATGGAGAGACATGATTTTCGTTTATAGAAATATTTGAATGAAAAGTAACTCAAAATTATAATTTTTTGAAATCAATTGAAACTTTAAACATTGGTTTTCACCTGACTTGAAGGATTTTTCCTTGGGGTTTTCCATTTTATTGTATTAATTAAAGGAAAATAAGATACTTTATTCTCTAATAAAGCTCAAATAGAAATAGAATAAAAATTTGTAAGAAAGGGACATTGTGTACATAACCAACAAAATAATTTATTCCCATCAAACAAATAAACCAAAAGAAGAAAACATCAATGAATTTTCAAAAAATGGAACAAACATAATGATCATAAAACAACGCAAAAAACGAGAAAAAATATATGAACACAATTTTTTATTTCATAGCAACAACAAAAAGTAATCGTATAAAAAATAATATTGAGAGCGTGATCAAATTGTCCCTCTCCTAATCCTAATTGACATATTGTATATAAATTATGTAACCTTTTGTAACCTTCAAAACAAAACACAACATTTTATCATTTATTTGATCGATACGATCAATATTTTTATTTTGGTTTAATGAGAAATTTCCCAGCGTTTATCCGATTAATCTCGTAAATTTTAATTTATCGTAGTTATCATAATTTTTATACATAAGTATTTTTCGATGTTTAGATTTTGAATCGAACTATTTTATTTCTGTGGTGGAGTGAATGCAGTATATTGAAAGAGAGTATTAGAATATATCAGATATATATTTGTATATACAAATTTAAAAGCGCAAATAAATTAAATTAATGTCAATTTTATAATCATAAAAATTATGTTTAATTAATATAATTTCGAAAAATAACCCTGGCCATCACCTAATTCAATTCTTTATCTATTACTTTATGTAATAAAATATTAAAAGCTCTCACTATAAATAGTTGAACAATTCAAAATAATTTTGCATGTTTTGCCATGGGATTGCATAAACTTCTTTGTAAATTACACATTTTTTGGTTAACTAAAAAAAGCTCGTTTGAAAATATCGCTCAACATGGAGGTTTTATATATTAAGATGGCTTTGATATTACTCACCATTTACCAGGTAAAATACACGAAAAATTGTATGGCACTAATACAAGTGAGTGTGACTGCTTGAAAAGTTTGAATAAAATTAGGTATATCGGGAAATTTTTGTTTATCATTTTGGCTATTGTATGTTGCTTATTCTGGTTTAAGACCCACAGGCCTCTTCTGCATTTTATCACTATATCTAATTATACTTTATTTTACGAGAAGCTCTATCAATTAATATTTACTCGAGGCTAAGAATCAACATCGATGGCAGCACTTTGTGGTGAACAATAAATATCTTGGACCTATAGGAGTTGTCTCCAATTAAGGGTGAAAAATAGGAAGAATTAAAAGGTTTGCTGGTGAGTGATACTAAACCTTTTTAAGTCAATTAGGATCCCTTATATTTTTCTTTATTTTGTTTTCGTTTATAAAGACGTATTATATCAGAGAGGTATAACATTTTCTATTGTCATCCATTTATTAACTGTGGGTGCTTATCTGCCATCAACTACAATTACATTTATAATTAATTAATTTATGTGTTTTGCAATATTCTGCGGCACAATTTTGTTACTGAATGTTAAAATCGAGAAATGTAAAATGTATCTACATATAATATATCGATTGTATTTCTCATTATTAATTTAAAATTCTGGTTTAAGTAAGCCCCTACTGAGCACGAGAAAAAATTATGGGTTTGTTTTTTTATTGTAATGCCACTACATTTTCCACTACATTTCCCACTACATTGTAACTAAGAATAGCACCTGAGGGGCACGTATGCTATTTGATTAAATATGTAAGTTCTCGCTAAATATTTGTAAATATTTTTACCTCGCATACTAAAAAGAGCTTCCTTCGTATGAAATGTTTCAAATAGCCTCGCTCATCTTTAACCCGCCACTGCCTGGCTCTTGAGTCTACAACTGCACTTGAGATCATAATACAAATTTATCGTACTAACATTTAGCGAATGATTATCACTATTTTTGGCAAGATACAATTTTGGATCTACTAACCTATTTCAAATCTAATTGCATGTACGTTTCGTCATATACCCATCAAAACATAAATTTTGTCAAAACTTAGTCATACAGCAGTCTAACACGTTTAGCGGATAAGTTCCGGTTACCTGAACCATTTGGTTTTTTGGTAACTCGGTAACTCTTTCGGCCTTCCTGAACTGGAATTCGTCTTATCATGGAATGGGATGTATTTACTAGATTTTATAGCACAGTCATAGTCAGGGGTCCCCGGATTATTTTTAATGGAAGTTAAAATCTTATTGTAAAGCTTTTTATCATGGTTGTAGGATGTTTCCGATTTTTGTGATCTGCTTTTCTAGGCTGAGACCTTCTTTTGACCGTTTTATAACGCTTTATCGTTGTTTTGGGCAAATTTAATGATTTTGCTATGTATAAACCTGACACTAAACAAATCAAGGTATTTGTGAATAATTATGTTTCGATTGTGTAATTCCATCTTTAATAACATTTCAAAATAACAACGGATTTTAACCACGCTTTTGCTGATTATAACTCAAACAATTCCAAACAATGTATACTTAAAAGTTATGTTATATTATAGATTCCCGATTTTATTTGAACTATTCTTTAGCTTAAAAACTAGTTATCTTAAATAAAACAGAAATTAAAATGCATTGAAGAAAATTCTTTTAAATTATCACCACCCGTATCGCATTGATACTAAACAAATTTGATCCCCTTATAGTTTCGAACTAATTCACAAAATCATTCCAAGAATTGTCTACATTATCGACGTTGTTTACAGGTTGCCCACACGTCGACGTAGAAAATAATAGATGATGCGTAAACGCCCATCCCTGAGGCCAAGCCCAGGATCGAAAACGTTGGAGCCAGATTGTTGACACAGTAAGGGGCCCAGTAATGTCATTTAAACACTGTTTTATTATTATTATTATTTATGAAAATATATTTGAAGCACATAAAATAACCAGTTACCAGTTTTTTTAATTAATTTATCAAACATTTAATTAAAAAAATATCCGCGAATACGCATTTAATCGTGCAAATTTTATGTACACTTTGATTTTGACGTAATTTTAGTTTTTTTTGCCTTACTAAAATGTAGTTAGTTTTAATTTCAAAAAATTTCTGTGTCAGGGGTGACATGTTCCATCATCACAATTTTCGATATTCGATGAAATATCACTGATTTCGATAAAATGGTATGTTGTGTCATTTTCGACCATCACAATTTTCGACAATCTATTACTGAATTTTTTTTCCGGATATGGCTATGGAGGCATTTATATCCTTTAATGCAAAATCGGCTACAAACGACCAATGGAAGCGATTGTTTTAAATGCACAAGGGCCTCCCAAGGGTGCGAAATGAGGAAGGGTGGAAAAAAGTATGCTATTTTATATAGTGTGTTGTGGTTTTATTTTTATTGAATGAACTTAATTTTTAGGTTTGGGCGGATCTAAAACAAAATTTAAAAAAAATGCGCAAAGAAGTAGTGGACTATGGGCTAAAAAGCCAAGCGGTCAAGAATAGTGACCACATTAAAGCCTTCATTGAAATAATGAAAGAAGCAAATAGCTTACAAAGGGAAGCAAACCGCATCAATGCTAAGCGTCTTAAAGTGGAAGAGAAGACTGAGCTAATGCTCAGTAAAAAATTCAACCCAAAATTCAATGTAGTTAAAAATTATAATTTTTATTTCGTTTAAGATTATAATTTATTATTTGTTTTATAATTATCTGAATTGTTATATTTCTATTTTTTTCTTCTTTTTTTAAAATAAATTGAAAAAAATCTTATTTCTAAAATAAAATTGACAAAAGAAGAATTTATAAAAACCTTGCTCCACAACTGCAAATTACTGGCCGAATCATACATTGTTGCAAATGTATCTAACTTGAAGTGTTTCAAAATCAATTTCATGTACGTTTCGTCATCCATCAAAACACATCGACTAAATTTTACGGTCATAGTTAAAGTTTCCCGGATTATTTTTAATCAAAGTTATAACCTTTTTGTCTGATTTTTTGTGAGCCGTTTTCTCCAATTTTTCTGGAAGCTGTTCTATATCGTTCCACCGTTATAAAGAGGGCCCCATTCTATATAACGCTATATATCGTTGTTTTGGGTCAATTTAATAATTTTGTAATGGATAAACATGACGCTGAAGTAGATTCATGGTATTTGAGCACGAGTAGTTTTAAATTTCATTCCTTCTGAAAAGAGATTTCAATGCATTGACGGACATTCTATAAAACTATCACCAATAACGGATTGTTCCTAAAGAAATTTGGTCACTCTTTAGTTTAGAACTAATTGACAAAACCACTCTATAGGAATTGTCTACATTATCGACGTTGTTGACGTTATCTACGGGTTGTCGACAGGTCAATGTAGAAAATAATAGATGACGCGTAAACGCCCATTCCTGATTATCACTTTTTTCGAGGCGATGTTCACTATCGAGTTTTTGCCTTCAATTTTAGTTGTACAACTAAATACGGATTTCCGTCCGCGTCTCAGGAGGTTTCGCCGTAATGGTTGTATTTGCAACAATTTGAAGGTAATTATTACTGAGGTGATACTGGAGGAAAGAAAATAAATTTGGTATAATTATCCCGCATATTAATTTATAGATCTTGTCCGGTCCGAACAAGAAAATGATCATGAATTTACAACACGACACCAAAACTTAATTTTTAATGGTATAATTATTTATTGTTTATTAAAATTATTTATTACAATAATTGCTTATTTTTATATTATTATTACAATTATTTATTAAATGAAATGTTGATCACTTTATGGCTCACAAAATAAGTAAGTAATTCGCCATTAATTTTCTTCACCAAAAGAGAAATATCATCCGGAGGTATGAATTTGTGTGAACACTGTGCATAGCACGAAAACTTGTAAACGACTGATTTTGTTGTAATATATTGTGACGTCGCCTGGCCTTCGTCTTCCGAAATACGTGCTGTATTTCGGAGAGGGAACAGATGCGCCGGCGGCGGTCAACATTGCACTTGTGTTTTGAGTGCAATGGATTTGCATCACCGAACTTTGTTAGTTCGTGGTGATGTTGGTTGGATGGCGACATGTTTTACTATAAATGTTTTATAGTAGTGGTTCGGCTATTGGATAGTGGTGGTTGGATAGATAGGGTTAGTGAACGCTCAATTCAAATAGGTTGATTTATATTTGAATTTCACTAATTGTTTTGTTGTGGCAGTATCGAATATCGGTGAGTCGAATATTCGGGCTGCTACAGTACCCCCTCTCCAGATGAGAAACCATAGGTTTTGAGACGTTATACGTTGAACCGGGCGGTTTTATATCGTTTGCTGGCTGATATTTGATCAGCCGTGTTGAGAACACCGTAGGCCGGTTTCAATCTGTCGATGGAGATTGAGTGGTGCTTGTCTTTGATTGAGATAATGAATTGCTTGCGTAAGCGGCGTATAACTTTGTATGGCCCGTCGTATGGAGATTGTAATGCAGTACGAACCTTATCAATTCGGACAATGACGTAATCGCAATTGTTGAGCGATTTAGGAACGAATATGTTGCATTCATTCGTTGGTCTTGTTGCCGTGGGGATACGATTTTGCATGGTGGTGCGGAGTTGGTCGATGACTGTGTCGGTTGTGGATGGAGAGGATGTTCGATAAAGAACTCACCGGGTAGCTAGCTTGATGGTTTGACCGTAAACCATTTCAGCTGGTGAGCACTTCAGATCTTCTTTAACCGTTGCTCGAATACCAAGTAGAACGATTGGTACTTCGGAGCTCCAGTGAATTGTGTTGCCTCGGGCCTTGAGAGCAGCTTTGAGGTGGCGGTGGAAGCGTTCAACCATGCCATTGGCTTGCGGATGGTAAGCCGTTGTACGTATCAAATGCGAGCCGAGGAGTTTCGTTAACTCCGAGAAAACCTTCGACTCTAATTAGGTTCCTTGATCAGTGGTGATGTCAAGTGGAACGCCAAATCGTGATACGTAGTTCTGTACGAATGTGGTGGCAATGGTTGCTGCAGACATGTCGCTCATCCAGTACGCTTCTGGCCATCGAGTGAAACGATCGACACAGTTGAGTAGGTATGAGTATCCATTGGATGGAGGAAGTGGTCCTACGACATCCAAATGAATGTGCTCAAATCGACCAGGTGGAATTGCGAATTGTCCAAGAGGCGATTTTGTGTGTCGCTGGACTTTTGATTTTTGGCAAGATAAGCATGCTTGTGCCCAATGGGTCACGCCTTTGTTTATGCTTGGCCAAAAGTATCGAGCAGTAATCAATTTACGAGTTGCGCGGATACCAGGATGTGAGATACCGTGTAGTGTGTCGAAGATGGTTCAACGTAGTTGCTCTGCGATATACGGGCGGTTTGCACCCGTAGATGTTTCGCAGTATATTTCCAGGCCAGGTAGTTTGAAAAGCTCCAGTTTCAGTGATGAACTGGCGTGACAAGCGGAACCAGAAAGTAAATTCTGAAGTTCCAAGTCTGCTTTTTGCGCTTGTGCGATCTTATTGCAGTCAAAGTGAGTCTCGACTGTGGCCGTTTCGTTTGTTGTTGTGCGCGAAAGTGTATCCGCGACAAGGTTGTCGGTACCTTGAACATGCTGGGTGTCCGTGGTAAATTGACTAATATAATCCAAGTGGCGTGCTTGCCTTGGATTGCGTTCAGTTTTAGACTGAATTGCTCGAGTGAGAGGTTTGTGGTCGGTGTAAATTGTGAAGTCCCGACCCTCGACAAAATATCTGAAGTGTTTTATTGCTAGATATATTGCGAGAAATTCCCGATCGAATGCAGAGTATTTCTTTTCGGCATCTGATAGCTTCTTTGAGAAGAATCCCAGGGGCTCCCAACACTTGTCGTTGTACTGTTGCATGACTGCTCCGACAGCAGTGTTTGATGCATCAGTATATGCTGAGCTGTGAGTCGCTCAGTGGATGAGACAAGAGTGTTGTGCGTGCCAATTCACCCTTTAGTGACGTGAATGCGTGTTGACATTCGTCAGGCCAAGAGAAGTTCTTGGCGGTTTTGGGCTTAGATCATTGATGGGTTGGGCAGAACATGTAAACAAAATATGGTAATGGCATTGGGATTAATCCACGACCAAAATAAAAATAAACGTTGATACCTCTGAAGACTGAGCTCGAGTAACAGGAGCAGGGTTTAAAAATGAACAACATATACTAATGCCAATTCACAAAAAGACCCGCAAGTGTTTTATGTTTGCGATACTGTTAAACTTAGCCGATATTTTCCAGCCGAAAGTTATAAAAATGGGTAATGCAGATTATTACATTAATGTGACAGCCGATAAAAAATGTATATATCCGATATATAGCCGAAAGTTCTGAGCCGATGGTTTCCAGCCGATAGTTTCTAGCCGTTATATGTCGACAAAGAAGATTTTTAATTATTGGATAAAAAAAATACGATAAATGGGATTTTTATACAATTGCAAAACAGTTTATAATAATACTATAATGAAAACTTCCATGTGGGGATCCTGGGAAATTTAAAATTTTCAAAATCATAATAAATAATTGAAAATTTATAAAAATTCAGGCTCTAGAGTGTTATGTCTGGAGATGGCTCGATTTGAAGTGTTTTTTCAATAGCTATATGACTAGAAAATTATTTTGGTCCAAGTTTCATGTGGGGATCCTCTTTCCCCTAAAGATCTTCTTTATCGACATACGTAAATCGGTTGAAAATTATCGGTAATTTATGATACAGTAGTATGATACAAAGAGAAAATATACTTGAACACTAATGTTCAATTCCAAACATCAAAAATGTATCTTCATTATCGATTTTTCTCGACTGGAAACTATCGGCTAACTTTAACAGGGTATGTTTGCGGGTGAACATGTGTTTATGTATATACATACATATGTACCTATATGTATAAAAGATTCTGGTTCTTTGTTACTAGTATAACGGGATATGGTTTGCTGGGACTACAATGATTCAATGAAATTTTTCCATCTTTAAGAATAAAAATAAGTATAAAAAGAAAGAAGAAATAAATAAATTTGCTTTATTCTAAATTGACATTCTCGTCCAATAATAAAAACAAAAGCTGTCATTTTCTGTTTCCGCCCGGTCTCGAACCGGGGACCTTCCGCGTGTTAGGCGGATGTGATAACCACTACACCACGGAAACACTTGGATTTTAGAATCGTAATAACGAATTGTTTTTATCGAGTCACAAAATTATTTATATATACGCACAATATGCTAATATAATATATGCGGTATACCAAACAATCTAATGAACACTAATCAAATATGCATATATGTATAGTAAAGTAACCGCCCATTTTCTTAATACGATTACAATTTTTATCGTTTTGTATTATCATATCATCATCGCATGAAATCATCTCAAATATATTTACATATTATAAAAAATGAAAAGATTGAACTTAAACATCTTGTATATATGTATATACATATAAATAAAAAGAATTAAGTAATTTCGTCTTATGACTTATGATAAATTGAATATAATATCCAGATAATTGAACAAGTAAATATCGCATATATGTATATGTATAAGCAAGATTACAATGGACATTTGATTCTTTTTAAACTTTTAAGTGCCTATTAAAATTTATTTTAAAGATATACATATATACATATACGTATATACATATATGTATGTATATTATTAACGATGGCTAAGAATTGCCGAGACACCATTGTTGTACCTGTGTCTACATATATATATGTATCGTCGTATGGGTACATACAAAGTAAATTGCCTATTCATAATTCATTGATATATGCTAAAAATTTATTTGCTTATTCTACTGAATATGACAATGTTTAATATAATATATGCGGTTAAGTGCCAATGGAGCCTGTGATTCAAAATATTTAAATTAATTTGAATAGCGCATTACTATATAAAACCATGGTAGGTATAGGTATTATATTTTGCAGGAAAAGCAAATCGCATAATTAAAATACTATTTACAGGTATTAAGGGGCAAACGAAACCGTGTACAAACAATTACAATAAATCATCTTCATTCTAAAGGAGATATTATTTGAGGAAAATATAAATGTAAATATTCATATTTCCATAATACATATATTTATATACAACAATACCGTGTGCTAAATTTCCCACCATCATCATCGCACCATCGCATGAAGTAAACATTGTGAATATGTATGTAAGCATATAAAAAATCAATTATCAACCGTGGAATTCCCTTCTTTTGGTGTTTTGGTAAATTAAAATCCATTAAGATTTTTTTTTTATTTGGAAATCAACCGCATCTAATTTTTTCTAATTTTCAGTTTTTTTTTGGGTATAATTTAATTGTGTTTCATAAAAAAAATAAATAATATTGAATGAAAAACGGAGAAAATGGATGAGATGAAATTTATACCTAGTTAAAAGTTTATCTTCTTCTCGCTGCGATGGATGTTGTTTAATTTTCTTTTATTGTTACACAGAGATTTTATTACATTTGATATGTTCAACCGTTACTGAACAGGATGCGTGAATGTTCTCCACCAAATGTATAGATGATTATCATTTATAGCATATTTATAGCTATATAGGTCTAATTTAATCTAATCCGTCGTTCTCGTTCAAGGGTTAACATTATCAGATTTAAGATATATTTAAGTGGATTTAGAATGATTAAACGATTTACATACATTAATGTTGGGGTGTTAAACATATTTACCCGAATTAAATTCATTTACATTGACACATTTACATATAGGCGCCCAAACTTGGACTGTTCATATTCATAGTCAGACGCGTTAAACTTTGCGCTACAGAACTAATCAATCAGTTCAATTAACTAATTCGAAAAAAATTATATATTTAAGTCAAACCATCCTCAAATCACCCTCGTTGCAACAAACTATATACAGTGTTCCTTAGTGATTTTACCGCTAAATTTAGCGGTTTTTTCCAAAGCGCTGCGATAATTTTTTGAATATGCCGCTAAATGGTTTTCTTAGTGATATTTCTTTTTATGTCAGCGAGATTTAGCAGTTTAGCATGATTTAAGAATTATCCATTCAAATTATAAATATTCGTATCACGTAGATTTAAGTTTGTTTGCAACTCTTCCCTATTATTAATAGAGTTCTATGAGCATTATAAAAATACAGTTTTTGGTGTTTTGCCTTTGGCTGCCCTGCACTGCACCTCTTATTCTTTTTTGTGCTTTGTATTGTATGTATTGTGCGTTCGTATGAGTTAATTGTCATTTTCAGCTCATAGTCAAGTGGAAAGTGTGGGCAGAATTTGAATTAACTACATTTGTCAACAACCCTTATCAACAAAGTTCGTAAATCACCTTGATCCGAAGCCTTACGTGGCTTATTCTTTTGAAAGTGAAGTAGATGAGCTTAAGAAAAGTGGCAAATTATCAGATGTAGAAGGAACAGATTTAAGATCGAGATGTAGAAATTTTGTTATAGTTCTGATACAATAATTACAACAACGAATTCCGGAAAACATAAATGTTTTGAAAAAAATTAATTTAATTTCTGTAACAAATGATTTAAAACATCTTAAGGAACCCATTACCGTTCTCTAAATTTTCTCGAGTAAAAATCAAAAAAACCGAGAGCCAATACGACATTGAATAACATAAAACAATAAAACATTGAATAACATATGCATAGGCCTTCCAGAACATAAAAATGTATAGATTAGATTCTATATCCCAATAATGCCATGAATGACTCATTCAATTTTTAAACTAACTCAAGCCGAACTTAACATCAGCAGGCCAGCTTAGTCCACCAAAACTTTAAGGCGGAATCAGAATATACACGTACTTGTAAACTGAAAACTGTGACGAAGAATAGCAATAATATGTTTCGTCATTACAATAAGCCAGTCACAGGCTGATGGTGGACACCATATGAACCTTTCTGATGAGCATTTCGCTCACGGCCCGCTCTTGATCCCATATTTTAGCTCTACAACTATTGGTTAAATGAATTCAAGTAAAATAAGAAAATAAGATTAAAAAACACAAAATAAATTTTAAAAACCATCTTCTGCTTCTTTACTTATTTTCAAAACTGCTAAATATTTATACTTAAACAGCGTGACATGCTTAAAACGAGATTCTGCGCCAAGCGCCCCCGTGAAGTTAGTTTATTTTTAAACTTAATAATTTTAAATGTATGCTGTAATACGCTTTCTGATAGTAATAGTATACATATAATACATATATGACATGAGCAAGTGATAATTTTAATATGCGTTGCAAGGGCCGCACCACCAATATTTGCCGCTCGGATTCGATAATAGTTATATCCTCGAAGTACAAACTTCTAACGTAAAATATACCTGCGACAACAAGTTTGATAATAATAATAGAAGGAGATTCTCAAATCAAGCAAATTAGTCATTCCGTAAAGACTGAGGACAGCTGACGGTCGGTGAGAGGTCTTCTTAGTTTATAAACATCAGTTTCAATCACCAAATGTACCAAACTTTATAATAACTGTGACTATTGCAATCGGTTTGATTTCATTCGGTGAATATAGTATATGGTACGAGGGACCCAAATATGATCTCTTAGCATAAATATTGATGAAATTTACACCCAGAGTTATGCGTTGGAGAAATTGTTTAATATGGACCAGTTTCAGGTAAAGAATTTAGCATCTATCTACATTGATTCTGGCATCCCAATTTAGAGTAGTATACTCACTGTAATGCACATGCATCACCGTATAACATATTTACAAAATATGTATATATAAAACCAATTTAAGAACGATACAGATACATACATGTACATACATATAATATAACAGATGTTCAGATCGCATACACCATCTTCATCGGTATATAAAACACATAAAATAATATATTATCCATTTTATCCAACCACAATATCATCGTATATAGCATGATTGATAAATCATATTTAAGATTTGTTCATTTTATAAGAGTATATAGTGCGAGGCGAATATAACACTGCGCTTATATACTTTTAAAAGTGTTATTTATTAGACAATAGACAAAGTGAGGTACATTTTGTTAGTAGTCTGATGATTGCGTGATGACAAAATTATGTAATTTTATGATTTTTATTTTCATATTGTATCGCACCCTTCCAATATACAATCATATATTATAGTTATTTACGGACAGTGGAATACCAAATAGGATGTTACATGAAAAATGAGCTAATGACCAGATTAAATGGTTTTCACACATAAAAGTAATTAATTTTTTTTTTTTTAGACAAAGGTACACAGAGCTACTCAACATAATTTTTTAACATGTCCATATTTATAAAATTTGGTTGTTAGATATATACTCGTAGATGTGTTTGCTTTTATACATTGTGTTGTGATTGTGTATAATACATTTTTAAGTAGGTTTATTTATGCACATAAATTTTTAACTCTTTTATGATTATTTAGTCAAAATTTCATATTTACGTATATGTTTACCAAACAATAAAATCCACTCGATGAAATTTCATATATAACAAATTTTTACAGAATTTCTCACCTTTTAACAGAAAAAAAAAACTTTCCTAATATATATGTACATACATACTCGTATATATGTATATGATTCCATTTAAAAATGTCATGGTTTGAAGAACGTTCAATCCTTGGAAAAAAGGACGAATAAATATTCGAAATGCCAACTGCGGTATATATGTAAATGGCGCCAAAGACGTGCGATCAAATCTGATACCGAGAATACATTGAATATCCACCCAAAATCTGTAGTGCGTGTGTTATATTTGAAATTAAAAAATTAATTTAGCAAGTTCCATAAAATTTTAACATGTTCATTAAATTAAAAAAAATGTCGCGTTAATTAATATAATATATATTATACGCGGTATATACAAATATTAAATTACTTCATTCGATGAACAAATAATGAGCTAATCTTTTGGTAAACAGCGAAGAGAAGACACCGACTGCGCGCACCGGAATAGTTTTTGAGGATAAAACCGCGTGCAATGTATGAAAAAAGTTCACATGAAAGTCGTAACGTCGGAAGATTATCTATTGCACCCACCTGTACAAAATACTGAATTACGTAACACTTCAAATAATATGCTAGCGGAAAGTTTGCTAAAGTCTTAATACGATAAATCAATAATAATTTTTACATATTTATATATATCTATATATTTACATATATACGTATACAACATATACATACTACATAAATTATTAAAAACGATAAATGAATATCGATTAACTGCCCCTTGCCTTGGCCTTTGCATCATATACATAACGTGTTGGCGAAAATATTAAAATCTTATTCATTTTTGATATTTTATTTTACTTATATAGTTAATTCAATGTAAAATTTAAGTGCACAGGAACCGATGGGTCTTTATCTGAAGGGTGCGCTTAGTATATGCATGTATATGTTCCCACAATTAATTAATATATACCAATTTATTTTTTATTGTTGTATAAACACCAGAATTTACATTTAATTTTATATTTTCATACTATATAGAGGGTTCATATTTAAATCAATAACGTGAAGTAACCAATTAATTTGGTTCGTTCGACACTCATTATGAGGTGCAAGGATATTTAATAATCTTAATGCAATCAAACTGCGAATTAATAAACAAATAATAAAATTACATTTTGTTGAGTTTAATATGGCGACGTATCTACAAATTTTGGACTACTTGCAAAATTTCTCGAAGGGTTTACAAAAAGACAGTTTAAGGGTATGATCGCAAATGTTCTATTAACTTAAAACATTAAAATTAAATTGGTTCAAAACTTTACTAATATTTTAGTTAAAATAACTAATAACAGATGGCACAAGTAAGTTTAATTTAAAATACTTTAAAACAAGATAATATCAAATGATTTTTTATATTTTTATTCTGTTTTTCAATAGTAATTAAAAACAACACAATAATAGTTAAAATAACTCACCATAAAATAAAAAGAAGTTTATTCTTTGTCTACTAAAGGTGTTGTTGATACACTTGTCTTGATCCATTCCCTTAAGGATTTCAAAAGTTGTTCGTTACCTGACATAACATTTTTCTCCGCATTAAAATTTTAAATGAATTTTTTTATAAAAGAATCAAAATATAATAATCTAAAATATTTTTATATGTATATTTTAAATTTGTGTTTCTGTAAAATTACAAATTGTAAGCAATTTCAGCGTGGATGGAATAATATTGAAATATGTACGGAAAATCAGGAAATTATTGGTGCTGCCAGATAATTCATTTGTCGGGTAACGTCACTTCAAGCGACTATTGCGCGGGCCTTAGATGTACACTGTTTATTGGCAATATTACAATTTTGACAATACTACTGTACGTGTAAGATATGTATTGAAGTTTTGTCAATATTCAGAATATTGTGACGATGGTTTGATGAAAACCAAAATATTTTCTAATAATGGAAAATATTGACAAAAATGTTGATCGCCTGAGCTTATTTATTGACCAAAAGTCAATAAGATGAACTGTCAACACGTACAACACAACTAAAACAATTAAAATTTAGTTATTTAGTACATAATTTAAATGGATAAATCTGTTTGTCTTTAATATGTATATATATCCACTGCATAAACCATAGTCTTTTTCCCCTTTTATTTTTTGTTATGCAGAAAGGAAAATTAATAGAAATAAAAGCTTTAGTTTAATCTGTCGTTTAATAGTTAATGCGGGCACAATATTTATTGCCAATATTACATTATTGACAATACTGTATTGTACATATGTGTAAAATAACATATTGAAATATTGTTAATGTTGGTAATTAAAATATTGTGGCGATGGTTTGATGAAAACCAAAATTCGATAATATATACGATTGATCGTCTCAGCTTCTTAATCGTATCAGCCAACAAGTACTAACTACTAACATAACTAAAACATTGAAAATATTTACGTGAGTGATTTAAATGGATAAATCTATTTCTCTTTAATAGCCACTACCTATCCTTTTTATTATGTATATATAGAAAGCCCAAATAATATAAACAAAATATTTTAGTTTTATCTGACATTTAATATTTGTTAACATTAACATTTTGAAAATTATCAATATAGTATTGGTCGTCTGAAGCAATTGCTGTTTGTAAATATATAGTTTTATCCAACATTGACAATATTATATTACTCGTAGCAATATACATTGAATATCTGAGGCTCGCATAAGAGAATACCAATTTATATTTGAATTAACGTGACATATATTTAGCTAAACCAGTTTAATGTAGCATATAGTTAAACTACAATTTGATCTAAATTCTAAATTTTTAGTATGTAATGTTGTATAAAGTATGATGGAACGTATATATGGACATTGGTAAGTATATATAGTTTACAATATTCTAAAAACTAAAACAATAAATTAATTTAAAATAGCGACCGGCGATTCAAAGAACACTTTATAGGATGTCCCGCGTGAATCATTTAAAGAGTTCGTGAACGTTTTTTGCACGGTTTACAGGTTAGCCACTTCCGCGAGGTTTAGGACGGTTTTGCCAAGCTTTGTGCGAAAAGATGGTATCAAAATATTTCAACTTTTATCCGCCATGTAATGAATCAATAAATGAATTGGTTGAAGGATTGAAGCATCATTGGAAATTTGTTCAAGTTTATGGAGCCACAGATAAAATTTAAATACTGATTCATAATTCTTTCAGTAAGGCTTAAATTTATGTGAATTGCAGACGGTTACCATATAGAAATCAATCCTACCAAAGAATAAACAATTGATTAAACATTCAGCGTGGGGATACGGAACGAATTTTGCAGCGATCCCTGAAAGGGGGGCCACCATATGGTAGGCGCAGAGGTCGTCGTAGGCGACGACGGCTCCACGGTAAAGAGAACGACTTGGCTTCTACAGATTGTCTAGCTCAGTATCAAGACCACACTCAGGATCGAAACCGGTGGAGACACATTGCTGACTCAGCGAGGGGCCAGTAATGGTCTTTTTAAACTGTAATAATAATTAATTTAACATTATAATAATATTTTTCAAATATACGATTTACATAACGATTTATATTATTTATTTATTATGTATAACGATTAGTCTACTATAAATGTGGGTTCTCCACAAAGATGTGGTATCACAATGGATCGGCCTAAGAAGCCACTGTAAACTGACTAATTATAGCTACTAATGTACTAATTGTATAGCTTTATGTTTAACTCCAATTACAGAATAATCTCTATAATTAATAAATAATACATATACGATATAGGATTAGGTATCACTTATTTATTTTAATGACTGTACTTATACTGTATTGGATGATAATTTAAAATGTATTTAACTATATTGTAGGATATTTTACTTATAGGTTATAAAATTCATTAATATACGTGATAATGAACAGCATCCGTAATTGGTCATCAACAATTTTCAAACATACATTTAAAATCTATCATGTCATTTACAATTTTATGTTAGTTCATTTTAAGTTTAATTTAAGCTTATATACAATTCAATTTCATTATATGTATACTTATTTCTATTTTACACTCATGATATATACTTGCCAAACATTTCAATACTCTCATAACATACAGTTAATATTATATTTGATATTATTATATTTTTAATCTCTCTAGCTTTTCCAGGTTAAATTGAACCTTTTCCATGTTACACGCAACTTGTTCCAAAGTAGACGAAATTATTTCCAAATTTAACACAACCTTTTCCAAATTATTTGAAACTTTTTCCAAATTGAATGCAACTTTTGACATACTAACAAGTAGGAACAAATAGTCGGTTGCAAGTTGTCATTAATTTGGAGTTTCAATTAATTTGGAAAAGGATGCGTTCTTTTGGAAATAGTTTCGTTTACTTTGGAATAAGTTGCGTTTAACATGGAAAAGGTTCAATTTAACCTGGAAAAGCTATATAACTTGTATTGGCAATGTACATTTTAAAATTATAATAAAAAAGTTAGTCTACAAACATTCATCAGAATTAGTGATAGCCATCACACTTATATTTACCTGTTTTGGAAAATTCACATTTTGAGATCGCGACAAGAGCGAATATTCATCAATCTAAAATCGCATCCATAGCGCAACGAAATATAGCTTTTCCAGGTTAAATTGAACTTTGTCCAAGTTAAACGATATTTTTCTAACATAAACCAAACTATTTCTAAATTGAACGCAACTTTTTCCAAATTAAATTAAACTATTTTCAAACAGATTGCACTTTTTTCCAAATTCACTGAAACTTTTTCCATTTGAAATTAAAATTTTTCCAAACGGAATTAAACCATATTGATGAATATAAATTAAACTTTTTAGAATTAAAATTAACAATTTTCCATTTCAAATTAACGTTTTTCCAAATGAAATTAAACTTTCATAAAATTGCACTTTTCAAATCTGCCAAGGTTTGTCGATTGTGATTTTAAATAATCCAGTTTATTTTTAATGATTTTAATAGAATCCGTTGGCTCATTGGTAAAGAGAACCGAGAAAAACTTATTTTCGTCGCTGAATGTGTGTATAACCTGCATTTACAGCGGAGTCAGGCGCGATGAAAGCGAGGAAAGCTATGGTGTAAAGGTTCTATCTATTAGAGGTCGAAATACAACAATTATATATTTATATGCATCATTATAAGTACCACGGCGTCGTACACTACAAAATAATTTCTAATAGCGCACTTGCAATTCCAGCAAGTTTTGTATATTTTTACAGGACTTGAATGAAAAATTAGTATACATGTGCCTACTAATTTAAATGCGGCCTCATTATGGATAATGCAGCTATCCATAAAACATCGCAGGCCAGAGAGCTGGTTGAATCAAATAGTTTAAATATAAGATTTTTACCTCCTATTCTCCAGTGCTCAATCCCATACACAAGTGTTTTTCTAAAATGAAACTCTATGCAAGGCAGGTATTGGCGAATGTTTCAGTTCAGCATGACCTATATAGTTGAGGTTATCGAATCAATCGACAAACCAAATTACTGCAGATACCGCCTGTTCTAATTATATTTTAAACATGCTAATGTAACTCCCTGCTGCTTCTTCTGGTGAACCAGTTCGTTAGTGGTTTGCCTACTATATATTGTATATGGTGAAAAATACGTCAACTCACAAATTCAATATATGCGGAGCCGGCAGTCATATCAAAATTTTATGTTTTTTCTTTATTTATTATTTAGTACATTAACCTGGAAAAGTTATATCATTATTTTGACTTTTACTGTTTTAAAATCACTATCGACAAACCTATATTGCCAGATTTAAAAAATGCAATTTTATGAAAGTTTAATTTCATTTGGAAAAACGTTAACTTGAAATAGAAAATTGTTAATTTTAATTCTAAAAAGTTTAATTTATATTCATCAATGGTTTAATTCTGTTTGGAACAAATTTAGAGCTAAATGGAGCTAAATTAAATTTTTATAGAGGGTAATCCATATATGCTTAAGAGACTTGTATTTTCTGCCGTATATACATGTAATTTGTTCGAGATTTATGTTATATGAATGTGATGTAACCTAATTATACAGGTGTATATTTGTGGCTCTGATGTAACCTCTTATTTTAAAATACATTTTAATTACTATATTAGACTTTAAATTGTCGAATTAATAAATTTTTTCTGTGGTCACTTACAACAAAAATAAATAAAAATTTCTAAACTATTTTCATAAAGAAAATCGAGTCCTTATTATAACAATATCAGAAGCTAAATTGTCGTAGATTATTATGTACTTTAATAGACCAACTAAAATCTATACACATATTTAACGAAACAACTCACCCTAATTTGAAAAATAAAATGAATAAAGTTCAATGGTAATTCATTTAAAATACACTATATACTTAATATATATATATATATATATATAGTATATATATATATATATATATATATACATATATAAATATATATATATATATATATATATATATATATATATATATATATATATATATATATATATATATATATATTTATATATATTTATATATGTACACTGTTAAACAGGTTTTATCCAATCAAATCGATTTGTTTACAAAACGAAAACAACGCATCATTATATAGAGTGTCAGTAAATAGGCGGAGATAAAATTATAAAGATGAAAGAGCAAGAAAAATATTTAGATAACTCATTCGTTTTTATGTCCGCGCCAAGATGAAAAGAGTAAAAAAGAAAGCCATTCCATTGAAGCTTTTATCTACTGTTTGTTGTTGTTGATGTGCAATATAAAAGTTTGTAAATGAAAAATGATAATAAAATTTAATATATATCTTCTTAAAATATATCTTA
Organism: Tipula unca; assembly: GCA_951394425.1. Lineage (NCBI taxonomy): Eukaryota > Metazoa > Arthropoda > Insecta > Diptera > Tipulidae > Tipula > Tipula unca. The sequence continues at coordinate 15,391,347 of OX596381.1, read as the reverse complement.
TTGTTATATACGATTTTATTTATTTAAGTTTTTATTTATTTAATTTTATTTATTATAAATGTTTTATGAGATATTTAATGATGGTTTAATGGAAAGCGAATAATATTTTTGCGCATTTTTGTTGGATACATTTTTTTTTTTTTGAAGATTTATTATGCTATATGAGCTCTAATCGTCTTAATGTACTCATATATATATATTTACAATATATTATGGACTGTCATATAATAAGTATAAATATGTTTGTAAGTGATAGAGCTATCACATGCAAACTAAAACTTTAAAATAATGTATTTTATTGATTGACATTTTATTGATGATACCTATACACATTGGTTGTTGACATTTTAACTGTCGCACATTATATTTAAATATTTAATCATTGAGTATTGAGAAATTTGCGACAATCGTCACTAAATTGATCCAGTTTGTTAATGGGTTAATTAAACAAATATATATTTTGAAATAGTCACAAAATAGTTAGATATACATATATATATTAAGTAGATTACTTAGCACTTTAAAATATAGTACCAGTCCTTATATAATATGTACAATATATAGTGAGTTAAGAGTTTTTTTTAAATATTTAAATATCTTTTAATACATCCATTATTTCATTAGCAAGTACTATAACCGGATAATAGCTGAATCTATATAAACTTATAACATTTGCAATTTATGCAATTAAAGTTGCTAAACAATATGCCCGCACACTGCGTAATTCCTATGACATATTTGTATTTCTATTGATATTTATATATACGTAGATACGAAGTTGTGTTAATAAAAAGCTTGTTGCTATAGGTTAAGATTTAACTATATACATACGTATATATATTATTGCCATTAAAATCAATAAACGTTAATTTACTGGTACATGGCAAAGACTGTTACATGATTTTGAATATCTAAAAAATTTAATTTCTAAAACAGTACACAGCAAAAAAACTTAGAACAAATTAAACCTAAAAAAGAATTGTAGCAATGCGATTGAAAAAATCGAAATATTTAGTATTGCAAGAATACAAGATTTATTCTTTAAAAAAATCAATAATTGGATAAATCTATATCACAGAGTGAATTAGAAGGATTATTCTTTAATTTAATTCTATAAAAGAATAAATTGAACTCCATGTTATATTTTAATTAATATTTTTCAAATATTAACTGTATTATTTATTTTAAATTAAGTTTAAATTATAACAGTTCGTATATAAGAATTTCTTTAAAATGTTTGAAAAGATTCGATTAAATCGCTTACAATAATTAATTTAAACTCATATTGGATTAATTTCAAATCAATTATAATATAAAAAGTAAATCCTTTAAAAGAATTAATTTGATTCTAATGAAGACCAAGCTCAGGATCGAAACCGCTGCGGAGCCATATTGTTGATTAAATTCTCTTAATATGAATTTTATATTTTAATTGTGACGTCGTTTTATTTTATCAATCGTACGTTGTCCATACATTTGTAATTTTGCAAACAAAAATAAAAGAATTTGTAAATTTTGATATATTGGGGTTTTGTCACATTTTACGGTACGCATTTCAGGATGAGATAGGTTAAGGCAGCAGCGCAGAGGATGAGGTCAAATGTTGGTGATATATGAGTTACAGCTGGCTATATAAATGGTCGTTCCAAAGTACCTACCTGAGTAATATAAATTTTCGCTAAAGAAGTACTTGCAAGGGACTCGTTACACACCTTTAGTACCATTGACCAAATATACCAAAAGTGTATACCCAGTTTTTTAATGATATCTCTAAAAATCTTACATTGCAAAAAAACCTTAGAAATTATTAAAATATTTTTGAACAAAAATTATAATTGTTCAATATGATCAGGGATGGGCGTTTACGCGTCATCTATTATTTTCTATATTGACGTGTCGACAACCCGTAGATAACGTCAACAACGTAGACAACGTCGATACTGTAGACAATTCCTAGAGTGGTTTTGTCAATTAGTTCTAAACTAAAGTGACCAAATTTCTTTAGGAACAATGCGTTATTGGTCAATGCATTTAAATCTCTTTTTGATAAAAGAGCGGAATTTAAAACTAATCGTGCTAAAATACCATGAATCTACTTCAACGTCGTGTTTATACATTACAAAATTATTAAATTGACCCAAAACAACGATATATAGCGTTATATAGATTGAGGCCCTCTTTTTAACGGTGGAACGGTACATTTGCAAAAAACTGTATGATTTGGCCAGCAATTTGCAGTTGAGGAGCCAGATTTTTGTCACATTTTTCATAACGACGTATTTTGCCGCTAATTCTTCAACACGATTAAGCAGTAAAGTTTTGGCCATATAGCTCGTTCACAAGACTCTAATTCCAACAGAAGCAATAAATTTGTACGGGATTAATCAAATCAATATTATCTCAAAGAGTCCACAGGTTTTCGATGTATCGAACAATTTTGGGGTATATAGTGGAAAGAGTGCTGAAGTGCAAAAGTCACACCGGCAGTTATGCCAGACATTTTAGTATTCTAAAGTTGACTATGCGGTTGATATAAAGTGAAAAAATTAATAATTACTTTATTTTTCACCAATTCGTTTAAATAGAATTACTTATAGCAGGTTCTATCTGTATACATATATATATATATATATATATATATATATATATATATATATATATATATATATATATATATATATATATATATATATATATATATATATATAGAATTGTGCTGAACAAATATATACATATTCGAGATATCACGGTTCAGATCGTAATCGGTATAATTGAAAATTCCTTTTCCAACCTGCGTTTGTTGAGACTTAAAGCCAATACCTCCCGATACAAATGCCACAGCTAATGAATAATCAATAAATAATCAATAAACACGGCGCTTATTGATTATTTATTTGGCTTCCCTAATTCTGTGGTTTCTTACTTTGAAGTCATTTTACTATTGGAGATTCATAATGCCAACGGTCTCTGGCTATATAGATAATCGTTGGAGAAATTAAATTATTTAAATTTAATTTTCAATACGATCTTTTAACATTCATCATCAGATTTTCGTCTTCCCCTTTGGAAGATGCCTATAATCTGAATGAACTCCACTCGTGGGCAGGATATGCAACGGTGTAGCCTAACACAGTTCAAGTTGCGTTTTATATTATTGCAACCAATACCATCATGACTACAAGTGATTTAACTTATTCGGTTTTTATAGCTGCGCGAAGCAGAGTTTTATTTAAATAATAGATCTCAAAATATGTTCTTCTCTACATAGCGTAAACCGTTGTAACAAAAAATAGCTAAACTGCAAATAAGGAGTAGCTAAAATGGAAATGAGGACCTCTTCAGTTAAAAATTTTTTGTAAAGCAACTTCTAATTGCAGAAATATTGGAACACATTTCATCTAGTTTCCTATATTGGAACACATTTCATCTAGTTTTACAGGCAATCCTTTAGTAGGTATCATTTGCATAGGTGCGTTTTCCATCGATAAGTTTATTGCCAATCGCCAACTTTGGGGGCAATCACTCTGATCGGCGCTTCAGCCGGGAGAAGTTTACAGAAGTTCAATAAAAATTAGAAATATTTTCCAAGCAAAAATTCATAAACTTGACATGAGGTAAATTAAATAAAATTTCCAATAGGTATAGCAATCACGTGTCAGTCGCCAACCTTGAGGGCAATCTCTGGGATCGGCACTTTAGCCAGGAGAAGATTATTACAACAAAAGATTACCAATTTATACGTTTTGATTTACCCATTATTTTTGGAAAAAATACGTTAAAATACCAATTTATTTTAATAATTTGTTTACAATATAGGCAATTAGCAACAAAAAATTATAAATAATATTCTAGCCCGAAAAATACGTAAAAAAAATTGTATAAATTCTAAAAAAATTTAATTTTTCGGAATAGAATGATTTTTTACTCTAATTTACGCTGTTTTTCGTGCTAAGAGGCTTTTTATGTATTTAGTAAGGACACATATATTTGATTTTTTAAAAGTCTTTTTTCGAAATTTCTTCACATACAAATGGGCGCCAGTCACATTTTTTTATTTTATCCCGAAAATTTTTGGTTTGAACATCCATCTGAAATAGCTTATAATGGATCTTAAAACTACATTGAAGCTAAATCAGTAATATGCTTTGTTATTGAGATCGGCGCTTATTCCGGCGATCAAAATTTTTAATAACACAGAAATCACAAAAACTATGCTCGTCAGCGTCACAGGTGAAAATAAAATTCAACGAAAAAACCGAGACCCAGAAATTTATTTCCATTTTTTTGGTGAAGATGGCACAATCTTTTTTGGTAACCGCGAGCTTCGAATACTTGAAAAAGAAACCAATCGATTGAGTATGTATGTACATACATACATAGTTAAATTAATAGCCACCTACAACTAATCCACATCAACTAAATAATTAAATAAAACAAATGTATAACATTTTTCCAATATTTCTTCTTTTTATTTAATTATTTACAAAAGCTTCTTTGCAATTTTTTTGTTTTTTTAAATATGTATTTCCTTTGTGTTTTTTATTTTGTTTCGTTTAAATGAGTTTGGTATAATTTAAATTAATTATTAATTTTGTGTTTTTTTTTTTTTTAAATTTATTAATCTTCAAAATGTTTGTCTTAAAAATTCATTTTCTTTGTTTTTATTTAATTATAATATAATATATAATAATTTTGCAATCCAATATAATATATGTATATCTTTTATTTGTTTGTTTAAATAAACATTTAGTAATTTATATGTAATTATTAATTAATAAAATAAACAAATGAACTTGTGTATTATGTATATATTTTGTATTTAATTATTTTTTATATAAGAATAAAAATATACATTTATTTAAAATATTTTTTTTTTGTAATAAAATAATTTATATAAGTTTTAGTTATATAATATTTTTTAAATGTGTATAATAATATAGCAACACTATTATTACAAATTTAAGAAATATTATTTTTATTTAAATTAAATTTTTAATTCAATTTAAATATTAAAAAAATAAACAAAAAAAGAAAGAAATATATACTTTATTTATAAAAAAATGTTTTACATTTTTTTTTAATTTAATATTTAAAAAAATATTTCTTATTACAGGTAAAAAGATTTCGGTGACCACCATATAAAATGGTACCGAAACATCATTATCATTAATTATTCTCATTCATTTTTAAATATGAATATTTTTTTGGTGAATAATTAATTAATTAATCAGTAAAACTATTAGGATATTTGTGTTTAAATAATAATAATAATAATAATCAGTTGTTAGTTAATTTGTCGTTCGTTTAAAAAAATGAATAAATTAAATCAAAACAAATGTAAAAAGTATAATATATAAATATAATAGTAATTATTATAAAATATATTTGGATGGAAAATAATATCTATCTATAGTATATTTAAATAAATTAATATGGAACTGAATGGATAGTATGTCGGTAGGTTGATTGTTTTCACTACACTGTAATAGAACATGATGTCAAATAATTATAGTGATTAAACTACTACTCCAACTAATCCAGTACTGCAAGTAGTTAAGAGGTTCGCTTTAGTAATATAGGGAGAAATATGTAAGTCTAAAAATACTGTGTTCTGTTTTTATTTTATTTTGTTAAATGACCAATTTTTATTTATGACTAACAATACTGTCAACATTTTATTTTTTGTAAATTGATTACATACTATGTTATTATTAATTGTAATTATGTAATATAAATAAATAAATTAAACATTAATAGATTACTTGCAGTAGTAGAATTTTATTTCGTATCGAATGGAGATTTTATGGATGAACATTTAGAACAATTATGAGCATTTGCGAATTCTTCAATTAAATTATATGTAGTTAACAAATTTGACACCATGTTAAGCCATTAGACATCCTCGAAGAGGAATTTTTGTTAATCTTCTGTGCCACCATATTTTAGCTAGCCAAACATTTATACTACAAAAAAAAATCAATTTTTACTAAAGTTGGTCTAAAAATTCACCCAACACTCATGTTCTATTACATTTTTTTAAATCGTTGATATTTCAAAATTTTTTGTAATGCGTTGAGTGTGTGTACTTGCTAAATGCGGTTCGAATATAATAATAATATATAAATAAAAATGTTTCGTGTATTAAAATAATATAAATCTATATTTTTTAAATTCGGGAATAATAAATAAATAATAATCATAAATAAAACAAAAAAAAAATATTCACCAAAAAAAAAATGTTTGTCCTCCTAATTCTTATTCTCATCATTACTACTGCTCTTGGAGAGAGTAGCTTCAGATTTCGATAATTGTAACCGTTTTTCACAATACAAACTACCAGTTGGTGTTGTAACCGATGATGATAGACTTTTCGTAAAACCGGGCATAAATATACTACTACTACCGGTCGATAAGGTAGGCGAAAAATTCTTCCGTCGCTCCGTTATCGGAAATTTATTTTTTGTACAACTCAAATCAAATTCAAGCGTATGAAATCGAGGTCGACGATATTTATAGTTCTCGTTACGATTTAATAAACTATCATAATTATATAATTGTTTTTGATTACTATTTAGATCATTATTACTATTACTACTGTTACTATTTAGGTTACAACTAGGGTTAGTATTGCCGCCGATGGCATGCGTTGCAGAAAAATTTAAATGTTTCCCAGCTGCACCAAATGATTCGCTTAAATTTTCAGCACTTGCCTCGTATACACTTTCAAGTGGAGGTGATTTTATATGGGATTTGAGTATATTTAAATTTATTTGAATTGACTGCGGCATATCGTTTACGTTCGAATCAATCGCGTTTGGGATTTGGGTTTGCGATGATCCTGACGTAATACTATTGCAGTCGCTATCGAAGTCGATAGACAGGTTATCCGTGTTTATGGTTTCCTTTCGAATTATAATCTCGCTTGCCTCGTTAAAAAAACTATCAAAATCGAGATCAAGGAATAATTCCTGTAAAAATCGACGCGCATTTAATCGATATGTGCATCGCCCGAGCAGTTTACAAACCTCCGAATACAAACAAATATCTTGAAACGACTGCGAATGTTTCTGTTTAAGTTCGAGTAGTGACATTTTTGACTGTTTACTCCAGACCGGATTCGACATTCGTTGAACATGACGCAAGATATTTGCCGTAATTCGATCGGGCATACTCTCCTCGCTGAATACACTCTCGGGCGAATTAAACGACACGTCCGATAATTGAATAGAAGAGCTATGATTCGATTTACGGCGCGGTATATTTATATCACTATCTGTTCGAGGATGCATACGATTCACTTTCGAACGACAACAATACAGGCACGACATCCGATTATGTTTACCGGCCCATTTCGATTTTTTACTATTCGTCGAAACGTCAGATAAACTACTTACACAACTCTCGTCTCCCTCGATTATCGAGTCGTTGAAGTATTGCTGTTGCTTGAACACGGATAAATTGCCCGAGTCAAGTGTATCCAAATCCTGGTTGCAGCGGGAAATGTATGAGATGTTCAGGTTGCGGTGCGGAAATAAATCGAGAATGTTCTTTGGAAGACAAATTCCTACGGAATAAAATGAATTAGCCGAATCTAAAATACGCCAGGGCGTAGGATACAAACCTGTATAGCATGGGCCTTTGGTTTCAGTTTTAAGCGTTTGTAACCGAGAGGTGACATTCGTTGCAGTATTCGAATTCGATAACTGGAATTCATCCACTCTAGAAGACAATCCTGCCGATAAAAGTCGACCATGTCGATCGAGACTCCGCACTTTCAGTTTTCGTTGCTGTTCGGACGTAATCTGCTTCTTATTACGAATAGTAATATTATCACTATCGATAATTTCAGCCAGCTCATCCGCAGCCGACTCGGACCACTGAGGCCGGCAATGTCGCCGCAATGACCGCAATGTAGCGTAACCCTGCAAATCTTGTGGACTTAGCATATTCTCGCGCAAAGGAACTCCAGTCAGTGAAATACGCCGAAAGCGTTCTTCACTAGGTTTTTTTAATTCTAGTAAATTAGAGGAACTTGGAATAGGACTTAGTGTTGTCTGTTGCAGGTCGGAGATGAATATTTTGCCAAATATTGAATCACAACTGCTAACACCGGATGTATTTGAATCGGTACCCGAATTGACTCGAGTGCGAGCCGATGTATACTGAACGGCAGTTAATAAACTTAAACCATCCGTGGTTTTTGATTCGGATAAGGAACCTGTATGCCTCCGTTTCTGCGATATTGAACTCTCGGGAAGGGTTTTTGATCGTCCCGTACTTCCAATCTCACCATTATTCTTCTTCTCATACGAGTTGTTAACATTTCCAGCACTCTCTCGACTATTCTCTGCCGCCGGTTCGTCAAAATAGAACGAATTTGAACCATCACTGAAGCCGAACTCCTCTTCAATTCCTGTATAATTGTATGGTGGGACTTCACCCAATTGGTGCCGCATCGGAGACAAATGTTTCGATAGCCAATCCTCGGGTTCACAAATAGGCCAATAAGTATTTCGATCATGACGTACGCAAAACCAATCCAATTTGTACAGAATATTAGCCCCAGCGTTCGTACTTCCTATCAATCCGAGTACATTAAGGGCAGTCGATCGCATTGAGTAGATATCACAATGTTTAGCCATGTAAATAATTTTTTCATAGACTCTAGACATGGGATCATTTAAAAATTCAACTCCTTCTTGGCTGGTGGAAACGTGACCGAGCGCCCATAGAGCAGATTTTAATATGAGACACTCAGTTTCATCATGACATTTTCCGACATTTAAATACTCGATCAATTGAAGTAGATTTCCGTATTTTTGCAATTCGGCCATACCTTGACTAGTTTGCACTAGCTGCCCATATAAATGAGGTGGTATATTTGGTGGGATTATAGTTGGTCGAGACGAACAGCTCCGTCGATTATATGTACCATCTTCATTTTTGTAATGAAGCGTCATACTAGCGTGAGTGTCAGCTTCGATTAGAAGCACGTATCGCCGATTATATTCATTTCGCCACATTTCAATTTCGTTTTTCAGATTTGCTTTGCTGTGCGTAAATCCCTCGGGAATTGAATAGTACCGTGTCATAATTAATTTACCCGCATCACCGACCACATCCAAATCGGGCCACATTGCGGTTAAATGCTCGAGATACAATCGATCGTGACACGCTTCATCCAGTATTTCGAGCGCGGAGAGCACAACACTTCGTTCCTGATCTTTGATTTGATTCACAAGAAGCGGGAGCCCCCAAATTTCGAATTTCGGTAACTTCGCCCGTAGCAGTATGAGTAAAAATTGTGTGGCGTATAATCGGCCAGGGCGTATTGATTTAACCAACGCCTTTCGTAATATTTCGCGCGGGAAAGAATCTAATGTGTAATCTAAACCGGAAACGGCTACCTTAATATAGCATACATGACTGGTGCTCTCGATCACATCGATCAACTGATTAAACACATTCGTGTTTTTAAGAATATTGATCCCCTTCTCGGTTTTACACATCCGCCCAATAAATAGAAAATATTGTTGACACATTGTGTTAGCCATATGTTGAGGACTAAATAGGCAATCATGAGCACTCCGAGATGTCGATATCGTTAGCAACTGATTACTAATATCGGAAAATAAATCCGTTAATAGTCGCAGTGATTCAAGTTCTTGGGTTGATTGTAAAAGCCAATCGATTAATTCGACCCCGGCGACTACAGTTGATGGGATGTGTCGTCCGTGTCCCAAATCCTGATGCGAGAATCTATTACTACTCGGCTTAAAAAAATGTACAAGTCGCTTAATAAATTTGATGTGACTATCGTCGAGTTTATTCAGAATATCAGACTTAAGAATCGCAATAATAATATCCCAGTCCCAAGCATCCTGGTTGATTAGCACATTCGATAATTTCAACATCCGTTCACTTTCCTTGAATGAATCAAAAATATGTAGAATCTTCGTACGTTTAAAACTCGTTCGCTTGATTCCTGATAGAAAACTGCTCGAGGTAGTTTCATCTCTAGGTTCGGGGGTTGTTCCACCTGCCGAACCTACTGAATCATGCCTAATTCGCTCAAGTGTTCCGAATTTTATTGGGTAATTATCTTGCGAATTCAATTCACGCCGAAAAATTTTCGTGTTTATAATTCGGCCTGATTGGATTATATTGTCCAGGAAGAGGCTGCATGAGGCTGGTCGATTTTTCAACATCTGATGGAAACTTTGTAGAGCAGCCACAGCTGCACGTGCCTGATGATTACCTTCCGTGGCTTTAGAAATTAATGTTGGAAGGGCTGGACTATTACTACATATGTCTGCCGGAAGTAATGAATGCATGAGTTGAAGGAGTTTCCCCAGCAAAACGGTCGCCCGAACAGATATAAATGTATCGCTCGATACAATCACTTCGACTAGAGCATTTAGTAGCCCGGTTTCGATAAAACAGTATAGCAGAACTGCCAAATGTATTTCACACACATTAGGTACTCGACTTGCAAGAGTGGGAAGGACAAACCTTCCCTCCATTGCCACAAATCCGTCCGTCAATCGCCATGAATCTTGAAAATCTGCTGGATCTACCACTGACAGAGCGACTGTGTACTCATCGGTCCAAACCGGCTGTGGTAGGCCCAGCAACTCATATAATAAATCCAAAATAGCTTTACGCACTTCTAGCTGGTTCAGATAAAGCACGTCCACGATGGCTTTTAATCCAGATGGATGATTAGGATTACAAAATTCTATTATACCAGCCCAACTTCGGAGTACCGATAAAAGGGCTAGTCGGCTGCAGGTAAATCGCAGATCTCGAGCATCCTTATGTTTATCCATAATTCCAAGGCGATACGTAAAATCACAATAAGGTGCAGCCAAGCAGTCCAATCGAACGCCTGCAATATTTCTTGTATGCGGCCATTCCAATAAATGTAGCAGTACGCCACATAAACTTTCCGCTATTCGTGGACTATGGCATTCCAAAACATTTCGAGTGATAGCACCGACCCCACCACACATAATCATTAGGGTTGGATTTAGGACTCCAAATTCACAAAGCGTAGCGAGGCATGCTCGTAACATTCGATCACCATCCTCCACGCCACTTTCCCCGAGTGATACTAGACATCTCACGAGCACGGGACTTACATTATCTGGTGATATAGCCAGCATTCGACGTATCAATTTTAATGATTGAACTCGTTCCTCTTCATTTTTAAGCAGAATATCCAAACTTCGGCATAACAAATAAGGTAACTGAAGTCCATTAAATATTTGAATATCACGTGGAACTTGAATCAAATGTCGCAAAGCGCGCAACGATGCCGCTCTAATTTGAGTAAATTGATGTGTTAAACTTGCGCTTATACTGGAATTAAATACCGAAAAAAAGAATTATCGTAAACATATAGTGAGGTTATGTCTAAAACAAATACCAATAGAAAAACTCTTCTGTTGTGTATCCAACTTGGATCCCCTTACTTTGTACAATTAACTTAACTAAACCATTTAATAAACTTAATCGCTTATTTTCGTTCGTCATTCGAGAGCTTAGACTTAGGTAAATATCATAGGCATTTTCGCTGGGACTCTTCGCCACATCAAGCCTATAACAATCTTCGGGTGGTGGACGACCTAGAAAATAAATAATTAGATTAACAATTATATTATGCATGTAATTAAATTATATCGATGGAAATTGATTTTTCAGTTTTGTCTTTTCGATGGTGAAAAATAGAGCAGTAGCTCCCTTTTACCTTTCGATCGTAAACTGCGATTCCGAATCATCCAACTTGACATTGCCATAATTTCACTTTTATTACACAAAACACTAAATTTTATCAATCACTTACAAATTATTTTCGTTATTTCCATTATATAGAGATCAATGTGGAAATTTGGAAAATGGCATTTTTTGGTATGATGAGCTGTGGATGTGATGAGGCGACGACGATGAGCTATTGCGATGCGTATGACATGATTACCCCGCACACAATCGTTTTGTAAATTAAATAAAAAGAAGATAAACACGCGATTTAATATTTATTAAAATGTGTGTAATTCGTATTAAACTAGAAAAAATGTTTTATGTTTCTTAATTAATTTAAATTTACAAAAAATTTTCTCAACTTTTTTTCTTTTACATTTGTTTTGATTTGACATTTATCCACTTCTTGTATGTGTGTATGAAATTCCTAAGATCAAAAATTTCCTGTTTCGCCGGCGTTGTTGAGCAGGGTTAAATAATATTTATTATTTAGGTACATATATTGTTTTTGGGAAATTTTTTCTTAAAGAAGGGGTAGACATCTAGTGATGGGAATTATAGTTAGGTGCATTTATTTCAATTTGATTTAATTTCGCCGTTGGTATTTGCGGTTGGCCAGCTCTATAGACTTAATATTTAAATGGTTTGATTACTTAGATATATCAAATTTCAGTAATTCGATAGATATATTGTAATTTGCAATACATCTTGTGATTTCCTGAGATTGATATGTTTTTTACTAGGTAAGGCTGGAATATATTCTTCGAGGCTGATTAGATAATCGATTTAAATACAAACTTTCAGACCTAAGCATGATATAATCTTTTCTTTGATGTTGAATAACTTAAAGTCTCTTTGCCAATCTTGTGGTATAAGCTGATAGTTAAAATTGTATGATAATAACTAGATAAATATTATGGTTTATGTATATAAAAAGGCCACAACAAATATTATAAATTGCACAAGACTTTTCAAAATCGAGAATTTATTATAATGACATCGACTAACTTCATACATAATGCGAGTTCACACTTCACAGCGAATTAAAATTTCCCCGTTGAATATGGTCTCGCCTGACATTTGTTATTTTATAGAAACGTCAAACTAAATAATTTTTCTCAAAATAAATTTGATAATACATTTTAATTAAAACTAAATAAATATTATTCTTTAAAGTTAGTTTACTATTTAGTTACCTAATCTAAGTAAAGATTAAATTGTACATATATAAATATGGCTTCGGATGATGAGTATCAAAAAGTCTCAAAGGGTAAATTAAATTTGAAGATAAATTGTGATATAAAAAAGAAGAAAAAGAAAAAAAAAGATAAAGAAAAGGAAAAAATTGAAAAGACCGTAACTAATTTAGAGGAAGTAGCGCAAGAGGTAAAAAAAGTCCCTGTTGGACGACCACTTACCAAGGCGGAGAAGACGTTTAAAGATATGCAAGAGAAAATGGTATGCAATGTGCTATATACACATTTATGTAATGGTTATCAATGAATTATAAATATTTATCTATTTCTTCTAGCAAAACAAACGAATCTTAGAAAAAGCATCCATGACCCACAAACAACGGGTCGAAAAGTTCAACCAACATTTGGACAGTTTGACAGAACATTTCGATATACCGAAAGTATCATGGACCAAATAATACAAATCACGCGATTATTCTATTTTATATAAATATGATTCTATTTTAAATAAATACACATAATATTATCTCTCAAATGTCATTTATTTATACAAATTGATCGGAACTGCATTGTTTTTTCTGTTTATTGTTATTTACAAATGGCACCACTAATGTATTTAAAAAATCAAATAATAAAAAGGACAAGTGTTATTCGTCGAAAGAAATTTCATCGCGTCGTAATATGAGTGATTACTTTTGACCAAAGTGTGATTTGAATAGAATTAACATTTAATTTATAGTAGCATAATTTGAAAATCTTGCGTCCAAGATTAGTTTTCAGTGAAATTAGAATTTTATAATAACAGGATTCAACTGTTGAGAATAAATCAAGCATTTTTTTAATCAATCTTTATTCAAATGTTTTCCTAATTCATGACTTATGTAACTTATTCAATATGGCGGCGTGATATAAGTCAGTAAGTGACTTCAAACCAAGACTTAATTATGTGCATCGTTTAGTTTAGTTTTTGTTTTGGAAGTTGAAAAATAATTATTAAAATGGAAGTCAAGTTTGTTCAAATTATAATAAAATAAATTTCAAACACAAAATATTCATGAAAAGGCATATTTCTGGAAACTCCCGAATAAGTCAAAACAGTCTAAAAATAGTCTCCTCGCGAGCAAAGCTATTGTAGACTTTTAAATGTCTAAAAACAAAATAAGTCTTGAATTAGACTACACTCCAATATGTAGTATATTAACAGACATTAGGCAGACATCTGACGAAACAGAAACATCAGTTGAGCTTGTAGTGTATATGCGATCACACACAAGTTAACCTGTCAAATTTCACGATACATGGAAATTTATTGATTCAAACTACTGAAACTAGGTAAATTTTACTTCAGATTTGTATAGAAAACATATAGTAGTGCGAGCGGCATTGATGATGAACATGAAGATATTACTTTGAAAAATAATTGAAATTTAATCAAATTTGAATGAAGAAGAGAGATTGTGGGTACTAGATTATTTTAAAATGTACAGATATATCAATTTTTAAATTCGATCCTTATTCTAATCTGTATAATACATATACATATATACAAAAATAAATTCTGTTCAAAAGCCTCGTTCACCCTCGGCTAAATGTATTTCGATGAAACAGCATATACCATTCACAAATCAAGAACAACTACAACCGCATTAAAAACAAAAATAAACAAAACGAAAATCGATTATTCAATATTCATCGTGTTTTGTCGTGCTCATATGCAAACAAAAAAATTCCGTATAAAATACTCATCAGCTGTTGATAATTTAGTTTATTAATTTCTTGTCGGCTCGGTTGTGAAGTTGTGCTTGGAATTAATAAAACTTGTTATTTTAACTTTTGCGTTTTTTATTTTACGACGGCAACCATGATATAATAAAAAAGCGTGTTATAAAATTTGATTTTTAAATTGAAGCACCTCGCACACAAGATCCTAACGAAAGTGAATTTTGTTTTTGTGTTGTGTTCGTGTTTGTGTTGTGAAAACCCATGATGATGATGTTGACTATTTGTGATAAAATGAAAATTTCTTTGCTATGGTTGATTCTCATTGTTTTAGTGTGCATGGATCTTACTCATTGTGTCTCGCACAATTCAAATAAAATTGGGAAACATAAACGGAGTGAAAATGTCCCGGCTGAAGGATTGATTTTTGTTCATGTGGTATGTATACATAATTTGCAAAATAACAAAAAGTAGCTTGTGATATAAGATATATATAAGATAATTGCGTATCACACTACCTCATCCTATATTGTATAAATCTTGTTCATATCTATTGTTTTTTGTGTATGTTTTGTAGATATTCAGACATGGTGACCGTACTCCAATAAGCCCGTATCCAAACGATCCATGGGGAGACCCAAAATACTGGACAACTGGATGGGGTCAATTGACAAATGTAAGTTAATAATACAAGACACAACAATACAAATATTGTTTACTTAAATGTGAAGGTCATTGCTGTAAAACACAAATTGTAAATATTCTTATCGTATCGTTTGCAAGTTCGGTTTCTTATCGGCGTAATTTGTGTGCTGGGTCAGCGATTATGCGAAATAATTTTATGTTTTTATAGTAATTAATTACTTCCAAGTGTGTGACACGGGGTTTGTGACCTGTAATGTATTAATATACTTTTCTAACATATGGTCTTTTGATAATGAAATGTATGTTTAGGGGCCAATGCGACACACATGTTTTACGACACACATGTGTTTTTATGGGATCGTTTTTATAGTAAATAGTATTATGGGGTCAAAGTCAACCAAATTCACTTTAGATGTGATAATAATGGTAGCAACGTTCGTCTGTATTGGTTGACGCTTGACTCATTAAAACAGATACGATCTGCTTTTAAACGTTCTTTGGTAGAAATCGAGAGAAACGGGAATTGAATACGAAGAAAACTTATGTTTGATTTAGAGTTGGCGTTCTTCAGTTTTTAAGCGACACAGTAATCTCTTGTGAATCCCTCAGTACGAACTACATATTTTACACGCTAAACCATATTAGGTGATTGTTTGAATGATAGATCTAGCATGAAGGCTTAAATCCAGTCAACTTAGTAATTCTTAAATGTCGAATTTTGATCGCATGCATTTCGATAATTTTGTAGCTTCGATCTTCAAGCAATCAATAATAATTGAATTGGGTTTCATAATGAACATTTTTATTTAATAATGGATTTGTCGATTTTGGTTTGAAGTTTTGGATTAACTCGCACGATTAGAAAAGCAAATTTCATTTGGTTTTTCTTCTCGCTTAAATTATATTTTCAACTTCAAAATTTGAATACATACACGAATATATTATGTGGATACTACACATTTAAATATTTTGAATAAATTAAACCACTTTCTCTCTTTTAAAATTTTAATTTTGCTTAAATTAATAAATTCATTATTCCAATGGGAACTAGGGACTTATTTGAGAATTTAATTCGCTACGATAGTGATATTCCATTTAAAATTTGTATATACGATACAGGTTGCCAGTGCCAGCGTCGCCGAAAAACTGTCCGTACAGTTTTAGTGAGAAACAAAACCAAGCAAAATTTGAAGAGAAATGTTGTTCTCGATTGGAAATATCGAAAATTGTTATAGATATAACTCAGTTATAATGTGATGTGTTAAAGGTGGGAATTGGTTATTAGGAGTTTGTGCCATTAATTCTAGTGTTCGGTGTGAAGATGTATTGTTCCCGTTACACTCAAGTTGTTACATCTTTCGTAATAGTAAAATATGTACCTTTAAGTGCAATCTATTTTTACCAATAGTCTAAGCACTAAGCAGGGTTTTCATTTGCAGACTCAATATCAATGAATCTAAAACGATATCTTTTTGTTTTGGAAACAACGGCGCAACAGAATTTAGTGGTGGTAAATACATGTTTGGATAAGAGCCTGCTCTTTTGTCGTTATATTTCCTATAAGACCACTATAAAAATCAATAAAACATATTTAAAATATCGATGAATTGAAGTTGTACGAAGTGTTGAATTATTTTTTGTCAGTCTTTTGTATGGCCATCATATGGTATGTGGAAGTCGTTGATAATGATTAATTGTTTATATTGGCTAGAATAGTATGAATTGTAATTGAAGATTAAAACAAATTGTTCATACGGTCGAGCCAGCAATGGCCTTCAACTCAGTTTAATATAACAATTGTGATATAAAATTTGTGAAAAATTGAAATGTTGCCAAGACAATTAGTCATTTAATTTATTTTATATATATGTATGTATTGTACAATATAAGTTATTATATAAGTTTAATCTGCGAAATAATGATAACAACAAGATCTGACCGACTTGCAGACATGAATTTCGGATCACAATTTTTATTTATTTTATTCCACTCAATTGTATTAATAAACAGTAAAACTATACTCGTAATCAACAACAATAAACCGGATACAAAGTACAGACTATCATCAGACAAAATGTCATTTAAGATAATTTAGATAACGTAAATTATACTAAACTATAAACTATACAAAACTAACAATCCCATACAAACAAATACACAAAATTTATACATTTATATATTGAACACAAAACCAACAAAAATATGTATGCTGCTCTCAAAATCAAAAACCTATCCCAATAGTGGATATGTTGTGTATACCCACCGCTCGTAGAAATCATAATTCCCTTGTAATAAAAAAAACGATAAAAGAAAATCTATTTTTGTAGGTTCCTTCTACTTTATTATTATTTAATTTAACAGTCGCTCGACATACAAAACTATCGTCCCAATTAATGGGTACATACGTACATATATCACATTTCGAGTTCACTTTTTGTTAATCAAATGTTTTAAACCAGAAAGTTATTTATTAGTTATCGTGATGTGTTATTTGTGTTAGTATTCGATGTTACAAAACTTTGTTGGTTCAACACGAAATGACTTCAATTAAAATTATATTTATGTTACAAAATATAAAATGTACACGTATACAAATTAATTATTTATAAATTCACTTCGATTACATTTTAGAGACCAACAACAAAGATCGAAATTGAATTTATTGCTTGTGTTTTTAATATTTCGTATTCATTATGACAAATATACAAGTTTAAGAAATGGAAAGTGGTGGTGGAATAAAATTTCAATTTGTTTGGGAGTTTATTAAATTGTATTATTTTTTGTCATCTTAACCTTTAGCACAAGATATGTCCATTATATTATGTATTATGAAGCTAAATTGTATGAAAGAAAATGATATGGAGAAAATGTATATTGATTGAATATATTCGAGTGCTTTAAGATATAAGAGATAATGGTAAAATGTTCAATTTATTTCCTGTGAGCACTTCACATTAGGTGTTATCTTAAATC
Source organism: Tipula unca (assembly GCA_951394425.1). NCBI lineage: Eukaryota > Metazoa > Arthropoda > Insecta > Diptera > Tipulidae > Tipula > Tipula unca. The sequence continues at coordinate 15,373,054 of OX596381.1, read as the reverse complement.
TCGACTAATAAATAACAAATAATTTTTTCTTCAGCTACGCTTTACACATTTTTTGTGGCAAAAACCCACAAAAAACTGGGTAATATAGGTCAAGTTCATTGAATTATAAACACTTTAATGACTGGCAATAAATGTAATGATCTCTTACAAATGTATAATACGACCTTGAATTTGTATGTAAACCCAGACGAAAAAATAATATATCGCTTTCGATTTCAACAACAGTAACCAATTATTTAATTGGTTGGAACTGACCTAAAAAAAACACATTTGTTAAGCTTGATTGCTTAGTGCAAATATTCATCAATAGTAATTGGGGTGAATGATTTTTTCGGTGTACGTTCCACTTGCCCATCGGAAGACGCATTAAACATTAAGTATCTCAGATATTCAATTATTCGTTCAAAATACCGCGTACAAGCAATTCCACTGTCTCTGGTAGTTCTCCCTAGTACAGTGGTGTCCAACATTATTTTCAGTGTGGCCCAATTATAAATTTCTATTGGCCACAAATTAAAAAAAAAATTTCTCATTTCGCAGCTTCTCATTTTAGAGGCCAACATAGCAAGCAAATATGAAGAAATTAATCATTTTTGATTTACTTTTTTGATTTGCGAACTCAAAAATTGTGAAAAACTTTGGGGTAGATGCTCGTACGTCTAGCAAGCAAGCAATTTTTATATGAAAAAATAAATAATTTGTGAAATGTCTTGACTTAATAGTTTTTCTTTGTGAAGCTCAGTACATAACTGCTTGAGTGCGAGAGTGCAGGAGTCCGAGTAAGAAAATTTTCAACTCGAGTGTGATGAAAAAGGAGGAGCTTATGTCAAAATGGCGTACTTTGATTGGTAGAGAGTGAGGTGTGATTATTTTTTCGACTGACTCCCGCAGTTATGTACTGAGCCTGAGCTCAAAAAATGTCTTAGCATTCTTATCATGTTTTTTTACTGTACAATCGCAAAAACAAATAAAAACTAATTGTAAATTCAAATTTGTACAGTAAAGTAAATTGAATAGACTTATATTTGATTAGCAGGTGGTTTGTGTTGGAAATATTTTGTATTCATATTCATCAATCAATGTAGGCTATGTTTTCTAAAGAAAAAAGACAAGTGAAATGAATATTTTATTATAATAAAAATTGTAGTCTGTTGTACATGTAACACTTTATTTAGATAATAAATAAATTTAATTTAACAAAGGTTATGGGCCCAGAACAACGCATATTAAATAGGATTTTATTATTCTAAATTTTTTTTTTTGTGTACACGTAAAAATAATCGAAACGTAAAAAAATGAGTGACATTATCGCAAAATATCAAATTCCTCGGTTGAATGCAGAAAATTATTTCAATTGGCGATTCAGGATGGAAATGGTATTAAAGCGCGATGGAGTGTGGAATGCGATCACAAAAGATCGGCCGGAGAACAATGCCGATGAATGGGACAAAGCGGATGAAAAAGCACCTTCAACTATTTCATTGTGCGTGGAAGATAGCCAAATACATCATATCCGAAACACGAAAAATGCGAAACAAGCATGGAAAGTATTAAAAGATTTCCATGAGCGTGATTCGCCGGGCACTAAAGTGCGAATATTGCGTGAAATAATGCGACAACGTGCAACAGAGGAAACTGATATGGAGATGCATGTCAACCACATGAATGAGTTATTCCAGAAGCTGCTTGCGCTTGGTGAAGACTTCAGTACAGAATTTTTCATGAGTGCCACGTTACTTGGTTCCCTGCCACGCAGCTACGATGGATTGATTACAGCACTCGAGGTATATGACGAAGAAAAATTGACGCCAGAATTGGTACGTGCAAAAATTACAGAGGAACATAGACGACGAAAAGATCGGGATGTATCCAAAAATTCTATTTGTGATGAGAATGCATTAAAAGTAACAAATAATGGTTCACATATAACAAAGAAAATTGTCAGCTGTTACTTCTGTAAAAAGTCAGGTCATTTTCGAAATATGTGCAATGAATATGCAAAATGGAAGGCAAGAAATAACAATGAAGATAACAAATCGAAGGCGAATATAATTCAACAACGTAATACGGATGAAATCTTGTTCATTGTTGGCACATGTTCAAGCGAATGGATAATCGATTCTGGAGCGACATGTCACATTTCCTGTCGTCGTGATGTATTCATCGAATTCGACGGATTACATACTGAAAATGTATCGCTTGCAAACGGCCAGCAAATAAAATCGACTGGCAAGGGCAGTGTGGTTGCAGTTTATGAACAAAGATGGAATTCCCAGTAATGTAAAAATTGAAAATGTTTTGTATATTCCTGAAATTGGCGGAAATTTAATTTCTGTGAAACAATTGACCAAAAAAGGGCTAAATGTGATATTCAGCGGAGATGTCTGTGAGATTTGGTCAGCTGACAACAAGTATCAGATTGCTATCGCGGAGATTGCAAATAATTTGTACCGGATGCGTGTAGCAAATAATAATATTAATTTGGTTGCAAATAAACAAAATGTCTGTATCCATGAATGGCATCGTATTCTAGGCCACCGCAGCATCGACGCAGTGAAAAATATTCCGAAAGATGGTCTTGTAGAAGGGATGAAGCTGGCAGGCTGCAAATCGAATTGTATCCATGCGGCAGAATGTGAAGTCTGTATCAAGGGAAAGTTAACTCGAATGTCATTCCCAAAAGAATCTAAAAATTGTTCATTGAAAATTTTGGATCTGGTTCACAGTGATATATGTGGACCTATACAAACGGCCACATTCGGAGATAAACGGTATATATTAACGTTTATTGACGATTTTTCAAGATATACGTCCGTGTATTTGTTAAAAGAGAAATCTGAAACATTCCAACGATTTAAAGAATTCCACAAGCTTGTCCAAAATAAATTTGGAATGAAAATTAAATGTATTCGAACAGATCGTGGCGCTGAATATATATTGGCAAGGAATTCGTGCAATACTTGAATATAAACGGAATCAAAATTCATCGTACGGCGCCATATTCTCCTCAACAGAATGGTGTTGCAGAACGCAAAAATCGTACATTAATGGAAATGGCCCGTTGTATGCTGCTGGATGCTAAATTGGAATATCGTTATTGGGGTGAAGCGATAGTGATGGCGAATTGTTTACAAAATTTATTGCCATGGAAGGCAATAAAACGAACTCCATTCGAAATTTGGCAAGGTAGAAAACCATTTTATGGAAATTTGAAACGATTTGGCGCAAAATGCTTTGTACGAATCCAAGATGCCCAGCGTCAGAAATTGGATTTGAAAGCAGAAGAGGCAATTTTTCTAGGCTTTGATTCCGAATCGAAAGCATACAGATGTTTCGTACCGGCAAAACATAAGATCGTAATTTCCCGAGACGTAAAATTTATAGATGATTGTGATATTAAGTCAAAGTGCAACCTACCGGCAAAACCTATTAACAATCATCATGGGAAGATTGCTGTGAAGACCAGAGCAGAATCTTCTATTTACTTTGATTCCGACGATTCTGAAACTGTTAATGACACCAACCAATCAAATGGCATGCTAAATAATGATACGATTATAGAAAGCATAGAAAATGATGCTCCAGTCAGCAATTCTTTGATAGAGTTACCAAGGCAATCTAATCGTCCAAATAAGGGTATACCTCCAAAACGTTTGATCGAAGAAATCAGCGTCGTTATCAATGGCGAACCATCCAATTTTAACGAAGCTGTTTCATGTATTCTAAAGGATAATTGGATTGTTGCCATGGAGGAGGAGTATACATCGCAGATTAAAAATGAAACGTGGAAACTGGTAGATTTACCTGAGAACAAAAATTTGATCGGATGTAAATGGGTATACAAGTTAAAAACTAATGCTAGTGGACAGATACAGAAATACAAGGCTAGATTAGTCGCACAGGGCTTTAATCAAAAATTCGGAGTAGATTATGATCAAGTGTTTGCTCCTGTTGCAAGACATGCAACATTTAGAATTTTACTGTCCATCGCAGTGAGCCGGAAAATGACAATTAATTATTTTGATGTGAAGACCGCTTTCCTGAATGGTGACTTGGAGGAGGAGATATATATGCGACAACCACCTGGTTTTATCACCGAAGGAAATGAGGACAAGGTATGTCTGTTAAACAAGAGTATTTATGGTTTGAAACAGTCAGCACGGGTCTGGAATGAAAAATTACATAACGTCCTTATCAGTGCAGGAGTCATGCAGAGCAAAGCTGATAATTGCTTATACACATACCATGGGAAAGATGGTTTCCTATTCGTATTAATATATGTCGATGATATATTGGTAATTTACAACGATAAGCAATGTGGCGATGAAATTGAGAAAGTGTTGCGTTTAAATTTTGAAATTGATAATCTTGGTTTGATTTCAAATTATTTGGGTATGAGAATCACAAGAGATGAAAAATGTTATTTGCTTGATCAGGAAACTTACATTTTGAACGTTGTTGCTAGATTTAATTTGGAGAACTCCAAAGAGACTGATATTCCATTGAGCCCATCGTATCATAAAGAGGCCGATGAAGAGAAATTATCGAGCAATGTAAAATATCGTGCAGCAATTGGATGCTTATTATACATATCGACGAATACGCGACCTGATATTGCAGCTGGAGTAACAATATTATCGCAGAAAGTAGCTAATCCGACGCAATCCGATTGGAATGAAGTGAAGAAATTAATTCGCTACCTCAAAGGAACTTCGAAACTTCGTTTGAAATTAGGAGATTCGGAAATGAGTGAGGAACTCATTGGATACGCTGATGCTAATTGGGCAGAAGACCGCCAAACCAGAAAGTCCAATTCTGGTTACATATTTTTATTAAATGGTGCAATCAGCTGGTCAAGTAAAAGGCAGGATTGTGTGGCTTTATCATCAACTGAAGCTGAGTTCATCGCACTGTCCGAGTGTTGCAAGGAAGCGATTTGGATTCAACGTATTTTACGTTGTCTCAAATGGGAAGGAGATCAATCAACAAAAATATTCGAGGACAACCAAAGCGTGATCAAGATGATAATCAATGAAAAGTTTAGCAACCGTTCAAAGCACATAGATACCAAAGTGCATTTCGTAAAGGAATACGTGGACAAAAATCTTATAAAAATCGAATATTGTCCAACTGAAGAAATGTTAGCAGACATGTTCACAAAAGGTCTTGCTAAAGCAAAATTTCAATTATTTAGAGATAAATGTCAATTAGTTAATTATGTAAATTGATACTAATAGAATCTGAATGCAAATTAAGGAGGAGTGTTGGAAATATTTTGTATTCATATTCATCAATCAATGTAGGCTATGTTTTCTAAAGAAAAAAGACAAGTGAAATGAATATTTTATTATAATAAAAATTGTAGTCTGTTGTACATGTAACACTTTATTTAGATAATAAATAAATTTAATTTAACAGTTTGATGCTTAAAATGCGGTGAGATTTGCTTAAAATTTACATGGCAAAATAGATCGAGTAGCTAGTATTTTGTGACTTGAAATTTGCGAGTTGCTATGCTAGCCTATCGAGTATTTGAAGGCATTTCTTTCTCATGAAGAAAATCAAAGATTGATATTAACAGAGCACTAACTAAATCATTTTAAACCCTTTCCTCGTGACTCAACCAACGGACATTAGTAAAACAATTAATATCTTTAATATTAATAATTTTCGTCTCTCAAAAACTACACACATTGAAAATGTTTCTTAGCATTATTACGAATATAATTTACAAGCTTGACTTGATCCATTACCATTTTCAAAATATCTGTTTCAGATAATTCGGCCCTAATAGTTTACACATGTATCATGGAATGGAAAGACACTAGTTTTTTCTGTTTTAAAATCACATCAAATCCAGATTCATGTTTTCATTATGTTTAGCCATGTTTTGCATCTACAGTTTATATTTGTCAATTACTACTTTAAGAAATTCATCATACCACATTACTCTTCATAAAACTAAAGAAACGTAGAAACAGTAAATAATATAGAGAAAGATGTTGATTGTTTCGGTGAAGCTTCATGCCGAGTTTATACGTTTCTATCTTGCTGCAAAATTGTCTGCAAAGCAGGGTGAAGTTAGCCGCTTTTTACTCTAGTATGTTGGTACATGGCTTTTTGCTCAATTGGCGGTTGTCAAAAATTATGTCACTTTGACATAATTTTGACATTATTTTGACATTACTTTGACATTATTTTGACGTAATTTTGACATAATGTAAATAAATTGATGTTATTTACAAAGCAAGTATGATTGATTATACCGGGTGTTTTTTTTAAACTGAGACGATCAAATATCTCGAAAAATAGCCACTCTACGGAAAAAATGTCCATAATCAAAATTTAATCATACCGCGGGGGAAATACATTAGTGCAAAAAAAAAAGTCCCCCCACCCCCGCTTTGTAGGTGGGGCGGGGGTAACTTTTAAACTAAGATAGGAAGCCATATTTTTTATTGCAGATACGGATTCTACGACTAAAAGTACGTATGATTTGAATAAAATATTTTGTTCGGTTCATGATAGATGGCGTTGCAATCGACGAAATTCAATTTTTTCAATTTCTCCTTCTTAGAACACACGCATTCAATGATTCTGCAATACGTTTGAAATAAAAAACATCACGTTTTCATTGGAAATACTCGAAATTCGTCATCAAAACAATTTATTCAGTTTTGTAAATCTAAATAAGTGTTCAAAATGATGGCCTGAATTTTGTATTTTTGAAATTTAATAATAAAACTTGAAATTAATTTTGAACACTTATTTAGATTTACAAAACTGAATAAATTGTTTTGATGACGAATTTCGAGTATTTCCAATGAAAACGTGATGTTTTTTATTTCAAACGTATTGCAGAATCGAATGCGTGTGTTCTAAGAAGGAGAAATTGAAAAAATTGAATTTCGTCGATTGCAACGCCATCTATCATGAACCGAACAAAATATTTTATTCAAATCATACGTACTTTTAGTCGTAGAATCCGTATCTGCAATAAAAAATATGGCTTCCTATCTTAGTTTAAAAGTTACCCCCGCCCCACCTACAAAGCGGGGGTGGGGGGACTTTTTTTTTTGCACTAATGTATTTCCCCCGCGGTATGATTAAATTTTGATTATGGACATTTTTTCCGTAGAGTGGCTATTTTTCGAGATATTTGATCGTCTCAGTTTAAAAAAAACACCCGGTATATCACATAAAATACTACTGTTGGTAATTTTTTTGCATAAAACTTTGATTCTTGAAATCTTTCGAGAGGGAATTGTACACACTGTAATTTCACAACCAAACCCACTCTAAATACTGAATCATTGTATGTATGTGCGTACCTTGTAAGGATGACCCAGAAGAAGGTTGTAATAATCAAGAATTAAGACTATATTAGAAAACTAAACGACCTTAGAACCGAAATAAAAGTATAAAAGTACATATAAATAAAATTTTAATTAATTTAATAAATTTTATTTTAATGATCATTTATGGTTTATTGCCCATCTTACGGATTTCGGCTGCTGTTTCTTAGCTGCTGTTGAACCAACGTGCACTCGAATACAATTAACATGCACAATGTGAATAAAGAATAGTACCAATATTCATCTAAGCACCATAGACCGACAGAAAATATTTGGAAAACAAAAAATGGAGCACGTTCAATAAATAGTTGATAAAATTCTGGCACAACAATTGTCATCTGATTCTTGCCATATGTTTTCTCGGCTAGGCTAATTTCATTCTTATCTTCATGTCCTTTCGATTCAATATATTCGCAATACGTTTTATGAACTGGACATTCGAGCCCTCGAATTGCTTTTTATCTTCATCCCAGATGTATTTGGTTTTCTGGAACACAAACCAATAGATTACATCGTTCTTATCGTTTTTCAACCGCGTAGAATTCAGTTTGACCATTTCGGATGATCCATTATTAGACGTTGGTACTACCTTTGCCACCACCGCTGTTTGTGGAGTTTTCGCCTATATAATCGATACGAGCTTGAATAATTAATCAATTAATTACGTTAATAGATATTTACTTACTGAGCGACAATTTAAAAACGTTAGCGATATAATTATTTGTAAAAATGCTACCACCACAATTGTGACAATTCCGGATTCATAATATTCTTCGACACCGAAAACAAAAATCCACAGGCTAAACCAAAGGCCATACAATACAAAAATATGTTCCCGTTCATCAATATGATTGGATTTGGTATATGCAATGTGATGTATTGGATTAATTCATCGATTCGATTATCATTTTTTATCGCTGTCATTTTAATGCATTACATTTATGTGTACTGGCCTATTAATTTATTTAATTTAATATATTCGGAGATTTATAAAACACGGTGATTGTCCAAATTTTGTTAAATTCCTCGGTTTCAAGACGACAATGACATTTCGGTTTCTCCAAGATATAGCAACAAAAAAAAATTAATTGAAAAAGATCTAAAATTGACATAATGAGTGAAAATTTGAGCATATTTTTAATTTGTAGCAGTTGCCAGCCTGCTGCACATTTTGCATCGATTTGAAATTATTTTAATTTGGAAGGGGAAATTTGTTTACGAAATGGCTTGTTTTGATTGGCTTATATATGGTCGGTGAACATTTTGCAGCAAGATAGAAACGTATAAACTCGGCATCAACTTCACGGCACTTAATAGGTGTTTAGATTTTAGCAGTGGCCTTAGAGGATACAAAGCACTACTACTATCCGCTAGCCGAGCTTGAATATCCTCAACCACACTATCGTGAGTGATAAGAGAGCTTAAATATTTGAACCTCATCACTCCTTCAAACATGTAGCGACCACTACTAAAACCTGGTGTGCCATTGTCCCTATGACCAGAGATCATGTATTTTGTTTTGAACTCATTGATCTGGAGTCCAACAGATGATGAAAACTTTACAACCGAAAAGTATATCCTTCACTCCGTTACTATTCAGTCCAATGGCGAGATGTTACGCTGAGGTGTCTCAGTTTTCCGAAAGATGTACTCCAACATGAAATTAAAGAGTATCGGGGACAGAGCATCTCCCTGCGAACACCCGAGTTAACTGCGAAAGTTGTCGATAGCCTGTTTTCAACTTTAACACAGCATTGAGACTGCATCACTATCATTCTACGCAATGGTACCAATTTAGTTGGCATTCTTAAATATTCCAGAGCAGTCCACAAACTCTCTCGATTGATCGAGTCATAGGCCTGCCGGAAATCCAGGAACACCTGATGTACGGGGATAGATGTCTCGTAATATTTAGATAGATTCATCCGTAGCGAAAACAACTGATCAGTGACTGATCGATTCGAACGAAATCCTCCTTGATAGTCACATGCTGTGCAAAGGAGAGTATAACCGGATAATTCTCACACTTCAAGCGGTCTCCCTCCTTGAATATAGGGCATATCGCTCACATTTTCCATTCGTCAGGCATTACTTCGGTTCGCCATACTAATCAAATAAGGTCGAAAAGACAGTTCCACAAAGTATTCCCTCCGAATATCAAGAGCTCCGAATTAATGCAGTCCACCCCAGATGAGCTATTTTGTTTTAGTCTCTGCATGGCCCTAGTGAATTTCTCATGGAATGGATCCTCAATGCAAATCTCCGCAGTATGTATTTGAGGTGACTCAGCCACAGTCTGTGACGCATGATGAACACCAAGCAGGTCTGTAAAGTGTTCACTCCACGCGTCGAGTACTGCATCGATACTGACACAGAGGTTTCCATACCGGTCCCGAATAGCAGGCCTGAAAGTATGGTGCAATCCAGTAATTCCCTTAAAGAAATTACGCGAACTGCGCTCATTGCTGAGTTGTACTTTCAGAATCTTGGCCTTCCCGAAGTCTACTTCACTGTTAAGCAACGTATAGCCCTGGGACACATGGCCTCCACTTTTAGGCCAGCGAGTTTCTTGAAGAGCAACGAGTTCCAGCCGAGTTTACTCCTTCATGCACTTCCAACGCTCCTGGTTTCCTAAGTAACTGCACGTTCCACGTGCCGATCCTAAACCTCGTGTCCGGGTACTAGAGCGGGGGTCCGGTATTGGTTTAGCGGTATCTAGTTTTTGTTTTGTTGATATTGCAAAGAGGTGAGGTTTTTACGGATACTGTGGTGACATGTGAGTGCCCCTCGACCACAGCGTTTAATCTATACTGTTAGATCAGAAATATGTCGTTTAACACCAAGTTTTACTTGAAACAACAGAACTCTGGACAATCTCGATTGGTATGTGATAAATTAGAACATTTACAGGAAGCATATATGTTAAACTGAAGTAGCCAGGATCAGCTAGCGAGAAATATAGCGATAGTTTCATGATACTTGCGTATTTCAATAAACAATAGGAAGATATTCAAGAAATCTGTTATTTTGGCGTAATTTAATTACCATTTTCTTGTGTTATTGGATTGATTCGAAATTTAAAAATTATTTTATTTTATTTAAGAAAAGAACTGAATCAACTGAAACTGACTACATCAGGAAAGATAGGGCACCACCCAATTATATTGAGTTATACAGTAAATTTGAAAACTAGTATCGATAATATGACAATTGTAATATGTCATAAACGCAGGTTGTGCCGCTTGAATTCATACATAGTAAAATGTATTCAAAGTTTCACCTGAAAACATGAAATCTGTTTTGGTTCTTAAGCCATATTAAACAGTTAATAAACCAAAAATAGTTTTTTATATTTAAAAATCATTACAGCTAGTTTCCATTTTTAAAGTTTATGTTGCTACTTTCGATTTATTTTCTACTATATTTTTCCAGATAGGTAAACAACAACACTACGAATTGGGACAGTGGTTACGCAACCGCTACAGAAATCTGGTACACGAAACATATTCCAAAGATGATGTACACATTCAGTCGACCGATGTTGATCGCACGCTAATGAGTGCCCAAGCAAATTTAGCCGGCCTGTATCCACCAACCGGTGGCGATGTTTGGAACGCAAATGTAAGATGGCAACCAATTCCAGTACATACAATACCAGAGAAGGAGGACTACGTTTTGGCTGGTAAAAAGTTTTGCGAATCATATGATTATGCTTTAAATAAACTCAAAAAATCGGATGAATTCCAAGAGTTGAATAAAAATTTGAGCAAATTATATCAGTATTTGACCGAAAATACTGGGATGCAAGTGAATTCGCTCGAAACTGTGCAAAATATATACAGCTGTTTACATATAGAGTATACAAATAATAGAACGTGAGTAAATAGTATTAAGTGTTATCATCATTAGACAGCACACACAATAATTACTGAACTGAAAACTGGTTTATATTTGTTATCATTATCAGAACTGAGCGGCATTCCGGTTTCTATCATTGTTCGTGGAATTTATACCGTATGCACTATATATTTATTTAGAGCGATTGAATTCACAAAAATTGATATTTGTTATTACACTTGTACGGTTTAGTTTAATAAATTGCTGTGTGTTATTTATAGTTGTGTATACCTTTTTGTTTTTAGATAATATATAGTTCTCGTTATAGATTTTAAATATGTTTAACACAATCTATAACCCATTTTTATGAGTAAAAATCACTTAAGTGAATGTAATTTAGTTTTAAAGGTCGTTTATCGATACATAACACACACATTCGATATTAACTGGTTGGTTGGGGGGATTTTTTTATTTTTTCGTTAAATAGAAAAGTTTTCGTTTTTATCTTTACGGCAACATGCTTATTTTTACATTATACTATGCCCATGTGTGTATGAACAAAACACACAGACGAACTGGTTGGATATGATGTGTATTTAATATACAATTTATCAATATTTTATTATGTTATCATCGTTTGTTATTAATTTAATTTATGTGTGTTTACATTTTGTGATGATTAGGATATGTGATTTTTATACAATTTATATGTTTGATCTGTTTTATTCAAAGTTACCGATTGCAATATAAACCATATTGTCGATTACGCATTATAGTAATGACCAAACCTAAATACTTGCTTACCACAAAAAATGTTATCCACAAAATTCAATTAGTCTCAAAAACTTACTTTTTCAGCAACTATGTGAGCATATTTAAATTAATTTCGTCGTATTCGTTTAATCGAAACCATTCCATCTACATTTACATTAAGACGTAAAATTACGAGGCGAAATCTTTTCATGTCATTCAAGGCTTTAAAGATAGTGTTATTTATTATAACAAAAATTTCATTCACGCATATTTTATATTCTCAAAACTGAAGGATGGATATTCCTGAAAAGAAAGTTTCCCACGAACAGTCGGTTATATTAAATTACAGAATTTGAAATAATTTGAGAACATGTATACTACTAATGGTATTTGATTAAATTTTAAATATCATTTGCAAGAAATTTATTAGAATGAAATTGTTGTATTGCTATTCGAAGAAAATCCAAATTCCATTTAGTTTTGATTTAGATTATCAAAAATTTGAAGATTTTTCATGATTCGACAGCTTATCATTATTTACGGAAAGGGTATGGATTTAAAATTTGAAATTCTAATTTACACTGATTCATCGTAAAATAGGCTTTAAACCGCCGGTTGTATTAAACCTCCCCTCTAATACCTCAGAGCCTCAAGTAATTTTTTCTAAAATATCAATTCAAATAGTAAACAATAGGATAGGATCGATTGATACTATTATGTACATATTAGTAATTTATAAAATAGGAATGAGTACAATCATACATTCATTAGAACTTTATTATTAAAAGTTTTCTACTGTCGATTTTAATCAAATTAATTTTATTTATATTCGGTTTACTTTTAGCCTTCCAGATTGGACAAAATCCGTTTATCCAGATAAGCTATCATGGGTATCAGCAAGATCATTTGCCACCAACACCTATACTCCAGAATTAGCACGATATAAATCTGGTCCATTGTTAAAGGAAATTTTAACACGTTTCCAGAAAAAATCGGAATCTAAATCCAAACCAACTCAATCACTATGGATCTATAGTGGCCATGATACAACAATTGCAAATTTCTTGAATACACTTAGACTATTCGAGCAACATAATCCACCATATACGGCGACCATCTTGATGGAATTGCATATGATCAATCAGGAGGCATTCATACAAATCTACTATAAAAATACGACAGAGGCAAGATTATTGACGATACCAAATTGTGGCACCAAGTGTAAATTAAGTGATATGTTCAAATTGTACAAAGATGTATTACCCGAGGACTGGCACAGTGAATGTAAATTATCGATGTTGTCGATGACGTACGAAGAGGCAAATCTTCAACCAGCGCTAGTGCTTATTTTATGCGGCGCTCTCGTCATCCTTGTGATATTGGTGATTATATCAGCTGTAACATTGTACCGACGTCGCGATTACCAAGACCATCGATGGTATTTACGAGAAGAGCTTTTAAACAGTTAGAAAACAGAAACGACATTTACCGATATTCATATTTTATAATTTTATTTTAGTTTTTCATTTTTATTTTTGATTATTGATATTTGATAAGATTTTGATTAAAAATGACGATTAAACAAAAAAAAAAAAAATTTGCATTCCATCTCTAAAAATTATGTACGAATGCCAAATGCTTCTTCCATATTTGTTTTAAAGTTAATAATCGTTTTGTAAATGTGGCCAATTTTATAATATGATCTAAATCATAAAAACGTTTTGTTCTATAAGAAAAGTACTTATACAATCTTACAACTCTCTAAACAACGACAATTGATAACGCTCTAATCTTATCATAGTTTAATTGTTTTTTTTATCTTTTTGAATTTCGGATTAGAACTGTTTTGTTTTAGTGATGGAATTTTAAATTTATTTCATTTTCTGTGCATAAACTTTTAACCAGTTTCTTCTGTTCTCCATTATAGTAATTGTTTTTTAGTTAATTTTTAAAAATATTTTTTAATTTTTTTATTATAGAAAAATATGAAAATTTATATTTAAGATGTGAATAATTTTTTGTCTGTATAGACGGAGGCGATTATGATGGATTTATACTATCCGGAATTCCATCCGAAAAGACTTTCACTGATTTGTTTCTAAATTCTATGTTATATTGTATTAAAATTAAAATAATTTAAAAAATTGTTGTAAAATATTTCGAAGACTGTAAAAAAGCATATAAATGTTCAAAAAAAAAACTAAAATATATACATATTTAAATAATTGTATTGGAAATTTTAAAATTTTTATTTATACAAAAAAAATGGTTGGCAGCGGACAAGAATGGTGATTGAATAAATGGTTTATATCTCGGCTTTCTTATACGTATGTACTTTTTATTGATTACAGCACTGCCTAGGTTTCGGAATATTAAACAAAATTATGAAATGCAAACATGTTGTGAACTAGTTATATTAGTGAACTACATATAGCAGAAATGTTTATTGCATCCATGTAGTAATAAAAAATTACCTAACCCACATCAGAAATCGCAAGTTTATTTTAAGGTATAGGGCAAAGTTCAGGCAATGGTTTGACTATTGTACGCGTCAAACTGCAAATCTATAATTACAATATTTTCTTTCTTGCGAATAAAATGTTTGAATCAGAAGATTTATCAAATTTACCACCGGATGTGGTTCAAATAGCAAATCAAATTTTGTTAAACCTTTTACCATCGAAATCACGTAAGATTTAAAAGCGGTTTTTGCAGTGGTGTACTGAAAAAAATGTACAATCTGGATCATATTATGAAAGTATTCTATTGGCATACTTTACCAATTTGTCGACGAAGATTAAAAGTTTGACTCTTTGAGCGCAGTATTCAATGCTTAAGGCCACATTGAATTACAAAAATTGCATAGATATTAAAAAATATTCGAAATTGCGAGCATTTAAAAAAAAACAGATTATTGGTTACACAGCAAAAAAATCCAGGATTCTCGATAAAGCACAAATTGACTTGTTTTTAAATTTTGCTCCCGATAAGACATATTTAATGATGAAAGTAAGCTTTAAAACTTAAAGATAATATATATGTATATATACTTATTTTTTGGTATTTTTCTTGCAGGTTGTTTTAATACTGGGAGTAGCGGGTGCATGTCGTTGCGACGAACTAGTCCATTTAATGATAGATGACATTGAAGAATCAAACTATAAGTTCTCTAAAATGGTTTAAACCATACATGGTAAATTATAAAACAATTGGTTTAATGGCTTGTCAAACCACCACTAAAAGATAAAGATGTTGATGAATTTATTATTTTGACGTTTTAGGCCCAAAGCAAAGTTCGAGTTTGACATTTTTGAGCTTTGTTGGTAAAAATTTCCAAGTTTGAAACAAACAAATCGCGACTCTTTACAGTTTTGGGAGAAAATTATTTGGGGATTTGCAGAAAATACTTTGCTCTTCGCCCAGAAAATTTCGAGGTACGACGTCTTTTTATAAAATACCAAGGTGGAATATGTCATTGGGTAGTGGTTGTCACAAAATTAGTAGCGTTGCAAAAGAAGTGGCATTGCATTTAAATTTTAAAAAAATGCAAGTGAATATACCGGCCATTGCCTGCGTCGGACTTCAGCTACACTCATTGTAGATTCTGGTGATGATACTGTAGCGGAGGGATACTTAGAAGATTCCACAACAAATAAAACCAACACTGCTATAAGAATATTACGAGCCGATGAAAATAGTACCAGCGTACTAATCATGAATATACAACCGCTCATGATACATAGGATGATTGCTGCAGAAATATTACGCCTCGAAGATCCCAGTACCTGTCCAATAGTTACCAATATTGTTGGCAATATGGTTTCAAACGAAAATAATGTTGACAAATCCGGTTTGCTTAATTTGTATCAAAGTTGTTCAAACTGTACTTTTAACATTAATATCCAGAACAACTAATTTCTTTAAATGAGTATGTAATTATTGAGTTTTTTGTATTAATATTTTTCTCCTAGTACTAAAAGTACCTACTTTTACACCAAGGATTAAAAGTGTAGCTTAGCAACACACACATTTTTTAAAACAGTAAGAAAAAGGCCAACTTTAATACCCAAAAACAATATTAAAACAAGAGGATTTTAAGACGTTGGAAGAAAAAAGTACATTATCAGTCCCTGGTACAATAAATAAAGAACAAGTTTTAATTTTCTTAATAATCATCTTTATTCATTTAACAGAATAATAATAATAATTTAATAACAATTAATTGTTTGCAGCATTCAATGCTTCAGTATTTTCAGTATTTTTAATAGTTTATAACATAATCCAAAATATATATATATACTTTATAATGTATGTATTTTATTTATACATAATTAAATTATATTTAATATTTTATTTTATAAAATAATCATTTAAATAATTGATTGTGTATTTTAAAATCATAAATACTTAATTAAATACAGCTTGGGGTGTTCACAATAAAACAAATGAGAATCGTCTTTCGTTTAATTTAAATAAATAATTGTTTTAGATTCACAAAACGATAGTGAATCACTGCGAACTGGTAAGTCAATTTTATACCAATTTCTCGAAACATTGCTTAAAAATATTTAAATTATTTAGGTTGATTTTCTTAAAAATTAATTAACATAACTAATTAATAAAAATATATAAATGTTTGTGTTCTTTTAAGTGCATAAAAAAATTTCTAAACAATATTTTATTAACTAATTATTTACAAATTAAAATTATATATTTCTAAATAGTATTTGGCACCGATTGGTATTTTTATTTTTATTTTTAATACATAATATTTAATTCATTATTAAAAATATTTTTATTTTTTGATTTTTATTCTAAATTATATCGTGTCAAATTTATTTATATTTATTATATAAAATTAAAAAATATATTACATAACTAATTGTTTAATTTTAAAACAAAAAAAAACGCAAGATAATAAAATTTGTCAGAATATTTTAAATTCTGAGAATTTTAATTGCGACAAAATTAAAAAATTGATAGTTAGAACATAAAATATCACAAAACACTGTAGAATAAAATATATATTTACGTATATACGTAATTAACTGCAGAAATGATTAAATACTATAAAATTCTATGGCTACAATCGTGTGCCTCACCATTTTAACTATAAGACTTGATTGATTTTGTAAATTGTTTGTATACATAGATTTTGATTGGCAAGATTTGAATGCAAAATGCTTAAAAATTTGGTATTAGTGTTAGAAGAAAGACTAATATTCGGTGTGGCTATTTGAAGTAAGCTGCGTGTTGTTATGCCAATTTGGGCCAGATTCGATTTTATCACATTCTCTGGTAGGTTGGTTCCACGATGCGAAAATAAATCTGATTTTTTCTCTAAGCGTGTATGTCTCTGAGAAAACACCTGACAAGTAAACTTTAGGCCGAATAGATATAAT
This sequence comes from Tipula unca, assembly GCA_951394425.1. Lineage (NCBI taxonomy): Eukaryota > Metazoa > Arthropoda > Insecta > Diptera > Tipulidae > Tipula > Tipula unca. The sequence continues at coordinate 15,355,707 of OX596381.1, read as the reverse complement.
GGGACTACTTTTATCGAAGTAGGAATACAAGAGGATACGATAGCCCTGTTTGGTCGCAATAACAGAAACTATTCTCATCCCATGTTCTCAGTAAATTAATAAAGAGAACCGTGTAACTGGTAGTTGGAATCAAAATTTTACACATATATAAAAAACTAAGTTTTGAATTCTTTCATATTTTCTGAAATTACATGTGAAAGTCGATCTTCAATTAATAATTTGTCAAAACCAAGCTATTTCGGAATTTTAAAGCGTAGATTGTCAAATTTTTTAAATAATTATAAAAAATAACTGAACTTTTTAAAAACTTAAATTTAACAAATACATACTATAAATTAAAGAAATGTTCAAATTTATTCGGATTTTGGGTACTTTATGAAATGAACTAAAGTTGCACGATATTACAACCTTTATTTAAATTACTATGGGATGAAAACGTTTTATGTTAAATCTGATCAAACATTAATCTGCCTTCCAACTACTATTAACATGGAATGTGAATTAAAATAAAAATTATTAAGTTTTGATAATGTGATAATAGTTAATCGTTTTCTGTGTTGTAAATGCAAAAATAATTCAACTCGGTCTCACTACAGGAATAGTAAGTAATTAGATTCACGTTTATTGCTCAAAGGTACTTCTAGCTATTATATTGTGGTGTTTAATACTGTAAAGTAGATTTGAAAAGTTTTACAAAGTGTTAACAATACATAATTTAATTTAAAAACATAATTGGATTATTTAGAAATTATCTATGTACATATTTTTTTCTACAGCTCTTTCGATTGCAAAATAAATTAATTTATCCCCTGAATATAATCGTCTATAAATATATTTAGCAATAAGAATTGATAAATCGTGCGGCCCTATGTGCATTAAACACCCGGTCACACGTTAAATATTGCAAAAATGATGTAATTTAGTTTAATTTTACATTATTCATTAAGCTCGATTTAATTATTTTGTTTTAAAAAAAAAACTTTATAAACTATATAATTTGTTTTTGTAAATATTATGATTCTGGACGTGGAATGTCGTGGTCACGAGGATCATGATGTTCGTCACTGCTTAAATTTTTAAATAATATTGAATTGATTTTTCTTACCAATGGAAAAAGAGTTGGTTCATTATTATGCTTCGATGACGTTGATAATGGCAGCGCACAATAGTCAGCATGATCATCACAATTCAATGAAAATATCATTGCTCCGCCGAATCCATTGTCTTTTATGTAGTTTGTCTAAAGGGAATATCATAAATAAATTAACTAAATATAAAACAAATGATATGCGCCGCTATACCTTGCATTCCAAACTGCGCTCATTTTCATAAGAAATCCATTCGGTACCTGCATACAAATATGGTGAGCACGATTCAAGATCGTATACCGTTGTAACATAAATATTATTCTGCTTAAACCAGCACACATCAGAATATGTAACAAAACCTAAACTACCCACATTACCAAAACTTTCAACCGGTGCCCGCACCGCCGTATTAAACGGATTAACTAATTTAAACGAGTGTCCATAGGTTGGAAGCCCAATCACAATTTTATTTTTACTCAAACCCTGTGCCACCCAATAATTTATCGTATAGTTAATATTTAGCGTTGCCAAAAATCCACCTTCATCGTGTCGCTGATATAAGGGCGCATTAAATCCAGTCATTGGAGTCACCGTTGTATAGTAATGATAATCATATGTCATGATATTTACATAATCTGCATAACTATTAATTTCTCGTACATCATACGATTGATCGATTATAGATTTTGGTGATGCAACGGCAACACTAAGTAGATATGTACGATGTTCACGTTGATATTCGCGTCGTATTTCGTGTAGCAATTGTGAAAAATGCATACGCTCCTTGTGAAAGGCACTTGGAAATTCCCAATCAATGTCGATACCGTCTAGACGATATTCTTCTAGCGTTGCTTTTAGTGATTGAATGAATAGTTTACGATTTGCATGGTTTACGACCATTTCAGTGAAACCACTGCCATCGGCACCACCCACCTAAAATTAGATTTAAAAAAACAACAAATATTATTGTATTGAAGCAGCAACAATTGCATAAAGTAATAATTTAATTATGTTTCTGTTTTTGCACTTTATTAGATTACTTGAGTATGGTCGTGTTGGTAAAATATTTAAATTAAGTGTAAACGATGTTTTCATTTAAACATTTGTAGAGTACATAAAACAATCAAATAATGAATTTCTGATAACTAACCACACTATAATTATATAACCTTTGTACGACATACTAACTTTGCACATATGCATGTTAGGTGGTGATAATAATCATGACAGCATTATACAAAGTATCTGTTGTGATACGTGTAACGTGACAGCTACTCATTTTTATAGCAAAATTGACGGCACATCAAATTTCAAGCTACTAACCACGTAATATAGAGAAACGAATTTTATTTTCGATTTATGGTTGTCAATGCAATAATTCCCACGTTTCACACATTAATATAAATTTACATTCACGCATCTAATTTCGATTTCTCAAATAGTTCTTCTTGTATTTCGTGTCTTTTGTTTGATTGCTATTTTAAGTCTTTGAATTTGTATAGCAAAACTTCTGAACCGGGAGTTCAAGTTAGTATTTAAAACTTTCGTCTTAAGACATGTCTAAATATTTTGTAGTTTTTCTTAAAATATTAAACTTTCCAAATTATATTTCTTGGAATTCTCTAGTATGTATGGTCTCATTGTCCAACGAATATAACAATGGTATCGTCGTGGATGTTAGTTGAAACTAATGTTGCGCAACATTATTATTATATTATTATATCAGTTTATAAAGGCCTTTATTGGCCCCTTACTCGGTTTCGATCTTGAGCATAGTCTACATACTTTCTTAGATAATCTGAACAAGCCAAGTCGTTCTCTACAGCGTGGAGCCATCATCGCCTGCAACGAGCCAGCGTACACGCTATCTTACTTTATGTTCGGGGATCTTCATCAGGTCTTTGATGCGTTTTGGGCCGTAAATCATACGCATGATTTTTTTTTTTCAAAGATAAGGATCCATCTCTCGCACTTCTCCGCCAGCATCCATCTTTCACATCTATACATAACAACGGGTCTGATCAACGTTATTAAAGCTTCAGCTTAATGGCACTTGATAGGTGTTTAGATTTTAGATAGTAGTGGCCTTAGAGGATACAAAGGACGACTACCTGCAGCCAGGCGCCCTTTGATATCCTTAACTAAACTGTTATCGTGAGTGATAAGAGAGCCCAAATATTTGACCCTCCTCATTCCCACAAACCTGTAGTGGCCATTACTAAAATCTGGTATGCCATTGTCCTTATAACCAGAAATCATGTATTTTACATCAAGTATTTCGATCACTCATGTCATTTGCAGAAGCAAGCACCTAATTTTACTCGCGATATAAGATGTTACGCTGAGGTGTTTCAGTTTTACCACAGATATACTTCAACATGAGATTAAACAAAATCTGGGACAGAGTATCTACTTGCTGAACACCCGTGCTAACTGCAAAAATCCTCGATAGCCTGTTCTCAACTTTTATACAGCATTGAAGATAGACAGAGAAAAAAAAAGTGGAAGGAAGAAGAAAAACGAGGAAGAAAGAGAGGGAAGAGTGAGAATGGGAGAAACAGTTAAAGACAGAGGGACACAAAATAAAACAAGACGGATTATAGATAGAGAGAGCTAAAGAAATGAAAATATTCGATTTTTACCCAATTTCCAAATGGTAGATTTACAAATTTCAAGATTAGAAACTTTTCTGGTAATTGTGACTATCCCTACGGGATTTTGCAGTGCAGCATGATAATTTTGTTCTATAATTTAATTCAAAATTTGTTCTGTAATTTAAAAATTTGAAAACCAAAAATTAAACATTCCGCATCTAAGGCTAAGAATTAGAATTTAGAATAATATAGATTTGCTGTCACGGTTTTCGTTTTGAAGAATTTGGAATTTGGAAATGCAACGATTTGAGAATTTAATTACTTGAATTATAAATTTGAAATCTATGGATTAGTACGTATAATCTATAATTTGGGTATTTTGAAATTTAGGTCTTGGTATTTACGTAATCTGATATATATATATATCTAATATTCATTTAAAATTACTTAGTTGAATTCGTATCTAGAATATAATAAATGCTAGAATGCACAACCCAAGAACTTAAATCAACAAAATTTGATTATAAGAAATTTGAAGGTGGAACTTAACATCACATATCGTGTGTAAATTATTCTCACATCTATTTTTATGAAAACAATAAATTTTGTTTACAATTATGACTTGTGCAAGGATTAAACATAAAATATTTTCATCACGTGCCAGCATTGCACATACACACACATAAGCATGTTCGATTGTGATAATAATGAAAATTCTACACATATAGTCTGGCGTGATTCGTTAAAATTATTCATTTTCACAAATAGTCTTTACATCCAATTTTATGTATTATTATGCGTGATAATTATGATTGAAACGAGTTAACTATGCGATGGCTGTTTTAAATAGAATTTCTAATTATGTATATCGTATTGAAACTGACAGAGTCAAACCGTTTAACATTTTATAATTAACTACAAATTCAATACTCAACTTTAAACACAATATCGAAGTTCCTTCAAATTGTAGTTCTTTATAATTTATGTAAATTGTGATCATAATTCGAATAGTTTTGGGCTTGAAAGTGAATTTGATGAACAGAAGATGATGAAGTTTAATGGAGGTAGAAAGCAGTATACGCTTAAACTGAATTTGTTCATCAAATCAGGCTCATATTTTCTAAACTAAACTCCCAAATAAATATATGACGGAAAAAACAATAAAAATTCAAATTGAACTTGAGAAGTAAATACCGGTAGCCGGCTTTGTAGCCTGATGCTGTTTATTAATGAAATTTGATTTTCATAGACTTCAAGCAATTTCTCATGAAAAAACTCAAAGCTTCAAAACAACTACGATATCAGTATAATGTAGTTAATCAATTAAAATTTTGCCATTTTTTGACCTATGTGTTATGTAAATTTTCATATTAAGAAATATAAAATTTTAGTCTTAAATCCATTAATAATTCGTTAGTATAGATAGTTTAGTATAGACCACTTTCGCATTTGTCATAAACAATTTTTATTTGAATAAGTTAACAGTCGCTTATATTTAAGCCGAGTTGAATGAAGTTCATGTGAACTCTCTAACGTTGAAGCCAGTTTATGCACCGAGGAAAAATTGAATATAAAAAAACTTTCAACGATGGATGCCGCAATTCGCCTAAAAACGCATTCGTAAGAATATTTTCGAACGCCATTTTTGGTGATGTTAATGAGTAATCTGTGAGTCCAAACAACCGTGAACTATTGGGTTTCCAATTTTCCATTTGGGACTTGAAAACTTTGAACTTTCACTGTGATCGCACAGTGACTGTAACTTCAAGAGCGTTAATTAAATTATTTCTGTGATGAATCGCAGTTTAGGCTAAACAGCTTCGTCAACAAACAGTATATGCATTATTGGTCATGTGATAACACCCATGTGCTTCAAGAAACGCCACTTCATCCACAAAAAATAACCGTAAGGTGTGGTTTTCATGCTGGTGGTGTCATCGGGCCGATTTTTTTCGTTGATGAAAATGCCCGTCACGTTACAGTTAATGGAGACCGCTACAGAGGCATATTGCAACGTTATTTCTTCGGTCAATAGCATGAACTAGACATTAATATATGTAGTTTCAACAAGCCGGTGCGACATGCCACACAGCGGATCTAAAAATCGGCTTATTGAAATCTAAATTCATGAACATGTTATATCCAGAAATGATCCTGTCGATTGGCCGCTTAGATCGTGTAATTTAACACCTCTAGACTTGTTTTTATGGAGCTACGTTAAATCATTGGTCTTTACCAACAACCCGGGGTCGTTAGAGGAGCTCAGAGCCAATATTGAACGAGAGATTGGGTTCAACGAATCGACACCTGTAAACATGCCCGTGGTGTACTTCAAGCCAATAATAAAGTTACCGAGATATCTCAAATGGTTGGCGTTTTATTTAAAAATGAGTTGTCAAGTCCTTTATTTTGCAGAGATTAACAAAATCTATTTTTCAGGCAAGATAAAATAAATATTTTTACCAAACAAAATTCATCTCGAAATAGTATTGATATGATCATGGCAACTATACCACATTCTATATGTAATTTCTAACAATCGTATTTAAGTACTGTATAGGAAGGAAATCACAAACATAAAATAAAAGAAAATCGAACATTTATATCCAGGATATGTGTATTTGTGTAACACTCATCACAATTTTTTCAATTTATTCATACATTTAAGCCTAATATAGTAATAAAAATAAATCTATAAACCGCTTACCCATAGTAATACTTTTAAATTTCGATTTGTCTTCTTTAATAGTGTCGTCTGCTGAAAATACTCCTTCATATTATCATCGATATACAATTGATGATTGGCTAGGGGAACAATTCCAACATTTATATGCGTACATAAATGTGGATCAATATTTTTTGGATATAATTCGGTTGTTTGATTTAATTGGCGTGGTGCCGCATAATAGCACACCAATTTTATTTTATTACTGTTTGCAGCTTGCTGTGAATATATAAAATTTCCCAATTTTGATGGATAAATTTTCTCATTATCAATTTGTTTTATATTTTCATTATAAATAATTGACTGATTCGTTAACGATGATGATGATGTACCACCACCACCACCACCACCTATTAGTAACGATGATGCTAAATAATGATTTTTATTTGAATGAAATTCAGAAAATTTATTAGCCCGCGTCACCCATAGTTCTGGGATCTCTGAAAAAAAAACAACAACAAATAATACAAATTAGTTTAAATTGCCGTTTACTTACTACCATTTACCACCTACCTATTGATTTTGGTGGATAATTAAAATTTTTCCTATAAATAACTGTCCATGTTGCATATACTACTAAACTCGACATTGCACATAGTGTAAACAGTAGACATACCTGAATGTACGTATGTTTTTGTCTATAATAATAGCAAAAAATAGAAAATACAAAAGAAAAATTATTATAATTATAATTTAATAATAAATAAGATTTATATCGATTTGTTTATAGTTTTGTATAGTTGTTTTTTTTTACAAATATTTATTATTTATTTTTAATTTTACTTGAAGTCATTTTTATTTTACTTTTATCATTTTAATGTTTTTGTTTACTATTTCAATAGTGTTCGACATTTGCGTTTAGTAAAGAGCCAGCTAAAGGAAAGTATAGGATATAGATTAGTTTTGACAGTTTTTATTTGACAAGTTTCGATAAGTCAATATGTTTAAGTGATTAAAATTTTTTAGCAACGATAATCTTACAAAAATTACGGCTAACTTTACGGGTCGTAATAATTCTATTCCCAAACCAAATTATGTTGGTCAGTATTGTCGCTTACTAATATTGAAAATGTGCTTTAGCTCCACTTTGGGCGCCAGTTTTCTTATTATGTTTTAAACTATAGGGTTTTCCAATAAGAGTGATATGATTTCTTTTAAAAAAAAAAAACACACTAATTGTTAAGGAAATTGAAATGTTTTTTATTGAATGCGAAGTACAATCGATACAATTAAGTTTTGAATAAAACGTCATTCAAATGGCCTCCACGACTTCTTCTACGAGTAGAGAGTTTGGTTTATTGCTAAAGACCAATGACTTCAAATAACCCCACAAGGAATAGTCTAATGGTGTTAAATCACAACTTCTTGGAGGCCATTCAATATCACAATTTCTTGAAATAATCGAATCTCCAAACTTTTCTCGCAATAATTCAATTGTTGCACTTGCTGTGTGGCACGTAGTCCCGTCTTGTTGGAACCAAATGTTGTCAAGATCAACTTTGTCCAATTTCGGCCATAAAAAGTTGGCTATCATCGATCTATACCGATCTCCATTGACAGTAACGGTGTTACCAGCTTCATTTCGAAAAAAATACGGACCGATGATTCCACCAGACCAAAAATCACACCAAACGGTCAATTTAGGTGAATGTAATGGTTTTTCATGAACAATTTGTGGATTTCCTTCGCACCAGAATCGACAGTTTTGTTTATTATGTAACAATTTGTGGATTTCCTTCGCACATGAATCGACAGTTTTGTTTATTTATCGCACCACTCAGATGAAGCCTCAAGGGGAAAATGATTTTCGTAAAAAAATCGTTTTCGTTTTATTTGTTATTTTTAAAGGTTGTTCTTGCGTATATCTCACCATGATGAAATTGTAAACATTACTGAATACAATGAAACAAAAAATAACAGATATTCCACATATTCCAAATGGCCGAAACGTCACGAAAAATCATAATTCCTATTGGAAAACCCTTTCTAAAATTCATTGGAATGGTTAATAGATTCAATCAAAAAGTAGCAAAGGCAACTTTACACCAAATGCCCAATGCCCATGAATTATAATCAGCTGTTCGGTATATTAACATGCTTAAATAATTAATTGTATTATTATGCTATGACTACAGATATGTACTTATAGCCAAAAAGTAAGATGAAGTAATGGAGATTATCTTTTGGAACGAAATTGGGATGTAGAATGACTAAGCTACTTCAAATTATATGATTTATATGTATGTATATGTATATAGGTATTGCAGAACGTGGCACCAAATTGATCATGTACAACTCTGAAGTTTATATAATCCTTACAAGATGTCAGAGCAATGAGAGCGGCAGATGTGTATATCGACCACCAACTGGTAATGGTAACTTTCAGAATCTGCGAAGCACTCACGGAGGAAATGAATCATAGATAGATTGAGAAATACTGACACAAGAAACACCTTTATTAAAACGCTTCAACTCAATCTATCTCATAACGAAATCAACAATATGGATGAAAAATGCGAGCAAATAAAAGAAGCCTACGTGAAAACTGCTACAAGTGTGCTCGGCTATCAATACAAGAAAACCGTGGATTAGAAATGATACATGAAAGAGAATTGAGGAACGTCACCTACTGAAAATAGAAGTATCAAATCAAGATACGGCGGAAATTAGAAGGAAATATGAAGATACAGCTCGACAAGTAAAGAAAATGGCCAGGAGTCATCGTAGGAAATACAAAGAAGACATTCTCGTGACCGCCGAAACAGCAGCAGGAAATAGGAATATGCACACATTACATCAAGATGTAAGCAAAATTTACAAATATACCACCAATGAAAGATGCGTAAGGACAAGCCCTAACCACAGACGAAAAACAACTAAATGGATGGAAAGAATTGTTCGAGAACAGCTGGATAGATGGCGTGTCAAATGAGAAGCACCAACGGAGTGGGAAGTTATAAGTGCCATAATGAAGCTGAAGAATAACCATGTCGCTGTAACTGGCAACATACCAGCTGAACTACTCAATGGAGACGCATTTACAACTGCAGGAGAATACTGGAAGAATTCTGAAAAAATGAAAAGAGTGATTAACCATAACAATTCCAAAAAAATCGACGTAAGAGAATGCAAAAACTGGCGAGGCATCTCCCTCCTTAATAGTACAAAGAAAGTATTAGCAATGATCATCCTGGAACGAATCTCATTGGCTGTGAACAAACATATAAGAAACGAACAGGCTGATTTCAGACCTGGAAGCTGTGAAGATCACATTAACTCAGTCCGATTAATCATCGAACGAAGGAAACTCACCACAACAGAACCCCAATATGGAAATCACTCTACGAACCGGGAAATGTACTGGAATGCTAGAAATAGAGTTCATCACAAAGGAAAGCAAAGTGTAACATACTACAATACATGATAAGTCAAACAAAAATGTGTACTATCACCACTACTGTTCCTCATAGTACTGGATAGTGTCCTGCGAAAACTAGACAACGTATCACCAAACGGCATCTAGTGGGATTCCAATAGAAGACTCAATGATCTTGGCTACGTAAATGATATATGCCTGTTATAACACAACCACGCTGACATGCAGCAGAAACTACAGAAGCTATCAGACCTAGCACAAGAAGTAATACTTAAAATAAATATTAAGACAAAAGCCGTGAGACTGAACACAGACATTGCGACACCACACCGCATCAACCAAGAGACCATAGAAGATGTCGAAAAATTCATATACCTATGTTGTACTGTAGCAAGAACAGGCAATTTCTTCCGTGCCCTACATTAACCAATGCATCAATAAAGCAAGAAACACCATCAGCACGCTTCATAATATCTGGAATGCATCTGTCTTGTGAAGAAACACCAAGATACGAATTTTCAACGCCTGTGTAAAATCAGTAATGCTAAATGGCTCTAAAACGTGGAAACATACACAGAAAGTTACTAGAAAACTCCGTGTATTTGCGAACAAATCCCTGGCAAATCAAATGCACTGTTCTGGCCGAACAAAATCACAAACATCTAGATCTTTTGCGGCAAATGAAACATGTCGACATTGAGAAGGAGATCAGATGGAGATGGATAGGACATACACTGAAAAAGGTACCAAATAACATAACAAGGTTGGAATCCGCAAAAAAAACGGAAAGTTGGAGGTCAACAATGACCTGGAAAAGAAAAGTGCTAATTGAAACAAAACATCTCGTAAAAACATGGGGGAACTGGGCAATAAATGTATCACCTAAATGGAGATAAAGGGAAACAAAATATAGGCATACATACCAACTATAAACAAAAATATTATTAATGCATGACAACTAAAATAAATGGAAGCAGTTTTCTAATGCAACTAATTTTTTCATGAATGTGCGATTGAAAGCAATAGAAGTGAACAAAAAATATTAATATGGGATCTCGTATTGTGACGCTCCATATAAAGTTACCTGTATTCTTTCTCAAATGGTTGATTAAATCTGAAATTAAATGGAAATTTTAAACATTAAAAAATTTGAATCCGAAATACAAATTCTAGAAACTTGAAAAAATAGTCAAAGCTACTTCCGTCTAAAATGTTACGCTTGATGTATCGCTCTAATTTATAAGTCACATGTCAATTATACAACTGGATAAATTAAAGTTAAATTCTAAACATTTCTTACATAATCGAATAAAATTATTTCAAAATTAATTGTTTTGTTTTATGAAAGTTAATTTAATTAAAGAAATAATTAAATAACAATATTGTTAAGCAATTATTTAATTAGCTTTACCAAAATATAACACGTACTAAAGAAATTTTACGACTTATTACCATTTCTTAGCGGGAGCTATTAAGACTAAACCTTAGCTTTGTATATAATGGTTTTGTAACAAGTTAGCAAATTACGGCTCTACTTTACCAAGGACAAAATATAAATGACAATGACACGATTAATCGAGAGAGCTTGTGGTCTGCTTTGAAATACCCTTTTTATGTGTTTAGTGAGGACACAAATATTTTATTTTTTAAAAGTCTTTTTTTTGGGATGGTTTTCGGGCTAACTTCACATACATCAGACAGCAAAGATGATAATGTTTACGTAAAATTTTCTTTTATTTTCTAAATAAAGTAAAGTGAAATAAAATGAATTTACTAAAAGAAACTGATTTCTGACCCACCCATTCTTCAAACGTGATTAGGTATCCACCGTATTTCTTTTTTCTGAGTTGATATCGATTTATTTTATGCGATTTTTTGGATGTTTGTTTGGTTTTATGCGGTTTACAATAATTATGGAATATTGAAAGAGAGCTACCACACAAAATTTAATCCATTTCAAGGTTTGTTCAATGGATGAGTATAATTCCATTCCCCTCAAACAAACCAAATTTCATCAATGTGGCTTCACGAAAACTTTACAAACAAATCGAATTTCATCACTAAATTATTAAAAAATTAAACTGTTATACAATAAACTGTCATACGAAAAACTGTCCATGCGATGAATGTTCATATGGTAAATAATTTTACGATGAATTGTTCATATGGTAAATTATTTTACAATGAATTGTTATACCATAAATTGTTCACGATAAACTGTACCTACGATAAACCGACAGTAAATCAACAGACATATTCAAATCAGTAAACACACCAATTTTTTGACATTTGCAACGTTTAGCGGCAAATTCAGTCTGGTCAATTTAATTATGAAATGGAATAAAATTTTAAATTGAATAAATAAAATTTTAAAACGTTTTAATTTCAAAATTGTGTATATATGAATTTCCACACGATACAGAGAGGCTATACTGTAAATTAATTTCAATAAATGCAAACACTAACCATTCATATTCTGAATAAATTTGTAGTTTGATTCGCACGTATATAAGTCAATGTCAATACTACTAATGTGTTACAATGCTAACAAATGACCCTGTGACACATTATTATTGTAAAATAAAATCAAACTCATATTACTATAATAGTTTCGATTACTCGAGATAAATATTTTATATTACACACATACAAAGAAATGGAAAATTATTAGAAAACTTTGGTATAATACTCCCATAAATTACTCAACCTTACCATTGATCAATAATCCCAATATACAGAACTTTAAATATGTATTAAAAATTTCCATTTAAAATTCATTAAGAAATGAAAATGGAAATTTTTGATATGTAAGTAATATGGAAATTCCCAAATTAATATGATGTCATTGATTTATAGTAGTTTTATAGGTCATTCGTAGTTCAGTTCATTCATCTAAGTAAGTAGATTATTGATTAAATATGTTTACTGTTCTCAGTATTATATTTCTCAAAGACTGTTTCGCGTATTCACTTCATCTTAGAATTAGGTCAAAGAAAATTTTCATTTTATCAATATTCTATCTTTTATTAAAACGTATTTGCCAACTATTGAATCACTGATTGTTTCCAGTGAATATATAGTATGTACGTAACTTACAGCACTGACCGATAATTCGGTTGACGAAATTAATCCGCTATTGTTTAAAAAATAATTCAATTCAATAATCAGCTTATCTCTCACACAATATTCTCCCTTTAAATAATAATTACAAGCTTTAGCACAAAATATATAAAAAAAAACAGGAGACGTGATACACTTTCTCGTCAGGTCAAATACTACAAGGTGATTGATGATTGTCATACCTATACAAGTTAATTGCATTTTGAATCATCGATACGACGTGATATCATTTTCATTTCATTTCATTAAAAAAATCGATACGACGTGATATCATTTTCATTACATTTCATTGATAATAATCTTGTGTACTGATACTACCTACCGGTCAAGACGGTATCACAAAATTTCTTGAAAGAGTTGAGGTTGTTTGGCAGCATTAAAGTAAGTTTACTTGCTGGCCACTCAACTCTTGAGTCTATAATAAGTTGATCTCTAGCTTCTTGAGCTAGATCACAGTCATAGAGGATGTGTTCTATGGTATGTTCGCCCTGTCCACATTCACAGGTAATTCAGTTAGAGCTACATCGGTACATATGAGACTATTCTTCCAGGACCCGTTAACATTTGGACAAACCATACACTTAGAGGAAACTTTGTCTCTAATCTCGCTTCAATGTTTGGCAGTTGCCAATTGCTATACACGCTTTTCCCTTTTTCCTCTTGAGCGAGCCCATGATGATTGGCTGAATTTGATCACCTTCTACTATCACGATTCCGTAGGTCACGTCTTGTCTTTTTCTTAGCTTGTAGTTGGCAATTTTCTCATTTAAGAGTATATCAATTGGAATCATGCCTGCCAAGACAGGAACGGCGTCCAAGAGACCACAAGGGCCTCGCATATTATTGACAAAGTACGTTGCTTGAGACCCCAGTTCTCTTTAGCAACTCGTTTCAGCACAGCGAAAACCTTCTTACTGTTTTCCTCGACTCTTTTTACATGTGAAGTTACTCCAAGGCTTTCATCGAAGTCAACTCCCAGCCATTTAACAGTTTTCAGTTGGCCAATTGAATTCTTCTAACTTCAACAGTTCGCTGGGCCCTCACAGGTTGTCGAACACGCCAGATACATCTAGGAAATTCAAGATTCTACTTTTGATCCGACACTTTAACTATATTGATCATTTGGATCAAACTATACAAACTATACTGTGTGACGAATGCCCTGTGTGCCTTGCGGCAAGAAGCACATTTAGTGTCTTCCGTCTTTCTTGTGCATGATTTTTGTTCATGCCCATTGTCGCCGCAGTGACCATAAGTGTGGTGTTGTATCTTACAGAACTTGGCAATGTGTCCAAATGTCTGGCATTTCTAGCATTTTGTCAACCTGACGAAGTCAGAGACTCTACATGAGGACCAGCCTAGATATACACGACGGTTTTTGATGAGGATATTGATACGACGTGATATCACCCAAAATTTCCTGAAATTTGATACTCATCACAGCGTTATATACATCAACTTTAGTACAAATTTAATTTTTAATAAAGCTTGCCCGCCAAAGTAAATGATTTTTTATGATAAACTATAAAAATAAAATACCAACTGGCTGTAATCATAAAATGTTTCGTGCAAAACTTTTTTCTATACGAGAAAAGTTTATAACGCACCATGAACAACTAACAAATTAAATAAAGTAACAACAAGAACAACAAGTAAATAATAATACAAATAATAAAAAAAAGGAAAAAATAATTTAATTTTCATATTGAAAATAAAATAAGTTTGTTTTTTCCGGGCGGTGGTGATGAAGATGGGTGTACATATGTACGTGTAATTTAATATTTCCTTTCACGATTTACAAAACAATGATTTTTGCTATGTTGTTGGTTATAAGGTAAATAAATTTACCCAATTTTTGGGTGTTGTTAATTTGTATACCAAATGCTATACACAAATTGGAACTAATCGTAATTAGTTCATGACCAAATATTAGTTATAATGGGATATTTTGGTGAATTCGACAATTTGGTGGGCTTGGGATTGAAGTAATATAATCCTTAAGCTTAGTTTATGACACGATTTTCTATTTTTGTGTGAAGTATTAAAAAATTTAATTTTCTGAATATAATTAAGACAATCAGTAGATTAAACGTCGGAAATTCAAAGTAATAATTGATTTGTTCAGTTTTACTAATTAACAACATTCGCTTAAACCGACTTCGGTTATTACGACAATTTGGATATAACGACCTATATTGCACGACAAATTGTTAATATTTTTCGCTTATTACGACTCAAAATTGTCCAAGTTCAAAGTCAAGTGCTTTATTCGTACTGCACTAATCGATAAAGCAGGTCAAAATTTACTATGGGTGAATGAAATAGATTTAATCAAATTTATACATAACCTAATTTCTAGTTTGTGGCCACATAAAATATAAAATCTTCAAACAACAAAAAGCGAAAATCATTTTCTATCGAAGAAGAGGCTACCATAATTAATAAATTTGAAAGTGGCAGTACAAATTCAAGCCTAGCCAAAGAATATCAAGTGTCACATTCAACGATAAGTAAAATTTGGAAATATAACCGTGTAATTCAAAAAGCGTTTGAAACACAAACAATAAAAACAAAACAACTTCGGTATTCGGAAAATTTGCGACATTGAACAATCATTATTAGAATACAACATAGAAATAAAAATTTACCAATATCTGATCCAATCCTAAAAACCAAGGCAGAAGAAATAGGAAGATTAATGAATAAGGAATTCAAATGTACAGAAAGTTGAAGTTTTCGGTTTCGACAGTGACGACAATATTGCTTTGGCCAAATCTGGCGAGTCAGCAGATGTTCAGCAAGATGTACTTGTGGATAGAGTGGATAGCATTTACACTATTTACCGAAATGGGACACCGAGCTGATTGAAAAGAAAACCAAAATTTATTAATAGTCCACAATTGTCCTTCACACCCTCACATTAACAATTTAAAAGTAATTAAGTTAGCATTTTTCCCACCAAACACATCATCCGTTTTACTGCCATTGATGGATCAATGTGTCAAAAAGATCCTTAAAGGTCATTACAGATGTAATCTCTTTTAAAAATTGGTCAGAAATTTAGATAGATATTAAAATACAGTCGTAACATTGATAGATGCAGTTGAAATGGCTGCTACAGCATGGAATCGGGTTAGTAACCAAAGAATAGCTAACTACTTTAGACATGCCGGATTATTTTTAGAGAGTAATCCATACACCGTGTCTTATTTATACAATGAAGATTCAGCTAAAACCAAGATAAAAAAAAAATTGATATAGGCGAGGTGGTAAAACGTCCATCAATGACACTGACAAGGAAAATGATGATGACGCTGATGATAGTACAGAGTTTATTCCTCCTTCAATTACTGAAACATGCGAAGCACTATATCTACTATCAAACGTTAGAAGTCTAATTTCTTGATTGGCTGTTTTTAATAAAAATAAAAATTGAATTTCAACAATATTCTCCTTTGTACATACTACTAAGATAAGACAAGAAAAAATTTCTAACGTTTACACCCATACACTATAAAAACGAAAATGTTGGAATTAAATAAAATCCCTAGTATTTATTTTTTTAAATAAACTTTATTTTAAAACTAAGTCTTTTTAAATGTCTGTTCTCAAAATAGCTATATGGAATGCAAACACCCTAGAAAAACACCCAGCTTAATATCAGAAACTCATTTCACCAAAAATATTAATATTTAAATTAATGGATTCTCAACTTATGAAACTAAGCATCCGGATGGCAAAGCACATGGCGGTACTGCTGTATTGATTAAAAGAAGATTAAAACGAATATTTGATATGAACAGTATACTGCCCTCAAAAACACGTAATAAAAAAGCAGCAGTTCACGGATTATTTTAACTACCTGGAACCATAGTTTCACGCAGGACGTGATTATAACGCAAAACATACTAAATGGGATTCAAGATTAACCAAGCCGTAGGTTAAACAACTCTATGAAGCTATGGAGAAAGTCATTGGATTATACAAGTATCAGCCGGACATCCTACATACTGACCTACGGATAAGAAAAATTCCTGATTTAATTGACTTCTGTGTTACTAAGTATTGCACGTACGAATACTAAGGCTACTGATTGTTATGATCTGTTATCCGATCATTCGTTAGTAATAGTAACAGTGCGCAATCACGCCCTAAATACAGAAAAACCAAAACGTCCCAGAAATAACCAAACTATGTGGTATAAATTTAGAAGTCTAGTAGAACAGATGTTCCCCCACAGTACGCATAATATCAGTACATCAGTATACCAAGATAAACTTCTAAATAATATCCAGGATCTAATCCAAAGAAAGCAGAGGATTCGGCGGCAATAGCAACAGCAAGTCACCGTTGCTACAACAGAAACTGAATCGAGCAATCAAAAGCCTGAAAGTAGCCATGAGAGAAGAAAAAAAAACCAAGGTATGCAGAATTATTTAAGTGAGTTCTCGACAATAGAGAACAGATAACCCATTGTGGAAAGCCACAAGAAATTTAAAAGGAACATCAAACTCGACCCTAACTATCGGGTTCCACGGCGCATTACATACAGAACTTCTGCAACGAAATCAAGCAAAAATACTTCGCAGTATTACAAATACTCCTGTTTTGAACATAATAATAGAGAATTTAAGAGCTTATTTGATGCATGGAGTAAACTACTTGTTGAGGTGATTTACAACCTATATAATTGATTCAATGCCAGGACGTCAAAAGAGGTTATATTAGCCAAAGGAAACAAGGAGTGCACAAATAATTTTGAACATAACTAAATTCAATTTTTCCTACCTAAATCAAAATTTAAAAATAAAATATATGAATTCCTATTTCCGAAGCATTTATATATGGCAAATATTTTTTTTCGGTTTGAAAAACTGTAATTTAAAATAAAAGAATTAATAGGGCAACATGCGAAAACGAAAAAAAATTACCTAAGAAAAGCTACTGAACAGCAAATCTGACGTAGAATGTAACATCGATAACTTAGTGTTTGCGATTTTCTTTGCGGATTCAATGTTTGACTATAATGTCATAAAATAAGCTAACATTAGCTTATTTACTTTTAACTTACCTTTCAAATAATAAATCGTTTGATTATTTTAAGAGAAGAGCATTGTGAAGAAACGTAGATAATGCGAAAATCTGAAACAGGTAGCGCATCTAGTTGCATCTAGTTCACGAGATATTAAATATTTTAAATGATGTGTTTTAGAAATATGCAAGATTATTCTATACGTTTCTTGTATGTAACGCGAAACTCTGACATCGCAAACTATATGAGGTGAACCTCATACTGAGTTAAAAGACGTTTTACGTCAAAAAACGCAAGAATTCATATATGTATGAGTTTTTTTATTTTCAAAAACGCAATAAACCACACCAAAGCTAAACGCAAAAATTCATATAGGAGTTATTACGTTTTTAATGCGCAATAACTCATACGATAAAAACTATTTTTGAATTTACTATAAAAAATATCTCAGAATTATTTGTATGTAACGTTTTCACAAACGCAATTGGCCTTACAAATAAAATGTAAAATGTGATGTCACAGCAGAGTCCATATGAAAACAAAATCGTACGTAATCATATAACAGCTTATTCGTTTTCAAAAACGCAATAGACATACGCAAAAAATAAGAGAGAATATATTCATATATAAATGTATGCGTTTTGAAAAACGAAATTACTCATAAGTATGTACGGTATGAGTTGTTACCAAATTAAATATTTCGTTGTTCCGTTTAATAGCCTAGCCAGACTGTGGTTTAAAGCAGCACCTACATGTACAATCCATTTTCAACAGTATGTTTGCAACAGAATGTTTCAATACAAAATATAGAACTAACAAAATATGAAACTAATTAGTTTAGTCTACTTAGTATTAATCAAATAAATCAAACAAAACGATAATTAAAACGAAAAGCAACTCCGCGAGGAAGCTAAATTAATTAACCAACTGATATCCATCTAGTGGTTAATAGCACAACTAATATTGAATTTAAACAGGACGTATTGGTGTGATATACACAGCATAAACCTTCCAATTTTAGGGAAATTATGTTTGTGATTATATTCTTTGTGCAACCATATTACTACACTTAGCGACATGATTTAGTTGTTACCAACAAATTACTAAATTAGACACTAATGCTGTGTGCCTCGATCGACTAAATTGACTAACTAAACTAAAGTAAGGTTAATTAATGCAATATATGTATAGATGGCATTAGCATAAAAGTCAGTGTATGTGCCTCAACTTTAACTAAACTAAATTAAATGTCAAAATCATTCGAAAAACTACATCCAAAATACATAGAGTAACAATTTTTTTTTTACAATTATTAAAGGATAATGATAAACAATAATAATTGTGTAATACACTTTTTGTGTATTTAAATATATTTTTATTAAGATGGATTATAAAAAATAAACGGCAACGGCGAACAAAGTAATTCACAATACAATTTGTATTTTGATTTTTAAGGTAATCCATGTAAATATAATTTACATATAATTTCTTACGTAATATAATATTGTTAAATATTATATGTACAATGTACGTATTACCAGTTTTGTTGAAATTATATCGCGATACACATTACACAATAGGAATAGCTCTATTTATTTAAAAACAAAATTCTTATGACAAATGACAACCAGTTCATTTGGGAACACATTTAACTTTTAGAGTACCAGTAATAAACCTTAAAATAAACGAATATTAGTAGGATAATCATAGACACGATCAGACACGAAGATAAATGTTCAAATTTCTTTACATCATAATATACATTTTTGATTCACGCAATGGAAAACTGGAGAATCAACCTCTTACATGAACACACAAGTATCTTAATTGAAAAAAATTCAGCCACCGAGGAGAGTTGTTCACAAACATACTATATGCTTTGTATTTTTATAACAATTTTAAACGTAATAATTATTTATAAATGTCATGTAAATTGTTCGACAGGGAAAAATGAGATATATTCTTGCGAAAAATAAATGACAACATTAAATGAAGTTTCTCTCGAAACATGTACAAACTTAAATTGCAACTAACTTCCCAACTGAAATGAAAAGTCGACGAAAAGTAACCTCGGAAAGAGACTTTTCAGCTATAACCTGGTGTTCAATAGTGAAAGTTCAATTTATTTTAGTTTAGTCAATATTTAGTGTGTTAAGGCACACAGCATAAATGTATGTATTGGAAAGTTTAGTGTATATCAGTTGTTCAGTGATTAGATTCACTAATGCCCGGTTGCACGAAAATATTTAACTAGAGGTTAGCTAACCAGCGGTTAAATGTTTAAAATTGTTTTTCATTTCACAATCGAAATCCAATTCAATGCAACAAATATTTTCAAATGATTAACATTCTTTTTTCGAGATTACACCGTCCGACTAATAATGGAATAAAATTTCAAAAAAATTTTCAAATGACTGGCTCGGCACACGGCAGGATCTGCAGTACCCACTGTTTAATCAATTTTTCTGTACATTTTCAGTCGTTTCAGCCTCTATTCACCAATTGTTGCTTTAATTGCGTCTTTTAAAGCCTCGATCCTCTTTGGATGAATAGCATAACATTTGTCTTTGGCCCTATGTTTTCCCTTTAGACCATATTCCACACCAAACAGTCACTCGTTTTGGGTATATTAGCTTCTCAATTGTTACGTGTGGTTTTTCTGTGCTCCAAATACAGCAAATTTGCTTGTTCATATAACCGCTGCGCCGGGGTGAAAATGAAAATATTTCAATATTACCCAACTTTGATCAAGCGTATATCGACTCATTTCGTTCATTGCATCACGCCTAAGAAAATCAAACTTCCGAGTTAGAAATTCGAACAGGAGCGTGATTAAATGTTGAAAGTGTAGATGTTGAAGAAAAAGATTAAAAAAACTATCCAAAATCTCATTAAAATTTTTTAACTCAAGTTACAAACTAAACTAAATTAAAACTTTGAAAAAAAAATTATCGAGTAAAATATTTGGGTGAGATTTAAAATAAATAATTTTTGAAATGATTTCATACACAAGTTATATAGTCGAGGTGATTCTGAATCCGTATTTAGTATATCCAAACAGTTTAAATTCAAAGACATCCGATTACAATATTCACATCAGTCATGTTCAACCGCAATTCCATCTGGAATTTTTGATTACTTCTATAAACTATTACAATTAACATTTCGTATAGATGTTTTGTGGTAAAATTCAAAGCTTTGCTACTCAGGCAAACAAGTGGGCCAATCAAAGATATGTATGGACCTTTCCATAAAACAAGATTTAACTTGTCAGTTTATGTGAATTGGAGTGTTCCTTTTGGAAAGCCCACAGCTTTCATCTCGATAACTGCTAGAAATTGATTTTCAACGACGCCAACATACTCCTAACTGTCCATTCTGGATTTTGCATTAATTTTTTTCAATTTTTTTTCAATTGGAAATGAGCTTTGGGTAAACATGGTATTTCCTCTTTTTTCCATAGTGCAAGTTATTATTATTAACTATAAGAAAATGTTTAGCATCGTGATGATGGGCGTTTTATTGTTACATTTATGAATTCATGATGGTTAATATAGGCGCAAATTGGAATTGAAATTCGATTCGAGATGCAAATTGAAGGTTAGGGTTAGGTTAGGTAAGGGTGGCTGTCCTAAAGGACTAGCATAGACACAAAATTGGTCCGTAGCTGTACCACATTCGAGTTTCCTCCTCTTCACTCGCTAAACCATCCTGAGCTTACCAAGAAGCGTTTAAAGTCCCGGATCTCGATTTTACTAAGATCCGAGAGGTCGTTCAAAGGGGAAGTTCCCATAAATGTTGTTCTGCTGTACGCTAGACTAGGGCAGGTGCAGAGCAGATGAAACACATTTTCCTCCTCGTCCTCATCACCACAGCTGCGGCAGAAATCGTGGGCTGGGACACCCAGTCTGCTCGCATGTATCCCAATGAGACAATGTCCCGTTATAGCTCCCACGACCCTACCAATATATTGCCGTCGAAGCGATATCAGTTGGCCTGATCTGCCTGGTTGTTACACACGAACTGGCTTTAGACCATCTGACGTTCGTTTCTTTTATGGCTTCTTCTTGAAGCAGCAGTTTACATGAAGCAAGCGGTATCTTTATATCCCGCCTGCTTTGGGCTAATAGGCGTGCTGTACCCTTGCGGGCCAACTCATCTGCCATTTCATTCCCTGCGATATTGAAATGCCCTGGCACCCACGTCAAGCGGATGCAAATTGAATGAAAAATTGGTTCACTCCAAAAATTAAATTACATTTTAATCTAAATGAATTCGAAAAGGTAAGAAGATCTATGCTTCCATAACATCATATGGAGTATCAAAACTGTCCAGGAAGTAATAGTGGCCGGAAAGAATTCTCGACAGTTCAGAGAACAACAGCATTATAAACGCCTACAATTAGTATAGATTCGTGGGTGCGTAGAACATATGTGTCGACACAACGACATATGGATGCTAGTCGGAGACAGAATCTTTTAGAGTAATTCTAATTTGTATTAGTACGAGTAGAAGGACGATTTCACATTGACTAAACTACATCGAAAGGAGCTCCCGGAGTTAAAAAACCCAACTATATACAGATCGGATCGAAAATTAATCGACGTTTGGTTTAGGGATCATGGGGTTGGGAAAATATTTGTCTACCTGCCGGAAGAAGGCGTAACACGTAATTCTGAGGAATACCGATTCTTACCAATTCTTATATAACCGACATCCTATCAAAAACAATGTTAATACATCACTAATACAACATATATTTATAGAAAAAAATTAATATTTACAAATCGGAACTAACAATATCCTACAAATCGATCAAAAATTCTGTGTATTAAAGAAATTACGAAAATTCCATAATTGCGACCAAAAATGAATTAACATTCTGTTCATATGTTCTACATACATATGTATATGTACATACATATACAAAATTATGAATGATAGATAAAAGGAAACGAAATGTTTGCGTGTTCTGGCCTAATCTACTAGACTAGAGACTAGATAATCATTTTGAAAACAGCTAATGGTGGTCTAACAAAAATATTCATGGTAGAGTGGCGTTAAATTATAAAATTAAATAGAAAAACAGAAGAAAATAGAAATTTATGGGGCACCTTTTCATTTAAGGGTTTGGCGCTCTTATTAATTTAATTGTTCATGAAAATTTGTATCATATTTTTTTTTTTTAAATATAATAACTAGACCAATGTCCTGTGGCGTTATATTTTGTATGCCATCGATTTGAATCGATAAATGGTTTTTCATAATATCATATAGTCATATATGTACTAATAGTTTCTAATATGATATTGATTAAATTATCTGTATAATAGAAAACTATTTTTAGTACATAATAATATATAGTAGTTTCTTATCACACTTGTGTTTATTTGGCGTGCTATTTGTTTAATAAAATATAAATATTATAATAGACCGTTGTCGTGAAAGAAAACTCTGTATGTGTTTGCGTTGTTTTGTTTGTTATATACTTTATTTTTCTAAACAATGAAAATTCTATTTTATTTATTTGAAAAGCATGAACTTGTGAAAATTTTAATTAAGTTGTACACAATGCTGATAAATAGGTTTGTTTAATAACATTTTGTTAATGATTGTATGATAAAAAAGAATTCTTTTTGTTTTTGTCTATAATCAATTATAGTCAGATTTGAATTTCGTTAGAACTTTATACGCGGTTAGTGACTTTTAGTGGCCAATTACCTTTGTATGTTGCCAATAACCACATAATACATTTATCAATTTTGAACTAATTTGACCTAACAAAATTTTCTAAAACTATACAAGCCACCATTTGTACTTATTTGTAAAGTTGTTTAATCTTGCCATTGTGGTATCTTATAGAATAACTTCTGCCATCACTGTTCAATAATATATTACAAAATTTACATTTAAAGTAAAAATTTCAGACTGGTATGCGTGCATAAAACTAGGTTGTATAAATATAATTTCGTAACATTTGATAAAGCACATTGTAGACAGTTCATATTTTTCATAATTTACGGCTCTCACTTACTTAATTTGCCAAAAACTTGAGTACCGCAGAAATCAGTTTCTGGCTACACAAACTGAGGTATTGATTTAAATGCTGTTGTCTAGCAAAGTTAAATATATTTTCAGGAAGATAAGTATATAAGCGATAAATGCCGCTTTTTATAGAAATAAACGAATTTCTAAGCGAGAAAAACAAAAATTTTATTGAAAAATATTTTATATTGATAAGCTGACAGATTAACTTATCGATAAGTTTCTGTCTTCGATACAAAAATTGTTTGCAACCCAACTCAATATCGTGTATTTTTTTTGGTTTACCCTATTTTAATTAGCAAACAAAACAATTTGTTTTACTTTTTTCATATTATATGTCTAACTTCCCAAAAGTGACCCATCCACATTATGACCATCTCTATATGTTGACCGATTTTCTCTTTGACGGAGCACCTTTAATATAAAACGTTGTATTCCCAATATTGACCACCTCCCTATTCTGAATTGTGACCAATATTTCTAGAACAAATATGTTAAAATAAAGTACATATTTTGAATTCCTTAATGTGACCAACAAAATATAATGTAACAGAAAAACGCAATGCTGAATACTCAAATATCCTCTCAATTGAATTTGTTACCGTTCATTTGTATTTTAGTATAATTCTGGGTCAAATGGGCAACAATTTGGTAACCGACATAATCAAATGAAGTTTTGCTGCATGAAATTATAGAGAATTTTAAAGAAAAATTTGCAGAATTTTCGCAAGGATGTGTCCGCCGATGTTTTTAATGGCGCCGAATGTGTTTTTTTTTAAAGCTATGCCTAACAAGAGCTATGTTTTCCGTGGTGAACATTGCAAAAGCGGCAAGATGTCGAAAGAACGATTGACCTTACTGTTATAGGAAAATCAAAATCTCCACGGGCATTTGAGAATTTGAAAGAGGAAAGTTTGCCGATGATATGGAGATTTAATAGTAAAGCGTGGATAACCGGAATAGAAATTACAGCCCAACAAATCCTTCAGATCAATGAAGCGAAGACCAAATACATGGTGAATGCCAGAAGGCAGCCACGTGAGTATTTTATTTCTGGAGACACACAGTATGAAAAGGTTGACGAGTTCAAATATCTAGGATCCCCGATTAGTGAGCAAAACTCCGTTTCTGTCGACATAACAAGGAGGATTGCAGCAGGCTACCGAGCATTTTACGCCAACATTAAGGCCTTCAAGACTCCCCACATATCGCGCAAAGTGAAACCGGACATCTACAAAGCGCTGATAAGGCCAGTTATCACCTTTGGTTGCGAGTCTTGGACACTAACAGCGCAAAACATCAAAAAACTTGCTGTTACTGAGCGTAAAACATTTCGTATAATTCTCGGTCCCATTCAAGAGGGAGCCACCTACAGGATGCGTTCGAATCAAGAGATCAGAAATGATCTCGATAAAGCAAGGATTAGATGGCTCGGACACGTTCTTCGTTCACAAAATCGGACCAGCAAACATGCCTTAGGGACCTGATAACACTCGGTCATCGTGCCAGGCGTGTAAATCCCTCCATGGGATGTAGCGCCAGCGTAAATAAAAAAAGATGACCGGAATACTATTTGAGGAATTTTTGAACATTGCAAATCGACAAATGAAGAAACAAAAATGAAAATTTTTACTTACACTAGATAATTGTCCAGCACATCCTCGTATAGAAAATTTATGTAATATCACACTTAAGTTTCTTCCTGCTAACACAACCTGGGTAATCCAGCCCATAGACCAAGGGATAATAAAAATTTCAAACATTTTATAGGCCACTTTTATAAAAATTATTATAGCTGAGACGATTATAAAGTTTCAGTTTTGCATTTAAATATCGACTAACTAGGAGGGCATAGTTTAAGTAATTTTTAAGTCAAATTTTAGAGCCCAAAATTTCAGCATTTTAACCGGTTTTAAGACATCAAGAATACGGAACAGAATATCAAAATAAGTTAATAAGCCGTTATGATTTAAGGAATTAAACTTATTGCCACATTACAAATAATTCTGATATACAAAAATTAAACTTATGAATATCTGTAATTCATTTTCATGTTTCAAATATCGAATTTTCGATTATTCACATTTGGAGTTTCAGAAAACTGGCACGTTTTCAATTTCCTAAGATTTTTAGTTGCAAAATTTAATTTTCAGATGTAAAATTATAAGTTTCAAATTTTAAAAGATATTAATTTTCAGATGTTCACCTCTTAAAATTTTTGAATTCGGAACCAATCCAAGGGAATTTCATTAAACATGATTTTTTTTATGTGCTTGGTTTAAGAGGTTACTTGTGCAATTGTCGATCAGATTTCAATGATTATGCTCCAGAGCATCAAGCGTAAAATAAAGCAAATATTTTCAGTAATTTAGATTCTTTTCCAATTTCACAAGACGATAATATTCATCATGATAAACCAATTCTCGATATACTTAGTTAGATTCATGCTGCAAAGAAAAAACCGGCATCCGTAAATTAGCATTCATAAAATGCCAGTATGTGTACGGTACCAATAAAATTCTAAATTTATTGTACACCACTTGTATACATAAAAAAAATTGGACAAATAATTACAAGTAATTTGCAACATGTTATAAGCGAAAAGCACATGCAATTACAGTTGTTAATATTTGTTTAAATTAATTTCATCAATTAAAATTTATACATGGCACAAACAGTCTATACCAGCCTATAACACTACTTAGCATGTAACATTATATTCAGTATGCAAAAAATTGGAATAAATTATAATCTAACGTCTGTTTGTCTGTTGTATTTTTCGTATATAGAATATTTGTTTGCTTTTATTTATGTACAGAAGAAAATAATTAAGATATCCAGAATTAGATAAGCTGGTTATACATAGAGCTACACGACTGATACATGTTTGCTTGATACATATATCTAAATAATAATGTGTGTCCATCATCACGGATGATAAAAAACGTTTTTCGTTTACTATTCTAGAAGAGATGATTTGAGAATTTTTGAGGAAATTTTGTGCCGTGATTTTTAGCCATAATTATAACAAAATATAAGAAACAATTTTAAAACGTCGCAAAAATTGTGACTCAACCAACGTTGTGCTGATATAATTTTGTGTCACACCATATATGTATGTATTTTTATTGTTACTCGGCAAAAAAAAATGGGGTGACCGAACAGCACTGATAGGAGAATTTTTGTTGTAATTGAAACGACTCCAATCTGTGCATATTTGTTGCATATGGTTTCATTGCACACCCCTATTATACGATTCAATCAACTAAACAGTCTTTAAAAAATATACATTACAGAAATTAATGCCCGGAAGTTGTTCTTGTGTCGTAAAAAAATTAGTTGGTCATCCATTAATACTTTTATTTAATGGAAAACAGCACACTGAAGGTGTGAAGGTGACGCAATTTTTGATTGTACATTATTACACCGCCAAAATTTGAAAATCCGAACATTTCCCAGATTAAACATGTAAATAAATTGTGAGAATATTGTCCACTACTAATCATCTTATTACGTTTATTTTCTGCCACGAGCTTTTCAATACAATTTTAAGGGCAATAAATTGTATAAATCATTGATTGTTGAAGTGTGAGACAAAAGTAGCTAAGTGAATCGTGCGCAGTTAATCTTTCATTTTTTCACATCGGTATAATTAACAAAATTTTCATAAATACTGCCCTGGCGGTTTTCGTTATCTTCAGTTAGTCTAATATGTAGTCTATTAATGTAATCTTACAACTTACTTAGAAGCGACGTTCGGAGAAGCCTTGATGATTCAGTTATATGTATGAAAGCTACAGGTGATAATTTTTGCGTTCAAAACATTACAGCTTTAACCACTGTGCTAAATTTTAACAAATTGAAATTGAAAATTTTCCCCTTAGACTACCATTCCCATGACACTACTATGAATCTTCTTTTGACTCCGGAACATAAAAATATATCAACTTTGACTATTTTTCCGACTTCGTTCAGTTTTGGCAGACCGTATGTCATAATAGCAAGTTGACTTCATTAAATAAGATTTACGTACGAGTATGTAATAGCACCCGTTGGTCGATCGAAACCGTTGGAGCCAAATTGTTGATTCAGTAAGGGGCCAGTAATGGCCTTTAACACTGTTAATTATTATGTAATAGCACGAATCTGTTTTGTGGGATATTTAACTGATCGAAACTTAGGCATTTTTAAAAATATCACACGCACTAGAGTGTGCTTTTAACTATTACTAGAGAACTAATTCTAATACGAATATCAAGTTGAACTTTGATGTTCCAATTACCTACGAGTCAATATATTCCATTCCTGAATGAAAGTCTGATCCATGTGCTCTATCAGTTTTGAATTTTAAAATATCATCGGGGTTTAATATATCTGTGAAAATTTGAGCGGAATTGAATAAAGTTTCAACTTCGAGTGAATTTTTGTTTCACAACTACCTAACTAATTCTAAATACTAAGTAAATTTCACTATATACATTCTCGATAGTGGAATATAGTGGAACAACACAAAACTTATAAAAAAGTATGAGAAGAAAAATTCTCGAGCGGTATCGCGTATTGCAAAATGCAATTATTCTTAATGTACGCACTGTATATTATATTTTAATTTTGTATTTAAAGTGAAAACATTCCAAATCAATAAAAAACGCTCACAAAGCGCAAAACGTTGTATTTATATTATATCTAACGTATGTATAATATAAATTACATTCCAAAATTAAAAGAACAAAGCAAATTTATTTCCTATACTTACTAAGTAATGCATTATCAAATTCTTAAGAACTTCGATGTAAGAAAAACACAAAATCCAATAAGGAAAGCAAAACAACAAAACCTTGAAAATATTTTGTATGCAAATTTTATTATTTGTACACAATAGCTATGCGTACTTTAATTATGACAAAATCGTTGAGTGATTACATAAATATTATCACACACAATATTTTGTAATATATTTCAGAAAAGATGCTTCAGATCTAAACATAGAAATTATTAATGAAATACTTCTTCTCGGAATGTATGACAATTTTACACCTTTCCTACATATATACTCTACACACACCGTTCGAGCCCATTTTTTTTTTACCTTAGATTATGTTTTTCATTTAATAACTCGTATTTTGCTTGTTGCATATGCATTTTTAAATCTTATCACTAAACTAATTTATTTAAAAAAATAATAAAACACTTTAAACTCGCTCGTATTTTTAGACGAGGAAAAAAACTTTATTTGATACACTTTTCAATGCACTCCACTACTTATTTTCAATATAAATCATCG
The DNA here is from genome assembly GCA_951394425.1 of Tipula unca. Classification (NCBI taxonomy): domain Eukaryota; kingdom Metazoa; phylum Arthropoda; class Insecta; order Diptera; family Tipulidae; genus Tipula; species Tipula unca. The sequence continues at coordinate 15,326,443 of OX596381.1, read as the reverse complement.
ACTGTCAACTTCAAACTGATTACTGAATTGAAAGAAATTTTTGCACACACGAGAAAAACGAAAACAAAAATATATCGAACGATTTTGTGACGGCATGATTTTTTGACAGTGAAAATGATTGTGTTTTATGTGTTTGAGTATGTCGTATATACACTGTTAAGTTTTGTTTTATTTTTGATTTAACGGTTTCTGTTTGATTTTTTAATTAATAACTATACCTATGTAAAATTATAAGTTACCTTATCTGGTGTCTCCTGTATCACGAGTTTCATAATTTACAATGAAGAAGTAGCAATATTTTTTCAATAAACATTTGATAATGTTAGGCTAGTCATTAAAATCGGTAAAACAATCAGAAGTTTTAACATTTGCCTCCCAATTTCGGCAACTCGTTGCTTAAATTACAGTTCTATAAACCATATTTTCATATGAATGATGATTTCGAAAACTATTATCTACTATGACGACAGTCGTTGGCCAAAGTAGTTTCACTATCAAGAAAAGTTCGCTGAATATAAAATGATCACACCACTATATTTTAACATTCGAAAGTGTCATTTCTAATTGGGAACTAACCTGAGTACCAAGTGTCAAAATCATATTTTCGCGTTCTGTTTACAAAAACAGAAAAAATTTGTGAGCACCTAAACATCGAAAAAACAGTAAAATATGAATTAAAAATCAACTAAGTTGTACTTATTTTGTATCAAAATGATCGAACGACTTGTTAAGCTGACGATTATAATATTATTCTCGATATTATGTGTTAATATCAATACACTAAAAGGTGAGTGACACGATTATCGATTTTTTTTATATTTGTGTGATGAGAGCTGGGAAAATCCCAAAGAGTTTTCTTTATTTCATAATTATGTATTTATAGGACAGCTCCATAAAAATCTACATTACTATGAGACTCTGCATGTAAATGATATAACGCATAGGACTATAAAACGCGGTACAAAGCCGAGTAGCCATCCGTTCAATACGATCAAGGAAGTTGAGTTCAAGACTCTGGGGAAGCAATTCCGGTTGATACTGCATCCGCACAAAGAAGTGTTACACAATAATTTCAAGGCATACAACATCGATCAGGATGGGAAAGAGTCGATTGTACATTTGGATCATGATAATTTTTATATGGGACGGGTATTTGGCGAATCTAAATCCGCAGTTCGAGCACATATCGAGGATGGGGTAATTACAGCTTCGGTGGTTCTTGACGACGAGACATATCATATTGAACCATCGTGGAGGCATTTGACACATTTAAGTGATAAGCATATGGTGGCGTATCGGGCCTCCGATGTTAAATTTAGTTGGAAGCATGGGGAACATGGTGGTATGGGGTCAAGTTGTGGATTTGTTAAAGAGGGACTAGAGTTGGAGGGGGATGAAGATGAGGATGAAGATGAAATAGATTTGAGTACACTAGTTCCGCATGATCCTGAACAATATTTTCCAACATCACAATGGAAGCCGACTGATGTCACGAATAAGTCGCTTGATCTGGATCGTAAAAAGCGACAGGCCGATCAATACGAATACACACCTACCAAAACTCGTTGTCCATTGCTTCTGGTCGCAGATTATCGATTTTTTCAAGAAATGGGTGGAAGTAATACCAAAACCACGATAAACTATCTCATCAGCCTCATCGATCGAGTCCACAAGATCTATAATGACACTGTTTGGCAGGACCGCTCCGACCAAGAAGGATTCAAAGGGATGGGATTCGTAATCAAGAAAATCGTCGTCCACTCAGAACCGACCCGAGTTCGTGGTGGTGAAGCTCACTACAACATGATTCGAGAGAAATGGGACGTCCGAAACCTGTTGGAAGTATGTTATCAACGCTTCATACTATCTTTTCCATGAAATCAAATCTCTCTATTACATTTCGAAGGTCTTTTCACGGGAATATAGCCATAAAGATTTTTGTTTAGCCCATTTATTTACAGATTTGAAATTTGAAGGTGGAATTTTAGGTCTTGCGTATGTCGGATCACCGCGACGGAATTCCGTTGGCGGAATTTGCACACCAGGTTTCTTAGCCCTGTTCCCCATTTATAAATATAAATATATATTTTGAGTTGGCTCGCACCTAATCTTATTCTTTATATTTTTCTAGAGTACTTCAAAAATGGATATACTCTGTACCTGAATTCCGGTCTGAGCAGCTCAAGGAATCATTATGGGCAACGTGTGATTACGCGAGAAGCGGATTTGGTAACGGCCCATGAGTTTGGTCATAATTGGGGTTCGGAGCATGATCCAGATATACCGGAGTGTTCGCCGAGTGCCAGCCAAGGTGGCAGTTTTCTGATGTACACGTATTCGGTAAGCGGGTATGATGTCAATAATAAGAAGTTTTCACCATGTTCGTTACGCTCAATCCGCAAAGTTTTGCAAGCGAAATCGGGTCGGTGCTTTTCAGAGCCCGAGGAATCATTTTGTGGTAATTTACGTGTGGAAGGTGATGAGCAATGTGATGCTGGGCTACTCGGAACCGAAGATAACGACGCTTGTTGCGATAAGAACTGTAAGTTGCGTAGGAATCAAGGGGCTGTATGTAGCGATAAGAATTCACCATGTTGCCAAAATTGTCAGTACATGCCTGCCGGGGTAAAATGTCGCGAAGCACAGTACTCTACATGCGAACAAGAAGCCCGATGTACCGGAAGCCATGCTGAATGTCCAAAATCACCTGCAATGGATGATGGAACAATATGTCAAGAGCGCGGTCAATGCCGAAATGGAAAGTGTATCCCATATTGTGAGACGCAAGGACTCCAAAGTTGCATGTGTGATATAATCAACGATGCATGTAAACGATGTTGTCGGATGAGTATCAACGAGACGTGTTTCCCGGTTGAACCACCAGACGTACTCCCAGATGGAACACCGTGTATTCAAGGATTCTGCAACAAAGGCATGTGCGAGAAAACGATCCAAGACGTGGTCGAACGCTTCTGGGACATCATCGAAGAGATCAACATCAACAAAGTGCTCAAATTTCTTCGGGACAATATAGTTAGTAAGTAACAAAATATTGCAATACCTTTGATATATTCTAATTGCTCGATATTTCTAGTGGCCGTTGTCCTCCTAACCACTTTATTCTGGATCCCAGCCAGTTGCGTTATCTCATATTTTGATCGCAAGAATCGTAAGCGTGAAATGAAAGAGCTCGATTGGAGTCAGCAACTCGATTTAATTCATCCAAGTGATCGGAGACGAGTAATTCATATCCGGGTGCCTCGCCAGAAAATCACTGTTTCACGAATGTGAAATTTAACCGACAAAATTTTAATTTGTTCAAATACCATGTAAACTTAACAAAATATATTTAACAGTGTATGTAACACTAAATGTGTATTCATTTTAGTAATTTCGTCGAATGAACTAAGCCAACAGTCATATTTATTTTTTAATCTTCAATTTGATCAACAATTATGTATAATACGTTTGCTGGCAGTACAGATGTTTTCTTTTTTGCTTCCTGTCTTTCCATAGCCTTTTAAACGTAAATACATGTGTTATATTTTTCCTTAGGACTCGTTGGTCTAAATTCTAACTTTCAAATTCTTGAAGAACACCAGATTCCGGCCTGTACGCTATAACAGGCTCGTACACGTACAAGAGTAAAAATAAATGAAAACTCATAAATAAAAAAATTATAATTTATTTTTATAATTTTGTTGGTTGGGATAAATTTTTATTTGGTTTGACTTGAGAAAGTAAGCTCTATCTAATTTCTAATTCGTCTTGATATATCTCGAACTAAATCGAGCAATTTATCTAACTTTTTTTCCATTTGTTTTTGATTATTTTCTAATTGTAGGAATCTATCTGAACAACTGCAGCAGGTTTTATCAGTATAACAAATTTCGAATTTTCTTTCCATTGAAGCTTCTTCGGATGTTGTACTTTTGGTAGAGCCGTTAACGCTATTAACATCGTATTCTTCCTCAATGCAAAATTCATCTGTAAATGAAACCTCTGGTTCTTCCTTGATCTCTCCTAATATAATATTTGGTTCTTCCGTTCCGGTTCCAACAGGTATATCTGAAGTGTCCGTTATGTTTTCGGGTTTTGGCATTTTCTATAAAATACAATAAATTAAATGGTAATTAAAATATTTGTTAAAAGCATTTGAACTGGAGAAAAAGACCCGTTGTAAATTTCAGCTAAGCTAAGCTACGCGATGTGAGCTATGTCCATAGCTTTCGGTTGTAAATGAAAAGTTTTAATAGATCGATGCACACTTGAGCTAAGCTATCCGAACTATGAAAACTAACCTAGTTCGACTTGTCTTCGCCTTGCAATTTTCAGCTATATCGCTCACACCGTAACCTATTATATGCATTACTAATAAAAGATATAGGAACATCAATTTATGTGTGAACTAATTATTTAGCTGAAATGTGCAGTGCGTCGTGCTAGCCAGCTATACTAAACTATAGTAATGTATGTTTTAAATTCGGCCATATTTTAATAAATTAGCGGATTCTTAAGCTACTTATGTAAGAATGAGAAGACTTATCGCAACATTTTTCGACATTAGACTATTAGAGTACTTAGTCATTTCAAAATATTATTTTCTAACGTCTACATTTTATTCTTATCTTAAGGCTAAGCTTTGCACTGTTTTAAAAATAACCTAGTTTTTATTAGTCTATTTGTGTTATTTCAATTTTTTCTGTTTTATTTGTAATGAACTATTATTATAATTATTTAGATCACCAGACATTATAAATAAATAAAATAATTCAGTTTTTTTTTAAATTATACATTTCCGTCGCTTACACTACATTAGTAATTTAAACAATAAAACTTACTTTTCCTTGTTTAAACATTTTTAATTTTCTTTCATTAGATTTGTCCGTATCTTCGATTACTTGTGAAGATTCTTCGGAGCTAAGTTCGGTAGTACTGATCTTTAGTTGAACACCTTCACTTTCATTTGGCTCGGTTTTGGGAATCATGTTGCCACTTGAAGACGATGAACTACTGAGGGTTTCTTCTTTTATAGCAACATTCGGTAATGAAATACTTGGGTCATTCAAATTTGAACTCATCAAGTCTATGTTCATTTCTAATAATGGCTCTCGTTCTGCAGTGGCTCTAGATGAAGATGCAAATATTGTTGGAATCGCTTCTGAACTTAAATATGTGCAAGGTCCCTTTTTACGTATGAACCTATTCTCGAAGTGGTCCGAACAAATTCGGAGCGTACTTTTCATTCTGCTTAGTTTAATTATTTTTATCCACTCTTTTCGAAAATTTCTATCGTTCGGAAATCTATTTAACAAAAAACAAAAATAAATAAATAATTATATATCATATATTCTATAAATAATTAAATCAAGACCTTATTCACAAAATATAAATAAAATTTTCACTCATTTTAACAGCAGAAAAAAAAAAACACAAAAAAAAAATAGTTTCGCCGGCTATGAACGTTTATATATAAACATCAAAAAAAGCAAAATGGCCGCGTAATTTTGTTTTATTTTTGGTATACAAACAGTTTAGTTTTAATTTTTTTGATAGAAAACTAAAACTGATTAAAACTAAAATGGGTGGCCATAATAAGGATTAAATACACTTTAAAACTGCACAATTATTTTTAATTTTCATTTGTGTGCATTAAATTGAGATCGAAGGGATTAAAAAAATTTTGAAAAAACACTTAACACTTACCTAAAAAAGTAAATTAAACACTTTTTATAATTGTTTTTTTTTGTATTAATTTGCTTCGTGTTGGAGCAATTTGTCACACAACACTTAATTAATTTAGCCATTTTATATTTTTCACTTATAATTTTTAATTTTATTTCGATGTTAAACACACAAACACAAAACATGAAATAAACAAAAAAAAAAAATTTTTTTTGACTGAAGTTGTAGTACGATTTTCTTATTCTCTTTTCATACATTTTTTAAGTTTTACACTCTCTCTATATATCTTTATGCTCGAAGTTTACATCCAACCGGGTAGGATAATATATTTTGAGCGTACTACAAGCTACAACTTCTGTCAAAACATATTTTTTTTTTATTTCTCTCATTTTTTTTTGTTTATTGCCATAGTCGCACATAAAATTATTTAATTTTTCATAGGGTTAAAAAAAAATTGGATTTTTAGAAATTTATGAATATGTATTATGTACCACAATACAAAATTGATAAATACTTTTTACAATATACTTGTAGAAAATAATTCCACCCATTTTATTTTAGATAATATAATTTAATTTTAATATTTTGATGATTAATCTTATATCCCGTTTAGACGAGAAGAATAAAAGCATATACCAAAACAATACTTTTGTGTAAACGCCTACTAAAATTCTTAATCATGGCGAAATAGCAATTAGTTATTAATTTTACCTGGAAAATACATTTACAATATAATTATAGTAATAAATATTAAAAAAACTATTTTATGTATATAAAAACATTTTATTATTATTCTGTATTCCAAGTACAAAAATAAAATTAGATTTAATTTTAAGCTTCGAGCATAAAGATTTAATGCTACAAATCTCTTTGTTTAAACATTTTTAATTTTCTTTCATTAGATTTGTCCATATGGTCCATATCTTCGATTACTTGTGAAGATTCTTCGGAGCTAAGTTCGGTAGTACTGATCTTTAGTTGAACACCTTCACTTTCATTTGGCTCGGTTTTGGGAATCATTTGCCACTTGAAGACGATGAACTACTGAGGGTTTCTTCTTTTATAGCAACATTCGGTAATGAAATACTTGGGTCATTCAAATTTGAACTCATCAAGTCTAGTTCATTTCTAATAATGGCTCTAGATGAAGATGCAAATATTGTTGGAATCGCTTCTGAACTAAAATATGTGCAAGGTCCCTTTTTACGTATGAACCTGTTCTCGAAGTGCTCCGAACAAATTCGGAGCGTACTTTTCATTCTGCTTAGTTTAATTATTTTTAGCCACTCTTTTCGAAAATTTCTATCGTTCGGAAATCTATTTAACAAGAAACAAAAATAAATAAATAATTATATATCATATATTCTATAAATAATTAAATCAAGACCTTATTCACAAAATATAAATAAAATTTTCACTCATTTTAACAGCAGAAAAAAAACCCACAAAAAAAAAATAGTTTCGCCGGATATGAACGTTTTTATATAAACATCAAAAAAAGCAAAATGGCCGCGTAATTTTGTTTTATTTTTGGTATACAAACAGTTTAGTTTTAATTTTTTTGATAGAAAACTAAAACTGATTAAAACTAAAATGGGTGGCCATAATAAGGATTAAATACACTTTAAAACTGCACAATTATTTTTAATTTTCATTCGTGAGCGTTAAATTGCGATCGAAGGAATAAAAAAAATTTGAAAAAATATACACTTAACACTTACCTAAAAAAGTTAATTAAACACTTTTTATAATTGTTTTTTTTTTGTATTAATTTGCTTCGAATTGAAGCAATTTGTCACACAACACTTAATTAATTTAGCCATTTTATATTTTTCACTTATAATTTTTAATTTTATTTCGATGTTCACAACACAAAAACACAAAACATGAAATAAACAAAAAAAAAATTTTTTTTTGACAGAAGTTGTAGTACGATTTTCTTATTCTCTTTTCATACATTTTATGCGTTACACTCTCTCTATATATGTTTATGCTCGAAGTTTACACCGCTTGGTTTAGGGCAGTTTTTTAGTTACACTTTTTGTCGCAAAATGCGACACCGTAAGGGATAAATATAGAAATGTCATTTTTTTGTATGGGAAAACATATTTATCTTAACATGAAAAAACAATTATAAATGGATTTGTGGGAATTAAACTTATCAGATAAGTAAAAAGTATCAGATAAAAATATGTGCAATTTCGTTGTTATTTAGGTTGCAGTTTAACAGCAAACTTAACCATTTTTTTGTGTATATTAACTATTTAATTGTCAAAAACATTTGTCAATAAGGCGCGGGATAACAATACGACAAGATCAATGGTTTTAACAGTTTGTGATTTGAAGTTAAATGGATCCTAATAATAATAATATAAATAATTTAAACATTAAATTAAAAGCTGTCGGTGCAAAAACGAGTGGTTGCAAAGCCGTTCTAATTAATAGGTATGTTAAAAGGTTTAATGTGTATAGAGACCCATTTAAAGCTATAATTATTTTTAGGTTAAGGCTATGGAATTTCGGAAACTTAAGCCATAAACTTTGTAAGGCTGATGTAGTGCCAGCCGTCGACACTACAGCTTTACCGACACAAATGGTGTACGTCGACCTAAAACCGGATTCAGACAGACGTAACGTACAATAGCTGTGGGAAGCACTAATTTCGAAATGGTTTCATGAAAGAAAAGCCACTGCCGGAGAAAAAACGGGCGTATATTATTATCTATCGATTAACCTAAACTAAGCAATTTACCTCTATAGAATCTGACTTCACCAAAGATAACTTTGACAAAGCAGAATTCATGGCTAATCCTGATTGCATATTTGAATGTTCTTCTGGTGTTGGTTCAGAAATAATTTTACATCTTATATTTTTCTGACGTTTTTGACTGCCGCTGTCGTGGGTACGTGTCGGTATATTTTGTGTGGGTACTGCAGTTTTTTTCAGTAATTTTGGTGGTCCTGCAAAGGCGATATTAGTCAGATTATATTCTATATAACAATAAAAATAATATTTTGTGTACCTATTCGAAATTTATCGGCTTCGTAGTCACAATGCTCAAAGTGCTTGCTACACACCACGGCATACTTGGAAGGCATTTTTCCAATGCGAAGTTTTATTATCCATTGTCTTTTTAAACTAAAATTATTAGGAAATCGATGGAATTTTATGCCATTTCCTTTTGCAGCCTTTGATTTGCACTTTGATACGCAGCAATAGTTCACCATCTTGATTGACAATTTTAAAATTGATTTTAAGTTGTATCAAACAATTAAACAATATCTATTAAATATAAATATTTGGGCTATTAAATATAGCACTTTAGAGAATCACACGGTTTTATAAAAATTAAATGCTTTTAAACACGTGGTTCTTTAAAATTTATTTTGTAAATGTCCCATACGAATATGACATTTCTCGTATTCTTAATCCCTAACATACAACTGGTGTTAATCGTACAATACATACAAGTTAATGCCATCTATTGACATGATCTGAAATAATGATAACAATACTAACGGGTAATTTTATAATGCCCGGTTGCACGTAAATATTTAACTGGAAATTATAGCTAACCAGCGGTTAAATGATAAAATGGTTTTTAATTTCACAACCGAAACGCAATTCAATTTAATTTTTTTTGCACTTTACTTGGAAAAATTAACATTTTCTATCGATACAGTAAAAAGTCGAAATCAAAATCTTATCTACTGGTTAAATATTTAACTCTAAAAAATCGGACGGTTAATTTGAACTGGAAAAAGCGTTTGGTTTAAATTACAACACAGTAAAATTGCAAAAATGTATGAACTTTTTATTTGAATCGATCAATCAATGTTTGCTTTTTAATTTTTAACGATTATTTCATGTAAATGTTTGCACCTATGTCTCGAGCATTTCGGCTGGTATATATCTCGCTAATGACACGTTTAATGTTGTCTTCCAGCTTGATAATAAATAGTCAAGAAATAGTCAACAAATAGTTAAATCTCACAATCTAAGCGGCCAATTCACAATGCGCCGTTTTACTGAAACGACATATCGGCCAGATTCAGTTTATCAATTTTGGGCAAAAAAAAGTCCAAAATCATCGAACGATAGCGAACGCGATTGACGATAATGTTGCGGTCATCGTTATCTTTGAAAAAATACGGGCTGATGAACCCACCGGCCCGTGAACCGCACCAAACAGTGTTTTTTCTTGTTGCATTGGCACTTCTTGCATTGTCTGTGGCTGCTCATCACAGAAAATGCGGCAATTCTGCTTATTAACGTACTCATTTAAAAATAATTAAAAATATAAATAAGTTTCATTGTTGAACACAATTTTTCGGTAAAAAACCGATTTTCCTCAAAAAGTTTTAAGGCCCGCTCACCAAAACGTTAAGGTCTTTCCATGATGAAATGACAACGAGTACAATTAACTTTGGCAGATGTCACTAATCACGCATGATGTGTCAAAAACATATACTCGAAACGCCAAAAGCAAACAAACACACTTTATTTGAATAATGATTAACTGTTCTAACGTATAATAATTAATACAAAACACTCCTATTAGTATGATGTGTAAACATATATTCCGGAATTTACCAGAACAACGTTTTTGAAGTTCAAGTAAAGCAGAAATGAAAAAATCCTAAATTCCAAATTTTCAAATTATCTATAACTATAGCGCTTAATAGTCATGCTACTCTCACGCTATGAACCAGCATGAATTATAAATTGATCCAACCCTATTCAGCACAATAATCTATTTTCGCTGAAAATTGCGTGCTTATTCTCCTAAACAAAAACAAAGTTTATAGTATAGAATGAATTTACTGCTGAAAGGTACACACTGTGTAAATAAGTCTATAAAGTTAATTAAATCTAAAAGAAAATCAAAATTAGAATAAAAAAAAATGTCGTGACCTCTTAAATATTAATTAGCTGCAATCCGTGTAATTACAAATAGGCGTGTATAATTCAATAATTTCTATATTAAAAAGTGAAAACAAAAGTTACTGATCTGTCAAAAAACATTAAACAAACGTCGCTCGCTGTATTTGCGAGATATTTTGTGTTCTTGTGTATTAAAATTGCAAAATACTTTATTCAGATCAATTTGATTTGACCTCAGTTGAATAGTTTTTAGTTTTGTGCTTTAGTTATTATTTATAATTATTATATTGAAAGTGATATATATGTATAGTTTTTGTTGTATGTGCACAGTTTGTGTCTTATAAATATAGTATATAAATAAAAATGAGTTACGATGTGTTACCAAATCGATTAGGGGGAATACAACAACATGACTTGATTACTACAAATACTACGACAACTGGATCAGCTGCTGGTGTAGCAACAGCGCTGGTGTCATCATCAACAGCAGCCACAGCATCATCAGGTGGCATCGTTCCAAAAAATAAATCACCTGAGAAAAAAATATCTGTAGTATCTCTCTTATCGCCACAAATGAATAGTGCGGCCGTCATTGGTGCAGATGCACCAGATGGTTTGCCTCGTATACTGACCACAAGTATTTCTCGACCACCCACCTCTAAATCGAGTACGCCTTCGCGTAAAATATCCGGATCCAAATTTACAATACCATTTACATCTCATTTCTATTCGTCGAACGAACCGAGTAATGATTCAGTCGATGTAGCGAGTAGTCCAAGTAACAGTGGCGGTACGAAAAGTACACGTACCAATGATGATTCCTTTCCCGAACTCAAGGTTAAAGTGGAATCAAAATTAATGTCAATGTGGCATAATGTGAAGTACGGTAAGTGACTGAAATTGTATTAGTGATGGCGATAATTAAATTTTAATGTTGTTATTTTGGATCAAAAACAAGAGTGGCTAATTTAATTAACGCGATGTGTACAAGCCATTTACACCTTATCAGGCGAGATGAGAATACAAATTAATCATTTGTGGGAATTTTTGTTACGTAATTAGCAGTGGATTAACATTGATAACTTGCAAATCTATTTTTAAACAACTAATATCAGATTATTCCTATTACAACAATTTCAGTTATTCTTACTTACATTATATTCGTTCTTAATTCGAAACTCAAATTGACAACAAGTTAAACAGAAACTCCTTTAAAATATACTTGATCCTTAAATCAATAAATTAAAAGAACTCTCAGTATAAGTACTTATATATTTCTTAGTTTAAATTAATTAGTAGCACATACTTGAAGAATTACTTCTGGGACGAAGGAAGGACACATCCAATTATTTAGATGATAATTTATTTTCCAAAAGTGGGGTTTACATCGAACCAATTACATACTTAAGTAAAAAATTTTGAAATAAAAGCTGTTTGGAATCCATTAGTCATTCATTACTCATGGTGATCAGACGTTGTCAATCAGTTTTGTTGTGATCATGAATAAAATATTTAAAAATATGTATTCGAAGATACATGTCTCCGATTAACTGTATTTAATGAAATTAATCGAGCCAATGATCTCATAAATCATGATTAATCAATTAATTGCTTAATTAAACGATCGCGATATTTTTGCTAATTTGTCTGAATGTGTGAGCCACGCGATCAGGTAAGGTTTTTAATCACCAAAATTGTGATTTAAAGAAGATTTAGACCGAACAATCTAATTTCTTCGCAATCGTTTGAATTTACAATTTAGCTCGTTAAAACTTTCTAGTGAAAAATATAATACAAATTATGCACCAACATTCATTTATCAATGATTTAACTTTTGTTTAAGTTTGTCAATCTATGGATTATCAGAAATATCAAGCAAATATTGTCTCAAATTTTTCCACCGAAATTTGATGTTTGCTAAAAGCGAAAATATTTCCATTTTTTTGTAAATAACATTCAATTATCAATACTAAATGGTTCATTCAAATAAAAATGTCATCGTCGCTGTTATTGTAGTCGAGGTAATTGAAAGGTAAACTGGACATAATATAATATTTATGTACAACTAATTAATTTATTATTATTTATGTAAGTATGTATTACTAATAAATAAATATATCAAGAAATTATAACAGCAGAGATGAATTAATTATTAGATAATGTTCGTTGGTCAAAATGTGTTTTACCCTGATGTAATGATAGCGTTTATAAACTGCCTCTAGCAATATTGTGTATTTGCAATTGTATAATATTTTCATAATAAATTTGTAGTTTTCTGAGAAGCAAATTAATTGGATTTTTGGCGATTTTGCGTTTTGGATGTAAATAACGTTATTTTTAGATATATTTTCAAAATTTTCCCGATCAACTGCTATGAAAAAATATTAATTTAAAAAAAAAAAATTGATAGCTTTAGTTATCACTATATTTTATTTAAAATTGTAATTTCTAAATGAACCTGTTATAAAAAGTCATACCCAAGCAGGTTCCGCACTCAATGTCACTCTGGGCCCATGGTGCAAACCGAGGATACTATCACAATTCGCAAATGCGCTCGGTTGCTCTGGCAAACTGTAACAGCTTAAACCAGGGTAGGAATGACAATTGATCTACATTTAAAGATCTATGATTAAGAAATCGGGACCTAACTACCTGGAAAGCGGAACAGCCACAGACAAAGTGAATGCTGTCATCGTCATCTTCAAGACAGTTGTCACACAAAGAAATTTGAACAAGTCCCATTCTGCTAAAACATCAGCTATCTGATTACCTTCAATGTCACAATGAGCCGGAGCCCACATAACTCTGGCACGATTATTAGAGCAAAGGACGTTAATAAAATGTTTACAGTCTGCAGTTTGGAAGTTCAGGTTTACTATCACTGCATAGAATAATGTCTTTCCGGAAACAGCGAGCTTAGAAGCATCAATCACACAACGTGTGAGTGCAATCAGCTTCGCTTGGAATACCGTGCAATTCCGGCCTAGACTCATGGTTGTAGGTCATGTGCAGGACAATAGGTTCCGAAACCGGTACCAAAATTAGAGTGAGATTCGTCAGCGAAAAATACGAGCGACTGAGCCACCCAGTCATTGAATTCTTGAGACAACCATGAGTTCCTCGCTGGATAAACCACCGAGAAAGAGATATCGAAACAGAATTCTGGCAACAATTTGTCATTAACCATATTAATTTCTGGTATATAAAGAGCTGAATAAATTGTAGATTAGTCTATGCCCTGTGATCAGGCCCAGAGCGTTCCACGTACCAATACACCGCAAGAAAGGCAACGGAACATGCTGTGCCTAGGATGACCGACTGTACTGGCGGCAGAAATAAGATTGCCTGCAAAGCAAGGAGTTTAATTTCAATATGAGATTTCCAGGAGAGTTTACTGTCCAGAATGATACCCAGATGCTTTACCGTATCGGATCTAGCGATGGTTTCTCCAAAAAGCGAAAGAGCAGACAGCTCTCCAGTATTTCTACGTCTGGTGAAGACTATCAGACTAGCTAAATAAGTATAGTATAGTGTAATATTTTTATTCTAAATTTTTATCAGTAGTCTATTCTTGATTTTCATAGTAACTTTTTAATTTGTGCAACAACGTGTTAATAAAACTAAATATCTGCAAATATGAATTAAATCCTGATACACCAAAACCATCTGACATATTTTCAAATTGCAGCATAATAAAATTATTTGTATGTAATGTTTATGATTTCTGCCATCTCCTTAAATACAAGTAAAATTAATAAATATTTCTAAATTATTTAAATTAAGTACTGTCATTTTTGTTTTAAATACGATTTTCCAAAAATGATGTTTTTACTAGTTAACTATTTAGTTTAAAAAAAAAATAAAAAACAAATATTGAAAATAATTCGATATATTCATTAGATCTATTCTACTCGTGCCTTTTCTCAAATATTAATGCGAGTACATCGAATTATAAAATATATTAGTTCTTTGAAATATTAAGGCATTTTTTGAATCTGTGGTCCTCAACAAAAAATGTATCGAACCACTAAACTCAGGCATACAAACTTTGATTAATTCTGAAGAATCCTAACATTTTTCAGCATTTTGTCCTCAATTATAGTAAGCAAATTTAGGTGGAATTTGCGTTGCGATTATTGCTGATCTGCATTTGTATTAAACTTTGGCTTTATTGAGTATCTTATGATAGTATATTAGGCTATATTGATATATCATTGAAAGTCAAAACGTTCACGGGAATTGTCTTAATATTGCTACTATTTGTGATCATTTATAACATACGAGAAATTAATTTGTAGACAAAGAATCATTGTACTAAATATTTGAGATAAACCATATTTTGCTTTGTTTAATAACAGATAATTTCATCTATTACAATGTCATCAGAGTATTTTGTAAAATATCCTTACAATGTATAAATAATTCATCGCGAGACGTTAAGACCGTAATCTCATATTTTTAATAACGCTATTATTAGTATTTATTTTGGAGCAGCTATTTTGAGAAAGTCGATTACATTTACATTGCAAATCTCTATATTGAAATACAGACATATCGTTAAACTGAGCTTTATACAAAACTTCGTTGTATGTGCAAATACTTTTATGATTTCTAATTTTGTTTTAAGACAGAATGAAACAGTTGAACATTAGTACTAATAATAACAGTGTTAAAGGCCATTACTGGCCCCTTACTGAATCAACAATCTGGCTCCAACGGTTTCGATCCTGAGCTTGGTCTTCATACTGTCTTAGACAATCTGAAGAGGCCAAGTCGTTCTCTACATCGTGGAGCCATCGTCGCCTGCAACGACCTCTGCGCCTACCATATGGTGGCTCTCCTTTCAGAGATCGCTGCACAATTCGTTCCGGATCAGCACGCAGAACGTGACCGAGCCAGCGTACTCGCTGAGATCTAACTTCATGTACAATATCGGGGATCTTCATCAGATCTCTGATCTCGAAATTGTACAGAGCTCGGTATGTACCATCTATTTCGCGTTTAGGGCCGTAAATCACACGCATGATTCTTCTCTCAAATGTAAGGAGCCATCTCTCGTACTCATCCGTCAGCGCCCAACTTTCACATCCAAACATAACAACGGGCCTGATCAACGCTTTGTAAAGCTTCAGCTTCACGGCACTTGATAAGTATTTAGATTTTAGCAGTGGCCTTAGAGGATACAAAGAACGACTGCCAGCTGCCAGCCGCACTTTAATATCCTCACCCACACTGTTATCGTGAGTGATAAGAGAGCCCAAATATTTGAACCTCCTCACTCCCTCAAACGTGTGGTGGCCACTACTAAAATCTGGTGTGCCATTGTCTCTAAAACCAGAGATCAGGTATTTCGTTTTGGACTCATTGATCTGGAGTCCAACAGAAGCTGAAAACTCTACAAGCGGATCAAGTATTTCTTTCACTCCGTTGTTATTCAGTCCAATCACGCATATGTCATCTGCATATGCAAGCACTTGATTGGACTGGCGATATAAGATGTTACGCTGAGGTGTTTCAGTTTTACGAAAGATGTACTCCAACATGAGATTAAAGAGTATCGGGGACAGAGCATCTCCCTGCCGAACACCCGAGTTAACTGCAAAAATTGTCGATAGCCTGTTCTCAACTTTAACACAGCATTGAGACTGCGTCACTGTCATCCTACACAGTCGTACCAATTTTGTTGGCATTCCTAGGTATTCCAGGGCAGACCACAAACTCTCTCGATTGATCGAGTCGTAGGCCTGCCGGAAATCCAGGAAAACCTGATGTACGGAGATGGATGTCTCATAATATTTAGATAGAATCATCCGCAGCGAAAAGACCTGATCAGTGACTGATCGATTCGGACGAAATCCTCCCTGATAGTCACCAACCAAGCCTTCCGCCAGAGGAGTGATTCTATCCAATAAAATGTATGACAGTAACTTGTATGCTGTGCAAAGGAGAGCTATACCGCGATAATTCTCACACTTCAAGCGGTCTCCCTTCTTGAAGATGGGGCATATCGCGGCCACTTTCCATTCATCAGGCATAACTTCGGTTCGCCATACTAATCGAATAAGGTCGAAAAGACAGTTCCACAAAGTATCCCCTCCGAATATCAAGAGCTCCGAATTAATGCAGTCCACTCCAGGTGAGCGGTTTCGTTTCATTCTCTGCATGGCCTTAGTGAATTCCTCATGGGATGGCTCCTCAGTGCAAATCTCCGCAGACTGTTCTAGAGGTGGCTCAACAACAGTCTGTGATGCATGATGAACATCAAGCAGCTCAGTAAAGTGTCCACTCCATGCGTCAAGTACTGCGTCGATGTTGACACAGAGGTTTCCATCCCGGTCCCGAATGGCGGTTGACGAAGGCCTGAAAGTATGGTGCAATCCAGTAATTCCTTTAAAGAAATTACGTGAACTACGCTCATTGCTGAGTTGTTGTACTTTCAGAACCTCGGCCTTCCACCATTCTCGCTTCTTCCGTCTACAAATCCGCTTAGCTGCCCTTCTTGCAAGAGCTGCCTTGTTTTTCCTTGCGATTGTGAGACGTTGTTGCACTTCATTATGTGCTATATTTTGTTGCTCAACTGCAAGACGACACTCGTCATCAAACCAATCATTCTTGGGTCTGACTTTCACTATACCTAAAGTCTGTTGAGCAGCACTGACAACCGAAGTTTTCAGTACCTCCCAGACAGAGTTCACGCAGTCAGACTGGTAATTAGCTCCTTCAATGTTGTCGCTGACAAGATCCTGATATCGTTTCTTTTGATCTTCATTTATCAGACCTTCACAGTCGAAACGTTCCATCCGTTTCGCTGTGTTCCCCGACCTGTACGAAAACTTCCACCGTAGCTTTGCAGCGACCAAATAATGATCGCTGCCTACGTATTTGGTTGCTGACCGATAAGTTCTCACATCCTGCACAACCCGAGCTCGCCCTTTTGAAATTAACACGTGGTCAATTTGGCTCCGGGATGTTTTGCGAGGATGTGTCCATGTCTCTAGGTGTATCTGTTTGTGAGGGAAGAATGTGCTTGCTACTCTAAGATCATGAGCAATTGCAAAGTACATCATTCTCTCACCATTATCGGTCGCAGTTTCGTGTCGGGAGTACGGACCTATGTTTTCACACAAGTCGGCCTGATTTCTGCCAGCTCTAGCATTAAAGTCCCCAATTACCATTCTAACATCGTGTTCGGGTATAGATCCCATCAGATCGTCCAAGTCATTGTAAAATGAGTCTTTATCTTGGGGCTGGCTGACTTCTGTGGGCGCATGTACACAAATTATCGACAGGTTGGCTAACTTCATGCGCAGGCGAAGCATACACAATCGGTTATTGACTGCTTGAAAATCCAAAACAGCCTTCTTTACCTGCGGCCCAAGAAGAAATCCAGCTCCAAGATTTCCGAGGTCATCTCCACTGTAGAACAACGTATAGCCCTCGGACACATGGTCTCCACTTTGAGGCCAGCGAGTTTCTTGAAGAGCAACGAGTTCCAGCCGATACTCTTTCATGCACGTGATTAGACCCTCCAACGCTCCTGGTTTTCTAAGTGATTGCACGTTCCACGTGCCGATCCTAAATCTCGTATCCGGGTACTTGAGCGGGGGTCCGGTGTTGTTTTGGCGGTATCCATTTTTCTTTTTGTTGATTTTATAAACAGTTGATTTTTTTACGGATGCGGGTCGTCAGCCCAGCGATCCAACCGTTTAGTCGCCTCCTACGACAAGCAAAGGATACTGTGGTGGTATTCTTAGGAAACATGTTCGTGCAATTTAGATTTACGAGACATGTGAGTGCCCCCCGACCACAGGGGCCAACATTAGTACTATACATTAGTACAGATCGGTATCTGAACATTAGTACTATAAATAATATTTTTCAAACATTATAGTAGTTGAAAAACAAACACACGAATATAATATATCAATCTGCTAAATATATATTCGAAGTGTATCTCAAATCAAAATATCGGATTAGGTCGAATTTATGTGCCAAATACTAAAACACAAATAATTCGTTGGATTCAGAATAAAATGGGAGTGCTTGAACAAACAACAAAAAAAAAAGCCATTCACGAAATATGAGTGACAAATTTTTACCACAAAATAGATTTGAAAAATTGGTTGAAAAAACTCGAGATTTATTTCTCTAAATGTTTTTAGTGTCATGGATCAACGCTTTTTCAATAATATTTGTGATTCGATGTACTTGATCGTTTGTAGAATGTTTACTCCGGCGTCCAAATTGATGATTTAGAATAAGATTGAACTGCTCTAGTGGTTTTGAATACCTTTTGTTTGTTTAATAACAGATAATTTCATCTATTACAATGTCATCAGAGTATTTTGTAAAATATCCATACAATGTATAAATAATTCATCGCGAGACGTTAAGACCGTAATCTCATATTTTTAATAACGCTATTATTAGTATTTATTTTGGAGCAGCTATTTTGAGAAAGTCGATTACATTTACATTGCAAATCTCTATATTGAAATACAGACATATCGTTAAACTGAGCTTTATACAAAACTTCGTTGTATGTGCAAATACTTTTATGATTTCTAATTTTGTTTTAAGACAGAATGAAACAGTTGAACATTAGTACTAATAATAACAGTGTTAAAGGCCATTACTGGCCCCTTACTGAATCAACAATCTGGCTCCAACGGTTTCGATCCTGAGCTTGGTCTTCATACTGTCTTAGACAATCTGAAGAGGCCAAGTCGTTCTCTACATCGTGGAGCCATCGTCGCCTGCAACGACCTCTGCGCCTACCATATGGTGGCTCTCCTTTCAGAGATCGCTGCACAATTCGTTCCGGATCAGCACGCAGAACGTGACCGAGCCAGCGTACTCGCTGAGATCTAACTTCATGTACAATATCGGGGATCTTCATCAGATCTCTGATCTCGAAATTGTACAGAGCTCGGTATGTACCATCTATTTCGCGTTTAGGGCCGTAAATCACACGCATGATTCTTCTCTCAAATGTAAGGAGCCATCTCTCGTACTCATCCGTCAGCGCCCAACTTTCACATCCAAACATAACAACGGGCCTGATCAACGCTTTGTAAAGCTTCAGCTTCACGGCACTTGATAAGTATTTAGATTTTAGCAGTGGCCTTAGAGGATACAAAGAACGACTGCCAGCTGCCAGCCGCACTTTAATATCCTCACCCACACTGTTATCGTGAGTGATAAGAGAGCCCAAATATTTGAACCTCCTCACTCCCTCAAACGTGTGGTGGCCACTACTAAAATCTGGTGTGCCATTGTCTCTAAAACCAGAGATCAGGTATTTCGTTTTGGACTCATTGATCTGGAGTCCAACAGAAGCTGAAAACTCTACAAGCGGATCAAGTATTTCTTTCACTCCGTTGTTATTCAGTCCAATCACGCATATGTCATCTGCATATGCAAGCACTTGATTGGACTGGCGATATAAGATGTTACGCTGAGGTGTTTCAGTTTTACGAAAGATGTACTCCAACATGAGATTAAAGAGTATCGGGGACAGAGCATC
Source organism: Tipula unca (assembly GCA_951394425.1). NCBI lineage: Eukaryota > Metazoa > Arthropoda > Insecta > Diptera > Tipulidae > Tipula > Tipula unca. The sequence goes on along the minus strand of OX596381.1, from coordinate 15,306,347 downwards.
TCCCTGCCGAACACCCGAGTTAACTGCAAAAATTGTCGATAGCCTGTTCTCAACTTTAACACAGCATTGAGACTGCGTCACTGTCATCCTACACAGTCGTACCAATTTTGTTGGCATTCCTAGGTATTCCAGGGCAGACCACAAACTCTCTCGATTGATCGAGTCGTAGGCCTGCCGGAAATCCAGGAAAACCTGATGTACGGAGATGGATGTCTCATAATATTTAGATAGAATCATCCGCAGCGAAAAGACCTGATCAGTGACTGATCGATTCGGACGAAATCCTCCCTGATAGTCACCAACCAAGCCTTCCGCCAGAGGAGTGATTCTATCCAATAAAATGTATGACAGTAACTTGTATGCTGTGCAAAGGAGAGCTATACCGCGATAATTCTCACACTTCAAGCGGTCTCCTTTCTTGAAGATGGGGCATATCGCGGCCACTTTCCATTCATCAGGCATAACTTCGGTTCGCCATACTAATCGAATAAGGTCGAAAAGACAGTTCCACAAAGTATCCCCTCCGAATATCAAGAGCTCCGAATTAATGCAGTCCACTCCAGGTGAGCGGTTTCGTTTCATTCTCTGCATGGCCTTAGTGAATTCCTCATGGGATGGCTCCTCAGTGCAAATCTCCGCAGACTGTTCTAGAGGTGGCTCAACAACAGTCTGTGATGCATGATGAACATCAAGCAGCTCAGTAAAGTGTCCACTCCATGCGTCAAGTACTGCGTCGATGTTGACACAGAGGTTTCCATCCCGGTCCCGAATGGCGGTTGACGAAGGCCTGAAAGTATGGTGCAATCCAGTAATTCCTTTAAAGAAATTACGTGAACTACGCTCATTGCTGAGTTGTTGTACTTTCAGAACCTCGGCCTTCCACCATTCTCGCTTCTTCCGTCTACAAATCCGCTTAGCTGCCCTTCTTGCAAGAGCTGCCTTGTTTTTCCTTGCGATTGTGAGACGTTGTTGCACTTCATTATGTGCTATATTTTGTTGCTCAACTGCAAGACGACACTCGTCATCAAACCAATCATTCTTGGGTCTGACTTTCACTATACCTAAAGTCTGTTGAGCAGCACTGACAACCGAAGTTTTCAGTACCTCCCAGACAGAGTTCACGCAGTCAGACTGGTAATTAGCTCCTTCAATGTTGTCGCTGACAAGATCCTGATATCGTTTCTTTTGATCTTCATTTATCAGACCTTCACAGTCGAAACGTTCCATCCGTTTCGCTGTGTTCCCCGACCTGTACGAAAACTTCCACCGTAGCTTTGCAGCGACCAAATAATGATCGCTGCCTACGTATTTGGTTGCTGACCGATAAGTTCTCACATCCTGCACAACCCGAGCTCGCCCTTTTGAAATTAACACGTGGTCAATTTGGCTCCGGGATGTTTTGCGAGGATGTGTCCATGTCTCTAGGTGTATCTGTTTGTGAGGGAAGAATGTGCTTGCTACTCTAAGATCATGAGCAATTGCAAAGTACATCATTCTCTCACCATTATCGGTCGCAGTTTCGTGTCGGGAGTACGGACCTATGTTTTCACACAAGTCGGCCTGATTTCTGCCAGCTCTAGCATTAAAGTCCCCAATTACCATTCTAACATCGTGTTCGGGTATAGATCCCATCAGATCGTCCAAGTCATTGTAAAATGAGTCTTTATCTTGGGGCTGGCTGACTTCTGTGGGCGCATGTACACAAATTATCGACAGGTTGGCTAACTTCATGCGCAGGCGAAGCATACACAATCGGTTATTGACTGCTTGAAAATCCAAAACAGCCTTCTTTACCTGCGGCCCAAGAAGAAATCCAGCTCCAAGATTTCCGAGGTCATCTCCACTGTAGAACAACGTATAGCCCTCGGACACATGGTCTCCACTTTGAGGCCAGCGAGTTTCTTGAAGAGCAACGAGTTCCAGCCGATACTCTTTCATGCACGTGATTAGACCCTCCAACGCTCCTGGTTTTCTAAGTGATTGCACGTTCCACGTGCCGATCCTAAATCTCGTATCCGGGTACTTGAGCGGGGGTCCGGTGTTGTTTTGGCGGTATCCATTTTTCTTTTTGTTGATTTTATAAACAGTTGATTTTTTTACGGATGCGGGTCGTCAGCCCAGCGATCCAACCGTTTAGTCGCCTCCTACGACAAGCAAAGGATACTGTGGTGGTATTCTTAGGAAACATGTTCGTGCAATTTAGATTTACGAGACATGTGAGTGCCCCCCGACCACAGGGGCCAACATTAGTACTATACATTAGTACAGATCGGTATCTGAACATTAGTACTATAAATAATATTTTTCAAACATTATAGTAGTTGAAAAACAAACACACGAATATAATATATCAATCTGCTAAATATATATTCGAAGTGTATCTCAAATCAAAATATCGGATTAGGTCGAATTTATGTGCCAAATACTAAAACACAAATAATTCGTTGGATTCAGAATAAAATGGGAGTGCTTGAACAAACAACAAAAAAAAAAGCCATTCACGAAATATGAGTGACAAATTTTTACCACAAAATAGATTTGAAAAATTGGTTGAAAAAACTCGAGATTTATTTCTCTAAATGTTTTTAGTGTCATGGATCAACGCTTTTTCAATAATATTTGTGATTCGATGTACTTGATCGTTTGTAGAATGTTTACTCCGGCGTCCAAATTGATGATTTAGAATAAGATTGAACTGCTCTAGTGGTTTTGAATACCTTTTGTTTGTTTAATAACAGATAATTTCATCTATTACAATGTCATCAGAGTATTTTGTAAAATATCCATACAATGTATAAATAATTCATCGCGAGACGTTAAGACCGTAATCTCATATTTTTAATAACGCTATTATTAGTATTTATTTTGGAGCAGCTATTTTGAGAAAGTCGATTACATTTACATTGCAAATCTCTATATTGAAATACAGACATATCGTTAAACTGAGCTTTATACAAAACTTCGTTGTATGTGCAAATACTTTTATGATTTCTAATTTTGTTTTAAGACAGAATGAAACAGTTGAACATTAGTACTAATAATAACAGTGTTAAAGGCCATTACTGGCCCCTTACTGAATCAACAATCTGGCTCCAACGGTTTCGATCCTGAGCTTGGTCTTCATACTGTCTTAGACAATCTGAAGAGGCCAAGTCGTTCTCTACATCGTGGAGCCATCGTCGCCTGCAACGACCTCTGCGCCTACCATATGGTGGCTCTCCTTTCAGAGATCGCTGCACAATTCGTTCCGGATCAGCACGCAGAACGTGACCGAGCCAGCGTACTCGCTGAGATCTAACTTCATGTACAATATCGGGGATCTTCATCAGATCTCTGATCTCGAAATTGTACAGAGCTCGGTATGTACCATCTATTTCGCGTTTAGGGCCGTAAATCACACGCATGATTCTTCTCTCAAATGTAAGGAGCCATCTCTCGTACTCATCCGTCAGCGCCCAACTTTCACATCCAAACATAACAACGGGCCTGATCAACGCTTTGTAAAGCTTCAGCTTCACGGCACTTGATAAGTATTTAGATTTTAGCAGTGGCCTTAGAGGATACAAAGAACGACTGCCAGCTGCCAGCCGCACTTTAATATCCTCACCCACACTGTTATCGTGAGTGATAAGAGAGCCCAAATATTTGAACCTCCTCACTCCCTCAAACGTGTGGTGGCCACTACTAAAATCTGGTGTGCCATTGTCTCTAAAACCAGAGATCAGGTATTTCGTTTTGGACTCATTGATCTGGAGTCCAACAGAAGCTGAAAACTCTACAAGCGGATCAAGTATTTCTTTCACTCCGTTGTTATTCAGTCCAATCACGCATATGTCATCTGCATATGCAAGCACTTGATTGGACTGGCGATATAAGATGTTACGCTGAGGTGTTTCAGTTTTACGAAAGATGTACTCCAACATGAGATTAAAGAGTATCGGGGACAGAGCATCTCCCTGCCGAACACCCGAGTTAACTGCAAAAATTGTCGATAGCCTGTTCTCAACTTTAACACAGCATTGAGACTGCGTCACTGTCATCCTACACAGTCGTACCAATTTTGTTGGCATTCCTAGGTATTCCAGGGCAGACCACAAACTCTCTCGATTGATCGAGTCGTAGGCCTGCCGGAAATCCAGGAAAACCTGATGTACGGAGATGGATGTCTCATAATATTTAGATAGAATCATCCGCAGCGAAAAGACCTGATCAGTGACTGATCGATTCGGACGAAATCCTCCCTGATAGTCACCAACCAAGCCTTCCGCCAGAGGAGTGATTCTATCCAATAAAATGTATGACAGTAACTTGTATGCTGTGCAAAGGAGAGCTATACCGCGATAATTCTCACACTTCAAGCGGTCTCCTTTCTTGAAGATGGGGCATATCGCGGCCACTTTCCATTCATCAGGCATAACTTCGGTTCGCCATACTAATCGAATAAGGTCGAAAAGACAGTTCCACAAAGTATCCCCTCCGAATATCAAGAGCTCCGAATTAATGCAGTCCACTCCAGGTGAGCGGTTTCGTTTCATTCTCTGCATGGCCTTAGTGAATTCCTCATGGGATGGCTCCTCAGTGCAAATCTCCGCAGACTGTTCTAGAGGTGGCTCAACAACAGTCTGTGATGCATGATGAACATCAAGCAGCTCAGTAAAGTGTCCACTCCATGCGTCAAGTACTGCGTCGATGTTGACACAGAGGTTTCCATCCCGGTCCCGAATGGCGGTTGACGAAGGCCTGAAAGTATGGTGCAATCCAGTAATTCCTTTAAAGAAATTACGTGAACTACGCTCATTGCTGAGTTGTTGTACTTTCAGAACCTCGGCCTTCCACCATTCTCGCTTCTTCCGTCTACAAATCCGCTTAGCTGCCCTTCTTGCAAGAGCTGCCTTGTTTTTCCTTGCGATTGTGAGACGTTGTTGCACTTCATTATGTGCTATATTTTGTTGCTCAACTGCAAGACGACACTCGTCATCAAACCAATCATTCTTGGGTCTGACTTTCACTATACCTAAAGTCTGTTGAGCAGCACTGACAACCGAAGTTTTCAGTACCTCCCAGACAGAGTTCACGCAGTCAGACTGGTAATTAGCTCCTTCAATGTTGTCGCTGACAAGATCCTGATATCGTTTCTTTTGATCTTCATTTATCAGACCTTCACAGTCGAAACGTTCCATCCGTTTCGCTGTGTTCCCCGACCTGTACGAAAACTTCCACCGTAGCTTTGCAGCGACCATATAATGATCGCTGCCTACGTATTTGGTTGCTGACCGATAAGTTCTCACATCCTGCACAACCCGAGCTCGTCCTTTTGAAATTAACACGTGGTCAATTTGGCTCCGGGATGTTTTGCGAGGATGTGTCCATGTCTCTAGGTGTATCTGTTTGTGAGGGAAGAATGTGCTTGCTACTCTAAGATCATGAGCAATTGCAAAGTACATCATTCTCTCACCATTATCGGTCGCAGTTTCGTGTCGGGAGTACGGACCTATGTTTTCACACAAGTCGGCCTGATTTCTGCCAGCTCTAGCATTAAAGTCCCCAATTACCATTCTAACATCGTGTTCGGGTATAGATCCCATCAGATCGTCCAAGTCATTGTAAAATGAGTCTTTATCTTGGGGCTGGCTGACTTCTGTGGGCGCATGTACACAAATTATCGACAGGTTGGCTAACTTCATGCGCAGGCGAAGCATACACAATCGGTTATTGACTGCTTGAAAATCCAAAACAGCCTTCTTTACCTGCGGCCCAAGAAGAAATCCAGCTCCAAGATTTCCGAGGTCATCTCCACTGTAGAACAACGTATAGCCCTGGGACACATGGTCTCCACTTTGAGGCCAGCGAGTTTCTTGAAGAGCAACGAGTTCCAGCCGATACTCTTTCATGCACGTGATTAGACCCTCCAACGCTCCTGGTTTTCTAAGTGATTGCACGTTCCACGTGCCGATCCTAAATCTCGTATCCGGGTACTTGAGCGGGGGTCCGGTGTTGTTTTGGCGGTATCCATTTTTCTTTTTGTTGATTTTATAAACAGTTGATTTTTTTACGGATGCGGGTCGTCAGCCCAGCGATCCAACCGTTTAGTCGCCTCCCACGACAAGCAAAGGATACTGTGGTGGTATTCTTAGGAAACATGTTCGTGCAATTTAGATTTACGAGACATGTGAGTGCCCCCCGACCACAGGGGCCAACATTAGTACTATACATTAGTACAGATCGGTATCTGAACATTAGTACTATAAATAATATTTTTCAAACATTATAGTAGTTGAAAAACAAACACACGAATATAATATATCAATCTGCTAAATATATATTCGAAGTGTATCTCAAATCAAAATATCGGATTAGGTCGAATTTATGTGCCAAATACTAAAACACAAATAATTCGTTGGATTCAGAATAAAATGGGAGTGCTTGAACAAACAACAAAAAAAAGAGCCATTCACGAAATATGAGTGACAAATTTTTACCACAAAATAGATTTGAAAAATTGGTTGAAAAAACTCGAGATTTATTTCTCTAAATGTTTTTAGTGTCATGGATCAACGCTTTTTCAATAATATTTGTGATTCGATGTACTTGATCGTTTGTAGAATGTTTACTCCGGCGTCCAAATTGATGATTTGGAATAAGATTGAACTACTCTAGTGGTTTTGAATACCTTTTGTTTTAAGTAGTTGGTAAGTAATACTTACTGGCTTGCAAGAGTAATGCAGATTTTTGAATATTACTTTAATTGGTCTTGTTTGTTTATCTTCATATGTGTGCCATACTTCTCTATATATTTGTCTCCGTCTTCAATGTTTTGTATGCCTTAGTCGCCATTTCGCAGCTACATTTAGAAAGTTCAACGAGCAAATAGTGCAGTAGTTAAAGCAGCGACGTCGGATCGGGAGGTACCGGGTTCAAATCCCAACTCGAGAAGCTAAAAGGATTTTTCATCTCCGTGATTAAATTGAAAACATCTTTCTTGTTGGAATGTTGAACTCATGGGACGACCGATCGTTCATGTTAGCACAGGCTAGTATGAATCTGTGTGCAGATGGCCAGTTAAAAAGATGGACTTGTAGCCGTGTATAAATTAGAGCTTACTTACTTGTCAGATTTCAAGGGACAATAAATCCAACTAACCGAACAGTCTTTAATTTAATGTATGTATGGTAAGTGTTGGTATTTAGTATAAAAAAATCGGAAAAAGCTATCTTCTGAAATCAACTGTTGGAGGTAGAGCAATTCCTAATTCTTAGTTCTCTATATTATTTAGAGTTTTTTTTTTTATATTTTGCACCGCCTGTGTTAAGATGTGGATTTGTTGTTGTACTTGACTGATTAATCCACTTATGAGGCTTTTTCATGTGAGCCTTTTCCTTTTTGCGTATAACTGTTCCCTCAGAGCTTGGCTGGTGCGTAAAACTCTTCCCTCAGAGCTTGGCTGTCTTTTTGAGAACTCGTATTTACCGATGCATATATTTGTTGATTTAACTCATTGTAGCCATCTGTATTTTGTTGTAGATCTTTCCTGCTAAAGTGAAAAAGGTTTTCGCTGCGATTAATTTCGTTGATTGGTTTATGCTATAAATGACCCCAGAATACATTAGGAGAGAGTGAAGTAACCAGCTCACTGACTGGTTTCTTGTTCATCCGCGGGACGTATGTCATTTTCCTCCTATTTTCCTCCTATTTTCCTCCTTCCTATATTATCCAGTGAGTTTTCGCCTATTCGCCATCTGGGGACGAGCTCGATGGTGTTAACAAATTCCCCTCACGGGATTCATTAATCTTAAATACAAGTGGTTCATTTGTAAATATCAGGTCTAAAATTCTATCACGACCATTTTTGTTCTCGTAAATTTGACTCAGATCTGTATCAAAAGCGGTATCAATGAAAGGACGCTCTATTTCAAAGTTAACATTTAGTGTCAAGAATGTATCAGTTTCATCATCGGTACGTTCTGCTAATGGATGGAAAATTAAAATCTCGTGATTACGATAATGTCAGGGGGATCGGCAGCAATGTTGATTTTAATAGTTGTGTCACAGCACACCGTACACAATGATATCGATGAGTCAAGCTGAAGATATACAACGTACATGAGCTACATATTTTAACATATAGGTAATTGCTCAATGGACAGGTTGGATATTTCGACTAAATAAAATAAAATAAAAATCGGTCACATTTATAAGCCACATAAGCTAGGAAACCTCTGTGTCAACATCGACGCAGTACTCAACGCATGGAATGGACACTTTACCGATCTGCTTGGTGTTCATCATGCACGTTCATCACGTCAAATACAGACTGCGGAGATTTGCATTGGGGACCCATCCCATGGGGAATTCACTAGGGCCATGCAAAGCGTAAAACGAAACCGTTCACCTGGTGTGGACTGCATTGATTCGGAGCTCTTGATATTCGGAGGGGATACTTTGTGGAAATGCCTGATGAATGGAGAGAAATTGTGGTCTGCGCTGGAATATCTAGGTATGCCAACAAAAATGGTACGATTGTGTAGTGACACAGTTTCAATGCTGTGTTAAAGTTGAGAACAGGCTATCAAGAATTTTTGCAGTTAACCCGGGTGTTCGGCAGGAAGATGCTCTGTCCCCGATGCTCTTCAATCTCATGTTAGAGTACATCTTTCGTACAACTGAAACACCTCAGCGCAACATCTTATATCGCCAGACCAATCAGGTGCTTGCATATGCAGATAACATATGCGTGATTGGACTGAATATCAACGGAGTGAAGGAAATACTTGATCCGCTTGTACAGTTTTCAGCGTCTGTTGGACTCCAGATCAATGAGTCCAAAACGAAATACATGATCTCTGGTTATAGGGACAATGGCACACGAGATTTTAGTAATGGCCACTACACGTTTGAAGGAATGAGGAGGTTCAACAGTGTGGGTAAGGATATTAAGGATTTTTGTATCCTCTAAGGCCACTTCTAAAATCTAAATACTTATCAAGTGCCGTGAAGCTGAAGCTTTACAAAGCGTTGATCAGGCCCGTTGTTATGTTTGGATGTGAAAGTTAGGCGCTGGCGGATGAGTACGAGAGATGTCTCCTCACATTTGAGAGAAGAGTCATGCTTGTGATTTACGGCCCAAAACACGAAATAGATGGCACATACCGAGCTCTGTACAATATCGAGATCAGAGATCTGAAGACCAAGCCCAGGATCGAAACCGTTGGAGCCAGATTGTTGAAGAAGTAAGGGGCCAGTAATGGCCTTTAAACACTGTTTTATTATTATCTCTGTCTGGAATGAAGCCTCACAGATTATGTAAACTAAAAAGTGAATTTTTAACACAAAATTGTGAAATTGTGTATTATCCTCCTTGGTGACTGCACTGGTTCCAAATTTCGCAGTGGTATGATTTAGCTTGTGCGTTGACTAACAACCAGGTTGTTCTTATTAATAAATGAAGTTGGTCATCCTCAATCCGTGAATAGTAGTTAAATTTGTGTATATGTCTGGTTAATGACAATATAATCAATCGAAAAGGTTAATATTTTTCTCAGACACAAATAACGTTTGCGGACGTCAAGCCGTCAGTCTCATGCATCAGAACTTTACTCGATTCTGGTAATATTATATGGCTGTAATGCGTGTACTACGTCCGTCGGATATCTATTTCGAATTTTGATTAACAAAAAGAATTTAAATCCATAAGTACAACTACGTAAGTACGAGTTAACTAACTTATATGTACATGAATTTTATATAAAGAGGAATTTGGTATTTAACATTCTTAAACACATAGTCCAAGTAACAAATATCGTTTATTATAAATTTTTGATTTATTGACCAATTTAAAACCGTGTTGTACTGAGTGCGCCTGTATATCGCTGGGACAAAATTATTCGAAATAGAATTCCTCACGATACTTTGAATATATGTACTGTAAGATTCAAGTTAGCGATACCACATATTTTCCAAGTTATACGAGTAAAATATGTACGTTCAATAGCTCATGTGCGCTTATTAATCAAACCAGGAAATCATAAAACGCGACTTATACGTTATATCGCAACATTCAGAATTATATTGTGTCGTAAATATTACAAATTACAATGTAAACAAAACTATAAGGTATTACCTAGCTGAGTAACGCTAAAGCTATAAATACATTTATGATGCCGCGTTTTAGATAAGCAATTGAATAAATGAAAGAAAACTCATAAATTCTCGGAACGTGTATAATACGACACTAAATGAGTTTTTATCGATACACTACTTAAATAAAAATGGATTAGAATGTCATTGTTTATAAACATTCATCATCCTGTGTGTATATACAAACATATACCGCGATTCACAGTCTGCACTAATTATTCAAATTTGTTTACTATTAATTTGAATAAAATCCCAAGCCGTCTATTAAAATTTATTTATCGCCGTCTTAGCAATTTTCATACTAATAATCCATTCATGAATCATTGTCAAGGTAAACATAATACTATTTTTATGACGTGCTTTTACGTGTAGCATTGCTACGTGATTTTTTACAATTCACCAGACTTATGTATAAATTTCATATAATGTCGCATATAAATAATTTGCCAAACACTTGGTTGGCTCCCATATGATACAGATAATTTTTAATTAGTCACATGCCAAGATAGGTATATATAATTGTTGATATAATTTTTGTGTAAAACGAAAGGTCATGTGGTTTTTTGGTTTGTTTATATGAATTTCGCGATTTCGATAAGAGATAAGAAAATTGTACTTTATGTTTAACCAAAAAATTTGATTATATTCGATAAATATTGTATAAGTATCTGTGTAGGTATAAAATATCGCTATATATACTTATCGATTACTTAATGAAACACAATCAATTAGCGCTCAAAGATGTATGCGAATTATTTAAATGACACACAAAATGACATACTGATTTGTGCGAAAGTAGTTGTAAATTAATCAGTCAGTATGTTCAGTTCTTATCAACCGGAATAATGTTGTTCAATAATATACGTACATATATTTATATATTTGATTGATTAGAACGGTTACAATTATCGTGGATTTGGTCATGTAGCCTAGTCTGTGCAGGAATTTCGTCATTAAGTTTTGTGCGGAATTCCAATTTTGCGATTACGCTGAAAATTCCATTTACTTAACTATAAAAAATAAATATAAATATGTTTTTGTTGCACAATTGATGAACAAACTGTATGATTCATCTTAGTCTGACTAGATATTTGATTGAAATGTCAGTAAGGTATACGAACTACGAATACAAATTACTAATGATTTGTTGATGGTTGGCTTCCGAACATTTTGGAAATTAACATATTTTATGCAGCGTTACACCTGATGCATACAATTTATCTCTGACACTGATACCTAATGAATTTGTATCGGATCGTTGTTTATATAATCTCATCATTTCTATAGCTCTGATTTAAGCTGGTTGTGATCAACAAATTTGATCTGTTCGACATTTACGTATTGTCCGAGCAAACACAAATGTCTGATATTTTTTATGTTCTAGTAAATTTAGGACAGGACTATGAGTAAAACGGCCCAAGGACCAGTCTTAAATAAATGACCTCATCAAATTTCTACGAAACATCATTTTAGAATCCCGCGTTCAACCACCACATTTCTACTTGTTCTGGACTCAAAACACTTTCAACTCTTTTATTTGCGTCCTTGCCTTACGTCATTACCAGCCAAATCGAGGCCGCACGGTTACAGGTCCGATTTTAATTTTGGTATTGGGAGTCGAGTTCGGTACCTCCCGATCCTCATAGGTTTTAACCACTGTATATTTGCTTGGTATAGTTTGATTGATTTGCCGAAATTTCATATCATTTCGAACAAAAATATAAAATTTGAAAAATATTCCAAAGTCCACCTAAGTACTTAATTTTTTCTAAATTTGTAAATTATGAATATTGCAATAATTGGAGAATGCTTAAATTCAAAAAATGTTCACAATAAATTGGAGAATTTCAAGAGGGTTTAATATTCAAATTTTACAAATTTCAAACAATTCGAATTTTCAATTAGATCTTCAGAATCGTATAAGTGAAATGCTTTTTCAAACTGACGACGAATCCTTTGGTTTTATATAAATTCAATATCGTTGGTTGAATTTTCAATGCGTCTCTGATATGTACTTTTGAATTTGTACGTTTGTTGTAACTTGCAATGACTATATTTTGCTCATTAGAAAACAAAACTAAAATATTCTTTGAAAATATATTGTTTCGCACCTTTCCAATGAACGTGGCATGTAGCTTGAATCCGTCTTATAAAAACTGTAGCCTCATTGCCAATCATAATTATGATGTGGAATAAGATATTCAACATGTTTCAAAATTTTAGAATAACTTTAGAATAAGACATTCCATACCTAAAAGTATATGAAAATTGAAGTATTCGTCAAAATTCAGAGAAATATTCTAAAATTTAATACATTTTTACAAAATTTAGATTCTGCTTAAATTTGAAAAATATTCGAAGGTTCAGCGCAGAACCTTAAATATTTTAGGGAATTTAAAAAAAATTGTTTTACATTTTCTATAATTCAAGTGATAATCCCCGAATATCGAAAAATCATCTTAATGTCGAATGAAAATTTAAAATTTGTAAAATTCTAGAAAATTTGTAAAATGCTCTAAAATTTAAAAAGTATCCGCCAGAAATTAGAGATTTTCAAGTTCGTTTAATATTCAAATTTTAAAAATTCAACAATTCGTATTTTAATTTTTTTAGAATCTACATGTGAAAAGTAAACGTTATTTTGATTTCGAATTTCTTAATTTAAGTTTTTCCGAAATTTGGAAACATTTTTAAATTGACGAGCATTGCACTTATCTTTTTTTATTGCAATTATCTTTTTTTAGAATACAAGTGTTTTGTTTGCTTCTATAGTTCTCTACTTGTACTGTTGCTAAAGACTCACACAACTTTTTTGCAGTTTGCTTATTTGTGTCCCTTGTCTTATCCCGTTACTAGCCAGATTCGAGGACGGACGGCTACAGGTCCGATTTAATTAACATATCTACACCTTGTATATAGCTCGATGCCAACTGTCAAGAACATAGATAATATGTGCATCATCATCCTGATCAAAAACAAGAATGAAGAATCCCTTTTGCATGCTGGCTCTGTTGGGATTCGAACCCGGTTATTTCTGATCCAAACGCCACTGTGCTATTTGGTATTTGGTTTGTTGAATTTCATCAGAGTTGTTACATTCCATGGAGATACGTAGTACTGAAATATACTGAAATTTATTTAAAATTGTTCATGAGGATATCAACGCGATATAGATTCAACTATTATCACGAAAATGTGTTTTCGATACGGATGTAATTCCGAACCTAATCGTCGCAATTAGTTGACAATTTATAGTTCTTTATGTATAGGTTATCTTATTATACATACAACAAATCACTAGCAACCATTGTAACGAATGAAATTTTCCAATACGTGAAACTCATTACAGTAATGGATAATCAATCGATAAAATACTTCAATATTATTGATAGTTTTGTTTTGGATAAATTCGTTGAAAGTTCATGTGCACTATTCATACATGACACCGATAAACCACCAAAACATAAATAAAATTCGAAAAGAAATCTAAATTTTCCAAAGTACACGTATAAAAAATGAAGAATATGTTTGTGTAGACAACGAAAACTTTGTAGAACTTAGTAACAAAATATTTACGTTACAAATTTCTGTGGAAATTTGTAAGACAAATAATTTTTTGTTCAGGTGGTTTTGTGACTAAAGCGTATTTATAGAGCCAGTGGGATTAACTTGTTAGGGAAATAAACTTCTTATTGTACTAATTTGGTTTTACTTTGATTGTCTTCGTTTCCCCTGAGCCAGTTTTCAGTAAGAGGCATGTACTTACCTATACGTTTCATTTACTATGCTAATGAAACTAAATCATACTTTGAAACATTTGTATTTGATTTAGTTTTATGTTATTTTCAATATGTTTGTTATTAATTTGGCTCTTATGCACATTAGATACGTATATGTATACTTATATTATTTAGCGATAAATGTATCGACAGTTTCGAAATTGCCGTAAATAATATTAAGAATCAAATAAAACATTAAGTACAATAATTAATATTAATAATTTTTCATTGTGTCTAATTAAGTATGAAAAATAAAAACTTAACAGAGACGTCCAGAGTTTCTTAACTTGAGTCGGCTGAATCATCGTGCGTAATTCGTTACTTTATATTGGTGGCGGCCAATCTATTTCTGCGAATGTGCCATAGCAAAAAATTGATAATGTGGAAAACAAAATGGATATACGTATACGAATATCATGGTTTCTCATTATTAATTCGTTCAGTTATTTTATTTTTATAAGTCATGGTTGATGAAAAAATCGTAGAACGAATTTTACAAGTAGATAATACCAAAACTAATTTCACATTACCTGATTTAGAACTCATGTTTTATAATTTCGATTTCTATGAAATATTAAATTTAAATGATTAAATATAAAAGATTTTTTCGAACGATTTACTTCACACGTCTGTCACTTTTCTTATATTGTCGCGATTTTTTTTATTTTATTCTTAATCCACCTTAAGGAGTAGAAATTATCGCTTTATAGTAGCTGTGTAATCAGTGTAGTGTTTTTTGAATCAAGAATTTCAGTTTGAACTTCAGCAGTATGGGGACTGAGAATTTAAAATTCATCATATCTATTGCAAATCAAACATTATATTTACATTCTACAAGAACTTCAAATCACTGAACGTTAAATTTTTCCCGTACTTTAGTGAGAATAAAAAAAATATTTATTTTTAACACAAGAGCAATACTCGTAAATATTCGAGCTTATCCAATTTCAAAACGATCTAAGTAAATCATAGTCTATAATGCGATTACACCGTAATTAAACTGCTACAATCCTATACAAGAAATTGTATGTAACGTGTCAGGTATGTGGCGTTCCTAAAAGCTGCAGTTTTGTGATTTATACTGACGATATTCAAGTTTATCTGGGAAGCACGTCATATTTGTTTAAACCTGTTATGGTTTGTAAACAAAGGAAAAATTAATGGTTCAAAGGTAGTATAGCTCGCCACTCCTGGTATACACAGTCAAAAGCCCCCATTAGATCTAGAAAGATGCAGGCAGGTCAAGGTAGCTGACACCAACCTATTAATGCTTAGGAAAACATAAAAATAGAGCTAAGGACGATAGTTTAAGAAGGAAGAAAGAGACTCCAAGAGATCTGGTGCTGGATAGTGCTGGATACGACATTAATAAACCAACATGGTTTGCATTCGACCCTTTGGATAAATTCCTGGGAAGTGCGTCGGAAACGGGAAAGATAACTTTAAATACAAACGTAAGTTTATTTATTATTTCAATGCTGGTATTAATTATTATGCACTCTCTCTGCATCTGGGTAACTTTTTAGGATGATATTCCTGTCAATGAATGCTTAGCATCTGTGTTGCTTATTCGAATGGTTTTTATTAAGTATTGGTGTACTTACTTGCTAAAATAGCTCGCTCGAAGATCTTACTAATAATCGGCAAAACTGAAATTGTCCTATAATTTTATTCTGAACCATAAATCCTTTGAGATGGTTTTTGTCAATTCAATTATTTATTGATTTCGTTAGTCTAGCATTGAATTGATCACACATTAAATTTGTCGTATCTAAATTATCAATAAAACCAATAAAAGTTAATTGGTTCAAGACCAATAAAAGTTAATTGGGAACCGGCTTTTGCTAAGCAATATACGATCTCATTGCCTAATGACCCGGTATCCACATGATCGTAACTTTATTATTGGAGCAATGAAGGTTTGCAGTCTCCAAATAGGCAAGTTTGGAAAGAGTCAAGGTATTTTCTAAAGAGTTTTACTATCTGTACTAAAAATACTTTTGTATTTAACAGCGAAATATAAAGCCTCAATAAGACTACATGTCAGCGCTATTAATCCCGCCTGAAAAACTGTGCAAAAACAGAAAAATCAAAGATCACATCAAGGTTAGTAGATTTCAAAACCAGCACTTAGGTAAGCGCTAGAGCTATCTGCAAAGAAGTTTAAGTATGGAATCATCTAACTTGTTGAGAAAATCCTGCAAAATCCAATATTCTCTCGAAGGCTAAGGCCACCGAGATTAAATTGGAAAAGTTAAATTCTGACAGTGATCTGTCAATATCGATTTCTCGTGAACATGAAGAATAATTGTTAAGAATTGATCTTTGTCCAACAATAGCACCGAGAACATTCCACGCTCCAAGAACAAGCTGTGCCTAGAATAAAGATGTATAATTAAGTCAAGGAAAGAGTAGATTATATAGAGAGTAGAGGACAAACCAGCAAAACTCTTCTACATTGTCAAAATATGGAAGTTGCTTTTTAAAGTTTACATTCCAGGTGATGTTTCCAGGAAAGTTTACTATCCAAGACAATACCAAGTGGCTTGATGTCATCGTTCTGTCAAAACGGTAGGGGATAGGTTAAGAGTATTCTAGTAAACACAATTAAATCAGTTTTAGACGGATTGCGTGCAGAACTTTCTTAATACACTATTGCATCACAATAGTTAAGGCATGTCCAGTTAGGTCGGATAAGAAAATAATGCATTTGCTCTGTGCAATGACCAGCAACAGGAGAGAGAAGAGCCCAATTCTCTGGGGATAATCTTTGGTAATCTTGACAGACACTAACACCCCATCTAGCTCCGCCTCCATAATGCAAGGCTTAAGCATATGAATTCAATCCGAAATGTAGTTCGGCAATAAATTAACCATTACTTTTGCAAAGATAATTTATATAATAACAGCGATTTTGATATATCCAATAATTAGTATTTCCGCAAATTGAAGATTGATTACCCGATATTCAAATAGAAATATTTAATATTCAAATATTATTATCTCGAATGTTTGATGGAATTACTAATCAACAAATTTGCCATAATTTCCGAGATCTGTCGTTATTGTGATAATTAATTGTATGACTGTACTAAGAAATCTCTTTACTGAGATTAGTAATCATTTCTTTAATTAATTTCAATAATTATTACTGTCATGACCTACCTTAATGATATTTTTTTGCGATTTGCAGTTCAATTTTATATACGTTTACTATTCGTACTCCATTAAATACTAACCCAAATGAATTAATTATAATTTATTGATTCATTTTCAATATTACATAAACAAAGTAGACTGCATCTGGCATCGTACTTTGTTTCCTCTAAGGCCACTTTTATGTTTGGATTTGAAAGTTGGGCGCTGACGTATGAGTACGAGAGATGGCTCCTTACATTTGAAAGAAGAATCATGCGTGAAACGCGAAATAGATGGTACATACCGAGCTCTGTACAATTTCGAGAGCAGAGATCTGATGAAGATCCCGATATTGTACATGAAATAAGATCTCATCGAGTACGCTGGTTCGGTCACGTTTTGCGTGCTGATCCAGAACGAATTGTGCAGCGATCACTGAAAGGAGAGCCATCATATGGTAGGCGCAGAGGTCGATGCAGGCGACGATGGCTCCACGATGTAGAGAACGACTTGGCCTGTTCAGATTGTCTTAGACAGTATGAAGACCAAGCTCAGGAACGAAACCGTTGGAACCAAATAGTTGTCTCAGTAAGGGGCCAATAATGGCCTTTAAAAACTAATTATTATTATTTACATAAACCAAATGTTCACGCATTTCGTCAATCTTCGCATATGACCATATGTATGACTACTCTATACTAATCAAATCAAATTAATTCAATCAAATCAATATTATGCCGATTATATTCAATATACTTAAGTATGTACATATATACAATATAATCAAAATTGATTAGTAAGTATCTCAATTTGGAAAATATACTTATGTTATGATTACATTTTGTATTCAGTGAACTAGACACTACTATTAATAGTAATATTGTTTTAGATGTACTTATTCCGCGCTGTCTACTCTTGACCCGAATTTCATCTATAAAAAAAAATAATTAAATTTGAAATCTATAGCAAACAATGTACTTTGATACTCATATAAATAATTGAAAATATTTATTCTACGATAATCTGATAATTCTAGTTCTTGTGCACACAACTTAGAAAAATCTGGATAATGGAGAATTAATACGTAGTTGTTATTGTAGGAAATAAATAAACAAAAAATTATATTTACAATGCTTCAATGAAATAAATTGTAGACGGGATATTAATAAATTGAAGTGTCGTGTACATATGATAATTAGACATCTAAATATTGAAAATTTACTATGTTTAATCGTAAATTAGCTGGAACGCTAGTACAAATATAATATATGATATGTAATTGCGTGAATTGTTTATGTTTTGTCTACGATAGCTACATCCAAATTTGTTTAAATATGTATACATCTTTGTACCGAGGGCCTTAGATTGAAACTTTTTCGATATTGTACGACTCGAATTTTATCTTACTTACGAGTTTCAGCAGCAAATTCAGCTTAATTGGAGCATTTACAGTTTTGTACCGTTTATAATTTAAGAATAGTAGTTCCGTTTACTTTGCAATTGCTCATGATCATAGTAGTAGTCGCTGCAAAGCTACGATGGAAGTTTTCGTACAAGTCTGGGAACACAGCGAAACGCATGGTACGTTTCGACTGTGAAGGTTTGATAAATGAAGATCAAAAGAAACTATATCAGGATCTTGTCAGCGACAACATTGCTGAAGCTAATTACCAGTCTGACTTCATGAACTCTGTCTGGCAGGTACTGAAAACTTCGGTTGTCAGTAATGCTCAACAGACTTTAGGTATAGTGCAAGGGGTTTTGATACTCGTTGGGTTTGATACTCGTTTTTGATACTCGTTGGGTTTGAACCCAAGAATGATAGGTTTGCTGACGAGTGTCGTCTTACAGTTGAGCAACAAAATATAGCCGATAGTAAAGTGCAACAACGTCTCACAACATCGATGCAGTAATTGACGATTGGAGCGGAGACTTTACTGACCTGCTCGATGTTCATCATGCGTCACAGACTGTTGTTGAGCTACCTCTAATGAAGACTGCGGAGATTTGCACTGAAGAGTCATCCCATGAGGAATTCATTAAGACAATGCAGTGATTGAAACAAAACCGCTCACCTGGGGTGGGCTGCATTAATTCGGAGCTCTTGATATTTGGAGGGGATACTATGTGGAACTGTCTTTTCGGCTTTATTCGATTAGTACTACACGTTTGAGGGAGTGAGGAGGTTCAAATATTTCGGTTCTCTTATCACTCACGATAACAGTGTGGGTGAGGATATTGAAGTGCGGCTGGCAGCTGGCAGTGCTTTGTTCCCTCTAAGGCCACTGCTAAAATCTAAACACTTATCAAGTGCCGTGAAGCTGAAGCTTTACAAAGCGTTGATCAGGCCCGTTGTTATGTTTGGATGTGAAAGTTGGGCGCTGACGGATGAGTACGAGAGATGGCTCCTTACATTTGAGAGAAGAATCATTCGGGTGATTTACGGCCCAAAACGTGATATAGATGGTACATACTGAGCTCTGTACAATGTCGAGATCAGAGATCTGATGAAGATCCCCGATATTGTACATGAAATAAGATTGCAGCAAGTACGCTGGCTCGGTCACGTTCTGCGTACTGATCCGGAACGAATTGTGCAACGATCTCTGAAAGGAGAGCCACCATATGATAGGCGCAAAGGCCGTTGCAGGCGACGATGGCTCCACGATGTAGAGAACGACTTGGCTTCTTCAGATTGTCTTAGACAGTATGAAGGCCATGCTCAGGATCGAAACTGTTGGAGCCAAATAGTTGACTCAGTAAGGGCTAGTAATGGCCTTTAAAAACTGATTATTATTATTATTAGTTACGTTTACAAAATATCTGTTCTGTCATTCTAAAGCAATTTGTGTGTTAAACAAGCTCAAGGTTTACTCAATCTTAAGGTGACTGATGTAATGTAAAACAAACTTTATATAGTTTGCATTACAAATTTTAATAAATCATACCACCATACTTTCCCTCTTCTTAGTTGGTGGCATGGTACAAAAACAATAGATTTTTTTTTGCCAAATAACAAATTTAATCAAATTTAGATTATGGTCTCATCCTCCATCACAAAACGTGAATGATGTTTATTTTTGTAAAATTCTTGAGGCACGTTTTTGGTTAGTTTTTTTGTGGTTGGTGTGTATAGAATAGACTATATAATCTGTAATACGCGTCGCAAACCAACCTCAAAAAAGCCCAATATAAAAATTCCAACAAATTATTGAGATGGGTGTTGCTGCTTGCGTACAAACACAGATATCAGATACTATAAATAGAAATTTATTGTTGACACTTAAATAACCCGACAACAACAACATTTCAGAATAATTGTCTCTGTTATCAAATTTAATTATCGCTATAAAAATATTTTTATCTCATACAAAAAAAAATTTCCTATTTTTCCTTTTATATATGATTTGTCTCTATATACTAGGCTGGAGTGGTAAAATGCGATCAAATTTTTCACGAGAACAACCGGTTTGGTTATTGGGACGATGTTATCATCGGAAATTTTCACCTACTTCATCGATGGAAAATTCGGCCGAGCTGACCGTAAATTTAGATAATAAACTTACTTTAAGCGATCCTCCATCTCCACCATTGCCTCAAAATCAAATGTCGCTACCACAGCAGCCACCACAAGTATTACAGTTGAATCAGGATCAACCATATATAGGAGACGATGGTAATGCTACCACACCAGAAATGGGTACAGATGTCATATACATTGATCAAGTGACGGAAAATGCCTGGGAGGATGAGGGGATTGAGGGATTTAAAAAAGATTTTAACAGTCGGATCTGGATGACATATCGGCGCGAATTCCCAATAATGAACGGATCAAATTACACGTCAGATTGTGGTTGGGGGTGTATGTTGCGAAGTGGACAAATGATGTTAGCCCAGGCGTTAGTTTGTCATTTCCTAGGCCGTATTTGGCGATACGATCCGGAAACACAAATCCATTCGACTCACGACGATAATTTACATCGCAAAATTGTTCGATGGTTTGGTGATTCGTCGTCAAAAAATTGTCCATTTTCGATACATACACTCGTTAATTTGGGCACTGAGGCTGGCAAAAAACCAGGCGACTGGTATGGACCTTCATCCGTTTCACATCTCCTAAAGTAAAATTTGTCTAAATTGAGAATGTTACAATAAAAACTTATAAAGATTTCTTGTAATTCCAGACAAGCTGTAAAATTGGCATCGCAGGAAATTAGTGATTTGGACGGGCTGAATGTATATGTTGCTCAAGACTGTACAGTTTATCTAAACGATATAGCAGACGAATGTGAAGTACCTGACCCGTCAACAATCAGTATTGCACCGTGGCAGCAAAATGCTCCAAAATCAACAACAACGCCGATACATCAACCAAACGTGAATTGGAAGTCGCTTGTACTATTAGTACCGCTCCGATTAGGCACCGAAAAACTTAATCCTATTTACGCAAATAGCCTTAAAGCATTGCTGAGCACGGAATACTGTATCGGTATAATTGGTGGTCGACCAAAGCATTCGTTATTCTTTGTCGGTTTCCAGGAGGATAAACTCATTCATCTAGATCCGCATTACTGCCAAGAAATGGTCGATGTAAATCAGGAAAATTTTCCAGTGCAATCGTTTCATTGTAAATCTCCGCGAAAAATAAAACTCTCGAAAATGGATCCATGCTGTTGCATCGGATTTTATTGCCAGACAAAAAAAGATTTTGATAATTTTGTTGCAAGTGTTCAGCCGGTAAGTCGAATTTAATTTTTTTGTTTCATCATTTTTTTGCAAAAATAAACGTCTTATATGTATCGTATTACTTTATGAGAATATAAAATGTAATTTAAGACGTAAATATGATATATTTTTGAGTTATAGGCGATTACATATTTGCATGATAATAAATAATTGAAGCTTACATATACAAAATCAAAAAAATGTATAAACTTGAATTATTGTATTTTCTTGTTATAAAATAAAGCGACTGAGCGATTACAGGATTTGAGATTGTTTATTTAAGGTTATTTACAGCATATTGTGCAATCGACATTACTTACATAAGATAATTGTGGTTGTATTAACTAATTTTGATTCATTGTTATTATCGGTGGATGCGACTTATTTCAAGACCATAATGTCATAGTTCCAAAATAGCCTATAAATGAATACACCAAAAATTTTTTCAAATTAAATCATGTTTTCTGACCTTACTAATCTAACAACAAATTGCAAAACCTATATCGTCTCAAATTAGTATGCTAATAAAATAATTTAATGCACCTGCAAATGATACTTTCTACGCCATGTCTGCCTTTGATTCAACGAATCTATTGTCAAATGACTTCTCGATAAAAAAAGCATAGTAACGCACAGGATTGATATCAAAAATTACGATTTCGCAATATGTAAAAATCAAATAGTACAAACAGTCACTGGAAAAATCTGCATACAACCTGGATTATTTCCACTACATGTTGATTAAAAATTAGAGCATTACAACACTAGATTAGTAAATTTTTGTCTTTTGTCTTTTTTTAGTATTAGTAGCTAGCTATCGTAAATAATTGAAAATGAATTTTAGTATTGGTTAGGCATAAATACAAATAAATATAATTCATAATTGTTCAAATTTATTCAATAATATTTGATTTCATTTAGTAGATACATTCGCGTTGAAAATTTCTGCGAATTTCTCAAATAATTAAAACTTAAGTAAATTTTATAAATCTTAAATACATTTTTTTTTTCTAATTAAATATAGTATCTAATGCCAATCCGGCAGTCACCACAACATTCAGAACGTTCTGGATCAGCATCATCGAACAATGACATAAACTATCCAATGTTTGTATTTTGTCGTGGTCGAAGTAGTGATCAATCGCGTGAAATATCAAGTCTTGTATATAATCCGCCACATAATCAATACACAAGACAAAATTATCCGTACGATGATGATGAGGATGACGAAACCGAAGAATTTGTTATAATCTAACTTTAGTGTAATATAATAATCAAGAACCAATTACAAAATATAATATAAAATTTTATTTTAATTTTTTGAATTGTTTGCGTACGTTTTTTTTACAGAAATATATAATTTTAATATTATTTAATAAACATTATTAGCTAGAATCCTAATTTATATAAATACCTTAACTATATGTATATGTATAAGAAAAAAATTAAATTACATGCCCCGCTCGCCCTACCTTGAATTCCTAAATAAAATCTCCCAATAAAAAATTGAAGTTTGCTTGTTTTTTTTTTTACACAAAGAACTAAATTCAACAATCAAAAAAGTGCTTAACTACAATTAAATAAAATAATTATTTTTTATGATTCTAAATTATAAGTCTCTTTAAATAAGTAATAATATAATTAATAATTGAATTGGATATACATTTTTTAGTTTTTAAGATTTTATTTATAATTACTCGTATTATAAAATATGACGAATTAAAAAAAGAAAACTTAAATGAACTTAAAATGCAGGTCGTTATTGAAATTTAAAATCTTTTTTTTTTGTTTTATTTTGTTTTGATACAATGATTTTCTTGTTAGTTTTCATTAAGATTTTTAATTACATATAATTTTCATTAATTTATGAAACGATTTGTTTTGCTCTATTTCAGCTTGGCGTGCGATATCAAATGAATTAATTTACCAGTTAGAATAAATTTCAATAAAAATGGTGCAGTGTTTGTTAACCCCGACGTAATTATTCAAATATCTAGTATACAATCAGGGTCGGATATAGCATGTGACTCAGTGGTCCTCATTAATCTTGTTACGGTCTTTTTTTAATTATTTTTATACTGAAAATTTCACACAATATTATTTGTACAAATTGTTATAACATACATCTTACGATTGATTCGGTAGCGTTAAATTATAATAGTTTCATTTGGTTAAATCTTATGGCATTTTAATATGGAGTCCTACTATGACTTTCGACTACGATATTCGACGACGGTCGTTTTCCTAGGCAAAAGAAGAAAAAGGTAAATTAATAGTAAATATTGTTTTCCTTTTTCTTCCTTTGCCCACTATAGGAAAATGACTGTCGTCGAAAATCGTAGTCGAAAGTCATAGTACGGCCTCTGGTCTTTGTTGTGATACTCATCATTAATTTACTTTTATCCTTTAGCATTAATACTTTTAATTATTTGGTTTGTTGATTTTTAATACATTCGTTAATCTAAGCCACTGAACTAAATCACTCTTCATGTTTAACGTGTTGTTGTGTTTTAAATTTCCTTACGCTTAAAATGGTCCCAGTAGTGATAGTAGTGGTAGTTTTGTTGTTGCATAACATTGGTGGTGTTGTCCTATATTGGTCCTCGCTATTACTAACTAGCAACGAGTCTGATTACATTTTCAGATGTGCTAACATATTATATGCTCAGATGTGATAGCATATTGTATGCTCAGATGTGATAGTATATTCGAGATTTCTAGAAATATCCCTATTGTTTGAATGTGCCTAAATTTGAATAATCCAAAAAGTATGCGTTGGGCATCAATGAAACAAAATTCTAACTAATTTTCGCGAGTAGTAAAAACTTCATTAAAAAATAGTACATTTGGTTTGTTTCTTTGATGAGATTAATTCCCGTATATTATAAAAACAAACTACTTTAGGCCGAAAACAGCCATAATCGCGTCTCTTGCAAGAAGTTGCCTCTCAATTTATACGTATTGTATGAGCCAACGAATTTTTAACTAAAAAATTTATCTTACCTAAGAAACAAACCTTATAATTTTTTAATTTAAATTTATATTAATATCATTTATTTTTGTTCGTTAGAAATCGTGGAAATCTTACGTGGAGTAAACTTTGCATTGTTAAAGTAGTGAAATTAGAAAACCCACAACGATAACCCTGCGTTTTAAGTTCTGCGCCCAAAATTCTCGCCCCCTTTTTTACATTATTATTTCAACTGTAATGATTATGTTTTATATAAATATTTAGGCAGAGCATTATAAAAAATACAAAAAACCATTAATTATACTTATTTAAAAATTATATATAATATAATACATACATAATATATATACTTATGTATATTATAATAAAACAACAAAACATAAATAAATTATATTAATTAAATTGCGTTTTTATTTAATGATCATGTTCGCTCAAATGGAAGGATTCTATACTCGATTCACCTGAATATGAAATTTACACGATGGCATCGTTTGTATTTCAGCTGTGACTGTACTCGCTATGCCCAGATTAGATAAACTTCCGCGTACAAGACCGCATGTAAACGCAGCATATTTCGGTGCAAATTCCAGATATTGTGAACTGGCCGATATTCGAGTGAGAAATCGAAAACTATTATCTTGTAGTACATAAACACCTTGGTGATTTGTACGCAAATTGTCGATCTGCTTTTTGTAAATTGCTGTCCAAAAATCAGTGCATATAAATTTCATAGTTTCGAGCTCGTCTTTGAAACGTGGCCAATCTTTGGTCAGGCGCTCGATTATTCGGAAACCCGTTGAATATCCTATATATTCTAATGCAGATAAATCATTTTCCTAAGTTGATTAAATAAATATTTTAGAATAGAACCACATACAATATAAAATTAGGGCCATACATTTTTTTCGCCCAACAAATATTCGACTATTTCGGAATGTAAATAATCAAATAATGCATCATCCGCCATTTATTATGATTTATAAACTTTAATTTTAAACTATATCACTATTTTATAGATATTTAATGTTGTGTGCCTTTTTTATAGTATGAGTTTCCTTTGCATAATTTTCACATAACAATAAGAACGTTTTGACGTTTCGATTGTTTTGACAGTTCCTAATAAAAAAAAACTTTCAAAATTGGTTTGAAGTTAGTAACATAATGTACACTGTTAACTGAACAGTTGTCTTATGACCGCTCGAACAGACTTTATTTTAAATTTTCAGAACCTTTTGGTGTTCATATACATATGTATAGTATACAATATATGTACATATATGTATGTAAACAATGCCTATGTATTCATGGCCTGACAAGTCTGATATAGCATATGTATGTGTCGAGTAATAACAAACAAAAATCGCTCCATACAAATCATATGAAAACTACTTTTTTTTTGCATTTTTTGGTCTTAGATTTGTAATAACTTATAAATTAGGCCCAAAGACACTTTTTCATGTACCTGAATACAAGGAACAATATGTTTTCGTTCATTTTAAGATGAAAAATTATTCAATTTCCACACTTTTCATTCATGAATTTCAACAACTCTCAGTCTAGATTTTCCTTATTTTTTAGGGGAAAATATGAGAAATTAATAATTTTCGCTATTCGTGTCCCTTATTATTCGTATTAAACTGCATCTGTTTCACATTCGAAATAAGCGAGCTAACAAAAATCACTTGGTGTGAGTGACAGGGATAAATAGAATTTTTACGAAAACAAATGGAATGAAAATAGGTGGGGATTCTCAGGAAGAGTATAAATTGTATAAAATACAAAATAAAATATTTTTAATTTACACACACATGCAAACCGGAGAAATTGAATTTCTATAATTATAAATTTTAGTTACACATTTTTAGTCAAAGAGATATGACGCACAATTTCACGTGGGCGTTTTATTGCTGGTATAATTATATTTATTGAATTAAATTAATTTATTAAAATGAATTTACTAGTTTATTATTATTTATGTGCAACAAATATATGATAGCAAACATTTTTTTTGTAAAACATAAATTATAATAAACTAGTTGATCATAAAAAAAATTAATTTAATTCAATAAATGCATCATTCCAACAATAAAACGCCCACGTGAAATTGTGCGTCATATTTCTCCCACTAAAAATGTATAACTAAAATTTATAATTACAGAAATTCAAGTTGGGTATATTTTCTCCGGTTTGCATGTGTGTGTAAATTATAAATATTTTATGTTGTATTTTATAGTTTTATACTCTTCCTGAGAATTTCCGCGTGTTTTCATTCCATTTGTTTTCGTAAAAATTTTATTTATCTCTGTCACTCACACCAACCGATTTTTGTTAGCTCGCTTATTTCGAATGTGAAACAGATGCAGTTTAATATGAATAATAAGGGACACGAATAGCGAAAATTATTAATTTCTCATATTTACCCCTAAAAAAATAATGATAATCTTGACTGAGAGTTGTTGAAATTCATATAAATATATTGGTATTGATGTAAATAATGTTTTATGGATATGTCACGAATCACGATTATGTAAACAAAATATTAATGGCCCGAATGCTGTCAGGTTAAAATATGTATCACGGAATTCGAGGATGATACGGTCATATGCTCTAGAGTTCATTAGAGGTTTAAATTGCTACAGATACCGCTATTTTGTAATATCGGCATATCAAAACTTAATATAAGCTTCAGTTTGAGAAATGATTGCAATGGCCGATTTTAAGCAGAACTTGTATTTTTAAAATAGGAATACTTCTATAGCAAGTCTAGTTTTAATTTTATTGTTTTGTTTAAAATTTATTTAGCAGGTCAAATGTAACCGGCAACCGATTATTTAATCTTTGAATAATATGATATGTAAATAGTAGCTGTGGTTCTGCACATTGCGCCAATATGATTGTAGTGTATCACGGTGCCTGATTTGAAATTTATTATAACATTTGAAGGGTTTGAATTGAACTTGTTGGAGCCACATTCTTAACACAGAAGTAGTTGTATTAATTCGCATCAATTCAATTTAAACTGGTATAGTTAACATGCAAATCAAACTGGTATACATGCAAAAAAAAAGCTCACACTTATCATGGATTTTATCGCTGCAAACTTCATGCTATAAATTAGTTTAGTCCAATGACACTGCCGCAGCGACATCAAAGAAAATAAAAAAAAGGAAAAATTCGTAAACTTTTTACTTTAATTTTCGATTATTAAATTTTTCTAGAGTAAAATTGTATTCAATTTATTTTCTGTCGATCTCGTAGTCTTTGTTGAAAATGTGAAAGGAGATTAAAATTAAATTTTGTGTTCAAACATAGTGTTTAAGTACAAATAATACGAATAAGTCTCATCTCGTTTAGGTTAATTACGTGTAAAAGAAAGAAAAAATTGTTCGCGTCGTGAGAATAAAGAAAATCTGTAAAATCGCGGATCTTTATCTGTGTCTTCGAATATAGTTATGTCCGATTCGGGCAATGATGGGCAACGTGATTTATGGAATAGTGATTTTCATAATCAGCCACCGTCCCATCTTCTCTCCAATTTGTATGCGAATCAAGAGAGTTTGTCGTCATACACAAATTTGACACAACAACAGCAACAACAACAACTTAATCATCCTCCAGCAGCAACAACACAATCACCCGGAAGTAATTATACGATGCTGTCGGTGGGACACGGGAATTATCTCAAAGTGTACCATAATACGGATGAACGAGAAGATTTTACGAAATACGAGCTGTTCTCGAGTAAAACTTTTATTCCGAATTCCCATAATATCATCAAGCAGTTGAATAGTAGCTCCAGTAGTAGTATTGGAAATGATGGATTAGGATGTGGTAGTGGCTCGGGAAATTATGTTGCTGGGCCAAATACAAATTCTCTGTTAAATCAATTAGTTGGGAATTTTAGTGGATCACAAAATATATCTGGAACATATTCGCCATTTGGTGAGGCGATGACTATCCCGCAACAAAATCCAAATCCATCATTGAGTATGAATCACCATACACATCATCACACCACATACATAAACGAACCGCAGAATATCGTGCTCGTGAATAATTCACCAGCTGCGCCACTGGCCACCAATTCAATCATCCTGAATGATAATTTAGTAGATGTCAAGACGAAGGTAACGCAAAACCATCAACAAGCCGAACCGATAAAGAAACCACGTATTGTGGCTGAAGTCAAGCCAATGCGAATGTCCTACTCGGATGTATTGAGCCAGAATGTTTCAATTAATGCGAATGAAAATTCTGCAAATACTAATTCGGCGAATATTTCCACTAACACGCCAATTAAATCAACTACCGCTTCCGCTAATATAGCCACTAATAGTAAATCCGCTAAAATCACTAATTTTACGTATGATAAGAAATCAGACGATAATCGCAAAAAAAACGGAAGTCAAAAATCGGTTGTAGGTTCAGCTGGTGGTAATTCGGTTGGTTTTGGCGCAGCGGCGTTAAACGGAAATTTGAGTAGCAATGAGAATCAAGCACCACAAATTCAATCAATTTCTAGTGTCGACAAAGATAGGAAAAACGCTTCGGCAAGTAGTGGAATATTCGATAGTGATTCGAAATCAAAACGCAAGGCTAACAAAGTCTTAAAATCGAATAAACTCGCTAATAATTCAAGGAACGATAATTTTCGTAAGGCGGCCGCATTTAATATCAACAACAATAATCTGGATGAAGATGATAATGATGAGGATGACGATGAAGATGACGAGGATGTGGATTATATGAACGACAATGAAAATAATAACGAATACTATGGCGTTACTAAAACTATTGATCCGAATTCAGGTAATAATCCTAATATCGAAAAAATCCAAAACCCTATTAAGAAAACTCGTCTCTCAAATCCGTCAAAGAATCTGAAAACTCAAACTAAACTATCCGCTTCGTCGTCGACGTCAAAACGTTCATATAAATCCTCATCGTCTATAAATCGCCGGTCTCGCCAATACGTATTCTTACAAAATATGCTCGAAAAGTGGATGGAATGGATGCTGAAATTTATCAAGTGGCTCTTCGTACTAATCTCTGATATTGTACTACTCAGTTTTAGTATCTTGTGGGATCATTTAAATTTTGTTGGAAAATATTTGATGAATATATGTTCGCATGCCCGTAATGAAATTAAAAATAACAAGAATAACATTTTTCGCTTTACTCTGAATTGGTTTAAGAAAAGTTTTAAGAAATTTGATGCGCGATTTGCAAAGACATCGAATTGGGCCATATGGCGAAAGATATTTATGAAAAAAAAAGTGGTTGAACCTGTTTCGGATTTCTATAAGAATGGACGGCTGCCGCAGACTGGAGATGAAGCGATGTACTCGTTGTTAAATTGCAAAGGAAAGGATGCTTACAGGCGAGTGAAATTATTATTAGTTGTTTATTATACAATTCCAGGTTAACGAAATTTGAAACTTTTCGTTTCAAATCATGTCCGTGATATCAAAGCGATTGAATCAAACCTTTTTTTTCAAAATTCTAACAACGAAACCTACATTGAATAGTGTGATCGTTCCAAAAATAGTAATTTCTTAATTCATCTTCATGAAAATCATTCAAAGTCAGTTTGGAGAATTGTAGCTGATTTTTCATTCTGTGGTATACATGAAAGACGACCCCACGACCTTGCGATAAAGTGTCTTAAACTTCTATTTTGAAACTTAATCGTACACTGATTTATCGCAAACAAAATCTAGATTTGTTGGTCACATCCAATTTCGCACATTAACAGTCCATGTTTAAGAATATTAAAGACAGCACACTTAGAAAGGGAATTTTTTAATACTACATATAGTGCTATCTCAGGTGGATTATTTTAACTTGAAAACGGTGTTTTTTTTTCAGTATACTTGGTGTCGCACCAGATTGTACACAAGAACAAATACGAAAGCATTACAAAAAAATCGCAGTGTTAGTACATCCGGACAAAAATAAGCAACCGGGTGCCGAGGAAGCATTTAAAATACTTCAACGTGCATTTGAATTAATCGGAGAACCAGAAAATCGTAAATCATATGATCAAAGTGTAGCCGAAGCGTTACACGCTGAAAAAGCGTGGTCAGAACTAAATGATTTACTAGCACAACTCCATACTAAGATTGCCGAAGCTGCTAATACAATACGGTAAGTATCTATGATTTGGGTTTTTCTTTGGTGTGATATCCTTATTTATTTTATTTTATATACCACAGTTGTAGTAGTTGTGGCTTACGGCATCCTAGAAAACCAACTGGTCGACCACATTATGCAGCTAGAGAATGTAATTCATGTAAAATTCGGCATTCAGCAAGGGAGGTAAGTACAAAACATACAATGTACAATAATTTATATTTAATTGTGCCATATTTGGTAGGGTGATATATGGGCCGAAACAAGCTTCTTTGGAATACGTTGGAAATATTTAGCTTTAATGGAGGGCACTGTGTATGATATAACGGAATGGGCCAATTGTCAAAAAAGCGCTTTGGCACATTTACAACCGAACTCTCATATTGTGCAATATCGTATTGTTTTGGGCGGGCAACAACAGCAAAATGAGAAGGATAAAATACGAAAAAATATTCCAACAAGGTGAGGAATTGACGTTATGCGCTAGAATTGGACTCTAAACTTATGTTTTTATTTTACAGTGAACCAAATTTAGATGACTTTTTAAATAATTTGTATGGTAGTCCTAATCAATCAACCACATCTTCAAGACGACGATCTAAGAAAAATTAAACAACCTAATTGTTACTTCTACACACTAAACAACATTTTTTTTTGTCGAATCGAATAATTAAAAAAAAAAATACAATTTAAAAATATATTTTTTGTTCCATATAGGTAAAATATTGTAATATTGTATATTTTTGCTAATAACGCTGATAAACAACTAAATAAAATCTAAATCTTTTGATTAAAAATCGAACCACTAATCTGTTGCTGGTTCTTCTCGACTCGATTTCTATTATACTAGCCACTATTTACGAGTAAAAATGCGCGAGAGGAGGACAATTTAAAATTCTTCAATGATATTTTTTAAGTGAAACTAAACAATAATCTATTTTTTAATTTCTTTATATTCGTTATTTATCGACACACAATTATTATTAACAAAACAATAGTTAATTTTTGTTGTTATTATATTCTTAAAAAATAAATCTTTAATTTGTGTTATAATCTGAAATAAAATTTAAAAATTATCACAATTTTGATTATTTATTATCGATGACGAGATTGTGACAAATAATTAAATGTAATACAAACAAAAATTATTAAAATGAGCAAACAAATATTTAAAAAAAATGAATATAATTAAATACAAAATCGTTGAAATGATAATAAATTGGAAAATGTGTTTTGAAAATTGCATGCTCGTTGAAATATTGAGCCACCGTTCCGAAGTCCTCGATGGCGAATAACCATTTCTATAATAAAGTTGTTGTATGGTTTGTGGTTTAAGGTGAGTCTGTAACTATGGTTTTAGCTTTAATTGCCTTCCCATATTTGTTATAAACTTTATGGCGAGGGTTTCAGCTCAATAAACATTTAATCCTTCTGTTATTAGAAAATAATGAGATGCGTTGTTAACAATTCGACAACGTACATCTAAAAATACCATTACACTCATATAATATGCTCCAATTAATATGTGATCTGTAAGGTTGGACAGCCAAGTTGTTTTCTGAATCTTACGGGAAACTATGTATTGTTATTGATGTTGTTGTGGAGACTATGTGAGCTGAAAGTGCTTTATTTTCCTGCATTCCCATTGTGTCTTCATTCTTCAAAAATGACTAGCTCCTTGTTTGGAATGGCAGTTTTACGCTTATAATAGAGTTTATATAAATCATAGAACTCAAATTTATACATTTATTACAAGCAGGTCTTGTGGCGCAATGGATAACGCGTCTGACTACGGATCAGAAGATTCCAGGTTCGACTCCTGGCAAGATCGATTTTTATAATTTTTTGTTATTTGTGTTATGTATTTGGAATTAACTTTTCAACTGGAGTTAAATGTTTTGAGTTAAAAGTTTGTTATGTGTTGTGTCAATGAAAATGAACTACCGAATTTTAATATTATCAATTAAATAAAAACCCGTTTTTTATTTTAAGCAATATTGATTCAGATTAATACTGCCACAAAGAATTTCAATTGAATAGTTGTTCATAATAAAATCAAAATGTTGAGTTAAAAAAAAACAATAGTTTTAAAATACAATCGGTTTGCTTTATTCTTAAGCCTTACAATAAGTACAAATCACAGACGTATGGGCATATTGCAAATACTAACTTTTAAAACAGTTTACAATTTATTCACTTTATTCGGATTAACCACTTTGCCTTCTTCATTCAAAATTTTACCCCGTTTTAAAGCCTCCTGTCGCCCAATTTCTCTCAGCTCGGCACGTCTCGTTCGTCTCTCTTTACGCGTTTCCTCACCGTGATAAAAATATTTAGCGCGAAAATCCATTTCCTTCCGCTTACCATTATCATCGTAATCCTCGACTGGATCGTACTCTTTAATCTTCTCGTATGTTAGCAGACGGCGTGAACTAAACCCGCTCAGCACTTGTTCCGAATTTGTAATCACTTTTAAACAAGCGTGTGATGGTAGTTTTTCTACAGCATAATCATCACGATAGACTGGAATCCAACATACCAGGCGGCCATTTAATTTAAGGTGTTTAGCGGAAAATACCAGAAGATCATCGAACAGCTCGTCTAAATTGTATGAAGATGTAGACGGAAAATGTGGTACATCGTCTTTAGCTTTGGCAGCATTTTTACGTTTGGATTTTGTTTCGATTTTTTCTGTTGCCTCACGAATGCCGTACGGTGGATCTGTTATAATGCTATCCAGTTTAAAGTGTTCACCCCAAACTTCCAGCGAAAAATCGGACACAAGCACATCAACATATTGATTTGTACAGTTGTACTGCTCAAAATTAGCTTCGACACATTCATCTTCCTCGCGAACTTTTTGTGATATTCGGCTTGGTTTGGTTCGGCCATGCAACATGAGGAAATCTATATCAGTGCCCATTACATAGCCACCAAATTTCGCCGCAGCTACGAGTAGCGAACCGGTGCCAACAAATGGATCAAATATTAAATCACCAGATTTGACGAGTGCTTGATTAGCCATGAGCAATGAAAGTTGTGGATCCATTGAAGTGTTTCCGATAAATTTTCTTGTTTTAAGGGATAGCTCGTTGATTAGTGATCTTTGCCCGTCCATAATCCATCGGCCGAATAATGTGTATATGGGATCTGTAGGCACATCTAGTGGGTTTGTGCCATAATATTCGATATACCACCAATTTGTATTCGGATTCTTTAGGTTCACACCGCCCTTAACCGGAAGGTAATCAAACTCTTCTATTTTGGCCACTTTTTCTGCTTGTGTGAAGTGCTTGTTATACGTTTCCACTGTAATCTTAAAACTATTGCTCTTCTCAAAATACTTCGATAACTGATTAAAATTGCCCTTAATATAATTGTCGACCTCGCCATGAAACTGCTGGAAATTTGTTGAGTGCGTCCAATATTCTAGCACACAACGTAATGTAACCGAACGGGATGCAATATTCCGAGCCGATTCTTCATCCGGAAGCTCTACGAGCAGGAATGGCTCATTCTCTTGTAAATTTAAAACATGTTTCATACAAATATTCTTTAATTTGAGTATTGATTCAATTTCCTAAAATTAATAAATGTGATCTATCAATCAAAAGGTCAAACCATCAAGAGGCATTAAGTGAATTACATACCGCTTTACGAAATTCAACATGTTCCTGGGCAAACCATAAAATATATTTACGCCAAGTCATTTTAGTTTAATTTTAATTTATATATGTTTAAATTTGTATTTTTATAAATAAAAATCATTTGTAAAATTTGTAAACAAAACGTAGAATTTAGACATTACACGTGCTTTCGTTGACGTTTAAGTTTGGAGTGATTTACTGAATTTTCAATTTTGACAGAATGTTTAAGCTTTTTCGGTGTATAACAGTTTATAGATGTTAGCATTTTTTTCATTATTTAAAAAAAAATAGTCGTTTCACACAAAATTTAATTTCAACTTGTACGTAATAATAAATTCTTTATTGACAC
This sequence comes from Tipula unca, assembly GCA_951394425.1. NCBI lineage: Eukaryota > Metazoa > Arthropoda > Insecta > Diptera > Tipulidae > Tipula > Tipula unca. The sequence goes on along the minus strand of OX596381.1, from coordinate 15,271,472 downwards.
TAATCGGCGCCACACTTTATAGGAGAAGACTACTGGCTAAATTATAAAGAATATTTTATTATTGGTCCCTGTGGTCAGGGAGCACTCACATGTCTCGTAAATCTAAACGGTTGCCCGGCTGGGCTGACACTCGCATCCGTAAAAAAACAACTGTTTGTAATGTCAACAATAGGAAAAAATTAATACCGGCAAACTAACACTGGATCCTCTAGTATTCGGTCACGAGGTTAAGGATCGGTATGTGGAACTTGCAGTAACTAGGATCATTAGAAGGTTCAATCACATGTATGAAGGAGAAACGACTGGAACTCGTTCCTCTCCAAGAAACTCGCTGTTGATAATTTGTGTACACGAGCCCACAGAAGTCAGCCAGACCCACGATAAAAACTTATTTTATAGTGGCTTGGACGATTTGATGGGTTCTATACAGGGATGGGCGTTTACGCGTCATCTATTATTTGCTACATTTCGTAATAAAGCTGAACAATTTGTAGACGCTAGCTCAGTCTTTCCATGGTGAAGTGGCAAACAAGACTGAATAAATAAAAACACGATGACAGTTTGAAACTATTCATGCGTCATTTGTCAAAAAGAAACAAATGAAACAATCACCTCTAGATGAACGCTTTTACAAAATACTCCCGCGAACTGGCGCATTCGATTTCAAATCGCTAAAATATCGTAGATTGTTGACGTTATTTTAATTGTTGACGTTGAGAAAATACACTGCCAAGTTACGTTTTATATTTTCCGTGTCAACCGCGTAGATTACATGGCGTAAACTACCTCGCCCATCCCTGGTTTTATACCCGAACACGATGTTAGACTGATGATTAGGGACTTTCATGCTAGATAGCTGGCAGATATCCGGCCAGCTTGTGTGTAACCATCGATCCGTACTCCCAACAGAGGCTGATGTACTTTGCAATTACTCACGATCTCAAAGTAGCAAGCACATTCTTCTCACACAAACAGATGCATTCAGAAACCTGGACCCATCCTCGCAGAACCAACGTGTTAATTTCTAAAGGGTGATCTCTATATTTCATTTCAACATCCAATATTAAAATGTTGCCCAGTTTGGTTTAAGCCCCATCGACCATTACTGCCCCAACATGCGGTGGTAAACAAATTACCTAACTTGACAGTGTGGGAATTTACGTTTACTTGGACTAAGACATTAGGCGTATCCAGCGCGTTGAGGTTCCACCGAGACATCTTTCGTAAAACTGAAACATCATATATCGCCAATCCAATCAGGTGTTTGCATATGACATATGCGTATGATTGGACTGAATAGCAACGGAGTGAAAAAAATACTTCATCAACTTGTAGAGTTTTCAGCTTCTGTAGGACTCCAGATCAATGAGTAAAAAACGAAACACATGATCTCTGGTTAGAGGGACAATGGCACACTAGATTTTAGTAGTGGCCACTTCATGTTTGAGGGAGTGAGAAAGTTCAAATATTTGGGCTCTCTTATCACTCCCGATAACAGTGTGGGTGAGAATATTAAATTCGGCTGGCAGCTAACAGTCGTGCTTTGTATCCTCTAATTGGCTACTGCTAAAATCTAAACACCTATCAAGTGCCGTGAAGCTGAAGCTTTACAAAGCGTTGATTAGTTCCGTTGTTATGTTTAGATGTGAAAATTGTGCGCTGACGGATGAGTACGAGAGATGTCTCCTAGAATTTGAGAGAAGAGTCATGCGTGTGATTTATGCCCCAATATGCGAAATAGATGGCACATACCGAGCTCTGTGCAATATCGAGATTAAAGATCTGATAAAGATCCCCGATATTGTACATGAAATAAGATTTTAGCGAGTACCCTGGCTCGGTCTCGTTCTGCCTGCTGATCCGCAACGAATTGTGCAGCGATCTCTGAAAGAAGAGCCAACATATGGTAAGCGCAGAGGTCGTTGCAGGGGACGATGGCTCCACGATGTAGAGAACGACTTTGCTTCTTCAGGTTGGCTAAGAACGTATAAAGACCAAACCCAGCTATTCTTGAATTTTAGAATGTTGCCTAAAATTATCTTTTAGCATTTTGCAGCTGAAAAACGTTAACTTTCTAATGATATTTAAATTGTTGGTTTGGAGCTAATCACATCAATTACCTTTGAGTTTGAACATTGCAATAGAAATCATGTTGTCGGAAAAACAGGATGTTGCTCTTTCATCTACATTAATAGAAGAAATAATTTTTCATGGATTACAAACTCCCCAAGCGCTTAGTTATGCGACAAGATAACTGCCCCAATGGAAGATTTATGAGGCTTGACTGTGAAAAAATAGTATTGTTTATTATTAGTGAAAATTCGATATTATAGAAAATTTAAATAAGAATAAGATTTTATATTTTTATGATATTAATGAGAGGAATATTTCTTATCTTAGTGCCAATAGAACAGCATTCTTTCCATAAAAAACAAATCAAAGTTTGTTTTACTTCTAAGTAGTGTTATTTTTGACTAGCAAACGATTTGCTTCCTGGTCGGATATTATACAAATGAATAACAATTTTTTATAATAATATTTTTTAATCATTTTATTTATTTTTTTTTTTAGTTTTTTGTTTGTTTTTAAAATTTTTAAAAAATAATTTGTTTTAATTTTTACAATATACAATAGAATTCTCATTTTATAATTATTTACAAATTAATTTACAATAATATATTTATTTATATAATATACTCTCTTATATTTTTATACAAAATGTTTTTAAAAATACATAATATAATAATATATTTCATTTATATTAGATTTTTTTTTTATTGTTTTTATAATTTTATTAAAAATATTTATTATTTATTATATAATAGAATAATAATAATATTTATTATTGAACCGAAAAATTAATAAAAATTTTATACAATCATTTTTTTTTTCTTATCACAGATTTAACTACAAAAATATTTTAATTTATTTATTAATGATTAATTAATAAAATAATAAAATGAACGAAGAGCAAAAAAAAAATTAAAAAAAAAACACATTTAAATTAATTAAGTTAAGCAAAAAAAGGATAAGAAAAAAATTTTTTGATTTAGACAATTTTTTTTACAAATAACGAAAAAAAATTTGTTAAATTTACACAAAAAAAAAATCCTTCTTGCACTTTAGTTACGAAATTAGACGGTAGGTGTACGCGATAAAATACGAGATATCCGATTGATTGTTTTGATGAACAAACAAATAAAATAAATAAAAGAACGTAACTAATAAATGATACATGTCCATTTACATTTATCTCACAGAGTACACGACGCCATTTTGTTTAATTCATTACAAGTAATTATTTTGAATGAACACACGGAACTAATATTAAATAATTAATTAAATAATAAGAGAACAATTAATATATTTTAATTATTAAATAAGCATATTCCTGAGCTGATTTGACATTTAATTATATGTAGGTATATATATATATATATATATATATATATATATATATATATATATATATATATATATATATATATATATATATATATATATGTATATACATATAAAACTTTTATTTCATTTAAATCAAAATAACTACTTTTGTTTAATTAATCATAAATTGTAACTATACAAAATGATAATGATAATTATAAATTTATTTATTACGTAATAATGGCAATTGTTTTATTTAAAAAAATAAACCGAAATAAAAGGAAAAGCGGAAAATGTTTATAAAATTAAAAAAGATCGGCCATTTTGTTTACTTTATTTTGTGACGCCATTTTGTTCAGTAAGTAGAAATACGCGTGCTTTGTCAATGGCAGTGTAGTTGGAATTTTTTTTTATAACAATATGGACGATAGAATTATTAATTAATTTCTATTTTTTTTTTTGTAAATTACCAGTAAATGCATTTTTGAATATTTAAACATATTTTCCCTAATTTTTGTCCTACCATCCATTTGTAATATTTTCTATTTTTGGACGTTGTAAGCTTTTTATCAGTGGACTAAAACACACGTTAATATTAACCGGATGAACGGGTGGTATTGAATTAAATGTTTTGTCAAGTAAATCGATACCGGTTAAATAAGGTAGCAATGCGTTATATTCTATGTTGAGCGGTACATAAAATGTACCTTGTGCATGCAGAGCAAACACAGGCACCGAAAATGTATGCCCACCCGAAATTTTTGGATATTGTGACTGAAGGCTGTTGATTAATATTTCACTTTTTATTTCGGTAATACCGTTTGTGGTTGGTTTCTCGTCACAACTGCTGCACTCGACCGAATCGGGCAACATTTTCTTTTTCTTTGGATTAATGCTGCTACAATCGCCCGTGTTTATTTGATTATTGTTCGAGGATTTTGATAGATTTTCCCCCACATGATGATCTCCGTTATACGAGCATATCCCGTTCACAGGTGTATGATGATCTTCGTGCAAATGATTATCCTGCGAGAATCGTTGCTGAATATAATTCTTGTATTTATAATTATTGTTATTGTGCTCAATATCGGTTGAGGTCTCAGAGAATTTACGCATTCTCACCGTGCGTAATACACTCTCATGCACATTTTGTTCTTGATGAGTGGACGAAGCTCGCCCATTATCAACATCCATACAATTGGCATCGATATGAATTATTGGTGCTGTTGATGTAATAACAGCGGCTTGTTGTGGTTGCGACCGAAAACTTAAATCTTTCACATCATGATGATCAGCACTATTACTGTGCTCAATATCAGACGGTACCATGTCGCGTAATTGTGTGAGCGGCGCTGAATGTAAATAGCCGTTCGGACTTTCGCTTGACGCGCTGATGTTATCTGTGTTTAGGCGTGATTTCAGAAAGTCACCTAGGAAGAAAAAATAAAAATAAATAATATTAGTTTTACCGAATCATTGCGTACACTATTATTTAGACTTATATAAATAAATGCCAAGATTGAACAGACGCAGCGCCGAATAGAAATCAACCCAGTCTACTTTTAGCAAATACAAACGAGATAAGATAATTTTTTAATGTTAACTTTTCTTATCTCGATTGATGTCACAGTACAGATCGCAGATTTATTGTATTTTGTGAATAATGAAGCGAATTAAGTAACAAATTTCATATATGTATAACAATGTCCGTATATGCTAATGAATTAATTGATTTAGATCTAACCAAAAATGCAAATGTTACAGGAAAGTAATGAAGTGTCATAATTTCATTGCCATATTGTATACACGCTAATTAACTAACCTTTCATTATTTCATTGCAATGATCTTTTAAATGATCCACCATTTGATAGCACACCTCTTTCGAATAGCTGGACAACATAAATTTGGTGGCTTCTTGCAAACACTCTTGATAGCCGAGACGATACTGTTCGGCACGTATACCCTCCTTATTCGTGTACTCCTGGTTCTGTAAATGCTTCATGTGCCGTATTGCCATCTCGATGATTTCGGTTTTTTCAACACGACCACGTCCTTTACGCAAATATTGTGGCGGTATTAAACGTGATAGATCAGCTAAACATGAATTCATACGATCACGTCGTCGTTTTTCAATAATACGATGTGATAATGGATCTTGCTGAAAGTATACAATAAAAATAAAAATGTTGTTAATTATAAATTTGCTCACACATTTTTAGATGATCGCATGCGCACACATTAACATATTAACATATTCGCACAGACGATCGCATTTATAATTTTTTGTTTTTCTGTTTTATAAACTTTGATAAGCCGTATATATATATATATATATATATATATATATATATATATATATATATATATATATATATATATATATATATATATATATATATATACAATATACTCGCTCGATCTGGAATTGAACGGGTTTTAACGTGCGCTAAAATCACATGAGCTTAATGATGTTGTTAAACTTTTAATTGGAAGTGATCTTCGTGTCTTGGATTTTCCATTACCATAATTTCAGCTATTTTTGTCTTCCTATACGCGTGATCGCGTAAAAACTAGTTTTTTAATAAAAACATTTTATTAAAATTTTTATCGCATTCATTTAATGTTAACAAACTTATGAACAATAATAACAAAAATTGGAGAGTTCGAGTTTTGCGTGTTTTTTTTTTTTAAATGTCTATACATTTATGGGACAATAAGTTATAAGAGAGTTTATATATATGTAAATACTTTGTATCTTAAATTAATTCAGAAACTGCTAAAAATTCGCCAAAATATGAATATTTAATTTGAGTCGCAGTATTTAAAAAATTCACGTGATCGCCAGAAATTAATTGTATACAGTTTTTAATGTACCTATTTAGTTTATTAAATAAACCAACGTTCTTTTGGGCCATAGGCCCATAGCAACGCGATAGCAAGCCAGGAGAGTACAATGAATTTTGTATACAGTGTTTAACACTGATTAGATTGTTAATCTACATAATTATCTATATTATGCGGACTTGGACACCTTTCTATCGTCTTTAATTGTTTTATTGTCTATTTTTAATTAATTTTATTGCCTGCCAATTTAAATTTTAATATTAGTATATATGCAAATATGTACTTAAATATATTTGTATATCGAGAATAGAAATGGAATTATTAAATAAAAATTAAAATAAATAAAAAACAAATTCCGAATCATTCTAGTTATTTATATAATTATTCCGAGATATTTGTTGATCGTGGATTTTTCCACTTTAAATTTAAACCTACATAATTATATCGTTTCTAATGTATAAACGGTGTCATTTTCATTATGTTGATGCAATAACTTGAACAATCGAGTAATATTATTAAAGCTTGAGATCATCTTAATAATCTTGCGCATATGCACAAAGAATTCTGCAATATAAAATTACATATTATATAGGCATATACCAGCCCTATAAAATTTAACTCATCATTTTACATCAAAATAATGAGTTGTGTAGACGTTTAGACTATATAGACGGTCACTTAAAAATAACTCAATGAGTCAATCAAATATGATTCTGGTTTTGAAGGTCACCTTGTTATCTATTTGAAAACATAATTAATTTGTCCATGTACTTAGTACTGTTTGACAAATAAATTTACATTGCCGATAAGAAAATACCCTGATTGTTAGACCGAAATTGTTTCCCAATTTCATGTGTAAATCATAAATCAGAATATATTTGCAGATTACGCGTTGTTTACGGATCGTAACCGGCTTTAGTCGGGTCGCCCAAATTAATCCTGATACAAGCTATTATAAACTAAAACTTGACCTTATACATAATATATAGTTGTAGAATAAGGCTAACAGCTTTACTTCTTACATCAGTATATACCGTAGCCCTTTCAAACTAGTATAGAGTTAAGCGGTAATAGTCGGTGTACTAATGGGCATAATACACAACCGTCACCTCTATATAGGTAAAAATCTAAAATCCACGTACTCTAAAATTATTAAATTGATTTGGAAGGATTTCAGTTGAATTAATTAGTATTTGGAATTTAGTTAATTGAATGGAAGGACTATTCGGCAAGGCTTGATAAACAAATTGTATTAGGATTGTGTTCTGAAAATTTGAATAGCTGACTTTAAAACAATTTAGTGAAGGCTTCCTAAAGTATGAATTTCAATTTTTTATTTATTTTAGAAATTTTTGGGTATTGTGAAACGTTCGGGAACATTAGAAAATTCAAATATTTATAACGAGATTTGAGTGTATCGAATTTTAGTTTTTTTAAACCAAAATTCTTGTGTACCATATACTAATTGTGCTTTAATCTTCCTAATGTCATCGGAATTTTGACACGGAATTGAATTCCTTCCACGCAATATATAATATCTGATGTGGAATCTTTATTCATTGATCCAATGCTATAAGGGTATAACTTCAAGAAGCGGTTAATTGGGATAAAATTTTAAATAGGAAGGATGTTAACGGAAATGTCGACCAATTTTATGAGACCAAATTGCAATACTTTGAACTTCATGTGCTATAACAAGGCACCATTCATCCTCCATAATTTATCATGGATGCGAACAAAAGCACTCCCCTACAACATAGCGGTGAATTTGAACTATACTTTAATCAAAATACAGGTCTTATTTAACTGACATTCGCATAAGAGCAAATCATATTGTAGTAAATTCCAAACAATTTTGGAAATATTTTAGATCTAAACAAATATTTTGATAAATCAATTACGCGATCTCTTCAATCACTTGTTAATCACTGCCGTATTCTCCTATAAATAGAAACTACCAAAAATACCACAAATCTTCAAGTCCGAAAAAAGAAATCACATCACCTGTAGAATATTCATCGTCATATCCCTCATTATTTAAACTGATTAGAATATAAAATCAATTAAACAAACCCAAATACTTTTGGAGCTATTTTAGAGAAAACAATTAACGGGTATGGCATTGAAATCCTGTGATCCACAAATTATATCAAACATGTTTGGAAAGTTCTTCAATCAGTTTACAAGCCAGAATACGGCGATAAATATTCCCAACCAAGAGATGACCATTACAACGTATCGATACAGACACCATAGACTGTAGCCGAGGACATTTAGCTCTAGCTTCTTTACTAAGCGACTATACAAATTTGGTAATTCCTTTATGCCTACAGTTCAAGCAATCGTTGAAATTAGGAGGATTTAATGTGAAGTGGAAAATAACCAGAGTTACACCAATATTCAAAACTGGAGCCATATTATAGGGGTATAACGTCAATTTCTTCAATCCCCAAATTATTTCAACTGGTAATATGTAATTCATTCAAAGCGGTAGTCCCCAGGTGCATATCATTATGCTAACAACATTTACTATAACCCACCTTATTGAGTTCACTTTGACAGACTTTGTCAATGCCTTTGACTCTTGGCTTTTCTGGCGTTTTTGTGGAGTGGTGTAAATCTTACCTGAGCAACCGTACTCAATATGTGGAAATCGGAAATAAAAGATTCAAATTAATTAAAGTTTCTTTTGGCGTACCGCAACGTTTCCATCTTGGCCCTTTGGCAGTAACTGATATTATACAGAATTCTATGGTTTTAATGTTCGCGGACGATCTCGAACTCTACAAGACTCTATAGAAAATATCGACGATACCATCAGCCTGCGAGAAGCCATCGACAATATGGTAATCTGGTGTGAATCCAACCTACTTTATATGAATATCATCAAATGTAGATCCTGTTGAAGAACAGCACCATATAAATCGTACCATTTTACAGAAAGTATTCGAAACTAAAGATCTATAGGGTTTACTCTTGTTGTAAACATGTGCTTCACAAAATACAATCTTCACAGCCATACTGGCTGTTTTCACTAATTCAATTTTTGAAACTTATCCGGAAATAATCAGTAGATGAACTACCAACAGTTACGCTGCCAGGGTTATTCAAAAATTTCAAAAGTGAAATCACAGGTACTAGCAGGAAATTTGTTGCTTAGATAAAGAATTACTCTGGTCAAGAGTATCGAAAATAAATTTTATTTTAAAATGCCTTCACTAGTAATTAAATTTGCATCTGGCCGCGACGACTTGTACCGGTGTTAAGGCTTCTAAAATGTGTTTGGCACTTTTGGCCCATTCTATTTAAATTACAAACAATCATATTCTTGTTTTCCCAAGAAACGAGACTTTAAAATTACCTTAAATTCTTCCACCCTCAAAAATAGAAGACTTCTATTGTGGACGCTGCATTTATTGGAAACGTCCTTCTCGAAATCAGTCCTGCGGATTCCGGAACGTCTGACTACTATGAGTACCGCATACTCTAAGTATGTATGCTAAAGTTGAAATTTTAATTTGGCAACAGTAAACTAGGCTATACCGAGCAAATAGCGCAGTGGTTAAAGCTACGACGTTTGGATCGGGAGGTACCGGGTTCGAATCCCAGGGTTCGAATCCCAACAGAGGCGGGATGCAAAAGGGATTTTTCATCTCAAGGTGATTAAATTGAAAACATCTATGACCCTTTGTTGGAATGTAGAACTCATGGGCCGACCCATCTTCCATGTCACTGTTCACTGTACAGGGTGACATGGAGCTATGCAATGCGCAGGTGGTATACTGTACTTGTGTGAATGGGATGAATGAATGGATTGAATGAATGTTGTGTGAATGTAAGGTAAGGCTATGGACCAAAAAAGTGTCTATGCCAAGTCCTTTTAAACACAATACAAACTAGGCTATTGTAGGAACCTTTAATAGTACATAATACATCGTTCAATACGATTTGGTATCGAATCTACCATTGTCAAATGGATTGAATTTACGCTTAAATCTCGTATCGTTAAAAGTTGCCAGAGGTTGTCCACCAGAAGGGATGCTTTCATCTCTGTTGTGACTTTTGGTCATTGACGGGCTTCTTGTAAAACTTCAGGGATCCGGTGTCATCGCACAAAGTTACGCTGATGACTTGATTCTGACAGTTTATGGTAAGCATTTGAATGTCTTATCTGATTTAACACAACACGCTCTTCTCATTGTACAACAGTAGTGCCTTGATAAATCTATCTACAACTGACTTAGTTGTATTCACTAGACGTAGGAATAGTGATGGATTTTCTGTGCCATCTCTTTTTGGGTGTAACATTAATAGCTCAGCCTATAGATAATATACTCTCTTGGAAGTATCATCTGGATTACAAACTACAAAAATCTACAGCGATTTTTTGGCAATTCAGAAGAGGTTTTGGTTACTCTTGGGGCTTGTCACCCAAAATGCTTTCTTTTATATACAAATCACTAGTTCTTCCAATGCACTGTTTCGCATGAAATATGGTGCGGCGTGGAACGCATTCGGTACTATAACGGGACATAGGTTAATTATTAGGGAATATAAACCAGCTGTGCCGGAAATTGACATATTTAATGACAGGCTGTTGTCTGAATTTAACTTTTACAAATCATTCGAGATGGTTTACCCATCGGGAGATATGTGGTTTTCACCAAACTTTCTCAAGCGGATATCTGAATCGCTGGCATTTTTTTCAGATGGCTCGCTTTCTGAACAGGGTGCTGGCTTCGGTATCTGCTGCCCATCGCTGGGTCTGAGAACTTCTGGCAGTTTGGGTACTTACTGTATTATTTCTCAAGCGGAATTAATCGCGTTTACTCGCATTACATCTATTAATTAAGCGGTTAATGGTAGACATATTATTTTCTGTACTGACAGTAAATCTGTCCTCAACTCCTTAAATAATCCATTGACCAACTCAAAACTGGTGAAGGATTGTAAGAATTTTATGAATCTTCTCTGCCGAAATAACAAAGTTATGGTCTTGTGGGTATACCTATGCGCATTGTGACATTGAAGGTCATGAAATCGCAGACAATTTGGCAAAAATAGGCTCACGTTCATGTTTCGTTGGACCTGGACCACCCGCTCCACTACCTCTTTACAATGGTAAAATTATAATCAAAAATGCTGCTTTACTTCACTTTTATAGCAAGCGTGGTTATCCATCCCCACCTGCTATAAGACGAAATACTTTATTAGTGAGCTCAATTCGAAGCTGACTAAGTACGCTCTTTCATTAAAAAAGGATACCTTATAAGAATACTAGTATCGATTCTTACTGGCCATGGCCGTTTCAAGGGTCATCTCCATCGCATAGGACTAGCCAGCAATGCCGTATGCGACGAATGCCTTGAAGATGATGATGATAGCATACACTTCATCGGCAGCTGCCCTGCTTTCGACTGTATTAGATCTCATGTGTTTAATTCCAGGACAATTCCTGTGCATCTACTATCCTTTCTACCTTGATTCAAACTTCTCCAATTAGTGTCTATACCATTGTGATATAATTATATCAAATAACACATGATTATTGGATGCAAAAGTGATTCTTCATCCTAATGGATTTCGATCAGGATTATGATGAACACAACTATGACCCTCTGTTGGAATGTAGAATTCATGGGCCATTGTATATGTCAGTGTAGGTTGGCATGGAGCTATACTATATGTGTAGATGGGCAAATTTAAAAACTAGAACCTGGAGCCGTTAAAAGTCTCAAGTCATATTTATAGACTTATCTAATATAAAATAAAATGAAATTATTCTCACTGGGCCGGTTTAGCCAAATAGTATACCTATATACACTTTATTTCCCAATTTCATCATAAAATTCTTTCGTTTACAAAAACTACATTTGATATACCACACCCAACTGCACACCATTAATCATATATAGTGTAATAACTATAATTATAATATTCGCGTTTGTTGATGTCGCGAACAACTGATAACTATATGTGTGCTACATTATTATAGGCAAACACACAAATCTAATAAATTATTTTTTTAAACGAATTAAGAAGTCGAGAAAGAAAATTATAATATTTTATTATTCTATTAATCATATATAATGTTCATCATAACTATATAATATACTATATGAAGCTGTATGCATGAAATCATCTTTAAAAGTATATCACGCGAGTTTAATAATCTTAAATACGCGAATAAGAAAAAGAATTAACCGCCGCGAAGAAAACGTCGAAAAAATAAATTAAAATTTTTTTTTTTTGCTTTTCATAACTCTCTGCGAAATGATCGCGTACATATTAAATAGAAAATAAATATTAGATTTAAATAAACAAACAAATATAATTTCGTCAACACAGTATATATATGTACATATAGATGCGAGTTTACAAATCTTATTTAGACAGTTTATGATGGCTATGTATATCCATAAGGAAATTATATCGATCTTAATAAATAAGTTAAGTACATCACCGAGATTAGATAACGATATACGAGTACATATACATATATTATGTATGTATTCTGATAATAATTTATTATACTTAAAGTTTAGTCGAACAATATAAATTAATTGCAAAAACTACTTTCGTTTAACAAATGTGTGTATCTTGACATTGACAGATAAAAACGCTGTTGTTGTTATAAAATAATCCGTTCATGTATTTGATATTGATAAGCGTATGAGGTGAATGATTGTTATTGTATATAGGCCTTATACATATATGTACATATATATTTGTATATACATATATGAGTGCAGACGGCACATTGTTTTGTTTTTAAAATAATGAATTATCTTATCGGTCACCTGTTCTTTTGTATTTTGCTGTGCGATTTTAGATAATTGAATCTACCGAAAAGTCCCTAATATGATCCGCACACCTCAGCACATGGTTTACATATATGTATCATCATTTAGCTTATCGTTAAAATTTTATATCCGTGTGTATTTTATGAATTACACAATAACCTATTGGCTGCCAAATTAAATTTTATAAACACATTTGATATCTACCAATATACCTTTAGGTATATATATTCGATACGTGTGATGGTTAAGGAAGTATTGAATTTTTTAATTAATTCCAATTTTCATTTTTATTTTTTATCAACGAAAACAATCAAACTCGTGACTTATTTCTGCCATCGTGAAAATTTTTGTTGTGTACCACGAAGCGAAAAGAATGTGATTGGAATTAATTTGTATACATATGCCATAATGACTTTTGTGTTGTATTTTTTTTTTGTCTCGAAACGGTGACAAAATACATGATATTATTATATACAAAATGGAAAGTTGGATGATCGTGTGGAAATTCAACAAGGCTATACATATGTATATATTATTTGGTTGACTTGAACTCGATACTGGAAAATTGTAAAATGTACACCGTAAGCGCACAACTTTATATAGTTGTGTGCACGTAAGCAAAAAATAAAATAAAAATAGTGAACAAATAATCAGCGAAATCGTGTCAGGGTGTGGATTGTGTGATTTAATAACGTACAACAACACAATAGTAAAAAATAAAATATATTTTCTATTTAATTGATATAATATGGAAATGAACAGCACAAAACTATAAATACAAATTATTTAGCTCGAAAACGTGATGTTTATACATACATATATGCGATTCTATATTACCGTACAAATTCCGAATATAATATTTCGCGCTCTAATTATATTGAACAGGATTTTCATCGAATTTAGGATTTTTTTTTTTTATTACATAACAGTCATTCGAAGACAAAACCATCTTTGTTTCATCCACACTTTTTGAAAGACTTTACAATTGTTTCTTCTTTTACTTTTTCCCAAGAATTATTCACCCAGGTACACACTTCGGTAATTGTAGGTCGTTTCATTCCTCCTGTTTCTGACTGATTTGGTTTTGTCATTCATTTGTTCCACTCCTCCCGCATGAAATCTTTAAATGGCTTATTAATTGACACATCCAGGGGTTGTAATTGGCTTGCAAGGCCTGCAGGAGTGACTACTATATATTAGGATTTATGTTTAATCTGTTGTATGAGCGGTTTTTTGACAACCCACCTGGACGTCTTGCCCATATCTTTTGTAGCCATAATTATATTCCCATTTCATCCATCCAACCTTTTTGTTGAACGTGAATTAAATTTTCACGAGGGATTTCATCTTTTGGTAATGTTTTACTTTTAAAGAACATAGGTGGTAGCTTTATACCATCCGCACACAATGATACCTTTTGAATCTACAGTAAGATTTAAATGTTAGAGGTACTTCATCCATATTAGCAATTTGGCTAAAATCAAAGTTAAAATTCCGTCTAGCTGATATAATGAATCTATGAAAATCAATAATTTTAGTTCCATAGTCAATCGGCATTTTTGGGGCTGGTACGACTGGTTTTCGTACGCTCGTGTCTCTTCATAAATCTGAAACACCAAGAAACTGATCCTGTCAAATCAACAATGCCATTTGCAGACGCATATTGTTTCGTTTCAATTGCCTTTCATGCTTTTTCCATTCTCGAATCAGTTTTTCTGTTGGTGGTGGACCAACATGTCTTGTCTGCTGTCTCTTTTGTTTTAAACTCATGTTCTTAGAAAGGTAATTAATGTAACTAAGGTAACTTAGTATAACATTAGTATAATAGTATAATATTGACATTTTCGTGGGGAACTCCCCCATTTATTTAAGAGTGATTACCCGATCGGACTCTAAGATGCACTTCGTTCTATAAGACGCACTCCAATTTTTTCTCGAATTTTTAATGTAAAATGGTGCGTTTCAATCAATGTAGCTCGGAAAACCGAGTATATTTACCAAGTGTGCAGGCACAGAAATAAAAAGTTCGAAAAGTAAAATATGAAACCGATGAAAATTTCAGCATGCAAACTCGCATGCTTACAAGTTTAGCTTTTGTCCGTGCTGCAGAAAGTATTTCTTACTATAAAGACTTAAAAAAATATTTCGACGCTCATGGACGGTTAAAATTGGATAATGGTTTGCAAAACAATTATTTGACAGAACTTTTGACAAAAAATTAAAATTTCCACCAAAACAGTAATGGAATTTTTTCCGAGGACCCAAAACAGAGTTGGCACTTCGCATCTGAGGTTACAAGTTGTTGGCAGAGTCCATTTGTGTAGTTTACTAAACATACAATAAAAAAATAAAGCAAAACCTAGAAAGTAAGAACGAGAGTTACAAAATCTAAAAACACGGAGATTTTTGATAAAATCGAGATATTTATAACTATAGGATTTCGATACGCTCCCGGAGAAAATTTTCCGTTTTCAAGAAACTTGGCTAACTATTATCTGTTTAAATAATTGTTTAAGTTAAACGAAATGAAAATAAAATATGTGTTGTCATAATCAATGTAATCATGTCAACAAATTTGTGCTACGTGCTACCTATAATTTTGAAAGGAAAATCGAGAAAAAACATTCTTCAAATTATATAAATATTTATTATTTATGTAGCTATTTGTATATTTAAAAAAAATTAATCTAAACCACACATGGGGATGCGCAGCCCATGAATCAAAATATGTTCCCTTGGTATTCTTTTCACGGAATATAGATATTCCTCCATATTCATATTTTATATTTTGGAATCTGATGTTGTAATGAATTTAACGTTTGTTTGAGCTTGTGCAGGCTCTATATGATGTACGATTAGAAAATCCATTTTTGCCAACATCATAAGTGCTAAGGAAATATCGAATTAGAACTAGGTAAATTAAAACATTCCGGTGTGTGCATCACATGACTTTATCATACAGGCGTGTATACAGACAAATTTTTCGTTGTTCTGGCTCAGCAAATATCTACAGGTGATACGGATTTTCTATTAAAGGGAATTTATTAGAGCTGATAACGGACAATATAATTTCTAAAAACTATAATTTATCTAGTTAGAAGCATAATTTACAAATTAATATTTAAGTAAAAAATTAATTCACAAAATTTTTCACAAAACTGTCAAAACTGCGTTGCTTATAAGAATACGTTGACCGATATTAAAATCTTGATCATCATTCAGCACATCTGTGGCCCAGATGAATTTTTACAAAAGTTTCTATCCTCTAACCCGGTTGAGATGAGTATGGTAAAGTAAGAAGAGTTTGCGTGTGCTTTTTTCCAAACAGGGGTTTTCAGATTATTTTTGGCTTTTTGTTTTCTGGATAAGATAGATAGCCAAACCTTTCAGATAGATATTAAAAGTAAGGATTAGAAAAGAATTATGAAATTTTAAATCCAGAAACTAAAAATCTAGAAATCGCCAGAATAAAAAACTATTTGGAAAGTAGTGTGCCGAAACATTTTTAAAGTTATAGTACCATAATTCCATTTTTGCCTTAGAGTGAGGGGCAACGAAAACTACGAATTCTGATTACATATACGAGTATGTATATAAATCACTGGAGCGATCGATCGCTACATTTGCTAGAAAATAAAAATACAGATCCCGCTTCTCGGGCAATTTTGTTTGAAAGTTATATATTTCTACGATACACAAGATACCCAGCTCTAGTTCTTGTGGCCATTTTCAAATCCAATTGCAGAGCATAAGCAAAGAATTAGAGAACTGAAAAATTAATCGGTCACCCGTTATCTTCATAGTCTTACAGACGATAAAGAAACTGAGTATTCTCTATGGAAAGCTACAAAAGCATTAAAAATACCAAATTATGAAATATCGCCATTAAAAGCAGGGTCAAAAAAACAATGTTGCCATTTTTAAACAGTGTTGCAAATGTTAAAAATGTGATTACACAATATTGTAAAGCTTTCCATTCAATGGATCAACAATGTTATAATATTTCCAATTACAAATACAATGCAAACATATTAGTTCGCATGCAAATATGAAACAATTGAAACCACATGATCACATGTGAGTTCATATATGTACTCGTATGTTTATGATAATTATTATGTACATAAAAACTTAAAAAGTATTTTTAACTTATGATATACAAAAAAACGAGAGCCAAAATGTTAAATAGTTGACCGCAATTGAGAAACACGTGATAAAGATTTTATAATTTCGTTATGTGAGTAATGTATGTGTTATTATGTATATATGTATAGCGTGTAAGTTTGTAAAGCAGTTTTTTTTTCTTGATTATTTATTATTTAAAAAAAAAAAATTGTGAAATTATAACGAAAACAACTAAATAAAATATATTTATGCTGCTTTATGGTACCCAGGGTCATAATATTTATTTATATATACAAAGTGTGATTATAATTATAGCGCAGACTTGACAAGAAATAGTAGTCATATTACTAATAAAATACAGTTATACAGTTTTCTTTGGGGTTAAGACGTTTACCGATTGTAGTATTATAGATCGAATTCCCATCATTCATCACCAGGGTCGCACGATCAATGTCACATTTATATAGTCATGTGATTGGCGTACTGTTGCACTATAACAGCCATCAATGATCGACTGTATTTGAAATATTTATTATTTTATTTTAGTTTTTTTTTTAGGTCGGACGAAATAAAAATAAAAAACGTTTATAAATAATAGTGTGGCAAATACTCTATAAATAACATATACTTTATGTATAGTACATAGACAGCATTGAACTATACTATACTTAGTATAGAGCGACATTTTAATTTGGTGTGATGATGGTGGATTACGAAATAGCTTATTGTCGTGTTCTACATATTTTATATTAAGCTCGTACGCAATGTACATATATTTCCATCCCGGAAATCGGGTATTTAATCAATAACAACCAAATATACACACACATGTGAATCTAAATAAAGTTTATTTATATGACTCAATATTACTTACTCTAGACGTTTTTCCCCGTCTACCAGGTGTATATTCCGCATCATCTTCACTATATGCGGCGGCTGCTGTTGAAAAATTTAATCCGGAATCATTGCAGTATGGAAATCCTGCTACAGCAGCCTCACTGTGAATAAAATAAAAAAAAAAAAACGAATACGTCATTATAATATTACTTTCATAATATTGTTATTAATTTATTTATATAAATTATATAGTCATGTTTGATAAATCAAATGTCATCGCCCACATATGTGCGAGAATTATTTATACAATATACTCGTATGTATATAAAAATATTTGTTGTGTATATTTTTGTTTGGTTTGACAAACTCATTTAGTTTCGTTTCAAAGTCATTTAAGTACTATAATATAGATTTTTATCGAATATCACGCTATTGTTACATATACCGGGCGTGTAATATCCAAAATTAGTATATAGGTACAGTATAATAATTTCTTTGAAATGATTCAAACCGATTTAAATTTTAAACGATAATAATCATTTACTGGGCGAAAATATAAAAATTTGCGTTATATTGTCCGATCGCACTTTTTCGCTCACGTGACTTTTATCACGTATACGCCATGTAAATCAAAGATCGTTACGTAATTTTCTAATTTTATTCTGTGTTTAATGTTTACACGTAAATAAAAGTATGTTTAAGGTTTTACCAAAGAAGATATACTAATAGAAACACTATTTGTATGAGAGAAATATACCCAAATAAAATAATTTCATATTATTTAAGTTGTTTTTGCAATTTTACGAGATACTATTACAATTTCGTCATGTCTCTTTCTTGCATTTACATTTTGAATAACACAGCAAAATAAAAAATAATAGTGAGCCAATTGGTTGACGAAAAGAAATTTCATAAAAAATAACATTTTAATGAATTATAATGTATTGGTATTGGTGGCAAATAGATCACAACAATAGACCAACAAAACATTTCAAAACGCAATTTGAGTTATTTTCAGAAATGTTACAGTACAGCACTCATTCATGTTATATTGAGATGTACGATTTATATGCGAGTATATATTTATTTTGGGGTCTAAACTGTATATAAGCAAAATATCAACATAAGAAATTATAATAAATCGGATAAATTTATCCCTACCTTCCTCGATTGTGTTTTAATTTTAAATAATGAAATGAAAACAAACATTTTTTTCATTTTTTTATTGTTTTCAATCAACCTGTGAAAAGAAGGAAGGGATTTCGTTTGTTTCTATTATATTGATATTTTAGTTATATACAGTATAGGCATCAAAATCCCTTTATGATAACATGGAATATCGCAATTAAAATTGTACATTTCCATATAATGTATGAGTTCTGCACTGTAAAACTTCTGAAAATGGACTTGTGTTGTGAATAGTTGTTGTTGCGTTGGTCTAAACAATTTGATATTTTCATGTTTATTTCATCAATGAAAATCGTATTGTAAGAGAAGATCGATGAATGAGTATTTTGATTTTAACTTTTAGGAATATATTTACGCAAAAACGTCTATAGGTTACTTCCGGCTTGTATCTGTAGAAGTATAGACTGTTTCTCTAGTTTAGGGGTAAAATTAAAAGCATCTTTTGGTTTTACGAAAATTGTCCTTCAAATACTTAACGTAATTTGTTGTTTTATTATTTTGCAAAGTGAAAAACAATCAAGGGTGGATTCATTTGAAAGATAAATGTTTAATTGAGTCCACACGATTGTCACAGCCGCGACTCCTCTTTTGAGAAACAGTCTTCCTGACAAGTTTGGAAAAGCACCTCATTAAAAGAAAAAAAAAATTTGTTTGATTTATGCTCAATTGAATTTATTTTTTAATTGCTCAAAATTTTTAATATTTTTGAACCATGTATTGGAGCTAACATTGATGTAGCTTTATTTTTGTTGTTTGTTTTATAAAATTGGCCTTTAAAAAGAGACCATTTAGCATTTTTTCATATTGACACAAGAATAAAAAACTTAATTAAGGTTTTCAAGTGTTCATAACACGGTTCTTCTGAAGGCATAATCTCCGGGAAATCTCGTTTAATAACATTTATGCAGGTTTCAGTTGCTCGTACACAAATATTTGATAAAAGACATTCCTTTTTAAATTTTTGATCAAATATTTTTAAACAAGTATTTGCAACATCAGCGTATACTGTTGTCGGCGCTTTCAAAGAACCAAAATTTGAAGATTTCTGGACATTTTTTTCTACTACAAAAGTATCAGAGATCGCTGGTATTTCATCATTTTCTTTAATCAACTTAGTTCGACACTCACTACAATTAATTTTTTTGAATGCACAATACCCGCAGCGTAGTATGAAATAGGAGGTTTATGATGGAGGTTTAAATATTCAACCTGAACTGAAACGTCTTCAGACTCGCATTCTTGTACTAAACATTCTTTGGATATAGATGTTGAAAATTGTCCAATTCTAATTCTATCATGTTGCCGTCATATGCCAAGCAATTGGAATACTCTGAATTAAATAAGAGTTTAGTAACAATTATATTTGTGTAATTAAAACCACCCATACCGCGCAATTGAGAGAAAAAAAATTCTAGGCCGTTTTGATTTGTTTTTCCTGTCAAAATAATTTCTATACCATCGCTTAATGTTAAATGGTCGATTAAACTTATCTGAGCGTTAATAGTAAGCTCAATGCCTTTAATAAATTTGAAATAATTTTCATTTTTAGAAATTATTTTTAATTTGCTTAGAAAACCTAAACTCTCTACTAAATTATATACATCGTTTCCTTACTTTAATGGTTGTTCGAAAAGCGGCATAGAGTTGAAATTTCGGCAATTTAAACAATCAAAAATGTTGTTAAATCTTTCCACAAATTTGGATGTTGATAATGCATTTTCCAAAGATGTACTTCAAATTTCTGGACACGTTTGTACCACGATTCGAATTGCACAGCTTACGGTGTTACTTAATAATTGTACGACCAACGAAACGTTCATTTTTTCAAACGAATTTGGGTATAAGTGTTTCCGGCCGAACTTAGGTAATAATTTACATTTGTTGATTGCATCTCGTTCGACAATTTTTCTGATTACATCTATGTATATCAGCTACTCCAATTTTACTATGTGAAATTTTGTTACATACTAACAAATGCATTTCTGGTCGATTTAATGATGTGTGGAGGATCGTATTGTGCAAAAACTTTTTTGCCAGCTAATATAAAATAAGAATGTGATACCGAGCTGCTTATATGCTTGCACATTTATGGCCCGCCCCTTGATCACATGTTAACATTATGACGTTTAACCCAATTTTTTCCTGATATACGATTATATTTTTTTTAATCAATTCACATAATTTTGAAGCAGTGAATGTCTTGTTAATCAGTACATAATTAATCACATATTTCCAATTACCTATTAGTGATATAGATAGACAATATGCTACACATATATTAATGAACTTTATTTTATAAAAGGATTATGCATGTATTGTTCAAAATAAATAATTACACAAAAATTTTTATGATCGTAATTTTTTTTTCTAAAAAAAAATCATACGCATCGTCCGTCTATATATTATTTTTTGATTCACACAAATAAATGTTTTCTACTTGACACGCATTTTCTTCGCCGACGATATATTTTTTATGCATATAGCAAAATCTTGCATTGATCGAAAACAACAAAAGGAACATTTTCTGTTTTCTAATTTTATTTATTTTTTATTTGTACAGACCAAAAATATTTATAAAAATTTCATTACAATAGAAATTAAGACGATATAATCCCCTAATATTATTAATGAATCGTCTTGCTTCAGACGAAAAACCAAAAATTTAATTTTATATTCTATAATATTGGTTTTTGTTAGGCTATTTTGTTGGATAAATTTTCTTTTTTCTTTCAATGAGGTGATTTTCCAAACTTATCAGGAAGACTGCTTCTCAAAAGAGGAGTCGCGGCTGTAACAATCGTGTGGACTCAATTAAACATTTATCTTTCAAATGAATCCACCCTTGTTGGTTTTTCACTTTGCAAAATAATAAAACAACAAATTACGTTAAGTGTTTGAAGAACAATTTTCGTAAAATCAAAAGATGCTTATAATTTTACCCCTAAACTAGAGAAACAGTCCAGACTTCTATAGATACAAGCCGGAAGTAACTATAGACGGTTTTGCGTAAATATATTCCTAAAAGTGAAAATCAAAATACTCATTCATCGATCTTCTCTTACAATACGATTTTCATTGATGAAATAAACTTGAAAATATCAAATTGTTTAGACCAACGCAACAACAACTTTTCACAACACAAGTCTATTTTATTTTCAGAAGTTTTACAGTGCAGAATTCATACATTATATTGAAATGTACAATTTTAATTGCGATATTCCATGATATCAAAAGGGGATTTTGATGCCTATACTGTATATAACTAAAATATCAATATAATAATAGAAACAAACGAAATCCCTTCCTTCTTCTTGCAGATTGTTTTCAATAAATAAATGAAAAAAATTTTGTTTTCATTTCATTATTAAAAATTAAAACACAATCGAAGAAGGTAGGGATGATGTTAGGTAGGGATAACTTTATCCGATTTATTATAATTTGTTATGTTGATATTTTGCTTATATACAGTTTAGACCCCAAAATAAATATATACTCGCATATAAATCGTACATCTCAATATAACATGAATGAGTGCTGTACTGTAACATTTCTGAAAATAACTCAAATTGCGTTTTGAAATGTTTTGTTGGTCTATTGTTGTGATCTATTTGCCACCAATACCAATACATTATAATTCATTAAAATGTTATTTTTTATGAAATTTCTTTTCGTCAACCAATTGGCTCACTATTATTTTTTATTTTGCTGTGTTATTCAAAATGTAAATGCAAGAAAGAGACATGACGAAATTGTAATAGTATCTCGTAAAATTGCAAAAACAAAACTTAAATAATATGAAATTATTTTATTTGGGTATATTTCTCTCATACAAATAGTGCTTCTATTAGTATATCTTCTTTGGTTTTACCTCACGTTATAATATCGCGCGGCATCACATGTTTTAAATTAAGGAAATTAAAAATCTTTTAAATTACCTTAACCTACAAAAAATAATATTTTCTTCATCTTGTAATTTCCACATCATAATTTTATAACCATTTAAAGTATTACGTATATCACGATCGATCGATATATATGTACATATGTATATAATGATCGATCGAATTATTTTTAAAAGTCACTAATGATCCGTAAATTATTATTGGAACAACAACATCCCACGGCAGATCGCGATCATCCTACAGTAAAATATTTGATCGAAATCGATCGCGACACACAAAATATATAAAACAAACGAAATGACATAGCATAAACTATTAATTATGGAATGTAATTATATATAGAGTTATGTAATCGATTATTCGGCAATTAGCCGAGTATTATAAATTACACGCGCTATTTTTTTTATAAAACGTGCGCTCTCGATTTTATGATCGTTAGCTATATACATTTTTGCATGCAGCAGCGGAAAAAATTTCAAACCGTCGAAGGTTATTTTGTTTTACATTCTTCTACTCTTTGTTTGGCAACCGCAAACTAACATTTCCGGATTGTAAATATTTTATATATATGTATACACATATATAGCGTATAGTTTATAATAAAAAATTGGTGAACAAAATTCCACCACCTATTATTATTTTATAAATACAAAAAACTATACCGAGCGCGCCACCACATGGCTATAAATAAAGTAAATAATAAAACAAAAAATTCAACCAACAAACCGACGACGAAGAATTGTAACAACATTTTCTCTTGGTCATCAAGTTTCTTACCTTACAAGCATAAACAAATATATTCACTTTATTTATTTTTAATTTCTTACTACATGCGAGTGTAACCATATATTCATGGTCACGTGATTTATACCTAAAATAAAAATGAGAGAGCGATCGCTATATGAATTTCAAAATTGTTTTGATGAATCAACACGATTTTTATTATAGCTTTCAGTTATGGTAAATTTGGATGCGGATTAATGAGTCGGCTATAAGTTTATTCATTTATTGTTATTATACACAAAGTTGCAACTCAGTTTTGGGGTCATCTTATATATGCGACCAAATGTAAACATTTTATTTTGTATAAAAAGCGACTTCCGCTTATTTCCGTAAACTTTTTTAAATACCTTGAAAATTAATGTATATTCTACGGATTTTATTTCATGCTGAATCATATACATATATTCGTAATTCCCTATACAGATTTGATGTGATTCATAAACGCTTAATATTTACAATTTATTGTCGATTCTTAGAACCAATCACTAAAAATTATACAATAAAATCAAATTGTATATAGATGGATCACGATTACTTACTAATCTTCTAGAATAACATTAAAAATGTCTCTAGTCATCTCGAATTCTCATTTCATTTTTCAAATTCTGAAAAAATAAAATATGTACGTTGAAAAAAGTCATCCATTTTCAGTTTTTCAAATCACAAAACAAAATTGTTCAGTTCTTTTTGTACTGTACGATCGGTTAATGTTCCGTGAAAAGTAAAATGAAAATAGTTTTCACTGAATAATAGACATATTCAAAGTGTTTTATATGAAAACTGATAAATGAATGAATATTAAAATTATAGTTGTGAGTGTTGTTTCAATTGGAAGTTGAACTGTGCTGGGATGTTCTATCATCACTTCGATTCGCTTCGATAGACACTTGTTTCTCTTTTTTCACGAACAAAATTGTATTCTATTTCGCAATTTATATTGTGATCATAGCCTACTCGATTCTATTTCTATAAATTCATTCGATAAAATATCACCAATATTTTTATTTTCGATGGCAAGTGAAAAGAGGAAAAAGAGATAGTTTGCAAATTTATTCTAACGGGCTGAGATCGCAATAGACAAAACGTAATTCAAAAAACGCAATGGAGCACAATTTTGTTCGTGAAAAAAGAGACTATCGAAGCGATTCGAAGTGATGATAGAACATCCCAGCACTGTACTTTAGAAAGTCCAAACTCAAATAGGTCCTCTATTCTAGTTGAGATCTTATGCATGCGAAGTATAGTGCAAATAGTGCATTTTGATCATTAATCACGGTGGTCCAACGGCGAATAAAGCCAAACATGGAGTTGGCTTTCGATACACTCTGATCAATTTGTCTGGAGATTGAAATATCACTGAAAAATATTACATCGAGGTCTTTGATTGTGGTGACGCGTTCAATTAATACCCCATTCATATTATAATTCATTATTTTGCCATTATCTTGCATTTTTGAATATTATTCGACTTATCACCAGCAATTTCAATGATTAGGTATCTTTCCGTTAGGTACGATTGAAACCATTTGACAAAAATTTATGAAAAGCCAAACTTATCAAGTTTCATCAATATCTGTCGATGTCGAATAGAATTAAAAGCTTTACTGAAATCAGTGTATATGGTGTCAATTTGCTGATGATTTTCTAATCGTGGTGATGCTAGTAAACTCAACTAGGTTGGTAGTTGTGGATCTGCCAAGCGTAAATCCATATGTTTATGAAAAGATAAATGTCTTAGAACTATTTTCTTAAAGGAGTTGCAGACTAATATTTCAAGTAATTTAGATAAAATTGAAGTAGTAGCAATCCCCCGATAGCAGGATTTTTCATTTCTTTTACCAGATTTGGAAATTTTTGTGTGTCTAGAAATTTTCCATTTATTAGGGAAAATTCCAGTTTGCAATGATTTATTAAAGAAGAGTTTTAATGGTATGCAAACTACATCGGTCAACAATTTAATGATGGACGATGGGATATTATCAGGTCCACAGCCATCTCCAAGTGATTTAATTACATCTAATATCTCTTCTTCAGAAATGGTTTGGGTATATATAGCATAATTAGCATAGCTGGTAGGTTGATTCTTACAAGATGAATACACATGACTCATTCAAATGTATAGTTGCCGGATATCTCTTAATTTTCTTCTTATTACTGAAGAAATTCCAAAAGTATTTGGGGTCATTTTTAATATTATTTAGAAATTTTATAGATTTAATGGCAGCTCTATTGTAGGCTTCTAAATTTACTTTAGAGTTTATTATTTTTTAATGTTTTCCCGTCTGATATATACTTGGATTATGCTGTCAGTTAAATATTTTACCTCCTGCAAACAGCCATTTAGAGAACTCATGAAAAAATCTGTTAATTTAGTGTTCAACACTTGACACAAATATCAATAAATATGATTGTCACGGGCAAACCAAGCTCATGAATTCATCATTATGCTTGGTTTACATGTAATAATTTTTTTATTTTATTTTATCACGAAACGAGAATTGACCCCCAGCTTATAAGTATATACTAGATATTGGGTTTTCCATTTGGGACTTGATAACTTTAAACTTTCACTGTGAACGCACCCTTACACAAATAACCAAACGGTCAGTGTCAAAACATTCAGTACACAACGTTTACAAGTAATTAAAATTTACTACAAAAATTCGGTGACTGCAACTTCAAGAGCGTTAATTCCAATTTTTAGTCAAGCGCATTTTTGGCTAAACGGCTTCGTTGTGAAAATCATCATGTGCTTCAACAAACACCACTTCAGCCACAAAAAATAACTGTATGGTGTGGTTTTCATGCTGGTGGTGTCATTGGACCGTTTTTTTTCGTTGATGAAAATGACCATCACGTTACAGTTAATGGAGATCGTTACAGAGACATGTTGTAACGTTATTTCTTTGGTCAATTGTATCAGACTTATTGAAATCTAAATTCGATGAACGTGTTATATCCATAAATGGTCCTTTCGATTGACCGGCTAGATCGTGTAATTTAACACCTCTAGACTTGTTTTTATGGGGCTACGTTATAGGAGCTCAGAGCCAATATTGAACGAGATAACGGCCGTTTCCGTCGAAATGTTTTGATTGTAAATGGTTAGCATTTTATTTAAAAAAATAGTTGTCAATTGGAAAACCCTTTACAATTAAGACTCATGGATTGATTAGGACCTTCACTTGGTGTTTGTCATCCATCGTGAATAAAGATCCATTTTCTGAGATTTTAATCAAACACCATATTTATACGGTCAAGTTTACGCCACATTATAGTTTATTTTTCTAGACGTCAACTGGAATTATTACCATATTAGTTTGACGTCACGTTTTTATATAATATTGTATAAGATAAAATATCACGTTGATCAGATTATTATAAAATCTTAAAAATAATTCAAAAACATTTTTTTTTATGATAAACACGTGTTAATATTAATAAATTAATCTTTATGTTATGATTTAACTGGGTTGACCAACCATAAGTATACATATGAAATATATATAATATATATATATGTCGTTTGTGCGATCAAATATCCACAATCGTCTCTATATAGTACAATCGCCCACATGTGGTCCCACAACCAATATCATTTCTATTTCCGCGGCTCATTACCTTACCGTGTGTATACATATATGAGTACATTGCATGTGTATAATAGACGCGAGATTAAAATTTCTACACGTGTATAAAACGATCATCACTTTTATTTATTTATCACATGATCATGTTTTATTTATTTTATATTGTATATTACCACAGCCAGTATTTATGTACGTATAGTTAGTGGAATGTATATATATACTTGGAAAAAGTTTGTTATTTATAAAACTAAAAAAAAATTTCGCGTGTCTGCACTTAAAAAATATAAAATGTTTTTGTGGTTATAATATTATTGTATGCGGTTTATAAATAATATAGATAAGTGTACCGACTATATAAGTATATACGTGCGGGAGAACCATTAATTAGGTTTCAATTAACTATACGGTCAATAGTTCCCGCTTTGTTATTCAAATTTGGGCTATCATTTATTAAATTCTAAACAAGAATGTCCTTCATTTTATATCCAAGAAAATAGATTCTTTCGAAATATTTGTTATTGATTTTAAGAACAGAACTCAATATTTATAACCAGTTATGATGATAAAACCACATCCAATACACTTTCGGGTTTGATTTTATGGAATTCCCTGAATTAATTATAACACACGTTATCATCAACAAAATATGAATATACATAAATACTTTATTTACAGATTTTTAAATCTTGTGTTGAGTTTGTTCAGGCGGCGGCGTCAACGATGATGATGATATGATACGGTTCTAATAAATAAATAGTTCTAACTTTTAACAAAATTATTAACAAAAAAAAAAATGTATTTAAATAATATTTAAGTAACATAATAACATGACACAAATTCATATCTTGTGTATAGTAATCCTCATAACACTCTGCAATCTCGTTTTGATCGAGAGAACCAACTTCTAATCTTCCAAAATACTTTATTTCAGAACTTCCACTCTAAATATAGTCTATAAATTATCAAGGTGCGACAGTTATAGGATTAATTAAAATAAGATCACAAAAACTCTTATAGTTATGGGTCACCACAGCAAAAATTACTTTGGTAGTCTACAGAAATAAAACTATCTTCACTCGAGTACTGTATCCGCATTTTATTGACACAGTGTATAATAAATGAACACGTTTATAAATACACATAACATGCGCTGCAATTATGATTTGTGTAAAATGTATCACTTTTTATGGCACAAATTCAAAAAATTGTTGGCCAAAATATCTGCGAAATACTAAACTTTAAACGTTTTCTATATACTCGCACATACTCGTATGTATACTCTTTTTTTAGTTTTTGTTGGCCTAATTTCAATTATCAGCTATAAATATTGATTATCGATCATAACAAATATTTTTGTGAAACATATGATTTTTGAATAACAAAAATATTTACAAATCGTATTACATATGTACTTAAAATATATTTCATTCAATATTTATACAGAAATAATTAAATCACCAACCAATTTTCTTATAAATAATGAAAATTTGCAATTTTCCCAAACTAACATATTGTGTCGAGAATTTAATTTCTCACGATCAGTGATCTCAGTTTGCATAAATGATCATTAAAATCCAAATTCCCATATATGGTATACTATTTCTACAGCGCATTTGAAAAATACGTCATTCAAGTCACGAGACATATGTATATGTACATATATAGAAATATAAGTTATCGATCTATAAAATATTCGACCTTTTAAATTTTACGATCATTCGATCGTAATTTATTTCATCCGCACATATTGTATATTTTGACAAGGCCTTAACAGGTTATTGCACACGCGTATAAATTATTCACATATAGCATCAACATTTCTGGTATTATATGTACGATAACAACACAAAACACTTAATACGTCAGATGCGCCAACTTCATATTATATATTGCGTATATAAACGTAGGTGTCCCATTAATATTCTATTAACTAGTTCTTGAGTAGAAAGATCGCGTGTTTTTATAAACAAAAATATTTGTATGTATAAGTAATTAAAAAAATAATACAGTTAATAAACCTCGCGAGTCGCATTATAATAGCGCAAAAACGACCCATCAAGGACGTACGTATATAGTATATACATACAGTATAGGTACATATAGTCATATACTAGTTTATTTATACAGGAAGTACGAATTTAAAAATTATACATTTTACTTATTTTAAAGGTTAATAGACTTTGTCTCGTGTTTTCTTTTAGTATAGTTTGTGCTGCTTTGAAATTTTTAATGAAAAGAAAATACAAGAAATTATGTACGAATACACAACGACATACACACACACACAAAAAATGAACTATTCAATGCTTCTATATGCGATGATAATCATCATGATGAATCGCGATCGTGATGGAAAAAAAAGTAAGTTAGCAACAAGCGCGAATTTCTTATTTCTATTTTCTTATAAAAATAAAAACTGTTGTATTATTTACAAAATGTGGCACGAGTTATAATTTATTTTTAGTATACGCGATGCGTGCTGTCGTTAGGCCTCCATTTATTAAAAAAAAAAATATTAAAAAATGTATATTATGTACTCGTACTCCATAGTGTAGGCCTTGAGTTATTTATTTCGCTATAGTAATCAATGGCTGCCACGTTTATATCACGCGAGGCTACATACATACATAAAATATGTATATCAAACAAAAGCAATTGTCTTCATTCCTCCACCCATATCGCACATGTATATACAACTTGACCCATTACACCCATTATGTACATATGTATTATAAATCACGTGATTTAATCAACTCTGTTTTGTCGTCGTAACATTTATTATATTTTGTCTTAAATAATGTTATAATTACGACATGTTCCAGTTTTATTTTTTACTTCAACCAAGATTTGTGTTACAAACGTGAGTTCGTTTAAAAATATAATTTGTATAATATGTAGCTATGTATAAATAAAAGAAAATATATAAATTATAAAACAACACACATAACAATATAATTTATTTACTGAACAAAATGGCGGTATTCAACTGTCATTATATTTTGTACGCAATTAACATGGAAAAACGGGGTGACATAAATTAATTGATTTGTATACATTGTATCGTATGTACAAAACTATTAATAATTTTGAGAAATTAATTTAATTTAATTACTTTTATATTTTTATATGCATATTATGCATTATGTAATTATTTCAATTGTTTTTGAGTACAAAGATCATGTTCTAGTATATATACATACAATGTATGTGCATATATTATGATAATTGTAGTTGGCAAAAACTTAACCTAATTATGTTTGTATTGTTTGAAAAATGTTATTTGGCACGATTTTATGATTACACGAATTTATATTTTTATTTTTTTGATTTAAATTAAATTAATTTTACGCTGACAATTATTTCATATAAACACAATACATTAGGCGCCACTGCTTATTTGAAATCGAAACGGTATGTAATGGGTGTGACCTTGTTATTTTGAAATATGTTCGACTCGTTTATTGCCGCCATATTGTGAGCAATACAAAATTACTATTAGCTATCAATTTTTATCGTCTGGTGTAAAACGAGTAAGTCAACTTTGTTATAGCTTGAGCTTATTTTAGTATGTGCATATGGGATTCACAGTGCTTGTGATGAACATAATACAAATTCAATTTGTAATTCATTTGTAAAATTGTTTGAGACATGTCAAATTATTTCATCTATATATTTATATAAAAATGGATCGTGGTTTGTTCGGATGCTTAAAACTTCAAACGACTGAATCAAATGGAATACTTCCTTCTCCGGGTTTGTTCGTAATTGCTACGCGAAGGTTTAGGAAAGAAGAAAAGTCGAAAGGCACTGTATTTCGTTTTTCAGTTCAATTCAATCGTTTGACAGCTCAGCATATTGTTTGTTCTTTCTGATTTGATAATTTGTGCTGTGCGGTACGGTTATATGACTTTCCGATATTTTTATCATTTTTCATTGATTTTTCGAGTGAAATAGTTTACATTTACGTGCGCGACAGTCAGAACAGATCAACGAAGCTTACAGTGAGCAACAATGATTGAGAAGAACAGATGTTCATGCTCGGCAAAGTGATGAAGCAAGACCACAACATGCGACTATTGAACGACAACGTCGACAACAACAAATTCCGGGAATATTGAACGTGCAGTCTTTCGATATAAGCCAAACATTTAATCCAGTGCACGCATCAGTTCAATTCAGTCGTGTGGTAGTGAAATTGTAAATGAACGAAATTACGATCCAACGTTCAAGGTAATTTCAGCAACATCAGCAATGAAAGCTAATACACCAACACCACAAAATACACTAACACGATACAACACAAAACTAATACTTATCTTGCCAACAAAAGACAAAAATTACAGAATTTGCCTCTAACTATATACAGATTATTGGGCAAATTTTTCATCTTGCTGGATCACTGTTGCCGCATCCAGATTAAGAACACAAATATCTGCAAATATACTTTCTTGGAGATCCACATGATGAAGTAAATCGGTGTTGTGCTATCTTTAATATAACGAAAAGAGAAATAGTCCAGCAATTGCGGCAAATGTTACACGAAGACAATGAGCTCATCAAACTGTTTACGACTTCGATGGAACAGATGCCATCCGATGATCACAGCATTGCCATAAAAGTGGACAAACAACCAGCAGGAACTCATGAACGACAATACTATGCACCTACAGTTAGTGAAATAACAATTGTTGTTGTTGATGATAAATCCGGCCAATGATTAGTACAATAAAGACTTTGGATGATTCGCCAAAACATTGACAACTGAGATATCGCCAATTGTTTTAACAATATGCAGTTGATATGTACGTTAAGGTTGAGACAGTTGCGATCTGAAGAATATATTCTGATGGGAGATGCGGTCAATAGCGACGTAGATATTACAGATGTTGGTCGACTCACAATTTTGAGTCCAAGACTCATGCATGAGTACACCCAGGACCCGATGACTTACGTGCGCAATTATGGACGGCCGGATTTATTTGTGACGTTTATTTGCAATCCAAAATGGCCAGAGATTACGCAGTTATTGCATCCCGGTCAATCATCAGGCGATCGTCACGACGTTATAGCAAGAGTGTTCAAATAAAAACTCAGATGTTTATTTAATGGACTTCATTGCGAAACAACGTGTATGCGGTACTGTTCGATGCTAGGATGTATTCAGATGAGTGGCAGAAAAGAGGTTTGCCGCACACACACATTCTTCTTGGGATGGTGGACAAAATTACACCAGACCAAATGAATGACATCATTTCCGCCGAAATTCCTGATCCTGAGATAGATCCAGAGTTGTACGAAGTGGTAACGACCAATGTAGTCCACGGTTCATGCAGATGACACAATACCACTTTGGTTGGTATGTCCGACAATAAATTCACAAAACGCTAAAACTATCTATAGTCGATTGGAACCCGCTACCTCCCAATCCAAACGTCACAGCTTAAACTACAGTGCCACTGTTGAAGCTTAGCACTGGGCTAAGTCCTCGACTCCACTTCTCGGTATGGAATCGATTCTTTCCTTGCCACAGTTACGTACCTTTATTTTAGGCAGAGCCTGTTCTGCAGCATATCGCCTGAGGTGCATTGGGGCATGGAATGTTTTCCGTTCTATCTACTACTGCGACTACTAGACCCGAATTCAATCTCTCAAACCTTTTCTCGGTGGCTTATCCTTCGAGAGATTTGTGGAGTTCGCAGGATTTTCTCAACAAATTAGATTAGTCTATTTTTGATGGCTCTCGTTCTAGCCTCAGTGCAAGTTTTGGAATCTACTGTCCTTGGACGAATCTGAGACTTTTCTGTAGTCTTGGTTCGCATTGTACTGTTTTTCAGGCGGAACTAATAGCGCTGACATGTAGTGTTTAGCCAAAGCTGGTTCCCAATTAACTTTAATTGGTCCTGAATAATGAAGAAAGCTATAAAGGATTACGCTTTGAAAGACCTAAGGTTTCAGTGGCTCGAGACTTAGTTGTCGTAAAGCGAAGTACTTCATTAAGGAGCCCATATTTACAAAATAACCATCTTGGTAGCGTTTCTTACGAGACATGGCCGTTTTAAATGTTATTTGAGAGGACTGCCTTCACTTAGTGAGCTTTTAGTTCTATTCGGCTTCAGGTATTCAACTTTAGGTCTTTTAATTTAGATCAGTTGTCCCCTCTGCCTTAGTCTAAACTTGTTCAGTTTGCGAAGGCAGCAGTGCGCGTTTGCCAATTGGGATAGAATCCTGAGTTTGCGCCATGGGCCTTTGTGACATTGAGTACGTCATCCACTTTGAACCAATTTTAATAATAATAATAATATTTGTAAACATATTTAAGCTTTAGGATAAACTTCACGTGTTTGTACACACACGTGTAGTTGTTCCTAAACAATTCATAACTGTTCTTTTATGATAGTATAAGATAAACCTCACACGATTTTAAACTCAACTAATTGGATTAAGATTTAAGAATTTGAACTGTTTTCAGTTCAAATTCGAATCAAACTTAAATTGAGTTCAGTTAAATAAGGGAGATAAAACTTACGAGGACTTATGGCTGAAACCAAATTTCCGGTCGATCGCGTCGCGCCATTAACGTCATTGCATACCAAATACAAAACAAATTTATCCACATTTATAATACACATAATGATAACTGTTATCAGACTCAATTGTTTTATATATATTTTTTTTTCATTAAATTTTTGGAATATTTTTTTTTGTTCTATTTGGTTTATTGGATATGCGATCATTTGTAAATCACATGTTTGATTATTTTATTTGCACAAATATGGCGGTCGCTTTCGCGCTAATTAAATGAATACACATTCGTGCGTGCACATGCTCCCAGTCTATGTCGAAGTAAAATAAAACATGTTAACAAATTTATAACGTATAAATACGATCGCATGCGCACGTGATCGTACATACAATAGTTTGTTTTTTTTAAATGTAATTCGCGTTCTTGATAAGATCGAGAAAACAATACTCAAATGTATATTTATGTAGGTTAACAGTTGTATTTGTTATGTTTGCAATATATTATTTATTATCATTAGGTCACTGACATGTTATATTTAAAATATGTATATATAATATTCTGATATAGCTAAGTAGTATGCGACGGAAGTTGATCGCTAGTTTTATATCCACGTGCGTGTAATGTTTTTATTGTATATATATAATAATTTCACACAATGGCGGCTGATAATACACATTAACATATGTATGTATATTTATAAATAAATTGCAACCATTTTGAAATATTTTGAAATGATATTTTTAGAAATTGTGACCATTTTAAATATACAGAGTATAAATATCGCGACTGTGTTAAATAATTGCCATTAAACCAAAACTTAATTTCCTATGCAGTATACGAACTATCAATATTATTTATGGCAATTATTTTGTATAAAATCGCGCGCTCGTTATATAAACTTCCTTGAACTTATTAAATTACTGAAACTCTATACCGTATATAAAATATGTCCTCGAATAATATGTATGTACGAGTATATATACAATTTTGCATTCACACGATAAAATAATTATTTATTATTTATTTAACAAAAACAATATATAATTATTATATGATTCGTGTTATAAGTTTAAAAAACTTTATTGTACTTGAAACCATTTTTGTACAATTATATTTTTGCATCAAAGCGCAACTATTATAAAAAAAACAGCATTGAGATTTGTCTTATCGGTCATTAATAAATCATCAACATGATGAGCGACGCACTTTCGAGGTACACGCAACTTAATTATACACAATTTTCTAGAATTAATAAAGCTTTCGTCATCAACACGGCACACAGAATACGAAATTAAATCGATTCGACATAATATACGTTCGTATAATTATATGTATATGTTTTACATGGATGTGGATGGCAGGCCAAGTGCCAAAAATATTCGTATACATTAAAAAATAAATATGTTGTGTACTTGAAATATTGAAAATGTGTATATATGTATGTGTGAGAGAGATTTAATAGTAGACTTTGATGTGATCATCGGAGTATGAATTTAAAGTATGTATGTGCATATACATTGAATGACGAATATTTGAAAATCGTCCACGACACAAAAATTAAACTTCGAATAGAGTTGTCTATATTAATGTTGACCCCAAATATCTTTTAGTAGAAGTGTGACCTATAGCACACAAGATTGGATCTGTTTAATGGGCTCTTTTGCTCCTTGATTGATTGTTTGTTGGTATTGGTTTTTTAATTTGACTTTGGATGGACATTAAAACAGCAATTACTCTAGTTTGAATATGAATAGCAGTGATATTAAATTTTAACAAAAATTAAATAAGTTTCAAATTATGATACTATACGTAGTACCGGTGTTGACATGTATACATGCGTAACCGTTTTTTGAAATACAATTTCAACTTGCCCATCAAATTTTAAATACTCAT
Source organism: Tipula unca (assembly GCA_951394425.1). NCBI lineage: Eukaryota > Metazoa > Arthropoda > Insecta > Diptera > Tipulidae > Tipula > Tipula unca. The sequence continues at coordinate 15,235,599 of OX596381.1, read as the reverse complement.
CGAATTTCATTAACCTTGATCGATGTTTGATTAACGCATCTTTTGATTATGTAAATTGGTTTGCATTTTAAATTGTCGGTGCGTAATTTCCAAATATAGTTAGCCTTGAGCATTATTCAAAGATATACATATATAATTATGGGCTCATACTGAAAACTTAAGATTGAATCCAAGTTTGACAATTTATCAAGCGTTTAAGCGAAATAATCGGTATAGAATTTGAAAATTGAAATTTTGAAGGCTAATTTACAAAAACAATTTAACTTTCAAATTTGAAAAAAAAACAATCAATGGAAGACAAATGAAGTGATCGATCAATATCAAATATATTATTATGTCAAGATAAAAAACGAGCATCACCATCTTAAATCAACATTGGTTTTGTGTCACAAACTTCCATAAAATCAATTCGCACATGAAACTACGAACCAAAATAGTTAAAACTGGATAATCCGAAATGAAATTCGAACCATACAAATTTAACGAAAGAGTGTCTTTACTAATCGTTAAATGACAATAAACTTTATATATATTTAACAGTGTGCATCAATACGTATAGCGTATAATTTTAAATCTATAATATACAAAACTATTTAAATTCCACTTCTCAATAAAATGTTGCTAGGTTTTTCCAGTTTACACCAATAAAAATTAATCACAACCAAATTTGTTTGTGTGTAATCAAACAACAAAATACATTTTTTTTATTTGTATTCGCGGTCTTTTTTCTTTTTCTGTTTTTTTTTTTGCATCACGTGAACGATCACATGTCACAGTTTTTAATTATACGAACCAAAAAAAAAAAAAAAATTAAAAATGGATTCCAACTGTTTGTTTGGTTCGTATTCTATTTGCTTATCTTATCTACATACATTTTTTTTTGGTGGATTTTAATTTTAGTCTAAAATTATATAAACACGATCAAATAGAATAAAAAAAAAACGGTTTTAATTATTTATAAAATTTAACGATCGCGAATTTTTTTTTCTTAGAAAACGACGTAATTTTTGTTTGTTTGTTATTTTGGTCTGTATATGCAACGGAATGTGTTCATATCGATGTCATCACTAAATGGAGTTTATAGTGTGCTGCACGCAGACTTAATAATGATTTGTTCTCGTTGGCAAATCTATTTATTATTCACTATATATTTATATTTTAATAGACAGCATATTTTATATTATATATGTATATGATCGAACGCGGTCTATTTTTAGAAACATAGTTTTTTTTGTATTATAAAATATATTAGCAATGATCGTATAAACGTTTTTACAATTTTGTTTTTTTTGGAAACTTGGCAAAACGTCAAATTTTTCCAAATATTATTATTATAAATTATATTTTTAGATATTTATATATATACTTAGATATATTTTGATGATCAAATTGTACAATAACGTGACTAAAGCAAGCAGTAAACGATCACTTTACAATAAATTTACAAGATTGTTAGTTACAGTTAGTATAGATTTTGCAAGAGTATAATTCCCGAAAATTGATGTGTTTCAACAAACATGTTGATGGGCGACAAATTGATCGACGACAAAAAAACATGGTTGATACTACGATCGATTAGCACAGGTTATGTGGCATGATAACCAAAAAATAATAATTTGATATGTAGATCACGTTTTATTTATTTGCAAATATTGATTTGAGATCACCTTGATCAATAAATTATGGAATATAGTTTGTGTGCACGATCGCCAATTTTTGTTATTTTGTTTACAAAGTTTTGAATATTTTAATCGCAAACATTTTATAAGTTGGATTATAAAGTTGTCTTTATTGTGTTCAACATAGTTTTATAACTGCTTACTAGATTATCGCGTACTTACAATAATTATTATTAATAACATAATGTGAAGATAACACAATACAATGATTTTTAGTTTTCGGTTATTTGTTAAGTTGGTTGGATGCCGATAAAAATTTTGTTTCGACTTTATATTTGATTTTGAAGTACATAAAATACGTCTACAAAAATATATTCGTTAATACATACTGTTATGTGCGCGCTTATCTATCGGTCATATAAGATTAGATTTATTTTAGACACAATTTTTAAATAAAAATTCTTGTTTGTAAGGTTTTTTGAAGGTTATATTTTATGCAGATTAATTATTATTAATACATACTAAGTATGTATAGTAAATTTGTCACCCTAAAATTATCCACCATATTATATCGAACCTCGACTCATTGTAAGACAAAACGTGATTTCCCTAATTATGAAATAAAATATGATTGTTGAATCAGGTAAAAGTTGTGGTTAACGTAAATTAATTATTTCCTTTAATTTATGTAATTTTAAAGTTACGGGCTAACTTTGATTTACGTGAGATGTGGTTTGGAAACTTCTTTCCATTTTTGATAAATGGTTTTTCACAGCAACGTGAAAAAGTTGAACAATAATAAATCGATATACAAAACGGAGTTTCAAAACATACATTAATTATTAACAAGTCAAAACGGCGTAAGTCGAGGTTGATCAGTATGTAATATATGTATCTATATAACTGAGATTCATAGTATTTTTGTTTGAAATTATTTGAGATAGTCTAATTTATCATGTTTATGATATTATTGGTAAGATTAACAATAAATTGTCAAGGTTAAGTAAATTATCAAGTCTTTCAAAATTATGCAGGATTGCTAAAATTTAAATGATTAGTGAAAGACTTGGATTTCAGATAATTTGGTGGTTTATTGTTATTATGATTAGATGATGAAAATTCCATAAATCGGTTAGAAACGGTTTATTTAAACAAAACGATGATAATTATTTAATTATAACGAGTACATTTCAATGTTTGGAAATTTCCTGGATTATGTTCACCTGCTGGTGGTGTTTCAATATTATAATATTATTGGGTCTCAGCACAACCTTAATGCGAAAGAGATTAAAGCCGCTCTCATGCATATGATTCTAAGGTTTATGTAAGCTGAACTCGAGACGAAGTCAACATAAAAAAGTTAAATTATTTCCATCTCACTATGAAATATTTCAATAATATAGTTTTGTTATGTTGTCTTCGTCTCGAGTTCTTCTCAAATAAGCCTTAGTCTCATTCGTATGAGAGCGGCATAAAGCCACAAAATCAGTTAACGATTGCAGTCGAACAACACAGAACAAATCAGAAAAGTGCATCTGTGTGTGTCATACTGAGAGTTTACGCGCCGCTGGGAATGATATTAAATTATTAATCGTGATATACCGATACCCACTGTTTAATGCAAGCGGATTATTATGCGTTTCATATCCATGGTTCCCTGGCCTCTGACAGTATTTGTCTGCGTGGCATGCCGGAAATACACCGCTAGGTAAATTAATCTACGTGACATACCGGTATATATATATTGGCCGATAATTATATTTCTCTGTGGTAAACCGGTGACCAATGTTCGCTGATTGAATTATTTAAATACCGAGTACGAAAAGAAATGACCCTAAGACACTCCTCTGCGTGACTCCTGCTTTAGCTTGGATTTATGCTGGAGTAAACTCCTTCCTGTTTAACTCTTAAGTATCTTCTTTTCAGGTATGACTTTAGCAGTTCGCAATACTCACATGGAAGAGTTTTCTCCAATTTAAATATTAAACCATCTATCCAGACTTTGTCAAATGCCTGAGCTATGTCCAGAAATATGGCTGAACAAATCTTTTTTTTCCTCTAAGTATTTTTCTATTAAATCTGTTATTCTATGGACATGATCGATTGTGCAGTGTTTCTCTCTAAATCCAAACTGATGGGACGAAACAGCTTCTAATTTTACAATTTCTGGTTTAATTCGTTTTAATAATAGTCTCTCAAACAGTTTTGACATAATTGGAAGAAGTGATATTGGCCTGAACTTGGTGGCTTACCTGGTTTAGATATCATTATTACTTCCGTAAATTTCCAAGATAAAGGGACATAACGGAGTGTGAAGGAAGCATTAATCATGTCCGATATTTTTTAAATAGCTTTATCATGTAGTTGTTTGAGAATCTCTCCGGTTATCAAGTCATATCCTGGTGATTTTTTAATTACTACATGGTTCTTTATTTCTTGTTTCACTTCTTTAGCATTAGTTAATGGGATTTTCTGTCTCAGCATAGTTGTATGGTTTTCAATCAGTATATCCGGTTGATTAATTGTTGTTAAATTGGGCTGAAAGGTACGCTCGAGATGATCCGCAAAACTTTCTGTTTTTGTTCTTTGGTTTTAGCCAAGCGACCATTATTTGTTTTATTGGTGGTATGTGCATAACTGGCGTTTTCAAATATTTGATTGCTTTCCACAATGAATAATCACTATCTTTATCGTAGGTGAGAGATTGTAGGTATCAATTTATTGATTTATTTTTAAATTCAGGTATTTCTCTGCGTATTCGTTGTGTTAAATTATTTAATCTATTTTTGACGGCTGGGTCTCATGTACGTTGCCATTCCCTGCGGGTACTTCTCTTCTCTATAACATTTGGGTAACATTTGCCATTGGGTAACATTTGCCAGCTATTTTTTTGTGTTAGTACTTTTCTACGCTGCTTGCTGTATATCTTTGACGAGCTTTTTTACCTCTTGTTCTAATGATTCCTAAAATTTTTCCAATCAGTATATTTATTTGTTAACATTGGCTGTTTATCATTTGTAATTATTGTATCATTTATTATCATTAAAATAGTGGTCAGATGTCGAGTCAAATCCTTCCTGAACTTGTATATAATCCATCGCGATTTTCTTGTTATAAATAAGTCAATTAGGTCCGGTGTTTTATTTTGATCGCTGGGCTAATAAGTTGGTTTTCCAGTAGAATGCCAATTGTAATTTTATTTAATTATTGCTTGATGAAACTCTTTCCCTTTTGTTGTTGTTAGTCTTGATCGAAGTTAACCCCGATTAAGAATTTTCCGGTGGGCAGTGCGGCTATCACTACGTTGTAGTTGCGGGTATTAATGCTAACGCTAATTGCTTGTATATAATCAATTTCAAGTTTTTGTTGGAGATCGTATTTAATATGTTTTTTCATAATTATGGCACTACCCCTTCGTGCATTATTATTTCTGTATTGCTGAGTGAACTTCGTAGCTCTGGATTTTTATATGACTTTAAGTAGTAAGGTGGGTTTCAGATAATAATAGCATATATCTATTTTTTCTAAATCAAGAAATAGTTGTATTTCATGTTGTCGTTGCAATATACCATTGTAGACCTATGTAAGAATTTGTTAATTGTGCCATATGATTAATTAGCAAAAAGAGGCTAACTCTGATGTTGTTCGACTTTTTTCGAGTAGGGTGAGCCTTTGCAAGATTAATATGAGGGTTCTTTCTTAAGTCTATTAAGAATATCTTGTAGTATTTTATTAGTTTGGTTTTTATTTGAATCATTAACTGAAACAGAACTATGTTGTCTTCTCGAACTTCCAATAGTGAGTGCATCAGCATTTGTTACATTTTAGTGCTTGATTGCTTGTTTAATGTTTGATGTGGCCTTAACTTTGTGAAAATCTGAGTGTATTTTTGACCCTTCTTTTGTTGCGAATTTTTGCAACTCTTTTATAACTATATGCTACCTCTGTTGTTGGGTGGATGAGCCTCTCCACAGTTGACACATTTTGGTGGGGTGTCTTTTGGTTTCGTATACATTAAGTCGTACGGTGTTTTTATCCAAGTTTAGTGACCTCAAAACTGTCGACTCCGCAATTAAAATATTTGCGTATTTGCAACATAATTTCTGACAACTTGCCAATCAAACAGGTGAGATATAGTGATAGTCTTATTGGCATCAGACATATTCTTAATAAACTTACATTTTTATTAATATAGAGTAATACAACAACAAAAATCTTATCATTCACCATATATAAGTATAATTAAAATGAAAGTAAACTATATATACATACCAAAACATGATAAGTGATATGAACTTAAGGGGCACATATAATAATAATACAAATAATAATAGTTATGACTCCAAAACATTATCTATATTTGCTCACAACTTGATATTCGTGACGATTTCTATATTATATATAACCATAATATATATAAAATATGTCTATATACTCGCGTTTATATAAATGCGCGATATATCCATGTGTTAAAAAAACGTGTGTGCTTATTTAGCCGTATGCGCACAATTTGTTCATTTTCATTTTGTATTATTTTGTTTTAATTAATTTAATTTATAAATTAATTAATCATATAGAGAATAAATAATTTATGTTACGCGATTATTATTGTAATTTATAATATATAAGAGGGAACTTTTTTTTATGGATCTAATGCCACTGATTATATATGATAGTGACTATAGCTAGTTAAAAAAACACGTGTCAATGTACATACATATATACATACTCGTATATATAGTTACAATAATGAATATCCGTGTTACAATGTACTATAATATACGGTATGTGATAGATCACACGTTTCTACGGTGTATGCACGTGATTGGAAATTTTTTGCTATACGTGACTGGGGACTGCACAATCAAGAAATTTTATAAATAGCCCTGTATCATATATTTATACTAATTTTGACTCATTTAATTGAAATTTTTTATATACACTTGTATACACAAGTCGCATTTAAATTCTCATTCAATGTCAAATACATTTTAAAATATAAAATTTAATTTAATTAAATTACAAAAAACAAAAATTAATTTACAAAACTAACTAACGTACTCGTATTTATAAAGAAATTTTTTATTAACCATAAAAAAGAAAGTGATGTTGTAATCAAGGCGGACACCAATCACATACCACACATACTCTATATATGTATACATATACATATATATACATAAGACATAACATCGCGAATGCAATTTATTTTCGTTATTTATACGCGAGTTAGTTTATTTGAATATCAAGTAGTATATGAAGAAACAACTGTATCTTGATATAACTGTACAGTACATATAAGTACTTAAGAAAGGCGTATTCGTGTTTGAAATCAATTAAAAACTAAAATATTTTGTGTTAAGACTTTCGGATTCCAATTAGCGCAGTAAATTTATAATATGTATGTTGTTAAGATACATATTATTTAATTACTTTTAATTATTCTATTACATATTTGCAAAATGTATAGAATTAAATGATCTATAACGTTTAAGGTGCGATCACATTGTATTGAAAGTATCGATCGTATACAAATCATGATCAAATCTAGATTTTAGCCGGAATTTTTAAAGTGTCTTAATTTATAATTTAACTTTAATTTTATGTTCGATATTTAACTGTGCTGTATAGGTAGAAATATATCGCGATCTTTACTCAGTTGGTTGCAGCTAAACTGTTCGTTTTGAGTTGGAAGTATCAATCAAATTTAAAACAAATATTAATTAAATCTAAATTACCAAATAACCATCGATACCGAACACCTCATTTTAACACTATGACTTTAAACGAATATAAGTTTTTTATAGAAATACTACTAACAGTAGTCGGAAAACGTGATCATATTTAATGGACATTGTTTAACGCTTGAGTCATCATATAATAATCATGATCAAAAAATACGATGTGATTAACTAGTTAATAATAATCATGATCAGTATATATATACATATATGACCTCAAATTAGACAACGGTTAAGATTTACGACTTAAAATACTGAGTGCGTGGACACTCGATCTTTGTTATAATTTTAACGTGTCCACATTACTTTTCCGACAGTTAATCGACACTACGCATACTTTTTCACCTTAAATCAATGTTCGACCCTCTAGATTAACCCCCCTACATGAACTCCTAATCTATTTTTATATGCGTACATATACATATATTTTACTTCACGTACAAAAAAAGTATGCGCACACTTTCACCACACGTATATAAGCCATAATAAAAATTCCCAATGTCAACATCAAAAAAATAATTTCCGACTACTCCTAATCCAAAACAAAACACAACGATTAATCTCTCGACTACATAATAATTCTGTATAGTCTGTACCAAGCGAACTAACCCAACAGAAATCATTAAATCTTAATTTTTTCTTTATGTATATTTTTTGTGTTTTTGGTTGTGAACAGGCAGACTGACCTTCATAAACCTTACTCACTTTACAAAATCTAAACACATTAAAAAAAACCTATTAATCAGGGCGCACGGCATTAGTTGTACACTAATAAGAATATTCAAGAATAATTCGCCACATAATGTGTGCGCGGCCGTGCACGTATTAAACAATTTCTCAACTTTTTATTCAATGTACTTCTATTTTCATAACAATCGATCGATATGTAGTCATATACTCGTACTCATGCTATTTGGTATATTATTGAAATAATAATAAAATATTAACTTTCACATTTTCCTACATGTGTCAACATATATAAAATTGTCATTCGTCATTATAGATATCACAAAATAACAAAAAAAACTATTTGTTAGATTGACATCATATTTCGAATAGAATTTCCAATTTTCATCATTTTACAAAACTATATGTACACGTTCAAAAATAATAAAAAGAAGAAAACTTGTACAGTCTGGCAAACCTAACACAAAATTAAATTTTCCCCATCTATTTTTAGCGATTATTTTGATCTCGATACATTTTATTTTGTATATACATAAATACTATAAACACAAACAACCTACCACCACCATCACCACCTCAAAAACAAAATATGAGAATTTTTTCAGTTTTGATCTCACACACCGCGCGCTCGCCATCACGTTTTTCATGAAAGACTTACAAAAAATATGTCCGATCAGTGATCACCCTTGCTAATGTTTGTGTTGCACACATATTTTATTATACTGTGTCGAGCCGCCGAATGTTGTTACAACCTAGATTTGTAATTTGTTGTTGGATGATTGCATAAGGAGTTGATGGAAAAATGATGATCGCGCGCATGATTTTTGGTCGATCTTGTTAACTAAAATTTGTACATATGTATATGTATGTTAAAAAAATAATTACGACAAAAGGTGATGATCTTTTGGAATTGTGATAATTTTGGTTTGCCGCCAACATTAATTATGATGTAGGTTAGTCTGGGACTATTTGATCTTGATAATACAAAAGTTGGTAAAAAACAATGATGATAATTTTGCAAGTTGATTATTTATTACGATCATATCTAATCAAAAAAGGTATAGCGATCGCTTTTGTATTATTTATATCTTGTGACCTCCATGTTTTACATAATTATATATCAACGAACATAAATCTATGGCCTCCACATCTATAAAATACGTATATTATGCAAGACACGCTTAAAAAATTGATCTCATCCAACTTGATCATGATCTTTATTTATGACTTCAAATATATATATTTAGATAATGAAGGGATTGCACAATATTGCCTGATTATGAAAAATGTTGGGCTCACAACTTAAAGCAATTATCAGCTAGAACTGATATGATACTAAAACTGCTTCAGAATTTTTACCATCAATTTAACAACCCTTTGAAATTTCCAATACCAAATTTATAATATAAAATTAAGATAAGGTGTAAAAATTCTTTAAGCTTATAAAACATGTAGTAAAGTAATGTCAGTTAAGCATAACTTAAGCCACTAAACTATAGTAATATTGTGAAACTAAAAAGAGAATTAAATTCGGATTTTATGCGTTTTATTATATTTCGAAATCCCATAACCTATCATATCAATAAAAAAAATATCGTCCACTGTTTGCAAGGCTCACAATTAAGCTATTAACTTAAACTACCAACATTAAACTCAAACTCCAGAAAATGGTTGTTTTAATTTAAAAAGTAGCATTTAAAATTGAGAATAAGATCTTATTTACACACAAGTCACATAAATATCGTGATATAAATTACTACGACTTTGTTAATCAATCACTTGTGAAATTTACTCATCTATACAAGTAAATGCTTGAATGTAAAGTTTAATATTTTATTTTCAAGATATTTAAAGTTCGTTAAAACAAAGTTACTTATGTAATAAATTATGCTTATTAAGCTTCAATTTACATTTCACTTACATTTAAGTGCCCTCAAAGAGTTGTAACCCAGTTAAATTAAAGTTAAGTTTGCTTAGTTGATTTAAGCCCACATAGTACATTAAAGTAGCTTAATTAATGCAAGCTTATCAATTAAGGTATATATACAATTTACATAGTTACAAGTTTTTTTGTTTTTTGTAACATATGTGGGTTTAATAACCACTAAATTAGAAAAATATGAAACTTAGTAACCTGTGTTGAGATTTAAAATTGAATTAGCAATGACTTCAGTAAAGTTTAAACTTAAACATAAATTTAATATTTTTTGATTTGATTTGATCATTTAATAATCGAACAATAAATACATAACCTCACATTTGAAATATGAATTTTGCCATGTTGGGTATAGTAAATGCCTCAAAAGACTTAGCTTAAATTAAAAAATCGCAGAACCACTGAACTTAAGCTAATCAAAAGAACAGATTTAATCGTTTTGTGTACCTAAAACATTCTGCCATTTTGTATTTTCTTAGCGGTATCAGTAATATACAATTTCGTTAGTCACGATTCGCAAAATGTCACCCATAAAGAATTAAAATGTTACTGCCATCTACTGATCACATTGTTAATTTTTGCACCATTGTACGAGTACATCAATGTTCGACTGTAATTTTAATTTCATATTTCATCAGTCCATCGGTTGAAGTTGATCAACATTTTTTTTAATTTTATTATATACTTTAGTTTTATTTTTATACTTTTGATTCGGTAAACAAGTTGAATGAATCCACACCAGCTATCAAAATACAAAGTATTATATAGATTTTTGCGTCAAAAATCAATTTCCATAATTGATCAAACTAACAAAATAACTATTTATAGAAAGTAGAGTGTCCATAACGTTATTTGTTCCATATTATATATTTTATTCTGAATGTGTCATACATAATCGCACGTTTAAAAATGCGTGACTTTTATATAACATCAGGTGATTGGAAATAAAAAGAAAAGTCACACCTCAAGTGCGAGACACCGTAGTAAATATACAAATCCGATACAAGAGTATCATGCGCAACAACATGCAAGACATATATCCGGCGAGTACACAATACTAAAAGGAAAAATAAATTTTCCACACACAATATTATATACGTGTGGAAAACACATTCTCAATTTACATAATTATATATCTTATACATATATGTATGTGTGTTTATATAGAGACGAAAAACTAAATACAAATAAATAAAAAATTCGAGAAAAATAACCGAAAATGTCATAATTAACCTTGACAAAGGGCAATTAACTTTAATATACAAAATAAAAAAATTGATTTTGTTTACCTTTCATATTTAACCGGATGTGGAGCATGTCCATTTGCCGTTTCCCAATACTGTTCCATCATAATGATATCCCTTTGATGTTGGTTCTTATTAAATTGCTTGATTTTATCCTTGTGAATTTGATCTAATTTCGACAATAGATCAATATTTCCGTTAATTTTCATTCAAATCGAATGTAATAATTCACACGCGTTAGATTTGGCTTTAATAAATTTTCTCGGGAAAAAACAAAAAAAAAATTTTTTTTATTTTTATTTTAATATTTTTTATATTCTAAAGCTTTTTCACACTTTTATTAAAATTTGGTGCTGCGCGCGTGTCGGGTGAAAAAGCTTTTTATACACAAAAGCATATATCAATTTTACTTTTTGTTTTGTATTAATAAATATAATATTTTATTTAGCTCAAAATTTTTCAAAAATATTTTTTTTATCATTAAAAAAATATTTCAAAAAAAAAATATTCAATTATTTTCCATTTAAAAAACGTGAATTCAAATTGTACACTTTTGATACAGTGAGCTTAATATAATATTCCAAACGGAACAGTAATGTGTGTATCGTGGCTTCCGGAAAAATATTATAATACGGCTTTTGTGATTAGAGTTAATTAATATTGATGTACACATGTAATTAGTTAAGTAATTAATTTTCTTAATTAAAAATTACAACAACAACAAAAAATTATAATTTTTTTTTTTTTTATTAAAATTCTTCAGTTATTTGTATTTTTTTTGCACTGGTATTTTTGCTTGAAATTTTTAAGCAAAATTGAACCGCACTTGTAAATTAAAATTTAATAATTTCACTTCACTTGTAATTTTCACTTGTAAATTATAATAAAACTTCTACTTTATTATATATTGCATATACCAATTTACAAAAAACTTAAACATTTAGATTAAATTAATTAATAGAATTTTCCAAATAAATTTTCACTTTTATTTTATATTTTTAGTCACTTTTTGTAGTTGTTGTTGTTGTGGTTGTTATTGGGCTGATGAAAAGTCAAAAGGTTATCACCTTTTTTTTTACTTTTTGTTGTGTGTAATCAATTTTTAACGCACAGAGCTTTTATTTTTCTTTAATTTCCACTCTCTAGATTTTGTAAAATCCGGACGCCACAATGCTTTTCTCTTTTAGGTTTTTGGAGTAATCCAAAAGTCACTGCTTTCTATGGTTTTACAGAAGATAATCTTCAAATTTCGGTGGTCTAGAAATTGGTTAATAAATTTTCAACGAGCTTTTCCTAGAGCTTTATATAAAAAAAAAATATTTTTTTTTCTACTTAGTTTTCATACAACTGAATGAACGAATGAATGAATTTAAACTGAAAGTTGTGGAATTCAATTGAATATTTTGAATAATTTTTATTTTATTTTTGGTTTGTGTGCGTGCGTGTTTAAGAAAGAAGAGAAATGAAAATACAGACACACATGTATGAATAAAAAATTGTGGCGCTTGTGTGTATGATGACGTAGCACGACGAGTTGTTGATGTATAATATTTTATTGTGTGTGTTGACTGTGTGAGAGAATTTATTTTTAAAAGCGCAGATAGTTATTGGCGGTAGAGTTAGTACGTTTGGTTGAATCTTATTTGAGTCATTCAAAAGAAGGTGCGGTTGTAAATTTTTCTCGTTATTATCATAAATTTACATTTTCTAGCAAGAATTAAAACATTTCTTTATATTAAATGTAGCTAGCAGTCTCAAAAATCTTAAATTATACAATTAAAGACATTTGAAATCTGAAATACTTTTTTTCATAGAAGCGAAAAAAGATATTTCTAACAAATTGATTTTGTCACCGATTTTTCCAAAATAACGCACGAATCTTAATATGTGAGATAAACAGGGTTCAATAAATGGGTTAAATCCTATAACTAATCTTTAAAGATTCGCGTTGGTTTCTACTTGGTACACCATTTCAGAGGTATTATCAAAGATATAAAAGAATTATTAATTTAATGGAAATATAACAAAAAATGAAAAACTATATTCAAAAATGCTACACGACCACTCCATCGGATACAAATGAAATTATTGTCAGTGTTTACAACTAGTTACTGCAGTTTAGTTGATGTATCTTTTCCCCAATTGGTAGGTTCTCAATTCCGATTAGTTTCTAGAAATCAGTCATGGTATCTCGTTATGCCTTTAATTGATCAATTTTACTCAAAATCTAGAAATTATATAAAGTTCCATAAATTATGAAAAATTTATGTTTAAAATATTGCCGAATCATAGCTCAATAAATCTTATACATTCTCAGTGAATACTATTTCGAATCATTTAGATTTAGAAACTAAAATTCGAATTGCATAAGTCTTCCTAATATCAAAATTACTGCATTTTCACTCCTATAATTCTCAATTCAAGTTTCATAGAATAAGTCGAAGCCAAATATAAATTCTTGAACCCTCAAATCACTAAACTATTCTTAATTTGGGGGATAAAATATTAAATATCTGAAAATTTGTAACTATTTTCAATCTTAAAATTCAAAGGCGATTTTCACGCTCAACATGTTTCCCAAACTTTAAATTTAACAATCTCTTTGAAATGTCCGATTTTAAATCGCAAATCTTAATATTAATTATCTTCATTAAATCGATTCAACCTGTTCTTAAATTTAATAAATTTTTGGAAATTTGATCGCGAATTTTAAATTTGGGAAATATTCTAGTTAAAGGTAAAAATTCGATTAATCTTCTGAAAATCAATGATGAATTTTCCAAGTTAAATCCAAAAATATAAATTAATTGATTTTCATAAATTTAGTGGAATATCTGGCCTTAGATTATTTCAAAGTCAAGTGATTTCGTTTGTATCAGATTAATATGATAATTGAAAATAATAAGCAATCAGAATTTCAAACAAAATTTTGACTTTGAAAATTACTAGTTTAAACCGTTTGATGTCCAGTGCATTAATCATATTATATTTGCTAGTACTGGTACTCTCCTATCAATACATATTATGTATTATTGTCAATGTCGAACAATAAAAATTTGTTGATTAGATAAGATTTACTCTCTGGCAATTTAATTAATTTTAGGCGGAAGTTTTACAAATAAACTGATTAAGTCTACGTGCGTATCTACAATCTTGGCAATTTGGTGGCCATCAATTTATTTTTAAATATTGATCAAATTGTCAACGAGTTAGAAAATTGATTCACGTGATTTGTGTGATTCAGTTTTATCATTCGTCGGTCGTCTAACTAGTAAACGTGTCAATGTATAATCAATAAACGGTATTTGCCAACATTATTACTTTATCGTAGTTCAAATATTTGCCATATTAAACCAATTATATGAACTATCGTGGATTGATTATCAGATTTGAAATGATTGTGCAAAAATTCCGTATTCATATTGTGTAAAAAACTTAAATTACTAATAGCACATGAGGCATGCAATCAAATTTTCTGTTTTACGATATATATTTTATAGACAGACTAAAGCATGGTTAACTTGAAACTTACCAACAAAAATCCATATTATCAAATTTAACGACACTATTATAAAAATAACCACCAACATGTATTTATCCATTTCTAACGAACAACACAACAATTACATGTGTATGTATGTGGTAGTATTTCAATTATATAAACCATGAATGAATACATGTGAGACTACTCAACTAAAATAAGAAAACAAAACCAAAAAACCATGAAGACTATATAGAATCTCAGCGCATTAAAAATTGAGATTGAGAAATGGCACAGTATATCCGTATTCGTAGCATATTATTTCAAAACCAGCACCCGTACGTATATTGATTCGAACGAAATGAGAGAGTTTCGAACTTTTAGATAATAAAATATTATGAATGTTATTGGTTACGCTCTTGTATATCAAATGACGTCAGATCTCACGCGACTTTAACATGTCACTTATATTAGTCACGTGCTATTAAATGTTACCACTTTAGATTAGTTTTTTTTTGTGTATAGTAGTTGGATTTTGTACCAGTCATGAAATCTAATACATTTACATTTCGTGTCGTGTTTTATTTAAAATTTATATAAATATATATGATATGTATATATACTCGTATGTATATACATACATACATAATATACTGACGGTAATAAAAATGGTGTTAAATTGAGATTTGTTGTGTATACATATATATTTTAGTTTGAATTCGCGAAATCGTGAAAAACATAATAAATATTATTGATTTACATTTTTGCGCATTCCATCCGATTCTGTGATGTTATCGTGTTATAAAGTAATTGCAATTTCGTTACGGCGGTTCATTGTTCATGGAAATATTCAACCTTGTTTTATTAGAATAAAATTGGTAATACATATCTTGATATTGTGAATTCTTGGTTGTTTGTATATCATCTTATTATTGATTGTGGCCGACTATAACCTTTGTTGCGAAGTCATTTTTTGTATTATCTGGTTGGATCTGGTTTTTAATTTTTGGAGTCTAGTGAATAATAAAAATAAATTATTTACAAAAAAAAAACAGATTTTAATTTAATCAGCGTGAATTCGTTGACATAGACATAGAAATATGATAATACACTAATATACTTGACTGAAATTATTGCCTGAATTGCTTATTTATAGTTTGCGTCAATATGTGGTGGCTAATTTTCAGTCAAGTAATAATCTAAATTCCAACGATATGTAGAAAGAAAGTAATTTAGCATCTCTGAACGTTAATTTTCGGTCCGTCTTAAGTTGTTTGGTCATTTATAAAACTAAGAGAAACTCATAGTATGGACACAGTTCAAAATCAATAAGATTGAACTAAATTTGTTTTCAATTAAGACTCTACTTTACCTAGAACAAAAATCAAAATTAATGTCGATATTTAGCCCGAAAATGTGTCTAAAATTAAATCTAAAATAATGTAAATCTCCAATATAGAGACTCCAATTTGCTACGTTTATCTAATTAAAAAAAATCTTCTGGATCCTAATTCATTTTTGCATCGAAGACACAAATTATTAGACCGATAAGATACATTGTGATACCACAGGATCTTACTTCCCTTTTACCTCTAGTGGAACCAATCAGAGCTACTTATGTAGCGTAATATATTTTGAACTTTCGTTTTCGAGATCCGAGAGGTTATCCTCCCCTTTTCTCAATATGTACGTATACCCATATGTTTATGCCTTCTGTGTGCTAATGCCGGACATGAGCATATGAAGTGAACTAAAGTCTCTTTCTCCTCTCCCCATCCATGCAGCTTCTGCCAGAAGTCATTTGTTTCTAGTCCTAGTCTCCTCGCATGTTCTACGAAAAGGCAGTGTCCTGTGCGGTTCAAGCCCAGTTTTTGCCAAACTTGTTGTGCTACACTACAAGTAAGGGTGTGATTCTACCTATGATTCGCAAAATAGTCCTGCTCACAAGTATATGATGGATTAACCTGTTTACATGATAGTCCCCGAGGAGTGACAATCCTTCTAAAATTGCTTTTGTCCTCATGTTGTTAAAGGTGCCCTCAATATCAAGGAATGCTACCATACAGAATTCTTGTGAGTATATATAGATTTCTCTCTCGTGCGTGCCAAGGCATGCACAGCTGTGTCTACCGATTTACCTTTACAGTAAGCATCTTCAGACAATACCCAGTCACCCTCTACCCATTTCTTTAGAATATCTTCCAGCTTTAAACACCATTTAAAAATTACCTCCAGCCAGGAAAGGATATGATCTGTTCCGGACCACCCAATGTATCAGGTTTGAAAGGCTTTAGTGTCCATAGAATCCATTTTTAGTTGCGATATCTTTTGTGCGCAATGAATGTGTTCGAGTCATAAAAGCTTCCTGGGAAGTTTGTTTCGATGAGTAGCTTCAAGGATTCCTCACAAGAACCAGTTCAAGAGCCGTTTGGTTCAATTGAATTACTAGGGCTGGTTGGTTTAGAAGACAGATTCTTCCTTCAAAACTTCCTTTGTGCCTGCCTTAATTCCTATTTATATAATCAAGGTCTTCCTTATAGGAGTCCCAATCTCGAGCCTCTCTCGTGCTTTTAGCTCTATTAAAAGGGGCTTAGGAGCATCCTTCGACAAGAATTCTTTTAACAGTTCTCTATATCTGCTTCTGGAATTCCTGAATGATTTCTGGATAGCAGGGAAAATGTTCAAGCTATAAGTTACAGAAAAGGGGTGTACTTTCCATTCCATGACCATAACCATATTTATTCTCTTAACCGAAGATTACATACTACAGTGCATTCCTAGTAACAAATGTGGGTTCTCGCCCAATATTACAAACTAACAGGTTGGTATTTAATAAGTATTTAAAAAATAACTCACCCCTTTCATTGATGTCTGTGCTTCCTCAGATTGTGTGATGCGCAAATGTATGACAACCGAGTATCATACCAATCCTTTTTTCTGCTTCGAGGACCAGTTTTGCCAGGTTATTCGGCGGAAGCTCTTTGAGTTGGTCCACATAGGCTGATATCAGACAAATTTGACTGCTGCCATCTTGATATAGAGCTACGTCTTTTCCTACTTACCACTTTATATTTGTAGACCATGTTATTTTCACGAGTTACGGAGAAATTAAGGTTCACCTAGAATCCGCGTAAAGATCTGTGTACGCAGGTTACTTACAACTGGCGGTCCTCTGGTATTCAGAGGCTATACTCACTATTGCAAATATATTCAACTTTGTTATACACAACCATTTAAATCAATATCTTAGATTGTGTCTAAAATCTGATTTGTATGATATCCAGTTTTTGGTAAGTTTATACTGGTTTTACACAGTAGATAGCATACTAGCAAAAAAGTATACTGTTTTACTATCCACCATATTCGGTTTTACTTCACTCGAAATGAGGTTCGCTAATAATAATAACTAAAATAATAAACAATAATTATTTTATTTTGTATCAAATAATAATGAATTTTGGATTTAACGGTCATATCTAGTAAAAATATCAAAAGTACACTGTCTCAGTTTACATTAAAAAAATAAAAACATAATACCTATTTTATTTCTGATAGCTATTATACTGACATATTTTAATATACTATTATACTATCGAACTTCGGTTTTCTGCTATTATACTCTCTACGGTGTAAAGCTAGCATAAGTACATAAAGTAGAGCTTTAACGTTAAAATTCTAATATGCATCAACTCCTAACTTTTTAACACCGAAGTTCCAATATCCAACTTTTATTTTTCATCTTCAAACTTACAAATTCCAACTGCAGACTCTAATCTTTTTTTGGTTGATTTATAACTTCAGAATTTAAATTTTTGACTTCAAAAACATAACTTTTATTTTCAAGCTTCTTTATCTTCTACTTGTATGTCTAATTTTTTCTAACTTGTAAAATTTTCTAATTTGCAACGATAAGTTTGTATGAATTTCGTTTAAAGTTAACAAACCCAATCTTTTGCCTTTAGAAAAACAGAATGAATTTAACAATATTTGAAAATATGTAGCTATCAAAAATTGTGTTCCAAAAAAAGGTGAATACAAAAATACAGATTTAAAAAAAAAATCTATTATCCAGGCAAAAATAATATTCAAATTTACTGGAATATTAATTTAATACAAAATAAAAATATTTTAAAAAACATAATTTATTAAACTGGTATAATTAATAAGTAACGTTTGTTTCCATTGTGAGGTTTCCAAATCCTATTCTATAAGAATGTCCTCACAAACTCTTTGTGATTTCGCCTATATGGAGAAATTGTGTACACCAAATCCTGAACTTTTTCTTCACCTTGAAAAATTTTCATATGCCACACGTCCATCCAACGTTTTCTATGTATATGCTGATAAAATGCGTAACATCAGCGATGATGACGAAGTATGCTTTTCATTTCATCTTAAAATTGTTCTATATAATTTAGACTAATTTTGTCCAATTCACCATTATCTTGAAAACATTTTGAGACTATATTTATATGAGATTTTAAAGATATAACTAAATAAACGGAATTAACTTGTAAACAAATTAGAACGAATGTAACGATATACAAAATAACTCTTATAACCTATCTTACAATATAGTAAGTTGCTTATAGGAGAAATTGGGAACTTATGTATTGGATCGCATGATTTATTTTTTGATGCGTACTTATCTTTCGTTCAAGATATAGTCCAGTTCAATACGCTCATTAAAATGACTCGTATATAGATATATTTCTAAAATTATCCCCTTACACAATACATACAGTTGATAACAAAAACACCACTCGACAAATTATAATTAAACGCAAATAAGATGAGTATATTTTTTAAATATCGTCGCCTGATCTCCACGTGAAACAAACAACAATTGAACGATATCGCGCAATATACAATCCATAATATTTATAGCTGATTAAAATATATAACAAGTGTTCAAGTTTAATTTCCTCCCATATTAATGGTTCTCTCAAAAATTTGCGTAATCACATGACGATTGGGTGTGCGATTGTTCAACACGTTGATAACGTCTAAAGTGAAAATAATTTAATTTATTATTTGCGTGTGTTTTATGTGTATACCAGTATAACATAATAAGTATACTATATGTACTTATGAAAAAGGGTGTGATAAGCCCGCAATATATACATATTCCCAAAATATTGGCATAATGTGCCACGTCGATTTATCAAACAGACGAAATATCTATGCAATATATTATTATAATCTACTGGCTATTACCGGAATTACTATAAGATAAGGCGCGCGTACTTATAAATATATTTCTTGTCATAAACGTTTTATTTTATATATTTTGTCTGTTGACAACACACAACAAAACATTACTATCTAGTGTATATTCAGGTGATATTGAAGAATTTTAATTGAAGGTCATTTCAGCAATAATGTATATATATATATTACATATGTATGTATATAATATATAAAGTTCATCATTCAAATCTTAAATTGTTGTTGGCAATCGTTCTTATGCTATAGTTGTATTCAATTTAAATTGATTCCCCCCCGTAAATTAATGTGGCACTCAATCGATATATCATACGCATTCGAGATTATTGCCGCCATATTAAATAAAAATCCCCACTATTGTTGATACATTCCAACAAAAAATAGTTCTAACATCACTTTGTTTATAAATACAATATGTTATCAATCGATATATAGATACGCGCTGATTACAATGCACATATACATCCTGCTGAGTGCTATTAAAATGCAAAATATTATTGAAATACTAATAAATTCTAGTAGGTACATTATACGTATAATTATATATATAGTTTTGGTCTAGGTCAGGTTTTTTATAATACATAATATATAGAGAACAGTAATTATATCGTCATTACAACGCCATAAATTATTTCTTTGAATGGGGTAAACAACTGAGGAATTTATGTCGAACTACATCCTGAAATTAGATATTTTAAGTAAGACAAGTTGATTTCCAAATACCATCTAAATGGATTACACTTATAGATCTAGGATAAAACTTTGGATTGCTAGATTAAATTTCGAAATTTCCAAAGTACCGAAATTAGTTACGTTTTTTAAACAGAAAAAGCTTAATCATTTGAAATACGTGCCATGACTAACATTAAAATATATATCTCTATGTAATATTATGTAATTAGAACCTAATCACATTTAGATGGCTATATACGTACATACTTATAAGAATTATATATAATTTGGTAATCTTTTGTTTTTAACTTTAAAATGCGAATTTAATTAAATTAATTAAGTAACAAACAAGTCGTATGAAGGCTAAAAATACTTGCAAACATAATCACTTGCAAGCAAATTCAATGTATTTCCAACAGTTATATGGAGTCTAGAGATGAAATTTGAGGGTAACAGTTTAAAATTCGGAATCTGAAGTAGTTTTTTTCCTGCTTAAAACATTTTTTTTTCCTACGGAAGACTCTCTTCATGTTAACTGCATATATAGAATCATAATCATTTTTGTTGATATGACCAGTGCCACTTTCGGCGCATCGAAGACTACACGATAAAATGTTCAAGTGAAATGGGACAACCAAATAATTTTATATTACACTACCGAATTGCAAGGCACATTTTACAAAGTGTATTATGTACAAAAACAAACACTAACACTTTTAACGAAACTAAATTAAAAGTCTACATTTAAATGTTTACATCCTTATCTTCGCTTTACTAATACAAATCATTAATTAACAAATTAAAAATTAAGCCTAACCAAACATAGTGCTGCGTATAAATCACGTATATAGAGTCCAGTCCAATGATCTTTTATTCTATAGAAAACGCCCAAAATAGTCAAACAAAAACAATATTCCAGACAAAAAATTAAATCTGTTAATTATTCATCATCATCATCACGATCATGATCATGTTACTTTCTTAATAAAAAAAATCACATGATTCGTTAAATTAAAACAAATTAGAAGTAAAAAGAATTTAAAAAAATGTTATTCTGTTTGTTATCACAAACAAACAAAGCAAAGGCAAATTTTGACACGTGATAATATTAAATCGTGATTAAATTAATTTTATTTTTATTAGTTTTCTATTCATATTATATACATACATATATAATTATTATACAAAATAAAAATTCGTGGAATGAAATGGTAATCGTGTCTTAAACATAATTTTGAAACGAAGATTTAAAAAGTCTTAATGATAAAGATAATGCACACCGGTTTTAGATTTCATTTCGAAAATCCGTAAACGTGTATTGTAGATTTGTGGGAATTTATACGATAGATTAAACCTTAAAATATTTTAAATATGTTGCTGATAATAGCCTCAACAAGAAATGACTAATAAAGTACTTTATTATGACCTTAAAAATTTATTTTGGGAGCACAAGCTTATTGTAAATTCTGTAGGTATATATCAGATATATATATAATATAGGAAATTTGTATTTGATGACATTTGTTGGGACAGAAGATTACAGATGACTAACAGGAACCGATCTGGAATAAAACGAGATACAAAAATATAACATTGCCAGCTCTGAATGTTCTTACCAAAGTTCAATACGATTATAAAAGATGTATAGAATGCTCACAAGAATACTTTCTTCGACATATTCAGTGGACTAGTAAGCGAGTGCAATCTTTGACTGAAAATTGGTAGAGATGAAAATGTAAAGGCTATCAACTTTTATTACATATTCGAGAATACCGTGGTCGGAGAGATGGAACTCTGGAAGATAGAAAGTTGCAGTTTTAGAAATGGGTTTCGTTCCTATAATATTGCACGGCATCGGGATCTGTTTGAATACGACTCTTCCCAAATATGTAGTACATGTTTAATGTCACAATATCTCTTGACAAATGCATAGTACGACCGGTTAGTTTAGTTAGTGGCGAATACAATTTGAATTTGTGCCAGAAGTTTACTAGTTGTTATAATCAAATTTATTTATATTTATATATATATATATATATATATATATATATATATATATATATATATATATATATATATATATATACATATATATGTATATACAATACTTAACATTCTAAATTTACTTTTGTTAATTAACTCCTGGATCGAAAAGTCCACGAACATAGAGTGCCAGCTGTAAGTCGATAACAGAAACAGTTTTACAATTTCTGTGACTACAACATCGCCTTGCATCATTGAGCAATTGTACCAAATAAATTTCAGATGCTTCGTGTATTGCATCTAAAAAGCCATAAGTTACTTGGAGCTCACAATGTTTCTGAAGAATTTGCTGTACTAGACGACCAAATGGTGCTCGTGGAATTACATTTTTATCACTGTGTTGAAGTTTACTGATTTCCGTAATAAAGCGCCGACATTGCTTTGGTTTATTTGTTTTCCTTTTATTGTTTGATTTATTTATAATAGCATTTTTCGAAATAATATTCTCTTTATATCCTGTAGTTTTTGGAACAAATTTTCTTTTGATTAAAGATGTATTATTACTAAGCAAATGATAATCCGTTTGGTCTGGGTCAGTCGATAGTGTTTGAAATTCTTCCGATGAACCTTAAAATTTGTTACATAACTTTATAATAATAAATGTCGATTAAATAACAAGCCTTATATTTACCTGTATCGTTTACAATCGGACGTTTCATTTTGCCAAATTATGAATTGGAAAATAATTATTGTAATTTGTATAGAAATTAATTAAAAATGTCTGCAGTAAACGGTAATTTCAGCTTGACAGTTTAGTTTATAATTTATATTTTTATATTAAAAGTGCTGCCATATAAACAATTATTAAATATAGTAAATTTAAAATGAGAGTAGTGTGCATGTGACCACAATTATGAAAATTTGTAAATACCCGTTAAACATTAGAATTCGTTTTCGATATGAAAATAATAATTCAACAAGGGCTGTCATTTTTTTGAACGCATACATTTTTTATTCATTTTTAAATAAATTATTCTGTTGTAAAACGATTGCAGTTTAACAATTACATATAAGAAACATAAATACTAATAAGTCACAATCGGTTAATTCATGAAGCCGAATGTGACTTAATTATTTATAGTAGTAGTATTTTTGTATAAAAAACTAGGACATTTGTAATTCGATTTTTTATGGTTATAATATAAAATCACAGAATTTAATATAAAAACACAGATTTTAAATTAAAAAATATCACTTTATTAATTCAGCTTGTAATCCCTTCACATACACATATGACTCATTACATGCTTAATATGTAATCCCTTCACATACACATATGACTCATTACAAGACAACATAATTCATAGGCCACTGTGTTTCGAAGTGGTTTAGAATTCTAAGTACCTTATTTGTTTTTATAAAATCATTTTGTTAAAACTAACAATGCCATCTGTATCAAATAATGTAACTACTATCTACAGTTTCCTATAGTAAATTTGATCGATCTCTCATACAATTGCACCATTTTAATATTTCAAACAACGATATGTGAAATTTTTAATTTTCTGAAATAATTTTACAAATTAGAAATTAGTTGTATTTTTACACATGTGCAGAACATATCAAAATAATCTATCTCACTCTCTTAGAAAGCTCAGTGAATAGTGCCAGAATTAGTTGCGGGCCTTGCTGATTTAAAAATATTTCACCAGATGTCAGAATTATTGCTTTATTAGTACAAAAAACTTCAAGAATATAGATCCTACAATGCTACTATATGTTCTGATAAGATCTTACTACTGTTAATCGTCTTTATTTTCTAGACCTTCACAGTTGAAACGTTTTGTATGTTTTAATGTTATAACTTTTACAAAATGTGGATTAAAATTGTTTTTCGTAACGCCATCGTAAATATACCATGTGAGTCATTGCCAATTATTATAATTAGAAAATCTATAAATTTATAAATTCTATATATATTTATATGGAAATCAAGTGCACAGTAAAATAATCTACATTTCATTAACAATAACAATAACACAAATACACAAAATTCACGTGATTTCGAAATGGTTTTTAATGTATACATGTTGAGTTGATCTTAGAATGACCCATTAATTTAATCAATAACCCAATATACATGACACATGGATTTCCATTTACTTTCCTGTGTGAAAAACATGCTATTTCTTTTGAGAGAACCATAAAAGGACACGAAAAATGTACTACCCGGGAAAGAAAAGTGCCCCAAAATTTCCGGCGTTTTTGCATGTGTTAGTGTGAATATTATGAAGAGGAAGAATCCATACTAATTTCGCACAAATTTCAATATGAAATTTAAAACCATTTCTTTGTGAGTTTAACATGTCTTTCCGATCCAGTTGAGAACAAATTTCTAACCAAATGAAAGTTGTTTTCTGTGCTACTTTTGAATATATTCTGTCTCAAGTATCAATACTGACTAATACAAATATTGTTGTTCTGAAGCACGTAAGTGTATATCATATCGATTGTGTATTTAATTTAACCATAACGAACGAATGATTAACAAAAGCATCTGAGATGTGTGAATTCCATAATTCAATTATTGTATAATAAATTGGGCTGGTCCTTAATCCTCAATTCTAACAAAAGCAAACAATAAACAAAATGCACAGAATATATTGAAACAGAAAGAGAAAACAAATTGTTTAAAGTATAATATGTATACCCAAAAAGTACGTACAGTAGTACGGAAATATAGCTTTTAATTTACATATTAGATAGGTATATTGTTTATATAAACATGTGTAATACTAGTTGCAAATTTGCCATTTCTTTTCAAATTCCTTTTTTCGTGTACCTTATATCTCAAATTTTGCTTCCTTTGCGCTGATTTATACATAGTATTATTATTTGTGCAAGTTTAAAGTGTTAATTAATCAATTTACTTGCGACTAACATCACATATAGGAATAATAAAAATTTACTACTTTGCAGTGATTATTTATTATTTAAAGATAATGGGAAATCTGTAATCACTCTCTTGTACTTATATAGCCTATGAATTTAATCCAACTTCGATTTGGCAAGAAATGCTTTTGCCAATTTTGACAAATTGTATAGAGCTTCACTACGA
The DNA here is from genome assembly GCA_951394425.1 of Tipula unca. NCBI lineage: Eukaryota > Metazoa > Arthropoda > Insecta > Diptera > Tipulidae > Tipula > Tipula unca. The sequence continues at coordinate 15,209,892 of OX596381.1, read as the reverse complement.
AAACTCTAAATTTGATTCAAAAATTGCCCTACATACATTTCAATAAAACCAATTTAGTATACAATGATGGGTTCATTTTAGTAAATTAAGTTAAATTTCATATGTATCGACTGTCAGATTTAAAAGGTAGTTTACAAAATTCCATCGTTCATCATGAAAATGCTTGACTCTTATTACAGTACTAACTGTGCAGTATGCAGCTGAATACGATGGTTAATGACTTAATAAGCCATTTGCTTTCATTTTTGAATTACCGTTCCGATGTATCGAATATACTATAAACAACCAATTAATTATTATTTCGCATAGTATATGCAGAACTGCAATTACACGTAATTAAATTATGAATTAGTTATCGAGCGTCAAGATAATAATATTTTTTTTTAATTACAACTGACCTAAAAAAAAAGTTCTTACATAAAATAAACACAAATCAAATCATGCGATCATTAACCGTAACTCGTGTTGCTGCCATGTTTTAGCCGATAACAATAAAACATTACAATTGCACATAAAATAGTACTTGGCAATTAAGTCACATGCATTTGTCCGCACATTTTATACCACTTATCGTGATTTTATTTTATTTTTGACACAAAACAAAAACGTTGTACAAAACGATTTTTATATGCGGTACATTTTCCTGTTTTCTGCCCACTCGCGAAGTTGTATAGACGCGGTAGTTTGTATAAATCATAACAAACGCATTGTAACTACTAAAACCACTTTGGTATGTATATATTTATATACAATATATATATATATATATATATATATATATATATATATATATATATATATATATATATATATATATATATATATATATATATATAAATATATATATATGTGTATATATACATATATATATATATATATATATATATATATATATATATATATATATATATATATATTTATATATATATATATATATATATATATATATATATATATATATATATATATATATATATATAAATTTATATTATATGTATATGAGAGCAAATAATGGAGTAATAAGCCATGCACGATGACACGTGCTAATTACAGAAATTGTTGTGTTTGCGGATATACACACGGTTTGTAGTTTTATATATATAGGTGAATGGTCTGACATGTGAGTGGATAATATCGATTGAATTAATTAAATATTATTTCGTGTTTTATGGTAGAGAGTAATAAATAATGGATGGTCAATGTATATGATCACATTAATTAGGCAATTGCGTCATGCAAAATAAAGCATACAGTGAAAATTCCAGAGACACGATTTTGCACGTAGCTATTTCATCTTACTCATTATATGACGCATTTGATGTACATAGGTATGTTTGCAATGAAGAATTTTTATTCTAAGAAGTCATCATCAAAAAGTTTTTGTTTGTTGTTGAGACAAAGACATTGGATGCAAATTTTATAGACCTAGATGGATATTTTGTTGTTACACATTGTACAGACAAAGAATCTGATTTGGATCAGACAAAGAGACTTATTTTTTTTTTTTGTTGAAATTACGATTATTAAGATTTGTTAAGTTTGCTAGTGCAAATTAAGTTCACTGAAAAGCGATATATAAAAGCCATATCACATTTTGGAAATGACCAAATTAGCATCACAGTTATATTGGACATTGCCCCAAATTGAATAGCTATATATACTTTTGTTTACTTCTAAACAGCACTTGGCAATCAAGTGTTCTTCAGAAGGAACTGTTAACAATTTTATCCTACAGCTATTCAATATCTGTGGTCGATCGGGTCTTATAGGTCTCGTAAACCTAAATTGCACGACAATGTATTCCAAGAATACCACCATAGTATAATTTGCTGGGTAGACGATCCGCATCCGCGTACAAAAATAAAACCAAACCACCATAAAAACACCGCTCCGCCGCTCAAAAGTATCCGGGCACGAGATTTAGGAACGTGTAGTCACTTAAGAAATCGCAGGAGCGTTAGGAAAGCCTAATCCATGCATGAAGGAGTAACAGTTGGAACTCGTTGTTTTTCAAAAAAACGGTGCCCTAAAACTGGAAACCATGTGTGCCATAGCTATACCTTGCTCTTCAGTAGAGATGATCTCGGAAATCTTGGGGCTGGATTTCTTCTTGGGTCGCAGATAAAGAAGGCTGGATTGGATTTCCAAACAATCAATAATCGGTTGTTAAGCTTCACTTGTGCATGAAGTTCGCCAACCTGTCTATAATTTGTGTAATTTGTGTACATACGCCCACCGAAGTCAGCCAGCCCCAAGATAAAAGCTCATATTACAATGACTTGGACGATCTGATTAGAACTATATCTGAACACGATGATAGAATGGTAATTGGGAACTTTAATTCTAGAGCTTGCAGAAATCAGAAAGACTTGTGTGAAAATATAGATCCCTAGTCCCGACACGAAACTGCGACCGATAATGATGTACTTTGCAATTGCTTTTAGATAAGCAAGCACATTCTTCCAACACAAGCCAATACATTTAGAAACATGGATCCATCCTCGCAAAACTTCTAGCAGCCAAACTGACCAACCAATTGAGCAGCCAAATTGTTAATTCCAAAAGGGCGAGGTTGGGTTTTGCAAAATTTGAGACACCTTACTGACCTGCTTGGTGTTCATTATGTATTACAGACTGTAGTTGAGTCACCTCAAATACAGACTGCGGAGATTTGCATTGAGGATCTATCCCATGAGGAATTCACTAGGGCCATGCAAAGATTAAAACCAAATTGCTTGAAGTGTGAGAATTATCGCGGTATAGAATACAAGATACTGTCCTACATTATATTGAATAGAATCACCCCTCTGGTGGATGGTCTGGTTGGTGACTAACAGGGAAGATTTCGTACGAATTGATCAGTCACTGATCAGGTCTTTTCGCTGCGGATGATTCTATCTTTGATTATTATGCGACGTCCATCACTGTATCAATCAAGAGGATTGGTGGACCGCCCCGGAATACATACGAATACGAACAAAATTGATACGATTGTGTAGAATGACGATGATATAGTCTCAATCATTGAATAATTACATATAGAAATGACACGTTGTTATAGCGCTGCCAGCATAGGTATCTTAGATAAATTGAAATTAAAGGTTTGAGTATACACTACATAGTACAATTTAGTAAAGATTGTTGACGCCATGCTCATATGTCGCTGCTAATTTGGAAGTGTCACCTTCTATATGTAATTATTCAATGGTCTCAATGCTGTGTTAAAGTTGAGAACAAGCTATTGAGAATTTTTGCAGTTACTCTTATTTTAATATTGGAGTACATCTTTCGTAAAACTGAAGCACTTACGTGCAACATATTATATCGCCAGTCCAATCAAGTGCTTGTATATTCAGGTGACATATGCCTGATTGGAATAGCAATGAAGCGAAGGAAATACTTGACCCGCTTGTAGAGTTTTCCAATGACTCCAAAACTACACTCACGATAACAGGGTGGGTGAGAATATTAAAGTGCGGCTGGCCCACGTATCTTCTAAGGCCACTGATTTAAACAATCAAGTGCTGTGAAGGTGAAGCATTGTAATTGATCAGGCGCGTTGCTATGTATGAACTTGAAAGTTGGGCGCTGACAGATGAGTATGAAAAATGGTTCCTTACATTTGAGAGAAAAATCATTCGTGTGATTTACGACACCAAACGCGAAGTAGATGGTACATACCGAGTTTTGTATAATATCGAGATCAGAGATCTGATGAAGATCCTCGATATTATACATGAAGTATAAGATCTCAGCGAGTACCCTGGGCTCGGTCACGTTCTGCGTGCTGATCCGGAATGAATTGTGCAGCGTTCTTTGAAAGGGGGCCACTTATGGATGTGTCTGAGCAAAACATCGTATAGAATTTGAGAAATTGCATAAAATTTAGTATTGTGACCGAAAACTTTTAATAAGTTCTAAGCAGATTTCAGGTATTCAAACTAATGAAGAATGAAATTTAAAAAAAAATTAAATTATATTGGTTCGGAAGGTCCCGTAAAGCACATTGTGCCAACCTATATATCACAGTTTATATTAAATTTCTAATTTTGAGATAAGTTTACAACAGCGGGTTTACAAGAAAAAATTTATTCGAGGTTACTCAAATTACACAAATTAATTATATTAGATTTGACTAATGATAGCTTCAATTCAAATCAAATCAAAATCAGCACTTTGTACTCAAATTCTATTTGAGTTTGCCGCGCGTTTGGTTAATATTTTTCATCAACGCTAAAATTTGTAATTTTACAGAAATCCAAATTTGAAATAGATAAAATAAAAATATTTTAAATTATTATATATTTGTTAACTAAATAAATTTAATTATTGTATTGTGGTTTAAATGCATCAAAAAATTAAAATCTAACGTTTTGCTGGCCTCCATTTTTATCTATCACTTCAAATGTTCGTACTACGAAATGTGACGAACAACTTCTCAAGTGACTAGGGAATACGATGTTTGTCACTTGAAACGATCGGTAATTGTCATTTCAAACATCTTAGGCCATCAAGTCAATTATTTTTTAAAAATTGTGAAAAATGATAATTTTGACAGACAATTGAAATTTATTGTTGGTTGCTCACCACAAAGTGAAACAATCAAACGAAAAATAGTTTTTCCTGTCAAAATTTTCATATTTAAGTATTTTTTTAACTAATTGACAAACGGCCTATAGGAATACCAAAGTTATACTGTCGGTATAAGTGAGAAGTGGCACGACAATAAGGAAATAGGAATTTACGAAAACTTCTCTCTGACTCAAATTTGATTTAAACTTATTTATCATGTTGGGTACTCATTAAAATTAAAATTACTTGATTCAAATACATAACTAGAAATTGGTTATTTGCATGTTGACCACAATCAATGTCGAAAAACTAGAATAGTATATGTATAGTTAATTGTTTTAAGCATGATAATTCTGACAGATATCGCGCATATAAATCTTACCCATTGGCACCGTTTACATTTTTGTGATTTTATATTTTACGATACAAAAATTTTTTGTTTCACCCCTCAAATTTGTTGTCGATTATTTTACTACGTTAATGATAGGTGCGCAGAAAAATATAAGAAAATAGTTCATGACATAAAAATACATGTATAAAAATACATGTATAAAAAAAATAGTTTATGACATAAAAATACATGTATATTATTTTATTTAGGTTTACTACCTAAGATAAATACGACCCATCAAAATCTTTATAATTTTTTTTTCTACATCACTGAAAGCTGCGCAGAACAATTAAAATAATTTTTTTTTTAAGATCTGAATAGGACTATACTCGTATATAGCTATTTATTTATCCGCATTCCATAAACCAAAATAGTGTTGTATAATAATAATATATCTAACATATAAATAAATATGTTAGCCAAATAACTTTATATCCGCGCACATGTAACTTGTTGCCATATGCAATATTATTGCATTTAGACTTTCTATTTTTTGCTTGCGGAATTTTCATAAATTTTTCATTTTACATAATTCCGCCAGCAATATCAATTTAATAAATCATTTTCTATGTTTGTATTTTGCATATGAACGATGGTTAGTTTATATGTTCGCTTCGAGTACCTTAATGATGTAGTTGGGTGAGAATATAAATATCGCATCAGCTAATGTTAGTAGTGTCAAGTTACTGAAAAATAGTAACTAACTTAACACCACCCAGTTGTTGTAAATGACCTTGACTTGAGTGAGTATAATATTTATGTATCTAAAAACTGGGTAACATATATAGCGAATTGCGTTTATATTATTTAATTTGAAAACCAATTATTATTATATTTGAAGTTGTTGATTAATTTTTTCAACAAGTGGGAAAAATTTGAGAGCGCACTGAACAGACAGCTTATCAAAGATAATATAAATGCACCGAATAAAACCAAAGCCATATTTAAGTGAAGCTACTGGACGTCAATTTATAAACATCTCTCTGACGACTACTACAAACAATCATGAAAGTATCACTGTACATCGGTATTTGGCGTGTTAAGAATTGGAATCCGAAAAAGCAACTGAATTTGAATTAACAGGTTTTCCAACATGTGTGAGATTGATCATACGTATTGCCTGTTCCTTATTTCGTAGAGGTCACGTCAACAGATGCGCATGCCCCAGGACTTGTAAGCTGATTCGATCGGTCGTGTATATCAACATTATATTTTTTTGTAAACATTTTTAATTTTGAAATACATTTTTATTTTTGAAATATTTTTTAATTAATTTTATGAGAGGTTCGTAAAAATGATGTAGTGGACCGCGAAAAAGACAGAAGGGAGGAGCAGCACACCTTAATTATGAACATTAAAATTAACCTATAAAATAAACAAAATAAATTGTCATTAAAACAGACGGTTGAATTGCTTTATATCTTTGCCGTATAGAATTACTCATCTATGTATTAACTAATCGGACCAATTGTATCGATTGCCCGATACTGACAAATGTTGATGCCTCAACACCAGAACATTTCTTCTTCGCTTTTGACAAATGTTCCGCAGAGTAACATCAAATGTTTATGTGTGATTAAGAAAAGATTAAAAACCACTGAGTTAGATTAGCAAGTGACGTAATTTAATTCACTCAAAATTTACATAGTAATGTTATTGATCGAGTGCCAAAAATTAATCGTGTATCTGGCAGTAAATCAAATAACCGTCAGCTATTAAAATTGCGTATTGCATTTATCATCATTGCTTAAGAATGATTGATATAGAAGACAATACAATACCCATTACATTATAAATATACTATACGCCAATCTATATACTTTGTGCTCGAGTCACGCTGATTAAATTCGCGCAGTAATTTGAATGTTATCTTTTTTTGTATATAAATATAAAGCAATAAATGTTTATTTCGTGTGCACATGATTATAAATTGTAATCACGGGTTAGAAATCAAATTACGTCATATCACAACAAATATTGTATATATCTATACCTATCGATATATTCGATAGTAAAGTAATTACATAAATCCAATTAGGGCCAGTTTATTAAGTGCTACAAAGCATCAATCAAAATAAGTGACGAGTTTATTAGAAAAAAATGTGATTTAACGTTAACGTGAAAATCACGTGCCCTATATATTTTGTTGTTAAATATATTTTGTATTATGTACTCGTATACCTATATATGCAAATTTAATATTTTTATTTTATTAATGTTACTTTCTTGTTATTGTTTTGGTTTGGACACGTTGATGCATTTTAAAAAATGGAATGCATAATTTAATATTGATAAAATTTAGATCATTGCACCGCTTTCAACCTAACGCAATATACGCGAATATCATATATACATATATAATAGAGCGTTGCTTGTTATTTATGATATGCATTTCCGGTTTGATGTTTGTGCGGAATATACTGGAAACCTTTATACTGTAGGCATTCTAGTTTGAGTAGACTACAATTTGATTAACAGGAAATTATTGTATTTAAACAAATATAATTCTATTCTTAATTTTGGAGCAATGAATTAAAATCTGAATCGATTATTATTAAAATCAGAAGTTCTCCTTATATACTATAGCCTGCAGATCATCTATATAAACGTATGGCAGCGTCTTATTGGTCTAAACTACTGGCTCTCGTCGATTAATATGAGAATGGGTATCAGCTGAGCGTTCTGCTTGGCTTTGAAAGATCGTTGGTGGCACGTCGAGCTTTCATTGATTCAGAGTTTCTTGCTCTCATCATTTTACCTTGCAACTTTCGCTAGCCAGCTTTATTTTTTCTAAAAGATATTCGTCTTATATATGATGGTTGTAACATACTACATACTAATGTACTTTCACACATTATATGAGTTTTAAGAGTCAGAAGTAGTAAACCCAAGATTCGGTTAAGAGGGACTGAACAAAATTAAAAATTAAAACAATGAAATTTACAATCCTAAATCCTAATAATATTACTTCGTTTGCTTCAGTTTTCACTGAAATATAATTTGCTTCAGTTTTCACTGAAATTTACCTTAGGTTTGTAGTGCAGACAATAAAAAATAACAACATAAATGCTTTGAAATTCGCAGTACATGATGTTCATTTTTATACCACCAGGGAGACAAAACAATATTTATTTGACATAATTTTTAGGTTAGAAAGATGATATTAATTTTATGAAGAAATTATAAACCATTTTAGGATTGAATTCAAAACCACAAGCTCAAATTTTGTTGTCTGCTAATTTAGCACGCAAAATATATTCCTTTAACATTGGAACGCAAAATATATTCCTTTAACAATTATTTAACATTGTGATGTTAGCCCAAAATATATGTTGACAACTATGATCATAATTTGACAGTTATTAGTTTGTTATCTTATATATCCATAATAAATTAGCCTCCATTTTTACTTCTAACTAAAGATTATCAGTTTTTTTTCTTTACAAGATTCTGATTATTTGTATTCTGTTTAGTTGTTGTTTTTAAAATTTGCATTTAAAAAATTAAAAATTTCCCTTAATTTGTAACAGAAAATGTTCAATGTTACGATTTTGGGTTTTTAAATACTTAATCCAATAACTTGATAAGATTTTGTTACAGTTCTGTTCGGCGAAAAATTGTAAAACTTAATTTTTGTAAATATAATTTAAATTCACGTTTTGACACACAATACACTATATCTCGCCAATTTCCATAGTCGTATCACGTCATTTTTCATGACTAAATATAGTCGCGACACTATTTTTCACGGCTATTTTATAATCATAACGTCTAGGCAGAATCAACTTATGATAATATTTTGACTACAATTATAGCGTGTCAACACATAACGTAAATGTATATATGTATATAATTTATGTAACTGAATGCTTAAAATCATGGTGTCTTCTTATATATACCTTTTGCAATTATTTCTGTTTAATACCAATTTCGTTCATGGTTCCGGGCTATCCACAAACAATATCAGTGGCGCATTTCACGAGAATGGTGTATATTAATAATATAGACATTTAGCTTGGGCATACACCAAAAAAATAATGTAAGCCTTTTTGAGATCGATTTTTGAGCTATCCATATTTCCGGGTTCACCATTCAGGAAAGTTTGTGTAAAATCTATAGATAGCACTATACCACCATAGCACGACGAAGACCAAGATTTGAAGGAGCTCTAGCATTCCTCATGAATTTTTGGACTCTAGGGAAGTCAAGCGGCTTCAACGGAGGGAGAAAATATATAATAGTATAAGGTATTACGAGAGCTCGAGAACTCAGCATTATTCAGGAAGTCGGAGATAAATACCCTGCCTTTGGAGTGAATATAATTGAAACCACAATTGAAACACTATGAATGCGAAATATTTTTTGGTAGCAATATGAAATTCAATTTAATAAGACAATATAAATTGGTAATACCTCCCACTTCCCAGTTGATTACGCACTTACTACCAATTAACTGCACTTAAATAATTCAATTTCTAATAGGGTATTGTATTTATTTTGATTAGAAACTTAAAAATCAGAAATGTCTTACATTGTGTTTTAGTTACTTTAACTCGTTTATATTAAATTGATTCAAATGAGTTTAGCAACGACCATACCAAACGAAAGTTTTAGCTTGTAATCGATTTCGCGATGTGTCCTGTGCTGACGTCATTGGTGACAGTGAAACATTTTCTTAAATGTGAAAGCAGGACCAGTTAACTACAAAATCATTATTAACAGTAATTATTTTAAGATTTTTGTAGAATACGATAACATTGTTGAAAAACCTTTATAAATTCGAGTTATAATGCTTCTAAAAATAAATATTCAACTAACTAGGACGAAACGTTTCGTTGCATGAGCCACAACAATATCAAACTTTCCTATATACATACATATGTATACAGAACTATATAGATTTGTTGTGTCGCGTATATTTATAAATATGTAGTTTGAATTATATATATAGTTACGCAAATATTACGAGAATTCTTAAAACCTATCTTGTACATGTGCAACACAATTTTTATTTTTCAGATACTTTGGTTATTTATTATTGTGTGTGCTTTATAAGATCACATGTAATACCATTTGCACATTTCTACCAGTATTTTTTTTTAATGAAATAACGTGACTTTGTCTTGAATAACTAATTTAGAAAAGTTTTGCATTTTAACGTTACTTTCGTATACAATGTATAAATAAAATTAGTTAAGTTAATTTGTTGAACTCAAAATTTTTGCGTTTTGGCATCAGAAAACGTCATGTTCGAAATGGTGGTGCGTGCGTATATATGGTTGTTATAACGACCAACCGGAAGTAGAATAGAACCGGAATCTATTTATTTAGAACTATAATTAGAAGCTATTTGGAAAGCTGAACAGTTTAAAAATGTTCTAAATTAAATTTATAAATAAATTGTGATTTGTGGTGATTGATTGATTTATTTATTAAAAGCAAATCAAAATTAATTGGTATAGTGCAACAGGTAGGTACACTGATGCGGACTAGAATACTTGAGGACCAACGTTCGAATCTATATTGATTTTGTTTTTTAAAAGAATGATACATAATTTTCATTATTATATAGAGAATACCCGTCATCAAATGTATTGAGACAATTTTACCTTGAGTATCAAGGCAATTTTGTGCTGTCTCAATGCTGTGTTAAAGTTGAGAACAGGCTATCGACAATTTTTGCAGTTAACTCGGGTGTTTGGCAGGGAGATGCTCTGTCCCCGATACTCTTTAATCTCATGTTGGAGTACATCTTTCGTAAAACTGAAACACCTCAGCGCAACATCTTATATCGCCAGTCCAATCAGGTGCTTGCATATGCAGATGACATATGCTTGATTGGACTGAATAGCAACGGAGTGAAAGAAATATTTGATCCGCTTGTAGAGTTATCAGCTTCAGTTGGACTTCAGATCAATGAGTCCAAAACGAAATACATGATCTCTGGTTTTAGGGACAATGGCACACCAGATTTTAGTAGTGGCCACCACACGTTTGAGGGAGTGAGGAGGTTCAAATATTTGGGTTCTCTTATCACTCACAATAACAGTGTGGGTGAGGATATTAAAGTGCGGCTGGCAGCTGGCAGCCGTGCTTTGTATCCTCTAAGGTCACTGCTAAAATCTAAACACTTATCAAGTGCAGTGAAGCTGAAGCTTTACAAAGCGTTTATCAGGCCCGTTGTTATATTTGGATGTGAAAGTTGTGCGCTGACATTTGAGAGAAGAGTCAGGCGTGTGATTTACGGCCCAAAACGCAAAATAGATGGTACCTACCGAGCTCTGTACAATATCGAGAACAGAGATCTGATGATGATCCCCGATATTGTACATGAAGTAAGATCTCAGCGAGTACGCACCATATAGTAGGCGCAGAGGTCGTTGCAGGCGACGATGGCTGCACGGTGTAGAGAATGACTTGGCTTCTTCAGCTTGTCTAGGACAGTATGAAGACCAAGCCCAGAATCGAGACCGTTGGAGCCGGATTGTTCACTCAGTAAGGAGCCAGTAATGGCCTTTAAATACTGCTTATTATTATTATTATTATCAAGCCAATTATATGAGACACGTTTGCTGCCTAATTTATATTGATTAGGAAAATTTTTTTTTACCGATAGCGAACAATTAAATCATGAATGACGGACGAGCTTCTTTCATATTTTTTATCGATCAAACAAGAATTTTTACGATCTATGAAATTAAAATCTTCATTATACGTATATGTACATACATACATTTAAATCAAATAACCAATCGTTTGCGACTGTGACGCCACTTTGTATACTGTGGATGTTTGCGAATTAGGTTGGTTTATGTCAATTGGTTTGTGCCCCGGATACAATATTTATATTAAAACGGTTTGAGTAAATCATCAAAAACTTGATAATGATATGACATCTATACGCGAATTATTGAATTTATTATTACATCTTATTATTTATTTTACTAAATTTAAGATAAATTTAATTCGTTGTTTACCTTTAAAGATCTATGATAAACTTCTATAGTTTAAATCTCGGTGTTCTTACGGTTTTATTTATAATACTCGTATGTTCAGAGTTCAGTACTTGACTCAAATATTACAATTAAATCTTTTTAAATTATTTGTAGTTTTCTTTATAGTTCATACTAAAGTACATATTATCGTTATTTAAACGCATACTAAAATAGAGAACTCCTCAAAGCCACTGAGCATTGGACCATTCTGCCCAAAATGTATACGTCTATACCAAATTTATCGGTTTATATTCAAATATTATTATTATTATTGTATTTGCATAATTCGTTGTATTATTTAATTATAATTATTTAATCATAATTCGCTAAAATTACATTCATAATTATGTCCGAGCCGCCCGTCGTTGCGCGAGTATAAAATACTTCTAATTAACGCAGGCACATTTAATTTTTTTGGTTTTTATTTAGAGTTTTAGTAAAGAACTCATATCTTAAGAAATACTTTCCCGTCAATTCCTCAATGTTTTACTGTTATGTTAAGAAAGCTGAGGTCTATTAATTACAAAAATAAAAAGTTTATGTAGACGACTTTATTGTTTAGATAAATATATATAAAAAATATTTTATTACAATATGAAATATATCCACAATTTTCATCCTAAATTCCTCTTATATAGTACACTGTCGATTATTTAAAATAAAAAAATAAAAAAATGTATTAAGCACACTGTAAAATAAAATTCAAATTATTATGCGTATTAAGCAATACAGCATAAATATATACTGCATTAATTTCAAACATTTATAGCAAAGATTATTTATATATAAGATAGGAATACACGAACAAAAAAGTACGGATTTCCACTTTTGGATTCTAAAAGCATAATTGAATGGAGCCATCTATAAGAAGATTTATTAATTGTAATAGCTAAGTTCAACACCTGTCATTATTAGCTACATCTACAAAAGACAATCTAAGCTTGTACAGCAATTTTATCTTCTTTTTTTTGTCTGAAAAATTTAAAATGAAATGGTAAATGAAATAGAAGCTAAAACCTGTCTATGTGTGTAGACAGGTTTTAGCACCAAACAGTGTTTTTATTTAGTTTACTATTTCATTTAAAACAAAAGAAAAATAGAAAAAATAATATTAAATGCATATTATGTATGTATATACCTATTATACTCGTACATAACATAAATACAAGACATTTGTTTGTGTATTTTTAACGTATTTTCGATTATCATTATTTTGCTAGATATCGTGGAAGAAAGTATTTCACCGAGCAAATAGCGCAGTGGTTAAAGCTGCGACGTTTGGATCGGGAGGTACCGGGTTCTCGAATCCCAACAGAGGCGGGATGCAAAATGAATTTTTCATCTCCCGATTACGATCGGTGATTAATCGGTGATTAAATTGAAAACATCTATGACCCTCTGTTGGAATGTAGAACTCATGTGTCGACCCATCTTCCATGTCACTGTACAGGATGACATGGAGCTATGCAATGCGCAGGTGTGGTATACTGTAGTTGTGTGAATGGGATGAATAGGTTGAATGAATGTTAGTGTGAATGTGGGTATTGTCCCGTGGGCCCATTAGTGGCATGAGTGCTAGAATAAAATCCGCCCAATTTTAATTTAAAAAAATTTTTTAAAGTAATTCATTCAAAATGATTAGAAATTATGTAAGATGTTATTGAGAAAGCGTCACAGAAATTCTAAATATACAGATGACGAAGGGCGGTTGGTGCAAATTATAGAATTTCAATTAAACTCAACTTATCAGTATTTAAGAAATACTCTTAATTTGCAATTACGCGCCGTAAGGACAATTTGCAATTGAAATATTTTAACCCAGTTACAACCGGGGATTAATAAAAACCTAATTGAGCAAATTGAAAATAAGGTTAAGAAAATGTCTAACCGAGACAAAGAGCATGTTTTACTGTTCGACGAAATTAAGATAAGATCTGATCTAAAATATAACCGAGCAAATGATCAAATTATAGGAGTAGTCGACTTTGGAGATGGTGAACGACAGCATAAAATCGCTGAATACATAAGTGTATTTATGTCAAGAGGATTATTTAGCACAGACTAATTTGTTTTAAGCTATTTTGCAACTGAAGATCCCATATGTGGAACAAAACTAAAGGAGCTAATTTTACAAAATAACACAGAATTACAGAAATTGGGGTTAAATATTAGAGGAATTGTGTGTGATCAAGGTACAAATAACCATAGTACGTACAAGATGTTAGGAGTAAGTAAAACTCAACCATTCTTTATTGTGGATAAACAAAAAATTGTTTGCCTTATTCGATATACCACATTTATTTAAGTCAGTTCGGAATACTCTTCTAGCATATGATATTATAGTTACAGCGGAAGGGTTGACTACGTGGATTATACTTAGTGAGCTATACTAAATAGACAGTGAATCTGTTATAATAGTTTGCCCTAAGTTAACTTTAAGGCACATATACTCCAATATATTTGAGCGAATGAGAGTTAACTTAGCTACACAAATTTTAAGCCGTAGTTGCGCGACTGAAGTTCGAACTTTCGACCATTTAAAAAAATTTAACACCAATAAAACAAAACAGCATGCTTTAGCAACGGCAATATTTATTGAAAAACTGGACAAACATTTGACGCGTTAAATAGTAAAAGTTATGTGTGAGTATTTGGAAAACATTAAGATTCACACTGATTCACACAATAAGAGGTATTTTAGACTTAACTTCTGCGATAAGTGATACAAACCTGAATATCTCATACATCTCAACGTCAAAATTATAAACGGATGCGGTAGAAAATTTATTTTCTCAAATTGGTTCAAAAGGAGGTAACAATTTTAATCCATCGCTGTATGATTTTAATTTTTTTATTGCTAAAATTATATCAAGTAAGTTAATTGTTCATTCGTCGATTTTAAATTATGAACCAGATAAATGCACTTTTTTGGAAACTGACCCGTTTGAGATTACAAATAATACAAGACAAGAAATTGAAAATTTAAGAAACGTGAAGGAAACCGATCTTATAGATTCTGAAAGAGAAAGTGATAATAATGTAGTAAACGAATTTAATGAAAAGTTTGAGAATTTTTCGATATTTTTTAGGATATATTATTTATAAGTTGACAAAATAAATGAATTGTCAATCTTGCCTGGAATATATGGTTAAGCAAGATAAAAATTTGTCGTTATCTGAATGTTTAATAAAATGTAGAAACTATATAAATACTTCTAATGATTTATACATAGGAAATCCGACTGACTTGTTCCTAAAAATTACTACGCTTCATGTATCAATTTTTGCAAAATATTTTATCAAAATTTTGGATAACAGAAGATTAATACAAACCATATTTAACAAATTGCTTAAATGCGACTAATAAAGATGATAGATATAGCGAATGGTTCACAGGAACATGTAAGGGATACAAGGAAAATGCTCTAAAGTTCTTAATTCCCGTTTTAATTAGGAAAAACTGTATATGGAAACTAGAGAATATTAAAAATGATAAGAAATAAATGATCGAATGATCGTATTGAAAATCCCAATCGAAGAAAAGCATTTTAAGTCACAGAATTATCATTAAAACAAAATTATACAGTTAAACATTTAATTTGATTTAATGTTAATATCAACTCATAAAAATACCAAAATATCCAAATTAAACCGGCCTATGACAAAATACCAGATTTAGACATTTGTTCTTATTTTTTTATATGTATATTTTTAATGAAATATTTATATTTAAAACTGAAAACAATTTTTATTTTCATGTAAACTCTGGCCTCTCTGGCACTGCGATTTTATTTGTTGATATACTTATGTATACATATACATAGAAGAGGTTTTTATGCCCAATGGAATTCAAGATTTTATCAGTAAATAATAAACTTCAAATCTTTATGTCAAATAAAATTATAAAACAATTCTATTCGTTTTTAATTAATATATCTGCAATATTGCAATATTTTGACAAAGGAAATCACACGTTGGTTAATAATAAAATATTTTAAAACAGATAGTTCAATTGTTACATTACATCAGATAGTTCATTTGTACCATAAAAAAAAGTTAAATACCTATTTATGCATATGGACTTTAAATCAAAAATAATAAGTTAATCAAGGTCGAGTAAGTATATGTATGTAATTATTTCCATATTTTTAATCAAGAGATAATCTGCCGTATTATTATGATAATATCGTCGATCAAAAACGGAATCTATTCAGTTTTTTAGCGAATTGTAATATTTACTAAAAATTGAAATCCTTTGCGAATTGTACTTAATAAAAACATGGAAGAGATGCGAATGAAAAATACGAAAAAACAACAAAAAACCATTCCAAGGTTGAACTTTTTCTATTTCATTTTAAATTTTTCGAACAACAAAAAAAGAAGATAAAATTACTGTACAAGCTTAGATTGTCTTTTGCAGATGTAACTAATTATGACAGGTGTTGAACTTAGCTATAACAATTAATAAATCTTCTTATAGATGGCTGCATTCAATTATAATTTTAGAATCCAAAAGTGGAAATCCGTACTTTTTTGTTCGTGTATTCCTATCTTATATATAAATAATCTTTGTTTATAGTTTAATAAATTACCACTTTGAATAAAATAGAGCGACATTTGCTTTAAAAAAATTGCAAACTTTGAAAATAATTGCGCTACTTGTTCGTTGGTGAATAAATCTAATTCATAGCCTAGTTTTATATTGTTGTATGCATGATAAGACAAACAATAATAAATTCAGTGACAATGATTCATCGTTATCATATATACACAAATCATTTCTGAACACCTACCAATCAGAAGCAACATCGAATGTAGTGAGCCTTGTTCAAGATCATGTTAAGCTAAAAGAAAAAGATTTATATGTATAGTAATAGTAAAAGCAACCAACTTACCTAACAATAACAATAACATAAAACAGACTAAGAATTTGCAAATGATCAGTGGTTCTTAAACTCGGGAATTCTCTTTTCGAATTGTCTTGCTTTCTGTATTTGAAGAGTAATAATTAGAAGTAATTATATTCACTAAGTTTCATTTCGTAATAATTGCGAACGTTTTATGACTGCATTTTATGACTCTGCAATATTGTATTTTCTCGTTTACTTTAGTTTTGTCAAGTGAGCCGAACCACAAATTAAAAAATGCAGATTAGTCAAGATTCACAAAAAAATGATAAATGCAGAAACGCCATTTTATTGTAGCTACATAATTTTTTGTACTATTTTGGTTACCCCATAGAATAGAAACAAACCACAACCATTTAGGGTAAATATAAATCAGAGTCATCTAGTATAAATATTAAATAAATATGTTATACAAAAGACAAAGAAACAAAAATTGATACAAAATATCAAAGAAGTTACATGAATAAAATAGATAGCTACAAATTTTTTTCCAAATTTTTACATAACATACATAGATAGCTACAATATTAGAATGCCTTCGTAACGATGTTGATGATTTTGAATTTAGTATACATAAATTGAAAAATTATGATTTCAAAACAAATGATCGACGCAAAAATAAAAAAATGGGTTTCTATACAATCGTACGATTATTTTTAGTAATAAATGTATACATACTAGCTTTGTGTATTTATATATATACTCAAAGATACTATTTAGTAAATACTTGATAGTAATAAATGTATACTAGTAGGTCAGTTTCTACGGTGAATATGTACATACAATAAATACATAGTTCATTTTGGTAGCTAATACTGCTAGTAATATTTATTTTATATTGGCGGTTGACGGTTGTTAAAGTAATTCAGAACTCATCACCCATAATAAATATTTTTACAGAATAAATTCAAAGAGTTTTCTGACTAAAATGTAATTTCAGTTCATAAATTGATTGAAAATGGCTTACAAACCGTCACATATGTATGGAATGCGAACTTGTTTAAAACGAAACATAAGGGATGGACATTTTTAGTCGTAATATGGATGAAATGTTACATCTAGAGTTGACTATATCGAGACCTTAAAATCACAAGTTCATTATATCTAAAAATTAAAAATAACTGCGTTAATTAATAAGGAGATAGGAGCAAAATGACGTGTGTATAGATTTTATGGTACTTTTCCTGTTTTATGTATACATAACAGGTTTCAATTTTGCTGTTATTCGAATTTTACTTTGTTGTAACATAAATTTTTTATTATATATAAATATTTACAAAATCATTTTCAAGCATATTCAAGATTACACATTATAGCATCTGTGTAATATATAATATGAGTATAGTATGAACATTACATTTATTTATTTATAATTCAATATATTGGTACGATATTTTATTCTGGTTTTGTTTTATATTTTGAAAATGTCCCTTTTGATTTTTTGGAATGGACTATTTTAGTTAATTCGCGATTAAATTATATACCTACCTACAAATACGTGTAGTGTTTTACTTGCATTGATAACTTGTATAATGTAATTTGCAAATTTTAAATTGATTACATCACACATTTCTTTAGCCTTGCTACGTTGTATTTGTGGGTTTAGTTGTAAGAATTAATTGAAATTTAAATGGAAAATGAATTCCGATTCGCGTAAATATGGAATAAATTGTGCAGTTCCAGGATGCAAATCTTCTAGACGACAGAATTTACAATTATTTGGATTAACCACCAAAAACCCAAAATATAATGATTGGGTCTCAAATTGTAGTTTACAAAACATCGACTTAAAATTTATTAAAATATGTGAAAAACATTTTGAACCACATTGCTTTTCAACGGGTAAATTAATACGAAATTCCATTCCTACAATTTTTGCGGCAACAAATGAGATTAATTTAGCTAATGATACTTCTCCTGGCTTTGCTGTTAGTAATTTTATAACAATTTTATCGTGCCAAGCCGAAAATAATTCATTTGAGGAAACAAATGATGACGATAACTGGTTAAGTCTCATTAAACCTATAAAAACTTATAGCCGTTCAGAAGCCACATTACAATCCTATATTCAATATATACAAAGCCAAGATAATTCGTTTGGTTTTGCACGAGCAAGACAACTTAATGGCTCAATTTTTAATAATGACAAGAACTCCACAAAGTGTGGAAATTGAATTAAATTAATATAAAAAATAAAGCGTTTTATCGTCTTAAATATTTTAAGGTATTAAATATATTAGAAGTGAATATATTAGGAGATCTTTCACCTGGATTTAATGAAAAAAATTCCAGAGGAATATATGGAAACAGCCATTGCCACATATAAATTCATTGACAAGTTCGACAAGCTTTTCGATTGTCTTAATTCTAAAACGAAAAACAACAAAAATAATTATCGAAGTGCTTTTATGCCTGGCAATGAAGTTTCAAAGTTTTTAAGGTACATGGTGGACTATATTACCGAAATTTCTGTAATAAATAAAACTGCAGTATATTGTTTCAATGGTATTAAACAAACTATAAATTCTGTGACCAAACTTTCAAAAGACATAATAAATCAAGAAAACGGAATCGAATATATTCTTACGTCAAGATTCAACCAAGACCCGTTAGAAAATTTATTTTCACAAATTAGGGGAGCTTATGGTCATAACCGTAATCCATCTGTAAGCGAATTCAGTCACATACTTATTTCGAAAATTATGACTATTAAAATCATTAGACCATTTTCTAATTTTACCAATTGTGAAGAAGATTTGGATGAATGCTTGGTAGATCTATCTTATGCCAACAACAATGAAAATGGCGCTATTGAACTCAACGAGCTTATATTTCATGATGAGCTTTCGTTAGATGATGGGTTAACTGAAACTGATATATCTGATAACTTTTTTAATTTCGTTGTCAATTTAGAAGAAGCATATATGAAATATTTTGTTGGTTACGTTGCATTTAAGATGTCAACAAAATTGTCATGTAATAACTGTAATGAAACGTGGATTAGAATAGACCAAACACTGGAAGCACCATCAGAATATTTAATACATTATAAAAACTACTATAATAATGAAAATGATTTTGGTAAGCTTAAAGCACCAACCGAATCGTTCTCAACATTTGGAAAGAACAGATCCATTTGTTTGCTAGAATGTTTAAAAACCACCCTGAAAAACGTACACTTAAAGATACTATTTCTAAGCACTGTATTCATTTAAATAAACATAATAATTTTTATAGTAAATCTAACACATGCGCCGAGCACAAGAAAACAGCATTAAATTTCATGCTTTTAGTTTTAATTAGAAAACATTGTAGTTGGCTTGCAGAAAAATGTTCGAAAAAAAACGTATACAAATATTCGAAATCCGAACTGGAGGATCCCTATTACAGGGAAAATAAATAAATACATTTTAGTTATAAATATTAAATCTCATTCTCATTTGACGCAATGAACGTCAATGTTTATATATTTTTATTCTATATACTATATTTATTATATATTTGAATTTGAATTCGTACATACCTAGGTTTAGTTATTATGTGAATTATTATTTAAATTGAATTTGTACGGTAATGGTATGTACATTGTACATACCCTTTCAAGATCACAGCCTTTTCAGGGCGAAAGAGCTTAATTATTGCTAAAAAACGTTCAATTGTTATTGTTACACAAAAAAAGACGTTTAACTATCATTTGTGATTTTAATATGTGTAAATAAAACATTTTCTACAAATTTTTTAATTTTGTGAAATTTTTATTTATTGTGATTAAAAAACTAAAATTTCATAGTAAAACCAACTACATATAAAAGAAAAATAAACAATTCGTTTTTTAATATTTTTATTGTAACATATACCACGTTGCACTGATAATAATGGAGTCATTCCATCTTTATTGTAATTATAAAACGTTGTTAAAATAATTTTAGCAATAAGATAACTGTGATCAATATAATCGATAATATTATAGAAAGCAAGCACGTTCATATTTTTATGTGGCCCACGATATAAACATAGTTTATTGATGACTGCCAAAAACGGCTTATTGGTCGTAGATTATTAATTTAATTTAATTTAAAACGGTCTAAAGTCGTACCATCTTTAAAAGTAT
Source organism: Tipula unca (assembly GCA_951394425.1). Taxonomy (NCBI): domain Eukaryota; kingdom Metazoa; phylum Arthropoda; class Insecta; order Diptera; family Tipulidae; genus Tipula; species Tipula unca. Next base: position 15,188,916 of record OX596381.1, on the reverse strand, counting down.
TAATGAACGGAACTTTCAAGTTATAGACCTATAATCAATATTAAAAATCAAACAGCGTGTATATTCGCTGTAAATTTCAAATTTTCGCTATGTGGAATTTGTAATCCTCCTCCAATCGTCAATAAACACACAATAACACTAATTGATGCTAATTTAAAAACATCCGTCATTTTGGTAGATGCGCAGAAATAAACGAAAATGAAACCAGTTATTATATTACCTTGAAGAGTCAGAGTATAGACAGTGTCCCGGGTCAGAGGGCCTTTATGCCCAATATACAAATAACCAGAAAAACATTGAATGGTCGAAAATTGTATTCGTCTATATAATCATGCATATGGCAGCCTAGAATAAACTTATAAAAAATATAAACTGTCATTTAATATAAAAAGATAACAAACAAATGTATGTTGCCTTTTCATTTAAGTATTTTATAAAATTCCTTCGTTCGTAATATGCGTAAACATGATGATAAAGAAGGTATGTAAAAGTAATAACATTAAATTAATTACATATTATAATAATATATTGGTTTGTTAAAATTTCCGTACAGCAAGTACATCGAAATCGAATACACAAAACCGGCGTAATAAACGGAAACAAGATCGCCCAGTACGCGATATAAAATATTATCAAAGAACCACGCATAAACTGGTACCACGGGCTCCATTTGGCCGATTAGTGAAAGAGATATTTGGACAGTTTGGTGAATTTAGAATTACCGCCGAAGCACTGAACGCATTACAAGAGTGCTCCGAAATATATCTTATCCAATTGTTTGATGATGCATATAGGTGTACCGCGCATCGCGGCCGACTTACTTTATCTGTAATAGATGTACACTTGGTTCGCTATATACGAGGCTTAGGTGATGTGGGGAATTCAATTTGATGAATAGTATACTGAATTTTAATTTTTAGCAGTATGCTGAATTTTAATTTTTTTTAAGTTTGGATTATCTTAAGATTTATTTTATTTAGTTTTTAATAAATAATTTTAAAACATATTTGTTTATTAACAAAAGTCATACAAACACCGTGAGTATAATAACGTCAGCAAGATCTTGGAACGTTATCATTATTAAATAAAGCGACAAAGGCACATATCTAATTCTAATGACCGACAAAGTGCATCATCAATCGAATCTGCCAAATATTTGTAAAATGATTCACATAATTTAAAAACGCCCACAGGTAACAGGTAGTTTTGATCCACCAATTTACACAAGCGATCTAATTCACCCTACCCCGCCTGAATTGTTATTATGTATTTGATTTTATATTTGAGCTTTTCCTTAAAAATAATTATTTAAAATTACGTAATTTTATTAGTTTTTATTTCACATACATGTTACGATTTACCCTTGCAACTTATCCTGAATCTGTTGCAGAGTTAAACCTTTAGTTTCGATTACATAAAAATAGGTGAACACTACTCCAATTAGTAAACAAATGGTAAATAGCCAAAATGCCCAATGTGTACCGATTGCGGTCTCCAATGCACTAAAAAATTTCGTTACAATAAACGCAAAAGTCCAACAGGCCGTGGATACTAACGTAGAAGCCAAATATTTAACATCCGATGGAAACATTTCTCCGAGTAGTGCCCGTGGGATTGGTCCAAATCCGACACTAAAAATAAATAGGAAAATGATTAGTGATGTGATTGGCAGGTACGATAGTGATTCCACAATTGAAAGTTTTTCATAATCCATGAAAAAGTATAGGCCAAGTGCGCCCATTGAAATGGTCATACCAACATTTGATACCATCAAAATAAGTTTTCGACCAAACTGCTCAATCACCAGAGTGGTACAACAATTCGCCACCACTTGAGTTACGCCTATTATAATCGATGAGATTTCTGGTTTCATAGAACCACCGGCTTTTTCAAATATTGATTGGGCATAAAACAGGACCGCATTAGCCCCAGAAAACTGTTGAATCCACATTAGTCCGGTACAAATTAAGAACGCTTTCAAATTTCCTTTATTCGTTAAAAGGTTACTCCACGATGCGGTATGACCACTATTGGCTTCGATTAATTTTTTAATTTCTTGCAGTTGTTCCATAATATTTTGCTCATCTGATGAGGTACCTCGTAAAAATTTTAAAATTTTTACTGTCCGCTCTGTGTCTCCTTTCATTAATGTGTAGAATGGACTTTCAGGCATGAACACAAATAAAACGATAAATGTTATCGGGAATACAAGGCAAATGAATTGAAATGTTACGTATGGGACAAACGGTCCAATTGAGAAGGCGATTAGGGTTCCGACTAAAACGAAATATTGCTAAAAATAGATTTGTTTGGCCCGAACTATCTAGTTTTAACTTACGAACCAAGAATAGCACAAGAATAGTTCCGAATGTTCCACGATAAGCGTCTTGGGAAATTTCGCCAATATAAATTGGTATTATAGCCATGTTGAATCCCACTCCAAATCCCTGAAGCACTCGAGCAACATAAATTAGGGAGAGCCGTTTACCAAATCCAAGAATCAGATACGATGCTGTATAATATACGGCTGTCAAGAGCAACACAATTTTTAGTCCAAATTTTCGTGTCAATGGGCCCGTCAAAAATGGTGCTGTAAATAAAAGTGAATTTCTTGTTTTTTTTTTACTGAATTAACATTAATACGCCAATACGTACATATGGCCGCGCCTAGGGGCACAAGTGCACCAATCCATGACATCTCCTCAATAGATGGTATCCTATCCAGAGGCGTATCTGTCATTAACACATCTTGTAGTTTCGGATTATTTGGTGAAGTCCAGCCAAACGCTATGCCGATATTAAAGCTAACGATATTGGCTAACTAGAGGTATAAGTTCACACTCTATAAATTTTGCATATATAATATGACCAACTTACCAATAAACGTCACCAAAGTTTGTCTACAAAAGGCTGAACTTTTCATTTTGATAAACTTTAAATATGTCATACGATACCTAAGCGCATGGAGCGCTTGCAGTTCCCAACAATGGGCTACTATTCTTAAAGCTTGGTACCCAGCAATAAAATATAAAATGTCCTACAATTAGGTTGTGCAATTTTAATTGATGACTTATTTAGTTATTTGCAATAAGTCGACTTATTTGACTTATTCAATATCGCGGAGTAAAATAAGTCATTTGCAGGTCTAATTCAAACCGAGACTTATTATTAGTTTTGGAGTTTTAAAATAATTATTGAAAAGTGAGCGTCCTTTTGTTTTTTTCATTACAATAAAATAATTTCAAAGGCAAAATGTTTATGAAAAGACATTTGTTGAAACTCTCCCAAATAAGTCAAAAAAGTCCAAAATTAGTCTCCTTACGCGTAGACTTACTGTAGACTTTTAAATAAGTCAGTCTACACAAATTAAGTCGTGATTGGACCACAGTCTTAGATTATTACGGAACATAACAAATGCATAATTCTTAAGATACTTTTGATAACAATTAATGCTTAACACACCTTTTGAACCATCAATCAATGAAAGTGTATTAGATGTTATTTGTAACAATTTGGAGCTGTAGATATACGTAAATAGCAAAATAATCGTACCGCGTACCGAAGCTTCTTCTTTCAGTTAGCCATGTGGACCCAGCATATATCAATACACCTGGATTATCACCTAATACACTTAAAATTATATACATACAACAACAAACAATGAAAAAGTATTGTGGTTATTCGAGTTAGGATATAAGTGTGTCATATCGTCAGAAAATTCGACAATATTACCGCGAAATTAACAATTAAAAGTAGGATTACCAATAGTAATCCATTAGAACCATACAGGCTTCAAAATTGATTGCTGCGTAATTCCTACATTCATTAAATTTTTGTTGTTATATTAAAGGTGAATAGTAAATTTCTAGATTGTATTGATTAGAACTAAAGGGAGTGTGCTTACACAAACCACCAAAGGCACAAATTTATTTACTTTGGTGTTTAGCCTATGCAAAAATCCACAAGTTTACCAATCATTTGTTTTTCGTAAAAATGACGCCACCGTCACGTACTGGAGTGGGCGAGGTAGATTACGCCATGTAATCTACGCGGTTGTCGACACGTAAAATATTACGTAGATTACTTGGCAGTATTTTTTGTCAACGTCGACAATTAAAATAATGTCAACAACCTACGATGTTTTAGCGATTTGAAATCGAATGCGCCAGTTCGCGAGAGTATTTTGTAAAAGAATTCATCTAGAGCCTAGAGATGATTTTTTCATTTGTTTCTTTTTGACAAATGACGTATGAATAGTTTCAAACTGTCATCATGTTTTTATTTATTCAGTATTGTTTGCCTTTTCATCATGGAAAGACTGAGCCCGGCATAGCGTCTACAAATTGTTCAGCTTTATTACGAAAATCAGCGTTCTGTGAGGAATGTGTTTCATGCGCTTAGACCAAGTAACGGTTACCATCGAAAAGTTGAATCCCAGTTTACAGTATTCGATGATACGCGACTAAATAGACGGTTTCGTGTGGTTTATGGGCCTGTGAAATCTTTCGTCCATATTTCTTCAAAACAGAAAATGACTGGGACGTACCTGTGAATAGTGATCGTTATTGCGCCGTGATAACGGAATATTTGCTGCCTGAAATTGAAGCCCGACCTCGACGACATATAGTTCCAAGAAGTCGGCGGTAGTTACCGTATTGCCCGCGAAGTAATGTACTTATTCTTGTTGGCGAGCAATTAATTTCACGGTTCGGATCGTTGAATTGGCTATTTAGATCGTGTGATACCTCTAGACTCTTTTCTTTGGGGCTACGCAAAGTCCAAAGTTTATGTGAATAAACCAGCTAGATTTGAGGCATTGGAAGCCAACATTACTCGTGTCATTCGTTAAATACCATTGGATATGCTCGAACGCGTCATCAAAAATTGGACTTTGAGAAAGGACCATTGCAGTTGCGGCCATATCATTTAAAGGAAGTAACATTTAAACAATAAATGGCAAGAAATGTTCTTTCGAATCATAATAAAGTTTCCATACGATTAAATTGAATTTTTTGAGTTTTTTTGATTTGTGCACAAATTACTTCTATAGATTTCGTTATATTATGGATAAAATAACGCACATGTTGTTTGATGCTCTGTAGCACTCTTTTCACTATACCCCAAAATTGTTCGATACATCGAAAACCTGTGTAAACGAGCTATATGGCCAAAACTTTACTGCAGAATCGTGTTGAAGAATTAGCGGCAAAATATACGTCGTTATGAAAAATGTGACAAAAACCTGGCTCCACAACTTGCTGGCCAAATTAAAAATTTGTTTCCAAATGTATCTAACTTGAAGTGCTTCAAAACCAATTTCATGTACGTTTCGTCATCCATCAAATTAACACATCCACTAAATTTTATGAAAATTTTGCAATCAGTCTGGCACATATTTTATCGAACAAGTATTGGTTATCTCAACGATTTGGCTTTTTAATAACTCGGTAGGACTCATAACCTTCCTGAGCTCGAATTCGTTTTACCATGACGTGGGGTGTGGTAAATTTTATGGCACGGTCATAGTTAAATATCCACGGATTATTTTTAATGAAGGTTACAACATTTTTGTAAAGATTTCTATCAGTTGTGCCATGTAAAGATTTCTATCGTTGTTCAGCAGTAAATTTGTAATACGCCGATGGTCGAGTAAGCAGAGTCGGTGCTCTTGAAATCGTGAAGTCGAGTTCAAGACTCGTCAGCGCCCAATACTTTTTAAATTTAATTTCTTCTGTAAAATTGGTTCAACACGACTTCTGTTGGAATCTACATTCAATTTCTGCAAGTATAAAAGCTATCACTTGTGTATGACCGTAATGAAAATATACGGTAATGGACAAATAAGCATAGTCGATTCCTGTTACAAAAATTTTCAATGTTCTCTATAATTGGCAAATATAAAAGATTTGTATCGCATTATGTTGTAGCAGCTCGAATATTCGACTCACCGATATTCGATTCTGCCACAAACAAAATAATTAGTGAAATTCAAATATAATCCAACTTATTTGAATTAAGCGTTCACTAACCCCATCACATATCAATCTATCCAACCAACACTATCTAATAACCGAACCATTACTATAAAACATTTATAGTAAAACAAGTCCGCCATCTAACAACATCACCACGAACAACAATGTTCGGTGATGCAACACTAATACAATAGTGCAATGTCGACCGTCGCCGGCGCATGTGTTCCCTCTTCACAAAACGAAGACGAAGGCGACGTCATTACAACAAAAACAAAACAACACAATATTCTCTCCCATTCCATCTCTAACGTTCAAGCAAACAAGTTGTGTGTAATAATGGTGGTGTTGAAAATAAATAAATAAATATAATTAATAATTATAATTTTGTTAAAAATAAATAAATAAATATAAATAACAATTATATACATTGATAAATAAATAATAAAATTTGTGGAATCAATAAATAAATAAATAAATAAATTGTTAACAGTAAAATTTATTGTGTAGTTGTATAGCACTCATTTTTTATAAAATCCACACCGGATAAATTATTAAGGTAGGATAATAATCTTACAATTGGTGACCAACGACGGCAGTTTTTACTGCATAAATAAGCAAAAACACACCGCAACGACGGGACAATTAAACGGTGAAGCGATCCACCCTCACCGCAACGACGGGACAATTAAACGGTGAAGCGATCCACCCTCACCGCAACGACGGGACAATTTAAACGGTGAAGCGATCCACCCTCACCGCAACACAACCGCAGGAGCAACGACAGCAGAAACAACAACAGCATAAAAAGCAAGTTTTTTTTTAATAGATAATATTTTTTTTTTGCTCTTGCAATTTTGCAATTATAATTTTTACATTTTTTTTTTCTCCAAACAATTAAAATTTTCAAATAAAACAATTTAACGTAGAATCATTTTTTTTTGTTCCAAAATTTAACGTAACATCATTTTTTTTCTTTTCCAAAATTAACGTAGAATCATTATTTTTCTGTACATTTTATATATATTTTCACCACCACGTGCACACCCATCCATAGTCTCACACCCTGGTCGTTTTCTCGCTGCAACAATTCACCTCGCATGAATTAAATTTATTTTTTACATCTATTTTTTTTTTAAATTTCAACGAGCCCCCCCAATATAAGGTAGGACGCAAGGAACTCCATATTCGGGGGTATCTCGCATCGGGCGTTAAAAAGAAGGAGCATCCCGGCCTTCAAACCATTCACTACACGGTAACCATTCCGCTTAATTTTTCAATTTTTGGTCAACTTTTTTTTTTACACGGTAACCATTCCGCTTTAAAATATTGTATTGTTGTATTTTAATTTGTTTTATTGGTTTGTGCAAAAATGTCGGACGATGAACAAGATCAACCACAAAAAAAGGACACCACGCCTCAAGGCGCTAGTCCACAAATAGAGATCGCGGCATCACATCAGCGAATAACAATACAACCTTTCTGGCCACAAAGAGCAAACACATGGTTTCAGCTCGCCGAAATACAATTCGGACTGCAAGGTATAACAGCTGATAAAACAAAGTACCTGCAAACATTATCAGCCTTGCAACCAGAAACGTGCGATGTGATCTCGGATCTCCTCCTCAATCCGCCGACAACCAACCAATACAACACATTAAAGCAAACGCTGCTAGAACGACTAGCACCATCGGGCGAACGTCAGCTGGAACAATTGCTTTCAGGCCAGCAATTAGGCGACCAAAAACCATCTGACGCTTTACGGCACATACACACACTAGCTAACAACAGTTTTAATGAAAATATCATTAAATCTTTGTGGATACGTAAAATGCCGGAGTTGATTCGCATAGCGCTGGTAGCACAGCCCGAATCCTCCACGACACAAACGTTAGCCAAAATAGCGGACAAGATGTATGATGTCATAAACATCACATCTCAAAGCGTCAGTCAAGTCAATGCACCATACCGGCAATCAAGAGAACGCAGTGGAGACAGAACTCCCCGTTCAGCAACAGCACCAAACACACTCGAACAAAGACTGTCGAGAATCGAGTCCAGACTCGACGGGTTACTCAGAGGTCGAAGCCGTTCGCGTGGACGACGAGCTCCCTCACGCAATCGAACCCGCAGTCCCAGCAACAACATATACCAACATGGTAAATGCTGGTTCCACACAAAGTTTGGTAGAGCCGCCAGAAAATGCACGCCACCGTGCAATTTCACCACGTCGCAACCATCGACGTACGCGGCCGCCGTAAAGATGGACATTGACCACCAAAAAAACTGTTAGAGTCACGGGTTGAGAGCAACATGCCTCCCCTGACCACAAACACACCCTATACATCACGTTTGTTTGTGTACGATAGACACAACAAACTCACCTACCTAGTCGACACTGGCGCTGACCTTTCGGTTATTCCAGCCATGATTTTCAAAATGAATTACACATTAGCTAATCGAAATTCAAATCTAGTCTTATCGGCTGCCAATGGTTCAATCATCCACACGTACGGCACAAAATTGCTTAACGTGGATATCGGACTCAAACGAACCTTCACGCACGCTTTCATACTAGCTGCAGTGAATCGTCCGATCATTGGCGCCGATTTTCTAAGCAAATTCGGACTTCTTGTCGATGTCAAACGCAAACGGCTGATTGACCCAGCTACAAAGCTGTCAATAAACGCCACAATGGTTCGTGTTAACACACCAATATGCAAGTGCATGGTGAAGTTTTGAATGTGGGGTATCGGGTAGCGATCCGGTATCGTAACCGTGTTTAAACGCCGATAGTCCCCACATGGCCTCCAGTCTTGATCTTTCTTCTTGACCATGTGAAGTGGACAAGAAACGGAAGATGTCGATGTTCGACAAATTCCTAATTCCACCATATGCTGAAATTCTGCTTGTGCAGCTTTGTGACGCACCGTTGTCGATGTTAAAATGGATCGGTGTTGGTGTGTTAACACGAACCATTGTGGCGTTTATTGACAGCTTTGTAGCTGGGTCAATCAGCCGTTTGCGTTTGACATCGACAAGAAGTCCGAATTTGCTTAGAAAATCGGCGCCAATGATCGGACGATTCACTGCAGCTAGTATGAAAGCGTGCGTGAAGGTTCGTTTGAGTCCGATATCCACGTTAAGCAATTTTGTGCCGTACGTGTGGATGATTGAACCATTGGCAGCCGATAAGACTAGATTTGAATTTCGATTAGCTAATGTGTAATTCATTTTGAAAATCATGGCTGGAATAACCGAAAGGTCAGCGCCAGTGTCGACTAGGTAGGTGAGTTTGTTGTGTCTATCGTACACAAACAAACGTGATGTATAGGGTGTGTTTGTGGTCAGGGGAGGCATGTTGCTCTCAACCCGTGACTCTAACAGTTTTTTTGGTGGTCAATGTCCATCTTTACGGCGGCCGCGTACGTCGATGGTTGCGACGTGGTGAAATTGCACGGTGGCGTGCATTTTCTGGCGGCTCTACCAAACTTTGTGTGGAACCAGCATTTACCATGTTGGTATATGTTGTTGCTGGGACTGCGGGTTCGATTGCGTGAGGGAGCTCGTCGTCCACGCGAACGGCTTCGACCTCTGAGTAACCCGTCGAGTCTGGACTCGATTCTCGACAGTCTTTGTTCGAGTGTGTTTGGTGCTGTTGCTGAACGGGGAGTTCTGTCTCCACTGCGTTCTCTTGATTGCCGGTATGGTGCATTGACTTGACTGACGCTTTGAGATGTGATGTTTATGACATCATACATCTTGTCCGCTATTTTGGCTAACGTTTGTGTCGTGGAGGATTCGGGCTGTGCTACCAGCGCTATGCGAATCAACTCCGGCATTTTACGTATCCACAAAGATTTAATGATATTTTCATTAAAACTGTTGTTAGCTAGTGTGTGCATGTGCCGTAAAGCGTCAGATGGTTTTTGGTCGCCTAATTGCTGGCCTGAAAGCAATTGTTCCAGCTGACGTTCGCCCGATGGTGCTAGTCGTTCTAGCAGCGTTTGCTTTAATGTGTTGTATTGGTTGGTTGTCGGCGGATTGAGGAGGAGATCCGAGATCACATCGCACGTTTCTGGTTGCAAGGCTGATAATGTTTGCAGGTACTTTGTTTTATCAGCTGTTATACCTTGCAGTCCGAATTGTATTTCGGCGAGCTGAAACCATGTGTTTGCTCTTTGTGGCCAGAAAGGTTGTATTGTTATTCGCTGATGTGATGCCGCGATCTCTATTTGTGGACTAGCGCCTTGAGGCGTGGTGTCCATTTTTTGTGGTTGATCTTGTTCATCGTCCGACATTTTTGCACAAACCAATAAAACAAATTAAAATACAACAATACAATATTTTAAAGCGGAATGGTTACCGTGTAAAAAAAAAAGTTGACCAAAAATTGAAAAATTAAGCGGAATGGTTACCGTGTAGTGAATGGTTTGAAGGCCGGGATGCTCCTTCTTTTTAACGCCCGATGCGAGATACCCCCGAATATGGAGTTCCTTGCGTCCTACCTTATATTGGGGGGGGCTCGTTGAAATTTAAAAAAAAAATAGATGTAAAAAATAAATTTAATTCATGCGAGGTGAATTGTTGCAGCGAGAAAACGACCAGGGTGTGAGACTATGGATGGGTGTGCACGTGGTGGTGAAAATATATATAAAATGTACAGAAAAATAATGATTCTACGTTAATTTTGGAAAAGAAAAAAAATGATGTTACGTTAAATTTTGGAACAAAAAAAAATGATTCTACGTTAAATTGTTTTATTTGAAAATTTTAATTGTTTGGAGAAAAAAAAAATGTAAAAATTATAATTGCAAAATTGCAAGAGCAAAAAAAAAATATTATCTATTAAAAAAAAACTTGCTTTTTATGCTGTTGTTGTTTCTGCTGTCGTTGCTCCTGCGGTTGTGTTGCGGTGAGGGTGGATCGCTTCACCGTTTAAATTGTCCCGTCGTTGCGGTGAGGGTGGATCGCTTCACCGTTTAATTGTCCCGTCGTTGCGGTGAGGGTGGATCGCTTCACCGTTTAATTGTCCCGTCGTTGCGGTGTGTTTTTGCTTATTTATGCAGTAAAAACTGCCGTCGTTGGTCACCAATTGTAAGATTATTATCCTACCTTAATAATTTATCCGGTGTGGATTTTATAAAAAATGAGTGCTATACAACTACACAATAAATTTTACTGTTAACAATTTATTTATTTATTTATTTATTGATTCCACAAATTTTATTATTTATTTATCAATGTATATAATTGTTATTTATATTTATTTATTTATTTTTAACAAAATTATAATTATTAATTATATTTATTTATTTATTTTCAACACCACCATTATTACACACAACTTGTTTGCTTGAACGTTAGAGATGGAATGGGAGAGAATATTGTGTTGTTTTGTTTTTGTTGTAATGACGTCGCCTTCGTCTTCGTTTTGTGAAGAGGGAACACATGCGCCGGCGACGGTCGACATTGCACTATTGTATTAGTGTTGCATCACCGAACATTGTTGTTCGTGGTGATGTTGTTAGATGGCGGACTTGTTTTACTATAAATGTTTTATAGTAATGGTTCGGTTATTAGATAGTGTTGGTTGGATAGATTGATATGTGATGGGGTTAGTGAACGCTTAATTCAAATAAGTTGGATTATATTTGAATTTCACTAATTATTTTGTTTGTGGCAGAATCGAATATCGGTGAGTCGAATATTCGAGCTGCTACAGTACCCCCTCTCCAGATGAGAAACCATGGGTTTTGAGACGTTATACGTTGAACCGGACGGTTTTATATCGTTTGCTGGCTGATATTTGATCAGCCGTGTTGAGAATACCGTACGCCGGTTTCAATCTGTCGATTGAGATTGAGTGGTGTTTGTCTTTGATTGAGACAATGAATTGCTTGCGTAAGCGGCGTATAACTTTGTATGGCCCATCGTATGGAGATTGTAATCCAGTACGAACCTTATCAACCCGGACAAAGACGTAATCGCAATTGTTGAGCGATTTTGGAACGAATATGTTGCTTTCATTCGTTGGTCTTGTTGCCGTGGGGATAAGATTTTGCATGGTGGTGCGGAGTTGGTCGATGACTGTGTCGGTTGTGGGTGGAGACGGTAGAGGATGTTCGACGAAGAACTCACCGGGTAGCTTGATGGTTTGACCGTAAACCATTTCAGCTGGTGAGCACTTCAGATCTTCTTTAACCGTTGCTCGAATACCAAGTAGAACGATTGGTACTTCGGAGCTCCAGTGAATTGTGTTGCCTCGGGCCTTGAGTGCAGCTTTGAGCTGGCGGTGGAAGCGTTCGACCATGCCATTGGCTTGCGGATGGTAAGCCGTTGTACGTATACGATGCGAGCCGAGGAGTTTCGTTAACTCCGAGAAAAGCTTCGACTCGAATTGGGTTCCTTGATCAGTGGTGATGTCAAGTGGAACGCCAAATCGTGATACGTAGTTTTGTACGAATGTGGTGGCAATGGTTGCTGCAGACATGTCGCTCATGCAGTACGCTTCTGGCCATCGAGTGAAACGATCGACACAGGTGAGTAGATATGAGTATCCATTGGATGGAGGAAGTGGTCCTACGACATCTAAATGAATATGCTCGAATCGACCAGGTGGAATGGCGAATTGTCCAAGAGGCGATTTAGTGTGTCGCTGGACTTTCGATTTTTGGCAAGATAAGCATGCTTGTGCCCAATGGGTCACATCTTTGCTGATGCTTGGCCAAAAGTATCGAGCAGTAATCAATTTACGAGTTGCGCGGACACCAGGATGTGAGATACCGTGTAGTGTGTCGAAGATGGTTCGACGTAGTTGCTCTGCGATGTACGGGCGATTTGCACCCGTAGATGTTTCGCAGTAGATTTCGAGGCCAGGTAGTGTGAAAAGCTCCAGTTTCAGTGATGAACTGGCGTGACAAGCAGAACCAGAAAGTAAATTCTGAAGTTCCAAGTCTGCTTTTTGCGCTTGTGCGATCTTGTTGCAGTCGAAGTGAGTCTCGACTGTGGCCGTTTCGTTTGCTGCACCAATATTCGGCGGGGGTGTAGTTAACAGAGTCATTGCTTTTGCATTCGTGGACTCGAGTTCAATTCTCGTCAGCGTCAATACTTTTTTAATTTAATTTCTTCGGCAAGTATAAGAGCCATTACTTGTGTATGACCGTAATGAAAATGTAAGAGCCATCTCTTGTGTATGGCCGTAATAAATTGTGCATTCCTGTTGCTAAAATTTTCAATTTTCTCTATTGAATTGGCAAACATAAAAGATTTGTATAGCATCAAATTTATATACGCCGGTGTGGTCCAGTAAGCAAAGTCGTTTTATTTGGAATTGTGAACTGGAGTTCAAGCCTCGGTTTGTCATTAAATAATTTTAAATTTAATTTATTTATTATATTGAGGCTCGAGAACTAGTCATGCTAACAATCCAATCACACAGCTTCTTTTACCACCGAGCCACCGCCATAAAACAACATTAATGCAAACTATACATGCAACATTCTGAGTGTAGATTAATTCAACATTTTGTCCAAAACCGAGAATGATATATGCGGCAAGAAGGCAGAATTCACTCGAAAACATGGTTGATTTTCGTCCAAATTTGGCAGCCATTGTTCCAGCAAAAAATGGCGCTGTCGCAGAAAGTAAAATATATTTCAATCAATTCTCGCAGCTTTCAAATAACTAAGAATTTGCAAATCCGCCATCGTCAGCTATAGTTACAAAACTATATCGTCAATCTAAAACACTATTAAGTGGAGAGTCTTTATCGACTTCCAAAGAGCTTCGAATACACATACTATATATGTACACCGAACCGAATTTATATAACTGTTGTGATTAATAGTGCTTTTACACAAGTTTTCATGAAAGTTCAGCTAAGTACTAATAATATCGAAAGAACTTCCGTTGAGTAACCGATGTTAATTTGAGGTCAAGTTATTTAAGATCAACTAAAACCTGAAACTATACTCAAACTACAATAGAAAAATTTGAATGTTTAGCTCCAGCATTTATCGAATAAATCTTAATATTTTTTAGTTGATTTTCCTTTCAGAAACAACCTACAATAATTGTTTCAGGCTTGGTCAATTTAAATTTAATAAAAAATGTAGTAGACTACGAGCACATAAACTACATGTTACACAGGTAGGAAAAATTCAAATTTACAGAATACGATATTCGTTAATTATCTGATATATAAAAAGTATTTATAGTATAATTATAGTATGTAATTAATTAATTAATTCTAGAATATTCTTATTATTTTTCAGTAAAATTATTGTGTTAAGTACTATACTTGGTCACTTAATTCAATGAGTCTTATTGCTTTGGAACAAATTGATTTTATTTGGAAAAATATCGTTAATCGCAAGTTCAGAATTCGCCCCATTCAAACGAGAATAATTATTGTGATTGAGCGGCTTCATAAATAACACAACATTTCATCAAAGTTCGACAAGCCATTTCGAAAGACCATCAAAATCGGCTATACTATACCCAAATGAGAAAAATATGATCTTGTAGTACGAATTTGAATAATTTAGTATAAAAGATTTAAACTTTAATTTATATCAATTGAATGGGGGTTCCCCTGTAATAGTTAAGTAGAGCTGCAATAACATGAGGATTAATAAAATTATAAAATTCCACATAGCTATTTAAAAGCAGTTGGTGAACATTTGTTTTCATCGGGATTTATGCAACTTATCAAGTAGGCATGATTTCGTATTTAAAAATACCAATGAGAGAGCCAATTTGAGTTGAAACTTTGCCTGTATAGTAGTGATAAACATTTAACGTTACAAATAAAAATAGGGTCACAAGACAAACAGATTCACCATGCCCCGTGTATATTGTAAATATATGAGTAACAAACCACTCGAGTTGAATATATAACTATTCAATAATCTAAATTAGATTAGTTTCATGTCAAATCGTTAACACTAAAATATCTTACATATAGCACCACCAATTGGCACAAGTGATCCAAACCATCCAACCTTTGTAGCTGTTAAAATTCGTTCCAAGGGCGTATCTTCCAATAGTTCATCTTGTAATTTTGGTGAATTTGGTGATGTCCTTTCCCATTGCGAGGCCCTCACATAAAATCATCTAAAACTCACCAATAGTTGCAACTAATATTTGCCGACTAATTTGTCGTTTCTTCATATTTTTTTGTATGATTTATGTTTAAAATACTTGCAATAACTAAGCAGTTGTGTTGCATTTTATACAATCGCAATGACACAGCCCTACACAAGTGTGTCGATAAAGATGAAGACAAACAATATATTTTTTCATATTGGTTATCATGAACAAGTGGTCAGGTACTTGACAAGAGTTAAATTTCGGACACGCGTCACGGAATCGCAATTAAAACAAATACGTAATCAAAAATTTATAAATATTTATTGAATACTTATTATCTACGCAGTGTTCAACTTCTCTTGAATCTCGAGTAAAGTCAACCCTTTCGTTTCTATAACAACAAAATGGACAAACAATACAGTAAAAACATTAGACAAAGTAAATAGTCCAAAAACCCAAAATGGACCAATTAACTCGTTTAAAGTTTCGAAAAATTGCAGAACAATTGCAGCACTTAACGAGCTCACTGTTGATCCTATAATCGTTCCATGCGCTTTAATATGGGGTGTGAAAAGTTCGCCCATAATCGCCCATGGAATCGGGCCATAACCAATGTTAAAACACGTAGTATACATAATCAATGACAAGATTGGTAAAAATGTTTCATACTCAACTATGGTCGGATCCTTCTCTTCCAAAAAGAAATATATACTGAGTACTGCTAGACCAAATCCGCCACCAATTGCCGATATCAATAAATTCGTTTTGCGACCAAATCGTTCAACAGCAAATGGTACACACCAACCCACGACAAACGGCACTATTTGCAATATAATTGAAGCATATTCTGGTGCTAAAGATGTACCGGCCCGTGTAAATATTGTTTGTGCATAGTAATCAACAGCATAGATACCAGACAATTGAACAATCCCCAAAAGTCCACAACAAATACCTAGCGCTCTTATACTGCCTCGACTCTCAAATAGCTCTTTCCAAGATCCATCGTGGTTCTCTTTAATTGCCCGTTGAATTAAATCTAAATCGGGGCGTACTTCTTCTTCGGTGGTGGCTTTGCTTAGAAACATTAACGATTTGATTGCCTTGTCCTTCTGTTCATGTAATAAATAATAGGTTGGTGTTTCAGGCATGAACGGTAATAAAAGTAAGGCCAATATTGGAAATGCCAAGCAAATATATTGAAATGTTTCGTACGGGACGAATGGTCCAACACAATAGGAAGATAGTATGCCCGCTGCGGAATTTAAAAAAAAAATATAATTAAAATAGTATTATGTATATATAAAGTATTTTAACATACTATTTACAAACAGGATCATGAATGTGCCGAGTGCTCCTCGAATTGAAACTTGTGCAATTTCTCCTATGTACATTGGCATTACGGTCATGACTAAGCCGACGCAAAGTCCCTAAAATTTATTAAAAATTTATATATTGTTCAACGTTTTTAGAGCTCGTCCATTACGTGCATCAATCTAGCTGCAAAAATGAATACGATGTGTTGCGCAGAGCCAAGTATAAGGAATGAGGCCAGAAGAATAAATCCATTCAAAAGTATTACTGATTTTCGTCCAAATTTGTCCGCCATTGTTCCGGAAAAAAATGGCGCTGAAATATAAATCATTGTTAAATTATTTATTCCGCATATACGAGATGAAATGTGGAAATTTAAGGACAAATTTAGATAAACTATATACATAAGTGTTATCCGCGAATGTATTATAAAAATAGGCCATACAAAAAATTTTGCTTCTCACATACGCATAGGCATGTACTGTATCACTTATATATGTAGGCATACTTCATTAACAACTGAGAGAATTTTAATATTACACCACAATTTACATAACATCATAATTTAATTAAAAACTTACAAATGGCTCCTCCAATTGGTACAAGCGATCCAATCCATCCGACCTCATTCGCTGTTAAAATTCTATCCAATGGTGTATCTTTTAGTGTCACGTCTCGTAGTTTCGGAACAATAGGTGACGTCCATCCCATTGTTAGACCAATACTAATACTCGAAATATTTGCTACAAAATCAACGACATCAGCACATATGATTCGAAGACAGAATATATTTTAATGAAGCTCACCAATAACAGCGATAAGAATTTGTCGATAAATGCTACTTTTGACCATAACGATATCATTGGCGTTAATTTTGAATAACAACTATAATCAAATGTATTCAATTTCAACAATTCGTATCACAAAGCCAGGGCCTTTCTGTAATGTCGTTCGAGAATCTTTTACGATAATTTGTACAAACCGAAACGCCCTTCAGGATATTTTCATAGTTTAATCAAAATAATAAATTTTGTTTAATAAAAATTTGTGCATTTCAGGGTTTCCTTGTGTATACATACAGTAATCCACAAAATTGAAAATGAATAAAAACTGTCAAAAACATAAACGTAGTATTGAATACGAGAAAGCGCTGCACAACTTGCTTCCTTTGAGGTGCGAGTGGTTAATAATAATTTACTCAGAAAGCCTTCGAATTTATTATCCAAATCTTTTAACTTTATGATCCAGGCTATACATAGGGTGATATAAAATAACCAAATATTTTTAAATAATTTAATTAACATATAAAATCTTACCTTATGTGTTATTTGAACGATATTAAATCTGCCACACGAATAAATTCAAACACATAATCATCTTTTCAAAAATGTATATTTCTTGTACCATATTTATATAATCTACTTAGTGCTCAACTTCTCTTGAATCTCGAGTAAAGTCAACCCTTTCGTTTCTATAACACAAAAATATATAAACAATACACTAAAAACATTAGAAATAGTAAATAGTCCAAAGACCCAAAATGGGCCAATTAACTCATTTAAAGATTCGAAAAATTGCAGAATAATTGCAGCACTTAACGAGCTCACTGTTGCTGCTATAATTGTGGCATGCGCTTTAATATGCGGTGTAAAAATTTCCCCCATAATCGCCCATGGAACCGGGCCATAACCAATCGTGAAACACGAAAAATACATAATCAATGACAAGATTGGTAAAAATGATAGATAATCAACTATGACTGCATTGCGCTGATCCAAAAAGAAATATATGCTGAGTAGTGTCAATCCGAATCCGCCACCAATTGCCGATATCAATAAATTCGTTTTACGACCAATTCGTTCGATTGCAAATGGTACACACCAACTAACCACAAATGACACTAGTTGCAATATAATTGAAGCATATTCTGGTGCTAAAGATGTACCGGCTCGTGTAAATATTGTTTGTGCATAATAAACAACAGCATTGATACCGCACAATTGAACCGCCACCATAAGTCCACAACAAATAATTAGCGCTCTTATATTGCCGCGACACGTAAAAAGCTCTTTCCAAGATCCATCTCGGTTCTCTTTAATTGACCGTTGAATTAACTCTAATTCGGCGCGTACATCTTCTTCGGCGGTAGTATTCCTTAGAAACATTAACGATTTGATTGCTTTGTCATTATGTTCGTCTAATAAATAATATGTTGGTGTTTCAGGCATGAATGGTAATAAAAGTATGGCCAATATTGGAAACGCCAAGCAAATAAATTGAAATGTAGCATACAGGACGAATGGTCCAACACAATAAGAAAATAATATGCCCACTGCGAAGTTAAACAGAAAATAATATTTATACGTTCAGTGTTTATGTATTTACATATCAACATACTATTCAAAAACAACATCATGAATGTACCGAGTGCTCCCCGAATTGAATCCTGTGAAATTTCGCCTATGTACATTGGCATTACGGTCATGGTTAAGCCGATGCACAGTCCCTAAAAAATTATTAATAATTTAAATATTGTTCAACTTTTTTAGAGTTCAGAGGTCCATTACGTGCATCAGTCTAGCTGCATAAATTAATTCGATATTTTTCCCAAAACCAAGTATAAGGAATGAGGCCAACAGAATAAATCCACTTAAAAGCATTGCTGATTTTCGACCAAATTTGCCTGCGACTATTCCGGCAAAAAATGGCGCTGAAATATAAACAACAGTTAATTTTAATCATCTATACATATGGTGATGTTAGCCCGAAAATATATCCGAAAAAAGACTTTTCACAAATTGGTTTGTTTCTTAACTAAATTAAAAAAGTATATGTAATTGTATTGAAAAAACTCTGCTAAATTTTCAATTCGAAATGATTCTTGTCTAAAATTTGGTAATAGGTTGAAACTGACATTATAGTGAAAATACTCAGATAATTGAAAAACAATGTCCAAATAAAATGAATATTAAAAAATAAAGTGTCAATAGCCTAAAATACTTTGAAAATAAGATTTAGCGAAAATTCAAAAATAATATTTTCTGCGTTTGCAGCAATTGGGTTTTCAATACCACGTACATAGTAGGCATTTAATACCATTTTACGTTACAAACTACTGCATCGATAGGTATATGCAGCAAAAATTTAATCGCTTTTGTGCTGAATTTGCGTTTAATTCATTGAAGGTTGGTTTAAGAGGATATAGATATTTACCCTAGCTATTTACATTCCAGCACTAAATCAATAAAATCACTAAAAATAACCACCAAAACTACTTCGATTTCTCTTCTTTCGAGAACAAACCTTAAGATAGAGTTCAAAATATATTTTGATGTAGACTAAACCGATACCGATCATAAATTTGATTATGTACAGTGTTAGCAAAACTCATCTGAAAATGTAAATGATGTTGACATCGAAAACAAACAAAATGTTTAAAACATATGTGTAAACCAAGTCATGTAGATATACGAACTATCAGACAAACAAAACAGTAATGGTAACTAAGCCATACATTTGAAGTACTCTTTAAAGTTTGAGTTATTTACAAAATTGCGAGAAACGAGATAAGCTTATATGTGGTAACCGCAAGTGAATTATAAAAACAAATAAAAATTAAAAAGATCGCCTCTTACATATACGCTTATGTATTGTAGCGAACCACTTTTAAATTGAATATATAAAGGCATGCTTGAGAGAATTTTAATATTGCACGAAAAATCACATAACATCATAATTTAATTAAAACCTTACATATGGCTCCTCCAATTGGTACAAGCGATCCAGTCCAGCCGACCTCATTCGCTGTTAAAATTCTATCCAATGGTGTATCATTCAGTGTTACATCTCGCAGTTTCGGAACAATAGGTGATGACCATCCAATTACCAGACCAATACCAGCACTCGAAATATTTGCTACAAAATTATTACCATCAGCATATATATTTCTTGGAATAATATAATAATTTAAACTCACCAATGATTGCAACTAGTATTTGTCGATAAATATTACATTTCTGCTTCTCCATAACGATGTCATTGGCTTTAAATTTGAATAACAACTAATGAAATGTTTTATTTTAGTATCGATTCTTCGCATCACTACAAGTAAGTAAAACCTTGACATTCACGCGCATTTCATGATCCCAGGCTACATGTGTAATGTGTTTATGTGGTTGGGCCGCTACGGGTTTAAGTTGTTAATTAGTAGCACTATTTTTATTAATTATAATTTTATTTATTGTTTATATAAATTTGATTTTAATTTTTAATATAGATACACATGAACTGTCACTTGAGATCTAAATCAGATAATTTTATTTGTGATCCATCAAACAAGGTAGAGAACAAAACATATAAATACAAACGTAGTTATATATGTACAATACAGTTCGTGATGTTACGCGTTATAAACATAAATAACCGGAAACGTGAATAATGAAAATGCATTACCACTTCAAAAATATTGAGAGCAACAGCTGGTATACGGATTATGCAATGAATGTAGAAATGAAAACAGGTATAATATATAAATTCTCATTGCGCTAAAATTATTTACGAGATACAATAGTTACATATGCCTGCTATCAGTTTGTTATTTACATACATATATTTAGGTAACTATACATCATTCTCATTGATCATCTATTGATAATATTGTAACGTTTTTGCTCTGTCAAACAACGTGTCCAGTGATCGACACTGGATTGTGAATAAAACAACCGATGTAAATTCTAGATAACACTAAATTTATTTATTTCCGAATAATCACACTACACACTAATTTCCTTAATTCACTTGTTCGATATATATATATATATATATCTATATATATCTATATATATATATATATATATATATATATATATATATATATATATATATATATATATATATATATATATATATATATATATATATATATATATATATATATATATATATATATATATATATATATATATATATATATATATATATATATATGTATATATATATATATATATATATATATATATATATATATATATATATATATATATATATATATATACATATATATATATATATATATATATATATATATTTATATATATATATATATATATATATATGTATATATATATATATATATATATATATATATATATATATATATATATATATATATATATATATATATATATATATATATATATATATATATATATATATATATATATATATATATATATATATATATATATATATATATATATATATATATATATATATATATACATATATATATATATATATATATATATATATATATATATATATATATATATATATATATATATATATATATATATATATATATATGTAGTTCGGTATTGACCATATATGTAGACGGTATTTGTTCCGACGGTGCACACAGATCAAATGTGGTGGAATTTTGTTGTTGGACACGTTTTGACCAACTCAGCTATAAAAGGTGAAGTACTGGAAATCCAAATAAAACGAATTTTAGAGAAATGCATTAAAAATAACATTCGTATTCGTGCCTTAGTGTGCGATCAGGGTTCAAATAACCGTTCTCTATATCAGCGTTTAAATATAAATTCCGAAAATCCATATTTTATTTTTAATAATTTTCAAATTTTTGCTTTTTATTGTACACCACATCTCATAAAATCAGTGAGAAACATACTTATTTCTAACATACTTGAAACATGTAGTGGTATTGTTAATTTCAGATTTGTAAAACTAATTTACGAGTTTGATAGAACAAATAGTGTTAAAATGTGTCCAAAGCTGACCATAAACCATATAGAGCCCAACAATTTCGGTAAAATGAGAGTATGTCTTGCAACCCAAATTATTAGCAACTCCGTTGCTTCGGCGACAAATCTTTCATTACATTTAGGTAAATTTAATAATGATGAAATTGATTCTGCAATTGCAACCGAAATTTTTTTAAAAAAATTCAACGATTTATTTGATTTTTTTAATACGGATGCCAGCCATGTGTTTTCCAAAAATCTTTTTATTAATAGAAATAATAACGATTGTATACATTATTTGATTGATATGAAATCTTATATAGAAACAATAACAATTAGTAAAGAATCGGGAAAACGCAAAAAAACAGTTTATGCATTTAAAGGTTTTGTGCAAAATATCAATGCCATAATTGGTCTTACAAAACTAATATTTGATGTATATGCTGCAATAGATAAATTACCAACACGCAGGCTTAATCAAGACATATTAGAAAACATTTTCAGCTTGATACGTGGCAAAGGCGGCAATAATCGCAACCCATCACCACAAGAGTTCAATAATGCACTTAAATTCATCATGAACATGAAAATAATAGTTCCAAAAATAAAAACGAAAGTTGCCAACTGTGGCTTCGATACAGACCTCGAACACTCTTATAGCACCACCGATTTAACTGTCGAAGATATTCGTATGTCGGAAACAATAGCGGAAAAAGGAAATATAAAAGAAACTAATGAGGATTCTTTTAATATATCTGAAGCTCAATTATTAGAAGATAAAATAGATGACGAACAGGTTAACAATGTTATAACATATTTTGTTTCTTTTGTAACCACTAAGATAATTCAAAGAATTAAATGCGAGGAATGTTGTGCTCATTTTTTAAAGGATAAAAATATAATTATACCTAGAGAATATCACCTCAATATAAAATTTGAATCAAAATCTCAAACTTTTTCGGCACCTAGCACAAAATTTTTTGAATTATGCAGGGTGTATATTCAACATTTTCAACAAACGTTTGTTAAACGGATTCATTTAAAATGTCTTAAAGAAAAGTACATTCAAGAGTGCATAGAATTAACCAATAAGATTGATTCCTCTTGGTATGCAGAAACCAATAATTGCTACAACCATAGAATCAAAGCATTAAATTTTTTATTATTAACTCTTATACGAAAAAACTGCCAATGGATTTTGGACGAACAAAAAAAGTATTTG
The DNA here is from genome assembly GCA_951394425.1 of Tipula unca. Taxonomy (NCBI): domain Eukaryota; kingdom Metazoa; phylum Arthropoda; class Insecta; order Diptera; family Tipulidae; genus Tipula; species Tipula unca. The sequence continues at coordinate 15,165,553 of OX596381.1, read as the reverse complement.
TACAAATTAGATATTTTAACAAGTTAAATGATTTTAATTCAATTTATTTTATTATAATTTTAAATTTTACATGACTGAACTACAAAAAATAATGAAACCGAAAAAAATAATAAACAAAAATACAAAATAAAAATTATCCTTGAATTCAAATCTTTTTTTGTATTTTATTTTTTCATAACAAATTAAAATCCAATGTAAAATAGAAAAATACGTATATGTATATACATATACATATTTCCAAATAATGCAGTATTTGGATATTTGTATATATGTATGCACATCTTGTATATACATACTTGTATATCATAATTATCTCATTCAAAACGTTAACAAAATTATAAAGCATCATCTACATATGGATATTAAACTTAAATTTCTATTACAAAAACTAGATGTCATCAAAGTTTCACCCAATATTTCAATTAAAAAATAATGATAAAAATTTCCGTGTGATGTTGTTACTGAGCATTCGTTCTGTCTATAAAAAAAAAATTGTCGAAAATATGTGTATGAGATCGGCAATATTATATTTGGTACTGGTGAACAAAAAATGCAGAATTAACATTATTCCTTAATATTATTTGATATTAAAAAATATGTAGGTTAATTTTACTGCATGTATATTTTGTTTGTAATTTTTCCATCAATTTTGACATTTTAAGGCTCTACTTTACCTAGAACAAAAATCAAAATTGATGTCGATATTTAAATGCCAAAAATGCGTCTAAAATAAAATTTGAAATAGTGTAAATCTCCGCTATAGAAAATTACAAAATATTCCATGAGAAAATTGTTTTATTGCCACTTATGACATCTAATTAAAAAAGGTTGAACTAAAAAATACACGATATTTAGTTGATTCCTAAACCATTTTTACATCGAAGATACATTTTTTTCAATAAATTGATTTGTCAGCTTATCGATATAACATAGTTATCAATTAACTTTTCAATTTTCTCGCTTATTAGAACGAATTTTTATAAAAACGTGTGTTAATCGCTAGATAATATCTTCCTGAACGTAACCATATATAAAACTTTTACAGATTAGTGGAAAAATATTGATAAATTTGGTTTGTGAGTGAATGGTTTTTGTCAAAAATTCATCAACTTTGAGACGCAATTACGAGAAAACTATAGCGAATTTAAAAAAAGGCGTGTGTTACTCGCTTGCAAATATATTTAACTTTGCTATAAAAAAAAATTAAGCCAATGTTTATGTTTATGTGGCCATAAAACGATTTGTAAGATACACATGTTTTCGCAAATTGAGTAAAGTAGAGCCTTAATTCAGTTTAGTCGAAGTGGAGGTACAGATATCGACTTTTATACTAATGCCATCTATATATATATATATATATATATATATATATATATATATATATATATATATATATATATATATATATATATATATATATATATATATATATATATATATATATATATATATATATATATATATATATATATATATATATATACATATTTTGTAGATGTGTTTTAATTTTTAAGAAACTTTCGTCATGAATTCCGAAAGAAAGTGTTTTAATAGGAAGCCATGTGTTTATTGTTGATCTAGAAGGTAGTCTAAACCCTAAATCTTTTAAATAATTATAAAAGGATGGGCCCTTAAAATAAAGGGCTAATGCAATTTCGCGTTCCGGGATTTTATATATGTATTTGTTTTACAGATTTATGCCGAAGTAGCATTGAACAAAATGCCCTAGGAATTTCGTGTACGTGTGTGAAACGTTCAATTTGATTTATTATTTTGTTATCGTTAGATGAGCTTCTAGAAATCAAATTACTTTTATTTTTAATATAAGCGATTTGTTTCTTTTGTGCAGTGACGTTTCGTTTTACTTTACGCATTGAATTTTTTAAATTAAAATAATTTTTCCACCAGTAATGGGTCTTCCGTTTTTCCGACTCACAATTAAAGCACAAAATATGAGGGATATCCTCAGATTCCGTTTCTGGAAATAATTGGTGTTTTGGGGACTTTAGTTTTATATCATCGTATTCATGTAATGTTTCCTCAATTTGTTTCCCGAATGTCTTCGGACCTGGATAACATTTTATTACGGAGATTGGCCGTGTACTTTCATTTGAAATTGCCACCAATCCCACCGTATCGTCTAAGGAATGCTTACGTTTTCTACTATAAGTTTTTATATTATCCATAGCAGCTAAGTTAGTAGGATTAACACCAGATTCACAGCAAATTTTATTACTAGGTAAGAATAATGTAGGTTTTGCTTTTTTATTAATTAGATATATGGAATTAAATTCACCAAAACACTGTCTTTCAAAATGTTTATGGCAAATGTAGAACTCACCATTTCCGAGTTCTATCTCTAATATCTGGTTCCATTCGTAAAATTTGTCAGTTCCAAATTTTGGATACACAGAAAATGATTCCTGTTCGTTAGATACTGCCGATGAAGTACATCCCGGAACAACACATTTTCTATTTTTGGGCATTTTAAAATTCAATATGTAGAAGACACTTACTGTCAGAAAATCGTTATTAAACAGAAATGATAGGCAACGATCACTTTGTCAAATTTTTAAAAACACAAAATATGGAAATTCAGCGTACAGACGGGTCACTTGCTCTAAGCTCTAAGTTATAGTGGTAATATATTTACACATGTGAAACAATTACAGTTTTAATATTCACTTGCACAAAATTTTTTACAAACAAAATCACTTAATGATTTACATGTATGTATAAATAATTATTAATTTTATTTGCTAACTATAATTTGCTTCCATTTATATACTTTCGGCTAAAATCACTTGAATATAATGTCAAATTAATATGTGCATATAATATACATATGTATTTAAATAAATACTATACGTGGTTCATACTATTTATTTACTAATAAAAATCACTTTCCGTTAATATGTACATATTTATATACAAATTTGAAAAACATCAATACACTTTTTATATTTTTATTTTTAAGTATGAAAATCATGTATATATGCATCTCGCATATACTTATGTATGTATATCATATTTACAATGTCCCGTTCCCTCATTCAAAACATTAATAAAATTATAAAGCATCATCTACATATGGATATTAAACTTAAATTTCTATTACACAAACTAGATGTCATCAAAGTTTCACCCAATATTTCAATTAAAAAATAATGATAAAAATTTCCGCGTGATGTTGTTACTGAGCATTCGTTCTGTCTATAAAAAAAACATTGTCAAAAATATGTGTATGAGATCGGCAATATTATATTTGCCAGTACACATTTAATGTTTTATAAATATCTTTTGAACAAAAGTCGAATTTTAAAAAATAAACGGCGACGGCGAACAATTGTAATTCACAAAACTCTATATTTGTGAGGGTATGGTGTATAATCAATGTAAATTGTTTTTATTTGTAGACTCCACGATACCTATTTTTGTCATATAATTCTGATGTCCATCAACGAATTATGTCAATTGAGAATCAGTTTATACGAGAGCACTTACGAGTAACGGCTGTATCTCTAAATACCATATGCGACCTTTTGATCGAACAACAAAGCAAGAAAGGCTAAACGGTGAAATTTCGAGTTTCCGTTTTCTTATATTGGCTAGCATGCGGGACGAGCTACAGAGTCACTGGTGTAAGCTTCAGTATATTCAGATACTCCGTCAGGACAATCGTTCACAAAATGCTCGATTGTGTTGTCGGGCTCGCACCCAAGATAATAAAATACTCAAGTTTGGATTCTTATGAAGCAATTGGAGCACAATTTAATAAGAGATCTGGAACATCAATTTTTTCCAAGGCTCTAGGTGCCATATAGCACACAATATACAAATCAACGTCATCGGGTCGAAAAAGGCCATCAACTGAAATAACAGGATCCGCTGAACGGAAACAAATGAAATTAATAAGCAAAGCGGTCAAAATGTATATTAATGCTGTGTGCCTTAACACACTAAATATTGACTAAACTAAAATAAATTGAACTTTCACTATTGAACACCAGGTTATAGCTGAAAAGTCTCTTTCCGAGGTTACTTTTCGTCGACTCTTCATTTCAGTTGGGAAGTTAGTTGCAATTTAAGTTTGTACATGTTTCGAGAGAAACTTCATTTAATGTTGTCATTTATTTTTCGCAAGAATATATCTCATTTTTCCCTGTCGAACAATTTACATGACATTTATAAATAATTATTACGTTTAAAATTGTTATAAAAATACAAAGCATATAGTATGTTTGTGAACAACTCTCCTCGGTGGCTGAATTTTTTTCAATTAAGATACTTGTGTGTTCATTTAAGAGGTTGATTTTCCAGTTTTCCATTGCGTGAATCAAAAATGTATATTATGATGTAAAGAAATTTGAACATTTATCTTCGTGTCTGACTATGATTATCCTACTAATATTCGTTTATTTTAAGGTTTATTACTGGTACTCTTAAATCAGTTAAATGTGTTCCCAAATGAACTGGTTATCATTTGTCATAAGAATTTTGTTTTTAAATAAATAGAGCTATTCCTATTGTGTAATGTGTATCGCGATATAATTTCAACAAAACTGGTAATACGTAGGTACATATAATATTTAACAATATTATATTACGTAAGAAATTATATGTAAATTATATTTACATGGATTACCTTAAAAATCAAAATACAAATTGTATTGTGAATTACTTTGTTCGCCGTTGCCGTTTATTTTTTATAATCCATCTTAATAAAAATATATTTAACACAAAAAGTGTATTACACAATTATTATTGTTTATCATTATCCTTTAATAATTGTAAAAAAAAAATTGTTACTCTATGTATTTTGGATGTAGTTTTTCGAATGATTTTGACATTTAATTTAGTTTAGTTAAAGATGAGGCACATACACTGACTTTTATGCTAATGCCATCTATACATATATTGCATTAATTAACCTTACTTTAGTTTAGTTAGTCAATTTAGTCGATCGAGGCACACAGCATTAGTACCTATATGTCGACTTTGGTGCAAGTGTCATCAGACAGCGATGACACCGATTAATAATAGTTACAACACTAACACTAACACTAACACTAAATTACTCAATATAAAACTTTATTATAATTCCATTCAAATAAATGGAAAAGACTGAAAAAACTTTATTAGTTTTTTAAATTTCACACAATTTTTATTTATTTAGCTTGCGTTGTGTACGTTATATTTATACATGTATCTTTATTTATATATGTATTTATATATGTATCTGCTAACAATTGATGTACCAAAATATTACGAAATTCTAAGGCTCATTCATCACCCCGGTCAGTTGCACTGTCAAATGTTTCGTCTAGTAATACCTCTTCAAACGGTTTCAATTTAAAATTTTCGTTTAGACAAACATTGTGCATAACACAACATGCAGTATAATGACTTTTGAGCAATTTTCAATTTTTAATTCAAGGGACTTGAGAAAAATTGAACGCCATCGGGATTTCATAATTCCAAACGCATTTTCAACAATCGCATAACAGCGTTATTATTGGTACAGGCTCCAGTGAACATTTGTAGCCACTGTCACCTATAGTAGAAAGTAACCATGTGTTGGAAACGATTTTTGCCGATAAATTTGGCTATTACGTTGATCATGGACAAAATTAACCTCGGAAAGAGACTTTTCAGCTATAAATTGATGTTCAATAGTGAAACTTCAATTTATGTTAGTTTAGTCAATATTTAGTGTGTTAAGGCACATAGCATCCTAAAATTTTATAGTGTATTTATTCCAAATATTGTAACCTTCTAGAATATTGCACAATGTTCGAGACTATTATTGAATAGTCTAGACACATCAATTATTACGATTTCCATTTACGGTAGTTTCGCTACTCAAATAGAGATGTCGCCTAAATCGTAACAATATTGTTACTATTGTGACGAGATCTCTATACGAGTAGCGACACTATCGTAAATGTAAACTGTAATAATTAGATGTATCTAGACTATTCAAGAATAGTCTAGACACTCTCGAACATTGTTGTATATTCTAGAAGGTTAGAGTATTTGTAATAAATACGAGATAACATTTCAGAAGTTAATTAGTTGTGTTTTAACGGTGATAGTGCTAGTAGTAGTGAAAAGGAAACAGTGAAAAGTTAAGTGTTTAAAGTTTAAACAAAATAAATAAATAAATTTAGGGTTTGTAGAATTTACATCATTTGTTTTATTCACAATCCAGTGATCAAACTTTGTTTGATAGGGCAAAAACGTAACAATATATGTACATAATCCTATATAGGGTGCAGTTAGGTGCAGCTGACCGATAGTTTAGAATTGATTTATAGTGATAGATCAACAGTTCCTTGTTGTTCCATTTCCAAAAATAAATATTATTTTTGTTTATTTAATCCTACAGACGGGCCTATTCCGAATAAATATGTGTGGGAGCTGGTAAAGTTAACGAGTCAAGAAAAACTTCGACTTTTGTGCTATTAGCACGTCGTCTAAAATTACACCAGCGCTCTATATATCAGGAATGAATCTCGAGCGTTAAACCGAGTCTAGCTGTATACTTATTTACGTATATACATGTTTTAATCAACATTTAGGGTAGTTTTATTCAAGTTTTATCGTCGTAATTTGTCCGATTTCTGTTTTACACAACCTGTTGCGGTAAACGGTTGGGCAAATTATTTCGCGTGGCATACCGGCAGTCGACTGGCCATCACTTTATATCATTTTATGTCATCGCAAACTTATCCATGCTATAGAAGTGATTCACTTCAAAATACTTCGACAAAATACTTAACAATAAACTGATTATAAATTTGCCGATAAAAGACGGCACGAGATGAATATTTACGCTAATTTCATCGGAAACTAATTTGGAGTAGCAAATAAAACACAATTATCTCGTAAGAAATGTATATTTCTTGTATACTTATGTAATCACTTACTGTTCAACTTCTCTTGAATTTCGAGTAAAGTCAACCCTTTCGTTTCTATAACATAAAAATATATAAACAATACACAAAAACTAGTGGAAACTGTAAACATTCCAAAAACCCAAGATGGCCCAACAGCCTCGTTTAAATCTTCAAAAAGTTGCAGAACAATTGCAGAACATGTCATGTTCACCATTGTTATAGTAGTCGCAGCAAGTGCTTTAATATCTGGTGTAAATATTTCACCCACTATTGCCCATGGAACCGGACTATATCCAGTAACGTAAAACACAGAATATATAATCATCGAGACGACCGGTAAATATGATAGGTTTTCTACTACGACTACGTTGTACTGATCCAAAAAAAAATAAAGACTGAGTAATGCTAATCCAATTCCACTTCCAATAACCGATATCATTAAATGAATTCTCCGACCAATTCGTTCAATTGCAAATGGTACACACCAACTAATGGTAAAAGGTGTCAATACTAAAATAATTGAAGCATACTCAGGTGCTATACCGGTACCAGCCCGTATAAATATCGTTTGTGCATAATAAATAATAGCACTGGACCCGGAAAATACCGTCGCCATCAAAAGACCACAACAAATAGTTAACGCTCTCATATTGCCTCGATTCGTAAATAGCTGTTTCCACGACCCCGTTTGATTATGTTTAACTGACCGTTGAATTAACTCTAATTCGGTGAGTACATCTTCTTCGGAGGCATTCCTTAAGAACGTTAACGATTTAATAGCCTTGCCCCTATATCCGCTCAATAAATAATAGGTTGGTGTTTCAGGCATAAACGACATTAAAATTAAGGATGTTATTGGAAATGCCATGCAAATAAACTGAAATGTTGCGTACGGGACGAATGGTCCAACACAGTAAGAAAACAGTAAACCAACTGGAATGGTTTGAAATTTGAGAAAATTATACGTGTGCAGTTTATTATAACTTACCTTGTAAAAATAGCGTCATGAATGTGCCGAGTCCTCCTCGTACTGAAACTTGTGCAATTTCACCTATGTACATTGGTATGACGGTCTTGGTTAATCCGATGCAGATACCCTAGCAATTTATAATAGTTAAATATGTTCAACGTTTTATAACATACAGAGATCATTACTTGCATCAGTCTAGCTGTATAAATCAATCCAAGGCTATGTCCTGTACCTAGTATAAGGAATGAAATCAAAAGAATAAATCCGCTCAAAAGTATTACTGTTTTTCGCCCAAATTTGTTCGCGATTGATCCGGCAAAAAATGGTGCTGAATTATAAATCAAAATAAAAATATTTATTAGTGATCAATACATATATCTATTCCTGTCTGTGTGCATGCTTCAACTCGAAAACTACAAATACTGTGAAAAAAATTTATTTGCGTGCAGTGTTATATCAATAGCGTTCAAAAATATTTGTACTTTTACAATATCACTTTTATGAGCAAAAATCGTTGTTATATACATTAATATAACAGATATTATTTCGAAGAGACAATAACGGCAAGTCTTTGCAGCATCGCATCCACCAACTTATTCAGTTTCTCAATCATTATTCTCTTCCATGCGCCTCTTAAGGCATGGAACAGTTGAGCTTTACTTGAATAATTTTAAGTTCTGATGAATCCTTCCGCAGCTCATCGCACCAATGTTTAATGAAACGTCAGTTCAATTGCCGAATTTTCCTTTAGTCGAAAAACTGATTTGCTACTGTCGAATGATGTTTTGGGTTATTGTCCTACTAACACTTAGCTATATTATCCACCTAACTCTTATAATTCATTATTCTAGTAATCTGAATTAGCGGATCAACAATATCATATGGGAAAAGCAACCCCGCATATACAATTCCATTATCATTCTCTGCTTTACTAATACATCACTTCGTTTGTTCATGAAATGTGGCGATTTGCCAAGCAACTTCGAATTGTGGTTTCGACTGGTGCGGGCCATTAAAAGAGACAATTTAAATTGACGTGGCGCTTCAGCCATAAACCGTCTTTAACACTCATTTTCTGAATATTTCTGGATACTTTTCGGTTTTAGGCATTTTAGGTAAATTGTATAGTAATTAATAATACTCATAAAATATATATATTTCATGTAAGCAACGAAATTAATAGCACAATAAGTAAAAATACTTTAGAACTCACTCTTCACGAAAATTACCTTAAAATTGGACATTAATTATAATAAGGATATTTTTTCCACTCGAATGAACAGAATACGTCAAACCACACAAGAAACAGTCTTGAAAAAACTAAAACATTATGTTTTATGACCGTTTGAATTGCTATGTTAAGACAATCTACTTTAGTACATATACATATACATACTTTAAGGTAAACAATTATAATCAATATAAACATCTTCGGCCTTCTAGAACACGCCAACCCCCAAATTAATTCGCTATCGATGCTTCTCACTACATTTGATTAGTTTAACTTGTGCTGTCCTATATAAAGCTTACTCCATTCAATTTTGTTTTTATTTCCGGATGACGTAAATCAATTTTTACCAATACGGGTTTTGAAATTCTTGAATTGATATGGTTTGAAACATATGAAAACGAGTATGGGTATTTTAAGAAATAAAATTCAATTCTCTCAAAATTATTTAAATTATTACGTCACCTATGTAAATCACCAAAACACTTTACAGCTGAATTATAAGATTGTAATATACAAATCACATAACACATCATAATTTTAGTGAAATCTTACCTATTATTCCTCCAATTGGTACAAGCGATCCAATCCATCCGACTTCATTCGCTGTTAAAATTCTATCTAACGGTGTATCTTTCAATGTTACATCTCGCAGTTTCGGAACAATAGGTGATGACCATCCAACAGCTAGGCCAAAACCAGCACTTGAAATATTTGCTACAAAATTATTATCATCAGCACAAGCATTTCCCAAATATGTATGTATAATATGTTATACTACATCTTAAGCTCACCAATAACCGCGACTAGTATTTGTCGAGAAATATTATTTTTCTGTTGCTCCATAACGATGTCATTGGCTTTAAATTTAAATAACTACTAATGAAATGTATTATTTTAGTATCGATACTTCGCATTACTACAAATAAGTTAAACCTTGACATTACCCGCTTTTCATGATCCACGCAGCCTTTAGGTGTACACAGGGTGATCTAATAAAAAATCACAGCGAGTTAAAACTAACCTATCGCTAAATATTTATGTGAAAATATCGATTTTATGATAGTTTAAATTATTTATAATTAAATTGGTGTATACATATACATACTCGTACATCGACGGCCATTTATAAAAGTATTTTATAAACTCGTATATCATAAATAGTGGTGTTTTTCACAAGGCTTGATGTCCTCTAAATTCGAATTGGCCGTTTTTTGAAGAATATCTGTGTGGTCGTGTGTCTGTTTATCTGTGATAAAACCTAAGATTTTTATACGCCATAAATAATTTTTTTTAATTAATGAAACTGTGAAAAGTAGATTAGCCCCATTGTATAGTTGTAAAAATATAAAATGCTTCCAATCGATTTGGTGGACACTGTTTTCTTAGCCTATAGTTTTAGTCTAGGAAGGCATTTGAATAAAATGTTTCAAGCGTGTTCACGAGATCGGATTAAAATCCTAGGAATTTAAATCCGATATCTCTCCCAATTAAATCAATTAAAATGACAAAAAACACACCCCTTTTCTCTTCTTGAGTTGAAATATATTTAACTTTTCGTAAAAAACTCGCAGACGACCAACTTAATCACACAAAAATTCTCTTAGAGAGATCGGATTTGATTTCCTAGGATTTGAATCCGGATCCGGATCTAAGATCCGGATCTAAAATCAATTGTATACAAAAATTCTTTTCAAAAATACTTATCTGAGATTATTTCTTTTGATTTTTTAATCACAATGGGCTAAATTTTTTAAATTCAAACGTCAAAAATATACCCCCAAGGTTTAAAATTCGTAAAGGTATACCCATAAAACATAAATATCTCAACGAATACATGTGATGTGTAAAAATATTTGGTTCGATCGATTTCAAAAATATCAATTCATTTTTCGTTTCGTATAACATTTTTGTATCGTGCTGTAATGTAAGATAGGATGAATTCACAAATTTATTATGTTGTTATGTGTAATTTATGTTATATATATGTTGATGCGATATTAGTTTTTATTGATAAATCTACACGTAGAGCCGCTACAGATTGTATGTTATTGATTTATCGGGTATGATACATAACTCCTTCTTTCGAAGATCGAGGCTTTCACGTGGAGCCATGAATCATGAATGCGATAGTGCGGAGTGGCCCTATATTTATTTTACTTTATATTTAGTTCCTTTATAATTCTGATATAGGCTATGAAAAATAGTTTCAATTTTTGCTGTGACTGTGAGTATAAATAATAAGATTAAATCAACAAATATTGTGATTACCTATGCTTTGTGTTCCAATGAGATTTTATCTAAATTTTGAATAGTTTGTTTAGTTAGTATTTAAATCAAATAGCTATCTTTGTCACTATGTTTTGTTGATTTCAATGGTCTCCATGGGTTGAATAATTGTCGGCCTTTGGTGGTAAACATCTTCATCTTCTATTTTAAATGCTGTTCGAGCACTGATTAAATTTAAGCAATTATATTTCCGAAATCCAACTTGCAACTTGATATTATCCTTATAAAGCTCGGTGTTGTCTAAAATATAATATAAATATATAATATATATGTTGTCTATAATATAAATAGGTATAACTAAACAATATATACAATGCTGATAGCATCCTCTATTCCTTTAAAGATTCCGTTAAAATATTTCGCTTGAGCCAATACTTACTCAGTGTTTCTATAAGTGCAACTAGTCCGACAATCAGAAGTCCGCTATTTAGATTACATTATCGATACTATAGAAAACTTCACAATGATACTGACAAAATTAAGGCAATAATGAACATGCCAACTCCACAAAATGTAACCGACCTTTGTCAGTTAAGACTCTACTTTACCTAGAACAAAAATCAAAATTGATGTCGATATTTAAATGCCAAAAAATGCGTCTAAAATAAAATTTGAAATAGTGTAAATCTCCGCTATCGAAAATTACAATTAATTAAATTGAACTAAAAAATAATACACGATATTTAGTTGATTCCTAAACCATTTTTACATCGTATATACATTTTTTTCAATAAATTGATTTGTCAGCTTATCGATATAAAATAGTTTCTCGCTTATTAGAACGAATTTTTATAAAAACGTGTGTTACTCGCTAGATAATATCTTCCTGAACGTATACCCATATATAAAACTTTTACAGATTAGTGGAAAAATATTGATAAATTTGGTTTGTGAGTGAATGGTTTTTGCCAAAAATTCATCAACTTTGAGACGCAATTACGAGAAAACTATAGCGAATTTAAAAAAAAAACGTGTGTTACTCGCTTGCAAATATATTTAACTTTGCTATAAAAAAAAAATAAGTCAATGCCTAAGTTTATGTGGCCATAAAACGATTTGTAAGATACACATGTTTTTGCATATTGAGTCAAGTAGAGTCTTAAGTTAATAACAGTTGCTTCATTGTATGGTATGGGAGCAATTTTAAACCTCGTTTTGTCTGATGGAGAGGAGAAACCAATAGCGTATGCTTCAAGAACGCTCACGAATCCAAAGCGGAACTACGCTATAATTCATAAGGAGGCCTTTACAATTTATTTTGGATTAAACAAATTTTTAAATTATCTCATAGTTCGACATTTTATTCTATCCACCGATCACAAGCCTTTAATGACTACCTTTGCACAAAAAAAAAAGGATTTCCGTAGATGATAACAGGACGCCCAACATATTAAAGGCAAGATCAATACAAATGGAGATTTTTTTTATCGAGATTACCAATCTGTAACAGTGATAAGCAACTAAACACAGATGACGAATATTATTCTTATTTAAATTTTATTAATGTTGAATTGAATGATTTAGTTTTAAATATAAGAGTACATATATACATATGTATGACTATTTTCCATGCACAAAGACGAGCTGTCATTAGAAAGTGATATTGTAATGTAGGGCTAGAGGAATGTAATTCCAGTAAAATTTTGTTCACATCTTGGTATATGAGAAAGATAAAAGCGAGCACAAACTTTTGGTGGCCAAACCTGGATGCAGACAAAACAGTACTACCAAATTCTTGCGAAACAACCAGAGAAAAAGAAAACACTATTAACTGCATAGACTCAGTCAGTTTACGTTTTTCAACGGATACATGTTGGTTTTGGTGGTCCTATTCGTGGTAAATATTTTTTAATAATATTGAATTCATATATTCATAGGAAAAACTTTGTAAATTAAATTGAATAGGTTCCGTTTAAACTGCTCCATAATCACCTACATCGAATGGTGCGAAACATCGGTAAAAAAATTGTATTCCACGGCAGTCATAAAACAATATTCCGGAAGTGCTTTATTTTTGGTAGTGTAAAAAGAAGGACTTTGGTGGATAATGCATTCCAAAAACGATCTGATGAGCTTGAAATACAAATCCATACTCCCTCCCAACCATAGCCAAGATTTTTGAAAAATTGCTTCTGAAGAGAATGTAACCCATAATAGTGGATATAGAAATTTCATTCCTGACCACCTGAGTTTGGATTCAGAGAAAACCACTCGACTATAGAACAAGTCCATAGAATCACAGATATTATAGAACGTACACTAGAACCTAAAAAAAAAAGGTTCAAGCGTTTTCCTCGATGTAGCGCCAGCTTTGGACCGAGTTTGACACAAAGGATTGGAGTTCAACCTCAAGTTCAGTTGAGAGCAATGTAGAAGAAGCTACTCACAAATTGCAAAAGCCGACCAATTCAGTTAACAGTTGGATGGAAAAATTGAGCATAAAACTGAACGAAACTAAATCTGGGCTTGTGAACTCTACTAAATATTTCCAATCATAATCAACTCTAAACAAGTTTCCTATGCAGATATGGCGAAATACATACCTAGCTATGTATTTCGGACGCTGAATGCCAAGTAGAGGTGAAAAGACAAGTCAAAAAGAAAAAGGAGGAGCTGAACGTGCGAAATATAGGAAAATGTATTGACTCTTAGGTAGACATTCTGAACTATCCAAACGCAATAAATTGCTTTTATACCGGCAAATACTGAAACCGGTTCCAAAATAAAGTATTTCGGAATATTGTAAATGCTCCATCGTACATTAGAAATGAAAACCTCCACCGAGATCTAAAGATGGAATACATCGATGAAGTTATTACGTATCATGCGCTCACAAGCATGTTTCACGCCTCCGACAGAAAAACATCGTGATATGCCGTATGCGGGACTAAATAAAGAATAAAAAAATAAAATTAATGAACCTGTGAAAAGTAGATTGGCCTCATTGTATAGTTGTAAAGATAAAAAAAAGCGGCCAATCGGCTTGGTGGACAACCAATTTTTACATAGTCCAATTTTATAAATGATCCTCGAAATCAATGATCAGCCACGAAATTTGATCTCAGATTGAACATAGTATTAGGAAGACATATGTTATGTATGTATACAAAAATTCTTTTCAAAAATCTTATCTGAATTTTAAGTTTCTTGTATCATAACTGAGGTTATTTGATGCAGTATTTTTTGTTATTGATATATCGAGTATGAAACACAACTCCCATGGCCATCTATCGAGGTGAGGTTCCTAACCGAGTTTCCCAGCAGAGAGGCCTAGGTGAGTGAGCCGGTTATGGACAATGAATCGCCGAGCTTCTTCACGGATGACTCAAAAACCTCTCTCTTCGTCTTCCCGACTTTTGCAGTGCCTTTCAGGCTAAACTTATCACTATAATGGAAATCATGGACTATTTTTGGTATAATGTAATATCTACAAGGAATATTCACATTTTTATGGACAGCCATGCTGTTATTAAAATGATGAACAATCACACTTCCTGACGTTGAAGGTAGCCCAGAATTTTCTGCCATCTTTAAATGAGATGGCTGATCTGTTCAACATCTGCTTGACGTGACTGCCAGGTAAGTCATTATTGTAGGGATTATAAACGTAGATGAGTTTGCCCGTCAGAGCATTCCACACCTTATCTCACAAATCAAGCTGGTTATTTTGATACCAATTGCTTCCTGTAAACTGCTGCTTCAGGAGAAAGCGATGAAAGAAAAGAACGACATTTGGTCTAATGTTTGTGTGTAAGAACAAGGCAAATCTGACCTATACTTGACCGATCAAGATCCGGCCAGCTGATATTGCTTCGGCGGTACCATATTGGTATGGTCGTAAGAGCTATGGCACATTATCTGATAGGGATATACATATGTGAGCAGACTAAGTATCCCTGCCCATTATTTCTGCCATTGCTGTGGTGTTCAGGAGGAGAAAGAAACAGTGCTTCACTTGCTCTTCAACTGTTCTCGCTTAATGTACTGCGGAATGAAGATTATGGGAATGGATCTTAGTAGGGTCGAGGTCAGGGGTTTCCAACACTTCTAGGTAAGCTCATGATGGTTCTAGTAGCAAGGAGGAGAAAACTCAAATGTGGTATAGCTATTATGCTAGTTCTTTGGGACGACCATCCTACCCTAACCTAACCGAATCCTCCCTTTAAAATTCGAAGCTTCCACGACGAGCTATGAATGGGGTAGTGAATAATAAGATTAAATCAACAATTATTATGATTATGCCTGTGATTCCTAATGAATGAATATTGGAATTTCTGTGTTCCAATCAGATTTTATCCAAATGTTGAATTGTTAGATTAGTTAGTAATCGTAAATCTAATAACTATCTCTGTTCTGTCGTTGTTATGTTGATTTCGATGGTCTCGATGGGTTTACTAATTGTCAGTCTTTGGTGGTAATCAATCTTCATATTGGCATATAATCTTTCTTCTATTTATAATGCTGTTCGACCATTGATCAAATTTAAGAAATTATATTCCCGAAATCCAACTTGAAACTTGATATTATCTTTATAAAGTTCCGTAGTAATATATTCCATGACGTTGTTGTCTAAAATGTGTCTGAAAGTCAAAACTTTGCGTATCTCGTCGACTAGCTAGCGTCCTCTCGTCGACAAGCTAGCGTAGTGCAACTAGCCCGCGCCGCAACTGTTTTTCAAATTTGCAATTTTTTCATTCAAATCCTGAATACTGTTGTCGACTAAAACCTGGATTTCTCACTTAACTGTACTTATTGGTGTTAACGTTTCGGTTTGTATTAACCAACCAAATCAAAGGTTTATGTTCGGTTTATTAATCAAAATTTCCTTCCATATACATACGTGGTCGAAGATCGCTAGTAGTTGTTCTTCAATGGTAGCGTAATTAGATGCAGTTTTAAATAGTGTTCGAGAATCACATAACAGATGTAGGTAGATATTTACCTATTTCTCCTTGGCTTAACACTGCTTCAATTTTCTTAATTGCATGCATCTGTTGTTAGCAAGACTGAACGTTTATAGAAAAACCAAGAGAGATGACTTTTAAAGATCTGTGCAATCATCTTCGTGAGTTTTTGCAGTTTGAAAGTGTCGTGATAGGCCTGGCCGCGGGACCTATTCCGGATAGAGTAATGGAAGAATAGGTAGAAGCCTATTTAAATGATATTTTTAATGTAGCTGTTAAAAAACAAACCAGTTTAAACGGTAAATAAATGTTTGAATTCACATCCGAATTGCCCAATACCGCACTAATCGATGATTTATTTGCTGAGCACTATATACCAAAGAAGTTTTTATACTTAATTATCGTCTACCTTTTGGACCTAAGCCTGTCAATTTAATTGCTATGGGGATTGCAGTATTATTGGATGATATTTTGGTAATCGCACAGTCAGATGAAGAACATTTAACTAATTTGGAAGGGGTTTTCTTTTTACGGTTTCCGTCCTTATTGGACAGTTTACTTGGATTACTAACAGGTTTATAAAATAAATGGAATATGTGCGGTTTTAACTGTTCCATATTCACCTGTTTTGTGAATATGGAACAGTTAGTGCCACGAAAAACGTCGTATTAAGACGTTTTAGTTTAGTCTGATTAAAAAACATAAAACAAAGTATTTCAAGAGAGCTTTATTTTTGCTAGAGTCTAAAAAAAGGCTTTGATAGAAAAGGCATTCCAACCAATGAAGAAAGTCGTATCGGATAAACCATTTTTTTGTTCCCAGTTTGATAATTGCGATGAACAACGAAATAAATCATAGACAATTGAGGGTAAAATTGAGATTATGCCTGATGATACCGCAGGAGAACAGTGTGAATTGGAAGATAATATGCAATCTAATAGGGACTATTTAGTTTGAGAACAGCACATTAAAGACTTCTTCTTATGGGGTTATTCCGATTTATTATTTTGTTGTTGTCTTAAAGAGCAGTGCCCGAAATTTGTATTTAAATGCACATTTTGGATTTTCTACAATATTCATCATTTATTCTTGATTCGTGGTCTTTCAATTACCGTACATTAATTCTATTCTGAATTCCCATACTTAAAAGTTTACCGCCGCTATGCCTATAGATGCGTTTACATATCAATTCTATTTGATATTAGAGTTTGCAATACTTATACTCGTACATATATGTAACAATTTTCTTTGTTATGCGGTCGCAGGAACTTTAAAATCATAATTAAAACATATAGTTATCGCGTAAAAAATATATTTCTTGTAATCACTTACTGTTCAACTTCTCTTGAATTTCGAGTAAAGTCAACCCTTTCGTTTCTATAACGTAAAAATATATAAACAATACACACAAACCAGTAGAAATAGAAAACGTTGCAAAGACATAAGATGGTCCGATAGCCTCGTTTAAAGTTTCAAAAAGTTGCAGCACTGTTGCGGAACTTGCCAAGCTCACCATTGTTACAGTAGTCGCGGCATGTGCTTTAATATCTGGTGTAAACATTTCGCCCGCTATTGCCCATGGAACAGGACTATATCCAGTAACGAAAAACACAGAATACATAATCAACGAAACGAGTGGCAAATATGATAGGTTTTCTACTACGGCCACGTTGTACTGATCCAAAAAAAAATACACACTGAGTGATGCCAATCCAATTCCACTTCCAATTACCGATGTCATTAAATGCATTCTACGACCAATTCGTTCAATTGCAAATGGGACACACCAACTGACCGCAAAAGGTGTCAATACTAAAATAATTGAAGCCACTTCTGGTGCTATACCGGTACCAGCCCGTATAAATATCGTTTGTGAATAGTACACAACAGCACTGGATCCGGAAAATTGCATCGCCATCAAAAGACCACAACAAATAGTTAGCGCTCTTGTATTAGCTCGATTCGTAAATAGCTGTTTCCACGACCCCGTTTGATTATTTCTAATTGACCGTTGAATTAACTCTAATTCGGTGAGTACATCTTCTTCGGAGGCATTCCTTAAGAACATTAACGATTTCATTGCCTTGCCCCTATATCCGCTCAATAAATAATACGTTGGTGTTTCTGGCATAAATGACATTAAAAATAAGGACGATATTGGAAATGCCATGCAAATAAACTGAAATGTTGCGTACGGGACGAATGGTCCAACACAGTAAGAAAATAGTAAACCAACTGGAATTTTTTAAAATTTGTGAAATTTATACGTGAACAGTTTATTTTAACTTACCCTCTAAAAACAGCATCATGAATGTGCCGAGTCCTCCTCGTACTGAAACTTGTGCAATTTCACCTATATACATTGGTATAACGGTCTTGGTTAATCCGAGACAGGTACCCTATCAATTAATTATATAGTTCAAAAATGTTCAACGTTTTATAACCTACTGAGATCATTACTTGCAGCAGTCTAGCTGCATAAATCAATCCAAGGCTGTGGCCGAAGCCGAGTATAACAAAGGAGCTTAAAAGAATAAATCCACTCAAAAGTATTACTGGTTTTCGGCCAAATTTGTTTGCGATTGGTCCGGCAAAAAATGGTGCTGAAATATAAATCGTAATAAAATATTTGATTATAGATTATTTATTTTCAATATCTAACCGGCTGTGTGCTTATTTCAACTCGAACCCAACAAATGCTAAGAACGCACAATTTTTTGCATGTATATATCGATGATATCGAGTATATCTCATAGCCGCAAATATCAATGGTTATGTGGCGGTTTGTGATGCTATTTACTTTAGTTCAAGCATACAGGCGCACTACGTTTATTATAAGACTAATAATTGGAAGAAAGATGGATTCGCTAACCACCAAATTTTTTCGCTATCGGTCTTTCTCATTACATTTTATCAGTTTAACTTGTGGTGCGAGGGGAGTTCAATAAGTTCGGCAAATCTATATGAACGGTAAAGTTTATTAAAAAATATTTTTATTTTTCAATATAATCTCCACGCACGCTAATGCACTTATTACACTTGTCAATTAATTTGGACAAACCATCAAAATAAAATGATTTCTCTTGTTCTTCAAAATATTCTTCTACATCGGACATTTCCTCATTGTCATTTGAAAATCTTAGCCCACTTAAGTTTTCCGTCAAATTTGTAAACAGGAAATAACCACGTGGGGCCAGATCTGGATTGTAAGGTGGATGCGGTATTTCATTGAACTTGTAATCTCATAACGCTTGTTGTGCAACATTCGCCTTATGAACTAGTTCATTGTCATGTAAAAGAGAAATCATTTTTAAATTTATTCAAAAGCCCCGCATAAAAAAACCCCCTTATTGTGGCCCCTCACTCTTCAAAATTCCATCAGCATCATGATAAATTGTTGCGCTTATCTTACCCGCAGATGGTTCAACCTTAAACTTTTTCTTGGTGGATTTCCCAGCGCTGTCCATTGCATGGATTCCAGTTTCGACTCTGGATCATAGTAATGAATCCACGTTTCATCACCGGTGACTATTTAACTTATAAATTTAATCGGATCGTCTTCATTCATTTCTAAAATTACCTTAGAAGTTTGCATTCGATATTTTTTGGCCCATAGTCAAGATTCGGGGAACCCATCTTGCACAAACTTTTGACAGCTTAATATGATTGTGTAAAATTGTGCTAGCACTGCCAATATAGATAGTTTTTCAATATAAGATCCTCGGTTAAAATTACCATTTCGTGAGTGCCTAACATCGTCTGCCGGTCTTCTGCTGCGAGGGTCATCTTCCAGCGAATCTCTACCTTGTTTGAATAGACGGGCCCAGTTCGTTATTGTGTCATAAGACGGACTTCGTTCTTCTTTCGATATCGTTAGAAGTATTATTTTCCTTTACAAGGGATTTAATCACAGCACGATGTTCAATATTTTCCATACTCTAAATTTTCAAAACTATAGTCTGTTCACAGAAACTAAATGAAATAAAAATTTACTAAATAATTTTTAATACCGTTATTTCATATAGATTTACCGAACTTATTGAACTTCCCTCGTCGTATTTTTTTAAACAAAAATTTTCGAGTTCGAATGGAATAGCACTGGATAGACATTTTCTCGTTTATTCAGTAAATCTTATTGTCATCAGCACGAATATTTGCCAAACTTTATATTCTATATGATGCACTCTCCATCCAATTTTGTGTTTATTTCTATGACGTAATAAAGGATTTTCCAATAGGAATGATATGATTTTTAAATGATGTTTCGTCCATTTTTAATATGTCACGATCTGTCATTTTTTGTTTCATTGTATTCAGTAATGTTTACAATTTCATCATGGTGAGATATACGCAAGAACAACGGTTTACAAATTATTCATTTTTATTATCAAATTTTTTTTAAGAAAATCATCTTTTCCGATGTGGCTCACTTTCATCTGAGTGGTGCGTTAAATAAACAAAACTGTTCTGATTCTGGTGCGAACAAAATCCACAAATTATTCATGAAAAACCATTACATTCACCGGTGGAATCATCGGTCCGTTTTTTTTCGAAATGAAGCTGGTAACATCGTTACCGTCAATGAAGATCGGTATAGATCGATGATAACCAACTTCTTATGGCCGAAATTGGAAGAAGTTGATCTTGACAACATTTGGTTCCAACAAGACGGGGCTACGTGCCACACAGCAAGTGCAACAATTGAATTATTGCGAGAAAAGTTTGGAGATTCGATTATTTCAAGAAATTGTGATATTGAATCGCCTCCAAGAAGTTGTGATTTAACACCATTAGACTATTTCTTGTGGGGTTATTTGAAGTCATTGGTCTTTAGCAATAAACCAAACTCTCTTCAAGCTTTGCAAGTCAATATTGAACGTGCTATTTGCGGAGAAAGTGCTCGAAAATTGGGTTCATCGAATTCGTGGAGGCCATTTGAATGACGCTTTATTCAGAACTTAATTGTATCGATTGTACTTCACATTAAATAAAAAACATTTCAACTTTCTTAGTGTGATTTTTTTTTAAAGAAATCATATCACTCTTATTGGAAAACCCTATATAAACAAATCAATCATACCATTAAATCGAAACGGGTTTTGGAATCCTAAAAGGTGTTGACATATGGGAGTTATAAACCAGTTTTGAGTTTAATCACAAGTAGGTCATTGAAAATTGATTTTTATCTGTTTATCGGCGCACACAATGAAAAATGATATTTTGTGGTTAAGTATATCGAACCAAGCCAGCCCAAGCTAGCTTTAAATAAAATTATGAGTTAAGCAAAATTTTAAAATAGTTTAGCTAAGAACTAAACTGGTTTATAAGAATTAGTATGTGTAAACAGCACAGAATTAAAAATGTTTGAAACATATACATATGTATGTAAAACTAGACGGGCATATTAAAAAATTAAATTATGTTGTCATTTATGTGCAACTCATTAAAACACTTTATATCTGAATTTTAAAACCGTACTAAAAATCACTTAGCCTATCATAATTTTAGTGAAATCTCACCTATTATTCCTCCAATTGGTACAAGCGATCCAATCCATCCGACTTCATTCGTTGTTAAAATTCTATCCAACGGTGTATCTTTCAATGTCACATCTTGCAGTTTCGGAACAATAGGGGATGACCATCCAACTGCTACACCAAAACCAACACTTGCTATATTTGCTACAAAATTATTATCATCAGTATACAAATATTTCCCAAATATACAATATTTTAAGCTCACCAATAGCCGCGACTAATATTTGTCGAGAAATATTATTTTTCTGTTTTTCCATAACGCGATGTCATTAGTTTTAAATTGGAATAACAACTAATGATATTTATTCATTTTATATCATTACCACAAACAATTAGATAAACCAGACGAACAAGTTTCTATCGAAACGAAATGTAGGTGAAATACAATAAACAAAATTTGTTGGGGGAATTTTGTAACTCGAACGAAAAGCCTATATTTATCGTGGCAAAATTAATTATCGCTTTTCTTTTGAATGATAAAACGTAAAGATCAGGGGTCTTTTTTCTTCATTAGGCTTTATTTTTATAAACTAAATCTTTAATGAAATGAAAAAGCGAAAATAGGTATGCCTATAGAAGTATAGTTGTCTGTGAACCTTGACATTCATGTGTAAAACAAAATCATTTGAATATTTTTAAAAATTGATTGAAATGCAAATCTTATCTAATAAAACTTAATAATTATGCTAATTGTATTTTCATTGTATTTTATTTATTTATTTAGATGTGCCACCTACATAGTATACATTTTGTAAGCACCATAATAGCTAGAAACATAAAAATTTCCGTTTTTAAATTTAAAAAAATTATCGATCCCATTAAGGGATTCCGTAGTAATAGAGTTCCGCCTTTCAGGATGTTTACTGTATAAATTATAGAGATCTATATTATCGACATTTGCAAAATCAAATTCAATTCATATTGTGATAAATGCTTAATTTTTTTTAAATATTTTAAAAATAAATAAATTTAACCGATTACCATTTTATTTTCAACATCCAGTAAATCGGCCTTGTTGCACCCTGTTAAAGTTAGCCGATAGTTTCCAGCCGAACAAAACCGATAATGAACATTTTTTGTATTGAATTGAACATTAGCAATTAGCATTAGAGTTGAACTATATATTTTCTCTTTCTATCATACTACTAAAATTACCGATAATTGACAGCAGAAAAAATCTGCATTATCGACAAATATTATGGACATAATTCATATTTATTTGTTTGAAATTGCAATTACTTTAGAAACTAAAATTATTGTTTTCATAAAAATATTTTTGTGATTTTCTGGTTTCATTCAATTTTTTGAATTACACAATACACCCATTTATAATTTTTCATTTAAGCGGGAATTCAATTAACATTAAGACTTAGGTAGAGATGTTCCGTATGATGCATATCTGGACAACTTTTATTCATATGAAATGGCCCATATTCGAAAATTCTTTTGATTTGTCGTGTTACTTGGCTATTAGTTTGGGTTACTATCCCAATAGAAAACTTCTATGCTTCGTACCAGGTCATACGTATCAGGTTCAAACCGACCTTTTGAATTTTAGTAGCAATATACAAAATTATTGTTTGATTTGTGGTGAACACGTAAGTTCAGTAAGTGATATTGTTCGGTGATATAGGTGCGTTTTTTTATAAACAGAACTTCAAGTCCTATATAGAACATCGGGAATAATACTGGGAAATTTTATTTAATTTAACCAATATATTTTAGTTAAGTTCTATTTATTTTGGAACGTGCAATCACTTAGAAAACCAGGAGCGTTGGAGGGTCTAATCACGTGCATGAAAGAGTATCGGCTGGAACTCGTTGCTCTTCAAGAAACTCGCTGGCCTCAAAGTGGAGACCATGTGTCCCAGGGCTATACGTTGTTCTACAGTGGAGATGACCTCGGAAATCTTGGAGCTGGATTTCTTCTTGGGCCGCAGGTAAAGAAGGCTGTTTTGGATTTTCAAGCAGTCAATAACCGATTGTGTATGCTTCGCCTGCGCATGAAGTTAGCCAACCTGTCGATAATTTGTGTACATGCGCCCACAGAAGTCAGCCAGCCCCAAGATAAAGACTCATTTTACAATGACTTGGACGATCTGATGGGATCTATACCCGAACACGATGTTAGAATGGTAATTGGGGAATTTAATGCTAGAGCTGGCAGAAATCAGGCCGACTTGTGTGAAAACATAGGTCCGTACTCCCGACACGAAACTGCGACCGATAATGGTGAGAGAATGATGTACTTTGCAATTGCTCATGATCTTAGAGTAGCAAGCACTTTCTTCCCTCACAAACAGATACACCTAGAGACATGGACACATCCTCGCAAAACATCCCGGAGCCAAATTGACCACGTGTTAATTTCAAAAGGGCGAGCTCGGGTTGTGCAGGATGTGAGAACTTATCGGTCAGCAACCAAATACGTAGGCAGCGATCATTATTTGGTCGCTGCAAAGCTACGGTGGAAGTTTTCGTACAGGTCGGGGAACACAGCGAAACGGATGGAACGTTTCGACTGTGAAGGTCTGTTAAATGAAGATCAAAAGAAACGATATCAGGATCTTGTCAGCGACAACATTGAGGGAGCTAATTACCAGTCTGACTGCGTGAACTCTGTCTGGGAGGTACTGAAAACTTCGGTTGTCAGTGCTGCTCAACAGACTTTAGGTATAGTGAAAGTCAGACCCAAGAATGATTGGTTTAATGACGAGTGTCGTCTTGCAGTTGAGCAACAAAATATAGCCCATAATGAAGTGCAACAACGTCTCACAATCGCAAGGAAAAACAAGGCAGCTCTTGCAAGAAGGGTAGCTAAGCGGATTTGTAGACGGAAGAAGCGAGAATGGTGGAAGGCCGAGGTTCTGAAAGTACAACAACTCAGCAATGAGCGTAGTTCACGTAATTTCTTTAAAGGAATTACTGGATTGCACCATACTTTCAGGCCTTCGTCAACCGCCATTCGGGACCGGGATGGAAACCTCTGTGTCAACATCGACGCAGTACTTGACGCATGGAGTGGACACTTTACTGAGCTGCTTGATGTTCATCATGCGTCACAGACTGTTGTTGAGCCACCTCTAAAACAGTCTGCGGAGAGTTGCACTGAGGAGCCATCCCATGAGGAATTCACTAAGGCCATGCAGAGAATGAAACGAAACCGCTCACCTGGAGTGGACTGCATTAATTCGGAGCTCTTGATATTCGGAGGGGATACTTTGTGGAACTGTCTTTTCGACCTTATTCGATTAGTATGGCGAACCGAAGTTATGCCTGATGAATGGAAAGTGGCCGCGATATGCCCCATCTTCAAGAAGGGAGACCGCTTGAAGTGTGAGAATTATCGCGGTATAGCTCTCCTTTGCACAGCATACAAGTTACTGTCATACATTTTATTGGATAGAATCACTCCTCTGGCGGAGGGCTTGGTTGGTGACTATCAGGGAGGATTTCGTCCGATTTGATCAGTCACTGATCAGGTCTTTTCGCTGCGGATGATTCTATCTAAATATTATGAGACATCCATCTCGGTACATCAGGTTTTCCTGGATTTCCGGCAGGCCCACGACTCGATCAATCGAGAGTTTGTGGTCTGCCCTGGAATACCTAGGAATGCCAACAAAATTGGTACGACTGTGTAGGATGACAGTGACGCAGTCTCAATGCTGTGTTAAAGTTGAGAACAGGCTATCGACAATTTTTGCAGTTAACTCGGGTGTTCGGCAGGGAGATGCTCTGTCCCCGATACTCTGTAATCTCATGTTGGAGTACATCTTTCGTAAAACTGAAACACCTCAGCGCAACATCTTATATCGCCAGTCCAATCAAGTGCTTGCATATGCAGATGACATATGCGTGATTGGACTGAATAGCAACGGAGTGAAAGAAATACTTGATCCGCTTGTAGAGTTTTCAGCTTCTGTTGGACTTCAGATCAATGAGTCCAAAACGAAATACCTGATCTCTGGTTTTAGAGACAATGGCACATCAGATTTTAGTAGTGGCCACCACACGTTTGAGGGAGTGAGGAGGTTCAAATATTTGGGCTCTCTTATCACTCACGATAACAGTGTGGGTGAGGATATTAAAGTGCGGCTGGCAGCTGGCAGTCGTTCTTTATATCCTCTAAGGCCACTGCTAAAATCTAAACACTTATCAAGTGCCGTGAAGCTGAAGCTTTACAAAGCGTTGATCAGGCCCGTTGTTATGTTTGGATGTGAAAGTTGGGCGCTGACGGATGAGTACGAGAGATGGCTCCTTACATTTGAGAGAAGAATCATGCGTGTGATTTACGGCCCTAAACGCGAAATAGATGGTACATACCGAGCTCTGTACAATTTCGAGATCAGAGATCTGATGAAGATCCCCGATATTGTACATGAAGTTAGATCTCAGCGAGTACGCTGGCTCGGTCACGTTCTGCGTGCTGATCCGGAACGAATTGTGCAGCGATCTCTGAAAGGAGAGCCACCATATGGTAGGCGCAGAGGTCGTTGCAGGCGACGATGGCTCCACGATGTAGAGAACGACTTGGCCTCTTCTGATTGTCTTAGACAGTATGAAGACCAAGCTCAGAACCGTTGGAGCCAGATTGTTGATTCAGTAAGGGGCCAGTAATGGCCTTTAACACTGTTATTATTATCTATTTATTTTGAATAAATTTCAACTTCTAACAATATTTGTTGACGTTTATTGTCAAATAATACAGGTATGAAGCAAAATACAATAAAAAATATTTGTTTTTAAAAGTTCCCTTTTTTTCGAGTTCGTGTACTATGATTTTATCCAGAACATTGAAAAATAAAGTTAAATTTTATTTCGATAACAGTTAATTCATGTGTAGTTTATCATTAAATGTATCATATTTATTGATAAAAAATTAAATTCGTTTGGATTTCACTGAAAAACGAGAAAATTCTTATCCAGAACTTCATTCGAACTCGAAACATTTTGAATAAAAAAACACGACTAATGTCACGTTTGTCATAGAGCAATCTGTGCCAATGAAGTTGGAGCAAATTTAGCAGTGAATAATTATTGCTGTGCTTAAAAAATAATTTTAAAAAAAACGAAACTAATGAATGCATCAAAGCATTCAATCGCCAAAAAGCATAAGGCATCAATAAAGTGGACTTACGTATAGCAACATAATCTTTGGTTGCCGAATTTTATTAGTATAAAAATTGCGTCCGCTTACACAAGAAGGCAAAAATTCAATTACACGACAAATCAAAAGTGCCAGCTACACCCGAATTTTTGAATATGGGCCATTTCATATGAATAAAAGATTAGTAGAGGTTTTAATTATTTACAACCTGATCCCAAATAAAATATAACCTGATACGAGGCATAGAAGTTCTCTATTGGGATGGTAACCCCAACTAATAGCCAGGTACCGGAATTTTTGAATATGGGCCGTTCCATATGAATAAAATATGGGTGGGGATTTTTATAATTTTTAACCTGGTCCCACTTAAAATATGCCCTGATACGAAGCATAGAAGTTTTCTATTGGAATGGTAACCCAAAGTATTAGCCAATAGGTAACACGACAAATCAAAAGTGCCAGCTACCAGTAGTTTTGAATATGGGCCATTCCATATAAATAATATTTATAGATGAATTATTTTTCATTAATGTTGTGTTTACATTCTAAAATTTGTTGAAATGTAATTAATAGTTTAAAAATATTCAAATTATAATTTCATATCTTACATAAATAATTTTCATTTTAATTTTCATAAGTTATACTATTAAACTACGTCGATAAAGCAGATTTTTTTCTGCTGAAAATTTTCTGCTAACTTCAGTAAGGTAATTTCCAGGCGATATATGTCGATAAGGCAGATCGTTAAACCTTGAATAAAAAAGAGATACGATTTATTTCGATACATTTATGAAATATTTTTTATTAAACCGGTAGGAAAAGTTTCTTGTGGGTGTCCTGGGAAATTTAGATTTTCATAATTCACATGTAAATAATTGAAAATTTATAAAAATTCAGCCCTAGAGTGTTATGTCTGAAAACGGCTTGATATGAAGTCTTTTTCCAATAACTATGACTACTAAATAATTATAAAAGCAACAAGTATGTATATGTGGTGAAAATACAAATTTAAGTGGGAACCCTATTAGATGCTCGAAGTGTCATCGATATACCCATGATACATGTTGGGATTGACATTAATGATTTCGATTTGTCATAATCATTCTATTGTCATTTATTATTTTCTACGTCGACGTGTCAACAACCCCTAGACAACGTCGACAACGTAGACAACTTCAATAACTTATTTTAAATAAAAAACTTTTATTTTTGATTTTATAGTTTAATTCTTCCTTATGGTGACAATTTTTATTTTTGATTTTTTCGGTAAATCGATTTCGACTTGCGTCTTCCTCAGTACCTTGTTAGCTATTCTAATTAACTTCTATTAAAAATTGTCACCATAAGGAAGAATTAAACTATAAAATCAAAAATAAAAGTTTTTTATTTAAAATAAGTTATATAGTGACAAAAGATTACACAAAAACATTAAAATGAATAACATTCATTTAAACTCAACTTCAATAATGTAGTCAATTCCTAGACTGATTTTATAAATTAATCCTAAACTACGTACCACATTTCTTCAGGATCAATGTGATACGGGTGACGACAAGTTTGTAGAATTGCGACTTCAATGCATTTTAGTCTACAATTTTAAAAAATAAAAGTGTATTTTATTAATCTGCATTGTCTGCCAAGCGTCGTTAAAATCGGGTTTAATAGTAAAGAGTTATTAATGATGGAATTAAATAATCGAAAACTAGTTGTTCATAAATACCTTGAGAATCCATTGGCATTCGGTTTATCCATTGCAAAGTTATTATATTTACGTAAAACGAAATGTAATCCATCCTGATCCATGGTATGAGCAGAGGAAAGACAAGAACTACCAAGTTATTAAAAAGCCAAACCGTCAGATCAACAGGACTTTGTTAGCTAAAAAACATGCCAGACTATTTTATGACCACGTTATGACAACATTGAAGAAGGTCAAAAACTATATCTTGCCAAAAATTCAATGCTTCCGCTAAATAAAAACAAATCAGTGTTAGATAAATTTGCAAAAAGAATTATGATTTAGCCAGCGATTTGCAGTTGTGGACGGTTTTGTCACAATCTCCGGCAATAATATCGACTCTATGCAAGTTTAGTAGAACTCGACAAAACTACATTATAGTCAGTTCTTTTATTCAGTCAACGATTAATTTAAAAATAGTGTTGGATGCCCAAATGAAATCAAACCATCATGGAAAGAGTACTTTAACTTTTACTTTCTAAAAAAAATTTCATTCTAAACAGAATTCCTTTACGGATTTAACTAGTTCACAGTACTCTAACGGCGCAATAAATTGGTACAAAACTAATCTATTCAGTGTTGTCTGAAAGGAGTTGTGGTGGAATTGGGAATATGCCAACCATCGTGCTCTCCAGTGTCTAGTGCTTTTAATATATGGTTAGAAAAAAGGAGCAACTTGACCTAACATACAAAAATTTTCTATGAACTTAACCTGTTGTACTATATTCTATAAAATTGACCTAGTCAGGGCATATCATTTACCGAGAATGACGAGATAGTTAGAGGACTGTAGGACTTCGTGTTTGCATATACATCCATGATATTCTTGTAGCTTCGAAATAAGAAGAAGTGCACAAATCGCATTTGCATTTGCTGTTTAAAGGCTTGCAGATTTTGGTATCAATATCAAAACTTCAAAATGCGTTTTTCAAAAAACTTTCTAAATCACAAAATTACCCCCTCAGGGATTGTTCCCATTCGAGGAAAGAGTTGAAGCGATATCAGAATCTCCAGTGCCTACATGGTTAATTATTACCATCGCTTTGTACCAAAACTAGCTGAATTGTTCGATCGCCGATTCATGCGCACATCTAGTTTTGTTACTCAGAAAGCCAAAACCAACAACAATTTTTACTTTGTCAGAAGAGTGTAATAAAGCATTTGCACAGACTAAAAGTGGGCTTGCTCATGCAATACTGTTGGCTTATCCTTTAGATGATGCAGTATTCAGTATTATTATCGCAGTCGGATCCGTCGCGCAGAAACTCTAAAGTAGATTTAGGGAACCTCTATAGCATTTTTCTTCAAAAAGTTACAATCAGCTGAAACGAAATATTTTGCATTTGATATATAATAACTCGCCATATGCTTAGCGGTTATACATTTTCGATATCTTGTAGAAGATCGAGAATTTACGATTTACACCGGCCACAAACTTCTTACAATCGCAATAAGCTCCAAAACAGAAAGAGGTCCACTATACAAGCTCGTCATTTTATAGGCAAAGATATAATATTGTGAAAGAACACTAGACCTCAAATCAATTTCGGAATTACAGAAGCCTGACGAGGAACGCCAGAAATTACTTTCTGGTTCCACTCGCTTCCCAAGTTCATCTTACAAACTTGAGTGGTTCTCATTTCGAGGTTTATATATTTGTTGTGATAGATCGTTCCACTAGATGGCCAGAAGCTTACCTTATAGAGGATATTACCTCCGCAACAGATGCAAAAGCTTTTGTGGAAAATTATATATCAAAATTTGGAGTACCCATATAAACATTAATATAGATCAAGGAAGCCAATTCCAATCTAAGCTATTCTCAGAATTAACGAAGCTTCTAGGCACACATCGAATTCGGATAACTCCTTATCACCCGCAATATAACGAAATGGTTGCACATTTTAATCGCCCACTACAAGCATCTCTAAAAATGAGAAGCGATACAATAAATTGAAGTTCGCAGCTGCCAATAGTTCGTCTTGGCATACGAGAGCTACACTAAAAGATAATACTAAATGTTCTCTGGCACTAGTTTATGGATAACCAATATTATTATTCCAAAAACGCTGGATAAATGTGAGTTCGTTTTTATCAGGCTAGATAAAATTCGAGCTGAGCTGACAACGCCTTACAAAAGCCCACATAAGGTAATTTGACGATTTAGAAAATATTTTGTGGTTACATCATTGAAAAAACACATCCATATCTATCGATCGACTTAAACCAGCTTTTGGAGTCTCAGTTTTCAGTTTTGAAGAAAATTATTAATTTTAATTAATTCTAATTAATTAATTTAATTAATAAAAGGGTTTTCCAATAAGGAGTTAACAACTTTTTTTTTAAATTAAAACGCAAACTATTTGAGATATCTCGAAAATTGTATTATTGGCTTGAAGTACAATCAAAACATTTATGTATGGAATTCGACATCGTTCATATGTCCACCACGGGCACGTTTGCAGGTGTCGATTCGTTGGTCCCAATTTTTGATGACTGGGCCACCAATGCCACTGGGCGGCAAATTAATTTCTGGATATAACACGTTCATCGAGTTTAGATTTCCATAAATCGATGGTTAGACCCGCTGTGTATAGCATGTCGCACCGTCTTATTGAAACCTCATATCATTAACGTCTAGCTCATGCAATTGACCAAAGAATCCATTGACTGTAACGTGTCGGTTATTTTCATCAACGAAAAAAAACGGTCCAATGACACCACCAGCATGAAAACCACACTATACAGTTAGTTTTTGTGGATGAAGTAGTATTTCTTGAAGCACATGAGGGTTTTCACATGACCAATAATGCATATTCTGTTTGTTGACAATACCAAAAATGTGCAATTAACGCTTTTGAAGTTGCAGTCACTGAATCGGTATTTTTGTAGTAAATTTTAATTATTTGTAAAAGTTGTTCGTTCGTGTACTTTAAAACGATGAAAATGTTGCTTTTACTGAATGTTTTGACACTGACAGTTTGGTTATTTGTTTAAGGGTGCGTTCACAGTGAAAGTTCAAAGTTGTCCAGTCCCAAATGGAAAACCCAATATGATTTTGAAAATCTAAATTTTCTAAGATCACCACATGGAACTTTTCCTTATAGTATAAATTATAAATTGTCTTACAATTGAATCAAAATCCAATTTACCGTATTATTTTTATCCAAGAATTAAAAATCTTTTTTATCGACATATATCGGCTGGAAACCATCGACTGAGAACTTTTTTATCGGCTGTCATATTAATATTATAATCTGCATTACCAATTTTCATAACTTTCGGGTGGAAATTATCGGCTAACTTTAACAGTAACCTTGTTGCTTGTTGTGCATTCTATAAATTTTGCTGTTGTCCTCCTTCCGATTTTTCAGGGAAATAGATTCACGAAGTAGTTTAACACAAAAACTATAGTAAGTTGATCAACGCAAAAAGATCATATGGTCGGTTTGATAATTAAGTCCAGCATGTTTCGTAAATAATGTTTTTTCCGATGAAAGTGGATACTGTGGTAATAGTGGATGATTTGTGATAATAAATTTTATATTTTTAATATCCGAATCTTTTTATTTCTGCATTAGTTGTTGTGAAAATTCGTTTGCCGATATCTTTCGGCTCAAAAGATTTACCACTCCTGTTTGATCTCATCACTTCAGTTTCAAATTTATTTTTATTTATACAAAGTTTACTTTACTCCTATATTTGTAATCGTGAATTCTGTGGATTTTTTGAGAAACTTTCGACTTCCGTGAAATATTTGCATGTGAAAATTAGTACCTATACCAGTTTTTTGTTTGTTTGTTAAAAAAATACCAACACATACATACATTCATTAGAGACTATTCGGCTATTTATTGTCCATTGAAAGCTGAATAGTATCCCTATTTGTACACGGCTACAGGTCCGTCTGTTAATTGGACATCTGTACACTGCATAGCTTCATGCTAGCCTGTACAAACATGACCGATGGGTCAGCCCATGAGTTCTACATTCCAACAGAGGGTCATAGATGTTTTCAATTTAATCACCGATCGTAATCGAGCGATGCAAAAACCCTGTTGCGTCCCGCCTCTGTTGGGATTCGAACCCCTCCCGATCTAAACGTCGCAACTGTATCAAATATAAATTTGTCGCTTCTCTATCTAATTTGTTATTCGAGTTTGAAATACTTATAACAATTAATGAAATTTTGTTAATTGTGTAACCCATCTGATTAGCTGTGTTGCCCCATCGAGTTATAGATTCTTTGTTATATGCGGTCGCCGGAGTTTGAAAAGCATAATTAAAACACAATTATCTCGTAAAAAATGTATTTACTTATAATCACTTAGTGTTCAACTTCTCTTGAATCTCGAGTAAAGTCAACCCTTTCGTTTCTATAACATAAAAATATACAAAGAATACACAAAAACCAGTAATTATAGTGAACAATGCAAAGACATAAGACGGGCCGACCGACTCGTTTAAAGTTTCAAAAAATTTCAGAACAATTGCAGAATATACCGAGCTCAACGTTGTTACAGTAGTCGCGGCATTTTGCTTTAATATCTGGTGTAAACATTTCACCCGCTATTGCCCATGGAACCGGACTAAATCCAATAACGAAAAGCACAGAATACATAATCAAGGAGACGAGTGGCAAATATGTTAGGTATTCAACGATGGCCACGTTGTACTGATCCAAAAAAAAAATACACACTGAGTGCTGCTAATCCAATTCCACTACCAATAACCGATATCATGCTATACCGGTACCAGCTCGAGGAAATATTGTTTGTGCATAAAAAACAACAGTATTGGACCCGGAAAATTGAACCGACATTAAAAGAATACAACAAATAGACAGCGCTCTTGTATTAGCTCGATTCGTAAATAGCTGTTTCCACGACCCCGTTTGATTATTTCTAATTGACAGTTGAATTAAATCTAATTCGGTGAGTACATCTTCTTCAAAATCAGCTGTTGCAATCTTAACGTGAATTCATATGAATTGAAACATATGTAAAACGAGCATGGGTAAAAAAATTGATTCTATCAAAATTATTTCGTCACTTATGTAAATCACCAAAACACTAAACAGCTGAATTATTCTATTGTACTAAAAATCACTTAGCATATCATAAATTTAGTGAAATCTCAACTATTATTCCTCCAATTGGTATACAAGCGATCCAATCCATCCGATTTCATGCGTTGTTAAAATTCTATCCAACGGTGTATCTTTCAATCTTGAAATTTGGAAACAATAGGGGATGACCATCCAACTGCTACACCAAAACCAGCACTCACAATATTTGCTATACAAAATTATTGCCATCATTACAAATATATATTTGCCAAAAATACTATATTTTAAGCTCACCGCAATAACCGCGACTAATATTTATCGAGAAATGTTATCTTTCTGTTTTTCCATAACGCGATGTCATTGGCTTTAAATTTGAATAACAACTAATGAAATTTATTCAGTTTAAATCGTTACCTCGCCACACTACAAGTTAGTAGTATGTGTAACCTTGGCATTCATATGTAAATCAAAATCAATTGAACATTTTTAAAAAATTTATTAAAATATGTTTCATCATTAAACATTATGTAACTTTTCCTGAATCTGTAGCAGGCTCAAACCTTTCGTTTCAATAACAAAGAAAACCACGAACACTATCCCAATAATTCCTGAAATGGTAAAAGTTGTAAACATCCATTGAGGTCCGACCGCTTCGTTTAACGGTTCAAAAAATTGTAATACTATAGTAGCAAACACTGAACTCAGTGTCGACACAATAGCGATGGCATAGCTTCGAATATCGGCGGCAAACATTTCTCCCAACATAGACCATGGTATGGGCCCGAAACCGATAGTGAAAAATGTTAAATAAATTATAAGCGACGTTACTGGTAAAAATGACAACGAGTCGGCGACATTGGAATCATTCAAAAAGAAGTAAAAACTCAATAGGGCTGTTCCAATGGTCACACCAATTCCTGATATTACTAAACTAGATTTTCGGCCAAAACGTTCGACTGAAAATGGAGCAAAGCAGCATATAACCGTTGTTACAGCACCGACTATAATTGTTCCAATATATGGTTGAAGATTTCCCCCCGCTCGCATAAATATACTCTGGGAATAGTACACAATCGCATTGCTACCGCAAAACTGTTGCATCCATATTAGCCCAATACATATAATTAATGCACGAATATTTCCTCGAGCTTTAAATATATCTGTCCACGATCGATTTACACCGAAATACTGTGACGACTGGTCGAGTGAGCGCTCAATTAATTCAATTTCAGGCAGAACATTCTTCTCGGTCGTATTTCGTAAAAACATTAATGATTTAATTGCCCCCGCTCGATTCCCCGACATTACGTAATAGGTTGGACTTTCGGGCATAAACACGAACAGCACGATAAATATCGTTGGGAATATTAAGCACAAAAATTGGAATATTTGATACGGCACAAATGGTCCGACGCTGTACGAAAATAAGATGCCAACTGGAAATTTATAAAATTAAAATTAGTTCAAATTTATTTAATAAATTTTGGTTTGGGTAAATTTACGATTCACAAACACAAACAGTAGTGTGCCGAGTGCACCTCGAACTGAGTCTTGTGCAATTTCGCCAATGTACATGGGCATCGCCGTCATTGTCAAACCAACACTAATACCCTGCACAATATAATAATTTCGAAAATTATTTGCTATTCAAAAATAGTTATTAAATATATATGTTAGTTACCTGCATCAAGCGAGCCAAATAAATTAGGCCAACGCTTTGCGCGAAGGAGAGAATAATAAATGAGGCAGCAATATTAGCCCCACTCGTAAGCATTACAAATTTTCGTCCACATTTTGCTGTAAGTATACCAGCCAGAAATGGAGCTGTATTCAAAAAATTCAAATCAACGATTGTGGTTAATAGATTCATCTAATCTACCTAAAATTTGTCGAAATCTGACAAATTCTGTGAATATTTTAATATCAGAATTATTCAAATTTTAAGAAAGTTATGCCCATTAGTGGCATTGAGTGCTGGAGTAATCCGTCCGACTTTAATTTTTTTTAAAAAAAAATTATGCTGAAGTTATGAAGCCTGGAATTTGCAAAATTTTAAAAGCAATATTTATCGAAATCTATATAATAAAACTAACGATTCTCTTAATTTTAAAATTGTGCATACAAATTTTAAAAATTTGTTCTAAAAGAATGAAATTTAATGTAGTTTAAGAATTCGATAATTCGAGAATTGGAATTAATTATAGTCGCATGGAATATACATTTTTTTAGTGAACATATCAATGTACTCTTTCGACTAGAAGTTATGAAAATTTGAAATTTTAAAACCGAAAATTGAAAGAAACAAGTTTCAAAGCAGAAACTGGTTTGAACATACTCGTACATAGAGTAAACTAATCAGCCTATATAAAATTAGGTTATATGTAATCATATCGATTTCGTTACAAAATCACATTCTATACATCGATTTTGAACGATCGTATGGGATTATGTCAATCTGTCTTTCTACCAGACCACTTAAATTAAATCAAAATAAAAACAATTCTTATAAATATTGTGAAATACTTACATATGAAGCCAGCAATTGGCACCAGAGAACCAATCCATCCCACCTCATTTGCGCTTAACACACGATCCAATGGTGTATCTTGTAGTAATACATCTTGTAGCTTAGGAATATTTGGTGATGTCCAACCCATCGCGATCCCAAAACAAAAACCCGAAATATTCGCTGAATATTATAGCAACAATCATAAATTGTTAGGAATACACATTAGATTGTTTGGCAAAATTACTTAATTTAACTCACCAATCACAGCCGCTAATATTTGTCTATAAATTTGACTTTTCTCCATTTATGCCAATTTGTGTACTGATTTTTTGATCGACTTATGACGATTACTCAGTGACTAGATAATAACTCAACCATTCTGTATTAATTCACTCGATAGCCTCTATTATATATACATTTTGGATGCAAACGTACAGTCTTTCGCCAGCTAAAAACGATATACTAATAGTTTGAAGTGGTATTGGGAAACAATGTTTTAAGTATGTTTATATATCGATTGCACGCTTATCAGCGTATTGAGTATTGCTCAAATAAAATCTAGACGTTGCACCAGAAGCGGACTTACATGTATATTTTTCATGAATAAATGATGAAGGATCGATGTCATAAAACATAGTTAGTTAGCCCTTGGTACGCGGGGTGTACTGACTTATTATAATTTAGTTAGTGTCTCGGATTTAACGATGACATTTGATTTATTTGTTGGAAATGAGAATCTAAATAATATTTTTCGATTTATATTTCTGGAATGGTACAAAACTTAGATGGAAATGATTAAAATTATTTTGGGGTAAAGTTCTTGAATATGGCTAACAGGAACGAAACTAGGTCATTATAGAGAAATCCTTTAAATTAGTAGAATTGTCTTCATTTTAATATACAAAATGGTTCTCCCAATTAAAATAAAAGATTTACCTTCACTTGAAAATAATTTATGGATATTGAAAATAAATTAATTTAATTTAAATGAGAACTTTTCTTCACTGAACATTCAAAAAACTTTTAAGAACCCAATTCCATTCAAAATACCGAGTTTCATCATAACCGATTCTTAAATAACCTAGTTCCATTCACTGGAATGTATCCAGTTTACCCAAAAATTATTTTAAAATCCTATTACTCCTACTACTAATAAACAAAACTAACTATTATACGTTAATTGAGTATAGGTTTTAATTTATTTTCACCATACAAACATTAGTTCATGTTGTGTGGCAAAATACCACATTCAAGAGTTTTGTCCCATGAAGTGGCCTACGAACTAATTTCTGTCCCACAATTCACTCCATTAAAAAAATATCATCTAGTACTCCATTTAAATTTATCAATATTACATTTTGTTTTGTTTTGTTTTTGTTTCAAAATCAGTTACAAACATGTCGTTGACCAAAGAGCACCGATAACATTTCTAAACGTTTACAACACAAATGTAGTTTTTATGTGATACAAACATTTTTAAAAGGTATACTACGTACAAAAAAATGGAATTCCTTCAATTATGAAATTTAAAGAAAATGGCGAACTCAACAATTAAAATAATATTTGGCATAAATCAATTTGAAAATTAAATTACCTATAGGAAAAATTAGGTTTATAATTAATGAAGAAACCAAGGAGACATTTCTAAAGAAAATCATTACCAAAAAGCACTAGCTATATGGAAGTTTACTTGATACGATACGTGGTAAAAAGCAATAATAAAGATAAAGCGGAGTACCTCACTATACGCTAGAAGCTGAAAATCGTATTCGCAAACTATTATATATGCTTTTGACCGCTGTAATTTCAATCACAGTTCTACGTTATAAATGATTTTATTATCAATAAATGATGCTAATAGTGATAACACATACCTGGCTAAATACTTATTAAATACAGAACAACGCGTATCTTTCTTGGAATGCCAAGATTTTTTTATCTGCTAGCTGATTACACACACACATTGAAATACTGAAGTCGATTTATGATTTGCTTAACAATATTTAATCAATGTCAGTCAGTTATTAGCTACTTCACCTGCACGAAATAAATAGTCAAGACCGTGTAATGTTTTTAAAATTGAAGAAAATAGAATATTCCGCCTTTTGGAGACAATCTTTAGTGACGGTAATTGGTAAGTTGGTCATATTATTTACACGAAATTTATAGAGTGTGAAATTATCTCTCTATTAATGTTAGCAAATATCGTTAGCTTTAATGTTGGCATAGCGTTTGGCTGGACTTCACCAAACAATCCAAAGCTACAAGACGTGTTAATGAAAGATACGCCTCTGGATAGGATACCATCTAGTGAGGAGATGTCATGGATCGGTGCACTTGTTCCCCTAGGCGCGGCCATATGTATGTATTGTCTGATTAATACGATAATTTTGTATAAAGTATTATTTTTGGTATACCATAACTATTCGCAGCACCATTTTTGGCGGCCCCATTGACACGAAAATTTGGACTTAAGAATGTGATGCTCAGCATTGCCCTATTTTATACAGCATCGTATATGATTCTTGGATTTGGTAAAAGTCTCACCCTAATTTATGTTGCTCGGTTGCTTCAGGGATTTGGAGTGGGATTCAACATGTCTATCCTACCAATTTATGTTGGCGAAATTTCACAGGACATCTATCGTGGGGCACTCGGAACTATTCTTGTGCTATTCTTTGTCTGTAAGTAGTTGCAACTCATCCCATCGAAGATAAATTAGTTTTTAAAAATATTTCGTTTTAGCCGGAATTCTAATCGCCTTCTCAATTGGACCGTTTGTTCCATACGTAACATTTCAATTCATTTGCATCGTAATTCCGGTAACATTTGTTGTACTATTTGTGTTCATGCCTGAAAGTCCGTTCTACACTTTAATGAAGGGAGATACAGAGCGGACAATAAAA
The DNA here is from genome assembly GCA_951394425.1 of Tipula unca. Taxonomy (NCBI): domain Eukaryota; kingdom Metazoa; phylum Arthropoda; class Insecta; order Diptera; family Tipulidae; genus Tipula; species Tipula unca. The sequence goes on along the minus strand of OX596381.1, from coordinate 15,126,395 downwards.
ACATTAAAATTTTTACGAGGCACCTCAGACGAGCACATTATGGAAGAGCTACAAGAAATTAAAAAACTAGTCGAAACAAATACTGAGCAAACCGCGTCGTGGAGCGATCTGTTTACAAATAAAGGAAATTTGAAAGCGTTCTTAATTTGTACCGGACTAATGTGGATTCAACAGTTTTCTGGGATTAATGTGGTTGTGTTTTATGCCCAATCGATATTTGAAAAGGCGGGCGGTTCTATTAAACCGGAAATCTCATCGATTATAATAAGCGCAACCCAAGTGGTGGCGAATTGTTGTACTACTCTGGTGATTGAGCGGTTTGGGCGAAAACTAATTTTGATGGTATCAAATATTGGTATGACCATTTCAATGGGCGTACTTGGCCTATACTTTTTTATGGATTATGAAAAATTTTCAATTGTGGAATCACTATCGTTCCTGCCGATCACATCACTAATAATCTTCATATTTATTTTTAGTGTCGGATTTGGGCCAATCCCATGGGCGCTTTCCGGTGAAATGTTTCCATCGGATGTTAAAAATTCGGCCACTACTTTAGTTGCGTCGGCCTGTTGGACTTTTGCGTTTATTGTAACGAAATTTTTTGATGCGTTAGAAACCGCAACCGGCACACATTGGGCATTCTGGTTGTTTACCTTATGTTTACTAATTGGGGCCGGGTTTACATATTTCTATGCAATCGAAACAAAAGGTTTAACTCTGCAACAGATTCAGGATAAGTTAAATGGAAAAATCGTAACACTGAAATAATTTAAAATTAATAAAATATTGAATTGTTTGTATGTTGGTTTAAATATATTTCTCAGGTGCTTCCATAGCATGTTGATCAATTTATCGGGACTGTGAGTCCTGAACAAATATTTCAAGCTATTATTACAAATATAAGTTGATTAAATATCGGTCATCGCACAAATAAGGTGTCAGTTTTTCGTTACTTAGGGAGATGTGATAATGCCTTGCGGGGGATTCCCTGTTTATTAAACGTTGCAAATGAAAATGATACAATATGCTACATATGAAAATCAATTGTATACGTTTAGTGAATAATTTGATTATGATTTAATAGTACATGCAATTTCTAGACCATTTCGCGACATATTAAATACAGAACACACTTTCTTGGCATATCAAGATTTGTATGTGCTATAGTTAGACTTATACACACAACTAATCACTGAGGTCGATTTATGATTTTGATTGTTTGTTGTTTAATTTTTTCTCCGGTCATGAATACTAAACCTTATATAATATGATCTATAATTGTTCTATATTCTTATATTCTTTAATAATTTATTTAAATTATTGGTTTTATGGTATTCTCATGGCATGGTCCGCAGCTATACATTTTCGGAACAGAGTATTTCATATATGAATATAATGTATTAGGTAACCATACGAGACCAGGGATGGACGTTTACGCGTCATCTATTTTTTTCTACATTGACGTGTCGACAACCCGTAGATAACGTCAACAACTTAGACAACGTCGATAATGTAGACAATTCCTAGAGTGGTTTTGTCGATTAGTTCTAAACTGAAGGATGACCAAATTTCTTTAGGAACGATGCGTTATTGGTGATAGTTTTATAGAATGTCCGTTAATGCATTTAAATCTCTTTTCAAGAAAATCGGAATTTAAAACTAATCGTGCTCAAATACCATGAATATATTTCAGCGTCATGTTTATCCATTACAAAATTATTAAATTGTTCCAAAACAACGATATATAGCGTTATATAGATTGGGGCCCTCTTTATAACGGTGGAGCGGTATAGAACAGCTCACAGAAAAGTCGAAAACGGCTCACATAAATCAGACAAAAAGGTTATAACTTTCATTAAAAATAATCCGGGGAACTTTAACTATGACCGTGCCATAAAATTTAACACACCCCACTTCATGGTAAAACGAATTCGAGTTCAGGAAAGCTATAAGTGCTACCGAGTTATTAAAAAGGCAAATCGTCCAGATAACCAACACATGTTCATGTACATATATATAAAAACCAAAACTATCCTATTATTGTGGCAGGATTGTACTGTCCAACAAGACATTCTATTAAAAACAAACAATACTCAGAGTTCTTCAAGCGTCTGGGAAAAAGGTTCATAATATGTGGTGACATTAATGCGAATAATACTTACTGGGCTTCTAGATTAACTACAACTATAAAGGAAAAGAATTGCCGATTGCCATTAAAGAAAATGGATGTGAATCCAATTCAACCAACATATTGGCCAACTGACCCAGGAAAAATACCTGACCTGATCGATTTTTTTATAACCAAAAGTATTTCTGGACTCTGCTTATTTGACCATCGCCGTACATTTTCATCGCTGCTACATTCCTCTTTTATACTTGGCAATTAATTGGAAAAATTTGAAAATTTTAATAGAAGCTGAGTTGCACTAACTCTGCTTACTCGACCATCGGCGTATTACAAATTTTTTGCTGAACAACGATAGAAATCTTTACATGGCACAACTAATCTTTGCTAAAATTCTCAATATTTTCTATTCAAATGACTGATATAAAAGATTTGTATAGCATGAAATATATATGCGACGTTGGTCCAGTAAGCAAAGTCAGTGACTTTGGATTTATGGAACTAAGTTCGATTCTCGATCGAGCCAAAAAATGTTTGATTTAGTTTCTCCTGTGAAATTGGTGATGGTGAAATAAAATTACTCAAAACAACTCAGATTCTGAAAACTTCAATATTCTCCATGTAAAAGTGGCGAGTATAAAAGATGGGTATGGGTATATATATATATATATATATATATATATATATATATATATATATATATATATATATATATATATATATATATATATATATATATATATATATATATATATATATATATATATATATATATATATATATATATATATATATATATATATATATATATATATATATATATATATATATATATATATATATATATATATATATATATATATATATATATATATATATATATATATAGAGCGGTAATGAAGTTGTACGGCGAAGGTTAAATAAGCAGAGTCCATTGCCGTTGCTAAAATTTTCATTTTTTTATTCAAATGCCAGCTATAAACGATAGGAATATCATTATTTATATGTATTGCGGTGGCTCGGTGGTAAAAGAAGCTGTGTGATTTTGGATTGTTGGCATGACTAGTTCGAGCCTCAATACATATTCTAATTTAATTGCAAATTGATCATTTTTAAATCAAAAAGCGAGTTTTCTTTTAATTTAATGAGAAATGTGTGGATACCACCCGCTAAATTTGTTTACCCTTAATCGAGGTTCGAACACTGCACAACATCCACGATTCCAAATCCTATGACACCGCTTACTTTACCACCTCACCATCTCCGTATATATAGATTTGCAGCTATACTCATCCTTTATATTTGCCAATTGAAGGCAAAAATTACATAAATAAATTTAATTAAAAATTATTTAATGCCAAACCGAGGCTTGAACTCCAGTTCACAATTTCAAATGGAACGACTCTGCTTACTGGACCACCGGCGTATATAAATTTGATGCTATACAATTTTTTATGTTTGCAAATTAAATAGAGAAAAGTGAAAATGTTAGCAACAGGTATGGATGATTTAGTACGGTCATACACAAGAGATGGCTCTTACATTTTCATTACGGTCATACACAAGAGATGGCTCTTATACTTGCCGAAGAAATTAAATTAAAAAAGTATTGACGCTGACGAGAATTGAACTCGAGTCCACGAATGCAAAAGCAATGACTCTGTTAACTGCACCCCCGCCGAATATACATAATTCGATACAAATCTTTTATATTTGCCAATTCAATAGAGAACATTGAAAATTTTAGCAACAGGAATCGATACCTATGCTTATTTGACCATTACCGTATTTTTTCATTACGGTCATGGTCATACACAAGAGATAGCTCTTATCCTTGCAGAAATTGAATGCAGATTTTAACAGAAGCTGTGTTGAACCAATTTTACAGAAGAAATTAAATTTAAAAAGTATTGGAGTTGACGAGTCTTGAAGTCGAGTTCACGATTTCAAGAGCATTGACTCGGCTTACTCGACCATCGGCGTATTACAAATTTTTTGCTGAACAACGATAGAAATCTTTACATGGCACAACTGATAGAAATCTTTACAAAAAGATTGTAACCTTCATTAAAAATAATCCGTGGAAATTTAACTATGACCGTGCCATAAAATTAACCACACCCCACTCCATGGTAAAACGAATTCGAGCTCAGGAAGGCTATGAGTCCTACCGAGTTACTAAAAAGCCAAATCGTTGAGATAAACAACACTTGTTCGATAAAATATGTGCCAGACTGATTTTGCCACTAATTCTTAACACGATTCAGCAGTAAAGTTTTGGCCATATATCTCATTCACACGACTCTAACTCCAACAGAACAATAAATTTGCACGAGATTAATCAAATCAATGTTATCTCAAAGAGTTCACAGGTTTTCGATGTATCGAAAAATGTTATGGTATAGCTGAAATACAAAATTCACACCGACAATTATGGCAGAAATAGAGAGCATCAAACAACATGTGCGTTATTTTATCCATAATAACGAAATCTATAGAAGTAATTTGTGCAAAAATTAAAAAAACTCAAAAAATTCAATTTAATCGTATGGAAACTTTATTATGATTCGAAATTTCTTGCCATTTATATTTTAAAGTTTATTTCTTTCAAATGATGGCCACAATTGCAATGGTCCTTTCTCAAAGTCCAATTTTTGATGACGCGTTCGAGAATATCGAATGGTATTTAGCGAATGACACGAGTAATGTTGGCTTCCAATGCCTCAAATCTAGCTGGATTATTCACATAGACTTTGGACTTTGCGTAGCCCCAAAGAAAAGAGTCTAGAGGTATCACACGGTCTAAATATCCAATTCAACGATCCGAACCATGAAATTAATTGCTCGCCAACAAGAATAAGTACATTGGTTGGCGCACTATATGGCAAATAGCGCCGACTTCTTGGAACAATATGTTGTCGAGGTCGGGCTTCAATTTCAGGCAGCAAATATTCCGTTATCATGGCGCAATAACGAGCACCATTACAAACACAAGTACGTCCCAGCCGTCTTCTTTTTTGAAGAACTATGGACGAATGATTTCACAGGCCCATAAACCACACCAAACCGTCTATTTAGTCGCGTATCATCCAATACTATAAACTGGGATTCAAACTTTTCGATGGTATTCCAAATAGTGGTCGCGACAGGCCGATTATGTCAACCGTAACTTGGTCTAAGGGAACGAAACACATTCCTCACAGAACGCTGACTTTTGTAATAAAGCTGAACAATTTGTAGACGCTATGCCGAGCTCAGCCTTTCCATGATGAAATGGCAAACAATACTGAATAAATAAAAACATGATGACAGTTTGAAACTATTCATACGTCATTTGTCAAAAAGAAACAAATGAAAATAACACCTCTAGATGAACGCTTTTACAAAATACTTTCGCGAACTGGCGCATTCGATTTCAAATCGCTAAAATATCGTAGGTTGTTGTTGACATTATTATAATTGTCGACGTTGACAAAAAATACTGCCAAGTAATCTACGTAATATTTTACGTGTCGACAACCGCGTAGATTACATGGCGTAATCTACCTCGCCCATTCCTGTACGAGACGGTGGCATCATTTTTACGAAAAACAAATGATTGGTAAAATTGCGGGTTTGTGCATAGGCTAAACACCAAAGTAAATAAATTTGTGCCTTTGGTGGTTTGTGTAAGCTCACTCCCTTTAGTTCTATTATTTTTCGCATTATTTTTGGTGTAAGATCAATACAATCTAGAAAATTACTATTCACCTTTAATATAACAACAAAAATTTAATGAATGTAGGGATTTCGCAGCAATCAATTTTGAAGCCTGTATTGTTCTAATGGTTTGCTATTGCTATTGGTACTCCTACTTTTAATTGTTAATTTCGCGGTAATGTTGTCGAATTTTCTGACGATATGACATACTATATTCTAACTCGAGTATGGATACCTCAAAAAATACTTACCTAGTAATGAATGCTTCAATGCTTGCTACTGGTTGTTTAACCACAATACTTTTTCATTGTTTGTTGTTGTTTGTATATAATTTTAGATGTATTAGGTGATAATCTAGGTGTATTGATATATTCTGGGTGTTTTATATGTTTTTATCTTTATTTATTATTATTAAAAACACATTTACTTTTATTTGATTATTACTTTTATTTATTATAATCTTTACAAGTTGGCTACAATACACACTCTGATACTTCTAACTTATTCATGCTAGTGTCGCACTCTACATCATGTTTACATGATACATTTTAAAGTAAAGGTAAGTTCACATTATACATATTAAATTAAAGGTAAGTTCATAGTAATACATATTAAATTAAAGATACGTTCATATTAATACAACACCTCCCCTTTTTATTTCTTGTTCTTAAAATATTACTTTCACTAATCAAACAAAATTAATTCTATTATAATATGTATGTATACCCATATCAATACGCATTTGCATGTCTTACTATTTATATAACTATACATACACCTCATTTACAATATAACCTACTTCTAAATATATAAAAACTTAAAATAAATTCATTTATGCCCAAACTTCTTTTCCTTCCTGTTTTAATTCCTGTCATGTGAATGCACCTTTAAATTGTCATTAAACACACTCTTTTTATAGATGTCAGTCCAAATGTTAAGTTAGTCACGTTATTGTATCATAGATGTAAAGTCGTGAAATAAAGATTGAAAAGAATCCACGTTTATTGTTTTAATCCTAATATAATATATATGTTTAGAAACACTAAACATAACATACTGGCGACGAGGATTAACAATCTAAATCACAATTAATTATTTCCATAAATAAGATGGATCAAAATCAATTTCAAAAATTTGTTGAATTGATCAGCCGCAACAACGAAACGCTCATGGATACAATTGGGCAAGCATTACGGGCACAAAACCGAGATATACATCCCCCACAGCCAGCTCCGCAAAATTCGGATGAAAAGGAAGTACGTGAAATTAAAAAAAATTTTAAATGTGAGCAATACATCGCATCTCCAACATCATCGGCGGAAAATTTTGTGGATATCTTTGAGGCGCAATGTCGCATGAGGGGACTCAATAGTTCCAACACAGAACTATATGTGAACGCGAAGCGCGATTTATTTCTCTGTTGTTTGGCACCGGACACGCATCACGAACTTAAAGTGTCTTTTACGGATGCTACCACACCATTCGAACAAAGCACATACAAAACAATAATCGATCGATTCAACCATTTGTACACACACAAAACAACGCGGTTTAAAGCATTGTCACAATTTTGGAATTGTACACGAAAAGAAACACAATCTTTTGAACAGTACGCAAACGAATTACGAGCAATTAGTCGCGACTGCGATTTTGAAAATCTCGATCGTCAATTGCGCGATCGTTTCGCAACGGACATTCGACATCAACATTCCGAAATTGAATTACGACAACGCTGGCCAGATTTAAAAACAACACGTACTATCAGAAACGCTGCTAACGAAGAAACAGAGACCATGGGTGAAGTTACGTTTAAAGAAGTTTTCGAAGTGGTTCAGTCACGCGAACGTGCAGAAAACGACGTATTATAACAAAGTGCTACAAGCAGTGAACAGCAAAGTGTTAACAAAATTAAAAACAAAACCACATCGAAACATGGAAACACTTACAATCAACAGCCACGCAAGTTATATACAAACCAATGCAAACGTTGCGGGTACGAGAAACACTCAAACGACAATTCGTAGAGCACAAATTTGTCAACAAGAAAGAAACAACATGACAACACACACTAAAGACGATACACGTAATAAATCGGGCAACATTCACAAAATGTCTGCAACATCCACATCTTACGACAACGATAGTGATGATTCCAGTGTTTTTATTTACACCATCAACAACATAAAATAAGCAAACGTGTTGACGTTTATGTCAATGGAATCAAGGCTACATTCGATTACGATTCTGGGGCCTCACATTCTATCATTGACGAGGATTTGTGGAAACAGGTGGGTAAGCCGACATTGGTACAGGCACCTAAACTTGTGGCATACGGCAGTCATGTGCTACAGACATTAGGTCAGACAGAGATACACGTGACCTACAACAATAGCACACTTAAGTTGCCGGTGATTGTCATGAAGCAGGCAAAACCATTTTTGTTTGGGTTACCGTGGTGTGAAGCATTCAACATGCCATTCCCTGCACATGTGTATTCGATTACAAAATCTGAAGCACATACGACGACCGACGTATCACGAACACAAACAGCGCTATCAAATATGTTGGTTAATTACAGCGAGTTATTCAGTGATACCATGGGATGCATCAAAGACTACCAAGTCAAAATACATTTGAAACAAGGCTCACAACCGAAACGTTTCGACCCTCGGTATGTTAAATTCGGGATACAAAATAACGTCGAAAAGGAAATTACCAGATTAGTAGTCAAAGGCGTTTTAACACCAATTGATCCAAACGAAACACCTGTCGAATGGGCTACACCAACTGTTAACGTGCCGAAGTGCAACGGCGACATACGAATTTGTGGTGATTTCAGTGTTACAATAAATCCCTGTCTACTACTGGAAAAACATCCAGTACCATTATTTGACAATTTACGGCGCACGCTTGCTGGTGGGGAACGATTCTCCAAAATCGATTTAAAGGATGCTTATCTACAATTTATGGTGCATCCAGAGTCCCAACATTTGCTCACAATATCAACACACATAGGATACTATAAATACAGTCGATTACCGTTTGGAATAGCAAACGCACCAGCTATTTTCCAACGATACATGGAAAAATTATTAGCGAATATTAATTCAGTTGCTATATATTTTGATGATATTGCTGTCACAGGAAAAAACGACGCCGAACACATGCAAAATTTGAAGGAAGTTCTCACACGATTACAAACAGCGGGTTTTCGAATCAAACAAGAAAAATGCACGTTCTTCCAAGATGAAATGGTATATTTGGGTCATCGTTTCAACAAAAACGGGATATTTCCAACACAAGACAAATTGGATGCCATCACCAACGCCAGTCCACCAACGAATATTAAAGAACTACGCTCTTTTATGGGTCTTGTAAATTTCTACGAACGTTTTATACCAAATTTGCAACCAACGATTCAAATGGACAAATCAAGAACAAGCAATTTTTGACGACATCAAATCTCAGCTTTTACACGCACAAATCTTACACCCCTATTATGAGAAGAAAGAATTGTATTTAACATGCGACGCGTCTGACAAAGGAATAGGTGCAGTTCTTAGTCACCGTAACGACAATGGAATTGACTTACCAATCGCTTTTGCATCAAAAAAGTTATCAGGAGCACAATTACACTACGGTACAATTGACAAGGAGGCACTTGCAATTGTTTTTGGAGTACAAAAGTTCGACACATTCTTAGCTGGCAGATTTTTCACGTTAGTTACGGATCACGAACCGTTGATTCACATATTTGGCAGAAATCGCAATTTACCAAAGCTCGTTAACAATCGTTTAGTACGATGGGCATTGCTATTAAATTCATATAGCTATGACGTGGAATATATTCCAGGAAAATTAAACATTTTCGCCGATTTTTTATCGCGAATGCCGAGTGCTACGGAAGAACCACAACTTGATGGGCAAAACATTGAAAACGACGTCAACTACATAAACAAAGCAAAGATGGATGACCTCCTATTCTGTGAGAAAAGCATATCAGACGAATCCAGTAAAGACAAAGAAATTACTCGCATTATTAATGCTGTAAAGCAAGGTTGGACACAACAAATTTGCCAACAATCACAATTTCAACCGTTTCTACAACGCAGAGACGAACTGTCCGTAGAGAACAACATTCTTATGTGGCAGGGAAGAATGGTATTACCTACGTCATTGCGCACAGCCGCATTACAACGTTTACACAGCGGCCATCCGGGCATTGTTGCTATGCGCGCAATGGCGCGATACTACATATGGTGGCCAAAACTCGATTCTGACATTGAAGATTTTGTCAAAAGATGTCAAAGCTGTCAAGAGAATCGAAACTGTCAACCAGAAGTACCATTATATTCATGGAACGTTCCAGCACGAATATGGGAACGCATTCACATCGACTTCGCGGGGCCTTTTAAAAATAAACAGTTTCTGGTCGTAGTAGATGCGCTTTCGAAATGGGTAGAAGTCTACACAATGACAAGCATCACAACAAACATGCTCGAGAAAGTGCTATCCAGTTTATTTGCTCGTTACGAAGTGCCTCAAGTAATCGTCAGTGACAATGGCACTTCATTTACATCACAGGAATTTCAAACATTCTGTGGGAAGGAGGGGATGAAACACATCACATCCTCACCATACCATCCAAAGACGAATGGATTAGCCGAGAGATTCATTCAAACTTTCAAACGACGAATGAAGGCAAGTGAGAATGATCACGAGGATCTCGATGCTCAGCTCAACGCATTCTTATTTAGTTATCGAAACACACTACACACCACAACGGGCAAAGCTCCAGCTGAATTATTTTTGGGACGACGGCTGCCCACAATATTCGATAATGCTAAGCCATCTGTTGAGCGCAACATCAATAAACACAACTTAAAAAGTCAGCTGTATCACGATCGAGGTAATCTCAAAGAACGACACTTCAGTACAGGGGATAACGTATGGGTCCGAACAGACAATGACACGAAATGGAAGCCTGGTACAATCAGTCAACGAAATAACAGATGGTCATACAGTGTCTGTTTCCCCGATCAAACCATCAAACGGCGACATGCAGATTCGATTCGAGAATGACACAGTTCACAGACTACTGCACCACACAGCAGCCCTCACCAAGCAAAAGGGTGTACCAATTTATCTACCACAGCAGAACTGTTATATTGACAATATGTTAAATTGACAATACTCTAAGATATATCCATATTAGATTAACATATCTATGGTATTGGATTATTAGAGTTGCACGTGTAAAGGTAATATGTAATAAAGAGCATATAGATTAAGAATTATTTTATGAAATTAAATAGTGTGTTTTATTCATTTAAATATAAAACCATAACATGGTGTCATATGTGGAATAACACGGTAAAAATAAATAAGTAAATACTTAATAACGTGTAAAATAATTTCCCTCAAATAAAACTCAATCTAAGAAAAAAAAAGTGAGGTTAAGTCTTTGTTTAATTGAAAAAAAAAAAATTAAAAATCAGAAATTTGTCTCAACAATGGGTGAAGAACTTAAAGAAGCTATTAAACTGTTCACTAAAAGTTGTAAAGGCATTAATGAAAACATGCAGTTGGTTAATCAAGGTCTAAAAGCATTACGTGAAGATTTTGATAAAAAACGTGGTTACGATCACAGTACACCAATGCAGCAGGTACCATTCCCGAAGCCACTGGAAACTCAAGGCAATATTGACGAAAATTTTGAATTATTCAAAAGAAATTGGCACGAATATGTGACTGCAGCTGGTATTGATAAATGGCCCGTCACGGAAGAAAAAAAGAAAATCAATTTGCTGTTGACACTCGTTGGAGATGAAGCGAAAATTAAATATACGCATTTTTCATTAACCGAAGAGGAAAAAGACACAACGGAAAATGTTTTAAATCTGATTGGAAGTCTTCTAGTGTCAAAAAGGAACGTGTTATACGATAGATATTTGTTCCACACCTGTAGTCAGAATGAAAACGAATCGTTCGATACATATTTGATTCGTTTGCGTAAAATCATCGACGTGTGTAAATACAATCAAGGCGTCACAGCTGATCACTTGTTGCGGGACCGTATAGCATTTCGCATAAGAGATACGAATCTTAAAAAAAAAATTCTGTCACATGATCCAGATACTTTAACACTGGATAAGATAATTCAAGAGGTTAAAGTCAGCGAGGTTACGGAGGATCGATTTAAATCCATAATAGGGGACAAATTTACAAAAGTCAACAAAGTGATGAATACTAATAAACACAAAGATAATAACGAACCGAAAAAGTGTAAATAAGAATCTATGTCCCGCGTTTGGAAAAAAGTGCAAATCATGTAACGGGAATAATCATTTCGAAGTGGTGTGTAAAAAGAAAAATAATAATAAAATGGGAAAGAAAAAGGACCTTAAAGCGGTAAAAGAAATAACAATTTCAAATAATAATAATAATAGTGATAGTGAGAGTTCATTTACTATATCTACCGTGATTGAATCGAATAAGGGTAATAGTCGTGCAGATCTAACCTTAAAATTCAATGGAGAATGGCAAAAAGTGACGTGTGATCTGGATTCGGGTGCACAAGCTTGTTTGATTGGGCTTAATCAATTACGTAAATTGGCTAATAATAATTTTACGTTAAATGATTCTAAAGTGACTTTGGCGGATTATGGTGGTCATCCGATAGAAGTTTTGGGACAAGTGAAGGTACCGTGCCTCCACAATAATAGAAAATATTCAATTATTTTCCACGTGGTCGATAACGCTCACTATGCGTTATTGTCTGAGAACGCGTGTACCATTCTCGGGCTTATTCGTTATGACAAGTGTGTTTTGCGGAATGAACATTCTGTGAATAAAATAACGAATGATGACGATGTAAATCTAAGTGATAAGGATCCGAAGTACAAAAGTCTTATAAATCAAGCCAATCACATCATACAGACGTATAGCGACGTATTCGAGGGTTATGGACACTTACCAGAGGAAGTGGAAATAGAAGTGGATGAAACAGTGAAGCCTGTTATTCAGTTTCCTCGTCGTATACCCATGGCATTACGAGCACAATTAAAAGCCGAATTAGATGGACTTATTAAAGAAGGTATAATTACACCTGAAAAAGCAAACACAAAGTGGGTTAGTAATATATTACTTGTTAAGAAAGCTAACTCATTTAGGATATGTCTAGATCCCATACCTCTAAATGTGGCAATAAAAAGGCCTCATCGTCAGAGTACAACAATTGATGAAATCCTGCCAGAGCTGGGAAAAGCAAAAATATTCTCCACGGTCGATATAACTAAGGGTTTTTGGCAGATGAAATTGACAGAATCGAGCAGTAAATTAACAACTTTTTGGACTCCGTTTGGACGAATGAGATGGTTGCGATGTCCTTTTGGTATATCATCGGCTCCGGAACTGTTTCAGATGAAAATGTATGAAATTGTACATGACTTAAAGGGTATTGAAAGACTAGCTGATGACATATTAATTTACGGAATAGGTGATACTATGGCCGAAGCAATAATGGATCATAATGTAAAATTGGAAATGTTATTAATACGTTTGCGTGAGAATAATTGCAAACTTAACAAAAAGAAATTAAACCTCTGTTGTTCAGAAGTAAAATTTTTTGGACATGTGTTATCAAATAAAGGTCTGAAAGCTGATGAAACGAAAATTTCAGCAATAAAAAATATGCCATCGCCTAAAGAAAAGTCGGATTTGTTAAGATTTCTAGGAATGCTGAGCTATTTAGGAAGATATATAAAAAATCTAAGCGCAGAAAGCTCCGTGCTTCGGAGATTAACAATCGAAAAGGCAGAATGGAAATGGACGCAAGAGGAAGAACAAGAATTTCAAAAATTAAAAATGCTAGTCGCCGATACAAAATCTCTAAAATATTTTGAAGTCGGAAAACAGCTCACTGTAGAGTGTGATTTAAGCAGCACTGGATTAGGAGTTGTTGTTCTTCAGGATGAACAAGTAATCGCGTATGCATCGCGTACGCTAACAGCAGCGGAAAGAAATTATGCTATGATCGAGAAAGAGTTGTTGGCCATAGTTTTTGCATGTGTACGATTCGATCAGCTCATCGTTGGCAATGTAACCACTCTGATAAAGACCGATCATAAACCGCTCATATCAATATTCAAAAAAACACTGTTAAAAGCACCAAAGCGATTGCAGTTAATGCTTATGGTACTTCAGCGCTACAACATTGAACTGAAATTTATCGAGGGTAAAAATAACGTGATTGCTGATACACTATCTAGGGCATCATTAGAAGGTCCAGAGGATTTTAATTTTATTAATCAGTCAAACGTTTTTAAAGTAAAAGTAGTTGAAAGCAAGTTTTTCAAAAGTTTTCGGAAAATTAATTTAGTCGAATCACTAAAAATCTCGGATGAAAGAATTGATAACATAAAAACAGAAACCATGAAAGATCAGTCGTTGCAAAAATTAATTCCTTCATTTGTAATGGATGGCCAAATCGAATACAGGAAGTCCCTGACGATATACGATTATATTATAAATACATACATGAACTTTCAACACAAAATGGATTGATATTTAGAAATTGTAAAATATTAATTCCTTACAGTCTACGGAAAATTATGGTTGAGAAAGTTCACGTTGCACATAACGGCATAGAGACGTCGATCAAGTTGGCCAAGGATAATATTTTCTGGCCGAATATGTCAACAGAAATAAAAGAAAAAGTTCAAATGTGTGATATCTGCGTGAAGTATTCGAGTTCACAATCTAATCCACCTATGCAATCGCACGAAGTTCCTACATATCCATTCCAGTATATATCAATGGATGTGCTCGCGACAAAATTAAAAGGAAAAGCATATAATATGCTTGTTACTGTGGACCACTACTCAGATTTCTTTGAACTAGATGTTTTAAGAGATTTAACACCGGGTGCTGTAATAGAACAATGCAAAAGAAATTTTAGTCGTCATGGAATTCCTCAGCGAGTCTGTACTGGCAACGGTACTAATTTTGTCAACAGACAATTTAAAGACTTCGAAAGGACGTGGGAATTTGAACACGTTTCGTCATCTCCACATCACCCAAGAGGTAATGGAAAGGCAGAGGCAGCAGTAAAGATTGCTAAGAATGCACCAAACAAAATTAATTCAAGTCCAGTTCAGAGATTGTTCTCAAGAAAAACGCGATCTGGTGTTCCGGCGTGTAATGAACAATACTTACCAAAAATAATCGACAACGTTCCTGAAAAGATAAAAGCGCAGCATGGAAAAAGCAAATTCTACTTTGATAGAAAAACAAAAATTATTCCAGAATTGGAAATAGGGCAGTCCGTAGCGGTTCAGGTACATCCGCAAAGTGATAAAGAATGGTCACTTGGAGTTATTGAGCAACAGCTCAAAGATCGTTCGTACTTGATAAATGTAGACGGTTCTACATTCAGACGCAATATCGTTAATATCAAACCGTTTTTGAAAGAAGAACCTACGGATAAAGACGACCAAGGTATACGAGTACCTACACTGGATACCAGAAGCAGCAGTAACTCTTTTAATATACCAGAGGCTCCTGAAATTGTAGCTCAACATGGTATTCCCAATTCTACACAACAATTAGCAGGTCGTCCTAAACGAAACATAAAATTACCAAGTCACTTGAGTGATTATCAGCTTTACTAGTAATAGTTTCTTTAATTTAATTTAATTTAATTGTTTAAAGTAAATTCCAAAGATTATTTCGTTTAAATACTTATGTACGTAGAGTGAATTTTATAAGTCTTAATGAAGAAAGGGAAGATGTTATATTGACAATATGTTAAATTGACAATACTCTAAGATATATCCATATTAGATTAACATATCTATGGTATTGGATTATAAGAGTTGCACGTGTAAAGGTAATATGTAATAAAGAGCATATAGATTAAGAATTATTTTATGAAGTTAAATAGTGTGTTTTATTCATTTAAATATAAAACCATAACAGAACAGTTCACCGATCCAGAAAGTCAACAGGTTCCACTACCCGTATCTGAATCAACACCGGAAACAGCAGATCCGACTTTACCACAACATTTATCCACATCTACATTTCCAGGTCCTCGACGAAGTACACGACAATGTAGAGCGCCACTACGTTTGAATTTGTAATATGACTCAATTGTGGTGGGGAGGAATGTCATGTGAATGCACCTTTAAATTGTCATTAAACACACTCTTTTTATAGATGTCAGTCCAAATGTTAAGTTAGTCACGTTATTGTATCATAGATGTAAAGTCGTGAAATAAAGATTGAAAAGAATCCACGTTTATTGTTTTAATCCTAATATAATATATATGTTTAGAAACACTAAACATAACAATTCCTTACATATTCGTTCAAATATTTAGGTGGTCTCGTAATTCGACCAGCTCTTGTTACCCAATTTTCATTATTATTAGTATTCGTTAAATTATTTGACATATTTGTAACCGTCTGTGGAGCATTGTCTGTTTCGTCCATTTCAGTCTTAATGTTGAATAGATTCCGTGAAGATTTTATATGCATTTGGTTTCTTCGTAGAATCCTATTGTTTTCATTTTTAATCATATATGACCGAGGAGAATCATGAATATCTATTATTTTAGCTGGTTTCCACAATCCATCTTTTTTATAGACTACATTCTCATCAGGTAGAAATTGCCTACGAAACCTAGCAGTTTGATCATAATATCTTTTAGTTTTATTTTGCGTTTCGATTATCCGATTATGTACATTTAATTGTACTTGTGGTTTATACAACGAATTCTTCGTTGGAACCATAGTCCTTGTTTGTCTACTCATCAGTAGTTGAGCTGGAGATGCTTTCAAGTCCGACACCGGATGATTACGGTATTCTAACATAACATATGAAAAATCTTTATTGTCATCCCATGCTTTCTTAAGCAACCCTTTTGCGATATGAACAATGTGGACTAGATGTAGTTATTTTAAAGTCCCATTCTTTACTGAAATTTAAAAATTCCTTCGAAGAAAACGGCATATTAGCTGCAATCATTTCCTTTGGTAGATACAAAAAATATGTTTTAATTGTAATATTAATGTCGAATGCTTTGCTTTTAATGCAATTACCTCAATCCACTTACAAAAATAATCCGTAACTACTAAATAATCTATACCTCCGTAAGTCATAATATCCGCACCTATTTTTTGAAAGGGAAGTTCAGGTACACTGTGTGAAATAAGTAGTTCTTTAATATTTGAGCTAGAATATTTTTCGCAAATTTTGCATTTCCTTAATTTATCCTCTATGTCTCTATCCATGCCCGGCCAATATAATACTTGTCTTGCCCTATTCTTCGTCTTTGTAATACCTAAATGAGAATCATGTAGATAATTCAAAATTTTTAATTGCAATACTTTAGGAACTACTAATCTATTTCCTATAAATACCAGTATCATGTAAACATGACGTATAGAGCGCCACACGCATGAATAAGTTAGAAGTATCAGAGTGTGTATTGTAGCCAACTTGTAAAGATTATAATAAATAAAAGTAATAATCAAATAAAAGTAAATGTGTTTTTAATAATAATAAATAAAGATAAAAACATATAAAACATAATTTACGAAAGGTACAAATTCTATAGTAGAAACCAACAAGATGGCGAAAATTGTGATCAATTTTATACAGAAGTAAGACAATTAAGCAAAAATTGTGATTTTGATAAACAAGTGGAAAGCCTAATAAGGGACAGGCTAATTTTTGGATTACGAGATATGGGGCTGCAAGAAAAATTAATAAAAATGGGAGATCCATCATTGGAGAAAACAGTGGAGGAATGTAAAATTAGTGAAACAACGAGAGCCCAAGCAAAGGAAATTCAAAAAGACAAAAGAAATTAATTATGTAAATTCTCGTAATTGGAAAGTAAATAAACAAGAAACATCACAGAATAACAAAAGTAATCAGCAATATAGGACTGTAGTGAATGCATAAATGTCATAATTATAATATGCATGAACGCAGCCAACAACTCGATGAAGATGGTATCACTATAACGAGTTAGTTGATGGTAGACCGGGCGAGAGTGAAGACATATTGAAAAATAAATAAAACATTATAAGTGAATGTAGTAAATGATAATGAATAATGTGTTTTATTATAATAACTAAATCAGGAAATTTACAATGGCGACGAGGATGAAAATAAAAATAATAAACAAGTAAAATTATAATAATATCAATATGCAAATAATAAAAAAATAATAATAATAAAAAAAAATAATAAAATTATAAAAAGTTTACTCGCCATCTTGGTATACATATACATATACAGTAGAATTCGTTTATAGTGAACGACCAAAGGGACAACATTTTTGTTCATTATAACTGTGGGTTTCCATTAGCCATCGCTTTGCGAATAATCGCAATCTGTTTTAAAATTGTTCACACGGATAGTATACATTTAAAAAAAATCATATCTATATACAAAAATTTTCACTCACACATACAAAAATTTACAACGCGATTCGCAATAGAAAGTAGTCGTGCATACATCTTTTTCCATTGCAAATTTATAATTTACCAAAAATATGAATAATTTCCCTTATTTTGGTTAACCCTGCATCGAGCACAAGCTAAAATCTGTCAAAAAAATTACTTTGTTTTCATGAAATAAACTTCAAAGTGAGTACAACATATTTTATTATTTTATTTAAATAAATAATTTGGTTAATAATGAATTAATAATAAAATATATAAATATAAAAATAAAGAAAATATGTATAATGTATGTATGTATATTGATTTTAAAAAATATTTACAGGATTTCAAAATGAGTTACGAGTATTTCGATTATGTAGAGTTAGAAGTTCTCGGAGATGAGTGCGATGGCACAAATGAGTGTGAGATTGTGGAGGCGGTAGAGTTCGGTGGGATTGTAGGCCCTGAAGGGTCAAATATTAGTGACCGACATAAAAACAAAAAAGTTTACAAAAACATAAAAAATGTTAACGATATGTTGAGGGGAACTAGCAGATTTGATTTCGAGGTGGATATGCTGGAGGCGATATTTGAGCGCCCACCCTTATACGACTACACTCTTCCAATCAAGAGCCGTTCACCATCGGCAATAAATTGTATGTGGTACGAAATAAAATCTGATCTAGAAGATAAATACCCAAATCTCACCATTTCCATAGAAATTTTAAAAATAATGTATAAAAATTTGCGAAACAATTACACACGATATAAAACTGGCAAGGATAAAGCCACTCCAAGTGGCACAGCATCGAAGATCATACCTGAACCGAAACATATTGATAAACTTCGACGTTTGGACGGAGTGTTGCAAAAGCGCAAGTAAGAAAAGAGTAAACTCACTTTATATTCAATAAATAATATTCAATAACTATATATTTTGATTTTTTAGGCAAAAAAGCAGTTTAGAATTAGATCTAACAGAGGCTTCGCAGCACTCATCCCCATTTCCAGAAAATAATGATAGTGAAAATTTAGGTAAGAAATTCAAATTAATTAATTGGTTTTTCCATATTAAACAAATATATTCATTTTTAAGATGAAAGCAACGTACCGAGAAAAAGAACACGGACATTAAGTTCAAATAAATCTATAACGCCAGCCCCATCCCCATCTGCTGCAGATTTTCTAGAGCCGCTACAACGGCTAGTCGCCAATGTCACCAATAAAGGTAAAGTGGACATGGCGCAGTTATTGGGGAATCAGGTTACCCTTTTTATGAGGGAATTGAATATAGAAGAACAGTACGAGGCCCAATTATATTTTACTACGTATATGAATAATATAATAAAAAATAAAACAAATAAATACATTTTCAATCATTTTTTATTTTGAAAAATTTAAACACGATCCCACTGCCATGGTACTGATCCGTCGGTCATGAAATGTTCCGCTAATACATTGCGCACTTTCGCCGCGGCTAAAGAACAATTGTAACTTCCCTGTTTCGAAATTTGTGGTAAAACAACGTTGCTACAAATTACTATAGCCACAGCAGCCGCGCTAACATTTACAACGTATTCGTCATCCATTATTTTATTTTTATAAAATCTTAGAAAATTATTTTATTTATTCGTAAAACACTCGAAAGAACTTCAAAGTAAACCAAACAAACGATTTGAATTGTTTTTCAAGAAACGTCAAAATTCTTTACTAATACTATAGACAAGTCACACATACATCAACAAAACCAAAAAATTTCCCTTTGCGAATATTCGCAATCCATCCAAGTGGAAACCATAGGTTAGTACTAAAATATAAAATTTCCTACAGGAAATTTAATATTTGTACATCCCTCCATTCATGAATGACAGTTCTCGTGTTGTATTGTACATACTTGTACATATTTATGTATCCATATTTTTGCGAACAAATTTATTTGTTATTTTTATTTTTTGCGCAAATATAAATATTATAATATTAAATAAACTAATTTGTTTTCAAATAGAATTACATGTAAGTAAATATATCGTTGTATATTCCAATATATTTAGAACTGAAAGCTTCTATTTATAATTATGTTATTCTAGTATGTCGTCAGATTTTGAAGTGGAATTTCTAGATGAAGAAGAAGTTGAAATCGCAAGACTGGATTTAGCAATAAACCAACCAGAAATCATCCAGTCAACGTCCAAAAAGCGAGATAATTTAAAAAGGAAAATAAGAAATGATGTTCTAGGACAAAACAGATATGAATTTGAAAGTAGTTTATTGGACGCCGTATTCGACCGTCCAGCCCTTTTTGATTACACTCTGCCAATAAAAAACCGAACACCATCGATTTTAGCTACTCTCTGGCAAGAAGTGTGTGAAGAATTAAAAAATAAATTCGATGACATTAATATTGAGATAAACTTCATTAAAGACATCTACAAAACGCTTCGAAATAATTATACGCGGTACAAAAGTTTACTTCAGAAAGAACAAACAAGCGGGTCTGGATCTAAAACGATACCAGAACCAAAACACAGCCAAAAATTATGACGTCTGAATAGTGTTCTAGTGAAACGAGCGTAAGTGCATATGTATTTTTATATAAAAACGAGCATAAACGTTAAAATAAAATTATATTTCGTATTTTAGGCATAAAAGCAATTTGGATGTTGCATCATCTGAAAAGGAGCCATCAAACGAGTTTTCCAGCTCCAATTGTGATGCAAATATGCAAGGAGAAAATGTAACTGAATTCACACCAGTTAAAAGGGCTAGACAACCAAGTGTGCGGTCTAATTGTTCCACAACGAAAGATGTTCTAGATCCTCTTAACAGGCTTGTGGACAAGGTCGGTAACAGACCTGCGCCTTTTACTGATATGGAACAACATTTTGGTGATAACGTGGCCATATTTTTACGGGGACTTGATGAAAAAAAAAAGTACCAAGCCCAATTATACTTCATGAATTATATGAATGATGTTGTTCAAAATAAATAATTGAAAAATAATTTTGTAATTTTTTTCTTGTTTTATTTAAAAAGTTTTAGACAGCAGTTACATGTAACGCATGTGACGCTACCGGATGACAAGCAACCGGAAGCCAAGTCAAAAACAACGATATCGGACTTCTAAAGATATTGTTGATGACAAATATATAATGTATATACATTGTATATATAATGTATACGATCAAAATATCTTAAATAAACAAACTAATAATGCTTGCTCTCATCGAGATCAGCATAATATAATCAAAGATATCATATTAATAATAACAATAATCAGCATGAATAATGCACATTTTACAATAACAAAAAACTAACTTTATTATTCCAAAAAATACAGATAAGCACTTTAAAAAACTATATAAACTAACAAAAATATAACACATTGTTCATTAATATTCACAAAATTCAATAGATAAGTTATTGTAAAATCAAAATAAAATAAATAAATGGTTAATAAACCTATACAAATATAAAAATAAAAGAGTTTCATTGAAGAAACCATAATTGGCGCAGTTGATAATTCACGGTAATAGCAATTTTCAAATTGCATTCCTACGTTTAAAAGTGTAAATTCTTTGTTTAGTGGTTTTTCGCAAGAAAAACATCTCGACAGTATATCGAGAAATAGTGCTAATAAAAAGTGTTTACGAGTAAATCTTAGTGATTAATATTCAAAGTGACGGTTTATCACAAAGGGTATTTCATTAACATTTATTACAGGTACCACAGTATATGGTAACCATAATATAAATACCTGAACGTTTCATAATAAAATAGTTCGACAGATTATCGATCTAATAATAAAATTAACGTTACGTACAATCAAAAGTACATAATTAAAATTTTTTTTTTCCTGAGAAAATTACGTACCCTACCCAAGGTAATACGTAATATTAATAAAATAAAATAAAAACTCGACCGAGCGAGAGTACTCGAACAGTGAAAATTAAAACACGGCGAAAAAATAATTCGACATAATTGGCATCCGGAAGTAAAAATGATGACAATCCAGTTATTATGCTTGTAAGTAAAGTGAATTAGTGAACCCTTCCAAATAAATTAAATAAAAATTCCACAAATTCCTTTTTTTTGTTGTTGTTGTACATCAAAAGAATATATAACTATCATTATAATATAAATATATAAAAAAAAAAATTGAATTCTGTTATAAATTTAATCAGTTGCCAGCCCTCATTTTATTGTTACTATTATAACCACTAACACTTATTTAAATAAAACGTGACGTTTGGTCACTTGTGAATATAATGTCAAACAAGACGGACATGTTTTTTCCATTCATCTTATTATTATAAGCGATTATTTCAAAGGCCTCTTTTCAACAGGTTATGGGCCCAGAGGACGCCAAAGTAATTGAAATAATTAGTAACAAGTTAAAAATTAAACTCATGTTTGTCGTGATAAATAAAAATAAAAAATAAAAAATCGTACAAATTCAATAAAAGAAAAATAAACGTGTGTCGTTTTTTTTAATATGAATTGAACTTTGTGTGTATGCGTGTGTCGCTTAACGGTTTTAAAAAAAATAAAAAAGATATAAGAAGTGTGTATAACAACGTGCGTCGTTGGAGTACAGTAAAATTCTAAGTCGATTTTAGTGTTGTTTTTTTTTTTTCAATAATCGTGTGTCGATGAAATAAATACAACGGACTAATTTAATTTAAAAAAAAAAAAAACAAAGTGAATTGTTCGTCGATTCATAACAAAATTAAAATATAGTTACAAAATGGCAAACGATAGTGCCTGGAACGGCATAGAAAAATTGCTTGGTAGTGAGAATTATCATACATGGCAATTTTCAATTAAAAACTTGCTCGAATTGAACGAGTATAGTAAATGCATCGAAACGGGCACAAAAGCTGAAACAGACGAAACAAAGAAAAGAAAGGCGAAAGCCAGAATTGAACTAAGTATTTCTCCAAGTTTATTCGTACACGTCGCAAGTTCGACCTCAGCAGCTGAAACATGGAAGAAATTGAAGGATTTATTTGAGGATCGTGGTCTTTCGCGTCGTATCAGTTTATTACGCAAATTGGTGACAATAAGTTTGGAAAGTTGTGATTCCATGAACGATTATATTTCACAGGCTATTGAAACTGCGAATAAATTAAACGGTATCGGTTTTTCTGTACCAGATGAGTGGCTTGGTAGCATTTTGTTGGCTGGTTTACCGAATGATTTTGCTCCTATGATAATGGGACTTGAAAGTAGCGGCACCACAATAACGGCAGATTCAATCAAATCGAAATTATTAGATTGCGGTTATGGTTCGAAATCGGACGGTCAAGGATCAGCGTTTTTTGGAAACAATGGTAGCTGCAATAAATCAAGGTCATCGTCAAAACTCAACGTGAAGTGTTTTAATTGTGGTAAACGTGGGCATATGTCTAAACATTGCCGATCGCCGAAAAGTGAGAATAAGTCACAGCCACAATATAATAAAAATAACAAAAACAAAGGCCCGCAAGCAAAAGCTGTATTTTTATCAACGGTTCAAGATCCGGATCAAATTACAAGTGCAGCATATTTTTCGAAACAGTGCCATGAAAGTGAATGGTACATAGATAGTGGGGCATCACAGCATATGTCACCCTTTGAAAATTTGTTCACCGAAATAAAATCATCCGAAATTACACAAATTACTTCGGCAAATTCAAGTAAAATCCCAGTGAAAGGTGTCGGTAAAATACAAGTGCGTGTAAACGAATTCGAGATAGATTTTATTAATGTTTTGTACGTTCCTGGTTTATCTGCAAACTTGTTGTCAGTAGCACAAATGATAAAAAATGGTAATGAAGTCATATTTAGTCAAAATGGATGTCGAATTATTAATAAATTAAAACAGTTAGTGTGTGACATTAAATCAGACAATGGTGTATATCGACTTCAAGTACAACAAGTTAAATGTTTAGCATCCATGACACAAACAAAGAGTGGTTTATTGTGGCATAGAAAATTGGGTCATATAAACTTTGCGGACATGTGTAAGATGAAAAATGGTTTGGTAAATGGCATCAATTTTGATGATAAAAATGAAATTGAAATTAAAAATTGTGTGATTTGCAAGGAAGGTAAGCAGACTCGAAAGTCATTTACTAATAGCACAACGCGCACCGATAACATTTTAGATTTGGTTCATTCCGATTTAATGGGACCAATGGAGAATAAATCAGTCGGTGGTGCTAAATTCATACTTACGTTTATAGATGACCATTCAAGAAAGATTTTCGTGTTTTTTTTAAAAGAAAAATCTGAAGTGTTCGATCGATTTATTGAATTTCAAGCTGTAGTTGAAAAAGAAACGGGAAGAAAAATCAAAGCATTAAGATCAGACAATGGCACAGAGTACATCAATCAAAAGTTCAAGAAGTATTTTAAAATAAATGGTATCAAACATCAAATATCAGTTGTGTATACTCCCGAGCAAAACGGTATCGCCGAAAGAACAAATCGAAAATTGGTGGAAAAGGCTAAATGTATGTTGTTTGATTCGAAGCTGGATGTCTCGTTCTGGGCGGAAGCTATTAACATGGCAACATATATATTAAATCGATCAGCAAATGCCACATTAAATACAATAACTCCAGAAGAAGTTTGGTCAGGAATTAAAGTTGATGTTAGTCATCTTCAAGTATTTGGAAGTCCGGTCATGGTGCACATCCCAAAGCAAAAACGGAAGAAATGGGATAAAAAGTCTAAAAAATTGGTCTTCGTGGGATTTTCAGAAGGTACAAAAGGTTATCGTTGTGTTGATCCGATCAGCAAGAAGCTAGATATCAGTCGAGATGTTGTGTTTTTGAACGAAAGTGTTTCTGATCAAGTTGTTGTAACAGAAGATTCAGCTGATTTAGAGTTAAAGGAGGTACCAAATGAAGTGAGGGACGACGAACAAAGAGTTCCCGCAGTCAATAATGAACTCGTTACAAGTACTCCTGCAAAACCATCTAGTGAGCCCATCGAAAATGAATTAGAAGAAACATTGGTTTCATCCGACAGTTCAATTGAAACGATATATGATGACGCAAATGATGTAACCTATGAACACAAAGGTAGTATTACACCACAACAAACAGTTAGAAGAACCAGTCGTGCACGAAAGCCAAGAAAATTTGATGATTATGTTACATATGGTGCCTTTGGGTTACTCGCTCAAGTAGATGAGCCGATAACATATAATGAGGCTTTGAATAATGAAAGCTGTGAACAATGGAAATCGGCCATGCAAGAAGAAGTTAATTCGTTAGTCGAGAATGGTACTTGGCAGTTGGTCGATTTACCCGAAAATCGCAAACCAATAAAATCAAAATGGGTTTTTAAACTCAAGCGTGATGAATCTGGAAACATCACTAGATTTAAAGCAAGATTGGTTGCGAAAGGTTGCTCGCAGGTTTATGGAATCGATTATGAAGAAGTTTATTCACCAGTGGTACGTTACTCATCGATTCGTTTTGTACTCGCATTAGCTGTCAAAAATTGTTTAAAGATTGATCAGATGGATGCAATCACAGCATTTTTGCAGGGCGATTTAAATAAAGACATATATATGGTTCAACCGGAAGGCTTTCACGATGGTACAAATAAAGTCTGTAAGTTAAATAAGGTGATATATGGTCTTAAACAAAGTGGACGAGTATGGAACGAGAAATTAACAAAGATGTTAAGGTCATACGGCTTAAAGAAATCAATAAGTGATCCGTGTGTTTTCTTTAATGATGATCTGTCTTTGATCATTACGATCTATGTTGATGACTTCCTAATTTTTTGGAAAAACCAAGTTACCTTGAATAAATTGAAAGAGGCGTTGTGCAATGCATTTAAGATGAAAGACGTGGGCATTGCATCTACATGCATTGGTTTGCATATTACGTACGAGAATAATGGAATTGCTATTGATCAAAAGTCGTATATATCAGAAGTGATTGGTCGATTTGGTATGGGAAATTCTAATCCAGTTGCAACACCCAGTGATCCATGTCAAAAGTTGTCTGTTGCAATGTGCCCAACAACCGAAGATGAAAAAGAAGAAATGACAAAATTTCCGTATCAATCATTAGTTGGTTGTTTGTTATTCATTGCACAAGGAAGTCGGCCAGACATTGCATATGCCGTAAATGATGTGAGTCGTTTCAACTCGAAGTACGGACGACCACACTGGACCGCTGTAAAAAAGATATTAAGATATCTAAAAGGAACATTAGATTATAAATTGCGTTATTCAAAATCTGATATAAAACATTTAACCGGTTATTGCGATTCAGATTGGGCATCAGACGTCGACAAGAGACGCTCTTGTACTGGTTATGTTTTCCAATTAAGTAATGGTGCTATAACCTGGAATAGCAAACGGCAAAATACTATCGCACTTTCAAGTACGGAAGCTGAATACATGGCCGTATCATGGGCGGTTAGAGAAGCGATTTGGTTACAAAATTTTGGTCGTGAATTAGATCCAGACATCGCTCAACCAGTTCATATTCAAATGGATAATCAAAGTGCCATCGATTTATCGAAATCAGATGGTTACAATCAAAGAACGAAACATATAGACGTCAGGTATCATCATTTGCGACAGAAAATTGAAGATGGTACAATCAATTTAACTTATGTTTCAACCGACGAGAACGCAGCAGATGTTCTTACCAAGGCTGTTAGTGGACCAAAGACGAAATTGTGCTCAATAAAGATGGGATTAAATTAATGAAGCAATAAAAAGAAAATGATGGAATGTGATTAACAGAATCATTCTTACTAACACAAAACGACATGTAATTTCATATTTAATATTTTATTGAGTGAGGGTGTTATAAATTTAATCAGTTGCCAGCCCTCATTTTATTGTTACTATTATAACCACTAACACTTATTTAAATAAAACGTGACGTTTGGTCACTTGTGAATATAATGTCAAACAAGACGGACATGTTTTTTCCATTCATCTTATTATTATAAGCGATTATTTCAAAGGCCTCTTTTCAACAAATTCTTATCTTCCACAATTTTTTTTGTTGTTGTAAATAAAAATAATATATAACCATCTAAAAAAAAAAATCAAGAACATATTGCATTAGAAAAGTCAAAATTGGGCAAAACAAGAAATCATTAAATCTAGAAATAGATAGACTAACAAATCAATTAGAAAAAATCAAAATTACACAAGACAAACAAGTACAATTAAAAATGGAGGATGTAATGACAAAAACCATTAGAATTTCAAAATTAATCAAAGACGTACCAGTATTTAATGGCAATAGATCAGATTTAAATAATTTTATTTCACACATCGACACAGTACTCGAATATGCACTACCACCAGAATCAATTCACACAGATTTGATAATCCGAAATATTAAAGCCAGACTAACAGACGACGCGGTAACATGTTTACAGACTTATAACACACAAAATACTTGGGCAGACATAAAAAGGGTTTAATCTCACACTTCGCGGATAAACGCAGCGAAACAATTTTAATACAACAATTACACACATTATATCAGGGAAATAATTCAACAGAAGAATTCTTTTCAAAATTACAGGATACCTTAAATAATTTAAAAAGCTGTTGTGAACTTAACACACTCACGCAAGGAGGAATAAAAGATGAGAATACAATCAATTTCAAAAAGACATGGTATGACCAAATGGGTTTAGCAATATTCATTTCTCACACACGCGAACCAATAGGTTCAATGCTAAGAATTAAAGAACCTCAATCGATTCAAGAAGCAAGAGATTTTTGCCTTAGAGAAGAAAACCTCAGACATCTAAGACAACCACAAGTTCCTCAACGGAAACCAATAACATCTCAATACAGAATTAGACCTCAGTCTACACCACAATATCAAAATTATCACAATTATAATCCATCATTTCAGCCTATAATACCTCAACCAATAATTCCACAAATAGGTCCAAAACCTATACCCAAACCATTTAATAATCAAGCCCCGCAAGTTTATTACAATCATAAACCTTTTGCAACACAGCAAAGACAAATCATGCCTAAACCAGAACCAATGGATACCACATCCAATATGGATAAATACAAACAACCTACATATCAAGTAAAAAGACCCGCATCATCAACCAATCCAGGTAAAATTATACAAAGACAAAGATTGTATAATATCGAACAACTCGAGGATGAACATTTTGAAACGACCATTTTTTGTTAAACGATCGTTTCGTTGTACATATTTTTTATTATGTAAAATTATTAATATCGGCTTATAATGCCAAAACAAATGTCATAAAACATGTGCATTTACAATAGAAAATTGGAAACAATAGAAAACAAAATATTTTTTTTTATAAACATAAATCAATCAAATAAACTCTTTTGAAAAACAATATTTTAAAATAATATTGCAAAATTATAGTAGATCCTATCATAAAACAATAAAATTTAAAATAAATGTATATAGTCATAAAACAATAAAATTTAAAATAAATGTATATAGTCATAAAACAATAAAAAAATAAATAAAAATTAAAACAAATAAGTGATAAAACAATAAAAATATCCATCCTTAAAAAAAGTTAAAGGAACAGGTAAATTTTAAAAGAATCATAGAGTGATTGGATAAAAATAAATTTTTAAAAAAGGAAAGTGGGGAATGTCCAACCCCCTTAAAAATGTATATATATGAGGACGTTGAACAAAAAGGGGGAGAGTTGGTGAAAATCGATTAAAGATAAACAACAAAAAAAAAAACGTAAAGTGTTTTAAATTCAACAATTAATAATTTGCAAGTAGCAAAAATGGAGTTGATTGTGATCGGTTGATCAAGGAAAACGTAAAGTGTTTACTCCAAGAAAACGATCGAGTTTATTTTTTTTTTTTTTGATGAAAAAAATTTTAAAACGAGAAAAAACGTAGTGTTAAAAATCGAAAATTGATAAAATTACATCATAAAATTTAAAGTGTTAGCTTCCGTATAGTGGATAGTGATAATTAAACATAGAAACGTTAAATTAATTTAATCTTAATTATTAATTGGTGATAAGACGTTTAAAACAAAAATTTATTAAATAAATATAAATATATATATGTCTGTATAGACATATATTATAATATATTATTACTTAGTATATAAAGTGAAAAAAAAAATGAATTATATTGAAAGACATTAAGCCAACCAACAAGGCGGCTATAACCATTAAATATATATATATCATAAACATATAATAACAAAAATAAAGATAATCAGTGCAGAGGAGAAAATATCCCGGAGATCCAGCAGCAGTTCCTGATATTTTTTTAATGTAAATAAACCAATATTATTTCCTTATTTTTTTTATATAATTTAAAATGTAAATATAAATTATTATATGTGAAATTTAAATTTTTGTTGTGTTTTTTTTTATTATTGGAAAACAATTGTCCTTACAAAAAAACTCACGCCCGCACTGAGTAGTTAAATTAGCCGGCAATACAAGCCAGGTTACGCGTTTTCGTAACATTAAATGGCGCCCAACGTGGGGCCGACGGCATTAATTGTTTTCTTAATAATCAATAATTAAATTTTTAGTTTTATTAATAATTATTTTTCGTTTATTAAATTTATTTCCGCAATATATCGAAATTAAATTAACAATAATATTTTTTTTGAATTCACATATTATATTTTATATTATAGTATAAGTAATTTACAATTAAGTAATGAATTAGTAATAATTTTTTTTTTTATAAATTTTAAAATTTAATTTCCTCATATAAATAATAGATCTTTAATCTACCATATTGAACTTCCAATTTAGTTGTGTCATATAGAATTAGTATTTAATTGATTTTTTTTTTATTAAAATTAAAATCAGTGGCGCCCAAGTGATATTTTTACCTAATTTCCTACAAGTCTCAAATTTTTTTTTGTTAAGTTATTCATTTTTTCTATAAATTGTAAGTTTTTATTTCAAAATGCAGATCGAAGGTTTAAATTCCTCAGAAATCCTCTATGAGTTAGAGATTAGAAATGTTGATCTTACAAAATTTTCATCCGAACTTCCGGAAAACATTTTGACTAAAATGCTTCAAGAAGAACGTGATAACGTAAATTTAGCCCCAAATACAGAAATCTCTGAAAATATTCCTTTGTTAATAGAAAATGTAAATTCCAGATTAAATGAAATTGAAAATCTATTTACAATTGAAACTTTTAATATTTTAAAGCATCTAGAGAATAGGTTATTAAGGGCAAAGGTAGATGAGCCAGAACGTATAGAAATTCAAAAAGTATTACGCCGTCTTAGAAATGTCAGAAATAATGGACAAAGGCAATGCGAATTAGCAAATATCAAGGAATTATCTGATAATCCCTCTTCGGTTGATGAAACCAACTTATCAAATGTTAATCCAAATATCTTACCTTCAGTTGAAAATCAAAATATTATTTCACATGAAATGGTAACAAATAAAGAAAATATAAGAAATACCCCTAATATGCCAAATCTACTACCACAGTATTATTACTCTCAACTGCCGTTTTCCCAATCAAACCAGATTTTACAAAATCCATATATGACCAACTCATTAACTTTTACCAATTCTCAGATTAATACTGGTGCAATTCCGAAAAATTTTAATACTAACCTTCGAGCAAATTACCCACCAGTATCAGAATATTCCCAATACATACCTGATTCATACAGTAGAGTTCCAATTCCAAATCCCACTTTTAACTATCAAAGTTACCCGTCTTATAACATTAATCCTACTCCGGTTTCTGCTCATAATCAAACGGAAATTATGCCTAAAATAAATGAGAGGCGATTTCGTCCAATTCCGATTCGCGAATGGAAACTTAAATTTTCTGGAAAACCTGGGGAAAATGTTAATGAATTTCTCATTCGGTTAACAAGAATGTACCTGTCTCAAGGGATATCTCAACAAGAACTCTTAGGTTGTATATATTTGACATTAGAAGGTAGCGCTTTACGGTGGCATGATGCGTATATCGATCAATTCCATTCGTGGTGCGATTTCGAGAATGCCTTAAAATCTGAATATTCCGATCCCGAATACGATGATTGTATTATGGATAAAATTAGGAACAGAAAACAATTTAGAAACGAAACTTATGGTGACTATCGTACGTCAATGGAGTTACTTTTTAAAGAATTGAGTAATCCACTCTCTCCATTTGAAAAATTAAAATTTCTTTACAAAAATTTATGGCCAACATTTATTAGAGGTTTAGGTTTCAAAAATTTATCAAACATTCAATCCATCGATGAATTGACCACTCTTTGCAAAAATATTGAAAAATCTGAAAAACTCTGTAGAGAAAACATTATAAATGCAAATGCAAATAAATTTAACCAACTTAGTCTAGTCGAAAATAATTCTATAGATAAATATCAAAACAATGTCAAAGAAAATTCCAATTTAATATCGCAGTATCGCAATTCGAAATTTCAGCCTAACTCAAATAATGTTAGAACGCAGGGTAAGCCTGGAAATAATGGCCCACTAAATACTGCATATAGAAATTCTAAATCGGACAATTTTAGAACAACGAATAACCAAACAAACCTCCACGGTAAAGTTCAACAGTTTTTTTCACAATCCAAAAATATAAAGGATAACTTTAAGCAGTCTTTCAATTGCGTTAACTGCTTTGAAAGGACTCACAACACAGAACAATGTTTTAAACCAAGGCGAGCAAAATATTTATGCTATCGATGTGGAAGAGAAGACGTTATATTCCCACATTGTCCTACTTGTCATCCTCATTTAAATTCTAAAAGTACCTTATCTTCAAAATTATCTGAAAATAAACATATTAATAATCAGGAGCAATCTTTACCTATAGCTTCTTCTTCATCTTCTATTCCAAAAGAAGAAATAATTTCTAATTCCAATAACAATGTTTTTTAAAAAAAAAAAAAAAAAATAACAATGTTTATACAATTTTTTCACAAACTCCTGGAGATAATCGGTTATATCTTAATGTAGTAGTTAATAACCAACCAATGACAGGTCTTTTAGATACCGGTGCCACAATCACAGTCTTAGGAGATAATGCACAAGCATTTCTTAAAACCCAAAATTTGAATACAAGAACAGAATTTACAAAAATTTTCGTCGCTAATGGTGATCCTATAGAAGTTGTAGAAGTAGTCGATCTCCCAATTGTTTTTAATAACAAGAAAAGAATCATTACAGCTTACATAGTACCTCAAATTAAAAAACCTCTAATTTTAGGCATGGATTTTTGGCAACAATTTGATTTGAATCCATTCCTCTACTTAATGGAGTCTAAAGAAAATAACAATATTCATCCCTCATTCTTAAATTCAGAACAAACCGAAATGATTCAAAACGTAATTAAACTATTCCCGTTAACTAGCTCAACAAAATTTGGTTGCACACATTTAGTAAAGCATACAATTAATGTAGGTGACAATTCTCCAATTACTCAAAGATGTTATCCTGTTTCACCACACTTATTAAAAGAGGCTGATAAAGAAATTCAGCGTATGCTGCAACTGGACGTTATTCGACCATGTCCTCAATCTCCTTGGAGATCCCCAATGACTATAGTTTATAAACCCAACGGAAAAATTCGTATGTGTTTAGATGCACGGAAATTAAACTCCGTTACCATAAAAGATTCCTACCCTATGCCTCATCTTGAAAATATATTATCAAATTTACAAGGAACCAAATATTTAACAGCATTAGATCTCTCCGATGCTTATTGGCAGATTCCTGAAGATCAGGATTCGCAAGAAAAAACAGCGTTTGCTTTAACAGGTAGACCTTTATATATGTTCGCTAGAATGCCTTTTGGTTTAGTAGGAGCCCCAGCTACAATGGCTCGATTAGCAGATACCATTATCGGTTCTGAATTAGCACCTCATGTTTGGACTTATCTAGACGATATTATTATAGCTACAGCAGATTTTGACACACATATAAAATATTTAAAAATAGTTGCGAAACGTTTAACAGAAGCCAACCTTACCATAAACAGGGATAAATCGAAATTTTGCGTGTCAGAACTACAATACCTTGGATTTGTAGTAAACGAACAAGGAATAAAAATTTCACCCGATAAAGTGGAGGCAATCATTAAATATCCACCACCCAAAACAGTTAAGCAAATAAAGCAATTTTTGGGTGTAGCCGGCTGGAATCGCCGTTTTATTGAAAATTATTCGACAATTGTCGCCCCAATTTCAGACCTCTTAAAAGGAAAACCCGCAAAAATTGTGTGGACACAAAAAGCTGAAGACGCTTTTAATCAAATAAAACAAGCCATCGCAAAAGCCCCAAGTCTCCATAGTCCAGATTATAACAGACAGTTTTTTGTAGCAACAGATGCATCCAATATAGGTATTGGCAGTCAGATTTATCAAACAATTGATAATCAAAACTATCCAATAGCATATCTCTCCCAAAAATTGTCACCCGCACAACAAAATTATACTATTTTAGAAAAGGAATGTCTTAGTATTCTAGTAGCATTAAATAAATGGAGACATTTCTTGGAAGGTTCAAAATTTTCTATTATAACTGATAGCTCAGCCTTAAAATGGTTGTTAAAGCAGGGAGATTCTTTAGGCCGTGTTGGACGATGGGCACTAAAAATTCAACATTTCGACTTTGACATTATTCATCGACCAGGCAAAGAAAATCATGTTCCTGATGCTCTGTCTAGATGCATTGATGTAATTGATCATAACGATCCGTGGTATTCTAATTTAATGAAGCAAATTCAAGAAACTCCAGAAAATTATAGTAACTACCGATTGATCGATAATAAATTATTTAAATTTTGCCAAAATACAAACAAATTCGGATTTGATGATTGTATTTGGAAAGAAGTTGTTCCTGAAATAAACCGCCAAGAATTACTAACAAAATTTCATAATGAACCAAAATCAGGTCATTTTGGTAATTTCAAAACATACCACCGATTATTAGAACGTTATTATTGGCCTGGAATGATGCAAGACGTGAAAGACTATATATCCAAGTGTGATATTTGCAAAGCCACAAAATCACCTACTGTAAATTTAATGCCACCTATGGGTTCTTTTCGAAAAGCCACAAGACCGTGGGAACTCATCAGCGTAGACTATATGGGTCCATTTCCCAAATCAAAGAATGGAAATATATTTATTTTAGTAGTTTTAGATACATTTTCAAAATATCCTCTAATTTTTCCGGTTAGAAAGGCCAAATTTCCCACTCTTCGAAAGAAATTAGAAGAAAATGTTTTTGATATATTTTCTGTACCTAGGGCTATAATATCAGATAACGGTCCCCAATTCATTTGCAAGGAATTTCAAAGTTTTTTAAAACAATATAATGTAACTCATTACAAATCTTCAGTTTACAGTCCACATACTAATCCAGTAGAACGTACTAATCAAGTTATAGGCAACGCCATTAGAGCGTTTATAGTAGAATCAGACCATAAAAACTGGGATAAACACATTTCAGCAATTAGTGTAGCCATACGATCAGCAGTCCATGAAATATCCCATTGTACTCCATATTTCCTTAATTTTGGAATGGAAATGATTACCGATGGAAATGATTATAAAACCTCCAAAATTTTCCGGCTCCCAGTAGAGAAGATCAACTTGTAAAATTAAACCAGATACGTAAAATTGTATCTGAAAAACTTGAAAATGCATTCAACAAAAATCGATATAATTATAATTTAAGAGCCCGTGCACCATCTTTCGCAATAGGCCAAACAGTATGGGGAGAAATTTTACTCTTTCCGATGCCAAAAAGAACATTATGGCAAAATTATTACCTAAGTGGTTATCAGCAACAGTTCAAGAAAGGTTAGGTTCTAATGTTTATTTGATAAAGGATTCTGAGACTGGAAAATTGATAAAATATCATGGCAAGGATTTAAAACTTTAAAAGTTAATAATTTTGTTCTCTTACATTTTGGAAGTTGAATATCAAAATAAATAAGATTATCTATATATTATATCTTTACACCAAAAATATATTTTGGTTTAGAACGTTGTTCTTATTCAAAAATTATCCCAGGCGGCGGGATAATGAAACGACCATTTTTTGTTAAACGATCGTTTCGTTGTACATATTTTTTATTATGTAAAATTATTAATATCGGCTTATAATGCCAAAACAAATGTCATAAAACATGTGCATTTACAATAGAAAATTGGAAACAATAGAAAACAAAATATTTTTTTTTATAAACATAAATCAATCAAATAAACTCTTTTGAAAAACAATATTTTAAAATAATATTGCAAAATTATAGTAGATCCTATCATAAAACAATAAAATTTAAAATAAATGTATATAGTCATAAAACAATAAAATTTAAAATAAATGTATATAGTCATAAAACAATAAAAAAATAAATAAAAATTAAAACAAATAAGTGATAAAACAATAAAAATATCCATCCTTAAACAAAATTAAAGGAACAGGTAAATTTTAAAAGAATCATAGAGTGATTGGATAAAAATAAATTTTTAAAAAAGGAAAGTGGGGAATGTCCAACCCCCTTAAAAATGTATATATATGAGGACGTTGAACAAAAAGGGGGAGAGTTGGTGAAAATCGATTAAAGATAAACAACAAAAAAAAAAAACGTAAAGTGTTTTAAATTCAACAATTAATAATTTGCAAGTAGCAAAAAGGGAGTTGATTGTGATCGGTTGATCAAGGAAAACGTAAAGTGTTTACTCCAAGAAAACGATCGAGTTTATTTTTTTTTTTTTTGATGAAAAAAATCTTAAAACGAGAAAAAACGTAGTGTTAAAAATCGAAAATTGATAAAATTACATCATAAAATTTAAAGTGTTAGCTTCCGTATAGTGGATAGTGATAACTAAACATAGAAACGTTAAATTAATTTAATCTTAATTATTAATTGGTGATAAGACGTTTAAAACAAAAATTTATTAAATAAATATAAATATATATATGTCTGTATAGACATATATTATAATATATTATTACTTAGTATATAAAGTGAAAAAAAAATGAATTATATTGAAAGACATTAAGCCAACCAACAAGGCGGCTATAACCATTAAATATATATATATCATAAACATATAATAACAAAAATAAAGATAATCAGTGCAGAGGAGAAAATATCCCGGAGATCCAGCAGCAGTTCCTGATATTTTTTTAATGTAAATAAACCAATATTATTTCCTTATTTTTTTTATATAATTTAAAATGTAAATATAAATTATTATATGTGAAATTTAAATTTTTGTTGTGTTTTTTTTTATTATTGGAAAACAATTGTCCTTACAAAAAAACTCACGCCCGCACTGAGTAGTTAAATTAGCCGGCAATACAAGCCAGGTTACGCGTTTTCGTAACAATTTCCCAGACGAAACAGGAGAAGAATTTGAAGACATCGAAGAAAATCCAATAGTGGAGGAAATTGAACTCGAAGAACAGGATTTTCACCAAACTTCATCAGTGACACAGGATACTTAGCGTTAAATAACTCTAATAGTAACCTAGAAGGTTCTAAATTACCATACATAACAATTACAATTAATAATAAAAACGTCAAATTACTGGTAGATACAGGAGCAAATAGATCCTTTATTAACCCAGATATAGCCTTGAAAAATCAAATAAAACACATAGAACCCGTAAAAATATCAACTTTGTTTAATTACACCAATCTAAGTAAACAAGCCGAAATCATAATAGACGAATTTAAAAACGACACA
The DNA here is from genome assembly GCA_951394425.1 of Tipula unca. Classification (NCBI taxonomy): domain Eukaryota; kingdom Metazoa; phylum Arthropoda; class Insecta; order Diptera; family Tipulidae; genus Tipula; species Tipula unca. The sequence goes on along the minus strand of OX596381.1, from coordinate 15,089,395 downwards.
CCTTTACAATTTTTATTATTTAAATTTCACAAATATTTTGACGGACTACTAGGAATTGATATATTGAAAAAATTGCAAGCAAATATCAACATCATTAACGATCAATTAAGCACACCCAAAATCACTATCCCATTACAATTTAAACACAATTTGACTTCAAAAACACATAGGATACTACCCAGAAGTAAAACAACAGTACGTATTCCAACAACAATAAAAAACGGAGACATATACATAGAACCACACAAACTACAAAATGGTTTAATAATCCCTGAAGGAATATACAAGAGTACAAACTATTATATTACCTCAGAAGTCATAAATTATTCTCCAAGAACTCAGTTATTCTCAATAGAACACCCATTGGAAGGCAAACCTCTAACAAACACCTTAGCTACACACGAAGTAAATTTTGCAAGTATAGACTCGACAACGGAGAATATACAGCAACTCATAAGGATGGAACACCTCAATGAAGAAGAAAAACAAAACCTAATTAAAATATGTAAGAAATACGAACATATATTCTTCAAGGAAAACCAACAACTTACGTTTACCAACCACATAAAACACGAAATCAACCTCAAAGATGAGAAACCGGTGTTTACAAAAACATACAGATACCCGTACATACATAAAACGGAAGTAGAACAACAAGTAATGAAAATGTTGGAACAAGGAGTCATCAAACCAAGTTACTCACCATGGTCATCACCCATATGGATAGTACCAAAAAAAGCAGATGCCAGTGGAAAAATTAAATGGCGTATGGTCACCGATTACAGGAAATTGAACGAGAAAACCATAGATGACAAGTACCCTATACCCAATATAACGGATATATTGGATAAACTGGGGAAAAGCCAATATTTCACAACATTGGACCTAGCAAGCGGATTCCATCAAATCGAGGTAAATCCTAAAGACCAACCTAAAACAGCTTTCTCGGTTGAATTCGGACACTACGAATTCGTAAGAATGCCGTTTGGCCTTAAAAACGCACCAAGCACATTCCAACGTGTGATGGACAACGTTTTAGGAGATTTACAGGGAAAAATATGCTTATGCTACATGGATGACATCATCATCTTTTCAACATCACTTCAAGAGCATATGGAAAGTCTCACAAAAGTATTCAAAAAATTGGAACAGGCTAATCTCAAAATTCAGCTTGACAAATCCGAATTCCTACAAAAAGAAGTAGAATTCTTGGGACACATCGTAACACCAGATGGCGTAAAACCCAATCCAAAGAAAATAGAAGCAATAAAGAAATTCCCGTTACCTAAAACGGAAAAGCAAATAAAAAGTTTCTTAGGACTTCTAGGATATTATAGAAAATTCATAAAAATTTTTTCTAATTTAACAAAACCAATGACAAAATTCTTGAGAAAAAATGAAAAAATCAATATACAAGATCCTATGTATATCAATAGTTTCGAAAAAGCAAAGCTCACACTAATGGATGAACCATTATTACAACATCCAGATTTTAACCGACCATTCATAATAACAACCGACGCAAGCAACTTCGCATTAGGAGGAATATTATCACAAGGAGAAATTGGAAAAGACCTACCAATTTGCTATGCCAGTAGAACTCTTACAGCAACCGAACAAAATTATGCTACCATAGAGAAAGAATTACTCGCAATAGTATGGATAGTTAAATACTTCAGACCGTATTTATTCGGACGAAAATTTAAAATAGTAACGGACCATAAACCGTTAACATGGCTGTTTTCTCTAAAAGAACCGAACTCAAAACTAATTAGATGGAGACTAAAACTCGAAGAATACGACTACGAAATAGTGTATAAAAAAGGAATATTAAATGCAAACGCAGATGCATTGTCCAGAGTAGAAATCCACACATCAGAAACATCAGATGATGAGCCACTAATTAAATATCAGCTACCAGAAATTCTCATAGATTCACCAGAAGAAAACGCGGCAGAAATGCTTTCAAAACCAGAAAACCTTATACCTGAAACAAAAAATTGTTTAAATTCATTCTCACAACAACTAGTGTTCATAATCTCTTCAAAAGTCACACATCCAGATGAAAAAATAACACCTTGTTCAATAACAAAAAGAGAATAATATTAAAATTACCATGGGCACATAAAACTATGTTAATAAAAGCAATTAGGAAATTCACGATAAACAAAAGCAAACTAACGTGTGTATTTGCATCGGATGAAGACTTTAATGAAATACTAAAAGCTTATGGAACCATGACAACAACGAAACCACGTAAAACCATACCAAAAGTCAACATGGTACGATCAAGGATTTTCCTGAAGGACTTAGAAGACCCAAAAGAACAACTACAACATATCAAACAGGTACACGAAAAGAACGAACACCGCGGAATATTAGAAAATCTCGCGCAAATTAAAACAAAATACTATTTCCCAAATCAAAAGGAAAAAATACAAGAATTTATAAGAAAATGTGACACGTGTAATCGGATTAAATACGACAGAAGTTCACCCAAATTACAATTCATGATAACAGAGACACCTAAAAAACCAATGGAAATCATTCTTTTCTCTAAACAACCATTTCTTTCTGACAATCATAGATAAATTTAGTAAGCATGGAACAGCATTTTACTTAAAACGAAAAACGGGAATAAAAATTAGGGAAAACTTAAAACAATATATTGGCATACACGGAATACCAAATAAAATCATTACGGATTACGAAACAACAAGTTCAAAAGAAGTCAAAGAACTACTAACTAAATACAACATCGAAAGCCACACGACAATACCATACAATTCGACAGGCAACTCACCGGTAGAAAGATTTCACTTAACGTTAAAAGAACTATGCTCAATAATAAAAATACAAACCCCGGAAGAAGAAATCCCTTCGATAATGAAAACTGCTATAATAGCATATAACAACGCAATACACAGTACAACAAACATGACACCATTCCAAATCTTAAACGGACATTTTTCAGATAACCCAACATTCGGAACAGAAATAGAATACGTACAGAAACACAAAGAACACACAGATAAAATGTATAATCAAATTCATGACAAAACAAAAATAAACAAAGAAAAAATAATTAATCGACTTAATAAGGACCGAAACATTCCTGAAGACATACCCACAAACGCACAAGTATACGTAAAGAAAGTCAAACGAGGAAAATTAACCCCACAATATAGACAAGAAATAGTAAAAGAATCACAAAACCCCTTAGTTTTAATAACCAATGTAGGGAGAGTTCATAAAAATAAAGTCAAAACTTCTTTGCAGGTTCACGGCGACTCTAGCACATGAACTGACAATAATACCGTTGACCAACAACAGGGGGATAATACCGGTAGTTCAAGGAATAACACATATGTACAAAGACCACATAAAATTATTACACGTAACCCATGAAACAATACGAACAAAATATACTCGACTGTAGAAACTTACTAAATCACATAGACATAGGAACAACTCAATTATACAGATCGACATTTGACAATAAAATTAAAATAGTTACAACCAAAATAGTTAACGCAAAAAAACACTTAGCAGAACTAATACCGAAAAGACAAAAAAGAGGACTAATAAACGGACTAGGTACAATAATACGAGACATTACAGGTAATTTAGATAATAATGACCTAATAGACATTAATAACAATATATATAATCTCGAAGCACAACAAAATACCATAGTAAACAATAATAATAAACAGATATTGATAAATCAACAAACAATAGATAAAATGAATAACTTAAGTGCAGTTATAAACGAAAACTTAAGACTAATAAATACAACAATGTTTGGAACACAAAATAAACTTAATGACTTAGAAAAAGCAATAATGTTCTATGAAGAAATATACAGATTAGAATTCATAATAGATACAGTTAATTCACAGTTAGAAGACATTTTAGATACAATAGCATATTCAAAAACAGGATTAATATCTAGACACGTATTAAGTGTAGAAGAAATGCAATATATTCGAGATATATTTCTAAATCATAACGTAAAATTCGAATACGAAATCGCGTTACTAAACTTATTAAACATAAAAGGTGTAATAACTGACAATCACGATTTAATATATATTATTCTGATACCTAATTTTAATAACCAAGAATATATAATGTATAAAATATTCCCAATTCCCATGAAAAACAAAAAATTCACTAATTCACAAGTCACTAGAATAATAACAGATGGGAACAAGTATCAAGAAAACACGCAAGAATTTATAAATATTTACAATACATATTATTGCCAAGAAGATAATATGCAAGAAGTTAAAGGTTCCTGCGTTCCAGCAATAGTAAACCAACAACAAGCTATCTGCAACTACACCTCAAATAAATTAACACCACAAGTTATGCAAATATCAGAAGGAAAACTCTTCATAGAGCCAGCTGATCAACAAATACAATTTACAACGAATTGTACGCAAAAAACCAATAAGATAATGGACACAGCAATTTTATCATTCTCAAATTGTCGAATAAATATATTAAATAAAGAATTCTCGGCGTCAAACCCAATTGAATTCAAAAGTACACTCGACAGTCTACCTTGGAACGACATCCAACTGGATCAAGAAATCAAAATTCCAGAACTCCAAGAACTTCATAACTGGACAATAACCAACCTAGATTATATAATGGCACACAGCTCACAAATCAAACATCAACAAATAACATCACATATTACTATGGGAACCATCTTAACCATCGTAATAATAATAATAGTTCTGTAGCAGCTCGAATATTCGACTCACCGATATTCGATTCTGCCACAAACAAAACAATTAGTGAAATTCAAATATAAACCAACTAATTTGAATTAAGCGTTCACTAACCCCATCACGTATCCATCTATCCAACCAACACTATCTAATAACCGAACCATTACTATAAAACATTTATAGTAAAACCATCGCCATCTAACAACATCACCACGAACAACAATGTTCGGTGATGCAATAATAATCCACTGCACTTAACATAAGTGCAATGTCGACCGTCGCCGGCGCATCTGTTCCCTCTCCACAATACGACATGGGGGTCGATTATGTAAGCATTACGAGTTACGAGTTACGAGTTTTTTTTTCGAAATTACGACCAAACGCGATTATGTAAGACATTTCGAGTTCTCGTAATTGCGACATGTTGTTGTTGTTTTACTCGTACAAGTTTTTGAGTACGACAAGCAACTCGTAATGGTTGAAATGATTGTTTTAAAGGAAAATTTGTCAAAATAACTGTTGAAATAATGTTTTTAGACATTTAGTAGTAATTCAATAGTCGAACATATGATTTTTTATTAATAAATTACTATTAAATTTGAATTTAATAGTGTGATTTATTGCTATGTTCATTCCATTTTGAAAAGTGCAACAACCATAGTAGTGTGGTGATTTTGCGAAGAACGATTTAATTGTCAAAAATCGTTTAAGTGTTGTTGAAGAAGTGATTACAATTTTTTTAATAAAAATAATAAAAATTTCCAATCTATTACATAAAATGAAAATATATGTGTTTATACTAATCATAATTTAATACTTTATTTTGTATTTTAAATATAAATAAATAATTAATATAATTTTTATTTTGTGTTCAAAAACTATTATTTAGGGCCAACCGAACAAATGATGGCAGACCATCCCGATTTTGCCAAGGGTGAATGAATTCAACAACAGGATCCATTACAATGTTTTCCTTTAAATAGAATTATGATATGTCAAATTAGCTTGGTTATAATATTAAAACACCAAAAGATTACTTACTTTCAAATAAAGTTTTAAAGACACAAAATAATTTTATTTTTATTTATTTTATTTTAATTTAATTTTTTTTTGTTTAAAACAAATAATTTTGATTAAAACACAAACAATTTTCAAGCGCGCCAATTTTATTTTGACATAACCACAAAATATTTGTAAACAAAATAAAAACCAAAACAAAATATGTGTCCGAAAATGAGCATATCGGGCAACTCCTTTTTTTCGAAAAAATTATATCTCGTACTTGCTTACATAATCGCGCTATGTCGCAATTACGACTTCATGGATTACGAGTTGTCGTAACTCGTAACTTGTAATACGAGAGATACATAATCGACCCCATGTATTTTGGACACGAAGGCGACGTCATACAGCAAAAACAAAACAACACAATATAGTCGTCCATTACTTTTCGAACAACACACTTGACAACGCGTATTATTAATGGTGGTGAAAATTAAACATAAATTAAAGTTTTATAAATTTAATAATAATTGTAATCAAATAAAATAAATAAATAAAATAGTTTATATAAATAACAAATAAATGATTATAAACTAAAACAATAATAAAAAAATGTAACATAAATGAAATTTATAAATAAATAAAATAATAATTTAATTATAATACACAAGTAATTGAAATCAAATAGTGCCGTGTTAATTAAATTGGACCCTCCACAATCCTAAATTTGGTGACCACGACGGCGGTTTTTACCGCAAATTAACAGTAAAAAAAACCGCGTTAACATACCGCGTGCAGAAAGGAACACGTGTGTAGGGCACAACACCACTCCCAATCAACGCGGGACGAAGAAACAAAAGGAGCAAGTGCGTAGGGCCATCCCACGTACCAACGTAGGAATTATAATACACGTGGCGAAGGGACCGCAAACCACCCCGCAACGCGGGACAACTCAAACGGTGAAGCGATCCACCCTCACCGCAACGACGGGACAACTCAAACGGTGATGCGATCCACCCTCACCGCAACGACGGGACAACTGAAACGGTGAAGCGATCCACCCTCACCGCAACACGACCAGAAGCAGCGGCAGCAGAAACAACAACAGCATTGAGTGGCAAGTTTTTTTTTATAGATAATATTTTTTTTCTCTTGCAATTATAATTTTTAACATTTTTTTCATTAAAATTTAACGTAGAATCATTTTTTTTCCAAACTTTAACGTAGAATCATTTTTATTTTCAAACTTTAACGTAGAATCATTATTTTTCTGTACAATTTATATATTTTTCACCACCACGTGCACACCCATCCATAGTCTCACACCCTGGTTGTTTTCTCGCTGCAACACAATTCACCTCGCATGAATTAAGTTTATTTTTACATTTATTTTTTTAAAATTTTCAACGAGCCCCCCCAATATAAGGTAGGACGCAAAGGAACTCCATATTCCGGGGGTATCTCGCATCGGGCGTTAAGAAGAAGGAGCATCCCGGCCTTCAAACCATTCACTACACGGTAACCATTCCGCTTAATTTTCCATTTTGGTCAATTATATTTTTTATACGGTAACCATTCCGCTTTAAAATTTTTCACACATTTTAAAATTTTAAACGAGCCCCCCCAATATAAGGTAGGACGAAAGGAACTCCATATTCGGGGGTTTCTCACAGTATTGTATTGTTGTATTGGTTTGTCGTTAACAAAAGAACAAAATGACAAAAGATGCAAAACATCTATCACAGGACATGGACTGTAATATGGATAGATAGGGATTAACGCTTTATTGTTTATAGTGTAAACTTGGTTTAGAGAGGTGTGTTTGTTGGGTTAGAAGAGTGACGTAGATTATAAGGAGAGAGAGTTAAAAAATATAGAAACACATGTAGATTATAAGGAGATTAATAAAAGATATAAAACATAAAAACTAATCAAAAGTGTTTAATATAAATATATTAAAACTAATACATGGTGTCAGATGTGTTATTGAAATAAAATTAAAAATAAATAATAAATAGATTACACGAATAAAGATGGATAAAAACGTGAATAAAATGCAACCATTAAATGATGGATCAACGTGGAAGCTATGGAAGCAAAAATTTTCTATATATTTGACGGCTGATAACAAAGAAAAAGAAGATGAAAATTTAAAAATTGCATTGTTGCTAAATTTTATTGGTGATGATGGTATACTTATTTACAACACATTTAAAAAAGAAAATTGTGAGACATTAGCAGGAGTATTAAAGTGTTTTGATGAACATTTCTTACCTAAAAATAATACTGTTGCGGAATCATACAAATTTTACACCATGCAACAGCAGATAAGTGAACCAATTGACAATTATATAACTCGTTTAAAAAATCAGGTGTTATTATGTGAGTTTGAATGTTCGTGTAAAAAAAGTTATGGAGATAGATTAATACGTGATCGACTAATATTTGGTATTCAAAACGAATCAGTGAAGAAAAAATTGATATCAGAAAAAAATTTAACATTAGATGCGGCTATAGAGTTTTGTAAAGTGAGTGAAATGGTGAAAGAAACTGTAAAAATGGTGTCGGAGAAAAGCGTACAAGAAAATGTTGATTATATTCGTGGTGGTACTGTAAAACCAACATATGTCAACAAGAACAGTTTTTATAATAAAATACCAGTTTTTCAATCTAATAGAAAATGTACTAGATGTGGAAAAAATCATAATCAAGAAGTAAAATGTCCAGCTTTTGGAAAACGGTGTAACAAATGTCAGAGATTGGGTCATTTTGCAGAGATGTGTCGGTCTAAAATAGCCAATATTCGGAGTGTTGAAGAAGAATCAAATGAATCTGAGCTACAGATGTTACCATCAGAGTCAGGTGAGTCTGATACAAATAACCTTGAGGAACTTCACAATTGTTTGGTTTGTGTTGGTGCCATTAAATCGGATAAAGTTAGTTGGTATAAAAATATTATGTTGAGGGGAACAAAAGTGAGATTCAAAATAGACACAGGCGCTGAGTGCAATATTCTACCTAAAAGTAATATAGAAGGGACAGATATAGTTAAGCAAATTTATAAAGAACGAACGACATTGGTTGCTTATGGAGATTATAAGATTCATTGTAATGAGAAGGTCAAACTGTGTAGTGAGGTTGATGGAAAAAAAGCAACACTAGAATTCATTGTAATAGAAGGATCGTTGCAGCCTCTCCTAGGATTGGATGGCTGTATCAAATTGGGAATTATAAAGGAAATTAATTTACTTCAAGAAGATTTATCACCTATACCACATAGCAAGTGTGACATAATAAAAATGTATAGGGATATTTTTGAGGGATTGGGTAAAATTCCAGGAGTATATAGAATTAAAATTAAAGATGATGCTGTTCCAGTGATTAAATATAGAAAACGAGTCCCATTTGCTCTACATGATAAATTAAAGAAAAAATTAGATGAAGTTGTAAAACAAGGTATAATTTCACCGGTTGATCATCCAACTAAATGGGTTAATAATCTAGTGATAATTGAAAAGACAAATGGGGATTTGAGACTTTGTTTGGATCCCATATCACTGAATAAATATGTGGAGAGAGAGCATTATATGATCCCAACAGTCGATGACATTCTTACCAAACTTAGTGGTAAATCAATTTTTTCTGTAATTGATATGAAAGACAGATTTTGGCAGATCCAGCTTGATAAGAGTAGTGCAGATTTATGTACGTTCAGCACACCATTTGGTCGATTTCAGTTCAACCGGCTTCCATTTGGGTTAAATAGTGCACCAGAAGTTTTTCATCGACGATGTGTGGAAATATTTGGTTCTATTCCTGGCGTTGAGGTTTACTTTGATGATTTAATCATTACCGGAAAGAATGTATTGGATCATGATAGGATATTGAAACAAGTTTTCGAGAAGGCACGTAAATATAATGTTAAATTTAACATAAATAAAATACAGTTGCGTGTCAGTGAGGTTACGTTCTTGGGCCATGTAATTTCCAAAGATTCTGTTCGACCTGACAACAAACATATTAAGGCAATAAAAGAAATGGAGATACCGAAAGATCGAAAGGGTGTTCTGAGATTGCTTGGCGTAACTAAGTTTGTAGCCAGATTTATTCCGAATCTGTCAGAGAAGACAACAAATTTGAGAAATTTGACAAAAGACAATGTGTTTTTTGAATGGAAAGAAAATCATAAGAAAGAAGTTGATCATATAAAAGATATCTTAAGTAGTCAACCGGTATTAAGGCAATTTGATCCTAGTAAACCGTGTGTTTTACAGGCTGATGCGTCGAAGAATGGACTTGGAGCAGTTTTGATACAAGAGGGACACCCTGTGACTTATGCGTCACGCAGTTTAACTCCTACACAAAAGGGATATTCGCAGCTTGAGAAGGAACTCCTGGCAATTGTTTTTGGGACAGAAAAATTCCATCAGTATATTTATGGTAAATACATAACAATACAAACTGATCATAAACCTATTGTGACAATAGTTAAACAAGATTTGGATAAACCAACAATTAGAGTGCAGAGGATGCTGTTAAAACTAATGAGATACAATTTTAGTGTTCAGTATGTTCCTGGGAGGGAGATGTATATTGCTGACACATTATCAAGAGCCAGTTTACCTCAGACAGGCGCAGATGATCCAGAAATGAGTTACAACATAAACCACATTATAGACAGTGTGTGTATATCAGAAAAAAACAAATTAATGTTTACAAATGAAAATAGAAAAGATGAAGTTATTTCTCAAGTGAGACAATATTTGTTAAACGGATGGCCAAAAAATCAACGGAACTTAAATGGCAAATTGAAACAATATTTTAAACTCAGGCATGAATTGACTGTTGTTGATGGATTTTTATTTCTGGGGAACAAAATGATAATTCCGAGTTCACTGAGAATGGATATTTTGAAGGAACTTCATATGCCTCATCTAGGGATTACAAAAATGAAATTAAAAGCACGGGAACTTTATTACTGGCCGAAAATGTCGAAAGATATAGAATATTTTGTAGAAAAATGCAAGTCGTGTCAAGAATTTTCAAAGTCTCTACAAAAGGAACCATTGATATCCTATGAACCATCCAATTTTCCATGGGAACGGGTGTCATTGGATATATTTGAATATGGTGGCCTGAGTTATTTGTTGGTGGTGGATTCGTATTCTAATTGGATAGAGATTAATCCATTAAAGAACAAATCAATTGACGAAGTTATCAGAGCATTAACGGGAATATTTGTGTCGGTTGGATTTCCGTGTAAAATACTATCTGATAATAATCCATTTTGCAGTTGGAAACTAAAACAATTTGCTGAAAAGTTCAATATTGAACTTAAATTTTCAAGTCCTTACCATTCTCAGAGCAATGGCTTAGCTGAAAAATCCGTGGGAATAGTGAAACAAATAATGAGAAAATTGAATGGAAGTCAATCATATAATGAAATCAAGTTAGCATTATTGGAATACAAAAATTCGCCTCTATCAACATTAGAGGTGTCACCTGCGCAGTTATTTATGGGTAGATCGATTAAAACCAAGGGACTTGTACAACAAACTACAAATCTTATACCACGATTTATTGACCCAGAAAAGGTGCGAGAAAAGAAAATAAATATGCAAAATTTGCAATCACGTTATTACAATCGTCAGGCAAAATGGAGGCCAAACTTTAAACAAGATGAAACAGTATTGCTGAGAGATATAAAAAAAAAAAAATGGGACACAGCGAAAGTATTAAAAAACTGTAAATGATAGATCATACTTAGTAAAAAATGAAACTGGAAACATAGTACGCAGAAATAAACGTTTTCTAAAGAAAACTAGAATTTTGCACACTGATGATTCAAATTGGTTAGAATCAGTGCAAGCAAGCAGGGATTATGATGATGGCACTAACACAACATCAGACACTGGTAATTTATTAAACACAAATAATAATAGAAGTAATAATTTTCAGATGATTAATGGACCAGAAGAGGAAATCAATGATAGAAATACGTCCCGGGATGAAAATGAATTAAGAAGATCAGGAAGAATTACTAAATTACCTAATTATTTGAATGATTATGATTTAAGTTATATGTCTAAATAAAAAAATAAAAAAAAAAAAATAAAAAAAAAAAAAAGAAGAAGCATGTAATATGGATAGATAGGGATTAACGCTTTATTGTTTATAGTGTAAACTTGGTTTAGAGAGGTGTGTTTGTTGGGTTAGAAGAGCGACGTAGATTATAAGGAGAGAGAGTTAAAAAATATAGAAACACATGTAGATTATAAGGAGATTAATAAAAGATATAAAACATAAAAACTAATCAAAAGTGTTTAATATAAATATATTAAAACTAATACATGGACACCACGCCTGAAGGCGCTAGTCCACAAGTAGAGATCGCGGCATCACATCAGCGAATCACAATACAACCTTTCTGGCCACAAAGAGCAAACACATGGTTTCAGCTCGCCGAAATACAATTCGGGCTGCAAGGTATATACGCTGATAAAACCAAGTACCTACAAACATTATCAGCTTTGCAACCAGAAACGTGCGATGTGATCTCGGATCTCCTCCTCAATCCGCCGACAACCAACCAATACAACACACTAAAACAAACGCTGCTAGAACGACTAGCACCATCGGGCGAACGCCAGCTAGAACAATTGCTTTCAGGCCAGCAATTAGGCGACCAAAAACCATCTGACGCTTTACGGCACATACAAACACTGGCTAACAATAATTTTAATGAAAATATCATTAAATGTTTGTGAGTACGTAAAATGCCGGAGTTGATTCGCATAGCGCTGGTAGCACAGCCCGAATCCTCCACGACACAAACGTTAGCCAAAATAGCCGACAAGATGTATGATGTCATAAACATCACATCTCAAAGCGTCAGCCAAGTCAATGCACCATACCGGCAATCACGTGAACGCAGTGGAGACAGAACTCCCCGTTCAACACAAGCACCAAACACACTCGAAGCAAGACTGTCGAGAATCGAGTCTAGACTCGACGGGCTACTCAGAGGTCGAAGCCGTTCGCGTGGGCGACGAGCTCCCTCACGAAATAGAACCCGCAGTCCCAGCAACAACACGTACCAACATGGTAAATGCTGGTTCCACACAAAGTTTGGTAGAGCCGCCAGAAAATGCACGCCACCGTGCAATTTCACCACGTCGCAACCATCGACGTCCGCGGCCGCCGTAAGAATGGACATTGACGAACAAAAAAACTATTAGAGTCACGGGTCGAGAGCAACATGCCTCCCCTGACCACAAACACACCCTATACGTCACGTTTGTTTGTGTACGATAGACACAACAAACTCACCTACTTAGTCGACACTGGCGCTGACCTTTCGGTTATCCCAGCAATGAATTACACATTATCAAATCGAAATTCAAATCTAGTCTTATCGGCTGCCAATGGTTCAATCATCCACACGTACGGCACACAATTGCTTAACGTGGATATCGGACTCAAACGAACCTTCACGCACGCTTTCATACTAGCTGCAGTGAATCGTCCGATCATTGGCGCCGATTTTCTAAGCAAATTCGGACTTCTTGTTGATGTTAAGAACAAACGGCTGATTGATCCAGCTACAAAGCTCTCAATAAACGCCACAATGGTTCGTGTTAACACACCAACACCGATCCATTTTAACATCGACAACGGCTACGGCACTCTGCTCAAAAAGTACCCACTACTTACAGCAGAACCGAACTACAAAATGCCAGTCCGACACAACGTGGTTCATCACATCGTCACAGAAGGCCATCTTCCCGTGCCGAGACCACGCAGACTAGATCCGGTGCGTCACAAAGCTGCACAAGCAGAATTTCAACACATGGTGGAATTAGGAATTTGTCGAACATCGACATCTTCCGTCTCTTGTCCACTTCACATGGTCAAGAAGAAAGATCAAGACTGGAGGCCATGTGGGGACTATCGGCGTTTAAACACGGTTACGATACCGGATCGCTACCCGATACCCCACATTCAAAACTTCACCATGAACTTGCATGGCTGCAAAGTTTTCTCCAAACTTGATCTCATCAGAGGTTATCACCACATTCCCGTGGCACCTGAAGACGTTTTCAAAACGGCAATCACCACACCATTTGGCCTCTTCGAATACACCCGAATGCCATTTGGATTACGCAATGCCGCGCAAACGTTTCAGCGCTTCATGAACGAAGTCGTTCGAGATCTCGACTTCGTTTTCGTCTACATAGACGACATTCTTGTGGCATCTCAAACTGAGGACCAACACAAACTCCATTTGGAAACACTTTTCCAACGACTTGTCGAGTTTGATGTACACATCAAGAGCTCAAAATGCGTCTTTGGCGCATCCACTCTTGATTTCCTCAGCCACAAGATCACCGCTAATGGCATTCTTCCGTCACAAGACCGAATCAATGCCATTAAAGAATTCCCAGCTCCAACCTCAATCAAAAGTATTCAGCGATTCATCGGCATGGTCAACTACTACCACCGATTCATACCAAAGCTCGCTGAAATACTCAACCCAATTCACAGCCACCTGGCAGTACTACTACGTAAGCCCAAAACCGCCAAGAACTTCTCTTGGCCTGACGAATGTCAACACGCATTCACGTCACTAAAGGCTGAATTGGCACGCACAACACTCTTGTCACATCCACTGAGCGACTCAAAGCTCAGCATAACTACTGATGCATCAAACACTGCTGTCGGAGCAGTCATGCAACAGTACAACGACAAGTGTTGGGAGCCCCTGGGATTCTTCTCAAAGAAGCTCTCGGATGCCGAAAAGAAATACTCTGCATTCGATCGGGAATTACTCGCAATATATCTAGCAATCAAACACTTCAGATATTTTGTCGAGGGTCGGGACTTCACAATTTACACCGACCACAAACCTCTCACTCGAGCAATTCAGTCTAAAACTGAACGCAATCCAAGGCAAGCACGCCACTTGGATTATATTAGTCAATTTACCACGGACATCCAGCATGTTCAAGGTACCGAAAACGTTGTCGCGGATACACTTTCGCGCACAACATCAAACGAAACGGCCACAGTCGAGACTCACTTCGACTGCAACAAGATCGCACAAGCGCAAAAAGCAGACTTGGAACTTCAGAATTTACTTTCTGGTTCTGCTTGTCACGCCAGTTCATCACTGAAACTGGAGCTTTTCACACTACCTGGCCTCGAAATATACTGCGAAACATCTACGGGTGCAAATCGCCCGTACATCGCAGAGCAACTACGTAGAACCATCTTCGACACACTACACGGTATCTCACATCCTGGTGTCCGCGCAACTCGTAAATTGATTACTGCTCGATACTTTTGGCCCAGGATAAACAAAGACGTGACCCATTGGGCACAATCCTGTTTATCCTGCCAAAAATCAAAAGTCCAGCAACACACAAAATCGCCTCTTGGACAATTCGCAATTCCACCTGGTCGATTCGAGCACATTCATTTGGATGTCGTAGGACCACTTCCTCCATCCAATGGATACTCATACTTACTCACCTGTGTCGATCGTTTCACTCGATGGCCAGAAGCGTACTGCATGAGCGACATGTCTGCAGCAACCATTGCCACCACATTCGTTCAGAACTACGTATCACGATTTGGCGTTCCACTTGACATCACCACTGATCAAGGAACCCAATTCGAGTCGAAGCTCTTCTCGGAGTTAACGAAACTCCTCGGCTCGCATCGGATACGTACAACGGCTTACCATCCGCAAGCCAATGGCATGGTTGAACGTTTCCACCGCCAGCTCAAAGCTGCTCTCAAGGCCCGAGGCAACACAATTCACTGGAGCTCCGAAGTACCAATCGTTCTACTTGGTATTCGAGCAACGGTTAAAGAAGATTTGAAGTGCTCACCAGCTGAAATGGTTTACGGTCAAACCATCAAGCTAGCTACCCGGTGAGTTCTTTATCGAACATCCTCTCCATCCACAACCGACACAGTCATCGACCAACTCCGCACCACCATGCAAAATCGTATCCCCACGGCAACAAGACCAACGAATGAATGCAACATATTCGTTCCTAAATCGCTCAACAATTGCGATTACGTCATTGTCCGAATTGATAAGGTTCGTACTGCATTACAATCTCCATACGACGGGCCATACAAAGTTATACGCCGCTTACGCAAGCAATTCATTATCTCAATCAAAGACAAGCACCACTCAATCTCCATCGACAGATTGAAACCGGCCTACGGTGTTCTCAACACGGCTGATCAAATATCAGCCAGCAAACGATATAAAACCGCCCGGTTCAACGTATAACGTCTCAAAACCTATGGTTTCTTATCTGGAGAGGGGGTACTGTAGCAGCCCGAATATTCGACTCACCGATATTCGATTCTGCCACAAACAAAACAATTAGTGAAATTCAAATATAAACCAACTTATTTGAATTAAGCGTTCACTAACCCCATCACGTATCCATCTATCCAACCAACACTATCTAATAACCGAACCATTACTATAAAACATTTATAGTAAAACCATCGCCATCTAACAACATCACCACGAACAACAATGTTCGGTGATGCAATAATAATCCACTGCACTTAACATAAGTGCAATGTCGACCGTCGCCGGCGCATCTGTTCCCTCTCCAAAATACGACATGTATTTTGGACACGAAGGCGACGTCATACAGCAAAAACAAAACAACACAATATAGTCGTCCATTACTTTTCGAACAACACACTTGACAACGCGTATTATTAATGGTGGTGAAAATTAAACATAAATTAAAGTTTTATAAATTTAATAATAATTGTAATCAAATAAAATAAATAAATAAAATAGTTTATATAAATAACAAATAAATGATTATAAACTAAAACAATAATAAAAAAATGTAACATAAATGAAATTTATAAATAAATAAAATAATAATTTAATTATAATACACAAGTAATTGAAATCAAATAGTGCCGTGTTAATTAAATTGGACCCTCCACAATCCTAAAGTTCTATATCTTTTTAGGAAAAAGAAAGTATGGCCATTTCTCTTCCTTAAAAATCGAAATGTTCATCTTAAGGGGGAGGAGTTACATGTAACGCATGTCACGCTACCGGATGACAAGCAACCGGAAGCCAAGTCAAAAACAACGATATCGGACTTCTAAAGATATTGTTGATGACAAATATATAATGTATATACATTGTATATATAATGTATACGATCAAAATATCTTAAATAAACATACTAATAATGCTTGCTCTCATCGAGATCAGCATAATATAATCAAAGATATCATATTAATAATAACAATAATCAGCATGAATAATGCACATTTTACAATAACAAAAAACTAACTTTATTATTCCAAAAAATACAGATAAGCACATTAAAAAACTATATAAACTAACAAAAATATAACACATTGTTCATTAATATTCACAAAATTCAATAGATAAGTTATTGTAAAATCAAAATAAAATAAATAAATGGTTAATAAACCTATAAAAATATAAAAATAAAAGAGTTTCATTGAAGAAACCATAATTCAGCCCCCCATTGCCACGGTATCGACCCATCGGTCATAAAATGTTCAGTTAATTCACTTCGCACATTAATTGCTGTTAAAGTGGAATTGTAGCTTCCTTGTTTGCAAATCGACGGTAATCCGCCAAATCTCCTCCAATCACCGTCTCGAATTTGGTTGCTTTCAATATTTTCCTGATCCACTAAATTATTTGGGCAATATTTTTTTTGGTGAGGAAGTTTACCCTCTTCTTCCGCCAAGCAAAAATTGTGTAGGCATACAGATGCCTGAACTATTAGGTCCGTAGTGTCTGTGGATGTTTCCAAACTGGTCCTGAAAATTATCCAGCGGGCAACTAAAATCCCAAAGGCATTCTCAATAACCCTTCTAGCTCTTGATTGCCGGTAATTGAATGATTTTTTCGTAATCAAGTTTACCAGATGATTTACCGGAAAATGGGGTTATTAAATTGGTTTTTAACCCAAAAGCTTCATCTCCCAATAAATAATATGGCAAAACTGGGCCACCATTAAAAATCTCACCATTATCGGGCACATTCAGTGTATTACCAGCGAGTCTTTTGCCAATTTCGGAATCTTTTAGGACTCCTCCGTCGCTCTGACGTCCCTGAGATCCAACATCGATCAGAGTAAAACGATACCGGTAGTCACACACAGCCAGTAAAATAATAGAAAAAAAATTCTTATAATTATAATAAGCTGATCCTGAATCGGGTGGTGCCTGTAAATAATATAAAAGTAGATAACGCACTAATATACATACTTAAATAAATAACGTACCTTTATATTTATATGTTTTCCATCTATTGCACCAATACAATTAGGAAAATTCCAACGGCGGCTGAATCCGTCTGAGATAGACAACCAATCTTCTTGAGTAGGAAGACGCAGAACTACATTTTCAAGGCACTGGTAAATTGCTTCTAACGTTTCCGAATAATGTTACACGTAGTACTTTTTCCTACCCAAAATGCGTAGGATAGTGATCTTTGGCTGTTGCCCGTAGCTAAATATCTAAAACATTTAAAAATTCAATTTAAAGAGAAACAAATTATTATAATTATCATAAGAACCTTAAAGTAAGTGCAAGTCTGGTGGACGGGTTGATGGATTCCCTATAGTTCGTGTCATTTTTCTGGATACGTAGGCCGACGAGTTTTAGAAGCTTCTCAAATGACGCTGGTGACATTCTCGTATAATTGAAGAATGATTCGTGATCATTTAATCGCATTTCTTCTATCAAATTATGATCACCGAAAGTTTTTCTGATTCTGCCGTGAAAATATTCCGTACCCACCATCTAGGAGCTTTACGTTGCTTCTTTTTTTTAATTAATTCTTGCGTCTGTTTAACAATTATTATCGCCAAAGCAGCAACGCATATTTCATCGTCGTCATCCATTTTATACAAAATTTGTATTATTCAATAATTAAATAATATATATATATAAATTTATATAATTGTTTGAATTTTTAAATAGTTGTGAAGGTGAACCATCAAAGTATGAAACGTCAAACTGATACACTCAAGTGGATATCAAAACAACACTCACACAAACAAAGCAACACAAATTTCCCTTTGCTATAATAGCAACGAATTCTTTGGTCGGAACGTACACTGATAATCGACGTTCATTTTAACCGTACTATTTTGCATAACTTTTGATATGTTAGAACATATTTATCGTTCATTATAAGCTTATAAACGAAGTTCACTATATACTATATATAGTGTAAACAGCAAAAAATTTCTTAAGTAAATTCAAGGGACTAAAAAAATTGTTCATAATAACCGTGTGTTCATTATATGCAGGGTTAATTATAACCGAATTCTACTGTATATAGAAAAATAAGAAAAAATTTTTTTGGGTGAAAAAGTAAGGTCAAATAAATAAGTTATAATAGACATTATAAAGAAATAAAAAAGGAAACCATCAATATAATAATTGCCACAATCGGTAAAGGGATGGCAACAGTGAAAAAGGAATCAAAAACAAACTGAACCGCAAACACATGTACACATATTGAAAAGTGAGGTTAGCTGCAAGAATTGGAAATCAAAAAGAAAATTTTGGAAATATTAAATTGGAAAACGGGAAATCAGTTCCAGCATATTAAATTGGGAGCAACAACGATTAAATTCGGAGATTTCATCGAATTACAGCTGAATCGAAAAATAAAATACATTTGACGTGGACGCACTTGTATGAGGCAAACAGGAGTACGGGATTGCATGCAGCTTAATGAGGTAAAAGAAAGAGATTTACAATAAAATAAATTAAATTTGATAATTGTTGAATTAGTTTAAGTTTATTAATTATATAATTATATTTGTATTTGTAATTAAATTGATAAATAAGTTAAGTTAAGCAACCTGTAACATAAGTGTTAGTACATTTAGGTTAGACTGTGGAATTCAGATTCATTTTGAGCTTGTTTGTTCTGAATAGAGTTGAACTTTAAACTAGTCAAGTTTTATTTGTTCGATTATAATATAATCCAATTAATACTGTGAAATATTTGTTTGCGTGTTTGTTTAAATACTGTTCACTAATCGGGTTAATCATTCATACGTAGTCGGGTAACGCACGTAATTAACTTAAGTTTCATAACTAATTTGTGTTCCAAGTAAGATAACAGAATAAACGAGATGAGTTTAGAGAACATGCCGAAATTAGATATGTCAGGTAATGTAGGTACCAATTGGAATCAGTGGAAAAGAGCGTTAGAAATTATGTTTAAGGCTAAGGGAGAAACAGATAGTAATAAGAAAAAATTATTATTATTACACTATGGTAGTATTAGACTGCAGGACATATACTACAATTTAATAGATGAAACCAAAACAGAAGAAAAGGAAAATGCATATGAAAACGCGATCGAAGTTTTAGATAATTATTTTATTCCGAAATCGAGTGCAGCACTCGAAAGGAAGATATTTAGGAGTATAAAACAAGAAATAAACGAAACGATAAATCAATTTGTATTAAGACTAAGGACTCAAGGTGCCAAGTGTGAGTTTAAAGATGTCGACGAACACATCAGAGAACAAGTTATTGTAGGGACACGTCACACCGAGGTCGAGAAAAAGGTAATCGAGAAAGGTACAATTAAATTAGATGAACTAATCACAATGATTCGGTCAATAGAATTAAAAGAAACTGACATATCGCAGGGTGTAAATAAAATTAATTTCAAAAAGAAAGATCACAAAAAAAGAAGTGCACATTCGTTCGATGAGAGTCGTAATACACAATTCCGCAGACGTTCTCCGTCAAGGAGCAGCAGCCAGAGGCAATCGGATGGCAAAGGGGAAAAGAACCAGTTAAATTGCTATCGATGTGGTCGTACGGGTCATTTTGCCAAGAACCTAAATTGCCCAGCTAGGAACAAAAAATGCGAGAAGTGCCATATAAAGGGACACTTCAAGAAGATGTGCCGCACCAATATGTCAAAGGGAAAAGTCCGTTTCGTTGAGAATGAAGAAGAAGAAAATACAAATTCTGATTCGGGTAATAATAGTGATGTTCTTTCCATACATAAAGTAACCGAAATCAGAAAGGAGGTGGAAGTCATATGCAAAGTAGGAGGAATAAAGATTAGATTGATGATAGATACAGGAGCAAGGGTAAATCTGATAAGTGAATACACCTGGAAGAGAGCGATAGAAAAGGGAATAAAGACGTTAAATAAGGGAGAAAGTTTTAAGCGGGAACTCAAAGGGTACAATAGCTTAATTAGGGTAGTCGACGTTGTTCGCACTACAATCAAATATAAAGATAATGTGGAAGAGATTGATCTCTACATTGTAGAAGGACAAGGAGCTTCATTAATGAGCTGCGAAACCGCTTTAGCCCTCAAGATCGTATCGTTTGACATAAACACGATAGAAAATAGCAAAAACATACAGGATTCCAATAAAACAGGAAAATTAAAAGACATTCAAGTCGAAATACAAATGGCTGAGAGCGTAACTCCAGTACGTCAACCCTACCGCCGTATCCCAATACCCTTAAAAGACAAGGTATCGGAAAGATTGAAAGAACTTCTGGATGATGACATAATCGAAAGAGCCGACGGAACATCTAGATGGTTATCCCCACTGGTAGTAACACCTAAAGACCAAGGCAGAGACGTACGCCTTTGTATTGACATGCGCAGAGCCAACCAGGCAATAAAGAAAGAAATACATCCACTTCCAACATTTGAAGATATCATGCCAAATCTATGCAAAAGCGTAATTTTCTCGAAACTAGACGTAAAAAATGCTTTCCACCAAATAGAGATCACACCAGCATCACGGGAAATAACTACATTCATTACACATGAAGGTATATACCGCTTCAAAAGGTTGATGTTTGGTCTGAACTGTGCTAGCGAGATTTACCAAAAATTAATGGAAAGTTTATTAGTTAACATCAAAGGAGTCTGGGTATACATCGACGATATCTTAATAGCGGGAGAAAATGAGAAAGAGCATAACGAAAGATTAAGAAACGTATTAGACATGCTGGATGAAAGGGGAATCATACTAAACAAAAAAAAGTGTCAATACGGGAAATCGGAGATTAAGTTTATGGGGCATCTCATATCCAAAGAAGGGATAAAACCAACTGAAGATAGAGTGACAGCAATCAAATCCTTCAGGGCACCAGAAAATAAGGAGGAAGTTAGAAGCTTCCTAGGACTTCTCAACTACGTGGGCAAATTCATACCCAATCTAGCAACATTGTCGGAGCCACTAAAGAAATTAACACGGATAAACCACAGTTTCAGTTGGAACGAAGAGCAACAACAAAACTTTGAGAGGTTGAAAGAATTGATAATGACTGAGTCAAAACTTGGATTCTATGATCCTAAAGATAAAACCACAATCATCGCAGATGCAAGTCCAGTAGGATTGGGAGCCGTTTTAATTCAGCAAAACGAGAACCAAACTAGAGTAATAGCATATGCATCAAAAGGGTTAACCGAAACAGAAAGAAAGTATTACCAAGGGGAAAAGGAAGCACTGGCGATAGTTTGGGCTGTGGAAAAGTTCAAGATGTATGTGACGGGAAAACAATTCGACCTAATAACAGACCATAAGGCGTTAGAAACCCTATTCAAACCTACTTCCAAACCGTGTGCTCGGATCGAGCGTTGGGTTCTGCGACTTCAATCATTTAATTTCAAAGTCATCTACAAACCGGGTAAAACGAATATATCAGATCCGTTATCAAGGCTCTGTACGACTATGGATACGACTTTTGATAACAGGGGTGAGATGGACATCAACTGAATCGCACAAATAGGCAAACCAAAGGCAATTACAATCGAAACCATAAGAGAGGAAACCCAATCAGACAAAGATCTATCAACATTAAGCAATTCAATGAAAAATGGACCGAGGATATTGCACATTACAAAAGATTCGTAGGCGAATTGAGCGAAATAGAAGGTATCATATTACGACAGAATCGAATTGTAATGCCGGAAAGTCTGCACAGTCAGGTACTAAAACTTGCTCATGAGGGACACCCAGGCGAGGGAATGATGAAAAGGAGGTTACGAAAGAAAGTGTGGTGGTACAACATGGACAAAGATGCGACACAATTCGTAAGGAGCTGTAAAAGCTGCCAGATAGTTGCCAAATTAAATAATCCTGAACCTCTATACGTAACCGAATTACCAACGGGAAGTTGGAATCAACTAAAAGCAGATTACCTTGGACCATTACCGTCAGGAGACAACTTATTAGTAATAATCGACGAATATAGTAAATATGTTATTGTTGAGCCCATGAGGTCAATAACAAGCACAACAACGATTACCAAGTTCAAAATTCTTTTCACTAGGTATGGACTACCTAAGACACTTATCACTGACAATGGACCACAATTTCGGAGCGCAGAATTTAACGAATTTTGTGAAAACCATGGTATAAAGTTAAAGCATACCATACCCTACTCACCTTCCTCAAATGGATTAGTAGAAAGACAAAACAGGTCTCTGGTTAAGCGACTCAAAATAGCGCAACTTGAGAAAGGAGATTGGAAAGAGGAATTGAATGACTGGTTGTTCTTATACACCAACTCAATTCACCCTTCCACTGGTATAAGCCCAGCTCAGGGAATGTTCCGAAGAGACTTTCGGGAGAAAATTCCAGCGATCGAAAAGGAAGTTGAAATATACGACGAAGACATAAGGTATCAGAACAGAGAGGACAAACTCACAAGAAAACAGTACATAGACGAAAAGAGAAAGGCTGCTAGGTCCGATGTAGAGAAAGGCGACGTAGTACTGAGACAAAACGAACGATTAGAAAACAAACTCTCAACTAATTTTGACAACAACAAATACAAAGTAATAGATCGACAAGGGAAAATGGTAAAAATTGAAAACAATGACGGTCAGCAATTCACTAAACGAGCGGATCAGGTAAAACGATTCAGAGAACGCGACTCATTAAACAGTACCATAGACAGGGATAGATCAGGTAGTATAACAACATTAGATTCTAGTACGGGAAATCTGGTAAACAATAATCAAACCGACACAATCACAAATAATAACGCTACAAATAACGATACGGGAGAAATTCTTAGAAAGCAATCAGGAAGAGTAAGGAAAAAACCATCTCATTTAAATGATTACGATTTATCTTAATGGGAACGAAACTTTTATCATTTGATGTCCAATTTTGAACACATACGTAAATAAATAAAAAATAAAAAAAAAATGAAATGAAATGAATGAAGAAATAATTCTGTTCAGTACAAATGAAGTTAATCCGAAAGAATACACACATAGAGATTACCATATAATTTTGTAACAATATAGACTAAGTTAAAATATGTAAAATTAAATTTTGTAACAATGTAGACTAAGTTGAAATATGTAAAACTAAACTTAAAAAAAAAAAAAAAAGAGTAAATGTAGTGAATGCATAAATGTCATAATTATAATATGCATGAACGCAGCCAACAACTCGATGAAGATGGTAACACTATAACGAGTTAGTTGATGGTAGACCGGGCGAGAGTGAAGACATATTGAAAAATAAATAAAACATTATAAGTGAATGTAAATGATAATGAATAATGTGTTTTATTATAATAACTAAATCAGGAAATTTACAAGGACGTTTGGAGTAAATGATTACCAACATAAAGTGAATAATGGAAACGTAAGAAAGGGCGAACAAAATGGCGGACAACGTTGTGGGAAATGTAATGGAGTGCATCAATGCAAAAATGTGTCCTAAATATGCCACTTGTTTAGTTCACTAAACAGGTCATACAGGTTTATATATAATAATATTGTACATATCATATTACATTCAGTTCATACACGTTTTGATTTTATATAAAAAACACAATGTATAGCCAAAATGCTGAATGTACACAAATTAATTTAATTTGTGATAGCAAAGTAGCATCATTACACCCAGGATTTGATGACAAGGGGCTGTTACGCGCGATGGGACGTTTACAAAATTCCAATTTGCCCATTGACAGCAAGCAACCTATAATTCTCAATAAAAACAACGTAATCACGCAAAGAATTATCGAGGAAGCCCACCAAAAGACATTGTATGATGGCATACAATCAACTTTAGCTCTCCTGAGGAATAAGTATTGGATCGTTGACGGCAGACGCGCTGTGAGACAAATTATTAATAAATGTGTAACATGTTTCCGGCACAAACAAACCAATATGGAGCAATTGATGGGCAGATTACCACCATTAAGAGTAAGGCCGGGAAGACCGTTTGCAAAAACGGGAATTGATTATGCGGGTCCTATCCAACTAAGAACTACTCAGGGCCGAGGCCACAAGTCATATAAGGGATACATCGCACTTTTTGTGTGCATGGTTACAAAGGCCATTCATATCGAGTTAGTGAGCAATTTAACAACAGAAGGATTCATCGCTGCATATAAACGTTTTATATCCAGACGAGGATTATGTACAGATATATACTCCGATAATGGAACATATTTTATCGGAGCTAACGCCAAAATCAAAAAATTCCATCAGACTACAATGAAATCACTACCAAGCGACATAGCAGCTATATTGGCCGAAGAAGGAACAAACTGGCATTTTATACCACCTCATACCCCACACTTTGGAGGCATATGGGAGGCGGGAATAAAATCAGTGAAATTTCACCTCCCATATGCCTCCAAAGTGTGGGGTATGAGGTGGTATAAAATGCCAGTTTGTTCCTTCTTCGGCCAATATAGCTGCTCAACACTAAAACAACCGGCAAATAGAAGTACGGACGGACAGTCGGAGACAACCAACAATTGGCCATAAGCCAAGATTTTACCTGGTCCTTCGAGCCGGATACAACAACAACCGGATTCAACAACATAAGCCGGATTTAACTTTACATGGTCTTTCGAGCCGGATACAACAACATAAGCCGGATTTAACTTTACATGGTCCTTCGAGCCGGATACAACAACATAAGCCGGATTTAACAACATCAAGCTGAATTTAACAACATAAGCTACAATTATTCGAGTCTTCACATTAACTCATCAATCAAATGGATAAACTACTGCAGAAGAATGATGAGACTGGCGCAAAAATAACGACTTCAGCCAGAAACTACCACAAGGATGGAGATATACGAAAGACTAAATCGTATCTCGAAAGAAAGATAGAAGAGTTAAAAAAGCTCTACGTCGAATTTCTGGCCACAGTTGACCAGATAATAGCAATGGATCCTCCAATCAAAGAGGATCATCCATACAGAGCAATGAGGAATACAATTGCCGAAATAAATAACTTACTGAGATGCGTCAGCGCCTGAACAACGGTCCACCACTAACACCAACAGTGCCATTAGTATCATTGTCCAGTACAGACAAACAGAAGCATTTTGACTTTCCTAGCAAGGAAATGATGAACAAAGGGCAAGCAACAACACCGCCACCATCATTTGGTTCGGATAGACGTCAACACCATGACGATATGAAGGAATTGTCAAGCACCAACCAAAAACTGCTCAAGAGGCAAGATGTGCTGATGAGGAATATGTACCGGAAAATGGGCTCTATCGAGCAAACATTGGATAACACCAACAGTCCAATAGAATACTTGAAATTAAAAATAGATTAACTATCTAAGGAAATTGAGGTAATTGATCAACAACACATAGAGATCCTAGTGGAAATAGATGAAGACCAAACAAATAAATACGTGCAAGAAAATTATTATGAAACCCTTAAGGAGAAAGTGGACACATTAATAATGCGTTTACAGCGCAACCAGCAGAAAGATACATCGAGCCTTTCTGAAGAAGCTAGGGTACAATTACCCAAAATACAATTACCAACGTTTTACGGCGATTATGAGCAATGGAGCGCGTTCAACGACATATTCACCGAGCTCATTCACAACAACAAGCAGCTATCGAACACTATAAAAATGACTTACCTGAAGTCAAATGTGCAAAAGGGAGCAGGACAGTTAATTAGTCATCTCACAACAACGGGTGACAATTATGACAAGGCCTGGGAAATACTGCAAGCAAGGTACAACAACACCAAGTTGCTAGCAAATAAGTATTTCAACTCATTCATGTCCTTACCAACTATACATGCAGCATCGGCGGTAACAATTCGAACCTTGCATGATACTGCAACCGAAATACTGCACAACATCAGCAAGCTACAGATAACCTCTCGCTTTGAAGCGCTGGTAATGTTCATTCTAGGCAAGAAACTAGACCCTGAATCAATTAGACTGCACGAAACCACATTAGAAAATCCGAGGGAAATTAAACAGATCAGTCATTTCTTCAACTTTTTAGAAAGAAGATTTCAATCCCTAGAGGCTATGGGTGTCATCAAGGTAGCAAACACATCACCACAACCAATGGCACCACTGAAACGAGTGCATGCAACAACGGTAAATAGCCAGTGTCTAGTATAGAGATGCCAAGGGAGGCATCAATTGCAAGACTGCAATCAATTTAAACTAATGCCAACACTAGATAGAAACAAACTGGTCAGCGATACATCCACTTGCGTACGTTGTTTAACGCAACATCTGTAATATGGATAGATAGGGATTAACGCTTTATTGTTTATAGTGTAAACTTGGTTTAGAGAGGTGTGTTTGTTGGGTTAGAAGAGTGACGTGGATTATAAGGAGAGAGTTAAAAAATATAGAAACACATGTAGATTATAAGGAGATTAATAAAAGATATAAACATAAAAACTAATCAAAAGTGTTTAATATAAATATATTAAAACTAATACATGGTGTCAGATGTGTTATTGAAATAAAATTAAAAATAAATAATAAATAGATTACACGAATAAAGATGGATAAAAACGTGAATAAAATGCAACCATTAAATGATGGATCAACGTGGAAGCTATGGAAGCAAAAATTTTCTATATATTTGACGGCTGATAACAAAGAAAAAGAAGATGAAAATTTAAAAATTGCATTGTTGCTAAATTTTATTGGTGATGATGGTATACTTATTTACAACACATTTAAAAAAGAAAATTGTGAGACATTAGCAGGAGTATTAAAGTGTTTTGATGAACATTTCTTACCTAAAAATAATACTGTTGCGGAATCATACAAATTTTACACCATGCAACAGCAGATAAGTGAACCAATTGACAATTATATAACTCGTTTAAAAAATCAGGTGTTATTATGTGAGTTTGAATGTTCGTGTAAAAAAAGTTATGGAGATAGATTAATACGTGATCGACTAATATTTGGTATTCAAAACGAATCAGTGAAGAAAAAATTGATATCAGAAAAAAATTTAACATTAGATGCGGCTATAGAGTTTTGTAAAGTGAGTGAAATGGTGAAAGAAACTGTAAAAATGGTGTCGGAGAAAAGCGTACAAGAAAATGTTGATTATATTCGTGGTGGTACTGTAAAACCAACATATGTCAACAAGAACAGTTTTTATAATAAAATACCAGTTTTTCAATCTAATAGAAAATGTACTAGATGTGGAAAAAATCATAATCAAGAAGTAAAATGTCCAGCTTTTGGAAAACGGTGTAACAAATGTCAGAGATTGGGTCATTTTGCAGAGATGTGTCGGTCTAAAATAGCCAATATTCGGAGTGTTGAAGAAGAATCAAATGAATCTGAGCTACAGATGTTACCATCAGAGTCAGGTGAGTCTGATACAAATAACCTTGAGGAACTTCACAATTGTTTGGTTTGTGTTGGTGCCATTAAATCGGATAAAGTTAGTTGGTATAAAAATATTATGTTGAGGGGAACAAAAGTGAGATTCAAAATAGACACAGGCGCTGAGTGCAATATTCTACCTAAAAGTAATATAGAAGGGACAGATATAGTTAAGCAAATTTATAAAGAACGAACGACATTGGTTGCTTATGGAGATTATAAGATTCATTGTAATGAGAAGGTCAAACTGTGTAGTGAGGTTGATGGAAAAAAAGCAACACTAGAATTCATTGTAATAGAAGGATCGTTGCAGCCTCTCCTAGGATTGGATGGCTGTATCAAATTGGGAATTATAAAGGAAATTAATTTACTTCAAGAAGATTTATCACCTATACCACATAGCAAGTGTGACATAATAAAAATGTATAGGGATATTTTTGAGGGATTGGGTAAAATTCCAGGAGTATATAGAATTAAAATTAAAGATGATGCTGTTCCAGTGATTAAATATAGAAAACGAGTCCCATTTGCTCTACATGATAAATTAAAGAAAAAATTAGATGAAGTTGTAAAACAAGGTATAATTTCACCGGTTGATCATCCAACTAAATGGGTTAATAATCTAGTGATAATTGAAAAGACAAATGGGGATTTGAGACTTTGTTTGGATCCCATATCACTGAATAAATATGTGGAGAGAGAGCATTATATGATCCCAACAGTCGATGACATTCTTACCAAACTTAGTGGTAAATCAATTTTTTCTGTAATTGATATGAAAGACGGATTTTGGCAGATCCAGCTTGATAAGAGTAGTGCAGATTTATGTACGTTCAGCACACCATTTGGTCGATTTCAGTTCAACCGGCTTCCATTTGGGTTAAATAGTGCACCAGAAGTTTTTCATCGACGATGTGTGGAAATATTTGGTTCTATTCCTGGCGTTGAGGTTTACTTTGATGATTTAATCATTACCGGAAAGTGTATTGGATCATGATAGGATATTGAAACAAGTTTTCGAGAAGGCACGTAAATATAATGTTAAATTTAACATAAATAAAATACAGTTGCGTGTCAGTGAGGTTACGTTCTTGGGCCATGTAATTTCCAAAGATTCTGTTCGACCTGACAACAAACATATTAAGGCAATAAAAGAAATGGAGATACCGAAAGATCGAAAGGGTGTTCTGAGATTGCTTGGCGTAACTAAGTTTGTAGCCAGATTTATTCCGAATCTGTCAGAGAAGACAACAAATTTGAGAAATTTGACAAAAGACAATGTGTTTTTTGAATGGAAAGAAAATCATAAGAAAGAAGTTGATCATATAAAAGATATCTTAAGTAGTCAACCGGTATTAAGGCAATTTGATCCTAGTAAACCGTGTGTTTTACAGGCTGATGCGTCGAAGAATGGACTTGGAGCAGTTTTGATACAAGAGGGACACCCTGTGACTTATGCGTCACGCAGTTTAACTCCTACACAAAAGGGATATTCGCAGCTTGAGAAGGAACTCCTGGCAATTGTTTTTGGGACAGAAAAATTCCATCAGTATATTTATGGTAAATACATAACAATACAAACTGATCATAAACCTATTGTGACAATAGTTAAACAAGATTTGGATAAACCAACAATTAGAGTGCAGAGGATGCTGTTAAAACTAATGAGATACAATTTTAGTGTTCAGTATGTTCCTGGGAGGGAGATGTATATTGCTGACACATTATCAAGAGCCAGTTTACCTCAGACAGGCGCAGATGATCCAGAAATGAGTTACAACATAAACCACATTATAGACAGTGTGTGTATATCAGAAAAAAACAAATTAATGTTTACAAATGAAAATAGAAAAGTTGAAGTTATTTCTCAAGTGAGACAATATTTGTTAAACGGATGGCCAAAAAATCAACGGAACTTAAATGGCAAATTGAAACAATATTTTAAACTCAGGCATGAATTGACTGTTGTTGATGGATTTTTATTTCTGGGGAACAAAATGATAATTCCGAGTTCACTGAGAATGGATATTTTGAAGGAACTTCATATGCCTCATCTAGGGATTACAAAAATGAAATTAAAAGCACGGGAACTTTATTACTGGCCGAAAATGTCGAAAGATATAGAATATTTTGTAGAAAAATGCAAGTCGTGTCAAGAATTTTCAAAGTCTCTACAAAAGGAACCATTGATATCCTATGAACCATCCAATTTTCCATGGGAACGGGTGTCATTGGATATATTTGAATATGGTGGCCTGAGTTATTTGTTGGTGGTGGATTCGTATTCTAATTGGATAGAGATTAATCCATTAAAGAACAAATCAATTGACGAAGTTATCAGAGCATTAACGGGAATATTTGTGTCGGTTGGATTTCCGTGTAAAATACTATCTGATAATAATCCATTTTGCAGTTGGAAACTAAAACAATTTGCTGAAAAGTTCAATATTGAACTTAAATTTTCAAGTCCTTACTATCAACATTAGAGGTGTCACCTGCGCAGTTATTTATGGGTAGATCGATTAAAACCAAGGGACTTGTACAACAAACTACAAATCTTATACCACGATTTATTGACCCAGAAAAGGTGCGAGAAAAGAAAATAAATATGCAAAATTTGCAATCACGTTATTACAATCGCCAGGCAAAATGGAGGCCAAACTTTAAACAAGATGAAACAGTATTGCTGAGAGATATAAAAAAAAAAAATGGGACACAGCGAAAGTATTAAAAACTGTAAATGATAGATCATACTTAGTAAAAAATGAAACTGGAAACATAGTACGCAGAAATAAACGTTTTCTAAAGAAAACTAGAATTTTGCACACTGATGATTCAAATTGGTTAGAATCAGTGCAAGCAAGCAGGGATTATGATGATGGCACTAACACAACATCAGACACTGGTAATTTATTAAACACAAATAATAATAGAAGTAATAATTTTCAGATGATTAATGGACCAGAAGAGGAAATCAATGATAGAAATACGTCCCGGGATGAAAATGAATTAAGAAGATCAGGAAGAATTACTAAATTACCTAATTATTTGAATGATTATGATTTAAGTTATATGTCTAAATAAAAAAAATAAAAAAAAAATAAAAAAAAAAAGAAGCATGTAATATGGATAGATAGGGATTAACGCTTTATTGTTTATAGTGTAGACTTGGTTTAGAGAGGTGTGTTTGTTGGGTTAGAAGAGTGACGTGGATTATAAGGAGAGAGTTAAAAAATATAGAAACACATGTAGATTATAAGGAGATTAATAAAAGATATAAACATAAAAACTAATCAAAAGTGTTTAATATAAATATATTAAAACTAATACAACATCCAAGGGGCATATCGTGCACATCCAGAATACGATGTATTGTGTGCCAAGGTCAACACCACACTCTTCTGCATGGCAATAATATGGCATCAACCAACAAGGGGGTAGCGCAAACTCTCATAGTCAAACAACAAGGCCCCGTACTGCTACCAACAGCAGTGGTCAGAGTAGCAACAGGCACTGGAAAATTCAATACAATAAGGGTACTAATTGATTCTGGGTCACAAGCAGCTTTAATATCATCAAAGACTGCCAATCTATTAAACATTAAGAAGAAAAAGGCACATATCAACATTTCAGGCATTGGTGGTACCGAAGCAGGAATCTGCAGACATACCATCAACATAAAATTAATGCCAAGATTCAATGAGAACTTTAGCTTAGACATTGAAGCCTTAGTACTCAACAACTTAACTCAACAACTACCCGCAGTTTCCATTGATACAACCAAGTAGTCCCATCTTCAAAATCTAGAACTTGCAGATCCACAATATAACCAACCTCAACCAATTGACCTGGTACTCGGGGCAGATCATTACCCGTCGATTGTAACCAGCAGCATCATCAAAGGCGGGTACCAGGAGCCTATGGCACAAAACACGGAATTTGGCTGGATAATAATTGGCAGTATGGGCAACACGGATGATAGTAATAGAACAACAATGGTGACCACTAAAGCAATCGAGGAGCAATTGAAGTTGCTTGTGGAGAACGACAACATTCCTGAAAAGCGAAGCCACACCGAGGAAGAAACCCAAGTAGAAGAACATTTTAAAACCAACGTAGTAAGGGGTGCAGATGGAAAATTTATAGTAAGGATTCCATTCAACAACAACCCTAACACGCTAGGGGAATCGCGAAAAAGAGCCGTTGCAAGGTTATTACAAATCGAAAGAAGATTCATGAAGAATCCAACCTACAAAAAACTTTATCATAAATTCATGCAGGAATACATCGATTTAAACCACATGGAGTTGATCCAGGAAAGACGGAACGACGAACAAGCTGAAAACACATATTACATACCTCATCATGGTGTGATCAAGGAAGGCAGCACAACAACCAAACTTCGAGTAGTGTTTGACGCTTCCTCCAAAACAACGAGTGGGGTATCCCTAAATGATATTATGATGACCGGGCCCAAACTTCAAGAAGAGCTTACCGATATATTACTACGTTGGCGAAAACATAAAATTGTGATGACCGCCGACATAGAAAAAATGTATCGTCAAGTATGGATAAACAAAAGGGACCGAGACTACCAACGAATATTATGGAGAAGCGATCCTTCTCAGCCAATCAACGCATACAGATTAAACACAGTAACGTATGGAACTTCCGCAGGCAGCTATTTGGCAGTAAGAGCACTATTACAACTAGCTCAAGAAGGAGCCAGTACCCATCCCACAGCATCTAACATCATCTTAACAGACTTTTACGTCGATGACCTACTCACTGGCACAGACAGTGTGGAGGAGGCACTAATAGCACTAAACGAATTACGAGAGCTCACAGCCCAAGGTGGATTCCCGTTAAGAAAATGGACATCCAACAAAATCGAAATAACAAAACATATTCCTCACGAGCAACTGGCCGATGGAAACATTCATATCAAACTAAACGACTGCATCAAAACTCTAGGAATTTTATATAGCCCTCAAACAGACTGTTTTGAGTTTGATATAGCCCAATTGCAGTTAACTACCAACCAGCCCACAAAACGATCATTGCTGTCCGATTCATCAAAGTTATTTGACCCTGTAGGATGGCTGTCACCAACAACAATCATGGCCAAAATTATGGTGCAGGAAGTATGGATGACCGGAATAAATTGGGATGACCAGTTACCAGAAAAAATACGAACCAAATGGCTTAGCTATAAGGACGAGCTAAACGAAATTTCTAACATAAAAATACCGAGATGGCTGAACACCAGAACAGAAGAACAAAAGGAATTGCACGGATTTGCTGATGCTTCAGAACAGGCGTACGCAGCAACTGTGTATTGCCGCAACATTGATACCTGCGGCAAAGTAACAACCCAGTTGGTAACTGCGAAAACACGGGTCGCTCCAATCAAAACAAGGCTATCGATCCCTCGTCTCGAACTGAACGCAGCTGTATTGTTAGCAAAATTATTAAAACACGTCCAAAATAGCATGCAACTTCAGAACGTTAAAACATACGCATGGTCCGATTCCACTATCACTCTGTGCTGGATCAAAGGCGACCCAAACCGTTTTAAAACATTCGTAGCAAACAGAATCTCGGTCATCAAGGAGACATTACCATCGACAACATGGCAACACATTAAATCGGAAGATAACCCAGCGGACATGGCTTCACGTGGTATAACACCAAGCGAACTCATCAATAACACTTTATGGTGGCACGGGCCGCAGTTCATAACAACAACATCATTGCACTGGGAGACAATCTTGGCTAGCAACTCAGATGACGATCTACAAGAACAGAAACTACTGTTACCGGAACTAGAAGAGAAAGTAGTGATTGCAACCATGATAAAAGAATCTCATTTTCTCTCAGATGTATTTAACAAGATCTCATCATACAACAAGATAAGACGCATAGTTGCATACTGTTTGCGATTTACCGATAACAGCAGGCACAAAAATATCAACAAGGAGTCACTAACAGTACAAGAATTACAGCGTGCGGAAGCATTAATATTAAGGTTAACCCAAAGACAAGATTTCAGCCAGGATATTGAATGCATAAAAAAATCAAAAAAGCTACACAAGGGCAGCAAAGTAGCATCATTACACCCAGGATTTGATGACAAGGGGCTGTTACGCGCGATGGGACGTTTACAAAATTCCAATTTGCCCATTGACAGCAAGCAACCTATAATTCTCAATAAAAACAACGTAATCACGCAAAGAATTATCGAGGAAGCCCACCAAAAGACATTGCATGGTGGCATACAATCTACTTTAGCTCTCCTGAGGAATAAGTATTGGATCGTTGACGGCAGACGCGCTGTGAGACAAATTATTAATAAATGTGTAACATGTTTCCGGCACAAACAAACCAATATGGAGCAATTGATGGGCAGATTACCACCATTAAGAGTAAGGCCGGGAAGACCGTTTGCAAAAACGGGAATTGATTATGCGGGTCCTACCCAACTAAGAACTACTCAGGGCCGAGGCCACAAGTCATATAAGGGATACATCGCACTTTTTGTGTGCATGGTTACAAAGGCCATTCATATCGAGTTAGTGAGCAATTTAACAACAGAAGGATTCCTCGCTGCATATAAACGTTTTATATCCAGACGAGGATTATGTACAGATATATACTCCGATAATGGAACATATTTTATCGGAGCTAACGCCAAAATCAAAAAATTCCATCAGACTACAATGAAATCACTACCAAGCGACATAGCAGCTATATTGGCCGAAGAAGTGGCCGACGAGTGAGTGGTCTAGGTGTGAAGCTGTCTTGGGGGAATCAAGTTGGTACTTGTTGCCAGCTCCGTATCTTGCAGCTTCCACAAGTGTGCGTGTTACGTCCCCGTGGTGACCACCGGGCAACTAGTCCACCATGTTTTGATGTGGTGTACTAGGCGAAAACACGACGCCAAACAACTGGGCCGGGTTAAGGTGTCAACCGTACCGTGCTGATAACCGGCCAGGCTGGGGGCCCAGTATAAAAACTAGCCCAGCCTCTAACGGTGTATCCGGATACTTGGCGCCCTCCGGATCATGTAGCCTTACCTGTGTATTGCGGATCTCTGCACAGGTGGACCTCCTTTCTCCGCTACTCGTGGGACCTATTATGGCAGATAATTTAAGAACAAAAGAGACCGGTGCTCTTAAAAAACCGGAAACCAGTGCTGTGGAGACATCGGCCTTTAGGCCCGGCCTCCAAAGTGCAATTAGGGGCTTAAGACCAAATGAGGCTGGCCCCTCGAAACCAAAGGGCAAAGGCACGAATGCTGGCCCTCCAGTGTCAGCGAACTATCAGACCAGGAAGAGAGCCTGGCGCATGATCTCCAAGATCAGCAACATTCCGTTGGAGCAGACAACGGATAGGGACAGGGATACGCTTGCGTGGGCAAGGCGTATCACTGAGCCACATCAGGAGGGTTCCGAGATCTCACAGCCGAAAAGGCAGAGATCTGATAATGACCCGCCTACGGAGGCTAAAAAGAAGCGGGTTCCGGATGTCACCAGGCCCTTCAACGAGGTGCTAAAGGAGCACCTGATCATGGCAGTCGTGGACAGGGCTCAAGAAGATGGGAGCATTACGGCCCTTAACTGGAGGAAGGTGGAGAAGGCCTTAGCCGCCATCTTCCTAAAAATTATGAGGGAGAACCCAGGACCTGCTCCGTCTTGCCGAGACGGAGGATGGCACCGGAATCACGTCAAACTGACTGCCTGTGCCGATGAAAGGTCGTTGACCCTCTACAAGAAGGCGATCGGCAGCCTGGGGGAAGTCTGGCCGGGGGCCAAATTAGAAGTGGTGACTAGGGAAGAAATTCCCTGCAGGCCAAGGGCGCGAGCCTGGATCCCTGCTGAGCCTAGTGATCCAAGGGAGATCTTGGAAATGTTGAAACTCAGCAATCCGGATCTACCAACGGCCACCTGGAAGGTTGCCAGGTTAGAAGAGGTAAAGGCGGAAGCAGATCACAGATCGGCCGTCATTATCATCGACAGAGAATGCGTGGGTGCTTTGGCAAAATCTGGAGGCCTGATCAGCTATGGATTTGGAGCAATTACGCTCAAAATTTATAAGCGCGATGAGGTTGACAGATCTGGGGCGCCTGCAGCAGGGGGGAAACCACTTGTGGTGTCCCGCCTGGTGTTAGTGACCCAGAAGTCCGCAGCATCCCGGAGGATGCACAGGAGACACTATCCCTGGACTCGGAGATTTCGAGATCATTGGGACTAAGCTGTGCGCTCCTAACGGACGAATCGATGTCAGAGGAGTCTGACTCAACAGTGGTGGAGGGGAGCAATAACTAATGCTTAAGATCCTTCAGATCAACCTCCATCACTGTAAAGCCGCATCGGCGGCCCTTCTTCTAAAAATGGAATCTGAGTCCATTGATGTGGTTCTGGTCCAGGAACCTTGGGTCAATGATGACCGGGTGCTGAGTCTCAGAACTTCCAAATATAAAATACTACATGCGAAAAATGAAGGTAAGATACGTTCTTGCATTCTCGCTAGAAATAATCTGAATGTTTTTATACTACTGAATTACAGCAACGCTGATGTAGTGGTGACTAGCATCGAGATGGATGGGCAAAATCTCTGGCTAATATCGGCCTACCTACCATACGAGGAGGAAAATATACCACCAGGTAGGTTGGGCAGTGCAATAATGGAGGCTCGAAAACGAAACATAGGAGTCATCATGGGTAGTGATGCTAATGCGCATCACTCAATTTGGGGAAGTACAAACATAAACAGGCGAGGTGAGTTACTCCTTGATTTTATTTTAAGTACTAACCTAAATATATGTAATATCGGGTGTAAGCCAACCTTCATTACTAAAAATAGACAGGAAGTGTTGGACATCACACTTGTCTCGAATTTTATTAAGGAGAGGGTATTGAACTGGAAAGTGTCCGAAGACCATTCCTTTTCTGACCATTGTTATCTCCAGTACGAAGTGGATACAAAACCCACTAGCAAACCACCCTTCAGAAATAGGAGGAAAACTGATTGGGATTATTTCAGAACCATTCTAGGTAACTTATTACCGGTATCGGTTCCAAACCCTCCTGCATCTACACAGGAGCTTGATGCTCTAGTAACCAATCTATCTGATGCTTTTAACAAGGCCATGTTAGATGCATGTCCTATCAGTAGACCCTTGGGTAAATCTCGGCCACCCTGGTGGTCGAAAGAACTCCAAGGTACTCGTATGAAATGCAGGAGAATGTTCAAGAAAGCGAGGAACACAAATGCTGCTGCAGATTGGGACTGTTATAAACAAGTCCTCAAAACCTATAAGTACGAGCTGAGAGCAGCCAAAACGAGGGCCTGGAAGCTCTACTGTGGCAATATACAGGAGTCCTCGGAGGCGGCCAGGCTACGCAAAGTACTATGTTCTAGTCCTTCCATCCCGAGTTATCTACAACGACCGGATGGTTCATGGACTACATGTAGTGAGGAATCCCTGGAGCTATTACTAGAAACGCATTTTCCGGAGTGCTCGGTACTAGCTCCGGAGAGACCCATGATAAATAGGGGTATAGACTCCGTAAGTCATATAGTAAAAAGGCGGAATATCCTATGGGCAATAAACAGCTCGCCAGGACCTGATGGCATTATCCCAGCGGATATCCAGCGAACTATTGACTTAACCCTACCCTGGCTGGAAGTTATCTTCAAAGGCAGCCTAGAACTTTGTCA
The DNA here is from genome assembly GCA_951394425.1 of Tipula unca. Classification (NCBI taxonomy): domain Eukaryota; kingdom Metazoa; phylum Arthropoda; class Insecta; order Diptera; family Tipulidae; genus Tipula; species Tipula unca. The sequence goes on along the minus strand of OX596381.1, from coordinate 15,051,220 downwards.
CATTCCTAGAAAGTGGACTGAAGTAAAAGTAATATTTATACCTAAGGCGGGAAAAAGCTCTTATTGCTATCCCAAAGACTTTAGGCCCATAAGCTTATCTTCTTTTCTGTTGAAAACACTGGAAAGGCTAATAGAGGCTTACATTAGAGGCTCAATCAAGCCGGGCGAGCTGTCGGGATCTCAACACGCGTACTGTAAGGGACGATCGGTGGAAACAGCTCTCCACTCCCTTATAGGCCCGATTGAGAAATCACTTGAATATAAGGAATATTCAATGGTTACCTTCTTGGATATAGAGGGGGCCTTTAGCAACGTCAGACCTGGGGCAATCACTCGGGCCCTTGCGTGTCTGGGGGTAGACGGGTCACTCAGGGGCTGGATAGATCATATGCTTAGAAGCAGGATCGTGACAGCTTATCTGGGTGGGGCGTCAGCCGGCAGATACGTGAGCAGAGGGACACCTCAAGGTGGGGTTATATCCCCCCTTCTTTGGAACTTGGTCATAAATGACCTGTTGCTAAACCTGGAAGGGCAATGCTTCAAGGTGGTTGCTTACGCGGATGACGTTGCTATTGCGGTCTTCGGTAAATATCCTAGTACGCTGAGTGAGCGCATGCAGTGCGCGCTTGGCTACCTCTCTGAGTGGGCACGCGGCTGCGGACTGAAGGCAAACCCACAGAAAACGGAGCTGGTCCTCTTTACCAGGAAGCACAAACTTCCTCAGTGTGACCCGCCGACATTAAATGGTACTCGCTTGATCTTTACGGATAGAGCAAAATACCTCGGACTACTTTTGGACAGCAAGCTAAGCTGGAAACCAAACATCGTAGAGAGAGTAAAGAAAGCTACTATAGCGCTCTACTCCTGCAAAAATGCCATTGGAAAGAGATGGGGTATGGAGCCCCACATAGTACACTGGCTCTACGTCTCAGTGGTCAAACCTATACTGCTGTATGGGGTTGTCGTCTGGTGGCCAGCGTTAAAAGTTATGGCCAACCTTAAACTATTGATGAAAGTCCAAAGAACGGCCCGCTTGTGTATAAGTGGGGCTCTCAGGAGCACACCTACTCAAGCTCTGGAGATTCTCTTTCATCTTACTCCCTTGGATATTGCGGCCGAGCAGCTTGCATCTTGCACAGCCATTCGGCTTAAATCCATATCTATGTGGACCTGTAATAATGCAGGGCACTCATCTATCCTATGCAACAGGGGTATTCCGGAAGCTACCGACTACGCTATCCCTTTGCCATCTGCTGAGATTAAATTCCAAACTGAGTTTCCCACCAGAGAGGACTGGGTGAACGAAACGGTTATGGACAATGAGGCCCTAAGCTTCTTCACGGATGGCTCAAAAAGGGATGGAGGGGTTGGCTGCGGGGTATTCTGTGAGGCACTAGGGGTTAACCTCTCTTTTCGTCTTCCCGACTTTTGCAGCGTTTTTCAAGCTGAACTGACCGCGATAATGGAAGTCATGGACTGGTTGAAGTATAATGTAATATCTACGAGGGATATTCGCATTTTTACGGACAGCCTGGCTGCTATTAAAACGCTACAATCATACTCCCTGACGTCGAAGGTAGCCCAGAACTGTCTGGCATCTTTAAATGAGATGGCTGATCAATTCAACATCCGCTTGACGTGGGTGCCAAGGCATTTCAATATCGCAGGGAATGAAATGGCAGATGAGTTGACCCGTAAGGGTACAGCACGCCTAATAGCCCAAAGCAGGCGGGATATAAAGATACCGCTTGCTTCATGTAAACTGCTGCTTCAAGAAGAAGCCATAAAAGAAACGAACGTCAGATGGTCTAAAGCCAGTTCGTGTGTAACAACCAGGCAGATCTGGCCTGGACTTGACCGGTCCAGATCAGGCCAACTGATATCGCTTCGACGGCAACATATTGGTATGGTCGTGGGAGCTATAACGGGACATTGTCTCATTGGGATACATACGAGCAGACTGGGTGTCCCAGCCCACGATTTCTGCTGCAGCTGTGGTGATGAGGAGGAGGAGGAAAATGTGCTCCGTCTGCTCTGCACCTGCCCTAGTCTAGCGTACAGCAGAGCAAAATTTATGGGAACTTCCCCTTTGCACGACCTCTCGGATCTTAGTAAAATCGAAATCCGGGACTTTAAACGCTTCTTGGTAAGCTCAGGATGGTTTAGCGAGTGAAAAGGAGGAAACTCGAATGTGGTACAGCTACGGACCAATTTTGTGTCTATGCTAGTCCTTTAGGACAGCCACCCTTACCTAACCTAACCTTGGCCGAAGAAGGAACAAACTGGCATTTTATACCACCTCATACCCCACACTTTGGAGGCATATGGGAGGCGGGAATAAATTCAGTGAAATTTCACCTCAAAAAGTGATTGGAGAAACAACCCTCACCTTTGAGGAATTATATACGGTACTCACTCAAGTCGAGGCAGTGCTCAATTCTCGACCTCTAACTCCACTCACCAACGACGCTTCGGATTTAGCAGCATTGACACCAGGTCATTTTTTAATCGGAGACTCTCTCAAAGCATTACCAACCACTGACATCGAGGAGAAAAGTCTAAGAACAAGGTGGCATCTAGTAGAGAAAATGGTGCAAGATTTCTGGAAGCGGTGGTCATCAGAATATCTACATCAACTACATCAGAGGAACAAGTGGACAACTATTCAACCAAATTTAATGGTAAATGATCTTGTTCTATTAAAGGATGAACAACAACCGGCCACCCGATGGAAATTGGGACGCGTTCTCGACACCCATATTGGTTCAGATAATTTAGTACGAACAGCCACAGTTAAATGTAAGGACGCAACATACAAGCGGCCAATAATCAAATTATGCAAATTACCTATTGAAGAGCCATCAGAGGAACCACCACCAACACAAAAAATTCCCCTGATTACAAATAAAACACTCAAAAATGATGAATCTAGCTCCGGCCCGAATCTTAGTGACACTCCTAGACGACAACCAAGCCGGCGAGTCAAAACCAACAACTAACCCCTCTAATACCTGAAAATTACACAACCGCCCGGGAGTATGTTTAGTTCACTAAACAGGTCATACAGGTTTATATATAATAATATTGTACATATCATATTACATTCATTTCATACACGTTTTGATTTTATATAAAAAAACACAATGTATAGCCAAAATGCTGAATGTACACAAATTAATTTAATTTTGCTATATAAACCGAAAAAATGTATTTAATAAATTAGAATTAAAATTATTATTCAAATTGATTGTTTCAATTCTCGCGATTATTAAGACCTCACCCGTAGTAATCTTAACAATCGCTTCAACCAAGTTTTAAGCAGAGGCTAAAACTTTACACCACTGTTTTTACTTTATACTGAACCTTTTCAGGATTGAATTTGATATTTAATTGTTTTGCTCTATTCACTACTTTTATTAAATTGGTATCATGTTCGGCCTCTGTTTTCCCCGTAATTAATATATCGTCAATATAAATAAATGTACCCGATATGTCACCAAAGTTTTTCTGATTTAATTTTTGAAACGATTCTGGTGCTATATTTAGCCCGAATGGCAATCTATTAAATTTAAAATTACCGAAAGGAGTACTGAAAGAACAAAGTTTTGACGCTTCTTCAGTCAACTCAATTTGATAAAACCCATCTTTGAGGTCTAGCACTGTGAAATATTCGACCCCTGTTAATTCACTCTTAAGGTCATTTAATGTCGGAATTTAATGTTCTTTTATCAGCGCTTCATTTAAAAATTTTGGATCTAAACAGAGCCTTAGTGTGCCGTTTGGTTTTTCCACTACTGTTAAGTTGCTTATCCATTCTGCCGTTTCATATAATGGTTCAATAATATTTAATTTTACCAACTCCTGTAGTGTATTTTCTACTTTCGGTTTTATAGTTATAGGTAATCTTCTAGGTGGCCTTATAACCGGTTGCGCATTTTCCTTTATTTTTAAATCTAGTTTCAATGGAAATTTACCCAAACCTTTAAATATTTCTATATTGCTATTTATGAAACCTTCTTTATCACTTTTGGTAATTTCAAAAATCCTTTTAATTAAACCTAACTTTTGACACGTCTCACGTCCTAGAATGGGTGTAGCCTTCAAATCTACTACTATGAATGGTTCCTTATACACCATATTTTTCCACTTTAAATTTAAATATATACTACCTAATACTGGAATTTTTATACCACCATATGCTCTGAGCCCTACATTTGTACGTTCTAAACTAATCTCACTATTTATTCTGTTCAGTTCAATTTCTGTGATCAAATTAACGTCCGCTCCCGAATCTAATTTGAAATCAATAATTGTATTATCAACTTTAATTTTCTCTGTCCATTGCAGGTTAGGAAACGAAACTTGAGCATTATTTACATTATATATTACACTTGACTTATTGATACTTTCATTATCTATTCTATTACAATTTACTTTACCATTTTTATCATTTATAATATTTTTATCAAAATAATTTTCAAAATTTCTCACAAAATTATTACAACTATCATGCTTATCAATATAATTTTCAATTGTGTCTATCACAAAGTCGCTTACCTCTTGTACCTGTTTTTATTTACAACATTTTGCATAGTGATTTCTCTTATTGCATTTGTTGCACGTGGCCCCGTATGCTGGACATTTCCTCCATTGATGCACTCCATTACATTTCCCACAACGTTGTCCGCCATTTTGTTCGCCCTTTTTTACGTTTCCATTATTCACTTTATGTTGGTAATCATTTACTCCAAACGTCCTATATTGCTGATTACTTTTGTTATTCTGTGATGTTTCTTGTTTATTTACTTTCCAATTACGAGAATTTACATAATTAATTTCTTTGTCTTTTTGAATTTCCTTTGCTTGGGCTCTCGTTGTTTCACTAATTTTACATTCCTCCAGTGTTTTCTCCAATGATGGATCTCCCATTTTTATTAATTTTTCTTGCAGCCCCATATCTCGTAATCCAAAAATTAGCCTGTCCCTTATTAGGCTTTCCACTTGTTTATCAAAATCACAATTTTTGCTTAATTGTCTTACTTCTGTATAAAATTGATCACAATTTTCGCCATCTTGTTGGTTTCTACTATAGAATTTGTACCTTTCGTAAATTATGTTGCATTTTGGCATAAAGAATTCGTCTAATTTTTTCACTAACTCTTCATAATTTTCCTTATCTGCTTGTTTAAAATTTAAAGATTCTAATATTTCTATAGTATCTTCACCAACAAGGTTAATCAGTATTGCAGCCTTTACCTCATTATTTTTTTCGTCTATACACGCGGCTTTCATATAATTTGTAATTTGCCTTTTGAATTTAATCCAATTCAATCTGCCATTTCCCGTGCAAATCATCGGGTTTGGTTTATTTAGGTTCATCAACTGCGCCACGTTTTATATGTTTTTATCTTTATTTATTATTATTAAAAACACATTTACTTTTATTTGATTATTACTTTTATTTATTATAATCTTTACAAGTTGGCTACAATACACACTCTGATACTTCTAACTTATTCATGCTAGTGTCGCACTCTACATCATGTTTACATGATACATTTTAAAGTAAAGGTAAGTTCACATTATACATATTAAAGGTAAGTTCATATTAATACAACACTGGGTCCACATGGCTATCTGAAAGAAGAAGCTTCGGTACGCGGTAAGATTATTTTGCTATTTACGTAATATCTGCATATCTAATACACATTGATTGATGGTTCAAAATGTGTGTTGTGGTCCAATTCTCGACTTAGTTTGTGTAGAGACTGACTTATTTAAAAGTCTACAGTAAGTCTACTCGTAAGGAGACTAATTGTAGACTTTTTTGATTTATTTGGGCGAGTTTCCACAAATATGTCTTCATAAACATTTTGTTTTTGAAATTATTTTATTGTAATGAAAAAAACAAAATTGGCGCTCACTTTTCGATAATTATTTTAAAACTGCCAAAACTAATAATAATAAATCAATAGGTCTCGGTTTGAATTAGACCGGCAAATGACTTATTTTACTCCGCAATATTGAATAATTGAAATAAGTCGACTTATTAAGTGCGTTTTTTTATTAACAGAACTTCAAGTTCTATAAGAACATCGGGAATAATACTGGGAATTTTTTTTTAGTTTAACCAATATATTTAATTTAAGTTCTATTTATTTGAATAAATTTCAACTTCTAACTATATTTTTTGACGTCTATTGTGAAATAATACAAGTATCAAGCATAAAACAATGAAAAATATTTGTTTAAAATATTTCCTTTTAAAATTTCCCTTTTTTTTCGAGTTCGTGTACTATGAATTTATCGCGAACTTGAAAAAACCAATGTTTTATCCAGAACATTGAAAAATAAAGTTAAATTTGATTTTATTTCGATAATAGTGAATTAAAATGTGTAGTTTAACATTAAATGTATCTTATTTATTGATAAAATATTAAATTCATTTGGATTTTAACTGAAAAAATGAGAAAATTCTATCCAGAACTTCATTCCAATAAGAAAATTTTTTGAATTAAAAAACACGACTATTGCAAGTAACTAAATGTCATGAATTTCATTACAGTCTAATAAGAATTAAAATTCCACAACCTAATTGATGGACATTTTAGATTTTATTGCTGGATACCAAGCTTTAAGAATGGTTGCCCATTGTTGGGAACTGCAAGTGCTCCATGCGCTTAGGTATATGGTATGACATTATAGTGTTTATAACACGCAAAACCATACTCCTTTAGCATACATAATATAAAACGGAATGTTCGACAAAATATTGCATATTTGAACTATTGTAGCACCGAATTTTAATAGTTTATATAATACATATTTAAAATGGATTAAATGTAATGAACATTGTATTGTACACTAGTTATAATAGAACTGAAAATGGATGAAGATAAAAATTAGGACATTCATACAACACATTCAACATAAAAACGACTGAATTTGATGCACATTTTCCACTAATGTTTTGATGTAATTTTGTTACAACTACATATTATTTATAATATTCTCTTTTAAATAACAAGGTTACCTATAATTACCTAAACTGTTCACAACGTGTTCCTACGATGTTTCGAGACCGAATGGATTAATGATTTGTTATATAAATTGTAATCTACGTGAGCCAGTCATTAACTGTCACCTGCGTACAATCATATTTAAAATACATATATATCAAAATGAAAAGTTCAGCTTTTTGTAGGCAAACTTTGGTAACGTTCATTGGTAAGTTGGTCATATTATATATGTAAAATTTATAGAGTGTAAGCTTATACCTCTAGTTAGCAAATATCGTTAGCTTTAATGTCGGCATAGCGTTTGGCTGGACTTCACCAAATAATCCGAAACTACAAGATGTGTTAATGAAAGATACGCCTCTGGATAGGATACCATCTATTGAGGAGATGTCATGGATTGGTGCACTTGTGCCCCTAGGCGCGGCCACATGTACGTATTAATGTTAATTCTGTAAAAAAAAATTCACTTTTATTCACAGCACCATTTTTGACGGGTCCATTGACACGAAAATTTGGACTAAAAAATGTGTTGCTCTTGGCAGCCGTATATTATACAGCATCGTATCTGATTCTTGGATTTGGTAAACGGCTCTCCCTAATTTATGTTGCTCGAGTGCTTCAGGGATTTGGAGTGGGATTCAACATGGCTATCATACCAATTTATATTGGCGAAATTTCCCAAGACGCTTATCGTGGAGCATTCGGAACTTTTCTTGTGCTATTCTTTGTTGGTAAGTTAAAACTAGGTAATTCGGCCTAAACAAATCTATTTTTAGCAATATTTCGTTGTAGCCGGAATCCTAATCGCCTTCTCAATTGGACCGTTTGTCCCATACGTAACATTTCAGTTCATTTGTCTCTTATTCCCGATAACATTTATCGTATCATTTGTGTTCATGCCTGAAAGTCCATTCTACACATTAATGAAAGGAGACACAGAGCGGACAGTAAAAATTTAAAAATTTTTACGAGGTACCTCATCAGATGAGCAAAATATTATGGAAGAGCTGCAAGAAATTAAGAAATTAATCGAAGCCAATAGTGATCATACCGCATCATGGAGTAACCTTTTTACGAATAAAGGAAATTTGAAAGCGTTCTTAATTTGTACCGGACTAATGTGGATTCAACAGTTTTCTGGGGTTAATGCGGTCCTGTTTTATGCCCAATCAATATTTGAAAAAGCCGGTGGTTCTATGAAACCAGAAATCTCATCGATTATAATAGGCGTAACTCTAGTGGTGGCGAATTTTTTTACCACTCTGGTGATTGAGCGGTTTGGTCCAAAACTTATTTTGATGGTATCAAATGTTGGTATGATCATTTCAATGGGCGCACTTGGCCTATACTTTTTCATGGATTATGAAAAATTCTCAATTGTGGAATCACTATCGTACCTGCCAATCACATCACTAATCATCTTCCTATTTACTTTTAGTGTCGGATTTGGACCAATCCCATGGGCACTAGTCGGAGAAATGTTTCCATCGGATGTTAAATGTTCGGCTTCTACGTTAGTATCTACGGCCTGTTGGACTTTTGCGTTTATTGTAACGAAATTTTTTAATGCATTGGAGACCGCAATCGGTACACATTGGGCATTTTGGCTATTTACCATTTGTTTACTAATTGGAGTAGTGTTCACCTATTTTTATGTAATCGAAACTAAAGGTTTAACTCTGCAACAGATTCAGGATAAGTTGCATCGGTAAATCGTAACATATGAATACATTTATGTGAAATAAAAACTAATAAAATTACGTAATTTTAAATAATTATTTTTAAGGAAAAGCTCAAATATAAAATCAAATACATAATAACAATTTAGGCGGGATGGGGTGAATTAGATGGCTTGTGTAAATTGGTGGATCAAAACTACCTGTTACCTGTGGGCGTTTTTAAATTATGTGAATCATTTTACAAATATGTATTTGACAGATATGATTGATGATGCACTTTGTCGATTATTAGAAATAGATATGTACCTTTGTCGCTTTATTTAACCATGATAATGTTCCCAGATCTTGCTAAGTTATTATACTCACGATGTTTGTATGACTTTTGTTAATAAATAAATATGTTTTAAAATTATTTATTAAAAACTAAACAAAATAAATCTTAAGATAATCCAAACTTAAATTACATAAAAAAATAAAAATTCAGCATACTGCTAAAAATTAAAATTCATTATACTATTCATCAAATTGAATTCCCCACATCATCTAAGCCTCGTATAAAGCGAACCAGTTGTACATCTATTACAGATAAAGTAAGTCGGCCGCGATGCGCCGTACACCTATAGGCATCCTCAAACAATTGGATGAGATATATTTCAGAGCACTCTTGTAATGCGTCCAGTGCTTCGGCCGTAATTCTAAATTCACCAAACTGTCCAAATATTTCTTTCACTAATCGGCCAAATGGAGCCCGTGGTACCAGTTTATGCATGGTTCTTTGATAATATTTTATTTCACGTACTGGGCGATCTTGTTTCCGTTTATTACGCCGGTTTTGTGTATTCGATTTCGATGTACTTGCTGTACGGAAATTTTAACAAACCAATATATTATTATAATATGTAATTAATTTAATGTTATTACTTTTACATACCTTCTTTATCATCATGTTTACGCATATTACGAACGAAGGAATTTTAGAAGATACTTAAATGAAAATACAACATACATTTGTTCGTTATCTTTTTATATTAAATTTTAAATGACAGTTTATATTTTTAGGTTTATTCTTGGCTGCCATATGCATGATTATTTAGACGAATACAGTTTTCGACCATTCAATGTTTTATTATTTGTATATTGGGTATAAAGGCCCTCTGACCCGAGATACTGTCTATACTCTGACTCTTCAAGGTAATATAATAACTGGTTTCATTTTCGTTCTTTTCTGCGCACTGTTTGACGTTTTTGATTTATATTTAGAATAAAAATAAACAGCTCAGTGAGAAATTTTAGGAAACATGCATTTTTGCATTGAAATTAAAATGTGATTTCGTATAATTATTTAGTAAAGTCATTATACGTGTATATTTTGTTTTTATTATTTCCAAATAGAGCCGCTTCCTCTAGTTTTACAATCGTCAATTAACTGAAAGGACTATTTTCCTAAAAATTATATTTTTCGGTAAAGTTTTAATTGACCATTAAATGTGTAAGATCCAGTGTATACATAGTTAGGATTATAATTTGCTTTTTTATTCGAAAACAGTATCCAAAAACAGAATTAATAAGTCTTATTTGATATAACCACCGAAACACGAAAAGTTTACAAAATATTATTTTAAAAATTTTAACAAATAATCTCGGAAATAAAAAAGTTTTGGGCAAATATATATTTCTCTATTATCAGAATCAATTTAAACGTCCATATTGTTAAATAAACAATTTTCGAAACACAAAAGTATTACATATAAATATTTTTCAACTACATTCAAATAGAATCTAAAAGATTCGATTTAATAAATTTTATTGAAGAAATTTCTAAACCTCTGTGTTAACATCGACGCAGTACTTGACGCATGGAGTGGACACTTTACTGACCTGCTTGATGTCCATCATGCGTCACAGACTGTTGTTGAGCCACCTCTAATACAGACTGCGGAGATTTGCACTGAGGAGCCATCCCATGTGGAATTCACTAAAGCCATGCAGAGATTGAAACGAAACCGTTCACCTGGGGTGGACTGCATTAATTCGGAGCTCTTGATATTCGGAGGGGATACTTTGTGGAACTGTCTTTTCGACCTTATTCGATTAGTATGGCGAACCGAAGTTATGCCTGACGAGTGGAAAGTGGCCGCGATATGCCCCATCTTCAAGAAGGGAGACCGCTTAAAGTGTGAGAATTATCGCGGTATAGCTCTCCTTTGCACAGCATACAAGTTACTGTCATACATTGTATTGGATAGAATCACTCCTCTAGCGGAGGGCTTGGTTGGTGACTATCAAGGAGGATTTCGTCCGAATCGATCAGTTCTTTTCGCTGCGGATGATTCTATGTAAATATTATGAGACATCCATCCCCGTACATCAGGTGTTCCTGGATTTCCGGCAGGCCTATGACTCGATCCATCGAGAGAGTTTGTGGTCTGCCCTGGAATATCTAGGAATGCCAACAAAACTGGTACGACTATAGGATGACAGTGACGAAGTCTCAATGCTGTGTTAAAGTTGAAAACAGGCTATACTATACCGATACTATTTAATCTCATGTTGGAGTACATCTTTCGTAAAACTGAAACACCGCAGCGTAACATCTTATATCGCCAGTTCAATCAGGTGCTTACATATGCAGATGACATATGCGTGATTGGACTGAATAGCAACGGAGTGAAATAAATACTTGATCCGCTTGTAGAGTCTTCAGCTTCAGTTGGACTTCAGATCAATGAGTCCAAAACGAAATGCCTGATCTCTGGTTTTAGGGACAATTGCACACCAGATTTTAGTAGTGGCCACCACACGTTTGAGGGAATGAGGAGGTTCAAATATTTGGGTTCTCTTATCACTCACGATAACAGTGTGGGTGAGGGTATTAAAGTGCGGCTGGCAGCTGGCAGTCATTCTTTGTATCCTCTAAGGCCACTGCTAAAATCTAGACACTTATCAACTGCCGTGAAGCTGAAGCTTTACAAAGGGTGTTGATCAGGCCCGTTGTTATGTTTGGATGTGAAAGTTGGGCGCTGACGGATGAGTACGAGAGATGGCTCCTAACATTTGAGAGAAGAGTCATGCGTGTGATTTACGGCCCAAAACGCGAAATAGATGGTACCTACCGAGCTCTGTACAATATCGAGATTAGAGATCTGATGAAGATCCCCGATATTGTACATGAAGTAAGATCTCAGCGAGTACGCTGGCTCGGTTACGTTCTGCGTGCTGATCCGGAACGAATTGTGCAGCGATCTCTGAAAGGAGAGCCACCATATGGTAGGCGCAGAGGTCGTTGCAGGCGACGATGGTTCCACGATGTAGAGAACGACTTGGCCTCTTCAAATTGTCTTAGACAGTATGAAGACCATGCTCGGGATCGAAACCGCTGGAGCCAAATTGTTGACTCAATAAGGGGCCAGTAATGGCCTTTAAAACTGTTTTAATTAATTGAAGATATTTAAAACTCAAAAGTAAACTGACAAACATCACGATCAATGCCGCCATCTTTCCAAATTGTTGTAGCGCATTTTGGGTATTTAAATTATAGAAAATGTAATAAATGGTGAGCGATTCTTTTGTTATTTAGATATTTTTGTTCTCAAACTATCGCGTCGACCACATGAGCGGATGAGACTCTTATGTCGAATTCTTTCCAACCAATAAAAGTGATGTACGTCAAAAAAAATAGCAAAACATTTCTCTATGTAATGAGTGTTCATTTCCATTTGAATATACGGTCTAGGTGTTGCCCTAGTATGTATAATTTTTCGCTAGTATACTTTTCGATCAGTTTTAGCGTAATTGCGTAAAGTATATTTACAATTAAAATGACGTTTCATTTATTATCATTTTTGTTTGTTCCAACTTCAAGTGAAAAGAGATACGAATAAATAAATAATCGAAAAATGACTAACAATCAATTTGATTGGGAAGCAAATAATCGTCAGCAAGTTTTACAAGGGCGACAAATTTTAGAACGTACAACTGCTAGTCTCGCACGTTCTAATCAAATTGCAATCGAGACCGAAGAAATTGGGAATGAGGTACGTATATCGATGGAGCTCTCTTTCAAATATATTAGAGCTCTTCTTTGCATATTTTTAATATAGGTGGTCGGTGAATTAGGCACACAACGTGAGGCTCTGTTACGAACGCAACGACGGTTAGAAGATGCAAATGAAGGCCTGAGCAAATCAAACTCGGTTCTGCGAGCAATGCAACGGAATGTTATTTACAATAAACTTGTCTTGATTGCAATAATAGTACTCGAGATTTGTATTTTAAGTGGATTAGTTTTTATTAAATATATTAAAAAATGATCAATATAACATATTAGCATTACAAATAATAACTACCAAACACCATTTATATAATTATGTTTTCTGAACAGGCTAAAATAGGCCAAAAATTGACACTACGTACTACGTTTACAACTTTTTATCTTCATTTTTATTAAATCGAGTATAAAGGCACTTAAATCCTAAAGTTAATTTTAATATATTTTCTCATCATCGCCTTCACTTATTCTGGGCCATTTTAAGGACCCGCAATATGACTTCGTCAATTGTGTGATTGTTTAGTAGCGACTTGATCGAGTCATCATCAATTACCACGGTGAACAGAAGTTTTGTATTTTCACGCATTTTTGTCGTATAATCGCCACAATCTTTATAATCTGCGGGCTGATGTCCGCACTGCTTAATCACCGAACTCAATACTTCTTCTACCCCGGTCTCGGGCCAACCAAACTGCAAAAGTGTTTCCTCATCGACGAGCAAATTTAATAGTTGTGAAATTGATTTTTTTAACGTAGCGTCATCCATAAATGTAATCTCCTCGGGCTCAGGAAGTTTATCGCGTAGCGATGGTTTTATATCTTCCGTATTGCAAGTCGTTTCCTCAAAATGCATTGCGTCTTCATCAATTATATTTTCATCGTCATGATCATCATCATCCTCATAATCGACATAACTTTCATCAATTTCTATTTCTTCGTCCCCCGATTTAGGTTCCTCTTCTTTAATTGCAGTTTTATTTTCAGCTTCACTCGCAACTACCGGTGTACCATTTATAAATTTTAAGCGTTTGCGTTCTTCCTCGGTGATTACTTCAAAAAGCGCTTCACGGTGAACTGCACGAATGTGTCGCAGCATACAATCAAATCGGATAAATTTTTTATTGCATAAATCGCAAATGCACGGTTCTTCATTGGTGTGCATACGTAAATGAGTCACCAGCATGGCCCGTGTTCCAAATTCCTTGTGGCACACATCACACTTATAATCTGAAATGAGCGGAAAATATATTTAAGATTGTTCCCACAGTAGGAAAAACACAACTCCATGTTTCATGTTCAACACAGTTCGATACCCGGATCATTAAATTAAATGAGTATCCTTTCGGTCTAATAAATCAACATTTAGGCGAAATAATTTAGATACTATACAATCTTACCTTTAACTCCTTTATGAGCTTTTTCGTGCCGCCGAAAATCCGATTGCGTTAAAAAAGTTTTCGGACAGTATGGACATTTGATCGGTTTCTCACCTTCATGTATGAATTTCATGTGGTCAAGCAACCGTGCCTTTCGATTAAATACCCGTCGACATAATCGGCATTCAAATCCACTTTCACCAGTATGGTGGAACATGTGAGCTTTAAGCTGTGAACCCTGGATAAAACTCTTGTCACATATTTCGCATTTATGTGGTCGATCACCGGTATGAATTTTAACGTGTCGATTAAAAGTTTCCTTGGCGCTGAACGATGATTCGCAAATTGGACATTTATAAGGTTTTTCACCGGTATGAGTACGGCGATGTTTACGAAGGGCTCCGGTCGATGAAAATGGTTTTTGGCATATATCGCATGGGAACGGTTTTTCCCCGGTATGAGTGCGAATGTGAATATTTAAAAGCGAAGAACCATAAAATGACTTGTCACAGTATGAACACTGGAAATCTCGTTTCTTAGTAGTTTGGCCCATATGACCACGTAAATGCTCACGTAAATTATCCGTGCGTGTAAATTTTTTTCCGCACACAGCACACGGTAAGACCTCTTGTTCGCTTGTTCCACCGCATGAGGTATGTTTTAAATGACGCTCTAAATGATATTTCCGCGTAAAATCTCGACCACATTTATCGCATTCAAACGGCTTAGTGGGAGCATGTGTCTGCATATGCAGATCAAGTATACCTTTTGTAGGACAGGTAGACTTACATAATTTACATTTGAATTCTGTATTTTCTGCGTGTAAAGAAAATATATGCCGCTCGCGGCCGAGTGCTGTATGAAATTTCAAATCGCATTCTGGACAAACGATATTCCCTTGCTGAAAAACAAACAAATGGTGTGAAAATATTTTAGGAATGAAAAAAGCGCAGGAGTTTTACTTACATGAGCTTTGATCTTCTCCTCGTCACAACAGAAACATAAAAGTTTTCTCTTCTTCGGATAAGTATTATAAAATTTAGGTTGGCTCTGTCGACATACCGAAATATGCTTCTTAAGGATCTGGAACATATAAAATACAATTCAGTATTTACCAATAACTAAATGGAGATCTTACATCAAGATTTGTAAAAGTTTGGGCACACTTGCCGCAAACATGTTCCACCACAGTCGATTGATCCATTTTGATAAGTGTCCGACCATCGGCTGTCTCAATCAATTCGGGCTCCTCATTTTCTTCTGCCGCTTCATCAATTATATATTCATCAATTATTTCTTCCTCGTCCGAAGTATTAACCGTCGAAATAATATATTCGATTTCCTCATTTTCATCAATTTTAACTTTGGTCACTTTACCTTCCATTTTGATTCGGGCGTCTAACTATATTGGAAATACCACAAAACAAACCTAACCAATTAAAATAATGCTATACTTAAGTAAAAAAATATTAAAACATTACGCGATTCACTCCCCAAATCCCAAACAATCGAGCTTTTCACAACATAGTCTGAATACAGTGCGTGCCGTACACAAAAGTAGACTTGTTGCGCCTGACGGAATTTGTGTTTTAATTTTGTACACAAAATTAATTACCTTAATTTATTTATTATAGACCAATTCGTAATATTCGCGTATTTAAAACATTTTATATAAAAAATACTGCATAACCTTTTAATTGTAAAAAAAATTATTTTTACACACAATATTATTTTTTAATCTCTCCCCTCTGTCACTTTTTTATCATACAATGTCCGATCGTTGTAAATTTATTGTTAATCAACATGGAGGCGCCAACGTCATCTCATTTCGACTCTTCTACAAGAAGTACTAAAAAATATACTGTTTGGTATTGCACGATGAAAGTACTAAATTAAAATCTTTTTAGAACACAAAAAAAAGTTTTTGGGATACGAACAAAAAACATTAATCAACTTTTTGGTGAATTGTATATAATTTAGATTGCAGAAATTTAGGATGATATTATTTAACAAAATTTTTTTAGATTCAAATATTTTCCGATATGCTTTTTAGGGTTTAACACGTTTACTAATTACAAATAAAACACGTATTTTTAGACGAGATATTGCACAATATTACTTTTCACTATTGATGTTAAGCGCATGAATAATGCGAAAATAATGAATATATGTATTTATCTATGGGAATTTATATGATAAAATTCAAATATATGTATATATGTACATATATATAATTTTAGCGCATGTACTGTACTAAAATATAACATGGCCGTTGGATAGGATGTACATAATTTGCGAGATGGTCTCATATGATCGGTATTTTTTGTATAATATAAAACTTATAAAAATCCAAATAGAATTTGAGGACGAATTTCTATGAGGGAACTTCCGATCGTAGAAAAATTCAAAGTATTAAAATTCATATTTCGAACACTAAATTAAATAACAATTAAGTTAGCGGGTATGCTAATGGTGTTTGTGAAAATTTGTTCCGTTTGTGTTCCCGCGCTTTTATTTGAATGCGCTTAAATGTCATTTATATATAAACAAATTAGATTTGTTTCTCGTAATATTAATGAATATTATCAATATAATGTTACGAAAATAATAATCAATTGCGAAAGTGTAAATGATTTATTTGAATTGAAAATATTCAACATTTTGTAAATAAATTCAATTGAGCTTTAGTACTATTTAAAATTAAAATAAGATGAAATTTATAAATAAATCCGCCATTTTAAAAATAAAACGCACATTTACTGCTATAGTGTTATCAGAATCATTGGAACTATCTTCGTATTGTTTAAAGCCTCTTCTGGCCTGTTGACCTGGTTCTGAGTTGGCCTGAGGTATTCGTTACCGAATTTCAGTAACATCGGATTTGGAGGGTTTGAACGAAGTAACAAATGTAGGATAATAGACACAGATATTTACTCCTTCTGTCTCTTTTAGCTTTCTTTATCGGTTATAAATTGCTTACCCGCATTTTTTGAATGGGTGCCGATCAACATACTGATAATTCAGAATTTCGACAATCTTATGTAGTTATATCATAAAAGAATTTAATTTGATTTAAATTTCTATAAAACCCTAGAGACTGGGATCACTCAATTAAAATATTGTTAATTATAAATGACATAGATATACTTTATCTATACAAGAATCGTTGTGCAATTCAATGCACCTTTGGTTTTAACTTTTAAGACATCGTATATGCATTTCACCTTAATTATGCTAACGTAATCATGTATGTATATGCGGGCGGATGACTAACCCGCAGTCGTGCGTGACATCAAAATATAAAGTCATAAAATATTCAAATATGTTTTTTTTATTTTCCCAGAATTTGATTCCGCATTGTATTCTGTTGGAATAAGAAAACCTTGGTAATTGCTAAAGCTTGTCAATTTTATGAATATGAACAAATTTGTGCAGCATCCCATATAATATAATGATCAACCCACAATAAATTATTTTCAATAATTTTACAATTTTGCAGCATGAATATATGAACTAAAATTCCAATTACCCAATGCACATAAAAAATTCCCATGGCAACGCGAATCACCCAAACAATAAACATACGATGGGTTTTCAGTCATAACGTTCGCGTTAATATGGAAACAGAGTACAGTATGTTTTTATTAATACTTATAGTATACCCAAATGCTATTTACTCAATTTGTTATTAAAGGCATAAACATAAAAAATGTCGGACGCAAATGTTGATTTATCTGTGATTAAAAAGACTCAAGATACCCTAGGCAAAATCGTTAAAAAGCCACCTCTAAGTGATAAACTATTACAACGGCCACCGTTTCGATTTTTACACGATATTGTCAATGTGGTAAGTGTTTCAAAGTATTATTTTTGTAAATCATCTAAAAAAAATATTTATGTAACCTATATAGATTGTAAAAGACACAGGATATTTAAAAGGATTATACTCAGACAGCGAATTAGTCTCGGACAATATAAAAGATCGTGATGCGAAAATAAAATTCCTTCAGTCACTTATTGATGTCGTCAGTATGTTAATTTTTTATTCATGATATCGATTATTTATTTGGTATTAATCGAAACTATATATGTTTCTTTCGAAAACAGAAATATCAACAGGGGAACCATTAACAGCTAAACCATCAAAAATTGTTGCTGGTCAAGAACCGGACAAAACGAACGAATTATTGCAAGCGATTGCACGCGCGGTTGAAAATAATGTTGATAGTAGTGATGCTGTAGATACCGTGAAAAATGGTAAAACAAAGGCAAAATCGAATAGTGGGACTAAACCTGTAGCCGAAAAAACATCAACTACTACTAAACCGGAGAATAAATTGAAGAAAGTGACAAACGATACTAGTAAATTA
The DNA here is from genome assembly GCA_951394425.1 of Tipula unca. Lineage (NCBI taxonomy): Eukaryota > Metazoa > Arthropoda > Insecta > Diptera > Tipulidae > Tipula > Tipula unca. The sequence continues at coordinate 15,032,728 of OX596381.1, read as the reverse complement.
AAGAAAGGTGAGACTAAGAAAATTACGAACCAAAGTAGCAGTGTATTAAAGGTAAAAGATAAATCGGTGAAACAAAAAGTAGAAATAAAAACTGGTAAAACAATACCGAATGGAAAAGTTTCGGTTGATAAGAATACTGAAAATAAGTCCCGTTCAAAGGACAAGCTGCTCGTACGAAAATCATCGTCGAATGAAATAATACCGAAACAGCAAACAAAACCAGAGTTCATAGAAAATCAAATAGATAATGCTTTAGGGCCGGCAATACCAGACGAACCATTATTATTACCTACGCCAAGCCCCATACCAATATCTGCACCTGACCCAAACCCTATTGAAGAATCAAAACCTATAGAACCGCTTACGCCAAAAGAAAATAGCAATTCACTAGAGCCGTCAAAAACATTCCGGAGCTCAACCGATGAGTTATCAGCCATTATCGATGAAGAGGCGGAACGTAGGCGGAATGAGAAACCCAAAATATCAGACAATAATAGTCCAAGGCCAAACACATCAGGAAAAGATGATTCATTGTCTGAGTTTGAAAAGGAAGAAAAACGTTTGGGAATTGAAGCAGTGAAAATATCTGAAGATCCACCACATCCAGTTGCAAAACCCGTACCAAAAAATGGCCTAAAGAAACAAATCAAAGTAGTGAATGGAATTGAAAATCCGCCAATAGAAAAACAGAAAGCTTACATCAAAGAACCAATTGACGAGCAGAAGAACGTCCGACCACGAACATCACTTCGTCCGCCGAGTGTCCGACCAGCATCAGCGCGTCCAGGCGCCCCACGGCGTCGTGATAAAAACATAGAAATCGTGTTGCAACCCGATGAACTAGTTAAACTAGGCGAGATAAATGTTAAAGTTGAAAGCTTTAATGCCGAGCTAGAAGATGATGGCGAGAATTTAATCGTAATCGAGGATGCTACTAATCCAACAAATGATCTAATATTTAAAACACTTGGTGATAATAAGACGACTGAAAATACTCAAGGACATTTAGTGCAGCAAATCTTAGATACCCAAAAGGAATTTTCGACGGTGGCGATAAATAATACGGGTGGGAATGATGAAGCACTATTAAGTACGGTATGTATCGAAAACAGTGGCCCGTTGGTCTAGGGGTATGATTTCCGCTTAGGGTGCGGGAGGTCCCGGGTTCAAATCCCGGACGGGCCCATTCAATTTTTACACGTTTGTTTTATTTTGTTTTTATATAGGAAATATCCAGCCAACGACTAGCCTCGGCCAAACAAATTAATTCATTGCGTGACGCGCTACAAAAATTAACACGTACTGTAAATCCATTAGGCAAATTATTTGATTTCCTTCAAGAGGATATAGACGCAATGGAACGAGAATTCGATACATGGAAGGAAAATTACAAACAAAATAAAATCTTAATCAACCGTGAAAAAGGGTAAGAGTAGCCGAAGTATTAGAAAATCAATAATCAGAAAAATCAACAACCCCCTCTCTCTCTCTCATTTTTTTATAGCCTAACTGAGAATGCCATCGAACCACTGAAACATCAATTAGCCCAAATTGAATTAAATATTAAGGAACATGTTGAAATGATCAATTCGTCGCGTGCTAATATTTTACAAAACGAACAAAAGATTTATAAACTTTTAACCGACATTTAAGAAAATATAGTGCATCCCTCTAAGATGGAACCACCTCAATTCGTAATTAGAACTGTAGAAAAAGCTATTTAGTATCTCACATATAGATAATAATATATTCTAGCATCAAATTTATTACCAGAGCACATCATTTTTTTTTTGAAGAAGAAGAATTTTATACTCAACATGTTTAAATACAGGACCTCATCATTAATACAGTTTAATTATTTAAAATTAAAACTTATGTTAGAAATATTAATTTTTGTGCCATTAATTTTTATTATGAGTAATAAATAATTATATTTAAATAATTTTTGTGGTTCAATTCGTTGCACCTTTGCACCTCAATCTCACATGAAACAAACGATTCGTTTTTGGTTCGGAAAAAGATTGAGACCGTAATCTAAATCGAATAAGAGGGTCGCTGTAATGTAGCTTGTTCTAGTTTGAATATATATTTGGACACTAACTAATGGTAAAAGAGCTTGATTCCTCTTGTTACAGTTTAATTATATTTTACGCTTCAAGACATTATTTACACTATAAATAAGTATTTAGGTCCGTAATTGTTATTATTATACAACATTTTAAGGCTTGTATTGTATTAATTAGCAAACCTAAAAATCATCGTTGGAAACGTTTCGTATTGGTATACCATCTGTAATATGAAACCTGTCCTAATTCTTAACGAAATATGTAATATCGGGATTTCAGATGTACAAGGATCATTAATTTGCCTTATGTCATTTGAATTAACCCGTGGTGGAACGCCGTCTTGACACTAAAGGTATTCGATGGTACATAAAGAACTATAGATGTACAATATCTAAATGGACCGTGCTTAACTCTTAACTTCTTAAGTAAGTATTTTGTTATAACTTACAAATATCTCTCTCTCTTTAATATCAATGGTTGTTGAACATGGTTTTCATTTCCCAAATAGCAATATAGCGGCAAATGGCATACTGGGTCGTTTGGCCATAATATATATGTATAATTTTCGCCTAAATGCTGTTCGGTTAGTTTTGAAAAATCAACCATTTGTGGTTTGACATTTGGTTTTGTTTTGATGTTTGCGTCAAAGATTAACCAAAGATTAAGTTAAAAATTTTACTGCATTCATTCCATAAATAAATAATAAGAAAATGTCGCAAAATAATTTTGATTGGGATTCACATAATCGTCAACAAGTTTTACAAGGACGACAAATTTTAGAACGTACCAGTGCCAGTCTCGCACGTTCTAATCAAATTGCAATCGAAACCGAAGAAATTGGAAATGAGGTGAGTTGGCCCCATTTACAAATACATTGCTTGAACATTGTTTTTCATGTTTATTTTAGGTGGTGGGCGAATTGAGTACACAGCGTGAGACACTGCTGCGAACACAACATCGCTTAGAAGATGCAAATGATGGTCTGAGCAAGTCAAGCATGGTTCTTCGCGCAATGCAACGCAATGTGGTTTACAATAAGCTCGTCCTAATTGCAATAATAATTCTCGAGATTTGTATTTTAAGTGGATTAATTTTTCTTAAATTTATTAAAAAATGATCAGTATAATAATATGCATATAATATTTCACATTATTGAATAATTACTATTAAATATTAATTATATAAATCAGTACTAACATATAATTTTTGCTCAGCAGAGCCTGAACCTCATGAGTTTTTGATGTACAGAGTCTTCGAGATCAACTACCACGTCATGCATTGACGAAAACTTCGATAAGTGCTCCTCAAAATGGTTACTATACCCATTTGTGTTATTTTCTAAATAATTCTTTCAATTTGGTTCAATGTCAAATGTATTTACTAACGCCAACAATCGAAGGTGATAGCTTATTACAGTTTTGTTTTGTTATTTTCCAATTTATTTATCTATCTATATTTTTTTAAACTAGATTTTATCCAAAATTTAGAGACAAATTAATTTCTTTAATACATATATGATGAATTAGAATTAAAATTAAATGATTTATTTACCGTTTTTTCTAACCGACTGTAAATCAATGGGTGAATCCACCGCATGTACATCCCACTAACAAAAAATGGGTCTCAAGTTTCATGCGCTGGAAACAAATATCTCAGTATAAAATGTAGATTAGTCTCACTGCTTTAGTAAGAAAAAAAATTCTTGTCTACATTTGAGTAGATATTTTTTAGTTTGAATACTGTATGTAGTTAATATTTTTTAACATTTCTAAATTTCGTCTTTCCTATTTTACTTTTGCTTGCCTAAATCCTATTAACATATTTAATTCTATAAGGAAATGATAAAAACCTACCTACAAATGAGATTATTATATCTTTGAGAAATATCTCATTTGTAGACCACATGTGCTCAGCCAGTGAAGTTACCCCGAAACCTCAGCCCAAATTGATTTGTTTTGTATTTTAACTAAAGTGTAGCCGTCCAGTAAAGTGTATACATAATTACATATTGTTAAAAATGTAGTACTCCTGAAAAAATGTACATTGAAACATTGGTGAATTAAAAATAACAACTACTTTCTACTACGCTTCATATCTACAGATGAAATAAATGAAAAACTATATTCAAATTTCAAAGAGTATCGTGTACTTATTAATGTGAAATTTTAAATTTGCTGGAGCCAATACTAGAGATAAATCCCAGTGATGGCACAAATGGCCAGGTAGGCTATAATAATACATACTTAGATAATTTCGACCACCTCAGGTTCATATCATGGGGATAAGATAGCTTTTTTATAAATTTGGTAAATTTAACGTACATATAATACGAAATCCGAACAAAGTAGAAATAAATCCCCAAATTGTTGTATACCGGATAAAGCATAAGACTTCTTATGCTCCATAAACCATGCTTCATTCTTATTAAACATAAACCAAATACCGCGCAATCTAAATAACATTGTTAATTTAGAATTTTTTTGAAAAATAATGTTATCCCGATGATATGGGCCTGAAGGGCTCAGGATTTCTTCTTATTGTCTAACGGGTTTGAAGCCAAGAGCTTGAAAGAGAATCCCTATTTTTGTGAGGGGAATGGATCTCATTATTCTGAGCGCTCCATATGAATGAGGATCACTGTAAATGTGCTGTCATGCGTGAATGATTGTATGAATTTTCATCTAATTTTCCGTTCAGCGCATGAAAAGCCTACAATATAGATAAGTCTCAAATGTAGACCAACCTCATATTATAGACTTTACATACATTATATAATGTTTATACATTTTTTTCGGGGGTTTGCGTCGTGGATGACTTGGTCAAAATGATGTGCTATTAAACATTTTATAGTTTATCTCCTCTGTTGTATGTATAATTTTCAAAAAACTGAATTAAATATTCGTAAGTGGTATCGTGAATGTCTAATATTAATTTTTTAAATTTAGTTTTGAGATCATGTCATATGAGGTACAAATCAAAATAAATTTAAGCAAAGGCTCAAACCTAGTAAAGTTACGTAACAGGCGTATTCTACATAATTTTAGTCAAATTACGACCTTTTGGTAAACTCTACTTTCGCTGGATGTATCCAATGACAGCTAATCAGTTTAGCTGTTTATTCTAATTCGCTAGAATATAAATTGGAGGTTTAAAATTTAAAACCAAGTTTGTTATGCTATAATTATTTATTATATTTCTTTTTTTAGATTTACATAAAATATGAATAAATATATATTTTTCTGTGTTTAAATCTTTAATATATCCTTTTAATAATTATATAATATAATAATAATAATTTATATTTTATTTTTATATATACATACTATATTCATCTTCTCATTTCCATTTTTATTTTGTCAAATAATATCAGACTATGTACAACAAATCTATGTACATTTTATTATTATTTATTTTTATGTATATACTGTTTTTTATTTTACAACAAATATGATATAATATGTATGTATATTAATAAAGAATTGTTTACATTATTAATAAATAATAAAAAAAAATTATTTTACATTTATTTATATTAGGTTTTTGGAATTTTAAGCAAAAACAAAAATTCATTTATTTTTTATTTATTAATATTTTTTAAATATTTTTGTAATAAATTTATTTATTTATAGGAACCAAAATATTATATATTTTATAATTACTGTAATTTAGTACAGCTGCCGAATAAATTTTTGTAATCAATTACTTGGCTATTTAATTATATTGTTTTACGTGTGTGTGTGTGGAGAATTTGGTGTCTTCTAAATATTAAAAATAATTATATAAAATAAAAATATATCGATAATATTAATTTTTTAATTTTGTTCCATGTAATTTTTGATTCTATAATTATTTTAAAATAGAAATATTTTTATAATTTTCTTTTTGTTCGTAATACATAACATCACAAAAGTATAAGATTGTTAAATTATAACATACTAAGATAGTATCCGTTTTAAATTAATATGTAACTAATAATAATAGCTTTAACTAAAACAATATACTAATAATAATAATTTAAAAAATACTTTATTAATTCAATTTATTTGGACGATGGACCTTAATTTTAACTAAAATAACAATAACAAGATGAATTGGCGCGAAAAAATGTAGTTTTGCGGTGAACAATGAAGTGTATGGTTTCGTACGAACACTCCACATATCTATTTTTTTTTATTTAAAATTTATTAACCATCTTCTGTTACTTATATTAACCGCTGTATCAAAAAATTCAGACATGCAACTTAGAAATCAAAAAACAAATATATTAATTCGATAAACTACGATTTACGTTAAAATTAATATTTCGATGTTCAATACGAGATTAAAATTTTAATTCAGAATTTCACATAAATACAAGAAATTCGTTTTAAAATAGGTATCGAAAATTTAAATTAATTTTTAATAACATATAAATCAAATATTGAAAATTTAAGAAACAACAAAATTCAATTTTAAGTACAGATCCAGTTTCGTTCAATTTAACTTACTACAGAAGGAAATGTAAAAATATGTACATACAAAACAACGCACATTTCACAGCCCCACTTTTTTTTTAAATAATTCAATTTTGTATTTACATTTCTATACCAGCTAACAATAGCTTGTGTTATTCGCTGATCGATATATCGGTATTTTAATTAACGAAATATTTTTAAGAATTTCGCCAGTGTGTTTGATAGCAGTATTTATTGGCGTGTCGTGGAAGAATCCAATCGGGCGTTAAAAATCGAATAAATTTAACTAATTAGCCTAAAACTATATGTGTCTGAACCAATTTTTCATATTAAAACCAAACAAAGTTTACGATAAGGATTTAGTAGAAACTCTGGACTAAAATGAATCCTAAGCCAGATCTAAATTAAATTCTGAAAGTTGATTTTTATCTTGAATTAAGCATGATATTAGTTTTTGCGAGTAGACGTGATATTAGTGTTTGTCCTGATTTAAATGTATAAAAGTTTTACCCAGCTATATTCACTCTGCATTTGCTAAAACTATTAGATGATTTTAAAAACATGAAATATAATTTGGCACTTGGATTAAAATTTTACAGTAATTCGAATTTGAGATAGTTTAAACATTAAAAATTGTTCAGGATAATATAATTTTAAACAAAACATGACATATTTTCAGAAATTGAAAGTGCTTCAGAAACAGATTAGTTCTAATTTACAAAAACTTCAACACAAATGTGATAGACATTAAATTAGTTAAATTGTTATAAACTTAGGGTTTAATCATATAATTATGATGTACTGTTCAATGTACTGTTTGACAGCTCGTGGATAATTTAAAATTATGCCAAACCATTGAATCATACATCATTTATTGTCGTGGTTTATAAGATGAACATAAATGTAGAAAATAATAATACTTGAATTTAGGATTTAAGGTAATTCAAGTACTGTATGAATAGTACGTAAAATTATAAATTTGAAAACTCAGTTTTGAGTTTGACTGAGATCTCTAAATATACGTACACAATTTAATAATTCAAATTTTATTGTTCCTAAATAATTTGGAAATATTATATATTTCAAACCATAAGTATGATTTTATTTAAGAATTACTCTTAATCTAGTTAATATATTTATTTAAGTGCCCATACTGCGTGCGTTAAATTTGTAAAATATTTAAATAAAGGCGATATGTACAAAATAGTATGTATAATGAAAATTTGTATTCGATCCGAAATTTTATGTAAATAATATTGCTTCTATCCACCCTATCAAAATTTGTACATATTTTTTCTTAATTCCAAGTGTAATCTAATAAAAGAAATATGTCTGGTAATGTAAAAAAAAAATGTTTAAAGCTTAGAGTTTATCGCTAAATAGTTTTATTATCAATAAAACAAAAATGGTTTGTTTATGATTTCATAAATTTTTTCTAACAATGACTTCGCATTGTCTATGAAGTCTAATTTTAACTCCTCAGCACAAATAAAACGAAAAAAAACATCTACAAAATAATTTTTACGTTCGTAATTCAATTTTTTTTAACGTTTTTATTTTTATGCCTAACTGGTTTTGGTTTAAGCGTGTGACTATAATAGACGGATTACTATCAATTTCTTTTTTCAAAAATTCTAATTTAAATAAAATTATAATTCAAAAGTCTCTTTCACACTCACAATTTTTGTATAAATTTGATTTCTCGTTTAAAGTTGTGCACGTTTTAGTAAACTATTACTATCATCGGAATTCTTGCCGCCTTCTTCAGCGCCGGCACTGCCACACTGGTAAATTAATTTACGATTTTTTCTCAAATTGCTCATACGTTTCTTGATACTGGAAACATTTAAATTATATAAATAATAATAAAATTTTGGTACCGCATTAACCGAATGCTACAATTCGAAAAATTCATCTTGTTGCTTCTCGAATTTTTGTAATGATGATTGAACGCGGCGACCATGTGTCATCACAACAATATGCGATTGATTATTATTTTCTATGTTATTACTCGATGACGAGCTCTGTCGCGAATGATAGTGTTGATTTGATGAGGTTGATGGATGTCGATTTAGATCATTTGTGTAATCATCGTCATTTAATTGGGTTGATATAAAACTATAAATATAGATAAAAAAAATGTTAACATGTTTATAAACTATAATGTATAACAGAGGTGCCCCTAATAAGATGCCAAATGAGTAGATCGTAATACTAAATTCTCCTCAACCCAAATAAAGGGATGCCTAAGTGAGGTATCATTATTTAGCATTATGAAACATCGTGTCTCCCATGTTGGTTTGGCGGTATCCATTTTTCCTATTGTTAACATTACAAACTGATGAGTTTTTTACGAATGCAGGTCGTCCAGGATCCAACCGTTTAGATGTCTCCTACGAAAAGTAAAGGATACTGTGGTGGCCCGTCGACCGCAGAATGCAATATCTGAAAATCGCGAGGAAACACAAAGTTGCTTTTGTTAGGAGAGTTGCTAAGCGGATTTGCAGACGGAAGAAGCGAGCATGGTGGAAGACTGAGGTTCTGAAAGTACAACAACTCTGCAATGAGCGCAGTTCGCACCGGATTGCACCATACTTTCAGGCCTGGGTTAACCGCCATTCGGAACTGGTATAAAAAAAACTCCGTGTCAACATCGACGCAGTACTCGACGAATGGATTGGACACTTTACCGAACTGCTCGGAGTTCAACATGTGTGACAGACAGTAGTTGAGTCACCTCAAATACAGACTGCGGAGATTTGCATAGAGGATACATCCCATGAGATATTAACACGAAACCCCCACTTGAGGTGAACTGATTTAACTCGGAGCTCTTGATATTCGGATGGGATACTCTGTGGAACTCTCTTTTTGAATGTTTCTATTATATTGGATAGTCATCCTTTTAGCTGAGGGTCTGGTTGGTGACTGATTAAGTCTTTTCGCTGCGGATGATTTTATTTCCCGGCAGGCCTATGACTCGACCAATCGAGAGAGTTTGTCGTTTGCTCTGAAATACCTAGGAATGCCAACAAAATTGGTACGATTGTGTAGAATGATAGTGACTCAGTCTTATTGTTATGTTAAAGTTGCGAACAGACTATGGAGTGTTTTATGGATAGTCTTTAATCTCATGTTGGAATATATCATTCGTAAAACTGAAACAACTCAGCGCAACATCTTATATCGCCAGTTTAATCAAGTGCTTGCATATGCAGATGACATGCGTGATTGGACTGAATATCTAGGAAGTAAAGGAAATCCTTGATCCGCTTTTAGAATTTTCAGGTTCTGTTGGACTCCAGATCAATGAGTCCAAAACAAATGCCATGGCACACCAGGTTTTAGTAGTGGTCACTTTTGAGGGAGTGAATAGGTTAATATATTTGCGCTCTCTATCACTCACAATAACAGGGTGTGAGAAAATATTAAAAGGTGCCTGGGAGCGAAGTAGATCGTACATACCGAGCTCTATACAATGTCGAGACCAGAGATCTCATTAACATCTCCAATATTGCACATAAAGTAAGATATCAGCTAGTACGCTGGCTCGGTCATTTTCTGCGTGCGGATCCGGAACGAATTTTGCAGCATTCTCTGAGGCGCCCATATGGTAGGCGCAGAAGTCGTTGTGAGCGACGATGGCTCCACGGCGTAGAGAACGAGTTGGCTTCTTCAGATTGTCTAGGACAGTATGAAGACCAAGCTCAGGATCGAAACCAGTGGAGCTAGATTGTTGACTCAGTGAGAGGCCAGTAATGGCCTTTTTAAACTAATAATAATAATTGAGTCTCCAAGTTACTAGGAAATAAATATTTGGTTGTCTATTCAGCAATTCAAGAGAAAATAAATAAAAAAATGGCACAAGTATCGAAAAGAACACTTTTAAACAATTAAACTTTAATTCTAAAATATAACTTTTAAATATCGAAATTGTCAGCAAACATTTTAAAACGATCCAAAATTAGGATATTTTAAAAAACTGAATTTCGATTTAGTCTATCATTTTTTTAAAACGATAGAATTCTGAAAATTTAAAATAAAATTTAAAATGAATTTAGAAAATTTTGAATGATTAAGTTATATCTATTATACCAGAACTATAATAGTGGGGCACCACTGGATCTATTAAGTATTCGGCAAAAACGTACTCGCTATTTTTTCGCGTTTCATTAATTATTTTTTTTGATTCTGCGATTGATGTATCAATCTTGCCTAGAAACTCGTCAATATTTTTTTTATTCTCCTCCTCCGGACTCAATTGATCCAACGATAAACTATTTTGTTTTTGAAATCCAGGATAACCGGTTATCGATGCGGCACGTTGCGGTGGCAATGAATGCGGTCTATCATCTTTTGGATAGTATGGTGAATTTTTCTCTACTGGTATCATAAGAAATTGCCGTAAATATAAACTATCTGAGGCAAATAAACGATTTGCACGACGGATTTGTTCTGTCTGTAAGTACAAAAAAAACAAACAATAAATTTATGAAAATATTTTTATTTATTAATACAGATATTTTGGAAAGTCAATTAACATATTGAGCTATGCTAATTTATAATGATGTGTTAACAACTAACCATTTATTTGAACGTGATTTAAATCAAAACAAAAATTACATAAAGTGTAAATATTCGTATTGTATACATATATGTACATATTATTGCTATCAACTTGATGAATGCGAAATTATCGAATTTCGAACCACCACGAAGTAACAACATTGAAAATTATCTCTGGGTAAAATTCAAATTAAGTTGTACCAATCGAAGAAGTAAATTGGTCTACGTACATAAAATATGATTCAACTAATATTTCTAACAATCGTTCAAATGTATGAAAAAAATAGCAAATTAAAATCTCTTGTCATTTAACATGCGCCGATGATAATTATTCTCTAATTCTACAATTTAAAAGTCGCCCTTGAATAGATCTTATTATAAATATCATTATCGTTGAAAATTTGATGGGTGAGTTCCGAAAGTCGATAACACTAAAATTGTCTTATCAGCTTTGAAACAGTGTAGAGCGACAAATTTCAGAATAGATTTGATTACGTAATTTCAAAATAGATATTTTGAAAATGTAATGTGGACAACATACCTGTATCTGTACGTTTCTGATCTGACCAACGAGGGAGAATGTAAGGATGGTAAAAAAAATTTACTAAAGCTATACTGCTAAAATTTAGTATACCTGTATTCCAAAATTACTTTAAATAAAAGTATACCGATTAATCTTTATTTATTTATACGAATGAATGATCATAACATATTGATTGATGCACAAATCGTTCAAAAAATCAAAATTACTGGAATTTGTCCTTATATTGAGATATATTTGTTTTCAAATTGACCATCAAATCCAATGCACTTTAAGATACCATTTAGTCACAACCCAAATAAAAAAAGACGAGGAAGGTTAGGTTATGGTGGCACTCCAAAAGATATAAGCATAACCACAAGCAGACCCATAGCCATACCACATGCTTTTATTCTCTGCACTTACTCATTAAAACAACAAAGCTTTGAATACTCCTGACGTCTAACCTACTGAGGTCTGAAGGCAAGTACAGATAAGATGGAATACTGTACCTCTTCCTCACCATCATCCTCACAGCTGCGACAGTATTCATGTGAAAAGAAGCAAAGTTTGTTCGCTTGCCTGGCTCAGTCTACGACTTTGCTTATCGCAGTTACTTCAGCTTGAAAAATGCTGCAGTAGTTCGGGAGACGGAAAGCGAGATTAATCAAGAAATTCTTCAATAACACCTCGCAACCGACTTTCCTCTCCGTATTTTGAACCATCTGTGAAGTTTATAACACCTGATTTCAGACCAGCATCTCTCAGCTAGCCGTCTCTGCAGAGGATCATAGTCAGGAACTTCACATTAAGATATAGTGATTGTGCAGTCGGTAGTTCTAGGAATCTTTTTGTTACACAAGTAGCGGAGTGTCTTGTTGTTTTACAGATCTATAAGGAGGCGGATTTCAGTCTGATAGCAGTACATGTTGCATACTGTTTGCTTAATACATCTAAAGGCGTTAGACAAGGCAGGAAACGTTGAAAAACAATTAAACAATAAGAAAATAATTCAGTTTTAGCTCTTAATAATAGTGAGCAAGATTCAAATTCATTTAGTTTTTTGTTAAATAACAAATCAAATACTCAATTGTACGTACAGACAAGAAACATTGATAACTATTGTTCAATGTGGTTACCATAGGCTCTCGTAATACTATGAATCTCTTTCTCCATCGCAGGAGCTATAACGTCTGAAGTAGTTCGGAACTAATTTTCTGCCACTCCACCACAGAATTCTGTCCAAAGCTGATCTGGTTTTCTCGAACTTCGCTCCGAATAATCCCCTAAATTAAGGAATGGATTGAGATCTTGTGATTAGGGAAGATGAGAAAATTATTTTACATTGTACAATTCATACTATGCTTCAAATGCTTTCAGAATATCAAATTTTTGGATGAAACTGTTGCACAATGCGCCGGATGTGACTGCGACCCTAGCCAAGAGGGAAATCCAAAATTATTCAAAGCATATTGCAAATTTTATATTTTTGAAGTTTAAGAATTTTAACTGTAGTTAAAAAAACTTGAAATGAAGAGCTTCTGCGGCAAATTAGAATGAAATCCGCAAGGTAAAAGGAAAGTAGGAAGGCCACCAATAATCTAAAAATAATTGCAACAAATAGAGTCAGATGGCCCAATCTAGTAGACGTTTTTTGCTCCTAAAATCAGAGATAAGCGGGAACTTTGATGAAATAAACTAACTCATAGCATGCATCGATACATACTTAACCCATTAGAATGCATCGATACATACTTAACCCATTTCTAAAATCGTTAGTTGAGCTGACCATTATTTTATTATTTTGGGAAAGGTCAAAATAGATAGAAACCAAATAATTAGGATTACTGTTTTAAGAATTATGAAACAATTAGAATTTAACTATAATAAGTAGCGTATATTTGATATTCTTCCACTATTTAATCGTAACAGATACATAGCTGAAGATAGATTGAAGGCATTGCTTGCGCTTAATAAAACTGCATCTAAATTTGCAATATTCTGGTCTAATTTTATATCATCGCGTGGCCGTATACATGTTTTGTATAAAACTTTGCTAATTCCAAAATCAATCGCTTTCCATTCACCTGGCATTTCAAAGTCAAGGTTATTTTCATTTAAGTTTACACAAAATCCCAAATTCATTTTTTCATATAATTTAATACTTCCGTAGTCGATTTGCTGTATACAAAAAACCTAAATTAAGCGTTCCATGCAATATTCCGTAACGGCTGATGCTAATCAATACAATTTGAACTTGAAAGTATTATTTGAATGTAAGCCAAAATACCAACTTATTGGTAAATTAATATGTCCTCTTTTATATAATCATTCTGCGGTAACACAGTCACAGATATTTCGAGCGCCAATATAATTCAATTGCAGGAATTTATCGCAGCTCATTTAGCAATTATTAATCATATCCACAATGACCATAAATTCAATATGAAAAATATTGTGTTGGTTCAAACATATGTATGACAAAATGGGTTTTTAGCATTGGTATATTTAATTAACAGTTTTTTAAATTAAATTTAAGTACACAGTTGTAAGTATTATAGGAGTTCTGATAAAATGGGACATCTCAACCAACTTATACATGGGTATATCTAATCCCGCGATAAACATTCGGTTTATAACTTGTTTCCATAAACCAGATTTTTTTTTATCAATCGTTTTTTTGTAATCGTTATCTTTAATTATTTTGAGTAAATTCAGTTTAGTTGTTGTGAATATTTGTGAGATATTGGATTTTTTTTATTATATATATTTGTGTTGGTTTATTGGTTATTGATCTGAATTATCGCGGCGGATCTTTAAATATAAACAAAGCCATATTTGAATGTGTAATAAGACAAAATAGAAACTTTTATGTGTTGGAATTTGTAATTTAAAAAATTTTACTGGATTAGCTATACAGAAAAATATAAGCCTACATTTTATTATTTATGGCTTTCGATGGAAATATACAGTGACACTCTCAAAACTATTCGTCACACCTAATATGCCATATATTATCTTAATGCAATATAATCACGCGATTTTAACAGAACATTTGGAATGTGTATACATACTATGTAAGTTTAGTAAACAATTTTAATTCAATTTCTCGATACACCCTAATCTATATATACGTACATAATATAGTCTATAATTATATTAACGTCGTCTTTGGAAATTCCGCATTAATAAACAAAATTTCTTGGTCTTATTAATTTGATAATTGGCGTTAATTTAATTATTGTCTCATAAATTAAATTCGATGGCATTTTTGAAAGATATGCTTGGAAAGTAATATTATATTTAAATTTCACCATTTCACTCAATCATAATTTAATAATATAAGAAAGTTCGGATTTAATCAACTAGTATATCCAATTTTTATAAGGGCTTTCTTTAAACAATTAAATCAGGAATATACTGATAATATTTATTTATACAATTTTAAAACTGGACACTCTTTACTATTTAGGTCGCAGGAATAAAAATGTCAAGCAAAATAATTTTCATTAATATGCAACCACCTTACCATGTCTTATTAATAACAATCTTTCATAATATTATCTTATAAGTGAATGATGTGCAACATACGTTTGAATGACGACTAAATATTGATTGATATATAAGAGCCTTCAAAAATGTTAAATTCATTTATTAAGTCTAGAAACTGGTATCTAAGTCTGCAGATTTGAATTTGGATTTTGCAGGTAATAATTTGGGAGTATGGAGCAAAGCAATTTAGTTTGAAGTAAATGTTAGACACAACTGAGAAATCTATATACTCGCATGAGTTCTGTATGGTAGCGTTCCTCGATATTGAGGTCAGAGGTAATTTTGGAAGGATTGTCATTCCTTGTGGAGGACTACCCTGTAAGCAGGTAAATCCATCATTTGCTTTTGAATAGAACGGTCAACTCTGTGCTGGAGAACCACCATTAGGAGATGGCTGGTTGGGGATACTCCGTTTATCCTCTTCTCTGGAACATCGCGATCAATGGACTACTATTGAAACTGCATGATTTCTTATGCAGATGGATAGTAAGCTTAGTTGGAAGCCTAATATTTTGGAAAGAGTAAACAAGGCTACTGTAGCTATGTACTCATGCAGGAGCGCCATAGGGAACATATGGGGACTGAACCGTAGCTGCTACACTGGCTTTTCATCGCCGTTGTGAGACCTATACTTATGTATAGTGAGTGTGAGATGGCCAACGTTTGAGAAAATACATCGACACGCGTCTTAGGGATTCGCCTTACTTCTTCCGGTCGATAATTTTGGTAAGCATATGGTGACCAATACGACTTCGCCGCTATTAGCTGTATCACAGAGGAATTGTCTTTAAACAGGTAATGATAAGTAGATCGCAAGAGAAAGAACTGGCGACTATACTACACCTAAAATTTGAAATTGCAAATGAATAATAATTAAGTACGTCTCGGTATTAAAAGTTGTTCGTGATGCCAGTGAGTGTATTTGCAACGTTAAAATAGATCAATTGATTTACATAATTATGTTGAAAATAAAGATATCTGGGAATCAGCTGCATCCATTTTTGGATTCGTGTTTTGGATTCGTGTTTGTTTGTATGATGTAAAAGATAAAGTTAATTCCGTAAATATAATCATGTCGAAGGAGTTATCTTTTGATAAACCTGTAACTGAATCTTTCTTTCGTAATAACAAATTATAGAGAAATGCACTGTGCTCATCAGCTGTTTCAACAAATGATGAAGCCTATCTCGACATAAATTTGGTTAACTATTTATCATGTCAGTTTAAGGATAATACGCAATCTCATTTCTAGGATACTCAAGGGAGTATGTTAAATACGCCCCAGAATTAGACGAGCGCACATTTGTCACTACACATTTATTGATGGGAAATTCAATCTAAAGAAATAGGATAGCACACATCCACTAAAGTAGCACAAATGACGCACAAATATATGTTGTTTTGCGGGGTGAATGATTAAAGTCAAAATTCGTGATGTAGTTGTGTTAAATTGGGATAGCAAAACTCACAACGTTATATCTTATGTATGTACACAATATATTCACATATCTAAGTAAATTATAATCATTTATAAGTAATTAAGTAATTATCTCGTATGAAAACACTAAATATGTTAATTGAAAATCCAAATATCTTAAGATAATACAATACATACGAAAATATTGATGTACTCACCGAGCAACCATATTTGAGAGCAATCCCTTGCAGTGTATCACCCTTTTCGATCTCGTGTCTTATTAAGATATCATTATTCCTTACATGATTACATGTACTACCGTATTTTTTAAGAGATCGCCCCGATTCACGTATCGATTGTTTTTCACTAAAGAAATGGTCATCATCCATTTCAGACCCGATTTTTGTAAACTGAAAACAGAGAGATAAATTGTATGTATACACAAAACACACACAACACCAAAAAAAATATTTTTTTTTTTTGCTTTTCAACTAGCTAGATATTTTTTGTGATTATATAAAATGGAAACACAATTATAGCTCTTTATTAATTGAATCACTATATAAATTTTATTTATTTGAGTCACACACAGCAAGAGGAAAATATTTTATTAAATTTTTTTCGCGAAGTCGACACACACCACACAAGAGAAAGGTGAAATTTTTGATTTTTTATTTGGAATATTTTGACATAACACAAATTTCCTATAAAATTCCCAAATGTCACATGCTTATCGCGAAATCCGATTAATATCGAACGTATTAATATCTAAAATCAAGAAACAAAACAAGTGGCTCAATATTTTCTTGTGCACACGAAGCATTGTAATTCACAAACATTTTTTGTTTAAAAATAAAAATAATGAATTATACGAGCAGTCGAGCACTGATAAGGGTAAACAGCAGCGTAGATAATTATGTACATACTTTATTCATATATACAACATTGATTTATTTTATCGAAAAGAACGGAACTAAGTATTATTAATATGTATATAACTTTAAACTTTAATAAGATCATGCGACGCCAGACGCGGAGAATTTTCCTCTTGCACAGCGATGGTCATGTGTATATTACCTTGATTTCTGATGGTGATCGAAAGTTATAATAAAATGTTGACAGGTAATTTTTAATTTGCTCCATGTTTACGCACAAAAAAAAAAACTAATTTGATTTAATATATTTCATATTTTTTTTAAATTTTATTTAATCTCACTTATTAACACATAATTTAATTTTAACTCTTCTGTTTGGATTTAGATTGCTAATGACCAAAATAATCGAATTTCCAAATGATAGTACGCTAAAATAGCTAGCTACAGAACTGAAATAGATGCTGTATGACGTACCATTTTTTGTTTTTTTCCAAATATTTGACCGACGCGAGTTGCTTAGTCTACATTCAATTTTATTATGAACTGTCGCGCAAATCGTGAAACTTTCGCATTTTTCTGCTTTATTATTTATATTTGCGCTATAATCTAATATTTTTGATCTTTGAACGAGCACCGTTTATCTATTGTTCCTTTGTTTCATTTAAAACATAAAGTTTATTTATTTGGTTGATTTTTGAATAGATTAAATTTTAAAATAATAACAATAGTTCGATGAATAAAACGCACTCATTTTTTATCCGACTATCGAACACCAATAGACTATCACTATATCGCGAGAGTTAAGGTTCACGTTCTATATACATTCCGGATAGATAGTTTAATTTACTATCGGATACATTGAATTTTTTTTATACTGTGGCAAAATTAGTAGATTTTGATTTTAACTATATCAATATAATTACGATAACCGATCTTTATTAGTCAGTTCAAACTCATCATATCTACTATCGGAATGCAGCTTAACTGTCTGAAAACCGCGTGGCAATACTACAGTATATGATTGTAAAATTAACTTGAATTTTAATTGAATTAAATATTTCTACAAATTTAAATCATCAAAATAAATAAATTTGACTTTTTTCAAAATTTAGATATCTGGAAAAATATTTGTGGCTGGCGATTCCGATTAAATTGAATCGAATTATGAAAATCTGTGTGATTTAGAATGATAGTTATTCATCGTTTGAATCTGACACTTTTAAACAAGCCTTGAACAAGTTCACAATATCGATAGAAATATAGAAGAGATGTAGTTTAAAAAATCTAAGCTCTTAATATAAAATAATTGTTTATTATTCGTCCAAGTAGTGATTGACGTTTTTAATTTAAAGTCAAAATAGTTAAACATAAATCCATCTAAACAAGTCAAATATTACTATCACGATATGTGTCATGATAGTAAGAACAAAAATTACTTTACATTGTACGTTCTGTCAGAAACTGCAACAAACTTCACACATCATAAATACTATTTCTGTCAAATTCTTCATCATTTATTGTTTTGATTTTCTTCGACACACTCATCATTTTTATGATTATAAGTTTTTAATTTTATTCAATTTATTTTATTGTATTTCATTTTAATTAAAATAATAAACTTCATGAAAATTGCAGTTTACGTGTAGACATAAAATTAAAATCAGGAACAAAGAGAATTGTATAATAGTTAAGTTGACAAAATGTCTTATCAATTGTATCGTAACACAACGTTAGGCAATACATTACAGGATAGTCTGGATGAATTAATACAGGTAAGAGAATTATGTGGTAAATTTTGTATGACTGGATATTTTTATAGTGGTTATCTTTTAATTTTTTGAGGTTATAATTAACACGATTTCAGGGATTTTGATCAGTTTGTTCTTCGCTCACCACCCCTATGTTTAACTTTGGTCGTTGCTGTGTTTTTGGTTTAGCGGTTATAGTAAATTACCATACCGATGTATACCTACTTGTGTTCAATTTGATTACAAATGAAATTACTGTTATCGCTTCTAGATATTTGCATTAAAAATAAATTAAACATGTAAGATTTATCGAGAATGTTGGGTTTACGTAAATTAATTTTCTCCATATGGGGTCTTGTTTAATGAACTGGGTGACGTTGAAATCGTGCTAGAGGCAGACGAGATTAATCCATTTAATTTTCATTACACCCAAGAGATCGTCAATAAGGATGCCTTGGCTATCGTGACCATCATTCAGAGATTGATCTAATTTTCGTTTTAGTTTCAGTACATTTGGCCGAGCCAGTACATTGCATAGAACTAGATACATGATACCGATCCCTTTTAAGTATGCATTAGGATATAATAGTGAGCGACTGGTTGAAGTCAACAAATAGGTCTTATTCCCAGTGGCACGTGGTTTTTACAGTAACGATATTAAAAGACAATGTCAAAACACAGTTCTGTACACACATGAAAAGAGAGCTTCAAATGTTCGGTATATCAATTTCTTGCCACTGCTAATTTTTTGCAAAAATATAGAATTTATATAACACAATAAAGTTTGGCAAACAATTTAGTTTTAAAATACCACAGATACAGCTGTATTTGCAAAATAATTTCTAATTTCTGTTTTAATTTATATTGATCGATTTATATTGCTATCGAGAAAGAAATGAGTTAATCTCATCGACATTTCGGGAAGGGACATTCAATATTTGCAGACATCGTCTTAAAATGACTGCGAGAGGCTTAAACATTTATATAATTTGTGTATCGTGAGTGGTCGGACTTTAAATTCAATAGAAAATTTAACTTGACTCTTTAAGTAAACTTATGAATAAAACCTACATTTAGCTTGATTATCTTAAAAATAAAACTACTAAATCTCTTAACTAAACATTATTTTACTTATAGTATGGCCAAATTACACCACAACTAGCATTTAAAGTGATGCTGCAATTTGATAAGGCGATTAATGCAGCACTCTCAAGTCGTGTAAAGGCACGTGTTACCTTTAAAGCAGCCAAATTAAACACCTATCGATTTTGTGATAATGTTTGGACCCTAATGTTGAACGATGTTGAATTTCGGGAAATGCACGAATTTGCCAAAGTTGATAAAGTGAAAATTGTGGCGTGCGATGGGAAAAGTAATAATAACAACGAAACAAACTAACACTGAATAAAAAACATTTTTTTTATTAATTTCAGATACATGTGTTGATGAGGCTGAGACTAAACGATAATAAATATTTTTTAAAATAAGTTTTAATTAAATAATAACAATATGTTGTTTTTGTTTAAAAAAATTTAAATTAATAAAAGTATGAACATTTTTAGCCTTAATGTTTGTAAATATAGTTTGGATTTATTTCGTATGCTCTATTCTCTTCTATTCAATCTTGGGTTCATTATCAATAATATATAAATTTTAATTTATTATAAATAATTTTAAATTTAATAACAAATATTAGTGAATTCAATTGTTTTTCGTTTCAAGAAATATATACCTATATTATATAATCTCATAAATATCAAAACAACAAGTATTGAAATTAAATCGCTATTAGAGCCGCCTTTTCGAAAAGCAGTAAATTAAGTTAATCTTATAATTAATCAAAGGAATAATATACATTTAGAGCACAAAACATCTAGCAATTTCATAGACATAAAATAATTACATTATATTCCCTATAACGTACATAATTTAATAATCTTATATGTATATACAATGAAAGAGATCCTAAAATTTATTAGATGTATTCAATTTATTAACTATCAATTGCGAATTATTTTTAAAGAAATAATAATAATAATTTTATGAAATTTTGTAATTATTATTACAATAATTATAATATATGTATGCACATCATAATACACATATATTTCAAATTGTTTTCAGTGAAGCGAGAAACTATTAATAGTTTAATGATTTAATTAAATAAAATAATTTTGAAAAATTTAGATTTTTATTTTTATTTATTATTATTATTATTATTATTATTATACGTTTTACAAGCTCACAATAAGCTCAAACATCGAATTAAAAATCAGTGAGGCTCTCAAGATTAGTTCCGAAAGACCGTAGTTTGTTGATTAAAAAATACTTTCAGGAGCATACAAATTTATTCGTGCGAGAAGTTAGGCACAACCGATACGAGAATTTTAAATATTACGTACAAAAACTGCGGATGCTACATCTCATCGATGATCCAATCGTTGCAGGTTTAATAAATTACAGCGACCATGGTAAAGTGGCAGGATATAGTCAGTTATCCGTAAAGACGGTAGACATCGGAGTGCACATAAAATATACTGCTTTTGAACACCTCAATTCGCTTGGGATGACTGTGATATGCTCGTGCCCGTAGATGCGTATTCTAAAGTAAACCGTACAAAGGAGATTCACAGTGCAGTTAGCGAAATTGAATCACACAAAAAAACTTTACAATTCCTAACATAATATTTGCGTTTTGGATGATAACGTTATTGTTTCTGGTAAAGCTAGCGTTGAACGAACACATTATATACCTAGATCGGACAGGAGCTCAATCAACTCAGCTTCGATGTATAGACGATATGCAAAACAGTTCAGCGGATACGATAAATTAGAGTCTTACACTTGCTCACTATCGTTTGTAGTGATAATTTTAGATATGCGTCCCATAATTTTAGATACACATTCCAGTTAATTTCAGATTTTGCTTGATTTAGTTTCTATTATTTTAAAACTAATGGCTGACGGCCATTTAATTTAAAAGTAATCGCTAACGGGCAAAACTTTTCCAAACCATCACTTACCTAAAACCTTTCAATCAATCTTTCAATCTCTCCTGCACAATTCATGACTAAAATCGATGGAATACCCTTGCGACCAGCACCTTTACCGGCATCAACTTGGAACATGCAATCTCGAAGTTCTTCCTAACCGAGGCACGAGAGCCTCGAGATTTGACCGCGAGAGTCATTGTCGGTTCGTAAACTAATTCAAACAGTTTACATATTTCAGAGGGTTGATCCCTTGGTAAGCCATGGACGACGGAAAACCAACTACCTTTCTCTTACTGTTCATAAAATGCCAGAACTCTTTAGGACTCGATGTCAGTTCCTCCTCGATTCTCACTATTATATATTGATTGTACAAACACCAGCGCAAATTTTTAAATACTTTACGGGCTGCCCGTGAAGATGACTACCTTTTAAATCGGCCTCGACTCCTACTCTGAAACAAACATACATCATGTCGGCAAGTTTTCGCCCATTCGGTATCAACTTGGTAATTACGGCATTCGATAGACCAAAATTGTACAACCAAAATTATAACATACCGTTGGGGTTGATGCCTCTGCGCAACAATCACGAATTTGATCCGCGTTGAATTGTACTCCACTTGATTCTTTACAATCTATACATTTAAAACCTGTCTACGGTGTTTCAATTTGTAATATTCTCAGAAATGGAGTGTGGTATTTAGAGTAAACTGTATTGTTGAAATTACGTATGTTCAAGTACATACCTCCTGCGAGGAATTCACATAAATCGTCCAGATATTGAAAGAAAAATCGTTAGATGAGTTGATTACATTTATAAAACCGAACTCGTGTTTTTGATTGATATGGGGCCAGAAGCGTCCGTGATTATTTCGTAGTCATAAAATCCTTCAACTTTCGTATTTAAGTTTAATTTGATCGCGCCTAACGGCACTAATCTAAAGTTTAAATATTGGACTATGTAAGAATTTGATTTCGAAGTTCGAAACGGTCGTTATACAACGGATTCGTATTGTCGATTTGTTTGCGATCGGATCGTTATCGAGAAAACGAGATCCTTTAATATCTCGACAATTTTATTTATACATAATAAGTTAAGCACAATGAAACTCATTGCTTGGAGATATCCCGAAAATTAGTTCCTGACAAGCGTATGATAATCATAGCTGATTTTGTAAGCATTAGGTTATGAGACATACTCTTAATATGTCGGTGGTAGACTGAAGTGTGCGAGCATATCACCAATTCTAATAGAGCTTCTTAATATTCCGAAGAGAGATTTATGAGTGTGATGTTTGGTTTTAGGAACCATCCGTCCGTTGCTCAGCTTTTTCAAAGATTGTCACGGACTACGATCATTTGATAATTCTTTCACCCCTTGCGTTAATGGTGTTAATACTTCTGACGCTGTTTTTGTTCAGCAATGGCTTAACGGTTAAGAAGCATTATGGTGCTAGTGACTTGGAAATTTTGACTGTTTAATTGGATATTAATCATTGTTTGTGAGGAAAACACATAAGAATTTTGAAATTTTTTTAAACACCTGCCAATGGCTTTTTTAAAACTAACAAAAATTGTGTAAAGCTTACAATCTAGAAAATATAATATCTTGGTCCTTAACCTATGTTACATACATATTGTTAGTACTTAGTAGACATGAATAATAATTAATTAATTTAAATGTGTGTTTGCTCAACCATATATAGTTTGTAGTTACTTGTGTCTTAATAGTTCCCTTGCTAATTCATTGAGATGTGTTGTTACCAGTTTCGAAGGGTACTTCAAACTGTGTGCTTGTATCGTATCTTTGACCGTCCGTTTTAATCCCAAGACCTTTATGAATGTTGCGATTTCTATATTTGATTCGCCTGTACAGAATTCTATATGTCTGTAATCTGCGCGTAGGAGGGATTAGGATCGATTGAATCTTGCATTCTTAGAAAAGTTTTGATTTTCTTCCAATCAGTGTTTTGATTCAAGTGCTTTCTCCATGTCAATTGTCAACCTTTTATCAATATGACCCAAGTATTGGACCCTTATTTATTGAGGGATGGTGACAATATTTAATTTCACCGTTGGACATGTAAGTTTATTCGACGTAAATGTTATATGTGTTGATATGTTTTCATTCGCATTTATCCGCCATGTACTTTGCCAATTCTCAATTTTGTATAAGTGATCAGTGATGCATAAGTTATGTAGTTTCAGGATTTTTGTGTGAAAACATAATAGCTATACCATCTGAAAATGCTGATGTGACAACCTTATCAGTTTTTGGTAGATTGGTGTGTGCACCTGCTTAGTACATTTTGATGTTTAAATTATCAATTTTATTAATCATTCATTATTATACATACATATGTACATACAATAAAAATAAATTTTTGTTTTAATTTCTCGATACCAAATCAACCATTCCAGCACTCACATGGTAAAATACACGAAAAATTGTCTTACATCAGTGCCAGACAATTGTGTGTGTGTGTTTTACTATTGAATCCTTGGCAAAGTCAACTAAAATTTGGTATCATCTAAGAACATTAGAATTTGAATGAAACGTGATTCACAAGATTTTAAATAAACGCATTTGAATGGACATAGTTTAACCGTGCTAACAAAATCATTAAATTTTGACAAATTCATCCTTTGCTTGCTTCGCCTCAAATTTCTAGGCGCTTAATAATTTGAATAAAGTTCTAAGGGACAAAATGCGTATGAAAAGATTTGAGTTCAACTAACATTTAGGCTTGAGTACTAGTAAGGTTTGAGTAACTTACTTTCTTACACCATCCCGGTTTACGTAGTCATATAGACTTTATGGTTTATATAGCATGATTACACGCCTCCTGATAAATCACGATAATAGATACAACCATGAATTAGTCCATTAAAAATCCATTTTAAATGAATAATTCTTAAAAATATGTTCGTCCGCATTATCCTGTATACATTCATATATGTATATACATATGTATATACATAACATATAGCCAGCATATATTACAGTTATTTTATGTATAAAAGCGTACAAAATATGTTCATAACATTTACATATCATATAAACACTAAAAATAATTTAAATCAAAATGGTAAATAACTAAAATACTATTATTACGACCAGGTGGTCGTCGAAATATTTTCAAGAGTTTGGGTTAATATGTTGTACATACATATATATGCTGCTCGTATACAACTATAAAACTTGAATGTTTATTTAAAAAAATAAAAACAAAACACTACAATAATAATTAGTATAATTGTAAAAAGTAATGAATTGTTTATAATTTATAAAAGTAATAACAAGTTAGTATAATAATCATAATAGTTAGACTAAGTACTCGTATATATGTATGTATACGATTTAAAGTGGGTGATAATTAGTAAAACTATATTTATAAATTTTAATTTGTTGGGATAGTTTTTTGCTAAAATTAAAATTAAGATCAATTTAGTACGTATATATGGAGGCTTAAATCGCACATAAAATGTGTCAAAAAAAATAACTTAAACCTATTCACAATCGTTTGGAGTAGTGTAAACTTGATCTTCAACTTCTTTCAAACTAAAACGATTACTATATATATTTCGTTGGATCGCTTGGCTGACGACCCGCATCCGTAAAAAAATAATATGCTTATCGGCATGTGGAACGTTTAGCACTTAGAAAACCAGCATTGGAAGGTTTAATCACATGCATGAAGAAATATCGGCTGGAACTCGTTGCTCTTCAAGAAACTCGCTGGCCTAAAAGTGGAGGCCATGTGTCCCAGAGCTATACGTTGCTCTACAGTGGAGATGACCTCGGAAATCTAGGAGCTGGAATGCTTCTTGCTCCGCAGGTAAAGAAGAGGCTGTTTTGTATTTACAAGCAATCAATAACCGATTGTGTAAACTTCAATGCTGCTCAACAGTTATAGTGAAAGTCAAACCCAAGAATGAGTGGTTTGGTGACGAGTCTTGTCTTGCAGTTGAGCAACAAAATATAGCCCATAGTGAAGTGCAAAAATATATCACAATCGCGAGGAGAAACAAGGCTGTTCTTGCTTGGAGGGCAATTAAGCAAATTTGTAGACGGAAAAAGCGAAGAAAGAACAATAACTCAGCAATGAGCGCAGTTTGCGTTACTGGATTGTAGACGCATACTGCTTTACAACGTAAGATGAATAAGAAGCAATCGAGAGTTCAACAGGTTAGTCACAAATTACAAACAGATTTTCAAAAATTAGAGCAGAAAGTTCTCTCGACCTAAACGAAAAAGTGCATAATTTGGAGCAAAAAGTTGTTGACAATAACGGAGAAGTGCAAAATTTGGAGGAGAATTTTCTAGGCTTCTAGGCGGAGCTTTTATCTGAAGAGTTGACGGGAGTTGGAGGAGAAAGATATAGACTGCGTGAAAGAAGTTCGATACGTCAAATTAGATGGAACAACATCCCCAGTAGAGCCCAGGCAGAACACGTGATGGAATTTAAGATATTATAGAATTCAATAGAACATCATCTTTCGTATAATGTTGATATTTTAACTAGAAGCGGCGATCAAGTGGTTCATCAAGTGGTTGGAACAGGGAAAACCGGCAATCAGGTTTATAGTGGCTCTTAAAGGTGGAGGGCGAAGAAACAGTGGTTGTAGTAACAGGAATGTTGAACAAGTTGAAGACGAGTAGAATCGTGAATTACTGTAAAGCGAGCGTCGTTTGAACCACGAGTTTTGGCTAAAACGAACGGATAAAGAAACAAGAAATCAGTCGGACTACAGGAAGTCTGCAGGTACGGAGCGGTGTGGGGCCGATATGGATGGGAATAATTGTGTTATACCCTTGGATACACGAGCTCCTCGGACGATTGCCCGATAAAATCTAATTAAGGAAACAGTGCAACAGTGGATGGGTTGACGTTACGAACGGCCACAAGATATGTGCCGTCATTAGGGGCAAGAAAATTGCGACAATAAGTAACGGCAAGCTCGATGATTGTAAATAACAGTAATTTCAAATTAAAAGAATTAGTATCGCGTAACAATCTGCAACGGAAGAGGCATTTAGCACCATAGTGGCAACCTTTATGGGATGGACCAAATATAGTCGACGAGTTTTATAGGAAGTAAACGAAAAAATGAAAGTTAAAAGTGATATTAAAGTGTAATAAAGTGATTATTGTGGAATAAAGAAAATAGTATTTTATGGCTAGTTCTGAAATAAATAAACTAAATTAAATTGGGGGGTTTTATTCTCAATCCAGTGATCGAACCTTGTTTAATAAGGCTAAAACGTATATATTATGATCATATGCCTGTTGTTTTCATTTTATCCAATTTAAAATATCATCTCCTATCTTCTACTATATACGTATGTCACACACATGTGATTTTGAATTTCTTCGGCATTTGTGTTTTAAAAATTTAAGACTTGGGCCATAAAAAAATTGTTCGAATTTCGAATTGTTCGAATTGTTGGAATTTCGATAAACTTCATCAATATTTGATATCGAGTCAAAACTAGTTTACAATTTGATATTAAAAATTTGAATTCAAGTTTCCAAGACATTTAAAATTTGCTAATTGCTAACCGTATTCATTTTAAAGTAGCTAAATTCTTGAAATCAACTAATTTAACCGAATGAACTCTAAGTCTTTAAAAAATTGAACGCGATGGTATTCAAATTTTAGAAAATTGAAGAAATACATCGAAATATCCCGTTGCCAGAGTAAGTAGCATTCTTGCTTTATTATTTGGGGGTCCTGATTCCCGGTAGTGAATAAAAACATGGTTGAATACTTTTATTAAATATTCACCGAGCGGCCATTCGTAGCATTGAGTCCAGTTTGTACCAGCCCATTATCTAAATTGCAAAGTAAAAATGGAGTACGGATAAAGGATCTTTCCATTCCTATATGTCAATAGTAAAGGGAGTTACCAAATTATTAATTTTTCCATTTTCATTTATAAGCCTAACACGCAATCACAGCTTTATAAGGCTTCTTATAAGAAGCTATAGTTTTTTTTGTAGATAGCTACATCCGACTCAGTATATAAGCCGAGTCTATGTAATTAAAATGTTCAGTCGACACAACCAACGTGTTAAGTGAATTCAACTCAATCTTACAAACCTCTACTTTCTTCAATGTCAATTAGATTAGTTTTATGTGGTCATAAATATCATTCTTACTAAAAATGGTAAATCCTCTATTTTCACGAAGTAAATCGATTTTGCTTTGAAAATTAAATTAAATATAGTTTTCGTGCTTATTTCCAAAAATTTAGTTCCTTAAGGTACTATAATCATAAAAACTTTTACGAATTTTATAATTGCGGGTTTCAGTATGATGTTGAAAATTTACTTATGAAAGAAAGGATTCCGCAGTATCACGTAAATGATTTTTACACTTATATCAAGCATGCACTATTTGATGGCCAGATATGAAATATTGCTGCCACAAATAAAATGTGAAACTCAGAACAGCTTCTGAGTGGAATGAATATGGCCGCACTGGGCAGTAGTGTAGTTAGATAGATAATTTGGAAAACTTATAAATGGCGCATTCATCAAAGCTGTTAATGACAAATTAAAGACATGTTCGAAAAATCATAAATAATTTCCTTGACGGCCTTATACTGAGTCTCGCAACAAACAACTGGATTTGGAACCAAGTCATTTTGGGATGTCAACCCAAACTTCCAGACCCAGAACACAAGATAGAAACTCTTGTCAAAACTGAACGTTTTGACGAATGACGAAAGGGAGGCGAAACTTTTATAGTACAACAAATATGCTGCGGTAATCAATACTAATTTTTAGTGACACTTTCGTACGTCGCAAGTCGAGGTTAACCTGTATACTCGTATAACTATTGTGTTTATTTATTATTCATATATGAATGAATGGATTAATATAAATATAGTATATACACCAAATTAATTATTAATATTTATATTTACATATTATACACAAATTTGTTTTGTAAAATTAAATTTAGCTCATTATTTTGTAAATCTAAATATCAGTAAATAATAAACAAATCAAATCTCGGTTGTTATTTTTATTTAAATATTAACAATCAGTCTATAATTAATTTGTTATTTATAGATTAAATTGCAAATATTTTGGATTTATACCTTAGGCGATATTAGTTTAGTAGAATATTCTTATGATATATGACGAGTATGTGCTGTATATGTATTTAGACATAATATTTACTATTCGAATTAATTTACATATATAATTAACTGCAGTTGAACGAATTTTACTTAGATTTTTCTGTGAACTCCTGAGATAATAATATGTGTATTCCAGGTGTTCGACATTGTAATGAAGTTTACATGAAGGTTTTATACTAAACCAATTAAAGAAACTAAGGGAGCTGCACTGATTACGAAGTTGTTGTACATTTTGAGCAGCAGTACAATCTTCTACAAACTAGTCGTTTCTGGTTGTTTTTTTTCACTATATGTACAATTAGAGACTGTTGGGCGGGCGCATAGTCAATCAAGGGTTTTAGATCTGTCCAAACTGGAAACTGAATACACCCGCATTTTTCTTATTCAAAAATGTAAAATTCACCATTATGGATCATTATGGTTATAAAAATGCGCATTGAATTTGGAATAAATTCTAGATTGAAATATGGAATAATTCCAGAATCAAATATGGATTAGTTTCAGATTGGAATATGAAATTTTTTTGGCTTAACTACAGATAGGAATGTGGAGTATTTAATGATAGATTAATTCAGATTATGAATGTATTTGAGGCATTTTTCTTTACAATATTATAGTTTTATCGATTGTGGGAAATATTGATATGTTTAACGTGTACCTGTGTAGCCTAAGTCATCAACCAGATTTAATTGTCGTCTCTGAAATATGGATTTATTCACATGAGTGCCCAGGTTATAACTTGCCAAATTATTGTTTCGTGGCTTGCTGCAATGATGATTACAGATCAGGTGGGGTTGGTGCTTTTGTACATAATAATTTAGTAATGAATTCTTTTCGGTGTTATAATTGGTCTACAGCTGATGTTCTTACTTTAGATGTCAAATTAGGCAATCTTGGTTGGACCTTTGTTTGTATCTATAAGTTTTGTAATAGTGATATTAATCTTTTTTGCAGAGACTTGGAACGGTTACTGCAAACAACTAGGGCTAATAACATGGTTATTTTGGGTGATATTAACATTAACTTATTAGACAATAATGCATCTTATAATTAACTGACCTTGCTGGCTTCTTTTGGCTTTCTTAGCCTAATAAATGATCCTACCAGACTATTGTCATGTCTTGATCATGTTTTTGTCAAGTCCCATATCACATTTAATTTTGCAGTTGAAAACTTACCGATTCACCTCTCTGATCATAACCTTATCAAACTACTAATTTCGTCATCTCCGAAGTGTGCAGCCCAAAGTGCCTGTACTTCAGATAATTCAAGGATAGACTATGATCAACTTATTTTATATCTGCAATTCGAATCATGGGATGCGGTCTATTGCGAAACAAATTGCAATGTTGCGTTTATGTTTTTTTTTAATATTCTAAAGACGCACATTGCACAGTCTAGGGTATGTATCACCGGTAATAAATTAAAAAAATTGAAACCATGGATGAATTATTTTCTACTTGCAAAGATGAACACCTTAAAGAAACTGTCTAAGAAGTTAAGACATCATCCAAATAACGCTAGATTAGGTAGAGTTGTCAATAAACTATCGAAAAATGTAAAAGCAATTATAAAATCGATGAAAACTCGTTATTATAAAATGAAATTCGTATCGGCACGTAACAATTCTAAGCTTACATGGCAAATTATTGATGATGTTTGGGGTAGAAATATAAAAGCAAAACAGATTGCAGATATCTGCAAGCATCAATCTGATACAATTATTACAGATTCTCAACAAATATGTACTGAGTTCAATACGTTTTTCCTAAACGCCCCTTTAGCCATTAGCTCTGGTTTCGAAAATGTCATTTCAGCTGCTAATCATAGTGAATTTACCCGTTATATCTATGGTACGTTTACATCACCTAGCACGTCTTGTTTTTTTGATAGAATTCACGCCATGGACATCTTGTCTGAAATAAATAAATTAAAAAACAAGCCTTCTAAAGGTATCGACGGCATTGATAATCTAGTAATTAAGAAGTGTTCCTGGTATCTAATAGAAGTATTGAAGTACCTATTTAATTTAAGCTTAGATACTGGAATATTTCCTGATGTTTTAAAATTAGCAGTCGTGGTTCCAGTTCATAAAAAAGGTGATGTACTGCAGTTGAACAATTATCGACCGATATCGCTCCTAAGCACATTCTCCAAACTATTTGAGAAAATGATTAAATGCAGACTAATTAAGTATTTAAATAAAATTAATTTCTTGCATCCTAATCAATTTGGTTTTACAACAGGTAAATCTACCGAACAAGCGCTATTGCACCACGCTATTGCACCACCTCATGTTTTTTTAGCTATCAATAATTCCCAAAAACCTACATCATTATTTCTCGATATTTCAAAGGCGTTTGACACTGTTGATCATTGTATACTTTTAAGTAAATTGTTTAATTTGGGTGTAAGAGGTAAAATTTATAATTGGTTCAAAAGTTATATTAGTAATCGTCGCCAAGTTGTTAAAATAAATGATACGATTAGTGACCCCGGTAATTTAAGCTGTGGCGTTCCTCAAGGCTCAGTTCTTGGACCATTATTATTTATCATTTATATTAACTCTGTTTTTGAGAGCAACCTCTTGGGCAATGTGACCGCATTTGCAGATGACTTAGCTTTGTGTTATACATCTACAAACCCCTTGGAGGTCAAATGCTTACTGCAAACCGATTTAGCCACTCTCAGCAAATGGTTTTACCACCACCGCCTTACAGTGAGTGATAAATCCAGAATTTTGCATTTCGGTCGTTCGTTCCCTGTCCCTGTGAAGTACCACATCGAGCAATATACGGGTAGCCTTTGTTCATCAAAATGTTTTGAATTGGTGTTGGTGGATGAATTTAAATACTTAGGTGTCACAATTGACTCCCAGTTGACCTGGAATTCTCATTTGGGGTGAGATTTATTTTTCTAGAATTGAGGCTCTGTATATTGCTCAAAAACGTATTATTAAACTAATTTATCGCCGTCCTTCTACCACTGCAACAATTCCACTGTTTCGTGAATTAAACCTGTTACCTTTGAGATATTTGTATGTGTATAAAGTTTTAAAAATGTTTTTTGTCCGCAGTGGTAGTTTTCATTTTCGCATATCTCATACACATAATATAAGAAATCCAAACATTTTTTCAAGGCTGCGTTGCAACAGTGAGGGGTTTAGAAGATTTTACTTATTTATGGCGCCATATTGGTTTCATAAATTACCCATAGAAATAAAGCTCATCCCTACTCACCGCAAACATTATTTCGAGAGTGAGGCCCGTAAGTGGTTGATGAATATTACCAATATTGAAACTTACTTTTAAATAGTAACAACTATCTCTCTGCAGTTAACTCGGGTGTTCGGCAGGGAGATGCTCTGTCCCCGATACTCTTTAATCTCATGTTGGAGTACATCTTTCGTAAAACTGAAACACTTCAGCGCAACATCTTATATCGCCAGTCCAATCAAGTGCTTGCATATGCAGATGACATATGCGTGATTGGACTGAATAGCAACGGAGTGAAAGAAATACTTGATCCGCTTGTAGAGTTTTCAGCTTCTGTTGGACTCCAGATCAATGAGTCCAAAACGAAATACCTGATCTCTGGTTTTAGAGACAATGGCACACCAGATTTTAGTACTGGCCACCACACGTTTGAGGGAGTGAGGAGGTTCAAATATTTGGGCTCTCTTATCACTCACGATAACAGTGTGGGTGAGGATATTAAAGTGCGGCTGGCAGCTGGCAGTCGTTCTTTGTATCCTCTAAGGCCACTGCTAAAATCTAAACACTTATCAAGTGCCGTGAAGCTGAAGCTTTACAAAGCGTTGATCAGGCCCGTTGTTATGTTTGGATGTGAAAGTTGGGCGCTGACGGATGAGTACGAGAGATGGCTCCTTACATTTGAGAGAAGAATCATGCGTGTGATTTACGGCCCTAAACGCGAAATAGATGGTACATACCGAGCTCTGTACAATTTCGAGATCAGAGATCTGATGAAGATCCCCGATATTGTACATGAAGTTAGATCTCAGCGAGTACGCTGGCTCGGTCACGTTCTGCGTGCTGATCCGGAACGAATTGTGCAGCGATCTGTGAAAGGAGAGCCACCATATGGTAGGCGCAGAGGTCGTTGCAGACGACGATGGCTCCACGATGTAGAGAACGACTTGGCCTCTTCAGATTGTCTAAGACAGTATGAAAACCAAGCTCAGGATCGAAACCGTTGGAGCCAGATTGTTGATTCAGTAAGGGGCCAGTAATGGCCTTTAACACTGTTATTATTATTATCTCTCTGTGACATTTAATCTATTTTAGTTTAATTTATTTAATTTATTTCATTTTTAATGTATTTTAATTATTAACTATATTTGAACTTGTGTTTTTTGTTTATATAAGCTTTTTGTAACGTCCCAACCAATCATAGTTTTTCTTTTTTTCTTTTCCACTTTGTAATTTGCTCCACTACAGGTTTAACTTACCTACACGGAGCTATAACTTTATTTCCTTATATTTATGTTTAAGTTTAATATTTGTAACAATTTTATAAAATTTCACTTGGAAATAAAGATAATGATAATAATAATAATAATAACTATTCTGATGACAGTGAAATTCATTTTAAAAATATAACAACAAATTACACTGTTAAATTTGGCAATGTTTCCAATTGGAATTTTATTTATACGAAAATTTGAATTTGAGGTGTTTTGTAAATTGTATGATGCTGATTATACATACTCGAGTACATACTCTGATAGCTCACAGCAACTGCTACCTTTGCGTTCATAGGAATTAAATTAGATTGAGCGGTTAGATTTTCACAGAATTTTGAAGTTTCGTGATTTTAACCCAATTTTAATCATTTTTACTGCCTTTCTTAGAGATGTCCACAGGTATACTTATGTATGTTTCCGGATAGTTTAGACCACTTAGGATTTTTGTCGTCAATTAGATTAAATTCTGATGAAGTTTTCTATTTGTTTATGGAATTTAAAAGCTCTTGATTTTTAAAATTTTGTACCGCCGATCTCATAGATATGTCTCCAGATACTGGTTTATCTTTTCAGATAGTTGAGGCTATTTTGAATCTGTATGATCAAGAAAATTAAATTCTAATGAACTTTACTATTTATTTTACACCATTTAGATATTACGTAAACGATTTTTATTAGTCTTACGCTTCAAATCCAGATATACTGGGCTCCTTTTTAAGCGGAGCAATATAATATTTTGAGTCAGTTAACTTGTCGATTATATTGACGAGTTCATTATTTGACGCCTCTCTTAAATAAATTGGTGGCGGATTTTCGGTCTTTTTATAAGCTGTTGTCCCATCGGCGCCTTCCATCCCCAAGCTAGAAAATCTATTGCCGAGAGGTATTTGATAAGTGCCATGTTCTAATTTAGACGCTTTAGTTTTACTAGCTAATTGCGCTGATTTTGGGCTTCGTTTTCGGTTGGTCTGAACAGTTATATATAATCTGTCCATTCCGGTTTGTTTTTTTATCCACATTCATTCCACTGGGTTCATTTGCTGTAGAAGCATTTATTTTTTCACTTGTATTTTTATTAATGAACGAGGAGTTAGATCGAATGTTATCTATCGGTGTCATTGAGGAGAGCCAGAGCTCTTGGTGTTCGCGTGAATAAGGTAAAATTGGATGAAACGCGTTTCATATTAACGATTGATTTGAAAGCTGCGTTTTGGCAGATCCCTCTCGATCCACAATCCAGAGATAAGACGGCATTCACGGTACCTGGCCGGCCCTTATATCATTTCACGGTCAAGCCATTTGGATTGTGCAATGCGCCGCAGACGATGTGCCGCCTTATTCACCGGGTGACTCCGTATACCGACTCCAGAATCGAGTCTTTGTTTATTTAGATGACCTCTTAATTACCTACGCCACCCTGGATGAATATTACGACATGCTCAGTGAGATCGCTGGCTTAATTATAAATGCAGGGTTGACTATTAACGTAGAGAAAACTCAAATTTATTTTAAAAGAAGTTAAATACTTGGGCTACTATAGTAGGTGATGGATGTTTACCGTACTGACCCAGAAAAATGTCGCTCAAAGGAATTACTCCATCACAGCGATATAGTGTTACGCAGCGGTACTGAGCGTCAAAAATTCCAAGCCTATATAGAAGGGTACAGCTTTATCATTTATACCGCCATGCGAGTTTACGCTGGCTCATGTCGCAAAAAGATTTGTCAGGACGGTTTGCTCGTTGGAGTCTAAAATTACAGGCATTTAATTTTGAGTTAGGATATAGAAAAGGCTCCCTTAATGTTGTGCCTGATGCTATATCTCGAGTGTATAGTAACGAACCAATTTGTAACAACGCAATTACTTGCCTCGTCACAATGACCTTAATTGGGATTGTTTTACTATAGCAAAAAAAACCTGAAAGACGATTATTGGTACTAGATTGTGACAATCGAACATTTATATCGATAATTGGTTATTTTGTACTGCTCAGTAATCGATAACGCGAACTGTTAACGATCTGCGTATACACTGATCGTTAACAGTTCGCGTTATCGATTACTGACAAGCTAGTACCAATAATCGTCTTTCAGGTTTTTTTTTGCTATTGTAAAACAGTTCCAATTAAGGTCATTGTGACGAGGCAGGTAATTGCGTTGTTACAAGACATAACACTCTAGAAGCTAATTTTATACAAATTTTCTAATGTTTCGCAAACATCATACACATAATTATTTCCAGGCCACCTGAATCTTCTTCTACCAGTATTAAAAACAAATGTTTAACAATTCTTATTTATTCTTCTGTTATAAGAAATTATTAACATTTGGAAGTTATATAACAAATGTATTGAATTCTAAATATTTGAGACACCTAAATAGAATTTATACAGCGAAAAAAAAATGCTGTGCCCAATCGGAAATTGCATTTTAAATGCCGTGCGTTCCGTAATTCGGCAAAGATTACGAAACACTGGTATACACTAAAACATATTTTTTTATGTACTATGTGGATCAATTATATAATGTTCAACATAAAAAAATATGTTACATTTGTATGTTATGCAAACCGAAAAATAAAATAAAAAACGTTACATATAAAACATAAAAATTAAAAAAAAGTTACATATTTTTGTGTTCATCCTAAATATATGTATGTATGTACATACTTGTCGTACAAATTGATAAACATTCTTGCGCTTGGTTAAAAATGGCTTATGTTGACAATAATAAGATTAAAAATTATGTATAACATTATAATTTAATTATTTTGATATAAAAAAATATCAAGCATATTACCATATTAAGAATATTACTTTACATAATTATTATGTTTTTGTGTACGTACATGTGTATATACATATACATACATGTGTACTGTCTGTCGTGTCTATAATATATTCAATATGCATATGCGGAGCGGAGTGGATTAATGTTTAACGTTTTCAGGTGATTAAAATAAAATCTGCTTTGATGAGACATGATTTTAATTTAAGGCGTATTTGGGTTATTATAAGATTTGTAGGATTTTTTTTTAACGTGGTGAAAATAGGGACGTGTACCGCGGAACATACATTAAAAACCACTGTTTAAATTTCAGAACATATATACCTGTTGCTGGATAATTGAATTGCCAATCTTCATCGCATATACAATATATACAAATCAAACCAAATTTAAGGTCATCTGAGGTTACGCTACGAAATTATAATCAATAATCCGCCCTAAATCAATTCCAAAACATAAATTTGTATTTATGTATATATATACATATGTATTCCGATAGTAAATTATTTTAATAAATCTAATAACAAAACTAGAAATTCCACCACCAGCCAAACTCAATTCGAATATAAAATCATCCACCCGTGTTTGTGTGTACCGACGAATGTGTATATTCATTCGTATATCCGTTTAAATTTATATACATATATAAAAAAAAAATCGAATTAATTTATGGCAAATTTTGTTTAACTTATATATGTAAATCAATTAATTTGCCGTACCAAACCAACATAAAATACAACAACAACAACCACCAAAATGTAAAAATCACAATAAATTTCCGATTTTAAAAAAAAATAATTTTTTATGTTTTTTAAACATATAAAAATTGATTTAAAATTTATGTTGATTCAGTATTTTATGGGTAACATTAACATAGGGATGAGACTGAATTCGGATTATGCGATTGATTCCCTCATTTTTTCGCGATAAGCTATACAATATGCTAGAATACATGTATGTAAATGTGTATGTACTTGTTGCGCATTTTGATTATCGATTGGTTTGCTGTGATGGCTTGAAAGCTAATTGTGATCTCATATGCTGCAAATAACCAATTGAGTTATGA
The DNA here is from genome assembly GCA_951394425.1 of Tipula unca. NCBI lineage: Eukaryota > Metazoa > Arthropoda > Insecta > Diptera > Tipulidae > Tipula > Tipula unca. The sequence continues at coordinate 14,995,046 of OX596381.1, read as the reverse complement.
GGTAATTTTTTTAAAACAACAAATAGTTTTTTAAGCTTAAACTAACTTCTATAATTTAATTTCGTATTTAGACTACATATTCTAACGTTCTAGAATATTTCACAATATTCGAGAGTGTAAATTCAGGAATAGTCTAGACACATCTAATTTACTTCAGTTAAAATTTACGTTAGTGTCTCTACTCAAATAGAGGTGTCGCACAATATATACATAAAAAAATTACGAAACAAAGTAGGGCGTTTTTACAATAACGTACATTAAAATCTATATTGACATGATATTTTTAAGACATATTGAATTAGCAAATTAAATAACAGACAAAAAAAATTTCTTTGGTTCGAATTCTACGTCATTGGATATTATCAAATGAAAATAACACCCTAATTATTTTAAAATTAAATTAGTCAATTTAAAAGAAGTCTAATAAAAGTGGCACATGGTTGGTAAAGCGGGGTTTATTGTCGATTGATGACTGGTCGTCCTCGATCCATTCGCGGTTATCTGCTTCATCTCACTTTACCAAGACTTGATTCGATCGGACGAATAAACTGAAATGAATTTTGATGTTAATCATATTTTAATCTTAATCATTTAATTTGTCGCTTTGATACGAAGAAGCTGTTTCCAGGAGGTCGTGTCTTTAACAACGCGGACTTACAATACTTGAAGATATTACTACTATATCGGTATGCGTAGCCAGGTTGCGTATACTCGTCTACTTTTCTATCTACCGGTCAAGACGGTATCACAAAACTTTTTAAAAGAGTCGAGGTTGTTTGGCAGCATTAAAGTTACTTTACTTGCTGGCCATTCAACTCTTGAGTCAGTTATTAGTTTATCTGTAGCTTCTTGAGCTAGATCACAGTCATAGAGGATTTGTTCTATTGTTTCCTCTCCTTGTCCAGATTCACAGGTACTTGAGTCCGCTAGACTCAGTCTAGCATATAAGAGGCCATTCTACCATGTCCCGTTAACATTTGGGTGAACCATACGCTTAGAGGAATCTTTGTCTCTAATCTCGCCTCAATGTTTGGCAGATAACTATATGTTATTCTGCCATCCACTGAGTGCGACCATCTATCTTGCTATATTGCTATTGATACCTTTTCTCGTTTTCCTCTTGAGCAAGCCCATGAAATTTGGTCGAATTTAATCGCCTTCCACTATCCGTTTCCGTAGCTCACATTTTGTCGTTTCCTTATCTTGTAGTTGGCAATTTTCTCATTTAAGAGTATATCAATAGGAATCATGCCGGCCAAGACAGGAACGGCGTCAGTTGACACTATTCTGTGAGCCTTGGAAATACCGAGCAAGATACTTCTTTGGGCACTATCTAGTGTACGCCGATGTCAATGAAGGTACCACAAGGCCTTCGTATATTATTGATAGTGTTCGTTGCTTGAGGCCCCAGTTCTCTTTAGTAACTGATCGTTTTAGCACAGCGAAAACCTTCTTACTATTTTCCGCTACTCTTTTGACATGTGAAGTCCAAGTCATTCATCGAAGTCAACTCCCAGCCATTTGACAGTTTTCACCATCTTAATTCTTTGGCCAGTTACGGAAACCAATGGTGGTCTCCTAATGTCCAGTGAACCTTTAAGTTGGATCATGACTGTTTTTTCAGAGGATATGACTTCAAACAACAGTAGATCCCAAGATTTGGGATCGGTCCTTTACTAAGACTAGTATTTATAAAGTTCGTGATACAGGGCCTTACAGTAAGCCAATCACATTGTATCACATCGACCTCGATGTTGTCTAGGCCTGACGAAGTGGGCTCTTCATCACTGAAGTGACTGATGTTTGGTGCGGTTGGTGCGCAAAGCTACGATCGGCGCGGATTTCTCTTTGCCTCTCAGAGTCATTTTCCTCATATAGTCGTCGGGTAATAAGGTGTTAAGCAAGCATTTTGTAGTGTCCTCCCAACAGTTTGTGGCTAGCCCACCACCGCTCACCAGGGTACCTAGTACCGCATTCGTTTTCAGTTTACCTGTGCTAATTTTATAGAGAAAGCCCCACGGTTCAGCATTTCCATGCTTATGAACTCTTTTAGGCTCATGTGGCTTTTGTCTCTATATTATTCTTAAAATACGCCTTACGGTGTGCCACATAGTTAAGCCTTTTACTTTCCCGAGAATCGGAAATTTTATATTTTTGATAAAAATTGTGCAACTTACGAACCAATTTTGTTGATTCGCTTAGGTCAGGAGACCACCAAGACAATTTTGACTTGCGAGCACGTTTACGTGGAATAGTAGCGCTATAGACTTTGATAATTGAACTTGTTATTATTTGTTCAACACGATCGATATCGCTTTCGATCGAAACCTTCAGGTATTTTGCCAGGCTTTGCCAGATGCTACTTAGCAGGTTGTAAAAACCCTCCCAATTGGCATGCCCTAAGGCATATAACGAGAAATTTTCTTTGATGCTGGGGAATCATTATGTGTGTTCTCCGAGCCCAAGATCGAGACAATTACTCTGCGGTCACTTGATGTCCAATTTTTATGGACGGACCAACTTAAAATTTCCCTTAAGACCGCCCGTCATGAGAGTGAGATCAATATTCGACTCTCTATTATGGGAATATGTACTTGGCTGCCCTTCTTCATTTATAACGAATAGGTTACTTCTTGCAATGAATTCTTCAACTCCTCTCTCGTTTGCGTCCTTATTGTGCCAAAGTTTAGACTTATCATTGAAGTCGCCAGTAATGATAATAGGATGGTCTTTTAGGCCATCCATGGTTTTATCAAGTTTATTAACATATTCCACTGGATTGTCCGAATATTGGAAGTAAATACAAACCAAGTAAAAATTTCTTAAATTGAATCTCCACGGAATTTTGGTTCCAATTCTCGCCTGTTAATAGTTGCTCGGATATACCGCCGAGTAAACATTAAAATTAATTTACTTATAATTTCTATGTAAAGTTGAATCAGCAGTTATTAATTAATGGGTACTCTGTTTATGACACGAAGCACCCAGATGGGAAAGTACACGAAGGCACAGCTGTACTGATAAAAACAAGATTAAAACACTATGAATTTATGAAATATGAGAAGGAACATATCCAATCAATAAGCATCTGTTAGCCGGAGTGGTCTAAAACTGTGTCATATCAGCAGTATACTTTTCATGCAGTTAAAAAAAAACTGCAGTTCATGGATTATTTCAGCCAGTAAGGTAATATATTTCTTGCGGGGGGTGATTTCAACACCAAACACACTCATTTGGGTTCCAGATTAACATCGCCGAAAGGCAAACAACTTTATGAAGTTATAGAAGAACAGTCCCTGGATTACTTATCTGCCGGTCATCCAACTTATTGGTCCACATAGATAAAACGAAAATTCCTGATTTAATTGACTTTTGTGTATCTAAATGCATTCCACGTACATATGCTAAGGCCACCGGTTGCTATGATCTATCTTCTGATCACTCACATGTAATTGTAAGAATGAGCACCGGCGTCTTAAGAATAGGAACGCCAAAACGGCTTACAAACAAGCAAAGTAATTGGGATCAATATAAGAGGCTAGTCGCACAAAATTGTGTACTGTTTATTCCTCTTATCACACCGTACTGGAAAAGTTAATAAACTGTCACATAATATACAGGGACTAATCCAGGAAAAGCACCGTTGTTGAAATGGAAATTAAATCGAGCTATTATAAGACTCTAGATTATTTAAATGAACTCTCGGCTATCTCAAATACTCTCATCTAAAATAAAAAAATATGTTACCGGGTGCCACAGTTGGAGGTTCGCCATCGTTGTGTACAATAGTGGGGACATTTATTTTGTCTCGCTTGCTTCATAGTAATTTTTCTTAATGTCATTTTGCTTCAAGATGAGCTAATCTGCAAATTTTGTTGAATCTGAATCCGCCTTTAATCTCCTTTGTTGCGTATTTCAATATTTCGGACGAATCTTCCTTGCGTAATATTTCACGTAAATACCGTATTTCTGGTTAAATTCTCTTGCTTCGCTCAATTCTCTTAAATTCTCTTACTTCGCGAAAAACAGGTTCCTCCGAATGATGTCGTTCAACTTAAAATAAAAATCAGGTTCGTTCTGGCTGAAGCCTATAGTCGAGTTTGAGAATTATTGTAAAATTATAGTTCTCGAAGTGCTTCATCCCATTCTTTAACATTTTCGATGAAATTACAAATAAATGACAAAATGAATTGGTTAGCTGTCTCTCTTCACTTGTATATGAGCCCACGGAAACAATACATTTTCCTCATTTAGAACTGGCATGGTAAAAAAGTCGTGTTGATCAATTCCAATGTTCATTTTCACTTCTCTTGGCTTCTCGTTTGAATATTAACGCAGTGCATCGACGTGAGCCATGAGGTTTCCTGGTTGATAAATCGTCTCGAAACATATGCGAGTATAGCCCGATTCATCATCTTGCAATCCTCGTTATCGTTCTTGGGCGGATACAAAAGGATGCGGAGGAGAGGTAAAAGTGGTAATTACAAAATGTCAAATTATGACGAAAGTTCAGATCCGTTTTATTTTCATATATGAACAAAAGTGTTAAGGACTGACATTAAACGAGGAATACATTCACGTCGAGTATGGAAAACGAGATGCGGTTGCGGTGAGAATCTCGAATCTATATGTTCTAAAAATCGACGAGTGACCTAGAAAATGCATATTGATTCACAGTAAAATATTTTCGTTTGTACGGCGAGTCAATAGAAACAAAGCGAATCAAAATTGTATCCGTTTGGTGAGACAAACGCTATAGATGTGTCATTGTGCAATTCGTGGAAGAGAAATCGAAAAGCGTCAGACATGGTTTGTTACACGTTCGATTAATGTTGAAAAGCCTTGTTACTATAGTTCATCCCAATTGAAATTTTTCTCGCCGTATATTCGTAATAAATTTGTAAGCAGCTTTGATCGACATTCCTTTCACGTTAATTTCGTGGCCCAAAAAAGTAATCTCAACTACAAGAAATTTATTTTTATCTTCGGTCAATTCGGCTTGTCGTACTAGAATAAAGAATTTATTTAATCGTGAAATTTTTAATATTTTTTTTCTGTTATTACGAAAGCGGTTTACTTCTTGGATTCTTTGGCTACCTTGATTTGATCATAATGTATACTAAAATATTTATTTCAGGACAAATACGTCAACAGATCATTTACTATAGGCGCCAAGTACGGTTTATTGGCCTTTAGTCTATCCACATTCGAATTTTATCATTCTTTTTCCCGGTGAAGCGCACGATGAATCAATTCTTTACATAAAATGTCATGCAATCCGAATAGTAAATGTTGTTATCGTCTTCAACGGTTGAGGCAATAAATTCTTAGCGCATATACTAATGTATTGTCCATTAGCAAAGCTCGTAAAAATGGCGGCAAAATCAAATTTCGATTTTTATTTTTTCGGCGAATGACTTACGGATCTAGGGTACGATTTATACCAAGGTCGGCGAAAAAGAAGTCTCGTTTCCATTTATTTTGATTTCTTTTGAAATGCATTGATTAAAATTAGGAAATCATCGACGATGATTTTAACGGACATTTTTACTCGTCGTTTTACTCGGTTTAATCGTCGGGTGCTGTGGTCAATATTATTGAATTTTACAAGATTAACAATTTGGTGACAGTCAGGAATCTCTAGAAATTCTAGTTTCATAGTTTTACAATATCTAAATATTGGTATATTAGATGACGAGTACAGCTATCGCATTTAGTGCTAATAATATAGAGAGTCATAACTTGCAGGTCAAGTATATAATACGCGAAAATATGGCGACGACATTGAGAACATTGGATGAAACCTGCCCATTTTGTGCCAACTGCCAAGTGTTGTTATACATATTAATCTCTTCAAAAGGAATTTATATTAAATGGAAATTTAATAATCACCACCGCATACACAGACGGAAATCAAATGGGTGTTAACATAGTTAACTGTGTGCTACATCGTTATCGTAATCTATCGCAAATTTTTTTAATTAAATTTGCTGTATAGTTTTTAATTTTTATAAACTGTTGATATCACATACACACACACACACACACACACCATATATATGTATGTGTATACATAGCATAATGTAATTATATCAAGTCTCATTGGAATTTTATTTTATAATTCTATACCCTATAAACATGTATGTATGTACAAAAAAACTACCAACACTATATAATAGTGATAACTACTTACTGATATAACTAAATTACAACCATTTACAATGCTTCGGAAAAAGTAATAAATAAATAAAATATTCAACCTGTTGATAAGACAGCTAACAGAGTGGAGTTAAAATATTTTTTTTTTAAATTTTTACGTTCCTCAAAAGAATAATTATCAGGTTTGTAGTTTAACTCGGTATACCTCCAGGGACTCATGATGATGTACGAGTTTATGTAGTTTATTCACGGTAGTTAATATATATTATACGTTTGTTTTGTCAATGTGTGTCTTTAACTATATATGTTTATGGGAAGTTGGTATATGAGTGAAACTATTTTCTCATTTTGAAACGTAAGATCGATGCCACGGTTAAAAAATTGGTAAACAACCGTTTCGATTTTAGTTAATGTTTATCAAGAACAATGAGAACCCAAAAGATATTTCTTGACACCATGTCAGATCGGAAACAAATTATGTAATTCTCGGCACTTATGGTTATCCTGAGAACCATAATAAATGGGAATTAAATCTAGATTGTGCCATACCAAAGATTCTAAATAACCCCAATTACAACGTTCGACCACTTACATAATTTTACTTTGAAATTCGAAGTTTAAAATTTTTTTTTAAACATATTCTGGAAAGATTTTCAAAATCCTCGATGGAAATAGTATTGCCTGATGGACATTTTTACATTTTATATTTTTCAGACCGTTTTTTGTATAATTAACTGGATTTAAAGGTTCATTTCCTTTTCTATTTAAGTTATTTTTACATTATTTTAACAACGATTAATAGGCTTGCATTATTCCAAATGATCCGTCAACCAATGGATTTCATTAAATATTTATTTGATTACTTCGATTTATTAGCATATGCGGATTTTTTTTCTAATAATCACAAATGTCCTGTGTGATCAATACAGGGCTGAACCGCAAGATAAATTATTTCACAACCCGCATCGCCGTTATTCGGAGCCGTGAAATAATTCATTTTCACCGGTAGCACAACATTATACGTTTTGACCTTCACCATTTTAGAATTGATTTTGGACATGAGCTTTGGTTTTCTGAAATCTAATTGAAATAATCATCGAACAAATCGAGAAATTCAAATACTTTTGCACCAATCGAAAACTCTCTGCCTGTGTATGTCTGTAATAAGCAAAAACTTCTTCTATATTGGTACACTTTTATGGTGTGCGGTGCGGGCTAAACGTTTTAAGTTTGCGGCCTTGCAGCTTAATGGATATATGGTATATATGGAAAATCTACTCGCATGGAAATTGTCCTACCGAAGTGCAGAATTAAAACAATATTTAACTTTTTAACGCCTTTTGCTGAACCTTAGCTTGGCGTAACATATTTAATTGGTTTTAGTAAATATTTCAGAGAATATTTATTTGTAATCAATATTTAGGATAATTTCAAATTAAAATAGTCCTAAATGGATTGCACAGATTGCCCTAAATGCTGATGCATACAAATAAAATTGTAAGTCATACAAAACTACATGAAAATATATTTAATTCAAATTAGATAAAGATAAAAATATTGGTGGTCTGGTGTGAATCAAGTTGGTACTTGTTGCCAGCTCTGTATCTTGCAGCTTCCACAAGTGTGCGTGTTACCTCCCCGTGATGACCACCGGGCAACTAGTACACTTTGTTATGTGGTGTAATAGGCAAAAACATGGCGCTAAACAACTGGGCCGGGTTAAGGTGGAAAGGGCCGGGTTACTCATGGAATCTGTATAATGCAAATACATACCCTTAAAACCAAAGGGCAAAGGCATGAATGCTGGCCTGCAAGTATCGAACTGCCAAACCAGGAAGAGAGCCTGGCGCATGATCTCCAAGATCAACAACATTGACGAAAGGTCGGTGACCTTTTACAAAAAGGCGATAGGCGGCCTGGGGCCAAATTAGAAATAATTACGAGGGAAGAAATTCTCTAGGGCACGAGCCTGGATCCCTGCAGAAGCAAGTAACCCAAAGGAGATCCTGTAAATGCTGTAAATCAGCAATCCGGATCTGCCAACAGCCTCTTGGAGGTTTGCCAAGTTAGAAGAGGTGCATCCTCAACAGAGACTACTTGGATGCTCTGGCAAAATCAGGAGGCTTGATCAGCTATGCTCAAGGTTTACAAGTGCGATGAAGCCGACAGATCTGGGGCATCAGCATCAGTTGGTGACCCAGAAGTTCAAAGCATCCCGGAAGACGCTCAGGAGATATTATCCGTTGACTCGGAGATGTCGAGATCGTTGCACTTGCATTGTGCGCTCCGAATGGATGAATCGCTGTCAGAGGCAGAGTCTGACTCTACAGTGGTGGAGGTTAGCACTATCTAATGCTTAAGATCCTTCAGATCAACCTCCATCACAGTAAAGATGCCTCGGCGGCCGTTCTCCATTGATGCCGAGATCGTTGCACTTGCATTGTGCGCTCCGAATGGACGAATCGCTGTGAGAGGCAGAGTCTGACTCTACAGTGGTGGAGGTTAGCACTATCTAATGCTTAAGATCCTTCAGATCAACCTTCATCACAGTAAAGATGCCTCGGCGGCCGTTCTGCTCAAAATGGAATCTGAGTCCATTGATGTGGTTCTGGTCCAGGAACCTTGGGTCAGTGATGACCGGGTACTGGGGCTTAGAACTCCCAGCTACAAAATATTGCATGCGAAAAATAAAGGTCAGATACGTTCTTGCATTCTTGCTAGAAATAATTTGAATATTTGTCTACTACAGTCAAGAAGTGCTATAGATATCACACTTGTCTCACATTTTATTAAGGAGAGGGTATTGAACTGGAAAGTGTCCGTAGACTATTCCTTTTCTGACCATTGTTATCTCCAGTATGAAGTGGATACAAAACCCACTAGTAAACCATCCTTCAGGAATAGGGAGAAAACTGAATGGGATTGCTTTAGAACCAATCTTGGTAACTCATTACCATAGTACCGGTTCCAAACACAGGTATTAACAGGTTAACCGAATTTAACTATCATTATCTACACAGGAGCTTGACGTTTTAGTAACCAAGCTACCTGATGCTTTTAACAAAGATATGTTAGGTGCATGTCCTATCAGTAGGCCTTTGGGTAAGTTTCGGTCACCAAGGTGCTCGTCGAAATGCGAGGAATGAAACAGGACACTTCAATATCGCATAGAAAATGTAAAGGAAGATTAACTGGCTCGCAAGGGCACAGTATGCCTTACATCACAGAGCAGACTTTATATATAAAGATACCGCTTGCTTCCTGTAAACTCAGGAAGAAGCCATAAGAGAAACGAACGTCGGATGCTCTAACGCTAGTTCGTGTGTAGTAACCAGGCAGATCTGGCCGGTTCAGATCCGGCCAACTGATATCACTTCGACGGCACCGAATTGGTATGGTCGTGGGAGCTATAGCGGGACACTGTCTCATCGGGGTACATGCGAGCAGACTGGGTGCCTCCGCCCATAATTTCTACCGTAGCTGCGGTGATGAGGAGGAGGAGGAAACTGTGCTCCATGTGCTCTGCACCTAGTCTAGCGTACAGCAGAATAAAATGTATGGGAACTTCCCATTTGAACGACTTCTTGATAAGCTCAGCATCGTTTAACGAGTGAAGAGGAGGTAACTCAAATGTGGTACAGCTACGGAAAAATTTTGTGTCTATGCTGGTCCATTAGGACGAACCTAACCTAATAAAAATATGGCGTTATTTTAATTTTATAATGGCCTATTGGGAAACTTCATGGCATCCCGGTAAAATTTTTTAAACATTGTTAAAGCGCTCACAGCGCTTTCCCAACAATGTCGTTTTCATAAAGATTGTTTAGTTTAGTTGCAGCATATCACTCTCGTTACTATATCAATTTTCTAATTTCTTTCACAACTTTACTCAAAAATCATCTTAGAATCCTGTTTGCAGTAAATAAATTGAATTTGATTCTAAACGGCGAATCACGATTTGTCGAATTTAAGTCAAATTTCACTTCATTTATGTAAATTTGTATACGATAATTTTCATTTCATGCTATAAATGTACCAACAAATCATTTCCATTGGGAAGCTGGAGAAATTATGTACCAAATTGTTACTCTCACCATTTTCCCCGAAAAAAGAGAATCAATCCCTAAAATCTCTCAAATTTTCACAACACTGGAATAGTATTGGAATGAAAACAATGCGGAAAACGAGAAGAAAATCACAAAGAGCAGAAGGGGAGAAAATAATAACAAAGACTACAATAACAACAAAAAAAACAAAAATAAATGAAAAGAAAATTGTGGATGGTCGTAAGTCGTAACAGTCGCGACACATCAAAATATCAAAAAACTGCATAAACGCGAGATGAAAATAAAAATAAATAAAAGAGAATCGAAGAAAATAAGAAAACAAATTTTCTTTATTTTTGTTTTTGGTTTGGTTATGGGCTTGTTGTTGTTTTCGTTTTGTGCTATATTGTTGTTGGATCAAATAACAGAGCAAAAGAAAATTCAACAGAATTGTATACAAAATAAAATTTTTTAATGTTTCAGAAGCGTTTGATACGCCGGTGAAAACGGACGGTCAACTCCAATATTCCGAAATTTATTTAACGTGTTACGAAACTATTATTTTTTTCTTAAGTGTGTTAAGATTACGGGGGTACGTGAATTTTTTTTTCTGGTTCGTGAATCGTGCGCGCGGGGTTGAAAAAATGTGTTAATTTTTGTATTTGGATTAATAATTTGGTTTGTAATTTCGAGAATTTCGAAAAAGTGAAAAATATTTAAGAATTGTGGTGTGTGTGTGTGTGGATTGAGTGAAAAATTTGTTTACTATTTATTTATTTAACGAAAAAAAAAGGAAAATATTATAAATATTTTGAAGTGTCGTGTTAAAGTGAAAACCGTTTTTATTATTTTATGTGTTGTGTGGTTATTTGGGTGGCAAATTTGTGTGAAAATTAAATTTTTTTTTTTTTGTATATGTGATCCTTTCCTAATACAATAAATAAAAAATAAAAAAATTTTTTTTTGGATTTCTTAAGCACACAACAATAAAAAAAGGGATACAGAGTTATTTGTGTTGTTTTGTTTTTATGATAATTAAGGTAAAATTATAGTGAAAATTGTGATTATAAAAATAAAGAAAATTTAAGATAAATATTTTATTATATATTTTCATGGAAAATAATAAAATTTTATTTTGCCGTTATTTAAATAATTTAATAAGATTATATACATACGTATATATAGGGGATGTGTATAAATATAAATATTTTCTTTTAATGGCTTATAATTTTTGTTTGATTTATCTTCATTTTTAATGTCTTATTTAATATTTTCATTTCTCTCTCGTCTTATAAATTTATAAATATTTGATTACTCATAAAGAAAATATATAAATATATATGTATGTGTGTGTGTGCTTTGGAAAATTAAGTTATTAAAAATTGGTTGCGATGATGTTGGGTGGTTTTCATATAAATTTTTATTCTAATTCGTTTTTTTTTTATTATTAGCATAGATGGAAATTATTTTGCTCGGTGTGGTTTGGTTTGGTTTGACTTCATAAAATGTGTGAAAAATTTCGTATGTCGCTGCGATTTCATACCCACCAGTACAATATACTATTTATATAATAAGGGCAAATTAATTCCCAAGAACTAACCCTTTTTGTTTTTTTTGGTGCTAGGATCGTGGCATGGGAATTTATTGTATCAAGATTATGGTCTAATATTTATACGAATATGTATGCATATATTATACGAAGGTGTAATTACTCTGTAGGCCAAAAAATTTTACGTAGGAAAAACGTAACAAAAAAAAAATTCAGCGGAAATTTAAATATGATTTTACCTTCACAAATTTCCAAAAAAAAAAAAAAATACAAATTAATTATTTTGTGCTCCAAAAGTCTATTAACATGGATGTACTTGTTCAAACAACGTATAGATAGATAAAAGAGCTTATATAGGAGATTTCTTGATCCCGGGATTTGGATTTAATGCGTATTATACGGGGCAGTCATTAATAATTAACGTTAATTTTTTTGTTGTTGGAATTATGTTCTATATACATATGTACGCTTTAAATTGTTGTTTCGCCAGAAGCTTTATTTTTATTTTCTAGTGACCTGGATTTTTCGAAAGAAAAAATTACCTGTTTTATAGCGGATTAAAAAAAATCCTCTTCTATGGCGGTTACTGCGCCTCTAGCGAGTTATGACTTATGAAAAGTGTTAAAATTTTTTAGCCAAATTTGTCTCAATAATTTACCGAATACAATTAATAATTTGGTTATGATGCCCTAAATATTGTCACTTTGGCAGTTCAAATTATATTTTTTAGTGAACAATTTTCTTTCGGGCTTTCATGCGGGTTCCATTTAGACAATTGAAACCAAATATCTAAACTAAGTTTTTGAAATTTGCTATTTTAAGATGCTGTCTTGTTATTCACTTAACAACAGTAATTGTCTGATAGCTCTTATATTTAATATTCCTCACCCGACTTCAGGTTAAAACACAACAGTTTAAAATTCGGAATTTAAAGTCGACTTGGGTATTTTGATATTTGTGAAGAGATCCAAATTTAACCATTGATTGAAACTGATTAAATCGATCGCACACAAATGGTTGAATGTGATATTGTTTTAAAATAAAATTTCTTAAACTGGGTCTTAGTATTTTAGAAATTCTACTGTCAGATGTGTGAAAATTCGAATAATAAAGGAGAAATATTATTCCGTTGAATGAAAATTTTCTTCAAGGGTTTGTTTGAAACGAAACAAAATTTTATCCATTTCTAGATAATTTTGAATTCACTCTGTTGTACCAACCCTAATTGCAACATTTTGATTGATTACCGATAATCGAATTTCTTCTTAGTAGAATCAGAGATTTGTCTGATGAAATTATTATAAAAAATTCAATTTCAAACAATTTTTTGAATTTACCCAGATACTCATTCTCACCATCTTGTGCAATATCATTCATATCAAATTTCTTAAAGAAATGTGACCAATTTAATTTTACTGCCAAAAGTTTTCTAATCAAGCCGGTAAATATTTGTTGTCGCAGAGTTTAATATTTATATATATAAAAAATTCTTACAAATAAATTTAAATTCCCAAGAATAAAGCTTAAATTACCATTCTTCTTGTTGTTTTTTTGTAATCTTCAATTTTTATCGAAAAGCTCTTAAATAAAAATCCTTGTGTACACGTATGAGTTGGAAGTTTAAAAATAAAAATTCAATAAAGACTTAAGGGAAAGCAATCTATTTACTTTACAGACAGTACCAGTAATTTGAGAGTAGGTGTAGCTTTTATGAATTTTGTTTTATAAAGCTCTTTCGGTGAATTTTGGTAGTTTGTGTAATAAATCGTAATAAAAATCCAGGTATACCCCAATCATATGCTGTCCACGAGAATTTGATTAAAGAAGAACTGCGATATTAATTTTGAGTACGATGTTTATGTTTCCTATAATATCCGTTCGAATGTCCTGTACAGATATTATGCTTGGGTTTAGTTGAATTTCAAAATTTATTAATTCCAGATCGCCTTCGTTTATATAGGCGTTCAGTTTTAGTTGTAAAGCTTTAAACTATCAAAGTCTACCGAGATGGTTTAGGATTGACTTAAGCCAAGAGATGACACCTAGTTTGAACCGACAGATGTATATATAGTAATTCTACATAATTCTACACGTATCAATTTATTCTGATGCGTGTGACCATAAAGATTTAAAACTTTTTCAACGCTTGTTACACCTTTTGATGGAAAAGAAGGACTTAACATCAGAATTTTAAAGTTTGTTTCACTACCGGGTAATATTTTGCAAATCAGTTTTGAATTTATAAGAACAACGTTAGAAAAAAATTAATTTCGAAACAATATTCTGCTTGTGCAGAAACAAACAACGCGAATGCAAACTTTGGGAAAAATCAAAAAATTAGTTAGTCCCTAAATTTTCATTGTTTCACCAGGATCTTTTCTAATCAGTAGAGGAAAACCAGCATGTGTCGATTAGGTGTAGCTTGCCACCATTCGTCATATTTTTTTCAATGATTGGAATATTACTATATATGTAAGCCATCGTGTTTCTTGCGCTGATATACTTTTACTATTGCTTTAACCATCGTTCTGGAATCAGATATACTCTGCCTCATATCCTCAATTCAATATATATATATATATATATATATATATATATATATATATATATATATAATATATATATATAAATTACACAACCGTCACCGTTCAACCTTGTACAGGTATATTATAGACGATATATAGGATATACGATCTTCGGGTGCTAAGAAAGTTTTGAGCCCTCCGCAAGCTTATTATCGATCGACTTAAATTTACCTAAATCTGTTTGTTCGATGATAACTTTTTGGGTCTTCAGTAGATAACGTTTTTATTACTTTGTAAATTAAGGAACGCGTATTAAGTCAATGCTGGTTTTAGTGACTCAAATCATGTTTGAACCTAGGACCAGTACTTCCTATTTTAGGATGCATACCACATGCCAATTTAATTCAATCCATTTTAGTAGAATTGTAATTTTTGAAACTTCGTTAATGACGGTTTAATATATGACTTTAGATACGCCAAATCTACTGTCATTAAATAACTTTCTCGATAATGTTCGCACTGGGCAGCTTTGTCCGATGATCTATTTATGTATTTCGAAAGCATTTTTCGTGCGGATCTTATAACATGTTATATACTGAGGCTTCGATGAATATGTTGTCAGTTTTAATTACGCAAGTGCCGAGGTTCAATGTAGCAAAGATTGTGAAATATTGTGAATCATAAATCAAAAGGTTTTATGGTCTTTAAGCGAGCGAAATATACCGAAAATTATTAATTAGTATTCCTTCAATTTTAAAACAAAATATGTGTTTGACAGGTATGGAACGAAATTTACATTAAGCCAAGGGCTCTAAAAATTAAACGCCTTCGCCACTTTTTCCTTAGTTCTTTTGAAATCTTCGGTGCGCTTGCCTTCCAGTTCCACTACAAGTTTTTAACATCTGTTTTCTGCAATTCCTATAAGCTATTTGAGTCGTTTAAAATTAGTTTATGCGAACACGGCTTTTACAAGGAATATCTACAATTAAAATATATAGCGAATCGTGAATAGGTGGATGTTATCTGCACAGAACTGTTGAGGTTCCATATGGAATACGCCGCAACTACACTCTGACAGATTTAAAAGTAAAAAAATTTTTGATTTACCCCCTTTGACGTTTTTCGTCTTTGTACAAAACTAGCATTTGGTTTGTTCGTGGTTTTTACAACGATCGTCTTTTATTGCTTAGTGTACCGTTTCTGATTGGGATATTATTTGCTTGAGAAATAACCGTATCTACTTTTAATTTTTTTATTAACTTACCTGTGTAGGCTAGGTTACGCACTCAATGCCACTAGGAATTCATAGTGCCAATCGATATATTGGTTCCTATTGCATTGCGGCTTTCACTACCTGTAAGAGTTTGAAAAAGGAATGCAGAAGATCACTGATCTACGTTTAAAGATCCGGAAGATAATTTTTGTGATATAGATCTGACAAGCACCGGACAACTGTAAACATGGTGTAAGCAATCATGCACTTCCAAACAAACTTCATAGATAGCACTCTGAGCTAGTTACGAATATGCTGGATATGAACCTTGTAATGATCATGGCTGGTGACACATATGTGAACTGCAAGTTTGATTCGTTAAAAAACAAATTCGCCCATCAACAACTAGAGCGATGTTTTTAATACGTTCTTCCCCGCAATTGAACGATAGACCAGCAGCTGGTTCGGGCCTAACACATTTTATATACGTGAGCAAATTTAAGCCTTAAAATCAACAATGCTACTCGCATTCCCATCATTATAGCAATGAGCAAGTACCCATGCGGGCACCCATCCATGACCACTACTCTAATACTCATGTAAAGAAGATTTTAATCTTTACAATCCTTGACCAGTCTATAGGTACAGTCGTATGATTATTTAGGGCACTATGCTCAGCCTTACGCAACAGAATACCATCTACTCCTAATATTCGTGAGTGCAATAATTCTGCGTAAAAACTATATAGTGTTTTTGCAGATTTGCCAAAGACCGACGCCGTTAGTTCGTACAGTAGAAGCCAACTTCTGGACGAGAGTTACCTGCAAAAATACTATCACAGAGAGTGAGCCACAAGGCTCTCGAAGGGAAAAACATCAAAAATGATTAAGTACAGTTGAATTCAGATCATGTGAACTGTCGAAATATAAATGACTTAGGGATATTAAGAATCTGTCTAATGAAACTGGTTTTATCACAATATTTTCTGACGTAAGGAGATTTTTTTAATAAGTAATTAAAATTAAAATTTTATAGAAAGGGGTTAGCAAACCTTATTTATAATTTTACGTAGAGAATCGGCTGTTTTTAAAATCTAGAATTTTTTATTACCAAATCCTATTTTAAATCCCATTTCCACCCATCAACATATTCGAGCTTCATCATAATTTGGCAAGGAATGGCTTAGTTCCGTCCCAGTTGGCCACATTCCCCATTTTATAATCCCATTTCCATCCAACGTGGCCATATATTCGAGAACTATTGACAAACATCAATTAAGAATCCCATTTAAAAATATCCATTACGATCATTATAATTTGTTCAAATCTCATTTCTATTTAACATTTACATAATCAAAAGAGTTTGTGATTGATGCTCCGTTGTTGACAATAGCCGATAGTTTTGTAGAAAAATATTTTTGTATAGATTCAAGTTCCATAGCCGTTCCATTATAATGTTCTAATATTTATTCGCTGCAAATTGTAAAAGCTTGGAGAAATTGTGACAATTTCATGACTTTTATCGTATTCAAATAAAAAATCTGTTGCCACATCATACCGAGAAATCTGGCGTTGGAGTTAAAAACTAATTTTGATGCTCCAAATAAAAATACTCTAGAAATAGAGTGCATTTAGGGGCAAATTATGAAGGTTCATTCGGCTCGAGTTTCAAAATTTTTCAGTGCTTGGAAAGTTATTATTATTGAGTGCTTTTAGGTTATAAGTTTAACCGTTAATAAAAAACAAAAGATTTAACAAAACAGAAAATTTTGAAAGGAACCCAGTCGAATAAGGAATACTTACTTAAACGCTGCTTGCTTACCATTAAAGCATTTATAGTGGTGGTTTTTAAACGATTTGCAGTTTTTGTTTTAATGTTGTTTAACATTTTTCTGCAGCCCCACTAGTATGAGGTAAACTTAAAAGATCGCCAATAAATTGTTCCAAATTTGGAAAAAGTAATTCATCTAGGCCGTTTTTAAGTTGAAAAATGTTGCCCCAAAACTCTTCTAAATTTGGAGACGCAAAAACATATTTTTGATGAAGGACTGGACGAAATACTCCTTCAATTTCTGCAATCTTTTGTTCACCTAAATTAGGAAATAAATTTATTAAGGGTGTAATAGTTCCAGGTGTTCTGGGTCTATTGATCGGATTTGGATGAGAGTTTCGCAATTAAAATGAAATCGTCTTATAATTTCGTGGTAGTTTTTCGTAATAATTATTACAATTTTTTTTTATGACAAGAATAGTGTCTAAAGATAAGCAAAACATTTTGATAAATAATTCAGCATAAACTAATTCATCTTCCTTGATTTCGATCAGAATGATGATGAACACATCTATGACCCTCTGCAAATTAAATTGTGCCTGGACTATGTGCCCTCGATTTGACTGACTACTGCGTAGTCAGAAACTGTGAAAGATTACTATTAAGGGAACGTGGGTTTGAAACTCTATTGGCGATAAGCACCTGTTTGATAAAAGTGCTGAACAAGTTTAGACTTAAACATTTAATATCAGGAAAATCATTTAAACATTTAATATCAGATAAATAATTCAGCCTTAGGTCTTAAATAAATCAAAATTAAATAAATAAAACTAGAAGGTAAATTATTTAAATTAGTTTCGTCGATATACTCTTTCAAAACAAAATAATGCAGAATTTACCATAGAACACACCATTACAGCAGGCAGAAGTTTGTAAATTTTTGGGCTTTTACTTTGAAATTCCTTATTTAAATTATTAAAAAATATATTAAGTTAATATCAGGTAATTGATTCGATATGTCACAAGCATAGGTTTCAAATTTTTCGAGTAAAAAATAATGTTTCAAAGGCTGCCACTGTTTGAGGAAGTTTCAATTAATTTGTGGTTGGCACATTGAAACAGGCTCGCAATAATTTGCAATCATTCGGCCTTTGACGAACACAAATGTAAGGAGGGGCCAGTGCACCCCAGTCAATCTCCAGTGCACTCCACTTGCATTATCTGTAAATATTGATTGGGCATCTTAGAGCGTAGCAAGGACATTTTTGGAGCTCATGTCACCGAAAAACGTTGATTTCCTAAAATGCAAGATAACTTATTAATACCTTCTGCAAATAAGGTTCTTATTGTATCAGTTAGTTAGTTCGACTAAATTTTAATTTTTGAAATATCTTTGAATGAGAAACAATCTAGATTTGATTAAATCTACAAGTGGATCAATAAGTGTGAAAGGAAGATTATTTTGTATTAAAAACATCAAAATTTTTAAATCTTTGATTTTGTGTTCGAATCTGGCTTTCTAAGGAATTCATTCTGATTACATGGGTTTTGCAATCGTTAGGGCGTTTCTGTAATGAATTATCATAAAACTTTCGATCTGCTGTAGAATTATAACTACGCTATTTTGACCTAAAATAGTTTGGGCGACTGAAACACCTAATCATTTAATTATTTAAAAATGTAAACTTACTTCAAAAACAATTATTAGACCATTGCTTTTCTACTCATTATGACGATTGACGAATTGAAGTTTAACTGCCGCACATTCAATAAATTTATTGGAATTGATCCTACATAAATTAATTGATTGATTTATATAAAATTGATGCAAATTGTAATGCAAATGCAAGACGTGGTGATAATAAGAAACAAATGCATTGTGAAAGGTTAACCTCGCACATACCAACATTATACATTTCATGTAAATAATAAAAATTAAAGAATTATTATTTAATAAACTGCCTGCACCAACCAGCGACTATTATGAAATTGAATTTGGCACACAATTCACAAAAATATAATCCAAACCTAAGAATCACAAAGATATTCAGCGCAACGAAAATACCCCCTTGAAGTTAGCCTAGGATTTTAATAAAATACCTCTGACAAAACCAGTGTTAAAACTCAATCCCAGGCTTTTTAAAAATATTTAATTTATACAGTTGGCTCAGACTTTTTTTTATTAAGGGCTTGTCCGATTTTCATAACAATAACCATTTTTGGAATAATTCTGAATTCTGTAATAATTTTGACGTTGTTTACATAAAATGTAACGTGAACAGAATGAAGTCGTACAATTTGGGTCGACTATGTTGGCGACTGGAAATGTTGTTTGGCGGCAAATTATTATTGTACCTATAATGTTTAAAAATTTCGGCTAGACCATTTTCAGCTGTCTTGTGAGCGCTGGCGAACAAACTTTCAAAATATTCCGACGTATAGCACAAAGAATCTTGAATCAAACGTGACCTATATCAAGCTAATATTTTTTCTTGGTTATAGCAATTATCACAGAAATCGCACACGGCCTGAGTAAAATTTAAATAGTAATATCAGCCTCGAAAATTCTCATCAGGATGTTATTTGGAACTCTATATAGGCTATACCTTTGAGCACAAATATGAGTATATTCTGCCGGTTCAAATTTCCACAATATCCCATCCTAGACTTTTACCCGCGTAACCTTAATATATGTAGCTATATATAAAAAAATTTATTCATGCCAAAGTTTTGACCGGCCTCGAAATTTCTGATCAGGATATAATTTGGGAATTTTTAGGCTCTATTCTGCCTGTTCAAATTTTCACAATATTCCATCCCAGACTTTTACCCACGTTAGCTTAATATAGTTATGTATATATGAAAATAAATTATTCTGGCTACTTCTGAGCCAAATATCAATAAATTCCGCCTGTTCAAATTGTCACCATATTATTCCGACTAACATCCTAATGTGAAATTTCCACGCCAGCCAAAATGTTGGCCTGAAAACATTTAAATTTTTCTTAATAAAAAAGTTTTGAATGAGTTTTTTTTATACCAACTGTATTTTTTGCATATGAACTGTCTTTTTGACCTTATTCAATTAGTATGGTAAACCGAAGTTATGCCTGACGAATGGAATGTGGCCGCGATACGCTTTATCTTCAAGGCGGTAGACCGCTTGAAGTATAAGAATTATCACGTTATAGCTCTCCTTTGCACAGCATACAAGTTACTGTCTTACTTTATATTGGATAGAATCACCTCTCTAGCGGAGGGAGTAGTTGTTGACTATCAAGAATGATTTCGTCCTAATTGATAAGCCATTGATCAGGTTTTTTCGCTGTGGATGATTCTATCTCTGATTCTTAATATTATGAGACCTCCATCCCCGTACATAAGGTGTTCCTGGATTTCCGGCAGGCCTATGATGCGATCAATCGAGAGAGTTTGTGGTCTGCCGTGGAATATCTATGAATGCCAACTAAACTAGTACGATTGTGTAGAATGGCAGTTACCAGTGACGCAGTCTCAATGGTGTGTCAAAGTTGAGAACAGGCTATCGAGAATTTTTGCAGTTAACTCGGGAGAGGCTCGTTCCCCGATACTGTTTAATACCATGTTGGAGTACATCTTTCGTAAAACTGAAACACCTCAGCGCAACATCTTATATCGCCAGCCCAATCAGGTGCTTGCAAATGGAGATTTGTTATTTAGTATCTGTTACAACTGAATTATTATTCATCTAGTAACTTATCTATAGTAAATGTGTTAACTTTAGTGAAGTTTCACCCAGCGGTTAGCTCTAAATTGATTATACGATTACATTAACTGCCCTAAATCTAAAGGCTTCGTTCTTCGAAGCCGTTTGACTGGGTCTGTGTTGGTCAGCATACGGCGCAAATATCTGCATTTTGATGTTGACCGAGTCGCTGTACATGTTTCTTTACATGGTTCTTGATTTCTTTGGTAACGTACTCCATTTTTAGATCCTTATGATGGTTGTCGTTTCTAATGCACCATGGTGCGTTCACAATGCCACGTAAAACTTTGTTTTGAATGGTTTGAATTATATCAACGTTGCTTTTCTTGGTAACAACCCCACAGTTGTATACCATATGTCCATATAGGTTTAAGTATCTGCCGATATAAGAGTCAGTACATTTCCCTATATTTGATGTTTAGCTCTTCTTTTTTCTTTTTCACGTGCTCTTTACACTTGAATTTTGCATCAAGTGTCATGCCTAAGTATTTGGCCGTATTTGCATGCGGGATTTGCTGAGTTCAAATGGATTGGTATATGAAGTTAACTTTTTTGTTAGTGAAGTTGACGTGTATGGATTTGGTTTCGTTGAGCTGAATGCAATATTTCTTTGTCCAGCTGCATATTGCTGTTGCAATAGAGGAATTTTGTAATTTACCAGTTGACTCTTCTATGCTATCTCCGCAATTGCTATAATTTCAGTATCATCCGCAAATCTTGCAATATTTGTTCCTTTTGTATTTGGTACTTCTTTTGTATAAATTAAATACAATATTGGCCCGAAGACGCTGCCTTATGTGGAACTAAGGCCGATATTTGTTTTAGGTCAGAGTACTCATCTTCAAATTTAACGTGAAAGTATCGATCAGGTATATAGATAAGATTTTAATATCTGGTAAAATTGCTGAATACTGATTTCAACCTTTTAAGCAATAGTTTTGCGAACAATTTTGAAATTGGAGGAAGTAGCGAAATTGGTCTATACGAAGTTTTAACGTTAGGAGGTTTGTTAGGTTTTGGAACTTCCACTGGTATGGAACGCATTTCAGTCGAAACGCCGCGTTTATTACTTGGAGCAACTTTCGTAAGCCCTTTTCGGGGAGTTCTTTAACTATTTGTCCTGAAATTAGGTCTTAACCAGGTGATTTTTTAGAGCTTAAATTTTTAGTAATCTCATATTTAAGCTCTTGTAATGTTATTGGTTGGATGTTTTTATTATCCATTTTTTTAACGGGTTTATGTTTTATTCCGCTGATTGCCTCAGAAGGGGCTGAGATGTATTTTCAAGGTTTGTTGCTTTCCAGAGTGAATTAATAGTCTGTGCCTTTTTGGCTGGAAAGATCGATTAGATATTCACTAAATGAATTGTTCTTTATTTCTTTGATTTGCAACTTCAGTTTGTTGCTTAAATAATTAAGTCTCGATTTACTTTGTAGTACTCTATTCCTCACCCAGGATTTACGAGCCTTTTACATAATTTCCTTTTCTATTTTAACTCCTTCGCTGTGTTTAATATTTTCCCTTACGAATAGCAACATAGTGAAGGAAATTTTTGATCCGTTTGTAGAATTTTCAGTTTCTGTTGGGCTTCCGATCAATGAGTCCAAAATAAAATACATGATCTCTGATTTTCTTATCACTCACGATAACATTGTGATATTATAGTGCAGGCAGTTGTGCTTTGTATCCTTTAAGGCCACTGATATAATCTAAACACCTAGCAAGGTCACGTTTTGCATGCTGATCCAGAACGAAATGTGCAGCGATATTTGAAAGGAGAGCCACCATATGGTAGGCGAGGAGGTCGTTGCAGTCGACGATGGCTCCACGGTGTAGAGAACGACTTGGGTTCTTCAAATTTCACCAAGCTCAGGAGCAAAACCATTAGAGCCAGATTGTTGACTCAGTAAGGGGCCAGTAATTGCCTTTGGTCTGGCTCATGACAAAGAGTCTGGGATGAGCCGACTGTATATACAATTCTGGGGTGAACCAACTGTCTGGGAATGGAGTTTTTACGCTTGTCTTATCAGACAGTAACGAAAATGGAATTCAGCGCAGAATTTTACTGAATAAAACAGTTTAATATTAAGAAATGCCTTAAATTTATTTTTCAATGTGCCTGAGTGCCTTTCATTGAGAAAGTGCCCCACTACCTTTAAGAGTGCCCCATTTGACAGCGCTGGTTTCAATTGCCATTTTTACCGTTATATTATGCATATATAGCAGCAAATTATACATTTAACTGTTTGCCAAGTTTACATATAAGTATATATAGTTCAAATTCAAAAATTATGTTGCCACTGTGTCTCAAGGGCTCAATCCGCACAAGAACAAAACTATGTACAAAATAATAAATAATTTTCTCGGAAAAAATAAATTTTTCGTCTGGTTTCATTTTCTCTCGCTCGCACTAATTCGATTCGATATAATAATATATAAGATATAAACTCCTTAATGCTTAATACATAAATACATACATACATACTCGTACATACATCTTTTTATATTTTTAAAGTGATAAATTTGTTCAACACTTTAAAAAGGCATAAGTTTTTTTATGGTTGAATAAATTTTAGATAAAAGAAAATGGAAAAATGTTTTGTTTTTTAACACTCTACTGGAAAAAGTATTTTGAATGTATGTATGTATGTATGTATATGTACATCCCCAGATCCAACACCATCAGAAGAATACAAAAAACGAAAATTGTTTTTGTTTGTTCTCGTCGAGCTAAAAACTAGGAAACATTTTCTCTCACCATATTACTCGATGTACTATAGAAACTATAGACAATATTCTTCAGTTTGATTGATAATTTTCCGTCTTTTCGTCACATAAATTTTAAATGGTATTTTATCGAGTTTTTTTTTAAAGCTTAATTAAGTTTTTGGTTTCTTTTTTGTCGTAAAACTACTCCATATACATATACATATATGTATATAGTACGTAACTAACTAAATTACACTTGTTATATTAGCCATTTTCACAGCAATTTTCTCCTCAACGAATATTTAGTTCATACATACACTTTCTTTGTTTCACGTTTTGTTCTCTATGATTTTCATTTTTCATGAAAAACCGAAAAAAAAAATTCTGTTTAACTATAAAAAGTCGAACAAGTAGTTTAGTATAGTGTATAACTATATAGAGCGCATATTATAGTGAGTAGTTAGTTAGCTTTTGTCGAAAAATATAATTTTTATGGTGTTCCACAATTTTTTTTTTAGTTTTTGTGTTTTAGTTTCGGAAGAAACTTCTTCGTTTTGATTTTCTAACATTTTATTACGATGTGCACAACAATAGATAACCAAGAATATGTACATATGCGAAACGAAACTACTCGTATTATATAGAACATTTCTTGTTTGAAAAATTATGTTAGAAAAATTGTTTAATGAAAAAAGATTTTTTTTTTGGCGTTCAGTTATCTGGCCCAAAAAAAGAAATTATACAACTATAAAAGAATCTCTATATAAGCTCGAATATATAAATTAAAAAATAAAGTTTAATTTCTGTCGGAATAGTTTTGATGGTTTCTTGTGTTTTTGCCGAGAATAGAAAATTTTGAATTTTCTGGTTATCTTCAAACTAAACTAAAAATAAATATAAAATAACAAATTTAATTGTGTTTTGAAATAATTAAACAGATTTTTTTTGGAT
Source organism: Tipula unca (assembly GCA_951394425.1). Lineage (NCBI taxonomy): Eukaryota > Metazoa > Arthropoda > Insecta > Diptera > Tipulidae > Tipula > Tipula unca. Next base: position 14,970,379 of record OX596381.1, on the reverse strand, counting down.
ACATGGTAGGGTGCACTACACAATATTGACTTTTCCAATTATCAGATAGCTATGTGCTCTTCATGGACTAAGACTCATTTCCATATTTACTTTATCTTGCATTTTTGGGAGCAGCGTCACGCGGTTGCACCTTATTCGATTCGAAGTTTTACCAACTGTGGGTCCCGTTGCCGTAAATACGTTGCTTCGTCAATTTGACTATGTGTAGGCATCTTTCTTCGTAGACCTTGTAGTCTTTTCGTTCCGCTGTTGATTTTTGACATTTTGCTCTTAAACGTGTAGTCAAAACACGAAAGGAGTTGTAGTCATAAAACTATTCATGTCAAATTTTATAACTAAAACATTTATAAAGGAAGTTCAGTCTTTCTATATTTTGGACTAATCATTTTCTTGAGTAAGTTATTTCAGTCACATATTTATGAACTGGATAACTGTTTGGTTGGTTTGTTTGTTTAATATTTCGTGAAAATTTGAAATATAAAATTAGATTTGCCCTCATAATCTAACCGCATTTTAGTGAATTCTAGAAATCGCTATTGTCGCTCGCTCTGATAAGCCGTCACAAATGTTAATATTCTAAAAATATTCATCGTTTATACACATTTATAGGACGGATGTTTGGATCAGAAGGTACCGGGTTCGAATTCTAATAGAGGAAGGATGCAAAAATTGTTCACATCTATGACTCTTTGTCAATTAAATTGTACCTGGGCCATGTGGCCTATAGATTAAGCTGACTACGGTATAAGGCAAGAATGCAAATAAGCAAACTGCATTAACGAAACGCGGGTTTTGAAACTATTGTCGATTTGATAAAAGTGCCGCTTCCAGTGCTTAAGAATTAGTTTAGATTTAAACATTTAATATTAGTAAAATTCGTTGAACGGTTTCCGGTATAATGTTAGTAGTTTGAATGATCAAAATGGACAAAGAATTGAAAGTATTGTTCAAGACAGGAACTGTCCTTAAAGGTCAGATGAAGAAAATGGTGATATGGCTACAACCGATTGATGATTTGGAGCAAATAGACACGGTTAAATCGAACAAAGGAATTATTAAAAGCTTTTGAAGGAATCACGTTTCAATTATTTTATTCGGGAATGTCACGACACGCATAGAGGGGCCATACGCACATTGATGTGAATTTGAGATTCGCATTGAGCCGTTCACTGGAAATTATACCGAATGACAGTCCTTCTTCTTTGTCTTAAGAAGGCACATACAATCAAGGTAGCAAAATGTCTAATGAATGTTTAAGAAGCTTGGTTTCCGAATATGTTGGCCGATCAAGAAAATTTCTTCTATTGCAGCCCTTGTGAAACGATGTTAACTCTTAGTGAACCTTCGAACGCGTACAGGCTCTGAACCTGAGAAGCTTTGCCTGCTTAGATATGTTTATCAACGAGGTATTCATAGCTATAATGGAAGATAGCAAAACGCATGTGAATTAAATACAACCAAGGAAAGACTTTCACGGGAACACAATAAAGGGCTTCCATACCTCAAATAGGTAACCAAAATTGGGCAATTTGTTTGAACTTCAATTTATATATGAATTACTTAAAGCCTTCAAAACTATTCGAATTAATTTGTGGTATTTGAGACTCTCTGTGTTTGGGGAACATTTGTTGGTGTGGATGAATGGAAGCCGGTTTTATTGGTTTGAGTTTAGAATTTGGATTTTTTCTTGTTCACATTAGAACCAGCGCAAATTCCCTCATGATAGAAAACCGAAACTATAAACTCAAACCAACAATAAGCGAGTATATGGCACAATATTGTTTCATCAGATTCATGGATGTTTCCGACATTCGGCCATATGCCGATATTAGTCTGAGTGGCGTACAATATCAAGCAAGTCTTGATAGTGAAGCCACCAAAAAATAATTGGGAGGGATTTGTGAGAAGTGAAGGATCAGATCCAATGTGTCCCCATTGATGAGCGTATAGACAGTGCATTAAGGCGGATGGTAGATGCTTTAAATGCGGTAATATTAATCATGGGATCTATATAGATGTTTAGCAAAACCGAAGTGCCCATAATGTCCAAGGAAACACCGCACCACTCATCACATTGTGCTACCTACAGCCGAAGTGGATGTATGTGGATTACATAAATGTCGTGTGCTAATGGATTCGGGATCAGTTTAGTATAACTGAGAATTATTATGCAATTAATTAAGAATTAAACGGAAGAATTGTCGTACACTAATATCAGAAATTCAAAACTCACATCGGCAGATCACAAAAGGGTCAAAAATATTGGTATCTCCTCGACTAAGTAACGACTTACCTAGGCAAGCCACTGATGTTGCTTTGTCATCACTTCCAAATATATCTCTAGCCGATCAAAATTTCAATGTTCCAGGTGAGGTGGATCTACAATTCTGAATTTAATATGCGTATTCAATCTACTCCGCGAGGGCCGACTGCAACAAAGAGCCTAACAGTATAGCCATTGAAAGTGATATCGGATAGGTACCTTTAAGTCAATACATCACAAAGATACATACAAGTGCTACCGAATGAATTTGTTATTGATAGCACACTACGTAGATTTTTGGAAGTTGAAGAGCTATCAATAACACAAATATTAACAACCGATGAATTTTACTGTTAACGGTTATTTCAAGACACGATAATACGAGGAAAAGATGGTTGATTTGTAGTAAAATTACCCTTCAACAACCAAAAGGAAGAGATAAGCAAATCTGTTTTCAATGGCAATTCAGAGGCAATGAAACATTTAGCAAGGCATTTATGAGTGAGTACAGGGCACTATGTCTTAAAGATGAAAAAAACATTTTTGGTTTGGAATGAGGACGTATCCTACGTAATTGATTTTTATTATGAAATAAAAACAACACCAAACAACCCCTAATTTTAATTATTGTAATTCCTTAAAAAATAAAATATATCATCAAAGAAAAACGTAGACTAATTGGTTTTAATTAGATGGCAGGCGCGGCCTAATTATTATTGGGCAAGGTGGACAGTGCCCCCATCATTATATTATATATAGTGCCCCACATAAGAAACTTGGGATGTAGCTTCGACACAGGTCGGACAGCTGCAAATGTAGTGTGGGCAGTGTGGGTCCACTTCCTCCATACAGTGGTCACAAAGATTATCCTGATCAAGCCACATGCGTTGGAGATGATCCTTGAAACGTCCATGGGCCGTAGTAAGTGCAACCAGAATTCTGAGGTGTTTCTTTTTTAAGGATAACCCATATTTAATGAACCTCACGTTGGGTTCAATGATGAACCGTTCCGCCTTTCGACAGCTAGGAGTAGAACGCCACTTTAGTCCCAGTACAAGTAAAGTAACTTCTTAATAACGTCCTTATACGACCATTGAAGGATAGAGGAATTGCAGGCTCAGGACAAGCAAATTTGCTACGCGATCCAGCTTTCGCTAGGAGCAAAGGAGATTAACGTTGGCAGTCTTTGGCAATAGTTTAGATGTAGTCAAAGGATTTTTAAGGGTAGTGAGCGCGGCTTTACTATCCGTGCAGATAATAATGTCCTTCCCTAAATCACTAAACTTAAACGCCTCAAACGCACAATGGGTAATTCAGACTACCCAAGCATCTGAGCCCATTTTTTTGGGCAATAGAATCGAAACCCTGCACTAACTTCTGTTCGAGAGCCATCCACAAAAAAAAATCTCGACTTAGACAACTATTCATAGTAATCCTGAGAGAGCCACAGTTCTCTCGAAGGGAGAATGACGGAGGGGATGGATTGATGAAGTTAAATTCGGGCAATTGCCTGTCATTCATCATTTCATTTTCAACCTCCGGAATATATGATTTAATTTATTTTCTTATTAAGAATCTGTCTATGCTCCGTACAAGTCGCGATTTTATTCCATGCCACAATGGACCCCAGTCGAAACGCAGCAGAGCACGCAGTACCAAGAATACGACAGTAAAGATAAAACCAGTGATTTGTAGATGAATTATATCATTTTGGGGGTCGGACCGCAGGAATTTCCAAAGGCCCTTCTGCATTGCCAAAAAATTGCAATTTCCTTTTGCAGCTTAGAATCAAGGTGAAATTTCCAGGTGAGTTTACTATATCTAGAATAACACCTAGGTACTTGACGTGCTCTGTCCTAGTAATTGCTCAACCAAATAGAGTGGAAATAAATATATTAGCACGGTCTTTACGTCTACAACCCCTTTTCAACACACCAAATTTAAGCTATATTAAGGGCGTTCTGCATCAGATCAGATAAGACGTTCAGGAATTTACTAGAAATTGTCAAAATGAGATCATCCGAGTAGCTTTGCACGATGAACCCAGATCACTGCAATTTAACTATAGTAATTCATCGATAATCATAAACCACAGCAAAAGGGCGAGAGTACTCCTCCTTGCGTGCAGCCTTTCGCTACTTTGACGAACACTAATGAGCCATCCAGCTCAGTCTCAATTATACGGGACTTGAGCATAGAATCGATGAATCTAACAATGGTTTGATTAATATTAAAATTGGTACACGCATTCGTGATCGAAGAAAACGAAGTGATATGTAAAGTTTTAAGAAAAGTAGAGGTCAGACTAATGGGCCTAAAAGCTTTTGGGTCAGTATAATCCGACTTATGCCAACTTAAGGTATGAAAACTACTCTATATAGAGTATACTCCTGCTCCAGGATCGTGGTACGGTACTAAAAGCAACGCACGCCTGGAACAGATTGAGCAGGTAAGTACTGATGGGTAGAAAACAACCCTGTAATGCAGCAGGGAAAACGCCATCAGGACCGCTTGATGGCGTTGACCGGTGCAAACGAAAAAACACTCCATCGTAGAACATTAGTAGTGATCAGTCTACGGGCTAAGTTCCAATCCGGAGTAACGACAAAAAAGTCAGGAAGCTCGGAGGCAACCACACCTGAGAAAGTGCACAGACCACAGGTTTTTTTTATAGGCTTTTTGAGGTAACAAAAATCGATTCCAATCCGAAATGGGATTCGTATTTTTGGCTTTATTTTTAATTTTACGCACACCCTTCCTTAACTTTTTAAGTTGAAAACACCAGATGGGTTGGTTTTTCTTTTTCTGGTTGTTAGTAAGAGGGGAAGACTTTTCTAAAGTAGTCGAGATTGCTTTCGTTAGCACAGTTGCCTGCAAATCAAGATCTGTGATAGATCTAATCTGATTAGGCAAATCTGGTATAGTGAAACGAGCTCAGAGGAGAATGAATCCCAATTCGTAAGTTTCCTATTACGATATGGTTTAGCGGTGATCTTTTAAAGTTAATATTAATAGCACCTATATGATCAGAGGTGAGAATATCATCCGTCACCCTCCAATTTAGAATCAAGACAACGATGGTCATAGAGCACAAACTAATATCATACACTTCTTTACGAATCATCGAGTTGATAAACGTTGGCCACAACCAACATTGAGAATCTCTAACTCAGAAGAGTAAATATAATTGAATAGTGACGAGCCTCTGTTATTGACATTCGAACTACCTCAAATGGTATGGTATGGAGCATTAGCGTCACAACCAATCACGAAAGGTAGTTTATTGACCCTACACCACATTAGAAGATTCACCAGTTCTTCCGAAGAAGGGGGCGAGATGGAATCATGGGGTAAATAGGCTGATGTAATGACAAGTTTGAAACATGAGTCAGCATACACGAGAGTGACAAATCCATAAGTTAAGATGCAGTATATCTAGTATACACCTCAATGCCACAAATGTTTTGCAAATAGATGAAATTTGAGTTAATATCATCGATTAACATCGATATTACTAGCAGACAAGGTTACAAACTTGTTCGAGGCTGCTGGCGAACTCCGCGAAAATTTGTCCTCTGATTGAAGTTATAGTCTTTAAAAAGCAGAGGTTCAGGCCATGCCTTGCATTTCATTACAGCTTCAAAGACGAACACATATCCAGAATTTTTATCAAAACGTGTGAAATTGGCGTCCATAATACGCAGATTATTTTTTATAAAATTTTTGAATCCACTTGAATCCTTTACTGACAAGGTTGGTTGTTTATAGGTCCAGCTCCACAACTGAAACATTACACTTATACTCTTTCTCCCTGTGGTAAATGCCACCCTGTTTGAATCACACTGTGTACATAAAATAATTTTATAGAAATAAATGAGACCAAATTAAATGGAGCAATCGTACCGTACCGATATACACAGAACCTTTATTTGGGATGCCTTTTTGCCAAATTATTTGTTTGTCTCGTGCTTCTTGTCATAATTGGGTGTCAAAAACAAATATAAGTGGAATTTTATAGGTAATTTAGAAATATGTTTTCCCTAGTATGTACATATAGATTGTGTCAATATTTGCGTTTCAAAGACGGCAAAATGGTAATCTTCGAAATGAAAAATCAATGAGTTAGAACGATATGGAATAATAAAATAAAAAATTATTTCTTGGAATTTATTATTCAATTGGGAACGAAAATTTACCCTTTTTTATCGTGTACAAAAAAAGTAAAAATTACGTTTGGGGTGTGTGTATGAGAAAGTTTTGTCTGTGCGTAGAGGGGCTGGGTAAAAATAAAAAATAAAAATAAAATTATTCCATATTTTGACTGTCATGTACTCATCAACCTATATACATATGTACTCGTATGTATGTATAAAATATGCTAGGCAATATTTTGTATACTCATGTTTCACCAGCAAAAAATAAATATATGTTTTATGTTAACTCAAGTCCTTTTGGATAAAATAAGGTTTAGAAATAATCCGTTTTAAGGAGAATATATGTACGTATGTACGAAAAACAAAATTAAAAGCTCCTTTACCCAACACCAAATCGATGTAAAATTCGTACGAAAAAAAAAATATTGCATGAATGTTTTGAAAAGCTAACCAATAACCATGCATATAACATATAAGTATAAACGAGCAGGCAAACATCAACAAACAAAACCCAACATGGTATAGGGCAATCAAATATCGCGAGACGCGCGGTGTTATAAAACGAAAAGGGTTTTATTATTTTTTGGGTACGTTACACATATTTTCAAGGAAGTGGCAATAAAATTTATTTCGGTCATAAATAAATTTTTTTTCTTTTTGATTCTTATATGTATATATATATAGTTTCATCGCTGTGCGCTGTATACACGTTTCTTTTTTTGTGTGTGTGTGTGTGTGCGCTCCTAAGAAAATGTTAAAGATTTATTTTTTTAAATTGTAACACCAAAACGACAATAAAAACATATGTTTTTTATGATTTTTACTCAATTTTTAGTGAGTATATACCATTCATATAAACATAAATGATTTTAACAATGGTATACAGCGCGGGAGGAAGTCAATAATAAAATTTTTGACGGAATGATATCGATTCCGTGTAATTAAATTTCTTTAGAATTTATTTTTGTTACTGTTGTACATTGTACTGTCTAACCACCAGAACCATTCCACTATAAGCGAATAAAAAAAAAAAAATATATTGTTGTATTGTTTGACAAAGGCCAACACCTACAATCACTCATTAACACGATGCTAGGCATCGTGCTGTTCATCAACTTAGTTCAAAATATTTAGTCGACGTTGTTTCCACAGAATTTCTAAGAATAAATTTTTTCATCCAGTACTCGATCAGTTAAAAACCGGGCGTTGAACAAAGAGCAACAGTATATGTCATTTTTAAACATTTGAAGCAAAAATGTAGTTTTTCTGTAACACAAAAATGTGTTAAGCAAGGTCTCAAGTCACACTTCGAAAAGTGTAGGCCATAAAATAGTCTTTACCTCTTATCAGCCCGCGTGATTATTTCTTGTGGGGCTATTTAAAATCAATCACAGCTAATTAACTCTACAACCAAAACCATTTCCGTCAGTTTAGGAGCTCAAATAAAGCGTGAGGTTACATATATTCCTTAGAAATGATACAAAGATGTCTAAAATCTTGGCCAAAATAGTGCCACAGTGAGTATGTATATGTCTTTATGCCTTATGTTTTTAGAATACATTTTACAAATTATAACAATTATAATTGTGTTTTGGATTTCCATCTTATTGTAATTATTCGCCATCTATATATGGTAAAATTTTTCCGATTTGATTTATCTTATTGCTACAAAGTGTACTGCATAATTTAAAAAGCTTTCCACGATCCTCTAGATATGTTTGACTGCGGGGATAGTCCAATGAATGCCCTGAAAATTTCTATTTGCTTTTTCCACTACCGTATCTAGGGCCGAAGATGAATGGAATGGTAATATTGAAAACCAAAATCTGTGAGTCCTAAATCTGTTCTAAAAAGTAACAATAACTGTTTAGAAGCATAAATAAGTTTCCATCGTTTTTTTAAAGGCTGATGCTTTATCACGAAATAAACGTACAAATAAATTATTAAAAGTAATTGCCATCGTTAGAACGATTTTTGCCCATCTTTCAGGCAGCATATATGTATATGCCGCGGCGGAAAAGAATCGACCCATTTTATGTTATCCTCATAGGAAGCGAAGGGATAAACCGACAGCCCATGAGACATTGCCCGGAACAAGTAGTCATCAGATGGAGCGATGCCTGAGCGGGTGGGGTAAGACTTCTCATTTTAGCGTTTCCAAGTATTTTTTAACAGCGGTCTAACAACATGAGGTCGCGCGTTGTCATACATATATATATTGCGATCGTTTATCCAATAGTGCTCAGCACAATCTCATTTATTGCGGTCAGTAGCGTTCCTCAGCAATGGTTTCATTGGGTTTGAAAGAAATACGGATCATTAGCTTTGAACCATTGCTATTCGGCTGTGCTATCGATGTAGAGTATCGAAGCAACAATTCCATGTGCATGCAACCGAGTGGCGATGGTTGGTTGAGCCACTCCCAATAGTTCTCTAAATTTTCATTGGGTTAAACGTGCATCTTCATCAAGAATTGCGTTCATTTCCTCGTCTTCGAATAATTTTGGCCTTTCACTGCATTCATGATCTTCGACGTCAAAATCATCGTCCTTGAATTGTCGAAACCATTCACGACACGCTGATTCACTCATACTTGCCTCACCATATGCTTCGTTAAGAATTCCATGCATTGCAGTCGAAGATTTCTTCAAATTGAGATAGAGTATTAGATTTTTTATAGTCATGAAAAAATAACAAATCATTCCAAACGCTTTTGGAGCTATTTTAATTTAAAACGTGAAATTAACGGTTACCCCGCATATATGGCATTCAATGGACAGAAATCCTGTGATCTGTGGATCAATTATATATTAAACATGTTTGCAGAATTTTTTTATGCCAACGAATCGATACAGACAGCGTTCTGTGACCCAGATGGCATATAAGTTTCTTTACTAAGACTATAAGAATTGCGGGTAATTCCCTCTATTCCTATACTTTTCAATCAATCATTAAAATTAGAAGAGTTTCCTGTGATGTGGAAAATTACCAGAGTGATATCAATAACGAGGTATAACGTCAATTTCATAAAACCCCAAATTATTTGAACATGGTAATATGCAATTCATTCAAAGCGGTAGTCCATCTCCATAGGTGTATACATACTTTGCCAAACCCTTTGACTCGATCAGTCATTGTAAAACATTGTGACGTTTCTATAAATTTGGCTTGTGTAGCGTTTTCGTGGACTAGTTTAAATCTTACCGAGTTATATGTCGAAATCGAAAATATAAGATCCAAACTAATTGAAGTTTCTTCTGGCGTCCAACAAGATTCCCATATTGGTGCATCTTCATCATTTTCTTCAATGGAGTACCTCACGTAATACAGAATTCGAAGGTTTTAATGTTTGAGACGGTCTCAAAATCTACAAAATCGTGAAAAATATCGACGATAGAAGACATCGATAATCTGATAACCTGGTGTGAATCCAACCAGCTTTATCTAAATGTCAATAAATGTAAGACTATATATCATTCCATCGAAAAGTTTCAATTAATGTTTGAAGTCCCACTTATGACTTATATATTCAACAAATTTGAAAACGTCCACAATAAATGTATACGATACATAACCTGAAAGGACGATTGGCCGCATGAACATGAGATACCTTATTATCTAAATGTAATAAACGACTAACCTATAAAATGACAACATTAAAATACGAGACGCCAGATGCGGGAGCTACTAAATAGTGCGTTTATTGGCAACATCTTATTTTATCATATACTGGAATCTATTAAATTAACAGAAACTTATGAGGTCCCGAATTGCTACATCTGGGTGTCCACAATAAGTTATGAGCCTGTATAATATAATAATGAGCCTGTAGGTAATTAATAAAAGGTAATTGCGAGGAAAGATTTTATTTCTGGTTTGTTGTGGTTATATTTTTTATCCACACACATTTCAAATATTTTGTCTTATTTAACAAATTATTTCTAAATACTTCATTGTGAAGGCTCAATTTGGTTCAATCTTCAATTAGTCAACTCTATATAGTCATGAATTTTTAAAGTTTATTTCTTAATTAAATTTTAAGTGAATTCTCCGATCTTAGTTGTTTTGAGATCGGTAGAAAAGTAGGGTTTTCGTTCGATGTATAAGAGGTTAAAATAAATTTAATTCTGTACTGTTGTAGCACGTTTTGGTTAAATTTAAAAATTCCCTAAGCTCAGAAGTAATTAATTTAATTTAAGGCGCGAAGTCGATGTGTTCTATAGTTCTTGATAATATTCTATGATTTAAAGCAAAACCTCCTATTGGAAAAGTCGTGTTGAAATTTTCATTTGTAGACACCAATAAAAATTTTGTCTCCCATTTCATTGTTGTTAGTGGATTTTAGCTAAAAGAAACAATTATGTTTGTTTGTTTCATTTCAAAATATTATTCGGTTTTTCCTAAGTTCCTAAGAAATATTTCACTTTGTCCTACAAGACGAAATACCGTAGGAAGTAACTTAAAGGTCTGGAGGTATGAGTTATTTCTGAGTATGAGAAGACGGCAAAGTAAAAGCGGCTAAGCGTGGCTGGGATGGGCGAGGGAGATTACAATGCCCATTGACTACACGTAGATTACTTAGCTAGGTGTGTTGCCAATGTCGACAATTAGTGCGGATGAAGTTTTTCCTAATAATAGAGATGTGTTCTCTATTATTAGGATCTCTAATAATCCTATAATAATAATTCATTGTACGCAATCAAATTGTTGTACCGCCATTGAATTTGTTGAAGAATTAGGTTGCAATTTAACCTCAATTTGTTTGTTTAAAGGCTAAAATTTCTCCCCAGTAATTGCTCATGTTGTAATAAACCATCAATGTCCATTTCATAGCTACCACCTTGAGTATACCTATTTCTTCGAAGTAAATCCCTGTGGAGTGATTGAAAGGGGTTATGTGTACGTTGGCCGTCACAAGTCCCAAAAAACAACAAATAGATAATGTGAATATAACGCTAGATGATTGCCGGTCTCTCTGTTCTTTACTTGTCTAAGAGGCTGCCGCCTTAAAACTTGATTGTCCTTCTCCGGTGATTGCAATTCTCTATAGGCTGGCCTTGGTTTGCTTTCATGGGTGTAATTTTCTGTATGTCTTCTTCAATTGGTCCATTGGTAACTTACACAATTTCACAATCAGTCGCTTATAGATTGTCGCATTTGACTGTCGCTACCCGAACTAAATCATCTTTAGTGTTTCCACAATTCTCCCAAGCTTCCATAGTGTTCAGGTTGTTGGCCGTCTTTCATTAATACAAGGTCGTTGATCATTAGGTTTGGCTGGCTGCTCTTCTATTTAGTTCGATGTTGTAGTTGGTTGAGTTATTCGAAGGACCACCGTTTTCAAAAATCCTGAACCACATTCTCTCGACTACATGACATCTCGTTCTTCACGATATTCGGTCAATTTCTGGGGCTGGTATCACCTTGAAAGAACCTCCTATCAAAAAGTGCTTCGGCGTTAGTGCTGACAGATCTTCAGCACCACTTGTCCGCGGCATTAGTGGGCGAAAATTGAGACATGCTTCTCTTTGGGTAGTCACGGGACATCCTAGAAAGTGAGTGTTGTTTCACCTATAATCCGTTTGAGATGGCATTCCATTGATGTATATAGTGGTAATGTCGCTTGGCAATGTCGTCATTGCCCGGTGGTGCTCCTTCTCCTTCTTGTTTGGTCCTTCGAAGTACGTTCTATTATCAGAGTTAATGTGGCTGAATAATCCTCTCATGGATATAAATCTTTTGTAAGCGGCAATGTTGTAAAATCGCTTATTATTTCAATATGGATGGCCTTCGCTAATAGAGTAATGTATTCCTTGTTTGTCTTGTGACTCCTGCCTTTGGCTAATCTTAATTGGATATGGGCCCCACATATATAGGTTATTCCCGTTTTGGGAAACGTTTTGGTAAATAAAAAAATAAAACTTCGATTCCAAATTTGAGTCGATCATCCCAAGTCATCATATAGTAAAATACACGAAAAACTGGGTATCACTGAGGCACGACATATTTTCGTTTGTCTCACTATGCGAGTGCTTAAAAAATTTGGCTAAAATTTGGTATCGAAAAATTAAAATATTTTTTTATTATTATTGATAGTAGTTTTGTATCAAGTTTTGGTTACTGTATTCCTTCCACCCATGCAATAATACAGTCGGAGTAGAATAGTTTTTGTTTCGTTTGTGTTCAATAAATTTCAATTTCCGCTCCAGATAATTCAAATTTCGCGATAAGAGTTAACTTTTGTTGTTTGTTATGCATCCCATAGTATATATATATATACATATAGAAGATATATACAGCTTTCGTCACTTCGTTGGCGAGTTAATTTTTCACACGATATTAAAAAACGGCGGATATACATAAGTATAAAATATAGTAATAAATGTACTAGAAAATATTAAATTTTCACACATAATACTAAAGGAAAATGAGAAGAAAACCTAAACATGTTGCGGTTATTAAATTTTAATAAGTATATATACTATGGTTAATGTACGTTTGGCGCCGGTAGTACTATGCTTTATGTTTATTACATATACGTTAAATTGTATGGTACGACGTTAATATTTTCTTACTGCGAAATTAATGACCTACATAATCAGATTCAAGTTTTTATATGTATACAGACTCTGGGTTAATTTAACTCGATCTCCGTATATAATCCGCCAAAACATAATCCGAACTCAATGCATATTCAGATATGTACATATATACATACATCACACAATTTACCAACAAAATATTCATCATCTTGTTAATGACATTCATAAGAAGATCTCATTTAAGAGCCACCACCAACACACCACCACGACACACAGCAGACATATACAATGATACCAATAATATCATGATACTGAATACTGATGATGATGATGTTGGATGCAGAGTAAAAAAAAAACGACAAATAATTGTTGAATTCATAAAAAAATGTTTAATCTTAATCTCCTTCATTTCGTTTCCAAATGATAAAGAAGTAAGTTATCTTGTGTAATTTAACAAAATAAAAATAAAGAAGAAGACGACGACGAAGAAGTAAAGCCACTTGAAACATAATCATTTCATTATAATACTCTGTATATAGAACGTCTTTAAATATTAAGACAAAAAGAAATTTGTAAAATGATATTTGCATATACATATAATCTGAATCTTCTTGTTCTTGGTATAACCCCTCGCAATTGTTTTCTTTTTTTTTTTTTTTACTATTTAGATAAGATATTGTGGACAAAACGTTCAATTACATTAGCATACATGTGTATTTATTCAGTTAAGTCATAAATCATATTCCCTTATATAGATGATGTGCATTTGTCATGTTTCATATATATGTAGCTAGGGTTAATACATTAAAATATTACTGAGTGGCTGTGTGTGTGTGTGTATGTGCAACTTGAAGATGGAAGTTCATCAGTCATTTTAAAACTCAAATAAAACTCAAGAATTTTTGTTCTTTTTAATTTTATTTCGTCTCTCTCGGAAAAATAAAAATAAAATATTTTATGAATTTTTAAGGAGGTTTAGAGATTTCTTGAATGGGGAATGAATTTTTATTTTGTACCGAAATACATACGTCATATAAAAGGGACACATACGTATGTACATATATATAATGGAACCGACTGAACATTTTAAATTTAATTTTATTTATATTTTTGTCGTACATATATATGAATATTTTGTGTGTGCCATATATACCATTGTTATGTTGTACACGATATGAATAGTATATGTATGTATACAGCATAAATTTATGCAAGGTATGCTGATGTTCGCATAAATATATGAATTAGGTCTCGCATATGAATTTTTAATTTCTTTATTTGTTTGATGATTGAACAGAATATATGAACGAATCCGCATACGCGATTTAATTGCGTATGTCGTGCGTATATATATTTTTGGAATAAGTATTTTACATGGAACCATAAGGCGGTTAAGTGTATGTTTGTTAATTATAATTATTTTGTATGATCCTTAAAGCTTAACCATAATTATGTTATGAATGTCCTTTAAATTTATGTTCGGGTCGATTATGAAGGCTTTCTTCATACACTGACAGTGACCTTCATACGGCCACCTTTGTGTAAAATACATAAAACTTTAAAAACTGCTCTACACTCATTGTAGCCGAGCATGAAGTTTCTATGGAATTTTTATTGAACGGTACAAATATCAAATATCAAATATACCTATCTGTTTCAACGTTAGCGTGGAATGTATTTTTGGGGATAAAATTATCTCGAAACGTGTTTCACTGACTAACCAGAGATCGGGCAAATATAATTATTCATCCTTTTAGATGATGTACTATTAAGTTAGTTACATTTCAAAAACATAAAAATATATAGTAACATTTTTTATGCCAAAAGTTGTTACACACGATAGAATTACTTAACATACTAAATTTGTTTACATAAAGGATTTTCCATAATCATCGCCTTAATATGTTATAAACTAGTTCAACAAAATTATTACTCTAAAGGAGTTCAAAAGGTCTGATAACGAATGTATGTGAATCACGACTATCACGACATTTTTTACTGTCAACCGCGAAAAAATTTACTATCACGATAGTTTCATGAAATTTTTCTACTCTCAGCCCCGAAAAATTCGACTATCACGATATATATACCAAAATAAATGTACATACATTGTTATATTATACTCTCAGCTTCAAATAGTATTTATTTTTATGATACTTATTAATTAATTATAATTCTAATAAGATTAACATTTAATCACAATAAATAAAATTGCTTTGTAGAAAACTATATTGTCCCATGAACAGAAACTATTCGCTGGCCGAATACGCTTTGTCTGCCATGTGGTTCAAGAAGGTTCTGTTCTTTAATTAAGTTATATTACACTTAGATTTCTAATTAATTACTGATGATACATTAAACCTTCTTGAATCACGTGGTAAACAGGGGAGCTATATCTCAGATCCTCTATATAGAAAACATCTAAAAAAACTTACTGAAGATAGATGAAACATTCTAAAATCACATGGTTAAGTCAGCTTCTCTGCCCGAATAGTTTTTGAGCTCAAGGGACTATATTTGAGATACTCCCATTGGATAAATCGCACAAAATTACTGAAGGTACATGAAACCTTCCTAAACCACATGGTAAACTCAGCTTATCTGGCCAACGAATAGTTTCCGAGTGCAAGATATAGCCCCATCTAAGATCCTTCACATAGAAAAATAAAGAGTTATTGATGATAAATGAAATCTTCCCGAATCAAATGGTAAACTCAGCTTATAAGGCCGCAGCCAATAGATTTTCAGTTCAAAAGACTATAATATCATAGATCCTTCACATAGAAAAATCTAACAAAATTACTGAAGATACATGAAACCATCCATAATCACATGGTAAACTCAGCTTATCCGCCCAGTGAACAGTTTTTGAGTTCGAGGGATCTAAGATTCTTGACATAGAATAATCTAAAAAAATTATTGAAGATTCATAAAACCTTCCCGATCCCCATGGTAAACTCAGCTTATCCAGCCAGTGAATATTTTTGAGTTCAAGGCACTATAGTTTTTTTTACAAAAAAATTTATTTGTTCTACAAATAATTTCATTTATTGTGATTTAATTGTAATCTTAAAATTTATTCTATTATGTGTAAATATAGTCGGATCACCCACAAATTCCAGTATAGCAAATTTGAGTTATCGCTCGTTAGAATTTGGCATTTTGAGTTTGAACAGTAACCACTCTAACATGGTAATCCTTGCCTTTATGAAGCTCAATAATTCTGGTGGGATGTTATCTTCCTGTAAAATAACGGGGTTACCGACTATTTGGATTTTGTTGTGTCTCTTCTGTTGACCATCTGTTGAACCAGCAGATAATATTAAGCAAATTAATTAGTTCAAAAATTTATAGATTTTAATGTTTGTATGTATCTAAACGTAGTCACATATTTAGTACTGGCCGCGTTCATTATTTACCATGTAAACGTAATAATAATCGTTTAAAATTAAAAATGTTTTATCACCCTGTAAATATGAGCAGACATATAAAAAGGCGAGAAAAACTGGGAGAAAGGCATTTGCACTTGTACGGTTCGGTTCATAAAATTATGGAAATAAAAAATGTAAAAATTCGGAAAATTAATTAAATCGGAAAATAAATGTGTAACGTTTAATCGGAAATGTGTAAAAAATAAGAAAATTAAATTGAAAATTATATTAATAAAAAATAAGTTTTAAAAAATAAAATAAATAAAAATAGTTTTACATATAGTATCAGCAATTTATCTGATACAAAACGAACGGCATTATACAGTCCACTACATCGATACGGCAAACCAACACCATCTTTTCCAAAATAGTTGGAAGTTTGTGGTTTTCCAATTAAAAATGTCCTAGTGTAAGACATTCGTAGTTGCTTGGATCAGTAGACATATGTTCAATCGGACGTGGATTCAAACATGCTTCCACCTGGATGACAAGTGTGGAAATTAGTTCCAAAGTATTCGACGATGTACAGAGAACTCTTTTTAGATGATATTTAGCGCTTTTTACAGCCGCTTCCCACCAATCGCCGAAGTGAGGAGATCGTGAAGGGATTGTATGCCATTGGATACCGTGGTCAATACAATACCTTAAAAACTCATTATGATTGAATTCGGAGAGGAATAACTTCCTGTGATCTTGCGTTATCTGAATATATATTAGTGGACAAAACTAACGTCAAATGAAACCACTTTATAAAAGTCTACTGCAAGCCAATCAATTAAATTTTTCAAAAATGCTTAATCAAGAGTGCATTGTGTTTGAAATCCAACGCAACGATGGGTTTTTGTTCCATTGCATATTAATTATTTGTAAATGCAGTACCACTAGTTCTTGTAAATATGCTCTAGAGCAAACACGTAATATATAAGATCCATTGTAATATGGCACGCTTTCATGAGCTAGAGGCGGTTAAAGTCGTCACATCGTATCAAGAAAATTAAACTCAAGTACAAACCGTACGAAAATTAGGAATGAATCAGTCTTCGATATGGAGAGACCGGAGCATATAAAAGAAAGACCGAACAAGGACGTAAAAGATGCACAACCGAGCAAATTTTTTTTTAAAAATTAATTCGTGTCGAGATCGAAAGCGTACTGCTAATAAACTGAAAAATTAGTTGCTTAGTACTCGTTAAATGAATGTTAGTGCCAGAAAAATTAGATGAAGAGTAAAAGAAGTGAACCTAACCTGAAAAATGTAAGCTGTGGTGGAGGTTCAATAATGTTTTGGAGTAGAATTGGGAGGGCCGTACGGAGCTGGTGGAGATTGGTTTGAGGATGAATGCAGATTGGTATGTTCGGAACATTTTTTGCGGTCACGTTTTGCCATATGTGGGCTTCATCGGTTATGCTGCAGTCCACGTAGCTGCAACCATACGTCTCTAAGATATCGGCATTCCGTGCATTAAGTGGCTACTAATGATCTTAATCCGGATCTTAATCCGATCGAACACGTATTGGAAATTCTAAAAGGCTATATTAGAGATAGAAAATGATACAAAGCATTTATTTGGTATGCCCAGAAGGATGGAAGCTGTAATAAGGGTTCAGAGGGAAATACTCATTACTAAATTAATCAAGCTAAATTCTAATAAATCTAGTTTTAATGTTATAAACCGCTTTTGAAAATTAAAAAAAAATAGTTCGACACATTTTGACATTTTGCAATGATAAATAGCCGCTATATAAGCCTTCTACGAGAAACGAATCGTCGAAGGGCAGCTATAAAATCGTTAGTCCACAAATCTGATACGACTTCCATACGAATTGCTTTTGAATGTATGTATGCTTGGATCAGGGTTTTGGAGCGTATTTTGGTCGATATTAAACACGGGAAACAGAAATCAACTCCTATACGTGTTGAAATGGTCTTGACGGACTGACTATTTGTTCAGGTATAATTGACCCATGACTTGTGTTATATTTTGAGGACGTGTTCGTGAACAGATGATTCATTGAGCAACGACGACCCGACGACATAGATTCCTTCCACCGATTATCCAAAATCACTGTCGAGGGCTGTATAAAAAAGATAGAGGACTGGCGTGAAGTAAACGATGCCTACGACGCATGCAATAAAAACTGATATTTGAATTTATGAATCATATGGGATATTACCGTTGTTTTGATTGCTCTTTTGAGAAACTATGTTATTTTTACGAAGGTGGTGGATGTATTCGGGATATTCAATCGTTTGGATATATTTATATACCGCTTTAAAAGCGTTATCCAGTTAATCGGCGGTCGAAAGTTGCATAATAGTTTCCTTTACTTTGGAAATTGGTGAATTAAGTGGTACGCCAGGCGTTTCAATTTTTGAACCGCGAAGAGCACGTTCACACTTCAAACAGTCCAAAAATAGAAGTGCATACCCAAAACAACGTATGATAGACTGTAAATTTCACTGAACTATACAATTGATCTGACCTGGTTTTAACGTTGGCCTGCTCAGGTATGACTAGATTTGAACAATTTAAAAATGATGATCCAGTCCACCAGTTCTGAGCTTTAATAAATACCGAAGGCATTAACTCGAGAAGCCATATCATTCGGATTTTCTAACGAACATTCGTAATACTACTTATCTACGAAAGACAAATCTTGAATTTGCGATATACGATTTGCGACGTAGGTTGTATGTCGTAATAGAACGGATGTGAATCTGCCCATAAAAATATCGATGGCAACGTTATGTCAAGAACATAAATAATTTTATGTGTTAATTGTGAGAGCAATAATGCGCCACACAACTCCAGTCGGATTTGGTTTGCCATCTATGCAGTTGTTTCTGAAGAATTCTTTCCATCTATTTAGTTGTTGTTCGTCTGTGGTTAGGGCAATTATCATGTTGCTATAGTGAAAACTTCACCTTATTTGATACTTTTATTGCATTGAGTAACATTTTTAAGTTTTACAATGCGACATTTGATAGCTTTATTAACATTTGTACCGTTCCATAAACATTCCATAGAAACTTGATGCTCGTCACTGTAGTATCGCCTAAGTAGAAGAAATGCAGTAGCCAAGGCGATATACAAATTTCACCAAAATTGACAAAAAATTTTAGTGAACCTTTCTACGCACCCACATAGTAAAACACACGAAAAATCGTCATACATCAGTGCTAGTGATCTTGACAGTCTGGTGTATACTTCTTTTATACCCGTTCAAATGTAATTCAGTAATTTTCATCTGATTTCGGGACACATACGAAAAGTACTCAGAATGTCGGTGTGATCAAATATATTCTTTATCCTTAACAATTTCACCTGGTAGAACGTCTGTAGATGATTCATGCCACCATATTTTTAACAATTTTCGGCATCAACAATATCATCACAATATCCGATATGCATCTTTAGTATACTTACTTGAGATGATTTGATTAATCGTCAAGTTCTAATTGAAGATTACTGTTTTTACAAAACCACATTAATTGTGTGTATTCATCGAGAATTTTCAATTTCCGAATTGCCCATGTTACGCAATCGTTGTGGCTTTGATCGGTCTCTAATAATTCAAATCATCTCGTAATTGTAGTCTATTTTTTTGAAAAAAGCCCTGATTTTTTTTTTATTCATATAGGAAGTTTGAGAATTTTATCCATTTCTAATATTAAGGGCAATGACCGAATTTTCTCGGGCAATTTATAAAAATTATTGTATATTTTCTACTTTATGTGGCCTGGTTTATGCACTAGATAAATCGAAATATGTGTTAGCCTGGGTGGCGCTACATTCCATATACCTACATACAATTTATTGTAAACAAAACATTTAAAGTGTAACTAATTTTTCAACACCTGGGTGCACCAGCCAAATTAAAATTTAACATAACCCTTTAATCCTCCCCGACACATAAAAAAACATGACATCACTTTATTTTTTATCCAAACAAATAATCATAAAAATCTCTTAACGCTATATATCAATCCATCCAAGAAAAAAAACAAAGCCGATCGGTTAAATTAACTTTGAAGGTGGTAATGTCATAATAAACCCATTAAACCGATATTTTATTTTTGTCAGGGATCATCAAATAAAAATTAAAAATCCAAATAAAAACGAAACGAAAAACATTCCCATCAATTTTCCATAAATAGAAATAAAAAAAAAATTAAAATTTTTCTTCGGTTTGTTAAATTATTCATTTCTTTTAATAAATAATAAAACAAGAAATATTTTATTTTATTATTTTTTGTATTAAACATGAATTTTACGACAATCACATATTTTTCTCAATTCTAATTTCAGATGTGCGGTTCGGATCATAAAACAACCATCATCAACAACATAATATGCAACAATATGCATACTGTATGATATAGTTGCTACAGTTTGACATTTACGATGAGCGAACAAATTTAGATTTGAATAATTTACGTCACTATACTGTACGATCCAACTCGTCCAAATTAATTTATCCAAATCAAATTAAAGCCTAAAAAAGTTGTTTGCATTTTTGGTCCCAAACAATAAACAAATAAAATCGATCAAGTATTTTTTAAATTTCATAATTATTGTTTAACAATTATTTAAAATTAAATAAATAAACACTTAAGACGCTAACCAAACCAAAAAAAATAAAAAATAAATAATAAAAATGTGATTAATACTTTCCGTTGAAAATTGTTGTTGTATTTTGTATCTGTGTCTGTGTGTGTGTGTGCGCGAGTTCCAAAATAAGAAAAATATCAAAGTGTATTTTGATCGTTTCTTTGGTTTAATAGGCAAGTGCAAGTGCAGTGTTACAGTGCTATTTTTAGATTTTTCATTTTGGCATTATAGGGTGTGTATCAATTCGTTATGAAATTTGGGCATTTGCTCATACCAGTAAGTGAAATGACTTCCAAGTAAAGAATGATCGCGTCACGATCGCAAATCTTATCATATGGAAACTATACATAATTGATATTGTACTCTAAATTATGAAAAAAACCAAAAAATTAGTAACAACAATTTTTAACAATTTATATGAAAGTCCGTTGAACTGTGAAAATTTTAAATTTATGAACTGGAATGTCGAAAAATTGGAGGCTTTAATTTACAAATATTTTGTAGTCGGTCAAATATTATTTTGTCACGGGTATCAAGAATATGGGTCTGTCAGAATCAAAAATGTCGCTCAAAAGCTCATATTTGTGAGTTTTCATTAGATTTCTCAGTCGAAATCCACTGCAGATCCACTACTACTTTAGTTCGACGTCCTTTGAATAAGTTGGGTTTTTTAAGAGAGCCAACTTTTTCGCTCCTCTATTTCCAATTAAAGGTCTAAGCTAAAACCATTTGACATTTATTTGTTAATGATTTTGGCTATTCAGCTCTGTCATATACATGGCATAAACTCGATTAAAATGCATTTTGGGCAATGTGTTGCTTTCAATCACAGTTGCACCTTTTGAGCATTTTGTTTGAACTATATAGGCATTCTCCGCCGAACAGAATTTTTACATCCTGAATATTACTTGGAAGCAGTAGGTTGTTACACATGTTCCTATGAGATCCATACCAACTATAGATGATGCTAAAAGAACCCCGTAGACATGTTGCGGTAACTTCTATACTATACCGATTCGTTCCATTCTCACTTTCTTAAAAGCATGATCAAATCACGCCCCTTATACCAAAATGCAAACCTAATAGCTCGTTGAGAGTACATTGGAATCTCGGGAATCATTTGAGGAATTTTTGTGGCTCAAATTTGACCACATGACAGATTACAAAATAATCTTAAAACACTGGTGAAATACCCTCTATTTACCGAAAATTTAAGACCAATTTTTAGTAGCAAGAGCTATACTCCGTCATTATCGTTGCAATTCATTCAACATTGGGAAACCGCCATTTCGATCTGTAAAGTGATTGCGGGTTTTTATTTTTTATGTTTTTACAAACTTTAGAGAGGTTATTAAAATTGCATCTAAGCAAAATCGAATCAGATAGACCCGAACGGCGGTACGGGAATAGATATAAGTTCCGTGTAGGCGGATGTTATTTCCAGATCCCTAACGTCCAAAAACTGACTGTTTGATATATATTTTTTTTTTTGGACCTGCAAAAAAATACTTTAAATCTCGTGGCCGCAAACTAAATATCCGATTAGTCTCCAACCGGTTCCCGGATGAAGTTATCTTTTACTAAGATTATCAAAAACGTCTTTTGTACTTTCCAAACGATCTAGGGTAAATCGAATTTAATTGTGATCAATCAAATCCATTTAAACTATGATCACTTGATCTGTTTTTTTTATACTTTTGGTGTCTCATGATTTACGATCACGTAATTATGAATATTGTTGGTGCATTAAAACTTCAATAGATCAAAATGTCAACAAGAAAAGAAAGAAATTTTCAGACCGCAAACTGAAATATTTAAGGGAGCTTCTTGACCCCGTGGTCGGGTCACATTGAAATTTATCTAGTGTGGCAAAGCTATATGTGTACCAAATTTGAATTGCCTTCATGTTTTAAAAAAATTAGTGAGAGTAATGGTTTTTTTACTACCACGTGGGTCTGCCTAATTTGGTTCTAGTTTTAACAAAGCTTAAAATAGTCGACCACTTATTTTGACTATTCGATGGTCACTATCGATTTGTATCAGACAATCATTCATATATATTTCGAAAAACTGCGATAATTTTAGTTAACGTTAAAATTTAACGTTTTTGTCTAACTTTATAAATTTGCATATTAAAAATGATGAGCTTTTTATAATTTTTAAGGTTTCAACAAACCTTTTTTCTTGCCAACAATTGGTGGGTTTAACTTAAAAATATTTAGTTTGGTTGAGTTTTTAACACTTTTAAAATTCGTATTTCGTAAAAACTTCTAGATCTTTCCAAAATGTTATGCTCGGGATATGGATTTTACACGAGCTTGCCGAAAGCTTCCCAACGTAATCGTTTTGATTTTTCCCGAAAGCTTCCAATAGTATATAGTTTATTAAAGATTAAGTTTCATGAGATAAAACAAAATTATGCTCTCGTGAAAGTTCCCTAATTTTATTAACATATTTCAAGTTGTTAAACATTTTCACAAGAAAAAATATTGCTCAAAGCTCAGATTCGTAAGTTTTTAACAGTCCGATATAAGTATCAAATGAAAGTTAAAATTCGCAGCTTTTGAGTGTCATTTCATAAATTAAGTAACATAAATCTCTCATAAGTATAGAAAAATTATAGCTTTCACAATTTTAAATTAAAATTGTAATATTTAGTCTATGTATTACCGCCCACTTTTTGAGAGTTAGGATGGCCTTCTATTTGGTCCTAATACTTCTACTCTCAGCCATATATTTGAGGTAATCTGCTTCTGTTGAAATCCACTGCACATTTTATGTTTTTTAAACTTAGCATTTTCAGTTAGGTTGCAAAGGGACTACTACTTTACGCTTTATAATTTGAAATCATAACTTTAGAATATCACTATAGCTATTATCTACACAGCCTTGTTTTTATTTTTAATTCCTAGTTGTGATCAGCTTTCAATATTTCATTTAGGAGATGGCTAAAGATGCATTTCAACCTTCTTTGTTGGATTTTTTAAAAGGACTATTTTTGCGGTCCTAAATTTTAAGGTATCACATTGCAGTAATTATAAAGATTTTGGCTAAAATTCTAATTGTCCAAAATTTGGTTGGTCTAGTTGTAGTATTGCTCTTCAATCACAGTTGAAGCTTTGGAGCATTTTCCTTTAAACTACAGAGGCATTCTCCCATGAAGAGGATGCAATTTTTCACGTGCTAGCTTAATCTTCGTCTATGAACATTACCATAGTTCACCTAATGGATCTGCGAAACACTTTTGCTGATTTTCAACTATCTTGAAATTATCGAATTTAATTCGAATTGATTTCGAAGATTTAAGTATAGAAACATCTCTTTGTGATCAAGTTCGAAAATTGAGTTCCATGAATATTTTTTGGCTCCACATATCGACAGACAGTGTTTCGTCGACGATTTTTACAAATACTGCTCTTACCAAACTATTTGAAAAAATTTCCTAATGATAGGCCGCAGCATATTATATTAAGGAATTGACCTTTTACTAATTGAAGACAATATGTTCAAGATAAGCTAAAGCTAGATATAATCACATGCTACTAAGGCTAGAATATAAACAGCTATTAAGCCTAGGTAGCTTCCAGGTTAGTTAGCATCTATATTTTCAGGGTTTCAGTATTCTGACCAACTATAGTTAACGCCAAAAGAACCCAGTAATCATGTTGCGGTAAGTTCGATACCAGAACACTCCATTCTTACGCGTATAAAACTAACCAAATCACGCCCACTATAGTACCGCTCGTTGAGAGTATATTGGAATCTCGGGAATCATTTGAGAATTTTTGTGGCCTATTCTCCGTCACCAAAACGGTTGCGATTCATTCAACACTGAGAAACCGCCATTGGGATTTGTAAAGTGATTAGAAGTGAATTTCGAGGAACTAGCAAAAGAGAAGTGGGACCTGAAACAAAGCACACAAACTCAAAAAGTAGAAAAAGTAGACTACAGTCCTCTAATGAATTTTTTTTATATTTTTACAAACTTTAGAAAGGTTATTAGAATTGCATATAAGTTCCGCGTCGGTGGGTGTTATTTCCACATTCCTAACGTCCAAAAACCAAGTGTTTGCATATATTACTTGGAAAATGATATACTTTAAAACTCGTGGCCGCAAACTAAAATAATGCGTGGCCTCCAACTGATTTCTGGTATATTCATATCCAATTGAGTTCAAATCGAGTTAATACACACCCTTATCATGTATGTTGTATATTTTATTCGATTTTTTTTTGTTGCTATTACAAAAATAAAATAAATAATAAAATACAAAAACATTTGTGTGCATACGGTTGTCTTTATAATTATCTTAAATTTTTATTTTATTTTTTATTTCTTTGAAAGGCAAGAAGATTAAGAATCCAACAAAAAAAAAAATAAAAAAATTTCACGCACAATAAAATTAAAAACAAAAATATGTTGAACTTCTATTTTGTATAAAATCATATACATACATACATACATATAGATGTGCACCCAAGGGAATATGTCCTGTGGACGGAAAATGAAGAAGAAAATTTTATTTAATTATTTTTAAAAATATAAATATTTATATAATACTTATAGTGGGTATTTGTATACTAGACACCCAGCGAATAAAATATCATTGTATTTTTTAAGTGTCTGTGTATGCGACTATGCGCGGTGTATAAAGAAGAAATTTTATTGTTTTGAAAAAAAAAAAAAATCTAAATATCTTAATGGCTTGTTTATAATAAAAATTAAGAATAAAAACTTAAATAAATATAATTAAAGATTTTTATTTAAGTGAACCAATTAAAATTACAACAATTACACTAATACACGCGCATAATATACTCGTACAAAAATGAGTAAAATAATTTTTAAAAAAATGTTAAAATTTTTTGATAATTTTTATTGGAAAAACTTAATAGGTGTAATAATTTTCTTACAAATTATTTCTAATTGTGGTAAGTACAAGAATTTTTTTTAATTTTATTTTATCTTTTGTACTAAAAACTATTTTGTAAATTCAAAGCTATATACATACTTATAGAACAATATGAGTAATTTGTTATACACATACATATATTTAATACTTATGTCTTTAGGTCTTATGTATATAGAATATATTTGGGTCAGTAATTACTTAGTTTTGCTTTTTTGTATTTCATTGGTATATAAGATAAAAGGAAATCGAGGTAATTCATTCTAAGACATAACACAAAAAAATGTTTGTTGGTTTAATTATAAATAAGATTTCGGTTTGAGGTTTGTTTTTATGTATAGAATTTATTGGCAGTACGAGTCTAGCAGACAGTATAGCATATTCGAGTATATATGTACATACACAACACGATTTATTCAATTTGATTTGCTCTATTCTTTAGATCTACCAGGCCAACTGTTATATTGAGATCAAATGTGGTGAACCAGATTCTTGAATTTGATTAATTGTGATTTTTTCTTTGTTTTGGAAATATTTTTTTGGATATATACATACATACGTACAATGTATAACTGAGTTTGAGGAGATACAAATAGGCTATACCGTTTTAGTTATAAATATTATAAAATATTTACGTCCAATTTCTTTCCCAATTGGTGGTCACCTTCATTCACTTTTCATGTCATGTGTTCTCATGTTGTGAGGGCTATGGGTTGGTCGAATATCACATTCACATTTAATTAAAACACTCGAACAAGATTAATAAATATGTACATACTTGATTTATTTAATATAATATATTTAATTCAATTTATTAAATAAATTTAACTTAATTAATTAATTTTAATGAACTAATTAATTTATTAGAAATGTAATTAATTAACCAATTATAATAATTATATTTTAATTTAGAAAATTGGAATAAGTTTATTATACAATTTATGTTTATTAAGTTAGGAAGGAATTAGGAAAAATATTAATTTAACTTATTACCATCACGGTCCAAAGCTGATCCAAAAAGAAAGTTACAATGTATATTTGTTATCAATTTTAATTCTCTTTTTGATCATCTACAATTGTAAACTTACACACACACAATCAATACACGAGATAAGTATCTTCCAAATAAAAATAGAGAATATGCTGGGAGATTAAAACAGATTGATGTAATATCCATCAATAATTACAGTGGATCAAAAGATGAGTGATACATCACTACACTCCTCCCTCCATAAAACAAAAGGCGACCTCTGGTTGACTTTTGAGTGAATTATCTGTGTGTATAAGCTGCTTTGACCATGAAAATATAATATTTATATTATTTATAATTACAATTTTGTTTTATTATTTATTCAATTTACACAAATTTCAATATTTTTATTTCCAAAATAAATTTTTTGTTAAATTTCATTTTTCTTTATCTTAAAGATATCAAAATACATTACACAATTATATAAGTAATATTAATTTTATTAAAAATACAAACGTATATTTTTATTTTATTTTTTTTATTTAAACGCATCAGGAAAATATTAAGCGTGACATAATTTTAATCTATTGTTATGAACAATTTTTTCTAATCGACCTATGCGAATTTTGGATGTTTCAGGCGAAATAATTTGCGTTACTAAATAAGGACCCAACCATAATGAATCTAATTTAGATTTTCTAGCTTCATTTTTTAAAAATATTTGATTACCAGGTTGAAATAATTTGTAAAATGCATTTTGATCGTAGTATTGTTTTGATTTTTCCTTACATTTTACAAGTTTGTCATGAGCTATTTTAAAAGAATTTTGAAGCTTAAATTTTAGATCGTCAAAATAATCATCATAATTGTACAGAAGATCTACATTTTTAGAAAGTGAGTCGGGTATAGTAGGTTTATAACCAAAAACTAATTCATATGGCATGTATTCTGTAGCTGAATGTGGAGTAGTGTTGTATGAAAACATAGCAAATTGTAACCATGAGTCCCAATCAAGAGGATCATTTTCGATATAATTTCGTAAATACTCCACAAGAGTTTTGTGACTACGTTCAAGTGCGCCATTTGTTTGTGGATGATACGCACTACTATTAAATTTTTGAATTTTCAACAGTTTGCATATGTGTTTAAATAACTTTCCCATAAAGTTCGAACCTTGGTCTGTCAAAATTGATGAAGGAGAACCAAAAATACAAACAAAATTTAGAACAAAAGCTTTTGCAACTGTTTCAGCCTCTTGATCTGGTAATGGAATGGCTAAACTAAACTTTGTTAAATCACATTGCATTGTTAAAATGAACTTATTATTTTTATGAGAAGATGAAAATGGTCCAACGATATCAAGAAAAATTTTTTCGAAGGATTTTGAAGACGTAGTTGTAATTTTCAAAGGAATATTTTTATTTACTAAGCTTTTATTTTTTTGACAAAACGCACAATTTCGAATATAATTTTCTATTTTTGCGAACATTCTTGGAAAGTAGTAAAAATTTCGTAATCTTCGTTCGGTAAATTCCTTGGTCCGTAAATCCCTAAAGGTCCGTCATGATATTCCTTGATTATTGTGTTGATATCATCTTCATTTGTCAATGACATAACTTTATTTTTATTCTCAATATTAGAGGAAGTGGTACTATTAGAAATTGGTGAATTTTGAACGTTATTTGATATATTGTTTTGTAAATTTGAAGAAATAGAAGAAATTGGAGAATTTGTAGTGCTAGAATTTTGATTAATGGAAGTTGAAAATTTGTCCTGTTGAGAGAGTGGTAAAGATGTCTTAGATTTTGAACGGGTTAGAACATTGCATTCAGGATTATTCAGAACAATTCGGCTCAATGCATCCGCGTTGCTGTTTAACTTGCCTGGTTTGTGAATAATAGTAAAGTCGTATTCTTCTAATTTTATTCGCCATCTTGTTAGCCTCGATGATGGATTTTTCATATTACACAACCAAATTAATGGTTTATAATCACTAACAATTTTAAATTTTCTACCATAGATATATGGCCTATAATGATTTGTAGCCCAGATTATAGCAAGAAGTTCTTTTTCTATTGCTGAATAATTTTTTTCAGCACAGTTCAGAACCCGACTAGCATATGCGATAGGTAAATCAGCTCCGTTTGTCTCTTGAGACAAGACTGAACCAATCGCAACATCACTAGCGTCACAGGTTAGAACAAATTCCTTAGAAAAATCTGGAAATTGCAAAATAGGAGGATTTACTAAAAATTCTTTCATTTTCGAAAAAGCTTCGTCACATAAAGCATCCCATACGAACATTTTATCTTTTTTTAGAAGGTCAGTCAAAGGTTTTGCAATGCTAGAAAAATTTGGACAAAACTTTCTATAATACCCAACAAGGCCAAGAAAGGATTTTACATCTCGAGTGTTTTTTGGTGTTGGATAATTTTTTACTGCTTCGATTTTAGATGAATCAGGTTTAATGCCAGAATGAGTTATTATATGTCCTAAATAATATATTTCTTTACAGAGAAACTGACATTTTTCGGGATTGACTTTTAAATTGTACTGTCTTAAACATAAAAATACATTATTTAAATTTTGATTGTGATCTGCTAAACTTTTACCGTATATTACAACATCATCTAGGTAAACTAGGCATTTTAATCCATTTAGTCCACATAAAACGTTGTTCATAAGCCTCTGAAACGTACTCGGTGCATTACGTAGCCCAAAACTCATACGAGTAAACTGGTAATGTCCGGTTTCAGTACTGAAGGCAGTTTTTTCACGGTCTTTTAAATCAATCGGAACCTGATGGTATCCATGAGCCAGATCGATTGTAGAAAAATAATGAGAACGACCCAATTTGTCCAAAATATCCGTAATATTAGGTAATGGAAACACTTCAGGAATTGTAATCTCATTTAGTTTCCTATAATCAATTACAATGCGCCATTTTTTTTCGTTTGTTTTGGATTTCTTAGGAACACATAATAATGGAAAATTCCAAGGAGATTTAGAATCTTCTATTATATTATCGGATTTCATATTACTGACTTGATTATTAATTTCATTTTTAACAGAATGAGGCAGTCGATATGGTTTGCAAAATATTGGATTAGAATGTGGTAGAGTATTGATTTGATGAGAGGTTGCATCTGTTACAGATAATTTATCTCCATCAAGAAAAAAAATATCATTAAATGAACGACATATCGATAAAATAGAATTTTGCTCCTCATTGTTCAAATGACTTAAATCAATTTTGGTTTCGAGTAATGATAGGCGATTTTGAATATTAGGATTGGAACAATTTATATTAAAAATATGAAAGTTTTCTAGAGCTTCGGATTTAATATTGAGATTTGATTGCAGTTCAATATCATATTCATTAGAATTGATTAGACTTACAAACGTAAAACCGTTTTTAATTTTTAAAATAGAATTTGCTATATATACCCCAGGGAGTACTTCTGTAGAATAGCAAACATGTTCAGAGTTATCAGGAAGTAAACTTGGTATTTTGATAGATGTTTCTGTTCTGGCTGGAATTATATTTTGCATTGGATGTTTTGAAAGTATGTAAGTTAATATTTTATTATTAATAGTTAGTTGAATACTTTTTGAAGAAAAGTCTAGTTTACAATTAAAAAAGTTTAGAAAATCTTTACCTAAAATGCCGGAAAATTGGATTGGAAAATCATTTCGTATAACTTGGAAATTTTGTTTAAATGAATTTTTGCAATCAGGAAAAAATAGTTCTATATTGCATAATCCAATTGTATTGAAGGATTCGTTTGAAATTCCAGTGATTTTACATTTGGAATCAGGATAGTATAGTGAATCTGGATCCAAATGTTCTATTTTAATTATGCTTAGATCTGCACCAGAGTCTATCAGAAAATTCAAAATTTTATCTGGATTATGTGGTAAGGTTAATTTCAAAAACATTGAAGAATTAGAATCGGTATTAACATTGTTTAAGGTTGAAATGACGTATGATTTTTTTAAATCGGATGTGTTGGTTTGAGAATTTTGAAGTTTGGAATTTTGAAAGATTAATTCGGAAAAATTTAAATTTTTATCAGTAATATTGGAGATTGGTGTTTTAGAGCTAGATTTTATGGAATTATTAAAATGTTGGTCCTCTATTGATAATCTTGGATCCGTTGAGGAGTACCTGACTGTTCGGATCCCTGCAAGTTTCCCGTATTGTTTGAAGAAGAAGTTATAACATTTTGTTGATGTAACTTTTTCTTTTCATTAATTTGCCTCTTCATACAATTTTGAATATGGTGTCCTATGTTGTGGCAATATGCACATAATAAGTTATTTGGTAATTTTGGAGTAATATTTGTTGAAAGGTTTATAGGTGAATTAAATGATACATTTGGTTTAGGATTATTATTTGATTTTAATTTGAAACAAGTAGAAGCTTTGTGACCAATTTTATCACAAAGTTGACATTTCATAACATTTGAAAACTGTGAGGAAAATGATTTGGAATGATGAGAATTTGATTTTGAAGAACTAGAATTAGACGAAAAATTTGATGGAGTAGAATATTTTTGTATTGCCTCTTCTTCTAAGGCTTTCGTTATTGCTGCTTTTAAAGTTTGAAATCTACATGCTTTTACTAATAATTTTGTCGGTTCCAACAACCCTTCTTGAAATGATCGAAGAGCCATTCGACTATTTAAATTTTTAATATCCTTTGTAGATTCGACATTTGGTTCTGATAAACAAGCTTCATTTAGTAGATAAAGTAGCTTTTCAATGCGATTTGAGAAAGTTTTCACATCTTCAGATGGTTTCTGTCTTGTAGAATTTATTTCTAATAGAATAGACTCAAGAGATCGTTTTGAGGTGAATTGAGATTTGAGTGCGTCTTTAAGACTTTTCCAATTTTTAAATTCTTCAAACTTCACTACTTCGTAAGCTTTTCCGATCAATTTGACTCTAAGAATTTTTAAAAATGACTCAATTTCGGTGTTTTTTAAAGAATCGTGAACAATATCACAACATGATATGAATCTATGTATATTTTCAGATGAACCATCGAATTCAGGGATTATTTTTAGTGCTAAACTGACGTTTAATTCTGCCATATTAGGAATATTTAATGGATTAGTATCAAGTATTTGATTTTCTGATGTATTATTTTCGGACGCAATTTCTAAAGTTTTGCTTAAAGAAATAGTTTCAACTAAATCACTGTCACAATCACTATTTCGCTGAATTGCACGACCGCGTAATTTAAGAAT
Organism: Tipula unca; assembly: GCA_951394425.1. NCBI lineage: Eukaryota > Metazoa > Arthropoda > Insecta > Diptera > Tipulidae > Tipula > Tipula unca. The sequence goes on along the minus strand of OX596381.1, from coordinate 14,938,244 downwards.
ATTTGTTTTATCGGATTCGAACATAAATTATGATAATAGAACAAAATTTTACATCAAATGAATTCAAGACCAGACCAATATAATTTTAGGGATTTTTTTTTTTTTGTATTTTGATAGTTTAAGGTAAACAAAATATCTATGTGTTTTTTAAATGGAAATAAAAAATTAAAATTTGCATACCTTTACATATAAATTTGAAATTATGGTGTAGTTTATGAAATGACCGATTGATCCAGTGTATATGAGATGAATCCAGTGTATATGTATATAGTTTGTAGTCATCCGTATTAATTATAGTTTTTCCAATCGAATTGTTGTTTTCAGATGATAAATGTGGTTTCTGGATTGAAACCGATGACGTATAGTTATGATACAATTTTGGTGTAGTATACTCGAATTGAATTATGATGCGATGATGTCGATAAATGGTATCATAATGTAGTGATGATTATTGTAAAATAAAATGATGGTTTTTACAGAATTTGTTGTTTTAACTTGTTGTTTGTTTTTAATTTTTTTTTTTTGCTACTGCTCCAATAATATGTATGATCCAATAATTGTTTCGATGTTGAATGCTTTTTAAAGTTGAATTTGACCAGCTTTGGATTTTTGTTTTTATTTTGAAATGGTAATTGAAAACAAAAATGTGATTTGGATATATAATTTAAAGGATGATAGTATACATATATATAGGAGTTCAATTTTAATTTGATAATTTATGTATTATGATTATAAATTTGTTATTATATTGTATTTTATTTATTTGTATATTATGTACTTTGTTATTATGTGAATGTGGTATGAAACATGTGATTAAATTTGAGTAATGTACATATTTGATTGTTTTTTTTTTTTTGCACAATTCCTTGTTTAGAATCGTCTATAACAACGCTTTTTATATATATATAGAACAATATTATTCACTATTTGCACATAGTTTAAATATATTACGAATCACTATAAAAAGTCCATAATCTCCACACAAAATGTTTGAAAAAAAAATGCTTTTTTAAAAAAACTGAACCGCTGTCACCAGTGTTGTGAGGGCTATGGGTTGGTCGAATATCACATTCACATTTAATTAAAACACTCGAACAAGATTAATAAATATGTACATACTTGATTTATTTAATATAATATATTTAATTCAATTTATTAAATAAATTTAACTTAATTAATTAATTTTAATGAACTAATTAATTTATTAGAAATGTAATTAATTAACCAATTATAATAATTATATTTTAATTTAGAAAATTGGAATAAGTTTATTATACAATTTATGTTTATTAAGTTAGGAAGGAATTAGGAAAAATATTAATTTAACTTATTACCATCACGGTCCAAAGCTGATCCAAAAAGAAAGTTACAATGTATATTTGTTATCAATTTTAATTCTCTTTTTGATCATCTACAATTGTAAACTTACACACACACAATCAATACACGAGATAAGTATCTTCCAAATAAAAATAGAGAATATGCTGGGAGATTAAAACAGATTGATGTAATATCCATCAATAATTACAGTGGATCAAAAGATGAGTGATACATCACTACATATTTAGATCAGGAAGATATAGTAACCATAGAGCTAGTCCATTCGGTTGCGATATCCACGGTTAAACTAAATTATCGTTATATGGTATCAGGTATAGGCGTTTACACATCCTCTATCTACTCTTTATCGCGTCGATAACCCTTAGTCGATAATGTAGATAATTAATGTAGATAATTACTATAGGGTAATTTTGTGATACTACTTAAATTAGCAGAAAAATTTCAGCAGAGAAACATCTACATTAAGACATATATTTTGGTTCATTTAAAAAATTTCCAGCAGGGAAAAATATACATTTTCGACATAATTCATAATTATATATTTATTTATTTGAAATTGAAATTACTTTAGAATCTAAAATTACTTTTTTTCATAAAAATATTTTTCAGATTTTTTGGTTCAAATCTTCTAATATATAAAAATGGTGTCTACAATGACTGTAATAGCCTTTCTCAGGAACCAGACATAGCAGGAAGCAATTTCACCATAGGAAATTTTCACCAAGAATAGGATTTTAGCGGTTTTGTGAAATTTGGGCTCTATATGTGGCGCTGTTCCCAAGATATAACGGTTTTTCTGTTTCTTAGCAACGAAGCATCTTAGAAACTTCAGATTTTAACCATAGATTTGCTTCGTTGCTATTTGGGTTTTTGTGAAATTCGGACCTGATAGGTGGTTGTTTTCAAAATCGTAGGTGGTAAAACCGCTTTTTTTGACATTTATATAGTTTCATTACAGCACGCGCAAGAATACATCGTAGGACGTAAAATTAAAAATTTAATTTATAATTAATCGTAAAAAAACGTTATTACGTAGTGATTTTTATTAATTTACACAAAATAACTGTTAAAAACAAATTAATTAAAGTAAAATTACGATTAAAAATAAAATTTTACAAAAATAAAAGAATACGCGAAAACATTGATCGCATGACGCTTAAAGTGCATACATTTTCAATTATTGATTGTGTTTGATTGAAGTGACAGTTCAATATAATTCCCGTGTATTGTAAAATTAAGTGTTTCTTTCATAAAAATAGACTATAAAATATTAATGCTGACCAACAATATAGACACAAAGGCAGCGCAACTTACAACGTGAAATTCAACAAGAAAATATAACCAAAATTCGAACAGTTACTACTCGAAGAGCAAATATAAATGTTCGAGCTGCGGCAAGAGCATCGAACGCTCAATACGAGCGGAACAGAAGAGCATTAGTAATTGCTTAATTACATAGTTTTGCCTTTAATTATGAAGCAGATAACGATTATTACGTTCATCCTAAAATTTTTATCGGTGAAATGGATAAAGAATGCCATTATATTGTCATGCATTAAAATTTAAAAATGAAACTCTTGGGATGTGTTGCTCTTCAGGTAAGTTTTTTTGGATATTAACCACCCCATCCCTCTTTTTATTACGTCAAAAATTCATCAAATATTATCGTAAAATATTTCAGATAAAGTTGTATTACCAAGTATATCACCACATTGGATCAATGTATCCAATGCCACATAAAAATGCGAAATTTTTGCAAATTTTATTGGATCAAATGAACAGCTAGTTCAAGAACGTTGCGAAATACATCGCATAACCGTAATTCGAGAGCGTGAAATCATTAATACAATTATACTGATACTGAAGACAATCACATTCTAAAATGTAGATATTTATACCATCAGTATGTTGTCGATATGTATGCGAAAATCGAGAGTGAACGTCTACGATACATTCGTTTTAATCACTCAAAATTACGAAGCGACGAATACATACACTTGCGTGTTGCAATAAATGGAAATGTAGACAGAAGTATTAATGCCAATGACATCGGTAATACCGTTATTCTTCCTTCATCATACATTGGCAGTCCGCATCTTATGCAAGAGTATATTCAAAACGGTATGACTTTCGGTCGTCATTATAGAACACCCGATTTATTTATAATACACATGCAATCCAAAATGGAACGATATTGTAAAATTATTAAAGCATGGTCAACAATCGCATGGTCGACATGACATTATAGCATGACATCAAAAGCTAAAATCCTTAATTGATCTCATTACACAGTATCATGTGTATGAGCAAATGAATTGTTGGATGTATTCGATCGAATGGCAAAAACGAAACTTCCTCATGCTCATATATTAATTTGGCTGACAAATAAAATGAGATCAATCGATATCGACAACGTAATAAGCGCTGAAATTCCTGATGAAGAAACGGATTCAAAATTGTTTGAAATTGTTAAATTAAAAATGGTTCATGGTCCTTGTGGAGCACTTAATATGACTTCACCTCATGTATATGATTAATGGTAAATGTTCCAAAAGTTTTCCTAAAGATTTTACAATGCATACAGTTGCTGGAATTGATGGCTATCCATTATATCGTAGAAGATCCACTGAGAATTCTGGAAAGTCATTCACGATAAATATTCACACAAATGAATTTTAAGTTGACAATAGATGGATTGTGCCTAATTAGCCATTTTTATCAAAAACATTTAAGGCACACATTAATGTTGAACTATGATCATCTTAATATCCATAAAATATATTTGCAAATATGTATATCAACAAATGAACTGGCATGGCAGTTTTCAATTTTGAGCGACAAGACAATTTAAATGACGAAATTTCAAAATTTGAAACTCGAAGATATACATATAAGCACCAGCGAGGCTATTTGGCGTATTTTTTCATTTTCAATGCACGAAAGAGATACAGCAGTAATTCATCTAGCGGTACATCTGGAGAACGTGTGTATTTTACAGACCAAAATATTGCACAGTGAACTTTGTTCAAAATGCCATCATTTAGATCGTAGAAAGTCGCTGGGAGTCAAAGGTATATACGAGCAAGTCAAGTCCCATCTACCCAAATATGAGAATATTGGCCATTTCATACGAATAAAAGATGGGTGGGGATTTTAATAATTTTGAACCTGATCCCACATAAAACATGACCGAAACATAGAAGTTCTCTGTTACGATGGTAAGCTGAAACTAATGGCAAGGTAACACGACAAATCAAAAGTGCCATCTACCCGAATTTTTGAATATGGACCATTTCATATGATTCAAAGATGGGCGGGGAATTTAATTGTCTTTAACCTGATCTCACATAAAATATCACCTGATACGAAGCATAACAATTCTCTATTAGGATAGCAACCAAAACTAATAGCTAGGTAACACGACAAATCAAAAGTGCCAGCTACCCGAACTTTTGCATATGAGCCATTTCATACGAATAAAAGATGGATGGGCAATATAATTGTTCTCAACCTGATCCTAAATCAAATATGACCTAACACGAAACAGAAGTTCTCTGTTACAATGGTAACCCAAACTAACAGGCCGGTGTAACGACAAATCTATAGAGTCGGCTAGCCGAATTTAAATATATGGAGTTAGTACATTTCGTGATAGTAAAAGATGAATGAATTATTTTCCATTAATCTGGCTTTTATATTTTAAAATTTAGTTGAAATCTAATTAATAGTTTAAAAAAATTCAAATTATTAAAATTAAGATTAATTTTACACCTTACAAAAATAATATTAATTTTAAAAATATATTTAGTTTTTATAAGTTATACTAGTCGTATTAAACTATGTCGGCAAAGCAGATTTTTTTCTGTTTGAAATTTTTCTGCTAACTTCAGTAAGGTAATTTTGTGAATATGTTCTAAACTACGGTAAATCTCACTAGGTACACTGTAAATCGTCGGTATAAACCATAAAAAACGGTATAAAGAAGGCTTCAACTAAGACAGAATTCTTTAAAAGAAGGTTATAACTTATGATCGTGTCTTAAAATTATAAGTACATCCCGTTCCATGGTAAGACGAATCCGAGGCTGTAAGGAAGGCTATAAGAGCTACAGAATTATTAAAAAGTCAAATCAAAATGCTAGACCACGTTTTAACAAAATTTAGTAAATGTGTTTTGATGAAAAATTTAGCAAATGTGTTTGAAACAGGTTAGTAGATCAAAATATGGGATCAGTCACTAATCAGGTCTTTTCGCTGAGGACGATTTGATCTAGAAAATATGAGACGTTCATCTCTGTACAGGTGTTCCTGGATTTCTGGCAGGCCTATGACTTGTTTAAAGATTTGGCCTGGAATACTTAGGAATATCATCAAAATTGGTACGATTGTATAGAATGACCGTGACACAGTCTCAAAGCTGTATTAAAGTTGAGAACAAGCGTGCATTTTTGCAGTTAACTCGGGAGTTCCGATTCTCTTTAATCTCATGTTGGAGTACCAATTTTGTAAAATTGGAACAACTAAGCGCACGATCTTATATCGTGTGGGTGAGGATATAAAAGTGCGGCTGGCGGCAGGCAATAAGCGAATCCTTATCGTTCTGCGTGCGGATTGAATTGTACGGCGCTCTCTGAAAGGAGAGCCGTGATATGGTAGACGCAGAGGTTATGGGACAGGTAACGACAGTTTTAAACAATTTTAAATAGATATACGTGTACCAGTCAAGTAAAATTCTGCGACAAATGATTTAGGCTCATCTTTAGTTTGATTAATTTTTAATCTCAGACGCGTTTTTATTTAAATGAAACTATTTAATTTTTAGTAAATTAATTTAGACCTTAGGTCCGTTTAACATTTTAATTTAATAATGTTCAGTTTTCTCTAGAAATCACAAAACTGAGATTATAGAAAGGTTTCAGAGGGTTCGAAAATAATTCAACATAAATTCGCTTTAAAGCTGAGCTAGCATAAAAAAAGGTTCTAGACTGAACTAATATTGATGACCTTAGGTTTACAAAATTTATAAATTTGTAAGTTATTCTCATAAAGGTTATATTTACAACTATAGTGATAACTGTGCGGGTAGGTCATTTATATACATCATAAACAGGAAAGGATCTAGCACTGATCCCTGTCGAACACTACTGTAAATGTTGGATTTGATAGAACATTTTCCGATTCAACATAAAACAATATCTTGATAGTTCGAAAATCCGATAAAGATGGAGTTTTCTTCTTGGGAATGGCCACTATGATAGAGTGCTTCCGTATTGAAAACGTAATTAAACTATTAAAACATGCAATAAATGACAATTAATGCGGGGTAAAATTAGCTTTACAAATTTAATAGGTATTTCGTCAATGGCAGTAGCATTGGATTTAATTGAATCAAAAGCATCCATTAGACCAACAATATCAATATTATTAAAACTAAAGTTACCCTCCAAAGAACTATGACCAATCAGTTCATCAAAAATAACTGGCTCCGCACTACCACTGTTATCCGAAAAATGATCATTAAAATCATTCGGTGAAAATTGGGCTGATGGTTTGGCTTTCGATGATGAAAAAGCACCAACAGATTTGAAATTTTTGCAGGACACTTTAGCAGGTATAGAGGAGAATTTAAAATAACAGAAAAATATTTTATCTTGGCGCGCTTGATCATATTGGTAGTTCTGTTTCTGGTAGCTATGTATTCCTGGCACAGAGCAACATTTTTTGTGAAAATTTCTACTATTTATCATCCTCCGAATCTCGTCATTAAACCAAGGTGGCGGTTTTGATTTGATTGATACAGTTCAAATAGTAACAAATTCCTCGAATACATTTTTCATTAATTGAGTAAGATGGTCAACTTTATCAGGGGTATTATTAAGAGAATAAAGCATATTCCAATTTAGAAGATAACATTTACCAAACATTTCTGATAACTTAATACTGTTGAAGTCCCGAAATGAAGATTCTAGAAAGATTTCAGAGGTTTCCGGAATGAATCGAAAAAAAAATTATGTTTTTGCCGTTACCGCTTATCTATATTCTCGAGAAATTTTAAATACAAATGATTTTAATTTATTTATTCTTAAACTATTTTATTGTTCTAAACGTTGGTTCAACACACAGTTTCCGGGTTGTGTTGACAAAATGTGTTGACAAAAAACTAACTCAAAATTCTTTGGATACCGCCAAGACACCATTCATTTAAAATGTTACAGACTAAGACAACCAAGAACGTTTGACATTTATATGATTTCCAACTGAATTTTCGTAAACATTTTTGTGTACTTATATAGTTATAGCATAGAGTATTACATAAGAGTAGTAACTTTCATACACTAAAATGTTATATGAATCGAAAAATCACTCACTGTATAAAAATTGTGTGGCTATTTGTACAAAAAGAGACCATAACAATTGTATAACTGTCCTTATTTATAAAAAATTATATATAAACCGAACAATAAGATCCCAGTAGGCCTAGTTTGTTGTATTTTTACATAAAAAAATCAAAACAATAAAATTATCAAATCCGGTTTGTAATACCACCATAATAGTCTAGTCTAAATACACTTAGTTTATTTTAGAATTGTGGAAAAACCTTCACTTTATTGCGTTAAAATATTGAATTGCTTGATTCATTCATAATTTTATTATTTTGATTTTGCTATGTAAACTACATAAAAAGTAGGCCTACCATGCTTCGGAAAAAACAAAAACAAAAAATAATAAATTCTTCTGGCCTACTAATTTAATTTTATTTAAAATTTTTGTTACTTTTGATCAAGTAATCATCATATAAAATAAATTTTGTTTGTTTACTTACACTGTCTCTCAGATGATGAGATCCGTTACCCAAATATATGTATGATTCGCCATGAGAATCAAATTTGAATTTATATTCAAATGCCAATCAAAGTGCATCAAAGGTTAAGCTAAGTTATTGATGAAAAACATTTTTTGGGTAAAGAATCCAAAACAACGGTTTCTACAATACATTATATGTCGGTCCTTAATATTAATAGGTTTGACTGAAATTTTGCTTAAGATTGATAATATTTTTTGGTATTGCCAAAAGTTTTCAACTGATCTCCAAAATTTAAGTTTAAGCTGGTCTTGTAATTTGCAATCTAACCAAATTCTTGATTGAATGCTAAACGTCTTGTTAAATTTCAGGTATAAAATTCTGGGGTTCTTTGTATTAAATTATTTGTATAAAGAATCTCAAAACATTAGTTTGATCATATACTTATTTAGTGTACACATACCGTACATTTTACCATCCACAAAACATTTATTTATGCATCCATTAATCCATCAGCAAATTTTCTAAAAAAAATTAAATGTCGATATCAAACTTTCGTCGATCTCATAGTAAATTACACATTAAATTGTCTGGCACTGATGGAAGACAAATTTTCGTGTGTTTTACTATGAGAGTGCTTGAAAAATCGACAAAAATTTGGTATGGAGGTTTTTTTATTTTTTATATAGAGTTAGATACTTCCTTTGAGGAATCGATGTAATATTCTTTGGTTGGATAATTTTATAAATCGTATCGTAAACCAGCAATTTGCAAAACTATTTGGAGATGTGAATGAAAAATACCTTAAGATCGAGATTATATATAGAGCATACAGATTGTTGCCATCATAACCACCAATTATAGATAAAAGCATAGTTTTTAGTGAATCTGGCTGTTCAACAGTTATCTATGCGTGTAATAAAATTACTTATTTGAAATCAAAATATTTCGTTTAGCGTAATTAGCTTTTTTACACAAACCATCTGCGGTACAGTATATTTGTTGCCCGGCAGCTATATCACCATATCAAAGGACGGGGCAATCATGTTCTCTGTGTATATACATATATAGCAACATAAAATATGGAAAAAAAATCTATCAAAGTGTATAGTAACTAAATTCATTAGAGCGTGATGATAAAATCAAAAATCCTCCAAAAAAATATTTTTTTTACCCAACTAAAATGTAAATGTAATTTTCTATTTCCAAAATATATTTTCCATATAGATATTATATACAATATACATATAACATAAAAACCAAATTACTCGACGTACCGGAAAACTCACCAACAAAATCATCCACAATCAAAATAAAAATATCCATTTCCTATATATGTATGTACATATGTATGTATATAAACAGCAAACAGCGTGACCAAATTATATTGCGAGTTAGGCTAAACATGAACAAAAATTGGATGAAAATATGAAAATTTTTAATTTGGGAATTTTTTTTACGATTCTTTGGGTTTTTAACGATCACATGCAGTGTGTACAGAGGTATTTGCACTTCACACAATAACACTAAAAAAAAAATTAATAATTCGCCTGCGATTCATTTATACATACGAGTATTATGTACTTTGTTGTTGTCAAATATTCTATTTTGTTGTTGTTGTCAAATATTTTATTATATATTGAATATTGTTGATTGCCTTATATTTGTGGAATTTTAATGAATTTATTAATTTGGGTTTATTGTTTCAATAATATTTTTGGTGTATAAGTATGTACTCGTATATGTTTATTTTAGTGGATGAGTTAACATAATATGTATATTCTCGAATATGCATTATGCATATGTATATACACAGTAGGTGGACATTATTTTATTTTGTTGACATTTATTTGATTATATGCGGAGATATTTTTATGGTATACGCGCAGATACACAAGAATTTCTACATTATTAGTAAACATTTTAAAATTTGAATATAAAGTTAACAACTTAAGGATTAAAACGGACCTGTATATTATTATTAAATTATTAAATTTGGCTGGAACCCGCATTAAGGTTCCGCACTCAATGCCACAAAAGGACCATGGTATATAAACCATGGAATGTATCAAATCACGCACACGCGTTCTACATCCTCAGCAAATTGGGGAAGTTTGAACCTAGGCAGAGAGGATGGTAGATGCACAGGAATTATCCTGAAATTAAACATATGAGATGAAGTGTATGCTATCATCATCATCTTCAAGGCATTTCAAGGCATTCGTCACATACGGCATTGCTGGTTAGTCCTATGCGATGGGGATGCCACTTGAAACGGCCATGGCCAGTAAGAATTGATACTAGTATTTTTAAGTTATCCTTTTTTAATGAAGGAGCGGACTTAGTCAGCTTCGAATTGAGCTCACTAATAAAGTATTTCGCCTTACGACAGGTGGAGGTGTATGATCACGCTTGCTTTAAGTGAAATAAAGCAGCATTATTGATTATTTTTTTACCAATATAAAAAGGCAACGGATAGGTTCAGGTCCAATAAAACATGAACGTGTCCCAATTTTTGCCAAAATGATTTTAATACACTAAGAATTAACCTATATGTCCTGATATAGTACCGAATGCGTTCCACGCCACAACTGTCCATCTGTGCGAAGACTGTAGCTGTGACAGAGATAGAATAGACTCCATAGCTAGAAGAGGAGTCGAAGACATGTCGGCCGTAACAGCCCTACATACGATATTTTGCAAACTGTTGAGTTTAGCAACTGATGATTTTGAATTGACTACTGAACACCAAACCTCAGATGCATATGTTAGCATTGGCAGAACCAGTGATTTGTATATAAAAGAAAGCATTTTTGGGTGACAAGCCACAAGAGTTACCAAAAGCTCTTCTGCATTGCCAAAATATCGCTGTGGATTTTTGTAGTTTGTAATCCAGATGATACTTCCAAGAGAGTTTATTATCTAAAATAATATCAAGGTGTTGGACTTAGGCTATGCGCTACTAATCTTATACCCTAAAAAAGATAGCACAGAAAATTAATCAGTATTCCTACGTCTAGTAAATACAACTAAGTCAGTTTTAGAGGGATTCACATGTAAACCCTTATCAAGGCACCACTGTTCTACACTAAGAGAAGCGTGTTACGTTAAATAAGATAAGATATTCAAAGGCTTACCAGAAACTGTCAGAACCACGTCATTAGCGTAACTTTGTGTGATAAGACTGGATTCCTGAAGTTCTACAAGAAACTCATCAATAACCAAGCCACAGCAGAGATGAAAGCACTCCATCTTGTAGACAATCACACCTTCTTGTAAATTTGACTGAAGCCGAGCTTTCATCTAGCACGGAGATAACGATGCGAGATTTAAGTATACATTCAATACATTTGACAATGATAGACTCGATACCAAATTTGGTACAGGGATTCGTAATCGTATTGATCGATGTACTATGAAAGGCTCTTGCAATATTCAGGAAAGTACCCATTGTAAACATTGAATTAACATTGTGGAATAAAGCTAAAAGGAATGCAAGCCTGGAACAGATGCAGTGGATGTTCCCCTATAAGAGGAGAATATATTCCAACGCAAGACCTCATAATTTATTAATCTACAAGCTAAATCCCAATAGGGAGTTTCAACAAATAACGTTAGTGGTTTCAACAATATTGTCGGAATTTAGAGTGGTACAACCCGGGAAATGAGTAGAAAGAAGTAGCTCACCTACACTTCCTTCTTAGAGGAAGTAAGCTCATCTTGGGTGTCGAAGTGAATCGAGTCTACACGTATTATTTCTACACAAGGTTTTGTTTAGTCTAGCTACCGCAAGTAAGCTATTAATCAATCCACATCTTTTGTGTACTCCTCTTCATCAGTATAAAACTCTGTAGTCTCGTTACAAATTTGAGGTTCATCATTGGCTTTGGTTAAAAACCTTTTCTCAATTCTTCAGTTTCCTTCGTCAGCACCATTTTGCTATACTAAGCTAATGCGCCATCTTTGCAATTTTATTAATTTTGCGCAAAGATTCGCATTTTCTCTTTCTAACTGAGAGTACACAGTTGATGATGTCATCTGGCTTGAAAGACCTTTTTGTCCAACTTATAATTTCCAGTGGCACCACTTCTGGCATTAGAAGCAGGGGCTTGATCAACTAACGAGTTGCCACTTTTTTCTTTTGTAGGTGATCTTCCTATATTTGGTCTTCTTTGGAACGGATTTGATGTTCCGTGGTTATGCACTAAATGGTCCTCCTCAGAATTCATAGAGACCAGTCTCCATAATTTAAATTGACAAAAAAACTCATCGACCCAATAATTTTGGCCGGGAGTGTACATAAAATAATTAAAAAGAAACTACTATCGCTACACTTTTGACTATTTTATTTTTATTTTAACGATTTCACGTCCAAGCCCCACAGCGATTTGAAAGAAACTTATGTCTCGATATAATGAATTTTATCATAAGGACAACCATATTTGGTACGAAAGATACATGGTTTTCTGAATATTCTTTCAGGGTACTACAATCCTAGGAAGCTAACACCATAACAACGTATTTACCAAGATGTTGTTGGGTCTAAGCTATCCGAAAAATATTTCAATTTTGTAAAAGTCGGGGATTAGGGGGTTTAAGACTAGCAAGTTTGGTAAGACCTTATCCAAGATGTCTTAAATCTTAACTATCTGAATAATTTTTCAATTTTTGAAATAACAGGCCATTAGGTCGTTTAGGACAACCTAGTTTGGTATGACCTCATGTATATCGATTATATGGTTTTCCGAATTTTCTTGGGAAAATCCTAGGAAGAGGATACCATTACGACGTATAAACCAAGATTTCTATGGGTTTAAGCTATCCGAAAAATATTTCATATTTTCTGAAAAGTAGGGGATTAGCGGGTTTAGCATAACAAGATTTGGTATGACATCATATGTGTATGTCGAATATACAATTAATCGAATTTTCTTATAGTCACCAAAATGAAAATGAAATCATTGAATTTCAGGTTATGAAAGTACAAATTAAAACTCAATTTTTTACAAAATTGAAATTTTTTTCGGATACCTTAATGCATCTTGGTATACGTGTCATTATGGTGTCTGCTTCCTAGGACATTCCCAAGAAAATTCAAAAAACTCATTTAATCAACATACATGAGGTATACCATACTTTATTATCCTAAACCACCTAACCCTAACCCAACGACATTTTGGTGTATGTAAACGTCGTTATGGTGTTCGCTTTCTTATTCTGAAAATCATATATTCTTCGTACCAAATTTTGTTGTCCTAATAATAAAATTCGTTATATCGAGATATCCTGCTTTGCACACTAACACATACAAACCAAAATAGGTCTTGTTGTTTTTTAGTACAGATTTAGGACATATTTCACCCGTCTTTATTAAATTGTGAATTTTGTCCTAAAAAAAATCCTAATTTTGATTTATTTTTAGGACAGGTTTAGGACCAAATTGTGAATTATTTTACATCATATTTGTTTAACTTTAAACTGTTTTAATTTTAATTTTTTTTATTAAACTAAAAACATTGAGTTCGAGTAATGTCATTCAGGCCGTCCATTATGGCATTGAAAATTTATAGTGATGGATAAAATGACATATATGTATAAACTATCACATTGCCATGAAATTGTTGATGTATCAGATGCATTCAGAATTCAACATGTTGCTAACAGTTGGGGAACTTGAATGTGCCCATTGAACAATATCCGAAGAAAACTTAATCTTTGAAATGTAATACATAAATTATTTCAAATAATTTAGTTTTTGTAATATTGAAATAACTTAATTTTAAACACTGCTATCACAAATTTTTTATGTCTATATAGTAAACAAACATCGACTTGAAAAGAAATTGGGGCGTTCTTTTTATTACATAATAACCAATGATCAAACAAAATTCAGATATTCTATATAATGATTAGAAATGATCAGTTTTCTTATTTTTTTAAACCCAAATTTAACAAGTCACCCTATTTTATGTATAAAATCTGAATTTTTGTAATGAAATAAATACAGCGCCCTAATTTTTATCTTTGTTCATACGAAAATTATACATTTTTGTTTTTACATTACAAGATTTTCCTAATTGACAAGGGTAAAGTCTTTTTTAAATATATTTTTTGTTGTAATAACATATCTCATTATTAGCCAATGTTCCGAATTAATCCTTCATAATTTGACCTAGTTAATATAGGACTACATTAACATTTAAATGAGCAACCTATACATATACATATATTCTATATAGATCAAAAATCAATTAATTCACATCATTGAACCGTGTTTTGTTATCAGTAATCGCACGATAAGGAAACAACACGTTCCTTGTGTTTACATACAGAAAAAAAAAACAATAAACTCAAACAAAAATATTTATCAAACAAAAAAATTAAATCGCGTTAAGCCGCCAAAATGAAAACACAGAACAAAAAAATAACACAGAAAACAGCCAGCACATATACAGAACGAATTGTGATCGATCGGATTAGAAATGTCATCAATATACAGTAAATATTTTCCTAACAAAACGCTTTTTTTTCGTTTCCACTTTAACGAATCGAAATAAACACAAAAAAAAATTGGAGCACAATAAACTTGGAGAGCTAAAAAAAGAAAAATTATCCGATACGGTATCAGATCACAGTATTGTTGTAACTAAATTTTTATTCTTCATGTACTGCTACCTACCATAAAAAAAAATTCGAAAGCTTTTTTATCGCTTCTCTATATAGTGATTTTTATTCATTGTGCATCTATGTACAAACGTATACCAATTGTGAACGAGCTATTTACCGGAAGTATATTCAAGTGCTCGTTATATAGATTAAAACGTTTAATTGGAAATTACTTTCCATTTTCAATTGTCATTGTTTTCCATCCATGTATGTGTAATTGAAAACTGTCCAGTTACCATTATAAGTATGTTTTGATCATTTTAATATAAAATCTTAAGCTCTGAGCAAGATTATATACAGAACATGGAAAAAACGAGAAAATTTATTGACGTATCTGTAACGAATGGTAATAAATTTCCTAATAAAGCTCTTGGCAACGTACGTATGTATACATACATATATATACATTCAATTTGCATTAAAAGAATTATTGGATGTGTGCAAAAATAATGGAATTTGTGACTGTGTTCAATAGATTATCAAATGTCGTATAAATATATATATATTTGAATTAAGTTTGAACGAAATTATGTTACAGATATCGCAGGTAGCATTTTCTTGGGCTTTAGTTTAATCTTGCCAAATTGACCACGTGTTAATTTCAAAAGGGCGAGCTCGGGTTGTGCAGGATGTGAGAACTTATCGGTCAGCAACCAAATACGTAGGCAGCGATCATTATTTGGTCGCTGCAAAGCTACGGTGGAAGTTTTCGTACAGGTCAGGGAACACAGCGAAACGGATGGAACGTTTCGACTGTGAAGGTCTGATAAATGAAGATCAAAAGAAACGATATCAGGATCTTGTCAGCGACAACATTGAGGGAGCTAATTACCAGTCTGACTGCGTGAACTCTGTCTGGGAGGTACTGAAAACTTCGGTTGTCAGTGCTGCTCAACAGACTTTAGGTATAGTGAAAGTCAGACCCAAGAATGATTGGTTTGATGACGAGTGTCGTCTTGCAGTTGAGCAACAAAATATAGCCCATAATGAAGTGCAACAACGTCTCACAATCGCAAGGAAAAACAAGGCAGCTCTTGCAAGAAGGGCAGCTAAGCGGATTTGTAGACGGAAGAAGCGAGAATGGTGGAAGGCCGAGGTTCTGAAAGTACAACAACTCAGCAATGAGCGTAGTTCACGTAATTTCTTTAAAGGAATTACTGGATTGCACCATACTTTCAGGCCTTCGTCAACCGCCATTCGGGACCGGGATGGAAACCTCTGTGTCAACATCGACGCAGTACTTGACGCATGGAGTGGACACTTTACTGAGCTGCTTGATGTTCATCATGCGTCACAGACTGTTGTTGAGCCACCTCTAAAACAGTCTGCGGAGATTTGCACTGAGGAGCCATCCCATGAGGAATTCACTAAGGCCATGCAGAGAATGAAACGAAACCGCTCACCTGGAGTGGACTGCATTAATTCGGAGCTCTTGATATTCGGAGGGGATACTTTGTGGGACTGTCTTTTCGACCTTATTCGATTAGTATGGCGAACCGAAGTTATGCCTGATGAATGGAAAGTGGCCGCGATATGCCCCATCTTCAAGAAGGGAGACCGCTTGAAGTGTGAGAATTATCGCGGTATAGCTCTCCTTTGCACAGCATACAAGTTACTGTCATACATTTTATTGGATAGAATCACTCCTCTGGCGGAGGGCTTGGTTGGTGACTATCAGGGAGGATTTCGTCCGAATCGATCAGTCACTGATCAGGTCTTTTCGCTGCGGATGATTCTATCTAAATATTATGAGACATCCATCTCCGTACATCAGGTTTTCCTGGATTTCCGGCAGGCCTACGACTCGATCAATCGAGAGAGTTTGTGGTCTGCCCTGGAATACCTAGGAATGCCAACAAAATTGGTACGACTGTGTAGGATGACAGTGACGCAGTCTCAATGCTGTGTTAAAGTTGAGAACAGGCTATCGACAATTTTTGCAGTTAACTCGGGTGTTCGGCAGGGAGATGCTCTGTCCCCGATACTCTTTAATCTCATGTTGGAGTACATCTTTCGTAAAACTGAAACACCTCAGCGCAACATCTTATATCGCCAGTCCAATCAAGTGCTTGCATATGCAGATGACATATGCGTGATTGGACTGAATAGCAACGGAGTGAAAGAAATACTTGATCCGCTTGTAGAGTTTTCAGCTTCTGTTGGACTCCAGATCAATGAGTCCAAAACGAAATACCTGATCTCTGGTTTTAGAGA
This sequence comes from Tipula unca, assembly GCA_951394425.1. NCBI lineage: Eukaryota > Metazoa > Arthropoda > Insecta > Diptera > Tipulidae > Tipula > Tipula unca. Next base: position 14,921,222 of record OX596381.1, on the reverse strand, counting down.
CAATGGCACACCAGATTTTAGTAGTGGCCACCACACGTTTGAAGGAGTGAGGAGGTTCAAATATTTGGGCTCTCTTATCACTCACGATAACAGTGTGGGTGAGGATATTAAAGTGCGGCTGGCAGCTGGCAGTCGTTCTTTGTATCCTCTAAGGCCACTGCTAAAATCTAAACACTTATCAAGTGCCGTGAAGCTGAAGCTTTACAAAGCGTTGATCAGGCCCGTTGTTATGTTTGGATGTGAAAGTTGGGCGCTGACGGATGAGTACGAGAGATGGCTCCTTACATTTGAGAGAAGAATCATGCGTGTGATTTACGGCCCTAAACGCGAAATAGATGGTACATACCGAGCTCTGTACAATTTCGAGATCAGAGATCTGATGAAGATCCCCGATATTGTACATGAAGTTAGATCTCAGCGAGTACGCTGGCTCGGTCACGTTCTGCGTGCTGATCCGGAACGAATTGTGCAGCGATCTCTGAAAGGAGAGCCACCATATGGTAGGCGCAGAGGTCGTTGCAGGCGACGATGGCTCCACGATGTAGAGAACGACTTGGCCTCTTCAGATTGTCTAAGACAGTATGAAGACCAAGCTCAGGATCGAGACCGTTGGAGCCAGATTGTTGATTCAGTAAGGGGCCAGTAATGGCCTTTAACACTGTTATTATTATTATTATTATTAGTTTAATCTTATTCTGTAGATTAAATTTGTTTACATGCATTTCTTGGTTAACTGAGAATTTCTTTTTTTTTTCAACAGATATATAAAAGCTCAGACCAAGCTTTTCGTCAATGTCATATATGCCTGAAAACGAAAGATGAACATCTCGCGTATAGGCCATTAAAATAAAAAAAGGCATCATAATTTGAATATATTTTTATAAGAAGTTTTATAAGCTTTCAATGGAAATTTTGCTCATTATTGAAAAATGAATTGTAATTGACTCTTCTGAAAATCTATAATTATAAATCATAAAAATGCGCCATTTTTTGCCGAGCTTTTTTAAATGCCGTACTTTTTACATTCTGCTATTTTAAGCTCAATTCGTCTCTCTCTATATCTCTACATGTAGGTTATATATTATGTAGGAATACACTTAAATTTTGTCATTAAAAACTGTGGAAACATTTAAAATGTGTGATGTTTTCCTTGGGTTCTATCCAAGAAAAATTAAGAATGTTCGCCTGGCAATACTATTCTCATCCCATGATAGTATTTTGAAATTCAAGTGTTAGAGCTTATATATTCTTGTCGTACAAAGTAATTGGCACAATAAGCTTGTAGAAAGTCATACGAATATGGCCGCTTGCATAAAATTAGGCGTTTAACTAATGGTTCACGAGAACCATAACTGCCGGAAATAGTTTCTTAAGTTTTCACATTGGCATGGTGTCCACTTGGAGTGATAAATCGTTGCACACCAGTCAAGTGGAAACCATCAATTAAAACACGTTTTACTTATATTTTGCCATATTCATATATGAGCCCATTGCGCCAATTACAACATATGACATTTCAATTTGAAATGAAAATTTCAGACTAAACCATGGCTTTCATATGTTCATCGTCTTCTTGAATCAAACTGCACAATATGGTACATGTTATTTTTAAGTTACCTTTAAAAAGATTACTTGTTGATTTCGATTTTTATAAAGTTCTCAATGAGCTTTTGAGGATGATTAATATAAGTTTTGGTATCTTTTAGTTTGGACAAGTTAACAAGATCCAACCAACCATTATTTTAAAAATTACAAATTTTTTTTTTCTAAAACGCACGATTGGAAGCTTTTTACAGCACTTGTGTAATAATATAGTTATGTGTCCTACAAAAAGCTCCTACATTGATTAGTTATACTGGCCGAGGATATTCTTGGAATTATTTAAGTCACATTTATTGAGTTAAATGTCTATATTGAATGAACTTTAAGAATTTATTTAAGAACTCAATTTTGTAAGACAGATTGAAACTTTGAATATTTTAAGAAATCAGGAGTTTGAGATTTTGAGAATTTTTTCAGAATAGGTTTTTACAAAAAGTATTTCCCAAGTATTAAGTATGTAAGTTTAAGTATTTCCCAAACCGTTGAATTTCAAATATCGAAATTCTGTTATGGAATTAATCGGTTCAGAATGTAATCCGTTTAAAAATACAAAATTTTAGTAAACCTTTTCACTCATCTACATAGTAAACAGACGAAAAATTGTCCTACATCTGTACTAGACAACTTTTCGAGTGTGTTACTATGTGAGTGCTTCGCAAGGTCGACTAAAATTTGGTAGTGAAATTTTATTTAACCCTAGGGGTCACTATCATTGAAAACCTACGCATAATTAAATTCAGATCATTTATTAACCGTACGGTTTGATCACAACTTGAATATGCCGTTGTTATGGTAATGTTGTCAGATATTCACTCACGTAAAAGGCGTCCACTTCCTCCAGACAGTCGTCACAAGGAGCATCTTGAACTAGTCCCATGCGTTGGAGATGAACCAAGTTGGGTTCAATGATAAACCATTTCGTCTTTCGACAGCTAGGAGTAGAACGCCACTTCAGTCTCAGTTCAAGTAGAGCGAACTACTTAAAAGCGTCCTCACCACCATTGAAGGATAGAAGAAATACTGGTTCGTGTTTGCAATTTTAGACCAGTTTGAACACAGTCAGAGGTTTGTGAAGGGTAATACATGGCTTTACTATCCGTACAGATAATAATATCTTTCCCTAAATCACTAAACATAAACGCCTTAATCGCACTATAGGGTAAGTGCAATTGATTCAGCTTGAAAATCTGTGCAGTGTTTACCAGACTGCCCAAGAATCTGAGACCATACTTAGGACAATAGAATCCAAACCCTGCACCGACTTCTGAACGAGAACCTCCGCAAGATAGACCATATCGATTCAGAGAACTGTTTATAGAAATCGTGAAAGAGCTACAATTCTCTCGAAGGGAAAACGATGGAGAATTGGTGATGTTAAATTCAGGTAATAGCCTGTCATTTACCATTTCAACCTCCGGAATATGTGACATTAGCTTATTATGAATCTATCCGTGCTCCGTACAAATCTCGAAGGCAATAAATGCACCAATGCTCCTCAGTCGAAAGGCAGTAGAGTAATTTGGGCAGGCAATGAATAGACCTGCGACAGGCTGTCATCTGCAGTCAATCCAGCCTTGCTACAGAAAACGTCAGTTTTACAACCAGCCACCATATATAACTGTTGCATGGACAATAAAGGTAAAACCAGTGATTTGTAGATGAAGGACATCATTTTGAAGGTCAGATTTCAGGCGCAGAGAACGAAGTACTATCAAGTGGTCCCATACAATGTCCAAGAATGTACCTACAATACTAGAAACGATTTGTAATTAAGTGATCTTATGATTGTAGTTACTAGTTCATGTACAGCAGTTTCGCAGGACTGGCCAGCTCTGTAAGCATATGTTGCATGTTACTGAGTGGGCAGATAGTTAACTAGTTTTCCTAATAAAACTAAAGCTTTTAAGAAAAGTAGAGGTTAGACTAATATGCCTAAAAGCATTTGAGTCAGTATAATTTATCTTGCCGCAGCTTTAGGTATGTAAGCTACTCTACTCTTGCTCCAGGAGTGTGGTACAGTGCTAAAATCAACACACGCCAGGAACAGATTAAGCAGGTAAGTACTGATATAGGTAGAAAACCATGCTCCAATTCAGAAGGGAAAACGTCATCAAGACCACCATTCCAATCGGGAGTACCGACAAAAATGTCAGGAGGCTCGGAGGCAACCACACCCGAATCAACAATGTCACAAGTAGCTCATCAACTACTGTGCGCTGATGTGGCTTTATTTATAAGCCTTTTGAGCTACCAAAAATCGATTCCAATCCGAAATGAGATTCAAATTTTTGGTTTTATTTTTACGCACACCCTTAACTTTTTAAGTTCAGAACACCAGAAGGGTTTGTTATGATTTTTCTGGTTGTTAATAAGAGGGCAAGATTTTTCAATAGCAGTCGAGATTGCTTTCGTTAGTAAAGTTGTGTCTAAATCAAGATCTGTGATAGATCTAATCTGGTTAGGCAAATCTATTAGAGAAACGAGCTCAGAGGAGAATAAATCCCAATTCGTAAGTTTCCTATTGCCATATGGTTTAACCGGTGGTCTTGTAAAGTCAATATTAAAAAATATGCTATGATCAGAGATGAGAATATCATCCGTTCAATTTAGAATTGGGTAAACGATAGACATGCAACACAAACTAATATTAATCACTTCTTTACGAACCGAGTTAACATTCAGAATCTCTAACTCAGAATTGAACAGTGAGGATCCTCTATTAATAGTATTCGAACTAGCCCAAATGGTATGAAGGACGTTAGCGTCACAATCAATTACGAGAGGTAGTTTGTTGATCCTACACGACATTACAAGATCCACCAGTTTCTCTGGAGGATGGACGAGGTGGAATCATAGGGTAAAAGGGTAAGGCTTATGCAATGACAAGTTTGAAACATGAATTAGTATACGCGAGTGTGATTAGCAGTGCTACATTTTAATAAATGCACGCTTTAGTTTTAAGGACAGTGGACTTATGAAAAATCATGCCAAACCAGGGACCGCACCATCAGTAAGCTGCGGTTCCTGGATTAGACAAAAATCTGTATGCAATAAAAATTCTATCTTTTGCTTCTATTAGCTTTTTGCGGTAGATGTTCGCTCCTTTTTAAAATACTCAGCAATCACCACCGTATCTTTCGAGATGTAACACCTATAACTTTTAAAGTGTTCGTTTATTGTTAATATTGGGAACATTTTATTGGATTCTGAAATCCTTTTGTTTTTTATTTTGAACTCTGTAATGTCAACATTTTATGTTTTGTGATTTAATTTGATACTCTTCTGAGCGACAATATTTCTAGCCGCCATTCATTCCTGGAACAACGTTAGAAAAACTAAACCTAGAAAAACTAGTAATTTTTAAATTAATGTGGAATACACATTTTGTTAGCTAACTCGTTTGTCAACAATTTTAATTAGGAGTTAAATTACTTCATGTTCACTAAAAAAAATTGTGTAAAATAATTACTTTGATGTCTTTGTGTAGTAAAATAAATTATTTGGCGCCTTTGTATACATAGCAAATATTGTTTACATAACAATTATATTTTTCACTCTAAGTTTATTCAGAATATACAAAGATTGATACAATTACGAAACAAAACTGTGCCGAGATGAGGCAATTTCTTGTAATTGTAATTTCGTCAAAAATCACTACAAACAGCACACATGTGATTCTTCTTCCATCATTGTTGCGCGCGTATATACCCAAATAAATTGAATTATACATTATTTCATAATTTAGTGAATAACATATATGTACATATATACTATAGATATACTCGTATCTTGTGTTGTCGCAACCACCATCATCGCGCACGATGATTTAATTTGGCTCGACAATTTTTCTAATTTTCCATTTTCCCCATATGTGTATATACATATATGTATATAGAAAAACAAATTATTTATATTTGTGCTTTTCTCAGTATACATAAACAAACTAAACCCGAAGATGTAAACAAACAGCCGCATGAGTTTGAGTCAATTAGGTAATGAGAAATATATACAAACATGTATAACAGATATATACGGCATGTCGCTTTAGAGTATAGGAAATAATTCCATTTCCTGTTGTGCCAAAATAACCCACAAAAAGTAAATTTTGTTTTGCAACCACATACATATACATACATAACACTCGTGCACGTATATAACATTTACAAATCTCATTTTCGTTCATCTTTAACATTTATAGAACTCAAAAATCGATACAAATCAACTTGAAAAATTTTCTAACGTGCCTTGTGTGTGTGTATGAGATGTATATCCAAATTTATGTATACACCAAATTGACTGATGTACATAAATTCATTTCGCACAGTGTCTTAAATGAATCATGCTCCTTATTCAAATTGACGGCGCATCGAACAAAATTTTTTTTTTGTTCCCTATAAAATCAGCAACAATACGTCACTATCATGTGTCATTTTGTATATTTTGACCATAAACCAGAATAAAAAAATAAAAATACTAAAATCTAGATGATTTGGGTTCTATATATTCTTTCCATCGAGAGATACATAAAATGGACAAACGCACCCACGTAAATCAATTCAAAATTGAAAAAATTTTTGTTGCTTTTCTACCGAAATAAATAATTGATTTATCGAATCGATCATTAAAACAGCATTCTGAGGGGAGGCAAAAAAAAAAAAACATACATAAATACATAAAACCAGGAATCATCAAATGGGAATTCCACCTGTCACACAACCGTATTGAAATCGATGTAAACAATTACAAGGATGAAGCATAAACCCTTAAAACATAAAAATGTATACACATACATACATATATACGTTTGTAGGCAAATTCTAAGAAATCGACATTCAATTTCAAATCTCGGAAGTTCAATCATAAATTTTCTCTGTATACATATACATACAAACTTTCGGAAATATCCTTTTTTTACCTTCTTCAAGGTAAATGTAGGAGACGAGTAGATAGATATGTACATAAATAAGAAAATGAATACATTCTCATTAGGATTCGGCGTATACGAGCATATATACATACATACAAACATCTACAAATTTAAACTGACATATGATTTTGTATTTATTTCGGAAAATTACTTTGCATCTCATCGTACGCTCTCGAAATGTGAGAATTTTCATATATACACAACGGTATATGTATATACGGAATAAGGAAATATTGTGTGCTTCCTTCCTGATTGGGGATTTTCATTAGACCAAAACTATATACGAGTACACATAGATATAGATATGATTGATTTAATATATAATTGGTTTGACAAGATTAGAAAATCTTTGGCCTCGTGAGACCTTAATAGTTCATAATTTGATTATTGGATTAAGCCTACGATGGAAGGTACGCGCTTATGTACTATTAGGATCCGTTTAAATTATAATATATTCTGCGTGGGCCTAATATAGTAGGAAAAAATACAATCTATCGTACACAGAACTCTTTTGTAAAACCACTAAGAAATAAAAGCTCACAAAATAAAAATTGCAAAGTAGAACAATCTTTAAACTTCTGTACAAGCACTCTAACAGTAATATTTTCAGTAACTGCAGAAAATTAGTTTATTAATTGAGCTTTTGTATTTATAAAAAAGGTTTAAATAAACCATATTCAATGATGAGGAGCTTTTAGACTTAATCTACGTAATCTACAATTAAAACTTATAAAATAAGTTATTCAACTTTCAACCAGAATTAAATTTAAGTGCCTTTACGTGGCAACCACAACATATTTATACAATATTTACAAAAAATTATAAATTGCTAAAGCTTTTCAATGTTAAGAAGCCTTATATAGGTTTAAGGCAAGCTTTTTCAATACAATTTCTAGTTCCTTCTAAAAATAATATTATTAATAGAACTTTTTTATATGTATTCACTATAAAATAAACAAAAGCTCTTAAAAGTGTTAAATATTTGCACTACGATCAGAAAGCTTTTATTGACATAAGCGTTGTTTCTAACTTATTTTGCTATACTCATAATGGTTAACAGTTTTCCCGGGGATAAAACTAAGTCGATCTATTAAATTTTGAACCAGATTCACATTAGATTCAAGTTAGTAATACAAATAGTTTGAGAGCATTCGTCAAGTACCGAAAAATTGAAAGGTTTTATAATATTTTACAAATTATAAAGCTTTGAGTTAATGAATATCAGTTGCTAAAAGTTTGTAAACTGTAAATTTCTCCTAAATACATTTTAAATATTTTGAATTTAAATCGTTTAAGGAATAGTCAGACGATTTTATTTTTTCAATATAAGCCCCGATTATTTTATTTCAATATTTCTGATGCTATGGCAAAAGAAGGCTTAAACTATTCAGGAAAGTTGCACCCCTAATACACTGGCATTGAAGTACCTCAATTAGATAATTTGATTGTTAATACCAAGAAATGGTATGTGCAGACATTAAAAACGTTTGACTCGAGCAATTACCTGTTCTGACTGCCAAATTCGGCAAACATGGTACTCGGTTCATGGTGGAACAAATACAAATATTTTTTTTTTTAAATACATAATAGAGTTGACATTCTTAAGTGTAAACCGGATTAAATGAGCCAAGCATTTTTATCTTCCGATCATATAGTCCCTGTCCACCCCTCTTTTACATCCTATATTACATAGTTTTGTCGTGAACCCTTGCCAAAATCATCAAAATATACTCTTTTTGAGTTAATGTCTCCTGTTTCAGTACAAACGGATTAGGCGTACATTAAAACTTCTTCGTATTTATGTAGCCAAACAATGTATCTCGACCATTGAATATATGCTCTTGCTTTAGAAGGAGTGTTACTGTTTTAACAATAAAAGAAACATTAACTAGTCAGGGGTTCCAATTTGAGCTGAGTGTGGGCTGGATATCATTGGAAGTTAAGCTAGAAACTGTATTTGTGCTGTGCTGTACTAAAATATATGTAGAAATCCAGTAGAAACTGATATAGCATCAGCCTTTGCTGTAGAAATTGTTCCTAATACCTAATGGTCTAAACAAACTCGACGTCCAAGGCGCGCGTATTTTACGTTCAAAAGTATAATCTATGAAACTATATGGATCAATACATACTTTATACCAGAAATTGTACATGCATTTTGCGGTTTGGTGACTTACAGTTAGGATTATAAAAGCGTACTAGTGCATTTCATAACTTTTATAAGTTAACAACAATTTTACTGTTCAAATTATCAATGCATTTATAAAAATCACAGAATGCTCTATTCTGACTGTAGTATCGTTTGAGTCGAAGGATAATAAACTAACCAAAACGATTCACAAAAATACAATCAATTGAACAATAATAAAAAAAAAATTAAAAATGTTCGATACCGAAATTTTAATCAACCTTTCCATGCACTCAATAGTAAAACACACGAATAATTGTCTTGCATCATTCCTAGACAATTTTCCGTGTGTTTTACTATGTAAGTGCTTCACATGGTCGATTAAAATTTGGTATCAATTTTTTTGTTTTGTTTTGTAAATTTTCAGTTACAATAACTAATAAATAATAATAAAAAAATAATTCTTGGCCCTAAATTTTACTCGACCTCACTTAGTAAACCACACAAAAAATTAATGAAGACGCTGATTTTTGGTGAAAACATGGTGATTTTGCTGGAGAAAGTTTCTTTGAAAATAACGCAAGTGGCTGTCAACATCCATTATTGCGTTGTTGTAAAACAGCTCCAACTGCTATACTGCCAGCATCGGTAGTAATGTTGAACTGTTAACCTCTCTGAAAGATGCCTTCTTAAGTAGTATTACCAAATGCCTGTGAAGAGACAATAACATTTCGGCTAAACGTGGTTTAAAGCAGTGGTAAAGTGGTAATAGTTAACCATACTTACGAACTGCTGTATTTGGCAGACTGATGTTGGTTCTGGAAAATTTGAAATGGCTTCAATTCTGTCTTCTGACGGAAGAATGCCATCTTACGAGATTGTTTGGCTCAAATAGTCGAGTGACTTCACGCCGCAAACACATTTTGATGCTTTAATATTAATTTCCAAATGCGGAAAGACGTTTAATTACTGTATCGAGATGATCTTTGTGTTCCGGTCCCGTAGTGACTCGCAATGAGGATAACATCGATATAAGAAAAGATAAAGTGCAGCCCTTTTAAAACTTCATTAAGGAATTGCTGGTATGTCTGGGCTGAGTTGCGAAGACCAAATGGTATTCGGGTAAACTTGAAAAGCCCAAAGGGAGTAGTTATCGTGGTTTTCTGTATATCCTCTGGAGCCATGAAAATATGATGATAGCACAGTATCAAGTCTATTTGTGAATAATATTTGTGGCACCGGCGAGTTTCAACGAGAAACTGTGAATATGTGGAATAGGGTATCTATCCGGCACTGTGACAGTGTTTCAAGGACGGCAGTCCTTGTCTTTCTTCTGCACCATTTATGTAGTGGTGAGAAGACTTGAGATGACGAAGGACGACAGATTCCGATATCTGTCATACACTAAAATTCAGTTTTCTAGTTGTAGCGGCTTGGCACAAATCGACCACTAGGCCATATTTAGACAGAAAGTCAGCACCTATAATAGGTCTGTCCACTGCCGCGACTATAAAAGGATGAGTAAACGAATGCCACCGTGAGAAGTTACCTTGCCAAAGGACGTTTGCTGTTTTACTTCAGCAATTGAGGGTGCTGTTCTGGATTGAGCATAAATACAGATTTGACTGAATTATTATTATTTTTGCAATGACCGATGCTATTTGATTTATGTAAATTATTATGTCGCTACAAATATTTCGACACAAAATTTGGAGTCTGTTCAGATATGAGATTCCTATTTATTTGGAAAATATATTTTATATACAATGAATTTAGAATCGAGTAATTGTTAAATTTCGAATCTCGAATATTTTATATAGAATTAGCGAAAAGATTAAATTGTTAATTCAAAATTTACTGTGCCTGCAATTTTAAAATTTGATTGACTTTGAATTTTTGATGGCAAATTTAATTATTTGATTTTGCAGAAAGAAATTTAATTATTAGATTTTCCATCTATTGATTAATAGATTAACTATATAAATAGCAAATAAATTATTCTTGATATTTTCTGTTGCCATTCTGGTAATTTTATTTGAATTCGACGTATCGAACTTTTGAGACATAATTATGGTTTTCCTAATTTTGAATTTTAGAAACACCAATTCTTGAATATCGTTATCGTTCGATTATGCAATTCAGCATATCAGACTACAAATATAAATGTTGATGTTTTAAATTTTTTATAATAATCTGACATTTTTGATGAGTTTTATCCGCAATGCACATACTTCAGCTTTGAAATAATTATCTATTTTAAATCAACACCTTGATCGGTTCGACCTACCTCGAAAAAAATTAATTTTACAACGATACGTGACCTTATCATACGGACACTATTCTAGCCTATGGCATCACATTTTAATTATTTATATCTTTGCCATTTGCGTGTTAAATTAATGAGCCATTTTGCATATTATGTTGAATCTGATTGTGTGATGACAATGAGAATATGACTTTTGAACTTTCCTTTAATAGTTGTATGTATACATTGTACATGTAGTGTATACATAAGAATTAGGATTGGCCCATAATAAATCATAATCATAAATCATAATAAAATATTGTTTTTGAGCTTTTATGTCTACCCATATAGTGTATATAGGTATATAGTGGGTATAGCAATAGAAACAATTAGCTGTTACCGAATACGTCGTAATCCACCAAACTATAAACCATAGAGTATATTGACTCTTTGCATTCACATCAGGTTGGTGCACGATTTTTTTTATATTATTTTATGGCAAAATTTTATTGCTTCCAACATGGATATATATGCGGACATAAAAACTTAAATTAGCCATTAACCATTGAATTATTTACAGTCACAGACTCTACGAGCAAGCCATAAAATATTTTATAGCCACACATTAGTATTTTTTATAATTTTTATTGTTTGCGGTTTTGATTAAATTGCAGAAACATTTCTTGTATAGCATATACACACCCAAATGTTGTCCACCCGTAAATTTTACACTCAAGATCTTTGTACCGGTGTATGTGTACATACATCGAAATGTATATATGGTACAGTGTTCGTTTTATGAAAATATACAATTTCTTAAAATTAGCTGAGATTTCTGTGCATATGTTAAACAAAAATAAATAGCAGTCATTTTCTTCAAAACATCTGAAATCTGGGAAAATCAGGGTGAAAGTTTTATATATTTTTTTTTATATTTCAAAAGAAATTTTGGTTTCATAGAATTTTAATACATCAGGCCGTTCTATCAGGTTTCGATTATTTCGGCTACTTTAAAAACGAACGAACAGTTAATTTAGACAGAATTTCAATAAAATTGAGGGAGCTTGATCCTGTTCATGAGGATGCGATTGTTTTTTGCATAACAGAATTTATAATCAATTTCATGATTCAAAAGACAGCTATACCGAGGTAATTCCCACACTTCAATCGGTCTATCCGTTAGAAGATATGGCGTATCGTAGCCACTTTCCATTCGTCAGGCATAACTTAGATTCGCCATACTAATCGAATAAGGTCGAAAAGACAGTTCCACATGGTATCCCCTCCGAATATCAAGAGCTCCGAATTAATGCAGTTCACTCCAGCGGTGAGCGGTTTCATTTTAATCTCTGCATCGCTCTTTGAGATAACTCAACTATTAATTGATGAACACCAAGCAGGTTAGTAAAATGTCCATTTCATGCGTCGATGTTGACTCATAGTTATCCATGCCGGTACCGAATAGCGGTTAATTCAGGCCTGAAGGTATGATGCAATCCGGTAATTTTTTAAAATATAATTTTTTAAATTATAAATTAACAAATTTCATACTTCACAAAATTTCATGTTTTTCCTTCATAATAAAAATTTGAAAGCTTAAAATCTATAAACATCCAAATGTAAAATTTTTAAATTCAACAGTCTAAAAGTAAATTTAAAACTCTCCAGTAAAACAGTTTCAATAGATTTAAGTTTCAAAAATTCTGGGATCCAAATTTCTTAATTTCAAAAGTTTTAATTTCGGAAAGAGTTTAATATCTTATTTTTTAATTAATTTCCAGAAATCCTAATTCTTATAAGACTCGAAACTTCAAAATTAGAATTCCAAAGTGCTTTTAATTTAAAATTATGAATCCGTAAATTTGTGAACTAAAAAGTCGTAAGCTTTCATCAAAAAAGCTTCATAGAATTTATCACTTGAAACTAATGTTATAATTTAGCTTTTCACCCTGTAGGAAGTTGGATTATATAAATGAAAAGATTTATTTAAAGCTTTACAATTTCTAATTTTACATGAGAATCAAAGATATCAAATAGGATGCTTATTCTTAAATTAAATTAATTTAAGTTGTAAAACAAATTTTCGAAAAGGCCAGCCATCAAACATGACTAATTGTTTGAACTTTTCATGAAATATGAGTAAACAATTTCATTTGAGCAACTGGAGCTTTTTATAATTCGAGCTTTAGTTGCACGTATATTTTATCATTGTTTGGTTTATATACATATGAGCTTTTAGTAATATAAAACTGCTAATAAAACTTCTAACCAATAACAAGTTTATTATAAAATATTTAAAATTTTAATATTTTTTGTTTGATTAAAAGTTTTATAGTTAAAAGTAAAATAAACGTTTTAACGGTTTCCTGAAATAATTTTTTTGATTTTTGTTCTAACAATTAATGGGGGTCGCAAAATTTATAACATCTTATCACTTCTATAACACTGGAATATGGTTGCGTGACAACAAGCTTATCGATCATATCTACATTCTGCGTCCACTTCACAAAAATGAATGAAAACAAACAATTAATCTTTTAAACAAACAGACCGCCCTCTAGCACAGTAAGTAGTGTCCTTGCTCTGGAATCAAAATTCCCGGTGGTGACCAAAAATCACGGTTGGGTGTTTTTAATGTGTAAGTATATGTCTTTGTCCGGGTAGTTAGTTTAGTGGCATTGAGTGGTGGAGTAATCCTCCGCCCAACTTTAATTATTTTTTTTTTAAACAAACAGATCAGCATTTCCAATTTTAAAATTGAATTCATTTCAGTTGCCTTCATAAATTTTGATAACAAAAAGAATCGAAGTTTGGCCAAAATTTTGGATTTTCAAGAAGTTTGTTAGTTTGATATACTCTGACTAGTTAATTGAGTGTTTATGACGATTTTGAGTTATGAATGAAAACAGCTCTAAAATTGTGCATATTTTCAGATTAAATTTCCAAAATTTTCTACTATTTATATACATATAACAACTGTTGAAAGTGAATAACTGCAACAAAATAAAAACTAATTTTTTGAAATAAATCGATAATTGTAGGTATTGGCTATATATACTATTTAAATTTACATAAAGTGTTTTTTTAAGAGAGCTTGTTATAGTAAATTATATTGTTTCTATAAAACAATAAATGTTTTTGTATTTTATTCAAAATTAAAAAAGTTCTGTAATCGACTATCAACTAAAAAAACACCCTAAATGATTGTAGTGTAATTTATAAATTTGTCCTGAATTTTCATAGGAACATTAATTAAAACTATCTTTATTTAAAAATTAAAAAAGTTTCCGATGGTTTGTTAACAAAACTAAGTATCTGCAGATATCAACTTTATGTGAATTAAATTCTGAAACACCAAAACAGAATATCTGACATATTTTCTAGTTACAGCTATATAACTCATATGTTTATGTAAGGTGATTGCTGTCATCGTCTTAAATTGAGAAAACGAATAAAATCAATAATTTTTTCTAATTTATTTAAATTACAGACATTTTTGATTTAAATGCGATTTCCCAAAAGTAATTTTTTTTTGCAGTTAACTAGTTTCTTATTATATTATTTACTATGTAATTTTGCCAACGCCCGCTTTTCATCGAATCAACTTCATCCTAATAAAATGTTTAATATTATTTGTCATTTCCCATCAAATTTCGTTTATATCCGCGGATCCGCTTGTTTTCATTATACGCTGTACTCGAGTATATTTATATATATGTATATATGTATATACACTAAAAAACAGATCTCTATATAGAGCTAGACTTTATCAATCATTTAGTATTAAAATAAATATGCTCAACAATTCATTTCATACTCCCTTGTAATAATAATAATCATAAAATAAACAGCAAAAAAAACGAAAATTTTATGCAAATTTTTCACATTTTATAATATTGTTGTTGTTGTTGTTGTTGTTGTCAACGTTGCTGCTATTATACATTTTTATTTTTTATTTCTAATTTAAATTGTGAACATTTTTGACATGTAAATCAACATTGTTACATTAAAATAACTAAATAAAATATAAAAAAAATATACATATACATATATATATATAATAATAACTCCTTAAACATAATTTCATCATAAAAATAAAAACATAAATTTTCAGTGACAAAAAAATAAAATTAAAAATGACAAAAACGTAATAAAATATTCAAAGTGTGAAAAAAAAAAAATTTATTTTTTGAAAAATGGATGGAAAATTTTGGTTCCGTCCTCGTATACTCGTATTTTCCGTTTTTCTCGGATTTTCATTAAATTGCTGATTTTGTTGTTGTTATTGTTGGAGTCGATGTAATAAATGATTCTCTGTCGAGCTTATAATACATAAATATACATACATACATACTTATAAACTGTCTGTCATCATTGGCATTTTTATCGCACAAAATTATTGAACGAAAAAAAAAATTATATTTTTTTTATTTATAAAAATATATATATTCGTTTGATAAAATAATTACTTATATATCAATCGAATACAAATTTTATGTATTTTATATACATACATATATGTATATTAATTATGTATATATTTGGTATACGAGTAAATATTGGAAATAATTTTAATTGATATTATTTCTTAGAAGGTTGAATACATTTTTATTTATATTATATATTTGGGCATGTCAAGCATAATATTTTCCCTGTTATTATATCCAACTCAACGGTTATATAATTTTATTCTATGAAAGATAAATACTCCGTTCGGTAGAAATGAAAATTTACCTCTAGAGCCCAAATCTTTATTTGTGAAAATGGGCAAATTCGGCAAACCTAATAAACTATAAAGACCAGAACAGCTCAATTTTGTTCCTGAAAAAAGAGACACAAATGTCTATCGAATATCGAAAATGTGATAGGAACAATATACCAGCATTGGCCTATTTTCAAAATATTACGAAACCATTTCTAATTTTTTTTTTTTTTTTTTTGACAATCTTATTTATTCACATAAAATTTTACAATGTGTCTATAGACTAACAACATTTCTTTTTTGACCTAAATTGCTAAATTGTGTTTAATCAAGGTATCCCCATTGGTTTTCCTTATGTTCTATTTACTGGTGTTACTGCCTTACGCGCTGACTATAGTGCTAACTCAAAAGGGTTTACTCTTTTCAGTCTTCTCACTGCTTCCCTGTGGTCGAGTAGTTGATTGGCCTCAACGTTCGGGTGATTCTGGAGCCTCACTTCATGCTTCCGTTCAGCATTGTTTGCTTCTCTTGTGACAGTTTCCACTCTAAGGTCCGTGTGGAGGTCGCTATTACGTATGTACCAGGGGGCATTTACAATATCCCTTAGCACTCTGTTTTGGAATCTTTGAACGATATCCATGTTGCTTGGTTTAGTACAACCCCACAGCTGAATTCCATACATCCAAATGGGCTTTAATATCTGCTTATATAGCATCAGACCTTCCATCTAAGTTTGGTATCTAGATTCATTCCTAGATATTTTCCTGAGTTAGCATGTGGTAATGGGACATTATTTAATACCACAGGCAAATGATTTATTTTTCTGTTGGTGTAGTCAACACGTATGGATTTTGTTTCATTTAACCTGACACGCCATTTCGCACTTTGAAGCTTATTGGTAGCTCCTTCTATGGTATCATCTACTACCAAAATAGCAGTGTCGTCTGCAAATGTGCCAATTGTGGTATTCTGAGATAATGGGATATCGCTTGTGAATAATAAATATAGAATGGGTCCTAAGACACTTCCTTGTGGCACTCCAGCTTTGGTCATTTTAATTTCTGAGTATGATTGTTCCTGTTTAACACGAAAGTGTCGCTCTGTAATGTGGGATTTTAATATTTGGCAGAATTGTGAAGGTAGAATGTTCTGGAGTTTCTGCAGAAGGCCTTCGTGCCAAACTTTGTCAAACGCCTGGGCCACGTCAAGGAAGACTGCTGAGCAGATTTTCTTTTCTTCGAGTGATCTTTCTATGATATCTGTTATTCTATGAATTTGATCAATTGTAGAGTGTCTCTCTCGAAATCCAAATTGATGTGTGGGGATTAATTCCTGCCTTTCAATTATTGGTTTCAATCTTTTTAAGAGAAGTCTTTCAAATAGTTTTGACATAATAGGCAGTAACGAAATCGGTCTATGGGATGTTATTTCGTTTGGTGGTTTTCCAGGCTTAAGTATCATAATCACCTCCGCGAACTTTCATACATTGGGTACATATTTCATCCTGAAAGCTGCATTGATTAGAGTTGTTAATTTTTTAATGCCCTTCTTCGATAGCTGTTTTAAAATTTTTCCTGTTATCAGGTCATAGCCTGGCGCTTTGTTAGGCTTTACATTTTTATTTATTTCATTAGTCAATTCCGCAGGGGTGGTCAGAACAATTTTTTGATCAGAAGTTTCCTTTACTTCTTGGAATTCTTCTCTCTCTTGTACCTCATTAGGCTGAAAAATACTTTCTAGATGGTCAGCGAAAGCTTTTGCCTTTTCTTCATTGCTTCTGGCCCAATTCAAATTGCTTGTTCTTATGGGTGGTATTTGAGTTATTGGTCTTTTCATTCGGGTTGTCTTCCACAAAGAATAGTCAGTATCCTTTTCATATGTTAATGACTGTATAGATATGAGTTTATTGCATCATTTTTAATGTACTGTATTTCGCTCCTGTGTCGCTGTGTCAGATTATTCAGTTTGTTTTTATCTGCAAGCATCCTGGTATATTGCCATTTCTTCCTGGCTCTCCTTTTTTCTTCGACAAGTTCCCTAATTTCATTTGGGTAATTTGTACCTATTGTTCTTCTTTTGAACTCCGGCGTATTATTACATGCTGACTGTTGTACGTCATTTATGAATTTTACGATTTCTTCATCTAGTTGTTCTTCTGTTTTTAACGGTACAATAAGTTTTATTCTACTATTCAGCTCTTCTTTGAATCCCTCCCAGTCTGTATATTTATTTTTCTGACACTGAGAATAAGTAGTATTGAAGAGGGATCGGAGCTCGAATCATACCCCTCTTCGATTTTAGCATAAGTTGCTGGTAGTTTTCTAGTTATAAAGAAATCTAGTAGATCAGGTATTTTGTTATTATCTGTTGGCCAGTATGTCGGTTTGGCAGTAGAATGCCAATTACATCCAACTTCTGTCATTGCTCCAAGAAGTTCTTTACCTCTAGTAGTGATTATTCTTGATCCCCAATTAGTATGTGTCGCATTGAAGTCTCCGACAATGATGTACTTATCGCCTAAGCTTTCCAGGAAGTCTACGTAGTGTAATTTTTTAAGATTATATCGCGGTGGGCAATAAATTGCCGTTACGGCTAATGACTAATTTTTAATTTTAATGCTGACGGTAGTTGCTTGTATTTCTTTTGTTTCATATTTTTTCTCTTCGTAATGTTATATATTACTTTTTATTATTATCGCACTTCCTCCTCTGGCTGTATTTCCTGGGTGTATTGTATGGTATACTTGATAACCTCTAAATTTTATAAATGATTGTTTTGTAAAGTGTGTTTCGGATATGAGACAGATATCAATTTTTTGAATGTCCAATAATAGTTGCAATTCTTGCTGATGTTGCAATAACCCATTGGGATTCCATGCTAGTATTCTAATGTCGCTATTCGTGCTAAAATATGAGTGACAGGAGCAATCCTCATGCTGTTTTATAGTTTCATTAGTCTTTGAATGATTGACCCAATAGCTTTTTCTTGCTTTTGTTCTTGCTCATACATTCGGTTTAGAATTGTTTGCAACATTTCACTATAACGGTCAAAATCGTTTTTCAATTCTGCTCCCCCTTTAGCAACTTCAGCATATGAGATACCTGGAGCTTGAATTATTTGATAAGCAGGTTTTCTAATTTTTTCTATTTGATTTCTTCGCTCCTTTAATTTGCCTTTTGGTATGTCCTTTTTGTTATTATTATTTTTTCTCATCTTCTGTAGTTCTCTGGCAACTATACATCCTCTATAATTTGCGGGATGTGACTCTCCACAATTTCCACACTTGGCCGGAGTTTCTCTGGTTTTTGTACATTCTTTGGAGGAATGCTTAGCTGCGCACTTAACGCGACTTGGGTCTCAATTGAAGTAGTTCTGAGTGTGCCGAATGATTGGCACTTTTTGCATTGCGGGAGCAATCTTGATTTTCGTAAAGCTTCAATCTCCACCTTCATGTTGAGGATATACCTTATTTGATAAATAATTTGTATGTCTTCATCTTTATCAAAAGTTAACATGAACAATGATAGCGGAGTTTTATCCCTTCTCTTCAATATTTGTGTAACCTCTTTTATTTTCAAATTTTTAGAAAGTAAATCTTCCTTTATTTCTTCTGGCTGGCAGGATGGGTGCAGCGTTTTTGCCACAACTTTAATCGGCCTGGATCTTTAGTCCTCATAAGAGTACCATGTATTTCCCTTTTCATTAAGTGAAAGTGTCAGTTTTCTATAATTCTCCTCGTCTGCGACATTGACCTTAAGATCTCCACTACGGAGCATCGTTGTTTGGTATTGTATTTGGTTTGAATCCATCGTTTTTCGTAAATCATTGTAGTTGTCAATCTTATTTACAATGACTGGTGGTGGTTTAGGTTGTTGCACCTTTTTATTCTGATTTTTTATTTCCTTTTTTTCTTGTATTTGTTCTGGAGATACAAAGGGTGATTGGCTCAGTTGTCGCTTTTTGCCTTGTTTCTATTTTTTTAACACCCAATTCCCTTCAGAATTAAGTTCATCTGAGTCCGCGACATATTCATTCTGGCCGATGACTACGTTTCCGCCAAATGCTACATTTTTAGCTACGTTCTGCTCTTCTATTCTTGATTTTTCTTCTGTTACAGCAGGTGTTAGAGCTTTTCTAAGTTCCTCATTTTCTTTTTTAAGTATCATGAAATCATTATACTTAGCTTTCTAAATAGAATGAAACCTTTTTTCAAGAAATTTTTTAAAACTTTATAAATGTATAAATGTCTTAACGGAAGTGTGTTTAAATTTCTAAATAAAGGTAGGGTTGAAGTTAATGTTGGTTTGCAACATATCGTTCTCATTATAAAATTTTGTGCAACTATTAGGGCATTCAAATTGGAATAGTAAATTCCACCCCAACAAGTTAAGCCATACTGAAGTTTTGACTGCACAATGCCAAAATACACTGATCTAAGTACGGGTTCAGGACAAATATCACGTAGAAGGTACAATTTTCTATTACATGCTAACAAATAATTTTGTAACGACTTAACATGACTCTTAAAACTAAAACGCCTATCGAACGTGACTCCTAAGTATTTAAACGACTCAACTACATCCAAAACTTTACAATAGTCTGAACATGTATAACACTATTATTTAAACAGTCCGAAGAATGATATACAACATCAGTTGGATTAGACACGACTCCAGATAATTTAATATATAGAATATTCGTTTTAGAACTGAGAACCGTGTAGTGTAGGTTAACAAAGCGTCTCAGAATTCGAAGATCGTTATTAATCTTCTGGACATTAGTATCACTATCCCTGGAGCTGTATACCATCGCTACATCATCAGCAGAACCAACTGAATCCCCATCTAACTTTAGTTCGAAAAAAGAATTAATATAGATCAAGAATAAGATAGGTCCTAAGACTGATCCCTGTGGCTGTGGCACTCCATACTTAATTTTTCGCCAATACAATTCCCAATTTGTACCGTCTGTTGTTTGTCAGAAAGGTAAGACAGAAACCATTCGTTTGCAATGCCGCGTATCCCTGCTTTATCTAGCTTCAATAATAATAAATTGTGATCAATAGAGTCGAACGCTTTTGTAACATCTATAAAATTTACTGCAGCAGATTCATCGTAATTTAAAGAAAATATAATTTTCTTTGTGAGCTCTAGCAGAGCATCTTCAGTACTTTTACCAACTCTGAAACCAAATTGGCTATTTGAAAGAAAATAAAATTTTGCCAAAAAGGAAAGTAATCTTTTCTTAATTATTTTTTCACATAGTTTAGAGAAAACGGAAAGCAGAGAAATTGGTCGATAGTTACCCAAACTAAGTGTATCTCCCTTTTTATGTAGTGGTATGACCACAGCTTTCTTTAAGACCAGGAAAAACGCTGGTTGACATACTAAGATTAAAAATATAACTAAGAACAGATGAAATAAGCGGTCCAACATATTTGATCAGAGAGTTACTTATTTTATCAAATCCGCATGCTAATGAATTATTTAACGAATTAATGGTATCAAGTGCCTCACAGCTGTCAGTTGGATTAAAGAAAAAAGTTTTCTATTGTGTCTTTTTTAATAAATATTGGGATTCTTCTAATGCCACTTGATTTGCACACGGAATAGAATCTTTAAGATCTTCAGCAATGTTGGCAAAATATTTATTAAATTTATTTGCAATATTTACTTCATCATTTAGAATATTATTATTCTGAGATCTGTTGGTTTCAATAATAGCTTTCTCACTATTTCCATTTAAAAGTTCATTTACAAGTCGCCATTGAGATTTCACATCGTTCTTACAGTTATTAAAACGTTGGTAATAATAAAACCTCCGCATTTGTAACCAGATTGGAGTTAATATTAGTTCTACAAAAAATGTGATCAATAGTGGTTGAAGTAGTATCAGTAACTCTAGTGAACTCTTGGACTAGCGAAGTCAACCCAAAGGAAGACATCATTTGAAGATATACACTAACATTAGGATTCGTAAGATTACACTCTAGAATTATCAATATTTAAATCACCCATTTTTTTTTTTTTTTAAAAAAGGACTTGGCATAGACACTTTTATGGTCCATAGCCTTACCTTACATTCACACAACATTCATTCATCCCATTCACACAAGTACAGTATACCACCTGCGCATTGCAAAGCTCCATGTCACCCTGTACAGTGACATGGAAGATGGGTCGGCCCATGAATTCTACATTCCAACAGAGGGTCATAGATGTTTTCAATTTAATCACCGATCGTAATCGGGAGATGAAAAATCCCTTTTGCATCCCGCCTCTGTTGGGATTCGAACCCGGTACCTCCCGATCCAAACGTCGCAGCTTTAACCACTGCGCTATTTGCTCGGTAAATCACCCATAATAATAAGATTTTTATTTCTGATACCATTAAGATAAGTCGAAAATTCATCAACAAACTCCAAGGTTGAACAGAAGTGAAAATGATATACGCAAACCACACAAAAACTCTCAGAGTCGATTAAAATATTTAACCTCAAAACGTTTAACCTCTAAACACTGTGTTGAAAGCTTTTACTTTTTATTTATCAATATAATAATCAGGCTTTATATAATACGCATACACACTTTATTGAAACGTGATCATTTATATTTAATTAAGTTGGAAATTTCCAAACGTCATCAAATATATAACAAAAAAATAGCGAGATAAGTAAAGTTCATTCCAAATTTATTTTAAACGCAAAATTTAAATATATTTTTTTAACAACTCATTTACTAAAAATCTTCACCATCAGCCCAAATGACACTCTCGATCCAATCCGCAAATTTAAAAACTTTTGTAGCAACATCTGGCAATTCATTACCACATATAATTCCAAATGAAGCAATACCCAATTGAACATGCGAGCACGCGACCTGAGGATGCTCAATATACAAAGGAGCTCCTGATTCGCCTATACAACTATAATCAGCAGTCATTTTTGTTTCCCTTATGGCGCATACTAAACCATCAGTGATACCATCACGTAGTTTACGACTTTCACCGGGTTGATACGGCCCAATTTCATTACATGCCTCGGTGGTAATTGATCTGTATTCGTAAATTGATAACGGTCTTTGAACAGGATTGTTCCTCTCGGTTGATTCATAGTTTACTTGGTATAACGTACTTGGTTTGAGATCACTGTCGGGTAAACAAATTGGTCGCACGCTTTCGGAAAATTCCACTTTTCGCGATAATTTTATTAAACCAACGTCATTATAGTATGAGCTTGGCTTATGAAGTGGATGCAAAATAATTTCTTCTACATCGTAATCGGTAGATATGGATCCGTCCGAATAATTTGTACTAGTCGCTCCCAATCTTACTTTGACGGGGTTTGAACTGTAAACAAATAACGTGACATTGAAATATTCATACACGTTCCAAACGCAATTTATATTACCGTAACTTTCTAAGACAATGCGCTATTGATAAAATATACCGTGAACTGACAAGCGTACCATGACAGTCCCATCTATACACTTGATCTTCGTTTTCACTAATTCCGAGAATTGCGATATGAGGGAATCCTTGAAACTCAATCACTTGATCGTTTTCGGTTGAAGCTTCACATGTTGGTCTGACAACTTGTCCAAATACGTGTGCACTATACTCTTGACATTCTGCGAAATACAAATTACAAAGGATTACAATATGTTAATTATTTACTTATGTATACTAGTTCTTACTTTGCGTGCGTTTTGACACCGTTGAATCAACCGCACTGCACACTTTTAAAATCACAAACAAGCATAATACAATTACGAGACCGAATCGAACCATGTCTTACGCGTATACATGTAAAAATTGAACTGATCGTAAATAGATGCGCAGATGCTTTATATACATTATTTTTTTATTCTGAAAACCTTATCATTGAATGTGTCAAAGTTTCTATACATCTTGTTTATTGTTTTGATTTCGAAACCTGCTATATATAGATTGTATTAATTTGTAAGAAGCATACAACGTTATTGTTGCCGTCGTCCGACTACATGTCTACCACAAGAGGCAGTATCTGTTTTCTGTATTATTTATGAGCATTTCTTCAAATTATGTAAGAATAGTTTAAAATGCTTTGTTAGAAATTTAAAAATTCTTAGAGCTGGCCAAGTTCATTAACACATTGTAAATTTGGAAATTGAAATCTTCACAATTTTAAGTTTTTCAAATTTTTAATTTTTTCCTTTATCTTTTATAACCTCTTGAAAATTTAACATTTTTTTAATACGAAAATTTTGTTTCTGAATTTAGAATTTACACTAAATTTATAAATGGCTCGACGGAATTCTTATAATAACATAATCCTAAGAAATAAAATAATATGAAATTTCTGAACATGTTAAATTTAAAACAAAATAATTTCTGTGAAATTTGATAAATTTCTTAATTTTGCACTGAACCTTGAAATTCTATAGGAGTATAAATTATTATTTACATAAAAATTTTAAAATGAGCATAAAGTTTAAATTCTAGTTCGCCTATCTTTTAAAACCTTGAAAGTTGTAAAATACATTTTAAATCCAAATCATCCGTTTATTTTTCGTTTGAAGATTTCTTAAATATTCAAACTTATATGAAATTTTTGGCCTCTAAATTTCTAAAACCCACTGAAATCCTCAAAACTCTTTTAAAATTTTCCAAAAATATTTAAATATATTTTTAATGAAAATGTTAAATTATTTAAAGTCTAGAAATAATAATTGTTTTGAAAAACTTAAAGAATTTCTTATTCTGTAAATGTTAAAATCAAAAAAAGTGCCAAAAACTATTAAATTGGGTCATTTCACAGTACAACTAAACAATACTCGAAACCAATTTTTGGTTATTTTCCAAGCACTCTCATAGTAAAATACACGGAAGATATTTGCGCATCAGTGCCAGACAATTTTTCGTGTGTTTTACTATTAATGTCAACTAAAAGTTGGTATTAAAATTAATAATTTTTTAAAATTTTGGTAGATAAACTATTGGTAGTAGTTATAGGCTAATGACTATTGGGCGCAAGCTATATTCGGTTATTAAATTATAATTTAAAAAATTTCCTTCAATTTCACACGTAAAAATCGGCGGATTGAAACGCCATTAAATTGATAATCAAGTGTAATTCAAAACAATATACATATGTCAATGTTTTTATTTATAGTTTGTACCGATAAATAATAGTAAAATTGATAACGATGTTTATAAAAAGATAGGTACATAACCTCGGTGAAATGTGATAATAATTATTTATAATAACTCTGGAAATTCTAAATCGTCATCAATTATAAAAACAAAAATATAAGCGATAAAGTTAATTACATATTTATTTTAAATTTGAAAACTCGTATACTAAAAATCTTCATCATCTGCCCAAATAATACTCTCAATCCAATCCGAAAAATTAAAAACTTTTGTTGCAACATCTTCATTGCCACATATAATCTTAAATAATGCAATACCCATTTGGAGATGCGAGCACGCGACCTGAGAATGATCAATATACAGCGGAGAACCAGATTCGCCTATACAAGAATAGTCAGCAGAAATTTTTGTTTGCCTTACGATGCAGAGTAACTCATCAGTGATACCATCATGAAGTTTACGACTTAGATAGGATATAGAGGTCACAGTTTCATTACATCCTTCGTTGCTATTATACGTGTATTCATATTTTGATAACGGTCTTTGAACAGGATTCTTCCTCTCGGTTGATTCATAGTTTACTTGGTATAATGTACTTGGCTTGAGATCACTGTCGGGTAAACAAATTGGTCGCACGCTTTCTGAAAATTCCACTTTTCGCGATAATTTTATTAAACCAACGTTATTATAGTATGAGCTTGGCTTATAAAGTGGATGCAAAATAATTTCTTCTACATCGTAATCGGTAGATATGGATTCATCCGAATAATTTGTACTTGTTGCTCCCAATCTAACCTTTGCAAGTGTAAAACTGTGAAAAAAAACGAACGCCATTAAAACATTCACGAGTTTTAAACATAATACATATATCTACATTACCGTGAATTTCGTAAGCAGTACGCGATTGACAAAATATACCGTGAACTGACAAGCGTACCATGACAATCCCATCTATAATGTTCTTCACTGTGAAAGCGAATTCCAAGACTCGCGATATGAGGGAATCCTTGAGTTTCATTTGCCTGTTTACTACCGGTTGTGGTGTCACATGTTGGTCTGACACCTTGTCCAAATACGTGTGCACTATACCCTTGACATTCTGTGAAATATAAATTGCAAAAACGGTATTAACAAAGTTAATTATTTACTGATGTGCTTAATCGTACTCTGTGTGCGTTTTGACACCGTTGATTCAACCGCCCTGCACACTTTTAAAATCAAAAACAAATTTAAAACAATTACGAGACTGAATCGAACCATGTTTTATGTGTATATCTGTTAAAAGTGAACTGAATACAAAAAAGTGCGAGGATGCAATATATATATACGGATCAGTGAAATCATTTTTTAATTTTTTTTGTCTCATTTGCTTAACATCTTATCGTTAAATGAGTCAATGTCTTGTTTATTGACTTTATTTATGTGCTAGGTCGTATATTGATATTATGTGAGTAATATACAAGACGATTATTGTTTAATAATTTATCATTGGCCAACACTGTACTTACCAACACTAAGCTATAGAGCATGTAATTTTTGATACAGTGAAAAGTGGCCGATATGTAAAATGGCCGCAGATTTAACGAAAAATATCACTATTTTGGATACGATTATCATGACGCTAAAATCTGCAGTGGCATTTATTAAACCAGACACTATCTAATGCGGCAAAAGAAAACAAACTATCTAAGAGCGCACCTTAAAAAATTCGTTAGACTAAAATAAATATTCAAAACTTTGAATAAGCAAATATGTTTGGGACGCATTGTGTTGAATGGCTTTATTGGTGCTGATAAACTAAAATCAGATGTATAGTGAAGTTTATAAAATATACGCATACATATATACTCTTTATGAAAGCGTGTTCATTTTTATTTAATTAAACTGGAAATTTCCAAACGTCATCATATGTATAAAAAGAAATTTACGCGATAAGTAAAGTTAATTACAAATTTATTGTAAACGCAAAATGTACACATTTTGTAACATATCGCGCTTTATACTAAACATATTCACCATCGCCCTAAATGACACTCTCGATCCAATTCGAAAATTTAAATACTTTTACAGCAACGCCTAATTCCAAATGATGCAGAACCCAATTGGACATGCGAGCTCGCGATCTGAGGTTGATCAATATACACAGGAGCTCTTGATTCGCCTATACAACTGTAATCAGCAAAATTCATTGTTTGCCGTAGGTCGCATACTATGATACCATCACGAAGTTTACGATTTTGACCAATTATAGAGCTCAGGTTCATTACATTCCTCGTTGGTAACATATATGTCGCGTAAACAAATTGTGCGTGCGACCGCTTTCTGAAAATTCCTCTTTTCGCGATTATTTTATTAAACCAACGTCATTATAGTATGAGCTTGGCTTATAAAGTGGATGCAAAATAATTTCTTCTACATTGTAATTGGTAGATATGGAGTCGTCCGAATAGTTTGTTCTGGTTGCTCCCAATCAAATCTTGACGGGTGTAAAATTGTGAAAAAGTCGAAAGCCATTAAACCATTCACGAATTTTAACCATTAACCATTCATTATATATATTACCGTGAATTTCGTAAGCAGTGACAAAATATACCGTGAACTGACTAGCGTGGTGCCATGGCAGTTCCATATGTACTGTTGATTATCGTTTTCATTATTTCAAAGAATCGCGCAATGGGGGAATCCTTGAATTTTATTTGCCTGTTTATTACCAGCTGCTTGGGTGTCACATGTTGGTCTTACACCTTGTCCAAATACGTGTGCACTATACTCTTGACATTCTGTGAAATGTATAAATTGCAAAAATCGCATGTACATGTGTTGATAAAGTTACTGATGTGCGCTAAATCTTACTTTGAGTGCATTTGGACACCGTTGATTCAACTAGATCGCACATTTTTCAAATCACCGTCAAGTATATAAATCAATTACGAAACTGAATCGAACCATGTTTTACATATATCTGTTAAAAGTGAGCTGATCACAAAATTATACATGTAAACAAGATTTTTTTTCTTCATTTTTTATCTCTGTTTCGGAAAGTCGTTGAATGAGTAAAAGTCAAATGACCTAAAGATTGTATGTACATATATATATAATATATGTATTTTGTATAAGATGTGCAAGATGATTGTAAAATCAATTAACTAATTTTGGGAAATAACCTATTTCCAATGATATGCGAGAATTAATTAGTTTTACTTCTGTTTTTTTAAGAATCAGCAGCAGAATTTGGCTGCAATTATATTATGTTTCACTAATCATGACTCATTAAAGTGATTTGCTGCTTCTCAAACTGCTCTAATGTTGTTGCTTCAGATTTATTTGATAACGAATAGCGTTTGCTGCATTTCGGGCTCGGATTTCTTTTGAAGTTTGTATCGTCTAAATTTCTAGGTGAATGTAATATTTGGTCTCGATATCTACTTTGACGGCTCCTACCCTCAACCGGAGCTCCTTGCTTAATCTGCCAAAAATTAAATGGTAAATTATTTAGAATTAAAATTAGAGTTCAAATGAAAGTGTATATGTGTCTTAAAAATTAGGAGCTTAGAAGAAACTTGAAGCTGAAACTCAGTTTTAGTCAATTTATTAAGAACTATTTATTAAAATAAGTTACTTCGTATAATTCTTGGATTTTAAAGCTTAGTATTAAGGATTTAAATGGCGATTTGTATCTGTAATTGTTTAGTTCTCATATGAAAGCTTTGCGTATCATAAATGGTTTTGACTGTGAGATTTATATTGATTCGATATATAGAACAAGCTTTCTGAAACTATTAGTAAATCTCTTCTTATGAATATCGAGTTAAATACCGAGATATAAGAAATTCTTGCTTTCGCGTGCCATATACGAGTAAGTAACAAAAGATTGGAAATGACATTACTAAATATTATATTTGGAATTGTGATGCCAATTATGTGCAACTGATAAATTATTTAAATGTCATTCAAAATTTATGTAAATGCTATAATTTTGCCAAATCTCATTCAAATTTTAAATTTTAAATTTATTTTTGTTCCTGATGAAATAATTTAAAAGATATTGTGCTACGGATTAATTAAAATTTTTAAATTCTATAAATATTTAAATTTATAATTTTCTCTTTTAGGATTTTTACTTAATTTTTAAAACATTTCACGACATTTTATTAAAAAAAATTTTTAAATTCTTCGGTGAACTCAAAGTTTTACGAGAATATTTTAAAATTTTTTATACAAATTTAAATTATTCTGTAGAAATACATTTACTAAATTTATACCGGCAAAAAATAATCAAACAATGGAAACTCTAACAAAGAAAATGTTTTTAACTGTTGAAAAGAAAACCTTTTAAACATTTATAAAATTTTAAACAATTTACAAAATTAATTTAATATTTCTTAGAACAGACAATTTTTAAATTATTCCGTAAAAAAATCAAATTTAGGCCAGAAATTTTATAAAAAATTTCCTATTAATTTTATCTTTTTTTTGAAATCTTCTAAGCAGATTTTTAAAAAAATTTTCACCAAAGTTTGTGGTTGTTTTGATTTTTGGTAGCAACAATTTAAAAAAATACTGTTTTACAGAATGATTAAAAAAATTATATAAATATTTAAGATGTAAAATTTTTTAACACTAAAAATGTAAACAATAGAAGTTAACGTGTAAATTGATAACGCAGCTCAAAACTATACGAAGAAAAAATCACTAACAATTAATTTTCTGAAATCCGGACAGCTTTTTCTATCATCGTGTGTATTCATATAAAAAAACCATAACCTGAGAATCAAGCGACCTGAATGTAATGAAAATACATAACAATTTATTTCAATATTCGCTAGATAATAAAAATAAATTTTCGTCTAAATATAAATAAGCACATGAAAATGTAACAGCATGTAAATTAGATTTTTTTTTTGTCGGATAAAACATTTTTATGTAAGCACACAAGAAGTAAAACAAAATAGGATCAACAAAAAAAAGAAGCTTTTTTCCCAAGCACAAATATAATGCAATAATATAAATTTTACCATCGTCGTATACATATAGTATACGAGCATATACATATGTATGAGAATATCGTAGGACAAAAAAAGGTTTTACATGCGTGTACATTTACGGCCACATTCCAGCGCTTCCACCCCCAAAATTTATTTTATTTTATTATTTTTTAATTTAAATTTATTTATGTATACGAGTACATATTATAAAGGATGTATTTTCCTCATAATTTAAGTAAATAAAATTAATAAAGGATAAAGGAAAAACCATGAATGGATGAGTACACAGCAAAAACAATAAAAACCAAAATTATATTAAGAAAAAATGTTGGCTGTTGGTTTTGCAATGAAAGTCGCAAAAGTAGCGAGCGACGGTGGTCATGCATATAGGAAATGATTTCACCGTGCACACAATTGTTTTGTTTGTTAGTTAAAACAAAATAAAAAAATCTCGAGAAAATTTTAGCCAGACAGATAGAAATTTGAATAGAGTAGTTTTGTTTACTGTGTATGGAGCGCGCTCAAAGTTCTATACAGATACATAGTTTCACAGTCGATTTAATGAAAAAGTTTTTTTTACGAGCATACTATTATACTACAACTTGTTTATACACAAAAAATAGATGAGATTTTCTCATATTTTTATAAATCTATTCAATTTTATTCATGTAGAAAACTATATTAGAGAAATGTTATAGTTTACAATTACATATATGTTGCTGAATTTGAGAAAATAAAAATGAAATTTTCATAGCGCGGCATTAATAAGCATAACAAAATGTAAACAAAACTTATGGGGGTAAACAATGGCACAGTACACGATGAGTTTATGTTATGTGTATACATAGTACACAACACATAAAAACCGAAACAAACAATTGAGGCAACAAAGTTTATTTCAATGGGTAAAAGTAACTTTGTATAGTAGATTATAGGTATATAAGGAAGAATGGTTAGAAGTGATTTTAGTATTATGTAGATCCTGCGATCTTTCATTCAAATTCGAATCTCTGTATAAATTTCATTGATGCAGTTGGCGTAAACATATTCAATTTGATGAGTGTGAATTCTTTCTGTCCAATTGGAATATTTTTTACTAGCATTTGGGCCGATTTTCAAAGTAACTTAATTCTAATAGGCTTAAACCATGTTAAAGAACAGGTGATACAAAAATTTAACATAATGTAACTTCTAACTTTTGAATTTTGAGAATTGGCGAGTATTGGCGGCACAAAATGTATTTGTATAAAAAAAATGTAATTCGAAAAAAAATACAAAATAAAACAGTGTAGTTTTTGTTACTATTTTTTAGTATACAGTTCACATTTTATTAAATTTGTTATTTTGAATAATATATCAGTCTAATTTTGACTGTTTAGACCAAACATTTAAATATTTCGCTCATGCAATGTTATGCCAAGGACCAACATAAATCCAGTGGAAGAAGTCTTTTCAAATTTTACCCTAAATTCTCTCATATTTTATGAGCCTTATATTAACGAAAACGATGTGGATTTCAGGAATTATAAAATGTGAAAGGTACTCAGACCGATAAACCTGCAAAGTGACATTGAGTTTCAATATA
The DNA here is from genome assembly GCA_951394425.1 of Tipula unca. NCBI lineage: Eukaryota > Metazoa > Arthropoda > Insecta > Diptera > Tipulidae > Tipula > Tipula unca. The sequence goes on along the minus strand of OX596381.1, from coordinate 14,889,916 downwards.
TAAACCTTTAACGCTACATGTTTTGCGCGCACATATATATGGCATAGTAAAACAGCTCCTAAATCCTATATTTTCATTTATAAATTCTAATCAAATAAATTAAATTTTAACTGTAATAAAACAGAGAGAGATCGTATATAGCTAGCATATATGGCAACAAAATCACACACTAAGACTGTATAAATTTAGTGTTTTTCATCCATAGACTGACATATATATTACACTTAACAGTTTATTTAACGTTATCAATGTAAAACAACCATATAGCAGTTAGCTATATTTTGAACCCATCTATATATTAACCTCCCGTAATATTATTGTGTACAGACTCATGGCAAAAAAAAAAACCTTAAATTTTTCAATATAACGCTTCCGCTCCTCGTATATATATAGCTACATATATGCGAGAAACAAATAGAGCCACACATTATACGACCAAGACTCGTTAGACTTTTTTATTTTTATTTTTTTATTTATTTTCTATTCGTCTTATCACATAAATTACGATCATCGTATAAATAACATTAAGAATGAAAAACAAACAATAAGATAACCGTGGCTGGCAAGAAAAGACATTATAAAAAAGATTTATATCAACGGAGTATATATGTATGTATACGAAATGATATACAACACATATATGGGGGTGGAGGTTATGATGCGGTATGTGGTAGATATAGGTATAAGTGGAGTGTGTATATCTAGGATAGTATTCTGTATATAGTACATATATTGTTCAAATTGGTATATATCATCTCAAAGGATACCATCTATCATATAACAAGAAAAACGACAAATTATCTATGAATGTGTGTGAAATCTTTTATTTTGTTGTTGTTGTTACACCGCGTACTGGTTCATACCAAAAGCTGCTCTTTATATACAAAAATCCCATTTAAAATGATTTGTGTTGGCTTCGGATAAGGATATAGAAAAAAAACGATATTCGTACATATCGATGTATATTTAAGTGTATATGTGCGGTTTGTAATTTTTAAGGATTACCAAGATTTATTTCGTAAAAAATAATATTTACTCTAAACTTCATAAATATGCCAATCAAAATTTATTATTTCGATTAATCCGCAACATAATCATTATTGTAGTATAGCTGTCGAGGGAGTGTGGGATTTAAATTCAAAAAAACAAACAATTTTCTATTTAACTTAAGACTTAAAAAATTAAATTAAATTTTCAGAATTATGAGTGATTAATTCCCTAAATCGGCTAATTCAAGCAAAAAACAATGAATTTGGCAATTAAGAAAATTGGTCCCAATTCGTATATTTTCTGCAGAATTTTTTTTTGTAAATTGCTTGATTTACTTGGAATTATTTTTTGATAATAAAGTTGTTACATATTATTTTTATTTTTCATGGTCGTTTTTATCAGTTACCTGAATAATGATTTCTGTTTCACTTTGGTATACATCTAAAAATACTGTTTTATAACGTTCTGAATAAGGTATTTGGATTTAAGAATTATACTAAGAAACAACCTTAGACCTCGCTTTCAAATAAAATCCAATGTAACTTTTACTACAACTTTTACTGACTAGATCCATATTGGTTATATATACTTATTTCAAACTCTATTCAAATCATGATCATAATTCAGTTTCGGGTAAGAGCGGAATATCCACCACTTTATATACTGATCGTACAATTTATAGTAATGGAGATTTTTATTTTTTTTTTATTAAAACGGTTGGAACCTGCTGAGGTCCCGCACTCAATGCCACAATGCGCCCATGGTGCAAACCAAGAGGATCTATCCTAATTCGCAAGAGCGTACTGCAATCTTAGCAAACTGTAAAAGTTTGAACCAAGGAATGGAAACTAACTGATCTACATTCAAAGATCCGGAAGAGAACACTTGGGATCTAGCTCCGACAAAGGCGGGACAGCTGCAGAGGTAGTGTATGCAGTCGTCCAAATCCTCTAGGCAGTCGTCACAAAGAGCGTCCTGTGCTAGTCCCATGCGTTGAAGATGAACCTTAAAACGTCCATGGCCAGTGATAAGTGCGACCAGAATTCTGAGTTGGTTCTTTTTTAGGGATAATGCGTAATTAGTGAACCTCGGAATGGGTTCAGTAATGAAATGTTTTGCCTTACGACAACTAGGAGTAGAACGCCACTTCCGTCTCAGCTCAAGTAGAGCGAACTTCTTAATAGCGTCTTTACCACCGTTGAAGGATAGAGGAATTGCTGGTTCGGGGCCAACAAAATTACTACGCGAGCCAGCTTTCGCTAGCAAGTCAGCAACCTCAATTCCCTCAACGCCACAATTAGCAGGCACCCACATGATCCTTACTCTCGTGTTAGAGCAAAGGAGATTAATGTAGTGCTTGCAATCTTTGACTAGTTTAGACTTAGTTAAAGGATTAATGAGGGTATTAAGCACGGCTTTACTATCTGAGCAGATAGTAATATCCCTCCCTAAAACGCTAAATTTCAACGCTTCAATCGCACAATGGGTAAGTGCAGTTAATTCAGCTTGAAAAACCGTGCAGTGTGTTGTCCAGTAATGGAGATAATGAATAACAATTTATCGTACATCAATTAATCTTCAAACACTTTATCGTAAAATTGAACACACAACAGCTAATCAAAGGACAATTTATAGTAAAAGAATTTATCGTACAAAAATAATAAAACAGATTATCGTAAACTAGTTTATGATATACCAGTTTATCGTAAAATTGTTTATCGTTCATCAATTTATCGTGAATAAATATATCTTCGATATAAATTTAACGTACAACTGTTTGTCGTACGACAGTTTATCGTGAAACCGCATTGATCATGAAGCAATTTATCGTGAATCAATGGTATAACCTTTCATAGTAAATCATTTTGTCGTGTATACAATCATCGCGAATCCATTTGTCGTAGAACAGTTAAAATAAATTAAGTTAGGTATCGTAGAGACGCTTATCGGAAAATAATTTATCATTTATCAATTTACCTTCAAACATTTCATCATAGTATTTATGTTACTACAGTTTATCTACTATAGTTTACTACAGTATCGATTTATTGTGAATGTATTTTTCGTAAAACAACTGTTCGTAGAAAATTATCGTGAAGCAATTTATTAAGTTTAGCTTGTAACATTTTACGGGGAAAATGATTTTTCATAGACATATTTTGCCTCGTACCATCCTTTAATCGTGTGAAACTTTTTATTGTGAGTCGATTTATCGAAGGTTTAAGTAAAATTTATCGTTCTATCGTGAACCACATTTCGTAGAATGTTTATTCATTTAACTAATCAAACAATTGGCTTATCCTGAAACAATTTATCACCAAATAATTTATCGTGTAACGATTTAACGTAAAACCATTTATTGTTCATGCATTTATAGTAGATCATTTCAATTTCAAAAAGTTTATCGTTCAGCAGTTTATTATTTAACGGATTATCGTTTCACTAGGTTCACACGTTGTGCATCTATTTATCGTGAAACAATATATCGTATCACACTTTATCGTAATAAAAGATTTAATCGTAAGCTAATTTATCATATACCAGTTTAGTATAAAATTATTTAGCATCCATCAATTTATCGTGAATAAATATATTTTCAATATATTTTTATCGTAAAACTCTTTGTCGTACAACAATTAATTATGAAACTATTTATCGTGGAACAATTTATCGTAATATAATTTATCTTTAAGCTGGTTGTCGTAAACAATTGATCGCACAACCTGTCATAGTAGAACTATGATTTTGTCGTGAAACAGTTCATCGTGAAGCCAATTATCGTAGAATAGTTTATCATGCAACAAGTTATTGTAGAAAAGCTTATCGAGGAATAATTTATCGTTTATTATTGTTATCTCAAATATTTCATCGTAATATTTATTTTACTGTACAATTTATGCTAAAACAGTTTATCGTTGAAAAATTCACCATTTAAACGATTTATCGTGATGTATATTTATCGTAAATTAATACTGAAGCAATTTATTTCGTTTAGCCTAAATCACTTTATCGTGAAGCATTTTATCGAGAAACTAAATATCGTAGAAAAGTTTATCGTTCTATAATTGAAAGTTTAAGTATGATTTATCGAGCAATAATTTATTATAAAAGAATTTATCGTGAAACAATTTATCGTGGAATAGTTTATCATAAAACTACGAAAATACTTTATCGTTAAGAAATTGATCGTTCATAAATATTTCATGTAAAGTTACTCGTACGATAGACCATTCATCATTAAATAATTTTTCGTGCGGCAGTTTAAAGTAAAACCATTATTCATTGTTTTATCGTAGATCATTTAAATTTCAAACTGTTTATCGTATAATTTATCGTTCAGCAGTTAATAACAGTTTATCGTTAATAAATTTAATGTGAAGAATTTATCGTAAAACGGGTTTAACTATAATGTAGCTAACAATAGATTATCATAAAACAGTATATTGGTAATCAACTTATCGTTGATTGATCGTTCAACAGGTTATCTTATCGTATACAATTTATCGTGCAACGGTTAAGTTTATTATCATTTAGTTTAAAATTTATCGTACAGCAGTTTATTATTTAACGGATTATCGTTTCACTAGCTGATCGTAACAACAATAGTTGTCGAAAACAATAGTTTAAATAAAACAATTTAACGTTCATTAATTTATCGTGATTCAATTTATTTTCAAACGGTTAATCGAAAAACAATTCATGTTCAAATAGTTTATCGTAAAATTAATCATGAAATCATTTATCGTAAAACAGTTTGAGAAATGATTGTTTGTGAAACTATACGTGCCGTGAAACAGAATATCGTATAGGACGAACCTAAAGTTTATCGAGCGATTGGTTTATCATAAACAATTTATCGTGTCATAGTTTATTGTAAAACAATATTGTTGATTGGGATTACAAAATCCATTTAATGCCAATGAGAAATTTTTAATTCATATACAAAAGCTCGCCGAATGCTATTTGTTCTTATTTTTCAATATTTTTAGAGTTAGTACTTTAATCTTGAATTGTAGAAATTCTAAATCAACTAAAGATTTCAACAGTTTCTTTGAATACGATATTGAGTGTCCCTGATTCAATATAGTCAACAAGAAAGTGACAAGCTCTGAAATTTGATACACCTTTTAAACTTACGGATATTCTAAAATTTTAATAATTGAAGCTACCAACAATTCTATAAAATCTTAGAAACCATATTGAAGTTCGATCTAAAGAAGATTTTAAAGTTTAATCCAATATTGAAAGTTAAAACAAACTTCGGGAAATATTCTAAAATTGGAGATATGTATAATCAAAAATTAGAAGAGCCTTCATTCGCGCTCTCATCATCCCATTCATTTGTCCAAATAATTAAATCTTGCTACAATATGTATGTACATTACTAGCAATCGTGCGAGTTATATTCTGAAAGACTACATCGCATGTTCAAAATCGTCAAAAGCATTTATAATTTTTCCATACAAAGTTGTTTATTGACTACATCATACCAAACAAAAAATTAAAAAATAACATTGTATTAAACATGTTTAACTCCCAAAGTGGACTTTCCATTCATATAATATAAAATATATTTCACATAATTTAATTTCATGAAAAAATAACCATTAAAAATATGAAAAAAGCTTTTCCATAAACAAACATGATGAATGTGTACACACGCGGAATTTCTCGCAAGTCGTCAATCTTCAAAAAAAAAAAAAAAAAAAAACGAATAATTCGCGAATTTATTACATTTTTGGTTATTTCGGGAAATACACAAAAATTTTATTTGCCAAAACAATATTATAATTTAATTAAAAATAAAATTTATAACATAACACACAAAATATGAAAAACCCATGGAAAAATATTGTGAACAACATAAATTTTGTGAAAAGAAAACGAAAAAAAAAAAAAATTAATTTATTACAAAATATATATAAATATAATTTTAATATGATAATAAGCTTAAAAGTTGTTGTTGTTTTTCATATTTAGGGATAGTAAAAATTTAATTAATTAGATTTTTATTTTAATTAATTTAATATAGCACATACACACACACATACACACACCGATAGAACTAAAAACGAAGATACAAAAAAAACGCAAAAAAAACATTTAAATTTTTTGTTTCTTGTTCAATTTCCCTGCTTTTTCCGTGGTAGCAATTTTTTTTTTGAATTTTCCAGGTTGTGTTTTCTGTGTGATGAAATGTTGATTAGATAAAAAAAATTGTTTGTGTGTTGTGTTCGGATTACCTTTGGTTTTATATCTTGTGTATATGTTCGGTTTTTTTCTGAGTGAATAGGTCATCATTTGGGTGTGTGATAGGTTTTCATGTGGAAAATTAATATACTACAATAGAAACTGTGCCACACATTAAAAATATAGGAGCAAGCAAGTTTTTTTTTACATATCATTAAGCTTAATGATTGTATAAATAGTTTTTAACGGTTATTAATTAGTTTGAAAGGTTAGGGTTGAGAAAAGTATGTATGTACCTATATGTATATACAACAAAACAAAGTGTGTATGATATTGCATGGCATTGGTATCACACTTGACATACTTTTAAAATTGTTCCCTTTTTATACTATTATTGCTAAATGTGTTGTGGAAGGTATAATGTATATTATAAAAAGTAAATGTATCTGTAGATGTATTTGAATAATAAATCTAAACTACTTACCAATTATAATTAAACCAACGAAAGACATCAAAACTGTCAAAATATTAATTTTATCTAATAAATATAATGAGTTAAACAGAATGAAGCTGAGTAACAATCGATACATGATAATCCTTCATTGAACTGTATGAGTTTGGAAAGTAGTGATCGCAGTAGTTTTTATAACACCGACCAACAGATAACTCTTTGTAATGTCTATATGCATTCTCTTGAAGTGTGCAGTAGCAAAATATAAAAATGCTGCCGACCACATTATCGATTATATTCATAATGTTCTTGGTGAAAAATTCATCAACTCATAAATCTAATATGCGAGGCCGGCTAATTTTTGTTTAATGTTACGTGGAAATGACAATCACAATCGATTTTTAAATCATCTCTGAGTTTGATGACATTCATAATTTGTATTTTAGGGAGAAATAAATAAATAATATAAATTTATTATTTATATTAATCGGCATTTTTTTTACCTAAAAAGCAAGCTGTTCAAGCAATCGTTTTTGTCAACTTTTGTCGGATTTAGTTGTTTTGAACTTTACTTTAGAGTTTAGCTATAACCGCAACTCTTAATTTCACACGCGTTTCTGTTTCCAAATTTAATTTAGGAAGAGCCATAGACGTTTTTGTTCCAAAATCTGAAATATTTATACCACTATCGCATCCAGAACTTAGTCGTAAGCTTGTTCCATGTATGCCAATTATCTTTTAGTTAGCTAATTAGTTTGATTTAGTATTCGAAGGAACAGAATATTAGGGAAGCAAGAAACCGTTTTTGGTCTATTCTTTATATAATTATAGGTATAATTAAAAAAGAAAATGTTAAATCAATTGAGTTGTATAAATATTAATTTTATTTTAGATATGACATACATACATACATACATGTGAACATAATTGTACTTTCAAATACAGAGTAAAAATATAAAAATTGATTCATGTTTAGAAAAAACTAGAGCCTTGTTTTTGTTATAAAACTACTAATGACGTATGACGTTTGTTATTTTATTTTATTATCATTTGTCTTGAAAATATGTTCTGAAAATATTATAATAATCGATGCAGATGTATGTATGTATATGTGTATTCGCATGGGGTATTTATAGAATCAACGTCCTAATTTTTATCTTCATCATTTTTTAATTAAATATACTTTCATATATTTTGATATGACATAATTTTTATTTGTAATTTAGGAGAATCTTAAATGTTAGTAAAAATGGTCCTAAATGGTGATTTCAAATAATTACGCACATCATATCGATGCGGAACATTTACCGCAAAGATCGAACGCGTTTTCGTAATTCTACGTAAAAAAGTATTTGAATGAAAACGTAATTTGCGTGCATAAAGTTTCCAATTGGTGGGATTATATAGGATAAGAGCTTCCATTTAAATTCACAGTTAAGAACACAGCATAACTTTGAAATGAACCAAATTATTTAAAAAAATTTGCTTTTTTACCCTGTATAATTGAAAGTTTGTTGCCCTGTAAACTTATATTTAATATGTTCAGGTATGCTAGGATGTCTTTCATACAAATGAAGTAATAAAATTATTGCATTTTAAATTTTTCTTCTCCAGTTTTTATTAATATTTTGTTTTTTTAGTATTTTTGGTGAGTGAGTGAATTCTGGCCTCCTTTCAATTTCATGATCACTACTTACACACAATTTCAAAATTTTGTCAAAATTCCAATACATTTTTACTCGATTGAATTAAATAATAGTGGTGCATTTAGCATGCATCCAATCTTTGAAACTCGTGAAATCTTCTGACACAATTGTGACAGCAAAATCGGCATAGGCTTCTATAGAAAAATATAAATGTACCTATTTATAATTATCTAACTGAGAAAAATTTAGATTCTTGACTCTCTTACTTACTATACTGTGTTTTTTTTTACCAAACATTTTTTATGTTCATGACCAAAAAATGTGATTTTTTGAGTTTACGATGTTTTATATGTCGAATATATTTTTTTTATTCATGTCACTGGCTGCACGGTGAATTTTAAATTTCCAGCTTGAAGTTCTGTTTTTGTTCGAATGTACAAAAACATATTTTTTCGTATTTTGATTTACTGTATTGATTACTAGCATTACAATACGATAACTATAAAATTTGTTTTCATTCATACTATGGGTTATTTAAATGACTAAGCCCGCACATGTAACCTAATTTTATGTGTATGTAGATATTATGTAACGAAACCTATAATTAGTAATTGCTATAATCTCTTCCGTAAATGGTTTTAGGAAAAAGAACATAATTTTCAACAGAGCGCTGGGTAATATTTTTTCTAAACAAAAGCACAACCTAAAAAAAAGTCTAAAGATCAAACTGTCTTTTACACTTACATATTTTCATCGCTAAACATGTTTTCCATTCATTCAAAGATTCAAACAAAGTTGTTGTTCGAACATTAAACATAAAATTAAAAAAAAAAAAAATTAAAATCAGCACAACAACAACAACAGCAACAAAAATAGCAAACAACATAAAAAGCTCAACAAAGTTTGTATTTTATGCTGCTTTTTTACTTTTGTTTTATTTTTTTTTGTTTTACGGTTGTTTTCCCTTAAGGAGTGGTTTGATTATATCTCTCTAACAGCAACAGCAAAAACAACAAAATCACTGAGCAGCAAAAAATGCGAACGAACGAAACGAACGAAAAAAATTTAACTTTTTATTTATTCTAATTAAGATTTTTCTTGAAGGTTGATTTGAATAATTTCGATTTTTATTTATTAGAAAAATATAATATATTTTATAAACAACACATAAAAAAAAACAACAGCAATAAAAGCAAGTACGAGTAATAATAAATTGTCTAATTAAAGCAATTTATTTTGTTATTTTTGTTATTTTTTTCTAAATATAAATTTATATTTTATTTATAATTAAAAGTATAAAATGTATCGCTAACTTGTTAATTAGTTAGTACCTAAAACTAAAAATAAAACCATTATACATAATTTATTTAGTATTCTTTTAAATAACATAATTTAATTTGCGCGACATATCGTCGTCGATATTGATTATGTATACATACATATATAAACTACTGTCTCGGCTTATACACCCTAAATATTATTATACAAAACCATAATTATCCAAAAAAAAAAACAAACTATAAAATATTTTACTATATACTCATCACAATTCATTACCTTTATATACACACTAATAACTAATTTACTCATCAAAGTTACTTTTGGTTATTGTGGCGGGTGCTCCCTCTCATTACCGTCTCTTCATCATATTTTTAATAAAAATAAAAATTCTTTTGAATACACAAATAGTTTAAGATTTTCTAAATAAGCATTGTCAACAATATAAAATTACATAAAACCAAAAAAATAAAATTAATTTCAATACAGACAAATAGAAATATGAAATTTAATATTTTTATTTTAGGGGGAGACAATGAAAATTAAAAGAAAAACCCAAAACTAATTTATTTTCAATATAATTTATTCATGCTGTTAGGGGAACGGGTTAAGTGCGGCTAATACTTGTTGAAAGAGTTAAATATTACTCAGGCACGCACTATAATATGTTATCCAGTGCTGTACTAGCTATAGTGGTTTATATGGATTTGTTTGTTAGTTTGAATGAAATTTGATTTTATTCGGTCTGCCCAAAAGAAAGCACTTCAACCCTATTTTCATACAAATAAAATCTGACTATTTAATTCCACTGTCAATAATTTTTTATTATCAAGATTGATTGTAAATTGACTCAATATACTCTCGAGTAGATTTTAAGTTCCGCGGTCGATTTCACATTTATTTGAACTGTTTTTCTTCTTATGTTCATTCTCAGCACACTTCGCTCATTGTAATTGGTAATCTATGACCAGTCGCGTGTGTTTCACATGTATCTATACTTCTAGCATTTATGACAGCTCATTACTACGGTGAACTCTTTAATATTCAGAGTGTTTCGCCATTATACTTTCTTTAAAAGACGCACATATTCACATATATCTGAACTGACTTTTAACTTTTTAACCAAATTTATAGCCACAATCTTTATAAAAGAGAAAATAAATTGGCTGTCAATTGGTGGTATTCTCCCAGCCAACTAAAATTTGAATTTGAAATATTATGGTTCCCTGAACATCCAGAAAAAACTATTCTCAAATTTGAATTACTGTAAAATATAAAATCGTGCCAAATTCTAGAATTGTGAGAGGGAAAAAATCGTTTTCTCAACTGTTCTGAATTTTCAATTTATTATGTTCGAAAATTGGTAAATACTATGTTATACAATACTATATTCACAAAAATAATGAGCAAATGGGTCCCATATCAGTTTGAAAATATACGTCAATTATATATAATTTTTCGGCATACTAATTAGAGACATGAAAATATATAGAGTAGCCAGAACATTTGTAATTAGAGACATGAAAATATATAGCAGATTTTTATAAAGGTTGATTTGATTCATTTTCATACATTTTTAAGACCGCCACTGGTCTATACGCTAATGGCCATTCTGTTAATAGTTTTAAAACATACAAAGATATATAAACACTATTTAAATACTAATTACCCGTCATGTATTATATATGAATCCCTCCCCTCTTTATATGTACACTCTTGTGCTGTTCACAACTAACCGCACCTTAAATATTAAAATTAATAATAATAACGTCTACGAGCCATACAAAAAAAAAAAATACTAAAACAACAACAATAAAAGTAAAATCCATTTTCCCATGTAAATAAATCGTTACCATTATACGAATCTTAATTTCCATAAAAGAAAATCCTAGATAACACAACAGCAACACCATGTATATATTATATACCCCAATTTAACTAATGAAAATTCCGGTTATGAATGGAAATTCATTTCTTCTTACATTTTAAAACAATTAAAACTAAAACGGAAAAAAAACATTACACAAACATAAAAAACAAAATGAAAAACCGAAAGAAGTTGTAAATTTATTGCCAAGCATATTACCATCATCGTTCGGTAAAAAAAAAAATGTTTTCCCAACAATTTTTTTTTTGCTCCGCTCATTTCTTAATAATTTAATTTTTTATTTGTTGGTTCTACATTTTGGTTCTATATATGTATAAGAGTAAGGATAAATTATGATTTTAGGCTACGATGAAGAACAGTATAATATAATAATAATAATAACATAAGAGGTATGTGGAATAATTTTTTTGTGCTACCCCCGCATGTTCAATCTTATCGACGCACACAAAATAATTTTTCAATTATTTAATTATTTCCTTCTTATAATTTACTCGTAAATTGATAAAGTTTTGCTTTGTTATTTGTTGGCTGAATGTGGTGTGTTATCAAATTTCCAGTAAACGGAAAAATTTAAAAAAAGTTTTAGCATATACATATACACACATAACAAGGTAACATCTGCATTTGTATGTATCTTATAATTAGCATCCACGCGCTTTTCTTTTTTGCTGTTGGTATTTTGAAAATAATCTCAAGATAAATCAAAATTTTGACTGTGAGTTAGTTGCGTTGCGGTAAGAGAAATCTGTGATGACGAAAATATATAAATATTTTTAATTACCCGGTATATGTATTTGGGTACATAGTTGAAATTAAATGTTCATCTGGGGTCAACTGCAAAATTAAAATGTTTATAGAATTATCTAGGTAGTACGTAATAGGTTATCACTTATTCTAATATTGATGGAGGATTTTAGTTAGTTTTTTTTAAACTTCTCTGCAATTTTCTTACCAACATTTTCCACAATGATTACTTCACAATTTTCACAACAATCCTGTTTTAAAATTCGTTAGTAATTCTTGCTTCTAATCTGAACATTAAAGCTATCACGTCATAACCGTCGTATCTCGAGTCACTATATCCAGAAACTTCCCGTATATAAGATGCATTTTACTTCTTTTTTCTCTTCTTGTTGGCTTGTGCATATTGATCGACACAACACATTGAAAATCTTTCCACCAGTGCTTTCGTAATGGTTTGAGTGATCGGGAAATCCGCTCCAAACATCTGCTTTTTACATGGTACTAAAACTTGTGGTAGCTGAATGTTTTTATATTTTTAGAAGGGAATCGCTTTTCTTGAACCGCTTTTATTACGATTCCTGCAATTCTTTTTAGTATTCGTTAATATTCTAGACCGACCGGTCCACTGTAAAATTCGATTTAATTAGCTTGTCCTTTACGTGGAGCTTGGATCATATCCGTAGTTCCTGTTAGATGTCAGATAGACCTGTAAAATGACGATGAGAAACAGATGCTGATAAGCCGTACATAGTCTATTGTGAAAAGAAGCTTCTCCAAAGTAGTACTGTTGCATGCAGACCGTTCGGAACTTAAAATTGCCAAATTTTGAAAATCGAATTTCGAGTGTAATTTGTTAAATTTTTAAATGAAATTTTACTTTTAAACATAAATCAAGATTTAAAAATTAAATATATATTTTAAAAATTTTAAAATGATAAAATTGATGATGAAATGATAAAATGATGAAATTTCTGAAATATTTTGGATTTTGAAACAGTATATATAGCCAAAAGAAATACGTATAGATAACATTTTAATTTGAGTTTAAGTAGTGATTGCAGTAGTTTTTATAACACCAACCAACATATAACTCTTTGTAATGTCTATATGCATTCTCTTGAAGTGTGCAGTAGCAAAATATAAAAATGCTGCCGACCGCATTATCGATTATATTCATAATGTTCTTGGTGAAAAATTCATCAACTCATAAATCTAATATGCGAGGCCGGCTAATTTTTGTTTAATGTTACGTGGAAATGACAATCACAATCGATTTCTAAATCATCTCTGAGTTTGATGACATTCATAATTTGTATTTTAGGGAGAAATAAATAAATAATATAAATTTATTATTTATATTAATCGGCATTTTTTTTACCTAAAAGGCAAGCTTTTATCATAATTATTCGATCACTAGTTTATATTTGACAGCCACAAATACATTACTGCGTTCGAGTATCTTTCAAATATTTGACACCCTGTATCTCTTACTTTTGATCACCATCAGACTAAAATGATTTCAAATTGATGAAATCCCGATTTATTTATACATTTGTGTTTATTTAGATAATACACATAAGAATTGTACGTGTAGCATTAGTCAAGATGAAATCGGGACGTGAAACTCGATGAATCGAAATGTGAAATACGGTCAGCCATATGATACGGATGCACTTGACGCACAATCGTTTTTGTCAAATTTTGTCGGATTTAGTTGTTATGAATTTTACTTTAGAGTTTAACTATAAACGCAACTCTTAATGTCACACGACTTTCTGTTTTCAAATTTAATTTAGGAAAACCCATAGAGGTTTTTGATCCAAAATCTGTATTATTTATGCCATTATCGTATCTAGAACTTAATCAAAAGCTCGTTCCATGTATGCATGTTATGTATAGATAACATTTTAATTTGAGTTTAAAAAATTTTGCTTAATTCGTTTTTCGTTTAATTTCGTACAATTTCGCATGTATGATCATAGTATATACTCCTAAGGAACTCACGGCTCGTTTTACTATAGGGCCCGGATATCAAAATCATTCAGACAATATGAGTGTAAGAAGTTCAGATAAAAAAATTATTTCTGAAAATTATACGAGACGGATATTTAACGTTTACAATTTATAATTCGAATTGATGAATTATGAAAATGTGAATATGGTCATGAATATTTTCATTTTTTTGAATTTAAGAGCATTTTTGGAGTTTTGATTTTTCATTCGTAATTACGATGATTTTTCGAATTTCGAAATATCACTCGAATTAAAAAAATTAACACAAAACCTAACAAAAGTTACCAATAATTTTTAAAATTCCATATTAATACCCAAATTTTTAGGTGTCAAAACTTCGATGAATTTTCAAAAATTCTTCAAAATTTATAAAACTCAAATTCTTAAAAATATTTAATAAAAATTATCAATGTTTAAAATACATTCCTGCCCTGAACATTTGAATGTTACAATATTTTTCAAAATTACAGAATTTCGAAGGATACTTTAATTGTTAAAATATTTTTATAATTTAAATATGTGTCGTATATGGGTAGTTGAGTAAATTTTAGTTAAATTGTCAAATTGTCAAAAGTTTTTTTAATTTTTAGTTCAATTTGCGATTTCAAAGACTTTTTTACAGGAAGCCCTTTTTAAGCTATATGCCCAACCCCATTCCTTGCCAACATTGTTGGTGAAGTAAGAAAAGTTTTAAGGTCTGTCTTTAAATTTCTGACAATGGTGCTACAGATGTGATGGATTCAAGTAATATATATATTCAAGTATTAAACCACAGTAGCACTTTGGTTCAATTTCATGATCCAAAAACAAAAAAATAATACAATTTTTGGCTGCGGACCAATTCACGGGTAAAATTCGACTTTTGCTTTAATTTTCGGTAAATTCATTTACCCTATCAAAAAGTAGGGTAAATCGGGTCCACAAAAGTAAATGTTTAACGTTTAGATTGTTAATTTTTAGTGATCTACGGATGAAGTAAGCTGAAAATAAACAAAAGCATGTATTTCAATAAAACAAAAATACTAAAAATCGACTCTTACCTAAGTAATTGATTTACCCGACAATTAGTCCGCAGCCTAAGGGTTGATTTCATGAATTTCGGTTATAAAAATGAAAGAAACGCATCAACGCATCAAAATCTGACTCGGATCAGATCAAACCACAAAAATACGGCTAAATTGTAACTATGTATATATATATACTTAAATCTAGTTTCAATTCAAGTTGAGTTTTAATTTAATGGATATTCATCGAACCAGAAACAACTTATCGTAACAATACGAGATTTTGAATCAATCTATTTCTCAAACTCAAAAGCACATAATTTTAGAAAAATGATATAAATGCATATTAATTCTATATGATCAGCAAACACTCCATAAGTTAATAATATGATACATATAATATTAAATATCGTTCGTGAGGAGTTATGAATTAATTTTAGGAAAGATTAGCACATACTGAGTTGACAGTTTCATTGAAATCGATTTGTTGGCATAATGTTAATATTAGATGTTTGGCCTTAAAGCTCTACAAATTCAATTTTTATAGTAGATAAAGGCATAAAGTTGATCAGAGGTGGAATTGATTTTAACAACATTAAGCGCCCCATTTTAAATATACAAATTTGTTTTTACACTTATACGTCCAACCTCAATAACCTAGCCTCTCGCCATTTTAGAATAAACTTGACCAAATTAAATTTTTTCTATACGCTATATCAATATTTATCTAATAATTATAATAATAATTATGTATTATGTATATATATTTACCTATAAGCTATTATATAAAACAATATAACGGCATTAAATTAAAAGTTATAGTATAAAATTCCACACATTTTAGTTTTTATTACTTCAATAAAATGCAAAACAATCACGAATCGCACGTCAACAGAGATCAACATTACATCACCTGCTACTATTACTATCCTCCTCGTCACATACTAAACAAAACGAAATCGAATTAAATTTGAATTCAATTTCCCGATTGCTATAACGTTTAACGTGCGTTTTTTGTTGTTGTATATAAATGAGTACGTTTTATACTACGCCACATATAATATATAGTTTAATTACATTGAGAATTGGGACCGTTAAACTTGTCATTGGTTTAAAACAAGTGAAAATACTTAACCATTAATATTTTTCTATGGAATTTTAACCCTTTCCAAGTAATAAATCCAACATAAATCATTTTTTTTTGCTATAAACTTTTATTAACAATTTATGTTTATATGTAACCACACCTAAATTGTTTTTAAAAAATAAAAACTGGAAAAAATATTGAAAATCATTCTCGGAAAATACGTTTTCATATCAAATGGAATAAAATATAATTTTATTTGTATGTACATACATATGTATATGTAAAATGAATAAAAAATGTTTCTGTATAAATAAAATTTAAATATATAATGAAAACTGATTTTTCATTTTTGGAAAAACAAAATTTTTATTTTATTTATATTTTTGGTTATGCTTGCTGAGAATTAATTAACAAACATAAATTTATTATTTTTTCGATGCACAAAATGCTGCGAAATTAAATGTCAAATAAAAAGTTACATTTTAATTTAATTCCTCAAATGAATTATTAAATTTTACGAACTAATTATTACTGATCGATTTAGTACCAAAATTCAATGACTTACACATACCTGAATTGTTGATTTATCTGTCAAACGCTTATATGTGTATAGTAATTCTCGAATATTTTAAAATTTTGGGCTGAAAAATATTAATTTCCTCCACCAAATAGCGCAATAACCCAAGAGATGAAAAAAACACAATTTAACTATAAAAAAACCTCCAGAATAATTTTTTATATAACAAAAGTATCAAACAGATTTCCCCAAACAATAAATGTCACACAATTGTTAATATGACTGCGACGACTGGCAGGGGGTATATATTATGGGGGCGAGCGAAGGGGGCACATGGAGGGAGCAATATCAATTACAAATTATTTAAGGCAAACACAACAATGAAAATTACAATAATAAAATACCCAAAGCGTTAAAACTTTAATGGTTTCCATTAATTTTCATTGTGCTCTATATATAAAATGGTATATACATGTATGTGTGTCGTATACGGAAAATCATGAAGGCATACATTTTCTCCGCACTCAGTTGGTTCTTGAAGCTCGCACAACATGAACCAACACACAACGAAAAAGGGTTACTTTCTTATATACAATTTTTTTTATTTTTAAATTAGGCACACCTTTAAAGTGTTTTCCATTAATATTTTTCCGTTTGTTGTACAATTTTCCATTACGAATATTTTCTACCTTTGCATGTAATTAGATAATATATTTTATTTTTTTTTTTTTTTTAGCTCTCTCGTTTTAGCAAATTTATTTTTTTCCAAATATAAGAAAATTTAATTATTTAAAATAGAATTAATGGCATTAGGAGTGATGTACATGGATTCATTAAGCTTATCTAATTTGAATTTTTGTTGTTGTTTTTGTTATAGTAAGAAAAAAGGTTTGGAAATAGTCATCAATTTGAAGTTTTTGTTGTATATTAGATCATCAGTAATTTTAATTCGCCGGTGTTAATTTAAATTACGTAAAATGACAATGGGATATTTTACATTTAGTTTTTTTTTCTTTTTGAATTATAGGATTGTCAAAATTTTTAAGTGAGTGATGATATAGCTTTGAATTTCAATATTTTATATATGAACATAATAACTTATAATTATTTTTTATATTTATTTACAGGTAAGCAGAATTTGATATTAATTAATGTTGTAATCTAAATCATACCTAATTACCATTATATAATGTGAGTATCATGATAGATGAATTTTTATATCACGACATATATAATTGTAGACGAAACGTCCTAAAATTATCTATACATATATTATGACATTTTGTTGAAACGCATATAAAATGTTATGTTATGTTTTCATATATTGGTTCGTTATCGTTAAAGCGGTGATTTTATTTAAAATATCGACGAGATTAAATTTAAGTTTAATATAATTAAAATAATATTTAACAAAAAGGACCGATGGCTAAATGGCGGATGAAAATTTATCTTGTGTTGTGGCATTGTCCGTGAATTTGTGTTTTCAAATTAGGTAGGGTTTAATTGAGAACTGCGAGATATAGATTTTGAAGGTTACTCGCTGCAAACACGGCAAAAACGAAATTTTGATAGGCACTCTAGGCTTGAAAATCACGAAATGTTTTATTTATTAAACAAAGCTAGATGAAAAAGGTTGTGCTTAGTATAGGTAAGCGAAAGTTCTAATAGTGCGATTGAACATATCAATACTGGAATGTTCTACCATCACATTTTCGATGTTCGATAGACGTGGTCCCTTTTATCACGAACAAAATTCTGCTCTGTACGCGTTTTCTCTGCGTCCTCAGCCTGTTAGAATAAAGTTGTACACTATCTCTGTTTCCTCATTTCGCTAGAATACAATTTTGTCCATGAAAAAAGTGATGCAAACGTCTAGCGAATATCGAAAATTTGATGGTATAGAACATCGCCACACAGATTGCATCATACTTTCAGACCTAATGTATCATATAGGATATATAAATGAAAATATTGACGTGTTGTACGTTTAGTCATTTGGGATGAAAGTATTTGGAGTTGAAAAGAAAATGGCCAGATGTATCAGTTATCTGGCCTTAGAGGCAACGGTACAATTTACATAAGGTTATTGTTAGTGAAGGTTAGTAACATTTGTATAATTTGCAAGGTCATAGTCCCTGTCTGCAAGCTGTCAGGAATCTTTAGTCGGACGGTCTAGTCTGTATGGTACATTAACATTAATTTATCTGAGTTACAAAAACAAAAATTATTTTTTAAATGGAAATTCAGATGCTGCAGTATAAACTAGCAGAAAATTATCAGCAGAAAACATGTACTTTTTCTACTCACCATCAAGAGCACCACTATAGACAGATAGAAATTTTATGCTGTAATTTTATTAGCTATCAGAAAACTAATGAATTTGATGAATTTTTTAAAGTATTTTTGTAACTACCAAAGAAAATTTGTATACTAAACAAATAAATTGTATACATATTTTGAATTACATGCAATTATTATTTTAATAATTTCTCATAAAAAAAGCCACTCTGTAACATACAGAAACAGTGTAAGAAAAATCGATCAGGTCAGAAGAGGGGTAGAGCTCTTCTGACCTAATCTAATACTGGTGGAGTTCTTCTGACCTAATCTAATTGTTTTGAAACTGTTCGTGTAGGCGTGTTATGATCCCAGCTTCTAGAAAAACAACATGGCATATAATGCCATGGTTACAGGATGGTATTTCTATACATTATTGTGAAAAAACTAAAAAAAATCGTATGGCCGAGATTTCAAAAAATTGTGTAGATCTTCTGACCTGATCGGTTTTCTCAAACTGGTGTGTTATATCCTCAGCTGGCCTCGTAGTTCAATTTATCTAGTAACGTATAGTTACAAAAATACTTTAAAAAATTGCACGTTCATTATTTTTCTGCTAGTTAATAAAATTACAGCAGAAACAATTTTTTTTATCTATAGTGCTACTCCTGGTGGTGAGAAGAAAAAGTATTATCTTCTTGCTAAGAATTTTCTGATAGTTTATATATCAAGGTTTTCAGCATTATTTCTCGATTATACTGAATTTGTTTCGAATCTAATTTCCTGTGGGCTTATTCCTAATTCAATAGTTTCGTTTAAATGTAAAATCAGTTTAACTTGTGTTTCTGATTCGGTCTCATACTGAACTGGTATTTTCAATTTGGTGGAAGAATCAGACCGCATATACATATGTATAGTATATACACAACTGATTGTCTAAAACACTTAAAAATTGATTACATTCTCAGGAAAAAAAAATTAGGAATAGTTTAAGACAAAATTCATACCCACGTAACACAACGATAAAGACCCAAGATTAGTCCTGTATAACTATGATATTCAGAATCTGATGATTAAGGTTCCTCATAATAGTACGTACACGAGATAAGAGAATGACTGTAAATGACCAAGTTCCGAAACTTTATCTTGTGCGGCAATAACATTGTAATCTATACGGTCACTGCTTGCCCTAATACCATTTGTAATTAGCACCGAAAAATACTCTTAATCGTCGATATATCATCCAGACACTAAATAGAATAAAAAAAAACATGTAATTTTCTTTTACGAATAACTAACCAAACCGTAAAAATTAAGTATGAAGAAATTAAATCGGTAAAGGTAACAAATGTGTTTTCCAATTTCCTATTGTTTATTAGATATACTCGTATATACATATATACCGGTAAGAGTATAGTATACAGACCTACATTTCATTACCAAATGAACGTATAAGAGATGTGTTTTTTTTTATTTTTTTTAAATTAAAAGGAAACTGTCGCAAAAAAAGAAAAAAAAAAAAACGAAAATTTTCAAAAGCATTAAAAGATTAATTTGAATAAAACGAATTTTTAATTATTCCAAAAGTAAAAATTAATCCATTAATCATTTAAAAACATATTTAAACAAAAAAACTGAAAAGTTTTCTCGATTTTACAAAATTTTCCATTTCTCGTCAAATGAAAATTAAGTTTTTCCTAATTAATGATTTTTTGTTGGTTTGGTTCCGTTCCTTACTTACTTATATAACATATATCTATTCGAGTATTTAGTTTCGTTCGTTATATAATAGCAGTTATATATTAGAAGGCATTGAGTGTCGACATCGATTTGTCAAAATGATAAAATGTCGCATGGAAAATCGCGAAAATAAATGAATTTTCGACTGTCTCGCGCGACGTTTAAAATTAAACCGCAATTTTTATTTTTTTTTTGAATGATAACATTTTAATTTATCGTGTGATTGATTTTTGGCCGTTTAAAAATGAGCAGGGTTATAGATTACTATATATATATATATATATATATATATTCAAATCCTTTAGACCTGGCACAGTGGTTTCCAATTATTATTTATGTTTATAAATTTATTTAATTCAACGGACGTTCATTTTCACAAATAAGTTCCTTTTTATCTGTTCAGAGCCATGTACGACACACGAGTCCTTTTTCCAACCATTTTCCTATTATAATACAATTTTTCTTTTTCTTCATCATATCAAAATGATAATCGAAATTTATAATCAACCGCACACAAATTTACTTAAATCCGCTCTATATGTATATACATATATAGTATGGTAGTGTATACATTTTCATTTTAATAAGAAAAGAAGCTACTCGTACAACAACAACGCAACAAACAAAAAATAAATAAAAATGATAAAATCCTTGTATTATATATAATATAACCTTAAATCAAGGAAGAATATGCGGATAAGAAATAAAGAGGAAAAACTTGGTAATAAAATTAAAGGTAAACATAAAAATCCACCAGCCGAACAACAAACAGCACACATAGGCATCAAACATACAAAAAAGAAAAATCTATGATTTTTTTATTTCACATTTTAATAGCTCATTGATATCCAATTTATATCCAAAATGTGATAAAAAAAAAAAAAATTCTCAGTTTTTCCTTTTTGTCGTTAAATACTAACTCAAAGAATTTTCCAGATAATAACTTTATATACGAAAACGAAAGTATTGTGTGTTTGTATATCGAGACGAGTAAAAAATTGTTGATATAGTTGAATGCGTATGCGGTTTTATGTACTAGCATCAGACAGATAATTTGGTTTTATGGCGATATGGTAATTGGGATTGAACATACTCGTATTGTTTATGGCATTATTTCAGATGGCTTAGTAAACGGAATAAAAACTAAAATTTTGTTTATTTATGTCGTATATATTATGTATTGACAATATTCCCCAGTTTTATGTGTTTTTATTGCTATTACGAACATTTAAGCAACCGCCAACATTTCGTCTGTAAAAAGATGTAATATGATTATGAGAGCAATTAATGGAATGATTACGTCGTCAACAAATTCCTATAACAACAATACAAAAGAACAATAATTTCAAAAGTACAATTTGTACTTGTAGGGACGATGCAAACAGGACTGCTCATTTCGCTGGTTCTAGAAGCAAAAACTATAGTGCCAGAAGCCGTTTCTGAGCTGGATCAATTGTCTCTGCTTTGCAGGATTCATTTTTTTAATGCACATTTCCTGTTGTGGAAAGTCAAGATCGGTATTTCAAAATACTTCCGCCCAAAAACAAACACATTCATATTGGAATAAAACAACCAACCAAAAAATTATATAGTTTGCAAATTTGATTTTTACTTTCAATATTTTCCTTGATTTTATTTATTTTCCCTATCGATTTCGATTCATTTTCTATATAATTCTGCTTTGTTGCTGATTTTTTTTTTGTGTGCGCTCGCTTTTCTTTTCCGAAAGGTAATAAAAATATCTGAAGGTTTTCCATTCATTTTATTATTGTATATTTACTTCAATTTCGTTCATGTGAATAGATGGAATTTTTCTATATTTTCGAAAATTCACAAAAAAAAAAATTGTAATTTGATTTTTTCCAGATAGTTATGTTCGGTATTCTCATACATACGTATATACATCATAACGAAAATGTTTGATTGAATATCACTTTTGGTATACATATGTACATATGTACAGACATACAAACGTAAATACATATCGAAATATAATAAATGAAATTCCGAAGGAATATAATGAAAATGCTAGGCGCGATGTGTGTGTGTGTGTGTGGGGAGATGGGAGCATCGGGCGAGTGCAAAGTACATATACATTTCAGTTGGTAGTTGGTATTCAAAATTTTTATAAAATTTCCAGCAAACAATACAAAAAGCTATAATTAAAATGTTTTACAGAACAAATTTGTATATATAGTTTTATGCGAGCTTTGTATAGAGGATTTTCTATATACTAATGAAAATTTATATGTATATCTGCTATCGATGTACCCATTATCTATTTCTATTTATCTAGCTCTAAATATGTATATGTAACATTTTATTAGGGATTGTTCGAAACATTTATATATATATATATATATATATATATATATATATATATATATATATATATATATATATATATATATATATATATATATATATATATATATATATATATATATATACATATATATACATTTTTGGAATGTTATGTACAAAAATTCGACTGGCATGTAAATAGAAATTTATTTTAATGAATTTTAAATGATTTCATGTATGAAGTCAAAGATTAACTGCATTACTGTATAAATAGCGTTTTTGCTGCGTATTAATTAGTAACCTCAATGGCAATTTAGCCTAGCTAATTTACTTGTTTAGAAATTTATCATAAACCATTTACTAGAAGGCACACTTTGTGTGAAGTTTTTCCTAATTTTCTACTAAATCTTACAATTGCTCGGAAATATTAAATTTGTCAATTCTCTATCTATAAAATAATTTTTAATCGATTACTTTCGATGAATTTATTGAAATAAAAGTTTTAAATATTTAATAAATCATGAATTTAGTAACACATCCAGACTAATCGCTATATGTACTTGAATTTGAATTGGTAGAAAAGTTTAACATTTTTATTATATTAACATTAAAAATTAAAATTGTATAAAATAATCTACAACATACAATAATACTTTTATTTAGTAAAATGTCGGATAATAATCTATGATTGTTAATTCTTCAATAGAATTGCAACAGCTGGATATAAAACCATTCACCAATCATAAATATTAGCCCCAAGCTTTAGTATGTATTCATATACAAATATGTAAAACAACATAAGATTTAATATACTCGTATGTATATATACATAATGGACGAGTATTGTATATTATAGTTTAATCTAGTAAATATACATTTTAAAATCACTTTTCATAAATTTTCATTTTATTTTTGTTCAAAATGATTTACATTTTTATGTACATATGTCAACATAAAAATATACATAAAAAAAATTAACTATACATAAATAAAACATATAAATATTCATCTTATATTCCTTTCCATTACTAATATTATTTTTACCCATCCATATCCAAAGTACTTTAAATCGAGTACGCGAATGACAACAAAATCAATTCTATATATTATGCTTTTTATTGAAAATTGCCGCGACGATTTGATAATACATATACATATGTATGTACGAGGGAGGGATGGGAGGTTTAACAACAAAAATGTATATAAATAAACTTCACGAGCATGAATTTATGATGGGGTATAAGAAGCTTTTAAAGCATTAAGCATCTTTAGTGAGTATAACTAATCCCAGTATATTATGATATATGTACAGTTTATGTATACGATTTTCAATGAATGTAATAATTCCATCTCAAATATTATATCACTATCTATACAATATACTGCAGTGTTGTATAAACTATTTCGATCAATGGTTCAGAACAAGCAAGCATTTAAAATAATTATTAGCATTTTGTTTCGTCTCCATTTAATATGGGGCTGGCTACTAGGCTGCATGTCTAAAGTAATAGCGAATATACCCGCATAATCGTCTTATTCCTCGTGTGTTAATAATATTAAATGAATGATCAGTCGTAATAATTTTATTGCTGTATTCAGGAGAAATGTACCTCCCCAATTTTTAAATCATTTGTTGGGGATTGGTAGAGCCTTTTTACCATTTCTTTAGAATTCCATTCCTAAAATTTTTCGGAATTTTTGAATTTAGATCATTTTGATTCCGGAATTGAATTTTCCTTTAATAATTTTTTTGAAGCAAAATAATTGAAAGTTATAAATGAAAGATACATTTTTACATAACTAAAAACAAATTAAATATTTTATTTCAATACAAAATGTAACAAATTTATTTTATTTCATTTAAAATAATAAATTTTTTTATTGTTTTTTAAATATGTGTCTCATAAAACATAATGCATCGAGTGTTTTGTCGTTAAGGCTAGATCAATTTTTGTGGCGATATTTCCTGCTGCTAAAAATACTATTTCCGCCTCAAGGCTGTTTGATATGGTACATATGTGTCTAAGATTTCATAAACATTGTTAAGCAGTGGGCCCCGGGAGCCATCTTCGTCCCAAAATTTAAGATCATTTCGAAGTGCAGATGAAAGCGATCGTATGGCTAATTTAACTTTTTCTGTTTTTGAGGAACTGAGCGAATCATTTATTTTTTCATGCAGCTATCTTTTAATGAGTATTCCGACCCAAGAGCTTTCAAATCTGGTATATCGTCGGCGTTGCCACCTGAGCTACTTTCATCAAAGTTACTTGTAGTATTAGAATTATAATGACGATAAAGTTCCTGAATTTTTTTATTTACAGCTGATTTGCTATGACGCTTTATGTAAGCATTTATCTTTGCAATACCACGAGTATGTAAATATTGCACTACGACGGACAAAATAGTTCTTCGTTTATTAATCTGAACTCTACCAATTCACCTTTTTATTTAATTCCACAATTATCGTTTGATATATGTTCTCAAACATAAACGAAATAATTGCATCCGATGACCGTAAAGGTTCGTATCTTCCCTATCCGTTAATTTAACCGGGCTTAAGCATTTTAAAATTAATGACAATGGATCACATTCCAATTCAGAAAGGATCTTGTTTGTAGAGTGCAGCGTAGTTAATACCGTCATTTCCTTCAAACCCTACTTCCGAAACCACCGCATCATGTCCGAATGTATCTTCGCCAGTCTCATCTATTATATCAATGTTTTCATCAATTTAGTTTTAATTATTATTATAATCTAAATCTATAAACTCCATCCGTTATGCTTGAATTGTCATGAAATTAATGTTAAATTATCCTATCGTTTTATTCAATCATCTGCTTCAAACCGACCATAAATTCGCGCCAGCCCAAGATCCCAAAATTCTCCTGAACCATGAACGTTATGACGTCTAAAAGGCACCGATTTCTAGAAGAGTCCATTCATCCAATGTTAGACTCATTTTAAAGTTTTTCGGATTTCAGTAAACCAATTTCCGAAATGACTTTTATTCGCAATTTATTTCCAATCCATGACAATTTTTTAAATTGTTTGCGAAGATTTTAGAAGGTTCGATTTCAAACATTTCCTTAAATCATATGATGAACAATTAGAGTTTCATTTTTTTTTCTGAAATTCTATTGTTCAATAGTTTTCAATTTAGGAGGAGAACACTTCGCTGAAGCGGGATTAGAAATATTTTTACGCTTACCACTTTTGGTAAGTGAAAGTCTTGTTTTGTCCGAAGGTGAGTATATGTAATGGTGTCGTACAGCCACCCTAAAATTTTAAAATTGACGAGCACAATTTACTTACAATAGAGTTTTGGTGAAAATTAACCAGAATCCTGAAATGCCGTATTCCGGAATTGGATGCCCTATGTGCCTGATTTAATTTTAACATTGGTTCTTGTGTAATTTTGATGTCGTTCTATACGTTTATGCTATTGTGTCTTATAGTTTCTCGTATAGAACTCATCTTTTCTTGTATATTATCTGCATCTTCGGCTGGGGCAAATGTAGCACTGGAAGATATTATTATTTGTGTCCGGTGGTACGATAGCCGAATGGTCTAAATTTGTGTTTGTCCCATTGCTTATTTAAAAAAAAGTAAAAATGGTTTTAAATTTAGGAAAATTTGAATAACAAACAGTTCTTCAAATGGTCAAATTGCCTTAGATCGAGCTTTTTAACAGAACGAACGAATGAACGAATGTAACACTGAATCCACCTTCAATGTTGACTAACGTTTTTGATATAGCTGTACGCTTTCTTAATATTTTTTAATTTAGGTAGTAATTTTTTTACTACAGTTCTATACAGTTACTGGCAACCCGACATTTCTCAGGCTAAACATTTTTTTTTCATTTTGATGGGAGTATAGCTTCCATTAACAACTCTACTCATCGCATACCACTCAGAATTTACTCTCCGAATTTTATCCTTAGATAAACCGCCTTGTTTATTTTGATTGGGGATAAACAATTGTTCGTATGATAAAGATGTGTGGTAAAGACGAGGAGGTAATTTATGGCACCAAATTATCGATAGGGAAACATTAGGTTGAAAGTTCGAAAATTGGTTGAACATTTTAAATTGAGAATTGTACATTGAATTTTTAAAACATCCAAAATTTAAAATATCCAAATTTCCAAAACAAAACAAAATTTCCAAATCTTTTAGGTTTCAAAAATTCGATAAGCTTAAAATTTAAATCAAAAATTTAAAAAATTTTCCAAATTTCAGTTGAAAATTTAAAACGTATTTAAATATTCGAAATATGCTGTAAGTACATATTTGGAAATGTCCAAGAAATATAAAAATATTAAATATCGTTAAAGTCGAATTTTCAAAATTCAATAATTCCAAAATTTAATAAAAACTTTTTATTATTTTCAAAATTCGGAGAAAAGGAGCAGAAACCTTAAAAAAATGTTAAAATTCAATATAAAGTTATAGTTTTGAATTTCAATATGATTGTAACATTAATGTTAATCGATAAATTCGAAAAACCTTATTTTGATATTTTAATACGCAAATTTCTGTATAAAGTTCATGAAATTGGCGAAATGTTAGAAATAAGTTAGCTAAATCCAGTATTTCGTTAAATTTCAATATGTTCATAATGTTATAACTATACCGAATTACACTAAATTTCAGAATTGGTTGACCAATCTTGGAGGCGTCAAAATTCATTGAAGCGTTAAATTTCAAAATTTCTTTAAGACTAAATTAAATATTTCTTCAAGTATACTTTTAATATTCGATGTTTTAAAAAAATGGTAATTAAATCAGTTAGCATTCAATACAAATGTTTTCACCGAAACTTTGAAATCGCTTTTTCAAGAAAGAATCAAGTTTGATGGACTTTACTAATAGTAATCGGAAGATGTTGAATCAAATCAATTGACATTTTTGTGAGCTTTTTCCAAACGACCGTTTAAGTTAATTAAATCATCTAAAATTTTCGTTCCGCGGACTACCGATTTCATACCACTGATCTACTATATAAATTTGCTTTTTGTATATTAGTTCAGCTCATTGCTCTATTCATTATTCATTTTAACAGAAATTCAAAAAACTTTTCATTTAAAATTTTACACTTGCAACCACTAACAAAATGTTTTAAATAATATCAATTCCACTTTTCCGAAAGCACAACAACGTTCATATTTATTATTCAGATAAGAACTATCAGTCAATTAATTAAAAACACCAACAAAACAAACAATAGTATAATACAGCACAACAACAACAATAAAACTATGGGTAAATGTAAAACTTTTTCGTGCTAATAAAAAAAAAAGTTTTCCGAAATTCGATAATAAATTTCAATTAATATTATATTGTGAAAATAATATAAAAGCTTTATATATAGGAGTCTCTTGATATATATATATATATATATATATATATATATATATATATATATATACACACACACACACACACAGATACCAAACCCATAGATTTTGTGTACATTAGCAATATGTGTGCGTTGTTGCAAATTTCTGGGAAATGAACGAAAAAAAAACTTATTGAAAACATTTTTTTTTCTGTACATACGTATGTTCATTTGAGAATTGATTGGAATAAAAAAAAGCTTGGGAACTAAATATAACAATTTCATTTTTAAGGAAATTGTTAACTAATTATAATTATACACAATATATAATTTAAAATTAAAAGTTTTGTTTGAGTTTAGCAAAACTTCAGGATTATTAAAACTTTTGTTTTTTTGTATATTTTATGAGATGGAATTAAATTTTAATTTTTTATAAAATATTAATTTTTACTTTTCAAAAACAATTTTTATAAATTTTTAATTGGTTTAAATTTGGTATATCATCGGAATTAAATATTTTATTTTTTCTGTACATGCAATTTTCCCACCCGCATTTAAATATAGGTCCCGCAATTAAACTGTATAAAATAATTGTAAAAATGTAAAATGCATCGGTTTGATTTCTATAATTTAATTATTTATTGTTTATTATAATTTGGATTAATTGAGCAATTCAATAAATTGTTGTTAACAATTGAAAATTTTTATGTTTGTACATACAAATCGTTTATGTACAATTATAAATTTAAAAAAATAATAAAATTTATGTATGTCAATGTATAAATAAAATATGTTTGTAAAAATAAATGTATTATGTTTATAATTACAACAAATGCCTAAGTGACTGGCTCTCAAATACTATTAAACTGAGACCAAATAGTGGTATAATTTTAGTTTGGCCCAGGTTCACACCATTTACAGATGCGATTAAGCAAATAATCCAGCCGACAAATTTTGAAGGTCAACATTGAATTAGTTAATTTACACTTTTAGTTTTGATTTACGGTTTAACCATTTAAATTAATCATTTTGAGCTTTTTTTAACCAACATCCTTGCATCGGGGAGAGAGTTATAAAATATAACTTTCATAATGGACGCTTTGTTATATTCAACAAGTGATTGGACTTCAAATCCAAGGGACTTTCAAATAAATTGTTGGGCTCTTTCAAGTGCCACGAGCATTTCATATGAGCCCTGAACGAAGTTTCCTACCATTTTTCATATTTTAACTTCCTTAATTTTCATTTGAAATGATATATGTACATATGTTATATTTCTGTAGGTTGCCATCTATCGAGCAATAGATTAACTAACTATACAAAGAGGAAAAAATGATATAGGATTTTATTTGGTGGGTTGTATAATAATACAATTTTGTATATAAGAAGAGCGCCTTTTGGCAATTAGAATTAATTCTAATAATTAAAATTCAAAAAAATTGTGAACTCCAGCTAAATTCTAATAAATTTCAAATTCGTGATTTAGAATTAGAAGCTTGAAAAAAAGAACTCCAGCTCGATTTTATTCATAGAGCATCGATATCTAAGCTTTAGTTATAGAAAATAACATTTTACATTTGGTACTATTTCGAATAAAAGTTTGAGAGTATTTCAAAATGAATGATTTTCATCAATTTCGATATAAAAAAATGTAACTTTCGACCTCCGTTCGAATAATTTTAAAATATCTAATTCAATAGTTCAACTTTTTAAAAAATCGAAATAGAATACAAAAATATATTAGAATTAAATAATATTAGGACAATATGAGTGACGCAGACGCGTGACGTAAACTATTTATAATTTCGATTTAAATAGGATTGCAGTTTTAGGCATTGGAGTTTAGGAAGATTATGATCACCAAAATATCACCTGTGGACCTCTCGTCGGATTTGACTAAAGCTAACAGATTTGAATTAAATTAAACATCAAATTCAATAAAGATCTTTTATTTATATTTAATTATCAATTTTATTTCTCAAAAGTTAATTTCCATTATTGTTTGTAATTTCGTAAAAGTTCAGAATTTGATAAATTTGAACACAATATTTCAAAATTTCCATATTATGAATATGTTTTATTAAAGGCATAAAGTGTGACGTAAAGCGTGACAAAAATAAATTAAATTTTGATTTATATAAAATATTACCTGAGTTTGGAGATGATTTGAATCGAATCAACAGTCTTAGAAGCTGGTCTATTCAGTTTTGGAATTTTATTTTTATCACGAAACTCCTTTCAATCACGTCACATAAGTATAAAACTAATGACATAAAGTGTGACGAAAAAGCGTGACTAAAACAAATTAAATTTTGATTTAATTAAAATATTACCTGAGTTTGGAGATAATTTGAACCGAATCAACAGTCTTAGGAGTTGGTCTATTCAGTTTTTTAATATTATTTTTATACTAAACTCCTTTCAATCACGTCACATAAATATAAAACTACGGGCATAAAGTGTCACAGAAAACGTGACGATAATAAATTAAATTTTGATTTAAATACAATTTTTACTTGAATTTGGAAGTGATTTGAATCGAATCAACGCAGTCTTAGAAGACCAATTCAGTTTTGGAATAATATTTTTATCACTAAACTGCTTTCTTTATCGAGCAAATAAACACAGTGGTTAAAGCTGTGAAGTTTGGATTGGAGGGTACCGTGTTCGATACCCAATAGAGGCAAGATGCAAAAGTGATTCTTCGTCTGTGATTTCGATCAGAATGATTAAGAACACATCTATGACCATCTTCATCTATGACCATCTTTGGAGTGCAGAATTTATGGGCCGAACCATCGTTAATGTCAGCACAGGCTAACATAAAAAAAATATTTTAATGTCTCAAGTCATGTTTGATAGACTTATCTCAATAAAATAAGATAAATAGAAAAATAAATTCTCATAAGTATAAAACTAAAGACATAAAGTGTGACGAAAACAATTTAAGTTTTGATTTAAATAAAATTATTACCTGAGTGTGGAGTTGACTTGAATCGAATAAACAGGAGTATGTCTATTCAGTTTAGCGATACTATTTTTTATCACAAAATTCCTTTAAAGTCACATGACAAAAGTATAAAACTCCAATAATTTAATGTAAAACCAACACTTATATCATCTAACTAGTTTAATTTCGAGATTAATGAATTTGACCTTGAAAGTTTAAATACGGAATTTAGTGAAACTTCGCAGAGTCTGTTGTATCTCTTTCGCAGAGTCTGTTGTATTTTTAGATTTTTTCTCAAGACCAATTTTAAATTTGATGAACAATTATTTACTCAATATAGAATATAGAATGTACATAATAAGTTTTCTTCTAGATCAAAAATCAAGACCAATAAGCAATTTTATTCTAACTTAAATTACTACATTTTACTGAAATTTAAGGATTCATCCCTCGATGTACTATAGCAAATTTCATAATTTCGGTTTTGATGGGTTCTATGCCCAGATCTTTGTGGATTTCTGACAAACCATGTGCGTTGACGATGTTTCTTGGTACTTTATTTTGGAATCATTGGACAATATTCATGTTACTCTGCCTGGTACATCCCCAGCTATCTACTTGTACCAGAAGTTCACACAGGCTTCAATATTTGCTTATAAAGCGGGAGGTTTTTAGGGATTGATAGATGAGAGTTTCTTCCCAGTAACCAATACATTTTATTGTATTTTTATTCCAACTCGTCTCTTTTCTTTTTTACTTTTGCTCTAATTTCCTTAATATTCATCTTCTTGCTTAAGCCTGAAGTATCTTTCCATTATATATGATTCCAGTACTGTTTAAGTATATAGGGTTAATTTAAGTTTGTGGTTTAATTCACGCGAAACCTTGTCAAAGGCCTGCGCTACAGCAAGTAATACTGCGGAATAATCTTTTTTCTCTTCTACAGTCTTCTCAATAATATTGGTTATTCTATGCACTGGATCAATAGTTAAGTGCTCACTACGAAAACCAAAATGATGATTCGGAATTAGGTTATTTTTTTCAATTATTTGTTTGAGTCATTTTAATAGCAACTTATCAAAGAGTTTAAACATTATATGATGTTATTAAATTGTTTCTAATTTCCTTTGCTACTTCAGTACGCGTGACATTTAGGTGTGACATGTAGGTGTGACATCTTGAATTTGAGGTATGTTTTTATCCAATGTTTCTCGCAATTGATATTCATGACGTTAAAATATACTTTTAAAGATGATTAGCCAATTCTTCGAGTTTTCCTTTATTTTTCCTTGCCCATTATCCTGCTAGGATGAATCGGAATTATTATGGGCTTTTCAGAGTTTTAGTTGCTTTCCAGAGCGAATAATCCGTATTACTGTCATTCGTCAACTTACTTAACTAGAAATTAACTGACTCATTTTTTAATTTATGAATTTCTCTTGTTAATTGTTGAGTAAGATTGTTTAGTCTTTTTTTGTCTTACGGAGCTCTAGTTTGGTGCCACTTTTTTCTGGATTTGCATTTATCCCTAAGGAGATTTCTAATTTCTATTTGATAGTTATTTAGAATAGTAATTTAGAAATCTTTAATTTTCTTTTAGCATTGATTTGATTTCTGGAGTACTTTCCCAGGGCTTTTCTACATCTATGTTCAGTTGATCCATAGTTTTTAACGAACTTTCAAAAGTATTGTTTGTTCAACGTGTACTTTGAAACTTTCCCAGTCCGGTAAATTGTTGGTTAATACTGGATTATTCCCTTTTTGGATGATATACTCGCTGATCTGATATATCATGGCTTTCCTCGACTTTCATAAAATTATTAGAAACATTTCTGGTTATAAAAAAAAAACGATCAGGTCAGGTATTTTTTCTGGGTCAGTTGGCCAATATGTTGAACTTCCTAATTTCCTAAATTCCAAATTTTGAAAATTATAAATTTGAAAAATTAACATATCCGAAATTAAATTTGACATTTACAACTCTGAAGTTTTGCTCGGTTTTGTAGTACTAAAAATTCTTAAAATTTCCAAATTTTTAAAATTTTTATTAAATTTCAAAACCAAATTTCACATATAGAATTTTTAAATATTTACAATTTGAATAATAAACACTGGATATTTTCCAATTTATGAGGGACCAGTTTGGAATTTTAGGGCATTCTAATACTAATTATTCGTAGTTCACAAATTTATAGAAAGTTGGGGGATTATGGTATTTTCAAAAAATTAAAATTTTTTAGAAGTTTCATAGAATTTCGGTATTCATAGAATTCGGTGGATCACACGATCTATATCACCAAGCGCCATTTGTATCGGGAGGATGATAATAAACACATCTATGACTGTCTGTAAAAAAATCTATATGTACTCTCAGTACGCAAAATCCGAATATCAAAAGCTTTTACATAAAAGAATAAATTGGTGGATTTTACTAAAATTCAAGGTTACTTAAAATTCAGAATTTCAAAATACATTTCAGAATTAAAATTCTGATAGGCAAAAAATAATGATTTTGATATAAATAGAATAATTCTATCAGTTTGAATCAAACTGCAGTTTTAGGAGTTGGTCAATTCAGCTGAGGGGCATGATTATGTATATAGCATCCCTGCATCACATAAAAACGATTATGTAGAACACACATTTACTAATTAGCTCTAAATACCATTTTAATTTGAAATAACAAAAAAAAAAAAACGAACATCAAATATAATGATTTTTTGGGGGCTAATTTTAGAGTAAACAGCAACTAAACTAAAAATTACAAATATAATTGTTGTTGATAAAATTAAAATAGCTATTAGAGATTTTATAAGTAGTTGGGAAATAACTATATAATTAGTGTGATTATATAGTTATACTGCATTACGAATTTATTTTTGGCACAAACAATTATTAAAAAAAAAACAAACATTAAGTTAATAGTGTTAAAACAACACAAACTGTTGCCAAAACCTGGATGATGTGTCGGGATAATTATTGTTATGGGTTTTTTTTTTTTTTTTGGAAGCACAGCAGAATGTTCAACTATATATAAAGTTTTATTGGCCACCATTATTCTGTATACATTTATAAATTTAGATTATGTGTTTTGTGTGCGGATTAAATTTTATCCGTCTCTAAAGTTTTCGTTGATCAAGTGGAACTGTCTATAACGATATACATCTGTGTCATATAACTACGTACGTATAGTTTCACGAATATACATTTATTTATACTCCAGATTCAGTGAGATAGAAATTAAAAAATAATAATATTTTTATACGAGTACATAGTTAATTTTCCATTTGTATTATGTACATAGTTTGTATAAATTGTAAGTTCCTTGTCTACTATGTATTTGCATGTTATTTGTCATTTTCCCTGGGGGCACTTCTCTACTCCGCATATACTATGTATAATGTTTTTTTTGCGAGTAACACAATGTACATATATGTATATACATATATCACATATTTTATTTACCTGTGTGATATATAAATATTTTTATATTTTTGCAACCTGGATAATATATATTATGAAAATGTACATACCGAGTATATAAAATACGATAGTGTCGTCGAAAAATAAAGGGGTTGGGGGCGAAAATGAATGTTGGTTGTATAATTTATTTTATGACAAAATATAGAATATTGTATTCTACTAGATATAGAGGTATAAGTACTCTTTTGGTGTCGTTCTTTGTGTGGAATTTTAATAAAATTTTGAAGAGAGCAGCCATAATCATCATTATATTGTAACAAATATAAAAAGATTAATTTTCTGGTACATAATATGTAATTTTAATGTTTTATGGCCTGGTACCTCCCCATATACATATGTATATCTATATGTACACACATGATGGTTTGGTTTTTATATGTATTCTAAGGTTTCCACTTTTATTTTGTGTGAATTATGTGTGTGCGAATAATTTAACCCGAATGGGAAACCAAAACTAACAACAACAACAACCGCACACCAACAAAAATTCTATATAAATGACCTTTGATTATTGTATGGCTTTTTGTGATCTGGTGCTGTATGATCTGGATATTTATATGTTTTTTTGCTCGTAAAATTTATTGGATTATTGAAATAAATTACATTTGAGATAAATTTATGGCTTTTAAACATGACATATTTCAAACTATTAAAACTGTTTGTTACAATTTTTTTTTTTGGATTGGTGAATTTATTTATGGATTCAATTCGATTGCTATTAATAATTTTATTTTTGTTTTGCTAGTTGTGTGTTAAATATTGATATACCAAAAAAAAAAACACACCAAGAGTATTATTTTTCTGTTAGTGTTTCTTAACCGATAATTGGTTGTGAATGGCTCGTATATCAAAAATGAGCTTGACTTTTTAAGGAACATTGTTTTGTTGATGTTCAATGAGTGTAAAATTTTATATTTAACAATGTTAAGGGCGTAGTGTTTTTTCTTGTATAACAACATACTACAGGGGTCGTTTATTCAATCAATTAATTTTAGTACTAAATGTTATCTGTTCTAAAAAATTCTATGATATATGAAAAGTCAAAAATATTCCAGTTATCATCATGGTGTCGCTAATAGCACAACACGCACTTTGGTTGCCCAAATTAATTAAGAAAATAATCGTTCAAAAACAACAACATTTCGTAAATTACCTTAGAGTTTTGGTCGACATGGACGTCCTACAGAGCGTGCATTTAGCAAAATTATTGATTGTTTGGAAGAAACTAGTTCAGTGGAAGGTCGTATAACGTATCAACATGTTCATCCAGTTTGTACTCCTGATGCAGCTGTTTGTAAAAGTGTTCGTAATGAAACAAGCACATCAATCAGGCATCGTTCACAAGAATTAAACATTTCACGAACCACATTACGATGCATTTTGCATGTTGATCTTCATTTGCATCCATACAAAATTCAACTAACTCAGAAATTAAAGCCGCCAGACCAACGAAATGAAGTTTTTTAATCAAAAATCATCTTTAGCGATGAAGCTCATTTTCATCTCAACAACAATTTTCGAATTTAAGGATCAGAGAATCAGTAAATGTGTTTTTCTAGAAGCAGAACTTCATCCTCCAAGAGGCCTGCGTCGTGTGGTTTATACGGGCTGGCATCATTGGTCCGTTTTTCTTTGAAAACTAACAGGAAAATGTCATTACAGTGATTGGAGAACGTTATCGCAATATATTAACTGGTTTATTGTGGCCCATTTTGAATGAATTGCCTGTCAACGATACATTGCTGATCGCATAATTTCAAGAAATTGTGAAGTTCCTTGGCCACCAAGAACCCCAGATTTAACACCACTTGATTATTTTTTGTGGGGTTATTTGAAAAGTAAGGTTTATGCTCAACATACACAAACCATTCAACAACTTAAAAACAACATTTGAGGCCAAATTATTGGCCCGCTTTTATTTATATTTATATATATTATTTATATTTATAAGCTAAATTAAAAGCTTATGAAAAAGCTAAATCGTTGAGATAACCAACACTTGTTCACTAAAAAATGTGCTATGATCAAATTTACACAAAATTTAGTGAATGTGTTTTGATGGATGATGAAAGGTAACTGAAATAGGTTTTGAAACAATTAATTAAGTCAAAATTTGGATCCTAACAAACACGGAGGCAATACTCTTGCTAAATATAAGCACTTCAATTTAGATAATTTACGTAGCTCCAAAGAAAAAGTCTAGGGGTGTGGTATCACACGATCTAAATAGTCACTTCATCGATCCGAACCCTGAAATTAATTGCTCGCCAACATGATTTCTCAATAAGTGCATTGTTTCGCGCGCTATATGGCAAGCCTTCTTTGAACCAAGTGACGTCGAGGTTAGGCTTCAATTACAGGAAGCAAGTATTCGGTTATCATGGGGCTATAACGATAACGAGCGCTTGTTCATTTCTCATGTGTTGGTTAATTGATTCGTTCGAGAATGATCATCGCTAATATTTTTATTGTGCTGTTGAGATATGCCTCGCCAGGTTTTACATTCTCTTAGGACGCCTTTCTTTAGGATTGTTATGGTGAAACCTTTCCATTTCTGCGGAATTTTCTTTGTATTTCATACGTCAGCTAATGTGGTGTTAGAGTTTCTGCTGCTATAGATGTGTCGCCCGCTGGTATCTTCTCTGTGGCAGCGGCCTTATTGTTCTTTAACTTCTGGATAGCTCATCAACGCCGTTGTCCTCAAAGTATACTTTCCATCTATTTGGTTTGATCCTTGGTTCGTGTATTTTCCGGTACTTTCTCTGCAGTTACGAGAATATCCCTGTGCATTTTCTGCGGTCTCCTTCTTGCCATCTTTTTCACTGGTTGGACTATATTTTCATATTTCCTTCAGATTTTGAGTTGGAGCATTTCTTTGAATGTATTATTTAATAGTAAAGTTATATTTGTCGATATTTGTATTTATCAGGTTTAGTGTTTTAATGAATGATTGGTCTATTGAATCCTAGCCAGTTTTCAGGGCTGCTGCTGGGATAAGGCAAACTGGTCTGCCAGGGGGGAGGTTTCGTTATTGGTTTGATCTTCCCTTGTTCCTGTGATGTTCCTATGTGATCTTCCAATTCTAGGATACCTTGCATACGGTTGCTTGACTTCGTTGAAGAGGTTGTTGCAACATACCTGTCTCTGCCACTCCCTCCACATTCGCAGTTTACGATATGGTTATATCTTACATAGTTTTTCAATTATCAATTTAAGATTTTAAGCCATATAACGAAGCTCGACAAAGCTGCCATTCAAAATGAAATCTATAAGCTCTTTTTTGCTTCGCACACTGTTTGAAGGCCATAACATATTATAAACTAGTTTACTGAAAAAGCTTTAAATCATATTCTTCCCCAACAAGAACACTAGAAAAAAGGTTAAATTTGAGTTTACTAAATGGAAATGATTGAATTAGACTCTTATGTGTTGAACTTTTTAAAACTCAATTCCAAGTTTTTTGTATATATAGATATTGTATATACTTATATGAAGGACGGGTACGAAAATATTTTTTACATTCTGCACAACAGTTTTATTTTTATATTTTACTTCTGATGAATTGTAATTCATCAAATAAATATATATATATATATATATATATATATATATATATATATATATATATATATATATATATATATATATATATATATATATATATATATATATATATATATATATATATATATATATATATATATATATAGGTAAATCCATATATACATAACAACCAGGAAAATGAACAATTCGAAAAAAATAATAAAAATATGTGCCTGCTTAAAGTATGAAATGAAAATGAACACAAAAAAAAACGATAAAAATTACGAACTCATCTGAACCCCCATCCCTATACACTTTTTCACAACCGAAAAACGCTTATTTTCCACTTTGTTTTCCTCCTATATATGTATATAACTCGATTTTATTTTGTTATACAACTCTACATATACTTTTTATCATCCGACAGCTCAATATCACCGGAGCGCGGTACGATGGTAAAATTTATTATGTGTGTTGTATTCGAAGGGAAGAATCACAAGTTCGACAGCAACAACAAGAACAGCAATCGTAATAAAATAGCTTCAGTTTTCAAATTTTTATTTTATTTTCACTATTTATATAAGTTTATTACAAAAAGCATTGAATATAAATACTTGAAAATATAAAGGTGTGCTTCGTATAACGTCGGACGTGTGTTTCAACCTATATATTTATATGTATGACAGGATTATTAAATTCTATGTCTTATTCTCGATTTTTATTTTATAAATTAAATTACAAGAAACTAATAAAATATTATGACACAATATATCAATAGACTGCCATCTATTGAGCAATAGATTAACTTTATAAATGGCAAATGTATATTTCCATCGCTTGGATCTTCAAACTAATACTTTACGTGGTAAACCTACCTATACGTATTCGGCTACAAGTATGTATATATACGCATATACGCCACACAATATAGCGCCATTATAGAGGGCACGCAAGGGGAGGAGAATAAAAAAAAATTATTTGTGAAAATTAATGAGGACAATTTTTTCGAGGGAATTTTTATTTTATTCCATTTAAAATATATATTTTTTTTTAATTTTGGAAAATTATGTGCAAAAAGGGATGTAATAAAAAAAAGTGAAAATTCTATTTTACAACTTTTTTTTTTGTTGTATGTGCTTTTATTGTTATTATTGTTATTACTTTTTTTTTGTGCCGAGGAGCATTAATATTAGGTATAAATTATAACAAAAGTTACGTGGCATTTCGAAAAACGTAAAAAATATTTAAGAATTTTCACATTTTTTTTCAATTTAATTTTCATTTAATGTAATGTATTTTATGAGGCTTTGTACTATGTACATATAGTATAGATGAAAATTTACTGCACACACATATACGTACCCAAAACAAAGATTATATTATATATTTTGTCGTTTTGCGTTTTTGTTGTTATTTAACCATAAATTATTTAAGAAATATTAATTCTTTTCATTATATTGTATGTACACAATTGTACTACATTGTATAATA
This sequence comes from Tipula unca, assembly GCA_951394425.1. Classification (NCBI taxonomy): domain Eukaryota; kingdom Metazoa; phylum Arthropoda; class Insecta; order Diptera; family Tipulidae; genus Tipula; species Tipula unca. The sequence continues at coordinate 14,849,980 of OX596381.1, read as the reverse complement.
GAAATGGAATATAAAAAGATTTGTGTGTCGAGATATAACCTTTATACCGTATAATTGTTGAATGTTTTGAAAGAATATACAATAATTTTTAAGTAAATTAATTTTTGTTTTTAGTTTATTAAATATTTTGTAGAATTTTAATTGTCGACGACTTTTAAGCGATAGGATTCGCACTCCACTTCAAATTATACGCGTTTAACGATAAGAATGCTGGATATCATAGTTTTCCAGCCATTCTTTTGAGAAACTGCATTAAGATTTTGGCTACTCCCATTATTTTTATTTTTAATGAAAACTATCGAATATAATCATTTCCAGATTTGTGGAAAATACCATTCGTTCGTATGTTATTTTTTTAATAATCTTCAAGTTCTTCGAATAGTGGTTTCGATTCATGCTTTTCAATGTAAAATATATATATATATATTTCCTAAACACCCAGTCAGGTCTTCCCTCTTAGATCATATAGGCAATTCGAAAAGATGAATCGAGTTCTCAAGTTGTTATTAATCGTGAGTAATGTATCGCTTGTGCGAAATGTTCTGGAAAATACGCTCCTCAGGTCAATATTCGATATTTTCGCATGTTAAAATTACAAATAGATAGAAGACTGCTGCTTCAATACCTAGATTTTACCGATTGCACGATGTTCGTTGATTATGGATTAAAAATAATCGTTAAAAATGGTCCGCAATTGGTTTTCGTTTATTTAAAGCGATGCATAAATCAAATCACAGATATTGGCCTAAAACACTTTCCAATCTTTTGTGATGTTCTGTGTGAATTAAGCGTATCTAATTGTTCGAATATAATGAATTAGCTTAATTTGGTGCTACTTTAAGATATTTATCGGTCGCCAAATGCGGTAAAATACCGGACGTTGTACGGTATTTAAATGCGAGAGGTTGTGGACCTAATAGTGCCTAGCGATTCAGTTAAGCCATATGGCAAATAATTATTTAATTTAAATTAATTGAAATTAAAAACTGAAATTGAAATATTATTCGGTAGCTTAGACCCAATGACATCTTGGTATATACGTCATTATGGTGTTAGCTTTCTAGAGTTATTAAAATAGTTTAGCAGCGAAAAGTCACATAATCGGTTAAACTATTTATAAAATATGATATTCTCCCAAACTCTTGTAAACAATTTTAGGAGTTAGGACAAAGTTCAACCATATCTACCTATATAATTGTGATGTTTATCCCCAAAAAATTTGTTTTACTTAGAGCAAATTTAGGACAAAATTCAATTGTATTAATTGGACTGGTTTAGTTATAATTGTATCTCTCCTAATTGTGAAATAATGTCAGAACTTTGAAAAAATATATAATAGATAAAACTAAATTTGTCAACATTCAGATTACAATGTAATTCTAAATTTCTAGATATAGATGATAAAAGTATTTTAATTTAAAAATTTTCTAACCTAACCTATATTGTAACCAGATTAAGCTGCTTTGAAAGAGGTTATAAAACTGCCGCTGCCCGTATCGCATTAAACCTAAAGAAATCTGGCCATAGTAGTTTGAACTAGCTCACTAAATCACACTTTCAATCGTCTCGATGTTTTCTACGAATAGTTTACGTTGTCTAGGATTAGATATCCTAGATTAGATATTGTCTACGTTGTCTACACGTCGACGTAGAAAATAATATATGACGCGTAAATGCCCATACCTGATATCAATGTCGCCCATGTTTGTCCTTTGACGTGTTACTGCTGCACATGTACTTTTTTGTATTGGGTTTGCACTGTATATGAACTCTTTTTTCGTCTCTCGAACGCCGCATTTTTGTATTCAAATTTTTTGATTTTATAATATGTCAAGAGATTCGTTTAGAACTGAGCTGAACAAATTCACACTTACTGGAAATTTGATTTACCAGTAAACGGCTATAAATTGGTATAAAAACCGGTGTTACCGGCAAATTACCGTAAATTAAATCTTATGATAAACTTATGTATTCATCTATCCTATTTTAATGAGATAGAGTCGTCAACTGTTGGCCACATATTATGGAATAAAATCATCTGGTTGAATTCTGAATGCCTCTGATGTATCGGTAATTGAATTACAACTTTGTTAGTTCAGAAGTCATGTGCGAAACTTTCGAATCCCGTCGTTAAATGTTGGTGGTATACGCGTCGATATATTTACTTGGTTGCTCGGTTGTTCGTGCAACTTTCCATTTATCATTTTATTATTCGAACACCAGGTGCATAAACGTTCTTTCATGGTGGAAGATGTGGTGTGATATTAGTTCAGCTAGTGCATCATCGCCTGAATCTGATGATACATTTATTAGTACCAACTCTGTAGTATAGGTATATATAATTTATTAAATGTACGAGTGCTATAGAGCAGATATCCTTTGAACTGCTTATCAGCCATTTTATATGCGGAGTTATCTACAAAATGTAAGGATTCAGAATAGCCAGAATGTCGTGCTTTTAATCAAACATTTATTGAAATTTTAATTCTGTACTAAACTGTGAATCTTAATCTGTTCCTTCCTCCAAAAACAAAATCTTTGTGCTAACAGACAGTTTCACGTAGTATTGCTCCCGAACTCATCTACTTGTATAACATTTTTCTGCAGTATTTTATCATTAAACATTTCAGTGTTTGTTGGCCAATGGGTTGATCATCTGATGATGTGATGTGTCTAATTTAAACATTTAGCAGTAAAACTATAGTTTTCATCCAAATTTGTGCATTTTCAAGCAATTTCTTCTGATACTTCAAGCAACTTTCCAAAATGTAAATAGAATGTTATCAAAAGCAGTACAATTCCATAACTTTGTGTTATATTCCTTTTTATATAATATGTGAAACGTCCCTTAACAAAGAGGTCCACAATTCTGAATTTTTTCCATCACAATCGACTGGCGGTGGAGTACTCACCTGGCGGTGGAGTAAGCAGTACTGAATTAATTTATTCAACTTATCCATCTAGCAAGGTGTATTAAAGTAAAATGTACGTTTCATATATTCCACCAGACACACCATTATCATCGTATACTGCATGCTGTGATACCATCGTAGTAATTAACAACTTGGCCAACCCAACTGACTCCATTTTATAATAACGGGTTATTTTATTTTACCATCAGTTAGTTCATACGATGTAGAAGTAGGTGAAATTCTTCCCCTTTATAATGTGTCATCGGAAAGTGAGTGTCTGTCTCTTCATCGATACGATATGTTCGATACAAATATGAGCCAAATGTGCGATATTGTAAATGGTGGCGATGGTATTTTAGATCTGATTTTTACCAACTCACCTGGTAACGTTCAAAATCGAGATTTTCAACAGCGAGATCAGCCTAGAAAGTCACCAGAATCAAACAACCTACTACAACTACAGAACAGCAGACACAGTAAACGTGAGTCTATATATTTTGAACGTCTCTTGTATTCAAGAAAAAATACTTGTGGAGCTACTTTAAATCGAAGCATGAGATTAACGGTTACCCAGAAAATATGACATTCCAAGAACAAAAGTTTTGTGACCCTCAAGTCACATCTAATATGTTTGCTAAATTCTTTCATTCAGTATATAAACCGGATGACATCATAATAATGATAATTTCATTCAAAGAAGCGAGAACAACAACAATGTGTCCACACAAATTCCGTAAACATCATTGAATGATATCTATCAGGCTCTAGATACTTTTGGAGATGGATGCGGCCCGGATGGTATACCAGTTTCATTATTAAAAAACTACAAAAATTTGACAATTCCTCGGTGCCGACTTTTCAATCAATCATTGAAATTAGGAGAATCTTCCAAGAAGTGGAATACAACGAGAGTCGCGGCGATATGCAAAACTTAAACGCGGGATGATATTTCATGTTATAGAGATATAACGTCAATTTCATCAATCCCTAAGTTATATGAACTGGTTATACTCGTAGTTTGCAACTCATTTCGGACTGTGGTACCTCGATACATATCACTATATATCAACACGGTTTTATGCCAAAGAGGTCTACTACAACTAATCTTACGGAGTTCACCAGCAGCTACTGATATAGGAAACAAAAGATCTATACCAATTTATGCAAACTCAGTTGTAATGGAAAGACGATTGGCCCATAACCATGAATTATCTTATTACCTTGTGAAACAACTACCACCATACGTAACTGGTTGTATATGAGCTATAACATGACTACACGCGAATTGCTAAATACTACATTGTTACATTTAGATGCACATAGGACAAACAGTGCCAATGAGCCTATCAACAGGATGGCCAAAAGGTTTAATAAAATCGACCATCTATTCGATTTCACCTTAAGTAGAGATAGCTTTAAACGTAAGTTGAAGCAACATTTTGCTCCTTCCAGATTTTATTTTAGTTTTAGTTTTCATATTTTTAATAATATGTTTTATTTTGTACTCAGGTCATATTTGTAAACCTTACTCCAATAAATAAATAAATTTCTTCTGATATTTTTTTACTAAAAATTACCTAATTCGATAAGCCAATTTAGACGTTAAAACCGGTGGTTATGCAGTCCTTAGCTAAATTCTAGAATTTAAACTGCAGAAATTTCCCCTATAACATAATTTTCCAAATTAAAAAATACCAAATTCTAAATTTACATTGCTCGTGCACTCGATCCATTGAATTTTCTCCATTAATTTTCGAATAAAAATAAATTTTAAAATTTAAATTTTTAAGGAAACTACATTTTTCAAAATATTTTGTTAAGTTTCAATTAAATTTATCGAATTTTCAAATTTTTTTAATCGAATTTTATAATTTCTAACTATTCCAAGTTTCCTTTCGAATATTTTATAAATTTATATTTTTGCAATCATCTGAAAAAATTCTTCGTTTTCTTTAATAGGTAACAACTGAAAATGGCTGCTTGCATAATCAGTGAGATATTTTTACATTTGAATTGCCCGAAATCACAATCATTAATCAACGGTTTCAATTGAATCATAACCACAAAAAATTGATCCGCTTTTGGTTGTGGAAAATTGTTGGTGGAAAATAAATTCTTCTGGGCAAATTGTTAATAGGACGGCTATTTCTTCTTTGTTAAGGACCATGTTAGCAACCATTACGCTAGCGTTGATATTATTTTGGCCGTTGGAAATTTCCGCAGTATAAATAAACGTGACACCTTGGCCATCTTTTCTTAGAGAGCTAGAACTATATGAACGCTGACACAGTGGGGGCCAACTAGGTCTTGAACTCAATCGATATGAGAAAAAAGCCGACCCTATAAAAGCTTGGTCATACGATTTTTTAATCGATTTTAGTTTATTTTGAAAAGTTGTCAAAAGCGTCACATTTATTTATATTGCGGAAATTTCCAACGGTCAAAAAAATATCAACGCCGGCGTAATGGTTGCTAAGAGGGGGTGGTTGCTAACTTAGTCGCAAAGAATAAATAGCCGTCCTTTTAACGACTTGCCCTGCAGAAGAATTTATTTTCAACCAAATTAATTTTACAAATTTGAAAATTCTGGGATGAGTATTTCGGTACCAACTGTATATCTTATTGTTGACGAAAAAGTCTGGGATAGTATAAAAATCTAAAAAAATCCTGGGAGGAACCAACTGTATAAATTATATATGTATTTTTAAAAAGTATTGGATGGATTATTTACTCTTGTGTTGTCAGAGGTATTTTTAAAAATTCCTATGGTAAAAAAAAATTAAAGTTAGGTGGATTATCCCAGCACTCAATGCCATATAATCATATAAAAAAATACCCAACCGTTATTTTTGGTCACCACCGGGAATTGAACCCGAGACCCTCGAATAACAAAGCAATTACGCTATACTTACTGTGCCAACGAGAGGGGTTCAAAATACGGTTAGTCGGAAAATACATGATTTTTAGTAGAAACTTTGAAAATAAGTTTTCAATATTTCCCAACGTTGATCAATCGTATATAGCGACTTGTTTCGTTCACTGGGAATATAATACTTAATTTTGTTGTTTGTTTGGGGTCGTTGCTAATAAATGAAACTTTGGTTGAAGTATAACACGTATGATACTTCACACCTTTTGGTTAAACCTGTATAGTCATAAAATACAAGTACAAGTATATAGCATTTGGATCACGAATTTACCCATAATTCATTAGAACCGTACCCAACCGCACCACATTCCATGTTATCGTTTATTTTATAAATAATAACATTACATGACCTGTCATCTTTAAAAAAAAAAAATTCTTGCAAAAACTAAAATCCATTATAATTCCTTTCAAATTATAAGCATTTGTTTGTGTACACAAAGTATATATAAATGACATACATGAAACATTAAACATGAAAGCATTTATGTAGTCCACATATTATACAAATCAACATAAAATATAATTTTTAATTTAATTTAATTATTATTTTTAATAAAGAATATTATTATTTAATTGAAATGAATATTAACCCTATCGTCGTTGTTATTGGCCCCCGAGATACCACATGTCCTAAATCCTTCTTTGATCATTTTGAAATTCATACTTCACCAATCGTATGTGTGTATATATATTTGACACATATTTAATTATGTATATTTATGTTTATATAATTTATCAATGTCATATAGCACACAGTGTACAATATACATATTATACATAAACGTAATATTTAATTTGATTACTATATATGTATTTGAATGATGATTAGAATTTCAAATTATGGATTGTGCTGTTTGCAATAAATTTAGATTCGAAGAATTCCAAATGGCTTTGGATGAGGTTGTAATAAGTTTTCGACGAATTAGTTAGCATCTATACACGTGCTTAGATAATTAAATATTTTGTAGATGAAGTTAGCACGAAATTACTAGGGGCATTTCTTACCCAAATTGTATAATTCCTATCCAGTATTTTAAGCTTATGTGCGTTGTCCTCAGAAATCTAAGAAATTTAAGCAAAATTCAAAACAATTTATTTAGAAAAATTGATTTATTTTGCTGCAATAGAATTTTCTTAGGGCTATGTTCAACGTTTCTTTCTCGGGACTTTCTGTTTTCATTTATTTTCGAAGTGATTCAGATTCAAGATATTGAAATTTTAAAGTGATCTTGACCTGCGGTTTAAGTTTATGATATTTTTAAACATTTTACTTGAAAACTTGTATTTCGGTGTAACAACAGTTTTAAGTAAAATATCTACCAGCTGCTCGCTTCCATCATAGTCACTAAGTATGTAAGACTGGATAGATTTAAAGCACAGTTTGTATATATAGGCTGACCAGGTTTTTCGAACGTAAAATAGTAAATTTAACAAACTTTAAATATTGTACAAACAATTATTTCAGATCATGCAGTACAGCTACAGGCAATTATTTCACTCATTATAAAATCAGACTCCGATTTTGAGCCAAATTAATCTTTCAACACGATGTTTTATCAATTAGAAATCAAACCGATAAAGTGATCAATATATTATATATTTTCAAAAACATTGAAATGCGGCATTTCAAGCTATAAAAATTTCAAAATTCAATAAAACGAACTGAAATTTTATTAGACGAGTACATTCGAAATTATTATTATTTTTTTTAACCTTTATCTCCAATTTAGGAGCATAGGGCGTCTACTAGGTGGGACCATCTAATTCTATTGGCTGCTAAGTTTTCCTGTTAGTCCCCATTGGGCGATTTGTGGTCCATTTTCCGCATGAGACTATCTAATACTACTATAGGAACAGTAGTGGGGAGAGTGCGCATCCCTGTCTTACTCCATTGCTGTTGTAATATGCATCACTTGGCGGGCTCTTGTATTGAACTCGGTTACCTGCATCATGGTACATCTCTTGTACGAGTTCGATAATCTTATTTGGGATTGCCATTTCACAAAGTGTCTTCCATATTGCGTTTCTATGTATTGTTTCGAATGCACGCTCAAAGTCCACGAAGAGGAGGTATAGTGGGGAGTTCCATTCATTGGACTGTTCAATGATGGTGCGGATCGTATTTATATGGTCAGTGCAACTACGTCCCAGTCTGAAGCCAGCTTGTTCTTTCCTCAATTTCGAATTGATCGTAGGTTCTATCGAGGGTTATCATTGCTAGCACCTTTATAGTTGTATTGTTGTGATATGCCTCGCCAATTTTTACATTCTCTTAGGTCTTCTTTCTTTGGAATCATTATGGTCAATCCCTCTTTCCATTTATGTGGTATTTTACCGAAATTCCATATTGCCGTTATGATCGGTGTTAGAGTCTTCACAGTTGTAGATGTGTCACCTTTAAATATTTCGGATGGTATATGTTATCTATTCCAGCGGCTTTGTTATTCTTCATTTTCTCAATGATACTGCTAGCTTCCTGTTCCGTTGGTTGATGGGTGTTGATTGTTTCGTTAAGAGCATTATTGGGTAATTCGAAGTTTTCTGTGCTGTTTGCGATTTCCTCTCCGAAATATTCTTTCCATCTCTTTTACTGTCCCGCATCTGTTGTTAGGATTTGACCATTCTTATCTCTTATAGGTGGTATATTGGTGTATTTTCCTGTGACCTTTCGTACGCATTGGTGTAGGGTGCGCATATTTCTGGTTGCTGCTGCCTCTTCGGCATCCTTGAGAATATTTTCAGTGTATTTTCTATAATCATTTCTTGCCATCTTTTTTACTTGTCTTGCCGTGTCTTCATATTTCCTTCTCACCTCCGGTGTATTTTGCTGGTTCATTTGCAGTTTAAGCTGTCGACGTTCTTCAATTTTCTCCCATATGCTGTCGCTTATCCATGGTTTGCGACTGTATTCTTTGTACCCGAGTGTGTTCGCAGCAATTTCGATATAGGCTCTTCAATTTGCTTCCATCGGTCTTCTATAATGGTGGCACTGTTGGTTGCTAGATTGCATTCGAGCGCTTCACTGAAAATCTGCCTTGTATCGGGATCGTTTAGCCTTTCGATGTTGAATTTTCGTCTGTTCGTCTTAGTGCATCTCATAGCTACAGGTTTGATTTTGAACTGTAAAATTACCAAGTGATGGTCGCTGTGAATGTCTGCACCTCTCATTGCTCGGACGTCTTGTAATGATGTGAGAAATTTCTTGTTGATCATTATATGGTATATTTGGTTTCTTGTTCTGCCATCAGGTGATGTTCATGTTTTTTTTTTTTTTTTTTTTTTTTTTAAAAGGTACATAGACACTCTTTTGGTCCATAGCCTTACCTTACATTCACACAACATTCATTCAAACCATTCATTTATCCCATTCACACAAGTACAGTATACCATCTGCGCATTGCATAGCTCCATGTCACCCTGTACAGTGACATGAAAGATGGGTCGGCCCATGAGTTCTACATTCCAACAGAGGGTCATAGATGTTTTCAATTTAATCACCGATCGTAATCGGGAGATGAAAAATCCTTTTTGCATCCCGCCTCTGTTGGGATTCGAACCCGGTACCTCCCGATCCAAACATCGCAGCTTTAACCACTGCGCTATTTGCTCGGTCGCAATGTTCATGTTTACTTGTGTATATTCTTGTGTGGAAATTTACTACGAAATTATACGAAAAGTAATTAAACCAAATTTTTAAAATTTAATTTTTTTCTTTTGTATATTTACATAAATGTTTTAAACTTCCAAAATATTTCAAAATTTCAAAAATTTAAGATTTATTAAATTTTATTATTTAAATATTTTTTAAATTAAAGAAATTTTTAAAATTTAAATTTATTTTGAAAATCTTTAATATTGTTTTTAGGTAAAATTCAATTTCAAATTTATTTAACGAATTACAAATCGAAATTCGATTTTATAAATTTGGCAATTTTAAATTTTAGAAACGTTGCGAATAAAAAAAAAATCAATAGTTGATCGAACTGCATCGAACTGTCGATTTTAGAAATTCCAATTTTGAACCGGAAAAATGGAAATAAATAAATAATAAATTTTAAAATTTGAAAGTTTGCTAATCTGGGTGGAAGATTTCGTTCAAAAAATTTCTGAAACCGCAAGAAAAATGTTTTAGAATTTTAAATTTATGATTTAAGATTTCATAATTTTGAATTTTTTAATTTACTTTGAGATTCAGAAGAAAATCGCTTATTGATAAAAAAAAATTTACATAAAAAATCGTTTTAAATGATATTTTAGAAAATCCGAAGTCAAAAGCATTGCTTATTTCGTTCAACTGTTTGTCCATTCATTGGTTGACAGGTTCATTCTCACCATACACCGTGCGATGTTGGTCCAATTGAATTAAATTATTCTGACGAGTGAAAAATCTTGGTTGGGATGTGAAGTAAGATGTTTTCCATACGGTGAGCCAATGTGTCCCAGCAGCACCTTTCCTATCATTGAATCACCAAGTTATTTTCTTAAGTTATTCAGTGTCGCATTTTATATTTTGAGTCATTTAATGTCCGTTAACTCCCATGATCACCGCTTAATAAATCCCAACATGGCTTTGTCAATTATTATGTCGATGTGCTTATTGAATGTTAAATTGTCTGCCAATGTAACCCCCAAATTTCGAATTTCAACTGTTGTACATAGAACTACGTTGTTAATATGATATTCGGATTGCAAGCAAGGGGCTTTTCTTTCGAAAGAATGACGGTCTAAATCATCTTGCAGTGCAGATGTATCTTCATTCCTTCTGATTACTTTGAATATTTACATGTCGTCAGCATCAGCACATCAGACTTTTGGATAACATTCGTTATATCATTAATGAAAACGATGAAAATCCATGGTCCCAGATGATAGCCCTGCAAAACTTCAGAATGTGCGGTAATTGGTCTAGATCTTACACCACCAATTTCGATATATTGTTGTCTACCTACTAAGATATGATGAAATCCATTTCACAAATGCATTAGAGAATCCAAACTTCGACAAGTTTTGAATAACTTTTACATGATCGATCGTGTCAAAAGCTTTACTGAAATCTGATCTTCCAGGGAGGAAGCCGTATTGAGCTATTGTTTATTGATGTTATATTGTAATGTCACGATATAATTTTTGTATTTTAGTTCAAAATACTCGTCGTACAAGCCGTTGATTTTCTGGAATGATCTTCTATTGTCTCCTGTATCGTTGTTTCTCATTTTGTTGTATGCTTTGTTCTTCCTATCAAAGTGATAAGAGTATAGTCCTGGCCATGAATTCCAAACGATGATTCACTTCGATATTCTGGACAGGGGAACATGCTTTTCAAACAAGCGAAAAATTAGGTCATAGTAATGTGCGACATTCCTGCCAAAGTCATTTGAATACAATTCGTCCAACCAGATGACGATATCGAAGCAGTTCTTCAACTCAGTTACTTTAGCTTTCTTGAAGTTGTAGCGAATATCCAGTAAAGGATAAGGTCAAGGTATCTACCGTGCGTGTTAGGAATTTTTTTAATTGGATTCAAATTATAATTAAGAATGGATTCTATGAAATATATTTCCGGTTCGGATGTAACGTTGAAAGGAATATTGCAAGTAATATCGGGATCGAAACACCAGGAAATATTAGGAAGATTGAAATCACCTGGGATGAGAAATATGTCTGACGGATTACTTAAATTATTTAGTTCGTTTAAAACTTTACAAAAATTTATGTATTTGTCAGAGGGATGAGACATAAGCTGTCACTAACTATATATTAATTTTAGTCAAACATAATTTTACGCAAACCATATTCCAATCCTGACTGGGAGACAGCCACAGTTTGGGTTGGGATAGATGATTTGACCGCAATTAAAACTCCTCCTGCTGAAATTTTAGGGCTTGCATATGCTGATCTGCCACAACGATGAACAATATAATTGTTTGGGGAAAAATTTGTGCTCAAGATGTTGATGTTGAATAATGGCTAGCAATATTATTCCATTATCGGATAACCCAAAAACTGTTATGCAATTGTTAACTCGAATTTTTTTGTAGACAGTTGAATTTTTACAAACCGGATTATTATGTACATATGTATGTAATTGTTTTATGCAGATGGACTCCACATCAACCCCTACGAGTAAATGTTACGGGCAAAAAAAAGATTTTTTTTTTCTAAACTGTAAACTGAATACATTTTGGTTTTGCAATATTATTGATCGAGACTCCAAAAGCTGGTTTAAGTCGATCGAAGTCCACCACAAAATATTTTCTGAATCGTCAAATTACCTTATGTGGGCCTTCGTACGGGAATGTCAGATTAGTACGAATTTTATCTACTCTGATAAAAACGAACTAATATTTACCAGCAATTTTGGAATAAATATATCGTTTTTCAGAGCATGTTGTAGCGCAGCTGGAACTAAATTGCACATAGTATGTCGTAGGTGTTTAATAACCTGATCGCAGTCTGCTGGTTGTTGATCTGGTGCTTCGAAAATAAGAAAAAAATCGCCTGGTAGTTTTAGTGGTTGTCCATAAATTAGTTTTGCCGGGGAAACATTTAATATTATCTTTGGGTGTAGCTCTTAGGCCAAGAAGAAATATTGACATCGGCGAACTCCAATTTATCGTATCGCCTCTCGCTCTTAGAGATGAAAATTCCAATTTAAGCTGTTCTCAGAATTAACGGAGCATCTAGGCACACATCGAATTTGGGCAACTCCTTATAACCCGCAATCCAACGGAGTGGGACGTTGTCATCGCCAACTAAAAGGCGATGACAACGTCCCACTCCGTTGGATTGCGGGTTATAAGGAGTTGCCCAAATTCGATGTGTGCCTAGATGCTCCGTTAATTCTGAGAACAGCTTAAATTGGAATTTTCTGCCTTGATCTGTAGTAATGTTTATTCAGGTACCCAAAATCTTGATTGATAAGTTTTTGCAACAGTTGCGGCAATAATATCTGGCCATTTAGTGAAACGACCTACAGCAGTTGAATGTTTGCATATGCATTTGATAGAGGAAGTGGTTCAACGATGTCCAAATGAATGTATTCATAACGACCAAAAGGATGTTTAAATTATCCTAATTCCGATTTCGTGTGCCTTTGAATTTTAGATCTTTGGCATGAAAGACATGACTTTGATGATAGGCCAAAAGTAACGATTCGTTTTTAATTTTCTAGTTGTGAGACGACTGGAACTAGAAAGTAATTTCTGAAGTTCCTGGCTAGTATCGCTTCTTTTTATTTTGGAGCTTATTAAGGTTAGGTGTAAATCGTAAATTCTCTATAAAATGCTGAATATTTCGATCGACTGGTTGTAACTTTTTGGAGAAATATGCTAGAGGCTCCCTACATCCATTTTTGAGTTGCTTCAAATTCCGATATGGCTCCAACTGTTTCCTCCGATGGGAATATTCCCTTAGGGGTAATTTTAGGGGTAAAAAACACCGAAAATGCATTTTGAAGTTTTAATATTGATACCAAAATCGGCAAGCCTTTTAAACAGTATAGTTGCAAATTTGGTTTGTGCTGTTCTTCTGATTTCGAAGCTACAAGAAAATCATGTATGTATACAAACACGAAATCCAGTCCTCTAACTATTTTGTTCATGAAGCTTTGAAATGTCTGAGCAGCGTTGCGTAGACCGAAAGGCATTCGAGTTAATTCGAATAAGCCAAACGGAATGGTAATCAATATCTTCTGTAGCAACAGGTATTAAATGATTAAAGGTCATAGAGAAATGTTGTATGTAGGGTATGAGGTAACGGTTTGGAACAGTAACGGTGTTTAGTACCACAAAGTCTCCAATCAAGTTGTTCCTTGTTTCTAACCAAATATGCAAAGGACTAGACACTGAAGAACACGATGGTTGGCATTTTCCAAATTCCACCATACTCCTCGGAGACCACACTGAATAGATTAGTTTCGTATCAATTAATTGAGTCCACAACTGCATATCGCATGCTAAATCATAATTCTTTAATAAATTTTTACTATTAAAATCGATTTTAACGACGCTTTGGAGATAATGCAGATTAAAAAGATTTTTTTTTTTAAAGTGTAGATTAAAATTCATTGAAAGCGCAATTCTATAAACTTGTCGTCCCTCCGTATCACATTGATCCTAATGATATTTAAAAAAATAAATTAAAATTGGACGGATTACTTCACCACTCAATGCCACTAATATGGGCCCACGGTGTAATACCCGGACAAACACATATACTTACACATTAAAAACACCCAATCGTGAATTTTAGTCACCACTGTAGTTTTAATTTAATTTATTAAATCACTCTAGGAATTGTCTATATTATCGACGTAATCTACGTTGTCGACGGGTTGTCGATACGTCGACGTAGAAAACAATAACTGACGCGTAAATGCCCATTCCTGGTTTCGGAGGAGTGCGACCACAAACACCGTGACACGAGATTTTTATATTTTAGATAATAAATTAAATTTTATAAAAACTAAAATTTCGACATCAAGTTTTGGTCAACTGTGCCTGGCACTCTCATAGTAAAACACACGATCAAATTTTTAGCATTGATGCAAGACAATATTAAATTATGTCATATCGATATCAAATTGTGTCCGTGCTATATATAGGGTTACAATTTTGTAGTTTCAAATTAATATGTTGATCGTTCATAAAATAAAATGTGAATTCTTCAAATCTGTACTATTAACGATGCAAACAAAAAGCATAGACGATAAATCTCTCGAGTTATAAAACTTGATGGTACATTATGTTTGTATGGTATAACGACTTGATTTCGGCGAAACAATTCCATCGAATAAAATATTCATAAAAACTTGCTTCAAACTTATAAATGTACATATATAGTATTTTGTGTGCATTTCCACGTTCCAGTTTATATCCCCATTTATAAAACCATAGCGCAAAAAGGACCTTATTATCCTCGAATAACACTAATAATAAAAATAAAGGAAATTGCAGAGTGGAAATAAAATAAAAGAAAATTTTGGTGTGTGCGGCCATAAATTTTACAGCTCGCACATTTCATTTTTGTTTTTTGTTTCATTGGCCATAAAGATGCTGTATATACGAGTATATATATACTTTGCGATTTATTTGGGCTGGCAAAATCTACGGAAGCAAAAATTGTATATACATTATTATATACCTATACTTATACAATATTATTATGTAATGTATGTTGTACATATATATGTATGTATGTATGTAAGAATTGGATGTTGATTTTTTTTATGCTGATTTAAATTTATTAGTTTTGTTGTACCCGCGCATAAAATCACGGCTCAACGAATGTATATAGCGCGTCGTCATATTTAACGTAATTATTTCCGAACCAGTTTATTCGGTTTATGTCCACCGGTATTGTATATGTATATATATGAATGCGGAGGGGTAATACGCGTATGGTGATATACTATATAAAAATATCATAAAATTTGATTATCATAAAAATGTCATTAGAAGATCTAAAAACGATAAAACGAAAAGTAAAGTAAAAATTATCACTTCTTTAAAATCTTAAATAATAATACAGCGCATATACATATATACTAGTATATAAGGCTTATATATTATAATAACGAGGGAGCGTGAGATTTGATGCCAAAATGTCGTTTGCTTTTGCGGAATCCTTGGAAAATCGGCAGTGAAAATCCATATAAAATGAAGAAGTAAAACCGTTAATTTTATTTCTTTAAACTTTAAATACGCCATAAAATTTTTGTTTCTTATTTATTCTGTGTGTATACGTCTATATTACATAAAAATAAAAAAAATAAGACGAAAAGTATTAAGAAAATACGGATTGAATGAATTTAAAGAGATAAGACAATTTAATGGATATTTGGAATAATGATAAGATTTAAAAAATAAAAATAAAAACGTAAAGTATTGTTGATTAGTAGTGGGTGGTGCGTGGCGATGTAATATTATATATAGATATATATGTATATATGTATATTGGGGCGTAGGTGATAATTAATTTATAGAAAGCTAGCGTATTTTCTATATACATTTAATTTTATTTTCCAAGGAATTTTTAATTGAAAATTGAAAATTTTAAGGTCACCTCCGCACTGTACGAGAAATGGTATACGCGAAGAGTAATAAAAATAAAATAAATTTAAAATATTATTTACAGACGTTCCTATATACAATTATTCAAACGGCTTAATGGCATTTAAGATGTGTAATTAAATTATTGTTGGCCTGTCTTAAATTCGTATTTATATACCGCAGCTGTATTTATTTTAATTGTGCGATTATATACGAACATTAAATTACATTGAGTATATACATATATAGTGATTTATAATATACCAGATTCAATTTATAGTTTAGTTTATAAGTTTGTATTCAGAACCCTAACTTCTCTAATGTTCACATTTTTTTTTTAAATTTTCTACTTTTAAAATGAAATCTCTCCACGACCTATTTTAAATGAAGAATTTACAGCCAGTCGAGATTTGATAACCAATGCTAGGTTCAAATGAGGGGGTGGGGAAGCTCTCACTGGTTCACCGGCTGGTAAGTGGGAAATAAAATACCACTTGTGGACCAAAATGCGGCTTCAAACAGCGTTTGTTCCTCATGTAGGGGAAGGATACCTCGATAAAAAAAACAACATGAGCGGGAGTGAATTGGAAATTTTCCGATGCAGGGACTCGGAAACCCAGTACCAGCGACTGTCAGGAGTGAGCGAGTGGGCTTCCAATCGTCGAAATCCAACAACCACAATACTGAAAAAGAGACCATATTCGGTAAATTGCATAATCACGGTTCATTAAATTCGTTCCAAAGAAGACTAAATATAGGAAGATCACCTATAAAAGAAGAAAATAGCAACTCGTCAGCTGATCAAGCCGATGCTTCTTCTAATGCCAGAAGTTAGCGAGAAAATGAAAACCTAAAAGAGAAATTCAACTGATGATGACATTTTGCTCATATTATGAGCTCGTTTGCCATTGTTGTGTTACGTATTTAGCCTGCTACTCAACGCTACCGCAATTAAAATCCAACTAACTAACTAGCAGAGAGTGTCTAGACTATTACTGAATAGTCTAGACAGATCTAATTTATTACAGTTTACATTAATGGCGCAGTGTCACTCAAATAGAGATGTCGCCACGATCTAACATTACCCCCTACCTAATCCTGATTCGTCCCGAACAGGATCCAATTCATCTTTTCTTTAGAGCGCTAATCGTTTCAAAACCTTCAATTTTCCTCGCTCTCATTTCTTAATCTGGTAGACCACGACGTTTATCTTTGCGATAATATGATTAGCATCAATATATAATCAACTATATTTATACATAAACGGGATTTTTAAAAAGTATTTTTAATTTAGTGGAAATTGGATTGATTTTCCTATGTTAGGTTGATACTGATCCAACACTGTAGGAAAATTTAAGTAATTTCTAATATACACTTGTATTCAAATATGTTTAATCCAATGTATTTTCGAAAATCTAACTCTAAAGTAGACAATTTGGTTCAAAACCACGATATACACATAATTATTTGTTGTTTTATTTTAGGATAAACTTCAGAGTTATAAAGATAAACGTGTTAAAAATGATTAATTAATCTATACTAAGCAGAAGTGCAAAACTAAGCAGAAGTGCAAAAATGTATCCTTTTTTTAGTTCCTACTTTATATTAAACTTTATTAGGGATTATGTGGATAATTGTAGTTACATAAATATATATTAAATTGTCAACAGTTGTCATCAAAAAAATTTTTAGGTTTTTGTTTAGTGCGGCATAGGGTGCTTAACTGCATACTTGAAACGTTGGTGCGCGATAAATACAGCAAAATGTGATAAATCGTTGGCTGATGGAATACTTTACTTAATAAATTCTAGCAACATCATTAAATACGAATAGGTTGTATTTAATACCTAGAATGTATAATCAAATTCAACGGACATTTTATTACTAAACAAAAATTATTTTCTTACCTGCATACACGTTTCAACATTTAATTTAGCAAAACTACCAACATTTAGCTCTGGTGAGCGTTGTGCTTGCAATAACATTAATACCACAAGTTTTTGGTAACGGACTGGTAGTAAATACCATTTCATGCCATAAATAATCTCCAAAGCCTTGTCATTCTGAAATAATTGCGAGAAATATAATTACATTTACGTCTACTTGATTATATTTCTGATCTACTTACTTGAACGGTTACAACTGTTCCTAACATGCAATACTCAAGAAGTTGGAATAAAGCTGCCAATACCCAAAATGGTCCTATAATCCACTGATTCCATAGTATCAAGAATAAGGATATAGTTAAAGCCGTTTCACTCGTCACCAACTGTGCCAGACAAACATGTGCATATCCATCATCCAGCAATAAAATATACGAAATATAATCTTGATGGGCTTGAATACATTTATAAAACTGAGCCTGAATTGCTTGCAGATTTTCTGGTTGATTTTCTAGTAATGCGTCCAAATCCGCGAAACGAGATTTTAAAATGGCTATGTATCCAATTGTGTGCATCACCAAATACATAAATATAATGTCCGCCATAAGTATACTGAAGGGACCTACAATAGCTAGGAAACTTTGATTGATGATATTACATGCGTATCCGATTGGTGTATGCCAATCAATAAATGGAAATTGAATTGGAAATATTGTAGTCAAAACATCGTATTGCATCCACATAAAAATTGGAATTATCAAATAAGACAACCCAACACCATAATATGCAGCGGAAAAAAACTCAAATAAGATGGCGCAATAGAAACACAATCGTTTGAGAGTTGGTGCGATTACGGGATGATCCTGATATTTCATATGTAAATCGCTTATAATTTTAAAAATTTGTAAATAATATTTGCTCAAAATAATGGCGGTGTACATTTTATGAAGGCCCTGCAATGAAGGAATTTATTTTAAGTATTATAAATATGCAAGCTTTCGATAAATATAAAAATACTCACTTGGTAAATAGCAGCCACTAGAATAGCAGCTTCTAGTTTAACACTAATTGACTCGTCCGAAAATAGCATGAAGATGAAGCATAAAATCAACGAGTGTGTTGAGAAAATCAATATAAAAGTTCGCGCACCAATGCTGTAATCAGGCACTAAAACATCCAGACCAATAACTGTAAGAATTCTCCTTATTAGATTTGTTATATATCGGTTGGCTTGCACGTTTGTACAGTCCTTGATTTTGTTATGCGGTAGTAAACTTAAATTAATAAAGTTCATCGCGACAATTTATTTTAGATGTCGATCTCACTTGTTAAATGTTTCGCGAAATTATGATTAATCGGAACAATTGCATTTCGCTTTTATATATTGGCGTATTGGTTTGTTGTGTATGTGATTCACCCAATTAAACATTAACACTAATATATCAGGTGAAAATAGTTATATTTTATTTACAGGTGCGAACGATTGTGTGCCACGCTAATAATATATATATAGGGAACAACGAGTATTGTGTAAACTATTCCAACTGTACAATAGAATAGTGAGAAATGCATAGAAAATATCATAAATAATTTCTTACCTAATTTTCCATTATTCCGTTCATAAATCAAGGATTAGGAGAATGGTAAAATTGGTGGAGTGAGTTTCTAGGAGCAGACATTGGTTTGGTTTCTATTATTCCTATACGAACTAAACGCAAATTAATACACTTTGACGAGTACTTTCAAAAAATTTAATAGTTATGATCCGTATGGGTGGTCGGATTCTTCTTGTTATAAGAAATACAGAGATGTTCTTAACTGAATTTGTGAAATGGGTAAATTTGCCATTCTAAATGATTGAATCTCTACATTTCTAACAGTGCAAATCACACAAAACTCTGGCAGAGCCGTGCGGTTATTAATACTTGAGGTGTTGCTTGAAGGCATCAAATTAATAGCTGTGGGGTGGCATTAATATTATGCATTTTTTCCACCATAAAGGTCAAAGAAATACGGAAAATATTAATTTTTCATGCCTCACCCACTTCGTACTTCTATATTTTGCTACACCTTGATTTATGAACGGAATACCGTGGAAAGTATATGTAATCTATCGATTCGCGACTAATAATGTGTTTTATAACAATTTGGTCAGTAATTATTCATAATGTTTTCTATGCATTCCGCACTATTCCATTATTCATTTCATTTAGCGGTGTAGAAATTTTCTATGTCAAACCACAAATAAAATTATATCTGGAGATTCAAACGCGTGAAAGACATCAGACCGCTTTTTGTTGTTGTATTTAAATACAACACACTTTTTGTATGAAGTGTTTGAATTCTGAATATTAACGATTTTTCCCATCGCCTTTCTCCACTGATTTCATCTAATCAGTTAATCCGGTTAGTCTCGTACAAAAAAAAAAGTCACCACAACACCGATTCGGTGTTCCATACAATCTCACCGATATAGGATATTCCAAGATGTGATCCGTTCGAACTATCATGGTTTGATCAGATAAATATATTTTGGTATAATACATTTTGCACCGGATAAAACACATTTTAACCAATTTTTCAGCAAAATACTATTTTAAACTGAAATTAAAAGTATATATTGTATACGTTAACACCAAAGTTTATTTAAAAGTATCTAAAATTGCCTTTCCAAGAGAGCTATTACACGTGAAAATCTGACAAGAAACACTTAAGATACACAAATTGAAAGATGTCTACGTTCGAGTTTCCGACGAAAGGAATTATAACGGAACTGCGCGTATTTTGAGCCCTCCATACCAATTTTTTGTCTGTTTCGCATGGAATGGCTGCATACATAAAGCCAAACACGAGCCCTTGTTAACATGCAATCCACAATTTAATTTGAAAACCTATTCAGTTGGTAATGTTTATTTGAGTACTTCAGGAGTAATAATTTTAACATATGAGCCAAATTCAAAACACTTTGACATTTTTCGATTGATAGATTTTTCGAGCTTTTCTTTTAAATTTGCCCATGGTTGTCTAACGTTAACAAACCGAGACTCTCAATTAATGATAAATAAAATATATCATCCACACCTGCCATGAAAATTAAAAACTACCTCTGACAACACCACCGTAGAAAACCCACCCCCCACTTAAAAAATATTTAATTTATGCAGTTGATGAACTCAGAAATTTACACAGTTAATCTGGCTATAAACCTGTTTGACGTCCTGGACATTTCTCATCTTAATATTATTTTGGAGTCGGTATATTGGCTACCTCTGAGCCAGCTTTGAATAATTACTGCTTTTATACACCCACGTGTATACATACACGGGCATTAAGAATTTTTCTTAGCAAAATAAACATAAAAACTTAATAATAAAATGACCTATTCACATTTGGCTGGTAGCTTTTAGTGTTAGCTATGTAGTGTGTTAAAAAAGACACACTGCATTGTTGTTGTTTTATGAATAAGGAAGTTCACACTGACAAAAAAAATTTCACTTAAACCACAATATAGTCAATTAAAAAAAATCACTAAACAATATTTTTTTGCGGAAAACAATTGTTTCACAACAAACACAATCTAATCGTATATATTAAAAAACCACCGTTCAATTTAAAATCACCAAAATATACAATTTTGTAAAAAATGGTTTTTCTTCACTTCAAACACACACTATACAAGCCAATTTTAAAGCGTCAATTTTTCACTTAAAAAATCACCGAAATATAAAAGTTTGAACACAATATTTTTTTGTAAACACACGAAAACATTCACAGCGCGTTTATCCAACATTGAAACGCAAATAAAATCACGAATTTTTTTAAATGACTTACGCCGCCATGTTGTCAGATGCGCGAAAAAGAACGAAAATGAAACATCGGAGTATAATACCTTATATACCGGGTGTTTCTTTTAAACTGAGACGATCAAATATCTCGAAAAATAGCCACTCTACGGAAAAAATGTCCATAATCAAAATTTAATCATACCGCGGGGGAAATACATTAGTGCAAAAAAAATAGTCCCCCACCCTCGCTTTGTAGGTGGGGCGGGGGTAACTTTTAAACTAAGATAGGAAGCCATATTTTTTATTGCAGATACGGATTCTACGACTAAAAGTACGTATGATTTGAATGAAATGTTTTGTTCGGTTCATGATAGATGGCGTTGTAATCGACAAAATTCTATTTTTTCAATTTCTCCTTCTTAAAACACACGCATTCGATTCTGCAATACGTTTGAAATAAAAAACATCACGTTTTCATTGGAAATACTCGAAATTCGTCATCAAAACAATTTATTCAGTTTTGTAAATCTAAAATAAGTGTTCAAAATGATGGCCTGCGACTTCAATGCACTTATTAATCCGCATTTCAAATGATTGTACACAACTGAGAAATGTGTCTGGTTGAATTTCAGCACACGCATTTCTGATTCGCTCAATCATGCTCTCACGTGTTGTTGGTTTTTGTGTGTAAACTTTGTTTTTGAGGTAGTTCCACAAAAAAAAATCTGGCGCAGTAAGATCTGGTGAACTGGCGGGCCAATTTATCGGACCAGCTCTACTGATCCAGCGACCATTGAAATCACGATCAAGTATTTCACGTGCCATCAACGAATAGTGTGCAGGACAACCATCATGTTGAAACCACATGTTCCGTCTCACTTCTAAGCTCAAATTTTCAAGTAATATTGGCAGTTCATTTTCCAAAATGTTTCGGTACATTTGACCATTCAAGTTGCCTTCAATAATGTGGGAGCCTATGAGTTTGTTGCCAATTATTCCACACCACACGTTGACAGTCCAAGGACGCTGATGTTCAACTTGACGAAGCCAGTGCGGATTTGTAACACTCCAATAATGCATGTTGCGTCGATTAACCGTTCCATGGTTTGTAAAAGACGATTCGTCGGGGAACATTACGCAACGAAAAAAATTGGGGTTTTGTTGTATTTGTTCACGTGCCCATTGACAAAAAGTTACCCGATTTTGGAAATCAACGCCATGAAGATCTTGGTGTAAAGACACATGATATGGATGATACTTGTGCCGTTTTAAAATTCTCCAAACACTGGTGAGGGGCAATCCGGAATCGCGAACCATTTCTCGTGTACTAATATGATGATTATGAGCCACTGCTGCCAATACAGCAATTTCATTATTTTCTCCAGTGACTGTTGCTCTACGGGTCCTCTTTTTCGGTTGAACATTTCCATCAGTAATAAATTGTTTGATAGTACGGCCAAATGAAGCACGTGAACGAATCCTATCCGGAAAACGTTGAGCGTAAATAGCAACAGCATTTTCAAGATTTCTGCCAGCTTCTCCATAAACCAGAACCATTTCAATTTTCTCTGGCACAGTTAAACGCTCCATTCTAAAGTATTTTGTCGTTTATTTTGCAATTACGAAAAACATAAAGATAAGAAATAACACAAACGTTAAATGTGATTTACAAAACTGAATAAATTGTTTTGATGACGAATTTCGAGTGAAAACGTGATGTTTTTTATTTCAAACGTATTGCAGAATCGAATGCGTGTGTTCTAAGAAGGAGAAATTGAAAAAATTGAATTTCGTCGATTACAACGCCATCTATTATGAACCGAACAAAATTTTTCATTCAAATCATACGTACTTTTAGTCGTAGAATCCGTATCTGCAATAAAAAATATGGCTTCCTATCTTAGTTTAAAAGTTATCCCCGCCCCACCTACAAAGCGGAGGTGGGGACTATTTTTTTTGCCCTAATGTATTTCCCCCGCGGTATGATTAAATTTTGATTATGGACATTTCTTCCGTAGAGTGGCTATTTTTCGAGATGTTTGATCGCCTCAGTTTAAAAGAAACACCCAGTATGTGTACTGTGACTCACTCACTGACTTCTCCTACTACTTCTAGAAGTAGAAAGAAGTTTGATTCGATGGGTGATTGTGCTGATGAAATCATTACAAAAAACATAATTTCTAAAAATAGAACAAATGTGGTAATAATCTAATATGAAACCGCACAAAAAAATGGGTTTGAAACATTATGCCAAAATATACTGAAATATAGGAGAATACGGCAATACGCCACCATTTTGCTCATTCAGCTGGTCACTAGAAAAAAATAATTTAATTACGCAATAGCTAAAAGCTCGACACTGTGTACCTCCCTCGCTGTAGAATCTCAAATTAAACAACAAATTTTGAATACCATAAGCCATAACATGTAACTGTATAATTTAAAAAAAATTAAAGCTCTAAAAACTTTTCAAAAATCTTAAAATTATGGAACTTTCCACCTTTGGAGAAATTTAAAATTAAAGAAACATTTTATTCAAGATCTAAGGTGTTGTAAGCTTAAATATTTAATTCATGATATATGATTAGTATAATTTCCAGTAAAATATGAAAGCTCGTGTTAAGCTTTTGCCCAAATTTTAAATTTATTAAAAGGATATTGAATTTTCAAGAAGCTGACTAAAGAACTGCTTAAAGCTCGATTAAAGCTTGATGTAAATTTATGTAATACATAAATATGTAGGATGCGGTTCTAAAACTAAAATACGAAATTAAAATCAGAAAAACCAGTAAAGTGGATTGGCTCATAAAACCTAGACGTATATTTTTAAATTATGTGTGATCTTGAAAAACTTATCAATAAATGACTGAAAAAGCTCGACCAAAGCCCCAATATAATTTAAATTAAAAATAAATTAAAAACCTGCTGAGTTCACTGAAATTTCAGGAAGCTTTCAATCAGAATACTATAATTGGTCAAATAATTAAACAGTTAAAATTAATTAGTGGATTAAAGCTCAACAAGATTTTCAACTAGAACTGACATTTCAAATTATTACAAGATAATATTTTGCCAAGTGGTCTCTGCCAGCTTCCTTATATAAATGGGGCCCAATTTCTCTAATAACAGCTCCACTATAGTGTCCTTAAGTTAAGATATTGTATTTAAGAGAGATGTTCATCTCTTAATCTGTTTACAATTGGCAGAGTTAAGAGAATCTCTAGTTTGAACAACTTCAATTTCAATTCCAAATTTATCAAACAGATTATGTCAGTAAACGTGTGAATTTTCCAACGAATGGTGTAACTTTATTAGGAACTATTTGTATAAATTTTTATAACATAAATAATTATTAACTTCTCAACAGTTGTAATCACTAACTTTTGTAGATTTAGTGCGGAATACGGTGGGCGCTTAATTGCATAATTGAAACGTTGGTCTGAGAGTTGTGAACGGCAATTGTGATATATTCCCTTAGATGATGGGATACTTTACTTGATGAATTCTAGCATCATCATTAAATACGAATAGGTTGCTTTTAATACCTAAAATGACACAATTAAATTAATTACAGGTTAAGAATAGATACACAAAAATCATTAATTTACTTGCATACACGTTCCAACATTTAATTTAGCAAAACTACCAACATTTAGCTCTGGTGAATTTTGTGCTCGTAATAACATTAATACTACAAGTTTTTGGTATCGAACTGGTAGTAAATACCATTTCATGCCATAAATAATCTCTAAAGCCCTGTCATTCTAGAAAATTCGAAAAAATTGTAATACTTTTACTGTGATTTTATTACCAACCTACTTACTTGAACGGTTACAATTGTTCCTAAAATGCAATACTCAAGTAGTTGGAATAAAGCTGCCAATGCCAGAAATGGTCCTATAATCCACTTGCTCCATAATGTCAAGAATAAGGATAATGTTAAACCAGTTTCAGTTGTCACCAGCTGTGCCAAACAAAGTTGTGAATACCCATCGTCCAGCAATAGAATATACGAAATATAATCTTGATGGGCTTGAATACATTCATAGAATTGTGTTTGAATTTTTTCAAAATCTTGTATTTCATTTTCTAGTAACGCATCCAACTGAGTAACACGACATTTCAGAATTGTTATATATCCAATTGTGTGAAGCACAAAATACATGAACAAAACGTCAGCAGTAAGTATACCGATTGGACCGACAATAGTTATAAAAATGTGATTAATCATATTAGATGCGTATCCGATTGGTGTATGCCAATCAATAAATGGATATTGAATTGGAAATGGTGTAGCCAACACATTGTATTTTTTCCAAATCACAATCGGAAATAACATATACGCCACCCCAACGCCATAATACAAAACGGAAAAAAGCTCAAGCAATATGGCGCAATAGAAACACAATCGTTTGAGAGTTGGTGCAATTATGGGATGATCCTGATATTTCAAATGTAATTCGCTCAGCATTTTAATAATTTTAAAATAGTATTTGCTCAAAAAAATTGTGGTGTACAATTTATGAACTCCCTGCGTCAGAGGAATATATTAGGTAATAAAATATGCAAGCTTTCAATAATGATATACTCACTTGATAAATAGCAGCTACTAAACAGAACGCTTCTAATTTAACACTAATCGCTACGTCCGTAAACAACATAAAGATGAAGGATAAAATCAACGAATGTGTTGTGAAAATCATTAGAAAAGTTCGCGCACCCACGCTGTAATCAGGATCGAGAATGTTCACCCCAATCAGTGTGAAAATTCTCTCTATTATATTTGTAAGATACCGGTTGGCTTGCACGTTTCTATAGTTCTTGATTTTCTTATGCGGTAAATTTAAAGTAATAATATCCATCGCGATCACCTTTTTCACTCCGAACCCACTAGGTAAATGTTTGGCGATATTATGAATAATCAGAACATATGCAGTTCGCTTTTATACAGCATTACTGCCGTATTGTTTTGGTTTTGCGCATAGTATTCACCTAATTTTAACACTACATATAAAATGGTAAGGTGAGTGGTACGTTACATATACATCTATGTATAAAGGAAACATTGAGCATTGTGTAAACTATTCCACCTGTTAAGCGAATTATTCTGTGTAAGTAAAAACTTATATACACATTACCGCGTGGGGGTTCGAAATTCAACCCGCCTTCTAAAATTTATTATTTACTATACCCATAGATTGTAAATACATTTCTCTAGTTCAACTATTAACTGAATAATAAATGGTGAGAAATGCATTTCGAACCAAATTATTTGATTATATACTTTCCGCTATTCCGTCCATAAATCAACGGTTAGAAAAATGGTAAAAGTTGTCGAATAGTTAGAATAATTGCGATTATTGATTCTCAAATAAAATTAATAATAATTTTGTCCTCATATACAGAATAATACAGCTTAATGAGCCCCGTATAACCCCATGGTATAAGGATGCAAGAACAAATATAGAAAAATCACCTATAAAAAAAACAGTAGCAACCCGAAAGCTGATCAAGCGGATGATTTTTATAATGCCAGAAGTGATGCCAGCGGAAATTTTACATTTCGAGTAGCTAAATCTGCGAAGCTAAACGAAGAAATCGAGCATCCAAAGCGAGAAACTGAGAATCTAAAATTGAATCGGGATTCAAAAGAACATAGCGAAATAGGAGGTATTGAACCAGTGAAATTCAACTATATCACTGATGAGGATAAATTAGATAGGGAGACGGACTGGATCCGACAGAAGAAAAAACAGTCCAGGAAATCAGTATAGAGGTTATCATTAACATTTAGAAAATTAATACTCTGGACTCACCATACTTATAGAATCTGATCTATAAAGTAGCCCTTATCAGAGCAAACATTAAAATGTGAATTTTATTCTGGTTACTATGACGAAGTTAAGATTCCGGACCTAATGGACTTTTATATAGCAAGAGGTATATCTCAGAACTACATCCACATTAAAAACAGCAATTTTCTAGTATCGGATCACTCACCGGTTATCATGACTGTCAGTGCAACGGTCATTCGAAGGGCAAAGTGCACCCAGATTGATCAATTCAAAAACAAACTGGGAACTCTTTCGTGAATTAATGTATGAAAAACTCAATCTCCAGGTACCGATAAGAAATACTCACCAGTTGGAAGACGAATTGGAACAACCAAATGAAAGAATAATATATGCTGCTTTGGCAAGCACCTCCATTATACAAAAGACGCACGTAAAACCGGAGAACAAAACAATTCTTAACAATTTATGTAACAGTCTCAAATGCCTTATTAAAAAAGTTATAAATGAATCAATCAACAGATATTTAGTTGGCCTAATTGATGAAAAAAATTCTGAAAATTTTTGGAAAGCGACAAAAGGACTCAAAAGACCCAAAATGCAAGTGTCTCCTCTTAAAAATGATGATGGGATCTGGGCGGGTGGTCCCAAAGAGAAGGCTGGTCTGTTTGCGGATGCATCTCTAGGAAACTACTTACTACCAAAATAAACTGCCTACGAAAGTAAAATGTCAATTCACAAGCAAGATGAGTGTGACATACGCCCAGTAACTCTCAGGGAATTAAAAGAAGAAGTGAAAAGTAACATGAATGTTAAAAAAGCCCCAGGGTGACTTGATTACTTGTCAAGGCTCTATACCTGATTTGTATTTGCAAAAGGATTGCTAGATGACTCAGTTGTAATAAAAAAAGAAAAAGAAACAAATAAGCCCACGGCACTAAAACATCTTTCTGCCTCAACTGTTGTTGGTGGAATGGTGAATAAAGCATTATAAATTTTATCAAATTGCGGTTGAAGATGTTCAAAATATAAAAGTAATCGCTCTAAATTAATATTTCTTCTTTCATTAATTCTTTTAATTTGTGAATGATAGGAGAGTTGTACTAGATCACAAGAATTGGTTTGGTCCTTTAATTTATGTACTAAAAATTCAAAAATTTTGGTCTACCTATTGCAAATTGCATTCTTTTCTACCTAACGCGAAATAACTCACAAACATATCATCAATTTTAAGATCCGTTAAAACTTTTTTAATAACTGTTTTCATTTTACCAATTCTTTGGGGTCTAGTTTTGGGGCCATTTTCGAAATATTGTAGCAATTTTTCGCGTTTTTTGCACGTCCGTAGACAGCTCTGCAACTACGTCTAATTCGATAATTTTTGAAGGTACCACTTCCTTCAATCGAGGTTTGCCATCTTGGTCTTCATCTGACCGATATTCTTGATTTGAATTTTCAATAGTTTGTTCGCTTTCTTTTTTAACTGCTAAATTTTGTTTTCGGATATAATTCTTTGTATAGAACATATACAACATGCAAGTGAATGTCATAGTGGGTATGGTAAATGCACAACAAACAACCCATTTTCTTCATGGCAGATGCACTGACCACAGCAACGACATGATTTTTTAAAATCTATATCATGTTCCCGTAGTTTAAATTAAGATTTACCATTTCAACAGCTTTTGTTGCAGGTATTGATGCTTCAATTCGTATCATTCCCAAATGATATTGAGAAATGTTAATATTAAATATTAAATTTTTCCATTCATCTAATGTTAAAGAGAAACCATCTCGAGTATTAATTTTAGACTTTTTCCTATTTTGAAGAGCTTTATGAATTAATAACAGCTTATTTAATGCCCTTTTCAGACAGTGGCGTTTTTAAGTCTTGAGCTTTCTATATCCACTTTAATTTCATTGCTACTGGCAAAAGTAGGAGAAGTAAAACAAAAGGAAGTAATATCATAGGTGGTATACTAGTCAGTGAACTGATTATTCCACCCTCTAAGAAGGCTGACCTATTTGATTCTGGGGAGTATCATTTATTGCATAAATTAATCAACGATTTTAATAGCTGCAAAAACCCATTTCAAAGGAGCTGCAGAAATAAAAGATCTCCTGAGACCCAGATGCCCCTTTAGCAGAAAAGATCTACAACAAAATACAAAAATAGGCTCACATGAGTGAAATAATCAGTCAACTACAATAACAAATCCACATCCGTAATAGCTATTGAAGGGATAAAATCCTACGAAGAGCTTTTTTCATATATTATAGCTACACGGATTCCAGAAGATAGCTTCTAAATTAAGCTAAATTACGATTCTGTAAAACTAAACGATAAAGACAGAGATAATCTAGATAGATTTTCCACCTTTAAAAAAAATCTAAACTGATACCTCGGTGTAAAAATTGTCAAGCTTATGAGTATACATACAACATACACATGTTTTTGGTTAAATTTATTACGAGAATGGTCGTTCTGTAAAAAAAACATTTCGTAATTTACGTGAGGGTTTTGATCAATATGAACGTCAGTCAGCTAGGCTTAGAATTCGCAGTATATGAACACCATCGTCCAGTTCGTACTCATGAAACAGTAACAACTGTAAGGGAACATGTTGTTTTTTTTCCACAAGACAGTGCCACATGTCACTCAAATTGTGAAATGCAGGCCTGTAATAGGAGCCGCGAAGGAAGTTAAATAAACATAAATGGCATAACAATTTCCAACATATAATTTTATAAATTTTATTGCGGGAATCAATAATCGCAATTACTCGGACTATTCCCCAACTTCTTACATTTTTCAAATGCTTGATTTATGAACGGAACACCGGAAAGTGTATAATCTAATAATTGTGTTAGAAATTATTCATTATGTTTCCTATATGGATTTCCCACCATTAATTATTCAGTTAATGTAGTTGGGACTGTAGAAATGTATATTCAATCTATATGTATGTGTATGGCTGAATTAATAAATTTTGAAGAGTGAGTTTTTGAACCCCCATACTATGGCTATGTACATACAATGTTCTTGTAAATTTTTTCTTACATAAACCAATTCGCTGTACACATATGGAATAGTTTACACAATACTGAATTTTCTCTATATACTCGTATATTATTACTGTATCACGCAATCATGTACCTGTAAATAAATTATAACTATTTGCACCATAACATATAGTGTTAAAATTAGGTGAATCATATGCATAACAAAGCAATACGGCAGCAACAGTGAATGTTTTATTCATTATAGAAGTTAATAACAGATCGCCAGACGAAATCCCCTACTAAATTCAAATTCTATCATTGGCGACCTATACATTTGTTAGTGGTCACTTATTTAGTTATTTTTGATCGTCTTGTCTTTAGTACAGTGGGAGATGAAGCGAAGACAATATGCTAATATTCATTGTAATTTAGCAGATGACTGGCTATGGTTCATTTCATCTAGAAAGGGCGAACTTGTATCGCATGCGAGAAAAACCATCTTTTGGTTACGACGCCCTATAATATTAGTGTTCATTGTTAGTTGACTTGAGTTAGACGGCCAAACTGTTTCTGGGATGTGTAAGAATGTAGAGCCATCAAACCATTCTGTTGTCTTGCATAATAGACTGGGAAGCCTACCTCGACTGATAATATCGGCTGGATTTTCGGATGTTGGTACATGATTTCATTGGCTTCCGTTAGTTAGATCTTGTATTTTGGGCAATCCCATTTGTAACAAAAGTGTCCGCCACAAATTCGTTATAAGCCTTTCGAAGTGCCTGGTTTTGATCAAACCTTCGCTCTAAATGGTGGAAACGTTTTATGGCTGTGTTCTGAGAGTTTCCTAACGTTAAGGGTTCTACTCGAAATGGGCAAGACCATGAAAACCATGGATCTGTGAAATGGCGGAATTCGAGTATTTGAAAAAAATGTTTCACATTCCTTTTCTTCGTACGTGTATTGGTTCGTTGGAGAGTCGTCTCTTTCCAGTTCACAGAATTGTTGAAATAGCTGCTTCAACGAAAGGTTTTGCACTGAAGAGACCATATTGCAATGAAATCTTGTTTGCAGCAAAATGAGTCCATCAGTAACGAGCCAACCGAAAGCTGTATTTTGCCATACTGGCATACTATCATTAAGTTTTATTGGTATTTCCGACATTAGTGAACAGTATAGTTCTGCTCCGATTAACATGTCTATTGGCTGTGGACAATTGAAATTAGGATCCGCTAGTTGTATATTGTGTGAAAGAGATCAACTGTTGATATCAATAAAGCTGCTTGGTTGATATCCACTTATTCTAGGCAATATGTATGTCTCAATTTTAATGGAGATTTGGCTGAGGAGAGACGTCATTTCCACAATCGTCCTTTCCTTAATAATTACTTCACAGCTGCCAATTCCTGCAACAGGGTTAAGGATACTAAAGCACTTAACTAATAATTTGTGACCCAACGTTTTTGTTCTAAAGTGAAATTGTGCCCCAGAATCTAGAAGAGGTCTGCATGCAACGGGTAAACCGTAATTGTCTATAACGTGTATTACGGCAGTAACCAGTATGACTCGTCATTGTGATTTAATGAACCTGCTTGATTCGATTTGAATAGAGCCAACCGATGCATGGCCACTGGTAATGTTTAATGGTTGGCTAATGAACCCTTGGCATTCAGGTTCAGACTGAGGAGTGCCACCATTAACATTTTGAATAGAACCCAACGTTGGATATTGATGTAAGTATGTATGGTATTTGGCTGAACACTGATGACATCTGGATCGCGAGCACGAATCCGACGTATGGGAACTATCAAACAACTTTCTGAATCTATACGAATAAACTTTATTTGTAGTGCTTGATAAAACTAGAAATGAGGTAAGATTCACAGCGGTGGTTGATGAAATGAGAGATGAAGTGGGATCCGCAATGGTTTCTGAAGAAACAAGAGATAACGCGTAGAAACTGTCTGACGATAGTAAGTTTCTGATTATTATTAGGCTTGCTAAGTAGATTGGCTGGTTGGTTTGTCTAAAAAGACCAAAAGTTCATTTAACATGGCTAATCTATTGTGTGGACATTCATCCTCCCATTTGGTTCTCGTAAATGTAAATGTAAAATTTCATTTTTTTGTACTTATTTGAATTTTAGCAGATGTTAAATTATATATTTCGAGTGGATTTCATTAAGTGAAATTCGAGAATATAGAATTCTATTATAAATTTGAACCTAACTTTTTAGTTGCACTGTATGAGTGAAAATATATTTCAATTTGGCTTAAATAAAATTTGAGTGCATTTTAAATTGAGTTAAAAATCGAACATTGAGTTAAATAAAATATTTTATCTTATTTGAAAGTTTGCATATAGAATATTTTTGAATTTGAATTATAATTGAACGTATATATAAGAATTTGGCTCAAGTTATAATTTCACTTTAGAGCAATACAATAATGTAAGATTATGCAAGTGTAACGAATTTAATTGAAAAGGATTTCGAAGCATTTAGTCACTACCGTGGAAAAGTATTTTGCCAATAGGCTCGTGAGCAATTACGATTCAACAGAGTTTTTTTTACGTTTTGCATTATTTGTTTGCCAAATCTGATTTTACACAGCACGCGGGGATATATAAATCAGCGTAACATGCTATATTGTTTAGAAATTAGTTTTTGGTGCGAGATTATAGATGACAAATTGGTTTGCCCTATTGTATTGCCGCGTCGACATTCCGTAGAGATCAAAACAGACCATATCGAAAACGTAGACAACGTCGATAATGTAATATGATTTTGCAAACTAGTCCTAAAACACGCGGTAATCAGATTTTTTTTAGAACGGTGGAGGCAATGATATTCAATGAATTACGTAACACACTTCTACTGAAGAGAAGAGTTAACAGCACTCGTTAAATTAAACCGATCGCAAAATGATTGTCACTCACACCACAGTCCAAGCGAAGTCTGCTTCATTAAGTATAATGACAAGAAAGCCCTTCGGCTACTTTTGCTTCACATATATCGCTGTGCGTTCTGGGAAGCACTATGGCTCAATGGCTATTGAATATGGGCTAGATTTTGAAAGGATCTTGCATCTTCCACAATTCGAAGCCAATAATAATGTTTTCCATTGACGCGGTGACCCCAACGAAAATCCACCATATAAAAAAGTAATCAACGTTGTCATTCATAAATTGTTTAACCATTACGTATAGATGCTCTTTTCATAGCTACAAATTCTCAAAGAACAATGACAACTTTAAGTTATGAGTTATCAGAAGTAATTTTGTCTCATAATTATTTTGGGAGCCACTTAGACGAGCACGGACGGACATACAAAGACCATGAATTAGAAAGGCAAAGTTTGAAAATTGCAGGCGATACTATCTCACAAATCTGGAGTAGTAAAATTTTTGATAACTATATTCAACAGTTGCTGAATATATGTCGAACCAGATCAAACTAAAAATTTATTTTGCTCTAAACCTGTTCAAACGAGCCAATATTGCACACAAATTGTTAAGTGTGATGATCAAAATTGCTGTGCAACACCTGGAAGTAGTTGCTTTACTGTAATAAACCAAAAATTTTTTTATGACCATCAATGTCGCATATTCGATCCGATATTGGAATAAAACCTGAAACGTCAAATCGTTGCCCATTGTTTTTATTAAACAATTTATGCTTATCATTTTGCAAAAGATCACGTTAAAAGTATCCACCGCATACATAAACGGTCATTGCCCTGCATGACGGATATAAAGCCGTTTAGTGGTTCCTCGAAATTTGGTACGATCTCTTACGATGAGGAGGGTGGGTTAAAAACTATATCGTTATAGTCTTTTGACCTATTAGTCTATCACCAACTTCTCTTACGGATTTACAAAAAATCGTCGACATATTAGAGATCAGAACTTACATAATTAGTAACATGTAAAATGCTTACAGAGGCGTTAAACCCTATGAAACTGCCTTGCATGAAAGATTCCTCAAAAATAAGCAAAACTCGGTAAATAGTCTCGGTACAATTTCCAAACTGGTCACGAATTGTAAACACTTTATTAATGGTGATGGTGGTGCCAGCACATTATGACCGGTTCCCAAATAACTCTAACTGGATCTGATCCAGTTCTCTATTATCTTTTATAACTATATACGAAAGTTATAAAGTACTATACGCTTTGAATGATCTATAAGGCCATAGAGTGGTTTATATGTATATATCATACAATATGTATGCCTGAGAAAGACGATGACTGCCTTTACTTTGTGTATAGTGGTCCGGTTTTCAATATTCTTCAGTTTCAGTTCTTCAAATGTGCAAAAAAATAAACAAAAAAAAATTTTCTTCGGAAATGTCAAAATTATTCTACGGTTACTATGAAAGTTTGGTTGCATCCAGTTTGCATAGTAGACGAGAAGCGGTTATGTCCCGTTTAAGAAAGTATAAATTTAAAACTTGTTTATTCAAACCCATTTCTTTTATTATGTTCTAGATTTGTTAGATTCTATATCAATTTGCATTTGGCATCGTTTCTAGTAGACAGATGTGCGGTGGAAAAAGTAAATTTTTTTGGGTCTGTTTCTCGGCTTTCATCTTTTGATTCTTGACACGAAGTATTTGTTTCTCTGTTTCGCTTAATGATTTTGTAATTTAGTATCTCATCTTTTTATATACAAGCTGAACAATTATTGAATCAGACGTTACTTAA
Source organism: Tipula unca (assembly GCA_951394425.1). NCBI lineage: Eukaryota > Metazoa > Arthropoda > Insecta > Diptera > Tipulidae > Tipula > Tipula unca. Next base: position 14,814,926 of record OX596381.1, on the reverse strand, counting down.
ATAAATTTGAAATTTAAAATCTAGGGCCGGACATAAATAATCATAAATAATCTTCAACTTCAATTTGGATCAAAACTTGATCTGGTGTTTACTCTGCATATCCATCGGCCTATAAGCGCATTGTAGTTATACTATCGAGCTACAAAGTTCATGAAAAACAGCCAATTTCATTGTAACCTTTTTGTGTAGAATTGTCCATCTAGTAAAATAAAATAACATTATTCTTCTCCAGAGGTGAATGTGCAGTTTCTATTACCAAGCCAAAAAGATAGTGTGCCCCCTGGTTTGAAATTTTGGGAAGCGTCATGTTTTTCAGACTATCGTACGACATTGTAAGCAAATCATCTCTTTCTACACTAAGGCTTTAAAAAAATGATTTTGCTCGAAGCTTGTAGATCATTTCGGTTGCAAGATGATTTTGCTTCTCAGCGTGTTCTTATAATTTTAGATAATGGAGAAAGGAGCTTTAAAGCCGATATTAAAGCAGGTGTTGAACGCAATGCCAAAGTAGTTCGATTTTACCATTTTGCTAATGTGGGATTCATTGTAGCATCGTCACATTCATGTTGATATAGAGAAGTTTGTCCGGTAAAACATTGCCGTTTTGCAACTCGGTATCGATAATAGTGGATTTCTAATGTCTTGTACCATTTCATGAAATTAATAATCGGTTTAGAATTCCGCGAGCTTTAATCTTCGTCTATTACCTTTGCGATTCTCAATTGGAGCTGCACCGGTTTTAATGTTATGGTTGCAAATATTTCGTAAAGCGATATATAAAGCAAATTGAAAAATGTTTTTGGGCAAACTTTAAAAAATTTGTTTGAACGCGTTTTGGTTTTTGAATTTGAGCGGAATTTTAGAAAGCGGAATACATTACCTTTGAGAACCATATTGATAAAAATTGTGTACATTCCAACGATTTGCTGGATAGAACTTTATTAGGAACTACATACATCTGTATAACTTTAGTAGCATAAATATTTATTAAATCAGTTGTTATCACAAATTTTTGTTTAGTGCAGAACAAGGTGTTTACATGAAACGATGGTGCGAGATAAATTTATCAAAGTCCCATAAAACGTTAGGTGCGTGAGTTGTGAACGGCAATTGTGATGTTGGTATTTCCTTAGATGATGAAATGATTTACTTGATGAATTCTAGCATCATCATTAAATACGAATAGGTTGCTTTTAATACCTAAAATGTCACAATTACATTAATTCCCGGCTTAGAACTTGAATACCAAAATCATTAATTTACTTGCATACACGTTCCAACATTTAATTTAGCAAAGCTACCAACACTCAGCTCTGGTGAGTTTTGAGCTCGTAATATCATTAATACTATGAGTTTTTGGTACCGAACTGGTAACAAATACCATTTCATGCCATAAATAATCTCCAAAGCCTTGTCGTTCTGAAAAATACGAAAAACATAAATTCATTTACTATGATTTTATTATCGATGTACTTACTTGAACGGTTACAACTGTTCCTAAAATGCAATACTCAAGGAGTTGAAATAAACCTGCTAATGCCATAAATGGTCCAATAATCCACTTACTCCATAATGTTAAGAATAAGGATAATGTTAAAAGTATTTCACTCGTCACCACCTGTGCCAGACAAAGTTGAGCATATCCATCGTCCAGCAATAGAATATACGAAATATAATCTTGATGGGCTTGAATGCATTCATAGAATTGTGGTTGAATTTTTTCCAAATCGTGCGTTTGATTTTCCAGTAAACGGTCCAATTGAGCAACGTGAAATTTCAAAATTGCTAGGTATCCAATTGTGTGAAGTACAAAGTACATGAATACAACGTCCGCCATAAGTAAACTGACGGGACCTACAATGGCTATGTAACTTTGATTGACGATATTAAATGCGTATCCGATTGGTGTATGCCAATCAATAAATGGAAATTGAACTGGAAATATTGTAGCCAACACATCGTATTGTATCCACATAAAAATTGGAATAATCAAATAAGCCACCCCAACGCCATAATACGCAGCAAAAAAAAACTCAAATAAGATGGCGCAATAGAAACACAATCGTTTGAGAGTTGGCGCGATTACGGGATGATCCTGATATTTCATATGTAAATCGCTTATAATTTTAAAAATGTTAAAATAATATTTGCTCAAAATAAGGGTGGTGTACATTTTATGAACTCCCTGCGTTAGAGCAATATATGTATTAGGTAATAAAAATATGCACGCTTTCAATAAATGTATATATATTTATACTCACTTGATAAATAGCAGCTACTAAACAAAACGCTTCTAATTTAACACTAATCGCCACATCCGTAAATAACATAAAGATGAAGGATAAAATCAACGAATGTGTGGTGAAAATCAATATAAAAGTTCGCGCACCCATGCGATAATCAGGGTTTAAAACATTCACTCCAATAATTGTAAGAACCCTCTGTAGGATCTTTGTAAAATATCGGTTGGCTTGCACGTTTGTATAGTCCTTGATTTTGTTATGCGGTAGTAAACTTAAATTGATAAAGTTCATCGCGACAACTTTTTACTGCGAACTTACTTGGTAAATGTTTGGCGAAATTATGAATAATCGGTACATTTGCAGTTCGCTTTTATATAGCATTACTGCAATTTTAACGAAAGTTGTGTAAACTATTCCATCTGTCCAACAACTCAGTCAATCTAGTAAATAAAACTTGTATATAATTACAGAATTTATAAACATATATGTAGGTAAAGAATGAGGTTTCGAAAATCCGCTCGCTAAATTTTCTTATACAATGTAACGTATGTCGATATCGAGAAATATTTCCACGGCTTGAAGTCAATAGATTATTTATTATATTTACGTTCCACTATTCTGTTGATAAATCGTAAACACAACGAGTAATGAAATATTAATTTTCTAGAATAGTTCGATAATAATTGGAGTTAATAATTCCTAACTGAATGCATAATTTATTTGACACTTCCTAGAAATTGTTTTGTTGCCTATTTTTTCCACTTTGTACGTTTGTCTGTGACGTGGTTTTAACTTAGGGCAAAGTAAATAGACCTTGAAAAGCGTAAAAAAATGCTATGGTTTAAAGATTTGTATGCGTTCGGATTCCAAAGATATCGAAGTGCAATGTTTTTAACTTTTCATATATCTGAGAATTTCTCTTGACATACTATTGAAATCAGCTGATGTAATATAATCAGGAATGTCCTCCAATTCGAGAGTGAAATTCTAAAATATTTTTAATACTTCACATACTCAAAATTTAAACTAGTTAAAGAATAATCAATTCATTGGAGACTATTGCACATTCATTTGATTCAAAATCAAGAAAATTCTGCCACAAATGATAAAATCCTATAAAAATATATAAATTTAGTTTTTCATGATTTCTATCCCTGTTTTGCACCATCTGGTGCATGTTATCTGCATTATTTGATACAATTCACTGTAAACCTCCAATAGAAGAACTTAGTTGAAATTTATTTTGAACAAAGTCCTTAAGCTAAATTAAGTTTCAAATCATCCAATATCACGATTATTTTGTAGTCCACCCACGATATTTCTGTCACCAGTTTTTTTTATATCAGCACAGTAAAGAATGTTTTGTCAAGATAGTTTTCAAAATCACCACTATGAAAAAAAAATTCCGAGTTATTTTCAATATTTGTACAGAAAAAGTCATGAAAAGCAAAGGAGTTAAACACGGATGCTCCATATCTCCCCGTTTATTTAATTTCATCCTGAATGAGGTTTTACTAACTGACTTCCTCTCATACTCGCCTAAGCAGATGACCTGATACTTATCGCACGAGACATCAGAGCATTAGAACTCATTCTGAATGAATTACTAGGTGCCTTAAACTCAGCGGGCTTAGAATTAAACCCCCATAAATGCATCGCTCTGATCCGAGATCACTCAGCATCATTTGTACCACTTTCAACCGTGTTGATACGATGCGATATTTGGGTACTTATTTAACCTCCAAGTTAAGTCAGCCTGTCACCATTCGTAATCGGTGTCATTAGGCGCTCTGAATAACTCATAATATGCAGAAATTCATTCATAGAAATCAAGTACTCTTTGAGAAGGTTATCTCCATGTACCGCTCCGTTATTTTCCCTGGATTGACATATGGTTTACAGACAGCTACTCTAATTTTTGCAAACCGACGTCGGCTAAAGAAATATGAGTTTATTTTTGTAAAGAAACTACTCCAGTTCTGTCCTTACCATCCTCGCTTGCATAAAATCAAGGACAAATTACATGGTTAGACTATTACCAAAAGAATCAAGGTACACCGAATTAATTATTGGGGACCCATCCATCATAGGAATCCCACCCACCTTCTTAGAGCTGCGCCCTCCTACATTCCCAGACCTAAAACGTTGGGACGCCCCTGTTATACCTGCGGAATAATTCACTAGGGCAGGATTAAAGTTACTTTGGTTTTATTTTACAAAAGGTGATTTGGCCTGATTTAATTGGGGATACGCCTATACCAAAAACGCATTGGAGCCTACCTCTTGGGTAATGGTGGAAACCGTATGAGCTATCCTACTTTCCAACACCCCTTAAATATTTGTTTACATTATAAATTAAGCATATATTTGAACAAATAGCAAATAACTTATAAAACCATAAGGGAAACTGCCACTGATTTGCGTATCACGATATAGCAGTTTATCGCAGTTAAGTTATTTTAACTAGATGGCACCACTGGCAAATAAACGCAATGTTATACCATTTTTTTTTTTTAAATGAAATACAAAAAATTAAACAAACAAAACCAAATTGACAAAATAACAGGTAATGAAAAATTAGTAATATAAATTATTCACAAACTTGACGTAACTCCATTACGTTTGACGTATTCCGATTCGTTTTCTTTACCATTTCTTTCCATTGGATTGGTATTGCAGTCCATATACATTTTGTTGTTGTTTTTTTCACTTATATTTTATTTATTTCAATATTTCTATTATTTACACCTTTATTTTAACACCAACCACACTGCTTTAACCCGTTTAGCACTATTAAAATAAATTATTTTATATTGGAGATCAAAAACGCACATCTGATCGATATGACAGTTTTTATCATCCAGATTATGTTTACCAATCATCAATTGATATGAAATTTCGAGGTAATAGATCCATCTTCGTTATGGTCAAGCAACAATCAAAATCCTATTATATAGCAAAAGAGTTAGTATAAATAGCGATCGAATACCAACATTAAACCACTTTTTGAATGTAAACCGGTTTCTGATACAATTGTGGATAACTTACATAACGAATCTGTTTGGTTTCTATCGGTTTTTGATAAAATTCAAAATTGTGTTTGTGTCATATGATATTTATATGATGTTGTGTTTTGATGAACTTTAAATGTAGTATTTTTCATTTTTCGGGAAACACGGTAGTGGTTAGGTATTGATTGAACAGCTTGCAGAGCAGATTTATCAAGCTACTCGCAATCATTTTTAATATAGAAGAGGGTAGATCATCCGGCCCACATCCATCTCTAAATTCCCTTACAGCTTATACAAGGTCCACTTCACATATGACAGGAGGAGTAATTAATGTATTGTTGTTTCTAATTTGATCAATGTATCCAATATTATCATGTGGTCGAAAGATTGATTGAAAAAATGCTACAAACATGTCTCCTATCTCTTTTGCGTTCAAAGAGCAGGTATTTTTATAAGTCGTGATTTCATTTCATTTTAGTATTTTTTAGCAGGTCATCAAATTATGACGGATGAATGTTCGGTGCTTTATTGAAAATAGGCACAATGAGTTCAAAGCCTTGGTGTAACATATTATAAAATTTGTCGACAATTTGCATTCACATTATCTGCATTCAAAATTTCACCCCTATTTACTAGGCGTAATTGCGGTTTCTTAAAGTTGTATTTCATTTGTTGCACATTTTCAGATATTTTGCAGCGTACAGTAAACAAATACAATGTCGAAAGATTTCTGGTTGACATCATTTACGACAAATGGATTCAGTGAGATCCAGGAACATTTGCAAATTATTGACAACCGAGGTAATTTGATTAAGATTGAAACCAGCTGTTAAATGGCAACTCATTCAAACTAAACGTTAAAAGCGGAGACAAATATAGAGAAGCAACTAGAATGTTAGGTGAAGATTTCTCTGTATGGTCAAAAATCTGAATGATTCTTGAATGTGTTTCAAACTACTTAAAACACAGAGGATTCAAAATCACTGGATCAGTTAATAGAGACACCTGGACATACTAACAAAATCTTTGATATCAAAAATATCTTAGGTTGTAATAAATATTACTTTCGTAAATTACGTGATGTTTTTTTTCGACATGGCCGTCAGTCAACAAAGCCCGGAATTCGCAAAATTGTTAAACATTTTGAAGAGACTGGGTCAGTTGCAGGTCGTAGAACATATGAACCCAACATGTTCACTTACAGTTGTTATTGTTTCACGAATCCGAACTGGACCATCGAATAGGGTTTCCATGTTGGGTTTTTAGTGGCAAAGAGTTTAGATGAAATTAATTTGGATGATCTTTAGTTTCTAGAAGACGGTGCCACATGTCACGCAAATTGTGAAAAATCGACTTATTGGCAACTAGGTTCGATGATCGCATAATTTCAAGAAATTCAAGACAACCAATATTAAGATATTATTCGAGCTGAAATTGAGGCCATTGTACTGCTTTTATTCGAAAAAATCATCGAAAATTTTGATCTTCGGATGCAGGCCTGTAATAGGAGCCGCGAAGGAAGTTAAATAAACATAAATGGCATAACAATTTTTGAATTTCCAACATACATAATTTTATAAATTTTATTGCGGGGATCAATAATCGCAATAACTCGAACTATTCCCCAACTTCTTACATTTTTCAAATGCTTGATTTATGAACGGAACACCGGAAAGTGTATAATCTAATAATTGTGTTAGAAATTATTCATTATGTTTCCTATATGGATTTCCCACCATTAATTATTCAGTTAATGTAGTTGGGACTGTAGAAATGTATATTCAATCTATATGTGTATGGCTGAATTAATAAATTTTGAAGAGTGAGTTTTTGAACCCCCATACTATGGCTATGTACATACAATGTTCTTGTAAATTTTTTCTTACATAAACCAATTCGCTGTACACATATGGAATAGTTTACACAATACTGTATTTTCTCTATATACTCGTATATTATTACTGTATCACGCAATCATGTACCTGTAAATAAATTATAACTATTTGCACTATAACATATAGTGTTAAAATTAGGTGGATCATATATGCGCAACAAAGAAATACGGCAGCGACTACGTTCCTACGATAATTTTAAAGGTAGTAACATCGGTTCAACCTAAAAACAAAATTCATTACGAAATCTTACCAAATCTAAAAAGAATCTATAGCAAATTATCAATGACCTTGAAACAGCTATACCTATAGAGAATTAAATTAATTCATTTTGTACAAATAAACATAATACTCCGCGAACGGGTTGAATTAAATTTTCAAAGGGAGAACGGAATTATGGATGCGACCTCCTACACGTAGGAGACCTTGGATGTCCAGGAATGGACTTAGAGAACGCAGACGACGCGTTTGGTGAACTTCTTTGTTTTTCCGCAGGTCCACATTACTAATAGTGTTGAAGCCAAACATAAAAATGCACTGTGCCCATGGATTACGTATGATATATGGCAACTCATCCGTAATAAAAATAAAATTTTGAAAAAATTTAAATTGAACAGATTTGTTTGCTCATACAATTAAAATTGAAAAAATATTTGGCACAAATACATTATTTTGATAAAAAGTTCATTGGCTCAAGTCAAATAGATTTGTGGAAAAATACGAGCAAATCTAGTGGTAATGATTCCCTCTTTTGTGATGGCCGCTTCGTTAATAACTCTATTGATATTGCTTACTTATTTACTAAACACTTTCTAAGGTTGGTAATTCAATTGGTGACTCAGTCAATTCTGACAGAGATATACATAAATTTAATACGATTCACAAGAACTTTAAATTCATGTACTTATCGTGATCAACTGAAGTATTTAACATTATCTGCTCATTAGATAACAGTAATGGTGGTGGTCCTGACAATGTAGGTAGTAATGAATTAAAAAAAAGAGCTTCCTGTTTTTCGAATGTTTTGTCGGATATATTTAATAAAATACTGAGAACTGGAGTTTATTCGAGCTGTTTAAAGGTTGCGAAAGATGTTCCACTTTTAAAAAATGATGATCGGGAAATATTAATAATTATAGACCGATCTCAACATGGTCTCGTTTGGTTGACTTCTTAAACAGTAACATTTCAGGAAGGGGATGAGTATGGAATTCGGGGTGTCACATTTGATGTACTGAAGAACTATTTACCAACAGAAAACAATATGTTATGTTTAATGGAGTATGCAGTGAAGCGTTAGAAATCAAATGTGGTGTTCCGTAGGGAAGTATTCTGGAGGCCACTTTTATTTCTTGTATTCATTAATGATATATCAAATTTACCGCGAATCGGTCAAGTTTGAATTTTTGCAGACGACCCTTCATTATTTTACGAAACTGAAGATCGATATGTGATAGTATCGAACATGATTTTGATGTTCTTTTGGAATACTTTAAATTTTTAGTGTTTCATTCACCACATAAATTAGGAAAGAGCTTACTTTCATTTCAAGTCTGTGATGTCGCTATTGAAAGAGTTAGTTCTTGTAAGAAAATTGCTCCAATTTTTGGGCTTCTTAAAAAAGTATAATTTTTTGTTCCTACGAACATTTGTTCACTCGCGAATTAATTATGGTATCCTATAGTATATGGCACTGCTTCTGAAACGAATGAATTCCAGATTGCTATACATATGTACAAAACTTTAAATATATTGTTATTATCCAATTTCAAATTTAGTAACGTTGTTCATAATTATTCAACTAGAACTTCCAATAATTTAGCTAAACATCAAATTAAAACTGAATTTGGGAGAAAATGTATTACATTCACAGGACCATTAATACAGAATACCAGATAAAATTAAAAAATCTGAATCGTTTTTAAAATTCAAGAATAACCTTAAAATATATTTTAAATCTATAATTGAATGGTACTTCTAATAATAATGGAGAAAGGAGCTTCACACCTAATATTAAAGCAGGTGTTGAACGCCATGCGAAAGTAGCTCGATTTTACCATTCTGCTAATGTGGGATTCATTGTTTTAAGCTTCTTCTATCACCACTACGTTTCTCTATTGGAGCTGCACCGGTTTTAATGTTATGGTTGCAAATATTTCGTAAAGCGATATACAAAGCAAATTTAAAAGTGTTTTTGGGTAAACTTTAAAAAATTAGTTTGGACGCGTTTTGGTTTTTGAATTTGAGTGGAATTTTAGAAAGCGGAATACATTACCTTTGACTACGAGAGAAGAGAACCATATTGATAAAAATTGTGTACATTCCAACGATTTGCTGGATAGAACTTTATTAGGAACTATATCTGTAAATGTTAAGTAGCATAAATATTTATTAAATCAGTAGTTATCACAAATTTTTGTTTAGTGCAGAACAAGGTGTTTACATGAAACGATGGTGCGAGATAAATATATCAAAGTCCCATAAAACGTTAGGTGCGTGAGTTGTGAACGGCAATTGTGATGTATGTATTTCCTCGGATGATGAAATGATTTACTTGATGAATTCTAGCATCATCATTAAATACGAATAGGTTGCTTTTAATACCTAAAATGTGACAATTACATTAATTCCCGGCTTAGAACTTGAATACCAAAATCATTAATTTACTTGCATACACGTTCCAACATTTAATTTAGCAAAACTACCAACACTCAGCTCTGGTGAGTTTTGAGCTCGTAATATCATTAATACTACGAGTTTTTGGTACCGAACTGGTAACAAATACCATTTCATGCCATAAATAATCTTCAAAGCCTTGTCGTTCTGGAAAATTCGAAAAATATAATTTTATTTACCATGATTTTATTATCGATCTACTTACTTGAACGGTTACAACTGTTCCTAAAATGCAATACTCAAGTAGTTGGAATAAACCTGCCAATGCCATAAATGGTCCAATAATCCACTTACTCCATAATGTTAAGAATAAGGATAATGTTAAAATTATTTCACTCGTCACCACCTGTGCCAAACAAAGTTGAGCATATCCATCGTCCAGCAATAGAATATACGAAATATAATCTTGATGGGCTTGAATACATTTATAGAACTGTGTTTGAATTTTTTCCAAATCTTGTTTTTGATTTTCCAGTAAACGGTCCAACTGAGCAACGCGACATTTCAATATTGCTAGATATCCAATTGTGTGAAGTACAAAATACATGAATATAACGTCCGCCATAAGTATACTGACGGGACCTAGAATGGCTATGTAACTTTGATTGACGATATTACATGCATATCCGATTGGTGTATGCCAATCAATAAATGGATATTGAATTGGAAATATTGTAGCCAGCACATGGTATTGCATCCACATAAAAATTGGAATTATCAAATAAGACAACCCAACACCATAATATGCAGCGGAAAAACACTCAAATAAGATGGCGCAATAGAAACACAATCGTTTGAGAGTTGGTGCGATTGCGGGATGATCCTGATATTTCATATGTAAATCGCTTATAATTTTAAAAATTTGTAAATAATATTTGCTCAAAATAATGGCGGTGTACATTTTATGAAGGCCCTGCATTAAAGAAATATATATTAAGTTATACAAATATGCAAGCTTTCGATAAATAAATATATGTATACTACTTACTTGATAAATGGCAAATACTAAACAAAGCGCTTCTAATTTAACACTAATCGCCACGTCCGTAAATAACATAAAGATGAAGGATAAAATCAACGAATGTGTTGTGAAAATCAATACAAAAGTTCGCGCACCCATGCGATAATCAGGGTTTAAGACATTCACCCCAATAATTGTAAGAACCCTCTGTAGGATCTTTGTAAAATATCGGTTGGCTTCCACGTTTGTATAGTCCTTGATTTTGTTATGCGGTAGTAAACTTAAATTGATAAAGTTCATCGCGACAACTTTTTACTGCGAACTTACTTGGTAAATGTTTGGCGAAATTATGAATAATCTGAACATTTGCAGTTCGCTTTTATATAGCATTACTGCAATTTCAACGAAAGTTGTGTAAACTATTCCATCTGTCCAACAACTCAGTCAATCTAGTAAATAAAACTTGTATATAATTACAGAATTTATAAACATACATACATGTACATATGTAGGTAAAGAATGGGGTTTCGTAAATCCGCTCGCTAAATTTTATTATGCAATGTAACGTATGTCGATATCGAGAAATATTTCCACGGCTTTAAGTCAATAGGTTATTTATTGTATTTACGTTCCACTATTCTGTTGATAAATCGAAAACACAAGCAATGAAATATTAATTTTTTAGAATAGTTCGATAATAGTTAGAGTTAATAGTGGCATAATGCATAATTTATTTGACACTTTGCAGATATTGTTTTGTTGCCTATTTTTTCCAATTTTATACGTTTGTCTGTGACCTGGTTTTAACTTGAAAAGTTTTTATCTGATTTTTATCAAATAAGAGCAGGCCAATAGACCGGAAAGCGTAAAACATTGCTATATGGTTTAAAAATTTGTATATGCGTCCAATTCGAGAGTGTAATTCTAAAATATTTATAATACTTCACATACTCCAAATGTAAATCAGTTAGAAAATAATCAATTCGTTAGAGGCTAATGCACTTGTATCTCTCTTTCTAACCACCTTTGATACTATTGGTATCTTGGATGGTTCACTATAAACCTCTAAGAAATTCAGTTTCAAATCATCCAAATCATTCGCAAATTATTTAGAATCCAAGAATAAATCTATACATTGGAAATCTCTATACATTGTGAAGTATGTGAAGTTAGAAAATTATCGGGAACAATACGGTGCTAACACTATAGAACATACCAATATCACTATTATTTTGTATTTCTCCCCGAAAAGATATTGGTGTCATCAGAGTTTCTTGATATCAGCCCAAAAAAGAAACTATTTTGTAAAGATACTGTTCAATATTACCACCATGACAAAAAAATCCGATTAGACCGTGTTAGATATTGATTAGCAAGCATCGATTGATTCTAAATTTCGAGGTAATAGATCCATCTTCCTTATGGGCAAGCAACAATAAAAATCCAATTGTAGGAAAAGAGTTAATATAAATACAGATCGAATACCAACATTAAGCCACTTTTTGAATATATCAGTTTTTGATAAAATTCAAATTGTGGATATATTACCAATCGATCGGTAAACCAAAATCCCAAACCTCTTTGGATCTAATCGTTTTTGATAAAACTTTAATTTTGGATACATTACCGATCAAATACCAACCTCACAAATCTGTTTTGCTTCTATCAGTTTTTGGATAATATTCAAATTGTGGATACATTACCGATCGAATGCCAACATCACCAATCTCTGTGGGTTTATCCGTTTTTGATGAAACTTTAACTGTAGGTACGTTAAAAACTATATCGTTATAGTCTTTTGGCCTATTAGTCTATCTCCAACTTTTTTAAAGCTTTACAACAAATCGTGGACATTGTTATTAGAGATCATAACTTACATAATTATCTCCCCAGTTAGTAACATGTAAAATGCTTACAGAGACAGTGTGTCCTGTGAAATTGCCGTACCACTAAGATGGAAAGATCTCTCAAAAATCAGTAAAATTCAATTCGTTAAATAGTCTCGTGACAATTTTCAAACTGGTCAAGGATTGTAAATACTTCATTAATGGTCATTGGAGTGCCAGCACATTGTGACCGGTTTCCAATTAACTCTATAACTATACACCAAGAAAGTTGTAAAGTAGTATCATGTAAAAGGTTTTCTTTCTCGGCCGGCAACCGTGAAACTGATGGAAAAATTTGATCTGTTGGGTCAAATTACAGATGTGAAGAATCGAAACTGTATGCGTTGCTCAAAAACAACTAAGAATATTGCTGCTGTAGCCCGTAGTGTTAAAGAAAACCCAGGTTGGTCGATTCCTCCTCGATCTTTGGAATTAGACATTCCTCAAAAGACATTACACCGTATTTTGCCTAATCTAAGTCATTAGTCGTAAGGCTTTTAAAGTTCAGGTAGCAAAAGAACTCAAGCCGGTCGATCACCATAAACGTTGTATCTTCGCTGATTGGGTCCTTCAAATGTATCAAAATGATCCGGATTTTCATCTAAAAATCATCTTCAGTGATAAGGTCCATTTTTACATCGGAGGCTACGTTAATATAAGCAGATTTGTCGCATTTGGGGCTCAGAAAATCCAAGAATGATTGTTGAAAAGGCTCTCCATCCTTAACGTGTCACTGTTTGGAGCGGTTTTCGGGCATGTAGTGTGAGGACCTTACTTTTTCGAAAATGAGGCTGGTGCAACTGTTACAGTGAATGGATTGCGCTACCGAGATATGATTAGTGATTTTTTATGGCCGGAATTGGAAAATATTGATGTGGACGTTTATTTTCAGCAAGACGGCGCTACGTGCCACACAAGCAACGAAACAATTTCAATTTTGTAAGAAATGTTTACTGACCGTGTTATTTCTCGAAGAGGTGATCACAATTGGCCAGCGAGATCTTGTGATTTAACACCTTTAGACTTTTTTCTTTGAGGCCACATGAAAGATAAGGTCTATGCCAATGTTCCACAATCGATTCAAGACCTTAAAGATGGAGTTCGTGAAGTTATCGAGGACATACATGGTCATGGAAAATTTCATGAAAAGAATATGGTCGTGCAAGCGTAGCAGTGGTGGCCATTTGGCTGATATCGTTTTCAAATATCAAAATGAACCCTCTTATGGAAACCCTTTAGTATATACAATAGAGGCTATACAGTGGGCGAAGAACTTTATTAGCCCAATTTAAGGTCACATATGTATGCCTTGAGGGAGACGATGGCTGCCTTTTTGTGTAGTTGTCCGGTTTTCAATATTGTTCGATTTCAGTTCTTCAACTAAAGGGTGTTTTTTAAGCCCAATAGAACTTGAGATTTTAAAATGTAACACAAAAAAATAAATTGAAATCAAAAATTTCTTTTATTTGAAAGATTAATACATGGCATTAATGTATGAAAATGATTTCGGGCATATGGGCAAAGCACGGTTCTTGACGAAACGTATTCTGGACGTCCAATTTTGGGCCACTTTTTCGAGTACTGCTGGCCTCCAAGGTGTCAATTGTTGCTGTTTTATCAGCATAAACCAGTGACTTCACGTAGACCCACAGGAAATAATCGAGAGGTGTCAAATCGCACGACATTGAAGGCCAATTGACAGGCCCATTTCTCGAAATCAACTTATCGCCAAATTTTGATTTTAATAAGACGATGGTGGTTGCGGTGGCCGTACGGCACGTATCACCATCCGTAACTGATACAGGCTTAAAAAAACACCCTTTATACTCGTATATGAGTCGCCACAAAAACACTAGAACAAATGTGCACTATAGAAAAAAATAGAAAATTTCTTCGGAAATGTCAAAATTCTGTTACTGTGAAAGTTTGGTTGTATCAGTTTGCATAGATGGCGAGAAGCGAGTTTATGTCCCTTTTCAGAAAGTATAAATTTAAAAGTAGTTCCTTCGAAACCATTTCTTTTATTACGATCTAAGTTTGTTGTAGATATAGCAGATGTGCGGTGGAAAAAGTTAATTTTTTGGGGTCTGTTTCTCGGGTTTCATCTTTTGATTTGTGACCCGACGAAATTTTTACTCTGTTTCGCTTAATGATTTTCTAATTTAGTATCTCATCTTTTTACAAGCTGAACAATTACTGAATCAGACGTTGGCTTAAAGAATTTTGAAATTTCTACTTTAAAATCTAGAACCGGACATAAATAATCTTCAACTTCAATTTGAACAAAAACTCAATCTGATGGAATGGACGAATGTCCAGGAACTGGGAATAGTAATTTCGGTCGCCAGCCAATACTCGAACTTACCCACCATTATTAAATTTTTAGTTTGGCCTAAAGTTAGTGTTATGCGCTATATAACATGTATACGTCAATATACCATTATTGATGACAACAGACTTTATAAGTTTACTAGTTTTAATTGTATTTTGCGTACTGACTATGCAATTCCAAGTTTTATATAAATGTTATAATAATAAATGCATAGTCAACATTTATTTTGTATATAACCAAACACGAAATAATAATAATTATGAGTTTTAACACAACTAACAACGTGTTTTAATAAAATAAATAACTGGTTAGGCCCCACCAGCGGTAACCTAATCCATTTATATTAAACTCAACAAATCATTTATCCCAACATCAACACCGAGATAAACATTGGTCCTTCGAGCCATAAAAAAAAGGGCTATCAAACAAAAGCTATACGGTGCACGCCATAAAATAACCGGCAATCAGTCCACGCCGTACAATATTCGGTGCGACAACACCACGTTCCACAATGAATTTGCCATACAAATCAGGTGCAGCTTCAGCCAAAAACGAGCGATCAGTGAAACGTGCCGTGCTTTCTAACTGATACACAACCATGGTGGATATCTTATTGCAGAATCATTTAGGAAATGTAGGACAGATAGCACAACTTATCTCTAATTACAAAAAGTACAGCGCAGAATGAAAAACTAAAAAGTATCTGGGGACCAGAATAGCAGCTTTAAAAAGATTGTACAATGAGGTACAAATCCAGATTAGTTGTAAATCCTAAATTAAAAAACATGGAGAGGATAATGATGCAAAACATGAATCTACATGAGCAAATAAGTATGGAAGCTTCTGAATGTAAATTATTTCGTAAATTATTTCGTAGAACAACATTACAAAACTCTTAACATTATTGGAAGATGAGCAACAATTATCAAAAGCGAAAACAATGGAGATTCGTCTACCACCAGTAGAAATCCCACATTTTCATGGGGACTACATGAATTGGGTAGTTCGCCGACACGTTTAAACAACTAGTTCATGATAACAACCAGCTTACCAATACACACAAAATGAACTACCTTCAAAGTCACGTAGAAGAGGCAGCCGGAAAACTATTGAACCACTTGGATCCAACGGGTAAAAATTACGAGGCAGTTTGGGAAATCCTGGAAAATCGGTATAACAACAGGAAGTTACTAGTAACTAGCCATGTAAATACGGTATTACATCTGCCAAACATCAACTCGGAGTCAGCAACAGCAGTAAAAAATCTTCATGACACGATGGTTGAAAATTTTATGCATTGAAGAACTTGGGCATTGATACTACAACCTGGAACGCAATACTAATTCCAATAGTATTGAACAAATTGGACCTTGAGACACATCGTTTGTACCAAGTAAATTTAGAGAATACTCGGGATATTCAACATACGAGTGAATTTCTAGAGTTCCTAGAAAGCCGTTTCCAATCGATAGAAGCAACCAACATATCAGCAAGGGGATTTCAATCACACGACCTAACGAAGTGTGCCATTTTTGTGAAAATGCCAGTGCTAGAAAGATCCAACTTAGGAAACAACTTATGCAGAATTTGTTTAATTGCCTCACATGGCAAGTGTATGAGTAAGGAAATCTGCGTGGTTTGTATGGGGAATCATAATACGTTACTACATACAAGGGAAGTTAAAACTTCACTACATACTGGCAACTAGTCATATTGGATATGCACTACAATTATGCACATTAATAGATCGAGGATCACAGTCATCGTTTATCACCCAAGCAGCAGCCGAGTTACTAAACTTACAAAAAATTCGTGTTGATTTACAAGTCAGTGGGATTGGGGGAATAAAGACCACTAATATAAAATATAAGGTGTACGTAACAATATCACCACATTACTCATCGGATTTCCAGCATGTGGCTTAGAGAGGCTTTTATCCTACCAAAATCGTCTCCCAACTGAACCAATAAGGGGAGCCAACAACAGCCCATGGAGAGAAGTAATATTAGCAGATCCGAACTACGAGACACCACACACGATAATAAAGGCCGCGCCAGATCATCCAGTAGCTCAAAGAACGGAATTAGGATGGATTCTTATGGGAATGACCAAAACACAACCAACAGAAAAGTCAGTATCTTCAACCCTGATATTTCATAATAAACTTGATTTGGAGCTGCGTACATTTTGGGAAATTGAAGAAATTTTGGTATCCATCGGCCACTAAGCGAATTGTAGTTATACCATCGCGATATACAAACTTTGTTAAAAACAGCTGATGCGCATTTCATTATAACCTTTTGGCGGAATTTTTTGGCCTTTTTGAATTTGAGTGGAGTTTTAGAAACCGGAATACATTACCTTTGATTACAAGGGAAGAGCACCATATTGATAAAAATTAATTAAATTTAACAAACAGATTATATAAGTGCGTGTGTACATTTACAACGATTTGTTGGATAGAACTTTATTAGGAACTACATATATCTGTGTATAACTTTAGTAGCATAAATATTTATTAAATCAGTTGTTATCACAAACTTTTGTAGATTTTTGTTTAGTGCGGAACAAGGTGTTTACTTGAAACGATGGTGCGCGATAAGTACATCAAAGTCCCATAAATCGTTAGGTGCGTGAGTTGTGAACGGCAATTGTGATGTATTTCCTTAGATGATGAAATGATTTACTTGATGAATTCTAGCATCATCATTAAATAGGAATAGGTTGCTTTTAATACCTAAAATGTACAATTATATATTAATTACAGGTGTAGAATATTAACTTATAAATCATTAATTTACCTGCATACATGTTGCGACATTTAATTTAGCAAAACTACCAACATTCAGCTCTGGTGAGTTTTGAGCTCGTAATATCATTAATACTACGAGTTTTTGGTGCCGAACTGGTAACAAATACCATTTCATGCCATAAATAATCTCCAAAGCCTTGTCGTTCTGGAAAATTCGAAAAATATAATTTCATTTACCATGATTTTATTACCGATCTATACAAACTTGAACGGTTACAACTGTTCCTAAAATGCAATACTCAAGTAGTTGGAATAAACCTGCCACTGCCAGAAAAGGTCCACTAATCCACTTACTCCATAATGTTAAGAATAAGGATAATGTTAAAACTATTTCACTCGTCACCACCTGTGCCAAACAAAGTTGAGCATATCCATCGTCCAGCAATAGAATATACGAAATATAACCTTGATGGGCTTGAATACATTTATAGAATTGTGTTTGAATTTTTTTCAAATCTTGTGTTTCATTTTCTAGTAAACGGTCCAATTGAGCAACGCGACATTTCAAAATTGCTAGATATCCAATCGTGTGAAGTACAAAATACATGAATATAACGTCCGCCGCAAGTAAACTGACGGGACCTACAATAGGTATGATACATTGACTGACCATATTACATGCGTATCCGATTGGTGTATGCCAATCAATAAATGGAAATTGAACTGGAAATATTGTAGCCAACACATCGTATTGTATCCACATAAAAATTGGAATTATCAAATAAGACAACCCAACACCATAATATGCAGCGGAAAAACACTCAAATAATATGGCGCAATAGAAACACAATCGTTTGAGAGTTGGTGCGATTACGGGATGATCCTGATATTTCATATGTAAATCGCTTATAATTTTAAAAATTTGTAAATAATATTTGCTCAAAATAATGGCGGTGTACATTTTATGAAGGCCCTGGATTGTATGAAAATATTTTAAGTATTATAAATATGCGAGCATTCGCGAAATAAATATATGGTGAAAAATACGTGAAATCGCAAATTTTTGGAAGTCATGTTTTAATTTTGTGATTTTGAATGTCTTGAATGTATAGTACTAGGTAAAAAAAAATTTTGGTAGAACTGGATTTTTTGTTGTTGTTGCTTATGATACAGAGGGTGAAATATTTGTTAATTTGTTGAAAATGGTGATGCATTTATGCAAATATAAAAAAAAGTATTTATCCGAAAAATACAAAATATGGCTCGTTTTAAAGATAAAAAAATAAGGATTTAGAAATTATTACAAAAATAGTACCGTCTTTAAGTTTTTCACTTTCAAAATAGCCGGAAAAATAGTTTTTCTCACTTTTCCGGAAAAATAATATTTTTATTTTATTTTATGCGCCATTCAATTCTATAAAACATATCAACATTTTATTGTGTGTATTATTTTTCATTTTCTTGCAAAACACGTTTTAATACCACAACCTACTCCATTTCTGCATATAAAAATCAAATTTTATTCTTTATTTAATTTTCAATTTTGTTTTTACCAAAACAAATTTATTCTTGGTGTTTCTAAATTTTATTTTCACTCCAAAATACCATTATCTTGCAAAATACGACTAAATAAGTCCATCCACTGTTTATATTTAGGCAAAATTAATTTTAAAACAAAAATTATTGGTAAAAAATATTTTATTAAAAATTAACTTACTAATTTAAAGAATTACATTAAGCTGGGGAACGAATCAGCGATGAACTAAAACAATCAGTGATAGATTATTATAACGATGATGAAGTCAGTAGGATAATGTTTGAAAATATCGATTGAGTAACTATTGAAAAGCTTAAAGTTCTGAAACGTCTAATGATAAGTACATTAGAGGAATCCTACGAGGGCTACAAGAATCTCTATCAGGACGATGAGTCGAAAAAAATTGGATTTTCCAAATTTTGCTTGCTCCGTCCTAAAAACTGTGTGCAACCAGGAAGCAGTGGAACGCATGCAGTGTGTCTTTGTACATTAAATACATCAAAATGTGAAATTATTCATTTATGGAACCAAAATAGAATCTGTTACAAGTGGAGAGATATCGAAATACCTAGATTGCATTTCATATAGATACATAATCTGAGCCTAAGCCGACATGTTATCTTCTAAAATGCAAGAATTGTCCAGGATTAAATTTATTTCGAGAATATTTGAGACACGCGTTTCTGGAAAAGGACTACGAGGATGCTAATTTATCATTCAGTCAATGGATTTCAACTGACAGATGCAATTTGTATTTGCAGATGATATTTACAGATGCAAAAGTATTCAAAACCGTCAGAAGAATTTTTGGATTACTTCATAAGGAAGCTGAAAAATCTGATTCCTCATTACTACATTTCACTTCAACTAACTAGCCATACGTAAAAAATATTCTGAAGCCTACAGAAGCATTTGTATCATGTGACTTTGCAGAAAATTATTCATTTATAAGCAAGCAACTATTCATCCATTTGTAATTTACAGAAATGTGAAATGGGAATGTGAATTGCAGCACTACAGCTTCATTCTTATATCCGATTGTCTTAGTCATGTCACAGTGGCAGTTCATCTATTCATCGAGAAAATGATTCAGTTCTTAAAAACTAAAATGCCAAGTATCACCAAAATTTATTATATAACTGATGGTGCTGTAACCCATTATAAAAATAAAAATTTTATGAATATAATTAACACACATAGAAGATTTCGGAGTCGAATGTGAATGGCATTTTCATGCCACTCGTGGAAAGGGAAGGAACTACTATCAAGAGAATACTATCACCATAACAAATGCAGCAGAATTGTTTAAATGGGCTAAAACTTTAAAAACTGATATGGTTTTTGAGTTTTATTCTGACATTGAATTTAACCCCAGAAAAACCCAACTTGCCAGTAGATAAACTGAAAACCATAAACGGAACTCGCGATTTCCATGTAGTTATTCCTTCAGGAGACGGTTACTCAAATTTTAAGAAATATTTTAATAGTGACGACCATGTTAGATTTAAAATGTAATTAAATATTTAAATTAGTAACTTAATTTTTAATAAAATATTGTTTACCAATAATTTTTGTTTTAAAATTAATTTTGCCTAAATATAAACAGTGGATGGACTTATTTAGTCGTATTTTGCAAGATAATGGTATTTTGGAGTGAAAATAAAATTTAGAAACACCAAGAATATATTTGTTTTGATAAAAACAAAATTGAAAATTAAATAAAGATTAAAATTTGATTTTTATATGCAGAAATGGAGTAGGTTGTGGTATTAAAACGTGTTTTACACACAATAAAATTTTGATATGTTTTATAGAATTGAAGGGCGCATAAAATAAAATAAAAAAATTATTTTTCCGGAAAAGTGAGAAAAACTATTTTTCCGGCTATTTTGAAAGTGAAAAACTTAAAGACGGTACTAATTTTGTAATAATTTCTTAATCCTTATTTTTTTATCTTTAAAACGAGCCATATTTTGTATTTTTCGGATAAATACTTTTTTTTTATATTTGCATAAATGCATCACCATTTTCAACAAATTAACAAATATTTCACCCTCTGTATCTTAAGCAACAACAACAACAAAAAATCCAGTGACTTCCGGTTCCATATGTTGAATTTGCGATTTCACGTACTTTTCACGATATGCATATACTCACTTGATAAATAACCATTACTAAACAGAACGCTTCTAATTTAACACTAATCGCCACGTCCGTAAATACCATAAAGATGAAGGATAAAATCAACGAATGTGTTGTGAAAATCAATATAAAAGTTCGCGCACCCATGCGATAATCAGGGTTTAAAACATTCACTCCAACAATTGTAAGGACCCTCTGTAGGATCTTTGTAAAATATCGGTTGGCTTGCACGTTTGTATAGTCCTTGATTTTGTTATGCGGTAGTAAACTTAAATTGATAAAGTTCATCGCGACAACTTTTTACTGCGAACTTACTTGTTAAATGTTTGGCGAAATTATGAATAATCGGAACATTTGCAGTTCGATTTTATATAGATGAAAGTTGTGTAAACTATTCCATCTATCCAACAACTCAGTCAATGTAGTAAATAAAACTAACTATATAATTACAGAATTTATAAACATACATACATGTACATATGTAGGTAAAGAATGGGGTTTCGTAAATCCGCTCGCTAAATTTTATTATGCAATGTAACGTATGTCGATATCGAGAAATATTTCCACGGCTTGAAGTCAATAGATTATTTATTATATTTACGTTCCACTATTCTGTTGATAAATCGTAAACACAACGAGTAATGAAATATTAATTTTCTAGAATAGTTCGATAATAATTGGAGTTAATAATTCCTAACTGAATGCATAATTTATTTGACACTTCCTAGAAATTGTTTTGTTGCCTATTTTTTCCACTTTGTACGTTTGTCTGTGACCTGGTTTTAACTTAGGGCAAGGTAAATAGACCTTGAAAAGCGTAAAAAAATGCTATGGTTTAAAGATTTGTATGCGTTCGGATTCCAAAGATATCGAAGTGCAATGTTTTTAACTTTTCATATATCTGAGAATTTCTCTTGACAGACTATTGAAATCAACTGATGTAATATAATCAGAAATGTCCTCCAATTCGAGAGTGTAATTCTAAAATATTTATAATACTTCACATACTCAAAATGTAAATCAGTTAGAAAATAATCAATTCATTGGAGACTATTGCAAATTAATTTTATTCAAAATCAAAAAATTTCTGCTACAAATGATAAAATCCTATAAAAATATATAAAATTTAGTTTTTCATGATTTCTATCCCTGTCTCGCACCATCTAGACCATGGCATCCGCATTATTTGATACTATTGGAGTCTTGGATGATTCACTGTAAACCTCCAATAGAGGATCTTAGTTTAAATTTAGTTTGAACAAGGTCCTAAAATTAAATTCAGTTTCAACTCATCCAACTGTAGTCAATCATTCGCAAATTATTTAGAATCCAAGAATAAATCTATACATTGGAAATCTCTGTACATTGTAAAGTATGTGAAATCCATGTGTTATCAGATTTTTTTGATATTAGCACAAACAAGAAAGTATTTTGTCAAGATACTGTTCAATATTACCACCATGAAAAAAAACCCGATCAGACCGTGTTAGATATTGATTAGAAAGCATAGATTGATACGAAATTTCGAGGTAATAGATCTATCTTCCTTATGGTCAAAAACATTAAAACTCCTATTATAGCAAAAGATTTAATATAAATACCGATCGAATACCAAAATTAAACCACTTTTTGAATGTATCATTGAAATTGTGGATACATTACCGATCGAATAGTAACATCAAAAATCTGTTTGGTTTCTACCAATTTTTGATAAAATTCAAATTGTAGATACATTTGCTGCGTTATTTTTTTAACAGAACTTCAAGTACTATGTCTGTTCTGTGTACGAAACCTGTGATAAAAAGTCGTGAATTAATTTTTTGACGTATGTTTGATAAGTATTCCCCTATATTCACGATTTTTTATTATGCTGTCCGAAATGTGTAATAAATCTCCCCACCTCATAAGTTTTTTCCCCACGTTTTATATGTCAATTTTAGTTTTCATAACCTCACATTTTTTGTGACAACTAATAAATTGCACAGAAAATTAAAAAAAATTAATATTAAAATAATGGATGCGATAATCCTTTTAATGTCACGTTTTTATTATGTATGTATAAATCATATGTTGCCCATGCGTACACAATTCGATAGCTGTCAAAAATTATCATAGTAATAGACTCGAATAATTTGGGTGTGTTCGCTATTATCAAGTAAATGTCAAATAATTAATTCACGATTTTTTATCACAGGTTTCGGACACAGTCTATATAGAACATCGGAAATAATACTGGGAAATTTTATTTAGTTTAACCAATATATTTAATTTAATTTGTATTTATTTGAATAAATTTCAACTTCTAAATAATACAGGTATCTTGATACCTATAAAACAATGAAAAATATTTGTTTAAAATATTTCCTTTTAAAATTTCCCTTTTTTTCGAGTTCGTGTACTATGAATTTATCGCGAACTTGAAAAAACCAATGTTTTATCCTGTTTTTATTTTATTTCGATAATAGTGAATTAGAATGTGTAGTTTAACATTAAATGTATCTTATTTATTGATAAAAAATTAAATTCATTTGGATTTCACTGAAAAAATGAGAAAATTCATATCCAGAACTTCATTCGAACACACATCAAAAATCTGTTTTGCTTCTATCAGTTTTTGATGGGTGGAGTCTAATAATTAGAATGAGAACAACTTAACTTTGGGACATTTGAACCACGGTCCAACATAACAAAGTTAATTTTTTTTTCATCTTTACACAACAAAAAAATGTTTATAAATTTTTTAGCTCTATTTGTGGCTTATTTTTTGAAGTTAATAAATATAATTAAAATAAATATTTAAATAAATAAATATTTTTAACTTACATGAACATTCACAACATACACAGATAATACATAATATATATTATGATGACAGCTACAAACAAAAATATTTATAGCTACTTTATGTTTCCATAAAGAGCTAAAACATCAATTGACCCACAAAAAGAGCTAAAATATAAATTTTTTTATCGTTTTGTTGGTATCATACTAGTACAATTTCAATTTTTTTTTAAAAATTAACTTTGTTAAGTTGGCCCGCGAGGTAAATGTAGAACAATTTCGTGCAGGCACCTTGAGTGGTTTAATTATTCTGATTTTATTGATTCAATTTTTCAAATAACATATAAATTACAATTCAGTCATTGTATTAGCAAATAATTGCACTAATATAGAATTGCCGAAGTGCAATTAATGCGGTGTCTTATTTATATGGTTGTTGTTGTTGTAAACACATAATTCAAAATCTAACTTTACAATTATTTCCTCACCGAAATGTTCTTACAGAGCTCTCACAATGCAAAAACTTTTTACTTTTTGCTTTTGCCGTTTGCCTTAAAAATTTTTTTAGCTCGCACAATGAATAAATAAAATTGTAAATTGAAGTTAACTTCAATATTGTTTATTTGTCAAAATCATTTGGTTTGGAAATTTTAGTGTAATATTAAATAAATATTACTGTCATATAAAATTTATAGGAGATTTTACTCCTCAAATTTACAAATGAGGACAGCACGGCGAGAGCAACATATGGATGAAGCTGAAATAAATGTGTTCATGGCATTGTATCATCGCAGATATAGAATATTTCCGCCATTTGATTTGGTTTTTTCATGTATATGAGACATTATAAATTTGCAGCCAAATTTTAGGAAATTATTGAATAAAAACTTTATTTATTTAATAATGATAATCGTGGATAATCTATGTCCATCAAATAATAATTTTGTTGTACATCCATATTTGACAAAGCAAATCAAAACAAATAAATTCTACAATTTTGACAATTTTGAAAGGTAGCTCACTTCATCTCATTATTCAAAAGATTTTCACCAACATAACAAACTATCATTTTTTTTGTTCTCAAAATGGACATTTGAACCACGGTCCAACATAACAAAGTTAATTTTTTTTTCATCTTTACACAACAAAAAAATGTTTATAAATTTTTTAGCTCTATTTGTGGCTTATTTTTTGAAGTTAATAAATATAATTAAAATAAATATTTAAATAAATAAATATTTTTAACTTACATGAACATTCACAACATACACAGATAATACATAATATATATTATGATGACAGCTACAAACAAAAATATTTATAGCTACTTTATGTTTCCATAAAGAGCTAAAACATCAATTGACCCACAAAAAGAGCTAAAATATAAATTTTTTTATCGTTTTGTTGGTATCATACTAGTACAATTTCAATTTTTTTTTAAAAATTAACTTTGTTAAGTTGGCCCGCGAGGTAAATGTAGAACAATTTCGTGCAGGCACCTTGAGTGGTTTAATTATTCTGATTTTATTGATTCAATTTTTCAAATAACATATAAATTACAATTCAGTCATTGTATTAGCAAATAATTGCACTAATATAGAATTGCCGAAGTGCAATTAATGCGGTGTCTTATTTATATGGTTGTTGTTGTTGTAAACACATAATTCAAAATCTAACTTTACAATTATTTCCTCACCGAAATGTTCTTACAGAGCTCTCACAATGCAAAAACTTT
The DNA here is from genome assembly GCA_951394425.1 of Tipula unca. Classification (NCBI taxonomy): domain Eukaryota; kingdom Metazoa; phylum Arthropoda; class Insecta; order Diptera; family Tipulidae; genus Tipula; species Tipula unca. The sequence goes on along the minus strand of OX596381.1, from coordinate 14,788,978 downwards.
TTACTTTTTGCTTTTGCCGTTTGCCTTAAAAATTTTTTTAGCTCGCACAATGAATAAATAAAATTGTAAATTGAAGTTAACTTCAATATTGTTTATTTGTCAAAATCATTTGGTTTGGAAATTTTAGTGTAATATTAAATAAATATTACTGTCATATAAAATTTATAGGAGATTTTACTCCTCAAATTTACAAATGAGGACAGCACGGCGAGAGCAACATATGGATGAAGCTGAAATAAATGTGTTCATGGCATTGTATCATCGCAGATATAGAATATTTCCGCCATTTGATTTGGTTTTTTCATGTATATGAGACATTATAAATTTGCAGCCAAATTTTAGGAAATTATTGAATAAAAACTTTATTTATTTAATAATGATAATCGTGGATAATCTATGTCCATCAAATAATAATTTTGTTGTACATCCATATTTGACAAAGCAAATCAAAACAAATAAATTCTACAATTTTGACAATTTTGAAAGGTAGCTCACTTCATCTCATTATTCAAAAGATTTTCACCAACATAACAAACTATCATTTTTTTTGTTCTCAAAATGAAATTCATACAAACTTGTAAGTAAAAAGTAAAAAGTTTTGCATTGTGAGAGCACTGTTAATCAGCAAAAGATTCTAATTGGCTTATCTCTACTCATTTGTACCTATAACTAAACAACTCACGTTGGTTGTAGTCATCAGTTTGATTATTCTCGTTAAGTACCCCTTCACTTTACATGTGCAGCAGGTTAACTGTGGTTATGTATATAATTTGTTGTTTCAGTTATTTATATGACCATAACTCCTCCCGGTGGTGAAGGAAGGGCGTCCGCGCCCTTTATTTTGATACCAGTTTTTTTTAACAGGTCCGAATAAGATGTTGCTGTTTCGGTTTTCTCAAATCCGGAGTTTGGGCTTTTTAACTTCTTAATTTTAATTGAGACCCGAATAATACCAATTTGCCAATTGATGATAGTTCATACACTTCCGGATAATGTCCATATCCAGTTCTGGTGATCAGCCTGCTTTAAGTGTACATTCTTAATTTGATGTATGTCTGTACTTCCTGTTTGATGAAGTATTGTGGATGATCCTTTATTATCGTATTATTGATGATCAATGATAATACCAGCATCGCAGTTGAATTCTCTTCTTCTAGTTTTGGTGCTTAAAGTACGTAAAGTAGTATTTTTGTTGCTTGGTAGTTCCACCTTTGTCCTGATTATTGCATCTTGAATGCCGTCTATGTTTACTATTGTGACTAGCATTTATATTTCCGTTAAGGCTACTCGGTTGGCTATTGTACTCTTTTTCAACGCTCCATTTACTGTATCCGTAATTGTTTGAATTCTTTTGTCGATTTGTTTATTTAATTATACGTAAATTCGCGGCATCTGGATTTTCCGCTACCCATTTCCATGCTGTTCCCAACATGTCCCATCTTTTTTGTCTGTTAGCTCGAGCAGTTTTGATTTGACGGATATTGTTGTATAGTTTCCTAAATTAATTCTATTAAGTTCTAGCTTATCATCTGTTTTATCTGTAATGATTTTACTGATCGCTTCTACCGCTATTTCTATACTGGTGAGATTTATAGGATGTATGATTTTTACATTTCCTATTTGAATTCTACATTGGTTGTCTTCATGCAAATTTTTTATTTCTAAAGTTCTAAAAGCTTTTTGATTTAAATTTTTTATTCTAGTTTCGCCCCCTAGGTTGTGTTTTTGTCCTAATAGTTGGTTTGGGGGTGCCTCTTTATTATTATTCTGATGTTTCATCCTATTCATTGTTTTTTTCTAAGTTAACCTTTATTTCATTGAAAATAGCACTTGGTTGATATTGTATTTCTTTCGTGCTCATTAGGCAGTTTTGATTGAAGATTATTTCATTCGGTGTAAAACCGGTTGCAGAATGTACTGAACTATTGTACAATGCTACCAAAAGTTCGATTGCATTTGGAATACCTGAATTTGGGAATTTGTCTCGATTAGTATTAATAATTTCTATTATTGTTGAATGTGTCTTTTCAATTTGGGAATTTAATATTCAGTTTGTTTAAATATCCTATGAATTGCAACGACTGGAAAGTTGTCTGTGAAATACTTCGTTAAGGCATTTGTTGTGTCTAATAGCTTCTTGCTTTCGATCGATATCATCTGTAGGTGTTTAGAAAATGCGTCTATTATAGAATAGAATGTTGATGTTAAAGATATCGATATGTACTCGGTTTAATGGGCTCTCAGTGCTTGGTCTCGGGTAAATTTGTATATTTTACGGTTACTTATCGTATTTATGTGCATTGCAAATGCTGCACGCGTTGATGTGTCTGTTAATTATATTGATCATTTCCAGGATAAAGCAGGATCGTATTGGTTGACTTTATACTTCTCTTGTTCCGCGGTATGCTCTCTCGTGTTCTTCGTTGACCATCGTTTGTTTTAATTGTGTGAGCTTATTTTGGATAATAACATTTGTTTGATAACATTTTTGTTAGCACCAGTATCTATTAACAATGTTATTGTCTGAGCTGATTCAATACAATAACACTGTAGGTACGGAAGAAAATTTAATTTTCTGTATCCGAACTCAGGTCCTTGATCGCTCTCTTCTGAAAGTTCATTGTGTAAATTGCTTTTGTCTACCTCGGTTCCTTCTAAAAATTCATGATTCACGGCGGTAAAAACCTTCAGCCTGAAATGTCACTTTTTAACACGGAAGAAAAAAAGTGGAAATAAATTAGAAAAATTATTTCCGACGGATTGCTGTTACACTTAAAGATTTACTTAAAATTTCAACGAAATCTAGAAAATCTCGACTTCTTATGTTCGCAATAATCATGTGATTCAACATGTAGAGTTTCTCTTTTTCCAGGCCTCTAGAATTTTGAAGGATTTATTTAAAAAGATTTACTTGCCGACGGTTTTCTTCACAAACAAATGGAAATTGCTTCAAACAACAAAATCCTCTGAATTGACAAGTATTCTAAGTGTGCAAAACAATTTATTAAAAGTTAAATGAAACAGAAAAGTTTGATTTATTTTGCTGTAACTCTATTCAGGACTAGACAACCAAAACTGCTCTTAATAATAATTTTAATTTGAATTTTTTCTAGGTTCCCAGATGTGGGATAGAATTAGTCAACATTTCAACTTAAACCAAAACAATTCCATTTATTAAGTTTTCAACACCTAGTTTGTTTATGCTTCCTTCCAGGTATAATAAACCTCAATAGTTCTCATGAGATGGTTGCTTTTTTTTAAAATACCCAAATATTGCGACCCTTCTAACAGAAATGTTAAAACATTTCTACAACACTCCAGTAATACGAGAATTCAATACTTCTTTATTATATAGAAACTTGGTTTCATGTTATGGTTTTTATTAACACATTTTCCAAATAATATACATTGTTGTTTTAACCTGAGTTTATAAAGGGTATAGGATAAATAGTTCCAACGAAGAAGAGTTTTTGCTAAATGGAGAAATCTGCATTGAAATCTTCCATGATCCAGATGTCAGTCTTATTGGACCCGAAATGTAATAATTTACTAAAATCAATACTCGTGTCCCCTGAAATCCTATAGCCTGTACAAAGCCAGTAGACGTACTTGCAGATGTCTGTATCTCGATCACAATGTCTACCATTTGAACTTGTTCTGCTATAATAACGGGAACTTTCTTGAGTCACTAGACCAACTACATCTAACCTAACGTTTGGTACTGATGCCTACCCAGGATTATTATTATTAAAATTATTTTTTAACACTTATCTTCAATACCCTGTAGTTCAACATATATTGAACAGTTCATTTGTTTATAGTTTTCCTTTAATCTTTACCACCCTATACACATTCCAGATAATTTTCATAATTTTGGACAATCAACTTTCAGAGATAATGGAGAGAGAGGACGTACAGTTTTCGTTCCCACAAATTCCCCGAAAAATTATTTAAAAATATTTTTAGAATCGTTAGCCCATTAAAATAGTATATCACATGTGAGACCATAAGGGTTTTGAACCCTAATAATAATAAAAAAAAATATCAAAAATTTTAAATACCAAATTTTCGGTTGACTTTTCCAAGCACTCACATAGAAAAACACACGAAAATTTATCTTGCATCTGTGTTAGATAACTTTTGACGTGTTTTACTATGCGAGTACGTGGGATGGTCGACAAAAATTTTGAATCGAAATTATTTGAAATCGCTTGTCGCCTTTTCAGCAACAGATTAACTAGGTAGATAATAGCATTCAATTCGTATCACATATAGATACGTCTGGTCAAATTATCATGTGTATTATTCGTTATTGATAAAAACGTTTGACATTATTTCTACTAACATTACAATTACGAAACCAAAAAAGTTATATAACTTTATCGTTCATGTACATACATACGAGTATATGAAATAATATAAAAAATTTCGGTTTCGAATTTTAAACATAATCCAATAGAAATTCCACACGAATTCCAAAATAGATATTTATTAGTATATCTCGTATACCAAACTCAAATAAAAATTGTGTCAAATTAATTTTATTTCCCCAGTATATCACAAAGATATAAAATAAAAATCGATTCGATGTCATTTGTGACAGAAACGTGACCAATTTTTGTAAAAAAAAAAATGTTCCTGATTCCTGACTCACATTACAATTATATGTGAATCGTAGTAAATATCGCGGCATCGTTGTTATATATTTTCATGAAATCCCTTATAAATCATTCAACTGGCGTAAATACAATATGAATGTATTGAGCAGATCCTTAATCTATTAATTTATATATTGTGTACACATATATTAATTAAAAAAATATTTACGTAAACTCACAGATAAAATAATATCCAATTAATAATAAATATAACGTAAACAACGGATATAAATACTCACATTTAATCCTTTATCCTTAATCTGTGTATATAAATATGTATTTTGTATATATCCTGTATATGGGCATCGAAATAATTTTTATTTTCTTTTTCTTTTTACAGGTTTAGGCGCGGGTGCTTTAAAAAATGTTAGTTTAATAGTAGATCCTCCAACAGTACGTCGTAATCAACACGCGACATTACGATGTCTGTACGATTTAGAGGGTGCAGCCCTGTATCAAGTGAAATTTTATCGGGGACTACGTGAATTTTTTCGTTATTCGCCTGGCGAACAGGATATATCTAAAACACAAATATTTCCATATCCGAAAATTTATGTTGATGTGAGTATGCATATTATATACATGTATATGTATGTTTCTCAAATATTTCTAATAAATATTTTTTTTATAGCCATCATTATCAAATGCCAGCCAAGTTGTTTTAAGAAATGTTACATTTGGATTATCGGGAAATTTTTCATGTGAAGTATCCGCCGAAGCGCCAAAATTTTCAACAGCAACAGCAAATTATGACATGCAAGTGGTTGGTAAGTACAAAATTAATACTTTTATATAAATTTTGGGATGTATTTGTTCAAACTTAATAGTTAATATTGGCTAGTTTCAAATGATTTCATTGGTTGGTTACGCAACAGTTTTGATTTATTTGTGCATTTTGTTCAAAAAATCAGTAAAAAAGCAAAACTAGTGCACATACTGATTAAAATAAACAACACAGACCGCAAGGTCGACTGAAATAAGTAGATTGACTCAACTGCCCCCACCACTACTCAAAAAAAAAGAAGCAAATTTGAGTTTTCTGTCAAAATATTAATTTTCAACGATATTTTCGAATGGGTGATTTTTAAAAGGGATCTAGGCTAAATAAAAGAAAATTGATCGATGATTATTTTTTGTGGTCGTTGAGAATTCGACATTAAAAGGTATACACCAAGCTATGTCTTTCAGTGGTTTGTGAAATTGTCAATTCCTATATGCTCTCCTCTGTTACAAAAAAAACATCAATAACAGTATTTTTGGCTCTTGATTTAGATAGCATATTTCTTCTTGCTGATGTACTAAATTTTTAAAAAAAACTCAAGGCTAAACTTTTAAAAAAATAGTACGGATTATAGAAATTTGGTTTCTGTCTTTACAATTAATGCAAACGTCAGTGTTTTTATGACCACTAGCGTGTAACTCCGGCATCACTCGAGAATCGAAACCATGTGACCTCACCGCATAAATTTAATTATTTAAAAAATTCGATTGGATTAAAATAATCGATGCCGAGTATCATCAATTTCATGATAGGTGCCACTCTGTGCGGGGTAGTCCAGGCCATAAGGCCAGTATTAAATAACGTGAAATTCGTTTTCAAAATATTTCAAATTTTAAAATTTTTATTATGAAATTTTTATGTGTAAATTCAAGAATTTGCAGTTTCTCAAGTAAAAGTTTTTGCCAGAATTCCAATACTAAATTTACATAATTTTTTTTTTTCAAATTGATGAACCTTTTATTGTTTTAGATACAAATTCAATAATGAAACCATAATTTTTTTAAATAAAAATTGAGGTATCCGTCAACATTCTGGAAATTATTCAAAAATTTAATGAATTTTATAAAATTTGGATTTTGCTTAGTTTAAAAAAATATTGTATAAAATTCGGGGAATTAACGCAGAATTCATTTTTTAAAATTAATAAATTTTTAACTATTTTGGGGAATTTGAGAAGTTTTCAAATATTTATAATGAAAGTTTGTACATTTTCTTAAATTCATGGAATTTCAGAAATTTTATAAATATTATTGCAAATTTGTAAAATTTCCAATACATTTTTTATAACACGACTGATTTCTTTCTCTAAATTTGTAAATTTTAAATTTTGCAAAATTTGGAGAACTGCTCTAAACTTCAAAAAAATACTCACCATAAATTGGAGGTTTTCATGAGCGTTTAATAATCAAATATTAAAAATTCATCAAATCGAATTATAATCATTTGAAATTTTTCGAATTTTAAAAATTAAATAAGAAGTTTAAGTTTTAAAAAATTTTCGCTTTTCAAAACCGAGTATACATTCAGAATTGTTATATGTAAGTCTCCATCTTGCATCTAATCGCAAGTAGGCGGAATTCATAGACGATTTTTTATCATTCTGATCAAAATCGCGTATGAAAAAGAAAACTCCTTTTGCATCTTCCGGCTCTATAATGAGGTTTGGACCGAGTACCTTTCCATCCAAACGGAACAGCTTTAACCACTGTACTATTTGCTCGGTATGTCGTATTTTATCGGTTGAAATAGCTTTGGTGGTTTTATTCCATGTAGATAAGTAGTCCTGAAATATAAGGTTTGTTCCCTACAGCGAAATAAAAGCAAGGTCACCGTATCTACAAATTAGCTAAAACACAAACCTACTAACCCCGTATGATAAATTATATCTCAAAATTTAATGGCAATAAGGTCATGTCTACCAGGAAGACGAAAAGCATCTCATTATGGCGTAACAGTATCATAACCTCTAAATATGTATTTTCAGTTACCGTTTTAGATTTTCTAAACCAAGATAAGGTGCAAATAAGATGTTGCCATTGAACTATGTGCGGTATTATATCACTACAGCTAAAAGTCGCTGAATATATATATTTACACGGAAACTATGGAACAAACCTACTTTGAATCATTTTCTATACTGATATAAATTCTATGGGAAATCTCAGGAAGCTGACGATGATTTCAGATGACTTATCTCCTACAAACTATTTTGTATTGTGAAACTTAAAATATTTTCTTAAAATATTTGTTTATGGCCTCCGGATTGCAACCCAATGTATTTCATATATGAAAAGCGCAAACCACAATTCTAAAACTTTCGACGTTCGATATGTCCTCTTGCCTGAAACCTCGATGGCCCGGATACTATAATCGTTTCGGAAATAGATCATTGTGGTTGATGGATAACTGTATTATTTCAAAAATCTCGTTTCGGTGTCGATAGCTCGATATAAATCTATCGCCTTAGTAATAATAGTCCGGTGATACTATCGTAATAGTATCAAACCAACTTTTGTGTATACGACATTTTTGTTAACCCATCAGGCCAGCGCAATTTTCCAAACCATCATATTACAAACGTTATTGTTTTGGGTTACAGGGTAGGCTTGGTGTTTTTTTTTTCAGGTGGTTTCCGACGACCAAAGTGTTTGAACACTTTTATTTTATCATTCATACCCGATTTTCAAACAGTCTCCATTGAAATTGTATGAGATATTACGAGATCTTATACGTTACGAAGTACATAACATCGAGGCACATTTTAACCAGTATTATCACATCGTTTTTAATACATTTGCTCATCAAATTTGCTACATTTACAACCCAGGTTTTATTTGAAACTCATTAAAGCACAATTGCAAAAGAAAGATTCGAGTTAAGTCATCTTCGAATGCTTCGTCGCTGCTGCATTTTACAGTACAAAAATAAAATACAGATATATGAATTATTTTCTAAAGTATACCTCGTTCGTGTCTATATACACACACATCACATTCCAGTAGGTTTGGTTAAGTAGAATGGCTGCCCCAAAGGACTAGCATAGACACAGACTGGTGCATATCTGTACCACATATAAGATTTCTTCTTCATTACTCATCAAACAATCTAGAGCTTTTCACGAAACGTTGAATATCCCTGACATTGGCCTCACCAAGATCAGTCATATACATTTCATTCTGCTTTGCACTAGACATAAACAGGTGCAAAGTAGGTGTAGTACTGTGTCTTCCTCCGCGCGTATATTTCCAGTCTACCCGTATATTTTGAGATTGACATACTAATATGGTGTCCTTAGAGTGATATCAGATGGCCAGTTTTGATCAGATCTATCTATAGTTATTAAGCACGATTTGCCGTTAAATCATCTAGTGCCCGTTGCTCTCATAGCTCCTGATGCAGTTGTTAACATGCAAGATGTGGGATCATCGCATCTCCTTTGATAATCCCCGCAATATTTAAGTGCCCGGGCAAACGAGTCAATTTATATATGAGAGACAATTCTGACTGTTAGTAAAATGCGAATAACCTTTGCAGATATTAAATTAAAATTTAAGCAGTCCATCACTTTCATTATCGCTATAAGTTTATCCTGAAAGTCGGGAAGATGAAAAGAGAGGTTCATTTATGAACCACCCGTGAAGAAGCTCAGCACCCCCTTGTAAATAACTGCCTACTTCATCCAGTCTCTCTGGCGGGAATCTCACTTATAGGAACCCTACCTTGACAACCAATACGCGCATAATTGATGAGCGTCCTATGTTGTTGCAGGCCCACATGGATATGGATTTGAGCATTATGGCTGCGCATGCGGTCAATTGTTTGCCTGCAAGATCCAAAGGAATGAGTTGAAATATAATCAATAAAGTTTGAGTATCGGTGTGCCCTAAGTGATCCACTTCAACATTTCGAGTATTCCTCAGTATCTATTAAACAAATATTTTTAGGTATGATTAACTTTTACAATCATCTTGTACCATTTCAACATATTGCTGTAAGATTCCAAATTATTTATGAACATATAAAAACCAATGCAAACAAAGAGATGAAATTTTAGGCGGACAGTAGAATGAAAAACTTTTTAAACCGATTTTTGAATATTATTCGACCAATAGAAATAATGGTGGTACAGCTTTGCATCCCATCATTGTCATATGAAAATATGGGAGGCATATTGTGTTTCTCTTCTTCCACTGCGATACAGGGGCGGGTCAATCTGCGTCTATACAGATCATAAACTATACTCATTTCTGCAATTGTATTAAAAATGGAGCAAACCCTATGAACGATCTCCGGCACTATACAGTAATAAAACGCCTGAGATCGCCACAGGAAGAAGAAAGGAGAGCGAGGTCAAATCCCAAAGTTCCAAAATCCGAAAGCACAAAATCCTGAAGATACAATATCCCGAATGTACAAAATCCCGAGGATACTCAAATTCGGAGGGTATAAAATCCCGAAAATCTATGAAAATTCCAAAACGTATAGAAAAAAATCAGCTCTAGTATTAGTGCTGATACTCACGATTTTGTCTCGTGGGATCATGCATCACCAACCCAAAGAATATTACGACAGAACAAAACTGAGGCAGGTTCGAAAGTAATGTGCAAATTTTCTCCAAACGTAAAACGCCCACATATTCCATTAAAATGAGACACGGAAGGAATGGCATGCAAAATAGCGAACTCATCAAACTTTTCGGCATTACGGCCAAAACCTAAATCTCCCCGGTGATGACGATACTAATGATAATTTGTTATATTTAAAATTTCATTCTTAATTTATGGCAAATTCGGAAACTAAGAAATTGGAAATATTTTGGGGCCTCTGTTTTAACACTTACTATTCATAGCTTTGTCTTGCTGGACAAAATAAGCCTGGGTTCACGGGATCCCAATATAAATGGTTGGGCCCTGCTCTAAAATTATTATCGAATCTAGGCGACAAATATTTGCGGTTCGCACCTGAGCCGATGTTATATTGAGTAAAATTCTATTTTTATAAAGTGATTTTCCGGAATAACCAAATCATCTGGGAGATTTGGATGGATCAAATTCTGTGAATATAATAACTTTGTGCCCAAATTTTGAGTGGGCTGTTTCAATGTTATTTCACTTGGTATGTACACAAATAAAGCAGGAATGCATTTAAACAAAACAAAAAGCAGGCACACACACATTTTCCAATCCATTTAATTTTATTTATATTTTCGATTGTTGTTTTGACATTTGAAACAGAATAAAAAACTTTTTCTCTTGTGAAATTCCAAGTATTTTTTTTTCATATTTGCTTTTATTTTTCTATATTTTCGAAGTCGCCTCAAGTCGAACAAAACACAGAACACAAACAAATCTTGAAATAACATTTCCTTTTCGCGCAACTTTATCGCTATGGCTGAAAAATGAAAAAAAAAAACCTAAATACAAAAAATAAAATAAATTTGTATTTTAAATTAATTAATGATAGAAACAAAATATAAATTTTAATTAGTGATTTATAAGGTATATACAGTGAATACACAGAAGCGATACACACATTGCCCCTTGCAACTTTTCAAGTCTCATAAATAAATAAAGGAGCTTTAAACCGGAAAAAAAGTTTTGGCTCGTTTTCGTTTGTTTCAATTCTCAGCACAAATATATACAAAACCAAATTCCTAAAGTTGAAACCACAACATTCATCTGTTTGGTGTACAATATACAATAGATTCTGTTACAGAAACAGAACAAGCCTAAAAGCGTTTTTTTATCTAAACTTTTGTTGTTGTTTTGTTGTTATTTTATTTCTGGGGTATATATATACGGTGGCCGCAACTTGGTGGTGCAGGAAATAGGAGAGGGATGCAAATTAATAATCTTTTTTTTTTGAATTTTTATAAACATTTTTGATTGTGCTGCTGGAAACAAAATTTTTTTTTGGTTTTGGTTCGTTTGCATAAATAAAATAAGTTCGAAATGATTTCTGGCAAAAGTTTATTATATAGATAATTAATTCTGAATAATATATAAACATTTTTTTAAATAATTGCGTGGTACATGGAACAAAATAATTCTATTTTCAACGGTGTTTCCCCAAAATTAAAATAAGAAAAGCTCCCATTCTCAAATAAGGAAAGTACATAACACAAAAATACTTTAATTTCAAGAAACCATTATACTTCTGAACTTTCATCTTAAACTCGAGATTCATTCTGATCAGGGAGCTTTGTGAGCTTTTGAGACTGACTACTGTATTTTGGTGTTCTATATATTTGGTTCGTAAAATCAAAAGCTCTCGTTCACGCTTCAAAATATTTTCAAATTTATAAAATCACAAAACGTGTGAACCTTTTGTTTTAAACAATATATCCAATTTTATATAAAAATTCTAGAAATAAAAAAGCACCTTCAAGTTTAAGGTAATTTTGTAAATTATGAATCAAGTTTTTAGCTTCTTAAATTTGCTTAAAATCAAAAAACCTCCAATAAGTTGAGATCCAAAAATGATTTATAATTTTGGTTCTATGCCGTTCTCAATTATATGCAATTTCTCAAAATTGATTAGCTCTCATGTTAAATTAAAAATCTCCCGATAACTACAGATCCAAAATGTTTTATTATGCAAAAAGCTTTAAGCTTCCAATATATTTTATGACTCGTAATGTGAAGATCGTTGAGAACTAAATTTCGAAGTCAAAAATGTTTTTTAACCGCAATGAGCTTTTAGAATTAATTGTCAAGTACTTTCTAATTTTGACATCCTCTGAGCTTTTTTGTTCAATTCTTGTGCTAAGCACATTATTTTCAACATTCATTTAAAAAGCTCCCATTTTCACTCATCAAAATTTGAATCCAAATATGTATTTTAAAGTGTTTCTTAGTAGGATTAGGTTTGGTTAGAGTGGCGGCTATGGCACAATTAAACCGGTAAGGGTTGTTGAAAGTAACAACTTACTAAGAGAAAAGTGGCAACCCAACGCCAACCTTTACGCCAGAGGAAATGATTCCAGCGACGTGATTCCACAACTGACCAAGTAATAGTCGTAGTAGTTTTCTAAAAAATCAATTTCCGAATAAAATGAAAATTTTGTAGTTTTTGTTTGAAATGTGGTTTCAACTAACTTCTGTCGTTTTCGACCAAATTTAAGCTCGATTTACAATTTATGAAACTGTTTAAGAAGCATCAGGGATTAAATACTATTTTTGTTTAAATCGAAAATACTTTAACCATAGAACTTAAAGCTCCAACATATTTTATTATTAAAGTTCACATTTTTAACGGTTACGACCTAATCTTTTCTTTTTTCTTTTTGTGATGTTTTTCAAGCTTATTTATTATATTAATTATTATGCGGTTAAAAGCTCCCGTTTTCAATTAAATGATGCGGTTGAAACTTCAAATTATTTAAGTTTTTTAGTATAATAGTTGTGTTGAGTTAATTTAATACCTTTTGAAAATGAAAGAGCTTTACTTTAGATGCACATATAAAAAGCTCCAATTAAAGCTTCAAAATGTGTTATTATAAAAAAACCGCTTAGATATAGCTGACATTTTTCGGTGAGGTAGAGGTCGATACACCTTTTGTATTTTGAAACTATAAAATGAGGTTTTCTAAGGTTAAATATTAAAAATTTAAAGCTCTCTAAGAAACATAAATAGTTATTCCATTTCCTTTTAATCGAAGGTCCTAAAATATTCGATATATTAGTTGTGTTATAGTACACATCTGTCCTAATAGAAATTTAAGTGTATTTTTATTCAGGAAACCACCCCAAGCTTATGTTATTAAAATATAATATAAAAGCTCCCGTTTCGACAAAATCAAACATTATTATCCCAGAATTCATTTCACATGGGTGAGCTTTTAGTTACAGATCTTCAATTAGGAAAAAGTGGAAAACCGCTGTGCTCAATGCCAGATGATATTAAGAATGGGTTAGATGAATGCAGTCTGAAAAGTTCTACTGTATTTATAGAATAAGATGAAAACCCTTTATGTAATACTTTCGTCGTTAGTATATAAGAAATATAAAACGAAAATCTAAATTTTAATAAACGTTTTATATATGAAAAGCTTTTCCACGCTATAAGTATTTTTTGTAACTATTAATATTTGTGGAATGGTTTAAAATTCAGCTATACTTATATAAAAATACACCAACATAATTTCTCAAAACTGGAAAGCTTCTTATTTTGTGATAATATAAAAAGCTTTAATTTCCATTTTAATAAAAGGTTTAGCTGCCAAATTTAAAGCTCCTTATTTAGAAATTCTTTTAAAGTTATTTTGATTGACAAGAGTAAATTCAATATTTAAGAGCTTTCAATGACTGGAGTCGAGGTATTTTGGATTTGAAAGTTTAGCAGTAGGTTTTAAAACGATATCAACGAATGTTCCGCGGAAGATGGGTTAAGGATCACCGCTCTATTTAGCTTGTATATATACATGCTCGTACATAGTTTTATTGGATTTTTTTCCAAACTGAAATCTAAATCAGCTGGGAATTCTCAGAATTTTTTTTGCGATTTGTCTACACAACCATTATTTTATGTTAATGTAATTTACGTACCCCGAAGCTACTATAACTAAAATATTATAAATCTTTGGCAGATGGTTCTCGCAAATATTTTTAATCCTTATTATTTTATTTATTTATCTACGTGAAATATTTAATCAGTGTAGTAAAACGGGCGAATGTTTGTGATGACGTGAATTTATAGATAAGTTCGATGTACTTTTTATTATTCAACATGCTTAATTAATTTATGTATTTTTAAATGGTAATTATAAAATTGCGTGCGAATAACGTTTTATAAAAATATTTTTTTAAACAATTTATTTTTATTTTGAAGTGATAACTAATGGAAATGAGCTTAAGAGGTATTATAAATTAAATATTGATGAATTGTTGTTGTTTTGTGTGTAATGGGAATTTATATGAGAATTAAAGTTGATGTTTGTTGCGTTCGTGCGTTGTCTTTTCATAGGAGTCAATATTGGCTTAAAGAACAATCTTAACCAAAACGATTTATAGATTTTTAATTTTTCTAGGATGTCATACATAATTTTAAGGGGCAGTTCAACGTCAAACTTATTGATAACTTTGAAATATTGAGGGTTCATGGGCGTATTCATAAGGTGAAATACGTACAAACAATCCCGCATATGCTCATATAAAGCGTACAAAATAATAAAACAATTTTCTCATTTATCAACAAAATTATGTTTATAAATAAACATCTTCAGATTATCCGTACACACATAAGACACCGCGCATCTAAAACACATTAAACAGACGAAAAAAAAACACTGAGTGCGCTCTTCTTCACCATACATCCATATACATATATGTACGTCTAAGACTGATTATTTTAATTAATTTATTAAAGAAATTCATTCATTTATAATTCATCTTGATAAATTAGATCGTTTCTTATTATTATTACGATTATTATTTTTATTTATTAAATGGCGTGTGCGATATAATAATAATATTTTCATTTTCATGAACCTAACAAAAATAATTTATAACGAGATAATTTTCATCATCTTAATACATTAAAAATATACAAATAAAAAGACGAAACGATAATTCATTTACATATACATAAGAAGACATACGAAATATTGTTTATGTGGTTAATGATGTCGTTCAAAAAAAAAAAGGGAATAAAATGTTTTCATTTTCATGGTACAACAAAAAAACTTATCTCTCTAATCACAAACATTATTTTTTTTTAACTTACTAACTTCTTAAAAATAAAAACATTTCGATGCTTTGTGTATTATATATAGGCGAATCTTTATTGAAAGATAAATCTTGTTTGGATTGTTGTTTTAGACAAAAATCTAAACAAAATATAACAATTAGGAAAATAATTTCTTTTGTAATGTCGTGGCCCTTGGAAAATAATTTTCCAATTAAATGTTATGTGTATGGCATAAGATACTCTGTTCATGAAAATTAATTATTCCTTATTTATGTCTTAAGAATTAATCAAATTAATCTGTTTCGGTTTATTTTATCTCTGAATTTTGGAGATATATATCCTATATTTGCCTTATTTAAAGTAAATTACTGATTCTTGCTACTAATATAGTCAATATATTGTGCAATAGATGGCACCATAAATTTCAATTTCCCTAAACATCCAAAACCAATTCAAAAGAAATCAGCTTAGTTCAAACTCGTACAAAATTGTTTTCGTAGAATTTAACATTTTCTGAATTTATAAAATCTTTTTTTAAAATTTAGAAGTTTATTATAAAATTTATTATTAATTCAACATAGAAAATATAGCGGTTAAAGCTGCGACGGTTGGATCGGGAGGTAGCAATTTAAAATCCCAACAGATTCAGGATTAAATTAAAAACTTCTATGACCGTCTGTTGGAATGTAGAACTTTAGAGTAGAAATTCAGCAAAAATTTAGAAATTTAGAATTTCTAAATATTCTAATTAGCCTCTAGAGTTAGAATTTCAATTTAGCTTATTGAATTTTTGAAATAAGTTTTTCACACCAAACTCAGGAATATCAAAATTTGGCATTTAATTTTGTTGCCAGAATTTTTAATACGTTTTTTAAGTCTAGCGGCTTTTGAAAGATAAAATATCTAAAATTTCCAAAATTAAATAATTCCAATTGGAATTTTCAGTAATCGCAATTAATTCTAATTTTGAAAAATTCGTACAATTTTGGCAAAAATGAGTACTTTCAAAATATTAAAATTTTCGTACCTACTAAAATCTAAAAATGTTCAAATCCCTAAGCTACCTCAATCCAAAAATGGATACAACGTTAGCCTTCTGCATCCTTAAATCGGAAATCCTTTTCAATTTAAAATAAAGTTTTCTTTAAAAAATCGATTTAAAATTGGAAATGAAAATCTAAATTCCGATTTTGATGTGTCAGAGATTGAATTAATTTTTCAAATGGAAAGAAACTTTTAAGATTTCGATATTTTATACAGATTATTGAATTTTGAATTTTTGAAATCGAATTTCTAGCATTTGCATATATTTTGTCCTACAATTTTATTATAAAATACTGAAAATTTTAATATTTTATTAATCAAAATTAGTAAGTTAATTCTGAATTTCAAATTACAATTGAAATATGGAAATATTAAATTTCGTTTATTATGCATTTTAAGTTAAAACTCGTCAAAATTCAAAACTCTCAAAATATTGAAATTTTAGTATCCACCCATATTTTCAAATTCAGCCGCAATTCATAGAAGTTCGGAAGATAAGATATGAAAGAGCGATTTTGTTTTAAAATTCTAAAAAATATTCATTAATTCCAATTCGAATTTTAAAAATGTTAAATATTTCTAATCATAGTTGTTCACAACTCAATAATTTATTTTTTTAATTTGAACAAATCCTGAAATACCTTTAAATGGAAATTTTTAAAAATTCATATTCTAATATTAAAGTATTTACTTGAACGAGTCATTTCAAATATTATAAATTCCTGAACCCCCAAACTCATAAGTTCTCTACAAAATCAATGATAGTTTAAAAACAAAGTCTTAAATTGTAATGATTTAGTTTAAAAAAAATTAAAATTTACAACTATAGATTTTTTAATTATAAAATTTCAAAACAAGAAAACATTAAAATTTTAGTGCTTGCCCAAATTTTTAACCTTTCAAACTTAGTCCTATAAATTCACATCCGAAGATTTTTATCCACACTCAGAATTATCAAATTTTAGTAATTTGTTTTCGAAATTAGCTATTTCGATACTAAATAAGTATATTCTAAATATTAAATTTATATCGAATTTTGAAACATTCAAATCTTTTGAAATGTCTATTTTGGTATATTTAAATAATTTAAAATAAAAGTTCTGCAAACATTAAAAAAGTTAAAATTTTAATAAATTCCAAATTAAGTCTCTAGAATTTAGAATCTCGATAAAGAATATTGCATTTTTTATATAGGGTTTCAAAACTAAACTCAAAAATATCAAAATTTGACATTTTTGTTGTTGTAAAATTTCAAAATTTCACATCTTTTAAAGTCTAGCGGCTCGATTTTTCTTGCAAAACGTCTAAAATTTCTAAAATTCCTAAATTTTGAAATAAAATTCTATTTCTAATTTTGAAAATTTTGAATCACATGAAACGTTGATTGGTTTATATTTTGTACAATTTTGAATTTAAAGTTAAAATTCAGACAAAATAGGTTGAGAACTTTTAATATTTTAAAAATGTTGTGCCTACAAAAATTTATAAATTTTCAAATTGCTAAACATACTCAATCTACTGTAATTCACAACGTTGAAAATCTGCATCCTTCAATCGGAAATCGGTTTCAATTTAGAATGCCAGTTTCATTAAACATCGATTTGAATTCAATGTTCTATAGAGACTAATGAATTTAGAATATTTGAATCGAATTTTTAGCAGTTTTATATATTTTGTCAGAGATTTAAATTCTAGGAATTTTTAACTTTCATAAATTTCAATTTTATTCTAAAATCCAGAAATTTTTAGCAAAAAATGAGTTTGTCAAATCTGAATTTCAAATTACAATTGTAATTCGGAAATATCAAATTTCGTATATTTTGCATTTTAAACGTTGAAAAATCGTCTAAATCCAAATGTTTAAACTTTAGGGTTTGCCCAAATTTACACATTTAGCCGCAATCTACAAAAATTCAAAACATTCAAAAGTTCGGTTTTCTTTTAAAATGCTAAAAATTTTAGAAATTCATTAATTCCAATTGGAATTTTAAAAATTTTGAATCTTTTGGTTTATTTAGTTTTGAATATTTTATTCAATTCTGAATTTAAAGGCGAAATTTAGACAAAACTCTGATCGTTCGAAATATTAAAATTTTAGTTCCCAAAATTTCCAAAATCTCTATAATTCAATTTCTGAATTGGAAATTCTTATTCAAATTTTGAAAATTTAGAATTTTTTGAAATTTCAAACTTCACAAATTTTTAAGTCGAAAATTTAGAACTTAAAGTATATATTAAATTTTTTGTATCTAACGAAATTTCAAAACTTTCAAATTCCTGATTGTCTAAAATTTTATTTCGATCTTTTTAAAATAAATTTTAATTTCGAATTTGTTTCTCGAAGAATAATTTTTTTAAATTTTGCCAGAATTATAAATTTGAAACATCATTAAAAAGTCGACCTTTCTCTTAAAATGCCGAAAATTTCCATTAATTCTGAAATTAAAATTAGTATATCAAATTTTTAAATTTTAAAATTCCTGGACAAAACTGAGAATTAACGAATTATAGCATTTGTTTTGTTTGGTTTTGTCAGAATTATAAATTTTACAAATATCAAAAACTAATTCTAATTAGTAGGGATATCAATTCTTAATTTGAAATTCTGTATTGAAATTTTGAGTTTTATAAAATATTGATTTTCGTATATTTATTCAATTCTAAATTAATCGTTAAAATTTGTCAAAAATTAAATATCCATCCTAATTGGAATTCGTTATCAATTTGAAGTTTTTTTGAGTTAATAGAGATTCTTAATTTGAATTTGCTTTAGAATTTATTATTATTATTTATTATTATTATTATATTTAATTAGAATTTCGATATAGATTATCGAATTTTAATCTTTTGAAATCGAACTCATATTTAACCAAATTTAGCATTTTTTTTTATTTTATATGAATTCTAAACTTATTATTTAGACATTTGAAAATTTTAACTTTCTTTTCAAAAACCAATTAATTCCAAAATTCAGTAGTTTTCGTGGATCAATCCTAAATATGCAGTTTAATTTCTAATATTGAAAATTTTGAATCTTTTAAAATATCGAATTTCGTACAGTTTCACCAAAAATTTAGAAATTTTCAAACTCGTTATGCTCTAGAAATACAATTGGGGTATCGAATTTTGAATCACACTTTTTAAACAAATTTCAAAATTAGCAATAGTTGTTGTTATTTTATTGTTTTCTGAGTTCAAAATTTTAATCCGATTGTTCTTACCACAACGCCAAAAAATTTCAGAAATTTAAATTATTATATCAGGTCTGAATGGAAAATTCCAATCTGAAATTTGAAAATGTTGAATTTTTTCAATTGTCGAATTTCGTATATTTTAAGTAATTTTAATAAAGTTCAGGAAATTCAGTGAAATTTACATACTTTAAAATATTAATATTTTAGTATCCAAGCAAACTTTTTAATTGTTAAATTCCTAAGACTCGTTAGTCCTAAAAATTCACAACATTTTCATAAAATAAATACCATAAAATCTGCAATGAGATTTCCGTCAGTCGCAAACATTCGATTAACAATTAAAATTGTATTTTGAAGCGACATAGAACTTATAGGAATTCGACTTTCGATATAGATTATATCGAATCTTGAATTTTGGAAAAATTGAATTTATCAAACAAATAATTAAACAAATTAGGACATTTCTTATGCCAGAATTTTCTGAGGTTTCGACAATTTGGTTTTTCTCTGTTAATGTTAACAATCCCAAAATCCAGTAATTTAATTTAGTGTATCAATTCTGAATTTGAAATTCCAATTTGAACTTCGAAAAGCCTGAATCTGAATCATCTGAATGAATCTGAATCAGAAAATTCTGGAACTTTTAAAATATCGAATTCATACAATTCTTATTTTAAAGTCAAAATAACTTACAAAATATTAAAATTTTTGTACCTATCCAAATTTTTAAATTTACTAGTAATTAATAATTCTTTCTATAATTAGAATTCTGATTATCGAATTTTGAATTCAGAATAACGAAAAATACAAAAATTTTGATTTTAAAGTCAAAATACGTGTTTCGAATTTTTTAAGTCTTTGAATTTTAATTTAATTAAAATTCTTAGTGTTTGTGTATTAAATAAGTATGTGTATTAAAATTTTTGTACCTAACCACATTTCGGAATTTTCATATTTTTGATTCTATAAAATTTTAATTTCAATACAACATCAAATTTTAAATTTTTTAAATATAACTTTTCAGACAAGACAACCAAATTATGCAATATTTTAATTTTATAAGAATTTTAAATTTTGCGGATTTTTTTAGACAGCAGCTTTTGAAAATTCGAATTTCCTTTTCAAATGGCAATTAATTTCAGTAATTTAAATTGGTACAAACTTTTAAAATACCGAAATTCGATTTAAGCCAAAGTTTAGTTATTTAATTTCTACAGTTAAAATTTGTGTATTGAATTTTAGAAGTATGCTATCAAGCTTTTCAATAAAATCTCAAAATTAACATTTAAAATTATTTTATTAAAAAAAAATTTGAATTATCACTTCTGAATGGGAAAATCCAATCTGAATTTTGAAAATTTTGAAAATTTTTAATGCCGATTTTCGTAAATTTTAAGTAATTTTAATAGAGAGAAAATTCATTAAAATATTCAAATGTGTCAAACCAAATTTTTCAATTGTTAAATTCCTAAGCCTAATTTCTTAATTTAAATAACATAAAATCAGCAATGAGATTTCCGCCTATCGCAAACATTCGATTTACAATTTAAATTGTTCTTTTGAAGCGACATAGAACTTCTAAGAATTCGACTTTCAATATAAATTTTTAAGTTTTGATAATTCGAATTTACCAAACAAACAATTTAAAAAAAATTAGGACCTTTTTTATGCCGGAATCTTCTGAGGTTTCAAAAACTCGATTATTCTTTACAAATGTTAACAATTCCAAAATCCAGTAATTCAAATTAGTATATCAATGCTGAGTTTGAATTTTGAAAATTTCGAATCTTTTGAAATATTGAATTTCGTGTATTTTGTACAGTTCATATTTTAAAGTTCCAAATTCAGTGAAATTCGCAACTTTTGAAATATTAGAATTATGAATTTTTAAAAACGAATATTACAAAAATTTGGAATTTTTTTGTCAGTATCATAAAATTAACTTAAGTTTTACAAATTCAATTTTTCTTAATATTTTAAATTAGTACATTAATTCTCTAATTAAAATTTCAATTCGAATTTAAAAAATTTCGTTCTTTTAAATTATACAGTTCTGAATTTTAAGGCGAAATTCAACTATATAAAAATTTTTGTAATTAACCAAATTTCAAAATTTTCCAATTTTAACTCTCTTTAATTTAAATTTCATTGTATTAAATTTTTTAAATTCAACTCACTCAAAAATCAGATTTAACCAAATTTAATTTTATAAAATTCAAATTTTCTTTTCAAACACCAGTTGATTCCAAAATTTAGTAATTTAAATTGGTTTAGCAACCTAAAATACGAAATTTCAATTCTAATATTGAAAATGATGAATCTTTTAAAATATCGAATTTCGTGTTTATTTTCAATTTAAACTTCTAGAGGTTGAAAAAAACTCTAGAGGTTGAATTTGGGTATCGAATTTTGAATTTATGTTATTAAACTTTTCAAACAAATCTCAAAACTAACAAAATTTGGAATTTTTTTAATAAAACAAATTTAAATTATTATAGCAGTTCTTAATTAGAAATTCCAATCTGAATTTGGAATTTTCGTATATTTTAAGTAATTTGGAAATTCATTAAAATATACATCAATTCTGAATTTGAAATTCCAATTTAAATTTTGAAAATTTTGAATTTTAAAGTAATTTCAGTAAAATTTATAACTTTAAAAATATTTATATTTTAGTATCTTACCAAATTTTTAAATTGTTAAATTGTTGAAAAAGTCGAATATTTTAAAATATCGAAATTCGTAAATTTTGTACAATTCTAATTTTAAAGTCGAATTTGAATTCCGATTTTTATTATCGAATTTAAAATTTTGAAAAACGAATATTACAAAAATTTGGCATTTTCGAATTAAATTTTTCATCTGAACTGGTCAAAAACTTTAATTCTATAATTAAAATTTCAATTCGAATTTAAAAAATTTCTAATCTTTTTAATTATTAAATTTTGAATATTTTATGCAGTTTCATGCAGTTTTTATGCAATTTATGCAAATTTCAAAATTTTCAAATTTCCAACTCTCTGAAATTTAAATTTTACAATTTACAATTAATGTTAATCAAATTAAAATTTTAGTTAAATTTTATAATAATCGCCCTCAGGCCAAACTCAAATTTAACCAAATTTAATTTTCAAAATTTTTTTAAGTTTTCTATTGTTTTTAGATATACTATATATATAACAGTTTTACAAAATTAGATTTTTTTTTCAAATACCAAATGATTCCAAAATTTAGTAATTTAAATTGGTGTACCAAACCTATCTATGAAATTTCAATGCTAATATTGAAAATGGTGAACCTTTTAAAATATCGAATTTCGTGTTTATTTTCAATTTAAGCCTCTAGAGGTTGAAAAAAACACTAGAGGTTGAATTTGGGTATCGAATTTATGTTATCAAAATTTCAAAACAAATCTCAAAACTAATAAAATGTGGAATTTGTTTATTAAAATAAATTTAAATTATTATAGCAGTTCTTAATTAGAAATTCCAATCAGAATTGTTAAAATTTTGAATTTTAAACTAATTTTAATAAAGTGGAAATTCATTAAAATTTACAACTTTAAAAATATTAATGTTTTAGTCTAACCAAATTTTTGAATTGTCAAATTCCTAAGCCTCATTAGTTCTATTAATAACAATTATAAAATCCAGTAATTTAAGTTGAAACTTAAAATTTATATTTGAATTTTGAAAATTTCGAATATTTAAAAATTTGGAATTTCGTGTATTTTCTATAATTGTGATTTTAAAGTCAAAGAACAAAAATTAAATTTTTTTTCTGAAGTGACCAATAGTTTTCAAAATCGAATAATTTAAATTAGTACATCAATTCTGAATTTAAAATTTCGATTCGAATTTTGAAAATTTCAAATCATTTGAAATGTTTATTTTTTTAATTTTAAAGTCAATATTCAGAATTAAAAATTCAGAATACCCACATTTCTAAAAGTTTCAAATTCCTAATTCTCTAACATTTGAATTCTGATATAGATTATCGAACTTTAACTCAGAATCTATCTGTTGAAAACTTGGAATTTTCGTCTAAAATGCTCAAATAATTTCCAAAACCCAGTAATTCTAATTAGCATTTCATGGACTCATGAAAATATAGAATTTTGATTATTTCGTACTATTCTGCAATTTAATGTTTTAATTGGCAAAAATTTCCGAATTTTCGAAATTTTAATAGAATTCAACTAACATTTTATAATTCTGATTAACAATTGAATTTTATTGAAATCTTACGAAGATGTTTGTGTTTCATTTATTTATTTTGTGTGAACTAGTTAGTTGGTTAGTTTAGAGTGGCTGCTTAGGCACACCAGATGATCGATTCTGCTCTCCAATAGAGAGTCATAGATATATTCATCATCATCGTGATCGAATTCAAGGATGAAGAATTAGTTTACCTTTATTGGAATACGAACCTGGTACCCCCCGATTCAAATGTCACAGTTTATTTTATTTTTTTTCATATACATTGTCGGCACTTTTTAACGTGCTATTTTATCAGTAAAAAAAGTGATCGAAATTGAATATAACCATGCGGGTATTTAAGGATAAATACCAAAAAATATCGAGTCAATATCCACCAGCACCAAATCAAAACATTTTAACATTTAATTCGAACAAGGCGACCGCAATGAACCGTACTGTATTATACGTAAAAAAAAAATACGCGACTATCATCAAACTAAGCGAAAAAAAAATTAAAAATAAGAAAAGATATTCATAATCCACTAAAACCCACAGATGATGATCATTTGAAAAGAACAAAATATATTTTTTTTTGTTTTGTTTGGTAATCAGCTTATCAATTTAATTAATAGCACTTTACAGAAAATTCATTCCGAAAAAAAGGAATAATATAATCTTAAATTAATTAAATTATGTCTTTTTATCTTTAAACTGCAAAAATATTTTTAAGAAAATAAAAATATTAAAAGTTATAAATTTTTTTTTAAGACGAACGGAAAAAAAAAATTGATTATAATGCCGATAATAAAAATGATTAAAAACAAAGCACAACAAAAAAAAAATTATCAACTCATTTAAGAGGGTCAAATTTGTTTCTCTTCTTTTAATCTTTATAAAAAGATACAAGAAGAAATTTTTGCCAAGAATTTTCATATCTTCATTAAATTTATAAAATATATTAAGTTGAGAAAAGAAAATTATCTTCCTTTTGAGTGAAATGCCGATAAAAAAAAACAAAAATTGAAACCAAACAGTAGATTTTTTTTATTCTGTTAACTAAGTTACATGGAAAGATGAATATTAGATTTGATTACTTTGTGTGCGCAAAAATCGTTTCGTGACTGAATACATATCATATAGTTTTAGAAAAAGATGGTTGGTTTGATTCCAAATTTCTAAGAAATAATTTCTAGATAATCATCGCATGCAAATCTTAGATAAAAAAAAATTCGGTCATTGACTTAAAACAATATAAGCATTTTATAGAATATATTGACCGTCTGTGGCATGTAATCCATAATTTGTGGCTGGCGTGTGACTAATCATAAATTTATTTGGGTTTAGATTTATTTGATATATAAATGAATAATGGATGGATATTAGAATAAAACTAAAGATAATTTTTTGCTGTTCTAGTCTGCATTTTTCTCAAATATCTATAAATTGTTCGACATCCATCGGTTTTATGTCACCTTCATAAACCAATTTGGATGGTGTCAGCCGCTTGGTGCGATATTTTGGATTATGAATTTATTTTAATATTCGATTGAGGTTTGAACCACTTGTTGTTGGATATAATGAAGATACTCCTACGCGTTCATCTTTTCTCAAAGGATTGTTTTAGATGTAGGTAACCTGACGCCATTGTTTAAGGTTATTCAATATTCATATCTCTGGCAAATCACCCATCATCAGGGATGGGTGACGTAGATTACGCCATGTAATCCATGTAATGCGTTACGACAATTAAAATATTATCAACAACCAACAATATTTTAGCGATTGGAAACCGAATGCGCCAGTTCAGAATTGTATTTTGTGAAAGGGCGATTCAGTTAAGTCGTATAGAAAAAAATTAAAGAATTATTCAAATTAAATCTGGAATCATATAACATATTATAACATTGGAAATATAACTTTAAATAGCTTTAATTAATTTCCATGGGATTCTGCACAACTTCCGGTGTTACTTTGGCAGCATTATTGTTCTATTTAGAACGCACGTTTTCAGCAACCTTATCGCATCCGACATACTTCTTCAACATTGTTTTCACTATTGCCAAATATTTTTGGATAGCTCGAAACCGGTGGGCTCAGCTCCTTGAAGACAGCATTAAATTGGTTAGTTTCGTACCAATTTAGAGTAGTGTTTAAATTACTATTGGAATTCTGTGCAGATTTAGTATGAAAAATTACTTGCCAACCAATATTTCTTTCTGTAAATTTATCTCACTTGAAGTGCTTATATTAAGTGGAAGCATTGCCACGAATTTTAGCAAGATACAATTTTTGACCTGCTAACTGTTTCAAATTCAATTTCACGAACGTTTTGTCATCCACTAAAATATATCCACAAAGTGTTGTGTTAACTCTTCCCTCTTACAAGATACGCGTCCCGTGGGTCATGAGCTCAGGCTAATTGGTTGGACTCCAGGTTGACTGATGATGACTTCTTCTTGACATGGTTTTGGAACTGGCCTTTTGTTCTTAACAAATGGATGAGTATTATGGTGAAAACTATAGGTATTACACCGAAGTCTACAAAGTCCGCCTCCTTTTGTCTTGTGAATAATTTTTGTAGTTGGGCTACATTATCTAGGTGCAGATTATGAAGGTATCCTGGGTCGATTTTGACACCTCTATCTGTTATAGTAGGTTGTAGTATTGTTGGTTAGTGAGATTGTCAAGCCTAATAGCCAAGAACTGGAATGAAGAAATTATTGCGTTACATTTTTTACTGGAGTCTTGAGGATCAGGGTTTTTTCTTTAAATCTGGGTTTCTCTTTTCCTTGTATTTGTTTGATTGGAGTGAATATTGTTTGTTCAGGTTTATGTTTTCTTCGATTATTTCTTTTTCCGTTTTGTCTAAAGATGTTAGGTTTTTGGTTTTTCCAGATTTTTTTAGCCACATCTTCGTTGACTTGATCTTTGAAATCTACAAGATTTTGGTAATTGATTCTCTGCGTTCTCCCAAAAATATGTCGCAGAGTTTACATTGGATAATCGAATGGACGGAGTGGTTGTAGCGATCCACTGCGATATTAACTAGTTCCTTTACGTCTAATATTCTATTTGAAGGCATCTTATTATCTAAATTATAGTAGAATGTACTCTCTCGATGGTTCCATTCACTTCATTTCGCTGGGGTGGTGCTAAGTATATTTCTTTTCCCAAGGTTATCAGGTAGTCCATTACGCTGGGACTTACGAAACTGCCCTCATTATCCATTACTAATAGTCTGGGAACTGTGAAGTAGTGTAACATTTTAATTATTTTGTCTCTGATGTGTAGGTGTCTGTCATATTTACTTGTGTGAAAGATTCTTGCGGGTTTTGGTATATTTCTTATTAGGCTGGTCGGTCATTCGGAGAAAGATGTACCGTTCTAGGATTTGTTCCTTGTTTCTCTGTTTTCTTATTGAAATTATTTTCGCCGTTGCTGATGTCTTGGACCACTCTTTGTGTTAGACGCAATATCAATCCTGGAACTGTTCTTTGAATTTGAATGTGATCTTCGGGCATTTTTATTTTATTGATGATGGTTGGATGGAGGTTATCCATTAGGATTTTTGTTAGAGTGTCTTTGTTTACTTTCGATAGGCTGATGTAATGCCTATGGTAAGTAGGATGTAGATCTTAATGGCAATCAATATGTTTGCGTGTCCTGATAATCAGTTGGATTCTGGAGACGTTTATAGGTACTTTGCAGTACTGGATTACAATTGTGCTGTCTTCTTCTGCGCTGTGTATTGTGGAGGTTAATGATTAGGTATTGATCTCTACTTCTAATTTTGATAGGGCCTCAGTTACTTTGTTGGAGCATCCAGGTTTGTATATGAGTTCGTGGTTGTCCTCGTCCAATCGGGCTTTCCATCTTATTAATTTTGTGTTATGATTTCTAGTACTTAGTGCAAATGTCAGCGCGGCTGATGGTCCGTGGTGATTTTTATTTTTATCGCTATCCAATGTCCAAATGATCGCCAGCATTTCTTTTTCGTTGACTGAGTAGTTTTCCTCAGTTTTGTTTAACGATTAGAGTCCGGAAAAATTAGTATTTCAGTAGATGATAACACCTCCTTGATGTGCCGGAATGCTGGGAGTTCCTCTCCTGTTAAGCTGATTTTCACTTTTTTTGATTGTGATGCCTTAATCTATGGGTTTTCGCCTCTTATGAGGTTAGTTAAGGGCTTGGGGATTTTTCCAAAGTCTCTAATAAATCATCGATAATATGATGCGAGTTAAAGGAATGATTTTAACTCCTTTAAATTATCTGGGCTCTTTAGGTTCCGTACAGCTGCGACTTTTTTTAAATCTGGCCTGATTCCTTGGTTTGTTTTTATGTGTCCTAGGAATCCGGTTTCTGTTTTCATGAATTCCGTTTTGTCAAGGTTGACAAGTAGGTTAGCTTTTTCAAGTTTCGAGAATATTTTTTTGACATTGATGAGGTTTCCTCCGAATATGATGATGACTATCATTCTTTCATCCTTTTATCGGAAGGTAGTCTTAAATATTTATATTTGCCATTCATTGTGGAAAAAAATGTCTTCGGAATATCCTCTTCTTTTATCCTGATTTGGTGAAATTCTGATGTTATAGATCGAACGTCGTAAAAATAATTGATTTTCCAAGATTTGCCAACGTGTTTGATGTATCCGGTATTTAATATGTATCGGATGTTGTGACTTCGTTTATCCTTAAGAAGTCTATGACTATCCTTTATTTTTTTGTGCCTGAGGGAACCAGCTTTTTTTCGACTATCCAAATTGGTGAGTTGTAAGGGCTTATGATTTTCCATCTTTTAGAAATTGGTCTATTTGTTTCTCCACTTCTTATGCCTCACACTGACTGGATAGGGATAGGATTTCGTGTGAAATGGTTCATCTGTTGTTGTTTTTATTTCCGACTGGTTTAAATAGTGTTTTTAGTTTCGCAATAGTTTTTTGAAGGTTTTGTCTGGCTTTTAAAGATATGTGACTATCCCGAGCTTCAATGTTGTTTACTTGAACTGAGTGTTTTTCCTTGAGTGGAATTTTGATATTTTCAATTATGGTCAAAATATTTTTTTTTCGGTCGATAATTGCTCCAAGTTTTTTTGAGAGTATGGTCCCCGATTATTTCGTCGAATTTTTCGTCGAAACCAGGCAACAACTCTATTAATGTGTTGACTCCTATATGAATTTGAAAAATTGTTCGGATATTTTTTTTATTGATTTCGAGGCCACCTCCCGATTTTATGTTAAACGGGACGTTAGTGCGAATTGCTCCTTCGACTAGTTCAGGTTTGATGAAATTCTTATTGGGTCCCGTGTCGATTGAATATTTGAGAATATTATTTTTTGCTGTTTTGTACTCTAGGTATGGTATGTTAGATAGACTTTAACCCTCTGACAAAATTTACCTCTGCGGGTTTATTTTTTCAGGTTCGTCTTCGAATGTCACCATATCCGTGCGTTTTTGTTGATTAATGAGTTATATTCCACTTCCTTCCTGCGTCTCCAAATGATATACTCTTTGCTGTCTTTGGGATTCCCCATAGATGGGATGTTGAATTCGACCGGACAATTTCCAGTGGAGTTGAAGGTTTCGGATAAATTGCCCTATAGATGGTATTTAGTGATTTAAGTTTTGATTGTTGTATGATGTTTGGTTGTTATAGTGTTGATTATTGTATACCATATTTGTCCGTTGCAGGGGTATTGAATTGTGGGTTGTTCGTGAATTTTGTGAACTGATATATGAAACTTGGTTGACCGAGTTATTAATTCGTGAATTTTGTAGGTTGAGCTGAGTTATTAATGTTCTTCTTAAGAATTGGCAAATTTTTGAAATTCATGTTTTTAAACTCAAGGCAGGATCCATATGCTTCCGGAACTGTGGCCGGTTTTTGGATGATTAACATTCTTGATAGTTCTCCATTTAACCCTTTGACAAAAACATCCAAAGCTCCATCCCTGTAGCTTTCGACTAGAACGCTGATGGTTTCTGTCGAATAATCCTGTTTCGATCTTATTTACTATCAATGAAAATTTATGATTCACATTGGCGTAAAATTCGCCGATCGTCATGTGTGTCTCTAATCTTCTGCCGTATGTGATGCAGTATTGCTCTATATAGGTTATAGTCTCGTATAATATTCTCTACATTGTGTACCCAAGAGATATATTGAGTTCGATTTCCTTCAAATTGTTCAAGTTCAAGTTTCACAGCATGGTCGCGAATTAGTTTTACCACAAAATTTTTTATAGTGCACAGCCGGTTTTTGTACACTCGGGACCCGTTCATGTGTCTTCTATGAGTCTTCGACAAGCGGGTAGTTTTATCTATAACTATATTATACCATAAAACGGTACCCACAACATCTTGAATTTCGTACAATCGATTTCCTATGAATACCTTTTGCTGATTGGGTGACGTTTTATTTTCTCTAGTAAGGCTGCCAGATATTTACGCGAGTAAAAATTAACGTTTCGGGATTTTTATTTATTTACAAAAAGTAACAGAGAAGAACTTTACTGGACCCGAAAATAAATCTTGCTTCAAATTACAAAATGACTCTGAATTTCTAGTAAAGGCTTTCCAAATTTGCGAAGAATTAAAATCAATTTTCTTATTTCTAAACTTGTGTTTGTTTTTGGCGTCTGGGTTGCAACTAGCAAATTTTTTATGACCCCAAAAATGAAAATTCAAAACTGCATCTAAAAATTTCATTTCATTTCGTATTTTTCGCTAGCTCGCCAAATATATTCTGGCTCAGAAAATTGGAAATTGCATTAAATAACAATATTCGTCTGAATTTCTGCACGTACGCCTAAATATTGGGTAAAGGAGTTATTTAAAGTTTAATGGAATCAAGCATATTTCAATTTTCTTGGATTCCGCATCTTTTATTTCTGTATGGCCTCTGAAGGTTGCGAACTCTTTTCTGGACCAGAAAATGAAAATCGTTTCGTACCTATAGCACTGTGAATTTCTAGGCTCACTATGAAAGGGGAAAGATTTATGTATGATGAATTTACTTAAAAGTTTAACCGAATTCGGTAAAATATTTGTTTTGTGCGCGGGTTTCCAATATGGTCATTACTTCAAATTCTAAGAAATTACTGGCTTTCGAGGCCCCACGTTACGTATCGGTTCAAAAAATTAATATTTCGGATTCGTTCGTACTGCCTGGTACCATAAATCTATTTCTGAGCAGTTTTAAATTCTAAACGTATGGTAAGGGTTAATATTATGACCCATTTTATATCAGTACTTAAAACCCGGACATCTGGCATACATACTCTTGCTGCATGACATCTTATGCGCCATGCGGCTGGTATGTAGAAAAGCCATGTATCTCATTTCATGTAAAATATCATAATATTAATGGTGGTAATAATATTAAACTTTACTATCCCTATGGGGTTGAAGCACCCATATCCGTTGTATAAAAACCTCTTTGCTTCGACAAATATTGAACCCCTTAGTTTAAATATTCTATTCTTTAGAGGTTCCTCCACCGAATACCATTCCGATCGTTTTGCATATACATATATACATTGCAGAAATAGTTCACCTCCGATGAGATCATCAACCTGGTCGGTATGGCGAATTCTCGATCCGATTGAGCTGACCGCGGTTGGTACAGCAACATTGAGTTTTGATAGTTAGACGCAGCTTCGTTATGTTCAGTAGGGGCAGAAGTTCCATGATGCAAGAATAATCGATAATTTACGATTTGACTTTTGTGTTATAAATTAAATTTTGATTTACGACATTTTAACACCATGATTACGAATTTCGATTCGATTTTTATTTAATATAAAATGCGACAGACATATATAGCAACTCTCCAGACACTATGAGACCTAAAAAGTATTGCATATTCGTCGTCAAACTGAATTACAATGTAAAATTAATTTATGGCTATGAATTGGAACACAATAGGAACAAATTGGATACAAACAAAAATCTATTCCATATATAGTCAAATCCTACAAGAACCATATATTCCATAAACTAAACAAAAAATTAGATTTCCCCACCGCACATATAGTGTTAGATATTTTTTGTGATTCAAATAACAAATAACCAGCCAGCCAATACAAAAGGCGCACAATAACAATACAAAAATATCATATCTTCTGTAACCTCTAATATCTATAAACGATTTTTTGTGTCGTATATATTAATTCGTCGTTGTCGTCGTCGTCGTCGTCCTGACACAAAACAATAACATTTCAATTATTATAAATAAATGAAACAGCTATTATGTTTCGAAAGATGACGACAACGATGAACGAACGAATTCTATTGAATTGTCACCACAATATGGCATTTTATAGTTACATATAAGCTATATACCTACATACATATATGTCGATATGTGCACTATATGGAGGCGGTTAAAAATACTCGTCTCGTGTTCAAAATTCTAGACATAAAAAAAAATGATTTTTATGATTTTTCATACTGTGACAACAACAACATATATGTTTGTTTTCAATATGCCTGCAGTCTATGTATGTGTTATAGATTGAAGGTGCGAGCTAAACGTTGTAACACATGTATTTGCCATATAAATCTTTACAATTTCTTAATGTGTTCGACTCTATATAGATAATACGCTGCTGTATGTGATAAGAAGTTCTGACATTACACTGCTCGCTGTTAGTTTGTATCTTTATAGTTGAAATCTTGTACATACGTATGTACATCGGAACTAATTTTGTATGTTCTTTGTTCGAACGCACACACACACACAGGACAGTAAAAATCGTGTTACGTAATAACAAGAAACTGCGATAACAGCGCCCTAAACGTAATATTTTTTTTTTTAAACTAAATGCTGATTTTATGGAATTTTCTTTTGTTTCCCAATTTAATTTTCTGCTGCTGCTATTGTTGTTGTTGTCAGTATTTTTTAAACAAATACATAATCTAAAATGAAAACATTAAAAAGGTTTTGTCCTGTATAAGTTTACCATTTTCTTCTCGTTTTTGCCATACAGTATGAAATTTATATGTTGTTGTTCTGTTGTTAAATTTAAATAGAAAGTCCATCCTATTCTTTGTATATAAAAAATTGTCTCGTACTCTCTATATACATATGTATGTAGATGGGTAGATATGTATATATACTCTAAGATCTTTAACCGAAACTAAACCAATTTTGTGTTTGTTTTGTCGTATCGTACGAGATGTATGCATTGTATTTTGTATATGGCGCAAGATAAAAATGAAAATTTCAATCAAAACATTTTGTTGTTGATGATGGGTAATAATATAGAAATACTTGGTTTTTTGTTTTGTTTGGTGCCGAAATCTTAAAATTCTTTGGTGTATTTATATTCAAGTTAACCCTTTGGGTTAGGCAATGATCGTAATCTAAAATTCATCGGTATGCATAGTTTTGAATATATGAATTTTTTTGTTTAAGCAGATGTAACACTTGATTAGAATATGTACGTACACATATGTATATGTATATGGAATAGAGATACATGTTTTAGTATGCTGGGCACGCTGAAATAAGACAATATCCTCTGATTTGATATGTATCGTGATTTTATTTTATAAATGGAAACTGAGGTCGAACTTAAAGTTGATGTTCGACGATATCTATTTTCGTCCTTTTACACATGTGCAGAAATGGCCTGATGGATGTTGGCGATTATTTTGAATTGTTGGCCCTATATAACTGTAATTTGTGTTCTGATGACTTCTTTATGCATAGTTTGAGCTTATTGATTATGCTGTGGCTTTTTCGAATGGCCGCCCTTTTACCTACCTATCCAATTTTAAATACCCTTCACCATGTTTCGCATTTCTTATTCAGAATTTGCCCAATATCGTCTATGCACTTAATGAATTTTGATTCCTTCTCCACCTACTAGAATGACATTTTTTTCTTGATCAATTGTATTTTGAAATTAATTTGCCCACTGGGGACACAATGTGTCGTGGGGAAAAAAAATGGAAAAAAATTTATGGTTTCCGATTTGGCTTAAACTTTGCACAAATATGCTATATATGCCTTCCAATTTAGTGCCGTCGTATTGATTTTGCGCATTGTTAACATAAAATACCATTTTTGGTCGTCACCATTTGTCGGTGTGTGGAAACTTGTAGTGGTTATGTGTTTAATTTTAAGAAGTTTGTAGATATTCACGAAAAGGTTACTCATGAAATTTGATTCCATGTCTGTAAGGATTTTTTCAGCTGCTCCAAGCTTAGTTATATACTGCTCGCATAATGCTTTGGCTACCGTACTGGCTCTTGCGTCTGGTAATGGTATTGCACCGGAGAATTTTGTTAGATCGTGCTGGAATGTCCTTATAATGTGAGGTACTTATTTATATTGGTTATTTTGGTTATTAGTAATTGGTTGAAAAGGTTACCCCGAGGTTTCGGTTAGTACAAGAGGAACTTTTGTCTTTTTGCCAGATTTATTTTTCTTACATTTCTGACATTTCTAAATATATATATCAATATTTCGCGAAGCATGTTTGGCCAATTGTAGTTCATTCTGATTCTTCTGTAATCACATTGATTTCTACGGGTTGGGTTCGGCTTAATGAATCTGCTCGAGTAACAGTTTTTCCTGGTACATGCACATGGTATATTATAATCGTATTCGACTAACTGTATTCGCCATTTTAAGATTCGTTTCGAAACGTTTTTAAGGTCGGCAATTAGCGGTTTGTGATCTGTTCCATTCGTGAATTTCCTTTCATATAAATAGGGTCTAAATATGTCTACTGCCCATTTTGTAGCTCTCTCTTTCTCTATCGTAGAGTAGTTCTTCTCTGATTGCTTTAGACAGCGGCTTGCATACCCAACTAATAAATCATTGTTATTGTGGATTTGGCTCAGGATTGCACCTACGCCGTAATTACTAGTGTCAGTAGTGAGGATAAATATTTTTTCAAAATCAAGATATTGCAGTATTGGGGTCATATATTTTCGGTTTTCAAATGCGTTTTTGCATTTTTCTGACTTTTCGAATTAAACGTTCTTGCGGGTAAGTTGGTGCAGGGGTGCTGCAATGGTAGAAAAACCTGGGACAAATTTTTTGTAGTAACTTGTGAGACCTAGAAAACCTTTCATTTCTCGAGAATTACGAGGGTATATTTGACAATATCTCGACTTTGTAGGTAGACAGAAAGGTTGGCGACTAACCGGTTGCTCGGTAGAATTAAAATCTTAGAAGACCTACTCTTAAACGAACAAGAAGCTTACCAACTGGGAGTTATTCTCTCTTGAGTTGGAACCTCGGCTGGATTGGTTGGGTGAGATATGTTCGACTGGAGACATTGAATTGCTAGCCTCATATTTGACACATGCGCAGTCACATCAGCCTTCGAAAAATCTTGTCCTCTGATTACCAAGCAAAAATCTCAGAATAAGCCTTTTTGGTGTTCTGATCTTAAAAAATTGAGGAAAACTGCTAGGAGACTCAAAACAAAGCCAAAAGATATAACCTTCAGTTTGATTGGGATAACTTTTTGGCAGCTCAAAAAGAATATAAGTGAATCCTAAGATCTGCTCGTAGGACTTCTTGGATTAGCTTCTGCGAAGAAATTAATAGTATCTCTGGGATCGCCAGACTTGATAGGTCCTTGGTTAGAAATGATTCCTGCCGGCTCGATGTGGTGTGACTTCCTGATGGGAGATTAACCTGTTCCAGGAAGGAAATTGTCGAACTACTAGTTTCTGTTCATTTCCCTGGGTGAAATGTTATCAATCATGATTATGTTGCTGACGCCCAGCCTAATGGTACTGATTATTCACCTGACTGAGACTTAGTCTGTAGGCTTGTCACTCTTAAAACCTTATAAATCAGGTGGTACAGATGGAATTTTTCCTGCTGAATTACAGCATGGGTTTCCCCTAATTCAGGAACATTTACTTCGACTATGTCAAGCGAGCTTTGCGTTTGGATATGTTCCTCAGACATGGAGCAGGAGTAGAGTTGTATGCATCCCGAAAGCTGGAAAGACGGATTATACCAATCCCAAGGCATTTCGCCCTATTAGTCTCACTTCAACTTTTCGCAAAACTCTGGAAAGAATTGTTGACAGATATATTAGGGATGACCACTTATCTGTCATCCCACTGAACATGATTACAGAGTTGGGAGATTATGTGAAACTGCGCTGCATGAACTTGTTACGAGGATTGAAAGATCGTTTAGTATTAAGGAGTCTCTTGTGGACACTTTCCTCGATATTGTGGGTGCCTTTGATAGTACTTTTTTCGCTTCTATAACTGAAGCTTGCTCAAATTTTGGAATTGACCAAACCATTGTTACTTGGATTGGATCTTTGCTGAGGTTGCGCATTGCTGCGGCCGAGCTGGACTCCTTTTCCATTTCGGTTAAAGTTACTAAAGGTTGCCCCCATGGAGGTTTTCTGTCACCTCTCCTGTTGCTCTTAGTTATTGACGAATTACTTGTAAAACTACAGCACTCCGGCTTCACTGCTCAGAGTTATGCTGATGACTTAGTTGTTCTGGTTCAGGGTAAATACCTTAATGTACTATCAGACTTAACACAACGCGCTCTCCAAGTTGTAGAAATGTGGTATCAAGAGAATAGATTGTACGTTAATGCATCGAAAACTAGTCTGATTGTCCTCACCAGACGTAGGAATACTGAAGAGCTGTCTGCTCCTTATCTTTTTGGAGAACAACAATCGCCAGATCCGACACAGTAAAGCATCTGGGTGTCATTCTGGACAGTAAACTCTCCTGGAAATCTCGACATATTCAAATTAAACTGCGAAAGGTCACTTCCATTTTCTGGCAGTGTAGAATAGCATTTGGGAAGTCGTGGGGTCTGATCCCCAAAATGCTGATATTTATTTACAAAACTCTAGCTTTACCTATGCTATCATACGCGTCTGTTGTTTGCTGGCCTGTGGTTCATTCAGTTTCTGTCATTGCGAAGCTTAATAACATACAAGGTATGGTTTGTCCATCTATTACGGGTCCTATGTCCTCGTCTTCTATACTTGCTTTGCAGACAATCTTATTTCTGCCCCCACTGCAGTCGGTTATCTCAAGAATTCAATGACTGGGAGGCTCAGTCGGTCGTGTTTTTCGCTGATGGGTCTCACTCTAATTTTGGTGCTGTTTTCGGAGCCTATTGTCCTGAACATGACCTAAAATCATGTGGGAGCCTAGGCCGAAACTGCACGGTATTCCAAGCGGAGCTGATTGCACTCACACGTTGTGCGATTGACGCTTCTAACCTAGCTGTTTCCGGAAAAGTCATTATTCTATGCAGTGATAGTAAACCTGTACTCAATTCATTACGAAGTCCTATGATCACTTCCAAACTGGCCAAGAACCGTAAACAT
Organism: Tipula unca; assembly: GCA_951394425.1. Classification (NCBI taxonomy): domain Eukaryota; kingdom Metazoa; phylum Arthropoda; class Insecta; order Diptera; family Tipulidae; genus Tipula; species Tipula unca. The sequence continues at coordinate 14,752,076 of OX596381.1, read as the reverse complement.
TTTATTAACGTCATTTTGTCAAATAATCGTGTCAGAGTTATGTAGGTTCCGGCTCATTGTGGCATTGTAAGTGATCAGATAGCTGATGTTTTAGCTAAAACAGACTCAAGGATATGAAATTCATTGGAGCTGAATCGGCAGTGCCCCTGACCTTTAATTGTGGTAATCAAGCTATTAAGAACTACATGTTTTTGCATAGGCTAAGCGTAATTGGCTAGCTTCCACTACATGCCGAGTGGTTAAGTACTTCATTTCTAAACCTAATCTGAGGCTCATAAAGTTTGCTCTATCCTTGGCGAGAGTATTCTGACCGGCCATGGTCGTTTTAAACTCCATTTACAAAGAATGGAACTAGTTCGAGATTCCTTGTGTGACAACTGTCTTGAAGATGACGATGACAGGAAATCAAAGTGTTTTTGTAATAACCTTGTACAATCGTTATACAATATCAATGTATGAACAACACTCTTGAAATAATGTCAAAAAACCCAAAAGTATACGAATTGCGATTTAAAAAAAATTTGACGAAGAAAAATTAAAATTGACTTCCTGACCTGACCCGCATGATAAAAACGAATATGATTATACGTTTTGCTATATCGCAGTTACAGTTTAACGTTACATTAGAACAGACCTAAGAATATCATGTTTCGATCCGGTTTTATTACAATTATTGCATTGTACTTGTACGTGTTTTTAAAAGTGTGCAGTTCGGTAGAATCAACGGTGTCTAAACGTGTACAGAGTAAGATTTAGTACAAAGATTATCTGTGGCTTATTTAGAGTTAATAAATTATTTGTAATTTCCGGTTTACAGAATGCCGATGGTATAGTCCGGAAATTTATTTACTTGGTACACCAACATGTAAAAGTTCACCCCGCGAATCTCAAGGGATCGAAATTCTAGAATTTCCTCATATCGCGATTATTGGATATCGTAGCAATAATAATGCAAATTTTGGAATGGTTAACTGGAACTGCCTTGGCACGCTTGTCAGTTCACGTTACGTTTTAACAACCAGGCAATGCGCACAAAACACATTGTAACGTAAATATTCATGTATCATCTATATAAATATAATAATGGTTGTGAATTTTAATTATAGTGAGACACCCGTCAAAGTGAGACTGGGCGCAGATAATGTCGGTTATTCGGGTGAATACAAATCATCTGATTACAACATCGAGGAAATTAGGGTGCATGCTCTTAATATAGGTTCCTCAGTAAATTATAATGACATTGGTCTAATAAAATTATCGCGGAGAGTGGACTTTTCCGAAAATGTGCGACCAATTTGTTTGCCGGACAGGGATCTCAAGCCAAGCACAGTTTACCAAGTAATTTATGAATCAACCAGGCGGCGAACTCCAGTTGAAAGACCATTAGCAATACGTAAGGCAAAATTAGAGCCAACCGAGCAATGTAATGAAACGTATGCAAACCTCATTGGTCCCACACTTCAAAATGGCATCACCAATGAATTTCTGTGCAGTTTCACATCAAGTATTGACCTTTCGGTGGACCACAGCAATTTAGGAGAAACAGGAGCTCCATTATATATCGTACATCCTGACCTCGCCTGCTCTCATATCCAATTGGGAATTAATTCGTTTGGTACACTAGATGAACCATATAATCTATACCCAGACGTCGCCGTTAAAGTTTTTTATTTTATCGATTGGATTGAGAGCGTCATTTGGGCCGATGGTGAGGGTTTCTAATATAAAATTTGAGAAATAAAACTTTAACCTTTATGTTTTTTAAATAAATGTTATTTGTATCTGGCCTATGCCAAGATTTGAATGCACGTTGTATCAGTCTTTTTAGTATTTTAATTTCCAAAGCTTTATAACACTGCAAAGACTATTTTTCATGGGAGAGAGAGTGATACGTTCTTTCTTCGTATAGAAATTCGATCTCGATTAAGTGACCACACTTTAATCGGGATGTCTCTATAGTGGTTTACCCCTGTAAAATCCTTTATGGATTTTTATTCGGAGATACTCACTCGCCCTATCTACCCCTTTAAAAATTCCATTAGAAACTCAGGAGTTGCTATTGATTCATATGTGTAGGTCTCCGAATATGTTTCTGGCTGGTCAAACTATTGATAAAACTGATCAATTTCCATAGTAAAGATTTCAGACTTCAGCTTCCGGTAAAGACTTGAGACTTGATAGCTTTCCAGGATGTTGGAATTACTCATCTCTAGATCATATTATTTTAAAAATTGTGAACAACTGGTGTACGTTGTATTTTGTTTTGGATGCAGATTAGAAGGAGTGGTCAAGCCAAAATATTCGGAAAACTCGTAGGAAAAATATTTGGAAATCTGACTGGAGGTGAAAGCTTTTAACAGGTTCCTCCCCCGGAAAAATCTCTGTTTCAGCAATCAAAAGACAGAAATAGCTTCCTATACAGATTAAGAGCTGTAAAAACGGATTCCATAAGTGGCGGACACTTTAAGTGGGATTTATTCAGCTCGGATTTTATATTTGATCCAAACATCTTTTTAAGTGGTAATTACGACCACACCACTTCAATCCTAGCACAACTCCTTGTTATGAAACTAGTGAACCTACCACTATTGCTGATTAATATTCAGATAAAACTATTCGTTCTCTAAAATATTTCCGAAACAAACGAAGTTTGAGGGCGTTAAAATCTGAAATTATAATTCATAAACATGTTGATACCAGGCCCTACGCGGAAGTCCAATTAATTTAGAAATATGGTTTCTGGGTGGTGGTGCCTATCATATACCAAGATAACGAAAAGTTCGCAGGTCTATTGACAATAAAATTCGACGTTTTATTGGAGCATCTATGGTTGGTACCGAAGATTTATACCTTAATTTGCCCTTTAACTGCTTCGATCACCAACTTGCTGAAAAACGAAAAATTTGATCGTTGATTAAGGTAAACATTGTTTGGTTGATTTGGATAGTTACTTTGGATAGCTGTTGTTATAATTTCTGTTGTATAACTTGGGATTATATTTTGTGCAGATTGAGTGAAGTTATTCGTTATCGGGCGTGTTGAGAATTCCTTTCTCCTTACAAGATGTTCTCTGTGTGGTGGATTTCTGATATTGGAACGGCGGTCTCGTGTGTCCTGTTCTTTCATTTTCTGGTCTGTTACTTTTGAACTGTTTGGTATATTTTGCTGTAACCAAGTTGACGTTTAATTCGGCCAGCCATTACGATGAGCTCATTAAGAGAATTGTCTGCAAAAACACACCTAACATCGTTAGGGGTATCGGAAGTGAAGAGAATTAACTTCTCCATATTTGGTTTGAACGCCCGCTTCGTAATAAAATGCGTAGCTTTGGATGTTCCAAATTGTTCCAAAATCTATGCAGTGTAGGTATAGACAGAAATTTGCGAGTTAAGGTGCTATAAAATTCTTTAAAGCTAGTAACCTTAATGGCACGGAATATTTCATATGCTCTTCCTCGTAGTCTGAATATCGCTTCCTCTAATGCGATGGCCTAACTGTCCGGTTTGTCAGCGTATAATTTTGCGATACGTTTGCACGCTTTCATGAAAAAATTTACTTCGCTGGCATCAACGTCTGGTTGCCTGTAAAAGAAGGGGACGCGTCTATTAACAGACTCTAGAATTTGTACCATGTTTTAAAAATTAGGCAAGGTTGAGTAATTGAAAGATTTTGAAAACCAACATTCCCAAATCGGTTGCAGAATTAATATATGTATGTAGTTGTGTTCTATAGTATCAAAGGATGCCAACTGTGGATCTAAATTCGAACGAGGTAGAATATAGGAGTTATATAGAATCAAGTTTGGGCAGATGGTGTGGATATTTAAAAATAGTTTAGAATGTAACTTATATATTTTGTTGGAACGTCGAAGTATTTCCTGTATATACCACATACCATATCGATAAATTTATCCGCCAAACTCTAAAAATACCAATAACATTTAATTTAATTTAAAATTCTCTTGAAGAATTTTTTTTTATACAAATATGCTTGTGTTCGATTTTCCAGCATTTTCATTTTATTTAATTTTTTGTTTCCCGAATCAATTTCAAAAAACCTCAAAACCCATTTATACTAATCCGGGAATATAAAAGAAAAACAAACAAAAACTTAAATAGTTTTGTTACTTTCAAAAAAAAAACACAATGAGGGAAAATTTTGGGTGCCGTTGTTGTTGCTGGGAAATTACACAACCGAAAAAATGTATACATATACTTATGTTTGTAGAATTGTAGATGTATGAGAAGCGATACTACAAAAAAAAAATTTTTCATGGGATGTTGAATAGAAAAACTGGGAAATTTATTTTTTTGCTTATTTGTAGTATCCAATTTATATCCAAATTCATTGATCGATTTATATTTGTTTGGTATTGTTGTTATTTTCTATTATGGTTATGTCTATCGATTTGGATAAACAACATACATACGTATATGTACATATGTACATACAAGAAATGTATTTATATTTAAGGGAGCATAAATGGATGATGATGATATTTTATTACAGTCATGTGTATATAGAGACATATACTGGAGCAAGAAATGTTATTTTTCTTGGGAATTTGTACATTTGAATTTTGTTCCAAAATAAAATTTCCTAGAATCGAATATCTGGCGTCAAATATGGTTTGTGGTTTTAAACAAGAATAATTAAACCATTCGACCACAAACAAATTGATACTCGAGTTTTATTTAAAAATAACAAAAGTTATAACATTATTGTTTAACCCAATACTGACCCAGTATTGCTAGCAATTTTTACCAACATCTAATATATAACATCAAAACTTATTAAAGCACATTGATTAATCGCCAACCCAACAAATTATAGTTACTTCGATTAATGAAACGCTATCAAAGACTGTGTTTGTCTCTCCAATTTTACATAAAACACTGAGTGGAGTGAATTGCCAGGACTTTTACTAATTTTACTATTCCTGTTACACGCATCTAGATGGTTTTTCTTAAGTGTATTAAATTTTTTTAGCAACATTTTAATTCAATTTGAGTTGAACAATTTGGCGACCCCAGAATAGTTGAAAGTTACCTCCAATGATGACTCATGGATAGAACATGATAAATGTAAAAAATGGAGTCTGAACTGCTTTAGTATGTTGTTGAATCTAGGGGCTATCCGAACGTAATACCCATTATTTTATGTTTTGTTTTGGTATTCAGGAAGTTTAGAAAATAGCATAGAAAACCAGATAAGGGACGGCATTACGGGTGGGAGGATTTTTGGTTAAGAATTTGTATATAGATGGAGCGGATGGCATAGTATATCGTAGCGTATAGGAGTGATTCAATCTATTCCGTTTAACTTAATTGAGCTTTTAATTTGTAATTGGCCATTTTAGGGCTGGGTATATTGTATGCATAGATAAGTCCACTGTTAACACTATATCAAGTTTTTTTTAGATCGAAAACATGGTCAGACGATTTGTTGTTGTAAAGAGCTTCTAATGATAACAAAAATGCTAATCATTTAGATTTTGTTCAACCCTAGCACACATATTTATTCAGCCAACATGTCAAATTATTTGTTTTTCTTGGTCTGATGCTCAAGTCTCTCGCTTCGGAGACAGGCCCGATTAAATTCAGATTCCTTTTGTAGCATGCCTGTATTGGGATACCAACTAAGTACTTCCTGATTCAATCGTCACAGCTTAATTCACAATTTTTAAGTATTCGTAAACCGAGTTAAAATTCAGAATTGAAAACGTCAAATGTGATTTCGAATTTTTGTTTTTGGAAATTTCAGAATTTGGAAATTAAATTTACAAAAATACCGATTTTTTTTAAATTGTGCTATACAAATCGCCAAAAGAGGAAATCCAATTCAAATATACGAAACCAAATTTTAAAAATTCAAGACTTTATTTAAATTTTTACGTAATTTGGAAAAAAAATTCAAATTGACGAGGCCTTTAACGTTCTATAAAACATTAAAGTTCTTTCAAGGGCTTACAAAGCATTTAGACCCACTTTTTATATTTTCCAACTAACTTGGTTTGGCTTTATATGGCAGCCTTGATAAAAAAGGCTCTCTCGAAAAAAGTTTTGAAACCACTCAATTTTAAACCAAACAGTAAAACTGTTACAAAAATTTAAGTATCTGTCAAAGTTCTTAGAAATATTTTAGAAATTTAATACATTTTGCAAAAGTCAATGTAAAAAATTGCAATTAAATGTTGAACCCGAAATAACAACTATAATACCTATAAGTGCGCCAATCGACCCTAATGACGCAGTCCTAATATGTAAAATTTTTAAAACCGATGGAGCGTCATTAACTTGAACTGTTATTTTAAATAATCAAAAACATTATCAAAGCGCACAGTCTGATCAAGACCACGATACCATTACTGTAGTAAAACAAAGACGATTCTTAAGTAGGATAGATCCATCCATTACCAATAATAATAATAATAACAGTGTCTAAAGGCCATTACTGGCCCCTTAATGGGTTAACAACCTGGCTCCAACGGATTCGAACCTGCGCTTGGTCTTCATACTATCCTAGACAACCTAAAGAAGCTAAGTCATTCTCTACACCGTGGAGCCATCGCCGTCTGTAGCGACCTCTGCGCCTACCATATGGTGGCTCTCCTTTCAGAGATCGCTGCACAATTCGTTCCGGATCAGCACGCAGAAAATGACCGAGCCAGCGTATTCGCTGAGATTTTATTTCATTCACAATATCGGGGATCTTCATCAGGTCTCTGATCTCGAAATTGTACAGAGCTCGGTATGTACCATCTACCTCGCGTTTTAGGCCGTAAATCACACGCATGACTTTTCTCTCAAATGTAAAGAGCCATCGCTCGTACTCATCCGTCAGCGCCCAACTTTCACATCCAAACATAACAACGGGCTAGATTAACGCTTTGTAAAGCTTCAGCTTCACGGCACTTGATAAGTGGTTAGATTTTAGCAGTGGGCTTAGAGGATACAAAGCCGCACTTTAATATCCTCACCCACACTGTTATCGTGAGTGATAATAGAACCCAAATATTTGAACCTCCTCACTCCCTCAAACGTGTGGTGGCCACTACTAAAATCTGGTCCATTACCAATACGCAGTTCAAAGAACTCATCAAAAACTCATGCCACCCTTTGGGATATATATGCATTAAGAACGATTCCTAAAGCTAGAAACGGTGGCCATCTAGATGATGAACCTTTTTAACATTGCTGAATTCTATATCGTGGCCCCCCGGAATCTTCATTAAGGAGTTTAATTTTTCTCAAAATAGAACTTTTTTCGGAATACCAGAACCGACAATGCAACAGCTTAGCAAAATTAAATTCGTTGATGAAGTTTGTGGCCTAAACGGTGGTTTGTTGTAGTTTTCTTGTCCTGAAAATCTCATCAATCCACCTATAATGAATAAAATAGCAAGATCTCATCATCTCAGAAAAACGTGTGCTGCAGTAGTTAGTGTTGTACCACTAAAACTGACTCGATGTAATCGCTTCAGCGATTTTCCGTAAAAAACTATAGTGAACTTATAAATGAGACAAATTCCTCGGATTTAGTACTAATACTTGGTGGCTTCAATATGCTAAGAAAGTTCGACGACGAAGTGATAACATAATCATATTCCATGGTTCATCAATGAAACCAATAGCCTTGCTCCATGGTTCGACGATCGTCTTATAAACTTAAATATTCGCAAATCCAAAGCTTATGCTAAAATAATAAAAAGTGGGCTTGCATCGGATCCACTCATCTTTAAACGATACAATGATGAATTTGGCGTTTACTTTAAATTTAGATACACTTCATATCTAGCCAATGTACCAGATACAATTAAAACCAACCCTAAACAATTTTGGAAACATTTTACATCTAAACGAGAAACTGAGGGGTACCCGACAAATATGTCTTACAGATAACATATTATCATGATTTTTTAAAGAAACATTCAAACATTTGGTCTAACCATCCATTGGGAATTCTCTTGCACTTGTCGTTAAATACCCAGCGTATTTCCAAATAAATGGAAAATATCAAAAATTCCACAAATCTGTAAATCGGGTAAAACGGAGAGGACATTGCATGTTATAGCGGAATTTCAACGACATCCATTCCAAAATTATATAGAAAATCACTATCAGATGGATGTGGTGTACACCGACTTTGGTAAAGCATTTAATTCTATTTGTCATCGTAAGGCGCTTGACAGTGTCCATGTACTTGGATTTTCCTTCAAATTCCAAAGTTCCAGAGGCCTTACAAAATTCCAATGTACTCATATTTGCAGAATTATCCATATTATCAAGGCAAAGAGTGACACTGGCCGTACTCAAGATGATATTAATGGTCCTAGTGAATGGTGTGACCACAACACATTACATTTAAATATGAAAAACTTCAAGATAATCAACAGCGCCGAATTACAGCGTGTTTGTGAAACTATCGATCTGTGGTTTCGTTCATTGAAAATATAACTTTTAATAGGCGTATAGATAACATGATAGCCAAGATGAACTCAATGATTGGATTTATCAAACGATAGGCCGGTCATTTCCAAGACAAATCTATATTGATGACACTGTACTTTGCCTGTATGTAAGATCCCAATAGAGTACGAGATAATTATCTGGAGTCCTTACTATTCTATTCTATATCAATAGAATTGAAAGCATTCGAAACTCTTGTTTCTACTAAATAAAATTGATTGGAATTATGACTATGACATACCTTGGAAATGTGGTACGCTTACCCCCGTGTAACGCAAGAAGCGGAGACCATAAAATTTACCTTAGAAAATAGAAGGATTCTTTTGGACACTGTCTTTATAGGAAACGTTCATCTTTCCTTATTGATTCACCGTTCATCACTGAAAACATCTAAATTCATGTTCCAGGTAAAAGGCATTCATCAATTTTGGGATCTTGAACACCATTCCACAAATGACGATAACCCTATTAATAGATAGGCCAAAACTCCATCGGGCCAATCTTGCCGATAACTCACGCTGGTTCATTAGCCATTTTAAACTTGCGCGGCCATAGTGACTGTTATAGGCACGCAAACTCTGTAACACTATATAGTTGTGGTGGGAATGCGTTAGTTTCTTTGAAAAATTTACTATACAGGATGCTCTTCTGCCGATTCGACATTGGCAAAACCCGATCTCATGTATCACTGTTACTTTATCATCGCCTTGAAGGAAAAAATGTTTGTTAAAATCAGGATTTATTAGCACTTGTGCACATGTTAACAGGTCTTTAAGTTTGTTGAAAGTTGTTTGGTTAAGGTGACCGGTTTCGTTTCGTTAGCGAATTCCTCATTGGATGGATCCTTTATGCACATCTATACAGTTTGCAGTTGACGTGACTTGCAGGTAAAGTGTCCAACTCCATGTGTCAAGTACTGCGTCGATGTTGACACAAAGGTTTCCATTCCCGTCCCGAATGGCAATTAACGCAGGCCTGAAAGTGCAATCCAGTAATTTCATTAAAGAAATTACGCGAACCATTCTCGATTCTTCCGTCTACAAATCCGCTTGGTGCCCTCCTAGCAAGAGCGGCCATGTCTTTCCTCGCGATTGTGAGACGTTGCTTCAGCTCACTATGGGATATATATTCTTACTTGAGTGCAAAACGACTCTCGTCATCAAACCAATCATTCTTGGGTCTGACTTTCACTATACCTAAAGTATGTTAAGACTCAGTACACACAGTTACAGACTGGCACAATTTTGTCGCTCTGACAAAGATCCTGATCTCGGTTTTTTTTTAAATTTTCATTTATCAGACCTTCACAGTCGAAATGTCCCTTTGAGGCATACTATGATCCGGCCCTGGAGAGAAGCATCCAAACTTAATAGTTTAATCCTTAAATTTTAAGTCCTTTATATCGGGACTATTAATTGCTATATAATTTTTGCGGCTATACGTTCTAAGCTCGAGAGCACCATTCGTGCTGAAACTTGCGCACAGACATAGGACTGGCATATCCAGGCTCTTCTGATGTGTGTATCATTGGTTGACATTTTATTTGCATTTGTTGTATCTCTACTTAATTTCCAAAAATAAATCGTCAAATATGAAAATTGTTGAGTTTCCCAACATCCATATATATGTAGATGTCATAATGTTAAGCGAAGCGTGTGTCCTACGTCAACAACAAATTAAGTTACCATATAATCAGTAATCACATATCGCCTGTCATTCAACATGTTAAATATAATTTTAATTTCACCAAAAAAAAAAAAATTTTCTTTTTCGAATTATTAAAGACATCAACCGATAATAAAAAGGAACAACAACAGGAAAACTCTATTTAATGATGGTACAAAAACAAATTTGTTTGGTCTTCTTCTTGAGTTTCACAAATATAAATGAAATTGGAAAATGTCTAAATATTTATGGAAAACAAATGTCAAAGGAAAAATCATTTCAAATAAATTTTAGTTTAGTGATAAAAATATTTAGTTTTTCCAAAGCCGCGTTTCATTCCCTCTCTCGCTCTTTCGTCAACTTCTTATTTTCGGTATTGGTTTTTATGGAGTGAAAATAGTTTTATAGAAGGTATAATATTTATACAAGAGCATAGACACAACTAGAAGTTTTTCTTTTCGATATGATTTTGTTTTTTATGTGCGGTGGCAATGATCTTTGTGTAATAAAAATAGATTCCACCTTGAACTTTCAGATATGCATCAAGTATTAAATTACTTAAAAATGGTAAAACTATACCCCATGTATATACATTAACAAATAAAAGTTTTTTGTTGTATATGTACGTAAACCTTTTGATCTTTCGGAAATTATTCTCGACTCGGTATATATAAAAATATGTATTCTCATTTTTTTTTTCGGGGGGAGGGGCAAAATGAAAATTATTTTCCAACCTCTTATATTTATATGAGATTTCATCGTTAGTTTTTTACAAGCAAAACTTTAACTTTATGCCAAATATTATTAATAAAAAAAAAAATTTCTGGAAACGGAAAAAAGTGTTGGTGACAAAAAAGTTGCCGCCATTTACATCTCTAAAAATTTATATAAATTAAAAAACTACGAAAGAAAACTAAACCGCAAAAATATTGTCGCAGGAAATCATTTTTTGTTGTCCTTGTTGTCGTTGTTGTTTATATTTTGTTCTCCCGCCACATAAACAAAAAAAAACATCTGTGACATTGTGGGACAATGACATATTGTTTAGTGTTTAGTTTATTTGGCAGGATTGCAGTATCTGTTAAATACAAAAAATAATACTTTAAAATTCTGTCAATGACTCGCTTGAACCCACTTTAAGAATAAATCTGGAGGTCACGGTATAACCGAATATAAATTTCTTCAGTTTGTTTGAATCAGTCATATGCAATCGGTGTTCCGCTTAACTAATCAAGTGTCATGGGAAGTTGAGGGCTAATAGTTTCGCTTCACGTGGGCCTTGAAATTTACGTTCATAAAAAGGCTATTATTGTGTTCATGGTAGGGTTCAAACTCGTGATCACTCGACCGTTACATGCGTAAATATTACAACAAGACATGGAACTTAGTTAGGACTGGAACCTCGACTAGTTGTATTTGATGGGGTTGATAATTTATCATCGGAATTTAAAAAAATGGGCACGTAAACTCTGGCTAGGAATGGCACTTATCAAAAAATCGATTATCTTCGTGTACTGTCCGGCAAACTTACCTCTGGCAGGCGAGAGCTCGGATAACCTACTGTTGTCACTTTCCTGGGTGAGATATTGTTGATTCGAGTTTGGTTGTATCTGAGCTGGCACTCCGAATTTCGACTAAGCCGGTAGGCTGATCACTATACCGATCTTCTATATGCTGGAGTACTTTCCCGTTTGCATCTTTCAAATCGAGCTGTCCTGTTAGTACAGGATGGGCCTGTTGGTCCATGTTTATATGCCATTTATCATGATGGTGTCGCGAACAACACAACCACGCATTTTGAATGTTTAAATTTATTATGAAAATATTGTTCAAAAACAACAACATTTCATAAATTACGTTAGGGTTTTGGTCAACATGGACGTCCTACTGAGCGTGCAATTGGTAAAAATATTGGTCGTTTTGAAGAAACTGGGCTAAGAGGAAGGTCGTAGACTCCTGTTGCAGTGGCATCTGTTAGTGAAAGTGTTCGTAATGAACCAAGCACATCAGCATCGTTCATAAGAACTAAACATGTTGATCTTCATTTGCATCCATACAAAATTTAAGAACTGAAGCCACCAGACCATTCACGAAACCAAACTTCATTCTCCAATAGTCACTGTTTGGTGAGGTTTATGAGCTAGTGGTATCATTAAGCCGTTTTTCTTTGAAAACGAACAAGAAAATGCCCTTACAGTGAATGGGGAACGTTATCGCAACATGTTAACTGGTTTTTTTGTGGCCCAAATTGAATGAATTTCGTGTCAACAACCTTTGGTTTCAACAAGACGGAGCGACATGCCACGCAAATCGTACACCAATCCATTTATTGTTAACAAAGTTTGCTGGTCGCATAACTTCAAGAAATTGTGAAGTTCCTTGGCCGCCAACAATTTAACACCACTCGATTATTTTTTGTGGGGTTATTTGAAAGGTAAGGTTTATGCTAATCATCCACAAACAACTTAAAAACAACATTAGATGAAATAGGAAATTTTGATGTTTGGATGCAGGCCTGCCCCAGGCCTGCAATTTAGAATTATACATGAATTCTTAACTAGAACCAACCGACAAATGTTGGTGTTGGTGTTGGTATACGTGCGATTGCTACTTTTTGGGACTCATATCAAGTTGCTTCATCGAAAAACAACTGTAATTTTCATTTTGCCATTGGATGTATCTAAAAGATGAATATAATTTGATCATTAGATCATGAAACACAATTCAATTGAATAAAATTGGGAAACCGCTTGATTGACAATATGAATTACTTAATGTGCTTGGTGGTTCCTTGAACGGTAACCGTACCATCGGTCATTCGATTTTTTTTATCATAGTTTGCTTTCAAAATGATTCACAAAACTCTTCTTCAACTGTCAAATGTATCCTGCATAGCCTTCATATTTGATTCGATATCAGTAAGTGCTGTCAAACTGGCTATGTGATAGTTGGAAACATCTACCAACTGATTCACACCAACCACCCATCCAAATTGAGTGTTTTGGGCATAGATTCATTCAAATTTGACTTGCGTTAACTTCGATGTAATCTGAGGCAGACTAAATTCTTCTAATAAGTGACCACAAGATCCACTAGTATAGCTTTAGTTTTATCCACATGTTCTTGATCCAATCCAGCCACAGACAAAAGCTTTTGTTTTGTTAGTATTTTGAATTGTTAAATAAATGGTTGTGACGAAGAATACCAATGTGATCAATACTACTTAAGATACTTAAGCAATTGATGCAACATTGTTGCTGCTGAATTAGTTTCTGCCTCGAGCTTGCACTTGGCTGCTCACATGTGCTCCATTCTGCTAACTTCTGAGCTGAGACATGTGCTACAATTGAGAAGGCCTTATAAGAAATATCAACCTTCTATGACTTTGTAACTATTTAAGATTCTCAAGCGCATCAATTCAGATTCAATTCAAATAAAAAATAGCTTAATTGAAGGAAATTCCGTATCCAAATATTGGTACTACTGCTTTGGGTTCAGTCGCAACTCTTGATATTGGGAATTTTGTATTGCGTTGTGGTACATTGGTTCCATTCATATTGACGGAAACGCAAATTTCTAAGGAAGATGTCATAATACATATTGTTACACATTCCATTGATTTAATTTTTCTTCTGGTCTTGTATTAAGAATGTCCATTTTAAGCGTCTTTGTTTGAGAAACTTGTGACTCTGTCAGAATTTCTGTACACAGTTATCTTGGTCGATAGTCGTTTTCGCGAATGGATCTCGTTCTGAAATCAGTGCAAAGTTAGGATTGATTCTTAATGATGAACCTAGATATGTAGGGTCCTTCAAGCTGACCTAATTGCACCTCACGTTTAATACCGGGGCCTAATACTCTTAGTAATCCTTTGATTGAGTGAGTCCAAACACTGTGACGTTGAGAGAAAGGATGTTGCCGACTTCTTTGCGAAAGCTGGATCACGTATTATGTTTGATATTCCCGAACCCCAGCAACTCGGCTATCCGTGGCGTTCTATTTGGAAAGGTGAAACCGTTCATCAATGAACTCGATCCATGAACTGTTCATGGGACTACCACAAGATGCCTTATGTAGCGACAGTCTGGACTAAGTGGCCCACTGCTTACACTATGTTTGCAGCTGTCCAGCTTTTTTCAGAACTATAGATCCTAAATGTTCTCTCCCGGATATTTAAGCGCAGATCATTACCATTTATACCTTGGTATAAACTGTTACAGTTTTCTAAGGTTGCAGTGTGCTTTTGCGATTTGCCCAATGGGCCCATTGTGGCATTAAGTGCAGAACCTCAGTAGATTCGAACAGTTTTGTTAAAAAAATCACAACAATATTATCGAGATCGATCTTTTTTTAAATTATTGAGGTAAATGAGCCAATTGCGCTCGGTAATGCAGCTTCTTTTCTGTGGTATGATTTTTTGTTGTTGTTGCGTGCTGTTAAGTTTTTGACTGATAAACGTAATTAATAGTTCGTCGAAATCTTGTTATACGTATCAATACTATATCCAAGAAACATCAGGATGGTTTACAAGGATTTTGTATTTTCAAAATTAACTGTCAAACCCGAATTTTTTTTACAATAATGTCGCCCTAGTAACCGATACATGCAATTCTAAATGGACACTTATAACACCAAGCCCTTCAATCGAGGAGGTCCTGAGGAGTATTGTAAATTTATTTGACCTTGAACATATATTCGAATGGTTTTCCCATGATACACAATATTTTTGCTGGCCTTTATCTCCGATTTTAGGAGATTACTAGACAGGACCATATGACTCTTTTGTTGGGATTTATAATTTTTCTGACACTGTTCTCCTCCCGGTTATTGGTGGTCTTCCTCCTTTGCTGTACCCTTGCAAATTCTAACACTTCAAGTGGTAGTTCCAATAACTTCTGTTTGTGTGTTAGATGATATATACCATCAGCATATATTCCACGTAATGGAGGCGTTATGTTAGCGGTGGTTCCCACTGAGGGCCGTTTGGACTTGTGTTATTTTTGCGTATTGCACTATTCAGCACTATGAAGAGAACAGGTGAAGGTAATACACCTCCTTGACTTTCCGTTGTAATAAACTAGATTCCCGGTACATTTCTGTAATGAGTTTGATTATTTTCATCGGGTTTGCTCATTTCGCACAATTACTTCCAAATTGCTTTTCTTTTGATCGAATCGAAGCGTGTTCTGTGTGGCTCCACTAACGTTGCGCTTCTATAGTGGATGTGGTTGGTTAATCACTTTGCTCGCTATCTATAGTCTTCGAAAAAATATTTCTATCTTTTAAACTGTTATTCGTCAGTACTGGATCAGATTTCACAACGTTTTTTTCGCTCCACTTTTACGGTGCTCAATCTTCCTCATCGTGTTTCCATCTACATTTTTTCTATTTGAAATATTTTTTATTTAACTCGACACGCATGCGGTACCACACTGTTCATTGCCACTTTCAACTCTTTCATGTCGTCCAACACAGTCTT
Organism: Tipula unca; assembly: GCA_951394425.1. Lineage (NCBI taxonomy): Eukaryota > Metazoa > Arthropoda > Insecta > Diptera > Tipulidae > Tipula > Tipula unca. The sequence goes on along the minus strand of OX596381.1, from coordinate 14,736,464 downwards.
TACTCAGTCTGCTATGTTTCGCCTATATCACTCCGTTCTTTTACTTTTTATGCTGTCATTCAAATCATTAACGTCCTCATTTAACTTTGTGACGTACGCAACTTAAAATTTAAACACTTTTTTTCAACTACTACAAATTGAATTTCAAAAAAATTACAATGTTTCACATTAATCTGGATCGTCTTGGCTTCCATCACATTAGCAGACAAAATTCGTAAAACACAAAATGGGCGGCAGCCCACGAATTGATTCGCTATAGAGACTCTCGGGCAGAGTGTAACAATAGGCAAGCTCTTAGAGCCAAAGATGAGTTGTGTGACACACGGAAAGGGACTAGGACATTCACAAGGCACTTACCTATCTTAATCCGGTTGGTTTCATCAATTTGTAGTTGCGATCCTGTGTGATCAGCAATGGCTGCCGTGAGGTTATACTTTATTTTACTGTTCATCTTATCCAACTCTTATCTTTTATTTGTTTTTTGGCAACATTTACTCCGCGTCACTCACTACAGTGACATGGTAACTTCACTGAGATCGTTATTATTCGTTATTTCTTTAATTTTTTATTTTATCACATAACATTTGGATCACGTCACTCCATTATATAGCACCGATGTATAAAAAAGCCTGGAATTGTGTCGGTCATCCGGTTTTATTGAGTTGGATTTCCCCACTGGCAATCCCAAATATTTTACGTCGACAATTTTGCCCTCTTTGTATCCACCCCACAACTACAAGTCATGCACCATAAATATTTATGTCATCAATAACAAACGAGCGTCTACCATGTCCTTACACTCATTACAATTTATTATGTCCACAAATTTCTATTAGTTTACGTTTTTGTTAAACGTCATCGAATTTATTCGATTGTTGTTGTTCTTGTTTGTATTTGTGATTTTACTGTATGGACAGGTGACACGATTTGTTGGGCTTGAGATTGCCAGGTAAGTTTCAGGTAAGTACCATAAAGGATTGGACCTAGGAAAGCGATTTACGGAATGAGAGAACCCATTCGACCACAAACAGTGAGTCTCAGTGTCATAGTGCTGTCCATTACAACCTTAACATCATTGAACATTTTTATTGACCCCTATATTGCTGCAATAATCTTCTAACCCCTCAATTTAAATTGCCAGACTATTTGATGCAATACGCATGTTTCCATGGATTTGCACAATTTTACCGCCAATAACGAAGGTTATTGACAAGTTACGGTTTACCATTTCGAGTTTTAACCCAACCTTATACCAAATTTTAAGTTCAGAAAATTTATGTGGTTGCCCTCATGAGTGTATTGCGCTTATTTTGTACTCACAAATGAGTTCAATATACAATGATCTATATTGCGCAGTAATCGTACATACATTTTATTCAGGCTGTCGAAAACAATATCTCGTATCTATTACAGCGCATACATCGCGTGTGTCGTTTATATAGTTTGCTCAGCTGCGAATGTACGTATATATACTTGCCATATATACAATACAACAAACATCTGTGGTTATGCATCATAAACCACAGCCAAAAATGACATATAGAAAATTTATAATATCTTTTATTAAAAAATAATAAATTTTATGATTAAACATAAATATGTTCTAAGATGTTGTTAACATCAATAAGAATCTGTATAGTATAGCTATAGAGCTATGTACTGGAAGACGCGCGCACAGCAGTCAAATACACAAAGAGACTAGAGTGATTAATTAACTGTTGTAACTCAATATGATTTGTTTTGTTATATTCGTCGTCTATGTGTATATGTCAGATTTTTCTAATGCTTCTTAGAAACAAGTATATAAGAAGAAGACGATGAATTGAATGTACATATATATACATATAGTTAAAAATTAACTAAATGTAATGATTGTAACAAACACCCTAAAGGAAGATTTTCGTTCGCATTTTTTTTTTTGTTTTCTTAGGGGTTACTGTTGTTCAATATTCATTCGTTGTAATGATGATGAAATGTTTATAAATAATAACGATTTGTCTGTTTGTGCTCAAAGACTAATCTTTTACCATAATATACATCGTTGCCTTAATTTGTAAATGATGGATGAGTTTAGCAGCACTGTAATTCGTTGAACTCAATATTCGAGCTTATTGTTCCACCTATTAACGAATATTTACAGAGAAGTAGAAGAAAAAGAGTACCACCCAATTTTTCCAGATGATTTTCGATATTTCGTGGCTAAGAAGTTCAATTTATTCACTCCAAAAACGCATTCCGAAGGTATTATTTTTATTCCGTATTCCATGAAAATATCGTCTACATATAGTCACTTCGTTTACAAGCCTTTGGAAAATCTGGGCCGCGTTTCGTAACCCGAGGTTATTGCCGTTTTATAAATATCTTTTGTTCTTACAAAGGTTTGGTGATAGCCCCGCACTAGGTCTAATTTTGAATGTTCATATTAAAATTATGGATATTAGGTAACGGATGGAAACAGTCACAGCACTTAGTCTCCTGTGATCCCACTTAGTTTTTTAAAATATTTTTGTAAATTAAATTTGAAATCTTTTGAAAATTAATATCTGCGTTGAATCTCAGCTGTACTCCAACTTCACTTTTGATTAAGGCTATAGCCTTATCTATAAATTTAATTTGTGAATGCTTTGCTCTAATTTAAACGTAGAATTTGATTAAGTTTGGACAAAAAACGAATGGCAATATATATTGACCAATTCTCCGATTTTTAAAAATTCGACCCATTTTCCAGATTTGGAAATAAAATAATTTAACAACAAGTATGAAATTAGAAATTTGAAAAACTCGTAAAAACAAAAACTTGAGTTACTGACCATTGACATCTCCTACGTTTTATCCATTGTGCCTATTTCGCCTATTATAATGGATTTTTTTGGGTTTACACGTTCATAACATTATTACTTTCTGATTTTTTTGCGGGACGCAGCAGCAAAGTGTTGCTTTGCTCTCTTCCAAAAAACACATAATATAAAAAGACAATGGCTCTCTGCGCCAACATCTCAGCCAGAACATATATGTTTTATTTATTTTTAACGTATCTAGAATAGACAAAGGCCTCGACATCAACAAACGTGCGGTAGTGCCGCAAAAATTGTCCATTGTGAATATGCATTTGTCGCATCACAAATCCACCAAATTTGTATGTAACATCTAGCTGGTTTTGACCTCATGTATACTGAATGAGCCTTAATAACTAATTATCTTTTACAAGAGTTTCGGACGGTACATACTCCGCTCTTAAATTTTCATTTAGAATAAGCCGCAAATGCCCGTAATAGATGCGTATCGCCTTTCCATAGTTCCTTGACTTGATGTAACTTGAATTATTTGAAAATAAACAATCTCAAATGTCAACTGAGGCGAGTCTTCCACTGCTCATATAATATTTTCGACCCAATTCAGTACCGTAGTTAGATTCTGAAATAATTTAAATACATAATTCCAGCGCATTAATCCTCAACCTGCGCGATATAGCTTTAGTGTACACAAATTATTCATAGATCGTTACATTAATTTCCTTACCCAACTACTTTATTACAGCTTTCATTAGGCAATGATACTCATCTCAAAAACACGGTTTGAAGTTTGGCCACCCTTTTTTGAGGGTCATAATTGATAACGATTGCATACCAATTTTACTCTTGATTTTTGAAATGCCGTCGCAAACTTGCAATCTCCAGTGCAATTTTTCAAATGTAACATGAATTATCGTAGTAAACTGGTCACCGCTTCAATAATCATGCCACACTATTGATTTGCCCAACAGTTTCCAAAATTCAATTATACCACTGATGCAATTCGGCTTTGACTTCCATTGAACCACTTGTAAGTTTCCATTAGCGCGCTGACTATACTCATCCACGTTCAATGTAAACCATTCCTTCTTTCTTTTCATTAATCCAAATCCGATAGATTTAAGAGCACCACTCAAACTCATTAATTCGTCAACGTTAATACCATCAACTTCTGCGTCGGAATTGATTCCCATCGTTGAAGACCGACACACATTCTCTGAGTGTGAAACCATGCTCTTGAAAATTAATACAATAATTTGATTACGAATTTTATAATAGTTTGAAACCTAGTTTGAAATGAATTTGAATGCAACTGACTTATAATTTAGAAACCGCAGAGATTAAACTAAAACTATAGATGACTGTGTGTACGATACATTATACACACACATTCTATAAACTTGATTGAAGTTTGAATTGATTTGATTTGTATTTGAAAGAATTTTGAATTAAAAAACCAAATAATTCAACTTTAGCCAAATAGAAAAATGTAATATCGCCAAAACTAAGCTGATATTTGACCTAATCTTGATCTCCTAAAATATTGCATTTTACTTTTGCTGATTAGTTTTGAAGAGCACGAAGGCGATAAGTAAATAATTAAACACAACAACAACAATGCAATAATTTTTTTTATGATTTACTTTCATTTCAGAACTACCCGATCGACGGCCAATGCTTTGGACAGATCACGATCGATATGAACCAGGTGATGTGTTAAAAGCAAATTGTAGTTCGCCACCGTCACGTCCAAAAACAGAGTTAACACTAACACTCAATAATATTGTGGTGAGTATATATACAAAATACACGAAAATTATAAATTTATTCAAATTCCTTTGGTACATAAACAGGGTCACCCACTTTAACATAGCCCGGTCGCGATAATCCAAAATGAACACCCAGAATTGGTGAATTTCCCGTGATTTTGCGTAATCGATATTCACGCAACGTTTTTAATGGTTCACCATCTTCGCGCTTCTTGCCATCCGGCGTGATTTGCGTGAAAATGCATCGGGCACACGGTCGCACGTACTTAAGGCAAACATCTTCACCAATTTTAATCCATTTCCATGTATCTTCGGCGAACGGTTTAGGGCCCTTCACGATAAAATTTGGTCGAAATTGTGCGATTGAAACCGGATGCTCAAGTTTTGAGTTTAAATCGTCCACTGAACTTTGGTTGAATACCATGTAGCTCGATTCGTCCTGCAGTGAGCCAACATCGTTTTGCGTATAGAATTCGGGAAATAGTTTTTTATTGTCTTTGCTGATTGGTCGAGCCGGTTTTTTGTACGGGAAGTACACTAAGCGACAACCAGTCGGCTCGTTTAGGATAAACTGTGAGAACCATGCTGCCACCTCATCGCCACAATCGATTAAATCAATCGATTCGCCCCATAGCGTAACCTTGGTTTTATATTTTTTCGACAATTCCGCTATATCCACGCTAATCTGGTGCGTATTCGGTGCATTAAGCAGCAATTTATTGTCACGAATAGTCGGCATAATTGTCACCATTTCTGGGTACCGACGTGCTGATATAAAATTTCCCTCCAAATCGGTCACCATAAACGTACGATCGTACAAATTATCATGTTCGATACCGAGTACAGTACAATTGACACTCGAATATCGTATCGGGCCGCACGATTTAATCGGATAGCTTACAATCTCTGTAATATCACCAACATAAATCCAATCTTTTGGGGCTACATGCTTGTTTCGGCGTTGATACAAAATTAGCGATGACACTACAACTGCGGCCGCCGTACCAATACCGGCCGCGATCAATACAGATCTGCTATTCACTATATATATATACAACAACAACACACATAAAAATAAACAACCGATTAATTAACATATTTTAATAATCAATAATTAATTTAAATTAATTTTCTTACACAAATCACTGTTTGACATGTTCGCGTTTATAGACGATTAGCTTGCAATTAACAACAAATATAATTTCTTTTCATATACAAAGTACGCGATCGAGTTATCGCGCGTAGATTATCAGACGACGGACGCACACAATTTAAATTTTTTTTTGTTGTGAGAGCGGCATATGCTATGTTTTATTTGTTGTTCTCTATAACCCGTATTGGCATAACGGCCCGATATTTACTCAAATCAGTCTATATAATTGGAAGGGTGTTGTTACGCGATCGAGTGTTATCGCAGCGCTCGCATACAACAAAATATAATCGTTATGACCTTGACGAAAGTCTATGCCATGTTTGTGTGGAATTCTTAAATATTTGACTTATATAACTTGTTTGTTTCCAAATAATACAGGGTGGTAACAAATATTTAAAAAAACACAAATTTAATTTCATATCACAACTTTAAAAAAAAATGTTTTGTTTACTTTATGTATGAAATGAAATCGCTTAAACGTTTACCTACTCGTGCTCTCTCGAAACGTCTTTTTATATAATAATAAGAAATTGGATAAGAGGAAAATGATTTTTCATTTTCTTTCGTTGGCTCAGGAACAAAAGAATTATGTACAAAAAAAAATAAAAAATTGTTGATAAAGATTTTATCTCATTATATCGCATCTGTATATTGTGTATACGTAGTAAGTATGTACACAACAAGAGAACGAGTGGAATTAAGAAATTAAAAATTTCTTACAATTTTTTGTTTTGTATAGTTCTCGTCAAGATTTTTAATAATAATTATTGTCGAGTGGTTAAAGCTAGACTGTGTGTATATATATAGAGTGCGGATCTGACCTAAATAAATTGATTGCATAATTGTATTGTGTGCAAATTTTGTAGAGTAGTTAGCTACTGTGCAAACTAATCATCAATCAGTTTGATTGATTTTAATTCAATTTGGATTACGCCACCAAACGAGTATGGAGGCGATCGTGTGGCGATCGTGTCAACATTCTTTATACCAGATATCTAAAAATAAATTGAATTTATGTTGTTTTGATGAAATAGTTTTGTTTATATTAATTAATGACATCCAATTATTTGATAAATGATATCATGTATGTGTGATATACGCTGACGTATGTAAATTTGGTTTCGTTCTATCGCAGTTTTGTGTATTGAGCTGGTGCCAAAAACACATTAGAATTGGGTTTGTTTATCAGATCGATTTTGGGATACAATATTGCTGACACAGTTTTTGTTAGCGTATAACAAATCTGATTGCATGTCACTTTTCAAACTCTTTCAAATTTGTAATCAATTTTTTTTTTTGCAAACTCCACTTCTCAAAAGTCTACAATTTTTAACGTAACGTGAATTATTTCTATTTAACTTGTTAAACTGAAACTTTTCGTGCCTATTTCAAATTTCATTCAAACTTGGCTCAATTTACTTGGGTAAAAGTTTTAAATCGGTCTAAAAGCTAACGCAATGAATCGAATATGAATTTGAAACTATTTAAATTTCAATCAAATTTTTCTTTCAATTCTTTCTAAATAAATTTAAAGATTTGAAATGATATTAGAATTTGAAGAATACTGTAATGATTTTGAATTAAAACTTTAACCTTTATTCACATTTTATTTAAGCTTTAATCAAATTTTTTGTTATATTGATTTATGATTTTATTTTGGAAACAAAACAGAAATTTTTTTTTTAACGAATTTGGTGTAATGCAAGCTCAATGGTCACGATCAATGCCATCCAGTCCAGAAATACTGCAGTGAATTGTTGTTGGTCTAAACAAGACAATTCGAGATGGAATTGCCGATTGTACCGACATGTACGATAATACCGTGCATAGAGTTAAAACAAATTTGGAGTTTCGTTGAGTTAATAACATGGCGGCGCTGTGTAATCCGTATGGTTTCCATGAAATTGTGTTCATTCCATTTTGACATTTCAGCGTGGTATATTGTTGGTAATGCCATTTTGATTTACAATATATGTTGTTTTTTTTTGGATTTTCGTTGAATTAAGTTAGATAAGAAAATTTGACGATAGCTCTAAACTCGACATGTTTCCATGACAATATAGTCCGAGCTATTATTGGTTAACTGTCCCAACGAAACAAGTAGCATATAATCGTGCATTAAGACAAATTTGGAGTTTCGTTAAGTTAATAACATGACGATGTAAATCCGTACCGTTTCCATGAAATTATGTTCATTTCGTTTTCGACATTTCAGCGTGGTTAAATATTTGCAATGCCACTTTGATTTTGAATATTTTCCTTTGGACTGATAGAATCTGTTTTAACCAGACTACTTTCGTTGAGTTAAGATGGATAAATAAATTTAACGATCACTCGCAATTCGACATGGTTCAATGACGGGATAATCCAAATTAATACTGATTAAATCCACCATTGAAACATGCACAGAGTTAAGAAAAATTTGGGGTTTCGTTGAGCTTATTACATGTTGGCGCTAATTCGTACCGCTTTCATGAAATTGTGTTCATATCGTTTTTGACATTTCAGCGTGGTAAAATGTTTGCAATATCATTTTGATTTAGAATATTTGTTTCCTTTGAACTGATAGAATCTCTTTAAACACGACTACTTACGAGATATGTTAAGTTATATGAACGAATTTAACGATAACTCTAAAGCTAAACTGGACATGTTTCCATGACGAGATAATCCGAGTTGAAACTGGTTAACTCCACATCTACCATGTTTGCATACACAAAGTTAAGACAAATTTGGCGTTTCGCTGCGTGGTATAGAGTTTCCAACGCTATTTTGATTTAGAATATCTGTTTTTCTTTGGACTGATAGAATCTCTTTTAATCCGAATACTTTCGTTAAACTATGTTGGATAAACAAATTTAACGATAACTCTAAACTCGACATGTTTCAAAGACGAGATAATCTGAGCTTATTCTGAGTAATTCCACCATGAAAATGGGTAGCATGTTTCCATGAGGAGAGTTAACACAAATTTGGAGTTTCGTTGAGTTAATAATATGACTTTGTGAACACGTATCGCTTCCATGAAATTGTGTTCATTTCGTTTTTGACATTTCAGCGTGGTATAATGTTTGCAATGTCATTTTAATTTTTAATATTTTTTCCTTTCGACTGATAGCATCTGTTGAACCAGACTACTTTCGTTGAGTTAAGTTGGATAAATAAATTTAACGGCAACTCTAACTTCGACATGATTGAATGACGAGATAATTCGACTTAATACTGGCAAATCCACCATGTTTATGACAAACTTGGAGTTTCATTGATTTAGTAACATGACGATGCCAATCCGTACCGTTACCATGAAATTGGATTCATTTGCTTTGCAATGTCATTTTGATTAAGAAATTTTAATTTTTTTTCTTTGGACCGATGGAATCTCTTTTAACCCGACTACTACCGTTGAGTTAAGTTGGCTCACCATGGAAATAAGTACCTGGAAAATTAGAGATTTTAAAGAATATTCGATAATATTGATCCACTTTTAGTTAAAACAGTGTTGAACATTTTGTAAATTAATTAAATCAATCTGTAAAATTCTTTCACCGCCAAAATGCTAATCCTCATAATTTTGTCTCACACAAGCTAGGTAGTTTCAAAATATCAGCATATTTATATGAAACGTAGACGACAAAATCGTATCCTTAGGATCTTAAGCATTAGATATTGCTTCCCTCCACCACTGTTGAGTCAGTCTCCTCTAACGTTGATTTGTCCGTTAGGAGCGCACAGCTTCGTCCCAATGATCTCGAAATCTCCGAGTCCAGGGATAGCGTCTCCTGAGTGTCGTCCGGGAGTGTCACCAACACCAGGCGGGACACCACTAGTGAGTGGCTTCCCCACCTGCTGCAGAAGCCCCAGGTCCGTCGGCCTAATCGCGCTTATAGATTTTGAGCGTAATCACTCCAAATCCATAGCTGACCAGGCCTCCAGATTTTGCCAAAGCACCCACGGATTCTCTGTCGATGATAATGATGGCCGATCTGTGATCTGATTCCGCCTTTATCTCTTCTAACCTGGTAATCTTCCAGGTGGCCGTTGGCAGATCCGGATTGCTGATTTTCAACAATTCCAGGATCTCCCTAGGATCACTTGGCTCCGCAGCGATCCAGGCTCGCGCCCTTGGCCTGCAGGGAATTTCTTCCCTCGTCACCACTTCCAGTTTGGTCCCCGGCCAGACTTCACCCAGGCTGCCGATCGCCATTTTGTAGAAGGTCACAGACCTCTCATCGATACAGGCAGTCAGTTTAACATGACGCCGATGCCACCCTCCGTCTCGGCAGGACGGAGCAGGTCCTGGGTTCTCCCTCATGATTTTTAGGAAGATGGCGGCTAAGGCCTTATCCACCTTCTTCCAGTTAAGGGCCGTAATGCTCCTATCTTCTGGAGCCCTGTCAACGACTGCCATGATCAGGTGATCTTTTAGCACCTCGTTGTAGTGCCTGGTAACATTGTCCCGAATCCGCTTCTTTTTAGCCTCCGTAGGCGGTTCATCATCAGATCTCTGCCTTTTCGGCTGTGAGATCACAACGAAACCCTCCTGCCTTGGCTCAGTGATACGTCTTTCTCACGCAAGCGTATCCTTGTCTCTATCCGTTCTCTGTTCCAACGGAATGTTGCAGATTTTATAGAGATCATGCGCCAGGCTCTCTTCCTGGTCTGCTAGTTTGACACTGATGGAGGGCCAGCATTCGTCCCTTTGCCCTTTGGTTTCGAGGGGCCAGCCTCATTTGGTCTTATGCCCCTAATTGCACTTTGGAGACCGGGCCTCAAGGCCGATGTCTCCGCAGTATTAGATCCCGGTTTTTTAAGAGCATCGTTCTCTTTTTGTTCACTATTTTGATTTTCCATAATAGTACCCACGAGTAGCGGAGAAATGAGGTCCACTTGTGCAGAGATCCGCAATGCACAGGTAAGGCTACATGATCCGGAGGGCGCCAAGTATCCGGATACACTGTTAGAGACTGGGCTAGTTTTTAGGTTGGGCCCCCAGCTTGGCCGATTATCAGCACGGTACGGTTAACACCTTAACCCGGCCTAGTTGTTTAGCGCCGTGTTTTCGCCTAGTACACCACATGGTGTACTAGTTGCCCGGTGGTCACCACGGGGAGGTAACACGCACACTTGTGGAAGCTGCAAGATACGGAGCTGGCAACAAGTACCAACTTGATTACTCCAGACAGCTTCTCACCAGACCATCTTCTGTTATCAAACTCAGTACCTTACCTAACCTAACCATTGCTGATTTTTATGATCTTTATCTGAGAATGCGCCTCTGGAATGATATTTTCAGCCTCACACTGGTCTTTTAGAGTTGGAAGTGCTCCCCAATTATTTTAATTCTGATTACACCGCAACGATGAAGTATTTGAACCTCATTTTGGTTCCGGGATTCCGTGAATTCATGTTATTTTAAAAATTTCCCCTTCATTGTGTTGATAAATTCCACAGAGTTCCACAAATAAATATTTTACGATGAAGTGTTTTCATTTGTTCAATGTTGTGGACGAAAGAATAATTAGTCCCAAAAATTTGATTACTAAAATTTCACAAGCCAAATTGAAGATATTCTTGAAATCTTCAAAACACCTTGGTTTGGCTTCATAGTTCAAAATCTAGCCTCAAAGTCCCTATTTTCAAATCCTTCTTCCACATTTTTGTATTAATAGTCCTACTTCTCTATAAATATCTGCCCTTGAATTCAAACAATCCATATTTTTATGACCAAAGAATTCAATACGCAATCTTATAGCCATTGACTTTAAAGTTGAATACAATTCACAATAAACAGCGTAGATGTCGTTCGCATCAATTTTTACCTTATTTTGAATTTCAAAAATCAGAGAATACACTTCCTATAGGCAAGACTCTAATGCTAAATGTAATCAGTGTTTCAAAAGAAACAAGCTAGCTATACTATAGACTGGGCAATGGCAAAAGATTAATTGTGATATCTTGAATAACGTCACTGCGATTTTAAAATTGGGCAAACGGTATGCTCGTTATTATCGTCACAAAGTGACAAAATTTATTGAATCAAAAATCATTAAACCTATTTTACTAAATTAGTTTTGAAAAAAAATAAAACATTTGACTGTTTCAAATTGATGACCGAATTAATTGCATGATTCAAAAATTCATGAATGAAAACTAATTTGTCACCGCACCAACGTGTTTAAATACAGTACCAATGATCCACCGGGTCGGTTCAATTTTGTCAGATATCAATTCTATGTACGATATTATGAGTATTAATAAACAGATTTTATTTATCTGAACCTAGCTGTTCCCATGTAGAATTCATGCCACTAAAAATGGCGTATACTGGAGGTAACAATTGCAGAAGGATGGGGTATATCAAATTTAGGATAGGTCTGCTGCAGTACTAATATATTCCGTAATTTTTTGGCACTACATGCATTGTATACGATGTACAATACACAAACGAAATTATTATTTTTTCAAATATTTGTATTCAATTCTACCAATTTGACAAAAACCTCATCAAAAATATAAATTATTTCCGGTATATCCTCTATAGCACAACGACGAAAACCATACATAGCTCGAGTTTTTTCATTGACATTTGGAAGGAAATAAACAAAACTAACAATGTATATACAAAACTCCCTGTAATCCCAAAGTTTGAAACAATCAAAAACCTAAACTAAAAATTTGAAATAGTTTTCCCGCCACACACACACACAAACACACACCAAAAAATTAAAATAGCAACAGGAACTACAAATATTTTAATTGTTTTATTATTTACTATCCGCAAAAACTATTTTTTGATATTTTAGTTTTATATATGTATGTATGTGTGTATGGTTGTTGTATCCTCATCCAAAATGTCAACCGCAATTATAGTAAAACAAAAATAAATTTTGGTGGTTAGTTTGTATACGTACATTGTTTTATCATCAAATAGTAATAATATTTATATATATATTTATCATTGTGTGTGTGTGTGTATGTGTGTTGATAGTCAAATTTCTGAAAATTGTACGCCAATTTTATTTTTTTTTGGTAAATTGAAAATGTGCGTTGTATGTACATATGTATGAGGGGAAACTAAAATGGAAAAACAATTACCATTTAATTTTAGTGGTTGATCTTTTTTTAGATTAAAAACGATTTTGGTTTATTTAGTGACTAAAAAACTATTATTTAGATAAAAATAGTTTTGATTTTATTTTTTTTTTGGAAAAATTGGGAATTTTATCTACGAAGCGAGATTTTATTTAATTTTGAAGATATTTTAATGGATTCTATTTTTTATTTTTTCATTTTAATTTATTCCGAATTGGTTTTTATGGAATTTGAATAGACACACAAACGGTTTAAATATACATAATAGTGTAAAATAGTTATGTATATACATAAATAGTATATAAATTTCAGGATTAGAGTTCGTCTCTATTTACTAATTTATGATAACCTCTGTTCACTCTATAAATCTTTACTGTACTGTCGACTACGCATCTATCCATAAGACATGTTGTCGAGCTGACCCAAATGTTTTTTTATTAATGGTGAAATCAAATAATTTTATCACTTTTGATTTAGTACTTGCGACGATGACATCCCGCACCTTATTCTTTCTAAGAATTGTCCTTGAAATGAATTCGACAAACGTCCGGTTCATAAACAAGTATAATCGAATTATTTTTATTTTTTTAATGGAAGAGATAAATAATCTCTTAAACGGGATTTACGAGACATGTCTTGGATTTGTGAACCCACGAACGTTAATGATTTTAATTTTTTTGGGATGGTAATATAATTTTAATTACACCGTGGGAATATAATAAAATTATGTGTAGCAATGTTTGGTTGATCTTTCATTTGGGTTAATTTGCTGATCTACCACAAGGACTTTAATCATTAAGTTAATTTAAGATTGAATATACAATTAAGCCTACGTTACATTATACCCTACCGTGAGTTAGACATCTTCTAGCTTGAGTAATTCCGATATTGAACAGTAAATTAGTTACCAGTTACTACCTTCGTTTGGGTTGTATCAGGGACGTAGTTTGGTTCCCACCCACCAGTGTTTCCTTAGCTTATAATTATTATTATGACTTCTATGCTTGAGCTGAAACAGATCAACTTACATCATAGTAAAGCTGCATCGTTTGAGCTTAAGTTGCTGCTTCCTAAATCGCAGTTAGACATTTGTCTAATTCAGGAGCCTTTTCTGCTAATATAAGGTTCCTGAATTGAACCTTATCTGCTAATATAAGGTTCCTGAATTAGACAAATGCTTGATGGTATGTTTTCTGGTTGGGAGCCTGTCGTTGGCAGAATCCTCTACAGCGCGTCCATTTTTCATCTCCCGATTACGATTAAATTGAAAACATCTATGACCCTCTGTTGGAATGTAGAACTCATGGGCCGATGGGCTCATTAGTGGCATTGAGTGCTGGAGTAAAATCCGCCTAATTAAAAAAAAAAAAAAAGGAGGGAAGTGATTGACATTAGTTTGTGCTCCATGTCGATTATCAATTTGATCTTCAGTTGGAAGGTGACCAATGATATTCTGACCTCCGACCGTAGGTGCAACTCGTTTAATATAAATCTTAAGACCTACTCTTAAACCTTATCATAACAAGAAACTTACCTACTGGGAGTTGTTCTCTCTTGAGTTGGAACCTCGGCTGGTTTCTTTGGGTGAGATATAGGTTCGACTGAGGACATTGAATTGCTAGCTTCATCTTTGACGGACGCAGTCACGTCAGCCTTAGAAAAATCTTGTCCTCTTATTACCCAACAAAAATCTCAGAATAACCCTTTTTGGTATTCTGATCAATGAGGAAAACTGCCAAAAGATCTAACCTGTTGGTTTAATGTGAAAACTTTTTGGCGGCTCAAAAAGAATATAAGAGAATGCTCAGATCCGCTCGTAGGATTTCTTGGATTAGCTTCTGCGAAGAAATTAATAGTATTTCTGGGATCACCAGACTTAATAGGTCTTTGGTTAGAAATGATTCCTGCCGACTCGATGTGCTGCGACTTCTTGATTGCAGATTAACCTCTTCCAGGAAGTAAATTGTCGAACTACCACTTTCTGTTCATTTCCCTGGGTGCAATGTTCTCAATGATGTTTAAGTTGCTGACGCTCAGCCCAATGATACTGATTATTCACCCGGCTGGGACTTACCCTGTAGGCTGGCCACTCTCAACACATTGCGCTGGAGCGTTTTCTCCTTCTCACTTTATAAATCAGATGGTTCGGATGGAGTTTTTTCGCGTATTGTGGCCGAGCTGAAATGTTTTTCTGTTCGATTAAAGTTACTAAACTAGATTGCCCCCAGGGAGGTGTCCTGTCATCTCTCTTGTATAACTACAGCATTCTGACTTCACTTCTCAGAGTTATGCTGATGACTTAACGCAACGCGCTGTTCTAGATTGTATGTTAATGGATCGAAAACTAGTCTGATAGTCTTCACCAGACGTAAGAATACTGGAGAGCTGTGTGCCACTTCTCTTTTTGGAGAAACGATCGCTAGATCCTACACAGTAAAGCATCTTGGTGTTATTCTGGACAGTAAACTCTCTTGGAATTCTCATATTGAAATTCAAACTCGAAAGGTCAGTTTCATTTTCTGGCAGCGTAGAAGAGCATTTGGGAAGTCGTCTGGTCTGACCTCCAAAATGCTGATGTTTATTTACGTAAATCTAGCTTTCCTTTTGCTATCTTACGCATCTGTTGTTTGTTGGCCTGTGGTTCAGTCAAGTTCTGTTATTGCGAAGCTTATGTTTTCGTCTTCTATACTTGCTTTGCTCTCTGCCTGATTACATAGGGCATATACTAATTTACAATTTATTCAGCTCATATATACCAGAACTTAATATGGTTGATGACAACTTGTTGCCAGAATTCTGATTTGATAATTCTTTCTCGGTGGTCTATCCAGCAAATGATTCGTGGTTGTTTCAACAATTCAATGACTGGGTGGCTCAGTCGTGTTTTTCGCTGACGTGTCTCACTCTAATTTTGGTGAGAGTTTCGGAACCTATATTGTCTTGCACATGACCTACGATCATGCACGGTATTCCAAGCGGAGCTGATTGCACTCACACGTTGTGTGATTGATGCTTCTAAGCTCGCTGTTTCCGGAAGGGAGATTATTCAATGCAGTGATAGTAAATCTGTGCTCAATTCTTTACGGAATATTTTATTAACGTTCTTTGTTTTAATAGTCGTGTCAGCGTTATGTGGGTTCCGGCTCATTATGGTACTTAGGTAATCAGATAGCTGATGTTTTAGCTAAATGAGGTTTAATTATGAAATTCATTGAACCTGAACCAGCAGTGCCCTTGACCTTTAATTGTGGTAAATAAGCTATTAAGAACTACATGGTTTTGCAGCTTCCACTTCATGCCGAGTGACTAAGTACTTCATTTGTGAACATAATCTGAGGCTTACAAAGTTTGCTTTATCTTTGAAGAAAGATCAACTGAGAGTTTTGGTTGCTTTTCTTTTCTCTATCTTTGAAGAAAGATCAACTGAGAGTTTTGGTTGCTTTTCTTACCGGCCATCGCCGTTTTCAACTCCATTTACAAAGAATTTGACTTGTTCTAGACTCCTTGTGTGACAACTATCTTGAAGATGATGGAGTAGTTCGGTCCCGATTTCCTAATCATAGATCTTTGAATGTAGGTCAATTGTCATCCCTACCCTTGTTTACGCTGGACCAGTTTGCCAGATCAGCCAAGCGCATTTGCGATATATGATAGAATCCTCGGTTTGCACCATGGGCCCAGAGAGGCATTGAGTGCGGAACCTGCTTGCGTTCCAGCCAACTTTAATAATAATAGTGACATATTCTGTGCCATTACCGATTTATAAATTTTTAATTTGACAACTGGTCTAGTTTTCAATGTAGTAATGTAGTTTGTGTATAAAATATGCGGCTGACACTTGGGAACAAGAAAATAACGTACTTACCCGTCACTTAAAATTAAATTTAAATGTTAAATTTGAACTTCCTGAATAGAAGAAACCTTAAAAACGGCCACATTTTTATTTATTGCCATTAATAAAGTTTTTCTAGTAATCAATAGATGGCAGCACCTCGTGTGTGGAGTAAAATACAAACGGTCCAAATGAACATTTGGTTGCATGCGTTAAAATAGCGTTAAACAAATGGTTATAATGGTCCGCAACAACCCTATTTATGAAAAATTTAAAAACAATACAACTACGAGTATATACCCTTTTTACGTATCTTCTTGGTTTTCAAATTCGCAAACATTTTTCATCTTCAGCGACCATTTCCTGCACCTACTTTAATACCCAATTCAATTTAATTGAAACCATTCGCGTTACCTTTAATTTTTAAAATCTTTCCTTTTTCTGGCCTTCTTCCTTTTCATTTTCATTATCGTTCTTTAATTTTTTTTTGTATTTCCTTCGCTCCTTCTTCTTATTATTGTTGCTATGTTGTTTCTTATAAATATAATTTCTTATCAAAATTAATTAATTTTCTTAATTTTATATGTTTTTGTTTTCTCAGACAAATAGAAAATGATAAAAATTGGTGTCACGTTGTTGTTGTCGTTATTGTTGCTGCTGTGCTGCTCCTGTTGTTAAGACCAGAAGAAGTAAATGTAAAGACGTCGAAATGAAAATGAAGAAAACAATTTTATTTTGTTCTTGTTAAATTTATATTATTTATTTGTCATTGTGTACCCTTATTGTTTCATATCAGTGTATATATTTTGTTTTTCCCATTTTCCGACATTTTTTTTTTTTTTTTTTTTTTTTAATAAGACAAATGAGTGATATAAAAATGATATTTTTTCTATGATTCTGCTACTTTTGTCGGAGGAGGGTCTGAGTTGGTGTATAATACGAGTAGTGTCTACTTACTGTATATACGTATAGAAGAAAAACAATAGAAAATTTTCCTGTTTTTCTTACAAAATTTTTTTAATTTTTCAAAAACATTATTTGTGTTGTGGTTGTTTAAAAGCTTTTAACAATAATACTTAAATATCGCGATGTATGGAAGGAAAGTGAAATATGGATGTGCGAAATTAGATTTCTTTACTCATTAAATGAATGTCTGCTGTGTTTTTTGTTTATAAGGACTACCAATTTGTAAGGGGTGCCGTTCATATAGGGCGTGTATCTTGGGTGTGTTTAATAACAGTAATTATGTACATAAGTATGTCGTTTGTGGTTTGAAATGAAAGCTTGTCGTATATACTTACCATTTTTCATCTCACATAATAGTGCAGGAATTTTGTGCAAAACTAGTAAATAATTCCAAAAGCCACGAAATCTTACAGTTATATAGTATCACTTGAAGACAGTATTTTAGAAAAACTCTCCACCTCTAAAGGTTCAGCCTACATTTGCATCTTGTTGTTTATTGCGTACGGCAGTTGCAAGATATCAAGCCGGTGGCAGGTCAGTGGGAATGGGCAGCAAACTAATTTTGCCAGATTTCCATCCCCAATCTGTTGGTAGCAAAGCATTTCCCAGACATGCTTGAACTTGATGGTATACCCGAAATGAATGCTGATCTGCAGCTGCTTTTGTTGATGGGAGACAAGCTAAATTGAATGTAGAATTTAACTGCAGATTACCAATTACTCTGTTGTAAGCAAGATATCTTGTTTCTTCTAGTGGACTCTCTTTGGTGATGTTATATAGTCCACATATTAAACGCGCTCCGCTGGCTGCAATATTCTTCAATACTCTTCTACAATTCTTCTGCAATATTATCGTCGGTCCTCAGTTCTGCATTTGCCTGCAAAAGCACGAATGCATTTAGCTTTCCTTTCCTGTACAATGTTGAGGTTATGTCACATCCGATTAAAAGCAGGAAGAACTGGAAGCAGGTCGCTTAATGAAGACAGCCGTGTTCACTCTGCTGCTATATCATACACAGTTTTCGATTTAAGGCAAAGAAGCAGAATTGTTTGACGTGCTGCTGAACATAAAAGCTCATCATCGGACTGATGTCCGAGTCCTCTGCAGCAACCGTCACCTGTCCCTCACGATTTGGAAAGCTCACAGCTATATTTGCGATAGAGCTATCTGCGTCATCTTTCGCCTGATGTGTTCGTATGTATGTAGCTCCGATATACTGCAGCACAATGACAACTTGCTCAAAATATTGGAACCAAAGGTTGCATGTTCTGTTTGTTGTTCTTAGTCTGTTGATGTTACTTTTAAAGCAGCTCTCCAGGTCGCGTACTACTTCCGAATCATATCACACATATCCGGTGACATGCTGTTTTCTATCAGTTTCTGATACGTTTCCATGACTTCTTCATTCTTCTGAATTGTCCATAATCAAATAATTTTTTGCTGATACCGTCAGTATATGTGCTCGCAAAGCACGCGAAAAAACAACAATGCAACTGTCAAACAAATTGCATAAATTCAGTTTTTTCAACGTGTACGTCTGCAAACTCTGTTGCGCATTTGATGTAATTGGCACCCTCTTTGTATGATGCAGTTATCTCTATTGAATTCATAGGTCGATTATATGCCTCTATTTGTTTTCATTGAAGAGCATGCGTTTCGTGTCTTACAAGAGAGTTTCCGTAAATATCTTTAAAGTCCACCACCATTTTGATATCATCGAATCCAACATTCATACTGTTGTATCATAATTTGGGACTGGGTGTGCTGTTGCTACCTTAACAGTTTTAACGCGCACTTCTTCAATAGAACTGCCTTTGTATGAGTCCCAATTCTGCACGAACAATTCTTCGGGTAACATGTACGTATATCCTTTAAAGTTAAAATTACGGTTTTGCTAAATAAGTTGGTTGCTACCAAATTTGGCTAAAAATGATTTATAAGGAGGTTCCTCAAGTAGTACGCACCGTACAAATCTTCAACATTGCCACTGAATTCTCTTAGTTTTTCCTTCAGATCACGTATAATGCAAATGGACATTCATTACTTTGTTCTACAAGGTTATGCCGCCAAGTAAGCCATCTTTTGCGTTGTTGATCGGTTCGACAATACTCATTCTGCTACTTTCAGGGTCACCGTCTATTCTGGAATATAGATAATCTTCTCACATATCGGTGGTGTTTCGATTTGCTCATCGGTTACGACGCGTAACGCATTCCGCTTGTAGTCGGTCATTTGGAAGGGTACTTCTACATTGCGCCATTTTAACACCTAGTTCCTAAGATCGAGGGGTATTTAATGGTCATAAAGTTCAATCCTAAGATGCACTTGTCAGTTATACTGGCCACAAAAAATCTATGCGTGAAACGTGTTTCTCCAAATGTGACAACAAGAAAACATTCTCCTTTTAGTGTGCTGCTTCGCCTGTCTTCACATTGTAACGAAACACATCTTTTATAAGCTTTTGTGGTACCATATCAGGACGTACAACTGATCTTGATGCTCCAGTATCCAGTGTGAGTGCGCATTTCCTTCTGTTTAGTATTCCACCAACAACCAGGCTGTTACAGTCCTTCCCGAGCTGAGCAATCAAGACAGTGACCCTGGGGCATTCTCCCGCTTTCGCCCCATAAAGCTGGTGGGATCTATAGATATCCGGATTTTCTTTGTAGAGGTCTGCCAATCTTTCTCCCTCTTCATTATCTTGCGTCATTATCTGACGCACGCCTCCCGTTGCCATTCTTCTGATGTCAATCTGCTGCGTTGTTCTCTGTGTCGCTGGTTCTTTACAGTCTCGGATGTAATGAACAGGTGTCTGACATCTAAAACATCTTGATCGAAACGGAGATCAACGATACTTTCCTCTATTAGCGCCTTTATTTGTGCTATGTCGTCGGTGTCTAACTTCCGTAATTTTATGGTTATATCGGTCGATAATCTCGCTCTGGCGGCTTCGTACTCCAAGTCGGATGCGAGGAGTTCATTCATTGTCTTTCACTTGGCGTTTGTTCGCAGATGAAGCTTCAAGTTATCCTCTCTAACATCGTTGATAAACGCATCCAACGTCAAACAGTTCAATAAGTCAGCTGAAACTCTTCAGTATGACTGTCGTGCGACTTTGGTGATGTCCCGTTCAGGACCCTGAAGGCTCTCCCCGCGCAGCTCATTTCGGCAATAGACGCGGCTTGTAAAACATCGCCTTCTTTTCCTCGTAGAGCCAAGATTATTGCATTGAGTTGCTCTTCAGTTGTCCATCCGTTGTGTTTTACTGCAGCTTGAAACAGGACTCTTAAGTTCTCAAATGGGGTTTCGCCATCAAATGCAGGTGGTTTTAGCAGTTCTTTTGAGCTTCCCGCAACTGGTTCTCTAACGATGGCTGTTGTAGTGCTTGATTTGGCGCTTTCTTCGGCAAGTTAGGTTTGGTTTTCTAGACGGCCTTCGATTTGAACTTTCGAATACGATCTAACTTCTCATTTTGTTGATCAAATTTGGTGTTCTGCTCAACACGTAGTTGCTGCATCTGTACTAGTAATGCTTGCAGAATGGCTGCCGTATCCGTTTCTCCCCTGACTGAGAGCTAGGTGCAGTGGTAGCACTTTGAGGTAGGTTTGCAATAGCTCCCGTCTTCGTGTCCGGTTTGCTACATGATCGTTTTCATCATCAGCTACTAGTTTCTCGGTTGGAGCTGGGGACATTGGTCTTCTAGAAATCGATGATTTTCCTTTTTCACAGTTCTCTGTAATCATCGAACTAGCTCCGCTTTATCCCCATATTTCGAGGGACTTGGCGATTTTTTTAACAGTCCCAATTCACAAGATTGACCGGTTGCCACTGGTGGGAGCTATGATACTAATCTTCAATCTTTACTTCTCTTGTTAACACTATGGCGGTTGAAAGTAAATTCTTAGCTTCACTGCAAATTGGTCCCTCTTATATATACCAAAAAATCAACCTCCTAGAAGTATCTACTGATGTTGTTCTTATCAGTGTATTGGTTGAACATCTGCGTTGTTGTATACGTGTTTCTCTTCCTTCTGAAATGATGAATTCATCCATTTCAATGATTATTACAGCAATTTCGATGTTATAACCATTGTGATCGATTTTAAATTTATGTTAACAATATTGTTGTACTCGTAATTTGGTTTTTACAGTTTTATTAGTAAATTGCATTTTTGGGACCTCAGATACCATATTTCTGATACTCGAGCGGCTCTACGAAATTCTCTATTTCCCATTTTTCTCAATTATTTTATTAGCGATCAATGTGTGAGTGGATATAAGAGGGTAACCATACCACAATCATCGGCGTGAAATATTTACCGACTATTTTATTAATACCAAGATGCTTTAATTTGTTAACAAATTTTTGTGTTAAAAACTTCACACCGATTTCTCCGACCCATAATAAATACAAATAAATGAAAAATGGCCGAGACCACGTACTAACTATTTTTCTATATTTTTGTTACAGGTAAGTTCAAAGCATGGATTATAATAAATTTCATTAAAATGTGAGTATATTTTAGACCAACGCCTTGAATGTTCAATTTCTTTTAATCCGAATTAAAATTTCAATTTCTATTTCAACCTTTAAACCGCATGAATGCGAAAACCACACCCTCACAGCGGCCATAAAATATATTTCAACCATATTATTCAGGACTAAATTTTTTACGACCAAATTATATCTTTAGCCCAATATTTATAACACATACATATGTATGTATGTATACAAAACTATCTGAAAATCTCATCTTATAAAATGAATGTTCTGTATAGAAAGATTTCCGATCGAAATCCATCCTAACCTAACATCAAAATCATGACCTTATCTTAAATTTATTCTTCAGCAAGCACCCCATCCCCGTTTCTCTTCCTACCCAACTCGATACTAAATATGTATGTGCAATTCCCAAATGCCTAAAAACGAAGTGTTTTCCAACACACGCACACACATATTACGAATTTTATTACTCGATTTTATTCCCAATAAATTTTTGCTAGATTTCATTGATCCTAATACATAATAATTTTTCGTGTTGTTGTTGTTCTTCCTTTTTGCTATTACTACACACAAATTATACACAGTTCCTTTGTCTTCTTGAACTGAATTCAAAAATATCGAACAGCATACAGAACACCAACAAAAGAAGAAAAATGATAAAAGAAAGAAAGCAACAAATTTTCGAAGAGTCATAAAACGTTACGAGATGGTATACATCCACACATACATGGTATCAATATCTCTTCTGAGTTGTTTATTTAAAGCAAAAGCAAATAAAATAAAAAATAAAAAAAATTGGAAACAAAGTGTAGTAACATATGTCGGATTTTTTTTATTTTTATTGCACACAACATATTTATCCTTATTGTGATTAGAGAACAAAATGGTCAATTTATATACAGAGATGTGTTTTTTTTATCTTGTTGCTGCTTGTCTTGTTTCATTTTGTTATGTCGTCTATGACGATATTAATCAGGAGTTCAATGAATTCGGGAAGGATGTGTGACATAAATGTAATTAATTTTGCTCCATACTACTATAGAGTAGTGTGTATAGTTGCAATGAATACAGTTTGGTGCGGATGAATCAGTCTGCGGAACAATCAACGATTTATTGCTTTTCAGGCAAGTTAAAATAAAAATAAAAATTTTATTTACCGTAATTGCCTTGAAATAGAAAATATGACTAACTCGAAAACCCGTTACTTTTCAACAACATTTTAATTTTTTTCATCTAGTACTCGAACTAAATTTATCGAGGTTACCTTTTGTTTTGTTTTTGTTTATTTTATTTTGTAAATTCAGTTACAAACATGGCGTTGACCAAAGAGCAACAGATTGTTATTTTAAAACTGTTGGAATAGAAATGTAGTTTTTCTGTGATACAAAAATAGTGAAAAGACCAAAATTATACATGGCAGAGCTGTGATCGATCACTGTGATGGGCGATGTATTCCCAAGACAGTCCACATGTTCTTCATTCAGCATGTGCCTTACATTAATTCAGGATTGGTTGTTCTTACCTGTAGCTTTAAGAGATGCAAGTTTTGAATTCTGTTGTTTGTTTTGACCTCTGACCTCAAATGTAGATTTATGCAATTGAGATTTTTGAATTTATAAATAATGGAATCAATAATTTTCTAGCAAAATAGAATTTATATTGCTAATTTTTATATTATAATTTGATGATAAGATTGGCTAATCAAATTTTGGAAGACAGGTTTCATAAATTTAAATTCAAAAACTTTCAAGAAACGTCGAATTTTGAATTACAATTTTTAACATTAAAACTTTGAATTTCGATATGCCAATAAATTTTATTTTTAAAAATAAAATTAGAACTATTAAATTTAATTTGATGAGTTTATGCATATTTTGAATTTTAACACTTAAATTCTAATTTCCTTTATTCTAAATTAAATTTTAAATTTAGATTTGATGTCAATTGCGTCAAAAGCACTGAAAATTTAAATGAAATTTTTAAATTTTACGTTCGCTTTTCAAACTTTGACAAGAATCAGAATCTGGATTCCGATAGTTTATGAAATAAAAAATTTAAATTTAAAATTTATGGAATTTTTTTAACCGATATCAGTGATGAAATTTTCAAAATCAACTATAGGTTTAAAATTAAAAGTAGTTTTCGAAAATTGTTGAATTTAAATTATCGATATCTTAACTAAAGTTTTTGATGTTATTTGGTTTAAATTTAAGAGTTAAAAACAAAATTATTTTTATTTATAAAATTGGAAAAGTATTATTTCGTAAATCTGAATTCGAATGAATCGGAAAATCCTAATTTAATAGCGACAATTTTAGTTATCGAAATTCGAAAATGTCTAGAATTTTAATTATAAAATTGTCTAAATATTTAAAAAAATGTTTTAAATTTTGATTTTCGGTGAAAATTTGTGAAATTGGTATTTCTGAAACTCTAGCATTTTCGTTAAAATTCTCGATATTACCATTAAAATTCTCGATATTTAGATTACTGTTTGATTTTATTTTACCGAATTTTTTAACCAAAAAAAAGTAATTTTCGCAAAAATGTTGAACCTCAGACGATGCAAATGTTTTGTTGTCTACCCTTATGGTGTTGTACGTCAGAATTTAAGATAAAACATCATAAGATATACTTGTTCGAGTTATTCAAAATGCAATTCTGAATTTTTGGTTTCTAAATTTTAAAAATCGTAAACGAAATATTCATAGCTTTAGTCTAAATCTAGACAATCCTGAATTTTCTTATCTTTTTTATATAATTAATAAATTTTTTATGAAAAGAATAAAATTAAATATTAGTTACTAATACTAAATACTAAATTCTAAAATTTTCAAATTTCCAACATAATAAAAATAAAATTCTAAAATTCTAAAATGTTTTAAAATTATTGACAGGTCGACTCTAAAATATTTGAAAAATTTCACCGTCCAAATTGTCGCACAAATGTCACATTTACGTGTAATAAATCCTTATTGAACTTAAAATAAATTTTGAAATGAATTTCAATTCGATTTTAAACAAAATATTTTTAAATATTTCAATTGAATTTTGAAAATTTTGAACCTTTGCAAAATATTATCTGGTTTTATCATCTATAGTTTGAACTCGAGAAAATTTTGACATTAAATTAACAATCACGCCGTGCTTTTGTGTGCCTACTGCTTAGAAGTATGAAAATCACACGACTTCGTGTTTAGTCGGTAACTACTGCTAATATTCAGACGAACCGGTGGAATATGGAAATGTATTCGATAAAATCATGGAATATAGAATTCATCCGATTATGATAAGTGACGATTTTAAGTCCAAATTTTGCCATATGAAGAATACAAAATACAAATAAAATGGCCAGCTACGCATATGAGCCACAATGTTGAATCGAATATTGATCTTTTGAAAACAGTTGCCAATTTGTTGGTCGTGAAAATCTATACGACAAGCGACCATATAGCAATTGTTCTCACCTTTTGACAGAGTTGCAAATGTATTGTAACAACACATACGTGTCTATCTATTTATCCAACTATAAAACCAGTTGTGATCAATGGGGACGTGTAAGCTATATAGGTAGTCACGTAAGATCAAACGTTTTGAGTTCGCTCAAAAGATAAACAAATCATCTATACAGTGAAAATGGCAAGAAAGATGCCCTCTTGTTGGTACAAGTTAATGTCTAACAAATGGGACGGCTAGTTTCTCATAGCGATTAAGTTTGGGACCTTCTTGGCCACATTTTTCGCCTAATTTTACTAAAAAAATACCAAATGGAACAAAAAATCGTATGGCCAACGTCTATAATCCTCTGTTGAGAGTGAATAATCCATGAGCCGAGCCATCTTTCATGTCAGTATAGGCTGGTATGGAGCTATCCAAATTGTAGATGGTCAATAAAAAATCAGACCTGTGGCCGCGCGTCTTCGATTGGGCTGGCAACGAAGTATGGTATAGGGACGCAAAATATAACAAAGAAAAACCGAGTTTGTGACCTAATTGGCCGGTGATAATTTAATGGTAGTTAGAATTGCCGCTATTGAAATAAATTTGACGCCTTTGCAAACTTTTCAAAAAATAATAGAATCGAACTAAAATTGTATGGCCAAGTTTTTGTAGGAACTATTGTCTCACACCAGTTGAGTGATGCACCAAATTGGCCACCACTATGCCAGCGCTGATAATTTTTTGACTGGTGGTTTAAATATAAAATGAAAAAAATCTTACTTTTGCGCGAACATTTTGATCCAATCTATTGTTAATTGACCAACTACGCAATCTGTTTATGTCAGCCACTGAGAAAACCATGCACATGTTGCGCTCTCCGTGAGATTCTGCAAAACTTCAGTTGATACTTTGGTAGCAAAGTTTTTGGATAGCTCGAAAACCGGTAGGCTCAGCTCTTTCGAGACAACATATATAATTGATTTCGTACCCATTTATTGTACCTTTATAGTACTGTGACTAGCTAAATCAGTAAATGAATTCTCCACGACGATTGCTTGATTTCATCTGGGATTGATAAATATTTTTTTAAATTAATCGTTGAAAGAGTAAAACAACTGACTATAATGTAGTTTTGTCGATTTCTTCTAAATTTGCATAGAATCGACGTCATTGTGGAGATTGTGACAAAACCGACTCTTGAGTCCACAACTGCCAATCGCTTGCCAATTCGTAATTGTTTTTGCAAAGTTATCTAACATTTTTTTATTTAGTGGGAGCATTGTCACGACTGCCAAGTCACAATTTTTGACCTGCTTTTCTCATCCATCAAAACCACATCCACTACATTTTGTCAAAACGTAGTTATAGAGCAGTCTTACATGTTTTGTTTAGTTCAAAAGATCTGGTTACCTGAAACCATGTAAGTGATACTTTACATCAGTATCTTAAAGAAATTTGGTCACCGTAGTTTAGAATTAATTTATAAAAACACTATATGAATTCTCCACATTATAGACGTTGTCTACGTTGTACACGGGTTATCGACATCAATTTCAATAACTTAATAGGCCATTATGACTATCTAATTGAGTGAGGCTCGAAATAACTGTGATGATATATCGTAACGGATTGCCAGCAGTGAGAAAGATATGAAACCCAACCACTCAACAAATAGCGTCAAGTTATCCCAGGATTCCATCCCAGAAAAATTAAAAATGTTCATCAGGCAATACTATTCTCATCCCATCCCAGAATTTTAAAAACTATCCCAAAATTTAATATCATGATTTTAAAAATTTGCAAACGACGTATTAGCTTATACATTTTTGTCGTAATAAGTAGTTGGCATAATAGGCTCAGAAATCCATAGAATATGGCTCCATAAATAAAATTAGGAGCTTAACTACTGGTTCTGGAGAACCATGAGTGCCGGAAAAAGTTTCATTTATTTTCGACTTAAGATTATGTCCAATTGTTGTGATAAATCAATGAACACCAGTCGTATGTTGTAATTGGCAAGTGTCACAGCAAATGGGCAGTATGTCAAGTCGGAAACATAGGGAACTTCTTCCGACAACCATGGTTCTCGTGAGCCAGTATAGTTAAACTCCTAATTTTATGTATGGGGCCACATTCATATGAATTGCTGAGCACATTGTGCCAATTACTTCTTACGACAAGAATATACTATAGCTAACACGTCGTTTGCAAATTTTTTAAATGATGATATCAAATTTTGGGATGATTTTTAAGTATTGCCTGATGAACATTTTTAATTTTTCTGGGATGAAATCTCACTCAACAGAAATGATCTGACAGTTTATAATTTTTTACTTTTTGATAATGATTGAGTAATCGATCTTAGCAAAAGCCTTTTCAAAGTCTGTATAAACAACGTCGTGTAGTTGTCAAGAACTTAAAAGCAAGACTCTATGAACGATGGATTTAAAGAGCTGAAAATGGCCAGATCGGTTGAACATTGTGAAATGATTAAAATCAAAAAAAAACTGCATGAGTTTTGATATTTGAAGTTGGGGATCGTATAGCTAATTCGGATATACACTGATGCAAATAAAATGAGAAGGGGCAATAACGATAGATATGGCCAATGTTTTTCCAAAATGTTTCACTTCAGCTAGCACCGTTCTTTCACTGCTGGCCTTCCTTTTTCCTTGCGGATTCCATTCCAATGCCAACCTTGTTTTGTCATTTGTTGCCTTTTTCAGTATATGTACTATTCATCTCCATTTCCGTTTCCTGGTCTCTTGATGTTTTCTTCTATTCCGCCTGATCTTGCAACCAAGCTATAGTGGTGTAGTAATGTCTGAATTCAGTTTCAGAGCTATTATCTTCTTAATGTTTTCTTGTCTAGGTCTGATTGCTTGGTGATGCGCTGTTTAGATTACGCATGCCAATATCCAGTACTATGAGGAACAGTAGTGGAGTTAGTACACATCCTTATCTGTATATTTTTTGAATGAGTTCAGCTATTTGCCTTGGGATGCCTATTTCGCAGAGTGCTTTCCGTAGTGCGTGTCTCTTGATGGAATCGAATGCGCGTTCAAATCCACGAAGAGTAGATATATAGTGGTGAACTCTATTCGTTCGATAGTTACATTACAGTTTGGTCGGTATTGTGATACTTGATTACTTTTAATGATTTACTAATTTTATTAGATGTGAGGAGAACAGTTGCGGTTATATTTGAGCCCATACAAATACAATTACTGCGAACATCTATAAGATTTCTCCGATGAAAACATCACATAAATTAAATTAAAATCTATATTAGTTTTTTTTATCCACACGATTTCTCGAGGGTCGGCACCATATAATATATATAAATATGGTGTGATCGTATAATATGTGGAGGGATCATGTCACCAAGCACATAACACTGCGCGTATATTAAATGAAAAACATAAAACAGTTGTTTTCGTTATTTATGAGTTTCAAATTGAATTTTACTACCTTTCACCATGAATCTAATACACTACTTACTTATAGCGGTATAGTCGACTCGTAAACTACTTTTTATTCTCGTCTTACAATGTGAATGGTGTGTGTGTGTGTGTGATGAAATGTGTTTTTGTTTTCGTCTTGAAAACGGATGTTGTCTCGTTTGCAATGTACTTACGACATATAGTTACGATATATTTGAAATTTTTTACTTTTCTTCTAAATACTTATCGCACGAACTATATGAACATAACATAACAAATTTATATTTTGGGTAACTCAAGAAATATTTAGTCCCTCATTCCAGCACACACACACCCATACCGAAATTTTTTATTTTTATAAAATTTATATCGGAAAAATAACAATTTGTCTCGTCCCATAATATGTATATATAAAAGATAGATGGATGTGAATAGATAAAAAATTGGGAAAATTATGGTTTTTAATTTATTCAATTTTCTTTTCGATATATTTTTATACATTTTTTTTAATGAAAATTAAATTTTTTTTTGTAACAAACAAGCAAACTAAAAATAAAATCAAAAAATGGGTAGATTTATTTAATTTGTATGTAAAAATGTAATATAAATTATTTTCATAATTGGTTTTCTGTCAAAATACATAGATAGACCGCAGAAAAGTGCGGGGGGACGTTCAAATTTATTTCGAATTATAATTGATTTGATAATATTCCCCGAACGCGGACGGCATCAGATACATATATTGAAATATTATGTCAACGTTAATTTCGGTTTTAGTTGCCGTTGTCGCAACCTAATAAAAAATCTTAGGTATCCATAATTACATCCAGCCACAATTTTTGTCACCTATACGCCGTCTCAGCCTGCCTTCATGTGTAGTGGGTGCCCACGTTAAATAATTCTCTATATAATGTTGTCGAATGTATACTTTGTAAAAAGGATATACCAATTTTAATATACCACATGAATTATAATGCGAATGGGTTATTTATTAGTTTAGGGCTAAACGTATGGGTTAAAAAGGGCAAACTAATCTATATATACATGAACATGCTGATGTATACATTAATTTTAAATTAATTGTTAATCAATATTATAGATATTGTTTTTATATTGATGATTGATAAACCATAATATATAGGTTCAAAATCAAAATTGATTTAGGTTACCGCCCGATACACCTAATCCATTAAATATTATGTGTTTGTGCCTGTCTCTGGAATAATAATCTTCTAAGTGTTGTCAAGTAAATGTGCTATCTAAATTAAATATGACCGCTATCTAAATTAAATATTGTGTGTTCTGACGAAATTGAGATTGATCGCAAGGCGAGAACAATGTAGTAACTTCAGCATTTGCTTCCAGAAAGTGATTGGAACTATAAGTCTTGTATATGTTCAACCACAGAACACTTTTTTATGGCAAATAATTGACTGTTTTGATCCTTCATGAACAAATCTCAACACCCGCGACAATTCCCGGTCTGTCAAGTCTCACTGGAAGTCGAGATAGTACCACCGTATTTTCATATTTCTCAGACTATTTGCTGTCATAACGGGCAGATCCTTCTCGGGATCGGATAGAGCTACCAGTGGTTTATGTTCCGGGACCAGCTCGAACCACCTACCAACTATACAGGTGTATACTGATTTAATTTGACGCAACCAAATACTGTCGACATTACCGCTTCTTTTAGCCCAAACTCGATTTGATGCTCACTTCCATATTCGAAATCATTGCACATATTCCATGGCTGGACGCGTCTGTTTCTCCTATATTCAGTATTCAACTTTTGTTTAGAAAAATTGACATTTTTTCGGTTGGTACGGGTCAAATGGTGTAGTTATTACAACCAGCTTTTTCGGCTCTTTAACCAAGTCAAGTTGTATAGATATGCATCACGCAGATCGATTTTCAATAACTTTCTTCCTTCTAGTCACTGGAACAACTCTTCTAATAGCGAAATTGGAGCTATTCTGAAAATGTTTAGACAGCACTATTGCTTTGGATCATCAATATTTCTTGCGTTTTACTTGTTATTAAAATTTTCTCCATTTAACTGAAGATCCGGTTGTCACGCAAGCCTTCTTGATCGCAAACGGATATCTCGAGTAAATTTTTATACGCACAGCAACCACATCTCACCGAGGAATGGACTGGAGACATCAATATGAAGGCGTTTTCACGGATTAGTCGCTTTCGGCCAGCTAGTGTACGCTTTAGTATAGAACTTGGTGAATTCCTGTCACGATTTTCCGGTTTTAACTAATAACTCAATGCCTTGGTCATAATAATTCACGTTTTTTCTTATTCGCTACTGCGATCTGCTCACATAGACAATTGGAAATGACGGCAGATTTTCGTCATAATACACCTCCACCATGGAAGTAACTTCGTAATATCTGTTTCGATTTGAGGGTACCTATGTTCTGAAAGCTTATTTCTATATGCGAAATCATTGCACCAATTTCATAACTGGACGCGTCTGTTTTCAACACCAGTGGATATTGTCTCCTATAATAAACCAATCGCATTGAGTCACACAGAATTTGCTTTACCTTCTGGGCTGACGACCATTTAAACATAACCCCATCTCTTCTTAAATTCATATCACTCTTCCATTTATCAGCTCAGCCAACGAAGCTGAAATTTGCTGAAATTTGCAAAAAGTTATTTGTTTCAGGTTGTTTGGTCGAAGCATTTCGAAAATTCATATGACTCTCCCATTTGACGGCCGGATCCCTTTTTAGTCTAATATACATGTCCCAAGTATTTAACTTGAGGAGGAAAATTTTAAAAATTTCGGTGAGCCTTACGCGGTAAGGCGCGTTGACACAGGCACTGGCCAAATGGTGTATTTATCACAACCAGATTTTCCGGCTCTTCATCCAAATCAAGTTGTATAGATATGCATCACGCAGGTCGATTTTCCAAAATAACTTCCTTCCTTCTAGTCGCTGGGTCAACTAGGGATTTTATCTATTTGTAATTATTGGTTGACACTTACTTTACAATGGTCGCAGGTCCCAATTGGTTTCTCAGATTTAGACACTATGGTCATCGTCGAAGACAATTCCTGTCTTAAAGTCTAGGATGTCTTGGCGTGAAATTCTCTTTTTCAGCGACTAGGGTACCTCGAAAATGGTTGTATACTTTGTATAGAAGGCCTCTTTCTTCTCGGTCCATGTCACCGCGATGCTGAATAATTTCTCTGCCGTTTCCGTCTCAAGCTGAAAACCAAATGCTTTTAACCAGCTCAAGGGCAATTTTCGTCGAATGCCATTTAACTTCACATTAACCTCAATTTTCCTACGTAATGGTTTATTGAGTAGCCAGTATTGTCCACCATGGATATTATGGCTCCAGTGTCAACTAGGCAATCGAGTTCCTACGTGGTTGCTTTCAGCCACCCGAAAATTCGAAAATTACGATGGTACAGTTTCTTCAGATTTCAGTGTACTGACGACCTCTTTAGCTCGATTTTGCAGCCGGCATCTTGATGTTCTTCGATGATGACTACCATTAAGACAAACGGCGGCGAAAAGTCCAATCTTGTGACATTTGTGACACACAGCTGACAAAAATCGGCCTTTACTACGGTTATGATTTTTTAAACATCCTGAACAGGATTATAATATTTCATTCGATGACGCATGACTCCCTCTGGACGGTGAAAAATATTCTTTGGAATGTGACCGTCTTCCATTGCTTCATTTCTGACGGTGCATATATAGCGAATTCACCACTGGAAGGACCTTGTCGTTAACATTTTTAAAAACATCGATAACATGTGCGTGCTCTCATAAGCTGCTATAACTTCTTCCACTGTTGGGTTACCTTTTTGCAGACTAGCGGTTTTAACGGTATCGTGACTTGAGTATATTAAAAAATGCAGAATACGATTTCTGACAATCGGACTTATTTTCGGAAATTTAAAAAAAATTCGTGAAATTTAAATTTTGATTACAATTCAAATATTGAAATGTGTTTTCGAATCCTGAAAATATTGAAAATTTTAATTGTATAGTTTGGTCCCAAGGTCAGTTCCTTTGAAGTTTTTGTATAATTAAACTGTCCTTTGAACGGTTTTTTCAAATTTATATCATTTGTATAATTTTTTTTAAAACCACTGACCTTCGGGCCACCCACGCTGACATTTTAAAATAAAGTGTTGCCAACCAAATTGGTAAAATAAACAAATTGCAGTCTTCTACAGTGACTTTTAATCTGAACGTATTCACGTGGTCCGACTATCTCGAGAAATGTTGGAGTAGATTGGCATAGAGATTGTTAGTCACGATGCAAAGTAACAAATCAGTTAGGATGATGGAAATTATGTTATAAATCAGAGGTTCCTGATCCGGAATTCGGCCACATTGCAATTGTAAGGTATCGAAATTTAGAAAAAAAAATTGGAGCCACTAAATCCAAAGGATTGATCATTTTAGCACTTCTACGAGTATATATAGAAAGTGCTGCCATCTGAGGTAAGAAGGGAACCAAACTTTTAGACACCGCCGTTTCGGGGCATTAAAATAAATTGTATATAGCATTTTGAATCTACGGAATCCAATCAACTTGCCGGCGGGTTCAAAATAGCTATAAACTCAAGTGTTATATGCTTGCGTGGATGGAACAATAACGCGAAATATAGTTCAAATATTGAAATCTTATAAATCGAAACTGTCTTGGGACCCTAGATGTTCATTGTTCGCTCGTACCGTGGAGATTTCCGAAAAACGAAATTTTGAGGTTACCGAACCTTCAACTCACATTTCTAACAAAATATAAGAAACTGACCATTCGGTAAACATAACCAATCACATCGCAGTTGTAATAATGACATGTGCGGTTCAGATTTTAGGAAAATTTATATTTGTTGGGGTGGCTCTTCCGGATGTCGAGGTCTTTATTTGCCCTTTGGATTGCAACAATTTAAGTACAAAAATAATGTAAGCTAGGTTCATCTGGGTGTATATCAGGGTTCAACGTATCATAGGTTAGGATTGGATCTAATAAATTTATGATTCATCGGCCAGGTTTCTCGTGTTTATAATATTCCAAGTACCATTTTAACGGGTATTCTAGTTGGAGAACAGTCAAAAGACAATCCGATTCCATGTTAGTGTCCACAGGTTGAACATTATACTAAGATATAGGTTTGTCAGCTGAGTCGGTAGACTTAATTAATAATATAGGTCGTTTAATAATTTGATGAGTATAGATTGTAATTGTAGCTCATCATCCCAACGTTGAAATTCAATAGGAGTGCTCTTTGCTGGGAATGAAAGGTGGCGTCCAGTGAGAAGGTCTTCGGGAAAATTACCAGCCCATCATAAGAGAAAATTGTTTTTCGCTTTTGGCCAATATTATTGAAGGCCACAAGTTCACTTATTTTTTAAAAAAAATATAATTTTTTGTCAGTCTGCAGACCTGGCGGTATAAGACTACTGGCTATAGTTCCACTGCTATATATTGTAGGTAAATTGAAAAATCTAATTTTTATATTATCGATTTCCACATACATATATTCAAATAAATTCTCGTACAAAAATATTTTCCTGTACATTATGTAAATTTCCCAAGCAAAACCTAAAAGCACAAGCAAACAAACAAAATTAATTTCCCATATTTTCCCAAGCAAAAAAAAAATAACTTTGTTAATTACAAAATATATAAATTTAGATTTTTCTTAGTCTCGTACATTTTATCTGTTTTATGCTTTTATGTTTTTATGTTAAACACCAACAACAACAGCACCACGAGTAAATAATAAAATGTTGTATTCTTAAAATTTTCTTAAAACAAATAACAATTTTGTTTTAGTTTTTATAAATTTGTTTTTGTATTTTATATACATTTGCCCTAAATACATAACATATTTTTCCTAGATACGAGCACATACATACATATGTATGTTATACAAATACATAAGTTGCCTTGTTTGTTCGTCTCGAGGTTAGAAACGGTAAAAAACGAACAAAAACGATAAAATTCATAAAATGATTGTGTCCGAGAGTGACGGTGATTTATATATCCTTGTACATATATACATCTGTACGTAAAGTTCTTCAGCGAGAAAGATAAGAATTTCTATACATGAATGGAACATGCTTTGTATGTAAGATTGAATACAACAACACTGGTGTGCGTCATAAAAATAAATAACAAAAAAAGATTATATTCGTGTATATACATAACTTTCGTCACATATATGTGTACATAGTACATATAATGTGTAGTTATGTATATATCCTGGAAAAAAAAAGCTTGAGTTAGCTTTTTATTGTTGTTGTGTATTACCTATAGTCTTTTGTTATTACATATATACATATATGATTATACATACAATGTATATACATATGTATATGCTCCATTGAGCTGATTGAAGAAGTGTGAACGACAGAACCAGCGACAACGACAAAATTGTATAAATGTGACGATTGATGGATATCTTAATCATCGAATGGATATGGAGTGGTAGTATGAGTATGCTACTTCAACCAAATTTGAATTTAAATTTTTTTATACATAATCAAAAATAAAATGTTAAATTCAAAATTCGATATTCCAAAACACCATTTTGACATTTTTCCGGATTTTTAATTTTGTTTGCTATTAATATAGTGATTGGTCAATAGATGGCAGCCGATTTAATAAAAATTGTATTTAATTTAAATGCGTGCCACCAAGTAATCAGTTTTAGTTTATTTATACCAGAATAATGAAGGAATATGCGTTTGGTGTCCTCTCGCCCCGGGGTTGGATCACTTTAAAATTTACAAGAAAGTGTTGTCGAGTAATGTCACCTCAGCTCAAAACGTGTAATCTGTAGGCTTTTCAGGCTCCTAGCTTTAATTTAATAGACACGTTAACGTCGTGAAAAACAAAAGTAATGGACCCTCTTATAGAACGAGAGTCCGAGCACTTTAAAATTCAATTTAGAAAGTGTTATACTTAATGTTGGATTTAATTTTTTTTTATATTCATGTTTTGCTTTACGTGATATGTTCATGATAGGTTAGGTTAGGTTAGGTTAGAGTGGCTGCTACGGCACACTTAGCCCGATGACGGTTCATTGTGATATCACAGGAGCTTACTTCTCTATTACCCTTATTTGAACCAGCTTGAGCTACTTATTTAGCGTGATATATCTCGCACTTTACATTCTGGCAGGTCCATTAAGAACCTACCCATATGTTCATGCCTTCTGTATGATAAAGCCGGACATGTGCATAGGCACTGGACTAACGCCTCTTCCTTCTCCTCGTCCATACAGCTTCTGCTAAAATTATTTGCTTCTAGACCTAGCCTCCTCGCATGTTCTCCAAGTTGGCAGTGTCCTGTACGGATAACCCTACGATGGTTTTAGTTCACGTATTTGGCCAGACTTGCCTTGCTACACTAAGCGCTGTTTTGAGCGCCTTAATAGGCCTCCGCAAATTTGCCGTTTCTGGTAGTAGTTGGAGAGTTTTACCATGCCTTACACGCTGCAGTAGCATAATGTTAGTGTAACGTAGTCTAGATTCGCTAATGCCTTCCTTATAGCGATCTAATTATCGTCGATTGTTCTGTCTGAAGACATTTCAACAGAGTTATGACTGATACTCGGGTGGCCGTATTCGCCGCCATCTGCTTCATAAATATCGACAGGGAGAAGCTGAAACATAACCTATAAGGCGCGTTGGTGTTGTAATCAGCGCCCAGCTTATAAGCATACAGGCCGTTCTTTGCACCTTCTCGATTTCGCCCAGAAAAGTGGCTCTACTATACCGGGATATTATATTTCCTGGTAAAGAGTACCAGTTCAGTTTTGGACGAGCCGATGGCCAGTTCACATCTGATGGCCCCTAGTAATGATTAGGAGGCCATTTTGAATTACCTCCTTAACCGCGTTTAAATATTTTCTAGAGACAGCTAGAACTACGTCATCTGCATAAGCAATCACTCCAATCCCTTCTCTCCCCAGCTCTAACAGCAACCCATTAATTGCTATGTTCCAGAGAAGAGAGGACAGGACACCTCTCTGTGGGGTTCCCTTAGCCACCCGCCTCCTAATGGTGGATTCCACCAGCTCCGAGTTATCCATCCTGCTCCCCAGCATATGATTGATTAACCCACTTACAGGGTAGTCCACCCTAAGGAGCAGCAATCCCTCCATAATTGCCTCCGCCTTTACATTGTTAAAGGCGCCCTTAATATCAAGGAACGGCAAAACTATTGCGAGAATATAGATTTCTCAATCGTACGTACCAGGGCATTGCAGAGCTGTGTCCACAGATTTCCCTTTACAGTAATCATGTTGAGACTGTATCGAGTCACTAGGCTTTATTTTTGATCGTATATAAACATCTATCAGCCTTTCCAAGTTTTTCAAGAGAAAGAATAATAGAGTTATGGGTCTTAAGTCCTTTGGGTAGCCATGTGAGCTTTTTCCGTTTTCGGAATAAAGATCAAATTGATCTCTGTCCCACCTCCTCGGAATACAGACCAATTTTAAATACCCTTTGCAGAGTACTTCAATCCTAGCCTGTGCTTCCTAGTTAAGAAGACTAACCCTGTTTCCTGTTGATTTGCGCTCAGTCCACAGCTGGAAACCCACTCAAAGAGCCAACCAAGTGTGCACTGCAAGTGTTCACTCAGTGTACAAGGATATTTACCGAGGATCATAATAGCAACATTAACCTTATAGGCGATTAGATCATTAATAACCAAATTCCAAAGAAGAGGGATAAAATACCTTGTGGTTCGCCTCTACTCACAAATCTACAGATCCCACACCCAGAAAAACTGTCCGCATCCTTCCTCTAAGGATTTGATCTACCTCTGACGCTCGAGGAAGCGCTCGAGTAATTACCAGCTGTCTGACATTGCAAAAGGAGCCCTCTATGTTCAAGAAAGTTTCTATAGAATATTCTTTATATTCTAGAGACTTCTCACTAGGGCCAATAAGGGAATGGAGAGCTGTTTCCACCGATAGTCTTTAGCAATAACTGCTTTTTGTCACTTTAGGTGTAAATATGACTTTTACTTCACTCCATTAGTTCACTGTCACTGGCAGTTCACTTTAAATGCCCCAATACCATCCTTCGTCTCTACAGGACGGAGTAGATCGTGGATTTTCCCTCACAAATTTTAGGAAGGTGGCGGCTAACGCCTTCTCCACCTTCCTCCAGTTAATGGCTGTTTCTTGAATTCTTCTCATTTAACCTCCATCGTTAAGTCATATTGAGATTTCTACCTTTTCGATTGCGAGATCTCAGAATAACTTTCCTGTTTCGGCTCAGTGATACTTCTTGCACACCGCAAGTGAATTCTTATCTCTGTCCGATCTTTGCCCGAACGGAATATTGCTAGGGTCAGATAATTAGTGCCAGTGTCCCACGATTTTGAGGAACCAGTCTTATCCGCACCACTGATTATTTTGTTAAAATTCATAAGAAATATATCAGAAAACCAGAAACCCCAATTGTAGAACTATTCTTTCATATTTTAAAGGTAATGTTGTTCTGTCAAATTTTGAAAATATGTAATGATTTATGTTATTTAAGAAAGAATGCCAACCTCAATATGTAGTATGTTACTGATCTTGGATCTGTTATAAACTTTAAGGACGCTTAAATTTGTATTCTGGATTTTTTGCTATCATTATAGTTCAACTATTGCTCACTAGATGGTAACATATTTAATTTGAATCCGTGCTACAGAGCTTATATCAGAACTATACATCAATGTAGAAATTGAAATTGAATGAATAGTAAAATTTGTTAAAATTTCTGTAATATCAAAAGGACCGATCACTTTGAATTTTTTTTTACAAAAAAGTGTGACCATCTAACAAATTATTAACATAAAGTGTAAGGAGATTAAAAAATGTTTACACTTTCCAAAAAATGTTTAAGATTCCTATATTTTAATAATGAGTATTGATCTTTAAGTGGGAGAACGTACAGTCGTTCGCATGTACCTGTACATACAAACGTTTTTTAGATATGTGGTTAATTTGAAATTAATCCTTTGATAATTAGCAATTTAAATGGAAATCAGTTTGAACCCTAAATTATATTTTCTATGAATGATTTTAATTGCAATTTACGTTTCTAGGATTTAGTGATAGATTTAGGATTTTTCAAATTTACTGAGAGATACATACGTTTGACAATCGATTAACGACCACAACACCGTAAACCAATGAATCACAAACAATTTTGTATATGTACCATGGTGATATACCACATAAATATTTATTCCAAGCTAATAAATTAGTTCAATTTCAAATGGCATGCGGAGTAGTGTTGTCGCCGGGTGGTATAAAATCACCCAAACAATTATGTTTCACAAAATTTACTTACAACGCAATAAATATTTTCCAAAAACATATAAATTTATAAAAAAAAACTGTTTCCTGTTAAAAACATATACCCACACACACGTTCGTTGCTCTACATATCTAAAAAAAAGCGCCAAAAAGCTTTATATTTGAGCTTTTTATGCTGTTTGTAAATTATATAATAATTCATTAAAGTAAAATTTAATTCAAATTCGACGCAAACATAATTTTAATTTAAAATGTATCCACCACACCAAATATAACCAACCAAAAACCAAAGCAAGTAGCAATATGGGGAATTTATTTAAGAAAATAGAAAACTTTTTCCTTTTTTTTTTTTCTCACAGTTTCGACTGTATAAATGTATATATCGTATATAGAGTGTATATGTATGGGGCGGGAAGACGGTAGGAAGTATGAACCACTTTAAAACTTTTTCTTTTCGGATTTTTATTTTGTTTTGCCCTCCACTTGATATTTTATTTTTCATGCTTTTAAACAAAAAAACAAAACTCGAAAAGTTTTTCCGAATTTTTATTTAAAACATTTTTTTTTTTTTTTTTGTTGTCTGTCTTACTGTGAAAATACATAATAATTTTCTTTTTTCCTCGACGACAATCCAACAAAAAACGGAAGGAGAACTGAAACGGAAGAAGTCGTGGAAAAAAATAATAATTTGTTATTCGGGATAAGATATACAAAATACATATAACATAAGACACACACAGTAAGGGTAATCGAAACAAATCACATCAAAAGTTTTTTTTTTTGTTCATAATTTTTCTTGTCTTCTCGGAATAAAAAGAAGCTTTTTTCAATAAATTTTGTTCAAAGCTTTTTTGAATATAAATATGAAAAAAAATGCTCTGTGTTTTCTTTTGAAGCTAATCCTTATCAATTTCGTGCTTATAAGTTCAAAAACAGTGATTGTGTATATATGTACATACAAAAAGTCTAAGTAAAGTTGTTTTGGGAATATTTTTTTTTTCATCTTTTTATTATATTGATGATATTGAGCTTATTGTTAAAATTAACAGAGTTCAGTTTATCAATCGATACCATATTTATTTATTTTTGTTGTTGTTATTTGGATTATTCAGAAAAAAAATAAAATTTTGTTTATAAATCCTTTTTTATCCTTTCTTTAAATATTAAACAGGGTTTGCTTGATGTTTTTAATTCGAAAATTTGTTTTTTATGTAAACATCAGAGAGAGGATATTGTGTGTGTGTGTGTAGTAACTATTGTGACATTTATTTTGAGATCAATGTTGCATATATGATTAGATTTGTTAATAAAGTTCTTGCACGTGGCAGTTCGTTCAGATTGTAACATGAGTAGGAGAATGAAGAACAACTAATTGGTATGTTTGTTAAAAATGTTGTTCTTTTGTGAGTTGTGTGATGCCCAAGTACTATCGATTCATATACAAAATTAGAGGTTTGTATGAGCTTTTAAAGCGCCTTAAAGGAATAAAGCTTATCGGATGTTGCTATTGATTTGTAACGTAATGTCGTAAGCTCATCGTACACGTAAATTTGAAAAAAGAGCTTTTATACAAATTGCTAATTGCAAGCTTTCTAAGTTCACTGTATAAAGTTAATCCGATACAATTTATAAAATCTTTGATCATCGATTACATTATTTCGTGATTTAATTTTAAAAAAAATTTAGAACTTTGATTGAGCTTTTAAAGCTTCTCAAAACTTTTACGCAACCTTATTATAAAGTATAGTTTATCTGAGGTAGGGCACAGCTTATAATTAAGTGAAACCTATTAAGTTAGTTTAAAGTTGCTATAATTGCAAGCTTTTCCAAGTTCGTGTTTGCCACAGAATGCTGACGATTCAAATGGTTCAATTTTTTAAGCTGTTCTATGTTTTTTTTTTTGAAGTGTACAGCTTTATTTGAAGTATGTTTTTCATGTGGGTTCATTTATTAGTACCATCTAGCAGACTGCAATGAAGTTTCTAACGTTAAGAAAAAGTCTAGCTACACTCAAAAACGCGACAGATTAAAAACTAATAATACAAAAAATTGTTGATACAGTTGATCAAAAAATGTTACATCAGAATAACATTAAAACTCAAATCGGTAAATCAATAACTCAGTTGGATTAAGTTGATGATCTCAGAGAGCTTTTGCATCATTTTTATTTTAAGCAAACACTTTTTTGTTTATCAAATAAATTTTAAAAAATTCTCAAAATATTATGTTGGAACCCCTTGACACACAAACGTAAAGTGTTTTCATCGAAATTAAGACAAAGAATCCTTTTTCGAGCGATCTTCAAAATTTTTGAAAAATATATATATTATAGCCCCTCGATTGAATAAGTATCAAAATCATGGGTGGTTGGATTGCTTAGTATGTTACTCTATATCAGGAAGAAGTATAACATACAATCGATAATTGTTTAGCTGAAGCTGACCCCTTTAAATTTATCTCAGTATTTCATCCTAGAACTTTTTTAAAATACCTCTAACAACACTGCGGAAAAAATCCACCCCAGACTTTTTAAAAATGCATATATAATTTATACAGTTGGCTCATTCCAGGATATTTTACATTTATACGATCCCAGACATTTGCGTCAACTAAAAAAGTATACAGTTGGTACCAAAATATTCATCCCAGACTTTTTTAATATGTAAAATTTATTTGGTGGAAAAAAATTCTTCTGGGCAAGTCGTTGTAATGATGGCGGTTTTCCCTTTGCGATTAACCCTGTAATTAAAGGATGAAATCCTGTAAGTTGGTAGTCCTTGTGTCATATCTTTTGAATCCATTCGAAAATTGGAAAAAAAAGGAAAAGGCTTTTTAGTTTACAGTTACTGCACAGTTTGTAGTCAATTTCTCTCTTCGAAATGTATGTTAGATGGCGACGCTTGTCCCGCTCATCAAAACAAAACAAAATTTACAAACATGTGAAGGAGTGTGTATATTTGTAATCTGAAAGTTTACAAAATTAGTTTTGTCTGTCTTTCACAACTCTAGGGGAGATACAATTAAAACTGAGACGGTCAAATTATTATTTGTAATACAGCTTAACTGAATCAGTGTTTTATTAATTAATACAAAACTTACTGTATACATTCAATTTCAACGTGGCAAAATATGGTATAGGTGATTAATGTTGCCTTAACTGTCGGTTCTGATAATAAATATTGCCCAATAAGTAGTCTAATTAATACTATAATAATTAATAATACGACAACTGGCCGCCAAAAGAAATCCACTACTACATTCAAATTCTGTCATGAACTAGCGTTAATGACCTAAACTTAAATTAAATCGAAAGAATATAAAACAACTAATTTTGTAAGATATTTTGGCAGATCTAGAATTAAGATTAGCATCTCATAAACAACGGCGTTAAGTACCTTGTCATGGGCTAGATGCACATCAGAATACATTTACTCTATAACAGTCGCCCAGTATATCGAGCACATGAAAATAGGTACCAAGGAAAACTAGCATATGAAAAACATTGCTTGAAGTCGAAGTTGGGGGTTAAATCTATTGTGAGTAGATTTTTTTAAGTAAAATTCAATGTCGAATTGTTATGGAGTTCAGTTAAATTTTAAACGAGTTTTCAGGACTTTCCAACGTATAGATTTCAACAAAATTTGAGTGCAATTTAAATTATAAATATTTACTAATATTTTGCGTAAGCTTCAAATATTGTATTGTTTGAGTGCATTTGTTTAAGTGAAATTCGAACTGGAATGCTAGTATGAATATGAGTTAAAATCTATATTTGTTTTAGATTCTCTATACGAGTGACAATAAAATAACAATTTCAACTAGATTTGAACAAATCTTGAGTGCATTTTAAATATTAATTGCGTTTGAACTCAAGCATTGATTAGAAAATAATTTTTTGCTTTATTTGATTGTGATTGAGTAAACTTTGAACAATATATTTTGAGTGGAACTTTTTAAGATAAATTCAGGGTACAGGTTGAGTAAAATTTTAAAAACGAATTATATTTGATTTGAGTGAAATTTAAATTATAAATATTTACTCATATTTGAGATGGCATAGACTTCGAAGTACATATATACTTTTTGAGTGGATTTGCTTATGTGAAATTCCAGTTAAAATTTTAATGGTTTTTTAGATGAATTGTATGAATGAAAATAAAGTAATATTTTACTTTGAAATTTGAGTGCATTTTAAATTTTTAAATAATATAAATTTTTAATTATAATTTAAAGTAAAAGAATTTGAGTCAAGTAAATTTGAAACAAAATCTCTCAAAGTTAAATTAAACGAGTATTAATTTCAACTGAATATTGAACAAAAATTGAGTGCAACTTTATATTATGTTTAATCGAATTTGTATTTGAACCGCTTTTTAATAATCTTGAGTGGATTTTCTTAAGTAAAATTTCAGCTAAAATCCTAGTATTCAAGCCCATCAAATTTTAATTATAATTTAAAGAGTATTTCTTTATTTATAGATTTAAGCTTAATTTAAATAAAAAAAATAGAAATTGTGTTTGAACTTGTAAACACTTTTATTTCAATGGCACTATCGTCAATATTTCACGTGTGCGTATTCAAATTATATCTATAATGCTTATAAAGGAAA
Source organism: Tipula unca (assembly GCA_951394425.1). Taxonomy (NCBI): domain Eukaryota; kingdom Metazoa; phylum Arthropoda; class Insecta; order Diptera; family Tipulidae; genus Tipula; species Tipula unca. The sequence goes on along the minus strand of OX596381.1, from coordinate 14,692,544 downwards.
TATAACGTTTGTCGCGTGACGTTTCCCAAGTTGGTCGAGGCTTCTCTTTGATGACCTGGGATGGAAAAGTTTGAGCACCTTTGCTGGAGAGGTAATTTGCCACACAATTTCCAGATTTTATCACTGGTGTTAGTGTTAGATTATGCAAGTGTAAAGATTTACTGGAAACGAATTTCAATGCATAAATCGGCATATCATGCATTATTGGTTAGAAGAAAATTGTTGGTGGATAAATAACACCATTTGACCGCGTTAATATTTAGTGTGGAATTATAGATGACAAAATGGTTTGCTCTATTGTAATGCCGTGTTGACAACCCGTAGACAATATCGATAATGTAGACAACTTCGATAATATAGATAATTCATAGTGTAATTTTGTAAACTAGTGATACGGACGGTGACAGTTTTAAAGTATCCTTCGATGCATTAGAATGTAACTTAGCATCTCAGAAAATTATGTTAGGTTTGGAAAGTTTTAAATTAGTATATTTCTATAGTTTATCTCAAGGTATTTAGAATTTCAATGATCAGTTTTATTATCTGTTACATAACTAGAGAAGATAAAATTAAAACTAAAACTATCAAATTATTATTTGCTAATTTCTAACGTTGTTTGTAAAATTTTGCAGGGATGTGTGAATTTAAAAAAAAATATGCTAGTGCGTTAATAAACTAGTAAACAAATTTTTATGTTGTATGAAGTTTCTTCGTATAAGATTTTTCCCAAATACAACTGTGAACTGGTGCATTCGAGTTCAAAACGCTAAAATATCGTAGGTTGTTGACGTTATTTTAATTGCCAAATAATCTACGTAATTTTTTACGTGTCGACAGCCCTGAAGCAGATTCACTTGGACTGATGAACCTGTAAATATATTAATTTTAGGTTTTATTTATAAAAGTAATCTAAATTAATTAAATAGTGAACTCTAATAACAAGTATGAACATTGGTTAAGACTTAAAATATGTAATAATTTTAACTTAAGATTTGCATACTTCTTGTTAGTTTCTATCAACATTTAGGGGCATAATAGCATCCGACTCAATTATTATCGCAATTATAGCTATTCTCAATGACCATTTCTAACATAGACATACTTACTGATTAATTTAAAGTTTCGTACATTAAATCCTGCCAGTTAATTTGACTTCCTATCATTTTTTTTTTCGTAATGATAACAATTTCCATCATGGACTTATTTATGTTGTATACACATCTATCCACCCACGTTCTAGATACTAAAATGGTTTCAAAACTATTTTAATAATTTTAATGATTTTGCTTTCGTTTTATTTTTTGTTATGGTTTTATTGTGTTTTTAGGGATTTTGTAACTATATAGCTATATGTACCTACATATACACATTTATAGGTACGTTATCCAAATATGAAAAAATGAATAATTATTTATGGGAGAGAGATAGTGAACGTATATACCCATTGTTTCCCACAAAAATAAAAACTATACCGCACCATTGTTCATCGTATATATACCTTTTGGAACTATATATGTGTTCGAGGTATAATAAGGATTTTTGTGTGTTCAAATTTTTAATAATAGTCATAATAATAATAATAATTATAATAACAATAAAAAAATATGTGACAATAGTAATAAAAATAATCATGGAACCAACAAAAAAAAAAAAAAAATAGTAATAATAGTAATTTTTTTTTATACTTTTATTACATTTAGAGTTAGTTCCTAAGTGATTATTAATATAAATTTATGACAGGATTTCTCGTATCGTTACCTTTAAATTGTTATGACAATATGCTTGTATCATATCGTACGTATATATGTACATATATACCAATATGATGTTAGTGATTACCTGAGTTATATAGTTATGGGAATGTAAGATTATATTATATTTCATAGTTTTGATGTGTTTCTTATACATAAAGCTATATACGATTAGTTATTAAAATATTAATTGTTTTATTTTTATGTTTTGTGTATCAAGTTAATTTATGAATATAATGGCTGTTTGTTGTTGTCTTTCCCAAATGTAGTGGATGAAATATAATATTTATGAGCGGTTTCTCACCTTGGGGGAATAACAAAGTCATGTCTTGTTACATTTATGTATATACAATTTTTTGGGCAAAACTGATTTTTATATTTATTGTTACCATAATATAGTGTTTTATATTATGTAACATAACATAAAATAATTAAAATGGATTAGATTTTTATGTATAACCAGTCACAGGAATGCTTTGTACAACGTTATTTGCGTTTCAGTAATTTAAAATGCATAAATGAGCTTTTAACTCGAGCCAACTAGATATTTATATAGGAAAGTTGTATAAATACCTAAACTTGTTTACCAATAATTTTTAAAATCATTAAAATACATTAAAAGCTTCCAAACGTTAAAAAGCTATAATTTCTAAAGTTTCACTATCTATAGAGCTGGCTCCTGAAAATTACAAATAGCAAAATTCAAATAAGATTTCTGCAATAAGTTTTAAATGAGCTTTCATAAGAATTATACGGTTAAATCTCGTATAGTTTTTACTATAAACATTAGAAGAAGAGCTTTATACCAAATACCAAAGATAGTGATGAATGTAGCATACTTAATCAACTTTTTGATAAGCTTTGATTATTTTCGTATAATTGTATTTGAAAATTGAAACGAGCTTTTAAGTTGACAAGCTCGGTTTGAAGTTATGAAGTTATTTATGAAGTCGTTTTTAATGAATATTAAGATACTTGTGCTTTTAATATATTAGAAACTTGTGCAACTTCTAAAATTAAAACTTGTATTGTTTAGCTCAGACAATCTCATACACAGTGAAATTAATTAAACATTTTTTTTTGATAAACATCATCACCAGTAGACGTTATAGCGTAGATTATCGAGCTTTTGGCCTTTAAAATGAAAGTCAATCATATTTTATTGTTTCATTGTTCAGATAATAAAAATTAGCATAACATTTCTTTGTTTATAAGAAGCATGCAGAAATGCATGAAGCTTTTAGTATATAATTTAATTAGTAAATTAAATCACTCACAAAAGCTTTCATAAAAAGTACTGGGTAAAAGTTATTATTATTAAAAATAACTTGTTAAAATTTAAATCCCCTTGAAGCACCAAAAGCTCTTAATTAAATTAATAAATATTTTTGTGAGGGCTTTTAACTTCTTAACTTTTTTGTAATAATTCATGAAAAATAAAAAGCATGGGTGCTAATAGTTCAAAGTTCAAATTGAATGAACTTTAGAATTAGTGTTACAGCCATCATTATTATTTGAGCTTTGAAGTTTAAAAGTACAGGTAAAACTTTTGCGTTTGAAAAAGCTTTATATTAGAAAAAACCTATCTATATGGCTGGCTTATGAGTAACCCACCGCATTATTTGATTAAATACTTTGTTTCAAGCTTTGAACAGTTATGCTTTATGCCATTTTAGGACAGAATACTTTTTAGTTTAGTATCTAAGTTAAAAGATAAAAAAATTTATTATTTTAATTTATATTTAATTGTTTGATAAATTGAAAAATGTTCAAACCGTCAAAGTGAGGAAGACGATTCGTTATCGTTCTATAATACCAAATGATAAACGACACAACGACGCTTTGTCGAGGCGATTGTAGATCGACACAACAATTATAATTGGGGTCATTATCACCAATAGACGTAAAAGCTTAGAAAGAGATTTACGGTTTTTAAATGTGAGTTAATAATATTTGATTATTTCATTATTTTGTCAAGATAATAAAAATCAGCATAATTTTACTTTGCTTGTTAGAAGCATATAGATATAATGAAAAGCTTATGTTAACTTTAGTATGTAATATAATTTGTATATTGTCACTTACAAAAGCTTTCGTAGAAAGTACTGGGTAAATGTTATTATTATTATTAGCAATTTATTAAAATTCAAGAGCTTTTAACTTCTAAACTATTTTTGTAATAATTTATTGAAATAAAAATATATTATGAAACCGAGAAATAAATATCAATTTTGTTTGTTTTAATTAAGTTATCTTGAAAAGTTTGATTTAACGACAGCAAGCGTAAAACAAGCATTTTCTAAAAATTCCAATATAGTTAAATTAATTTTTTGGCATATGTACCAAATATGTAATTGAGCTTTCAATACTCTTCAAAGTAAAAAATAAAAGTTCAGGTGATGATACACGTTTAAAAGCAATTCCTTATTAGCTGTATGTTTTTAAGCTTTTGGTAGCATTGCAAGTTTTAAATTTAATTAATTAATCATTTACATTGTTTTAAGAGCTTTCGTACTCTTGAAAATATTAAATTTATTAATGAACATTGCTGGGAGGGCTTTTAACTTGTAAACGTGTTTTTAAAACTTTAAAGCTTTATTCCTTCAATTATTAGCTTTAGACTATTTCTGGTGTTTTGAAGTTTAAACTTATATGCGTTTGAAAAAGCTTCATTTTTTAAATATTCTCTCCGTATAGCTAGCAAATATTAGACACACACGCTTAGATTTATCTAAAAAATTACATGAAAATATTTAGTGTCTAGATACATGAGCTTTAATTATTTTGAAAGTCTAAATTAAAACTTTTATTACTTAGTTGAGACCATACACATTTAAATTAAACTAAAAATTAATGGAAATTAGAAATTAGCACTAGCTCTAATGGCAATAGCTAATCAAATAAACTTGTGTTTTAAGTTCAGAATGAGCTTTTATTGTTTTAATGAGGATATATAATATGTTGATGTTTTATTATTTGTTTCGCCGGATATTACAAATAGGCGTAAACATTTCTAAAATTTTTAATCTTTATATAATGTTTCAAATAAACAATTTATGTGTAGTTGCCTTCCTAGATTTAACCAAAATGAGGCAGTTATTTCACTAATTTGATTGAAAAGCTCGCTTTAATGGGATGTTACTCAAACATCGTTTTCTAACTATCTAAAATTTTTGTATTATTTATTGAGGTCTTGGGCATATCAAAATGTCCAGTTGACATATACTAAATTTTAATGTTACGGTTCTCTTGGTGTCTAGATAATTGAGCTTTTAATTAGATTTAAATTTTAAATTAAAACTTCTCTCTCTTTGTTTCGAGAAACTCATATATGTACATTTATAATAAATCAGAACAGCTAATAACGATCAATTGGACTGGCTTTCTAAAGTTCTGGGCTTTTGATCTTGAAAGTGGAGAGTATATTATATTTAATTGGCTCATTACTACCCACTAATGCTGAAATGCTTTTTATGAGCTTTACTGTATATATAATTTTTATTCTATACAGAAATAAATAACATTTTGTTTAAAGTACTAGTTGAAATCACCACTATCGTTAATCGTCAATAAGCGAGTTAAGATTTAAATATCAGACACCATTAGTGCTTTTAAAATCTGAGTCCATCAAAGATTTCGAATTAAGTAAAAACTACAAATAATTTTCCCTTTTATATTGACTTTTTATTATTAAATATTAAACTTATTATGCTTTTGTGAGAGTTTTTAACATGTGAATTATTTTAAAAAGCTCTCTAACAATTTCAAATTTATCATGTAAAATGAATTCATATGATTATTGTGACAACAAACTCATATAATGGAGAGCTTTTATACGTAGTAGAGAATAAATTGTAAACAAAATAAATATTATAGTTGTTAAAGCTTTATATGAGCTTTAGCATGTACTATTATGCAATACATTTTAAAAGCTTTCGTTTCAAGTACTTAGTAAAATCATATTTAAAAATAAGCTTTCATCGTTGCTTTTCTAATCCATCAAAGCTTTTTAAAAAGCTTATTTTAAAAATGTTAAATTAATGTTAGTGAAAAATTTAAAAACGTACTTCAGAATTATTTTGAATGCCATCAATATTATATGAGCTTTGAGTTTTAATGGAATGAGACTAAAGTAAAATTGTAAAACATAAAAATTAAAATGTTATTTACACCGCGTTATACGAACGACACCTGTACATAAAATATTTATGCTTTATTACATTAGGATTAATTCAAGTACATTATATGGTTTTGGTTGAATTTATTCGATATTTTTCCCAAATGAAAATGAAAATATGCGTACCAAAATAAACGACCGATGGATTCTATATAAATTATGTAATTATTTTCAATTTTTTTTTTGCGAATTTTTAAAATTAATCAATTTTAATTTATTCACGTATACATATTTATGTGTGATAACCAAAAGCAAAAAATAATTTTTTTTTTGTTTTTAAATTTATTTGTATATAACAACAGAAATTTTTAATCGAATCGCGGTCTGCGGATAAATTATGGTGGATAAAATTTTTTGTTAATATTTATTCCGCAAGGACAAACGTAATTGACCGGAAAATGTTGGGTTTTATTTGGTACATATATTATGTATTATATATTAATCTAAACCGTACTAAACCACATTTAATTAATATAAAATACTTTAGTGTACTGTATGTACATATATACCTTTTAACTATAAACAAAAACAAAACTGTCAAAAACCATATTAATAGTTTCAAAGCACATACACAAAAAGGTACCATGAGATGTCAACAAAATAAGACATTCAAAAAAAATAAAATAAAAAAAAATTCTGGAAAAAGGATATTTGTTGTTGCTGTTGTACTATCTATCTACAAGTATTTTTTTCCGCACAAAAATGGTCTATTTATTTAGGGTAGATTATTTGTCTATGGAAAGGTAATTAACTTTAAATAATTTGAGCTTTTTCTCAGGAAACCTGGGTACAAGAGGGGCGAGAGCGGCAACTAGAAGAATGAATTTTTTTTTAATTAGATTATTAATTTTCCAGGCGATTTAATATTGTGTGAGACGAATTTTTTATTTTTATTTTTTGTTATTACTGCGATTACTTTTATCGATGATGAAAAGCTTGTTATTATGTATTTATGAAATTGTCTCAGTGAAGAAAGCACGTGTCATAATTAATTACGTTCGCATTATTCACTGTGGAATTTTCGTAAATGTATAAAGAAGTCGCTATAAGCCCTTAGGTAATAAATGTTTTGATGAACAATTTTCCTCAACTTAATTAACGCGAATGAGAAATGGTTTACAGTTTAATTGAAAAAGTTCATTAAAAAGTTAACTCTTTCTATATTATATAAAGGTTTATTGTTTGATTTTGTTCAGAAAAGCTTTAAAGGCTTGAAAACACCTCCAGTATTAAATATCTGCCATTACCCCGAGAATGGTGTCTATGTTAAAATCATTTCTTGCGGGCTGTCACCCTCCCGCCTGTTGTTAATTTAAAAAAAAATTGTATAATAATTGACAAACAAGACATAAATATGCGATAAATATGCTACGAACTTATGAAGCTGTGTTAGATCGAGTAGTTAAAAATCAACCAACAATCTGGATTTCGAGGAACTCCTTTCGTTAAAAACTGCTTTAAACTTAATGTTGTATGATTGGAAATCTGAAATAGATAACTATAAAGTATGTACTAGCAGTTTTCCTGAATGGTTTAATAACTATCTTCATGAATGGTAACAATCAGGTTGGGCATGTACGCGTCATCTATTAATTTCTACGTCAACGTTTCGACAGCTCGGTGACAATGACAACAATGACGTTTTTTTAAATTTTCTTACAAAGTTACTACGAAAGACCTGTCTGAAAAGATTAAGAGCGTTTATATACGAGCCAAAATAATAAGAGGATGACCGTGGACAACATCACATTTTTTAGTGTAGTGTTTGAATTAATCATTAGTAAAACTTCGAATAGAAAATTTAAATATTGAGAGAGCATTTAAATTTATCAAAACAAATAGTTGTGATACGCGTGAAATCAAATATTAAACAATTTATTCGCTAGGCGCTTCTCACTCAGATCGATATGGGCAGTTTATTACCTGTTCGTTAGTTCGTTATCAGATTGATTACATCGAATTTTTGGATTTGCCAAAATATACACCATTAATTCATATAAATAATTCGAGATCAGATCCAATGAACTGCAGATATGCAAACCTACAGTTATGCAAAACATCGCCATTTACAGATTTAAATAAGGAACATAGCTCTATTGTTGAAATTAAGTTTATATTGAAATAATTAAATTACAAATATTATTTGCTATTTAAGAAAGAAATATTCAAAAACATTTTTATTAAAAATATTAAATTGAGTAACCTGGGTACTAAATTATTCGGGACAACGCCAACAATTTTTTCAAAATATTCAAGTATGATAATATTTAAAAAGGAGTTAAAAAGCCACACACGCTGTATGATGAATTAAACATTTTTAGTATTTTTATAAGCAATCTAATGGTATACATTTTTTGATCAATTATGCAAAATGTTATTTAATATTAATATTAAATTGATTTTAACGAGATAATATTAAAGCTTTTTCTAAATTACGGCCAGGTGGTTTTTCAGAAATTTAAATTATGCTAATTCGCATAAGCCAATACTCCCCATATCTTGAAGAACTGCAGGGATTTACGTAAGGATTATTGCTTTTCATTCTGTATGCATCAATCATGTAGTGGAAGTTATAAAAAATTATAAAGTGAATAAATGTTCGCCGATGATAACTTCAAAATCGGAGATCTACCAAAATACTTAGACTCAATGTTATACTCCAATAGAAAAGTCCATAACTATAATATCAGAAACATTCATTATCGATTACCAATATACAGTAAATATCTTACACAGTGGTCGGTATATAAGGGTATATAAATAATACAATAAATAAAATAAATAAAATAAATAAAATAAATAAAATAAATAAAATAAATAAAATAAATAAAATAAATAAAATAAATAAAATAAATAAAATAAATAAAATAAATAAAATAAATAAAATAAATAAAATAAATAAAATAAATAAAATAAATAAAATAAATAAAATAAATAAAATAAATAAAATAAATAAAATAAATAAAATAAATAAAATAAATAAAATAAATAAAATAAATAAAATAAATAAAATAAATAAAATAAATAAAATAAATAAAATAAATAAAATAAATAAAATAAATAAAATAAATAAAATAAATAAAATAAATAAAATAAATAAAATAAATAAAATAAATAAAATAAATAAAATAAATAAAATAAATAAAATAAATAAATAAATAGATAGATAGTCTTATGATCAAGAATGGGAATTTCCACGTAATCTATTAATTTCTCCGTCTACGTGTCGATAACCCGTAGACCACCAGAGTGAGCTAGTTCTAAACTACGGTGGCCAGTTTTTTTTAGGGTTACTGCGATTCGGTTGGGAATTTGTTTCAATGCATTTTAATCTCTATTGAATTTAGGTTTGATCAGAAATATTGTAAATTAAAATATTTTCTTAATCTATCCTTAAGAAATTGAGAATTATGTACATTGTATCTGAATGTTTACAAAAGTAGTTTCTTTGATCTGTTATACATTTTTTTGATTTCACAACTTTAGGTGGAGATAAAAATTAAACTGAGACGTTCAAATTATTATTTGTCATACGGCTTAACTGATTCACTATTTTATAAATTAATTTACCACTGTGAACTATGTACATTCAATTTCAAAGGGTTGTTAATTTCATTGAAAATCATTGAAAAATCTTACCAACTCTAAAAATAATCTTGCAAACTATCAAAAATCTTCACAATTATCTTAATTCATCCTTTTGAGGTTGTTGAAATTTTGAGGAGTTCCTTAAATAAATTTCAAATTTGGAATGAGTTAGATATAAACTAATTTAGAAAACGTGTTGAAACTAACGTAATGGAAAATTTCAAATCTTCAAATAATAATTTTATGAGCGTTAATGGCCTAAACTTAAATAAAATTAAAAGAATCTAAAATCTTGATGTTCATTACTGCTGAACTTTTAAATTTGCTTTAATATATTGAAATATGTTAGGAAATCTATGAGTATCCCTCAAGCAACAGCATTAGGTACCATGTCAAAGGCTACATGTACATGAGGCTACATTTGGACTGTAACGGTCGCCCAGAATACACAAAAAGTGATGTCGAGAAAAACTCAGCAAATGTAAAACATTGCTTGAAATGTTGGGTGGGGGTAAAAATTATTTTAAAAGTTTTATTTTTTAATACTTATTTGAATTTTAGTAAATTTTAAAATGTATTTTTTTGAGTGGATTTTTTTAAGTGAAATTCAAGGTATAATTGTACTACGGAGTTGAGTTAAATTTAAAACGCATTTAACAAACTTTTTAACGCGTACATTTCAAGAAAGTTTGAGTGCATTTTAAATTGTAATTGTGTTTGAACTCAAACATTGATTAGAAAATATTATTTTTGTAATATTTGATTGTGATTGAGTAGGCTTTGAATTATATATTTTGAGTGAAACTTAGGATATAATTTGTACTATGAAGTTGAGTAAATTTTTAAACGATTTCGAAGTATATATTTTTTGAGTGGATTTGCTTAAGTAAATTCCAGAATAGAATTCTACTATGAATTTGATACAAAATCTTTAATGGTGTTTTAGTGAATGAGTGAAAATAGAGTAATATTTCACTTTGACTTGAACAAAATTTGAGTGCATTTTAAATTGAGCTAAATATCAAGTTGAAAATATATTTTCTATTAATTGAGATTATGAATTATAATTTAAGGTATAAGAATTTGAGTCAAGTTTTAATTTCACTTTAGACCGAAATTTAACTAAATTTGAGCTAAAATTCTAGTATGAGCATGAATAAAATTATAATTTAAAAAGTATTTCAATGTAGATTTGTTATGAAATCTTAAATGATTTAAGCAAAATTAGAATTGCACTGAAATTGAGCAATGAGTTGAATTTGATTTCTACATAATAAGAAATCACGGTTTGACTAGTAATCTGCATATTCTATATAATTTCGAACAGTTACCGCAACAAAGCGGCTTCTCATCGATCACCTGACCACCACAAGCAAGGTAACCAAAGTAAAAAAATAATATTTTCAACATGGTATGGAAAAGTTTGAGAACATTTGATGTTGAGGTGATTGGAACGAATTTCGATGTATTTAGTTTTTAATATTATCCGAGGCAATACGAGATTGGTTTATTTCTGTATATTACAGCAACGAACATCGAATGGTATTTTGCCTATGGGGTCGTGAGCAATATTCAACAGCATTTTTTTACGTTCTGCATTAATTGTTTGTCAAATCTGGTTTTACAAAGAATACAGAGAGATCGGCATAACATGCATTATGATTAGAATTACATTTTTGGTGGCTACGACAAGTTGAGAAAGATCGCCCTTTGACTGCGTTAATATTTGGTTTGTGTTTCTAATGTTCTTTCCAACATTTTGCAGGGATCTGATAAATTGAAACAATATGCTGTATTTGTTAATAAACTAATAAACTAGTTTTTATGATATAGTTTCTTCATATACGACAAACACAACTATGAACTGGTTCATTTAAGTTCAAAACGCTAAGATATCCCAGGTTGTTGACATTGTCTTAATTGTCGACGTTGACACAAAACATTGCCAAGTCATCTACGTAATATTTTATTACCATGTAGATTACGTGGTCGCCCAGCTCTGTTTATGATCTGATATAGCTTTCAAATGGTGCTGATTGTATAATGCAGTCATTCATTTGGTCTGCCATTTTTTATATATTCGCAAAGAGCGGTTGAAGCTAAGATGAAAATTTGCATGGGCTTAGCTAGAGGTACTTTGAGTGTAATGTGTCTTGAGGATGAATGCAGAATATGATCCCAAAATTGTTGCATTCATCAAATAAACTATTTAAATCCAATTACGAGCGAATAGAACCCACATTACAAATTTAATATAAATTTGAAATTTGTTTGGAACGAAAAACTTGATTGATATTCTAGATGCATTCTATAGTTAATCGTTGTCAAATTTTATTAAAATTCGAAAATAAAATGTCGTAAAGGATTCACTAAATTAATCGCTATTTAATAAAAACTAAATCAAACGTCATCAAATTCCAATCAATTGTAAAATTGTAAACAAATCAAACTATAATCAAACCTGAAATCCTAAATTAAAGAGTTTTGATAAATTGACGATTCAAAGAAAGCTGTTTTGAGTAAAAAGCTAATTAGTAACACTACGTAAGGTACGCTGCTACCCTACCGTGTGTTTTCCCGATTAAGATATTAATCCATAGCATAAATAAATATATGTAGGCTAATGTTGACATTTATACACCATCAACATAATATTATTTTAAAACTATATACTAAACAACCACTATACATACATTAACTCGATTAGCATAAAATAAAATTCTAATTTAGTTTTAATATTCATGTTCGAGTAAAACATAAAAAAAAAATTAACAAATTTTGGGTGTGTCGCCATCATAGAAACATATATAATAGTGCGTGTTTATCTATTTTCTATCCATACATATATTATGTATGTATGTATGGATGTGTATGGTCGAGGAGCATAAAAACATCAACTATGTACAAAACATTTTTTTTGTTTGCCTATATGCCAAATCTAATATTGAACATAATACACGTATGTATGTATAAAATCACAACATAATCCTGTAAAAATCAAAGGCGAACGATAAACTACACGAACTAACAAAAAAAATAAAAAGCTTTTGTCAAGCTTTTTTTGATTACATGCATACATACATACATAATACACAAAAAATGTAATATTATAAAAACAGTTTGCTTTCGCTTCGATATAACAACAATTTGTTTATGCAACAAATTAATTTTGCAATAACACTTTGTTTGAATAATTGTACAGCATAAATTGGGATGACCTTAATTTAGAAGATATGGGCAGGAAAATAATTTATTTTATCCAGTCGGTAGTCTACAATAAACTCAACAGTTTTTGTTTAGAGTTTATCAAAAATTTAATGGTTTCATCATAATTAAAGTCACTGTCAATTATACCACCCCAAACGATAATTCTCTATCGATTTTAATGGTCAACAGTTAGCCAATCTAGCCTCACTCCAATAATGCAGATTATGCCTATTCACTATGCCACACGTGGTAATTATCACTTCATCTGTCCATAATACATATTTAAAAAATTTAGTGCATTTTATTTTGAGACATCTGAAAGGCGAGACGATCGTGGGGTCATGCATATATAGAAAGTCATCGTGGAATTTCGGTTACCTTCTCAAATAGAAACCTATTTTGTGCCACATAAATTGAACTTGTGTTCTAGTTCATCGTCATTTTTCTGTTGATACATAACCCATGTTCCAAAAATCACTGTATCAGCATTCTGATATGTTGTCGACGTTTTGAAAATATATCAGGCTCTCGTAAAAACTTATAAATGTATCATTGAAAAATTACCTCGCCGTGCATAATCTACATAATTAACGTCGTCTGCTTCCGGAGAATTTTCTAATAGTTTTTTGTTTTGGATGCCGGTTTGTTCAGAACACGGATATCATTAGGATGAGGGGTTGCCGATCGTTTAAGTAGTTGGTCTCAATTGCGGGATAATATTTGTGATTAGATGGTGTTATAAGTTCATGTCTTCGATTTGTCCCCAGCACTTTCTTCTCCGTAGACCAAGATATGGTCTCAGGTTTTCTAATGTTGCCATGATCTATAGTGACACGGCGCAGCGGTCGACTGTGGCTGTATGGGTTTCCGTTCACACAGTGTGGAACCAGATAACACCTTTCTCACCTAAAAAACGCCCAAATCTATCAAATAAATTTTTTTAAAGTTATCGTATGTTTGCCAGCGCCTATTCTGGCTATATTTCGGCCTTGTTGTTATTTTTTATTTACAGTTTTCTGGCATGATGAATAAAATGAATACACGTTGCATTACATATACATATCTCGCGTGATAAAAATGATTTTATTTAAATAGTTTCACTTGAACGGTTTTAAATTAATTTTCGGTGAAAATTCATGTCGTGGGGTCTCCAATTGTGGTTTATATATATACGTCTAATGTAGGATACAGTATTTATGAACATAGTTGAGACAACAAAAACATTTACCTTCTGTCCCTATATTTTACTCGAGGTGAGGCAGAAAAGGGCGTAGCGTGTTGTTAGTCAAATCTCGTATAATCGGGGTCTCCGCATATACATGTACTTAAGCAAATTTAGCGAATACAATTGGACCGTAAAAGTGGCCCGTAATAAGTCCAACCAGAATTCTGAGTTAGGTCTTTTTAAGGATAATACAAGTAGGTATGGGGTCACTTTATCCAGACAGTCTGCTGACAATTACGTCACACAGTTTGCTGGGGGAATATACCACTGAATGGTTCATGTCTCGGTTGAAGCTTTTATGTGCTTTTTCAGGTGAATGTGCCTCTGCTAAATAATTGTGCTTTGTAGAGCTAAATTTTCTACTAACTACAACACCATCTGTTTTTTTGTTAGTCAAGTAATATGTGCGCACGCGATATGTGGAAATTTTGCGTAACTAGATTGTGTGTCGTCACAGTATTATCTGTTAGGTCTCTTTTTTTATAGATATTGATAAATTTGTGTTTTATATAAAAAATAAAATATACATTTGTTGAAAACACACGAAAAAATGTCTCGAACCAGTGCTCGACAATTTTCCGTGAGTTGTACTATGTGAGTAACAGGAAAAGTCTACCAAAAGCAGGTACAATTTGCGATACCAAATTTTAGTCGACATTTCGTGGCGCTCACATAGTGAAACACACGAAAAATTGTCTCGAACCAGTGCTCGGCAATTTTCCGTGAGTAACAGGAAAAGTTGACCAAAAACAGGTACAACTTTCGATACCAAATCACATAGTTAATCATACGAAAAATTGTCTCGAACCAGTGCTCGACAATTTTCCGTGAGTAACAGGAAAAGTCTACCAAAAACAGGTACATTTTGTGGCGCTCACATAGTAAAACACGCGAAAAATTGTCTCGAACCAGTGGTCGACAATTTTCCGATAACCTCTGATGAGACCAAGCTTGGAGTAAACTTTGCAGCCTTGCAAGTGCATGGTGAAGTGTCTCGGGTTGCGATCCGGTATCGTAACCGTGTTTAAACACCGATAGTCCCCACATGGCCTCCAATCTTGATCTTTCTTCTTGACCATGTGTAGTGGACAAGAGACGGAAGATGTCGATGTTCGACAAATTCTTAATTCCACTATGTGTTGTCCACATGCTGCGTGGTATCGACACGGAAAGATGTCCTTCCGTAACGATGTGATGGACCACGTTGTGTCGGACTGGTATTTTGTAATTGGGCTCTGCTGTATAAGTAGAGGGTACTTTTTGAGCAGCGTACCGTAGCCGTTGTTGATGTTAAAATGTATCGGTGTTGGTGTGTTAACACGAACCATTGTGGCGTTTATTGACAGCTTCGTAGCTAGATCAATCAGCCGTTTGTTCTTAACATCAACAAGAAGTCCGAATTTGCTTAGAAAATCGGCGCAAATGATCGGACGATTCACCGCAGCTAGTACGAAAGCATGCGTGAAGGTTCGTTTAAGTCCGATATCCACGCTAAGCAATTTTGTGCCGTACGTGTGGATGATTGAACCATTGGCTGCCGATAAGACTAGATCATTATTTCGATTTGTTAATGGATATTTTGATTTAAAATTCATTGCTGGAATAACCGAAAGGTCAGCGCCGCAGTGTCGACTAAATAAGTTAGTTTGTTTGTTCGGTCGTATACGAACAAACTAGACGTATAGGGTGTCAGGGGAGTTGCGTAATTCTCTACCCGTGACTTTATTGGTTTTTTGAATTGTTATGCTGTTTGAGGTAGGGGTACAGTTGCTTGTGTATGCTTGTTGTGCCGAATGGAAATTGCATGGATTTATCATGGCAGCATCTACCTTGCCGCGGATTGCTTTGTGTTCGGGCACGTGATGAAGACCGTCGTCCACATGACCGTCGGAGCAATCCAACGAGTCTGCTACATGCTTGATTC
Source organism: Tipula unca (assembly GCA_951394425.1). Lineage (NCBI taxonomy): Eukaryota > Metazoa > Arthropoda > Insecta > Diptera > Tipulidae > Tipula > Tipula unca. The sequence continues at coordinate 14,676,672 of OX596381.1, read as the reverse complement.
GAGTTTCGTTTAAACTATTACTTTTTGTTAAATTTGTGTTGGACTATACTTGTTCATCTGCCATAAATGGCAACTTGTAAAATACTTTCTACTCTTGTTTAAAACTAAAATGAGCATTCAAACTATTTTCAAGTTTTTCTTGATTTGAAAGAAATTCAAGTTAATTTAATACATTTTAAAATTGTAGAAAATTGTATTTAAAGCTAATGTGAATCAAACTACCTGTCATTTTTGATGTCTGAGCATATTCGGATCAACACAGCTTCGTGACCTAGTGCAACGCAACACGGGGCAATATTAGTTACCCTATAGAGAAATACTTATGTATGTTTGAAAGTTTGAACCAAAAATCTAATTTCGAATTTCTTATTTATTTGAAATATCACGCAAAGAACATACATATATAGAGACAACTGAGTGTACGAGTTTCCAAAAAAATATTTACTTTTTACAATTGATTGATGTATTGTTTATTTTCGAAATCATTCTGACATTATTTGGCTATATACACACTATATACATAAAAGAAACAATAAGACAGAGAAAAAGGCCCTTTTATTTATCTTAAACATTGTATTATCCAAACATAAGTCTTGTATTATATTGTTATTATTTAAAAACTAAATCTTCGAAAAATACGAAAAAGAGACATCTATAACAGGTGGATTATATTCAAACGTCAGAGTACCCTTCTATATACTCCATTCACATCACATAAACATACTATGTACGTCAGTCTGTATATGTACATAAGAAAAACTCAAATACTTATATAATAACACTTTCGGGTGCAACGACCAATATCAAGTACATCATTCATCAATATTTTGTGTTGCGATGTCCTCATGAATATGTTGCTCTCACATATATGTACAAATAATACCGCATATAAGAACAAAACTTTTCTATTTATTTTCTTATCATTTATATACTTTCTTTCATTTTGTTATCATATCAAAAGTTGGGCATGCGACGAAGATTTTGTTTGCTTGAATACATAAATACATTTCATCTTACATTGGGAAGACAAAATTGAAAAACTTTATACACATCTCGTCTATATACATATATAGAGATATACCAAGAGTATATAATGGGAGAATGTCCCACCCTATCCACACACACACACACCCACTTGTGGTTTTTATTTTTTTTCATATATTTTCCTATAAAATATTTGATGACATTAAATTTGAAAAGTGGATGTCGAAAAATTTTCATTTAAACATCAAAAGATGTGATAATTGATGGATAATCTGTTAATTTTTCTAAAAAAATTCTGTTATTGATTTTCTATCTAACAATCTTTCCATATGTATGTTCCGTATGTACGTACACAGCATGTCGATAGTTTTAGAAAGATTAATGGGAGGAAAATATTTCAAAGTTTTAATATGTGTGTGTGTGTGTGCTTATAAGAAGATTTAAAGTTTTGATCACCCATAAAAAGTTTGAACGAATTGAATATTTCGAAGATGAGAGATACGGAGGTAGGAAATTTGGGTGTTTATTTAAACCGTCGTAATAAGCTCCAAACGATATACAAGTTCATCAGGAATTTAAAATTTTAAACAGTCTCCTATATCATAATTACGTTCTGCAGATTGAAGTGGAGCTATCTTTCAACATACGACCTTTTTGTCATTTCATCAACACTAGTAGGAAGTTTGTCGGAGTCCCCTCTCCTATGACCTTTCAGTTCTACTCTGCTAGGCTTCCCGATTATCTAATTCCTTCGAAGCAGTGTATGAACCGTGTCAGACGACAAATGCCAAACCTTTTTATCTTGGAAATAATCAGGAATTCACTAAACTATCGTTTACCGCAGAAGAAGTTTTTAATTGTTTATCCGCAACATTGACATCAATAAGGGTGCAGATTAAATGGGTTTCCTCCTATCCTGATGAGAAGTTTGCAAGTTTTTCCAGATCCGTGGAAAATATCCTTCATACGTCCCATATTAAAATCGGGTAAACGAAGCGAGATGAACTATCTTTGGATTGCCATACTTTCCATCATTCCAAAGCTCTTTGATCAATTTTTTACGGGAAGGTCGACAATCACAAATCTATAGTGTCTTTCAGCGGCCCGACTATAGCTGGGCGTAGTCTATACTCTTTTCAAAGGCCTTTGACAAAATTGATCATGCAGTTCAGTTCGTCAAGCTAGTGAAATTAAACTCCATCTTCCTCCCAGTCAGATGGTTGCACTCTTACCAATCAGATCGTTTGCAATTTGTCAAGTTATACGATTCTCGTTCTCGTTTTTTCCGTGCAACATCCGGGGTTCCTCAAGGCAGCCACTTGGGGCCATTGTTGTTCGAAAACTATGTGGTGAACTGTTTCAAATTTGCAAAATGTCTGCTGTAGGCACATTGACTCTGCTATTTCTAAGGCTTGCCTTATGCTGGTTTTTATCAAGCGAAATTGTTACGAATTTACTGATCCGTTAATACTAAAGTCTTTGTATATGTGTCATTTGTTCGTCCTGTTCTGCGATACGCCTCTCAGGTTTTCTCACTTTCATATATGTTCCACTCGGCCAGGATTAAGTCTGTTCAAAAGCAGTTTGTTCTGTTTGCCCTCCGCCGCGTCTACCATCTGCGCGTACTAACGTATACGAACTCCCACCATATCGCCGTTGCTGCAATTTATTGGGATTGTCACAACTCAATTATCGACGAGAAATAACCTATATTGAACTCGTTACGTTGCTTCAATTCCGCTTTTTTTGATTTTAATGAAAACTATTCGGAATCTCAACCATAACTGATGCCGATGAATTAAGATTGTGCATCCCTATGGAATTGAGATATAAATCCTTTATTTTGAAAATACGCAAAGATTTCGTTATTAAAATGTTTAACGAAATCTACATTGAAGTGAACTGCAGATAGAGATGTTGTCTTATTGGAACCGTAAATCACATATATTCAATAAAATCAATACTTGCAAAATAAGCAATGTACATCGCAACTCAGGTATTAAGTAACCGTGGATGTCCAATGATTTATACAAAATAATTAGAACCAGGGAAAAACTATATAAGCTGAAAGTAAAATATCCTACTTGCGAACATCTGATGATGCAGTTCTCACAGGTAAAACTTCAAATTTACGTGATATCTATAATGATATGCAGACAAATTTTAATTGTGATTAATGAACACAACATCACTTATCGTGGAAACGTAATAAAACGAGTCATCATAAACAAAAATGGGATAAACCGAACTTAAATATCTGTATATCGAAACATTCACAAGTTCTATACCATTTGAACTTATTCTGCTATAATAACCACAACCTTTTTGTTGGTCTACGCCGACTACATCTGACCTAACGTTTTATATTAATCCCCACCACAGATTAGCTTCAGTAGATAAAGGGCCGGTTATCTTTAGTTATTTCGGAAAATCCTGTCAAACCAACATTATCCTGTTGACAGATGAATATTGCTATAAAGTTAGCAAAATGCGATGCATATGTATGATCACGTCAGGAGGATCACGTCAATATTGGGCAAATATTTACCGAGTGACTGTTTGATTATTTACAGTGAAACGTCGATACCATATATATTTTGTATCGTTTGATAATCGATCCGAATCGTTTGGTTTGTACGGGCATGAAGTTTCTATGGAGTTTTTTGGAAACGGTACAAATGTCAAAAACCTATCAAATGCCGAATTGTCTCATGAAAATGTATTAAATAGTTTCAAATAAAACAAATTAATTTATACAAATTCAAAATTACAAAACTTTAAAATGTGTATTACTCAAATTGTTTAAAGTTTTAATTAACCCAAGAAGGTGTTCTAATAAGAACGCCTTATTAAGGTTGTTTATAATTTTTAAATAGTCAATTTACACCAATACCCACCATATAGAGAATGACGGAATCTCACCCCTTCCCAAAAATCTCGAAAATTCCATATGAAAATATGACGTCAATAACGCATGAAAATTTCTATTAAACTCATTTTACAAAACAGCCAAAATGACTACAGGGCTACATGTGATTAAGTGTTTTAACTAAACTGATTTAACATTTTCAACCGAATATTTCTTAAGTTCTAATTGTTTAGATTCTATTATTTTGGGAAGAGACAAAACCTGTCTACATACATCAATTTTTTCCATTACTTCCGCATTTTTTTGTTAGACATGAGCCTTATGACCATCTATATAGTAACAGTTTGTGTAAAATGCCTATATAGTAATTATCAAGTGGGCAATGGCGTCGCATATTATCATAAGGATTTTTCGAGTTTTTTGGGAAGGGATGAGATTCTTCAGGGTCTATATTGTCAGCTGCTTTGGTAGTTTTCTGTTAGACTAGAGCATAATGGCCATTCTCTATATGCTGGCTATTTTTGTAAAATGAGTTTAATAAATAGATATTATCAAGCAGCGTCATATTTTTTTATTAGTGTTCAATTTGTTGGGAAGGTCTGAAACCCTTCCGAGTCCCTCTTTTCAAGTATCTCTTAGTTTTTCTGTTTAAATAGACCCTTAATTTGTATTGAACTGGAAAGTGTCCGAAGACCATTCCTTTTCTGACCATTATTAACTCCAGTATGAAGTGGATAGAAAACCCACTATCAAACCACACTTCAGAAATAGGAGGAAAACTGATTGGGATTGTTTCAGAACCATTCTGGGTAACTCATTACCAGTAACAGTTCCAAACCCACCAGCATCTACACAGTAGTTTGATGCTCTGGTAACCAAGCTATCTGATGCTTTTGATAGGGCCATGTTACGTGCATGTCCTATCAGTAGGCCCTTGGGTATGTCTCGGCCACCCTCGTGGTCGAGGGAACTCCAAGGTACTCGTAAGAAATGCAGGAGACTGTTCAAGAAAGTGAGGAACACAAATGCTGCTGCAGATTGAGACTGTTACAAGGAAGTCCTCAAAACCTATAAGTACGAGCTAAGAGCAGCCAAAACGAGGGCCTGGAAGCTCTACTTTGGCAATATACAGGAGTCCTCGGAGGCGGCCAGGCTACGCAAAGTACTAATGTTCTAGTCCTTCCATCCCGAGTTATCTACACCGACCGGATGATTCATGGACTACATGTAGTGAGGAATCCTTGGAGCTATTACTAGAAACGCATTTCCCGGAGTGCTCGGTACTAGCTCCGGAGAGACCCATGATAAATAGGGGTGTAGACTCCGTTAGTCACATAGTAAAATAAATATCCTATGGGCAATAAACAGCTTTAATCCATACAAGTCGGCAGGCCCTGATGGCATTATCCCTGTGGATATCCAGCGAACTATTAACTTAACACTATCCTGGCTGGAAGTTATCTTCAAAAGCTGCCTAGAACTCTGTTACCTTCCTAGAAAATGGACTGGAATATGTGGACTGAAGTAAAAGTAATATTTATTTATACCTAAGGCGGGAAGAAGCTCCCACTGCCATCCCAAAGACTTTAGGCCTATAAACTTATCCTCTTTTCTGTTAAAAGCACTGGAAAGACAAATAGAGGCTTACATTAGAGGCTCAGTCAAGCCGAGCGAGCTGTTGGGATCTCAACATGCATACTGTAAGGGACGATCGGTGGAAGCAGCTCTCCACTCCCTTATAGGCCCGATTGAGAAATCACTTGAATACAAGGAATATTCAATGGGAACCCTTTTGGATATAAAGGGGGCATTAAGCAACGTCAGACCAGGGGCAATCACTCGGGCCCTTGCGTGTCTGGGGGTAGACGCGTCACTCAGAGGCTGGATAGATCAAATGCTTAGAGGCAGAACAGCTTATCTGAGTGGGACGTCTGACGGCAGATACGTGAGTAGAGGGACACCCCAAGGTGGGGTTCTATCCTTCCTTCTTTGGAACTGGGTCATAAATGACCTGTTATTAAACCTGGAAGGGCAAGGCTTCAAGGTGGTTGCTTTCGCGGATGATGTTGCTATTGCGGTCTTCGGTAAATATCCTAGTACGATGAGTGAACGCATGCAGTTCGCACTTGGCTACCTCTCTGAGTGGGCACGTGGCTGCAGACTGAACGCAAACCCACAAAAAACAGAGCTGGTCCTTTTTACCAGGAAGCACAAACTTCCTCAGTGTGACCCGCCAATATTAAATGGTACTCGCTTGATCTTTACGGATGGATCTACTCCTGCAAAAATGCCATTGGAAAGAGATGGGATATGGAGCCCCGTATATTACATAGGCTCAACGTCTCAGTGGTCAAACCTATACTGCTGTATGGGGTTGTCCTTTGGTGGCCTGCGTTAAAAACTATGGCTAACCTTAAATTATTCATGAGAGTCCAAAAAACAGCCAGCTTATGTATAAGTGGGGCTCTTAGGAGCACACCTACTCAAGCTCTAGAGATTCTTTTTCATCTCACTCCCTTGGATATTGCAGCCGGGCAGCTTGCATATTGCACAGCCATTCGGCTCAAATCCATATTTACATATGTGGACCTGTAACACAGGGCAATCATACTCACTGACGTCGAAGGTAGCTGAGAGCTGTCTTGTATCTTTAAATGAGATGGCTGATCAGTTCAACATCCGCTTGAAGTGGGTGCCAGGGCACCTCAATATCGTAGGGAATGTAAAGGAAGATGAGCTGGCTCGCGATGGCGCAGCACGCCTAATAACCCAAAGCAGGCGGGATATAAAGATGCCGCTTGCTTGAACACCTCAGCTGTTTTTTCATTTAATAATTTGAGTAATATTTTAAGTTTTGTAATTTTAAATTTGTATAAATTAAATTATTTTAGTTGAAACTATTTAATAAATTTTCATGGACGATTCGACATTTGTGAGATTTTTTGACATTTATAGCGTTCCATAAAAGCTCCATAGAAACTTCATGTTTTTTGATTTGTTGTTTCATGGAGCTTTATATAAACTGAATGAAGCTAACTTTAATTTACAATATTTAAAACGTAAACATATTTTTAATTTCGCTACGTGTTATGGGTTACAAGGCTCGTCCAACTGTGTCACAGTTTGCGTTTAGCGTTCTTACCATAATATAGTACTAGCCAAATGGAAGAAGATCTGTTCATTGCATTGCTCCATGCGCTCTCATTGATGTGAAGTAAACATTTATCGTTCCGGTTACGATTTCGCTTGTAATGCAATTCGCAAAATTTTGAACCACCATCTCCAGAGATAGCGATCGTGCATACATATTTTGCCAAATTTTCAAAAAAAATTTGATCTCAAAAATTCATCAAAAAAATTATTTACTAATATTTTTGGAATCGTTAAAGAGCCTTTTGCGAACTGGGAAGAGTACTGGAAATTAGGATAGAAAGCGAAGGAATAAAGGACGAATTAATTAATTTATTTATTTATTTATATTAAAGAAATCGATTTAGTACATTACAAGTATGATTTCATATACAAAAAAATAATCAATTCAGTATTGATTATTACACACAAGATTAAAATATTTAAATTTTACAATTTTAAAAATTAAAAGTTAAGTACTTCAGATTAGAAGTTGTCAAAAAATTAGATTGAAAAAGTATATTTTAATATATTTTAATTAATGATAAATTAAGTTTTAAAATTTAAAAAATAGTTCTTCAAGTTCCTTTTGAACCAGTCCTTTGTGAGATGAAAGTCAAAGTTTTCTTCAGCGATGTTGAATGATTTTGCCAGTCTGTTGATTGGACAATTTTCACCATAGTTAGTTGAGTGGCGTACTATTTCCGAAAACCGATGATTTCGCAGCGATTTGATTGGAACATGGATAGATGTATTTTCCAATATGTAGGGAGAATCAATAAAACCAAGCAGGATGTTACCGATGACAGCTGAGTCTAAAAATAAGCGTCTATTTTCCAGAGTGCAAATTTTATACTCTAAACATCTTGTCGTATATGGTTGAAGGCGGGCTATATTCTCATGAAACGGTAAGCTATGGTCATAGTCCCAGTCAGTTTTCTTTAAAATGAAGATCATATATTTCTTTTGAATACTTTCAATCCTTTTGATGTGGTTAGCATAATACGGGCTCCAAATTACTGATGCGTATTCAACTTGCGATCTTATATACGCAAAATAAAGTGAAAATAAAGTTGACAAATTTGTAAATTCACCAGTCCAACGCTTAACAAAACCAAACATAGAATTTGCTTTAGCAATGCATTTGTCAATATGGTTGTTAAGACTCATATTTTCAGCGAATGTGACACCTAGGTCGATTATTTCTTTAACTCTTTGCAGTTCCGTATTATTAACGCTATAAGCAAAGTTAATCGGTTGTCTCTTGCGATGAAAAGACATTACTTTGCATTTGTCAATATTCAACAGCAAACAATTTTTGTGGCACCATTCACTGAATCTCTCGATGTCTTCTTGTAATACTTTTGTGTCATGTATATCTTTAATTGTATGATAGATTTTTACATCATCCGCGAACATGAGAAGATTAGAGAATTTTATGACTTCAGTTATTCCATTTATGAAAACGAGAAAAATCCATGGTCCAATATGGGAAATTACATTGATTATTTTAGATTTTTCGCTTCCAATTGACACATATTGTACACGACTAGACAAATATGAGTTGAACCATTTAATGAAGTTGGATGCAAAGCCAAAGTTGTAAAGACTTTCTAGAGCCTTGTGATGGCAGATTGAGTCAAATGCTTTACTAAAATCAGTAAACACTACGTCTACTTGGTTGCGGTTTTCAATTTCATTAATAACTTTGTTGGTAAATTCAACAAGGTTAGTAGATGTAGATCTTCTGGGCATAAACCCATTCTGATTGAGTGATATATGTTGAGCTAGGATTCCTTTAAAGCTGATGCATACAACCTGTTCGAATAATTTTGCTATGGTTGAAGTGGTTGATATCCCTCTATAACAGGTGATGTCTTCTCTTTTACCCGATTTAAATATAGGTGTAACTTTAGATATTTTCCATGAATCAGAGAATATTCCGGATGTTAACGAGAGATTGTATATATTCCGTAATGGTTTTACTAAAATATTAGCATATTTTTTTAATATAGACGTTGGAATATTATCCGGCCAACATCCGTCACCAAACTGATTAAGTGCATATAAAATATCCTCATCACTAATAACCGGTAAACTGATAAGTACATTATTATTTACGTTTGATTGAGTGGTAAACCAATTACTGTTTTTGGGTTTGTATACATATTCAAAAAAATCCGCAAACATGTCAGCAATTTTTTTAGGATCTGATGTTCTAATATCATTCAAATACATATTAGTTGGATAACCATCAATTACTCGTTTGGATCTAAAGTATTTCCAGAATTGTTTAGGGTTGGTTGAAATGCTTCGTTGTACATCTGCAATATATGAGAGGTGCTTTTCCTTGAAGTATGTATCAAATTCTTCATTAGATTGGAGAAACACAGTCGTATCCGATTCTAAACCACTTTTAATCATCTTGACATAGGCTTTAGATTTACGGTTCTTCAGATTAATCAGACGGTCGTCAAACCATGGAGGATGAATATTAGATTTTTTCCGGCACAATGGAATGTGGGTTTCAAAACCTTGTAATAAAATTTGGTAGAATTTGTTAGCAACTTGGTTTACATCATTAGTATTTAAAGCAGCGTCCCAACGTATACCTTCTAAGTACTGCTGAAGTCCAGTGTGGCTTATTTTTTTAAAATTATAGGTGGTATGCATAAGATGCCCGGATGTTGTTGACTTAATTTCATTTGAATCAAAAACTATTTCCATAGATTTGTGGTTAACATCATTAACAACAAATGGATTGAGTGATTCTGTCACTTTAAATATATCTGCATCATTTGTGAAGAATAAATCTAATATTCTCTCAAGAGCATTGGCTATGTTGTTGATTTGCTTTAGGTTAAAACCAAACATATCATCAAGAAAGACATATTCCGATTCTGATGTGATATTGCATGGTAGAAAGGAATCCATATCTTGATCATAATTCCACATTACATTTGGAAGATTAAAGTCACCTAGTACTAAGACTAAGTCATTTGGTTTTGTGAGATTAATTAATTCGTCAATTGCATCACTGCATCTGCCGTATATTTCACTACACGAACTCGGTGGAATGTAGGCTGTATAAATAAACAGATTCGTCTGATTTATTTTGATTTTTACGCACACGTGCTCGATAGATGATGGAGTTAAATTTATGGCAATACTGGAAACCATTGAATGCACTGCGATAAGTACACCGCCACCTGATTTTTTTTCACTTGTTGATGATGAACGATCACATCTAAAAACAGCGTAATCATTTCCAAAGTATTCCTTACTGTTAATGTTAGGATTCAATGAACTTTCACCAATTACATAAATTAAATAATTAGTTTTCAGAACAAAATTGAAAAATTTAGAAGCTTTTGATGCCATCTTGTTCACGTTCTGGAATTATATCGTAAATTTCTCGGATTTCTTATGTTTTACTGATTTAGCTGATTGTTGATTGTGATAAATTTCCGACGGCATGGAAATAAAAGGCTGGTGTTGATTTATAATTGTGTAAGATCGAGCCTTCGCCACAAGTGAGTATAGTCTGTCATTCTTAACTGTCAAATAATTCATGCGGTTTCGGATTAGTTCTTACACAAATCACATTTGGTGATGTTAAACCTTGCGCTTCATGGATCGTCATGACTTTACTAGTTGATGGTATGGTGAGTTGAGAAACTAATTGTTTATCCGCCTTTGTGAAAGTTAGATAATATGTATTATCTAAGACAGGTAGCATCGATAATGTGGATGGCAAATTAAGAAATTCAACCGAGGTTTCCAAGGAATTTTTAGAGCTGATATTAGGATAAAATTCCTTTAGAGCAAACGTAACATCTGCAGGACATCTATATGTTACATTTAACGGTTCTACGTTTGTTAAAAATGAATTTGCATCGGAAAACCGCATATTGACATGGTGTAATCTGTCAATGTACGGTATTTGATTTTTAGCCCCCAGAAGGAAAACCTTTGTACATTTACTTAAAATAACCACAAGTCAAATATAACCAGCATGCACCATTATGTACTCATCAATGAATACCGTTTCATACTCGAGGCAACCATTTATCAGAAAAGAAGCAATTGTTTTGTAGTTGCCTTTAACTTTGTCGAAATCCATATTTTCATTAATGCAACTTTTAATTTAAGATCAGCTAGTCCTTCTTTAGTGGCGCATAGAACAAGATCACTACCTAGTTTATGGTTGTTTATAATCTATGTAGATTTACCACAACCAGGAATTCCTTGAAAATTTGCAATAGTTGGTATCGTGATGTTTTTCTTTTTGTACATAATGTTTAAATGGTTGTACATCATGAGATCCAACATGATTTCCGTGCCCGATGAACAGAATATGTACCTGTGTGATGTTAAGAAGTTATTGGAGTCCTCACAGAATTTAATCAGATTTTCCCCATCAAAGCCAAATTGATGTTTAATAATAGGCTTTTCTATATAATGTTTGGTATGATTGTCGAATACAAATATATTTACCGACCGCAATGAAGAAGCTGCATAAGGCAGTAGGTGGATATGCTTGATGTAATATTTATGCAGGTGGGTGTTTATAAGGTTAGTAGAATGCTTAAAATAAAACATTATTTCGATTATTGAGTTTTTGTAGTAGTATTCAGCAGATGAATCCTTATAGATTGTCGGAGATACTACTGGAAGCTCATCCATGGGATTAGATTTTAAAAATTTGGTAGGTTCGCCAGTTATCCAACGTGAGGATAGAAACCGTTCGTATTGCGGTGCCATATTGAATGGAATATTTAAGATCCATTTGATGTTACGACATGGACAGTTTGTGATATAATCTAAGCCCACTTTTAATTGGTTAACTGAACAGTTACTTTCCAAAGTGATGGTAAAAGATTGTTTATTACGATGTTGTAAGTAAAACTTTAAGGTGTTAAACGCATATATTAGATCACTGCAATCAGTTTTGGCTTGATTTGTAATCACCATTACAAACTTATCCTCAATTTGATAAACTCTGGTGACAGTGTTTATAGATTTCATGTAGAAATTGTTTAGTTTAGCACTCTTAATCGAAAGAAATTCTTTTATAATGCATTTATCTAATTTATTCGTCATAGCCACACAAATTATGATTGATGATTTAGGTAGATATTTGCCATTAATCCACGTTGAAATCTGAGGTTCAGCATACATAATCTGTTGAGTCGGAATAAGCTTAAAAAAGTCATACCCATTTGAGTAGTCTTCAGAGTAATCACCACCAACGCCACTCTTTTGCAAGTTAGATATTAAAGATGAGATGAATGATTTAGTTTTGGTAGGAGTTGACCTAATATCATCCACAGTCTGCGTTTCACAATGTTGAAATTCAAAAATATTTGACAGCCTAGGCGTCTTGTTGTACTTTTCGGAACAAGAAAAATGCAGCAAGCCACCATTAGTGTCACAGATTGCATCGCGAATTGAGTTATTGTTTATATTAATTAATAATAATATATACGATTTTAAAGCTTGCTAACGTTACGTGAACTTAAATAAAATAATTAAGCGCCCAATATATTGCTACGTTGGTATCTCCTTCGACAATGGTACAAAAATGCTGTGGCATCTAAAAAATTTCCAATGCAATTATAATTTTTGTTTCCCTTTATACCTAACAAAAGAAATTTTCTATTTTTCGGTAACGATAGTCGAAAAATTAAAACGTATATACCTTTCCACAGGAAACAAAAACCTCTTCATTTCATCAACTTTTGAAAATATGGATATACATAGCTACATACGTACGAATACAAAAAAAAAAATCTAAAGTTAAATTTTATATAAAAATAGAATCGGAACAAGAAAAAAAAAAGCTTCAGATCAAAAGAAACAAAATAATTTCCAGCTTCATGAAAATATTTATACGAGTACCAAAAAAACAAAAAACGAAATTAATTAAATAAAAGTTGTGTGTATTCTCGTATACCCGTCTAGTGCGATAGTTATATATATGTACGTCTGTATGCAGCTATGTGTGGAGGATATAAGAAAAAGTTTCTAAATTGAACTTTTTTTTAGTTTCATTTAATTAGGATGCATTTTATTACGGACATGCATACATACATCGACTCTAGTCGTTCACTCGATAGTGATATGGAGAGAACTATAAATGTCGTGTCTCCTTATATTTAAGTGGCTAGATAATTTGATTAATATTTTAATATAATTCTGACAACGTACTACATACAGTGAAATTTATCGGTCAATATACATCAAGTCCACATAAATTTTTTTTGTATGTTGCGCAACATATATTGCATACAAATTTCAAAATTTAAAACGAATTTAATTTCGAATTTTTACCAATTCTGATCCGGAATTCTGTAAAATGTGCAATATTTTGATTACTTTCGAAACAGTTAAATTCACAATTTTCAGGAATGAGTTTCTGATTTCAAAAAAATTGATTAATATTTAGAAATTGGAAGGGCCTGATTTCGGAGCAGCAGGTAACCAATTTTTTTTGTGAAGGAGTTCTTCACTTTAAGGTTTAAGCGTCAATTCGTTGAAAAATAAACTCTTAAATTTTGTCACTAAAGTTATTGTAGTTATTGTTGCACGTTATTATTTTCGTTTATTGAAATAGTTTAACTGGACACAATATGTAGTAAGATACTTTTTGATAAAAATTGCATACATGTTGCTTAACATCCTGCGTAACATTTATTGCATATACTAAAAACTATATACATACTTATAACTCTTGTTATGGAAGCAACTTCCTGATTCATAATGTTCCTCGCTTAGTTTCCTGTTCTTTAAAAAAAATTATTGCATTTTGTGTGGACAAAAAAAAATTTTGAAAATTTGGATTAATATTTCATATAATGTGCTTGACTTGTTGCGCAACATATATTGCATGCCAATTTTATTGTGTAAAATGCCAACTTTTAAATTGTATAAAAATTGAAATTCTATAAAATTTATAATATTTTGATTATTTTTGAAATATTTTAATATTTATTCTGAAATATTTCTAAAACTCGCAGATTAAGTTCACAATTTTCAGAAGTAAATTTGAAATTTCAATAATTGATTAGCATTCAGAATTTTGAAGTTTTGATTCAACGTAGAGGCTAAGAATTTCGGAATTGCAGCTGTGTTAAATTACTTATTGAAATGCTGCTTGCAAATTAAATTTTATTAAAATTTTAAAAGATGTTTAGAGAGTTATTTACTTTAAGCTTCAAATCGTTGAAAACTAAACTCTTAAATATTTTCGCTGCAATTATTGCAGGTATTGTTGCACGCAATATAATTATTAAATTTGTAATTTTCGTTCCTTGAAATAGTTCAACTAAACAAATATGGTGAGATAATTTCTCGTAAAAATACATTTTGCTTATCTTATTGCGAACATTTATTGCATGCAAAGAATATGTCGATGATAAAAGTATAATCTCGAATTTTTATTAATTCCAAGACTCAAATCTTTAAAAACTAGACTTTGAACATGCTTTCCTCTAAAGTGTTCCTGATCCAGAATGTTCTTCGCTTACATAGTTTTCGGTTCTTTTAATAAAATTATTGCAATTGGTGTGGACAAAATAAATCAAATCTTTTTAAAATTTTGATTAGTATTTCATACCATGTGTTTGACATGTTGCACAATAAATACTGAATATAAATTTTATTGTGCAAAACGCCTATTTTTGGAATTTAAATTTTGATCAGAATTTCTATAAAATTTGTAATATTTCGATTATTTTCGATATATATTGATTTTTATTTTGAAATATTTTTAAAATTCGCAGATTAAATTCACAATTAATTAGCATTCCGAATTTTGAAGGGGTTTTAGTTTTGATTCAGCGTATAGAGATTAAGAATTTCGGAATTACATCCAATCAAATTTTTAAAATATGAGCTAATAACTAATTTAAAGAATATATTGTCAGGGGATAATTGCAGCTGAATGGATCGTATTGTAATGTTTCGACTAACAGCTGTGTTGAATTATTTATTGTAATGCTGCTTGCAAATTTAATTTAATAACATTTCAAAAGATGTTTGGAGAGTTTATCACTTTAAGCTTCAATTCGTTGAAACCTAAACTCTAAAATCATATCACTGAAAATATTGCAGGTATTGCACGCAATATAATTATTAAATTTGTTATTTTCGTTCCTTGAAATAGTTCAACTGAATACATATAAGATAATTTCTGATAAAAATTGTATACATGTTGCTTGATATGCTGCGCAACATTTATTGCATGCAAATTTCATAGTGTAGTATACATATATCTATCCTAAAAGTTTAATCTCGAAGTTTTACCAATTCCAAGACTCAAATCATTCAAAACTATAGACGTTTAACATATTTTCCTCTAAAGTCTTGTTGTGGGACCACTTTATGATCCATAAAGTTCCTCGTTTAGTTTCCGGCTCTGTTAATAAAATTATTGCAATTTAAAACTTTTTAAAATTTTGATTACTATTTCATACAATGTGCTTGACATGTTGCTTCACAAATATTGCACACACATTTTATTGTGTATAATGTCTATTTTTAGAAATTAAATTCTGATCAGACATATTTTAATTTTTATTCTGAAATATTTTTAAAACTCGCAGATTAAATTCACAATATTCAGAAGTAAATTTTAGATTTCAAAAAACTTGATTAGCATTCAGAATTTTGAATGGAGTTTAGGTCTGATGGTTGCTGAGTGTTGCATATTGTAATGATTCGAGCAACAGCTATATTGAATTACTTATTGAAATGATCTATAAATTCTATAAAATTTGTATTATTTTGATCATTTTCGAAATATTTTAATTTTTATTCCGAAATATTTTTAAAATTCGCAAAATAAATTCACAATTTTCAGAGTAAATTTTAAATTTCAATAATTAACTAGCATTCAGAATTTTGGAGGAGTTTTAAGGATTTCGGAATTGCAGCCAACCAAATTTTCAAAACATCTATGTACAACATTTCTAATTAATTTAAAGAATAAATTGTGATGGGATAATTGTTGCTGAGTGTTTCGTGTTGTAATATTTCGAGTAACAGATGTGTTGAATTACTTATTGAAATGCTGCTTCAAAAATAATTTCAGTAAAATTTCAACAGATGTATATTAAGGGTGTTTCACTATTGTTGCACGCAATATAATTATTAAATTTGTTATTTTCGTTCCTTGAAATAGTTCAACTGAACATAGAGATAATTTCTAGTAAGTTCATACTTGTTGCTTGATATGTTGCGCTACATTTTTTGCCTGCAAATTTCATAGAGTATTAACATCCATTATAAAAGTATAATTTCGAATTTTTACCAATTGCAAGACTCAAATCTTTAAAAACTAGACAATGAACAGGTTTTCCTCTAGAGTCTTGTAGAGCGACTTCCATATCCATAATTTTTCTCGATTAATTTCCGTTTCTTTGAATAAAATTATTGCAATTGGGTGGACATAAAAATTAAATCTTTTGAAAATTTTGATTAAAATTTCATATAATGTGCTTGACATGCTGCGCAACAAATATTGCATGCACATTTTGTTGTGTTAATTGCCTACTTTTAGAATCAAATTCTGATCAGAAATATTTTAATTTATTTTATGTAATATTTTGAAAACTGTCAGATTAAATTAACAATTTTCAGAAGTAAATTTTAGAATTCAAAAAACTGATTAGCATTCAAAATATTGAAAGGGTTCTGGTGCTCAAGCAGCGTAGAGTTTAAGGATTTAGGAATGGCAGCCAGTCAAATTTTCAAAACATCTATGTGCAACATTTCTAATTAATTATACAAGAATATATTGTGAAGGGAGAATATTGTTGCTGAGTGTTTCGTATTGTAATATTTCGAGTACCAAATTCTTCAAATTTAATGTAATAAAATTTCAAAAGATGTATAAATGGGTTTTCACTTTAATTGTTGTACGCAATATAATTATTAAATTGGTTATTTTCATTCCTTGAAATAGTTTAACTGAACACATGCAGTCAGAAATGTTTGGTCAAAAGTTCATACATGTTGCGCAATATTTCATCATAAAAGTTTAATCCCGAATTTTTACCAATTCCAATATTCAAATCATTGAAAATTATAGGCTTTGGACATGGTTTCCTCTAAAGTCTTGTTGTGGAACCACTTCCTGATCCATAATGTTCCTCGCTTAGATTCCGTTTCTTTTCCAGACCCAAATCTTTTTAAAATTTTTATTTTTAGTTCAAACAATGTGCTTGACATGTTGCGCAACATATATTGCATGCAAATTTTATAACAACTTTGTTACCGCAAAAAAATTGATAAAATTTGTTGCGCTATAATGTTTTTTTGTTGAATTTTGAGGTGGTTCCAAATTTGTTGAGCAGAACTTCAAAAACATCAAATTAAACATCGAAAATTTACTAGCGGAATACTTGTGTACCGCAGTACATATGGTATGAATCACTGCACTTTATATGAAAACGAATTAAATGATAGGTTTTAAAATCAAAATCAAATTCTATTCGTTTTGTATTGTGTGTGTATGTATACATACATATAGGCTTATCACCTCTATATCTATCCATTTTGGCATCTGTAATATCTATATGTATATAGTTGGGTTATATAAGGCAGAAAGCTTTTAAACCCGATTTATTTATAATTTTTGTGTTGAATACATTTGAAAATATTAAAATTTGTTATTTTGGTGTGGTATATAGAACGCAGAACTATTATATGGAGTGTATCCTTCCTATAGATAGGTATAGGTACAACGACTTTGCTGTATTTTACAGATAGAATGTATATAAAAGCACAATGCTATAGCTGTATGTGTGCATAAAGGATTTATTTTTATGGAAAATTAAATTTTCTCAAAAGCATTAGCATATGACTACACTATAAGAGTCTATATATAGCATAAATACAGTTTAGTGTACGATGTAGAGTTCAGATTTAGATTTCAACAAAATTATTTGGATTTTAAGAATATCTTTATTATTTGATGATATAACCAAAAAACAACAACAAACAGACGTGGGTGGTTGTATATATATTTATTTTCCTTTATTTGTCTCAGGTGTGCTTAAATTTTCATGACAATAGAAAAACCGCAATTTTTTTAAGTACATATAAGTTGACACGATATAAATTATCTTTAAAATTGTAATTATACCTAAATGTGAAAGTTCACATTGATTTAGAATATAGAATTAAATATCTTCTCCCGGCGCCCAAATAATGCTCTCAATCCAATCGATGTAGTAAAACACGCGCGTATACACAGCCGGAAAATTAATTTGTTCACACGAAATCCCAAACGATATAATACCATATTGTGTAAAGCTGCATATCGCATCCGGATGATGAGCTTGTAGTGGGCCACCCGAATCTCCATTACACGCATCTTTGCGTTCCGTACGATGTCCGGCACATAACTGCGATGGTTTAAGGCCGTAACGAAATTTTCGCGATATATAATTACGATACGTATTTTGGCAGTCATCAAATTCGAACGATTGTAATTTAACTTTTAACAATGAATCACTGGCATTACCATAATCGGCGGTAAATCCCCACCCGGTGGCAATATACTCGTTTGGTTCAATATCGGCGGTTGGTAGACAAATCGGGCGGACGTATGGCGATAATTTGACTTGGGACGATAATTTCAAGAGTGCAATATCATTATACCGACTCGATCGTTTATAGTCTGGATGCGAAATTCTAATTTCTATATCGTAGTCCATGGGTTTGGCATCGTCTGTGTTCGATGTATAATTTAAATCACCCAATCGAACTTTTAGGACTGAACCTCTAGAATATATAAAATTAATTAGACGTTAAATACATAAAAACTTTAAATATATATTTACAATGCATTATGGTGTAAACAATGTCCGGCGGTAAGTACGTAACGTGAACTAACAAGTGATCCACCACATCTCCATAAAATTTTATCGTGCGGACGATATCCAAGTAGCGCAGAATGTGGATATTCACGTGGCGATGCCAGCTCACCACCCGATATAAACGGGGCACCATTTTGTCCGCACCGATTCTTTTTTTGCACTAAAGGAGTCTGGCGAGGTCCAAACGGCGGATATATAATTGTCTCGTACACATATTCTGCATACACTTCACACTCTGTATAAAATAGAAATTTTGAATTTGCAAACTATATAAAGATACAGTCCACAAGATAAGCTCACTTTCAACACGTTTGATTACTGGACAGCACACGGTGTACACATCATTGTGGTATGCACAAAAAGTCGGCATTAATCGTCGCTCATATAAATCCTCCATTACGATTGGACATTCATTAAACGGCTTACATTTTCCCTTTTTTCCATGTTGTAGATTACACAAGCTCGCGTTAGCGCACCAAACACAAATTAATTTTAACAACACAATGATTAGAATTATTCTAGACATGATATTTATACACAGACATGCGAGTACAATATGTCTTACTATGTTTACAATTAGTCGTATACTGAAATAATTGCAAAATATGATTAATACTCGTGCAATGCTCGTTTATAAGTAGTAAACACATATTCTATGCAAATCAGGAAATTCCATTTGTGTTTTGTGTACGTCTATCGTTTTCTTTGTTTTGATTAAGAAAAATGATTGCCTCATGATAAGAAATTTCAATTTATTGAGAAATTTAATTATGGAAATACACGAGTTTCACTGCCGCACGTTATGAATGATTATAATTTTTTTAATTTAATTTTAACTTGCAAAATGGGAACGACAATTAGTAGTTCAACTAATAACGATCAACCAGCAATGTTGGCTATCATGAATTTTATGTATTTTTCGTTTTTTTGGCTTAAATGAATCATAAACACTTTCACAAATCACAGTTTATGAATTGACAAAGTAAGATGAGTATGCTGTCTGTACCCACATATTCTAAAAAATTATTGGAAATTAAATGTAATTTTCTGGAAGATGCGAATTACAACTTTTTTATTCGTAGAAAGTTTGGTTAGCCATTTCCACCACAATAATATGGTCAAAACAACACAACTTTAAATAGCAGTAAGATGTTTAATCAGGTCTGAGCCATGTAAAATATACAAAAAAAAAATTAGGGCGTTGTGTTTCGTACATATAATAAAATATAATTAAACAAGATATATTGGTTAATTGCTAATAGATTTAAATACATCATTAAATATTATGGAATAAAAAACGCCCTAATTTTTTTGTCTTCATCTATTTTACGAGTATATATTCTTATATGCGGATATTGGTAAATTGTGCTCATTTTCTTGGGGCTCAGAAACCTCTCCTGGGAATTTTCAATTGTTGCCCTGTCAAGTAAGCATCATGACTTTCTTTAAATTGAAATTTATAATTTGATTTAATAAGTTACTGCAAAAATAGTGTTTTTTCACAAATCAAATTTATATATTTTTTTTGTTATATGTACACTTCTAAGTTACTAAGTTACTTCAACATAATAATAAAACTAATTACTAACATTTGCAAAAAAAATTAGGGCGTTGTGTTTAGTACATATAATAAAATAAAATTGAACAAGTTGGCTATTTTATATTTATTACTATTATCATATAGTCGAAACTTATATTTGTTATTTGCAAATAGATTTAAATTCATCATTAAATATTACGAAATAAAAAACGCCCTAATTTTTTTCTTCATCTGTTTTATATACTCTTATATAATAAGAGTATATACCGGTTTAAGTTCAACCACTAAAATTGCAAAAAAAAAAAAAAATAGCGCGTTATTTTTTAGTGAATCATTAAATATTATGAAGTAAAAAAAACGCTCTAATTTTTTTTCTTCATCTATTTTATATATTCTTATATGATTATTGGTAAATTGGCTTGGCCGGAAATTATTCCTTGAGGCTCAGGATTACACCAGTGGGAAGTAGCCATAGATCAATACAACATAATAAATTAAGTTAAAATACTTAACTTTCGATCGATAAGATTGGCTAAAATATATTTGATATAGAAGATATTGATGCTATCGATAACAAGAAATATCATTTCTTTCTCCAGCTTTGAACAGCGGTGGTATTCTGGTTGTTTTCCATTGCCGAGGAATTTCTTCCAACTTCAATGTCTGGTTAAATAGTAAACAGAGGAGAACTTTTAAATTTGTATAGTTCTATAAAAGTGAGCAGGAATTCTATCAGGACCGCATCCATCTCCAAATGTTGTCAACGCCAGTTGAACATCTTCAATAACGATTGTTGGATATTTTACTCACACAGTTAGTATAGGATTTTTGTCAACATCTTCAGGCTTATAGACCGATTGGAAAAACTCAGTAGAAAGGTTTGATCTGACAATAGAATCATTTTGTACGGTCTAAAAAACTCCCAAAAATTCTTTGGATCGTTTTTAAATTATTTTTTTCTGTGAATTTATGTTTGCTCAGCATTACTTTATAAGCTTTATCTTTCTTATTCTGTAGGGTAATAGGATAGTCATCATATCATCCATATAATCCATATAATTTCCGACGTGATGAACATCATTAATTGCAAAAGGTGAAACTGCCTTGTATTTTATGAGTAAGCCAGTTTCGTTGGTTAAAATAAGATCTAAAACTCAGTTAAGCCCATTTGTTACATCACAAATTTGATTTAAACCTAAACCGGAAATAGTATCTATAACGAGAGATTCAGAATCCGAAGACACGTTTAGTGGTAAAATTGTGTCCATTTCCACGTCGTACATCCAGTTTGTTGATGGTAAATTAAAGTTTTCCGTAATTATGATGGTGACCTGGGTAAGATGAGTCACAGGCTATGTAAATATAAATTCAACAAGAGCATGTGGTATGCTATCGAAAAGTGTCATGCAAATGGTAGCCTTGAGCTTCATGAACCGTTAATATTTTACTTGAATCTGGCAAAATTATTTTACTTCTTAACTAACTTTTATCGAGGTTCGTAAATGTTAAATAGAGAGTGTTATAGATGACACTGGAATATCGATGATTGATTCACATTTATGAAAGTTCGCGGATTTGGTGATCGTATTTGTTGTATAAAATTCCTGGTTTATTGACTATATACGTTGAACAGTTTCATATTTCCTGGATCCATTAGGAAGATAAGAGGCAATAGTACGAGCATTTGTTTTGCTGTCATCATATAGTTTATTCCAAGTCCTTACATTGCGATAGAGTTTTATCTTTTATGTCTACCGTCTTTCGAAGAACTGAGTACAAATCATTCCCTCTTAAATCACAGCTTTAATGGGTTCCCTTCGCTGTCATAAATGAGTTAATGCGATTCGAAGCGGCTAGAATGCAAACATGCGCAAGTAGAAATTCTAAGACCTTCATTAAAAAGGTTATTTCTTTACGGTCAAATTTAATTCTTGACGACGAGGTATTCAACATGTTGGATATAAATGAGATTTTAAAGGTATGGAGAATGACCAACTTAAACGGAATTAGGCTATTGGATGGAAAGCTAGTCCATTTCTCGGCCGATTAGGACGAAATTTTATGTGTTCGATAGAAACGGGTTTTAAAAGAGAATTTTGAGATTACTCGTTAATGGAAGAATATTGCTGGCAACATCACAAGTTGTGTAGAATCTCATGAGAAGCATTGAACAACATGTGCTTGACTTTATTTTAGACCAAACCAACCGATGTTGTTCTCAAAGTGCATAAACTTTCTTTAATTAATTTCTATGCTTTTGGTTATTTCATTTCAACATAAATATTTCTAAAGGTATAGTATGGCATGTGATTCCCGGTTGCACGACGTAATCTACCTCGCCCATCCCTGCTTAGGAACCTTTTCTGGAAAATGGCAATTATTGCCCTCCCACGTAACCATATTGAATTTCTTAAAATTGAAATTTATAATTCGAAGGTATACTTCTAAATTCAACACCATAATAATAAAATTTACAACTAAAATTGACAAAAAAAAAATTAGGGCGTTGTTTTTTAGTACGTATAACAAAATGGTTATTTCATATTTTAAAATGTTTCAAATATATTTGTTATTGGTCAATAAATTTAAATACTAAATTAAATAAACATTATGAAATAAAAAACGTCCTAAATTTTTTTCTTCATCTGTTTTTTATACTCTAATATAACTATAGGATTGCTTAAAAATTATTCCTTGAGATTCTGGAACCTTTCCTGATGATGCAATTGATGAGAAGTATATATATATAATAACTTTCTTTAAATTGTAGTTTATAATTCGCCTTGAAGTTACTACAAAAAATGGTTTATACACAATGCAACTTTATATAATTTCTTAAGTGTACACTTCTAATAAAATCAACGACTAAAATTGATAAAAAAAAAAAATTAGGGTGTTGTTTGTTTTTTGGTACATATAACAAAATAATTGAACAAAATAGTTATTTCATATTTAGTGTTTTAAAACAAACGCCCTAATTTTTTTTCATTATCTATTTATATTCGTATATGATTATTGATTAATTGACTTTCCAGACTGGCTGGTAATTAGTCCTTGAAGCTCGGGAACCCTTCCTGGACATTCGCAACTGTTGCTCTGCCACACAAGCCATTATAGTTAACTTTCTTTAAATTAAAATTTATAATCCAACAAAAAATTAGGACGTTGTTTTTAATGCATATAATAAAATAATTAATCAAAATGGCATTATTTATACGTTATTTGGCATTTATTATTACAATATGCCTCAAATATATTTTTTATTTGCCAATAGATTTAAATCTACATCATTAAATATTATGAAATAAAAAAACGTCCTAATTTTTTTCTTCATCTATTTTATATACTCTTATATGATTATTGGTAAATTGAGTTCCCGGACTGGCTGGAAATTATTCCTTGAGGCTCTGGAACTTTTCCTACAAATTTGCAATTGTTGCTCTGCCACGTAACTATAATGAGTTTTTTAAATGTATAATTTACGTATTTTTTACACAAATCAACTTGATATTATTATGAAATAAAGAAACGCCCTAATTTTCTTTCTTCATCAATTTTGTAAACTCTTATATGATTATTGCTAAATTGATTTTCCTGATTGCTTGGATGATATTTCTTGAGGTTCAGGAACCTTTCTTGGAAAGTTGCAATTGATGCCATGCCCAGTAAATTTTCTATAAATTGAAATTTTTTTATTCGACTTAGACTGTGTCCGAAACCTGTAATAAATATTTTTTAGTACAGGATTTTGACATTTATATGCAAAAACCTCATACACCCAAATTATTATAGTCTATCGCTAACATAATTTTTGACAGATCCGTGCAAATAAATTATATCATAGTGTTGTGGGATAATACTATTTACATATTTATATGAACACACATGAATGACACACAAGACACACTGAATTAATGTAAAGTCCGAATTTAAACTTAAATCTTTAGTTAAGTATATATTAAAATATATTAAATAGATGTAAATACATCAGAAAATATTATGGAATAAAAAACGTCCTAATTTTTTTTTTCATCCATTTTATATAAACTTATATGATTATTGGTAAATTGACTTTCCGGACTGGCAGGAAATTATTAATTGAGGCTCTGGAACTTTTTCTGCAAATTTGCAATTGTTGCTCTGCCACGTAACTATAATGACTTTCTTTAAATTGAAATGTGTAATTCGACTTAATAAATTACTGCAGAAACAGTATTTTTCTTTCAAATCAACTTTATATAATTTCTTATGTGTACACTTCTAAGTTCAACGCCATAATAATAAAATAAAATAAAAAACTAAATTTGCTGTAACTTCTTGAAATAAACAATAAAATTACTACTTTAGTTATTAAGTCGTAAAATCTTACAATTTATTTACTAACAACAACTACAGTTATGTATAAGAAAAGAAAATCGAAACGAAACGTAAAGCTCAGACTAAAAGAAATATAATAGAAGCAGGCAGAGCACAGAAAAAAAATTAATTTTAAATTAAACTTTTCGTTAAAGCTTGTTTCTTCGTTCTATATATACTGGTGTACTATACTGTTATAATTACAAAAGTTTTTAATTTTTATGTTGAAAGGCATATAAATTAAAAAATAATTTTGTTCGTCTTTAAATTTTCTTACATATACACATATACGTACATACATATACGAGAGTATGTTACAACTTGTTCTTTAAGTTAACTGTAATAGTTAAGTCCTTAATCATACTTTTTATTTATTTTGTAATGAGTTGAGCTTAATAATAAATGAGGGAAAGTTTAATTTAATTTCTCTATTATATAGGTTTAATTTACAGGGTGGGGTATATTTATATATATATATATATATATATATATATATATATATATATCATATACATCCCAAATATAATAATCTTTAAACGATTTTTTAAATCAAATTTTTATTTCTTTGTTATTATGGTTTTGGACTCTTCCTCGAAAATATTAATAAAATCAACGTTTTTAGAGTTGAGTTGAAGTGATTTAATCGTACAAAAGGAAAACGAATTATAAATAAATTTCCCAAACAACCTACGTACATATATATATATATATATATATATATATATATATATATATATATATATATATATATAAACGAACAAAACCGAAAGACTTAAGAAAACTTAATTTGGTTATATAACGTTAAAAGCGTATCGTATTTTCTGGTTTAATATTCACCGGGTTTAGTCCGCACCGCACCGTCATCAATAATAACAAAAATAAATAAAATTATTTTATAATTTTGTTAAATTCGAATTTACTTTGGTTTTTATTTTATTTTTTTTGATTCAACTTCTTATTTATTTAATCTTAGAAAATTATATTTTCGTTATTATATTTAAAAAAAAGAAAACTTTAGAGGAAAACGAGAAAAACTGTTCTAAAAACAAACAAGGGCTCTCATAATAGAAAAGTTAAATAAATTTTTGTAGCACGACGACCATGAAACGAATTTAGGGCATAACCTTTACAAGTTAACTGAAAGGTAAAACCACCTACACAGTGTAGAAAATTGGAAAAAAATGAAAATGTTTAGTCCAACATTTCTGTGGGTGCGTGCTACTTGTTGGTGAAATAATTTTAATTGTTCTAATTAATTTATGCAGGACGTATGGCTGTACATTTTTTGGTTATCCTTTGGTCATCGATATTTTGCATTCTCATTCCAAGTAATATTTCGAAGGACGACGGACAGATCATTGTTTATTGGATGCAAAAATCTCTCTAACTTGCTAAATTTACGGTGTGTCAGAATATCCGCATAACAGTTTCCATGACAACTGCCACATTTGATGAAATATTTTCTGAAAATAGCTCTATGTTTTGACATAAATTTAAATTATTCCAACTGCAACGCCTAACAATCAATTCACGGTGTAGTGTCTGGTTTGGTCATCGAATTTAATTTTCGCAAATACACTCTCTGTTTATTCAATGGCAATTGGTTGCATGCAGGTTAGTAACATACTTTAAATTTTTAGCCTAATCGATTACTTTTTCACAAATCTTCTAAATTAGCCGGTATACCCAAGAAAACCGTGTATGCTTGTTTGAAAGCTATTGTGCCTTGCGACGGCTAGACGAAACTTTTCTCCTATTTCATATTAGAAGTAATCAAAACTTGCTGCATCAATAATAAAAATTATGATTTGGCAATTCAACTGAACATTATTTGGATGTTATTTGGATGCATAGTTAAATTATTTATGCTTATCAGAGCTTGAAGTTCTCAATATAGGCTGGAATTGCATTGATAATTCTGAGGTGATTTACATCGGTTTATGCTAAAATACTTTTATCATTGATTTAATTTTTCATATAGGAGAGTGCCGGACGATGTTCTCTCCTCTGAGCATAGGTATATCTCGTTTAACATTAAGCTTAAACGACCGCTGTTTAAAGTCATATCGTAACAGCTGTGGCTTCTTTATTTTCTTACCACACCAAGAAAAATTCGGTTTAGTTACAGCATTGAGATACTTGTGTCCTCACTTGAGATGGCAATTTCGACTGATTTCAAAAATTGTTGTGCTCTTATTATTAACCAAAAGACTCGGAACAAGTCCCTTTGAAATTCTGACCATTAATAAAAAAAACCAGGGAAAAAACTTGATTTATTGGGATAATTTCTTAGTGGTACAAAAAAGTTATAAGATAAGTTTAAGATCTGCTCACAGAACGAGGAAATCAATAGTCAGTCGGCTTTGCTAGACTAAATAAAGCTTTAATTAAGAATGGTGTTTGAAGACTCGATACTCTACGTCTACCTGACGGTCAGCTTACTTCCTTTCATAGAGAAGTTGGTGAGCTGCTTCCGTCTGTTCATTACCCAGGTTATGCCATTGTTAACTTAGAAGATGTAACTACTGAATACACGTTTCATCTCGTCTAAGACTGATTTAATTTTCTTTACAACTGATTTAATTTTCGGCCTTATCTTCTATTTTTGAATATTGATTACCAGAATTACCAGATGTGGCTAAGTCAGGCATTTAAGTGTTATCTTAGATAGTAAACTCTCCTGGAAATAAAATATCTTGGCAATGTCGAAGTGCTTCTGGGAAATCCTGAAATTTAATATCCAGGATGATGTTTTATCATAAATAAATCGCTGCTCTTCCTCGGCACCACTTCTTGCTATGTGGTTCATTCTTTCCTTGCCTCAGTTACCCATCTTTCTTGCGACTCATATTCTGAAGCTCACTTGAGGTAGTTTGGAGGGTGGATTGTTCTCGGTTTTATCGTGGGGCAAAGTCAAATTTTTAAAAATTATTCGTGATTTTAAATAGAAAGTGATACGGTTAATCACTACCAGAATTAAACTTCCCCAATTCATTCTCAGTGGTTTTTCATCAATAGATTGTCCTTGGTCTGATCAGAGATTTTTTGGTCAGTCTTGGTTCGCTATTCACTGTTTTTCAAGCGGAAATAGTAGCACTTAGTATTTTGGAGGCTTTAATATTTTTTGGTGTACTGATGGCAAAGCTGCACTC
The DNA here is from genome assembly GCA_951394425.1 of Tipula unca. NCBI lineage: Eukaryota > Metazoa > Arthropoda > Insecta > Diptera > Tipulidae > Tipula > Tipula unca. Next base: position 14,648,757 of record OX596381.1, on the reverse strand, counting down.
AATTCGTTAAAAATTGCCCTGATTATTTCTAAAAATGATAAGGATTGCAAACACTTCAGAAACCTTCTTTGTTCCAACAATTCAGCTACGGTCATGTCACTGCTTAGCTATAGCCGGCCCCCAATTAACTCTAATTGGAACTGCACCCCTTCTTCTTTTCGATCTAAATTGAAACATTTAATCATAAAACACCGCATACATTAAAATCGATCATACTTAAAATGTATTTTTTATTGGTTATGTTGTTATCCACTGTTAATTAGAGAATTCCTATACAGGTAAAGTTTGCAGGCCGAGTTTTTTACTTGAAGCCCAGGTTCCTATTCAAAATACGATCCATCACCAAAACGATAGGCTTAGCAACTGTATTAATGGAAATCGGAAAACAGTTAAACTTTTTCAAAAGTTCCGTGTTTCATTTAGTTTAAGATTGTAAAATTTTCCGATAGAATTAAGCTTGTTAGAGTTATTTTTATTGCTATGTGAATTCTTAAAAGTGGTTTTGAAAAATTTAAAACATCTTGGGATGCTTTCACAAATCAAGCAACAGTTCTTTAATATATACAATTTACTGTGACCAATTAAATTAGAATTTGACTCATTAGGAAGAGAAAACACTAAGCTTCTTACAGCGTCAACTGTTAATACTTAAATGCTGTTAAAAGTTGGAAATTTGCATACAAACATTGGTGTGCAGCTAATAGATGTAATACCCGTTACACTTCCAAATCGGATTTATTGGTCTATAACGATAATAACACGTTTCTGTAGTCATTCTTTTATGATTACATTCGATGTCACTGTGGAGGATGTGGCAAAACCTGCTTTGAGTTCTCACCTGTGAATCGCTTGCCAAATCATAATTCTTTTTGCAAATTTATCTAACTTGAAGTGATTATGAAATTGTCACCGATGCCTCTGGTACTAGATAATATATCAAAAAACCTGTGGTTTCTAAATTCCATTCTAAAATATCATTCATGGGTCAAGTAGTAATAACTGATATGTTTTGAGAATTAATTTACTGTTTGCAATTTGATTTTAGAATTGTTTCCAAAAAATCATTTTTTAAAAACAGTAGCAAAACGGCTTTTAAAGATTTTCAATGGAAACATTTCAAGATTTCAACTTAAATTTCTTAAAACTCCGTGATTTCGCAAAGCTTTTAAAAAGATAAAATTTAAAAAAATACTTTCTGAACCTTGTTTGTGAAGTTTTAATTTAATTTAACAATTTTTCTATTAAAAAATTATCTGCTAATTCTAAATTTGTAAGAGTCACAATCAGGGCTGAGCGAGGTAGATTACTCCGTGTAATATTCGCGGTTGTTAACACGTAAAACGTTACGTAGATTACTTGGCAAGGTTTTTTGTCAACGTTAACAATTAGGACAATATCAACAGCTTACGATTTTTTTTACCATTTCAAAAAAAGTGCGCTAGATTGAAGCTGTATTTTGTAACAGAGCAATTCAATTAAGTCGTATACGAAGAAGTTAAAGAATTGTTCAAGTTAAATTGGTAATCCAATTGGAGGTGTTGAAATACAAACAAACAATAGATTTAATTAAAGAATTTTAATTGCACTCAACCATCGAATTGGTCTACATAAATTTCAAATTATGTTATTAAGTTTAAAATCACGCACTTGAGATTCGCCACAACTTCAGGTGATACTTGTTAGCAATATTATTCCATTTGGAAAGTATATTTTCAGCAACCTTTCTACTCACTACTGACGAATATTTTGGGATAACCAAAAACCCGGTGGCCTTGTAAGTGTTAGCGGGTATTGCTTTGCAATTATTAACTGAATTGATTTATGTTCTCTTTCTTTAAAAACACGATGTTTTTTGTAGACGGATGAATTTTTATAAACCTGATTATTATGTCCATATGTAATTGTTTTCATTGCTCGTGAGAAGCAAGACTGAAAACTTAACACTGTTTGGTTTTGCGATATAATTGATCGAGACTCCAAAAGCTGGTTAAGTCGATTGACAGATATGGATATGTTTTTCCCATTGAAGTCCACCACAAAATATTTTCTGAATTGTCAAACTACCTAAGCCTTCGTAAGTTGATTTCAGCCTAGTACGCATTTTATCTATACCCTGATATAAACGAACTCTGGATAAAATGTTTGGCGCAGCTGGAACGAGATTCCGCATTTCGTATTTCGTTCATTTTTAATAACCTGATCGGAGTCTGCCGGTTGTTGATCTGGTGCTTCCATAAAAAAATTCGTCTGCTAATTTTAGTTGTTGTCGATAAACTAGTTCTACCGGAGAACGTGATAAGGAGCTGTTCAAATTCAATGTGTGCCTAGAAGCCTGGTAACTTCCTTGAACCTGTAGTAATGTTTACTGGTACCCAAAATATTGATATATCATTTTCCACAAAAGTTTTTGTAACAGTTGCGGCGGTATATCCTTCATAAGGTAACCTTCTGGCCATCTAGTGAAACGATCTACAGTAGTTAAAATGTATGCATATCCATTTGATAGAGGAACGGGTCCAACGATGTCCAAATGAATGTATTCAAAACGACCAAAAGGCTGTTTAAATTGTCCTCATTCCGATTTCGGGTGCCTTTGAATTTTAGATGTTTGGCATGAAAGACAGGACGGTGCTCAGTTGTTAACATCTTTATTCATGTTAGGCCAAAAGTAACGATCCGTTTTTATTTTTCTAGTTCGTTATCGCTTGAGCACAAATGACGAGCCTGTCGTTAGGTTCTTTTTGTTGTGGATCTTATGAAGGTTAGGTGTAAATCGTAAATTCTCAACCTTCTACAAAATATCAAAAATGTTTAACCGCTAGGTATATATGGCGTGTAATTCTCTAATGCTGAAAATTTCGTTTCGGCTGGTTGTAACTTTTTAGAGAAATATGCTAGAGATTCCCTATATCCATTTTTGAATTGCAGTAAGACGGGTCCAACTAAATTATGATTCAAAGGTGTTGCATGAGGAAGCGCACTTTTATTCTAAGCTAATGCTCCATTACACTCTTCTGACTAATCAAAATTTCTTGCCGTTTTTGGCGTTCTGAGTAACAAAACTGGATGCGCAGTGATATCTTCCGTAGCAACACTAAACGATATGCCCTATCTAGGTCTCTTTTAAAGAATATGGTACAACCGGTTCAGTTCATAGGGAAATATTGTATGTGGGGTATATAGTAACGGTCAGCAATGATGGTGTTTAATCTTCTATATGATACCACAAGATCTCCAATTAAGTTGTTCCGTTTTTCTAATCATAATTCTTTAATAAATGTTTACTATTAAAACCGATTTTATCGACGCTTTGCAAACAATGCAGATTAAAAAGATTTTTTTTTTCAAAAGAGTAGATTAAAATGCATTGAAGACGTAATTCTATAAACTTGTCGCACTCAGCACGTCGACGTAGAAACAATAGATGACGTGTAAATGCCTATCTCTGGTCACAATTCTTAATAGAATTTTTTTTAGCAAAAAGATAAAAATACTGGAAATGTTAAATTTAAAACAAAACCAATTCTGCGAAATTTAAAACCACTTTTAACTACAAATCTGTAAATAAAATTATTTAAATTTTGAAGTTCTACAATATAAATTTTGAATTTTAATTTGGAAAATTTTAAAAATTTAAGTTTGATGACGTTTTAAATATTTAATTTTATGAAATTCTGAAAAATTTTATTATTATAAATATTCGTAAAATATTTAAGTTAATTTTTAATGAAAATGTTATATAAATGTGTGTCAAAAAAAATTAAATTAAAATTTAAATTTAAATTCACCTTAAAATTTATTTAGAAATTAAAATTTGCATTATTACTAAAATTATGAAAACATTAAAAAAATTAGATTTTTGGAACTTAAACTCTAAAATACTTTGCGTTCTATATATGTACATATTTTAAAGATTTTAAAAATGTTAAAACATTGAAATGCTCTTCATAAAATTATTATTTCTAATAAACAAAATTAAATTCGAGTCCTATAATTCGAATAATTTTAAATGGGCAGCAAAATATTTGAAATTGAAAAGTTTTGAAAACTGTCCAATTCGTACAAATTATGAAAAAAATTCGAATACCTGAAGAATTTTTGAGATACTAGTTATCTGAACTTGAGTTATGAAATAATGCTAGAATCTAATTCGTTAAAAATTCACATAACAAGTTTCTAAAAATAACTTCAGGTATTAGGATTTTTTTCAAGTTTGCCAAATTGGAAGAAAACTTCCATTTATAAAAACTATGTTCAAAATGAAAGTAAATAACTGCTAGAAAATAAAAATATTTAAATAATTTGATAATTAAAGTGAAAATAAAAAAACGTTTAAAAGATTGTAGTGTTGTCAAGTCAGTAATAAAATTCCCTTTGTCAATAAACTTTATCGCGAATTAAATTAATCAGAATAACTGCCATATTTGCAAATTGCAGTTTAAAATTAAAACTATTTTTATGTAAAATGTTGATGTAAGGCGATTTCTGCCATATTTTTAAATTGCGAATACCAATAAAAGTATGTATATGCAGTTAACTAGTTTCTCATAAAAAAAAACAAAAAAAAGACAGATATAAATATTTGCCTAAACAATTCCACACCAAATCTCCAAAATTTGACATATTATCTACGATCTCTGACCTTGAGCGATACATCAATTAATTAGTCCAAAAATCATAAAAAAATTCATCTTGCCAAAATTGTCACCACCCCAAAAATAATAACATTAATTCCACTCCTTCCGCATAACATATATGTATATAGCATATCATTATCCCATATACAGTACATAACACGACCGTATAGTATTACGTCAGGATGAACAGGGGGGTTGGGGGATGATATATAGTTATATATGTAATTTATTCTGGATGTAATACAAACAATAAAATACTCCCAAACATCAATATGCGGGAATGAAAAAAAAATAGGTCAACCAAGATATAGCACACACAATAACCACAAAAAACTATTATGCTACACGAAGGGTAAAATTATCGTTACATTATGTATTAATAACAACATGTATATGTTCTCTCATTTATTAATTAAAATACTGAACCAGATGACATCCAAAGCGCACAAAGCTGTTAAGAATAATTTCTTAATTAACATCATTTGTCATATGGATTTCGTTTTAATTATTTTTGCCAGTGGTGCTGCTCTGCTCTACCAGCCACATACACTGCTTTCACTAATGAATTATTTTCTAAATATATGTATATATGTGTGTGTTTATTAATAGCATATATATAGTGCTAGATATTTAACCGTATATCCATATCCTATATAGTTTCCACACTTACCTGAACCGAAAAAAAAAAAAAAAATTGTTGGGAAAATTATTTTGATGATTATGATTATGTGTTGGTTTATGCATTATGTGCGGGTAACCATACTTTCCAACATCATGGGAAATCGAATATTTGGTAAACGAGACTATATATACCTAATGTATGTATACAACAACAAAAATTATGAAAAATTATGTGGGTGGAAAATCAATAACGGAACAGCATAAAAATAAAAATGTATAAGATAGATTACACGATTTTCACAGCAGCTGGAACATATACATACATACATACATACATATTATGTATAGATAGATATGCATGGATAAATTGAATATATGTATGTACTCGTATATACGGAATCGATTAATCCGTCAGATCGTCTAGAATTACATGTTGTCATAATAATAGGCCACCCACATATCATATCAAATACATACATATGTATATATATATATATATATATATATATATATATATATATATATATATATATATATATATATATATATATATATATATATATATATATATATATATATATATATTTGTATGTATGTATATAAACTAAACAAATAACACAGATTCGGTCAGATAATCGCACAACACAATTTCGAATAGGAAATTTACACACTCTCTCTCGAGTCTATATGGATTACGCCCATACACTATAACAACATATATTTGTGTTGTTGTTGTTGTTGTTATAAGTGGACCCTCATTGAGTATGGTTTTCCTAAATCAACAATGATACAACAAAGAAAATATATCCGGAAAAGGACAATAAAATTAAGAAAATGAAAAAAAAATGTACTTTAATTTCAAGGAAAGTTCAACCAAAAAGGATATAAATTTATGTATTTCCAAATTAAATTTATAGAGACATTTTTGTTGTTGTTGTTGTAATTTTTATTATCGTCAATGATTTTTATCTTTCTTTCGAAAATTTAATTATGAGATTAGATTTTCGACTACATATTTTGTACTTTATGTATATGTGTGTGGTACGGTGCGGTATCTATACGTAGATATCGTAGAAGATATAGTGTTTAGTAAATCCTTTAAAGTGGAAATGATAAGGGTTCAATAATTTGTGTGGACAGTTGAGTATGAATAGATGGAATTTATATGGACAGACAGCATTATGGACTATATATTGTATATGTACCTATACCTGGTTTGGTTATTTATGGTTTATTGTGTGACCTGCACGTGAATCTTTTATGCGTATACATATGTATATATATATATATATATATATATATATATATATATATATATATATATATATCTAGTTGAGCTTGGGGATAACGAGATAATTTATACGAGCATGGATATCATTGCACAGGAACATGAAACCTAAATTTTATGTTAAAGCGATTTTCCATTAAAATGAATTTTAAACAATAATTTCCTTTTGATCTTTAATCGTAGCAAGTATAGAATATTTTGTACCTTTATTAATCTATTTATATGAAGACCAACAAGTAAGGCGTAGGTCAACAAATTTCTGAAAATATACAACCAAAAAATCGTTCACGAAAAAAAAATCGTCTACGATTTTTTTGCGTTCAGTTCTTTTTTTTTCACAGATTGCAAGTTGAATTACATTTTTTAATATTTTTGTATGTTCTGAACCTCTTTACACCTTTACACCACTGTTGGGTTAACACAACAGCCCTGAACTTAAATTTTGAAACAAAAACAAAATCGTGGACGTTTAAAATTGTTGGATGGCTTAAATTGGAGCATCTAACCTCATTAGTTAAACTCAAATCTTAAATATTTGTACTCAAGTTTTATATGAATGTTTTCGAAATTTAAATATCCATCTGCAGATTTCTTAAATTGTTAAATAATGTATCCAATAATGGATACAATGCAGTTTGGTGGGTATATAACACAGTTGTTTATTGCAGTTTAAATTCTGAAACAACATCCAAAAAAAATCGTATACGAAAAAAAAAATCATGCACGATTTTTTGGTTTAAGATTGTTCCCTGCACATGGATCTATTATCCTTATACCTTATATATGTACATACGAAATTTAGTTGAGCTAGATAACAATGAAAACTTAAATTTTGTTCGAGAACTTAAAGTATCAATTATAGTACATTAACGATTTTTCATTAAAACGTAATTTTTTCTGGTTATTTGTTAAAGTATGTATATTAAAATTATTCTTTACTTTAATCGCAGCAAGTGCAAGCGTCTATAAAGCGGAAGATAAAAAAAAATCGTTTACGAAAACAAGATACACAAGAAATGTTGGTTGGCTCGAATAATATCATATTGTCATCTTGTCGCAGCATGTAGAATATGTTACGTGAAAGGTTATTACGATTGGTATAGAAACAACCCTCTTTAATAATAGTTTGAAAATTAGATTTAAAAAAAAAAACGTGCACGAAAAAAAAATCGTCTACGATTTTTTTGTGTTCAGTAGTTTTTTTTGTCACAGATTGCAAGTTGAATTACATTTTTAATATTTTTGTATATTCTGAACATCTTTACACCTTTACACCATTGTTGGATTAACACAACAGGCCTGTACTTAAATTTTGAAACAAAAACAAATTCGTGCACGATTAAAATTGTTGGATGCCTTAAATTGGAGCATCTAAACTCAGGTATACTTTGTGCTACCTTTCATTTTTTTATTATTCTATACCTTGAATAAATTCACGCCTTCCCTGTACGGTGGTAAAAGACGTACATGTATACAATAAAAATCGTGCACGATAGTAAAAATAGTTTACGAAAAAACGATTTTTGGTTGGTTTAAATGATATAATCTGGCTGTTGTGTATATATGGCTTGGTAATTTATTGTTTATTGTGTGAACTACTTGTGGATGTTTTGTGCGTACCTATGTATGTAGTTTTCCAAGAAATGGAAATTTTGTGCCGGTGTTACTTGTACGTGCAGCGAATGACATTCAAAAAACTTTTAGGAACTAATTTCACTGAATCTCGCTTGAAAGCATGGTGACAGGATTTATCTTTAGTGAAATTTGCGAACAATTAGTGAGTGTCTTGTCACATACCTTGTAAAATGTGAAATCTTGTAAAAAAAATAAAAATAGCTTCCGACATATTTCAAACTATTATAAAATTTTTCGTTCATTTATACAAAATAAATAAAACCTTTTGTTAGTGCTTAAAAATATTTTTATAGTGTTCGGATTTTCTTTCGTTACGAGAAGAAGATGACGATAAGTTTAAATATGCCTCCTAGTCAACAGTTTTTGCCAATCGAAGCTCAACGCTTATTTGTACTCCGGTTTTTTATGAATGTTTTCGAAATTTAAATATCCATCTATAGATTACTGAAATTTTTAATTAATTTATCCAATAATGGATACAATGCAGTATGGTGGGTATATAACATAGCTGTTTAAAATTTTAAACAACATTTAAAAAAAATCGTGTACGAAAAACAAATCGTGCACGATTTTTCGGTCCTAGATGGTTTATTGTATTTCCGGCACATGGATCTATTATGCGTATACCTAATATATGTACACACATAATGTAGTTGAGCTAGATAAGATTGAAAACTTAAATTTTGTACGAGAACTTAAAGTTTCAATTTTAGTACATTAACGAATTTTAATTAATACGTCATTTTTTTCTGGTTATATGTTAAAACATATTAAAATTATTCTTTACTTTAATCGCAGCAAGTGTAAACGATTATAAATCGGAAAATAAAAAAAAATCGTTTACGAAAAAAAGGCTCGAATAATATTATCTTGTCGCAACAAGTAGAATATGTTATGTGAAAGGTTATAAACAGGTTGGTATAGAAACAACACCCTTTAATAATAGTTTGAAAATTTGATTTAAAAAAAAATCGTGCATGAAACAAAAATCGTTCACGAAAAAAAAACAAACTTAAATGATAGTGCTACTGTTGATATCTTGTGATTTAACGATGATCAAAATTGAATTTAATTCAAATCGAGTGAATCAATATATGTACATACAAGCCAGTTAATTGACAGCTTAACCTAATCCAGATTTATTTTAGTTCAGTAGGATACCACGTAGCGTATTTTTACCAGATTATCTATAAGAATGGTTGAAATGAAAAATATAATGTGTAATAGAATTTTCCAAGAAAATCGTTGCATATGATACTACTGTAATAAAGTGTATGTATAACATATTGTTGTGCGCGACCTTAATTCCCCACAAAGATTATTATCTTGTTTTATATACGATTATATTTTAATCCTAATGTACATGTATACATATTTTATGTCTGTATGTAAATGTACTTATATAAAATGACATAAAGTCGTTACATCCCACTAAATCCATGTCATTGCGTTATTAAAATTTTCATAATTTTGTATTTCTTGTGCGAGTTTGGCTGGTATGCCGCGGTACCACAGAATTCAAATACATATTTTATTATTCAGATAATCTTTATGCTTTGCAACATTAACTTTATTTTATGCGTCGTCGTTGTTGTTGTCGTATATACATACATATATATATATATATACGTATACACAATATCAATTAAAAATATTCAAATTTCCTTCTAATAATTAAAACATGTACATACACAGAATCTAAATCCTTTTTCTTAGAATTTTAATCTTAGAAACTTTTGTTGTTGTACAGAACAACACAAATACACACAAATTCGTATAAAGGATCAGCGACATATTTCTAATTTCGTAATTTCGCGTTTCGCTTTGCACGATTAAAACAACCGAAAATAATAATAAAGAGCGATGTAACGCATACAGACGTGCACACAACCATACACGCACGCACATTACATAAACGTATATATAGGAGTTTTTGAATATTATTCAAACACACAAAATGTTCTTAATGTTTGGAACAAATTACTAATTACCATTTAATTGGGAATTATGTGGGGAATTTTAAAAAGATGGAATTTAATTTTTTCGTATTTCGATACTATTGTAAATATGGGAAATTAGCGTTTTGTGTGTATGAAAGTTTTGCATAGAATCGACTAATTAGGCTTTTAGAATAATATATACACAATATCGTTCTATATAGGATCCCAATTAGTCTATTTCCTATTTTACATACCTACTATACCTAATAAGAGCTTTTAAAATCATAATATTTTATTCAATATGTGTCACGACCGAAAACACAAAATGCGGGTGAGGGAAGGCGCGGGTGAAAAAAAATTATGAGTTTTACGTGCACAATTTTGACTCTGCCATGCTAGATTTACCTTAAATCAGTTAACAACAATAGTATTCTTGTCGAGTATTTTTTTTTTTTATAAAATCCACACAATAAATATAGTTACAAACCAATAGCTATGACCTATATATACATATATTGAGCATGAAAATCGAACCACATAAAAAATTTGTATTCAATATCGAAGTCAATGGAAAATAATAAAAGCACAAGGAAAATTCCGATAGAAGAAAAATGGAAATTTCTCCCTCACTGATTTAAATTATCGTCATTTTTATTCTATTTTGATTTCACTATAATTTGATATTTATGGTACATTCGTGGTTTGGTTTTCTTATATATAGTTATAACGGTACATTGTCTATTTATATTATGCATATATATACCGATTACTTAATTGATAAAACATTATCATGGATATACACATAATTTTTCCAGCTAATTTTTCACTAGTGGGTGGTCGAACTATCTCTATATATGTGGCAGAAACAATTTATTATATACGAAAATTGGGTGTGCTATAGGCTTCGTTCCGTTTCTTTATATGTGTGCGTATATAACTATTTCATAACTAACACTAATTATATATATTTTCTTATCAATAGCATTGTGTTGGTCGACACACTAATAGCATGCTCATTAAAATAATTATATCCATTGGAATTTATCACAATGGAATACACATCTATGTATATATACATAATTTATATTGTGAAAATGTGGGTGGTCTTCCCTGCCTCGCTAGAACTGTAATAGTATAATGTGATGGATATTGCAAAAAATTATGTTTATTGAAAATGGGGTTTTCATGAAAATATGGGTTTGATGTTGATTGATTTACATTTTTTAATAGTTTTAAAAATACAGAATAGGTCAATGTATCCGTGTACCACTTTTTTCCCCAATGTTTGAATGACGATTTTTGAAGGAATTCGGATCGTTGGTATTTTAAATTTTTCTGTGAGAGATTTGATTTTATGATATTCAGTCAAAAGCCAAACTCGAATCAAATCTTAAACTGTAAAGTCAAAAATCAAGTTAAACGGCAAACCAAAAGTCAAGTCAACTATCAAGTCAAAAGTCAAGTTACAAATGCTATACTGAAACCAAAAGAACAATAAAGTCTAGTTTCTTGTCAAAAACCAAGTCTGTCAAGCCAGGTTTTGAGATCAGCTTTGAATGTGAGTTTAGATAAAATCATATAGTAGTAGATTACACAAGATAAATGTTTTGCTTTGCCAACCTAAAGTTACTTACAGGTTTTTTCAAAAAGTTTTGTAAATCATCGATTAATTAATTTTGCATGACTTTAGTGTAAAAGGCTTCTCAAGCCAATAGATCAAAACCGAAGTCCAAAGTAAAGTAAAACGTCAAGTAAAAAGTAAATTCCAAGGTCAAGTTTAAAGTCCTGTTAAAAGTAAAGTCAAAGGTCAGGTCAAAAGTCAAGTTAAAAGTCAAGCCAAGAGTCAAGCCAAGAGTCAAGTCAAAACTCTAGCCAAAAGTCAAGTCAAGTCAAAATGCAAGTCCAAAGTGAAGTCAAACATGAAATCAAACTCAAGTCAAAAGTGAAGTCAAAACTTCGAGTCAAGAATTAAGTCAAAAGTCACAAAACTGTATTCAAAAGTCAAAACTCAAGATCAAAGTCAAATCAAAAGTCAAGTCAACTGTCAAGGCAAAAGTCAAGACTGAAACCAAACAAACAGTAAAGTCTAGTTTCGTGTCAAAAGCCAAGTCTGCCAAGCCAGGTTTAGAGTTCAGCTTTGAATGAGAGTTTAGATAAACAAATTTAATAGTAGAATACACGAAATAAGAGTTTTGCTGTGCAAACATAATCTTACTTACAAGCTTTTTAAAAAAGTTTCTAAAATCATCGATTAATTCATTCTCTATGATTTTAGTGTAAGAGGCTTCTCAACTCAATAATCATAAACAAAGTGAAGTCCAAAATCAAGTCAAAATTGAAGACAAAATATAGATCAAAATCGAAATCCAAAGTCAAGTAAAACGTCAAGTGAAAATTCAATTTCAAAAATTCAGTCAAAGGTCAGGTCAAAATCCAAGTCAAAGGTCAAACCAAGGATCAAGCCAAAAGTCAAGTTGGAAGTCAAGTCAAAAGTCAAACTAAAACTTAAGTGAATATAAATGAATTCAAAAGTCAAGTCAAATATTAAGTCAGAAGGCATGTCAAAAATCAAGTCAAAAGTAGAGTCGAGTCAAGAATCAAGTCAACATTTTATTCAAAAGTCAAAACTCAAGTTCAAAGTCAAGTCAAAAGTCAAGTTAACTGTCAAGTCTAAAGTGAAGTTGAAATTCTAGTCTGAAATCTAACAAACAGTAAAGCCTAGTTTCTTGTCAAAATTTTAATTAATTTTGCAGGACTTTAGTGTAAGAGGCTTCTTAAACCAATAATCCTAAACAATACGTTGGCAAATTTTTATAAAAAATACTTGCTTTACATCTATGTGATTAAAAGTTTACTAAAAGCATGAAAGCTTAACATTTAAATTAAAGCTTTTCTGATAGAAAAACACAAGCAATTTTATTGTGAATAAATAGTAAAATTAAAATATGGGGTAGCGCTCACCATGTACTTTTAAGCTTTTGTAAATAATACCAGTTTTTGACAGATAAAAATTACTGGTTTCCTTATTTTGCGCCACTTAACGATTTAAGTCTTCAGAACTATAGCTCTGTCCATTTTGACAACGCTGCTTGCAACTTTTAGAATTAAAATACTTTAATTTATTAAAGTATTCGGATAACTAAAAAACAATAATATCAATTCGCCTTACCACTAAATATTAGGTAACTTGATAATCTTAGAGCTTTTATATGACCGAATTTCTTAATCCGTTCTAATTTCACTGTTAACTACAATTAATTTTAATTTTAAAAACCATTATAGCTCAAACTTTTGAGGTTAAACAGATTGATTAACGTTTAACAGTCAAATCATATTCAAGTTCTATAAAACTGAAAGGAGTTGGTGTGAAATCAATGAATAAATCATGAACAGCTTTAAACATTTTTTTTACTTTTTTTATCAAACTTAACAATTTTGTCAAGTATTGGATATTGAAATAACCTGCCGAATAAAAAATTAGCTCAATTCTGTTCAAATTTTGATTCCAACTTGAACACAATTGAAATCGTTTTTAATTAAAAATTTTATAAACTAAATTTGAATGGAATTACAAACAATAAATCATATCAACATATACCTAAATGGAACTACACCTTTTTCAATTGTAATTCAGATTAGTCACTAGTTACATACCGACCGCCATATCATCCATTGCCAATATCATCCATTGCCACGAGCGCAATCACCCCCAGCTATGGTGTTTGTTGCATGATCTATAATATCCTCCATAAGGTAGATTAATCTTTGTTTCCTTACGGCAGGACCTGCAACGTTTGGAACACAAATTTTACACCAAATATTCTCAATAAGATTTAGCATCGGAGAATAAGGTCCATGCCGCAAAACAGAAGCTGGCGTACCATCGATAACTCTTTATAGCTTTGAATAACAAGGTGCGTTATCCGCAACAATCACCAAATCTTCCAGTTGATTTCTGAATTACAATTTTCTTCGGAATTCAATTTAGTGAATTCAGTTCAAAAGAATACATTCAAAACGAAAAATATATTTGGAAATGTGAATTCTGTGTTGAAGCAGTACCTGGTAAATCGAATCTCACTTCAACATTGTTATACATGAAAGACAAACACAAGGAATCTGTAAACCAGTATTTAGTCTGTCTATAATAGAAACATGGCTGAACGGATCTATCGATTCGGCAGAACTATTCGACTCAAGATTCAACGTTTTCCGTAATGATCGCAATTTTGCGCAACAATTTACAGAACTGGTATGTCACGTATGGATAAAAGTTAATCTGAAAAATGGATTTTCATTAATCATATAAGTTGTGAATATTAATGTAGGTATTTCGTTTAATGATTACAAATTATTTTTAGATCACTCGTCAAATACTGTAAAATCGTCTAACTCAAATTCCAAATTTATTGTCTTGAGTGATTTCAATTCACTGAAACACTAATATTCCAAGCAATATATTTGCGTCAAAGGGCGCTCTGCCTCAATTCAATTATGTAAGTAACGAGCAAAATACAATTCTTGATCTTCTCTCAGGGCTGACTATTTGCTCACTATAGCTGTTTGTTATCATACACCAATTACTTCTCATATTAAATTGACCATCTAGCGTAAACGCACCATATGTCGACTACCGCATATAAATTTGGTTAGGCTGGATTATTCAAAATTGTCCAATGATATAGGGTCTATCAACAGGGAATTTTTATTTTATAGTTTGTCTGTCGACAATCAGGGGTGGACATCTATTATTTTCTACATTGACGTCTAAGAAACTCCGTCAATGCATTAAAATCTCTTTTCAAAGAGCGCGGAATTTAAAACTAATCGTGTACCAATCCATTTATCCATTACCAAATGATGAAATTGACCCAAAACAACGATATATAGCGTTATATAGAGTGGGGCCCTCTTTATAACGGTGGAACGGCTCATAAAGATCAGACAAAAAGGTTATAACTTTCATTAAAAATTATCCGGGGAAACTTAACTATGGCCGTGCCATAAAATTCAACACACCCCGCTCCATGGTGAAACGAATTCGAGTTGAGTAAGGCTATAAGTGGTACCGAGTTATAAAAAAGCTAAATCGTTGAGATAACCAACCCTTTTCGATAACCAACATCAAAAAAATGTGCACGAGATTAATCAAATCAATGTTATCTCAAAGAGTACACAGGTTTTCGATGTATCGAAAAATTTTGGGGTATAGTGGAAAGAGTGCTGAAGTGAAAAAGTCACACCGGTAGTTATGCCAGAAATAGGGAGCATCAAACAACATGTGCGTGATTTTATATCCGTAATAATGAACTCTATAGAGGTGATTTGTGCAAAAATTAAAAAAACTCAAAAAAGAACATTTCTTGCTATTTATTTTTTAAAGATTACTTCTTTCAAATGATGGCAGCAAAGGCAATGGTCCTTCCTTAAAATCCAATTTTTAATGACGCGTTCGAGAATATCGAATGGTATCTGGCGAATGACACGAGTAATGTTGGCTTCCAATGCCTGAAATCTACCTGGTGTATTCACATAGATTTTGGATCTTGCGTGGCCCCAAAGAAAAGAGTCTAGAGGTATCACATGATCTAAATAGCCAATTCAACGATCCGAACCATGAAATTATTTGCAAGTCGGGCTTCAATTTCAGGCAGCAAATATTCCGTTATCATGGCGTTATAACGACCACTATTCATAGGTACGTCCCGGCCGTCTTCTTTTTTGAAGAAATATGGACGAATGATTTCACAGGCGGATAAACCACACCAAACCGTCTATTTAGTCGCGTATCATCCAATACTTTAAACTGGGATTGAAACTTTTCGATGGTATTCCAAATAGTGGTCTGGAAAGGCCAATTATGTCAAGCGTAACTTGGACTAAGCGCACGAAACAATAAAGCTGAACAATTGGTAGACGCTTTGACGGGCATAGTCTTTCCATGATGAAATGGCAAACAATACTGAATAAATAAAAACACGATGACAGTTTGAAACTATATTCACGCGTAATTTGTCAAAAGGAAATAAAAAAATCAGCTCTAGATGAAGGCTTTTACAAAATACTCCCACAAATTGGCGCATTTTTTTTTCAAATCGCTAAAATATCGTAGGTTGTTGACATTATTTTAATTGTCGACGATGACAAAAAACACTGCCAAGTAATCTACGTTATGTTTTCCATTTTTTTGTGATACCGCTTTTGATGCATTGGATAAAGGTGGTCGATTGGTTTGTATTTACACTGACTTTTCTATGGCATTTGATGAAGTGTCACACTCCATCTTATAGCATTTGAACTTACTTGATTAATTGTATTAAATTTGAACTATATGATTGAGCTGTCAAAGTTGTTCATAAATAGTCTCCAATATTGGGAAAGCCCGCAGAATTTAAAACTTGAGTTCAATTTCTTTCAAATTCCAATAAAATATGAATTAAATTTGGATTGATATGAAACTATGGTTAATTCTAAGTTTGACTTGAATAAAAATCATTATTTGAACAGTAAACAAATTTGACAAGTATTTGAAATTAACGATTGTAAGCAAGTTGAGATATTAAATTTGTTTAAATGGGCCTACATGCGATAAATCATAAAAATATATAATTAAATTTAAAATAGATTGATGTGAAAGAAATGGCCTGCCTGCCTCCAAGTTCTAATAAGTAGATGTACTTAAAATTCCACCTTAGGCTCTATTGTTTATATCTTCCAGAGTATATCCTTGTTGAATAAACCGAGATGTTTAGCACATCTACCAGCCTAAAAAGAAGGTATTTAACAGACGACTTAGTCTCCATTTGAATTCTTTTTTACTTATCCAATTCTTTTGCAATATTTTGGTCGTCACACATTTTATATAACAATATAACTAAAAACTTAAACATCAACTATTTTTTTTATTTAAACAATAATGTCAATCAACATTTTAAATATCATTTACTTTTGTTGGCCCCAATACACTAAAGTGTAAGTAAAGATATCAATCAATCAATCGCACAACAACGCACATAAATTAATTCAAGACAAATACTCAACAACAAATTTATCGAAAATTTATCATGTCTGCTATCATACCTCCGTCATGTGTACATATATAAATAATATCGAACAGTTAAATTAAAAATTTCGACCGAATCCTTTCCTGAATACATGAAAATCCGAACGAATTGAAATTTCTATCACATTCACACCAATCACTCCAAAATTTATAAAAAAAATTTTTTTTTTTTCATTTTAAACTTATCCTTTGTCAAAACAAAAGAAAAGTTTATCCAAATTGAAAAGTCAAAAAGTTTTCAATCTTTTCCGTATAATACATATAAAACGTATATATATTCGAGTTACACATCCTTCTTTTAATTTCGATGGCTTGGCAAGCCAAAGTGAAAATGTCAATTAAGAAAATATTTTTGGACGGTATGGATTATGGAATATGCGTTGTGATGAGTATTGATTGGTTCGGGCCAAAATCGACGCAAAAGTATCTTTTAAATTTCGTCCTAAATTTTCATCTTAAACTATTTTTTATATATGAGTATATGTATATACCAACAATTTCAGATGTTGTGGTGTGGGGATGGATAAATATTTTTTTTGTGCCGTTAAGCAATTTAAATATATATTTCGAGAAAATAGCAATATGATCCTTTTTGTGTCTATTTATTTATTGTTGTTGGTCCTATTATCAATTCTGTCCCATATACAAGTTTACATTAAACAAACTGATACACTTAAATCGAAGGTGATAGAAGGATACCTTTCAGGATTTCGATGTGCACAGAAAACTTTAAGATTTGGAGACCATAAAAAAAATTAATTCCTAATCATCACTATTAGCAACATAATCTTTATTTTTTTGCTTGACAATTTTTTTTTTGTTATCGTCATCAAGGAAGACAAAAAAAAAAGGATGTTTTTTTTTAGATTTTGTGTTGTTTTAAAAGGTGATTTAGAAACGTGACATTTCACTTGGTTTACCTTTTAAAGTTTGCTTTTTACTGGTATTTGGTTTCGGTTGTGGTATTATATTATGTACCTACAGATAAATAGGCGCAGGCATCTGGAATGATGTACGTGTAGTGAGGATGAAAATGGGATATAATTGTGTAAATTCAATGTACGTATATATATAAATTGTATTCGTGTATTTGCGTAGGTGGTGTTGATATAGTATTATGATTGACGTTTTATTTTTATTTTCAAATAGCCTCATGTCAATGAAAGTTTTTAATAAGTTAATGGAGAATTGATTGAGAGCGTTGTGGTTTGGGATCCTTTTTATTTGTTCGTATATACATATATATATATATATTGCTATTTTAAAGGTCGACATGTTGTTTGGCACGTGTCTTTTTTTCTGCGAAGGATTTGTTTAGATTTTACTTAGAAGAACTTGGATACTGTACATCGAATGTAAATTTAAAATTACATTTTAAAATGTGGGCGAGTTATTTTTATTCCGTAATAGCCGTAATAACGGCACATAAAATTATCAAAAAATATGGTAACTTAAATAATAAATTAAAGAACCAATATAGGATAGTTTTGTATGGTATTCGACGTTATTGGTTATTATGACATAAAAACAACGCCCTAATTTTTTTTTATTCGGTTTACATTTTTTTTTAAAAATAAATACCAACATATGCATTATTTAGAGACTGTTCGGCTAGTGGATTTATTGTCCTTTGAAAGCTGAACAGTATCCCTCTATTTGTACACGTCTACAGGTTCGTTTTTTTAATTGGCCATCTGCACACGGCATAGCTCTATGCTAGCCTGTACTAACATGAACGATGGGTCGGCTCATGAGTTCTACATTCCAACAGAGGGTCATAGATGTTTTCAATTTAATCACCGATTGGAATCGGGAGATGAAAAATCACTATTACATCGTGGCTCTGTTGGGATTCGAACCCGGTACCTCCCGATCCAAACGTCGCAGTAATTGTGAATTTAAAATCTATCAAGGTTTCAAGTTCAATTCTTGAATTTTTTATTTAAATATTTTGGAATCATATTCAGAAAAATTTCTTATGATTCTGGCCCGCCAAGTTCTAGACATTTTTTGAAATTTTAGAAATTCTAATATTTCTATAAATCAAGAGAAAGCGTATCGTCAAATTTACTGAGCAGCAAATAACATAAAATTCTAATCAAACCAATTTTTTTTTGTAAATTTATTTGAATATGGTCTGATTGGAAATTTATTCAAATGTTTGTTTTATTAACCATCAAACCAAAATTACACTAAATTTTGTAAGAAGTTTTGAAGTTTTAGAATTTTTTGAACAGTGCCGGTTCCTAAATTCGAATCACATTTTTAATTCAATTTGTGCAAAATTGGTATTAGAATATATGATTTAAGAAGTGCTAGAAAACATTATACATGAAGTTTGCTGTCAATCAAAAAATTAAAATCCAACTAAAAAAACCCTTGGAAAAACCCTTGAAAACTTACAACATAATGACGTATATAACAGTTTAAAAGCTGTTCGAAAAGTATTTCAATTTTGAAAGAAGGTTGATGATTATTCTAGGGAAAAGCTGAGCCATAATGACGTCTGCGTCAATATGGTGTTTGCTTTCTGGGATTTTCCGAAGGAAATTCTGAAAATCGTATAATCGGCAAACAGTTGGTCTTGGTAGCCCTTAATCCCCTACTTTACTTTTCCAAAATTGAAACATTTTTCGAATAGCTTAGACTCAATGACATCTTGGTATAACGCGTCATCATGATGCTTGCATCCTAGGATTTTTGCAAGAAAATTCTGAACAATCATATAATCGACATCCATGAGATCACACCAAACTTGGTTATCCTAGAACCCCTAAATCCATACGTATTCCATAATTGAAATATTTTTCGAATAGTTTAGTCTCTAGTTTCCTAGGATTTGCCCAAGAAAATTTTCAACAATCATATAAACGACATATGTACATCAGATCATACCAAACTTGGTTGTCCTAAACTTCCTAATCCCTTGATTTTACAAAATTGGAATAATTTTCGAATAGCTTCGACCCAAAAACATCTAGGCATTATACATCGTTACGGTATTAGTTTCTAAGTATTTTCCTAACAAACGACATAACTATAAATGAAGTCGTAGCAAATTTTGTTGTCATCATGATAAAATTTGGTATTCGGTCATTCAGCTTTGCACACTAACATATATATAAACAAACTTCACATACGTCCTTTTATACCATGCAACTCGTGTAGATAAGCGTAACCACTCAACAACACCATGCTCCTGCGGCATTTTAATCCACCGAATTTCAGTGAATGGGAAAATTTAGACTCGACTCAAGCTCCATCAGAAATGATTATGGCCGAAATATATTTCTTATACGATTGAAATAGTGTGTCCATTGTGCTGTGCTATTACCGCTTTCGCAGACCGTAGCAAATTTCTTTTACACAACCCGCAATACAAAGTTCACCATGTTGCATCTAACGTCAAAACTGCTGCGGCAGATTTGAATCGAGTTTTTGGATACCTATGGACTATATACAAATACCTTTGGTGACAACCAAAATTTAATGAAAATATTCATTATCCCGGGTCTTAAACAACTACTTTACCTGGGCTTTTGGAAACCGTTTCATATTATTCACAATCAACCAACTTCTGTCTTCTGCAGAGCTTGTGACTTGAATCCACTAAACTTTCGCAATCAAATAAGTTTATCGATAGAGCAGTTCCATTTAAACAGAGATGTTAGCCATACTAACCCGTTAGCCCTACTGTGCAAACCGATTTATATAACGAGATCGATCGTATGTATGTTGGCCATGGGAGTGATTGAAGAGTCAAATAGCTCATGGAGTTCACTGATAACATGCATGCGTCAAAGATGCGTATCAAATGAGATTCATTTATAGCATTTATGTGAAAGATGAATTCTGGCAGATTTTTTAGAATTCTGGTCTTCGAAGATCACATTAAAATTCTCAGGAGGTCAAATTTAGGGTTAAAGTAAATTTGTACTAACAACTATAAAATACCTTAGATGGGAACTTAGAAGCGTAGAACAACAGAAAAATGAAGTTGGGCTTTCCGGTACCGAACACGGTTAAACCCGATGAGTTTTTGGATTAACTGGGTAGTACCGGCAATTTATACCACAATCGCTACTCCTTTGATAGGCCTGTTAAAGAAATCCAAAAATTCTTGTGGTCCCGCTGTGCGGTGAGCGACCTTGACTTATTAAAACACGATTTATCCAAATTTCTGGAGTTGGCAGTATTCTAACCCAGATTGGTGATGATGGTGAAAAACATCCAATAGCCTACATCTCAAAACAGTTAAATCAGGCACAACAGAAATGTCTCCATCACTGAGCTGGAATGCTATATGCAGCAGTGTTTTTCGATAAGCCATCGACGCCAATGGCGTTCCCAATGAGGTATCAAGAATGTTTATTGATGAATTAAACATAGCTAATCTAAAGCAAACAATTTTACATGAGGTACCTCAATTGAACTTCAGATGTCCCGCATTCACATCTGCTAAATATATCAAGCTGATCGGAACTATTCAGAATTCGCCTTAACCGTTACAAAACTTTATCGTTCAAGAAGGTTTATGATTATTCTGATATATCGCCTTGGAAAATCTATGTGTCGATGCAGCTTAGAGTTGAACTTATATATATTTACAGCCCACAACACACTCTGGTCATCCTGGGATTAAAAAAACGTTATACCTGCAGCTTCAGTGATATTTTTATTGGCCTAAAATGCCATCAGATATACGTTTGTAATGCGATAGTATATGTAACAGTATTCCAAAAATGAAAATGACTACTTATTTATCGTTTTGGAAAAAATCGTTCACTTTTGGTCCACTTCTTCTGAGGCGGTCGAAACTCGATTAGCTCGCATAGAATCAATATTGGCTATAATTTCGAATCGAGATCCAGACATAATTTCACTAGACTTGGAAGATCTCTGTCTAGAAAAAATCAAAGAAGAAGTATGAGCCGTAATCGATCTCTTTCGAATTCTTCAAGATCAACACGTTGTTGGTATCAACGTCGGTGCAGATTGTTTTTCAAAGCTTGGTTTTATCGTCGATGTGAAAAACAAAAAGCTTATTGATCCAGCCACGCTGCTGTCAGTCGATGCTTTCATGGCTCGAGTTGATACGCCAACTCCTGTCCATTTTACGATCGACAACGGGTATGGTGCTCTTCTAAGAAAGTTTCCAGCACTAACAGAGCCACCGAATTATCATTTACCTGTCAAACATAATGTCATGCATCACATCGTTACTAAAGGCCAACTTCCATTTGATCGACCACGTAGACTAGACACAATCCGACATAAAGCAGCACAGTTGGAGCTCTCCTATGTCCAGTCCTTTACATTTGGTTAAGAAACAAGAATTAGATTGGAGACCTTGTGGGGATTATAGAAGATTAAACGAAGTCACTATTCCTGACCGTTATCCTATACCACACATCCAACATTTCTCTATGAATTTAAATGGCTGTAATATTTTCTCCAAAATTGACTTAGTCCGAGCGTACCATTTAATTCTTCTTTCAAAAAATAAAGCATGCAATTATCTCTCATGCTACTAAGTATCGGAAACCCGGCGACAGCCTACAACCTCGGTGGCTATCGTTAATTTGTGGAGGGACATAAAGTATTAGTCAAAAATGTTGTTCAAAGTGATGCCGCTAAGAATTTTTATTTTAAATTAGCTTCCAAATCAGTCGACGCCAAAAATCTAAAATGAATAGGAAAAGTGGTTTTAGGGGGTTTAAAAGTAGTTTTAGGGCCATATCACGCTCGTAATATAACCTTATCAATACAAGCACAGTGCTAAAGTAGAGCATTCTCAAATTATCGGTAGAGCTTCTATGCCTCGTAATCTCAGAGTCATGGGTATATGTCCCTACGATTTGTAACATATCTTTTATTTAATTAGTGATAACATAACTTTTTGGTGCTATTCGTTGTAACCAGATTTTATTTTAAAGTAATAAAAAAAATTAGGGCGTTTTTATTTCATATTCACTATTTCATATAACTATTGATTTTCAAAATTTTGAAAATGTTAATTTAAGACAACGTATTTTTTGTTAATTTAATACGTCACTGATGCTATGAAATAATAACAACGCCCTAATTTTTATTATCTAATCCTTTTGAATCTGAAAATAACTACTGACTGGTTAGGATTTTCGTTCAGTTTTAATAGCGTTTAAGGTTTTTTCCTACACGACTAACAATTTATTTTCGTTTTCTCGTTTTAGGTAAGTTTGACGTCAAAATGGTCCTGGACAAATTAGTTGTAAGTATATTTCTAGCACAATTTTATGGCATTAAATAACACGCGCAATTGTTTCGAAAGTCTGATATTTTGTTCCTAATGCCAGCCCCCACACAATTTATATTATACGACGGAAAGGTTCATTCATTCGTAATAAATGAATCGCTCTAATATTATTTTTATTATGCGAGACACAATTTTACGAGATATTCCTCGAATTATACTACACAATTTGGTAATTTTTTCCCCCGCAAAGGACCAACAAAAATAATTATTGCAATGTTGATTTTAATAAAATTAAATTTTTAGATGACATTAAAAATTATACAGTTTTCGAGCGGAAAAGAATTTGTCAACCAACAAAAATGTACAGCCGGAAAAACGTTGTATGTATGTATATGTACCAACCATTTTTATATGCGTACCAAAAAAAGTAAAAATTTCCAAACAATTACTTTAATGGAAACAAGTTTATTAAAATTAATTGAAATAAAATTATAAATTTATAAAAGCATTGCGCGCGGCTCTATCCACTTTAAAAAATAAAAAAAAAATTTTAACTTGTCGAGCATTTTTGTAGATGTACAGGGAAATGCCCCAGCCTGAATATAAACACCCGATACAAAACAATTACATCTTTTTTTTTTTCATATTGAGGTTAAACGAAACGAACCCATCTCTAATTGAATAAAAGACAAATTCATTGATTTTTATTTTTATTTTGTTTTCGTTCGTCCTAAATAAGTGTAACGCCTAAGAAACATCCAAAAACAATTTTTCCCTTTTTTTTATGTATACCATCCACGTTTTTATATCGTCTTTTACTTTTAATTACACCCAAGGCAAAAATCCTTTTCGTACCTTTTTTCTACCTTTTTAATTTCATTAAAATCGAACAGAACAACAATTTTTTTTAACCACTTTGGCCCACATCTTTAAGATGCATTAACAATTAAGCTCGTCTATATAATATGTATTGTGTGCGTTGGCTGCCAAAAAATCAAAATGTTTCCAACCTCATACATATACGCATACATAAATTATTGATCTTGGTGTGCGGTTATATTTTATATAAAGGGCGCGCTTATAAGATGGGTGTTCGACCATATGATTTACTTGAAACAAATATACATTCTTTATCTTATTTTTATTTTTCTAAGGAAACGAAATAAAAAAAAACAAAAAAAAAACATTTATTGGCAAGTGTAACGGAAAAATAACGAAACAAAGTGGTTTCATTCACATATTTTATGTATTCGAGAAACGTTTTACACAGAATATGATAACAACTAAATAAAAGATTATAAATAAAATTCCAAAGACAGTATAGATCTTCACCACACTATCCATATATATGTATGTATATAGTCCACCATCATCGACAATCGCCTGCAGAAGCAAATAAAATGTAAATAATGGTGCGGGCTACTTTGTTGTTGTTTGTTTTTTGTTCTCCGGGTGGTTTGTGTTGTGTTGTGGTGTGCTATATTGGTTGAATTGATTTATAATTTGGATTTTCAAGAAAACTACATATATACGAGTATATAGTTTTTGGGAAAGGTATCACGAGTTTGGGGAATTTAATTAAATTATCTGTTTGTTGCCAGGAAATGTACTCTCGTATATTATGTGTATGTATGTGTATATAGCTAAGGGATTTGATATTTTGTTGTTTTCGGATGATTTTCCTGGGTTACATTGTACAGATAGCTTTATGTGATTTATCAAATGGGGATCAAGAATGTTTCAAGATTTTTGATCCCAAGATGATTTATTTTAGATGCATGATAGAATTAATATATAGTCGAGCTAAGAATTTTAGATGTGCTATATACAAATGCGTATCCTAAAGAACTATCCAATTTTCTTCGGTCTTGTTGTCAATTTTGAGCTTTTGCAGAACTTTACTAAAAAATTTGTAACATTCATTTTGACTATATAAAAATGAGAGCTGTTAAATCAGTGTTTTCTCCTAAAAGCTCCCAAAACAATAAATTAATATCTTGATTAGGAGTATACTTTAGTTTTTATTTTTATTCCAAGCTTTTACCAATCTGAAGCTTTACCTAATTACGTATTGTGAAGTTAATATGCGAAGAAATTTTCCGACATTACTAGTTTTCGAATCAGTATTTTCTAAAAAGCTCTCCTATTGAGCAGATTTATTATTAATTTTCAATGAAAGCTTCAAAAAATCTTAACTGTCATTTCATCGCAAATTTGTTTAAATATTTAAATATTTGAAAACTACGAATTATACAAACAAATTAAATTATTTATATAATTAAAAGCTTTGTTAGTGCTTTTTAAAGCTTAGTGATAATTTTAAGTTCATTTTTGACGGCAAATATGCTTAACTATAAAAACTATTCAGGATGTAGTTTTCAAAATATTGAAATGGTGTGCAATTGATCAAAAAAAACCTTATTTGTTCTTTTTTAATAATTTGAGTGAGACATGCGTAGGACGATACTTTTGAATATAAGATACCGTGTACTATGACTATAGTGCTAACCTTTTTTTTGTCATAATGGAATTTCAATTTCAACCAAACTTTGTTTTAATTTACCTCCGTTTCTGTTAGATTTTTGAAGAGTGATGGTGTAGATTTGATTTGATATTAAGGGGACTTATTTTGTTCCTAACGTCTGCATTAAAATTTGACGTACGCATCACAATATGTTCCCTTAAATTTAGTGTACATTTGATACTATTGCCTGGCCAACGAGTTTCTTAGCTTTAAAAGTTTTATCTGCTTAAAGCTACCTCCTTTCATTAAGTTTTCTACATCGGGAGGTTTTAAATCAGTAATTTCTTTAAAAGCTCTCAGATAGATTTGTATATGTATCAATTTTCATGGAAACTTTTTAAGAATTTCGCTTT
Source organism: Tipula unca (assembly GCA_951394425.1). Classification (NCBI taxonomy): domain Eukaryota; kingdom Metazoa; phylum Arthropoda; class Insecta; order Diptera; family Tipulidae; genus Tipula; species Tipula unca. Next base: position 14,622,461 of record OX596381.1, on the reverse strand, counting down.
TATTTAAATTAAATTATTTAAACGATTAAAAGCTTAATTTTTAAGGCATAGCAATTGAATTTTGAATTGTTTAGTGCAATTATGACAGCAACTATGCTTGAATATAAAGATTTCCACGAGTTGTAATATATTTGTGTTTTAACTAGTTTAAGCTTTTTTATTCATTGCAAAGCTTTTAAAATATTTACTTATTGTGAAAACTACGTACGGATCGTATGTATACAAATTAAATTATATAAATGGTTGAAAGCTTAGTTAGCATTTTAAAGCATAGCAATAATTTTAAATTGTTAAGTCCAATTATGACAGCAACCCAAACTTTAAAGAATCTGGAACTTTAATTTCATTGCAAACTTTTTAAAATACACAATTACGTATTGTGAAGGCTATACGCCTAAAAATTTTCCGACATTATTAGTTTTCATATCAGTGTTTTTTTTTAAAGCTCTCAGATTGATCAGAATAAAATTTAATTTTCATTGAAAGCTTCAAAAAATTTATGCTTTCATTTAATCGCAAATTTTGTGAAATATTTACATATTGTGAAAACTACAGATTATACAAAATAAATTATTTAAATAATTAAATGCTTTGTTAGTGCTTTTTTAAGCTTAATAATATTTTTACGTTTTTAAGTTCATTTTGGATAGCAAATATGCTGGCCTCAAAAATGTACACGAATTTCATATTTGTAAAATTTTTGCATATTAACTAAGCCAATGCATTCACAAGCTTTCAAGAATTTAAGTTTTATATTCATTGCAAAGCTTTTGAAATATTTACTTATTGTGAAAACTACGTTTGGATCGTCTGTATACAAATTAAATTATTTAAATAATTAAAAGCTTACTGAGTGCTTTTTAAAGCATAACAATAATTTTGGATTGTTTAGTCCAATTATGCTGACAGCAACGATGCTTCAATATAAAGATTTCCACGATTTGTAAAATATTTAGGTTTTAACTAAGCCAAAGCATTTGCGAGCTTTCATGAGTTTAAGATTTTTTATTCATTACAAAGCTTTTGAAATATTTACTTTTTGTGAAAACTACAAATTAAATTATATAAATGGTTGAAAGCTTAGTTAAAGCTTAGCTAGCATTTCAAAGCATAGCAATAATTTTAAATTATTAAGTCCAAATATGACAGCAACCCAAGCTTTTAAGAATCTGGATCTTTAATTTCATTACAAAATTTTTAAAGTTCGTAATTACGTATTGTGAAGGCTATACGCCTAGAAATTTTCCGAAATTATTAGTTTTCAAATCAGTGTTTTCTTTAAAAGCTCTCAGATTGATCAGAATAAATTTCAATGTTCAATAACAGCTTCAAAAAAATTATGCTTTTATTTAATCACAAATTTTGTGAAATATTTACATATTGTGAAAACTACAGATTATACAAATTAAATTATTTAAACAATTAAAAGCTTTGTTAGTGCTTTCTTAAGCCTAATGATATTTTAACGTTTTTAAGTCCATTTTTGATTCCAAATATGCTGGACTATATAAATGTTCGCGAATTTCATATATTTTATAGCTTTAAAATGTATATCTGCTTAAAGCTAACCTTCCTTAAGTTTTTTCACATCGGGATTTTTTAAATCGGTATTCCCTTTGAACGCTCTTTGATTGATCAGTATAAGTATCAATTTTCATGGCAAGTTTATAAGAATTTAAGTTTCCTATTCACTGTAATGCTTTTGAAATATTTACTTAATGCGTGTATGTATACAAATTAAATGATTTAAATGATCGAAAGCTTAGTTAGTGCTTTTAACACCACAGCAATAATTTTGCATTGTTAAGTTCAATTATGACAGCAACTATGCTTAAATATAAAGATTTCTACGATTTGTAGAATTTTGCCATTTTCACAATACATGCATGTAAATGTTTGTTGTTTTTCATTTTAAAATGAGAAAAGACTAGTTACATTGAAGGAGATGTACAATTAATTTGCGGTTCATGCCATTATTTATTATAAAAAAGAAAAAACGCCCTAATTTTTTTATATTTTCGAAATATCTGGTCAAATTTTATTTCATTGATTAGAAAGCATCGCGGTTAAGAGTAAAACTTGAAATCATCCATATTATCACAGGTTCAGTGTGATGTTGATTGAAAAAATAGATAAGTTTAATCATCTAGATGATTATATATACAAGGAACATACATCCAACCCCAACACACATCCATTCATAAGCCACAAAAACCATAAAAAAAAATGCTTTCCTATATATTCGAAATTTTCTTTTTATTTTCCCCACAAAAACAAATATAAATTAAAATTCACTTAAATATTAATTTTAATTTTGCTTGGGTTGTTGTTGTCTGTTGTTGTATAGATAAATTATCTCTAAATTTAGATATCTCTTTTACTTGTGTTTTATTCTTGTTATAATTAATTGATAAATTATATCTTCAATTAGTATAATTGGCAAAAAAAAATAAAAAATTGTTTTTGTTTGGTGTATATACAGTGTTAGTGTCACACAGCAAAAAAAAAAAACGTAATCTAGAAGTACGAGATGGTGAAGATTTGAATCTCTTTGCTACAAAAAAAAAACATTTTTCCAGTAATTTATCATTTTAGAAAATTCGAATCGATTAAAATAATAACAATAATTATAATTTTAAGCGATTTGTAATAAAAGAATAATTAATTTTAATTAATTATGTTTTTTTTTTATGGAAATTTTTGTGGGTGTGCGTGTATGAGTGTATGTGGTAAGATGTTAAAACTGTTGGTATTTTAATATACTTGAGAAATGGAAATTTGGTTAAGGGTGAAAACAAAATTGGTTTGGTTTTGTTCGTTGAATTATTTTTATTATGATTTATTGACAAAGCGAAAATTTACCATTTGCTATAAAGGAATAACAAATAACTCCTTGCGACATGCCAACATTTTAATCAATAAATACCACAAAGAGATTCTGATAGTTTAGCGGGAGGTTTGTTCTTTGTATGGCCACAGGCATAAAATATTTGAATCATTAAAGATTCGCCAAATCAAATTCAAAGAACGCATCGCAACTCAAAAATCAAATAAGCTCTGTGTAATAGAAGTGTGGAATATATCCGAGTGTGAAACATATCTTACATTGGCGGTACATTCAATATTAATTTTTATTACCGGATATCGTTATTAAAATCGGTTAGAAATTCCAAATTGCTCCGTGTGGAACGTAATTCAAGGAGGCTGATCGAGCTTATTAATTTAATTAATCAAGCCTATTTTTCTATGGAACCTAATAAAAAATATGTGTTCAAATATTAGGTTATAAGGTAATGCTTACCAATTTAAAGAGTGTTGGATATCATTAGTGAAGTTGGAATATTCTCTAGTAATGTGGAACTTAATGGGTGTAACCAAATTAATCACAACAGCTCGATAGAGCTAAACTGGAGATAAAACGATGTACACAATACTTTAAATTTTAATTCAACAGATTAAAAGTTGGGGTCCGAAAATTAGTACTTGGAAACTATAAATGTTAATTTCAGGAAATCCAAGTTCAAATCTTAAAACTTCAAGGCGAATGGAACTTGAGGCTTGGAAATTTAAATTTTTGGCTAGAATTTAGCGACTGAAATTTTTGGCTACTGATTAGAATTTGAAGACTTATTATTAAAATTTGAAATCTGAAGATAAACATGTTTTGTCTAGAAATTCCAATGTCTATTAAAATTTGAAGATTGGAGACTTAAAGTTAAGAAATTTGATTTTATAGTTCGAATAAGTCCTGTAAAATTTATAGTCGTGGGATTAGAAGTTAACGCGAAGAGTTTAAAATTAAGACATTTGCAGTTCGAAGACTAGCATTTAATGTGCGAATAGTTTAGAATTTGGAGTCTGGAAAATTAATTTTTTAGAGCCTGGAGATTAACAAATGATTTCAAGTGGCTTGAATCGGATATTGACGTTATTATTTGGAACTTCAAGTTTAAAATTTCATGGGATAAAGTTAATTTTGTTACTAATCAACCACTACATTGTACCACAATTATTTATTATCTTATTATGTGAATGATTATATAAACCGCATCTGATGAATCCAGAAATTTAATAAACTAAGTTAAGGCAAAAGGTTTTTTTTTTAACTATTATGTACTCAATCCACAAACAAAGTTCTATTTTGGGGTTTGGAGAGTGTGGAACATAATATCTAAGGTGACTGATTGTACAGTTTAATATTAAAATTTCAACTTGACACTGGTGGAACTTAATTCGAAAAGTCATTAAATAAGTCCTTTCTATCACTCGCCTTAACGCGCTTCTTCTACTTGAATAGTGAGATTATGAGATTAAGCTTCTATAGGGTATTTGGATTAGACTTATTTTAAAAAGAAACGGCAACAATTATTAATTTGTTAGTAAAGCGGGAATGTGGGCATCATGGTAAAATCTGTCAAATTTGAAAACATAATTTGAGTTTTGGAAGTAATAGAACACATTTAAAAGTGGCGGATTTAACATTTCAAATTCAAAAGTTCATTTCATTTTCTGGGTAACGTCTCTAGTGAAAACCTAATTTAAAGAGACAAATTTTACATAGATATTCTGATAATTTAGATTTTCCTTTTTTGTTAGAGAACATGAGGCCTAAATGGCCTTTTGATAGTGTGGAACGTAATGTGTTTTAATAACAGTGGAAATATGTGGAACCTAATATTTACAGATGAATTATTAATAATTTATATTCCAGCAAATGATGAATTCACTGATAGAGTTTACCTATAGGGTAAAGCTAGTAAAGCATGTGGAACATGATTAAAGTGATAAAATGAAATTTTGCTATTTAGCCTTTATTGCCGATATAACATTTGTCACTGGTTGTCACAATTTTGTTCAAATTAATCAAATGAGCTTCATATAATTCACACCTGAGCTAACACACGTCGTACATAACACCGTATGATTTATTTGTCTTACCAGGAAAATCGTAATTTACAAAATTTATGTTTAGGTAAAAAGTCGATTTTAATAAAAGCGAAAACGACTTTCCCAAACAAATAACATAAAAAAAACGGTTCATCAAATCAAATATATCTACATTATTCGCTTTTAATCATTAAGACTTGCTAACAACTCCCATTAAATTGAATTATTCTAGGTACATATGTATACATGTACCTATAGCGTGGTAGTCAACATGATTTATTTTACACTTCCATAAATGTTAAATCGGCGCTCATTTGTGATGGCCTTAATAATATTCGGTGAAGTTTTACCATTTTGACAACAACAATATAGCAACGGCAACATCAAAAAAAGTTTATATCGTCATAGCAATTTTCGAAAAGCATTTTAATGTGATCATGATTGCAAAGTTGGCACGAATTTATGTAAATAAGAAGGCAATTTTCTGTGCCATCTCGCGTAATATAACTGTTAAATGATGATTTTTATTTTATATAAAACACACATACATATATACGTAAATTTTCTATTCTCGGAAAATCATGTGTTCATTTTCACAGTTTGGCTGTGTGTATGCACAAACATATATATGTATATGTATATACTTGGGTGTATATACGAGAATTTTCTTTCCAATTTTTGTTTGTAAAGAGGGAACACAACAACAACAAAATAATAAGAAAAAGGAAAATTCCATATTTCTATATAGGAAAATATATAAACTTAACTTTTATTTTATTGGTTTTCAAATAAATTTTCATTTACTTGAATAAAATAAAAAAATTTTTGGTCTTCTATACAAGAAAATTATATGAAAATCTAATTTAATTTTATTTGATTTTATTATCATTTCACATCCTTGTGAGATGTTTCCTTTTTTATTTTTTATTTTTTGTGTGCTGTGCCGTCTTTACCAGATTTTATTCCTCCTTCTTTGTATATTTTACTCATCGTTTATATGAATTGAATAAATAGTTTTTTTTTTTTGTGCTCGTCCCTTTATAAGGGGATACAAGGAAAGTGTCGCAGCATTTGCTGTTTAGCTATATTATGTATATATGTATGTGTACATCTGTATATAGTGTCCAATTGGAATTTCAATAGATCGAATAGAAACTTTTACACAAGGAGTATAAAAGTATAAAAGTTTTGACCTGTCCATGTGATAAATAAATTTGGACACCATATTCTTCCTATTTCGATTACCGGTATATTTTTTAACTTCAAACGTAACATCTTCGGCAAAACTTACATCTCATATGTATAAGCTTTCTTCTATATTAGATTTATGATGTACTGAATAGGAAAAAAAATGAAAATCGGAAAAACCGACCCGAACCAAAAATATGTATATAAGAAAATTTATTAAGGAAAATGGAAAAACTTTACAATGAATTGAACTGGGTAACAAGATGGCATTTGTCGTCATTCGGGAGATTTTTTTTTTTTTTATGTATAAAATGTATCCGAAATGTGAGGTTGAAGATTATTTTTGTTTGCGATATATAATCTTGATATCCATTTATATATCCCTAAGGGAGTTTATGTATGTGTGTGTGTGTGTGTGTGTTTGTGTGTATTTTCATTTCTTTTTCGTTTGTTTTTTTGCTTGCTTATATTCCAATGGAGAATATGTGGATAAAATGGCAAAAGGCCAATTTATACTATGTTATCAAATTAAGGATTGTGTTTCAGTTGTTGTTGTTATTTGTATTTTTGTATTCTTTATTTACTTTCTTACCCGTATTTCTATATATGTATATAAGAAAAGACACAGGAATATCACAAATAGCGGTAACTTATTTTCAGAGCCGGCACTAATAAACTATTTTGCCCAAAGAACTATATGATTCCAATAATAATAACAGTGTTAAAGGCCATTACTGGCCCCTTACTGAATCAACAATCTGGCTCCAACGGTTTCGATCCTGAGCTTGGTCTTCATACTGTCTTAGACAATCTGAAGAGGCCAAGTCGTTCTCTACATCGTGGAGCCATCGTCGCCTGCAACGACCTCTGCGCCTACCATATGGTGGCTCTCCTTTCAGAGATCGCTGCACAATTCGTTCCGGATCAGCACGCAGAACGTGACCGAGCCAGCGTACTCGCTGAGATCTAACTTCATGTATAATATCGGGGATCTTCATCAGATCTCTGATCTCGAAATTGTACAGAGCTCGGTATGTACCATCTATTTCGCGTTTAGGGCCGTAAATCACACGCATGATTCTTCTCTCAAATGTAAGGAGCCATCTCTCGTACTCATCCGTCAGCGCCCAACTTTCACATCCAAACATAACAACGGGCCTGATCAACGCTTTGTAAAGCTTCAGCTTCACGGCACTTGATAAGTGTTTAGATTTTAGCAGTGGCCTTAGAGGATATAAAGAACGACTGCCAGCTGCCAGCCGCACTTTAATATCCTCACCCACACTGTTATCGTGAGTGATAAGAGAGCCCAAATATTTGAACCTCCTCACTCCCTCAAACGTGTGGTGGCCACTACTAAAATCTGGTGTGCCATTGTCTCTAAAACCAGAGATCAGGTATTTCGTTTTGGACTCATTGATTTGGAGTCCAACAGAAGCTGAAAACTCTACAAGCGGATCAAGTATTTCTTTCACTCCGTTGCTATTCAGTCCAATCACGCATATGTCATCTGCATATGCAAGCACTTGATTGGACTGGCGATATAAGATGTTGCGCTGAGGTGTTTCAGTTTTACGAAAGATGTACTCCAACATGAGATTAAAGAGTATCGGGGACAGAGCATCTCCCTGCCGAACACCCGAGTTAACTGCAAAAATTGTCGATAGCCTGTTTTCAACTTTAACACAGCATTGAGACTGCGCCACTGTCATCCTACACAATCGTACCAATTTTGTTGGCATTCCTAGGTATTCCAGGGCAGACCACAAACTCTCTCGATTGATCGAGTCGTAGGCCTGCCGGAAATCCAGGAAAACCTGATGTACGGAGATGGATGTCTCATAATATTTAGATAGAATCATCCGCAGCGAAAAGACCTGATCAGTGACTGATCGATTCGGACGAAATCCTCCCTGATAGTCACCAACCAAGCCCTCCGCCAGAGGAGTGATTCTATCCAATAAAATGTATGACAGTAACTTGTATGCTGTGCAAAGGAGAGCTATACCGCGATAATTCTCACACTTCAAGCGGTTTCCCTTCTTGAAGATGGGGCATATCGCGGCCACTTTCCATTCATCAGGCATAACTTCGGTTCGCCATACTAATCGAATAAGGTCGAAAAGACAGTTCCACAAAGTATCCCCTCCGAATATCAAGAGCTCCGAATTAATGCAGTCCACTCCAGGTGAGCGGTTTCGTTTCATTCTCTGCATGGCCTTAGTGAATTCCTCATGGGATGGCTCCTCAGGGCAAATCTCCGCAGACTGTTTTAGAGGTGGCTCAACAACAGTCTGTGACGCATGATGAACATCAAGCAGCTCAGTAAAGTGTCCACTCCATGCGTCAAGTACTGCGTCGATGTTGACACAGAGGTTTCCATCCCGGTCCCGAATGGCGGTTGACGAAGGCCTGAAAGTATGGTGCAATCCAGTAATTCCTTTAAAGAAATTACGTGAACTACGCTCATTGCTGAGTTGTTGTACTTTCAGAACCTCGGCCTTCCACCATTCTCGCTTCTTCCGTCTACAAATCCGCTTAGCTGCCCTTCTTGCAAGAGCTGCCTTGTTTTTCCTTGCGATTGTGAGACGTTGTTGCACTTCATTATGGGCTATATTTTGTTGCTCAACTGCAAGACGACACTCGTCATCAAACCAATCATTCTTGGGTCTGACTTTCACTATACCTAAAGTCTGTTGAGCAGCACTGACAACCGAAGTTTTCAGTACCTCCCAGACAGAGTTCACGCAGTCAGACTGGTAATTAGCTCCCTCAATGTTGTCGCTGACAAGATCCTGATATCGTTTCTTTTGATCTTCATTTATCAGACCTTCACAGTCGAAACGTTCCATCCGTTTCGCTGTGTTCCCCGACCTGTACGAAAACTTCCACCGTAGCTTTGCAGCGACCAAATAATGATCGCTGCCTACGTATTTGGTTGCTGACCGATAAGTTCTCACATCCTGCACAACCTGAGCTCGCCCTTTTGAAATTAACACGTGGTCAATTTGGCTCCGGGATGTTTTGCGAGGATGTGTCCATGTCTCCAGGTGTATCTGTTTGTGAGGGAAGAATGTGCTTGCTACTCTAAGATCATGAGCAATTGCAAAGTACATCATTCTCTCACCATTATCGGTCGCAGTTTCGTGTCGGGAGTACGGACCTATGTTTTCACACAAGTCGGCCTGATTTCTGCCAGCTCTAGCATTAAAGTCCCCAATTACCATTCTAACATCGTGTTCGGGTATAGATCCCATCAGATCGTCCAAGTCATTGTAAAATGAGTCTTTATCTTGGGGCTGCCTGACTTCTGTGGGCGCATGTACACAAATTATCGACAGGTTGGCTAACTTCATGCGCAGGCGAAGCATACACAATCGGTTATTGACTGCTTGAAAATCCAAAACAGCCTTCTTTACCTGCGGCCCAAGAAGAAATCCAGCTCCAAGATTTCCGAGGTCATCTCCACTGTAGAACAACGTATAGCCCTGGGACACATGGTCTCCACTTTGAGGCCAGCGAGTTTCTTGAAGAGCAACGAGTTCCAGCCGATACTCTTTCATGCACGTGATTAGACCCTCCAACGCTCCTGGTTTTCTAAGTGATTGCACGTTCCACGTGCCGATCCTAAATCTCGTATCCGGGTACTTGAGCGGGGGTCCGGTGTTGTTTTGGCGGTATCCATTTTTCTTTTTGTTGATTTTATAAACAGTTGATTTTTTTTACGGATGCGGGTCGTCAGCTCAGCGACCCAACCGTTTAGTCGCCTCCTACGACAAGCAAAGGATACTGTGGTGGTATTCTTAGGAAACATGTTCGTGCAATTTAGATTTACGAGACATGTGAGTGCCCCCCGACCACAGGGGCCATATGATTCCAAAGAGGACGGAAATAAAACTCGAGCTAAAATAAAAATTCGTTTTAAAAATAAATTGGAAAACCTACCCCAATCTTCGTTATCCCTATTATTAGCCTATGGCGGGTCTTATGTTTTAGTGATATAACTCAGCAAATGAATTTGTTTGTTTCTTTGCTAAGTCGCCTCAATACCCCCACATCAATACCCTTCCTCTTCTGGAGTTTAATTTCATAAACTCTTTATTGCCATCTATCTAAAAAATATAATATGATTGGGTAAGATACCGAAATTCTTAAAGACAAGTCATTAATTTGTTTTTGTGGGGATACATTTCAAAAATTCAATTAAAATTTCTAAATTCCTTAATTACCAAACTCAATTTTCAAGATTAAAAAACTCTATTCTGAAATTCACAAATCTTCCAAAAATCCCAAATTTCGAATTTGACAAACATTTCACAAATTGTTTTTACAATTAATTTAATAATTTTGTATTTTTCAAATACAGTTAAATTATAAATTTTCGTTGAATCTCTGAAATCGAAACATTTTTAATATTTAAATGCACGAAATCCGGATTAAATTAAATATTTCCGCACATTGAAATATTGTAGGTGTTATGAATTTTCAAAACGAAATTTTATTCAATTCGAGATTAGAAATTTTAATTAAAATTAAAATTGGAATTTATTTTTTTTAGGTTTTAATAGAATTTTTTAAATATTTGATTTGAAATTTTATTGAATTTTGAAAAACTACATAAATTTTGTATATAAAATTTTTAATTTATTTTCGGATTTTGATTGTGAAATTTTTATTTTAAACACATAATTTGGATTAAGAAATTTTTAAATTTTGAGTTAATTTAACTTTATTTGTAATACTCAAATTAAAATATTTGAATTTAAAAATATCTAAGTTTAATGCAAGTCAATTTCCTTAATTCTATTTATTAAATTTAATTATTCAGTTAAATTTCAGACATTCTAAATTGTCAATTTTCAAAATTATTACGAATTTTGAAAATTTGTATAGTTAAAATTTTAGATTATATCTAAATAATTGTAATTTTCAAAATGTGAACCTCACTAAATTGGTTTGAGTTTAACTTTAACTTAGTGTTAGAATTATGAAATTTTTAAAATTTTGGGTGGATTGGAACGTTAGATTACAGTATGTATTAGTATGACATTTACCATTTTTGTAATCCAAAATACGTACACCTACTTGAATTTCTAAAATTAAAGATTCCTTACTCATCATATTAAATTTTCTAACATTTAATTAATTTTCACAAATCATAAGTAACTTTATTGCAAATTTCTTAAATGCAAGAAATATTTAATAATTTATTTATTAAAGTAAAATATATTTTCTGAATTTTTTACAACTGTATACTTACAAATAGTTGCACTATAATTTTTAAAATTTGTCTGAATTTGTTCATGATTTTACGATGATAAAAATAAAAAATTTTAAAAACGATTTTCATAAAATTTGCTTTAATATCTTAATTCCTTAAAGTTAATTCGGAATTTTCAAGTTTCAATGTAAAATTATTTAAAAACTTATTTATTTACGCTTGGGGTTTTGTTGTACAGCAAATTGAATTTTTAAAATTTTTATTTAATTTTGAAAAATTATGTAAACTTTACGTTAAGAATTTTAAATTTTAATTCCGATTTTAATAATTTTTTATATAAATTTTTATAATTCTGAATTTGAAAATGTCAATCAATATTAAGAACCACGAACATTTTGTTTGGTTTGATTATAAAGTTACGGAGTTAGCAGACACAGGTAATTAGAGTTAAAAATTCTCAAAATTTTAGAATATTTAATTTCAAAATTCTTAAATTTCTTTTCCAATTTTTCAATAAAGTTAAATTCCAGGAATTTTATAATTTGAAAAATCAAAATTTTTAACTTCTAAATAGTCAAAATTTAAAGCTACGTTCTTAAATTTCCATAGTCAAAATCTTTTAAATTCACCGAATTTTAAAAATTAAATGGGTTTTGAAATTTTTAATTTTTCTAATGGAATTTTAATTTATAAATTTTGTCTGAAGTTTTTGAATTTCGTTAAATTCCAAATGGCAGAAGGAAATGAGGGCCAGATTTCCGAAATTCTTATTTCTTTTTAAATTCTCTAAATACTAAATTCTAAAAATTATTATTTAGTTTCGAAATTAAATTTCGTTCTAGTTATCGAAACTAATTTTAATTAAAAAATAAAATCGATACTTAAATATTTATTTATTTGAGGTTTTAAACATTGGTGTATGGTAAATCGAGTTTTTAAAATATTAATTTAAATCTGTATTGAATTAACTAAATTTTAAACAAGTTTATCGAAATTTTGTAAATTAAATATCAAGTTTTATACAAACTATTCAGAATCGTATGATTTTTTAATCATTTCACGTTTAGTATTTTAAATTTTAATTAGAATTTTTATAATTTTGAAAAATATTTGTTTCTTAAAATTATGAATTATATTATTAAATTTTGATGTTAGGGTTTTAGAATATTGGAATAGCATTATCTAGAATTATCAGATATTAATTCATTCTGTGTTATTTTGTAATCCGTTTATAAATTTTTAAATTAAAATATTTGAACTTTAAATATTTCGAATTTTACAAAGGTCAATGATTGAGTAATCAATTTAGCTCTAACACGATGATAAAGTTGATGCGATGTCTACTATCGCAACCACTGATCTGATCTTGTGTTCCTCTAGTTGGGTTGAGCAATCGTTTATGTTGTATGCCGGCCAGCCCTTGAACTCCTCTGACAACCATTTATAGGACCATTCCACCAGAGGAGATGGTCCCACTCCTCGTGATGCACAGTCGGCAGGATTGTGATGAGTGTCCATATAGTGACAATCGTTGGATTTCAAATACTCCAGAATCTGGGAAACGTGATTCGCCACGAGTTTCTTTCATCGGTTTGGACGGCTGCGAAGCAGCCCTTTTTGATGCTGAGTGATGCATCACACAGGCGCACAGCTCTAGGGCGGAAGGCTGACGGTTTTCAGTAGGCAACCACGATAGTCCGAGAACCCACAACTCTGACAGGATGATTCTTTTGGTTGGTATCCTTGTGTCTGGGAAGATGTTGATCTTGAGCCCGAAATGCCTTGACTGAATCGTCCCAGTTTAGTTCCAATATAATGAGCGATGTTCACGTAACTTCGTGGTCACTTGGTCGAGTAAGTGTTGAAAATTCGCTGACATTTTTCTGAGGTCGAAACCACCGCGTTTGAATAGTGCCACCATTTGGCGTTGGATCGTGAGTATTTCCTCGAGTTCACCTGCGTCTATCATCAGATCATCCTTATAAAGTCGGTGAGTACAACCAGTGCAGCAATTGGGAATGTTTCCCTCTCGTTGAGTGCTACTAGATGGAGCGCGCGGATTCGTTGGTAATAGATATATCCATCTGCCTCCAAGATATGTCGATACATTTTTTGACTATCTGCAATGAGAACGAATTTGTGTTGGCGGAATCGAATGAGGATTGAAAAAAGAAGTCTGCTATTGGTGATGTGGCATGGCCCAAATGAATTGGATCAGATGGCGCCATGATTGTTGAGTCGATGACCTTCGTGATGTACTTTTGATCGGCGTGTGATGCTTGCGGTTGCAGACTCGACAGAGACTTGATTTGCACTCGGCGTTGAGATGTCCTCTGCGTAGGCAGTTGAAACATAACCCCTTTTCACTCACAAGGCTTGATTTTTGATTGAACGGAGACGACGTGAATTTGGTGCATTTGAACACGTTGTGGCTCTCGCTGCAAATTGGACAACTCGGTGAAGTTGTGGAATTGTGAGTGACGGCGTATGAATAAATTGATTGCAAGAGTGATGCCCTAAGTGGGTACCGGAACTGCTAATATTTCCAAGAATCGGACTGTGTCTATTGGCGTATCAATGATTCCTCTTAGCCAACTGGCGGATTAGTGGAGTGCTGTTGGCATGTTTCAAAATTTTCGTAGGTGGCTATCAATGATACGACGGCTAAACACCGATTTGTCAGAATGCATCATGCTTTTTTGTAATCAGCATCACTAATTTCCACTGTTCTCAACAAGGTTGCGGGCCCACCGGTTACACTTGATTTTAGGTAGTAGAGCTTCTGCGGGAATTTGTGAGCCTTTGGTTGTTGTGGATCAGGTCGGTGAGCTGATTTTCGACGAGGGTCCAATCATCATACTTGCCATTGATAACCGGAATCTTGATGCGGGGCAGTTGAATGTCACTTGGTTTTAGCATCGTGTTGCCATCGACCAAAATAGCGCGGTACCCAATTTGCTCTTCTAATTCTCCTTCATCACTGATAGCTTCAACCTTGTCCTGTACATCACTATATTCCGCATAACGTGCTTCAAAATGAGTGAGCTGAGCATCGACGATCTCGAATCAGTATGATGGCCAGAGCTATTTCTGCGTTTTAGGGCTCTTTCCAGGGGTTTTTGAAGCATCGCTTCATTCACCCGTTTGATTGGTAAACATATTACAAATCCGGCTCGAAAGACCAAGTTTGTTCGGGACGAGGTAGAAATCACGAAATTAATTGAATCTCCGAGTGAGTTGCTTCTCTGTCGACAATCGTTGTTAAATAGGGCAGAGTAAACGCTTGTCATCGTTAATACTTACGTGTTGATTGTGCGATTTAAATTCTCACAATTCAAAGTTTACTAATTTGCCAAAAAATATTTTAATTTATTTCGAAAATGGCGGCTCATTTAAAATCACTCATATACAAGTAATCTTATAACAAATAATAAAAGCAAAACAAATAAATTGTTTAAATTGAAACGCGTATAAGCGACCACTATTGCACATGATGGAAACGTTACCTTCACAACTCCATGTTTAGAAAAAAATTGTGGAGTTGGAGCTACAAAGATAAAAAAAAATTAACATTTCATGATAACAAATTTTGGTCGACCTAGCCAAGGACACACATAGTAAAACACACGAAAAATTGTCTAAGACATGACAAGACAATTTTTCCTGTGTTCTATTATGGGAGTCCTTAGAAAGGTAATTTTTTGTTGTAATTCTTGTTTTGATTAAATGTTTCTATTGTACTGAATTCCCGTTACTCAGCCGATACTATAGTCAGAGAAGAGCAGTTTTTGATTTTTATAAATAAATTTTGTAATTGTTAAAATGGAAGAGTACGAAAATTTCTACACTCTGGTAAGTTCCACGGACCGCTACTAGAAAAAACAAAAGTTGGAAATTACTTTACGACCGATGAATGTCCAATCAGTGAGTTATACATTTTTGCCAATACACGTGAGCACTAATAGTAAGATTGTCTTTGCCAAACCAGTACAATGCATTACGGTACGCTAACATGAACGATATCGAGTTGTATGTATTCACAAATTTATTTATTTAATGTTAAAAATTTCAGTTGACCAATAAATGTTATTTATATCAAAATCATCGACAGCAACAACTATAAAAGTGAGCCAATTTAGCGTCACTAAGAAATCGGTGGCGCTACGAGGTTGTTCAGCTATACTTCCGAGGAAATTTTATTATTTGCATTTTTTGTATTTCAACAATTTGAATAGACGAATTTCGGAATACAGAATTACCTGGAAAATCTGATTTTGTCTTTTGTTATATTCATTCACAGAATTATTTAGGTTTCAAGTAGAGCGATTTTTCGAAAAAAAATATTTCTGTGCGGCTCCACCTTAATGTCAACATTTACAGGGAATATCGATTACAGAATATCCTTCATACAAATTAACTTAACCTACAGGCAACAATTTTAATATTCTACGAATCTAAAATTTATGTATTTACACAGAAGAACACTTAGCAAAAAAAAATATTCCACTTTGCCTGAGTACGTAAACGGTTTTAAACATAAATAAATATTGCCTGTGTACGAGTTTTTCATTAAAAATTTTCCATTTTAATCGCATCCGCAGATAATAATATTATCGTCGACATCAAAAAGTACATAATATACTGTAGGTTAACTCAAATAGAAGATTTTTATCTAAATGAATCATGATCCGTTAAACGTCATAAACAATTCGTAAAAGAAAATTAATTTCATGAACATGCAACTCGAACTCGCATACATCATAAAGAGTAATCATTTTTTTTTTCATACATCCACTCGACAGTGAACCCTTTTTGGAATACAAATCAAGCCATATGCATCCACTTTGTAGAATCGTTTTTTATTTTTTTTAAATATTTGGTTACATCTCATAATATAAAATAATTATTTTTTTCTATGGTTGTTGTATACGCTGCTGTTTTAAACAAACAAAGAATTTTGTTTAAAAATATAAATTAAATTTCATTGGAAACAAAGCGAAATCCTTAAACGCGTGTATGCACAAAAAGTAGTTTTAAAAACAATTTCATAAACACAAGAGAGACCAATTTGTACATAATATGTAAACGGAAGATTGAATAAATGGCGAACAGGACGAATAAGCGAATGGCAATTCTTCGAAATTCATCTAATTTCGGTGGTGTTAAAATTATCATTTTATCGCCTAAGGAGCATATACAGAAATAATTTTAAAAAAATATTAAAATTTCTCGTTACTAAATTTTAGTCGATCAGTTCAAGCACTCACATAGTAAAACACACGAAAAATAGTCTTGCATCAGTGCTTGACTATTTTTCCGTGTGTTTTACTATGTAATGGCTCATCAAGGTTGACTAAAATTTGGTATCGACATTTTTTTTTGTTATAAAATATTTGAATGTACTTAGTTTACGAGTGGCACAAATAGGCCGAAATATTTTGTAGTAACTGATAGATGTAAAATAATAAAATAGTTAACTTGCAATCACAAATTTAGCAAATTGAGAATTGAAATAATGTGGTTGCCTTGGGCGTCTCGTTTTTTCGTTTGAGGAAAGCAGTTTTTGTACTGATTACTTTTGTAACTATAAAGTTCAATACATTTTTGAAACTGGAAGCAAAATGTTTTATAAAATCTACTGTTTGATTGACTTTTCTTCTTAAATATTTGAGGAAATATTAATCCAAACGAGCTCGAGAAGTGACTTCTCTGAAGAAAAACAGATTCGAGTTTGAGAAATTACGTCTCTGAAGAAACCTAATCGTTTAACCAGAGTGTTGAAAGTAATATCTGCAAACTGGTTAAAGGATCGCAGAGTACGTAAGGAGTACGTAATGCTTTTGATGCTACAATTGACATTTGTATATGCTCAACTAACTTTGAAATTTGAAATGCTGAAGGAATGCTTTTTGCTAGGTCTATTATTTTATTAAAAAACTGAAAACATCGAGTTACTTAGTCAAAATGAATTCACTCCTCATGAAAAAAATCTTTTTTTATTGGTCCCAACAAATTGCTTCTTCAACTTCAATTGTTTGGAAAAATCATTAGAATCAGGCAATTCAAATCACCATTCGTTAGCAACTCTTATGAAGCAAATATATGGAATATCTTCTCAGCTTAGAAAATTTTAACGGCAAATGGGATAACCTGCAAATGGGTAACCAATATTCTTCTACCAGTAAAAGAAAGGGGAAAACAATATAGATAGACTACATAGTCAGTATTGGCCAGTGTTGACTTTCCAACGAGTCGTGAAACGTTTCAGTGGTCACGCAAGATGTTCAGACTAGCAGTATTCAATCTTTAGAGTAATTTGGAAAATCATTTACTACAAAAATCCAATTCTTCAAGATTAGGTCAAATAACTAAAGCTCGTTATGCCGAAACCAGAAATTTCAGCTCCATACTAATTAAGTTGGGACAAGTTTGTTTTGGCCCGAGGGTCAAACGTATTTGCTTCACTTTGGATGGATACCAAAAACGTTATAGTTAAATTTTAAAGAAAACGCTTTCTCGATGGTATTTGTAAGTCGAAAGTTCATACAATTCACATTCATTAGTTGTAGAGTTTTTGTGTTATAAATTTAATTTATTTGTAACGTCATTGTTTATTTGCGAAAATATGGACCCAAATGTATGCATCCAAAAGTTGTCACTTCCATGAATGCTAAGTTGAAGTCTGGTGAGAACTATGCCGATAAATGCTTCAAATGCCAAGGCTTTGTTATTACTGATGGCGGAAAATAAAGACAAAAATTGTAAACCACTGAAATCTCATGTTATTGAAAACCCGTTAGACCCTTCTGTCCAATTGGAGGCGAACTTTCAATTAGATGGTTAAATTATATAAAGACAATAAAGAGGTGATATTAACATCAGAAGCTGGAGTCGCTATCACCTCAATCGCTGTAGCCACTACTTCAAACATCAATTGAAATCTGTCACGAGATCTGTCATTCGATAGGACTGAATCCAGCAATATTCATGTTTTTATATATAGGCTTGTGCAGATGGATCATAATGATGGATATCCTGAAGATAATTTACCCCGTGTTCTTCATTTATTCCTTTCAAAGCGAGCGGAAGATTAGTTGTGGGTATACAAAAAAGACCAAAATATATCTTGAAATATTTGAGCACCGCAGACTATGAAAATGGGATTTTGGAACAAATAATCAGATCAAATAATCAGAAAACATCAGGTACCAAGTAATAAGCCTTGAAAAATATTAGCTTTTCATCTCAGAATTCGATTAGAAGTGTTGGCCAATTAAGAATACTTTGTCAACGGTACGAACGCATGTGGGATCTAACAGGATATGATCCTTTATAAAAATCTCTATGAAATGAACAGGTAACGACCAACACAGTGAATGAAATTCAATGTGATTTTGAAATTCAATTTCATTTGAACAAAGATCTCTACTAAATTCATCTTTTACTACACATTATTATGATATAGAATACGAATCTGAATCCACCACAAGTATACTTGTTTCACACAAAAATAGTTCCACCGATTCAATACATATTACAAATGTTCCTGAGATTTTTATGCAAGAAACACCTACCGTACTACAGTTTTAAAACCCCGAGTCACATGACATACTAATTACAAATCGCTTATTAGTCTTCTAGACAGTAGAGCAACAGTGAGTGTTTTGGGATAGAGAGCTATTAAATTCTTAAACAAAATTGATCTAACATATAAAAAGATTCATTCAAGCATTACGACGGCTGACGGTACGAGAAACATTATATATATATTATCACATAGATATGGATTTGAGCCGAATGGCTGTGTAAGATGTCAGCTGTTCGGCTGGAAGATCCAAGGGAGCGAGATGAAAGAGAATCTCCAGAGCTTGAGTAAGTGTGCTTCTGAGGGCCCTACTTATACACAAGCAGGACGATCTTTGGGCTTTATAGGTTTGACGACTGAGACGTAGCAGTAAAGGTTTGACGACTGAGACGTAGCAGTAAAGGTTTGACGACTGAGACGTAGAGCCAGTATCCTATGTGGGGCTCCATACCCCATCTCTTTCCAATGGCAATTTTTGCAGCAGTAGAGCGCTACAGTAGCTATTTTTACTCTTTCAAAGATGTTTGGTTTCCAGCTTAGCTTGATGTCTGATCTATCCAGCCTCTGAGTGACCCGGCTACCCCCAGACACGCAAGGGCCCGGTCTGAGTAAAAGCCCCTTATATATCCAAGAAAGTTACCATTGAATATTCCTCATATTCAAGTGATTTCTCAATCGGGCCAATAAGGGAATCCAAGAGCTGTTTCCATCGATCGTCTTTTACAGTATGTATGTTGAGATCCCGACAGCTCTCCCGGCTTGAGTGAGCGTTTGATCTAAGCCTCGATTTTTATTGCCAGTGATTTTAATAGAAAAGAGGATAAGCTTATAGGCCGTATGTCTTTGTGGTGGCAATGAGAGCTTTTTCCCATCTTAGGTAAAAAAATACTTTTTCTTCAGTCCTTTTTGTAGGATTGTAAGCTGCCTTTGAAGGACTGCCGGCCAGGGTATGGTTAAGCCACTAGTTCGCTGGAGATCTGCAGGGATTATTCCATCAGGTCCTGCCGACATGTTTGGCTTAAAACTGTTTATTATGTCCATAGGATTTTCTATTTATCAAGCGATTCTCCGGAGCGAGTACCGAGCACTCCAAAGAATGCGTTTCTAGTAGTAGCTCCAAGGATTCCTCACTACACTTAGTCCATGAACCATCAAGTCGTTGTAGATAGAACATAGTACTTTGCGTAGCCTGGCCACCTGGTTTCTCGCTTTCTTGAACCCTTTTCTGCATTTCGGACGATTGCCTTGGAGTTCTCTCGACCAACAGAGTCGCCGAGACTTACCCAAAGGCCTACTGATCGGACATGTACCTAACATAGCTTTGTTAAAAGCATCAGATAGCTTGGTTACTAGAACATCAAGCTCCTGTGTAGATGCAGGTGGGATACCGGTAATGAGTTACCAAGAATGGTTCTAAAGCAATCTCAGTCAGTTTTTTTCCTATTTATGAAGGGTGGTTTACTAGAGGGTTTTCTATCCAGTTCATACTGGAGATAACCATAGTCAGAAAAGGAATGGTCTTCGGACACTTTCCAGCTCAATACCGTCTCCTGAATAACATTTTAGACAAGTGTGATATCTAGCACTTCTTGTTTGTTTTTATTAATAAGGGTTGTCTTACGATATTACATATGTACTAGGTTAGTACTTAAAATAAAGTCAAGGAGTAACTCACCTCGCCTGTTGATTTGAGACTACAACTTTTCGTCTTTGAGCCTCCGTTATTGCACTGCCCAGCTACCTGGTGGTATACTGTCCTCTTAACTTCTGGGTCATCAACACTAGGTGGGACTCCACACGTAGTATCCCCACGTTCTGCAGATGCCCCAGATCATCGCTTATAAACCTTGAGCGTAATCACTCCAAATCCATAGCTGATTAAGCCTTCAGATTTGGTGCCAGAGCACCCAACAAGGTTTTGCAGATCACCCGATTTGTGATCTGCTTCCGCCTTCACCTCCTCTAACCTGGCATTCTTCCAAGTGGCCGTTGGCAGATCCAGATTGCTGATTTTCACCATTTCCAGGATCTCCTTTGGGTTGCTAGGCCTAGGTGCCCTAGGCCTGCAGGGAATTTCTTCCCTCGTCACCCCTTCCAATTTGCCACCCAGACTGCCGATCGCCCTTTTATAGAGGGTCACAGACCTCTTGTGTGAAACCGAGAAAATGTAGATTATTCTGAAGTTATGCAACGACCTGATTTATAATATCACCTACCTATACATATCCATCTTCATTTTTCTCTAAATCAAATTCAAAATGTCACATATTTTCCAAAAATATGCATACATTACATTATATAATCCATGTACTCCTGACACAGTCTAACCTAATAATTCACCACATCAAAAAACGGTTATACGTTAATAAAAATTATATCCTTCAACAAAAATAAACCGCACAGCAAATTCCTTCTTAAATACATATATGTATACGATATATATATGGTATACACACCCACACACACATTACGTAAAGCATCTCAAATATCATAACTCAAAACATCTTATGGGTATCCTTAATTTTCATTATACCTCCTCGGTATATACATATACTCGTATATGTAGCTGAGAGATGTGATTTTCTTTATGGTAATGGTTTTTGTGTCCTTTATTATAAAAATATGTATGGATATGTGTATGTACATATATACGACGACGACGAGTATCTAACTTCATATCGTATATAAGGTCAGGTTTACATTTGTTGTTGTTGTTGTTGTATTTTTCAGGATTATAATATTATAATTTTTCCGTTTGTTTTTCCTTTGGATACAATTTTTTTTTGTTCGGTACTGTGTTTATCGTATCTTTCGGATTTTATTTTATTTTATGAGTGATGGTGAAAAGTTAAAGTTAAAAAAATAAATAAATTTCCAGATTTTTTTTTGTTTGTTGGTTATATGGTTTTTGATCCGAGTTGATGATGGAAAATGTTATATAAAATACCATGAAATTTGAAGAGAAATTGATAGATCCTTTTACTCCTTTCTGGATATACATAAATTTAGGGCTTGTGGTCGTTACATAATATGTAGATACAGAAAAAAAATAAAAAAGAGTCGCATTTTATGGTATAGATGTTAAGATGATTGGATCTCTTCTATGATTATGATGATGATGTTTACGATATGATATGTAGAAATGGATTGGCTCTACTATACATTGATATGTGATTCGAAAAATATTTAGACTTGATGGGTTTTTTGGTAATTTTATTGATTTCGGTTCATAAATAATTGAAAATGGTATATACTTTTGCATAAAATATTTTTGGGATAATATATGAGATGTTTCAGATAAGAGAAGCGGAACGGCTTATGTATCTAAACACTGGTATTCATATTTGCCATATACAAGGTAAATCTGTGGCCTAAACTAGTTTTTATGGTATATAAACATACTTTATATATTATTATAATCCTTTATAAATAACATACAGATACAAATATGTACAAAGACGCGAATTAACCGCAGAACAACCGTAATAAACCAAAACAAGAATTTAGTTAAACCGAACCACTTATATACATAAATACAGTAATTATACATAATACATAATATCATAAATCCGCATATAATATTATGTTCAACCCCTAAACCAAAAATTCGCACCCGTATCGCGGCTGTTTTCTAACATTATCCTAAATAAATATTTGTGTTACGTACTCTTGGGTGGTTAAGAAGAGTCCTTGAATTAAAATAAGCTAAATAATTTTGAAAATATACACAAAACAAATATTAAAGGGTTAAACGGTTTTGGATTTTTATATAACGACTTGTGTATATCTTGAATTTATAGAATATATATGGGGGAGTCGATTTATCGAATGGCATTTCGACGAAATTTCATCGCATGAAAACCGCATAGTGCTGAATTTTTAATACGAATGACAAATACCCGACCTTATAATTATATAATCCCTATTTTTGAATTTTAAATACAAAATTTCGATTTAAAATAGTCAAATGTTTCAAGAATCAAAAACATAATTTTATAGAACAGCCAAAAATTTCAAAATTGTTAAAGTTTGATAAAATTTTCTTAAAATTTAATAAAATTTAACTATTTCATTGAAAATTTAGAAATCGTTCAACATTCCATAAAGTTTGTATACATTTCAGAATTTAGCTTACATTTTTTTCAGGAATTTGAAAATTTAGAATATTTCAGAACTTGGTAAAACTCCTAAATAATTAGAAATTCCTGAAATATGATAAAATTTGAGTAAAATTCATTATTCATCCTTAATTTATTCAGAATTTCGTCATATTTTTGGTAATATTTTAAAATATTTCAGAACTTCGTGAAATTTGTTCAAATTCTGAATTTCGTAAAACTCAAAAAATTTCAGAGTTTCAAATCAGAATTTAATACAAAACCCTAAAGTATTTAGAATTTTTGTTAAATTGGATCATTTTGTTAACTTCAAAGTTCAAAATTTCAGGAAACATTCAACATTTTACAAAATATTTCTAATTTTCAGAATTTAAGCCAAATATTTTTCGTGAATAAAGAATATTTCAGAACTACATAAACTCACTTGGGTAAGACTCCCAAATATGTATTTGAGGTTTCGAGAAACTTTTGACTTTAAATTCGAAATTTGTAGGAATTTTAAAATTTTTTTGTACTCTCAAACTTTTAAGTTTAACTTCTGTACAATTTTTAAAATCCCGAATTTTCAGAATTTGGTCATATTTTTGTAATATTTTAAAAATTTAAATATTCCAAATATTATAACACAGAACCCCAAAATATTTAAAAAAAATTAAATTTGATCATTTTGTTAGCTTCAAAGTTACATGTTTAGTGTTTAGAATTTACGCCAAATAAGACATCCCAGAACACAATGGAAATTTGAATCTAGTAGAAATTTAAAAATACAATTTTTAAAATATTTTTCAAATTTTTAGTAAATTTAGATTTTTTTGAATTTTAGAAATTTAAAATTGTTGGAATTTAACTACAATACAATATAATTAATTCCTTATTGAGGAATTCTAATGATCTAATATTCAACAAATTTAAATTCAGAACTATTGATAGCCATACCCATAAGATGAATTATAAAATTTATTTAAATTTTAAAATAATTCTCATATGTGCCCAATAAATAAAAATATTCATTAATTTCAAACTTGATGAGGATGACTTGATTTCTTTTATTTATAATTATTTATTATGAAATCAAAATTTTATTCCCAATATTTTTAAATTTAGCAAATTAAATTTTTCAAAATTTGAAAATCCAAATACAAAACGGAACAACCTCCATTCAAAATTTAAAATTCAATAAAAACTTGAATTAAGTTTTTACAAATTCGTCTTGCTTTGCACCAAAGTCTAAATAAAATAACTGAATACATATATAAATTTCGATGTTAATTTTAAATTAAAATGTCAAATTCCGGATTCGAAAATTTCGAAATTGTTAAAGTTTGATAAAATTTTTTTGGTAAAACACTAGAAATTCAGAAATTTTAAAAATTTAATAATATTTGAGATTTCGAGAAGAATTTCAGAATTTTGATGAAAGAACAAAATTTTTTCATAGTACATACTAAATTCAATTTCGAAATATGTAATTAGATATACGTTTCGTTATATTTTAACAAAAATAAACAATTTATTAACTTCTGTTAAATTTTCAAAATTTTAAAAGTATTTTAAAAATTTGAGATTTCTGTATATTTCAGAACTTATTTTTAAATTTACTTATTTTAAAAAATTATAAAATTCGTTAAAATTTTCGGAATTGTGATTATCTTTTTACAATATTTTGGAAATTTCCTACGTCAGAATGTTTCAGAATTTCAAATCAAATTTTGATACGAAACCCTAAAATATTTAGAATTTTTGCAAAATTGAATTATTTTTTTTAAATACAAAGTTCAAAAAATAAAATTTAGGCCAAATATTTTTCAGGAATTTGAAAATTTAGAATAACTTAGTAAACCTTCCAAATTTTTAGAAATCCTTGAGATTTCGAGAAAATTTTGATTTTAATTTCGAAATTTGATCGAATTCTAGAATTTTGATGAAAGTACAGAGTGTTTTCAAAGAATAAAATTCCGATTAATAAAAATTTTGTTTTAAAAACAAAATAAAAAATTTGGATTAATTTCTGTAAAATTTTCAAAATTCAGTATTTTCAGAAATTCTTGTAATACTTTAAAAATTATTTGGAACTTTGAAATTTGTTAAAATTCAATTATTTTAATAACTTCAACGTGCTAAGCGAGATTTAGAAAAATCTTCGGGATTCCATAATACTTTTTCGATTTTTTGAATTGCAATATTTTGGAAATACAGAATATATTTTGCGAAATTTCAAAAATTGGAGTATTTCAAAAATTGATAAAACTTATAGGATTTCTCTCCTATTTATTTCCAGTACGGCCTTATTAAAATGAAATACGTGCAATATTTTATTGTATTAAAATAAATTTTATTATAATTTTGTACACAAATAATTTATTAAATTTTTAATTTATTTAATTATTTATTTATTTAATTCTTTATTTATTTAATTATTTATTGGTTTAATTATATATTTTCACCACCGTTTTTCACACATGTACGTTTTTGTAAAATCTCAAAATCGCAATGGACGCAAAATGTTTGTTGTTTTGTTTTGGTTGTGACGTCGCCTTCGTGTTCGTTTTTGTTGAGGGAACACATGCGCCGGCGACGGTCGACATTGCACTTATGTTAAGTGTTGCATCACCGCATTGTTATTGCGTGGTGATGTTGTTAGATGGCAACATGCTTTACTATAAATGTTTTATAGTAGTGGTTCGGCTATTAGATAGTGGTGGTTGGATAGATGGATATGTGATGGGGTTAGTGAACGCTTCATTCAAATAAGTTGGTTTATATTTGAATTTCACTAATTATTTTGTTTGTGGCAGTATCGAATATCGGTGAGTTGAATATTCGAGCTGCTACAAACTCCTAAATATTTAGAGTTTCTTAAAATTTCATTTATTCAGCGTTTTTTAAATTCCAAAATCAACAGAATTGTTGAAGATTTCAAGTAAACGAATATGTCAACAAATTCAAATAAATCTGTAAATTATATTTCGGTTAGAAAAATTGGATATTCCGAAACATGTGCAGTTGTCAAAACTCGTTAACTATTATGTTTTCAATATTAGTTTTTTAAAAAAATTTCAAATAAATAATAATTTAAAAAATTTTGAAGTTTGAAATTTAATTTTAAAAAATTTAAATTTAATCGAGATTTTTCGAAATTTTTTTTTTAATCGAAAATTCAATAAAGATCGATTTAAATGTTTACAAAATCAACTTGAGGCAAACAAAGTTTAAAGTTTAAAATAAATAAATTTATATGTTTGATTTTAATTTTAAATTTAATTAAAATGTGAAATTTCGAAATTGTTACAGTTTGATATTATTTTCTGAGTCAAAATTTAACTGAATTTAATTATTTCATTGAACATTTGGAAATCGTTCAACATTCCATAAAATTTGTATAAATTTCAGAATTTAGGAATTTAAAAATTTAATTAACTTCTGTATAACTGCTAAAATCCAGAATTTTCAGAACCTGATCATATTTTTTGTAATATTAAAAAAATTTAAGTATTCCAAATATTATAATACAAACCCGAAAATATTTAGAATTAGTTAAATTTGAGTATTTTGTTAGCTTTTAAGTTCAAAATTTCGGTATTGATTTTTATCAATTTCAGAAATTGATAAAACTACCAAATATTTAGAGGTTCTTAAAAATTGATAATATTTGCGATATTTAAATTTTATAATCAACAGAATTAATTCAACAAAGTCAATTTTCAATACAAAATTTATTCATGCATCGTTAGCAAAAATTGTTCATTCCAGTACACATGGAATTGTCTAAATTCGTTAATTATTATTTTTTTATATGTTGCAATGGAAATTAAAAATTATTGGATTTTAACAACAATTTAATAAATGAATGCCTTATTAAGGAAACCGAATGATTTAAAATTCAACAAATTTAAATTCGAACTGTAAATATGCATGCCCATAAAACGGATTGAAAAATTTGTTTAAATTTTAATATAATTCTATGTGTGTTCAATTCCAAAATTCCATAAACCAGAATATTCATAACTTTTCAACTTGATGAGGATAACTCGAATCCTTAAATTTATTATATGTGATCAAAATTATAATTCCAAAATGTTTAAATTTATCAAAAATGATATAAATAATTTTTCAAAATTCAACAAAATTTTTTTAATTTTTAATTACTTCTCTAAAATTCGATTATAATTTCAAAATTTGTATTGGAAATTTAAACTTTTATACTTGCGAACTGTACAAAAACTTTCAAATCAAAACACATAATTATCAATTCAGAATATACTTTAAATTCTAACTATAAAATTAAAGTTGTTTAAAATCTAAAATCAATAAAAACTCGAATTAAGTTTTTACACATTCAACTTGCTTAGGCACCGAAGTTTAAAGTTAAAATATAAAAATTTATAAGTTTCGGTTTTAATTTTAAACAAAAAAGTGTGATAAAAATTTCTGAATCTATAAATATTTAAGCATTTTATTGAAAATTTGAAAATCATTCAAAATTCCATAAAATTTGTATAAATTTCAGTATTCAGGTCATATTTGTTTTAAGGAATTAAACAATTTAGAATATTTCGGAACTTGGTAAAATTCCGAAATAATTGAAAATTTTTAAAACATGATAAAATTTGAATTTCGACAAACTTTTGAGTTTAATTTCAAAATTTGTGCTATTTTGAAATTCTAAAGTTTTGATGAAAGTACAGAACGTTTTCAAAGAATAAAATCCCAATTAATTAAATATTTTTTTCTTATTTTAATATAAAAAAAATAATAAATTGAGATTAATTTCTAAAAAAAATTTCAAAATTTAGAATTTTGTCATAATTTTTATCTTATTTTGAAAATTTAAGTATTCCGAATTTTTCAGAACTTCGGAGATTAATTCAAAAGATGTTGAAATTTCAGAATTTAGGCCAAATATTTTTTCCGAAATTTGAAAATTGAAAGTATTTTAGAAATTGATAAAACTTCAAAATATTTAGAGATTCTTAAAATTTGAGTATTTTAAATTTTTTAATCAACAGAATTTTTAAATTCAATTAAACGAATATGTCAACAAATCCAGGTGCAATTTTAAACTATATTTCGTTTAGCAAAAATTGGACCATTCTAAATTATTATTATTTCAATATTAATTCAAATGTGCACCTTGTAGAAATTCAAAACTAAAATGTTTAAATTGATTTAATTTTTTTTTAGAAAATTTAGAAAATTTAATATTATTGGAATTTAACTGCAATAATAAAATAATCCCTAATTAAATTCCAGTCCGTTAAATTCCAGTCAGTTAAATTCGATTGTAAATGTTTTATAATAGTTAAATAGTTTATAATTGCAAAAACTAAAATATTCTTAACTTTCCAGCTTGATGAGGAAAACTCGAATTCTCAAATTTATATGTGATCAAAATTTGTATTAAAACATTTTAAAATTAACACTAATAATACAAAATACAAAATTTAAGTTGTTCAAAATTTAAAATTCAATAATGCTCGAATTAAATTTTTACAAATTCGACTTGCTCAGCACCAAATTTTAAAGTCTAAAACGAATAAGTTTATAAGTTTCGATTTTAATTTTAAATTAAAATGTGAAATTCCGGATTAAAAAATTTCGAAATTGTTAAAGTTGGATACAATTTTCTGATTTAAAGTTAAAATGAAACTTTAAATCAGAAAATCTGAAAATTTAATTATTTCATTGAAAATTTGAAAATCGTTCAAAATTCTATAAAGTTTGTTTACATTTCAGAATTGAGGTCACATTTTTTGTTTTAAGGAATTTAAAATTTTAGAATATTTCAAAATTTAGTAAAACTTCAAAATATTCAAAAATTCTTAAAACTCGATAATATGTGAGATTTCAAGAAAATGTTGATGAAAGTACAACATTTTTTCATAGTACTAAATTCAAATACGAAATAATTTTTTGCTTTAAAAAAAATCAACTGATGTTAAATTTTCAAAGTTTGATTATAAAACTTCATATTTTGTTCATATTTTTTGTAATATTTTAAAAATTTGAGTATTCCAAATATTATAATACAAATCCGCTAAATAATTTTAGAATTTGTTAAATTTGAGCATTTTGTTAGCGTCAAAGTTCTATATTTTGGAAAACATTCAATACTCCACAAAATATGTTTAATTTTCAGAGTTTACGCCAAGTATTTTTACAGAAATTGATAAAACTTCAAAATATAAAGAGATTCTAAAAATTTGTTAATATTTTAATTTTTTAAATTTTTAATCAACAGAATTTTTTAAATTCAATTATATGAATATGTCAACAAATTCGAATAATTCGGAAGTCATAATTGTGAAAATTCGTTAGTTGTTATTTTTTCAATGTTAATTCAAATTTGGATCTTGAAATTCAAAAATAAAATTTTTAAAATGATTTTAATTTTTTTTAGAAAATTTAGAAAATTTTTAACTTTGAAAATTTAATATTATTGGAATTTAACTACAATATAATAAATTTATCCCTTATTAAGGAATTCGAATGATTTAAAATTCAATAAATTTAAATTCAGAATTGTGAATTTACCTGTTTTACAATTTTAAAATAATTCTAATATATGTCCAATTCCAATCTTCCATAAACCAAAATATTCCTTAATTTCAAGATTGAGGAGGATAACTCGAATTTTCAAACAAAATTTTATGTGAACAAAATTTTAATTCCAAAATTTTAAAATTAGCACAAATAATTTTCCAAAATCCAAATACAAAATTTAAGTTGTTCAAAATTTAAAATTCAATAAACGTAGAATTAAATTTTTATAAATTTGACTTGCTTTGCACCAAAGTTTAAACTCTTAATAAATGTAAAAGTTTCCATTTTAATTTTAAATTTAAATGTCAAATTCGGTATTCAAAAATTTCGAAATTGTTAAAGTTTTATTTCAGAATTTGGTAAAACATCAAAATATTCTGAAATTCTTAAAATTTAATAATATTTGAGATTTCGAGAAACTTTTGAATTTATTTTCAAAATTTAATAAATTTCTAGAATTTTGATGAAATTAGAGAATTTTATCATAGTACCAAATTCAAATTCGAAATAATTGTTTGCTCTAAATTATCAGAATTTCGTCATATTTTTTGTATAATTTTAATAATTTGAGTATTCAAAATATTTCAGAACTTCGTGACATTTGTTCAAGTGTAGTTATTTTAAATAACTTTAAGGTGCAAAGCGAGATTTGGAAATATGTTCGGCATCTAAACTAGATTTAAAACTAGATTTTTGAAAATTCAGAAAATTTAACAATTTTAAATCAGATTTTGATTCGAATCCCAAAATAATTAGAATTTGTTAAATTTGAGCATTTTGTTAGCGGGAAAGTTCCAAATTTCAAAAAACATTGAATATTTAACGAAATATGTTTACTTTTCAGAATTTAGGCCAAATATTTTTACAGAAATTTGAAAATTTCGAGTATTTCAAAAATTGTTAAAACTATTAACTTAAAATTTGATAATATTTGAGTTTTTTAAATTGTATAATCAGTAGAATTTTTTAAACTTCAACTAAACGAATATGTCAACAAACTCGGATTCAACAAATTCCAGAACGCATACGGCATTTTCAAAACCCGATTTTTTTTTTTTTTTCGATGTTATAGTGAGAATTCGCACCTTGTGGGAATTTGAGCACAACAGGGATTTAAACTTGTAATTTATTTATGGCCCGTAACCAAAAACCATGTAACTGCAAGCGAGGTAGATATTTTATCAGCGCTTCTTTTTTTTTCTCTGGGTATGTGGGTGTGTGATGCTACAAATGTATCTATATTTTTTATTTAACTTAAAAGCTTTTAGGCATACATATTTTTTTTTACATACATAAAAAACATAAAAAAAATTTGTTGTCCTTGCGTACACATAACTGTAGCATATTATACATAAGAAAAGTATTTGGCAACAAAAAAAAAAGAAATACAAATACAAATCGTGAAGAAATGTCTCTCTTGAAATCAATTCGTTCGTTCTATTATGTAAGGATATCTATATGTGTATATACGGATGCGACGAATACTTTACGTACGTTGTCTATTAATATTCATCAAACATGAGATGAAAATGAAATAGATTTTTCTTATATGGTGCTGTTGTTGTTGATGGTGCCTTTAATAGAAAATAATACCGTTTGTTATTGACGTTTTTGACACAATTTTTTCTGGCATCCAGAATGTGTGTGTGTGTGTGTATAGTATATATGAATGTACATATATATATAGAGTACGTACGGATGATGTGCGAAAATATTGAATTTTGCTTTTAGGGAAAACGTAAAAAACTGTGGTGTTTGATTACACCCCCTTTATGGGAAATCTATATCTAATATTATTTAAATATTTGGGAAGATACACAAAAAAAAACTTTGCCATTTGTCTTTCTTTATTGAAATCCTTTTTTGTTGTTGGTTTTGTGTGTTGCTAAATCTCCAAAATCTATTTAGTCAATTTTAAATTAATTAATCTTTATTAAGCTTTTTAATACAACAACAAAACCGCACAAAACTTTACGCACAAAAAAAAGTTGTTAGATTGACACAATGATGGAAACGTGCCTAATCATAATTTGTGTGTTTGTATATGTGTGTGTGTGTGCTTGTTTGTTTGGCTGTGTATTTTTAGAGAGGCGGAACAATATCTACATAGATTAGAAAAAATCTTAATAAATTTGAATAATAAAAAAAGTCGATTAGATATGTGTACGTGTATACATAGAACTCCCGCACATAATTAGTCTGTGTACCAAAATTTTCTTAATTAATTTTCTTTGTTTTTGTATTTTCATGGTTCAGCCAACAAAAAAAAAACCTAAAAGCTTCTTGTGTTTTTTTTTGTTCCGGAAAATCCTTCCACAATTTCGATAGATTAAATTGTCAAAAATTAAACGAGAAGGAAAATCATTTATTTCGGGGTTTTTCCTATACACATACATACATACATATATAGGAGCAGCTAAATTTGACAACTTTCAGTCTATATGTATATATGCTGATGTAGGTTTAATCGTTGTTTATATAAATAGATACGAAAAGAAAAGCACAAAATGTTTTTCCTTATCATCAGCAACGTGATAACGGATAATATAAGAATAAAGGAAACGCGATTTTCAGTTGGGTGTACAGCAACATGCACCAAACTGAACGATAATTTTAGACGGTACTGAAATAATTATAATTTTCAAGTTTTATTCAACATTTAGTCAAACTGGAGGTCAAATTTAGTTTTTTTCCGGTTGGTACACGCTGTATAAAAATAAACCCTGGCACTTTTATTCATCAATCTGTTAAGGTGCTATTTTCAAAAAAAAAGTTAAAGGCAGTGACAATCTTTCATCGCAGACCTTATCAAATTTTAGAAATGAATTTATGTATAGGCCATTCAGTAAACACGCTCATTCTAGTAGGTGGTGATCATTTAAGAGGGAATTTGATTCATGAGTAGCTAGAATCATTGATACATTTATCTAGGCTCGCCTAAAGTTGTCGGAAATCGTACCAGAGTCCAGTTTGATTTCAACTCTGGTCGAGTAGCTAATAGATATTTTGATTTAATTTGTTAACAATATTATGTCGCGGTTTCTGATTAATTCGTCTTGGATTGCAATTTTCCACTATTGTGCTGGTCTCCAAGTTTTTTATTTTCTAAATGTTTAAAGTTCAAAATTTTTGAAAGGATTTAAAGAGAATCCGCTTTGCCTCGGATGAGTTTTTTTACACCATTGAAGCTGTCTCATGATTTGACCCTCTAAAAATGGTCACAAGGCTAAAAAATCCATCATATACTATTTTATAAATATTTAATTTATACAGTTGGTTGTTCCAAAATTTTTGACAGTCGGCTCATCCGCATCCCGGCCTTTCCGCCACATATATAGCTGCTATAAAAATACTCGTCCCAGACTTGTTTGATTAGTAATTGGTTCCTGTAATAGTCGATTGGTCTGTCTTAAAAATGAACGAATTAATCATCTGACGTATTTGTGGAATGAACAGTCTCGATGTCGTCAGAGGGTTGTATGTGATTTGTTTGAGTTTCGACAAATTCACGTGGAGTGTTTCTATCTGTCAACTCGTTTGTGTTGAATACCTTCGTATTGTTTATGACCGGCATTCTGCTTAGAGCATGCTACTACGTTTGTTTTGCTCTACCTGTAAACTATGTCGTAATCGTAATTTTCCACTTCTAGCCTCCATCGTAGTATTTTGGAATTTTTTCCGAAGATTTCATGAAGGTAAAAGGCTTATGGTCGGTTACTAGTGGGAACTTATTACCGTACGGGTAAAATTGGTACTTCTTCTTTCTCATTTGTGGCATATTTGGTTTCGGTAGTGTTGAGTGTTCATAATGCGAACGCAATTGGTTTATCGTTATCATTCTGTATCTGTGATAACACGTCTTTTCCAGGCTTTGGAAACATTGTAATTCCCATTTTCGAATCAAACATCCACATCTGGGTAGTGGATATAGGTTAACTTTTATTAATCTTTAATTAGTTTAAAGTTGGCGGCTTTCATTTGCACCAGAGTTCAATTGGATCTAAAATCTAGTGAGGACCTCTAGAGTGAATAGCAGATGTCTTTAACTAAAGGGTGTTTTTTTACAGAGTTACACAAGTTTAAATCATAATAAAACAAAGAAATATGTTTTTAATATCAATGCAATAGGCTTTATTGGATAGACAATTTTATGACATTAATGTTTAAATATGATGTTGGCCCTGTGGCCGCCATGGCTGGCGCGTACAAGGCGCAATCTAAAACACCAATTTTCACAAACATTTCGCAGCATTTGCGGCCGTATTTCGCCAATAACTCTTCGAATGTTGATTTCCAGGTGTTCAATTGACACTGGTTTATCGACGTAGACAAGTGACTTAACATAATCCCAAAGAAAATAATCCAATTGCGTTAAATCACACGATCTTGGTGGCCAATTAATTGGACCATTATACGAAATTATTTTTTCATCAAAAATTTCTTTGAGTAAATTAATTGTAGCGCGCGCTGTGTGGCATGTGACTCCGTTCTGTTGGAACGGAAATAATCTTGCTGACATGTGGTCAGCAAGATTATTGCCAGCTAATCGAGGTACGAAAAAATTTCTAATCATATCCTTATAACGCCCACTATTGACAGTAACATTATGACCATCATCATTTTTGAAGACATATGGACAAATGACTCCGCCAGCCCATAAAGCGCTACAAACAGTAATATTCTGTGGATGTAATAGTGTTTCGACAAAAGCTTGTGGATTATCTTCACTACAAATGCGACAATTCTGCTTGTTTACGTACTCATTCAACATATAATGGGCTTCAACGGAGCCCATTCGCCGAGTGATGATTCGATGGTCGTTTGGCTTTAATTCCTGCACAAGTTGAATCTTGAAAGCTTTTAAGCCAAGATCCTATTGTAAAA
The DNA here is from genome assembly GCA_951394425.1 of Tipula unca. NCBI lineage: Eukaryota > Metazoa > Arthropoda > Insecta > Diptera > Tipulidae > Tipula > Tipula unca. Next base: position 14,588,038 of record OX596381.1, on the reverse strand, counting down.
CCTTCCATAAAGTCGAAGGACACAACCCCAGTTACTGAGAACGGCAACAAATTGATTGGTTTGCATCTTCTTCAATGTTTTCCTGTACAGCGACTATACAGCTTAAGAGTAAACGTGGTCCAAAAAGGATCTATTGTTATTCGAATAAGCCGCCCTGAAGGACGATTATGAATATCATAAAATAGACGAAGTGGACGATAAGTTTGACGAACAGAACCATTATTTTGATAAAAAAATTCAACAATTTGCAAGCTTTGCTCTGATGTAAGTCTATCCATTATGAAATGTCAAACCAAACTAAACAAAAAGCAACTATCACCTGTTAAATGGGTTGTCAAATAAAGCACTGTTGCCAACTCAAAGTTGTGAACCTCTAAAAAAACACCCTTTAGTTAGTGTAAAGTTGGCGGCATTCATTCGCACCAGAGTCATGTTGGACCTCTACTCTAGTCGAGTGAATAGCAGATATAATCCTCCGTTGGTCCTGTTTTATTCATCTTGAATTGTCATTTTCACCTATTGTGCTCGCTTTCATTTTTTTATTCTATAAATGTTTGAAGTTGGTTATACGTTTTGAAAGTATAGAGTCTCCCAAAGTGAAGTTTCTCAGGCTTTTGCGTTATTAGTGTTTTTACCACTTTGAAAATATTCCGGGATTTCATCTCAGAAAAACTAAGAACTACCTTTGACCCAAGCGTGAACAATTTCAGAGTTTTCTACAGTTGACTCGTTACAATCTCTTCTTATCATATATAAAGAATACAGTTGGTATAAAAAAAACTCACGTTTTTATCACGTAAACAAAATTATAAAATAGAAGAAAAATTCATTTGATCAAAGTTTTGGTCAGCCCGAAAATTTCTCCTGTATTCCTAAATAATATTCCGGTGAAAAATTGATAGGCCGGCTAAATCTTTGCTCAACAATTTTTTTTGACGTAGGTTAGGTTAAGTTATACTAGGGTTGGGCCATCCTAATGGACTAGCACATACACAAATTGGTCCGTAGCTATACCACATTGAGTTTTCTCTTCCTTGCTTATTCAACCATCCTGGAGCTTTCTCAGAAGCCTTGAAAATCCCTGACTTCGATTTTACTAAGATCCGTCAAGTCATTAAGATGGGGAATTCCCATAAATTTCATTCTGCTGTATGCTAGACGAGGACAGGCTTCTTGCTCCTCCTCCTCGTCAACGCAGCTACGACAGAAACATTCTAGTCGGCTCGCATGGACTTCTATGAGACAGTGTCCCATTATAGCTCTCATGACCTTCCCAATATGGTGCCGCTGCAGCGACATCAGCTGGCCGGATCTGAACCGGTGAAGTCTAGGCCAGAATTGCCTGGTTATTACACACGAACTGGCGTTAGACCATCATTCGTCCGTTTCTTCTATTGCTTCTACTTGAAGTAGCTGTTTACAGGTAGCAAGTATCTTGAAATGCAGCCTGTTTTGTGATATACGGAGTGTTAAACCCTGATAGGCACGCTCATCTGCCTCTACATTCCCTACAATATTAAAGCGTTTTAATAGCAGTCACATATATTTTGCGATTACTTTTGAGTTACCTAGGCTTGCTCACAGTGTTACTCACAGCGGATAAATTTTTTTACATTGTGTTGTCAGAGCTAGTTTTCAATTTTCCCGTAATGAAACCCTGTGGTAACTTATTCAATGATGTGTTTTTTGCATTATTTCATTCATCACGTTCGATTGATGGACACATGAGTACCAATGCAACTTTCTCCTTTCGTGTCCGCAGCTGTATTAATCTGCCTGTACTAAAGCGTGATTTTTTGCGATTTTCATTGAAACTTTCATGGGGCTCGTTCATCTGCAACTCAGTATTCCTAGTTTCTAAATTTGTCCTTTTTTGTAAAACTTTATTTTAGAATTTCTGGTTTCAAATTGCTTATCCGCAAAATAAGTTAAAATTTGATAGGATATGTGAAGCTTCTAAGAAATACGTAAAATTTTGTATAGTATAGGCCAATTAGATTATAAACAAAGGATTAAATCTGGTATACATAAACCTACACACCCCCAAATAAAATTTCCACCAAAAAGTCATTTTTATACTTGAATTGACCATAAATCTCTTGCTGACTAAAACTTATAATATAAATTTCTTTCCGATTTACGTGTGTGCGTCTATATGTTTGTGTCTATATGCTTCCGAAAGCTATATCCAATTTATATAAAAATATACGTACAAGAAAAACTTTCATTTCTTCTTCTTACTGCTAAGATTGAGGTACCCCGTTTTATAAAATAAAAAAAAATCGCTATACCAAACAACAAAAAACCATATGATCGAATTGGGCAAAACAATTTATCAAAACCAATTCGAGAAAAAACTTTGTGTAAAAAACAACGGAAAAACGGAAAAACGGAAAAAATCTATATAAATTTTCACAAGAAAAGTTTTATCGAAGATGACAGCCCAGGTAAAAATAACTCTGGTTGGATTTTTTATTTTTGTTCTGGTGCGGAATATTTCATTCCGATTCTAACTTTTTTTTTTCATGTGTGTGTGTGTGTGTGTGTGTGTGTGTGTGTGTTTGTTCCTTACATATGGACATAAAAATCGATAGGATGAAATTCTGGTTTTATCATTTATGGTATAAACGTATATGTATGTATATGTAGGTACATAGAGAGTTTTTTGTGTCCGTGGGATATTTAGATTATCGGTTGTACGAGGCTGTCTAAAAAAATAAAACAAATTTCTGGAAATGTCTTTTGCATGGTAATTTTGCGGTGGATTATATACATTTTGCAAACTATATCTCTATATATACGATAGAATACATATCTGCCTACCTGCCCAAATCACTTTATTATACGGAAACTTTAGTAAATTTCTACCTCATGACCATATACCTGTCCATACTATGACGGTATACCATCCATACATTTTCAGTTTTTAGACACATTTTGTATACCTTTCGCAGTCAAATAACCCGCACTCGTTCAATTCCAAGATTCACCAATGTTATTGGTGGAGGTCGCAGCTCCCCCAACTTGTGCCAAAACAATCTATCACATCACTACAATAATATTTTTAAAAAATTATTAAATTTAATCATTACCAAATTTTAATGAACTTTTCCAAGTGTTCACATGGTAAAACACACGAAAAATGGTTGTGCATCAGTGCTAGACCATTTTTTGTGTGTTTTATTATGTGAGTGCCCCTGTGGTCGGGGGGTACACATATTTCGTAAACCCAAATTGAACGAACATGTTTCCCAAGAATATCACCACAGTATCGTTTGCTTGTCGTAGGAGGCGACTATACGGTTGGATCGCTGGGCTGACGACCCGCATCCGTAAAAAAATAAGCTGTTTATAAAGTCAACAAAAGTTAAAATGGATACCGCCAAAACAAGACCGGACCCCCGCTCAAGAGTACCCGGACACGAAATTTAAGATCGGCTCTTCAAGAAACTCGCTGGCCAAAAAGTGGAGACCATGTGTCCCAGGGCTATAAGTTGCTCTACAGTGGAGATGACCTCGGAAATCTCGGAGCTGGATTTCTTCTTGGGCCGCAGGTAAAGAACGCTGGTTTGAATTTCCAAGCAGTCAATAGCCGACTGTGTAAGCTTCGCTTGCGCATGAAGTTGGTCAACCTGTCGATAATTTGTGTACATGCGCCCACAGAAGTCAGCCAGCCCCAAGATAAAGACACATTTTACAATGACTTGGACGATCTGATGGGATCGATACCCGAACACGATGTTAGAATGGTAATTGGGGATTTTAATGCTAGAGCTGGCAGAAATCAGACCGACTTGTGTGAAAACATAGGTCCGTACTCCCGACACGAAACTGCGACCGATAATGATGAGAGAATGATGTACTTTGCGGTTGGTCATGATCTTAGAGTAGCAAGCACATTCTTCCCTCACAAACACATGCATCTAGAGACATGGACACATCCTCGCGGAACTTCCCGCACCCAAATTGAACATGTGTTAGTTTCTAAAGGACGGCCTCAGGTTGTGCAGGATGTGAGAACTTATCGGTCAGCAACCAAATTCGCAGGCAGCGATCATCATTTGGTCGCTGCAAAGCTACGATGGAAGTTTTCGTACAAGTCTGGGAACACAGCGAAACGCATGGTACGTTTCGACTGTGAAGGTCTGATAAATGAAGATCAAAAGAAACGATATCAGGATCTTGTCAGCGACAACATTGATGAAGCTAATTACCAGTCTGACTGCGTGAACTCTGTCTGGGAGGTACTGAAAACTGCTCAACAGACTTTAGGTATAGTGAAAGTCAGACCCAAGAATGATTGGTTTGATGACGAGTGTCGTCTTGCAGTTGAGCAACAAAATATAGCCCATAATGAAGTGCAACAACGTCTCACAATTGCGAGGAAAAACAAGGCTGCTCTTGCAAGAAGGGCAGCTAAGCGGATTTGTATAGACGAAAGAAGCGAGAATGGTGGACGTTTTTCGATTAAGAATGGCACCCAGGCTGTGCCTATATCCAATTCTAAGCCGTCGTGCTATTTCTGTGTGTCAGTATATGTTTAGTATGCTTTGCCAGGTTCGAGACCTGTTTCCATCCCTGCCGCGTGGAGGCGCATACTTTTCTACTATTGCTTATGCTTGGTTAAAAAATTTACTTGGATATAGAAGTATATCCAGCGTAAGTTAGATTCAATTATTTAAAAATCTTTAGGAGGTTGCTCCTATTTTAGATATGTCGTCCGGTTCCGACTTCTCAATTAATACACAACACAATAATTTATTTTATTTGATATAATAACTTTTATTATATTTAAAATAATAATAAACAGTATTAAAGGCCATTACTGGCCCCTTACTGAGTCAACAACCCGGCTCCAACGGTTTCGATCTTGAGCATGGTCTTCATACTGTCTAAGACAATCTGAAGAGGCCAAGTCGTTCTCTACATCGTGGAGCCATCGTCGCCTGCAACGACCTCTCCGCCTACCATATGGTGGCTCTCCTTTCAGAGATCGCTGCACAATTCGTTCCGGATCAGCACGCAGAACGTGACCGAGCCAGCGTACTCGCTGATATCTAACTTCATGTACAATATCGGGGATCTTCATCAGATCTCTGATCTCGAAATTGTACAGAGCTCGGTATGTACCATCTATTTCGCGTTTAGGGCCGTAAATCACACGCATGATTCTTCTCTCAAATGTAAGGAGCCATCTCTCGTATTCATCCGTCAGCGCCCAACTTTCACATCCAAACATAACAACGGGCCTGATCAACGCTTTGTAAAGCTTCAGCTTCACGGCACTTGATAAGTGTTTAGATTTTAGCAGTGGCCTTAGAGGATACAGAGAACGACTGCCAGCTGCCAGCCGCATTTTAATATCCTCACCCACACTATTATCGTGAGTGATAAGAGAACCCAAATATTTGAACCTCCTCACTCCCTCAAACGTGTGGTGGCCACTACTAAAATCTGGTGTGCCACTGTCCCTAAAACCTGAGATCAGGTATTTCGTTTTGGACTCATTGATCTGAAGTCCAACAGAAGCTGAAAACTCTACAAGCGGATCAAGTATTTCTTTCACTCCGTTGCTATTCAGTCCAATCACGCATATGTCATCTGCATATGCAAGCACCTGATTGGACTGGCGATATAAGATGTTACGCTGCGGTGTTTCAGTTTTACGAAAGATGTACTCCAACATGAGATTAAAGAGTATCGGGGACAGAGCATCTCCCTGCCGAACACCAGAGTTAACTACAAAACTTGTCGATAGCCTGTTCTCAACTTTAACACAGCATTGAGACTGCGTCACTGTCATCCTACATAGTCGTACCAGTTTTGTTGGCATTCCTAGGTATTCCAGGGCAGACCATAGACTCTCTCGATTGATCGAGTCATAGGCCTGCCGGAAATCCAGGAACACCTGATGTACGGGGATGGATGTCTCATAATATTTAGATAGAATCATCCGCAGCGAAAAGACCTGATCGGTGACTGATCGATTCGGACGAAATCCTCCTTGATAGTAACCAACGAAGCCCTCCGCCAGAGGAGTGATTCTATCCAATACAATGTATGACAGTGACTTGTAAGCTGTGCAAAGGAGAGCTATACCGCGATAATTCTCACACTTCAAGCGGTCTCCCTTCTTGAAGATGGGGCATATCGCGGCCACTTTCCATTCGTCAGGCATAACTTCGGTTCGCCATACTAATCGAATAAAGTCGAAAAGACAGTTCAACAAAGTATCCCCTCCGAATATCAAGAGCTCCGAATTAATGCAGTCCACTCCAGGTGCACGGTTTCGTTTCAATCTCTGCATGGCTTTAGTGAATTCCTCATGGGATGGCTCCTCAGTGCAAATCTCCGCAGTCTGTATTAGAGGTGGCTCAACAACAGTCTGTGACGCATGATGGACATCAAGCAGGTCAGTAAAGTGTCCACTCCATGCGTCAAGTACTGCGTCGATGTTGACACAGAGGTTTCCATCCCGGTCCCGAATGGCGGTTGACGTAGGCCTGAAAGTATGGTTCAGTCCAGTAATTCCTTTAAAGAGATTACGAGAACTGCGCTCATTACTGAGTTGTTGTACTTTCAGAACCTCGGCCTTCCACCATTCTCGCTTCTTCCGTCTACAAATCCGCTTAGCTGCCCTTCTTGCAAGAGCAGCCTTGTTTTTCCTCGCGATTGTGAGACGTTGTTGCACTTCATTATGGGCTATATTTTGTTGCTCAACTGCAAGACGACACTCGTCATCAAACCAATCATTCTTGGGTCTGACTTTCACTATACCTAAAGTCTGTTGAGCAGCACTGACAACCGAAGTTTTCAATACTCCCCAGACAGAGTTCACGCAGTCAGACTGGTAATTAGCTTCATTAATGTTGTCGCTGACAAGATCCTGATATCGTTTCTTTTGATCTTCATTTATCAGACCTTCACAGTCGAAACGTACCATGCGTTTCGCTGTGTTCCCAGACTTGTACGAAAACTTCCATCGTAGCTTTGCAGCGACCAAATGATGATCGCTGCCTACGTATTTGGTTGCTGACCGATAAGTTCTCACATCCTGCACAACCTGAGCCCGTCCTTTAGAAACTAGCACATGGTCAATTTGGCTGCGGGAAGTTCCACGAGGATGTGTCCATGTCTCAAGATTTATGTGTTTGTGAGGGAAGAATGTGCTTGCTACTCTAAGATCATGAGCAACCGCAAAGTACATCATTCTCTCACCATTATCGGTCGCAGTTTCGTGTCGGGAGTACGGACCTATGTTTTCACACAAGTCGGTCTGATTTCTGCCAGCTCTAGCATTAAAGTCCCCAATTACCATTCTAACATCGTGTTCGGGTATAGATCCCATCAGATCGTCCAAGTCATTGTAAAATGAGTCTTTATCTTGGGGCTGGCTGACCTCTGTGGGCGCATGTACACAAATTATCGACAGGTTAGCTAACTTCATGCGCAAGCGAAGCTTACACAATCGGTTATTAACTGCTTGGAAATCCAAAACAGCCTTCTTTACCTGCGGCCCAAGAAGAAATCCAGCTCCAAGATTTCCGAGGTCATCTCCACTGTAGAACAACGTATAGCCCTGGGACACATGGTCTCCACTTTTAGGCCAGCGAGTTTCTTGAAGAGCAACGAGTTCCAGCCGATACTCCTTCATGCACGTGATTAGGCCCTCTAACGCTCCTGGTTTCCTTAGTGATTGCACGTTCCACGTGCCGATCCTAAATCTCGTGTCCGGGTACTTGAGCGGGGGTCCGGTGTTGTTTTGGCGGTATCCATTTTTCTTTTTGTTGACTTTATAAACACTATATTTTTTTACGGATGCGGGTCGTCAGCCCAGCGATCCAACCGTTTAGTCGCCTCCTACGACAAGCAAAGGATACTGTGGTGGTATTCTTGGGAAACATGTTCGTGCAATTTTGATTTACGAGACATGTGAGTGCCCCCCGACCACAGGGGTTTATTATATTTAATTATTTATTTATTTAATTTATTTATTTATTTAATTATTTATTTATTTAATAATTTATTTATTTAATTTTAATATATTTATTTTCACCACACAGAATATATTTAAACGCGTTGCACTTGCACCCAAAAACAAGTTAGAAAAAATGGAGATGGCTGACTTGTTGTCAGTCGCGTGTTGCATTTTTGCTTGTTTGTTTTATTGTGTGACGTCGCCTTCGTGTCCAAAATACATGTCGTATTTTGGAGAGGGAACAGATGCGCCGGCGACGGTCAATACTGCACTTATGTGTTAGTATTGCATCACCGAACATTGTTGTTCGTGGTGATGTTGTTAGATGGCGACACGCTTTACTAAAAATGTTTTATAGTAATGGTTCGGCTATTGGATATGTGATGGGGTTAGTGAACGCTTAATTCAAATAAGTTGATTTATATTTGAATTTCACTAATTGTTTTGTTTGTGGCAGAATCGAATATCGGTGAGTCGAATATTCGAGCTGCTACAAATCTTTAGGTTTGCAACCTAGTGTCATTACTTTTAAAACTCCTTATAACTAGAATAAAATTTTCGGGCTATGCCGTTGTCATTGTTGTTTGAAACCTTAAAACGAATCTTCGATCTTTAGCCTGCCTTCCACAAAGCACAGTGTCACAGAATCTTTTAAGTTGTGCGATATTTGCAGGCATCATCAGCACTAGCTTACTTGCCGGCCATTCTGCGTTAGTTGCATCAATCATGTTTGTAAAGAATGTGCTCATCTGTCTCAGCAGCTTGTCCACATTCACACATAGATAGGCGCATCTCTAATCTACCTTCGATACTCGGTAAGTAACTAAAGGTAGTTCTGCCTTTTTCAGATTGCCTCCATCTGTCTTGCCAAATTTCAATGGATTCTTTACGAATTTCTTTTTTGAGGGATGTCTTGTTCGATAGGTCACTTGGTGTGCCTTGCCACTGCATACTGCCATAAATGAACCCCTGTTTTTACCTCAGTTTGTACTTACTTAACCTTTCGTTAAGTACTATGTCCATGGGAATCACACCGGGCATTACAGCCACGGCATCCGCCGAAACCGTACGGTATGCCTTCGTTATCCTAAGAAGAATTGACCTTTGAGCGCTATTTTCTGCCCCCTTTTCACGTGAGTAGTGACGCCAAGTCTTTCGTCGAAGTCGACTCCCAACCATTTTACAGAGTTCACCATTTTTATCCTTTCGGTTTCGACACACACCAAGGGTGGTCTCCTTATGTCGAGTGAACCTTTCAATTGGATCATCACTGTTTTGGTGGAAGATAACTCCATCTTATATATATCACACTACTTAACCATACTGTCAATGCCGTGCTGAGCAGCCTCCTGAATTGCCTGTCTAGAATTTCCAGCAAAGATCATAACTTTATCTTCTGCGAATGCTACTTCTTGGATCTCGTCATGCATGCTACTGTTGAACACCAAATTCCAGAGATGCGGACCCAAAATGGAGCCTTGTGGACAACCTTTGTTTACATTCTTAGAGAGTGTGCCATGGTTAGATATTACAGTTGCGGTTCAATCAGAGAAGTAACTGTACAATAAGGAGTAAAGAGTCGCTGGGCAACTCATCTGCTTCAACTCCCTCATTATACTTGGCCACCACAGATTATCAAAAGTACCAGATACGTCTAGGAATACACCAACGGCGTACTTGTTGCTCGATCCTTTAACTATGTTGACAATCTCAAGCATAGCGTCCTCTGTGGATCGTCCTCTTCTGAAACCGAACTGCTTCTCACTATATCTACCGCTACTCTGAAAAATGTTCATCAGCTTGCCAGTAACCAATTTCTCAAGTAATTTACCAAAGACTGGCAGCAACATGATCGGTCGATAAGCTTTAGGGTCGGTCGGATCTCGATCGCCGCCCTTCCTTATAATTATGACTTTACCATTTTTCCAAGCTTTAGGAAAAACTCCTTTATTCAGACAAGCATGCATGAGATCAGTAATGCTAGGTCCTATAATAGGCCAAGCTCTTTGGACCACATCGACCTCAACATTGTAAAGGCCGGGTGCTTGGCCTCTTTTCATTGACATTATGGCGGATGTGGTATCATCATTGCTGAAGGAAACCTCCGCGCCATTGGTTGGTGTGATTAGACCTGCAGCTCGAATCAACCTTTGAGCATTTGTGTCACTTTCAACACTATCATCGGGTAGCAAAACATTTAGCAGATATTTAGTAGTGTCCTCCCAACACGTAATTGTTTGGCCACCACTGCCAATTAGAGTACCAAGTACCTCTAGAGTTTTAAGCTTTCCAGCACTATATTTGTATACGAAACCCCATGGTTTTGTGTTACCATGTTCCGTTATGAATTTTTCCAAGCTTTTACGGCTTGTTTCATTTATGTTTCGTATGTATTCATTACGGTGTACGGCATAATTAAGCTTTTTTGCTCAAACGAATTTGCGATTTCGTTTCTCTTTGGTAAAACTTCTTCAGTTTGTGAACCATAACTCTCTTCTTTGAGAGTTCAGGCGTCCACCAGGACAGTTTCATTTTGGCAGCACGTTTACGTGGTATGATTTTATTGCAGGCACTTATGAGTGAGACCGTGATATTATTCTCAACTCTATTTATATCTTCTTGAGATGAAATGCTAAGTTTTGCTTTCTGACATTGCCATATTGTCTCCAATGTGCTATGGATTTTATCCCAATTTGTGTTTTTAAGAGCGTATCGTGGAATTTTGTCAGCACCTCTTACCTCATTAAGTAAGGCTGATTCGTTCAATTTAAATGAAATGGCTCTGTGATCACTAGAAGTCCAGTTTTCTTTAACTGACTAGTTAGAAACTCTTCTCAACAGTCACCCTGTGATTAAGGTTAAGTCAATATTCGATTCCCCATTGTGCATATATGTACTTGGCAGTCCTACTACATATAGCAAGTAGAGGCCGCTCCTTGTCAGAAACTCTTCAACGATAGAACCTCTATCATTGGTTTCCCTGCCATGCCACCTGGTTCTGAAAGTACAACAACTCAGTAATGAGCGCAGTTCACGTACTTTCTTTAAAGGAATTACTGGGGTGCATCATACTTTCAGTCCTACGTCAACCGCCATTCGGGACCGGAATGGAAACCTCTGTGTCAACATCGACGCAGTACTTGACGCATGGAATGGACACTTTACTGACCTGCTTGATGTTCACCATGCGTCACAGACTCTTGTTAAGCCACCGTACAACTGCGGAGGTTTGCACAGAGGAGCCATCCCATGAGGAATTCACTAAGATCATGCAGAGATTGAAACGAAACCGCTCACCTGGGGTGGACTGCATGGACTCCGATGCTCTTGATATTTGGAAGGGATACATTGTGGGACTGTTTTTTTTACCTTATTCGAATAGTAAGGCGAACCGAAGTAATTCCTGACGAATGGAAAATGACGAATGGCCGCGATATGCCCCATATTCAATATGGGAGACCGCTCGAAGTGTGAGAATTATCATGGTATAGCTCTTCTTTGCACAGCATTCAAGTTACTATATAATCCGTTATATTGGATAGAATCACTCCTTTAACGGTGGACTTTGCTGGTGATTATCAAGGAGGATTTCGTCTGAATCGATCAGTCATTGATCAGGTCTTTTCGCTGCGGATGATTCTATCTAAATATTATGAGACATCCATCCCGGTACATCAGGTGTTCCTGGATTACCGGCAGGCCTATGACTCGATCAATGGAATACCTTGGAATGCCAACAAAACTGGTACGACTGTGTAGGATGACAGTGACGCAGTCTCACTGCAGTGTTCAAGTTGAGAACAGGCTATCGATTATTTTTGCAGTTAACTCGGGTGTTCGGCAGAGAGATGCTCTGTCCCCGATACTCTTTAATCTCATGTTGGAGTACATCTTTCGTAGAACTGGAACACCTCAACGCAACATCTTATATCGCCAGTCCTATCAGATGCATGCATATTCAGATGACATATGCGTGATTGGACTGAATATCAACGGAGTATACTTGATCCGCTTGTAGAGTTTTCAGCTTCAGTTGGACATCAGAGCAGTTCTACGTGCTGTTCCGGAACGAATTGTGCAGCGATCTTTGAAAGGAGAGCCACCATATGGTAGGCGCGGAGGTCGTTGCATGCACGATGGCTCCACGATGTAGAGAACGATGTGGCCTCTTCAGATTGTCTTATAGACAGTAGGAAGACCATGCGCAGGATCGAAACTGTTGGAGCCAAATTGTTGACTCAGTTTAGGGTAAGTTTTGGGCCTAGCTACTTCAACAATTAATACAATAAAGGACAACGCAGAGATAAAATTGTATCAAGTGTAAAAAGGGTAACACCCCTAACCGCAAAAAATGTGTAAAGACAAAGAAGTGAGATTATGGAGGAGATGGAACGGCTGCTTAGTGTGTGGATAGACCATAAAACTAACAGAAACGTACCACTAAGCACGATTGTAAAACAAGAGAAAGCTAAGCATCATCATGCTGATTTGGTTATCAAACATGGTGAATCATCTCGTGCGCAGCCGTTTTTAGGTAGCAAAGGATGGTTTAACCGATTCAAGAAGTGGCATTCTTTGCATAATATAAAAGCTGTAGGGGAAGTGGCTAGTGCAGATGTCGAGGAAGCGAAAGCGTATCCAGAAGAATTTTTAAAAATTATGTAGACCGGTAGATACATGTCACAACAGGTGTACAATGTCGACGAGACGGGGCTTTTTTGGGAGCGAATGCCCGCAAAGACTTTTATCTCTAAAGAAATCACCTTCAGGTTTCAAGGCAGCAAAAGATCGAATTACAGTTTTGATAGGAGGAAACGCTGATGGTGATCATAAATTAATTTCATTTATCATTCGGAAAATCCACGGGCCTTCAAAGGAATAAATAAGTCACCAGCTTGGAATCACTTGGCGCTCAATCAAAAATGGCTGGATGACAACACGCATTTTTGAAGAATGGCTAAATAATGATTTCTTAAATTCAATTTCGAAATTTAAAATATTTCAAACAAAGCTTTATTAATCGTTGACAATGCCCCCAGCCAAAAACAAACTAACGTTTCGGAAAACATAAAAGTGGTATTTCTACCCCCAAATACAACACAATTACTGCAGCCAATATGAACCACTGTGTTATTGCTAATTATAAGGTCTACTACCTTCGTCGAATTTTCAAAAAACTAATTGAGTCTATTGATGGGTTGAACCAACCCTCAATTAAGGAATTTTGGAAAGAAATCAATATTGAGGATGCAGTAGATGATATTATAAAATCATGGGCAGAGGGTAAAGCATGCCACTTTGAATGGCGTGTGGATGAAATTATGGCCCGAGTGTACGGATAAATTTCAATTTGCTGGTGCCTTACATGACATCACATTGGAAATTCAAAATGAAATCGTCGCCATTGCCCATGAAGCTGGAATTGAGTGAAGTAGACACCGCAGATATATTGGAATGTGCTGATGAAGACATTCCCAATGAAGAATTGTAAATGCTAGTAAAAGAAACCACCGATGTGCGACAGACGGAGAACTCTACTCAGCAGGAAATGAAAATGGAAAATTTTTCTGAGAATGATCCGTCTACAGAAAGAAGCCTTAAAGTATCGAGAAAAATTGAAAATTCCCTTCTGTGCTACAAGGAATTGTACCGAGAGTCTATGAAACCAGCAAAATAAACCTCTCTAGACTGTTATTTTTCCAAAATAATTGAAACATCTACTGATGAAGATCGTCCTGATGGAAATTATAGCGACATCTCCGGTAAACTATCGACCAGCTCAGAAGACCTCACCACCTACATTTAATAATTTAAGAGTAATAAAATTAAAACTGAATTAATGATTTGTAATAATTTATTTTATTTATTGAAATTTATTCATGACTTTTGTGTTTCTACGGTTTCCTTACTTTATAAAATTAAGTTTCGTATAACGCAGTTTGAAAACCTTGTATCTCCCCATTATTCGTGTGCATCTATAGTAAAATTGGGTTCTTTTACGGGTATTTTTACTAGCTGGAACACATCTATCACTTTCCAATGGGATCTCATAGTAGGTATAATAGCGGTTTCGTTTAACGGATTTTCGATTTACGAACAGTTTATGAGGAACGCATCCTGTCCGTAAAGCGGGGCATTACTGTATATAGTAATGAAGATGCTCATTAACCAAAAAAAAACAAAAAACTTATCTAAAATGACATCACTTGAATCTTGAATCTCAGTTCATCGTCATTATACATATACACCGCATGCTGTAAGTAGGTTACTCAAACTTATGATGTTTTTTTGTTGCTTTATTCCTCTGTAAACAATTTCCCTATTTTCTTAATTTTTCAACAACATAACAATAAAAATAATGGTCAAAACCGAATCAAGTTGGTATTTTTCATCTTATTTCCATCTTATGTATATATACAACAAACATATACATACATATATACAATGTCCTTGTTTACGTTTTACAATTGCACAAGAAATAACCAATTCAACCCGAAACCGTAAGCATAGTAAGCATCCAACAATAATCATCATCTCGTTGTGAATTTTATGTATCGTATTATATTTCCGGTATACGTACATGTATTTACCCATAGCATGAGCATCACCCATTCGTCCTCGTCGTATATTTCTGTATATATGTATGTAGGTACTATTGTGTTGTAGTTGGACTTTTTTATTTTTTTAATGAAGCCACAATTTCAAAAACGACAAAAAAAATTCTGTTTGCTTAACATTTTCTTGTTTGTGGTATTATATTCTTGAGTTTTTCTCTGCATACAAAAATTAAGTAACAAATGAAAAACGAGAGGAATGACATTCACAGGATAAAATTTAATAAAAATAATAATTGTTGCAATTGAAAATTAACTTCGTTTTGAAAATTAAATTTTCCTTGGAAAATATATATACAAATAATTACTATTCTTAAGACGAATATGTGTGTATGTATAGGAAGATAAAATGCGGTTAACCAGAAAGTTAACAAAAAAAAAATTGTGCTTCTCATTGAAAATGATGATAAAGATAATGATGTCCAAAAACTGAAAAGGTAGATGTATCATTTTCGTCTTGTATATTATGTTCGGAAAATAATGTCTAACTTTTCAACATTCATAAAACTACTTTAGAACAATGATGATAGGTTTTCCGTACATACATACAAAACCATAACATGGAAAATTTTATAAATTTTCCTATAGAGCATGTATGTATATATATGTATCCAAATGTTGTGTAATCATTTTATTTTTTCTATATGTACGTACGTACACATATATACATACACATTCACTTGGGAAAACACCGTCATATATTTTCTCAATTTCCATGTAAATAAAATGGAAAATGTTGGTACATATATTTATATATATAGAAAGCATCTTTTTCCCGCTATGTATCAACACAGCAAATAATTCTTACGGTTGTATGGAGATGAATGTGTATATGGTGAAAAATCCTTTGTGACGAATTATTTGATATACCCACAAACTACTCCTACACACTCTCGTACCTATATCATCTATTTATTTAGTTCACTTTTTGTTTTTCTAGTTTTCCGATTTATTTTTGTTTCTGGTTCAAGAGAAACATGTTATCATTTGGGACAGATGGAAAATTAGAAAATTTGCTATAAAAATTTTGTCGTGTTTGATTTTTATTGATTTATGATTTGTGTTGTTGTTGTTGTTGCGCAAATTTTGATTATCGATATTGAATTGCGAAGAGCAATTTTGTCTCGAGGATACACGTTTCATGATGTGAAGTGGAAACAAGTTTTTTTTTCTATCGTCAAACTGAATTATATATAAATATAATTAATTTGGGGTGGTACCTGTTGCGCTTATAATGATGATGATACTATATGTATATGCGGGCTAATGTTTATTTGATATATGCGGTAATTTTATTGAAGTCAAGTGATTGGGTGCGGAAAGTTAAAGTCAATCATTTTAATTTATTATGTTGTGAATTCATTTGGTATTTGGCATTATATAAATTAGGGTAGCGTCTTCGGAAACAAGGTAAAAACTGCTTCCCTACAAAATTCTTCATATTGTGAAGCACAAATAATTTAGCTAATCTCTGTATGAACTTTATTAATCATCGTCATTTAAAATTTTATTCAATTTTGTTGTTTTCTCTTTGATTTAGAACATGAGGTCTGGTATTGTCTTACTGGAAGCAATGTAATTCTTTTCGGAACACTCAACCTCCAGTCAAATGTTTGGATCCGGCTTTGTAGTGTTCATACGTGACTCAATTTTCTTTACACGTAACTGGATTTTAAGAGAACCACCACGGCTGAATTTGTGCAGAAGCCAGCTCTGAAATGTTCATCAGGCAATACTATTTTCAACCCATCCCAGGATTTTAAAAATAATCCCAAAATTTGATATCATCATTTTAAAAATTTGCAAACGATGTGTTAGCTTAAACATTCTTTTCGTAAAAAGTAATTGGCACAATAAGCTCAGAAATTCGTAAGAATATGGCCCCATACATAAAATTAGGAGTTGAACTACTGGTCCTCAAGAACCTTGATCACAGGAACAAGTTTCCTTTGTTTTGGACCTCATTTAAATCGTTGAACACCAGCCGTATGTTATAATTGGCGAAATGGGGTCATATGTGTATGGCCCCATATAAGAAATACGGATTTCAATTAATGGTTCTACTCTACAGCCGAGTTTTTGAGGCTTTAAATTCAGCTATTCAGGGATACAAGGTTTTTTTTTCATGGTTCCGACCATTGAGAGATT
The DNA here is from genome assembly GCA_951394425.1 of Tipula unca. Taxonomy (NCBI): domain Eukaryota; kingdom Metazoa; phylum Arthropoda; class Insecta; order Diptera; family Tipulidae; genus Tipula; species Tipula unca. The sequence goes on along the minus strand of OX596381.1, from coordinate 14,571,298 downwards.
CCAACTAAGAAGTTCTTTCGCCAGAAAAATCGATGTAAAAAATTGTCCCTTTACCACTTGTTCGCCTTGGTTTATATCCTGAGTGTTTCCGATTTTACCGGTATAAATCTGTCCGTTCAACGGATACGCTGTGTCCGAATCGCATGCCCCCATATTTTTATGCCATATTTTGATGGTTTGGACGGAATGTACTGCGTAAACTTGGTACGCCCTCTAAATGGGAACAATTGCTCCTCAACTGTTATGCTGATGTTCGGTTGAAAATTAGTTTTTAGATTGGCGATTAGCATATAAAAAATATCACTGATGGGCGCCGCTTTATCGGTTTCTTTATCGGCACAAAGAAATTTTTTTTTCAGAGTTGATTTACAGGTTCATAGTTGGATCTGTATTTTCCGAAGATAATTCGCAGAACGATTTAAAATAAAATGCGCCAGTGCACAGTTATATTTTGTAAAAGGGCGATTCAGTTAAACCGCCAGAAGAAACTAAAGAATCATTGAAAGGATGTGTCCATGTCTCATTACATGTATCTGTTGGTGAGGGAAGAATGTGCTTGCTACTCTAAGATCATCAGCAATTGCAAAGTACATCATTTTCTCACCATTATCGGTCGCAGTTTCGTATCGGGTGTACGGACCTATGTTTTCACACAAGTCGGTCTAATTTCTCCCAGCTCTAGCATTAAAATCCCCAATTACCATTCTCCAACGCTCCTGGTTTTCTAAGTGACTGCACGTTCCACGTGCCGATCCTTAATCTCGTATCCGGGTACTTGAGCGGGGATCCGGTGTTTTTTCCCCTGACCACAGGGGCCAAATAAACAGAAACCTCCTTTTTAATTTTCTTTCGCGGGCTAAACATTTTTCTTGATAATTAAGGCTTCTGTTCGAAAAACATTAAAATGAACCTGTTTTGTTACAATTTTGCATTAATCTTCATTTAAAAGAGCAAAATAATAGATGTAACTAAAAATGTAAGGTTCCGTCCCGAAACTAAACCGGAACAAAAAGAATTTCCTAAAACCGGCGGAAGAAACATCTTTGGGGACTGAATCCAAAACTAGAACGATTAAAAATCAGTTCCATGCTTTAGAGTACTGTAACTACAGCTTAATCAGGCCAACATTTTACTGCTGAATCGTGTCAACGAACTAGAGACAAAATACTCACTATTTTTGGTAAGATATATAGGTTTTGACCTATTAACCTGTTTCAAATCCAATTTCAGGTACCTTTGGTCATCCATCAAAACATATTCCCAACATTTTGTCAAAACTTGGTACTAAAACACCGACACACACGGCAAATTTAGCGGGCAACTTCTGGTTATATGAACGATTTATGGCTTTTTAATAACTCGGTAATTCTTATAGCCTTGTTGAACTGTAATTCGTCTTAGCATGGAATTTTATGGTACGGTTATAATCAGAGATTGGATTATTTTTAACCAAAAACGGTCGACGAAATTAATCAAAATGGAAAATGCTTATCTAATTGTACTTCAAAAACTTTTATTTTGTTCACCACTGACACCACTGACTAAATGTTATTCTTAATAAAATTTAATTAATATTTAAAATAAAAAAATTCTCGACACTATACTCACATAGTAAATCACACGAAATTTTGTCTTGAATCAGCGCTAGACAATTCTCCGTGTATTTTACTATGTGAGGTCTTGGCAAGTTCGATACAATTTTGGTCTCCAGAATTTTTATTATTTTTTACTCCATAGATAACTCAACTACTATTTCCGAAAAAAATTAAGTAAATTAATTAAAAATTAGGTATAATCAGCCATTGAATGACTCCCACCGCAGACGGAAAACCATAAAATTTGAGGTGTTATACTACAAATCGGACGGTTTTATATCGTTTGGGGACCGATATTTGGTTAGGTGAATTGACAATACCGTACGGTGCATTCAATGTATCGTTCGAGATTGACTGTGGTTTGTCTCTAATTCAGACAATAAATTGCTTGCGTATGCGGCGTCTTACCTTGTATGGTCGTATGAAGTTTTTAATCCAGATTTGACATTGCCTTATCGACGGTACGCCGTTGAATGTACCCGATGTTAGCCGAGGAGTTTACTTTTAATTTTTGGCAGGATAAATGGCTGTTTCATTATTAATTTGCAACAACCTTATCGGTACTTTGAAAATGCTGGATATACATGTTAAATTGACTAATATAATCCAAGTGGCGTGATTGCCTTGGATTACGTTTAGTTTTAGACTGAATTGCTCGTTGAATGCAGAGTATTTGTTTTCGGCATCTTATAGAGTTACTTCTAACCGAATCTAGTTCAAAAGTTATGACCCTCTGTCAGACTATAGACAGACGAACAATGAGTGTAACCGAAAGTCCCAGGTTTGATAGTTTGGGATTCGAGGGTCTCGGGTTGAATTCCCGATGGTGAAATTAACGTTGTGTGTTTTTAATGTCTGAAAAAAATTCTTTTAAATTGTTACCAACCCCTAATAATCAAAATCACTCGCTTTAAAGGATATTGGTAAAATCCAAAATCTTCCAAATGTCGATAATCCAAATTAAAATTTAATATTCAGAAATTTATAAATTTGGAATTTCAAAATATTTATTATTTTCAGAATTCTGAATGTTATGCGTAATTCGCGCGAAGTTTATTCTAAAATTACAAAATCAACAATTACGATAGACTTAGGACAAAGTTCACACGACTCTCCAAAACCGTAAAGTTTGTCCTAACACTAAATAAATTTGAATGGTATAGCGAGAATAGTTTACATTGACGTGTCGACCACCTGTAGACAACGTCAACAACGTAGACATCGTCAATAAAGTCGACAATTCCTAGAGTGGTTTTGTCAATATTAGTTCTGAACTAAAGGGTGACCAAATTTCTTTAGGAACAATGCGGTTTTTTTGATAGTTTTATAGAATGTCCGTCAATGCATTTAAATCACTTGTATAACGATATATAGCGTTATATAGAGTAGGGCCCTCTTTATAATGGTGGAACGGTATAGAACAGCTCGCAGATAAATCGAAAAAAACGGCTCACAAAAATTCAGGCAAAAAGGTTATAACTTTCATTAAAAATAATCCGGAGAACTTATTGGCCAACTGGCCCAGGAAAAATTCCTGACCTGATCGATTTTGTTTATAACCAAAAGTATTTCTGGGCTCTGCTTATTTGACCATCGCCGCTTGTTCATATGCGCTTACACAATAATTGATAAAATTTTACTAATGGTTAGTTCAATTGTAAAGGTGGTTATAGCGTTTGAAATTTCGTACGAGTTTTCATTTAATTTCCATCATTTTGGTCAAAAAACACGATACAAAGGTCAACCTTACCAAGTACTTACCTAATAAAACACACTACAAAATTTATTGAACTGCCCAAGATAATTTTTCGTGTATTTTACTATGTGAGGGCTTGGAAATGTTAACTAAAATTTGGTATCGGCAATTTTTTTTTTAAATTATAGAAAATCATGGTACATTCCCAGCCTCAGTTGAAACAACAAATTTTGTAAATTTTATGATTTTTATTTAAACGTGACTTGAATTAATACAAATATAGTTATAATATTATCAGTTGTTATCACAAACTTTTATAGAATTTTACTAAAAGAAATTACGATGCTAACTGCACGCATACTAGAAACATTGGTGTGACAAAAATACATCAAAATGCGATAAATCATTTGGAAATCAAGTGCGAGTTGTGATCTGCAATTGCAACTGCAGCATATTTCAAAAATAATATTTTATGGTGGAATTCAGTTTGTTTTTACCTAATGAATGAATTCCAGCATCATCATTAAATATGAATATGTTGCGTTCAATACCTAAAATGTACAATTAATTCAATGGTCGCTGGTTAGTACTGCATACACAAATTATATTTACTTACGCTCTTAGCGGTTTCCACATTTAATTTAGCAAAACCACCAACATTCAGCTCGGGGGAATTTTGTGCTCGTAATATCATTAAAGTTACAAGCTATTGGTGGCGGACTGGTAACAAATACCATTTCATGTCATAAATAAGCTCCATAACCTTTTCGTTCTGAAATATTCACCAAAATATAATTTGCTACTTTTCCTATCTCGTAAATGTCACATAAAACTAACTTACTTGAACGGTTACAACGGTTCCCAAAATGCAATACTCTAGAAGTTGGAATATTCCAGCCAATACCAAAAAGGGTCCAATAATCCAGTTGCTCCATAGCGTCAAAAATAGGGATAATGTTAAACCAACTTCGCTCGTCACTATCTGTGCCAGGCAAAGTTGGGCATAACCACTATCTACCAATTCAACATACTCAATATATTCTTGATGTGCTTGAATACATTTATAAAGCTGAATTTGAATTTTCTGCAAGTCCTGAGGTTCGTTTTCCAGCAACTTATCCAAATCTGCCACACGAGATTTCAAAATGTCTTTATATCCAATTGAGTGCAGTACAAAATACATGAATGTAACGTCAGCAGCAATTATACCAGTGGGACCCGCAGTATTTATAAAAATATGATGAGCAATATTTATTGCGTATCCGATCGGTGTATGCCAATCAATAAACGGCAACTGAATTGGAAATATTGTAGTAAACACGTCATACTGTTCCACATGAAAATCGGTAATACCATGTAAGTCGTCGCTACGGCATAGTACGAACTGCATAACACCTCAAATAAGATAGCACTATAGTAAGAGATTTGTTTGAGAGCTGGTGCAATAACAGGATCCTCAACATATTTCAAATGTAAATCACGTATCACTTGAACAATTTTAAAATAATATGAGCTCAAAAAAAGTTTGGTGTACATTTTATGAAGTCCCTGTGGATGTAGTGTAAATTAGGAATAAATATTCAAAAAAATTTCTTAAATTACTCACATTGTAAACAACAATTACTAGGACAAAGGCTTCCAGTTTAACACTAAGCAGCTCGTCCGTAAATAGCATGTAGATGAAGGATAGAATCAAGATGTGTGTCGTAATAACCATAAACCAAATTCGACCACCCATGCGATAACCAGATACAAAAACATTCAGCCCTATAGTTATGAAAATTTTCTGTAGGATATTTACTACATATCGGTTGGCCTCCACATTTGTATTACAGCTCTTGACGCGATTATGTGGCAGTACCCTGTTTATAATATCCATCGTGACAAACTGCTTGACTCCGCGAATACACTCTTGTTAAATGTTTGGCGTGCTAACTATGAATAAAACCACTTTTGCAAATTAAAACGAATATAGTTTTATTGTTGAATTGTTGATCCAGAAGAAATATGTATTTATCGATTGAGTACTTATGTGTTATTCTATTAGGGAGGCATTAATTTTTAATTATGTAGTCTGTTCCATCTGAGATCGACACGGTTTTTTAAAAATCGTAATATTTTAACGAATTAAATAATTAATTGATTTAATTTATTGAAACGAGGATTTTTTTTTGTTGTTTGTATAAAAATATAATCGATAAGACGTCATAAATGCCAACTCAACATTATATACAATTTTAAACATTTTTAAGAGTTCATATACCAAATTACCAATATTAAAAAAATTAGGGTGTTATTTTTTGTTATTTGATTTATTATTTCAACATATTGTATATTTTGATGGACCATTGTTGAATGCTAATCCAAATCGATAATCCATGAATATTAAAAATGGTTAGTTTTCTGTTTTTTTTTAATTCTTAAAATTAAATTATCTTCATGTTAAAACAACGCCCCAATTTTTATCTTAATTAATATATATTTCTTGCATATTATAATTGACTAGGTAAGTAACAAGTGTTTTAGAAAATCGCTGTTATAACTTGAATAAAGGTCCTTGACAACGAAACTCAACAAATCCACGTATGTGAAGTTTTTGCTAAACATTTCCGAAATTGTTGTTCTGTGTATGTTGTATATTACCTGTATAAGACGGAACATTTTTTTTTTTTTTTTTTATTAATGCAGAAAAAAATAACTAGAGATTTTGTTATTGGGCCATAATTCATACGACATTTTTTCCTACATTAGTTGCAGGGATTAGCGTTTAAGCATTATCTTATTTTTATCGTCGACGTGTCGGCAAACCTGTAGATAACGTCAATAACATAGACAACGTCGATAATGAAGACAATTCCCAGAGTGGTTTTGTCAATTATTTCTAAACCAAAGGGTTACCATATTTCTTTATGTACAATGCGTTAATCGTGCTCAAATATCAAAATCCATTACAAAATTATTAAACTGACCCAAAACAACGATATATAGCGTTATATAGAGTGGGGCCGGGCCCTCTTTATAACGGTGGAGCGGTATAGAACAGCTCACAGAAAAGTCGGAAACGGCTCACATAAATCAGACAAAAAGGTTATAACTTTCAATAAATATAATTCGGGGAACTTTAACTATGACCGTCCCATAAAATTTTGCACACCCCACTCCATGGTAAAACGAATTCGAGTTCAGGAAGGCTATAAGTGCTACCAAATTATTAAAAAGCCAAATCGTTCAGATAACCAACACTTGTTCATGCATATAAAAACTTTCCTATTATTGAGGCAGGATTGTACTACCCACCAAGACATTCTATTAAAAACCAACAATTCTCCCAGTTCTTCATGCGTCTGGGATAAAGGTTCATAATAGGTGGTGACTTCAATGCGAAGAATACTCACTGAGGTTCTAGATTAACTACAACTAAAGGGAAAGATTTACTGATTGCCATTAAAGAAAATGGATGTGAATCCATTTCAACTTACTGGCCAACTTACCCAGGAAAAATACCTGACCCGATCTGTATTTCTGTACTCTGCTTATTTGACCATCGCCGTACATTTTCAATTTGTATGATGAAATTATATTTAAAAAAAACGTTAGCCCGCTTGAACTAACGTCCACTAATCAAACGCTTATTACTTACCACTGCCGTACAATTTCATTACTGATAAATCCATCTTGTATACTCACGGCTAGAAAATAATGAAAATCACATTCAAAAACTCGGTCGGATAGTTGGTTGCCTCGCCTTGATTGGTCACACAGTCAACGGATTTGCAACAATGGATTTCTCCAGCAATTTGGTTTTGAATCAAGTAATTCAGACTGCTCATCTCCAACGCATGGGACTAGTTAAGGATGATCTTTGTGACGATTGTATGGAGGAAGTGGACGACTGCCTACACTAACTTTCAGCTGTCCGGCCTTTGTCGAAGCTAGATCCCAAGTGTTCTCGTACGGATCTTTGAACGTAGATCAGTTATTATCCATCTCTTGGTTCAAACTTTTACAGTTTGCTAAGGCTGCAGTGCGCTTATGCGAGTTAGGATAGATCCTCAAATTTTGCACCCTGGGCCCATTGTGGCATTGAGTGCGGAACCTCTGTAGGTTCCAGCCGTTTTAATAAAATAAAAAAATAAAAATTCAGACTGTCTACATTTTTGTTCTTCGCTGCCAAAATCGCTCGTTCACCAGCCAATCGTGATTTACTCTTCCTTCAAGGTCATGAACATGACAGGAATTTAACCATTGCTAAGCGCCAACAATTGTTTAGAAAAATCAGCAGGTGATGAGTCGATCTGTAACACGACTCTCATGTTCGTGTTCAACTGCAACTACTTCACATAGCGCCACAAACTCAACGATTTCAGACATGCATTGACGAAAAACGCCGGCCAGCAGAACATCGCTCCACCAAAACGGCTTGGGTCATACTTCGTAAATCCTTCATACGCTTCCAATGATCGTTTGTGTGCCATTGTGCACTCGTCCCAGATGATGATTTTGTGTGAATATTCATCGGCAACTTAAATGGGGCTGCAATTCCCGGTGATGCAACATCCAACGCTATTTGAGATCTCAAACGAATTGTGGCCAAAAGCAATGAAATCCTTAAGGTTTCGCCTGTTCCACCGGGAACATCGAGGAAGAATATTCGGGCGTTTCCTTCATCAACTGCCTTCATCAATGCGTCGTACACGATCTTTTGCTGTGTATTCAAAAGCGGGACATTCTTTCATACTATTTGACTCATTGAATCCCAATCGTATACACTTATGATCATCGGAAGTCATTGTCTCCAAAGCAGTTTTAAACAAACGAACTAGCGCATTGTGTTCATGGAAAAGGCATTGAAATTCTCCGATTATCTCTCGTTTTAACGCATTGAAAAACGCAAGACGATAACTTAATTCAAATTCCAAATTTCCAACGAAATAAATCTTCGGTTCTTCATTCGTTGGTGGCATGAACGCTCCGCTTCGATAATAAATTTGGCCTTGAATTTTTAAAGAAGAGATAAATTTTTGAATATGATGATTACAATCGTTCAATATTATCGAAGTGATGAACACGTGGTGACGTCATTACCTTACAGGTCGGATTTTTTGGGGACACAAGGGCTTTTTCCAAAATAAATGAAATTGAACATGTGTCATCCGTGACAACGCTTTTCATTGAAGTCATTAATTCTGATTGATAAATGAGCTTTTAAAAAAAATGATTCTCCGATTCTCCGATAAACGGGAAAGCCCTTTATAAAAATCTGTGTCAGCAGAAAAAAATTCTGAACTTTTCGACAACAATTGATCAAAAAATGTGATTGTCATTTGACGAAACGAATTCAAATTCTTTAATGTTCAGTTCGGATTGGGAGAGCGTGGAAAAATGTAAAACATGATTTTTGGATCAAGCTCTAGGAATATGGTTAACTGGAACTGCGGTCGTCCTGGATACAACCCCGTTTAATTTTCAATTCAAAATCTCTGTAGATGTCACGATCTGTAGTTCTTTGTCCAACTGCAAGACCTTCTCATTTAGATTGGGCTCGTATATCAGTGTCTGAATAAATTATACTGCACATCTTGCCAAGAAGTCATTCAATACAATCGAAAATGCTTTCTTTTCAATTTATTCTTAAATGCCTTTTGCTAATTTGCTAAAGTCTTAGAGAGGCTCGTGGTTGTCTGGAAAATAACCTAATTTCGCGTCATCAAGGCGCAGACCTATGATAAAAAATTTACATAACTGATTTTTAAAGAATAGGTATATGACGTTGCCTTTAACCATTGCATTCGTACAATTGTTTTTGATCACATGACTGCGGAGTATTTTTTGTTTCATACGCCATTAATTATGTGTCCAAGAACTTTTTATTGAAAGAAGAATTGGTCGACCCTTCGAATTGGACATCGTTCAATTTCTAAACTTTCACAAATGCATACTCAGCTCTTAGATTTGGTAGTTAATGCACTATTGGTGTCGTCCAGACGATCGTTCACAATCACAAGGTCATCAAACAATTTTTCTGCATTCTTTTGATTACCGAAATCATTAAAACATAACGTAATAAATTAGAGATTTTTGATTTAGAAAAGGATACGGTCCTTGACCATACTCAAATTAGAGATGTTCATCAGCGGTCGAACCATGACAGAAGCGATTCAAATGTTTAAATTGAGTTCTGAGAGCACTAAATATTTCATAATTTACGCAACGGATGGATTCAATTTATATTTTGTATGAGCTTTAGATTTCCGATATAATATTAAGCCACAATCCAAACTACCAATTTTATATCGATCTCAATTAATATAGTCCAGAAACTCATTTACAGCATCATAGCCGGCCTCTTTAAAGTTGAAAGTCTAGAATTAAAGTTTACGTTAACATTAACACAATTACCAAATACTAATTGGATGTGCAGTGGTGTATGAAAACTACTCGAAGACTCACAAAGAATATGTAATGTAAGTCTACTGGTATGAACATCAGATCGAAGAAATTGCTGATCTGGTTTACGATATTGTGAATCTGTCTCAGTCCGAGTGAACACATTGGTCCATCACGAGGTCTGAGATTAAATCACCAATGAATGAGAGGAAGCCAGTTTACTATCGACAGGTCAAAACTGTTGTTGAAAAGTCACATTATCTTAGCTCAGATGATAGCATATTCTTTTAAATTTGATAATGGTTGGACTCCTAGATCAAGGTGCTGCCATACAATTTAAAAAAAATGGTTTAATAGGCAATAGTTCTTAGCCGATGTACACATTATAGGTTCCGGAGACTTCATCTTAATTGAAAAAAAATTTCTTTCTCATATAGGTTGCCATCTATGGAGCAGATTAACCAATTAAATAGTACAAATAAAATAGATAGTGGTCCGCCAATTGTCTCGATTCATCGCTTTCTCTCTCCAATCTTCCTATTGCTCTTAGATCTTGATCGACGTCGTTTCGCCAGCATAGTCTAGGAATTCCCCTAAGACGAACGCGGACTGGCTGTTGATGGAACGCTTGTTTTAATCATTGATTTGATGGGGATATTTCAACGTGGCTTAATCTCCTGATTTATTCGAATATAGTATTTGACATACATTAACAGGAACAAAAATGGATCGAATAACCTTTCTTTCATAATTAGATAATCTACCGTCGTTGCTGGTTGGTTTCTCTGGAATCCCTAGACATTATGCTATCGATTTACGCTATGATATGCCCGTTGAAAATCTATATGTAAAGTTGATGAATGGGTATGTTGTACTCCCAATATTTTTCCAAGATCATCCGTAGTGTGAAACATTGATTAGCGGTTGATCGGTAGGGATGAAAACCCCATTGGTAGTCACCGATGATATTTTTGGCGTGGAGGTGATTCTGGCAAGTACAACGTTTGCAAACACTTTGTAGGCGATGTATAACAGAGCTATGCTATGGTAATTTTCACATTTAAGACCGTGTCCTTTTTTATGCAGTGGACATATGAGTGCGGTTTACCATTCCTTAGGCAACTCTTCGAATTACTAAAACATAGAGGAGCAAGAGTTGCTCCTCTATGTTTTAGTAATTCTGCGAGGATTCCGTCTAAACCGGGGACCCTTTTTTAACCTACTACTAGCTGGGTCCGACTTCTGCACTATGGCATATGGCACAAATACCTTTTCACCTGGTGGAACAATGTCGCGGAGAGGAGGCCCTTCGTCGGTCCGGTTTATAGTAAATTTTAAAACTGGGTTTACCAAACCGAGAGAACATCATCCACGTTTGTTCTTTCCAAAACCGTCTCTTGAGTTTCCATTTTCCGCTTGGAAGCTGATGATTTCGATGCATGTTCTCATAAATTCGCGCTTCTTTTGACGAACTGTGGCTCTGTGAGCAGTTTCAGGAACTTTAACAACTTGCGTATACCGGGCACTGATTGGTCCTTCTCTGCAACCAAATTTTGCAAGACATTTTCGTGCAATTTCCGACCAATTGTCTTTGTTTTGGAAATAAATTTCCAATAAATCCCAACGTTGCTCAAGCCTAAATCGATTCATTTCGTACAGTGGAGATAATATACTGAATTTTGGGATATAATAGAATGACATAAGTATTGTCAGATTCGAAAAAACCGGTGGTTCAAATTGAAACCGATAGATGGCCCACACGTTACATATAAATAGTAATATTCCTATCGTTTATAGCTGCGATTTGAAAAAAAAAATAGAAAATTTTAGCAACGGCAATGGACTCTGCTTATTTGACCATCGCCGTACAATTTCAATACAACTCTATACCCATCTTTTATACTTGCCACTTTTACATGGAGAATATTGTTTAAGTTTTGAACAGAAGCTGAGTTGAACTTGACCAATTTGACATGAGAAATTAAATCAAAAAATGTTTGGCTCGATCGAGAATCGAACTTAAATTCATAAATCCAAAGTCACTGACTTTGACTACTGGACCACCGCCGCATATATATTTCATGCTATACAAATCTTTTATATCTGTCATTTGAATAGGAAATATTGAAAATTTTAGTAAAGACAATGAACTCTGCGTTTATTTCACCATCGCTATAATACATGCCACTACTTGAAAAATAAGTGTTTAACACAGAAGCTGTGTGTTGAATCAATTTAAATACAGAAGAAATTAAATTAAAATAATACCGTCGGTAATGGGAGTCGGGAACCTAGGTCCACGAATCCAAAGTCAATCCCTCTATCCACCATCGTATATATATATTTGATGTTATGCAAATCTTATACCTTCTAATTGAATTGAGAAACTTGGGGAAATTTTCTAACAGAAGCTGAGTTGAACGAAAAATGTCCCAACAGGTGTCAGGTGCAACATTAAATGCGTTGACATTTCAAGTAGTGCGTATTTCGAAGAAGTTAAAAATCTGACAAGCTATTCCTCCTTATGTTCTTAAAAATTATAAAACTTCCGTTCCAGTCAATGAGGCTTGATGCGATTTTCTAGGCGGGCCACAATGTTGACCACTGACCATACAAATTTTAAGTTAAGGTCAGTACATGAATAACGTCCAAATAAAAAATTTCCCGATACAAACTGAAAGTATAACAAATAGGTATAGCTGAGTTTAAGTTTCGATTAGGGCTAAAAAAAATTTAATTTAATTTCTTACAAATTAATTGGATTCACATCTATTTTCCTTAATAGTAATTCTTTTCCTTTTGTTGTATTTAATCTAGAACCCCAGTGAGTAATCTTCGCATTGATGTAACAACCTATCATGAACTTTTTTCCCAGTCGCTTGCTTCTCAGTATTGTTTGTTTTTAATAGAATGTCTTGGTAGAAAGTACAATCCTGCCACAATAATAGGAAAGTAGTTTGTTATCTGAACGATTTGGCTCGGTAGCACTTATAGCCTTCCTGAACTCAAATTCGTTTTACCATGGAGTGGGGTGTGCTAAATTTTATGGGACGATCATAGTTAAAGTTCCCCGAATTATTTTTATTGAAAGTTATAACCTTTGTGTCTGATTTTGTAAGCCGTTCTATACCGTTCCACCGTTATAAAGAGCGCCCCACTTTGTATAACGCTATATATCGTTGTTTTGGGTCAATTTAATAATTTTGTAATAGATAAACATGACGCTGAAGTAGAATTTGGAAACTCAAATTTGGATGCAGGTAATACAGGAAATAATGTCGTATCAATTATGGCCCATTGACAAAATCTCTATTTCTCTTATTTATTTCTGTAATTATAAATAATACTGAAAGAATAAAATAAATTAAGTTCCGTCTTATACAGGTAATTAACTACATACAGAGAACAACAATTTCGGAAATGTTTAGCAAAAACTTCACATACGTGGATTTGTTGAGTTTCGTTATCAAGGACTTTATTCAAGTTTAACAGCGATTTTCTAAAACACTTGTCATTAATCTAGTCAATTATAATATGCAAGAAATATATATTAATGAAGGTAAAAATTGGGGCGTTGTTTTAACATAATTTAATTTTAAGAATTAAAAAAAAACAGAATACTAACAATTTCTAATATTCATGGATTATCGATTTGGATTAGCATTCAACAATGGTCCAGCAAAATATACAATATGTTGAAATAATAAATCCAATAACAAAAAATAACACCCTGATTTTTTTAATATTGGTAATTTGGTATATGAACTCTTAAAAATGTTTAAAATTGTATATAATGTTGAGTTGGCATTTATGACGCTTTATCGATTACATTTTTATACAAACAACAAAAAAAAATCCTCGTTTCAATAAATTAAATCAATTAATTATTTAATTCGTTAAAATATTACGATTTTTAAAAAACCGTGTCGATCTCAGATGGAACAGACTACATAATTAAAAATTAATGCCTCCCTAATAGAATAACACATAAGTACTCAATCGATAAACACATATTTCTTCTGGATCAACAATAAAACTATATATTCGTTTTAATTTGCAAAAGTGGTTTTATTCATAGTTAACACGCCACGATGGATATTATAAACAGGGTTCTGCCACATAATCGCGTCAAGAACTGTTATACAAATGTGGAGGCCAACCGATATGTAGTAAATATCCTACAGAAAATTCTCATAACTATTGGGCTGAATGTTTTTGTACCTGGTTATCGCATGGGTGGTCGAATTTGGTTTATGATTATTACGACACACATCTTGATTCTATCCTTCATCTACATGTTATTTACGGACGAGCTGCTTAGTGTTAAACTGGAAGCTTTTATCCTAGTAATTGTTGTTTACAATGTGAGTAATTTAAGAATTTTTTTTAAATATTTATTCGTAATTTACACTTCATCCACAGGGACTTCATAAAATGTACACCAAACTTTTTTTGAGCTCATATTATTTTAAAATTGTTCAAGTGATACGTGATTTACATTTGAAATATGTTGATGATCCTGTAATTGCACCAGCTCTCAAACAAATCTCTTACTATAGTGCTATCTTATTTGAGGTGTTATGCAGTTCGTACTATGCCGCAGCGACGACGTACATGGTATTACCGATTTTCATGTGGAAACAATATGACGTGTTTACTACAATATTCCCAATTCAGTTGCCGTTTATTGATTGGCATACACCGATCGGATACGCAATAAATATTGCTCATCATATTTTTATAAATACTGCGGGTCCCACGGGTATAATTGCCGCTGACGTTATATTCATGTATTCTGTACTGCACTCAATTGGATATAAAGACATTTTGAAATCTCGTGTGGCAGTTTTGGATAAGTTGCTGGAAAACGAACCGCAAGACTTGCGAAAAATTCAGAGACAGTTTTATAAATGTATTCAAGCTCATCAAGAATATATTGAGTATGTTGAATTGGTAGATAGTGGTTATGCCCAACTTTGTCCCGCCCAGATAGTGACGAGCGAAGTTGGTTTAACATTATCCCTATTTTTGACGTTATGGAGTAACTGGATTATTGGACCTAATTGGATTATTTTTGGTATTGGCTTTAATATTCCAACTCCTAGAGTATTGCATTTTGGGAACCGTGGTAACCGTTCAAGTAAGTTAGTTTTATGTGACATTTACTCGTATATAGGAAAAGTAGCAAATTATATTTTGGTGAAAATTTCAGAACGAAAAGATTATGGAGCTTATTTATGACATGAAATGGTATTTGTTACCAGTCCGCCACCAAAAGCTTGTAACTTTAATGATATTGGTGGTTTTGCTAAATTAAATGTGGAAACCGCTAAGAGCGTAAGTAAATATAATTTGTGTATGCAGTACTATACAGCGATCATTGAATTAATTGTACATTTTAGGTATTGAAGGCAACATATTCATATTTAATGATGATGCTGGAATTCATTCATTAGGTAAAAACCAACTGAATTCCACCATAAAATATTATTTTTGAAATATGCTGCAATTGCAATTGCACATCACAACTCGCACCAAATGATTTATCGCATTTTGATGTATTTTTGTCACACCAATGTTTCTAGTATACGTGCAGTTAGCATCGTAAATTCTTTTTGTAAAATTCTATAAAAGTTTGTGATAACAACTGATAATATTATAACTATATTTGTATTAATTCAAGTCACGTTTAAATAAAAAACATAAAATTTACAAAATTTGTTGTTTCAACTGAGGCTGGGAATGTACCATGATTTTCGATAATTTATAAAAAAAATTGTCGATACCAAATTTTAGTTAACATTTCCAAGCACTCACATAGTAAAACACACGAAAAATTGTCTTGTGGCAGTTCAATAAATCTTGTCGTGTGTTTTATTAGGTAAGTTCTTGACAACGGAAACCAAAACTTTGTATCGTGGGTTTTTTGGCCAAAAAGATGACTTGTAAAATGAGGACTCATACGAAACTACAAACGCTACAACCACCTTTACTCATGTGAAGTAACCATTAGTGACCATTCTTTACGTTGCTAAAGTTTTTAAAAATTAATTAATTTTTAAAATTGTGTATTCGGAAATTCAAGTTCTTGAAAATTTCAAATGAAAACTTTCTAATGTTCTGACCTATTCTGTACAATGCATTGTCGTAAACATTATTTTTCGTTTTGTTCTCCGGCTCGTAAATGAACAACGATTATGATTTGCCAACTCTCGAACATGCGACGTACAACTGACGATGATAAAAACACGGAAATCCCAGATTTATTCCGCACACTATACCAACGATTGACCTTGCGATTTGTTAATCGTCATAGCGAACACCAATCGAACTGAATTCTCTTGAAGTCGAACGGAATGTCTGTTGGAATTAGATGGATTTTCAATTAGAACATCCTCTCATTTGAATTTGCCCTTGATGATCGTCGCTTGAAATGTTATACAATCTCGGATGGTTTAGATTGTGCAGCATGATTATCACAGATCCGACCTTGAGCATCAAGTTATGCGGTGGATATTTCCGGTAAATCAAGCGCATTCAAAAACTCGGTCGGATAGTTGGTTGCCTCGTCTTGATTGGTCACACAGTCAACGGATTTGCAACAATGCATTTCTCCAGCGATTTGGATTTGAATCATGTAATACAGACTGTCTACATCTTTTTATAATTTCAGCAGATGTCCGGACACATTTTCGTAATAAGCTCTCCCTTCGATGTCGTGAACATGACTGGAATTTGACCATTGCTAAGCGTCAACAGTTGTTTGGAAAAATAAACAGTTGCGATGAGTCGTTCTGTAACGCGACTCTCATGTTCGTGGTCAACTGCAACTTCTTCACCTAGCGCCACAAACTTAACGATTTCAGACATGCGTTGAGTTTATCTGCAGTTTTCGGTCTCGCAACAGGTAGCGTTTGATGAAAATCGCTGGCCAACAGAATCATCGCTCTACCAAAACGGCTTGGGTCATACTTCGTAAATCCTTCATACGCTTTCAATGATCGTTTGTGTGATTGATGATGATTTTGTGTGGATATTCATCGGGAACTTCAATGCAGAACGTGCCGTCCAACCGCCGTCCAGCAATATGGCTGCAATTCCCGATGATGCAACAGCTAACGCTACTTGAGATCTCGAGAGAATTGTGGCCAAAAGCAATGAAATCATAAAGGTTTCACCTGTTCCACCGGGAACACCGAGAAAGAATATTCCAGTGTTTTACCTTCGTCTACTGCCTTCATCAATGCGTCGTACACGATCTTTTGCTGTATATTCAAAAGCGGGACATTCTTTCGTAGTATTTGACTCATTGAATCTCGATCGTACACTTCGTGGGAGCATTGTACTGACGTACATGGCATCCGGTTGGTGTTTTGTCTGCTCTGATTATTATTTTGTGATCATCGGTATCCATTGTCTCTTGTGTTTTTCATTCGCTGGTGGCATCAATGCTTAGCTTCGATGATAAATTTGCCCTTGAATCTTTAACATAGAGGAACTTGGCTGTGGCTTCTCTGACGCGGATATACTCTGTTTGAGTGCTCCTAGTGTTACGGGCCAGCCATTTTTCACGCAGCGTTTTCCTTTATGATACATGCTCTTGGTGGTCTTCTTCCAAATGTATTTTCCGCTGCGGTTGTTACTGCGCTGACTGGTTAGTTTAACACTGGTCCTGAATGTTCGAGTGAGGATCGTGTTTTTCGCTGAGCTGTTCTAAATGTTCAGTGACGGGTGATTGGTAATAATTTGCACTGTACTTGAAAATAACCAGACAAATAACTTATCTAGCGTCAGTTATACTGTTAAAAGAATGTACTCGATACGACTAGATCATATACATTATAGCAAGTTTGGCGCTGTGTTGGTCGTTATTGTTATTAATCTTATGTGTAAGCCAATGTGTAAGCCGCGCTTACTATAAGAAAGCCACCTGCTTCAGCTACCTCTATCCCGAAGAACAGATACTAATTTGGTATTGGTGACTATAGATATAGAATTTCCACTATTCGTCTCAGCTAAACCGCCCGATTCAATTAGCGTAACCCAGATAGCACCACAAGGAGGTATAAAATCGAGGACTTTGTTCTCCCAATTAATGTAATGGTTGCTTGGAAATTGAAGACGCTGTCATAATTTGTATACAGCACGGTGATATTACCAAAATAACATAAATTTGACGCCTAAATGAATGCGATTCTTCGGTTTAGGTATATACATATATCAAAAAATCGAAGTTCATTAATCAACTACATCGATCTAGATATACCATACATAATATATTTTATGTATGTGTATGTAGACCATAGACCTAGAAACATCAACAATGACATTCAAGAAATAAAAAGTATGGCTTAATCTAATTGATTAAATCGATATGATAGACAACAACAATCCAACTGAAATCACTAAATTAAATTATTTTGTACCGAAACCAAATTATGGTTTTGAGATTAAAACAAGATTAATCTCCCTGCGCGTATATACATATATACTCTAGCCCCAAATATTGTTCGCAGCGAATCAAACAAAAATCTGTTGGCAATAATTTCGTAACAAAAAAAATCTACTAGAAATAAATTCTGTGATTCGACATTGATTAATGATAATAAATTAAATTAAATAAAAAAACGCCAAAGCTCGTATTTTCGTGTATACAGTCGCTCTGCTATCGCCCACCAAAACAAACAAATATTTAGTTTAGAATTTAGATGAATTGCTCGGGAAAACTGATTATTTATGTACAAACAAGACGATGGATCTGAATATCTGATTATACACAAAAGTACTCCACTGCGCTTAGTATGGTAATTCTTCGCAAATCATAGCGATTATTTTAATTTTCCTAAAATGTATTTAAAATTGAAGAGATAAGCAAACATTTATCATCTAAAAACTATATATAGTAAACAATAGTTAGCTATATACTCGTACCACTACTAATCACAATAATGAAAAATGTTTGTTTATGATTTTGGAAAACAAAACATCTCGTCATTCCGGCGGAATATAAAATTATTAAGTGGAGTGGTTTCTGGTGTTTTGGTGTGGGCGAAAGGGAAGAAACCGTGAAAAGTGGTATATATATAAATGTATGTGTGTATTTAGATGAAAATTCGAAAACAATACATTCATATACGTAATCTATTTAAATTATTGTTTTTAGAATTCGTTATAATGAAAATGGTTTTCCATTTATATGATTCTTTTAATTTTCAACAATTTTTATTGTGTACGGATTTTTACATCAACAGATTTGTGTACTGTGCTTTTCGAACAAAATCATGTATCACACAATAAAAATCAATTAAATATTTGTATATATACACACAATGAGCGCGGAGCTTTCATTAGCGTTGTTGGTGTTGTTGGTTGAAATATGGAAATTCCCTGGAAATGTGTATCGCATTGTGTATATGAATTTGTGAGATTAATTACAAAATATTTTTGCTTGTGGCTCACTAAAACAATACATGTGGTGGATTTCCCGGAACCGCATGTGCTGAAATATGTTTTTGAAACTGTACAAGTTTTATTTAAATTTTTTGAATCGATATGCGTTCACATACATATATTAGTAATTGAGTGTCAAATTTGATGTTTCGAGCGCATGTATGTGAAGTTAGCCCGAAAAAACCTTTCCATCCCGAAAAAAGGCTTTTTTTAAAAAAAGTATGTTTCTATGCTAAATATCAAAAGTGTCTTCGCTCTCAGCATGAAGTCTATTGCATATTAATTAAAATAAACAGTCCATCCCGAAAAATTGTATAGCTATGAAGAAATTGTAAAAAACCGTTCATAAATAATTTTCAATTTTTATTTTATTTTATAAGTAAGTCTAAGTAATTTAAATTATAAAAAATCAAAATTAATTATCAATAAACAATTATCCCCAAATTTATTAATTTTTTATGGGAAATCCTAGAGGTAACCCCTCTCTAAATGGTCTCTAAAAATAGGTACATTCATCTCACAAATAATGACATATAGCCTATCTTCGTATCAAGGAGCTAAGTGTTTATTCTAGGGTCATTTGTACTAATAGATTCAACAGTACCGTATACGAATTATATGAAATCTTTATAATTTTTTGGGGAAAATTCTAGTGATAACCCCCTCTAGGAACCTTTAGCTCCTTGATACGAAGACAGGCTATATGTCATTATTTGTGAGATGAATGTACCTATTTTTAGATACCATAACCCAGAGGGGCTGATCCCTAGGATTTTCCCCAAAACATTATAAAGGTTTCATATAATTCGTATACGTACTGTCGAATCTATTAGTACAAATGACCCTAGACGAAACTTTTAGCTCCATGTTACGAAGATAGGCTATATGTCATTATTTGTGGGATGAATGTACCTTTTATTAGAGACCATAACCCAGCGGGAGTTATCTTTTGAATTGCGCAAAAAAATTTATACATTTTGGTATTGATTTTTTATTGTATATTGATACTGAAATGTCGATAATTTTTCCGGCTAAATTATATTTTTATTTTTTATTTTTTTATTTATATAATATTACAACTGACTTTATTCTTAAGTCATCTAGTAACTTTTCTATCATAATTATATTAACAGTTGTTGGGATATAGGCCAACGGCTATAATAATAGTAATTTTATGTTCCATTTACTAGATCAATTGGTTTGGTCCTTTGGAGACGTCTTACTGCCAACGGTCTGTCCCGCATATTGCATATCTCGATGTTTTCGTGCTGTCGGAGGCGGGAATCATGCTTGAGAGAATGATACGTAATAACTTCATCGATGTATTCCATCTTTAAATCTCGGCGGAGGTCTTCATTTCTAATGTACCATGGACCATTTACAATATTCCGAAGTACTTTGTTTTGGAACGTATGTATCATCTTGATGTTCGTTTTCTTGGTACAGCCCCAAAGCTGTATACCATAGGTCTATTCCGGTTTCAGTATTTGCCGGTATAAAAGCATTTTATTGTGTATAGATAGTTCAGAATGTCTACCTAAGAGCCAATACATCTTCCTGTACTTCATGTTCAGCTCTTCCTTTTTCTTTTTGACATGTTCTTTTGACATGTTGTACCTCAACTTGGTATCCAGCGTCATACCTAAAAATTTCGCCGTATCTGCATAGGCAACTTGTTTAGAGTTGATTATGATTGGGATTCTATTACAAATATTTTTATTAGTAAAGTTCACATGCACAGATTTAGTTTCATTCAGTTTTATCCTCCATTTTTACATCCAACTGTTGACTGAATTTGTCGATTTTTGCAATTTGTTAGTAGCTTCTTCTACATTGTTCGCAACTGCCAAAATCGCAGTATCATCAGCATATGTTGCTATAGTTGGTTTTTTCATTGGTGGTATATCCCGAGTATACAGGAGGTACAAGACAGGGCCCAAAACGCTCCTTGTGGTACTCCAGCTGAACTTTTCTTTAGGCCCGAGTATTTGTCTTCATATTTTACACGGAAGTGTCTATCGGTTATGTATGGTTTCAAAGTTTCATAGTATGGTTTGAGAAGGTCTCGCTTGAGCTTGAACTCCAATTCTCTGTGCCAAACTCGGTCAAATGCTTGCGCTACATCCAGGAAAACGCTTGAACATATTTTTTTAGTTTCTAGTGTTCGCTCTATTATATCTGTGATTCTATGGACTTGTTTTATAGTCGAGTGGTTTTCTCTGAATCCAAACGGGTGGTCAGGAATGAGATTTCTGTCAATCATTATGGGTTTCATTCTCTTCAGGAGCAATTTTCAAAAAGGTTGGCTATGGTTGGGAGTATGGATATCGGTCTGAAGGACTTTTTATCGTTACATTGTTTGTTAGGTTTTAAGATCATGATTACCTCTACCACCTTCCATTGCCTTGGAACGTATCTTAGTCTAAACATAGGAGATTTTTTCATGTTTAAATTTTGAATTTCCTCTTGTCTCTTGCTCCTGTAGAGATACACTTTGTATTTCAAGCTCATCAGATCGTTCCAGTAGGTTAACATTTTCATCCGTGGTTTGCCTAGGTAATAGTTGAAACGTTTCTTCTAGGTGTCTCGCAAACAAGTCAGCTTTTTGTTTAGCGCTTCGAGCCCAGCTTCCATCCTCACTTCTAATTCGTGCCGTCGAATTTATTGGTCTCTTAAGTACTTTCGTTTCTTTGCCACAAGCTCTCTTACTTCAAGTGGATAGTTTTTACAGTTGTTGTTATTTGCGTATTTGAAAGATGTACTTTGCCACGCAGCTTGTTGTATGTTTTCTATCAGCCTTTCTACTTCCTCTTCGACTTGCATAATGGTCCTTCCTTATTGGTGCTTGAAGATAGATGTTTTGTTCTAATAATTCTCGAAAATTTTTCCAAATGGTATTCTTATTGGACAGTATCGCTGTGATTTCTTTTTCAATTATTGTTTCACTGACCGTCATAATAACAGGAGAGTGGTCCGATGAAAGCACTTCAATATTTTCCAAACAATTTTTGTCACATAAAAGTCTATAAGATCCGGTGTTTTGTTTAAATCTGTTGGCCAGTAAGTTGGTGAGCCACCAGATTGAAAGTCACATTTTAATTTTTTTCCTGCTTCAAACAACTCTCTCCCTTTTGTTGTAGTCTGGAGCCCCAGTATGTGTTTTTCGCATTGAAGTCGCCACCAATGATAAAACAACCTCCCATGGTGTTAAAAAGTTCTTCATAATCGTCTGTTTTCAGATTATGTCGTGGTGGACAGTATATTGCTGATATACATTTATTTCTTTGAACTTTGTGCGAGTTTTGACGTTGTGTTTTATGTTCTCTTTGATAAGAATGGCAGATCCGCCTCTTGCTCTCTCTGATGGATGGATAGCATGGTAAAATCTGTACCCACGTATTCTGGCATATGAGGAGTTAGTAAAATGGGTTTCAGAGATTAGACAAATATCAATTTTTTGTTTAAATAGAAATATTTCCAGCTCGGGGATGTGTTGGATCAGCCCATTTGCATTCAAAATTACTATTCTGAGCGTTTGTAAATTTATTTTTATTTTCTAGGCATGTTGGATGATGAAAAGTTTCTTAACTGTTCATATATGAGTTTATTGGTCGCAGCCTGCTCATCAAGTTTTTTATTTAGAGCATCTATGCATTTCACGACATCTATCAAAATTTGGCCGTCGTTGCTATCCTTCGGTTTTGCCTGTTGACCTTGGGTAACCTGTGCATATCATTCTTTTCCTCGTAAGTTATATAATTCCCGATTTGTCTGTTGATTGGTCGGGGCTTCACTAGCAGGGTTTAGATCAGACTTTCTAGCGCGATTTCTTATATTTTGTAATTCTTTAGCTACCTCACAGCCACGGTAATTAGCTGGATGTTGACCTTTGCAATTAATGCATTTTGGAGCTGAGTTCCTATCTAATGTACACGTGCTCGTATAAAGTGGTTACCAGCACATTTAACGCATCCTGCCATACGTCCACAGTATCTCTGAGTGTGTTTGTAGCCCTGACATTTTTTGCATTGGACTATCTGCAGAGACTTTTTCTTCACTGGTTCTATTCTGACTTTCATATTTTGAATGGCTCGAATATCATGAATTTTTTGAATATTTTCCTCTTTGCCAAACGTTAGCATGAATAGCGGTAGCCCGCATTTTGTGACGACACTGTTGCCTTTCTCATCTACCTTTTTCTCTCTTTTAATGTTGTTTGCAGCATCCCTAATGTCGAATCCTTTACTCTGCAGCTCGGCAATTATAGCCATAACCTTAATTGGTCTTTCCTGCTTGTTCCCATATGTGTTCCACTGAACTTTCTCAGCATTAAGCTTCATAGAGGCTAAATGACATATATGTTAAACTTTTTACTTAAAAATGTACACCAATTTAAAATTTCGGGATGCATGGATTTTTCTGGCATTTTTTCATATATTTTTTCAGGCTGGTGTTAAATTTAGCATAGACACATACCAAAATTGAAAAGACCTTTTTCGATGGTTTTTCGGGCTAACTTCACATACATGTTTCGAGCATATTACGTATTGCATTGGGCGGTGTTCGAACGCTATGGGAATGAGGTTTTGCTAAATGTAATTTGTTTTATTTCAGGTGTATTCATCGTCGTGACTTAAGAAGGCTTAATAAAGTGCTACAATTTTTGTTTTTGTATATGATGAAATTTGTTTCGAAATTAGATAACAAAAATGTTGATGTCAATGAATATTTTAGCAATTTCGTCCTAAGTTATGTGACATTTAGTAGCTTTAATATTCAAATATAATAAAATGTTTCTAGAAATTACCAATTTAATATGAAATTGGAAGTTCAAGAATATCCTTTGACAAATCTATTCCATGGTGGCACCTGGAATCATTATTTTTAGCCTATATAGTCCTCATTTTCTGGATAGGCCAACAATTTTCCATGTTTGAGATTTAATATCCAAATACAATAAAATGTCAAAAAGTTGCCTATTTTATATGAATTTGGAAGCTCAAGAATCTAGTTTGTCAAATCTAGCACATGATGTCAGCTGGAATAATTATTTTATTTTAGGCCATACAGTTTCTCATTTTCTGATTGGTGGTTTTTGACACAATTGCGTGATAGTTAATTTTCAATATCTCGAACTTGTCAGCGGAAAATTTATAATAGTTGGTGCAGCGGCGGGATAGTATAGTATAGAGTAAAATAAAGGTACTGAACTAAAGATTAATGAAATGAAAGCGACAAATGAATATGGAATGAATATGGAATAACCAGGCAAATTTAAATTATTTGGTGCAATAATATGACCAATACTCGGGTAAATCATCACCAACATTTTAATAGAGTTAATGCATTTAATTAAGTAAAAGTCGACTACACTGTAGTAGAGAAGAATAGATAATTAATACTAACCAAGTATGATTTTTAGTGCCTCAAATATCTTCAGTTGAAATTAACAGTGAAAAGAAGCATTCATTCTTTTATTAACAGATAAAATTAAAAAATATTAAGATCTAGAGGAACACAAATATAATCAGAAGGAACTTATCGTTAACAGAATGGATTTATAATTTAACTTAAAACTAAATGAGAAAAAAATTAAAGCAAGCACGAAAAATTTGCTAGAATATGCTCAGTGAAAGAGCCTGTGAAGTTTCGAACAAAAATAACACGTATACGTATACGGTTCCAATTAGAAAAGAATTACGGAAGGAAAATCCCATTGGAATCCAATTGAAATGAATTTCAATATATATACATTGGTAAATTCCGCCATGCTAAAATGAGAATTTCAGGAAAGCGAATTATTTCATAAAGTGGTTTTTAACATAATTATGGTAATATAAAAATTGTAAAAAAACGAAACGAAAACATTTTCACAAACTGACATCGAATACGAAAATTTATAATTTTTTGTTAGCAACTTTATAGATGTTAACAAATTCAATAACAAGACACTCTCGGAGATTTAGGCAAGATTCCGCTATATAATTCTAATTGGCCTATTGTTAGGGAACATTTCATAGAAGAAGATTTTTCCAAACGGAGGATTTGAGATGAGTTTTCCAGAAAAACGGTAGGCCTATTAGACTTATATAGCGGAATCTTGCCCAAATCTCTGATAGTGCTTTGGTATTTGGTTTGTTTAATTCAAGAATGATTCTACCATAAAATTATGTCGTTTTTGTATTTGATTCCGATTAGAAAAATTATTTGGTTCCTTCTACCTATAATTTTCTTTAAATTATTATTATTAGCCGTGTTTCTTGACGTTTGATCTGATCCGGATCAGATCATATCTCCTTTCCTTTCATTTGTATAGCTGCGTTTCATGTAATAAACATAAAAAAATTTGTTTTTTTGTTTTTCTATCTACGTTTTGAACCAAAATGCTAATAGGATCAATATAATAACCTAAAAACAAAAAATAATACAATTTTTGTGTTGATTTCATGAAACGCAGCTATACAAATGAAAGGAAAGCATATATGATCTGATCCGGATCAGATCAAACGTCAAGAAACACGGCTATTATTGTTTGTTTTAATAATTAATTAAATTTTAGGAATCATCATGTCTACAAATTTTTATATTTTCAATATGCATACAATATTAAAATTCACTCATTTTTTCCAATAAGAATTGTATTTTGAGTGTTACTAACACAGATATATTTTTTGTAAGTTTTATTTTTTGTAAGAAACTCCACTCCGTCCAGTGAAAATGTAGATTATAAAGATTAAAAATAAAAAGACAAAGTCGTCCATTCGAGAGATAAATAATTGGAAATAAATCACAAATTTAATTTAAATGCTTTTCAAATAATGCCAATAAAACCATTGTATAACACAGTTGTATGTATTGGCTGTTCTCCCTGTGATCGAAGGACACTCACATGACTCGTAAATCTAAATTGCACGAACATGTTTTCCAAGAATATCACCTCAGTATCCTTTCCTTGTCGTATTATGCGACGACCGGCATCCGTAAAAAAACTACCTGTTTATAATGTTAACAAAAAGAAAAATGGATACCGCCAAAAACACACCGAATACGAGAATTAGGATCGGCACGTGGAACGTATAGTTACTAAGGAAACTAGGATCGTTGGAAGGCCTAATCACGTGCATGAAAGATTATCGGCTGGAACTCGTTGCTCTTCAAGAAACTCGCTGGCTTTAAAGTGGAGATCGCACCACTACATCAAATGATAAGTAGTAAGTACATACGTTTACACCATGGTGGGTCCATTGTGGCATTGACTGCAAACAATCTTTCACCTTGGAGATTCAATATCCAAATATGATAAAATGACAAAAAATCACCTATATTTAAGATGAATTTGGTAGTTCAAGAATTTCGTTTGTCAAATCTAGCCCTTGATGGCAACTGGAATATTTATTTTATTCTAGGCCATACAGTTTCTCATTTTCTGGATAGGCCAAACATTCTTCACCTTGGAGATTTGATATCTAAACTTGATAAAATGTATAAAAGTTACCTTTTAGATGAATTTGGAAGTTAAGGAATTTTGTTTAACAAATTTGGCCCATATTGGCAAACTGGAATAATTATTTTATCTTAGGCCATACAGTTATACATTTTCTGGATTTATATCCAAATATCATAAAATGTCTAAAAATTACCAATTTTATATGAATTTCGAAGTACAGGAATTTCGTTTCACAAATCTAGCCAAAGATGGTATCTGATGCATATTTTATTTTGGGTATACATACATTTATTCATTTTCGGGTTGGACCACAGATTTTCTAATATAAATATATCAGTCGGTAGTAATAAAAAAAAATATTAATCGTAGCGTAAATGATTAAGCATCATTCTAGATCTCTTGAACTCCGATTTCTGGAAATTTCCTAAATTCATAAATTTTCAAAATTAAAACTACTTAGCACAAAATTTCAGAATTGTTTTTAAAATTTTATTTCGAATGATTATTCAAAATTTGTCAAATTTAAAATCAAATCTCGAATCTTTCTAGGATATATTTTTAAAATATTTCGAATTTTCAAA
Source organism: Tipula unca (assembly GCA_951394425.1). Taxonomy (NCBI): domain Eukaryota; kingdom Metazoa; phylum Arthropoda; class Insecta; order Diptera; family Tipulidae; genus Tipula; species Tipula unca. The sequence goes on along the minus strand of OX596381.1, from coordinate 14,544,142 downwards.
GATGCATATCAAGTTTAGGGAAATTGACATGGGGTTAATTAATTATTCATGAGTTGGAATATTTCCACAAACGGGCCCACGGTGCAATACCCGGACAAACACATATACTTACACAATAAAAACATCTAGCCGTGATTTTTGGTCACCATTGGCAGGGACGCTACCAATTGTGCCAATGAGGATATTGCTCGAACTAATTTCAAAAAAATTCAAATAATTTACACCTAAATTCAACATTTCGATCCTGAACATTTTCTGAAAACCATATTTTTCGAATTAAAATAATTATTTTTGAAGAAAAATTATAAAATTGTACAGCTCATAATACGATCTGTTCAAGAATTTTCCAAAAAACACGTCACGCACAACAGTAGCTAACTGTAGTTAAGTAGATTTTTTAGGGTAGGTGTTGCTCACGAACACAATCACAATTAAAAATCGAAGCCAAGTCGCTGAATTCAACATAGTTAATTTGATTGTGGTTTGAATTTAAAAAATTGGCATCTGTTTGCGTTCTTCTTAAACCAATCAAGTTTAATTTGCTTTGAAATACAATTTGTATGAGTCAGTCGTACAATTTGTATTAGTCAGGCGCAATAATATCGAACAAAATTGGCAAATAACCAAACAAATACCTTGTGCAAACCGAATATGTTTTTACCAACTAGCTGGATTTGATTTTAAACCATTTATCTCAACTGTGGTCGAGTTTCAGACTATCTAATCAGATCAAGTCAATTATATTCTATTTTACCTACCAATCAAAATATCTGTTTTATCAACAAAAAATTTGATTCGAAATTGAAACCAAATTGTCAACTAATTTTATGTTAAATTCTGTTATTGTTTCAAATTTATTTTGAATTGGATTCAGTTCAATAGCATTCAAACTGTACCCAAATATCATTAAAAAGTTTTTATTATTTTCGTAATTTAGAGAAACGAAATACATTGCTAAAATTTAAATCCAACTATACTAAACTGGACTTGAATAGCTTTTCTGAATTTTCATCAAATCCGATTCACCAAATAGAATAATTTCTAATGATATATTTATTGATCTTTAGCGAAACTATACGTGAATAATGGGGTTAAATTGATTCGTAATTTTTGCAAAAATTCATTCAATCTTCATTCAAATTTTCACCAAACTTTCTCCCATCTCATTAAAACTTTTCAAAATTGTCTTATAAGCTATCCTCAACATTAGTTTATGTAAATTCCAAAATGAGTTTGAACCGAACTTGATTGTGATTTATATCTATTTGTTGTGTTTTAAATTGAAATTTGATTCAAAATTTGTTCAAAAAGTATTCAAATATCTATAATAAATCAAGAATTTGAGAATTCAGTGTAAATTGTAGAAGCGAGAGTAAAACATGGGTTATTGCTGAAATTCTACTCGATTGTTTTTAATCTGGGCACACTAATTTGACCTAGATAATTTGGACACACTAATCAAACCTAATCCAAGTTTTTTTTTTAAATTTTCCTACTAGTTCATTCCGTTTTCAAAACCGTATTTTATTTTATTGCTTAACTCAATTTCAATGCTTGATTCTTTTCAAATTTCATTCAAATTATCATCAGAGAGGACGTCCATTCAATCTAAACACGTTCTAAATTTCGTATACAAAACACTCAATATAAGTTTGTGATTATTTCAAAAGTAGTTTGATTGTGATCAATTTCTATTTGTTTCTGTTCAATACAAAAGAACTACATATCTCTTTATCATCAAAATCAAGTTTGAACACAATTATAGTGACGGTAGTAAGCGTAGTAAATATTATTCTATTAAACTAATTTTATATTTTGTCTTCCTGTCAACTTAACTGATTATGATGAATAGTTTTTAAAAAAAACTATGATAACTATTCAAATCTAATTCAAGTTTTTATAATTTTATCAAATTTATGTAAATGTCAAATTACTTGATTGATAATTTAATTTTCAGCCTACTACAACCAAATATTTGGGTTAATTTGATTCTTACGTTATTGCTTGAATCAAGTAAACATAAAATTAAACTTGAATCAAGTAAACATCTTATAAAATACTCCCGATATATTAGTTTGAGTGCATATCGAAAACAGTTTGAAATGAATTTGATTGTGATTTGATCACTGAATATTAAGTTTGTGATTTTTTTTAAAATTCCAACTATCTAGTATTCAATTTAAAATTTGATCAATATTTTTTTGTTGAATTGTTAAAAATAAAAATAAAAATAATTTAAAATTAAAGCATTTGTATTCAAATTTCACTGCACCGCTATGGAAGTGTTTTTTTTTCAAACTGAAAAATCCAGATTGGCCTTTCATTGAAGTTGCATTATTTGTGATTGTTTGCATTACTTAGATCCATATAGTTAATCTGCACGTTGACATTTTGTTTCAAATAAGTGTAATTTGAAGAAACGATTAGGGCTAAGGGTTATTGTTAAAATTGCCAATCAACTACATAATATTCAAAGTTGTAGGTAGTTCAATCGTTAAGCCTGTTTTGAGTATATGCCTATGACCTGGATACATTTTATTTGCCTTTAATCATTTTTTAAAATAATTCGGAGCTATTCAATTTAGGTTCAAGATTTTTTCAATTCTCGTAAAATTCCATTCAAATTCCGCAGACGTATTTAATGGTTTTTAATTCATTTGAATACGGAATAAATCAAACTCATAGGTTTTCGCTTGAATCTATAAACATCATTCAAGTTCTTTTCAAACTTAAGCCCATATCATCCCAAATTTCTGATAAAATACTTCTCATAAAGATTTGAGTATATTTTTTTAAAAAAGTTTGAATAAAATTGCATTGCGATTCGACCAAATAGCTCAAGATTAGCCACTAGTTCAGGTTGTACAATATGATTGTTTGCATTAATTAAACCGATCGATATCTAATCAAATCAATCTTTAAATACTAAAATTTAAAAAAATATCTCACTCAACCTGCTTTCAAATTTATATCAATTTTCTTTCAAAATTGAATCAAATTCGATTAAAATTCAACATTATTTTAGGTTTTATCAATTTTTGTCGAGCTGAACTCACGCTGGTAATATTTGATTATAGTTTGAACGTGTTCAAATCAAATTTTATTCAAATTCAGAAGTAGGAAGTATATAAATGCTTCACAATGCTGCAAAATAGTAGATCTCTGCAAAATATTTCTCAATCCAAATTCGAGTAAAACACATTCAAATCTTGATAATCACATTCAAACAATTTTTTATTAATTTATTTACCATATAATTCTTTTAATAATCTTATCTCATAATAATTTCAAATGCATCTTGTATCAAAAAATCATCGTGATGAACTCCTTAAATCAATATAATCTTAAGACTAACGCAATAATATATTTTGTAATGAATATTACAATTTTAGCTAAATACAAAATTTTGTAATTTTATAATTAAATAAATTAAGTTTTTATAATTTTTGTTTAAGTTATTAATTAATTATGATGAAAGTCTTCTGTTGATAAATAAATAGGATTTCTTAAATCTATTCCATCGTCCATGATTAAAATTTTGTCTGAAATTTAAAAACAATTTTTTTATATATTTTTCTCTCTCTCTCTCTCTTTCGTTTCAGGTGAGTCAAAATTTTTTTCGAGTGCGTAACGGTAAAGTATACCAACATTCTTACCAGATCTTCGAGTAAAATCGATATTCGCCACTAAATTATCGATCAATTTCTGCTCAATCCGCTCGGTAATATTGATCGGAGTGAAATATAAAAAATTTCGTCGCTTTCGTACTTTCCACGATTCAGTGTTGTCAATATAGCGTTTCGATCGGAACAGTGCAAGATTAAAATGTGATTCTTTGACAGGCAGATTATCCGATCCGAATTCCAAACATTTCCCGTTAACACAATACCGATTTTCAGTCTTTGAGCATTTTGTGCCGAACGGGAAATGACCTTGTTCACCGTTCACTAAATAAAACCGATGGTACAGGTAATCGTCTTGACATGCGACACGACAACTACGGTCCGGTTCTCGTTCGTTCGGCGATATTTGCATACCGGTGCCCGAGAGGCCGCGCACTTTGAGTTTAAATTTTTGACATATGTTTGTGGCAAAATCGTAAGTCGTCTGAAATATATTGCAAACGATGCTGTCGGGCACGCAAAGCCGAATATTTGAGCTCATATCGTATTTCGAGTTTAGTATCTCGATTCCCTTGGACTGCTCCATACAGCTAAAGTGACAACCAGATTTTATAATCCATTCGTCTTTATTGTTCGGCTGTTGTGTATCCCGATTGTAGTTATTCGAGCGCCAGCCGTGATACGCCTCCGATTTAGCGAACGAAGGATTTGCTATATCGGACCGTCGATTATGTGCCTCGTTGTTTACTTGATTTCGTGATTTATTCGCCACGCCACTATCGTAATGTGCTTTGAAGTCAACACTTTTATAATCCCGCCCATTTTCTTGGATCACATGACCCTCATTTGCGTCCTTAACTTGATTTTCGATCACCATACTTTCCGGACAAAATACCGGATCCATTTTAAAGAAATTTGTAGTCGAATTGACGCAAGTAAATCGTTCACATCGACCCACAACACAATAGTGATTATCCGTGATGTCGGAATCTTTATTCAGGCACACCGTTCCATCCGGAAATGTCCACGTACGAGATTTTGTCTCACCCGATTTCGTTTCGCAATGCACTTTACACGCCTCCTCCGGTGAATCGCCGGGTTTTTGTAATCCAATTCCTGTTAAATCGTAATCAAACTCACCGGCACGTTCACAAATTTGATTGGCAAATTCGGATATGGTTGTGCGTGGCACACTGTAACACAATTTCGCCGTACACGATTCGTATTTTTTGTCCATGCCGTGACATTTTTTTCGATTCCGATAGTCGACACAATTTCGTTGATACACACGAAGACCCGCACTTCCTTCACGCAGTCGACCCGAGTTGCCGTACAAACATCCAGATTCGCATTCAGTGGTGGGTCCCCAATCGGACCAGTAGCTGATTTTGGGATCCGATTTTAGCGTATTAAATCGACGGTCATCGATCAAATTTGAACGTTCCACCGCTTTAACCGATGTGATCGAAACTTGTTTTGGGATCGAGTACGATTCGAGGAAGGCGGATTTTAATGTGCAAATACCACTTTTACACCACATTGTGTCGCCGCAAGTGGTACCCTCCAGCGCTGGATGTGACGTCCATGTATAGCGATCACGTTGGCAATGCAGATCACGACATATATCGTTCAAATGTTGATTTGGAGATCGTGTACTGTCTTTACCGTATTTTAGCATACACTGTTGATCAGCATCGAACCGCTCGCCCGGTAGCATACCCTCAGCCGAGTGATCGAGGCTTGCACTAAAGTGGCCACGATCGAGAAGACATTTTGATTGGGTCGATTTTAAAAATGAATTTAAGTAGTCGCGGCTGCATTTAGACCACGTGATTTTCCCGCTGCCCAGTGTTGGCGACATAATATATAAACTCGGATCGCAGCTACTTTCTGCGGTGTCATGTCGCATCCCGAGACTGAAATACATTTAAAAAAACTGGTAAAACTAGTTTGGTGTTGTTTACAGTATGTATATGACACTTACTTATGCCCAATTTCATGGGCCACCACGTAAACACTTTCGAAATGTTTTCCCTCATTAATCGTGCAGCTTGATGTGGTCGTGCACATCCCAGCGACCGGTGCCAATCCAACCACTTGACTACTGATTTTACCATTCTTACTCACGACATACAGATCGAGACCAGTTAGAATGACCGCATGATCATAGTGAACCGCATTCTCATCGTTTGGCGGATTCAAATTTTTCTGCCACGAACAGAAACTGTTCAAAAATATATCGATATCACTCGATCTTCGCAACTCTTTTGGATCCGAATATAAAATCTCGAGCCGCTTGAGTACAAAATTGATTTTATGGCCCAGCGACGGATGATGATATAGCAGTTGGACACCATTCACCATCGCCAGCACAAATCGTATCAAATTCGATTCGGTATTTTTCGGATAATTTTTCTCCATGTGACGATATAAATCGCGATCGACGAATATCGCCGTCTCGATATGCAGTTCATTTAGGATTTCGTTCGCATTGCTTGATGTGACAAAATTGCGTTTTTGTCGCACTCCATGTTGGCGGCTCGTGTTTGTACTTGGTTGTGTCGGGGCCGATTGATAGTCGGGTTCAAAATTTTTGAGTTCATGGTAGTTGGGAATGACATTGGACTCCATGATGATGTGGTAGTTGCGGCCAAAGCGCTGCGGTAACGGGTGGATAACGAGGTTTGTTGTGTTTTCGCGAATAATTCCGTGCTGAAAAAGGATGCAAATTAGTTTTAGTCAAGATACAAACGGTCGTAGAAAAACAAGCAAAATTCTAAATCTGTTACTATATACAAATTTTCTGGATCTGATCGTTACAGAATATTCATGCTTATTGTGTGAGTTTGTTTTTAGGGTCCCAGTTTGACTGAAGTTTGAAACATACAAAATTTTAGTATTTTGAAAATTTTAATTTGGTGATTGATAACAAACGCCTTTTCAAGCTCAATCAAGTTTGAACCAATTGTTTTTTAACAAAACTAAAATTCAGAGCGAAATCCTGTTGATTTCAAATCAAATATTATTAGTCAGTTTGAAAAAAAATTGAGCGTTGTTGATTTCAGTTTTTAGATATTTCAATCAAACATTGCTTACAATAAAATCGTCGGTGTAAATTTTTATTGAAATAACAATTTGATGAAAATTTGAAAAATGTGTTTGAGCCCTATACCTACATAAATCGAATATTTGTGTAAAATTAAAAACTAAATTCACTTAAATGTAAATTGATCAAATCGGAGTCGGATCGCTGAAAGTTTACTCAAATGAAATGTGGAAAAGTTTAATTAATTTGAATCGAATTTGAATGAAACAATAATTTTGAACCAATTTTGTGTTTAAATATTCAACACACATTAAAACGAATTTGAGTAAATTATTTGGATCAACTTTGAGAAAAGTTGAATTTGAATTGCATTTTATGTATTAACAAAAAAATACTGACGCTGATCATTGTTGGATTGAGTTTGAAACACTTCTGGTCAAATATGATAAATTATAACGTTTTCTGCGATGTCAGTCATTCAAATAAGTCTGGCAAAATGCCACATAATGTTACAGTAATCTAGTTTGAAGTACAATTGTTTGAAATATATTTCCGTATTTAGTTGAGTTTGAAATACATTCGGGTTTAACATTTCTTTTTATTTAGCTTGAAAATTCAATAAAACCCCGAAATGATGTATTTAGTCCAAAGAGTAGCAAAACACCTCTATGGCTGGATTAAGTTTGAAATGATGGTCTAAAGACAGAGCTTCCAAACTATTGATAAGGCTAGCAATTGAAGAGTATAGAGATTACAATTTGGTAAGTGTAGAAAAAATTTGCGAAGCCCGGAGATTATAGAATTTATAATTCACAGTGAAAATGAAATTGGTATTTGAATTGAATTTGATTGTGATTTGAAAAAAGTTGAATTTGAATTCGAAAAGATGAATTTGTTTTGAAAAATGATAAATTTGAAATTAAAAATTGCATGCCAATTACATTATATGTACTAGACTAGTTTGATTGAGTTTGAAACCTTTACCAAAATGCAATATAACGTGGGGGGTGCTTCGGTATAAATTTATTATTAGAGATCTAGTCTTACTAAAAACTTGGGATTTAGTTTGAATAATACATTTCTTCTATAAGACGTTGTTTAAAGCCTATATTGTCGTCCTTCAATGGTTCAAGGCTATCTAATTAAATCAAATCCGAGGCCCTTCGACGGTAGGAGTACGACTCATATTGCATTGTCTCTATAGTGAGTTATTGAAAATTAATTTCATGTAATTGTTTTATATACTCGAACCTATATATACCCACCCACACAATAAATACATAACCAATCGAATTAATTGCGAAATCAAAACAAACGAATGGCAAAAAAAAAAAATCTCAAAACTGGGGAGATTAAAACTCATCATCAATGCTTCCCACCCACATTCACACACGCCAAATATAAAATATTTATTATCAAAAAACGAAATATGTGGAAAAGTCTACCCACCACCATCCGCACACCCACTTACAATTTTTCCATCACATAAATCAAATGCCGATATTTCATTACGATAAAAACAATTATCCAATTGATTCTGTACAAATGTTGAATTATCGATGAATTCCGTGAAATTATTGTATCGCCGGATAAATATGAATGCATCGTCTAATAAATTATCGGATTTATTTACGATAAATTTTTTATTACTAATTCGACTACTACTACTATTACTACTATTGTTATTATTATTACGACTATTTTTATCGTTATTTAAATATAAATTAATAATTTTATTATGATTATCGCCGCGGCTTCTGCTTTCATCGATACTACTATGTTGACGATGGTGATTACTTGTTGAACGTTTATGACGCGATATTTTATGCTCAACATCGACAATTTGGTAAATTTTTGATGACGGTGTTTTGATTCCATGAATTGTTAAATCTGTAATAAAAACATAAAATTTTAATAATTAATAATTTGGATTTGTAATTGTTGTTGTTATTATGTATTTTGGTTCATAATTTTGCTGTGTAAATATTTATTTTTTTAATCCGCTTGATACATTAGACGTGTTATTGTCGGATCGGTAAGCTTTGCGGTCATTGATGGGCGTGGATTGTATACACAGCCACAGTTCAATCAAGAAATTTACATTATTTGCTTAAAAATTTAATATTATGGCGTATGGCGTTGAACTTTTGGCAGATCAATTATACTATAAAATCAGTCAAAACATGTGCATCAAACACAATCAAGTGGTTTATATAACCGTGGCTACGTTTTTGGTGGATTTGCACATCGTGAAATTCTAGTTGTCAGTTTTAGTTGCTTATCAATAGTGAACAAGGCAAGTTAAAATTATTGAACTTTATGGGCGTATCTCATGTGTCAAACCAAATAACTACAAACAAAAATTCGTAAAGCTCAATATGTTCTAAAATGCATATAAGCGTTACATTTAAATAATTAGACTTTACATTTTATGACTCGATGACGGTTGTATAGGACTATTCGACTATCAAAGATTATCGCACACTGACATGCGTGCCACCTACACGAACTAATAAGGTTTTATTACTTGTTCGAGCCCTTTGGCTCTTTTATTTTTCCAAGGGTTCGTCTTAATTTGCGCACATGTATTGTAATTTAGCTCATTGCAAAACTAACAAAATTGCAATATTTGAGCTTTTCATAGCACACAGTGGTAGAAAGCTACACCACTAAAGTCATTATGTAAAGTGAAATTTGTTTTAAATATTATTTATTCTGAATGAATTAGTTTGGGGTTCAATTGAAACAGTTTTGAACATTCTGAATTTATATAACTGTTGCTGGAGGATGAGCGCAGATCAAAATCTAAGTTGAAATTGATTGTGGAATAAATCTCACCAAAAAGCTCGAACATCTATATAATTAGACTTCAAAACGTTGATTATTCTGCCGATATCGCTGAAAACTCTACATACAAATTAATATAAAAGCTCAAACTTTTTATAATTATGTACTCATCTAAAAGCTTTTATAAACGGTTTCCGAACGCTTTCGTTAACATAATTAAATTAAACATGTAAAACACAATAGTATTTTGGAGCTTTTTTACACATTTTACACATTAGTAGTGTTAATTAGTTTAGAATGATATTTCTATAAAGAGTATTGAAATGCGTACAGTGCTAGATTTTCAAATTAAGCTTAAACTTCATATTGAATGCATTAACGGATTATATATATTGTACTAAATCTCTTTGTGAAAAAGCTTTCAGTAAAATATAAACTGAGTACATCTCAGACGAACATCTATTTACAGGAAAGCTCAGTAATTGATCAATAACAGTGGTGAAATTTGCTAGCGTGCTCTTGGATTTTAATAATTTAGTTTAATTTCATGTCTCCATAATTTGTACATAAAGCTTGTTGAATTTTAAGAGTAAAAATCTTCTTAGTATATTAAACTTTTGAATTTTAAAAGTAAGTAAACTGTTCTAATTTGTGTATGGTTGTACTTATTTAATTTTGAACTGATTTTCGCCGATGGGTTAAACTAAGGTTAACGTTTTCAGATAAAATACTTTACATCAAAGCATAACTGAAAGCTTATCACAAAATACAAAAAATAATAATTTGGTACAGGTTAAAAGTTCAATAGTGCACTATACGTACAAAAAATTTGTTCCACAAAAAATTTAATGAATTTGCATTTTCGCAACCAGAGTGCGGTTTCTTCTGAATTCTGCAATTTACGCCACTTACTCGATTACCACGGAACTCAATTTTTTGTTTTTCGATTGAGTTTAGCTAGACTGAGTCACCAATGGTACCGAATGAGCACAAAATAGGAGGCGTACTGGTTGATTAATGGGCTGATCGATATACGCAAGAATAAAAAAGATTTTCGATTTATAATAACTGGTCGCAGTTACTCAGTCCTCTCATTTTCCGCTGAAAGTTTGGGAAATATTAATTAGAAAAGTATACAGAATCGAAATTGCGAATCGAGCATGCATTTTTTCCATGCGAAGTTATTAGGCAATTTGTAACGAAGTAATTTAGCTTTTCAACGCACACGGTGTAAAAGCTCCACCACAAAAATACCTCGAAATCGAGAGCAGAAAGTGAAATTTTTAAATATTATTAATTCGGAATGAATTAGGTGGGTCCACTTGAAAGCCTTGCGCATTGTGAATTAAAAATTTATTTAAAGCTCGGTACGATCCAACATAAACTTTATTGATGTTTGGCATAAATAATTAACTAAGCTGGAATATTGTCCAAGATTAATTATGGGTTCTCAAACCCATCATTTATTGAGCAAATATTTCTAAGGAAAATGTATGTACAGATTGGGGCGAAATTGAAATTATTCACACAACTCGTTCATTAAAAGGAGTTTCTCATGAAAGCCCTAATTTAAATATTGTGTGCCTGGTTGATTCAAATTATAATAATTGCGTTCAATTCATGATGATTGAAAATCAGGTCCATAGGGGCCCGTTTATATAAGTTAAAATAGCTTTAGTTTCTGAAAGGTCAATTCTTAATAGTTTATACAAAATGACGCGTTAATATAACTGTAACTGGAGGATGAGTGATGATTAAAATGTATTTGGAAATTGAATGTTGCATAAAAGCTCACTATAAAGCTCAGACTTCTATAAAATTAGACTTGAATCTGTTTTGTCGATTCACTGAAAATGCTAAACGACAAATTGTACAAAAGCTCAAACATTTTATAATTATTTACTCATCTAAAAGCTTTTATAAAATGCTTGCGAAACCTTTTATAAACCTAATTTTAATTTCAGCAAGTAAACTAGTATTTTTTAGCTTTTGAAAAGCTTTCATTTATACATTAACAGTATAAATGGAAAACCTTATTACTTATATTTTATAACGATATTTTTTTATAAAGTATTGGAGTACGTACAGTATAAGCTTTTAAAATTAAGCTGAAAGTTAATTTTAAATGCATTCTTCTTAGGAGCCGCAATGGTTGACGGTTTAGATATGTTGTATTGAACCTTTTTGTGAAAAAGCTTTCAGTAAACTATAAACTGATTAATCTTTGGATGAACATTTGTTGACGGAAAAGCACAGTAACTGATCAATAAAATTTGTGAAACTTATTAATTTGCTCTTGGATTTACAAGTGTAGCTTAATTTCATGTAATCTTAGTGCAAAAACTTCGCTTTCAGTAAATTATACTTTTAAAAGTAAGCAAACAGGTCTAAATAGTATATGGCTGTTCTTATTTAGTTTCCAACTGATTTTCGTAAATTAAAGTTAAATTAAACATAACGTTTTTGAGAAAAAATACTTCACACTAAGGCGCGTTCGTAAGCATAATTTTAGTATTTACATGCTGGGGCAAAATTGGAATTATTCTTCCGGCATAAACAAATCATTCATTAAAATGATTTTTTAATGAAAGCCCTAATTTAAATATTGGGCACCTGGTTGATTATGTAAATTATGGCAATTACGTTCAAAATTAAAACAATATTTGATTTTAAAACACATGAGGGTCAGGTTAATATGGGCCCGTTTACAAGTTACATTAAAAAGCTTTCGTTTCAGAAATCTATCACTTCTATACTTAATGATTTGTACAAAAATTGCCGTTTATATAACTGTTGCTGGAGGATGAGTGCTGATTATAATCTATTCGGTAATTGAATGTTTAATAAAACCTCACTGAAAAGCTCAGATTTCTATAAAATTAGATTTCAACACTTTGAAAACTCTAGATGAAAAATTATTTAAAAGCTCAATTTTTTATAATTATTTACTCATCTAAAAGCTTTAATAAAATGCTTCTGGAAGCTTTTCAAACATATTGGTATGTAACTTCTCACAATTCGAGGCTTTAATTTAATTTAAGCACATAAACAAGTATTTTGAAATTTTTTCAAAGAGCTTTTATTTCTAATAAATGAAAAGCCTCAGTTTACAATGATATTTCTATATAAGTAGCGTATGGAAATACCTGCTTTGTAAAGTTCTTGTTTATAGTAAATTTAGTATAAGCTTTTGAAAAATGTTAAATATTATGAATATCTTATTCTTAGGAGATTATATCTTATGCTGACGGCTCAGATATGTTGTACTGAATCTTTTTGCGCAAAAGCTTTCAGTAAAATATATCTAAATCAATTACTCTTCAGATTAATAATTTTTTGCTGGAAAGCTCTGATTAATCAATGTAATACGTTTATTAAATGACATAGCTGGTTGTCTAACTGAAAGCTTTTGATTTTTTAGAATTTATTAATTTAATTTCAAATTTTCAGTCATTTGTATATAAATCTTTTTGAAACCTGAGAGCCAATAATCCAGGTTTAAGTCAATTGAACTTAAAAAATTTAAAAAAAAAATTAGTTTCTAAGTTTGTTCTTATTTAATGTCCAACTGCTTTATATGAATGAAAGTTGAATTAATGCTTTAAAAGCTTTTTAAGGCATAATTGAAACATACAAAATGATTTAGTTCAGGCTGAACGTTTATCTCTAGCACTAGGTGCAAAGTTCGATCAGTTTCAGACTGAAAGGGAAAATGGTCTCGGTAACCTCTCAGATTTTCGGTAAATATTTAGAAAACATCTAGACGCGTCATTGATGTTATTAAACAGGTGTAGAGTTTTTAATCAATTTAGAAAACACTTCAGACCTGAATTTATTTTACGAGGACATTTTCCGTATAGAAATGATTGGAACTGTATTTATACGGTTTGGTTAGAGACATAGAATGCTTATTTGATCACAACGATCACGTATTTATCGCCTTGTATAATTATTGCCTATAACAGCAATGGTTCCTTAAGGTTTACGCTGATAAGTTCTGAAGAATTTTCTGTCTGATCTATTTTAGCTCATATCGTAACCTCAAATTTTTGCTGCAACAACGTTTCGTCGTTTAGGTAATAATGAGGCCAAATTCTCGGATCCATCGTGCCTTTCGGTTTATTGATGCTCAGTAAATATTTTAGTGATACATGATAGGAATGAGATGCAGTGGTTAAACTGGTGTTGAGAATAATTGTTCGATTTAATAGTCTTCTCCTAAGTTTTCTCCTAAGTGACTGAATGCTCTTTCTGGTAATTGCATCGAATCCTTTTGTGCAACTGTGTTACACACAGAAAATTCCATTAGTCTGTATTCTTCATCAACACAACAGCATTAATGTCGAGGATTTTGACCTTTGAGGCAACATAAATTTCGACATGCTTGTAAGAAAATTATTATTAGGTATGGATAATGGCACTTGTAGTGAACGATCCTTAATTCGGCATTAATGTTGATGCCTATAACATAAACAAGGAATACATCTGTAGAGTCGTATGATTGCGGCCATTTGCATTAATACGAGGATGTGATTGTTGATGTTCGCTCCTTGCAATTATGGTCAGCGATAAAATAAAAAAGCGTGGCGCTGTTTATTTGACCACCACCTTGTAACCCACCAACTAAAATTAAATAAATTTTGATTTCGTCGTAAAACATAAAATTTATTTTTTGGGCGAAATGAAATTGTGTCACCGCATACCAATCGAAATAGAATCATTTATATGGATGCGACCAATGGCCAATTAATTATATAATGCTTTGACCTGAATGCTATTAAATTATATGTGTCACAGTGTTAAATTAAAATTTACATCGGTACGCGTATGGACTATACAAACGTCGTTTGTAATTCATGTTGTAAATCTGCAACTATAAAGGCTCATTGGAAAAGGTAAAGCCGTCATCACACATAGTAACATGTTGCACACATAAATAAATCTGACTAAATGTACATTACAAATACTTACCATTCAGCCGGCCACCAAATAGTAAATCAATTTCATGTTGATCTAAGACCGTATGCAAATTACTTTCGTCTATCTGAAATGAAACATAAATCACAGTATAAATAGGAAAATCGGCAACAACAATGGTTAAATCGAATTATTTAAATGTGGAAAATCGTGTTCATTGTCTTATAGCGATTACATATTCAACAAATTAACGAAATCATTTTTTTTTTTTTAGTTTGAATAAATTAATTCTCTAGACAATATGGAAACTTATGTATTGTTTTGGAACAGCATAAACATTATGTATGCTACAGTATTGTAACGCGGTTATGGTGAATTTTATTGTTATGTGCAAAATTGAAAATTAAGAAATTTGTCATTTTTCCGATATTAACTAATGCAACTGTATTTTTATTTTAATTAAATTATGTGTATAGTTATGTTCGCGCATACACGTCATAATGAGAAAATGATGATTTTATTACATGACGATGGTACGTGTATGTATACACACAATGGGAAATGATCTTATCGGTGCGGTGGTTATATGCAATTTGTTTATGAAATGCAATTTACATTTTTTGTAAATTATAGTGATAGATGATCTTGTGTGAACATCACTATATATGTATGTACGTATATCCATATATAGAGATGGAATATGTAGGACACAGATGTGATGTGAACCAATTATGTTACACATATCGAATTATGATAGTTTATATAAGATCGCAAAGAGGAAATATACAAAGCTCGTTAGTTTAAATGACAATTTTATGATAAAATTTGAGTAGCAAGTTAAATTTTAAATTGAAATACATCAAATGTATCTATATGCAAGTGGCTTTGCGTAGTCAAAATTGTGGGTGGAAACATATAAAATACGATATTAAAACTTTATTTCGTGACCTTCCAAATTAATTAAATTTTTAAATTTTAAAACTACAAACAGTATAGGGACTTGATTTTTGCACATATATGAAGATTAGGGTGGTCCTTAAAAACTTAATACAAAAAAAATTGGGTTATTCGAAGAGGATTTAGAGATGCCGACTTGAGCCCGATTTTTTTATTTCTTGTATTAACTGAACGGTCTACGATAATATTGATTACTTTTATTTGACTGATAATCTTGACTCTGGTCTTGAAGCTACTATCCTGAAGCCATATATCTGAATCTTTATTTAAAAATTCTGTGGAAATCTTCAACCGATCAAACAAAATTACCAGTGTAATAGGGTGTAACAAAATCTGCTATAGTTGCTTTAAAAGGAATGACCAACCACATTGCTAATCAAATTGAGATGTGCGGAGTCGTCGCCATAGTAGTAATAAATTTCCCAGAAAATCTTACGGCAAAAAGTTATTCCCCATAATCACTAAATCATCTCGAGCATGTTCCTTTGTCAATTCGTTCTTACAAAATATATGAATATTGAATTGGAATATTGAAACATTTTCTTGCTCTTTAGAATTTGCTCCTGAGGAATTCATATTTCAACTGCTCGCGCAAGGGCAATCAATATTTGCGAACATCATTCGTTGGCAGATATTTGTATATAAATCCATGATTTAAATGAAAATCATTTATTATTCGGCCATTTTTTAGTTTCAGAATTTTGGCAATAAAATCCTTATTTGAAACCGATTAATTTTAAATTATCTTTCTGTTCGATTGAAGTTGAGGAAAATACCATTTTTTCAAACTTCGTGCTAAAATCGGCACCTGCGATTGACCCAATATTTTTTTTTGTATACAATTTTAGGGTAACCTCACATATCTACAGGGCATGTCACGTGAACTATCTCAAAATTTAATCCCTCTATACAAGCTAGGACCACCCTAATATAGATGTTGTAAATGTTTGCCTATATTCGCTATAATTATGCCACAGGATGATCGGGATGAAATCAAATTACTAAATACTGAACGAATTATAGAAATTTTGAGTTTCTAGATTTGGCCTGAAATTTCAAAAGTCTTACAACTCAAATCAAATTTCAGCCACTTTTATTATTTTCAATGTTAAATGTTAATCTGAATTTATGATTTCAATACGAAATATCATAAGAAATCGAATTCCACCATATTCTGTGAACTTTAATCCTCTAATCGAAAATTATTGGATTGTTCATGTTGAGAAATTTTAAATGTTTGGAGATAATTTTCAGTTTAGATGTGGTATAATCGAATAATCGAAATTCGAATAAAATTCTAAAATTAAATTTGATTTGAGTTGCAAAACTTAATTGATCATCAATTTCAAGTGATCTAAGGGTCTAAGGGATCAGATTACCAAATATCAAACATTTTAGAGGATTCTATGGATTAATGGGATTTTTGCATTATTCCATAATAATATTTTATCAAATTTTTGACACCATATACTGTTCGCTTACAAATCTGTCAATCAATTCGAATTTTTGAAAGTTTATATTAAATTTTCACCTAATTCTAAATTCAAATTTAAATAATAATATTTGGAAAGAAATTTTAATTTCATGTTGCCCACAAATGCCACTTCTTCGACTTCATAGCTCATACTACTGTTAAAGGCAATATTCCATAGGTATGGGTCGAAAATGAACTAGTGGTAGCCTGGTGCAATAGTTACAATATTTAGTTATACTCCACTAAAACAGTTATGGTTTTATTTAAAAGGATCACTTGACATTAGAAGACCACCGCTGTTCTCGGTAAAAGTTCAAAGAATAAAAATGATAAAAACTGTTCAGTGGCTTGGAACTTCAACGAACGGGTCATAGTCACTTCACATAACAGAACAGTTGCGGAAAATAGTAAAACGATTTACGCCGTGCTTAAAAGAGTAGCTAGAGAGACGTGGGCTTGCGCGAGGTACACTGTCTACTATATATGAAGGCCTTGTTTAATCTCCTTCATGACATACACCTGCTGACAGAAGGAACTCTCTCCACCGGCGTTAGTTAGTGCTCAAAACAGTATCTTGTCCAAAATCGTCAAGGCGTACAGTACTGTGTTAACTGATGGCGTCCCTGTCTTGAAAAAGAAGTAAAAGGAAAAATGTGAGCTATACGCAAACCAACAAGTTCTAGGAAATCAAATACGAAACCACATGAGATCTACTGCTCGTAGAAAAAATTTTACAACTATTGTTTTCTATGTATTTCTGACGAGTGCTTCAATAACATAAACAGCGAATCTAAGTTTGGCCTTGTTCGATGGGCCGTTCCCAAATTTATAATGTCTCTATATAGTCATTATAAAATTTGTGTCGTTAATTATATACGTTTAAACTATTTATTTCTGCTTACGATGAAACTGCATGCTGTTTTTTTTTCATAAGTCCATTTTTAAATATGCGGCAATGTTAACAGATTATCATTAAAAAAATAAAATGGCATAACACTGTACACAAAAGTGTTTTCTGCTGTTTTAAGGTGATCGGTTATTGGCCTAACTCACAACATATCCAGAGATGGGCGAGGTAGGTTACGTCATTACGCAGATTACGTTTTAAATATTTTTAACAATTTAACATTTACTAAAATTCAAATTAGTATAAAAAATGAAATTTTGAAAAGCGGGCATTTTTACCCCCACCCCTCGATTTCAAGTAATGTTTTTAATTTGCTATAGTTTTCCTCGGTGCATCTAGCCCTTGACACGGTACCTATTGCTATTTCAAGCAAATTCAGCAGACATTGCTAACACCCAAGCTTTATTCTAGATCTGCTGAATTGTCTTGCAAAATTAGTTGTTTTTGATTCATTCGATTTTATCTAAGTTTAGGTCATTAACACTATTTCGTAAGATTATTATTTGATAAGATTTCAGCTTTCAATACAATTGCTAAATTAGTTTATTTAAACCTCATTTCAAATTCTAAATTTATTTTAGGAACTCCCCATAATTTGTATCGTTGATTGATCCAGATTTTTAATAGTTTGCAAGATTATTTTAATAATTGGTAAAATTTTGCAATGAAGGTTAGGTTAGGTTAGAGTGGCCGTCCTAATAGACTAGCATAGACACACATTGGTCCGTTTAGCTATACCAATGAATCTTGCACCAATTTTGCAATGAATCTTGTTTTTAGTTTGAACCGCTGTTACTTACCTTTAAATCGGTCTGGTTTAGCCAAAGTAGAACAACCGTAGATCACATGCAAAACGGTGACATTACAAACAGTTTGAACGCAAATGACAGAATGTCAATTTAGTAGTGGATTTCGTTTGGCGGTCTGTTATTAACTTCTACAATAATAAAATATACATTGATATTTTTAAGATTGGCTGGCTGGTCATTTGCTTTGTAATCAGCAATCTGCGAGGTGAATTATGCCATGTAATTTATGTAGTTATCGACACGTATATGGTAAACATTACTGGGCAATATGTTTTGACAACGCCAACAATTAAGACAACACCAACAGCCTACGATATTTTGGTATGTTGAAATTAAATGTTCACAGTTCACAGTTGTATTAATTTATAAAATAGTGTTTCAGCTAAGCTGTATGATAAATAATAGATTTTTGTATAAAATATTATGTGAACATTATTCAGATTACAATGTATATAATTCTAAATTTTTTAAAGATAGATTATGAAAATAGATAATAGTTTATAACTTTTCTAAGCTATAACCTAAACTGTCCCACCCACGGAATCGCATTAAACCTTTAAAAAAAACTGGCCACCATATAGATTAGAACTATTTCACTAAACAATTGTATCAATATAGTCTTCGATGTCTGCATTAACTACAGTACGTTGTCGACAGGTTTTCGATACGTCGTCGTAGAAAATAATAGATGACGCGTAAATGACCATCTCTGATGATATCTTCAAAATTAAAATTTGGCATTTTCAAAATTAGCAGTTGAGTATCGCTAAATGACATTCATCACGTTGGTATTAACTCCCAGACTGATCTGCAATTGCTCTAGTGATGTCTGAAGATACCAATGCACTAACAAGAATCAACAGCAGTTCTTCTTTTGCTCACGAATTTTTCGTTTTGGACCAAAATTCGATATATATTAGTTTATCTATAGTGATTGGCAGAATTATGTTTTATTGGCCAAATATCGTGCTTACATAGTATAGAATTTTTGAAACGTCCATTTTTCTCTATAAATGCGGGGATGCAATAATAAATAGAGAAACTATATAGAGTAGACTATAGTGCAGATTGAAATTTATAGAATGAGATAAAGTACAAATATTTGAATCGTATATATAAATAACTTTGGTAACATTGGAGGATTAAAACTATCCTCATAGAGGTTAAGGCCGCCACCAAGTGAAGCTATCAAAGCATATTGATAAGAATTATAAATATGCGCGGTTCAAATATCGATAAACCCCATTTCAAATTCCACTTCAAACAATTTGAATAGAAAAAATTGAAAATTTCAACAAAAGCTTAGTTGGCCCAATTTGAAAGAAGGAATTAAATAAAAAATGTTGACCCTAACCAAGACTCTGCTTTCTTGGACACAAAAATGATTTTTTTAAATTGGATGTAGTGATAATTTTTATCTTAAGAAATATATTATAGTTTATGGTGGATATACATAAGTTATAAAAATGGGAAAGAACAAAATTTTAACTGAATCTGAAACGGCAAGCTACCACTCTGAAGGCAATCCAAAAATTAACGCGTTGGTATAAGTTCACGCGCAAATTATACGGTTTGCTTTAAATTCTACTGATTTCACGTCAAAATTATCGCTATATGTTGCTGTTACAGCTAGTAAATCTACTTTTTTGTACCTCTGAGTGTTAATAAAATCTTTTCAATTCAGTTAAAGTTGGCGGTTGCTTGAGGTGTCAGCAAAGAATCATAAGAAGTTTATTGAAAGTTTATGTTTACTGTAGAGTAATTTAAGAGAGAGGGGAGGCAGGCAAAATTAGAAAAATCTTGGAATTTCATAACAGTGTAAGATTATAACCTAGTAGTATCAGGTTAGGTTAAATATTGGTTATAAGCCTATACTTTATAATTGTGCTGATAAGGAATAAGCTGCTCGTTAAACCCGTTATTTAACCTTTCCGTATTATTTAAAAAAAACGAAGTTATGTTGATAGCAAAACTCGACCTTCTACACAACATATTTATAGATTCAAAATTTAGCTATTTATACAGTTACTCTATTGCACAATAGATGGCAGCCACCATTTTTTATTTTAATTGTGACTTATTTATTGTTTTCTGTGAATTTTGAATTGTACATTAAAAAATGATTGTTCATCTAAACGTTACAAAAAACTTATTTAAAATCACAATTGAAGAGAGTACCTTGACCTTGCAGCCAGATCACTTTGAAAATATACAAGTTATTAGACATCTAGGTATAGTCTCTTAAATATTTCAAAATTATTTATCAAAAACATTTTATAGAAGCCCTTGACTGCATGGTGAAAATCGAGTATCATTTCTAAAATGTCTAAAATTTGTCTAAAATTTCATTGTGAAATACAAAACCGAGCACAATTTTCATTAAATTCAATTCAAACGACTAAATAAAATTGGTATATAGCGCATTTATGAGTGTAATTAGATCTTCGCCATACACAATTAAAGTAAATGACCTAATTTGTCGTGTCTAAAAATGCGCGACACCAACCACCACTTAACACAAAAATTTACTGAATGAATATCAATTTCAGTGTTATGATGATACCCAGGGCCAATACAAAAAAAAAACCGCAAACATTTCATCATCGTATACATACTCTGCAGCCAACATTGTTTTGATTTTCAATTTTTTATTTTTAACATTTTACCACTCAATCTAAATAAACATCTTAAAACTTCTATATATTATTTATATACCCTTCTTATATACATATACACACACACACATACATACATAAATACTGACTGTCTTTCAAAAACATGGAACACAAAAAATTTACAAAACAGCATCTTGTTGAATGAATGAATATTTTGGCTTCAACAACAAAAAGCAGCAACAAATTTATTCATTATTTTGACACTTTGAGAAAGCAGCGACGACGATGACGACGAGGACGGAAAAATCACTTTTCCTCATTGTTTTATTTTTCTTCGTTTAATGAGGATAAAAAAATAAATTTCTTTAAGGATTTTTAATTTTCTTTTGTTTATTTTATTTTGGTCGTGTTGGTTGGTTGCTGGGACAGTGTTTTTTTTTGGGGACATTTTGTATATTTATAGACATAATCGTGCGACTGACATAATAATTATGAAAATATGTTTGTATATAAATGTGATGAAGCTACATGATTGCAATGCACATACATACATATAGTTCGCGGAATAATGTGGAAAATCAATTATTGTGACGACATATTATGTTTCCAACAGCAACAATTATTACAAAAAAAAATTAATTAAAAATTTGCATGCTGGCTTTGAAAACATACAGAAAAGCTGATTGTTATATTCTAATTCTTGTCTTAAGTTTTCCGGTGTATGTACACAGATAATAAAGAAATGGTTTAACGGTGCTTTCTTCTATACAGCTTAAGTGAAGCAAATCAATATCGTAAAGTATAGATATAGTTGTCTTTATTGTTTTTATTTTTTTATGTATAGTTACGGCCATCAAGTTTTAATTGGATATTTTCCGGTTGATGATCTTAAGAGTTTATTTACATTACCAACCGGTGGTAATATATTTTATTTGCATTCATGTATTAAAGGAAGTGGATGAGTAGTTGACTTATTATTTCTTTATACGCACATATATCAAATTGTTCAATTTCGGAGAGCTTTATTTATGCCTGCCATTGTGCTTTATACATATAAGATCTCTAATTTTGATTAAGCTGCATAAATTAGCATTGAAATCAAACGTTGGTTATCCTTCACCTTGCTAATCAGAACACCGCAATTATGTATACATATACATAGACTTCCGCACCGCAAACATTTGCATATAAATTGAATATAAATAATAATTTGCGCGATTTACCCTTTGCGTGACTTTCACACCATTTTGACAATATTAATTACAAACCCATGCATATATACATACCGCCGTGTATATACATAGATCTGATCGTTGAATTTGAATATTTACATATTTTTAATTTTTTTTGGAAATGGTTCAAGAGATTCGCGTCTCAAAATATTTATTGTGATGTGTACGTTGGAACATTTTTGTTAAATGAATTGAATAGACTTTCAGATTCGGTATATATAATTTATGCTTTTGTGTGGATTAATTTATGTATAAAAACTAAATAATTTGCAGTTGCCGTGGTATATGAATAATGTAGACTCTTGAAATTAATTTAATTGGATGGAATATTTATTTTGAGTGCGGACATAAAAAAATTATCTACTCGACTCGTACACTTTTTATCATCATGTCGTTGTAACCGCGATCAAACCACTTTTATATATTTCTATAAACTTCAAGTCTTTAGTGTTTTGGCAGAGAAAAACTTACTTCAAAAATTGTATTCAATACTGCTAAGGACCGGGACGTGGAAAGTTCGTTAATAACTTACATTGTTAAAATGATGTGTGTGAAGTTAGCCCGAAAAAAGCCTTTCATCCCGAAAAAAGACTTTTCGAATGTTTCCTTACTAAAACTCAAAAGTGTCTCAGCTATCAGCACGAAAATAAAATAAAATGAAGTAAAACTAAAATTCATCCCGAAAAATTTTATATCTAAAAAATCATGATAATGAAACTTTAAATAATTTTAATTGCTTTTAATTTAAAATGACTCAATAATAATAAAAAATTTAATTGAAAAGCGAATATAAAAATAAAACTACATTTATTTTTATCAAAAAGAAATGTATAGTATATATAACACAATGTTTGAGCTATCGAAAAACGCTCATTTCCATATAATTGTTTCTCAGTTCACAGGGATTGATAGATATAGCGGCATATGGAACAAACATGATAGATCCCTCACCATCAAATAATTACCACCCCTATGTTCATGCGATGGCGAGAAAGGCCATTTAAAGAATTAGTTCCATACATGGTTTGAGCTATCGAAAAACGCTCATTTCCATATAATTGTTTCTCAGTTCACAGGGATTGATAGATATAGCGGCATATGGAACAAACATGATAGATCACTCACCATCAAATAATTACCACCCCTATGTTCATGCGATGGCGAGAAAGGCCATTTAAAGAATTAGTTCCATACATGGTTTGAGCTATCGAAAAACGCTCATTTCCATATAATTGTTTCTCAGTTCACAGGGATTGATAGATATAGCGGCATATAGAACATACATTATAGATCCCTCACCATCAAATAATTACCACCCCTATGTTCATGCGATGGCGAGAAAGGCCATTTAAAGAATTAGTTCCATACATGGTTTGAGCTATCGAAAAACGCTCATTTCCATATAATTGTTTCTCAGTTCACAGGGATTGATAGATATAGCGGCATATGGAACAAACATGATAGATCACTCACCATCAAATAATTACCACCCCTATGTTCATGCGATGGCGAGAAAGGCCATTTAAAGAATTAGTTCCATACATGGTTTGAGCTATCGAAAAACGCTCATTTCCATATAATTGTTTCTCAGTTCACAGGGATTGATAGATATAGCGGCATATAGAACATACATTATAGATCCCTCACCATCAAATAATTACCACCCCTATGTTCATGCGATGGCGAGAAAGGCCATTTAAAGAATTAGTTCCATACATGGTTTGAGCTATCGAAAAACGCTCATTTCCATATAATTGTTTCTCAGTTCACAGGGATTGATAGATATAGCGGCATATGGAACAAACATGATAGATCACTCACCATCAAATAATTACCACCCCTATGTTCATGCGATGGCGAGAAAGGCCATTTAAAGAATTAGTTCCATACATGGTTTGAGCTATCGAAAAACGCTCATTTCCATATAATTGTTTCTCAGTTCACAGGGATTGATAGGTACAGCGGGATATGAAAAAAATCATTCAATATTTTGTAATTACACTCCCAACCTAATGTTTATTTAATAAAAAGAACGATTATTTAAAATTTTAGGCGAAAATAATAAGAAAAAACAGACGATGAGACAAACTTTAGAATTAAATGTGTTTTATTTGGTTTTTGGCGAGAGTATAAAAGGATTTTTTTTTCCATTTATGTTTTAATAATTATTCAGACGTTGTGCTATTCGTATCTCGTTGTGTTTTCTCGTGTGTATTTTTCTTGTGTATTTCTTATTCAATAAAAAGTTTTTTTTAAAACTACGACTCGCTTTCTTTTGGACTCTCTCTAAACCAGTGATTATTTTTGTTTGTTGTACTGCTATAAATTTTGAACTCGGCTTTCTCATTAGGACATTCTCAATTCAAACGTTTCAATTATTTTTGTTTGTGCAATAATTTATCAAATACGACCTTCGCTTTCTCTTGGACTCTCTTTAAACCAGTGATTATTCTAGTTTTTGGCTATATAATTTTTGACCGCGGCTCTCATTAGGACATTCTTAAATAACAAATCAATTATTTTTGTTTGTGAAATAAATTATAATTTATATAACTCAACACACAGTTTCTCTATAAGGCGACTCTACATTGAAACTTTAATTTTCATTTCTTAATCAAAATGGATAATCGAAATAAAAAAACTATTAGTTACAATTATAAAAAGAAAAGAAGTTTGATCACCGTAGAAGTTGTAAAAAATGCAATAGAAAATCTTCCGGATTCTAACGTTAAATTGACCAACACCAATACTAATGATATGGCTCGGTTATGTGACTTAGTTAAAGTCGTGAACAATGTTTCAAATCGCACTAAGTTGTATAATATTTGGTGCAGATATATTAGAAACAATATCGCTCTGGGCAACAAAGTTATATCAGAAAAATTTCATGCTGACGATATAGCTCAGAACAATTATGCAATAACATCAAATTCAAATAATTTAAATTCAATTGACATCGAGTCGAATTCATTTAATAACATACAATCAAATGAAAATATTATTATTGCAAACTCTGATTCGGGAATGATTTGTTTATCTAACTATACAGAGGAGGCAACAGAATTTCATCCAGTCAAAATTAATGTAGTATCGAATATTATTGATACATCTGAAACTATAAATTTGAATCCATGTAGAGATGAAACAATCATAGCTTCCGAGAAAAGCAATAATACTGTTCAGCGCGATAAACAAGTTAATCTAATTAAAACAAATAGAACCAAGCTTGTCTATCGAAAATGTGATTTTACTTTAAGTATTTCAGATAGCATTTGGAAACAAATTTATTTACCTGATGAACGAGTATTAGATTCATATATGTATAGATCGGTAATCATTGAAAATTTGACAAAAATGACTGGATGTTTAATAAAAATTAAGGGATATGACATGTTAAAAAATCATTTAACCATTAGAACTTATTGTGGACATCGAAATTTAAATAAAACCTGTCGTAAATATAAACTTATTAATAAAAATGTAAGCCATGGAATATTCGAAGTTCATAGCACGAATGAGCGTATCTCTCACATTACAAAAAAATTCAGCTATACATCAGGTTATACCCGAGACATCTATACAAAAAAGAATTATTAGAAAAACCTGTAGAGAAAGTTGTTGAAAGGTTAATGCAAGAAGAAGATGTTGAGTTTGTCCAAAATACCAATACTATACAAAAATCTAAATCACATGATGTGTTGAGAAAAATCAGGTCAGAAGCGTTACAATCAAACGACAATAATACTGATGATTTTATCGATGTTGACGAAGAGTGGAAAAAAGAGGAGACTGGCGAAGATAAATATATACAAAAAATTATGCGTCGTCCATTTATTGTCATGACTTATAGCGCAATGCAGAACAATGTACTTAAAATAATGAGTGATAGACTTAAAAATACAGATTTAACAGTGTATTTGGACGCTACAGATAGTGTGGTTAGAGCTCCTTTCAAACCTTGCTCTACTATTTTATATTATGCTCTTGTCATAGCTGCTAAATCTTGTGGGTTAGATGCTACATCGCCATTTCCATTAACTGATATGGTTAGTTCGAGCCATAATATTGATTCCATCGGAGGATGGCTTAAATCGTTTAAGCTGTATGTCGAAGCAAATTTAAAAAAATTGCCGATTTTCAATTCAGTAGTAATTGATTTTTCTTTTGCTGAATTAAACTCAGTGTTAAGTGCATTTAATGATATGGATATTATTCAGTATCTAACCGCAACTCACAACTGGATAAATAATAATCCGTGTTATAAAACTAGAGAATCGACGGTTAAAGTATTTTTATGTTGTTGCCATTTATCCCATACAATGGCGCAAGATATAAATACATATTTCTTAAAATGTCCATCAGGCTCTAAAATAATTAAGGAAGTGTTTGCATCGTTGTACATGACAACAAATTATGATACTGTTAAAGAGATATGGCAATATCTAACAATAATATTAAGATCACAGTTTATTACAATCAAACTACAACAAGCATTAATTTCACTAAGTAGTTTGATCACAGAAAGCGACGGAAATTTTGATTTGACTACCATACAAAATGAGACATCAGAAAAACATAGAGATAACACAAGGCCAATATATGCGCAAAGCCCGTATTTTCAGGATATGAAAACAATTATGGATGATGTTTGCTTAAATAATGAAAATTGTGCAATAGTTGGAGGAATAAACAGTTTTTATAATATCAATTTTCAGAACTTAATGTTAAAGAAATACATGGCTTATTTTCCATTATGGGCTGGTATTGTGAATGATGGAATACGACGTAGCAATAGTCATGTGGAGAATTATTTTGCCACTGTAAAACGTAGGTTTAAAACCTCAACCAATATTGGTAAATTGCCAACCAAGGTAGGGCGATTTATTAGAAGTATTCATGAACGGAATGTTACTATTCATCGACAAATTGTTTCTGGTATACCGAAAAGAACACATAAAGGAAAACAAGACCATATTAGTAATAAAACCCAATCCGTATTAGATTTAACGATTAACGACTCACAATTGTGCCAATCCGTGTGGAAACGCAAAAATAAAGAACCAACCACTCCCAAAAATACACATTCATCATCTTTTAATTTAAAAAAAATGAAAGAAATTGCGACACAATCTAAACAGGAACGTTCGATTAGCACCTTAAAAATGTTAAGTCAAAACTCGAAGGCCGAGTATGAATTTAGCACTCCGAGCCGGCCACATAAAATAGTGAAAAAAATACCGATTTCAATAAAAACAAAAATGAATTCTAGTAATACATTACCAATCATGCAGAATGGAACTCTCACCTGCGATTATTATTCGAATACGTGTGGATTTGATTCTTTAATCCAAACCTTAGCTGCAGGAGTAAGCAGTTTGGGCATAACCAACTGTGGTTTACGAGAAGGAATAGTTAAAAACATTATTGTAAACCTGTTAAACAAACAATTAAAACCTGCTTATGATTTAAGAAAGGAAATGCTCATTGACATTTTTGGAATACAACAAAATTGCGATTGTAACATTCAAGATGTATCAGGGATTATACTGAAAAGCCTTCCAAGCTTAACGGTTTAATTTAAATGCCACAATTGTGAAACATTAGTTGAAGAAGAACGGAATTTTCTTCTTGTTAATACGTTGAAACTAACAGAAGTTGGGTTTTCTAGTTTAAATAAATGTGTAGAAGAATGTCCAACTCAGGGCTGTCCAGTATGTAAAAATACAATGAATCCTCAAAATAATATGTACATTCCCATAATATCGATTTATACTGAGTCTAAAGAAAGCCTGCTGAAAATCAAAATAAGTCAGATTGAATCGACAATATTATTTGATGGGACCCCTTATAGTTTAACAGGAATTATAAGTTATGAACAGTTAAACCAAAATTTTAATTCAAAAGAAACGAGTTCTGGACATTTTGTAAGCTATTCAAAATACAAAGGAAAATGGGGCAGATATGATGATTTAAACAAATATGTCGCTACCGCGAGAAATCCACAAAATATTTATGTAAATCCACATATGGTAGTATATACCATAGATTGTAGAGATAATCTCATTGAAAACGCCGGTCATTGAAAAAACATATGTATAATAATAATAATAATTGAAATAATTAATAATGGACTGTCAGTCAGTGAGCCGGAATTTAATTCATAAAAATAAGAAACATAAATATATCAATCCCAAAAAATTAAAAAATAATTATAGGCAAATAAACGTTTTTCACAGCTCAAACACTGTTTCATACAGTGTTAGCTGTGAAAACGTTCATTGAATAGATTTTCCCGACTTTGCATGGACTTATGTCCAGGTAGCAAATTATTCACAGTGAAACACCTATCATATAAGTTCCAAATGCCGCTATATCTATCAATTCGTGTGAATTGAAAAACAATTATATGGTAATGAGCGTTTTTCGATAGCTCAAACCATGTATGGAACTAATTCTTTAAATGGCCTTTCTCGCCATCGCATAAACATAGGGGTGGTAATTATTTGATGGTGAGTGATCTATCATGTTTGTTCCATATGCCGCTATATCTATCAATCCCTGTGAACTGAGAAACAATTATATGGAAATGAGCGTTTTTCGATAGCTCAAACCATGTATGGAACTAATTCTTTAAATGGCCTTTCTCGCCATCGCATAAACATAGGGGTGGTAATTATTTGATGGTGAGGGATCTATAATGTATGTTCTATATGCCGCTATATCTATCAATCCCTGTGAACTGAGAAACAATTATATGGAAATGAGCGTTTTTCGATAGCTCAAACCATGTATGGAACTAATTCTTTAAATGGCCTTTCTCGCCATCGCATGAACATAGGGGTGGTAGTTATTTGATGGTAAGGAATCTATCATGTTTGTTCCATATGCCGCTATATCTATCAATTCCTGTGAACTGAGAAACAATTATATGGAAATGAGCGTTTTTCGATAGCTCAAACCATGTATGGAACTAATTCTTTAAATGGCCTTTCTCGCCATCGCATGAACATAGGGGTGGTAATTATTTGATGGTGAGGGATCTATCATGTTTGTTCCATATGCCGCTATATCTATCAGTCCCTGTGAACTGAAAAACAATTATATGGTAATGAGCGTTTTTCGATAGCTCAAACCATGTATGGAACTAATTCTTTAAATGGCCTTTCTCGCCATCGCATAAACATAGGGGTGGTAATTATTTGATGGTGAGTGATCTATCATGTTTGTTCCATATGCCGCTATATCTATCAATCCCTGTGAACTGAGAAACAATTAATGGAAATGAGCGTTTTTCGATAGCTCAAACCATGTATGGAACTAATTCTTTAAATGGCCTTTCTCGCCATCGCATGAACATAGGGGTGGTAGTTATTTGATGGTAAGGAATCTATCATGTTTGTTCCATATGCCGCTATATCTATCAATTCCTGTGAACTGAGAAACAATTATATGGAAATGAGCGTTTTTCGATAGCTCAAACCATGTATGGAACTAATTCTTTAAATGGCCTTTCTCGCCATCGCATGAACATTTGTGTCGCTGATCCTAGAGATGTCCACGGGTCTCGCTTATATTTTCAGATAGATCATTTAGAATCATTGTGGCCAAAGAAACTAAATTTTGATGAACTTTACTAATTATCTTACACCATTCAGCGTGTTGAATAATTTTTATTATTTTTTGATTGAAATACTCAAAATGGGGACAAAATTAAAAGATCATCCGAATTTAATTTCCTTGACTTAAAACAAAAACAAGTATCTATCTTTAGGATCGGCTGGACAAATTTATAAAAATCAATCAAAATCAACTAACTTTCAAATTCTATAAACAAACAGTAAAGATCGTTAGAATTTATTCCTCTTGACCACAAACTAAATTTTGTCTAAACTATCTGTGCCCGTGGACATCTCTAGGATAGGCAGTAAAAATTATTAAAATTGGATTAAAATCAGAAAACATAAAAAACCTGTGAACATCTAACAGCTCAATCTAATTTAATTCCCATATGGACATGCAGATGGCAGTTGATCTAAGTTATCCGAATCGTTAATTAGGAGCATGTGATTATTCCTATACTATCGGTGGCATAAAACTTACAAAGCATCTCAAATTCTCGTATAAGTTGGCAAATTCCCATTGGAAAAATATCCAAATTTAACAGTGTAAGATTTTGTTATTGGTGCATTTCGGGAAAAAAATTCTAAAATTGTAACATGTTTGCCGAAATACCAGAATTCTTTCATGATGATCGCACATAATCGCCTGATATAGTGATCGTTAATGTATATATACGCAGATACAGATAATTATTGTCATGATGTCCTATATGAACATAACTCCAGATAGTTTAAAAGGCTTTTTTTCTGTTAGTGAAAGTTTTAAACAATTTTGGACTTCCTTCTAGAATCCTTAACTAGAAATTCTAAGGAACTTACTACCTTCTATCTGATCATGCTGAACATATCAACAGGATGTCTCATTAAATTCCGTTTGGTTAATTTTGAAAAATTGTCAGACTTTTAAGGTAAAAACTGAAAAGCTTAAATGAAAATTTAAACTTCGATGATCTTTACTGAAATTAGACATATTCACCCAAAATTTAATTTGAAGCTGAATTTACTTTATAAAAAGTTTAAGAAACTTAATGCTCGATGATCCAGAATTTAATTAATTTTAATAATTTGAAATTACTCAAAATTTTGAGTAATTAATTTCAAGAATTGAAATTTGCGTTCAGTCGCGCCTCTCGCCTTCAGGAGTGGTTTGTATATGAATACTCTGACACAGTCGTCTTTATCGACAAGCGTCGAACATCTACAACAAGGTATTTAATTCGCCTCTGAAGTTCTGCAATTTTTTCAGCAGAACTCAGTTTTTACTGAATAATCTAACTGGTCAGTTGTTCCATGTCAGGTAGCATTTTTGAAATATTATTCTCTACAGCATTCTCTACAGTATCCTTTATTTACACTCTTTTGGAGATTTAGATTTGCGCGGTAATTGATTTTATTTAACTACAACATGAGACTTGTCCACCACAAACTATCGAACTCGCCAGATACATCTAGCACAGTTCCCAGATTGTACTTTCTGACTCTTTTACAATGCTGATCATTTGACAATTGCACCCTCTGTTGATCTACTCTCTATGAAGGCAAACTGTTCAGCATTATATTTACCAAAACACGCACCTAGGTTTACTTTGCCATTCTACCAAGCTCAAATGGCCCACGTTTAGTGTATAGTTAGTACCATATTGCAATGTGCACAGATTTGTTTTTGACATCTGAGTCATTTCATCTGAGGCACTTCCGTACCCCGTAATAAAATGTTTTAAGATGGTTTAGTTTTTGTAACTAATACTTTTAAAATACGAATAACGGTGTGCTACATAAATTAGTTTCTTAGCTCTCCCGTGTTTTATTTTCTCAGTTTTCTTTTATCGGTTAGGTTCGAGGAACACCATTTCTTAAATGATAGCTTATCATTTGGCATGTTTTCTGGACCGAAAATGAGGACAATATCTCTGTGGTGGCTTGTCGTCCAGCATTCTTTGACCAACCAATTTATAACTTTTCTTATTAGACAGCCCGTCATAAGTGTCAGATCAATATTCAAGCTGCCATTGTGGGAATACGTACAAAGTTTGGAGTTAGCTTTGAAGTCGCCAGTTATTATAATCGGATGGTTTTTATTGACCTGATAGAAACTAACTAGATCAGATCATATGAGATCACTGGATCTCTCCGTTTTTGAATTATTGCACGACACTTTTTCTCGGATATAATATAGTTTTCACTATATCCGTACGTTCTGTTTGCCGATTAAGGCCTAGGCTCATCAGATAACCAACATCTAATACTATATTAAGGCTGTCTTAAGGCTGTTAACCGAGCAAATAGCGCAATGGCTAAAGCTGCGACGTTTGGATCGGGAGGTACCGGGTTCGAACCCAACAGAGGCGGGATGCAAAAGGGATTTTTCATCTCCCGATTACGATCGGTGAAATTGAAAACATCTATGACCCTCTGTTGGAATGTAGAACTCATGGGCCGACCCATCTTCCATGTCACTGTACAGGGTGCAATGCGCAGGCGGTATACTGTACTTGTGTGAATGGGATGAATGAATGGATTGAATGAATGTTGTGTGAATGTAAGGTCAGGCTATGGACCGTAAAAGTGTCTATGCCAAGTCCTTTTTAAAAAAAAAAAAAAGAGGGTGTCTTGGAGTTTTGCTCTTTCCGCAATACTGATTTTAGATATTTTAGATTTTTGGAAAATCATCTTTTCCCTGACTCTCCTTCCCACATGAAACTTGGACTAAACTATTTTTCTAGTAATAGCTATTGGTAAACCACTTCAAAATAATCTGTCTTGAGGAACAACTTTCTAGAGGCGGATTTTAGAGAAATATTTATTTATTGAGATGTCAGTTTTCAAAACCAAAATTTCTTGACCTTAATTATTTTTCGGGTTACAGTTATTGGTAAACACTTCAAAACAAGTTGTCTTTATAGACACAACTCTCTAGAGACGGATTTTAGAATTTTTTAAAATTATTTACATGTGATTTCCACATTTCCCAGACTTCCTACATGTAGCTTGAACTAAATTATTTTTCTAGTTATAGCTATTGGTAAACCACTTCAAACCAAGCTGTCTTCAGACACAACCCTCTAGAGGTGGATTTTAGATACATTTTTAATTATTAAGATGTCAGTTTGGAAAACTAAAATTTCCCAGACTGCCCACATGAAGCTTGACCTTAATTATTTTTCGGGTTACAGTTATTGGCAAACACTTCAAAACAAGCTGTCTTCTGACTACCCTCCAGAGGCAGATTTTAGAATTTTTATTTAATTATTTACTTGTAATTTTGGAGAATCAACATTTCCCAGACTACCTACATGTAACTGGAACTAAATTATTTTTCTAGTTATAGCCATTGGTAAACCACTTCAAAACAAGCTGTCTACAGCTACACAACCCTCTAGAGGCGGATTTTATATACACTTTTAATTATTTAGATGTCGGTTTGGAAAACCATTATTTGCCAGACTATTTACATGAACCTACATTATTTTTTTCGGTTACAGTTATTGGCAAACACTTCAAAACAAGTTGTCTTTAGACACAACCCACTACAGACGGATTTCAGAATTTTTTTAAAATATTTACTTGTGATTTCCACATTTCCCAGACTTTCTACATGTAACTGGAACTAAATTATTTTTCTAGTTATAGCTATTGGTAAACCACTTCAAAATAAACCTTCTCCTGGTATAACACGCTAGAGCCAAACCTACCTGAAAATTTAATTTTTCCAGTCTGTCGGTCTGTAACTTATTCTACCGTTTTTGTTTAACCGCGAGAAAACAGCAATTTATCTCAACTCTTCTATCCATGAATAGAAAATTTTCTTTATAAACTATATCGGCGACCACTTTCGGTTAGCTATCGGCTCAATAATTTTTTTTTTGGCTGGAAAGTATCGTCTAATTTTAAAAGTATGTGCGAACTGAAGTTTACTAATTTTTTAACACACATACTATGAAAGTGTTAAAATAAATACACTCGTACACACATAGAAGAAGAGCAACATGAGATTATTTTAAATTTCATACGCGAGTGCTTTTATTGTGTTTATAATACGCCATCCATATGATTTCTATCTTCCCAAAAAAAAAAAAAAAAAAAAAATTAACGATTTATATACAAACATATGTATACGTACATATGGATATACCTTCGCATACATACATACATATATAAAAAAACACATTTATAATTCTTGAAATTTTTTCAGAGTGAGGAAGTGAAAAATTCATGTATGTACTATATACCTATATATCCATACATCTTAGCTGTTATCAGTCTTTCACGTATATGTAGCTACATATATACTGTATGAGTATGTAAAAATTCGCTCGCAAAGATTAAGATTTTATTTATTTTCGTAATGGAAGATTAACTTTTTGTATATAAGAGAGAGCTATATACGTAATTTTTTTGTACTCGAGTAAATGCGGTATAATGGGTAATTTAGTTTAAGGTCGACGGCACATATAATATTTACAACGGTGCAATTGAAAGTGAAAAGTGATTGGATAATATAACACCGCGTGCGATATTATACTAATTAGTAAAGGTCATCATTTCGATATACACACACACACACAGGATATACGGAGAAATTTGTTTGATTTGATAAATTCCCATATATGTATGTAGTACATAATACAGCTTTTGTGTGCTTGCTGATGGTATTCGATTTTCAACAAATTCATTCACTCGCTTTAATACGCGATAAATCCCTTTCCTCTATACTTCATTCACTAACAACAATCATCGCAGTCGTATGTACATACATATATTGTGTACATGGCGAACATCATCATTAAAAATGATTTATTTATATTCTCTCTATAATTTATTCAGCTGATTTTGATTTTTTTTTTTCATTTCGTTGCCGCTGTTGTGTTGCTGTTAAATTTCCAGGTGAAATTTATATATAGCAGAGGAAATTCGGATATATTAAAAAAAAAAATCAACTTTGAACCTTGACATAACCTCTGGTATATATGTATATAGAAAAGGAAAACGGTTTTGTACAAAGTAATTAATGTTTCAGGTTTTGATGTGCGTATATGAATTAACCGCTGAGAAAAGAGGTTACCGGTGCGAGAAATCAAATGTTGTTCGTTTAATTAAAGATGTTTGGTATGATGGGAAATGGAATTGTGCGAATTGAAAAATAGATGTGAAAACACCGCTAAAACTTACATTTTGCACTTAATATAAAACAAAACAAACTTATGAAATATTACATCATATATGCATGTTAAAACTCATCCATGAATTATTACATGCGAGTACAAACATTAGGCAAGATAGAGAACATAACATATGTAAGAGACGTAAGGTAAAAAAAAAGACGAAAAAACCATGGAACCGCAAAAATTTTATTATCATAAAAATGATGATTAAAAATTCTTATTTCCATTGTTGTGGTTGAAAAGTGAAAAGTGTTGAATATTCATAAGAGAAATGGGCTTGTTTCATAATATCTGTCTATGTAGGTGTATTCTGTGTATATTACAGCGAAACTTCTAAAAATAAAATGAAAAATTTAAGATTTAAACTTTTCGTTTCTGTTTTATTGAACCATTGTATTAATGGTCGAGAGTTAAGCATCTTACATAATTAGTAAGCTTTTGTTATAAGGAACTACATTTAGTTTAGATGAATACAACAGAACCCATCAAAACTTTTAAATACTATCAAATTCTTGAAAGGTTTTAGCAACTTCGGTGCCGTTCTCATAAGCATAACTGAAGCTTTAGAGCAATTGGAAATTATTTCATAATCGATAAGCTTTTGAAGCTTTTAAGATTTAGATTTCATAATGTTTTAAGGTTTGTTTCAATCAGTTCAAGCTTCAAAGTAAATAAAGATAATTTAATTAACAATAAGCTTTTATAAAGTATAGAACATAAAATATGTCTTTTATTTACGAATTTTGTTATTTAATTGGAGCTTTAGAGTCAATGGATAGAATATTAAAATCGATAAGCTTTCCAACCTTTTGGGAAGTAGGAGAAATCATAAAAATGTTCCTTTAGCAAATGAAAACAATTTTTTAAGGGATAAGCTTTTCAAGCTTTTCTTAAGTAAAAATGGTAAAAAACATTTTTGGTTCAGGCTGTCTACAATTCAATTAGAGCTTTCAATGAAAATGAAAAGAATTTTATAATTGATAAGCTTTATATCAGCTGAATTTTATCCCACCAATTAAAGCTTTTAAACTTCTTTGAAATGAGGAACTAAGTTTGGTTTCGACGAATACAACTAAACCCAACAAAACTTTTACAAGCTATCTAATTCTTAAAAGAGTTCAGTTACTATAAGGTGCCGTTCAAAAATAATATCAAAAATTCATAAACGTAATTGAAGCTGTAGAGTAATTGTAAACTATTTCAAAATCGATAAGCTGTTCAAGGTTTAAGAAAGTAGAGATCATAAAATATGGAACTTAATTAAGATTTCTCACAGATAATGGAACGCTTAGACCAAATGGATTATTTTTTATAATCGGTAAACTTTTGAAGCTATAACCTTTTGAAGCTTTTAAGATCAGATTTCTCTCAATCAGTTCAAGATATAAAGCAAATAAAATATGTTGATTAAGCTTTTAGAAAGTATAGAACATAAAATGTATCTTTCAGTTATCATTTTTGTTATTTAATTGAAGCTTTAGGGCCAATGGAAATATACTAAAATCGATAAGCTTTCCAAGCTTTTAAGAAGCAGGAGAAATCATAAAAAAATTCGTTTACTTACAGCAAATGGAAACAATTTTTTAATTGATAGATAAGCTTTGCAAGTTTCTCTTATGTGAAAATGATAAAACATATTTTTGGCTCAGGTTTTCCACAATTCAATTTGAGTTTAACGAAAATAGAAAAAATTTCATAATTGATAAGCTTTCTTTTGAACCAATTCGCTAGGTGATACGCATATTATTAATGCTTTGTATTAGCTGAATGTTGCTCCACCAATTTTATTTTATTATAATGAAAGCTTTTGAAACTCCTAAAATAAAACAGAAAATTAAAGATTTGAACTTTTTCGATTCTGTTTTATTGAACCATTTTATTATTGGTCCAGATTTTACCGTTTTACATATGTAAGTGGTTTCTTAAATTTTGTTATGAGAAACTAAGTTTAGTTTCGATTAATACAACAAAACCCAACAAGTCTTAAAAGCGGGTCTATCAAATTCTT
Source organism: Tipula unca (assembly GCA_951394425.1). Classification (NCBI taxonomy): domain Eukaryota; kingdom Metazoa; phylum Arthropoda; class Insecta; order Diptera; family Tipulidae; genus Tipula; species Tipula unca. Next base: position 14,506,986 of record OX596381.1, on the reverse strand, counting down.
AAAAGCTTTTTGTAACATGGGTTTCATTCTAGAATAATATCGTAACCATTTAAGTGAAGCTTAAGAGAAAATTATAAAATATATCTTTAAGAGTTCGTATTTAATTGAACCTGAACAAATAGAATAAATTTCATACTGGATAAGCTTTTCAAGCTTATCAATATTTTTCGCAGATAATTGAAGTTTTAGACTAAATAGAAATATTTATAAAGTCGATAAGTTTTCAAACTTTTAAGAAGTAGGGATGATAAGCATATGAAACTTTAAAGCAAATACACATAATTTCATAAACTATAAGCTTTCCGAATTTTTCGGAAGCATAATTCATAAAAATATGCCTCTTAGTTACGATTTATGTCATTTAATTGAAGCTTTAGAAAAAAAGGTAATAATTACATAATCGATAAGCTTTCCTAGATTTTAGAGACTAAAAACTAAAGAAATGCGTAAAGATCTTAATATATTATGTTTTTAAGATAATATTAAAGCTATTGCCCTTGATTTAATTGAAGCTTTAAACACAATGGAAATTGTTTTAGAATCAATGAGGATTCAAAACTTTATTCAGTAAAGGCCATGAATAAAAAAGAAAAGTTTTCATAACCGGTAAGCTTTCCAAAATTTTAGCAAGTAGAAATCAAAAATGTAAGTAAAGTTTATAACATCGATCAAGATTTTATATTAAATTTTTCGTCTTAAGGTTTAGTGCAAATGGACTGAAATTTATAAATAATAAGCTTTTCAAACTCATAGCTGGTATAGATATCATAAAATTTGTCTTTTGCAATTAATTGATTGATGCTCTAGGCAAATTTGATCGATAAGCATTCCAATAAATTGATGGTGTTATTATTATAGTATATCTAACAGGGTACAGGAAAATAAGGATATAAACATAAAATATTATAACATGTGCCAGAGTGTAAGTATTATCTATATATTTTGTGCCCGCAAAACGGTTAAACCATTTCAACCTTTTAGGAAGTTGGGATCATAATAAAATCTTTATTTTAGTCAAGATATTGTCTCATTTATTTGAAACTTTAGAACAAATGAAAAGAATGGCTAGATGTTACGAATAATAAAAGATTTTTATTGACGAGCTTTTTACTCCATGGTTGTATTTTCTAATTTATTTCGTTTAATTGTATATAGGCTTAACGTTAGATACAATGTCGTTTATTACTGCACCATGATATTAGTAGAATTTGTGTATATAAACTTTGCATAAAGAGCTGTCAGTTGATATATTATATTTGTTCTCGTTAGTTGAATAATAAAAATGAATTGAATTTATAATATTTCTCTTAATTTTATATCGAGCTTCCCACATGAATAATTTAGAATAAGTGAAAAGAATTTCATAAATAATAAGCTTTTGAACTTTTAGACCTTATATATTATAAAATATTTCGTTAAATTTAGATTTGTCGCGTTTTCTTTAAGTTTTAGAAGGAATGGGAATCATTTAATGCCCGATAAATGTTTCAAGCTTTTAAGCAGCGGTATTATAAAATGTGTTTTTAAGATTTTAAGATTTTTTTGGATTTCGAGCTTTACAACAATTGGAATCATAATCGTTTCAGGAGCATTTCAAGCATTTCAGGAGGCGGGAGTATAAAATACGAGGTTGGGTTCAAAAAAATTCAGAAATTGGAGCTTTACAGAAAATTAAAAGAATTTCATAATCGACCCATTTTACAAGCTTTTAAAAAATGAATATCATAAAATATGCATTTGGGTTAAGATTTTTGGGTATTTATATTAATTTAGAGCAAATGAAAACCATTACAAAACCAACAAGCTTTCCAAGCTTTTATGAAGTAGTAGAAATCATAAAATGTGTCGTTTACTTAAGTTTTTCTCTTCATATTTAATTGAAGCTTTAGAATGAAAAAGAAAAAATGTTATAAGCTTTTTGGGCTTTTAAGAATAGAGCTGTTATAATATGTTTATTATTTAAAAGTTGTTCGCGTTTAATTTAAGCTTGGAACTGGAAAAAATGTCATAACCAATGAGCTTGAAAAGCTTTTAGAAAGTATACATTTTAAAATACGTTTTTATTTTTAGATTACCCGCAACTGGTTGAAGCTTTGGACGACATTGTTTTGTTTCTCATAATCATAAAGCTTTTCAAGTTTTTTGAAAGTACTTATAATAAAAGTTGTGTTTAATTAAATTTTTTGAATTTTATTGAAGTTTTAGCAAAAATCGAAAAAATTATAGAACGATACCCCCTGGAAGTAGAGATCATAAAATATGTCTTTTAGTCAAAATAGAAAGAATTTTATAATCGATAAGCTTTCCTTTGCACCCATTCGCTAGATGTTAGGCAAATTTGTAAAGCTTTTTATAAAAGGAATTTTACTCTACCAATTTTGTTTTATAAATATTAAATTTTTGAACTTTCTGATATTTGGTTTACTACCAAAACAACCAATTTGTGGCCGCAAAGTTTGTACTTTGTAGTTTTGTCTTAATTTGATAGATACTGGGCGGTATCTATGGTGGACTAGACTTCTGTTTCTTACTTCTTATTTGTTATGAGAAAACCTTTTCCTTTACATTAGCTGGTCTCGGAAGACCGACTGATATTATCTGGATTGTCTGTTTCACTTTTAATTTTGTCTATCTTCTTTCTTTATTTCGATTATATTGAAGCTCTATAGATGGCCTTGCAAATACGATGGATATCTAGTCTCGGGATAGATAAAATTATTCTTATTAGCTAATTCTTACAGGTTCTGGATGAAATTAGATCTGATATCATTCCACATAGTTTTTGGCCGTGTTTGGTAGCACCATTATTATTCAAACCTACGAAAAAATTATAAAAACTCCATATCAACCGAGTAACCCTTGCAGATTATATCAAATTTCAAACGTTCACTCTACCGTAACTTGACCCGTGTGGGAGGTAAATATGTGATTATCTGTCGACTGGCTAAAAATTTGTTGAACTGAATATAAACCACCAAACAAAATATACATTGAAAAACGAGCTTCAAGATACAGAATAATCTACTAAAACTGATTTGGAATGAATTTTGAACGAAAATTGATTAAAATTAAATTGATCAGGTCTTAACAGTTACAATTTCCACACCAGCCATTTTAATCGGCAAGCAAATATCTTCTTATTCTTCTTATTAAGCAAATATCTTCGTTGTCTTCTCCAACCAGTCCATGCCCCATTTTTATTCGAAAGGTGGAACATTATGTTGAATATGCTAATTACAGAGCAGCAGCAACTAATCAAAGTTCACTAAAAGCTTGCCTAAATTGATGGAGTTTGAAATATTTTTAAAATCACGATTCGATAAATTCTGCCTAAGATTATATCGATCAAATCACGATTATTATTTAGACAGAATTGAATTAAAAATACGCATTCAAAATACAATAAATATGCAATTTACTTATCCACTATCATATGTGGAACCCATTCAGTTTACGTTAGCTTTAGCGATAGGCGTATTGAATGTAATTGCAGAATTGACATTATCTAACGCGGCAGTTTACACATTTGTTAATTTTTTTTTTTAAATCAATTCATTTGTTGTACGTCATCCAAGTCATTGGATTTCTCACACCAATTCAACAAGTATAATAAGTCCATAGGCAAATGCCTTATTTTATTAAATTTACGTTCCACACATGTTTTTACTCTGTTTCTACATACGAGCATAATTCGTATGCAGCTATAAATAAATTTAAATATTCAGGTTCCAAAAATCTAGCACTGAACATAAGTTCCACATTTTTATCGTGCAAAAAATATAGCGATCGATGGTTTTAAATTATCTACAATTTCGAATTCCGCTATAAGCTATATGTAAAGTCAAAGTTTTTAATTTTAATTGTGTGCATTATACCATCAACAATTTTAAACAACCCTGGACTTAAACAAAATACTATGTACGCGTATACCAGAGAAATCGAAAATTATAAAAAACAACAAAATATATCACGTTTTCAATAATTCGCGGTCAAAGTTTATTCGGGCAAAACGTAGAATTTGAAATGCGGAACAGTTTTCAATGCACAGCATATTGTAAAATAGATCAAATGAAAAATCCTTCAGAAACCAATAACAATACACAATGCAAAAACAAATAAAAAAAAAAACTTAACGATTTTCCCCAAAATACCAAACCAAAATTGAAATCGAAATCACACACAAAAAACCTTCTTAAAATACTCGCGTACATAATCGAAAGGCGGTGGAGCGTGCAACAGAATACGATAAAATCAAATTAAATTTGTTTAAATATATTTTAACAGTTGTTAGGATTTTGTGCAGGTCATCGAAGCACAATACATTTTAAAATTTATAATAAGTTTGTTAATCTTAGATCTTAAACAAATTAATTCATCTTCGTACGAATCTATATAATCACATTAATAAATAAAAAAATTTGTTTATGCGAGCAAATATTTACCTTTTGATTATTAAACATAAATCCATCGCTCGTTTTTATGTTTATCTGCCGATGATGATCATATCCATTAGCTAATTTTCCATTCAGCAACAAAATCCAAACAATCGAGCAAAAAAAAAATCGTGACGAGCAGCAACGGAAAAACATTTTCCCCTTCCCCATTTGTTTGGTTTCTATTTTAGAATTTTCACAATTCCTCGGCATTATTATTACTATTATTATTGTTACTATTTATATTTTCAATTTCCAAATCGGAAAATTAATAATAATTGTATTTAGTAAAATTTTTTTTTTTATAAATATTTAATTTATTACTTGTTGTTGTAGTTGTTATAAAATCATAATTTACGTTTTTCGTTATATAGCGGTTTTTCCAGTATTTTACTTCTTTTTTTTCCTTTTTCTTTTGTTTTTTCAACATTGAATTTATGGTTACATTAAATTAGATATTATAGAAGAAAAAACAAAAATCCAAAAACCAACAAAAAAACGAGCACAGCACAGCATAATTTATCACTCATTGAATTTTGAATTTTTTAGAACAATTAAAGGTTATATTTGAAATTAATTTTCACTAAAAACACAAAATTTGATTAGGATTTATGTAATTTTGAAGATTTCATAATAATAGAATTGTTTATTTTATATTGAAATCGGAGATTTGATTAATTGTTTAATTGATTTGTTTACAGTTTTACGGAACATTTTAATTTTTTGTTTCTCGTCGGTGATTTGGACGATGTACAGTAGAGATGGCTCTGTTGTATCCTAGATTAAAATAAAACAAACTTACAAATCACTAGTTTTTGCTATATATATAGTTAATCTTTTATAAAAAGCTCAATAGATGGCCGCATATTTAATAGACTTTTCTAATTTTAGAGGACTGCATGAATCTGTGAAATTGATCTGAAATTTTTGGTAATTTTAAATTTGCTTCGATTTAATAATCTTGTTCATAAAAATACTTAAAAGCTCCTATCCAAGCCTAAAGTATTTTAATTGCAGCCCTCTATAGTTGCATTCCATTTTGACGTTTAAAAGCTCATTACACCTTACTCGAATTATCATTTTTGCATAGTTTTACATATTCAATTTTTCTCTGAATATACAATGAAAGCTCCCACAGAATTTAATAATTTTTAAACATAATTTAATTTCATTCCAAAGTTTTAAAACATTTATTTAGTGCAAAAGTTTAAACTTAATTTTCATTTCCATTGTGCTAAGTGATATTAAAGTAATAAAATGGACAGTGAAGGCGAATGCAATACTTCACCTATAACCGAATAAATTAAAATCCCTGGCTTTTATAATCGCAAGCACCGTTTATAGTTTATACCGATTTTAATAGTCGCAACCCCCACTCAAGCAGACATTAATCGAGAGGTATTCACTGCCTCAAAAAAAAAGCTTGAATAAACTTGTCTATTCAAAGGATATAGGCAATAAAATTCCCTACTCCTTGTGGTCGGGGGCATATGTCTCGTAAACCCAAATTGCACGAACATGTTTTCCAGACCCCCGCTTAAGTAAGCTCACAATTGAAAAGAAGGCCCCATATGGTAGGCGCAGAGGTCGTTGCAGGCGACGATGGCTCCACGGTGTAGAGAATGAGTTGGCTTCTTCAGGTGGTCTAGGACAGTATGAAGACCAAGCCCAGGATCGAAACCGTTGGAGCCAGATTGTTCACGCAGTAAGGGGCCAGTAATGGTCTTTAAATATTGTATTATAATTATTATAGGCGATGAAAAACCATCTGAGGTTTACGAGGCGATGAAGAATCTAGCGATGTAACAGGAAGATGCCCAAGGTCATTCAAAGGGCATTAGTTGGATTCAAGGAAAACCCTACCAGCGATCTGATCAACAAAGCAGACCGAATGTTTTAAGCAACGGAATTACCCAATACTTCTCAAACGGTTTCCCCCTCAACATCATAAATCACTGTGATCATCAAGATCACCATTATTTAGACCCAATAGCCGCAACAATTTTGCACGTAAGTATATAAATTTTGCTGGTGGTATCACTAGTACGATACAAGAGCACCAAAATATACAAAACTGTGCGAGTTTATAACAATTACATTCGACTATCCATATGGTAGATAGTCGAAAAGCGTATTTTTCTAACAGATCGAACCAATAATTTCCTTTTCCTTCGAGAAACTTGGGTGCTGATCTTTCAGTGATTGCAATAAGCTATTTTCAAGGAAATCGATCTCGTATTGTTCCTTTCGGCAATAAACGGTACAACACATCAATACTTTTTCGACTAAAATATTTTCTCTCGATCTTCGGCTCTGGCTGACCTTTATTCATCTTTTTGTGTTTGCATCAGTAAACCGACCTATCATCGAAGCCGATTTTTTAACTAAGGCCACACAATTAACTGCTAACAGTTATATCAATATAACAGTTTCCATCAATACTCCCACTACAAATCAATTAGAGTGGCATTATTGACGGAAAACGTGGGTCATCACATCATTACAAACCCAACTTTGGTCAACTTCCATTTTCGAAATCACGCCGGCTAGATCCAACAAAACATAAGACACCATGTAATGAGTTGGCACGTATAATCGAATTAGGTATATGTCAATCGTCGCCCTCTCCGGTTTCATCATCACTCCACATGGTTCAAAAGAAGCACAGTACAAATTAGCGTCCATGTGGAGACTATCGTCGACTTAATGCCATTACTGTTCTGGATCGTTATCCGATACCACACACTCGCCATATTTCATTACATCTACAAGGATGCTACTAAATGAAGTGTTAAAAGATCTTCATTTCACATTGACAAAATATTGATGGTAAGAACGACACTTATCACTTGAATTCTTCAGCGACCGCGTATCTAAAGGTGGCGTAAAACTTTCGCCGCATCGCGTTCAATAATCTACTTCATTTAAAACTATTCAGAAATTCGTCGGGACAGTGAATTATTATCATCGCTTTGTCCCACGTTTAGCCGGTTTTTTTCAACCAGTTCAGGCGCAATTGGTAACGTTGAAATGAAATTTTTCGGTATTCGGCAAATATTTTGTCTTTATTCCACTCCACAGAATGTAGCTTGCAAATATATCACCAATTTTCGCTAATTGTCAATAAGATTAAAACAGAAAAGTATTCGACCGGCACAATTACTATTCTCATCGAAACGTATCCAAACCGAGACCTTGATGTCTTTATCAGAAACTTAGATGGAGATTTATCAAGAATGCCGATCATCCAGAAACCACAAACATTATTAGAGGCTTACGCATCTTGCCTGGAGATCAATAATTTCAGCTATACAAATTTCGCAATTCATAAGAAAAATACCACCAATTCAGTAACTGCCCCAACGACCAAATCCACCAGATTTTCGGGTAAATCATAACCAAATGACGTTACCACAAAGGAACATGGTATATAACAATCAACACCAAAACTTCAAGGTACCACCAAGACCAACATAACCCAAGCCATCAGAATCAATGGATATTGATCCATCGCTACAGAGCAGACAAATAAACTACATGAACCGTCCGCCGCAATTGTTTCCAACATGCATTTAAACGAGAAAATGGAGACTCAAGAAGAGGAAGATAAATACGAATACTTTCAGCTTTTAAGGGAAAAAACGGAAATCGAGGAACTTCAAGACAAGGGAGTAATTGAAGGGAATGCAGAGTTAAATTTTATTATCGGTGCCTCTCTAGCATATACCATACATAGAATATCAAACGAAAAATGGCAACAGCCTCAAATTCCTGATTGATATGGGTGTCAATAAAAATGTCGTCAAACCTTAATTAGCCAAAAACACGATTCGCACCAATGCAAAATTTAATATTAGATCGGCACGAGTAGAAATCGAAATCGGCAAAAAAATACGTCGACATTTTTTTAAAAGCATAGGGATCGGCACAGTCATAGCATTTTATCTTTTACCAGGATTAAAATCATTCGATGGCATAATTGGCGATGACAAATTGAAACAACTCCGCGGTAATTGATCGAAAAAGCTACATTTTATTCTTATTATTGATCGATCTTGTTAACCAACGTGCCTGCTTCGTAAACAGCTAAAATTTACGAGATTTCTTCACCTCAAGGTCAAAGAGCTCCTATTGAGATCTTTTTAAAGAAATTAAAAATTGAGCCTGAAATTTTCTGTACTCGCTTACATTTTTGCTTGTTTAAAATTTCTTGCGATTTGAACTTGGGGTCGCCCGGCTTCTATAGTATAAAACCTTGGCTGCAAATTTGTACCTAATTCACCAATTCTAGAAACATCTAAAGAGGTTACCGATTATATTTACGGATTTTTTAGACGAAAACTTATATACATAGATAGGTGGCCCATAGGCGTTTGACTATTTTTCACGCAAAATTTAGAAGTTTGAGTAATTAAACGATTTGTAAAGTTTTGTGGTGAAAATTCAAGCAGTCTCAGTTATGAACACTAATTCGGTAGACGTCAAAATTGTTTTTAAATTTTCAATGCGAAAAATTCAAATCAAACAGTAATATAAATGTTGTGCCGCCGATTCTAGAGATATCTAGAGAGGTTTTCATTAAAAGTTTTGGAAAGCTGAGACAAAATCTTATTTGTATCATATTGTGCCACCGATTCTAGAGTTGTCTAAAAAGGTTTTTCTCATTTTTAATATAAAGAAAATATCTTTTCGCCTATAATCTAAACATTTTTCATTTCGAGGCCCTTAAGCCAATAATCTGCTATTTGCACACAACACAACACATTTTAATAATATAATCGAATTCCAGTGAGTCTATTTATGTATATACCGAAATAATTTACAATAAAAAGTCTAAATAATTTTAAATTGTTATTACAAGGAAGTAGTTATCAGAATCGATATAGAGATATATGTTTGTTTATCCCCATAACAATATCCAACCAAAAAATAATAACAATAAACTGAATAAATAAAAAAAAAAAGCAAAAAGATGGCAAAACTATTATTTCCTTATGTACTATATACGTATACCAAAATATAAACACAGATAAAAAATTTCCCAAAACAGCAATTCAATTAATAGTAGGAAAGATTATATCAAAACTGACCTTTTATTAAACAATAACAGCAACAAAAGCAATAACAACAACGACATGAAAAATAGTTAATTGAATTTTCTGAAAATAATCATCAAGAGATTATCCATAACACCGTAAACTTACTCTGTTGTATACACAATTTTTGCAAAACTAATCAATTTTCCAACTCCTCCTAAATTATTAGTTTGTGCTTTGTTCCAACAGCTACATATATACATACAAAATTATATGTAACCCAACTGCTTTATACATAAAACATAATGTAATAATAAAATTAATTTTATTTAATTTGCACAAAAAATAGTTTAAATTAATAGTTGAAATTATATTGCAAAATTATGCTAATAGGCAGGGAATATTTATGTATATATATATGTTGAACCGACATAAGATAATTTCGATGTTGATCGATTTAAATGAATTTTAGTTTGGTATATACCCATAAGACCTTTGTGGCAATTATATCGAAATTGATAAAATATTTTGTTATCTTCGTATGTATACCGAACATAAAACATAGTTTGTCAATTACTATCATTATGTCACCAACGCACACAGACACATACACAGACATACCATATCTAAGTGGTTTTTGTGTGTACATAGAAAACTTAATTTTTATGAAGAAAGATTCATTATCGGTTCATGAAATCATTTAACGGAACGGTTAACATGACGAGAAAAAGAATATTTTCAATTATTAGAATTTTTTTTTTCTACCTTGGATAGTAGAAAATTTATAAGTTTTTAATTCTATCGTTGTCAGCTCCCATTTAAATTATATACATATGTACGTGTATTTATAGAAAAACAGTTTTGTAGTTTTACAAGAGTGAAAGCTTGATAATGGCCGCAGTTATAATGAACTTTCTATATAAATATTATGTAGGTATAGTACGTTAACCTTGGTGCAATTTTAAAATGATTAATAACTCTTTTGTAATAAAAAATGGATATTGACAGTTACTTCCTATTTGCCCTGGTTATTGGCCAAACAAGTACCAACACAAACGATAATCGCAAGAGTACTTCCACCACGTAGATAACTGTCCAAATATATCTGTGGAATTAAACATAAACATAATATCTGCAAAATCACTTTTTCATGCCATTAGGTTAAAAATTTGATACTATACTTAATAATCTAGTTCATTTCCTATAGTTTTAATTACTTTCCGAGGCAATTTTCATAAAAACAAGCTATCTTTAATACAAATAAAAAAAAATAAAAATAACAGAAACCACCATCAGATCCGTAAACATATGTACCTAAATAAGATTACTATGGCTAAAACCTCTCTAAATATTTCTAGAATCAAGAGTACAATATTTTAACACGTTAAAATTTCAATTTTGAAAATCAAAATTTAACAGTGTAATTTCTCCAGTAAATCTTTCAAGAACGAAACGTGGACTAATTTCGTTGCTTCCTTGTCCGATCGCCAACAAATTATTTTTATACCATGGTGCCCTTTGCTAAGGCTTATAAAATGTATCCGAATTTGTTTCAGAACGCCATACAGTACCAACAATAAATGATGGTTTGGCCATACTTTGCTCTTTCTTTTATTTTTTGGTTGGATATTGTTATGGGGGATGTACCCAAAATTAATTAAATTTTTCTCTATTGTAAAAAATAAACAATTATTTGAGTATACAATTTGGCTTTACCATCAGAAAATGTGAAAACCTCTGTAGACATATCTAGAATCGGCGACACAATATTTATGAAGAGATTTTAATTCGAATAATTAAAAATTACCTAAAAATCTAAATATACGATATTATTTAAACTTTCCAAAAATTTCAATGGAAACCTCTATAAATGTCTCTAGAATCGGTGGTACAAAACTTATAAAACTGATAAAAATAATTTCGAAGTCCATCAAAATTGTTTCCAAATTCCACAAACGTTAAACATTTAAATTCTGCATGAAAAATAATAAAACTCACAAGGGCCAGCAATCTATATAAAATTTTGAGGATTATGGACCTCTTACATATTTATAGGATCGACGGCACAAAATTTATAAAACAGTTATAATGTAATTTGTTGCTTTAAAAAAACTTTTAAGCCCCTTAAAATTGTGCCCATTTTATCATCAAGATAAAGAGATTTGATGAGTCTCCATCAATTGGCATCATAAAATTCCACAAACCGTTCAAGCTTCCAAATTCTACGTGAAAAATAATAAGATCCTACCGAACTGAGCCGCCCATCATACCTTAATAAGAATGTTCCCAAAATTTTCGTTAATATGACCAAATCTCTATGTATTTCTAGAATCGGAGGTACTATATTTATAAAATGTTAAAATTTTAATTTTTGAATTATAAAATTTAACAGTGTAATTACTTCAGAAAATCTTTCAAAAACGAAAAGTCGCCTAATTCTGTCGCTTCCTTGAGTTTGGATTCATTTTGTTTTTGTCTCATTGCCAAAAATTGTATTTGTATCATCATGGTGACATTCCCTAAGGCTTATAATATATATCCGAACCGCATTTCAGAACCCCATGCATTAAAAATGAGTATTCAGCTCAATGTTATTATTTTTTGGTTCTATATCAACATATATCGAAAAACAATAAAACCCATAAGGGCCACCACCAATCTATATAAAATTTTGTCTAGAAAATACGAAAATATGGAAGATTAACTCTTTGGATATTTCTTGAATCGGTGGAACAAAATTTATAAATCTGTTAAAATTTTATTCGCGTTACAAAAAAATGTTGTCCATTTCACGATCAAGAGAAGGAGATAGGCTTTGATTTCGTCAATCGGCATCAGAAAATTTCACAAACCATTTAAACTTCAAAATTCTGCTTGAGGAAAAAAATTAAAAACAAAAGAAAAAAAATGAAAAAAAGATCCTTGAATTGAGCTGCCCACATACCTAAATAAGAATTTTTCTAAAAAGAATTGAACAAATGGCCAGAAACCTCTGTAAATATTTCTAGAATCGGGGGCACAATATTTACAATATGTTCAAGTGTCATTTTTGAATTATAAAATTTAACAGTGCAATTACATTAGAAAATCTTTCAAAAACGGAAAGTGGCCTAATTCCGTCGCTTCCTTGAGTTTGGATTCATTTTGTTTTTGTCTCATTGCCAAAAAATTGTATTTGTATCAAAACTTGTATTTAAAACTTGTAAAATTGTATTTGGAACAAAATTTATAAATCTGTTAAAACTTTATTCGTGTTACAAAAACATGTTGCCCATTTTATGATCAAGAGAAGGAGATAGGCTTTGATTTCGTCAATCGGCGTCAGAAAATCCCACAAACCGTTTAAACATCAAAATTCTGCCTGAGAAAAACAAATCCTACCGAATTAAAATGCCCACATACCTAAATATGAATTTTTCTAAAACAATCGAACAAATAGCCAGAAACCTCTGTAAATATTTCTAGAATCGGGGGCACAATATTTATAATATGTTCAAGTGTCATTTTTGAATTACAAAATTTAACAGTGTAATTTCTTCAGAAAATCTTTCAAGAACGAAATGTGAACTACTCTAGTATGAATAATTTTTTTTGTGTTCGGAAAATTGTTTCGTACCATGGTGCCCTTGCTAAGACTTATAAAATGTATCAGCAATTGTTTCAGAACCGCACACAGTAAATTTTAGAATAGCAACAAACGTTAAATTTGGTGGTTGGAATGGCCGAATGAGGTCTTCAGAGAAGATAATTAAATTATTTAATTATTTATTATTCAAGAAATCGGCATAACTAGCCAACTAATAACAATATATAATGTTGTTCGCATGTTCACAGCCTTAAAGTTCAGAACATAAAATCAAAATGAACATAAATCGTGGTATGTATGTATACATACATACGAGTATGTATACTAGTATAGATCTAAAAATGAATTCTCGTAATTATATCGATTGGAAATCGTCTCTATTCAATATTCATGCTTTATGTATACAATATATGTATATGCTGTACGAATATATCCACGGGCATTGTATATATGTATGTACATACATACATACGAATGTGTACAGACTGATTGATTGATTTGTTTGCAATTTTAACAAATTTATTTACAAAATTTAACAAAATAATTTTTCTAATTGCCCATCATGTTGATTACATAATCTACAATAGAGTACATACTTCTATCATGTACTCTCGTAAATTATTTTTCTTCGCGTATTATGTGTTGTTGTTTTTATTGTGATTGCGTGAATTACAAATTACAATTACGTTATGGTTCAATGTACTTTTAGGTTTTCTCAATTGATTTGTTGTTTTGATATTTTACAAGTATGTATGTACATTTACATGTATACGTAACAAAATTAATTTTGTTTATTTTTTATATTTTCAAGCCTATAGTCGTGTCTTAAAGATACTATAGGCAGTTACGGAAAACAGTTTTTGATTTAATACTTGAATGATTTGTATTTGAGTTGGGCTCAATTTCAATTTTATTTCATTTAATAACGTGTAATTGTTACTGAAACATTTTCTTTCAACTACAAACTCGATTGCCACTTTATAGAGAAAAGAAATTCAAATTATGAGAGATCCAACCTTGAGATTCGATGGTAGATTGAGTCGGATTTGGGAAAAGTTGAATTTGGTTTGAAAAACGGCAAAATACGTTAAACAGGAAAATGATTTTTGTTAAATAACTTTATGGTTGAATTTGAAAAATTGAATTTGATTTGAAAATAGTTGAATTTGGTATGGAAAACATTGGTATTTAGGAAAGAATGAATTTATTGAATTCTAATCTTCAATCTCCAACTCCTTGACTATCTCAGGCCTTATCTGTGGGTTCTAAATTCTGACCTTCAGACATCGAATTTCTAATCTAGGACTTGAAATTCCAATATCTGCACGACGATTTCAACAACCATTAAATTTGACAGTTGAAGGAATTTCAAAAAGTCGAATTTGTAGAGAAGAGCAGAATTTTTTTTTATTGATTAAAAGTTAAATTTGATTTAGAAAAATGTGAATATCATTGACAAATTATGAAATTTATTTAAAACAGGTGAAATTTGAAACTTGTGTTGAAAAATATTCAACTTGATTTGGAAACGCTTGAATTTGATCTTCAGATTGAAAAATTTAATTTGTTGGAAATTTTGAATTCGATTTGGAAAAGTCGAATTTGATTTAGAAAAGTTGAATTTAATTAAGAACATTTTGAAATTGATTTAGGAACGAATGAGTTCACTGGATACTAATCTTTGAATTGTAACCTCCAGACGCCAAATTCTAAATTTCAGACACCGTATTCTTAATTCTTGACAAACAATTTTAATTCAAATTCCAATCTCGATAAACACTCCTTACTAAAATGCTTTCAACAAAAAAAAATTAAAATTTGATTGTCGAATTGAACCAGAAAAGACGGAATTTGATTTGACCAATTTGGAATTTTATTTAAAACTGGTCGAATTGTGTTGAAAAAGATTCAATTTGAATTGAATTTAATTGAGAAAAGTTGAATTTCATTTAGAAAAGTAAAATTTGATTCGAAAAACTTGAATTAAATTTAGTAAATGTTGAATTTAATTGAATGAATATTTATTGAATTCCCATTTTTGTACTTTGACTTACAGACTCTAAATTTCGAATTTCGGACTCCAAATAAATTTGTAGATTGATCAAATTTGAAGTAACAAACAAAAAAATTGAATTTGATTTAAAAAAAGATTAATTTGAAAAAACTTAAATTTGAGTAGAAAAAGTTGCATTTGATTAATAAAAAAGTGAATTTGATTCGGAAAAGTAGAATTTGATTTGGTAAAGTTGAATTTAATTTGGAAATGTAGAAATTGGTTTAGTTTACTTTTAATCAAATAGTTAATTGATTTCTAACCTTCGAATTTCAATCTGCAGGCTACAAATTTGGAATTTCAGATTCCGAAGTCTTAACTTTTGGCAAACAATTTCAATTCAAATTCCAATCTCGATACAATTCTGAAACAAAACGCTTTAAAAAAAAAATTTGATTTGTTGGTTGAATGAATTGAACTAGAAAATATGGAATTTTTGTTTAGAAAAACGTATTTGTTGATTTATTTTTCAAAAAGAAGGATTTGATTTAGAAAATTGGGAATTTGATTGGAACAATGTTGAATTCGACTTGAATTTTATATTAAAATTTGAATTTGAGTTAGAAAAATGTGAATTTGGCTTGGAAAATGTTGAATTTGATCGGAATAAAGATTGAATTTGAATTCGATTGGAAAAAACGTGAATTTGATTTGAAAATGTTGGATTTTGATGAGGGTTGATTGAGTGATTATTGAATTTGATTCTTACTTTAACCTTAGGAGTGCAAATTTCCAATTTCAGACTCTAAATTTTTAACTATGGCCATACTGTACAAAAATTCAATTCTTATTCAAATTGTAATCTCCCCACACTAAACTAAAATGCTTTCAAGAAACAATAAATTTGATAGTTGATTGAATTTGAAGTAACAAAGATAAGGTTTCATTTGGATAATTATGGAATTTGATTTATAAAAGGTTTGACTTGAAAAAAGGTAAATATGAATAGGAAAAGTTGAATTTGATCAGAAGAAAAGTGAATTTGATTTGGAAAAGTGTAATTTGATTCAAATTATTTTAATTTAAGATAGCAAACGGTCTAAATGGTCTAATTTAGAAAAATAAAAATAAAAATACATTTCCAATGGAAATCTGCGTGTTCTAAATTCTGATTTTTCAGACGCCAAATTCTTAGCTCATGTCAAACATAATGGTAATCCAAGATTTGACATTTTATTCTCTACTCTAATCAAAATAATTAAAATTGATAGTTAACGGAAATTTTGAATTCTGTCCTTAAACAAACGCTTCAAAAAAAAATTATCATTATTTGATGGTTGAACGGATTGAACTAGAAAATTGCGAATTTGATTGGAAAAAGGTTGAATTTGGATTGATTGAAAAATATCGAAATTTGTTTGAAACATTGGTGTTGGAAAAATATTGAATTTGATTTGAAAAAAGCTTGAACTGGATCTTCAGATAGAAAAATTGAATTTGGCTTTGAAAATGTTCGATTCGATTGGATTCGATTGGAAAAAACGTAAATTTGATTTAGAAAAGTAGAATTTGATTTGAAAAGTTGAATTAATTTAAGAAAATGTTGAGTTTGATTGAGAAATGAATGAATTAATTGAATTCCACTCTTTGTACTTTAACCTATGGACTCCAATTTTCGAATTTCGAACTACGAATTTAATTGTTAGCAAACCATAAAAAAAACGATTCGTGTTTACATTCCAACTTCTCCACACTTAACCAGAACGCATTCAAAAAACCAAAAAATTTGATTAATGACCGAATTAGAAATTAAAAAGATGTAAAGGAATTTGATTAAGGAAGTTGTTGAATTTGATTGAAGTTTGATAAATTTCAGTAAAAAAAAGTTGAATTGGAATAGGAAAACGATGAATCTGTTTTGGAAAAGTACAATTTGATTTAGACAAGGGGGAATTTGGTATGGAATGAATTTTTTTATTCACGCTCTAAGACCTTGACTCCAAGGTCCAAATTCTAATCTATGAGCTGATCTTCTGACTTCGAATTTGAAATTCGGAAACAGAAATTGTAATCTCAAAAATTTAAATTTGACGGGTGAAGTAATTTGAACTAGATAAGGCGGATTTTGTTTTGATTTCAACATTTGGAATTTGATTTGGAACATTTAGATTTTATGCTTTATACATAATTTTGATTAGGGCAAGAGATTCACTTGCAAAAATTTAAATTTGAATGCAATCAATTCAATTTGATTTAAAAATGCTTGAATACGATTGGAAAAATATTTAAATTGACTAAGAAAAGCATGCATTTGAAATGAAATTGATTGGAAATTGTATTTGGAAAAGTAGAATTTGATTTGGAAAAATAGAATTTAGAATGACAAACGTTATAATTGTTTCAACCTACGCGTTCTTAATTCTTCTCTTCTTCCTAGCTCTGGTCAAAAAATGATAATTCAAGACTTGAAACTGTAATCTCTACGTTAATCAAAACGATTTACAAAACAATGTAATTTGATGGTTGACGGTCTATAATTTGACGATTGTTTGATGTGATTTGAATAAAAGATACATTTTTGTTTTAGAAGAACGTCAATTTGAATTGATAAATTTCGAATATTTTTTAAATTGAACTTCTTGAACATGGAAATTGATAGAATAGAATTGGATAAACTTATTTCTGCCTTAATCAAATTCACCCTTTTCTAAATTAAATTCAACTTACCGAAATCGAATTATCAAAACGCTTTTAAAAAAAATCCACTAATTTGATGGTTGGACGAATTAGAACTAGAAAATATGGAATTTGACTTCGGAATTCAAAAGATTTCGATTTGATTTAAAAAATTGAAGATTTGATCGGAAAAAGGTTAAATTAATCTTGAAAAAGTTAAATTGCAAATAAGGTAACTTGAATTCGATTTGAAAATCGAAAAGTATAGTTTGGTTTACAAAAATACTGAAATTTGATTTGAAATATATTTAAATTGATTTAGGAATGAATTCCAATTCCGCTCTTTAATCAAAACAATTTTGAAAACGATGAACTTAATAATATAATTTAAATTGTTTAAAAACAATTTTAATTTTATTGAATTTCATTTAAAAATGTTTGTTTTGAAAAAAATGTAAATTTGAACGGGAAAAGTTGGATTTGATTCCAAAACTTCAAAAACAAAATATTACAATTTGACGGAATGAACGAATTGAATTAGAAAATATGGAATTTCAATCAAGTAGAATTAGAATAGAAAAATGTGAATATGGGTTGAAAATATTGAATTTTGTTTGAAACATTGGTGTTGATGGATTAAATTTAGAAAAACCTTGAAATTGGATCTTCAGATTGAAAAATTGAATTTGGTCTCGGAAATGTTGTGTTCGATTGGATATAACGAAAGTTTTATTTAGAAAAGTAAAATTTTATTTGAATGAGTTTATTTAATTCCAATGTTTGTACTTTCACCTACTGAACCCAAACTTCTAACTGTTGGCAAACTGTAAATAAAATAATTTTAATTCAAATTCCAATCTCTCCACACTTAACCAAAACGCCCTAAAAAAACAATAAATATGATGGTTGACCAAGTTTGAAGTAAAAATAATATAAAGGAGTTGAAAAAAAAATTATTTTGACGAAAGAGTTAAATTTGAGTAAAAAAGTTGAATACAATTGGGAAAACAGTGAATCTAATTTAGAAAAGTACAATTTGATTTGGAATAGGTTGGATTTGGTACACGTCGAAATTGATTTGGGAAATGAATTCGTTTCTTCAAGCTCTAACACCTTGACTGCAACGGCTAAATTCTAATCTGTGGGCTCAAACTAACCAACGTGAATTCAAATCAATTAAATTTGATGGGTGAAGGAATTTGAACTAGATAAGGCGGATTTTGTTTTGATTTCAACATTTGGAATTTGATTTGGAACATTTAGATTTTATGCTTTATACATAATTTTGATTAGGGCAAGAGATTCACTTGCAAAAATTTAAATTTGAATGCAATCAATTCAATTTGATTTAAAAATGCTTGAATACGATTGGAAAAATATTTAAATTGACTAAGAAAAGCATGCATTTGAAATGAAATTGATTGGAAATTGTATTTGGAAAAGTAGAATTTGATTTGGAAAAATAGAATTTAGAATGACAAACGTTATAATTGTTTCAACCTACGCGTTCTTAATTCTTCTCTTCTTCCTAGCTCTGGTCAAAAAATGATAATTCAAGACTTGAAACTGTAATCTCTACGTTAATCAAAACGATTTACAAAACAATGTAATTTGATGGTTGACGGTCTATAATTTGACGATTGTTTGATGTGATTTGAATAAAAGATACATTTTTGTTTTAGAAGAACGCCAATTTGAATTGATAAATTTCGAATATTTTTTAAATTGAACTTCTTGAACATGGAAATTGATAGAATAGAATTGGATAAACTTATTTCTGCCTTAATCAAATTCACCCTTTTCTAAATTAAATTCAACTTACCGAAATCGAATTATCAAAACGCTTTTAAAAAAAATCCACTAATTTGATGGTTGGACGAATTAGAACTAGAAAATATGGAATTTGACTTCGGAATTCAAAAGATTTCGATTTGATTTAAAAAATTGAAGATTTGATCGGAAAAAGGTTAAATTAATCTTGAAAAAGTTAAATTGCAAATAAGGTAACTTGAATTCGATTTGAAAATCGAAAAGTATAGTTTGGTTTACAAAAATACTGAAATTTGATTTGAAATATATTTAAATTGATTTAGGAATGAATTCCAATTCCGCTCTTTAATCAAAACAATTTTGAAAACGATGAACTTAATAATATAATTTAAATTGTTTAAAAACAATTTTAATTTTATTGAATTTCATTTAAAAATGTTTGTTTTGAAAAAAATGTAAATTTGAACGGGAAAAGTTGGATTTGATTCCAAAACTTCAAAAACAAAATATTACAATTTGACGGAATGAACGAATTGAATTAGAAAATATGGAATTTCAATCAAGTAGAATTAGAATAGAAAAATGTGAATATGGGTTGAAAATATTGAATTTTGTTTGAAACATTGGTGTTGATGGATTAAATTTAGAAAAACCTTGAAATTGGATCTTCAGATTGAAAAATTGAATTTGGTCTCGGAAATGTTGTGTTCGATTGGATATAACGAAAGTTTTATTTAGAAAAGTAAAATTTTATTTGAATGAGTTTATTTAATTCCAATGTTTGTACTTTCACCTACTGAACCCAAACTTCTAACTGTTGGCAAACTGTAAATAAAATAATTTTAATTCAAATTCCAATCTCTCCACACTTAACCAAAACGCCCTAAAAAAACAATAAATATGATGGTTGACCAAGTTTGAAGTAAAAATAATATAAAGGAGTTGAAAAAAAAATTATTTTGACGAAAGAGTTAAATTTGAGTAAAAAAGTTGAATACAATTGGGAAAACAGTGAATCTAATTTAGAAAAGTACAATTTGATTTGGAATAGGTTGGATTTGGTACACGTCGAAATTGATTTGGGAAATGAATTCGTTTCTTCAAGCTCTAACACCTTGACTGCAACGGCTAAATTCTAATCTGTGGGCTCAAACTAACCAACGTGAATTCAAATCAATTAAATTTGATGGGTGAAGGAATTTGATTTGGAAAAAAATGAATTTGACGTTCGAAAATGTTAAATTTGATCTGAAAAAGGAGCGATTGATGAGTTCATTGAATTTTAACCTTTTCGAATACTCACTTCCAAACTCCAAATTCTGAACTTCAGACCTTGAAACTTTTGGCAAACAATTCAAATCTCTATACACTATTCTTAAGCCACACGCTTCCAAAGATCAAAATTTAACGTATTTGAACTAAATGGAATTTGATTTCGTACATTTGAATTTTATTTGAATAAACATAATTTTAATTAGGGGAATTAGTGAACTTGATTGAAACATAGTTGAGTTTGATTTACAGTTTGAATAAAAAAAATTGAAAAAAACTAGAGTTTTGATTTGTAAAATTGCTATGGAAAAACGTTAAAATTGGCCCAATCTAGAAAAATAAATATCCAATCTGCGCATTCTAAATCGTTCGCTGATTTTCAGACTTCGAATTCTTAGCTCTTGTCAAATAATGATAACTCTGGACCATAAATTGCAGTCTCTACGTTAATTAAAAACAATTAAATAATTGGTGGAATTTGAGCTAGGATAAACGGAATTTGATTTGGAAAAAGTTGAATTTGGCCTAAAAAAGTAACATATTATTTGAATGCAGGTTTACTGTAATTTGAATAACATATAAATTTGATTTAGACGAATGTCAATTTGGATTGATAAATTTTCGAATTTTATTTTAAAAATATTGAATTTGTTATTATGGAAACTGATTGAATTTGATTGGGAAAGGTTGAATTTGATTTAAAAAAGTTTAATTTAATTTAGAAAATAGTTTATTGGATTTTATTCTTCGAATTCTAACCTGCCGGACTCCAAATTCTATTTCGACTCCGAATTTCTCTTTCTCGGCGAACAATTCTAATTTAAAATCCATAACCAAAATGTTTTTAAAAAATATCAATTATTTGATGGTTGGGCAAATTCAAATTGGAAAATATGTAGACTGTGATTTCGGAAAGTTGAATTTGGTTTGGAAAATTTGAATTTTTATATTAATTTTCAAGAGATGCGAATTAGATTTAAAAAATTCCAGATTTGATTAGAAAAAGGTTAAATTTGAATTGGAAACAAGCAAAGTTGAATTCGATTTGAAAATCGAAAAGTATGGTTTGATTTAAATAATAATGGAATATGATTTGAAAAATATTTAAATTGGATTGAATTCACTCTTCAGCCAAACCAAATTTTAAAAACTATGAATTAAAAAAAAACATTTTGGTTGGTTGAATTTGAATTAGAAAAAAAACGAATTTCATTTGACTTCGAGTTATAACAATAAATAATCAAAGCTACAGATTCCCATTTTGTCTATGATTACCTAAATGTAAGCGCAAACATATGATGAAGATTTGATTAACAAAAAGATTTAAATGAAAGTCGTTGAATTTGATTTGAACCAAATTGAATTTGATTTGAAAAAGTTGAATTGAAAATTAAACCTGTACAAAGAATATTTAAATTTCTTAGAAGGTCTATGCAATTTTTGAAACTTTGGAGTTTTAACTGCACAATATATCCACAGAGGCGTTCAGTGTAGTAAAAAAGTTCTTCAACGGCTTTAAAAACAAAAACAAGTGAAGATCAAATATTTGATATATTCAATTGTTATTCAATGGCTTTGAAATTCAATCTCATAGTTCGATCTATTATTTGATCACGATCACTTAAATCTGAGTTCCGCTTACTTCGGACTATGTGGTGAATTGATAGTCAACAACAAAATTTTAATGTAATCTTTATGATCTTAGTCGATCGTGTTTTTCAGAATGACTGCGATCATAATTTTTTAATATTCTTGATCTCGAATTTGACAAGGTAGAATTAATTGCAGTTGATTGTTTATACTTGAGTGATCGCGAATTACAGAAAATACTTATAGTAGGTCGTAATACTTGTTTTTATAATCCGAAATGTGCATTGAAAATTTGAAAACAGCGTTTATATCAATCAGCGTTCATCCAATTAAAAAAATATGTTTGTTAGTTTTCCATTTGATCGCGATCGCATAATAGTGAATGCGATCATAAAATAAGTCGAATATTTAATGTTGCGTTTGAAATTTACAAATTGAACCAATTACCTATATACAAATACAGAGATGATACCAATCAACACTATACTGCATTGCATGCCCCATTAATTTCCATAATATAAAAAAGCAAATGCAAAGATTAATGATGTGATCATCTCGAGATCATCATCCATCGTCCAAATTTTATGCGCGCGATTTCTAATTATTAAACCATTCATATAATTATTATTCTACTTTAATTACCGTGTGTGTGTGTGTGTGGTTTCAATCGACTTGCAAGTGAAAATTTATATATAATCTAATTGTACCAAAAATTTGTTGTTGGGTTCAAATTATTTTCATCTCAACACTTTTTAAAATTAACTCTCGTATTTTAATAAAAAAAATATATTAATTATAAGCCATACACACACACACACAGTAACTAGAATCGTATATATACGAGTATATATGCTATTATAAGTAATAATGAAAAGCGCGCACACACACACAAACTTTATTTGTTTTTCCTCAAACAAAAACTCGTTTTCTCTCGTTTTCTTTACAAATCAATTTAAAATTAAAACAAAAAAATGATTATTTCTTAAAATTAATTTAAACTTTAAACTTTTCGTTTTTGATATTTTTCCAAATTTCCAACATAATTTTTTTTTTTTTGGTAAACTTATCATTAACTGCGATGAAATATCGTAACAGTATAAATTGAAAAAACAGAAAAGCTTTTCGTATTGTGCTTTTTTTCAAAAGTACGTTTCCTTTTAAGTATATTTCCTCGCGCCCGACACTCTCGTGTCGAGAGAATGGGGTGAAAATACACAAAAGGAATCAAAATGTTAAAAGATAAGATTTTTTTTGGGAAACTTCGAATTATTTATATAAATTTAAGTTTAATTATAAATTTTTTACTTTTGTCGAATTTTAACTTTTTTAAATATTAATTAAAAGTTCACTATGTAGTTTCATATACATATGTATATAAATAATTCACAGTAATAGTTCTAGAACTAAACACTTTATTTAACCGCCATACATAGTTCGGTTATAATGTTAACACTATAAAGGTATATGCAGTACTAAATGTAGAAAATAGTGTAACAACAACAATTCAAAAAAATTAAAATGTGTGTGTGTGTGTGTGTGTGTGAAAAAAAAACGCAAAGTAGTTTTTGTACTTTTGTTATAAATATAAAAATGTATTGTTAATTTTTTATTTATTTGTAGTTTTTGTTATGGTTTTGTGTATCACACACAAATATGTTGTAGTTTTTGATTGTGCTCGCGCCGCGCTCTCTCGCAAAATACCTCTTATGTACGTACTATAGTGTATATGCATACATATACGTACATATATAAAGCAGAAGAGTTACAAAATGAATTTTTAATGAAAACATAAAGCTGCCTTATGAATTTTCAAAGCTATATATACATATGTGGGTATGTTACACTTTAACGATTTTTTATGATTTAATGCGTTTACAATTACAACTACTCGTATGTGTGCACACATGGGTTCAATTGGTGTGTGATTATCGTTTTATGATGACTTTTGAAAAAAAAAAAAACTATTATTGGAGGTATTCATTCAATTATAGTTTTCAAGGCTGTGTATTTTGAGGTGCTGCGATGTAGTATGAGCGAGGTGTGATACAGTTTTGGCAAAATTGTTTAATTCTGTTTTGTATACTGCAACAATCAGTCACAGTTAAATTCAAATTTTGCCTTGAGCTGCGGGGAAAGTGTTCGATATTTTGTTAAATGCTCTAAATTAAATAGAAACTTGGGAGCTTTAGACCATTCGCTCTGATCTCGGAATAAGATGACGGAAACAAATTAAAAAATTTAATTAATTCATCTCTGTTTGAAGAAGACTGCCTGCATTTCTAAAAATGCTATCATTTACCAGCAATACGTGTATAGTTTTGGTTGTCATGTCCTCAAATTTACTGATAAAGTTAACCTTGTGTGACTGGCGAATAAACTGAAAAAGTTGGGCTAGCAAACATCAGAAATGAATTCTCAAACAGGAACACGCCTTAATATTAATTCAAACGCTATGGCAATCTAGCCTTTTCTGTGAGCAATTGGTAGGGAATTCTAATTTTATTTATTTGAAACCTAAAACTTAAGAGATCAGGTCAACTTCCGAAATTTTATTGTTAACATTTACAGAATTGACACTCCTATCTCAATTTCCGAAAAATTCTGAAATTCTGAAATTTAATTAATTTAATTTTGTTTTTTCTCTACCACATATTGGATTTAGAATTGGTGCAAAGTAAAAATTCGACTTCACATTCATCGTTTTCGAAATATCCATTAGTAATTTTATAATTTACGAATATATTACATTTTTTTAACAAATTTTGAACGAGCCCACGGTCGAATGAAATTGGAGATTAGTTATATACCCAATAGCTAATTGAAGTTTTGTGACCCAAACAGGTTACATATAGATTGAAATAATTTACCAAGATGAGCGACATTGCACATTTTGCCAGGATGAAAAACAGAATTTTAATCTCTGTATTACGATCGGTGGTTAAATTGAAAAGATTTATTTGGGGTGCAGAACTGTTGGCCACCAATCTTTCATGTCAATACAGGCCTGGCACGGAGCTATGCAGTTTTCAGAAGATGGTCATTAAAAAAGGACCTGTAGCTTCTCATAATCTTAAACAAGGCTCTAAGTGGACCTACTAACTCCTAATTGTAGAAATAATGTAATTCAACTTTTTCAAACCAATCCAATGTTTTCAAATTAAATTTTTACTTTTTCAATCGAATCCTTTTTTTGGAATCGAAAACTTTTCGTGCAAATTCGCCAAACTGTCAAATTTAATTGTTCAGAAAAATTTAAATTTGATGATTGGACGAATTTGAACTATAAACGATGGAATTTCATTTGGAATTTGATTGCAAAAAGTTTAAATTTCATTTGGAAAAACATGAATTTGATGAGGGGTGTAGAGATTCGAAATTGAGTTAAGTTTGAAGATAAGAATTTGATCGCAGGTAAAATCTGGATATATGTTTTAATTTTCGGTTCTTCCTAAATCGATTCTCAATATTTTTCAAATTTTTTTGATCAAACGGTACTTTTTCAAACCAGATTCACAAAGTGAATACATCTTTTCCAATTCTGTTTCCACTTTTTTGTTTCTTTTCAAAACAAATTCAATCTTTTTCCAATCAAATTCAATATTTAATTAAAACAAATTTGTTTAAATTCGGTTTTCTCCAAATCAAATAAGTAAGTCAACTTCAATCTTTTTCAAACTCAACTTGTTCAAAACAAGTTCCAAATTGTTAAAAAAATTGTCTAAATCAAATTTAACTATTTCCAAATCAAATCAAACTATATCTCAAATCAAATTTAGCTCTCCCAAATCAAATTCCGTTTTTTCTAATTCAAATACATATCCAACTATTTCCAGCATTTTAGTGTTTTCGAGCTCAGGACGTGTAGAGATTGAAGGTTGCAGTCTGAGAATAGTCTGAATTCAATCTTTTCTTAATCAAATTTAACATATTTCAAATCGAACTCATCTTTTTCTAACCCATAACTTCAGGGCATTTGAGCCCATCTTACTAATTTGATTTGTCCAAATAAAATCAACTTTTGTAAATCAAATTAAATATTATCGAAATTTTGTCTTTTTAGATTTAACTGTTTCCCAAATCGTTTGAATAAGAGAGATTGTAATTTCAAATCTCAAGATTGGAATGTTTTGTCGGAAGTTAGAAATATTGAGGATCATAATTTTGAGCCCACAGATTAGATTTTGAATAGTCTAGGTATTAGATATCGAAGACACGAATTCAATAAACTCCCATTTCTTTCTTAAATAATTTTAACGATTTTTGAAATTTTACCGTGCAAATAGCGAAGTGTTAAATCAGTGACGTGTAAATCGGAAGGTAGCGATTTTGATCCCATCAGGGTTTAGAAGCAAAAGGATACAAAAGTGAATTTTGTTCACACGATTACGATCGGTGATTAAATTGAACATATCTTTGAACTTAGACATTCGAGTGTAAAATTGTTAGCATGCGGAGCTATGCAGTTTGCAGATAGATGGTCAATAAAAATCATCAAATTTATTTGTTCAAAAATATTTAAATTTGTTGATTTGATATATGTTTTATTTTTTTTAGATTAGATCTTGGAGCCAATTCCAGCCCTTAATCGATTTCAACATCAAATAAGATTCAATTTTTTTTTGATCTAATGCTATTATTCCTATCAGATTCAAAAAGCGAATTCATGTTTTCCAATGCTATTTCAATTTTTTTCTTTTCCAATTAAATTGTTGTACAAATTGAATTCAACATTAACCAATTTAAGCTCAACCTTTTTCAAACCAAATTCAAAGTCGAAAAAAAATTTAACTTGCTCAAACAAGTTCCAAATTGTTCAAAACTAATGAATTTTCTAAATCAAATTCAATTTTTCTCAAATCAATTCAAACTTAGGGAACTCAAGACGTCTAGAGCTTGGAAGTTGAAGTCTGAGAATAGAATAGAACTGTTTGTGAAGAGTTAGAGGTATTCATAGCCTGAAGATGAATATTTGCACTTTGCAGATTAAGAACTTGGCTTCAAAAAATTGATGTTCATATAGATTTGAGTTCAATCAAATTCAATCTTTCCTAAACCAGATTTAACATAATTTAATTCATAATATTTTTCATTTTAACATAATTTCCAGCTAGCTTCCAGCTAACTTTTTCTAACCCATAACTTCAGAGCATTAGACCATCTGACTAATGATTTGTCCAAATCTAATTCTATCCTAAATTTAGACTTTTTCGATTTAATTGTTTTCCAAATCGTTTGGATAAGAGAGTGCATAGCGATTTTAATTTCAAATCTCGAGATTAGAATATATAATCAAAAGACAGAAATATTGAAAGCCGAATATTGAGTTCTAAGATTAGAATTTCGATATTTTGTATGTTTTAACTAGCAGTGGATTTTAGAAGTCGAAAATACGAAGACACGAGTTCAATAAATTCTCTTCTTATTTTATTTATTTAAGAAATTGTTGTTCTTACCGTGCCAAATTAGCGAAGTGGTTAAAGCTGTGATGTAAAAATCGGAAGGTACCGCGTTCAAACCCCAACAGAGGCAGGATGCAAAAGAAAATTTTGTTCATCATATTTACGATTAGGTGATTAATTTGAAAATGCCTATGATCACCAGACATTCGAGTGCAGAACTCATGGCACAGAGCAATGCGTTGTTCAGGTCGTCAATAAAAAAGACTCATCTGTCATCGTGTACATTAGCCAACACAGCATCTTATAAAAGGCTATAAGGAACATTAAAAAAACTTCTAATAGATCTGAGAATTCCATTTAAAAAAAACAATTCTAATCCAACTTTTTTCAAATTCAAATTCAATTTTTTTCGCATTAAATTTAACCGTTTTCCAACCAAATTTTAATTATTTAAATTAAACTCCTACCTTTTGGTTAAAATTCGCCCAGACATCAAATTAATTGGTTCAAAACATGAATTTGAACAAGAAACGACCGAATTTGTTTTGAAACATTTAGAATTTGATTGCAGTTTGTAGATTTTGAAGTTAGCCTCAAAAAAGTAATATTCATATAGATATTAGTTAAGTCAAATTAAATCTTTCCTAAATCAAATTTAACATAATTCAAACCAAACTCATAATTTTTTCTAACCAATAACTTCAGAGCTTACAGCCAATCTCATTCACATTGCCCATTTTACCAAAATTATTCATGTGGGTATGGTCTAATGATTTGTCTTAATCAAATTCTACTTTTCTATATCCAATTCAATATTTTCTAAATCTAGTCTTTTTCGCTTTCTCGATTTAATTGTTTTCAAGTCGCTCGAAATTTTGAATGCACAGATTAGAATTTGAAAATTTTTATAATAACTTGGAGTTTAGGGTATTTTCTTCTTTATTCAGGATATTGTTCGTTCTTAAATCATTCACGATTTTTGAAATGTTACCGTACAAATAGCGCAGTGGTTAAAGCAGTGACGTATAAATGGGAAGATACCGAGTTCGAATCCCAACAGAGACAGAATTCTAGTGTAGAACTCATGGCATGGTTGGCAAATAAAAAGACTGATCTGTAATTGTGTACATTGGTTAACAAAGCTTCTCACAAGGCTATATAGAACATAAAAAAGGCCTTTATTTGTTCAAAAATATTTAAATTTAATGATTCGGCGAATTTGATTGAAAACATTTTGAATTTGATTTGGAAAATTGGAAAATGTTTAAATTTCATTTGAAAAAAAAAAATGAATTTGATTAAGAAAGTCTGAAAATCGTAATTTGATTGCAAATATAATCTGGATATTTGTTTTAATTTTCGTAGATTAGACCTTGAAGACTAGGAATATTAAATAGAAAATTGGAATTCAATAATTTCCCGTTCCTTCCTAAATCAGTTCGCAACATTATTCAAACAAGATTCAATTGTTTTTTTGATCAATCGCATACCAATTAATAATATCCAAATAGTTCGATCCACTGTAAGAGAACGCCAGGCACGATGACCGAGTGTTATCAGGTCCCCCTCGACGTCATTCACTCACCGGATAGGTGGTCTCCTACGAGGTTCTACTTTCGTTGGTGCCGATTCTAAGGCCTGTTTGGTGGTCCTATTTTGCAAACGAAGAACATGTCCGTTTCTGATCTCGTGATTCATACGCATCCTGTGAGTGGCTCCCTCTTGAATGTGACCGAGAATTATACGAAAATATTTTACGCTCAGTAACAGCAAGTTTTTTGATGTTTTGCGCTATTAGTGTCCAAGACTCGCAACCAAAGGTGATAACTGGGCTTATCAGCGCTTTGTAGATGTCCAGTTTCACTTTGCGCAATATGTGAGGAAACTTGAAGACCTTATAATGTTAGCGTAAAATGCTTGGTAGCCTGCTGCAATCCTCGATGCGATGTCGACAGAAACGGAGTTTCGTTCACTGATCTGTCGGCAGAAACTGAGTTTTGTTCACTGTGTGACTCCAAAAATAAAATTCCTACGTGGCTGCCTACTGGCAAGTATTTGGTCTTCGCTTCATTGCTGAAGGCCAATTTATTGGGCTGTCATTTCCAACGGAAGAAGGACTTCTTTCGAAAATTTCCAATCGGCTATGCAGACGAAAGAAACGAGAATGGCATGAACAACAAGCGCTCAACATCCAAAATTCTAGCCTGTAAATAGATATCGCTTCATAAGAGTACTAGCTACCGACTTTTATCCGCGTAGCAGCGCTATTCGCAACGCATCCGGTGAATTATTGATGGACACTTAAACCGTCCTCCAAGTGTGGCGGAGGCATTTTTCCTCACTTCTAAACAAACAGGCACCACCTTCCGAGCAACAACCTCTCTTACTTCAACGCGATATAAAGGTCGAGATTACTACAACGCCCCCTCCAACATATGACGAAGTGCGGAACGTGATATTGCAGATGGAAAATTACAAGAGACCTGGTGAGGATGGTATCTGCAACGAAATGCTCAAATATGGCGGCGATTATTTGTTTTACCGCATGTTTGAGCTCATATATCAATAATTTGGTCTACAGAAGACATCCCGGAAGAGTGGAAGACAGCTCTTATCTATCCGCTTCATAAAAAGAGAGACCGGTTAAATTGCAACAATTACCGCGGTATATAGCTTTGCTGAATACAGGCTATACAAAGTTTTGGCCATACAAAGTTTTGGCCAAAGTAGTCGTAATTATCAATGCGGTTTTCTCTCGTATAGATCAACAACCGATCAAACTATCACTCTGAGAATGGTGCAAGAAAAATGCTATGAAAAGGGCATCCATGTGCACAGTCTATTCGTAGACTTCCAACAAGCGTACGACAGTATTAAGGGGAATACGTTACGGAACATCTTGTCCTTTTTTGGGCATACCGTCAAAATTGGTTTCTTTGTGTCAGGTTTTAATGGTTGGCTCAATATGTATAAGGGCAAATATTAGTAACAAGTAAGGTTAACATTTCGGATGACTTCGAGATAACATCTGGAGTGCGGCAAGGAGATCCGATAGCTCAACTTATCATTAGAATATGTTATTCGTCAAATTGTTAAAACAAATGAATTTTCTAGATCATATTCCACATTTTCCAAATCTAATCAAACTCAGACGCGTGGAGGTTGAAAGTTGAAGTCCGTGAAAAGAATAGAATTGGTTGTGAAGAGTTAGGTATTCATAAGCTGAAGATGATTTGCAGTATGCAACTTAGTCTCAAAAAAATAATATTCATTTAAATTTTAGTTCAATCAAGTTCAATCTGTCCTTAATTAAATTTAACCTATTTCAAAACAAACTCAACTTTTTTCACCTTTTTTTGCCATATCAAACTCAATCAAATTTAATTGTTTTTGAAATTGTTCTGTTTGTTTGCGAATTGAGTATTTTAAGTTTTGACTGTATGGATTAGGATCAGGGATGGGCAAAGTAGATGTGTCAACATCAACAATTAAAACAACGTCAACCACCTGCTATATTTTAGCGTTTGAGCACGAATGAACAGGTCATCCAGATAACATTGAATTATTAAAATTCTAAATTTCTAGAGATAAACTATGAACATTATATGTAATTTAAAAGTTTTCTAACCTAACTTAATTGTTTGAGAGGATAAGTTAGATTAAAATGCATTGAATAATATTGTAAATCTGGTCACCGTAGTTAGGAACTAGTTTACAATCACACTATAATGTTGTCTACACATTATTGACGTTGTCTATATAGTCTATGTTGTCTATACGGGTTGTCGACGCGGCAATACAGTAGGGCAAACCAATTTCTCAAATATAATCCCACACCAAATATTAACGCGGTCTAAGGGCGTTGCTTTTCAGCTTGTAGTAGCCACCAACAATTTACTTCTAATCAATAATACATGCGTTATGCCGATTTCTTTCCGCATGTTTTGTAAAATCAGATTTGACAGAACGTAATAACAAATTCTGTGGAATCGTAATTGCTCACGAACCCTTTAGCATCATAACATTTGAATTACGTTCCTGTACTTAACAGAGATAAGTCAACAGCTCTGCTTCGTGTAAAATTAAAAACAAAATGCATCGAAATTATTTACACTTGCATAATCTTACAAGTAATCACTTATACACCATTCCAAGTGATAAAATCTGGAAATTGTGGCCAATTACCTCAACATCAAATGTGCTCAAGATTTTCCTCCCGAATGATGAAAGCAGTATTACTTACTTTGGTTGACGTGACTGCTGTAAGCTGGTCATCAAAGAGAAGCCACTTGGATGCGGTAACCGTTCGAAATTGTATAGAATATGCTAATTTAGGTCACATCACTCGTCAAAATTCAACTCATTGCTCAAGTTCAAACAATTTCCTTAAAAATTTTGCTTAAATCACTTAAGGTTGCGTATCAAATCTATGTTGAAATAAATTAATTTAATTTAAAAAGCACTCAACTTTTGTTCATATTCAGCAAGGAATTCAAGGTTTGATTTTTAACTCAATTTCAAATACACTCAAATTTTGTTGAAAAACTACTTTATTTTCACTAACTAATAAGATCATCTAAAAAACCATAACAGATTTTGGCTCAAATTCATACTATAATTTTATTCTGGAATTTTACCTAAGCAAATTCATTCAAAAAATGTATACTTCGAAGCAAACTCTAATATGAGTAAATATTTATAATTTAAATTGGACTCAAAGTATCTATAAATCCGTTTAAAATTTTACTCAACTTCAAATTGTACTCAAATTGTAACTTAAAAAATTCCACTCAAAATATATAATTCAAAGTTTACCCAATCACAATCAAATATAACAAAAAATTATTTCCTAATCATAATATATCCGTTAAAAAATCTGCAACACGCGTTATTTAACTCAACTCCATAGTACAATTCTAACTTGAATTTTACTTTAAAAAAATCCAATCAAAATACAATTTAACATTTACTAAAATTCAAATAAATTAAAAAAAAAAACTCCCTTCGATTACAAGCAATATTTTTGCCTCATGTGGAGCTAGCCATTGACACGATACCTAACGCATATTTTAGCAGTATATAAAACAGTCCCGCACCCGAATTGCATTAAACCTAAAACAAAATCTGACTACCGTAGTTTAGAATTAGTTCACTAAATCACTCTATCAGTCGACTACATTATCGACATTTTCTACGAATTGTCTACGTTGTTTACGATATCAACATTGCCTACGTTGTCTATGGGTTGTCGACACGTCCACATATAAATTAATAGATGACGCGTAAATGGCCATCCCTGATTAGGATTGTGGTTTGGAGAATCAAGTTTGTGGTCGTGTAGAAATTAGTGTTGGAAACTAGAACTTTGTTGGCTTGACCTAATAAATGATTGAATGTCAGATAAATTATTTTTTGGAGAATCTTTTGAACATAAAAGCTATTCGATCTAGACCAAATACTCTTCATAGAATTCAACGTCTAATATATAGTATTTAAATTCACATCATATTCAAAGTTAACAATCCCAACCTGAATTCTCGTTTCCACTAAACATTCTCACTATACAAATTTAAATTTTCAAATTCGAATACTTTTCTATGGACTCAAATGTAACAATCTAGTTCACGTTGTGGCGTTAAATTTTAATGGTTGAAGCTTTCACACTTATCGCAATCCTATAAAATATTTGTTTTGTGTTATTGATTAAAATTATTGAAACTCATTTCAATGTTCAGATATATCTATGTCATAAATGAGAATTATGTATAGGTTTAAAATTAGAGCATTGGGATCTTAAGGCCTCAACAGTATCTTTAGCATCAAAACTATAGCGAATTAGAAAACATGGCATTGGGAAATTTAAATTTGTATAAAATGTGGTGTTTCGCCGCTTATTTTAAGTATAATGAACCAGACCTTAATGAACATATCAATATTTTTCTGTATATATATATATATTTAGGTTGGCCGCTAAATTAAAATGCCACATGAAAAATTAATACATAATTACACATCGTTGAAACATTGTGACATAAATCAAACACATCAATTAAGTACAAGAACATTTACCCAAATCATAAATTAAATCTCCGCGATCTCATATCAATAAAGCACATCTTTTTCCCGCGGATATATCATTAGCCGCGTAAAACTATATAATTATGTTATTAATTAACTTTATACTAATTACCTTTTTTTTCTAATTAAATAAGACAAAAACAATTAAAAACTGTTTGTTTTTAATTTTTGTAACACTCTGCAACAAGAAACCAACTAGCAGTCTTCTTCGTAAATAATTTATAATCCTTGAAAAATTTCGTTACCCACCTACCCACGTATATACTTATAAGCATATACACAACATAAATTGATTATTTAAACGATATACACTATAAGTAAGGTAAATAGTTAGACGAATTTTTGTTGTTGTTGTTGTTGTTGTACATAATAAAAAAGTTTTATTTTTATTTTTTTGGTTTTTTATTTATACTTAAATGGGGAAATATATAACTTCCATTAAAGTAATGAAAAACTCTTTTAGCACTTTGTGACAACAACAACTACAACAACAAAATAAGTTAAAATAAAAACAAAACGAAAAAGTTTTAACATATTAAATGTAGAAAACTATGTAACAAACATTATAAAAAAAACAACAATTTCACGGGATTTTAACAAGGACAAGGTTACAGAAAAACGACGTCTTAAAAATAATCGTATACACAACATAATTGTCTACAAACTACAATTATATAGGCACTTACTGTTTTCGTGTGCGGTTACAACAATTGATTCAGTGTTTAGGAATTATTTTTAATTTTTAAATGACAGGAATGTGTCAGGCATGGTTCAGTTGATTGTCTATTTTGGCACCATATACATACTTACATATTATGTAGATGAAATATGCGGTGAA
Organism: Tipula unca; assembly: GCA_951394425.1. Lineage (NCBI taxonomy): Eukaryota > Metazoa > Arthropoda > Insecta > Diptera > Tipulidae > Tipula > Tipula unca. The sequence continues at coordinate 14,472,315 of OX596381.1, read as the reverse complement.
TAGTTTTTTTTGAAATATTAATTGTAATCTGCGTTGATTGTTTAATATAATTTCCGGATTGTCAAACAATACTGTCACAAGCTGGTTATATGCACTAACAAGTAAATTGACAGTCCTTTTTTACTTATATCTGGATTGAATATTAAGAATAGTGGGCGATAAGTTGGTCAAGAAGCGGGTGAAATTTTTCCTACGCAAAGTCAAAAACATCTTATTATTGTAGTGATGTATCACTCATCTTTTGATCCACTGTAATTATTGATGGATATTACATCAATCTGTTTTAATCTCCCAGCATATATTCTCTATTTTTATTTGGATGATACTTATCTCGTGTATTGATTGTGTGTGTGTAAGTTTACAATTGTAGATGATCAAAAAGAGAATTAAAATTGATAACAAATATACATTGTAACTTTCTTTTTGGATCAGCTTTGGACCGTGATGGTAATAAGTTAAATTAATATTTTTCCTAATTCCTTCCTAATTTAATAAACATAAATTGTATAATAAACTTATTCCAATTTTCTAAATTAAAATATAATTATTATAATTGGTTAATTAATTACATTTCTAATAAATTAATTAGTTCATTAAAATTAATTAATTAAGTTAAATTTATTTAATAAATTTGAATTAAATATATTATATTAAATAAATCAAGTATGTACATATTTATTAATCTTGTTCGAGTGTTTTAATTAAATGTGAATGTGATATTCGACCAACCCATAGCCCTCACAACATTATCACAGGTAACCATTTTAAATGTATGATATATTTACGTCGGCGGTGTGCGCTCAATTTTTAATATTAAGACCGTTGGACCGTTTAAAATAAGTTCAATAGATCAAAATGTACAGTAAAATAAAAACTAAAATGCTTCCAGTTTTCTTGAAATTTGGTGGGAGCCCGTTTAACCGATGAGGGCCGAACGACTACTTCCATTCCAGTTGCCCATAGTTTTTAAATTTAGAAATCTTCAAAACGCAAGAAATTCCTAAATCAAAACTCAAGGTCCAAAATCAAAGTTTGAAATTGCGATTCAACATAATAAATTTGGAAATTTCGAAATTTAACAATTAAAAATATCAAATTTTGTAAATTCTGAATTTTCAAATTTTAGTTTTGATAATTTTGAATCGGAAATATGAGGTTAGATTTTACAATTTAGAATTATTTGTTAAATTTAAAAACCGAATTTAACGTTGTATTTCTCAGAATTTAAAAATATTAATTTTGAGAATTGTGAATATTAAAATACAATCCGGCCGAAGTGTATCGAATTAATAATTTTAGTTTTTATAGTTGTGAATTGGATATAATATTAGTTCAGATTTTCTAAATGTTAAGGTTTTGTTAAATTTTGAAACCGATTTTAACATTGTAGTAGTCATAAATTAAAAAATTAGATTTTGAGAATCCTGGATTTTGGAATAAAATCTTTACGGACTTTACCGAATTCACAATTTTAGTTTACATAATTCTGAATCGGAAATTTGAGTTTAGATTAAATTTTTTGTTAAATTTTAAAACCGAATTTAGCGAAATTTTTCAGAATTTAAAAAATTTAACTTTGAGAATTCTAAGATTTCAAATTTACAAATCAAATGATTCTGAATTTAAAATAATGAATTTGGAAATTTCTGAATTTTGGAATAGAATTTCGACAAAGTTTCCCGAATTCAAAATTTAAGTTTCTTTAATTCTGAATCGGTAATTTGAGTTAAGATTTTACAATTTTAAAATTTCGTTAAATTTTACCGAATTTAACGTTTTATACATTCAGAACTTTGGGAATTCTGAATTATTAAATAACATCTTTACGAAGTTTACCGAATTCACATTTTTAGTTTATATAATTCTGAATCCATAATTTGAATTTAAATTGTTAAATTTTGAAACCTAATTTAACGTTAAACTTTTCAGAATTTCAACATATAATTGTGAAAATTCTGGAGACTTCAAATGAGTTGTTAGTTCAGACACCAAATTTAACTTTATAGTTTTCAGAATTTAATATATTGAATTTTAAAAATTTTGAATTATTTTTGGAAATTTTGATTCGATTTTTCTAACTTTGAAGGTTGAATTAAATTTTGAAACCGAATTTAACGGTTTTATCTGTATTTAGAAAAATGAATTTTGAGAATTCTGAATTTTGGAATAAAATCATGACGAAGTTTACCGAATTCATATTTTAAGTTTTTTTAATTTTGAATCAGAAAAATTAGTTTTTAGAACAGATTTTCTAATTTGTCAGATTTTGTTGAATTTTGTAATCGACATTAACCGATTAGTATTCAGAATTTGACATATTGACATTCGAGTATATTTACCGAATTCAAAATTTTGAATTTTTGTAATTCTGAAACAGAAAGTTGAGTTTAGATTTTATAATTTTGATTTTGTTATTAACTTTGAAAACCGAATTTAACGTTAACTAAAATTAAAAAATTAAATTTTGAGAATCCTGAATTTTGGAATAAAATCTTTACGGACTTTACCGAATTCACAATTTTAGTTTACATAATTCTGAATCGGAAATTTGAGTTTAGATTAAATTTTTTGTTAAATTTTAAAACCGAATTTAGCAAAAATTTTCAGAATTTAAAAAATTTAACTTTGAGAATTCTAAGATTTCAAATTTACAAATCAAATGATTCTGAATTTAAAATAATGAATTTTGAAATTTGTGAATTTTGGAATAAAATTTCGACAAAATTTCCCGAATTCATAATTTAAGTTTCTTTAATTCTGAATCGGTAATTTGAGTTAAGATTTTACAATTTTAAAATTTCGTTAAAATTTAACCGAATTTAACGTTTTATACATTCAGAACTTTGGGAATTCTGAATTTTTAAATAACATCTTTACGAAGTTTACCGAATTCACATTTTTAGTTTATATAATTCTAAATCCATAATTTGAATTTAAATTTTACAATTTTGAATTTTTGTTAAATTTTGAAACCTAATTTAACGTTAAACATTTCAGAATTTCAACATATAATTCTGAGAATTCCGGAGACTTCAAATGAGTTGTTAGTTCAGACACCAAATTTAACTTTATAGTTTTCAGAATTTAATATATTGAATTTTAAAAATTTTGAATTATTTTGGAAATTTTGATTCGATTTTGAAGGTTAAATTAAATTTTGGCACCGAATTTAACGTTTTATGTGTATTTAAAAAAATTAATTTTGAGAATTGTGAATTTTGGAATATAATCATGACGAAGTTTACCGAATTCATATTTTAATTTTTTTAATTTTGAATCAGAAAAATTAGTTCAGATTTTCTAATTTGTCAGATTTTGTTTAATTTTGTAAACGACATTCGGATTATAATTCAAAATTTAATATGTTGACATTCGAGAATGTTTACCGAATTGAAAATTTTGAATTTTTGTAATTCTGAAACAGAAAGTTGAGTTTAGATTTTATAATTTTGATTTTGTTTTTAACTTTGAAAACCGAATTTAACGTTAACTGAAATTTGAGAATTTTGATTTTTAGAATAAGATTTTAACGAAGTTCACTGAACTCATAATGAGAGTTTGTATAATGCTTAATCGGAAATATTTATTATCTCAGATAATTTTTAATGTTTTGTTAAATTTTGAAATCAAATTTAACGGTTTAGTATTCAGAATTTTAAATATTGAAATTTGAAAATTTTGAATTCTGGAATAAAATCATTATGAAATTTACCGAGTTTAATTTAGTTTAATAATTTTGAATCGGCAATTTAAGTTAATATTTTACAATTTTGAATTTTTTACAAACTTCTAAAACCGAATTTAAAGTTAAGTTTTTCAGAATTTAAAAAATTCAATTCTGAGGATTCTGAGTTTTCAAATCAGATGACGCAGCTTACCAACTTCCTAAAATGGGGTTTTATAATTCTGATTCGGAAATATTAGTTTAGACACCAAATTTAACTTTATAGTTTTCAGAATTTAAAATATTGAATTTTTAAATATCAGAATAAAATGTTACTGAACTTTAACGAATTAATTAATAATTTAAGTTTAAATATTTCTGAATCTGAAATTTTGGTTAGAATTTTCTAGGTTGAATTAAATTTTGAAACCGACTTTAACGTCATTTTTGTGAATTTAAAAAAATAATAATTTTGCGAATTCCGAATTTTTGGAATAAAATCTTGATGAAGATAACCGAATTCATAATTTTAGTTTACATAATATTGAATCGCAAATTTTTGTTAAGATTTTACAATTTCTAATATTTTCTTAACTTTGAAAACCAAAACTTTAACTTTAAATTTAATATAATTTTTTAATTTAACTTAATTTAAATTTTGGAATAAAATCTTTACGAAGTTAACCGAATTCACAATGATTGATCACAATTTTTTGTTTGAATTTTTATATTTCTGAATATGAAAGACAAAATACAGAATTAAACGTTACATTTTCCAGAGTTGAAAAAATAATATTCCCAAAATTCTGAGATTTTAAATGAGATGACGAAGTATACCGAATTCTTAAAAATGGGTTTTATAATTCTGAATTTTGTTACTTTTTGAAACCGATTTTAACGTTAGTGGTATAAAATCTCAACCAAGCTTATCGAATTCATAATTTAAGTTTATATATTCTAAATCGGAAATTTAGATTAGAATTAAATTTTGAAACGAATTCAACTTTTCAAAATTTAATAAATTGAATTCTGAGAATTCTGGAGATTCCAATGAAAATTTTTTTTTCGAATTCATAATTTTAGTCGTGTTATCCAAAGTTTATTTCTGAATTTAGAGTTTTGACGATTGAATTGTGCACAAACAATTTTAAATTTCAATTTAATTTTGAAAATTTATGGAATGAAGTTTTGATAAAATTGATTAAATTCTAAAATGGAAATTTAAATCTGACTCTGTATGCAGTTTTAAATGTGCCAATTTCGATGAAGTTCCCTGAATCTAAAATTTTTGTTGTGAGATTTATGTAAATAATTCTGAATTATCCATGTTAGCAGGTTTTTGATGAGGATTATTGCAATTGTGAGTTTAAATTTTTGGGGTTTTGTAATTTCTAGAATTTTTAGTTCGTAAAATTTATAAAATATTGTAATTTCAAATTGCTAAATTTTGATATTTTTTATTTTTGTAAATTGCAAATTTTAGGAATTCGGACTGATGTGATATACAACAGGCCATAACTTCCCCCAAACATTATTCAATCAAGTGTAAAATTTGTATGTTGCTGGTCCGTGTTTGCTGGAGAGTCATTATCGATAAGTCGAATGTAGCTACAGTCAAAATTATTGACCAATTCTGTTTGGATTTGGTTATAACTGACTTGTACTTTATACTAATTAAGACTGAAAAATAAATTTAATGTTAGTTTGTCGATTTATTTAAAGATTAAATAAGATCACTTCAAAAAACTGGTTCTCTTTGGTTATCAGTCTTCCGATATTGAGTGTCTCGGATCTTCCGCATCAGAAAGAGGGCGTAGAAAGATTTGTTTTTGTGGTGCGCTATCCTCCGTTCGATATGACTGTATTTTAAGGAGACAATTTTATATAAAATTTCCACTTAAAATTGTTCAGAATGTCAGAATGTTACTCAAAAACCACTATTCACAATCCGAATGGGTTAGGTTTTTTATAAAGTAAGATCTTGCTCAATCTGGAAATTGTTTTGAATCTCATCGGGTGCCTAATCAAAAGTTGAGATTATTATCGAACATGGTGCTGCGGTTTCATTTGCAGGCTCTTGTTATTAGAGTCGGCGACGCTTATAAACGCTTTTACGATCTCAAAGTTGTAGTTTACGATCGGCCGAAGCTATCATACATATTCTTACTTGGCGGACCGGAGATGTAGGATCTACGAACAAAAACATTACGTTATGGTTTATGTTTTCTGCGGGGTTACTGGTATAACATTTAAGAAATGAATTTCTCGATAGGAGCATTCGGGAAACATTCACCAAGTTTGGGTGTTTCCATATTACTCGATATAATTCAGTCACACTAAAACAGAAGAAAGTTAAGAAAGTTCTAAAATATACTGAATACCGATAATGAATCAAATATTTACTCAAGGCCACCTCAAGGCCATACAGATTTACTCAAGGCCACCGATAACCTAAAATGAATAAATCATTTGAATTCATTTTTGTAAGACGCAAATCTGCTAAAATTGAACTTTAACCTTAAAATAAAAAATTTCAATCCAAACAACTGACGTTACGAGACAAATTCATTGGAATCGGAAGTAATCTCGTATACAAGTACATACCTATACCAAATACAATTTCAATCCAAAAAAAGTATAATTAACTTACATAAATAATGTATAAAAAAAACTTAAAAATTAAAAGTTTTGAAAAAGTTTCTTTAATAAAATCATGAAATAGAAAACAAAAGCTCTACCTTAGAAATTTATTATTTAAGAATTAAATTTGTTTTCTTGTTATTTGGGTTAAACAGTTTCCATCGTATGTATATAGGTACGTAGGAAACTCACTTTTTACTATTATTTATGCCAAACTTTTCGTAGCTTGTTACATAGTTTAACATTTCTTATGTATGAACGCGATTCCACACGCGGTTGCGAATTTATTTTTAGTATCAGTTCGAGCGTGACGTATTCCCATGCCTTTAACACTTCTTTTATGCAAATTACCTAATTATTATTTCAATTTTCTATAATGTCATTACCACGCATGTGACAAAAGAAAAATACCGATTTGAATGTTGAATAAATTTGGTTGCATGTGTCATAGCCATCGAGCGACGCATCGAATAATGATTTTTCATTTCGTGTGAAAATATTTTTTTTTTACTTTTTAATTGATTTGGTGACAAACTGAAAGCTAAATATTTATATGTTTGTATACAGATACATTGGATAGAAAGTTGGAAATTTCGATTAAATTCTCAAATTAATCAAATGAAAGTGATTTGGGGAAAGGGTCATGCGACAAACTAAGCCTATACTAAAGTACTGAGTACTTCGGTAATGTACTTTAATATTCTATTGGTCGTTCAGTTCTACAGAGAAAACGGCATCAACTACTACTACATCACTACTTCCGGTAATCTGTACTTTTCTATTTGAATGAGCGTTAAAGGGCTTCCGCATGTTAAACAAAAAAATCGAATAATACAAATTAAAAGAAATGCTGGTGGAGAGTTCTTGAATATCGTAGTTGAAGAAGTGGTGCCTAAATCTAGATTTGCCAAACTATTGAAGGAGTATCATGAAGGCGCAAGGGGTGGTCTTCTGGGAATTAATAAAACACTTGCCAAAATTGGTCAACGTTTCTACTGCTCAGGTTCTAGACAATCTGTAGTGGAGTGGTGTCAAAAATGTGATCAATGTCGGGAAGGAATGAAGTAGTATAACGTCAGAGCGTCATTCGAGAGAATTGCAATGAATGTGGCCGAACCACTTCTGACTACAGATGTAACAAGTATGTGCTAGTAATAAGGGACTATTTTAGTAAATGGCCAGAGGTGTATCCCAATCAGCAGGCAATAACGATAGCTGACACCGTGGTCAATAATTGGGTTAGTCGTTTTTTTGGAGTACCAATGGAGATTCACACGGAGTCAGTTGTATTTCCAGAAGTCTGTCAGTTGCTCGGTATGCATAAAATATGCCTTTGCATCCACAGTCGGATGGTATGGTGGAGTGCTTCGATGGTACATTGGAAACATATTTGGCACAGGTCGTGAATAATAAATTACGCAACTGATGGCATATCGGGAATGACACAGATTAGCAGATGCGACTATCAAGTGACCGGATGAAAGCTCGATATGCCATGCGACCAAATAATAAAGATTTCGAAGAAAGAGATTTAGTATGGCTTTACAACCCACAACGGAAGAAGTACACCATCATAACCAAAATAAACGACGTGGATTAAGAAAGTTCAGCGAGGAAAGCTGAAGGTGGTGGACTTAGAGCGATTAACGCTCTAAACGGGAGGTGCGTTGGATCCTGTTTGGGACGAATCAGGATTAGGTAGGGTTAAAGTTACGATCGTGGCGACATCTCTATTTGAGTAGAGACAATTCCGTAAATGTAAAACTGTTATAAAGTAAATATGTCTAGACTCTTCAAGAATGCAATATATAGATCAACGTTTTTCTTGACGGGCGCACCTCATAGAGAGCGACTCCTTCCAAATTGAATGCAAAATTAATTAATGCATTCATAAACCATTACAATACTTAAAAACCTATTTCTTCATATACGGTTAACGCAAATATTATTCATCGCTGTTATATCAAAAAACACGAACTCTTCCACCTGGCTGGTAATTTAAATGTGCCACGAACAATAATATAAACTCCAACCGCTCGAATTAGTGCAGAAGCAAACGAACAAAAAAATTTGTTTGTCCAACAAAAAATGCAACGAAGCAGCTTTTTCACACAAAACTTTTCACTATACATACATAATAAATTCAATATCGAAAACTAACTTCCCAGACCCAGATTTATTATTATAATTTCATATAATTTTCAATATTGCATTCAATAATTTTCCATTTACGTGGAATGGAAAACAAAGTTTGGTTTTTTTGTTTGCTATATACCAAAAAGTTTTCTCTCCTATCATTTGGACACATTCTCTAATAAAACTTTTAATTTTTGCACTTTATACTCGCACCGCAATCATTTAGCTCTTGTACATAAGTACATACCATCAACTATACGATATTGTTGAGCGCACGGGTCTATGATGAATAAATCATTTTTGTTTGAGTAATTTTATTTTATGTTATCAACAAATCGAGAAAATTTAAGTTTTTACTAAGCTTTTAGCTTTTTTCGTATATATTAAATCAAAATACATAAATTGGAAAATCTTATAAAAAAGTATACAAAGTTTGTTGGAAAAAAAACTGTTTTTCTATATGAAAAGTTATTTACTTTTTCTGTCGTAAAACTTTGAAGCTTTTTTTTCAAATATTGATGGCAAAAAAGCTGTTCACTTGTTTTTATTTAAAAAAAAAATAAAAAATTTAAATTCGAATTATATAAAGTTCACATTTTAACAATATTTTTTAATCAATAGTTTTCAAAACTACTATAATAAAAACTGTGTGTGTGTGTATGTATACCGTGTATATACATATGTGCAAAGCAACAAAAAGTCATCGAGGCATAGCGACAGATTTTTTTGGTTATTTTAATGGCACATAAACTGTATATAAATTTTACCATAGAGTGTTAACCTACAATTTTGGAGTTTTTTTTTTATTATTATATACATTATAGTGTTGTGGATAGTGGAACTGGTAGTTATAGATAGTTGTTTATTATTTGTACATAATTCATTGATGGTTTGCGCGATCCAACTGTAGCAAATCAATTATTAATAAAAACTGTGTTTCAGTTATAGCTGAAATAATTGGAATTTGTATATAGTGCTTTCATTTTCATTTGAAATACACATCTAATTGCGATTGTTGCAGATACAGTAGAGCAGTGCTCTAATTATGGGAATTTTTTCTGTGGTAAAGAAATTGTTTGTTTTGATATGGGAATACTGGGAACGGACGTGTAAGTGTTATGTTAATGAGAAACAATTATTTTGTATAAATTTTTCCAGTTATTTTTGTGTGGACAATTTTATAATTTTCCGTTAGATTTAATCTGAATAATAAAGAAGACACCTTACAAATAGCGCGGTTATATAATAGCTGTAATTATTAGTTGCATTTAAGAAGTATGTGCAATTACATACTTGATTTATATAATTGAAATACTTATATGTACACATACCTGCATTGTCAATGAAACAAAGACAGATTTATCATTTGGATGTGTGTGAAGTAGACGATATTGTTGTGGGATCATCATATGGACATATGCGATTTCTTTAGCTGAGAATTACAATATTGAAAAAATATTTTGATCAATAATTTTTTAAGGCTGCTATTTTTTTTGTCACTTCATATTTAAATATGGAGGTGCAGGAGCTTAAAAAAAATTGGTATTAAAAATGTTGGTCACTAAAAAAATATTTTAGATAAATAGAATTTTAATATTTTAATTCTAAGTAATGGTCTTTAGAAACAATGAATGACCAATAAATTATTATCCCATGGATATGAACTGTTGGTTACTAAATAATGATAACCAAAAATAATAAATTGTCGTTAATCAACAGGGTTCCATTAAATCCGTAAAAATTATGAAATCCAAAATTAATGATTGTCCTAAATATTGATTACAAATAAAAATTACGTCATAAATTAGAATATATCAGAAACTATTTAATTTAAAAAATAATAAAAATTAAAAATTAGGGCGTTGTTTCTAAACCTAAACATTCAGACATTTCCTTCTACATTATTCTTCGCATATGTTAAATCATATTTTTAATGGTGAAATTAATTTGAGCACAAAATTAAAAAAATACGTTTTACTCACTAGAAATTTTATGTTTTAGTCATAAAACATAAAATTGCCATTAGCAAGAATCAAAAGTCATGAATATATTGCTACAGATTTTTTAATACACACCTCCTGCCTGCTTCATTCAATTGTATTACATTTTCATTAGACTTCGATTTAAAAATCTAAAATTTCAAAGTTAACTTAGTTTTTAGTAACTTAAAAAAAATGGTACTAAATATTTTGGTCACTAAAAATATATTTTAGATCACTAGAATTTTTATATTTTAATTCTACAAAATGATCATTAGAAATAAAGAATGACCAGTAAATTGTTGTCCCAAGGAAATGAATTATTGGTCACTAAATACTGATAACTAAATATAATAAATTGTCGTCACACAACAGGGTTACAATTTGAAATTCGGGGTTCAAATTAAAACTGCAAAAAATTATGAGAACCAAAATTAATGATTGAAATATGTGAATTATTTAACTAATCAAAAATAAAAATTAGGGCGTTGTTTCTAAATCTAAAAATTCAGACGTTTCTTCCTACATTGTTCTCCGCATATGTTAGCAATCATATTTTTACTGGTGAAATTTATTTGAGCACAAACTTTTTTTTTGTCAGCTTTTCAAATCCAGCTTTTTCAATACACACCTCCATTCATTTACTTGTATTGGGAGAATAGAAATAGAAATCTAAAACTTCACTTGAGCGAACAATAATTTTTGAATGGTGATATTTGTTTGATCAGCATATAAAATGAATAAGGTTTACTCATTTCAAATATAAATTTTAGTCACTTTAACAAAAAACGGGTATTTCTAAAAATCTTTGGGTACCAAAAATTATTTTTGGTCACTGGAAATTTAATATCTTGGTCATTATAAATAACAGAAAAAATAAATTGTTAATAAATCATATTTTCACAGAGATGAATTATTGGTCACTAAATAATGGTCACCGACTAATTTAAAAGCGTTTAACAAATTTGTTTTTAATTGGTAAATAGTTAATTTGAAATTGAAGCTTGCTATGATGAATTCATTGAGATTTGAAGCAATATGAATAAGCTTTTACGAGCTTTTGAAATACTCGTTTTCAATAAATGCCCTCTGATTAAATATGGAAAATATTTTGTGTCATTTGAAAATTAATAGTTTGACCATAAGACAAAAATGATAATGAGAAATAATAAACCGTCATTAAATTATTATTTCATGAAAATACAATGACGGTTTCTAAATTATGGTCACCAAAAGTAATGCACACAGTTGTCAAAATCTATATAATGTATGTGTAGGGCATTTTGGTTAGCTAAAATTAAATGTCAAAGTTGTGTTAGCACTAACCAATTCTTTCGACCATTTGAAACTCAAGGGCTAACGAATTTAAAGTGAGACTATAAAATTGTATGTACTTTTAAAAAAGCTTTGTCATGAAGTTTAGAAAATTTATTACCAAATTCGTGCTTTTCTAAATATCCAAATTTTTCCTTTTTTTACTGCGGTATGTATTTATTTATTAAAATTCGGTCAGTAAAACAATATTTATGGTCACTAGAAATTAATACAATACTAAACAGTAAATAAGTCAAGATCTGATCGAGTTTATTTGGGTTGGTAACTAAATGGTGGTCACCAAAAATAATAAACGGCCATCGGAGTATTTCACCGTATTGGAACAGATCCCTAGACGACTTTTACAAAAATTACAAATTAAAATCGTGCAAATCTAAAAATTCAAAGTTAAACTTATTTATAAAAATAATTTAGTATTTTGACCATAAGACATAAACGGTCATATGGAAATCAAAATTTAGGAATTGGTGTTAAATTTGTCAGTGCTTGGTAATTTGAAACACATCGCTGGAATTACGTGACCTTTAAAATTGTATGGAATTTCAACTAGAATTTGTCATGAAATTTAGTAGAGTTTTTCTAAAACATACATTTAAGCGAAGCAATTGGCAAAAATAATAATGGACATTAAATATTGGTCACCAGAAATAATTAATGGTCATGATAGAGCGCATTACAAATTTATAATAAACTGATATATAAGTGCTTCGCCAATTTGAAATAAAGTTTTATTCAAAAAATTAGGGCTTTGTCTCTATTTCACAATCACAACAAGTGACCTAAAATTTAACAAAAAAATACAAATATTATGGTAACTGAAATTTGGAATGAATAACATAAAAATTATCGATTTGGATTAACACTGAATAATGAATAATCCAGCTGCACAGGTTTATCAGTAACCGGCGAGAATGCATGTATTGATATGCTATTTTTAAGATGTATTTATTGAATAGTAATAAATCAAAAATTAAAATATTAAAAATGTCTTTACACGGTATGTATAGGATATTATGAAATAAAAACAACGCGCTAGTTTTTTTAAATAAATAATTTTTGTAATATTTGTTGGACAGGACAAGATTATAAGAATAAATTTTTCTATTAAGAAAACGGTGACTAAAAGTGTATTTGCCAGGAACAAAAATATTTGGGTTAATTTGTGCTGGATTTCCATTTAGGAATTTATTAAAATCGTTTACGAATTGGTGATTAATTGAATGATACTCAAGAATTCCGATATATAACAAAATGATATTTTTTTCGCACATTTTACGATTATTTATTTTTAAGAAAAATTCGGTCACTAAAAAATTATTTTTGGTCACAAGAAAATTTTTTTTTTTTTTTTTTTTTTTTCAATTTTATTTAAATATTTTAAATAAACAATTATTACAATCTAGTCACCTGGACTAATGAGCAATTTTATTATAACTTAATTTACTATGTTGTATTAATCTATTGGCTTCTTCCCACTGGTGTTCCATAGTGTCTGATAAATTGAATTAAACCACATCGTTATTGTGGATTTTACATCAGCATTACGCTGTTTACACTAGCAATTACACCAGCTCAAAAGGTTTAGTTCGTTTAAGCCTGCGTACAATATCTGTGTTGTTTAACAGCTTAGTTGCCTCAGTGTTAACATGTTGTTTGAGCCTTTGCCTATGTCTCACTGCATTTTTTTGGATTTCCTTTGAAACAGTGTCCACTTTAAGGTCCCTATGGAGGTCTCTGTTTCTAACATACCATTGTGCATCAACGATGTTCCTTAATACTTTGTTTTGAAATCTTTGGATGATTTCCACGTTGCTCTGTTTGGTACAACCCCAAAGTTGGATACCATAAGTCCAAACCGGTTTTAATATTTGTTTATATAATAGAAGTTTGTTGTATGTTGATAGAGCGGAGCTCCTTCCTATCAGCCAATACATCTTTCTATATTTAAGCCCCAGTTCTTCACTTTTCTTTTTGACGTGTGCTTTCCATCGTAGTTTTGCATCTAGTGTCATGCCAAGATACTTATAGCCGTGTTGGCATACGGTATTATTTCTTGATTAATTGTAACCGGAATGTGTTCGAGTCGTTTGTTTGTAAAATTGATGTGAACTGATTTAGTTTCGTTAAGTTTAATTCGCCATCTTTTGGTCCAGTTATGTACTTGAGTAATAGCTAACTGTAAACTATGAGTTGATTCTTCGTTGCTATCTCCAACAGCTAAGATTGCCGTGTCATCAGCAAATGTCGCCACAGTGTTGTTTTACAGGGAGATCATTAGTGTACAATAGGTATAGAACAGGACCTAATACACTGCCCTGCGGTACTCCTGCCTTGATTTCTTTCAATCCAGAATAGGAATCGTCTAATTTTACTCTAAAGAATCTATCTTTCAAGTATGATTCTAATATTGTAGTGAATTGCATTGGTAGTACATTTCTTAACTTATAGTTAAGTCCTTCGTGCCAAACTTTATCAAAGGCCTGTGCAACGTCTAAGAATATCGTTGAGCAGACTTTTTTCTCCTCTAATGCTCTTTCAATAATATTAGTTATTCTGTGTACTTGATCTAATGTTGAGTGTTGGTTGCGAAAACCGAACTGATGATTTGGAATCAGGTTTTTCCTCTCAATTATCGGATTTAGTATTTTTACTAATAACTTCTCAAAGAGTTTAGACATAACTGGTAATAGTGATATTGGCCTGTATGATCCAGTTTTGTGTGGTGGTTTCCCAGGTTTAGGAATCATAATTACTTCTGCAATTTTCCAAAGGCTGGGTACGTATTTCAATCGAAAGGCGGCATTTATAATATTGGTGAGCTTTAATAATGCTTTCCTTGGTAGTTCTTTTAAAATTTCTGCTGTGATAAGGTCATAACCCGGCGCTTTTCTCGGATTCATGTTTGTTTTTATCTCATACATGACTTCTTTTGGCGTTGCTCGTAGGATTTCTTCACTTTCCTGTACAACCTCTCCAGTTATTATTTCGGCTTCCAATGATTGGTCATCATGTGGTTCAAATATTTTTTCCAGGTATTCAGCAAAATTTCGTACTTTATCTTCGTTATTTCTGGCCCATTTGTTATCTTCTGTTCTGATTGGAGGAATCTGCATTATTGGCCTTTTAATTCTTCTGGTTGCTCTCCAGAGAGAATAATCAGTACTAGTATCATTAGATAATTTTCTGAGGTAGTTACTGATAGATTCGTCTTTCAAATCTTTGATTTTCCTTTTAAGAAGCTGAGTCAGATTGTTTAGCTTAGTTTTATCTTGAGGGGCTCTAGTTTGTTGCCATATTCTCTTTGCCCTTCTTTTTTCTGCCAAAAGCTCTCTAATTTCTCTAGGGTAGTTGTTTCCCTTAATTTTCTTTTTAACTTCAGGAGTGTTTTCCCAAGCTGACTGCTGTATGTCACATATGAACTTGTGAACTTCTTTTTCTAATTGCTCCTCACTCCTTAGCGGAACCATTAAGTTAATTTTTCTTTCTAAAGACAGTCTAAAGTATTCCCAATTTGTGTGTTTATTTACTAAACTAGGATAGCTTTTTTTTTGAATGATCCTTTCACTTAATGTCAAAAGTATTGGGGAGTGATCAGAGCTTGACTAGAAAATAAAAATAATAAATCTCATAAATTATGATTGTAATGTTACATTAAAATATATTTTTGGAAAGTAAAATTATAACGATCATGTTTTTTTTTGTGGTGAACATTTTTAATTTACAATAAAATCGTTAAAAAATCGTTTAAAATAATATATATATAAAATGTAAGGTTGTGATATTTAATTAAAAATTATTTTTTTCTAACGACAAGTCATTTATCAAAATAATTGAAATATACATTTGTTTAAGGTGGTATTTGGTGACGCAATAAAAATAAAATTCAAATTTTGTTATTAAAAGAAATTAGTGTACAATAATTGGCCACCATAAAGTTTTTTTGGTTACTAGAAATTCAATATTTTGACCATAAGACATAATAATGGGTCATCGTGGTAATCTACGAATTAGGGAAGAGTTGGTAAAGGAAGAATGGGTGTTAAATTGATCAGTGCTTCGTCAATTTGAAACTCTTCGATCCTAGTGAATTCCGAGACCTTCAAGATTTTATGGACTTTTAGTTAAGCTTTGTCATAAAAGTTAGTAGATTTTTATCGAATTTTTCTAAAACATTCATATAAGCGACTGTTTTAAATGCTGCATTTATTTGATCACCATAAAAAAGTACGTTTTTATCTACGAAAAATACAAATTTGTAATAAAATAATATAAATGTTCGCCATTTTGAAATTTGGTTCTATTAAATAAAAATAAGACGGTAATATAAATCTGGGAAAAGATGGAAAAAGCAGGTACATATGGTTCAACAAATAAATCAAAAATAATTTAAAATTATGAAATAAAAACAACGCCCTAGTTTTTTTTTAAATTATTACACTTTGTAATATTTGTTTGCCAAGATAAGATTATAAGGATCACTTTTTCTGTTAATAAATTTGTATGGTGAAACCAAAATATTAGCTTAACAAAGTTGATTACGAATTGGTGAAGGTTACGAAATTAAAGGTTCCTGATTATAACAAATTTATATATTTTACGGTTTATTTAAAAAAAGCTAGTATTTAATATATTGGTCACAAAAAGAATATTTCAGGTCACTAGAAATTCAAAAATTTGATCATACGACATAACATATGTAAATAGAATACAAAACTTTTATAAACATATCAAATTAAAATCATGAAAAGTTGATTTCATTAACATCTTTAAAGATAAAAATTAGGGCGTTGTTTCTATTTCACAATTACATCCAATGACGTAAAAAATAATTATCGTTTATGATTTACTTGAACCAAGATGCTTATCTGCAACTCAAATAAATCAAGAAAATAAATTATGAAATAAAAACAACGCCCTAGATTTTTTTTTATTGAACGTTTTAATTTTTTTTGGTAAGGTAAAATATTACAACGATCACTTTTTTCGTGCAGTGAACATTTGTCGGTGCCCAAACATGTGTTATATTGCAATATTGCAAATTAATTTGTTTTGTTTGGTCACAAGATATCTAAAATTTTGCGCTTACAACATAATTAATCTTGATCCCGGTATATATGCCATAAACGTATATTTTTCCATTAAAATCTTGAATTGTATATAAGAAAGTAAATAAAAATAATAATCGTATTACTAAATACAAAACAACAACAAAAACGTCTATCGTAATTCCTGAACCTATAATACAAAGAGCAAAGTTTTAACAAAGACACGAATTTAGAAGAAAAAAAAATCAACAATATCAAAATCGTAACTGAAATACGTTTCTTATGTATTGGCATGAAACATTCTCCGAGTGATTAAAATAAATTGACTTTTCTTGTCTTGGGTAGGAACGAATGAAAATTTAAAAAATATATATATATAACGGTATTTAGAGGGATGAATAGAAAGCTCGCTGCTTGTATGTGTGTATATAAAGCAACATTATTGCGAAAATTCTATAGAAAATCTAAAGTCGTTATGCTTTTCATTTTTATTTTTTTTTAACTTTGTTTGTACATTCGTTGTGTTACCACTCTCGTATATACATACATATGTATATAGAAATGTAAAGATTTATTTTATCGATAATGCGATGAGTTTGTTGTTTATTTTTTTTTTCTAATTTTTCCCGGAAATGTGAAAAACATGTAAGAGCTTATAAGAATTTTTTTTTTTTGAAATTAATGAGGGTAAATATGAATATTCCTTGACTTTCTAATTTCCTGATTTTATAAAAGACACAAATACACAGTGAGTTTATCCCTTAACAGTTATCGCGGTTGGTACGCACATACGTATATACATCAAACTAATTAGTTTCCATGAAAAGTTTCTTTCTTTTTATTATATTCTCTCATTCGTTAGAAAAACACAATTTTGTTGTTATTTTAGAAACGAACCCCCATTTTGTACTCGTATAAAGTCATATCAATGCAAAAAATAAAAATAAAATATTTTTACAAAGTTAATTAAGTAAATTGAAAACTTGAAATCAAATTATTCACGTTTTTCCGATATTTTTTTATTTTATGTGAACAATCATGTTAGACGATATGTACGCGCACAGACGACGAAACCCTTTGATGTTGGTTTGGTTTTGGTACATTGTGAGGCCAATTAGAGTAACAGAAAAAGCTTTCTTTTTTTCGCCGATCGCACAAAGAAATTTTTTTAAAATAATCAAATAATTTGGTACACACAATATTTATTCATTTGTAATTTAATTAAAACAAATGAAGATTTGAAATAATGGAAAATAGAAATAATTTTTGTCTAGACGCAAAAAGAAAAGCAAACAAATTTATTACGTATGTTTTAAATGAAAAGCACTTTAAGCTCTAACAATGTGGAAAATATTTTTTTTATACTAATTTTATGTAAATATAGTGTTGAAATACGATATGTGTTTTTGATTCGGTACACATATACATACGTCTCGAGTTTATTTAATTTGCTTATATACATATAAGAAGAGTTGTTGAGAGGAAATTTTTGAGTGTAGATACTAGAGGCAATTGACTTCCAGACTACTAATATAATGTAGACGATACTTATTAAAAATCACTTGTACCTAATAGAAAGCGAATTAAATGTGCTAACTAAATAATGTGTTATTTCAACATTTGAATTTTTGTATGAAAATATGTTTAATAATTAACAAAAATAATAATTAGGGCTTTCTTTTAATTTCATAATACTATAAAAAAAAATTGGAAAATCGATTATTTTTATGCACTATCGATTTCGATTAACTTATTACAACGATCCTACTTAAATAACCCGTTTTAAATTACTAAATAATAAGAACGCCCTAATTTTTTTTATTAGATTACCTAAAACACATTTTCATTTTTTGGTGCAGTAATTACAATTACATCTGACAACTTATATAATAAAATATCCACATAGAAATGTAAAATGTCGAAATAAATTGCAGATTATATGCAAACTACAAAGTATTTAATATTTAATTTGCGATAAAACTCCCTCATAAAACTAATACCATATAATTACGTTCACTTATATTTCCTTAAATCCAAATAATTAACCAACCAATCCAATCTTTATTATTTTTATGATTTGTTGGAAAAAATAAGAAACAAATTTGAATTATTTTTTATTTTGTGCAAAACAGGAAGTAATAAATTATATAGTTTTTATTCTTCGTTATAATACAATAATAAATAATAATATATGAAAATGAATACACGATATATAAATACAGTGTGGCAAAAATATATTCGTACAAAAAAAACTACGAAACTTCAAAGTAATAATTTTTATTCTGGCACTGTTGCTGTAAATATTGCCTTATGCAAGAAAATTTTATTTAAACACTGACAACTGGTTCGATCCTGATCTAAACCCAATATTTTTCATCGGAGCCTAGGAGACCTTTTTATATTTTTAATGAAAATTGGATCTCTTGAGGAGAAATCATTATTCTCGCTAAGCCAGTTTATGGCCTGAACTTTTGCCAAAAATCGTTTCCAAATAGCAAATGATTTTCTTGACATTCTGTTACAGAGACCTGTTATGCTGCCACGATTAAAATCCCTAACTTCCTCTTGGACGATTCGAAACCTTCCAATGTAAAATATAAATTCATTGGATCATACATTTGAGCGAAATTTGATGAAAACTTAATTGAAAAAAAATTGAAATTTGATTCAAACTGAACAGATACAGATCAAACTTATGAGTTAATGGCCATTTGTGGGACCCAACATTTAAAATCGACACTAATATTACTTTCAAATACCAGTCAAGCTGTTTTTAATGATACAAACTTAAACGAATATAAATTATTTTAATATTGACGGGTTTAAATAGTAATCAAATTCGAATCAAACTACTAATAATTTATCAACTTATTTTAAATAAAACTTTTGATTTTATTTAAAATTTAATTAAATACAATACATTTCCAAAATCAAACATTGATTTCAAATTTGAAGCTTTGTGCTCACAAAAAATTTTAATCAAACCACCAATAAGTTAAAAATTGTGTCAAAATATAAATTATAATAATTGACAGTTAGCAGTTTAGTAATAAAATACGTATTCAAATTCTGGCCAAATTCTAATCAAATTACATTTAAAATTTATGAAACAATTTTAAATGAAACTTGTGATTTGATATAGAACTGCAATCAAATTTAAAATCGAATTTTTGGATTCAAATCTCAGTCAAGCTGTAATTATATAGAATTTTAATCAAACCAATAAAAATAAGTAACAAACTAAATCGAACAAAAATTATTTTAGTATTGACAGTTTAACTAGTAGTTTTAAATAGTCAGGATAAAATCATGTGTTCAAATTGTATTCAAATTCTAATCAAATTAATAGTAATTTATGAATTTATTTTAAATAAAATTTTTGATTTGATTTAAAATTGCATTTCGATCAAATTTCAAAATTCAAAATCTAATCTTACATTGATTTCAAATTCCAGTCAAACTTTTTATTCACACGAAATCTTAGTCAAATCTTCAATAAGTTACAGATTAAATCAAATATAAATTATTTTAATCGGCAGTACGGCAGTTGTAAATAGTCAGGTTTTTATAAATATGTTCAAATAGTATTCAAATTCAGTTGCTCAAATTTTGAAAAATAATTTATGAATCAATTTTAAAAGAAACTTTTGATTTGATTTAGAATTTCATTCAATTAATTTTAATCAAACCCATTTTCTAAATTTCAACATTTAAGATCCAATCAAACGTTGATTTCAAATCATTCCATTCATACCAGTAAAATTCCGTTCCATACTGCCAAAATATACATTCTTAGCTAATGTTGTTTTCAAATTCTAATCAATCTGTGACTATATGGAATTTTAATCAAACTATCAATAAGTTTATTATAATAATTGACAGTTAGTTGATTGTAAATTATAAAAAAGTTTTAATAATTAAAGCCGTATTCAAACTCTGGTCAAATTACATTTAACATTTAATAATTTATGAATCAATTTTAAAACGAACTAGTGATTTGATTTAGACCTGCAATCTATTTATTTCAGACAAATCTCTTTTCAAAGTCTCAAAATTTAAAATCAAATCTTTGATTTGAAATCTCAGTCAAGCTGTGTATATATAGAATTTGAATCAAACCAATAACAATAAATTACAAACTAAATCAAATAGTCAAGTTTTTATACAAAAATATGTTCAAATAGTATTCAAATTCTGCTCAAAATTTGAAAAATAAGTTATGAATAAATTTTAAAACAAACTTTTGATTTTATTTAGAGTTGAATTCAATTAATTTTAATCAAATCTATTTACTAAGTTTGAAAATGTAAAATCCAATCAAATGTTGATTTCATTTTCCAGCTAAGCTGTAATCATATAGAATTTTAATTCAACCGCCCCAACAAATTACAAACTAAATCGAACATAAATTATTTTAGTATTGACAGGATAAAAACATGTGTTCAAATTGTAATCAAATTCTATTCAAATTAATAGTAATTTATGAATAAATTTTAAATACAATTTTTGATTTGATTTAAAATTGCATTTCGATCAAATTTCAAAATTCAAAATCTAATCTTACATTGATTTCAAATTCCAGTCAAACTTTTTATTCATACGAAATCTTAGTCAAATCTTCAATAAGTTACAGATTAAATCAAATATAAATTATTTTAATCGGCAGTACGGCAGTTGTAAATAGTCAGGTTTTTATAAATATGTTCAAATAGTATTCAAATTCAGTTGCTCAAATTTTGAAAAATAATTTATGAATCAATTTTAAAAGAAACTTTTGATTTGATTTAAAATTTCATTCAATTAATTTTAATCAAACCAATTTTCAAAATTGCAAAATTTAAAATTCAATCAAGCTTTGATTTCAAATTCGAATCAATCTGTGACTATATGGAATTTTAATCAAACCATCAATAAGTTACTATAATAATTGACAGTTAGTTGATTGTAAATTATAAAAAAGTTTTAATAATTAAAGCCGTATTCAAACTCTGGTCAAATTACATTTAACACTTAATAATTTATGAATCAATTTTAAAACGAACTAGTGATTTGATTTAGACCTGCAATCTATTTATTTCAGACAAAACTCTTTTGAAAATTTTAAATCAAATCTTTGATTTGAAATCTCAGTCAAGCTGTGTATATATAGAATTTGAATCAAACCAATAACAATAAATTACAAACTAAATCAAATAAAAAGTATTTTAATTGGAAGCACGCCAATTGTAAATAGTCAAGTTTTTATACAAAAATATGTTCAAATAGTATTCAAATTCTGCTCAAATTTTGAAAAATAAGTTATGAATAAATATTAAAATAAAATTTTGATTTTATTTAGAGTTGAAATCAATTAATTTTAATCAAACCTATTTACTAAGTTTGAAAATTTAAAATCCAATCAAATGTTGATTTCATTTTCCAGCCAAGCTGTAATCATATAGAATTTTAATTCAACCGCCCCAACAAATAACAAACTAAATCGAACATAAATTATTTTAGTATTGACAGGATAAAAACATGTGTTAAAATTGTATTCAAATTCTAAATATAATATCGAATCAATTTTAAATAAAACTTTTGATTTCATTTATAATTTCACTCTTTTCGTTTCGGTCAAATTTAAAAATTAAAAATCACATCCAACTTTGATATCAAATTCCAGTCAAACTTTTTATTCATACGAAATCTTCAATAAGTTAAATCAAATAAAAATTATTTTAATGAAAGCCAGTTGTAAAAAGTCAGATTTTTATACAAAAATATGTTCAAATAGTATTCAAGTTCTGCTCAAATTATTTATGAATAAATTTTAAAACAATCTTTTGATTTAATTTAGAATTTTATTCAATTGATTTAAGTCAAAGCAATTTTCTAAGCTCTAAAAATTAAAATCCAATCAAACAATGATTTAAAATTCGAGTCAAGCTGTATCATATAGAATTTTAAGCTACAATTAAATCGAATATAAATTATTTTTATATTGACAGTTTAGGTAGTAGTTATAAATAGTTAGGATAAAAAAACCTCTTTCAAATTGTATTCAAATTCTAATCAAAATACTCATAATTTATGAATTAAATTTAAATAATACTTTAAATTTGATTTTGAATCTCATTCAATTTCGGTCAAATTCCAAAATTCAAAATCATACCTAAGTTTGATTTCAAATTCCAATCAAGCTTTGTATTCACACAAAATTTTAATTAAACCACCAACCTACAAATTAAATTTAAATTATATTAATTGATCGTTATTTGATTTTTATTAAAAACACATGTTCAAATAATATTCAAATTTTGGTTAAATTCTAATCAAACTGTATTTAACATTTAATAATTTTGAGGTTTACTTAATTCAATTCAGTAAAATGGCGCTTCTTACTGGAAGAATTTAAAATGGAAGATCAAGTTGATTTCAAATTCCAGTCAAGCTGTGACTATATAGAATTTTAATCAAACGAATAACAATAAAGTTCGAACTAAATCAAGTGTGTATAAATCATTTTAATTGGCAACACGCTTGTTGTGAATAGTCAGGTTTCTATACTATTCAGATTCTGGACAAATTCTAATCAAAATGCATCATAATTCAGAAGTTATCAATCAATATCAATGAAATTCATTTTCTGGGTTTCAATGTTTAAACTACAATTTCATTCAACCTGTGATCATATAAATTCTTATCAAATCACCAATAAATTACAAACTAAAACCATTATAAATTATTAGTTGCAAATAGTATTCAAATTCTAATCAAATTGCATTCAAAATTTAATAATTTATGAATTTTATGTAGAATTTCATACAATTCATTTCATTCAAATTAGTTTTCTGAGTTTCGCAAATTTAAATCAAATCTAATTTATTGATTTCAAGTGGCAGTCAAGCTGGTATCATATAGGATTTTTATTCCAACTACCAACAAGTTACAAACTAAATCGAATACAAATTATTTGTTGTAAATAGTCAGATTTTTATTTAAATAAAAAAACTGTTCAAATAGTATTCAAATTTGCGTCAAACTATAATCAAACTGCATTCAATTTGCTTTAAATTTTAAATTAATATTTTAGGTACATTTTCAAGTGAGTTTCGATAATGTACGAATATATTTTTGTACCACAGTGTTTATGTAAAAGACACAGATATTTTATACAAAAGAAAATCTTGCTTTTAGTTGAATTAATTTCTTACTTCACTGCTGTCTGTTTTAAGATTAAAATATTACCAATAATTATTTATTATTCATATTGTATTTGCAATTCAATTGAACTTGGATTGGAAAATCGAAAATATCGACAAATTTCACTATGTATATAAACTAAACTACATTCATCACAGTTATGGTTATGTAAGTGAAAAGTATAGTTTTCATCTTTGGCCTGAAAATAAAGATGATGCGGATGTGTAAGCACGAATTTTTTATTTTTTTCATTATAATTCATGTTATGATTCGCTTAATCTGAATTAACTATACTTACAAGTGAATAATGTTATTGTTAAATAATAGTTTTAACTATTACATATATATAAAACAATGAGTGTTTGTCTGTCTGCTGCGTTGTGTGTGAAACGTTCAAAATACAGGAATTGTTGATTTGTATTTTTTATTTTAAAGATAAGAATCTTCCAGAGTTAGTTGGACTGTACATGGATGTATATGTATTGAAAAGAAAGAACAGCGTTGCTAAAAGCAATACAGAAACTATCAGTTTTCTTATCTATACAATGCACAACAAAATTAACAATTTACTAATAATGAAGTGCATAATATGTGTGCTTATTGTAGTTTGTGCACAACAGTCCTAATCGACGGAATTGAATTAAATAAAAATGAAATCGTTCGTAAAATTAGTGTTCGCCACGTCCTTGATAATCTCATCACTTGGGGCTAAAATTGTTGAGGGTCCATGCCGTTCATTAAACGCTATCACCAATTTTAATGTTAAAGCAGTGAGTATTTTGATCGGATTATATTTTAATTTCGCCCCGTTTTTAATCTCGACAATTATTTGTATATAGTATATGGGTACATGGTACGAATTACAACGTTATGATTTCGATCGAGAGGCCGGTTTAGATTGTACAACAGCTGAATATTTATTATTCGAAAATGGAACGGTACAAGTTATCAATTCTGCAACCGATTTATCAACTGAGGCGCATTATACCTATATTGGATCGGCCGTACTCTCATACCCCGATGAGATACCATTGCGTGGTTTATTGAACGTAACATTCACAGGAGTTTCAGCCACAGATGTTAATTATCGTATTCTATCAACCGATTATGGGACGTATTCCGTTGTATGGTCGTGTACTAATTTGGCCGATGGTAATTCACGTGAATATGCTTGGATTTTGGCTAAATCGTACACTATCGATGAGTCCGTACAGCATAATATTGATGCCATAATATATGATTACTTAGATCAATCCGAATTGAGAACTACTGTTCAAAATCAACTATTATGCTTTAATTAATAAAATTTTATAATACAAACGTTTGTCTGTTATGATTCCATCTATTTGTCGTATAACGGTGCCAAACAAAACTATATGCAACAAAACTATAATTGATAAGAACTCAAGTATTATCTGCATTTCTTCCGTTGATAAGGCACTTACAGATAAGATGACATATAGTTTTGTAAGTTTTGTGCATGCATATAGCCTATTAAGTGCAATTCTTGAATGAAATATGAATTGAATGGTAACAAGTGGTATGATGTATTTAACAAAAATGTGTAATGATATTATTCAATTAATTCCCGGATATTATTCTATCATCCTAAGGTCATTCGACTATCGTTCACAATACTGCATATTATCACTATAAGTTAATTCAAAAAAGAGAAATTTATAACAATAAACCGTGGGTGGTGCTCTTCATTATTTTACTATAACAACACAGTCAAAATAGGTACCCTATAGTTACTAAACAAAACTATTAATTAATATTTTTTGTCACACGAACAAAAAATCAGATCAGATTTTGTGTAATAAAAATTATGCTTGACAGAATTCAAATAAATATATATGTTTTTGTGGATACTGTTGCCGGTATTCGGTTATTTTGACCGCACATATAATAAAATTTTAATTTAATTGTCATCGAACCAGAAAACTATTTGTGTGTGTGTATGCCATTATAAATTTAAACCGCACGCTAACAATGTGTGCCGCATACAACTATATGGTGTCAAAAAATTCTAATGAATGAATTTTGTCAGAGATTGACCTAAATCAAGGTTTTATTTTAACAAAAATAGTTTTTGTCGTATAGTTTAGTCCGGTGAAAGCTTTACTAATATTATTGGTGAGAAATTATTGGATTTATATTTGTATTCAATTGATATAGAGTTACCTATACCGTGCAATTTTGGTATAGTTCAATGTGCGCTTTATTCACCTTCTGTTATCCGTCTGTTTTCTATCTTCTTCTAATCATACAACCGAAGAGTAATTTCATCGATTTTCCTAAAACTCAATCCAATTTAGATTATTTGAATTCAGTAGTACTCGTTGTTTTTAAATGAAGTACGCAATACAACAAAGATCGTCAAACTCTAAAAAAAAATTAAATTCCAAATTTTCAACTATAAATTCTGAGAGATTTTCCATTTAAAACATTTACTTTTAATTTCTAAAATGTTAAACCTTAAACAGTTAGAGATTTCAATATCTTTAAACTACATGTTTAAAAAGATATTGAAATCTCAATATCAAAATTTTCAAGTCAAATATCGTAATAAATTTTTCTAAACTGAGCCGACTGATTCCTAAAAAAATCTATTTTGAAATTTAAATTAATCTTTAAAATTTTAAATGTTTAAAACTTGATTTTAAAAAATTCAGATATTATAGATTCTCAATTCAAAACTCTTTCTTCATATTTCTAAAACTGTGATTGGTTTTATAAATTCAAAGAATTACGGTTTAAACTCAATGTGAAATTCAAATTTTGCAATGAAATTTTAAAAAAAATTCTGAATTCTATAGATTTTGAAAAAATGAGATATTCTAATTTCTTACTCGCAACCCTAAGTTTCAGAGCTCAAATTAAACAAAATAGTTTTAAATTCAAAATTTTGATTAAAATTTCAAAGTTTAAAATTTTTGATTTTCAAAAATTCAAGTTTAAGTTTTAGAGTCATGTAGAAAATAAGTATACTTGGCAAATTAAATTTGTAAAATATGAATTCGAGAACCTTCAGAATAGATATTATAGATAAATTTAAAGATTGTTGGCCTTGAAATATGTACAGAGATTTAAATCTTAAAACACTTAAATAGCCAATTTTAGGGACAATGTTGAGAAAAATTTTAAATCTAAATTCAGAAAAGTTCAGATGTTCTAGATTTTTAATCCTCAGTTTTAGAGTGAAATTTTTAAAAACTAATTATTAAAATAAAAATCTGAAATTGTATTCCAGTAGTTTCAAAAATAGATAAAAATAATTTTAATTTTTAGGCTCCAAATAATAAATTTTTAATTCTCAAAAAAACTATTTATCGATAATTGTAAAATTCAATATTCGAACGTCACATTTCAACAATTTTAGAAAAGGATTTTAGGCCTAAAAGAACGAAGATTTTAAAATTAAGATTCTAAAAAAATCGGTTGCTGTCGATATTTTAGAGTAAAACTCTAAAAATAGAAGACTAGAATACTTTCTAGAAATTTTTTTTTTAAATAGACCTTAATTTTAAAATATAATTTGTAAAATCATATAGGCTCTAAATTCTATAATAAAAATTATTAAATTTTAGATGTAATTTTACAAATTCATTTAGAAAATTCAAAATTAAATGTTTAAAATCATAGACCCTAAATTTTAAAATATAGAATCTGAATTATTAAATTTTCAATTCTAAATTTTCAATCTAAAAATGTAACGTAAATAGCATTTCTAAAATTTTGCTGAGACTTAACCTAAAAATGTACATTCAAATTTCGCAAAGATTCTTAAAAATTGTTTTGACCTCTATTTTAAAATGAAGGTTCAGAAATTTAAAACTTTATAGATTGTTAATAATAGATGGAAAACTCCTGCTTCAAAAAATTCATGAACTGTTTAAATTTAAATTTTAAAATGAAAATTGTTAAAGTAATAAATTTTAAAGTCTAAATTTTAAACAAAAATTTACTTATTAAATTCAAATTTCAAAGTTAAAAGTATAGAAGATAGAAGATTCAGAATAAAACGTTATTACGTAATATCGTAAGCCCTAAACTTTAAAATCTAGGATCTGAAATATTTGAGTATTATATTGTCTGAATTCTAAATTTTTATATTTAACTATCTAACGTTCCATTTCTATAATTTACGATACTAGATATCTAGAAATTCGAGAAAAAAATTATATTCAAATTTCACAAAGGTTTTAAAATAAAAATTCTGAAAAATTTATTTGTTGCAGATTTTCAATTCTAAATGTTAGAGTCAAAAATCTAGAAAAAATATATTTAATAATAACAGTGTTAAAGGCCATTACTGGCCCCTTACTGAATCAACCATCTGGCTCCAACGGTTTCGATCCTGAGCTTGGTCTTCATACTGTCTTAGACAATCTGAAGAGGCCAAGTCGTTCTCTACATCGTGGAGCCATCGTCGCCTGCAACGACCTCTGCGCCTACCATATGGTGGCTCTCCTTTCAGAGATCGCTGCACAATTCGTTCCGGATCAGCACGCAGAACGTGACCGAGCCAGCGTACTCGCTGAGATCTAACTTCATGTACAATATCGGGGATCTTCATCAGATCTCTGATCTCGAAATTGTACAGAGCTCGGTATGTACCATCTATTTCGCGTTTAGGGCCGTAAATCACACGCATGATTCTTCTCTCAAATGTAAGGAGCCATCTCTCGTAGAAAAAATATATTTAATGAATTAAAACTTTAGAATTAAATTCAAGAAAGTCCAAAACTTTTTATTAAATCGTATGAGCTTCAAATTTTGAACTTTAAATTCTGAAATATTCCAATAGTATAGGTCACTCACTCAGTTATAAATTTAATCCTTAAATTCTAAATTCTGATTATTAAAATCCTAAATTTCGTACATCTGAAATATTCTAGATTATCAATCTTTAAAAATTTATAAAAAAATCTATAAAACTTATACATATTTTTAAATTTAAACTCTAGAATATATTTTTAAAATCGAATAGGTTCTAAATTTTACAATATTCTATGCTCTGAAATATTCCGATTTTATAGTAAAATTTTAGGTTCAAAATTCTAACGTTCCAAGTCTAGAAATTTTAAAGTTAAATTTTAAAAATTAAAATTTCTAGAATTAAAAACTAAGATATTCCAAGATTCTCAATTATAAGTTTCTGAGACCAAATTTAAAAAAAAATTTATTTTAGAAATTAAAATTTTAAATTTTAAATTCTAGCAAATTAGGAATAAAATTTGTAAATTCATATAATCTAAAAATTTCAGGCTAAAAATACAATATTGAAAATTCAATTTAGCAAAAATTTTAAAATAAAGATTCTGATAAATTCGAATGTTGTAGATTTTCAAATCAAAGTTTAAAGTCTAAATTCTAAAAAAGAAAAAATCAAATTTTATTAATAAATTCTACAATGCCCAACTTCTTCATTTTAAAATGTTGCCCTAAATTTTAAAAATAAGGTTCTTAGATCTCTCCCACAATTCTTTATATTAGATGCATAACTCGTACTTCCTATTTACAAAACAAATAGAAAAATTTAAAGATTTAATTAAATGGTTAGTTCTTTAAATTTTTCTTTTTGTTTTGTAAATAGGAAGTACGAGTTATGCATCTAATATAAAGAATTGTGGGAGAGATCTAAGAACCTTATTTTTAAAATTTAGGGCAACATTTTAAAATGAAGATGTTGGGCATTCTAGAATTTATTAATAAAATTTGATTTTTTCAATGATTTTGATATTCAAAAAAATTTTGATTTCTAGAATTCGAAAAATTCAGATATTTTAGATTCCTAATCCTAAGTTTTAGAATCAAAATTCTGAAAAATCATGTGTTGTTAAATTTAAATTTTAAGACTAAATTTGTAAATTCGTATAGGCTCTAAATTTTAAAGTCAAAATTATTAAGTTTAACATTTAAATTTTGAAGTCTAAATTCTTAACAAAATGTAATTTGTGAATTTAAATTTTAAAGTTTAAATTCAAGAAGATTCAGAGTAAAATGTTTAAAATCATAGCCTTTAATTTTAAAATAACGAATTCTAAAATTTTCAATTCAAAAATCTAACGTAAACCATTTCTAAAATTTTGACTATGGCTTAATCCAAAAATTAATATCCAATTTATGCATTGATTTTAAAATATAGATTCTGAAAAATTCTAGTGATCCATTTTCAATTTTAAGTGTTTGAGTCAAAATTCTAGAAAAAATATATTTTAGAATTAAATTCTAGAAAGACCGAAACTTTTTTTTAAATCATTTGATCTTCAAATTTTAAATTTTTGATTCTGAATTATACCAACATTTAAACTCTAAGTACTAAATTCAAAATTTTATAGTCTATTTTAAAAATATGTAAAACAATCTATAAGAGTAAAATTTTAAAATTTAAATCCTAGAGTATTTTTTTAAAATCATATAAGTGCTATGTTCTGAAATAAGTTTCTGAGGCCAAATTTAATAAAAAACTATTTTAAAAATTAAAAATTTTTATTATTTAAATTCTAGAAATTTCGAAACCAAATTTGTTTACGAGGTTGTAGATAATATCTAGAGTTTTCATCCTTTTCATTGTAAATTCCAATTTCTCAAAGATTCTATAATATAGATTTTGAAAAATTCGGATGTAGTAGATTTTCAATCCTAAATGAAAAAAAAAAAAAAATTAAAAATGTTTACTAAATTCTAGAAAATCCGAAATTTTGTTTTAATTTTTTTTTTAAACGTAGAACTAGATTTTAAAATTAGAAAAATTTAAAGATTTAGCCATTTAATTCATTGATTTTGAAGGTGAAATTTAAAAAATAATAATTAGTAGAATTTGAAAAATTCAAATATCTTAGTTCCCAAATTAAATTAGATTCCCAAACATAGGAGTTTCAGCACCAAAATTCTAAAATAACATTTGTTATTTAAATTTAAATTTTAAAATAAAATTTTAAATATCGTATAGACTCTAAATTTTATAATCAAAATTATTAAATTTAAGATTTAAGACTTAAAACCTAAATTCTCAACAAAAATTGATTTTTTAAATAAAAATTTTAAAATTTAAATTTTAGAAAATTCAGAATAAAACGTTTATAATCTTAGGCGCAATATTTTACAATCTAAAATCTGAAATATTCTATTCTCATAGTTTCTCAATTCTAATTTTTCAAATCGAACGTTACATTTCTAAAATTGTGGATGTAGAAATCTACAGAATTAGGGCTTAAATAATTAAAATTTATATTCAAATTTCACAAAGTTTTTCAAAAATAGATTCTGGCAGATTCCGAGGTTGTAGATTTCCAATTTTAAGTGTTAGGTCAAAATTCTAGGTATACATCAATTTTTTAAATCCAACCATTAGAATTAAATTACAGAACGTCCAGAATTTATTTTTAAGTCGTAGGCTTCAAATTTTAAACAATCAATTCGAAAATACTCCAATATTATAAATTTTTCACTGCATTATAAATTTAATTATAAAGTTGTTTAGTTAAACTACCCCCTGGTTAAAATTTTAGATTTTTAAATTCAGGTATTCTAGATTCTCAATCATAAGTTTTTGTGTACAAATTTAAAACAAAAATCTATTAAGATATTTAAATTCAAGAAAGTTCAGAAAAAATTTGTAAAATAGTAGACAGCAAATTTTAAAAATAAAATTCAGAAAATATATTCTTAATTATAAAATTGAGATTCATAACTCTAACATCCAATCTAAAATTTTTGCTAGAAGAAATTTTAAATTTTTAGGCTGTAAACTTAAAATTAATGTTATAAATTTAAATTGAAGATAAATTTCGAGAAATGTTTAAAATTCTAGAAAACACTAAACAATAAATTTTTAAAATTTTAAATGGTGAATAAATTAAATTATGTAAAATACCAAAAATTTAAGAAATTTAGATATTTCAAACATCAATAATTCATTTTATAGTTAAATTTCGCAAAAATTCTAAAATTATGATTCTACAAAACAAATATTCCAGATTCTTAATTTTAGAGCTTCAAAAATAGCAGGATTTTAATTTTAAAATCTGGATTCTGAACTCTTTACGTGTTATCGATATATTCTCGATATAAAATTCAAAAGTCTAAATTCTAAAATTGTGGGCCTTAGAAATACAGAGATTTGAATATTAAATCCAAAAATTGCAAATTTTAAGGTCAATGTTGAGGAAAATTTAAGTCTAGATACCGAAAAGTTCGAATATTTTAAATTCTTAATCCAAAGCATTCGGTCTAAAAAAATCGATTTTGTAAATTTAAATTTTATTTAGAAGCTACAAAAATTGAAAACAAATTATTTTAAATTGAAGGTTCCAAATTTATTAAATAATTAATTATCGATCATATTTAGATTCAATATGCTAACGTTCCATTTTTTAAACATTACAATTCTAATCTAAGGTTTCGTAAGTTAAAAATCTCATCCAATTTCGCAATGATTTTAAAATATAAAATATATTTAAAATATGCTTGTACATTTTCAATCCTAAGTTTTCGAGTTTAAATTCTAAAACCAATCTTCAAATTTTAGAATTTAATTCTAGAAAGTAAAGATTTTTTTTAAATCATAGGCTTATATTTTAAAATTAATGTATTAAAATACTCCAATATTAAAGAGCTCTTACTTAAAGTTTTAAGTTTAAGGCCAGAATTAAGATCAAAATTCTATAATAATATATTTGTTTAATTCAAATTTTCTAGGTTAATTTATTGACTAAAATCGCTGACCTTAAATTTGAAAATCTAGATTCTAAAATATTTTATAGGTTTCAATTCAAAAATCAATAACGTTCCTTTTCTAACATTTGAAACAAAGAAATCTAAAAATTTCAGGATTAAATTTATATTTAAATTTCACGAAGATTTTAACATAAAAATTCTGAAAAATGTAGATGTGGAAATTTTAAGTTTTACAGTCAAAATTCTAGAAATTCTCCTAAAAATTTCTAGATTTTAATAAATGAGATAAGTTTTTCAATCATTAGTTTCTGGGTTCAAATTCCAAACGAAAATTTATTTTAGAAATTTACATTTAAAAATTTAAATTCTGGAATGTTCGGAAATAAATTTGTAAAATCGTAGGTTCTTAATTCTTAAGTTAAAATTTTGAAAATATATTCTCAATTATAAATTTAAGATTCATAACATCCTATTTCTAAAATTTTTTGACAGTAGAAATGTTGAAAATTTAAGCTTAAAATCAAACTAAAAAATTTTAAAGTTTTTGTGAAATTTTTAAAACTCTAAAAATTTAAAATCACAAAAAGTAAATTTTAAATAGTTCCTCTAAACTTTTTAGCAGACTGATATACATTTTAAGTCGAGTTTGACAGTGCTCCAGAGTGCTCTAATAAAAAAGCTCGTTGAATGAGTGAATAAAAAATAAATAAAAACTTTTATTTAAAGTTTATGTTCCAGCCACGTACCAATAAATAATTTTTTGTGTTTTGATTTTATTTCCAGGTTGCAAACGAACACCATTCATATTCAACAAATGATGGCCTATTCGCAACAAAATTAGGTTTCCGTTTACAATTGCAAAGTTTACATTTTGGTGGCCCAGTACCAAGTCCGGGTAATAGTTTAGTATTAAGGTGTACAGCACAAATTGGTAATTTTTATCAGGAATATACCGAAATTGAACTTGGTGTACCACAACGTGATCCAATACCAGCTAGAGGTGAGTTTTTATATTTGTATTTTCTATTCGATTTCTATTTTTCCATCAAATTAGTGAAAATTGTATTAAATTACCGTTTTGTCTTTTTTTACGTTTTTGTTGTACCGTATACTGCTCTCGAGATGTTATTATCGGAAAATTGATAAAAACAATTTTTTTTTTATTTTCTGTTAAATTCAATACGAGCAAAATACCTTGTATATATAAATGTTGTTGTGTTTATGTATGTATATAGGAGAATGGTAAATCGAAAAGAACATTTCCATTTTAACACTTAAGATTAAAATATTTTCTCGATATTCTGTTTTTAGTTCTACTGTTACGTGTATATTTTCTAGCTCAATAAACTAAACTATAATATGTTCAAGAGAGGTTTACGTTTTTTTTAAGAAAATTGCTTTGAACAGAAAAAAAATGTACTGTGTTACATTACTCTACTGTGTAGATGTACAAAAGTATAGGAAAACCTGTTTTTCCTATAGATAAAAGCGGTAGACGAAAAAAATGTGCTCGGAAAATTAAATTTCTAGAAAAAGCGAGAAAATATATTCTTGCTGCGGATTTTTAATAAATTTAATTTAAGTGCAGCTTTCTTATTGAATTAAGCTTTTATATGTACAAAGCGCAATGAAAGAGAAATCTTTCAAACTGCGATTCATTCATATAATTTTGGTGGATTATCAAAACCCTAAATTAAATTTGTTAATAGATTTTCAAAAGTGGGGCGAAATAAACAAACGTTTTGGAAATAATTATTTTTATTAGGCGTACGAATAAAATTAAATAACGGTAAATAGTTCAAAATAATTCTTTGGATACATCTGTTCGTTTCCCACAGGCCTCTCTATTTAATGACCAGACGAGCTATATTTTCCACCGTATGATACACCACCAGCAGCAGCACCATTACCACCGTGTTGTTGATCATTCGACACGATAACATGATTTGAGTGTTCAGCGTGGGCAGCAGCTGCAGCCGCATTACTTTGAGCAGCACTAGCCGATCGGGCCGCCTTGGCCGCAGCAATTTGAGTTTCTTCAAAATCAACACGAGCATGACTTAATTGTTCGCCTAGTGCGGCAACTCGCGCCTTAGCCTTACCGACCATAGCACTTTGAGATGCTAATTCGGCTGATGATTCGCCCGACGCAAATTGAGCATTATTTAATGAGGTCTGCGCACTGTTCAAAGCCGATTGCAAATCGGTGACATGGCCTAATGATTGTTGGGCTGATTGTTGGGCAGATTTGGCGGCACGTTGAGCTAATTCAAGTTGGGCGATTTCACCTTCGAGCGCGCGTTGAGCATCGATATACTGATGTTCTAGTCCATGATATAGTACTTCTTTGCCGGCTAAGGCGGCTTGGGCGGTTGCCGAAGCTTGAAGTGCGGCTTGGGCGAGTGTTGTTTGAGCCACAAACGCAGCTTGAGTTCCAGCACTATATTGACTCGCGACAGCATTGTTGGCTTGATGGGCTGAACCTTGCGCAATCGATTTTAATTGATTTCCGGCATTGCTGCCTTTTACGCCCGATGAATATGATCCACTATGTTGAATTGGTTGTACATGCTCACCAGAATACACTTGATCTTGGGTACCACCCTGGCTATAGTCGTACGCAAACTGAGTATGTCGTTTCTTATTATCTTTCGAACCAGCTGCTGCTGAGCCTATAATTAACAAATAGTGTTAGCTCAATATAATTCGTAATATAAATTTATAATATCTTACCCAAAGCTACAAAAACAATAATTGCCAAAAATTTCATCTTACTTCTGTTTTGTTGTTATTGTTGTTGGCTGGTAATGTTTATACAATTAAAATAATTAATCGAGTTATTATAAAATAAATAATGAAGATAACTTACTTTATTGTAATATACGATATGATCTCTTGAAGACTTGAAGAATGTGAATGATACAAATAATTTGAAGATGAGTGCTTTTATACTGCACCATAGTGTATATAGAAGAAAGTGAAAGAAGCCGCTAACCGTTTCATTCCGACAAAACCAAAAAAAAAATTATAATTTCTATCCAATTTAATTTAATTTAATTTGGAAAATCCGTATTATATAATTTATTTGTTTATAAACTAATTAAGATGTTTACGCGGTGAACCGGAAATTTTAATTTCACTGGCTAGTAAATAGCCAATGACTTTTGCGGTATTGCACGGGAGAAGTTATTTTTGGATGGAATACAGTATTGTGATATATCAACAAGGTTACATTATTGTAATGCAATTTTCCGATGAACCCCAACAAATGAGAACAAACCAAACGATCAAAAACAAAAAATATGCTAGGGTGATGAAAAACAATGAAAATTGAGCAAGTATAATGAGATAATAAACTCAACAATGTACTCGAATTATATAAATGTTTTTTCTAGTATTATATCCTATACAGTACATGAATACATCGTTTGACGCTGTTAACGAAATTCCGAATCTCAACAATATTAGCACTAAGCCTGTTCGATTCAGCTTACACATGTCCCACAATTTGATAAGAAGAGGTAGCAAATCATAACTAATTTTCACTAATATTTTAACATAGGTCCCACATTTATAATTCAAAAACTGCAACCACGTCTTATAATAAAATAGGTTCCATAATTACCACAAACTGTATATAATTCTTGTAGTTTTCCTCAATTCTCCTGTGTTCAAGAAGACAAAAAAACATAGGTTCCACAATTCCTCCACCCGAATTCTAACCATATGATTATTTGAATAGGTAGAATTCAGTTAAATCATATATATATATATGTAGTATATGAAAGTAAATTTGCTAAACTTAGGTTCCACATTGTTGATTTATTTCGATTAACACAATTATTAACTCAGTTATTTGGTCTCAGTATGTTGAATTAAGTAATATTTGTAAATTTAGGAAAATTAAGTAATTTGTGTGTAGAGAAAACTAAATTATCAAAGCTGAACATAGGTTCCACAAATTTATAAAGCGTCGTTCAATGATAAATTAATACAAATAACACATACAATAAATTATTTATAATAATTTACCTGATTTTATGTTCCACGTCTAGACTAAATTAAATACTGAACATAGGTTCCACATTTTTTTTTTGTTTGTTAAATAATGTACATATTATTGAAACCACAACACAAGGTACGCCTGTTATATAGTATATAGTGGGGTGAATTATTCCCTATACCTTTTTGATTGCATTTAAATTTATGTGAATAAATAAATAAAATTTAGACATAGAACAGAGCAGCAGCTTTTATTGGAAAATCCTATTACATATTAAATTCTTTGATTTTTCCGTCATAAAATTTAATATTGATAAAATTCAATTGAGTGATAATAATACTTATACATGTATGTATGTACGAGTATGTATGTAGGCAGGTACTTTATGTACTCATCGCGTATATATGTATACAATATCGAAATGAAATAAAATTAATGAAAAATATTTCTACATATTTATGTACATAAACATACATTATTTATGTACTCGTATAATATAATAATGTAATGGATGAATTAGAATGGAAAATTAAATTTGCTATTCACTTAATAGCTGTTCGCTGTTCGATGAATTGCTTCAAGTGATTTTTGATTTACTGAGGATTTTTTGTAATTTTTGGTTTCGAGTGGAATGCAGTCTTCGATTCGAACAAAATCAGAAATTCGCCATTGTTTGAAATCGTTTGCAAAGAGTTTGATTGCAGAAAATTAGCTTTTTAACAAATTTACATATTTTGAACGAAAATTTGAATGAAGTCTAAATTTTAACAGTTGTTGTGAATCCAATATACAATAGATCCCACGTGTTATCTCGACAAAGACTATCACAATGCAGATATCATTTTTCAAGGCTAAGTTTGTTTGTTCATTTAAAAAGAAACAGCATAATCGGCATAATTTGAGATTGAAAATGCTCCCACTCTCACCACAGATGAGAGAGAGAGAGCATTTGTGTGTACCAGCTTTACATTAGTAAAACCAAGGGTGTGAACATGCCCCATTTTCCGATATGATTTTTGCAATCATATATCTTACTTCAGCTGGAGTGCATTTGAAGTCAGATTTGACCAACGTTCTAATTCCAAGGAGAATAAATGGTAGCTCTGTGCTCCATTGGAGGGTGTGTTCTCTAGCACGCAAGAAGGCTTTAAGTGTACGGTGAAACATAGTGAATATGATCAAACTTACCAAAAGGAATATCAAATCAACCGTGTTGCGAACGTGTTATGAAGATTTATCTTCGACTACTGGCAAGCGGGACACGTTTTATGTACGGACGATTGGTGCCGGTTGCGTATAAGTTCAAATTTAAACTTTGGACTAGGCTTAGTGTTAATTATAAACGTCTTAAATTCCTCATCAGACCTTTGTAGCAACATAAGTCTTTCCACATCTAGACCTGTGTGACATATCGGTGACATATATAACCTCACGCTCAATTAGGTCAGTTACGTTAGTAAATACTTTATCTTTGACGAAGGACTTGAAATGCTTGATAGCTCAATAAACGGCAAGCACTTCACGGTTAAAAGTAGAATACTTACGATTGGGTGGGGAACGTTTTTAAGAGAAGAATTCTTATGGTTCCCAATATCTTTTGTTGTACTTATGCAATACAGCCCTAAGCCCGATGTTGCAGGCATCAGTGGTTATTTTAAACCATCCATATGATCTAGAGGGTGGGCACAAAGTGTAGCTTGAGCCAAGATAGCTTTGGTTTTAATTAGCGGAGGCAAAAAAAAATCCTTCTTGCCCGTTTGTAGTATTGATAGTTGCGTATGTATTGGAACAAGTAGTTCGGCTAATCTATAGCGAGGAATAAATGGATGATAGTTTATAGTCAAGATTCCCTATGAAGATGGTTGAGTTCCATCTTTTGAGATATCATCACAAAGAAAATTTTGCGAGGCTGCACCTTACACACACTTCGAGGGTTTATTAAATACGATACCGAAATCTGGCAGGCGTTGGAATAGAATGCGAAGATGTTCTAACTGTTCGGACTCTGACCCACCAAAATATCATCGATGTATGAATAAACGAATTTGCCACTTCGTCGATGAAACGATGAAAAATCTGTGCTGAATTTCATAGTCCAAATAGCATAGCACTCCCATGAACTTAAAAACTCAAAAAATACTTCAGAAAAGTATTCCAAATGAAATGTCGGATTGTCGCTAATGAATCGTCTATATCCATGGCATTGACAATCAACGAAGTATTTAAGTCAAATTTATTTGCTAAGTCCACTAAAATACCAAAATTAGGCAAGAAATCGGCACCTATGATAGGATTGGTGACTGACGCCAGTATAAACGGATGATCGAAGCAGTTTC
This sequence comes from Tipula unca, assembly GCA_951394425.1. Classification (NCBI taxonomy): domain Eukaryota; kingdom Metazoa; phylum Arthropoda; class Insecta; order Diptera; family Tipulidae; genus Tipula; species Tipula unca. The sequence continues at coordinate 14,433,310 of OX596381.1, read as the reverse complement.
ACAAAAAATATTTTGAAATAAATTTGAAGCGGACAGTCGAAATTGGTAATAATGGAAACTTCGTCTGACTGAGGAAGAACTAGTGGTAGAGCGTGATTCAGACTGTGAACGATTACGCGATCGTAAAACATAATACATGAAAAATACTGGCTGCCATCTGTTGAGCAATAGATTAACTATATTAATAGCAGAATTTAAACCTCTATATATAGGTGATATAGGTTTGTATTATTTGATTTTACGAATATAGTTTTGTAAAAGAAAGTGAGGTGTTGGCAAAAAAAATCTGTAATAGATTTGTTTTGTTCAATATAATTTTTTATAGTTTAAGTTTCCTGTAACATTTGTAGCATGTTATTTCAATACTTTTTAAATTTTTTGTGTCCCAAGCAGCCAATCGATATATATAGAGCTATTCCTGCCAAAAAAGGTTCGTTTAACTATTTGACCCTTGTTTTGTTACATTATAGTAGATGTTGATGATTTCATAATCGGCCTTTGGATGCCATTGGCCTCTAACGATTTAAATCTAACTTCCAGAAATTTTAAAAACTCCTTTATAGATTGGAACTCTTTTATTAATTTTCCAACGACATCTCAAGGATCTCGTTTTTAGTCAAGGTAAGGATTATTATTGGATTTCATGACTCGATGTTTACCTTTGCAATCCGAATCGCGTATAATCATTCTGTTGTTCTCTTGTTGCTGTATCTGTTGCTATGGATTTCCCAAGCACCGTGATAATTTTCTTCTGCTGGTTGAAGGTGGCTTATTAATTTAACCGCAGCACCATCAGGTGTTGCTGATCTGAATCAGCTTGTTGAATGTAACATTAAATCCAAACCACTTCTGGGAATCTCCAGCAAATATTAGGATTTGAATTCGTGGTAGACGAATATCTGATATTTGGTTTGATGGTCTAGTTTGGTCACTTCTTTCTATGTATGTTGTAATTTGAAGGAGGACAGTTTAATACTGTCTGCCATTTATGGTTCTTGTTCCTAACTAACTAGCAAGCAAGTTTCTTCTTGGAGTTCGGCCAGTTGATCCATGAGTTTTTGGATTGATGCTCGTAATATTTTTACTGCCGGTCTTCTCCCAGACAAGGTCTCCTTAATTACTTGTTGTAGTTTCGGGATTGTTGGATCTGTCTCCATGTTTATGTTGTTCAACTGAGTTTGGTTGGCAGAAACGCTAGCTTTTTCTTCGCTTGTTGTTGTCGAAGATGTCGATTCATCCGGTGTCGGTTAATTGGCGAACCATTCTTGATTTTAGCTCACATAGTGCTCAGATAGTGATTTTAGCTCACATCTTAGCACTTACACCCTGTAACAGTTTTATCTGCAGATCAGTCGGCTGAAATTTTGCATAAGTTTAAAGTTTCTATTTTGACTGGTTTTTATGTTTGCCAATTATGGTTATTTCGGCATATTTAAACGTTTATTCTTTGATAATTTTAAAGGACACCATCCACATGATAGTATAACGATTTTTTTTACACTGTTATACTTGTTTAGGTAGGCCTAAGCAACGCCTATCGACAATTGTTGGTTGGCTCGAAAAGCCACTGTTAAATTCAGCCACAGCTTGAATATTTTCTTTTATTTCACTAAACTCTGGCATATTAGCCTTCACCAGCGGTTATCTGTGAAATAAAAGAAAAACAAATTCACGCTGAGGTTGAATTTAACAGCTATAATGGAGGCATTCAGAATGGAGTCATAACTGAATAGTTTTATCATACACGTGCTCAGTGTATAGACCTGCGCTGGTACGCATACCTGACAAGTATATCTGAAAGTGTGTATAGCCGGCAAATAAGTATTTCTTTTTTGTCATCCCTCAAACTGAAAGGTTCCGGCTACGAAAATCTTTAGTTTTTAAATCTCCATACGGCTCCAGTACTACGAAAATATTTTAAAGCCAAAGCTACGGTTTCAATAACGCTGTGTAATCTTGAGATCAAAGTTTACTATAAAACTAACTTCTTTGAGGGTTAGATGGTATATAGGATATTTTTTTCAAATTAACTTGGTGACTCGTAACTGATTCATGAATGTTATCGAAGAAGCTAGAGTAATAGCAGTGCAACTTTTTCAACAATATTAAAATTAATTGTAGAAATCAAACATTCTAAAAAAACTAAACTTTTTGTTTAAGTTTTTTTTAAACTTTGCCGAGTGGATGGCTGCTGGAAAACAAATTTTCTCTAAACTTAACTTTGTTATTATATTATTTAAGGTATAGGGTAAGCAATGATATTCACGAAAACAAACATTATTACAAAATAGCAATGCCGAATACATTATTTAGCAGATTTCTGATTTAGATTGGCGTGTTGGAATCTCATAATCATATGAATCAAAAACTAATTTTCAAGAGCCTGCCATGCAATTAACATGTGCATCAAAAATTAGGTCGTCCTTTTCGGACACGACAGACATAGACGGCTTCGTATATAATGTAGCCGAGAGGCTGTTCTAGTTTAATACCATCTGGCATTGTTTCCACAATGCAACTAAAATATTGAAAAAATATAGAATACAATAAACTCGTGATTAACTATCCATACACAATAAACATTCCAACTGAGATTTGTTAAATAAAAAACAATGTGCCACAATAATAAAAAATTGCATATCGTATACCAAATTCCCAAATTACCCATCATCATCGTTATATTGTTGCTGTCACCGCATATATACATAATATATGACGTATGCTTCACATCGCAACGCATAACCCACATTAAATTTATTCTCGTACACATACTCGTATATAGATGAACCAAAAATACAAAACAGAAAAAATTGTTTTCGAGTATCACAAAAAGCTCATCGCGTAAAAGTCACCGTACCAACCACAACAAATCGCACAAAAAAAATTGTAAAATTAATTTTGCCAAACCACAAAACTTGAATACAAAAAAAAAAAAAGAAGCTCCATCCATCCCTTTGAGTGTGCTATACACGATGAAAATAGAATCAATGCAGAGGAAAAATATTGTAAAATGAAAAATGAAGAAGTTTCTAACCATAATGCATAAAAAAAATTATTATTACTTTATAAGCGCAACAAAATGTTATAAATGAAAGAGCTTTTTGTACCACCGCACATACATATAGTATTGTTGTTGGTGCGGTGGTATCACTCCCATATATATATATATATATATATATATACGTACATACATACAACGATGATACGGCGAATGCAAAACCATTATGCGATGATGATGGTTACTAATTAAATTACGATTTGATAGTTTGTTCGGTTAATTATGAAAATTAAAATTGAAAAATTGTTTAAATTTTATTCGTATATGTGTACACAGAAAGACTATTGCCAGTCATATTCTCTATATACAGAACGATCATACATGTTCATCTGAAAATTAATTATGCATTCAAATATGTTTAATTTCCGGTATCTTTCACCAAGTGTTATAGCGTTATAACGTTTGATGTCCTTACTTCAATCAACCATCGGAGCTTTTTAGTAATTTTAGCAAGTACATACAAATAAATATTCCTGATTCAACAAAATAGTATAGGAATCAGTCAATTTAATTTTAAATTGAGCGTTCAGTATAAGCTTTCAACTTATGTAAGTATTCATCACATCGAGATGATGAGCTTTTAAATACCAACGTTATAAATAGCACATCATTATGTAAACTGTTAACTTTATTCGAGTGTAGCTTTTGAATAGATAATTGAAAGTTTTGTTTTAACAAAACAAAAATGGACCAGAACGAAACCAAAAAGCTCAGATACGTTGAAATATCTCTGAACCCCGATCATCCTCCCATATAATATCAACATAAAACACATACATACAAACAAACAGACAAATGATCGAAGCATCTATTAGGTGACTCTGGTTCAACCTCTGCTTCAATTTTAACGCGTTAACCATGCTACGAACCATCATTCTTTTGAACACATAATGGCATCATTTATCGAAGGTACCAATGTATATTTTTAAAGTGATACTGCCCTGGGCATTAATAACAAAAGTTGCAGTTCGTTCGGTTGTGGGCATCTGATGTAGACTCGCTAGCATCTGTGAAGCCATGAATTTCAACGAGGCCATTCGAAACAATCGTTCCAAACAGAAATAAGATATAAAATAATGAGTTTGATCCGGACCATTGGCAGAAGGTACAATGGTGCAACAGAAACGCTTTAACTCAATCCATTTTTAGCTAGCGCACAACATGACTAATTTATCCAAAACAGGAAACACTAATTAAAAGAGTAGAATTGGAACGCACCACTTCCTCAATTCAATGCCACATTCGTAGACAAAACTTTAATTCGCCATATAGAGACAATGGACGCCCAGAATTAACCAAAATACGGTGGGAATACTATATAACTAGGAACAGTGCTTTCATGTAGCTTGAATTTGATGCAAAACATCACATAATAGAATGAGTAGATTTCTTGCAAAAACAGCAATGACAAACCTTCGTTAAACCGATATTCGAATTAGAAGAATTGTGGAAGCACCGTACAGCCTTGAAGACATTAATAATTTATTAAGTAGCAACATTTATTTCGTACTACACTTTTTAATAAAGTTATTGAGATGTCCTTGTACCTGGCAATTTAACCTGGCAAGCAACTTCATAATTTTCTTAGGAAAAATTCAAATATCCTATAGCAATAACCTAGTGTAAATTAAAGCATACTTTAAATATTGAAACTTAGAGAGAATTTTTTATTCTGTACCTCGTTTCCAAAATCAAAAAAGTAAATTCCAACGGGATACTGAATAGCAAATTAAATTCCAATGGAATTTTTTTTTTGCGCTGGATCTCACCCACCCGAGTTATAGAAAAGATAGGATTTATATCGCCGCGGATCGGGGAAAACGCCTTTTCATGTAGTTTTCCGCTCAATTGATTGCTATTTAATCTCTCGTCGACATTTGAAATGAATCCGATTTTTTTTTAATTCAAAATTATCGTTTTTTAAATTTGTATTTTAAATTGTTTTAAATAGAATATCCTTCAAAGACAGGGACGTTTATGAAAAAATGTGGAATTTGAGGTTTTAAAAATTATCGAATTTAATTATTTAGCGGGTAAATTTAAAAAAAATAATTTTTAAATGTAATTGTGATAGAAAGTGTAGTAATTTTGGTTATGAAATTTAGGAGTTTAAAATTTTGAAAATTTAAATGTACAATTTATTAGTATTAGTAGTATTAGTAGTATTAATCAGTTAACAAAATTTAAAAACATTTAAATTATGACAGGAAAGTTAAATCTTTCAATTTATTTCTTCACATTGGTGGACAAACAAAAATTAATTTAAGTTTCCTGTCAAAATTTTTATTTTTATATATTTTTTAACTAATTGGTCCACGGCCTAAATACGTACATAAATTCAGATTCAAATTGGTAATTTGAAAATGAGTACAAAAGATTAAAAACTCACGCTTTCTTAGCCCAGGTGACAACATTTTCTATAAAAAATTTAAAGTGATCGCAACGAAGACTCAAGGCCGAATTTATTTTGATATTAGATACTGCAATTTCCAAGTTAAGTAAAGGGTTTTTTGCTAGTTCTAGCAACCCAACAAGATATATGGCAGTTTTCTGTTTTCTCCTGTAATTCATTTATCACACTAATTTTATACCATAATTTAAATTTTTGTCCCGTAATACTAAAAAACTTTAAGACTAGCGGCAATATAACCAACGTGTTTAATTTAATTTAAAATGTCTATTTTCTTTCTATTCCAGTGACCTCATCCAGTGTGGCCGATTTCAAAAAATCTAAGCCAACGATACCACAAGTAATAATCGCCGTGCTACTAATCGTTACATTATCACAAAACATCCATCACATGCTTTTTAGATAGTTGTGCGACGAGGAGCAAAAGGCGGTATTTCTAAATCCAATGAAAACAAAAACTTATAATTATTAAATATTATAAAACACAAATTATTATAATTTTATTTATTAATTACATAAATAAAAACAAAAAAAAAACACAAGAATATTTTTTTTTATTTTATAAATTTATATATAAAAAAAATATATTATAAAAAATAATTATATATTAAAAAAGAGTTATTATAAATAATAATTATATAATTATAAGTACACAACATAAATTTGTAATTTTTAATTAATTTTACGATTTATTTTTATTAAAATTTAAAAAAAAATGATTACAAAGCAGCAAGAAAATTCACTTTGCTTTTTGTATATTGTCCGTTTAGTTTCTTAATTTATTTATAGAATTTTTTATGTTTACATTTTTTTATTAATAACATTATAAATAAATTATAAAATCACAATTTTTTATGTAAGCCACACGAATACAACAAATTTAATGCTAACACATCATCTAATTTTAATTCAACATAAAAGTGTAATACATCAGTGCAAATAACCAGCAATATTTTTTGGGTACGGCATTTGCATTCAAATAAGTTTAAAAAAAATTAATGAATCCAATAAATCACACAAATATTATTATGACTATTATTATATGATTATTTTTAAAATAAATTATAAATTGTAATTTACAAAAAAAAAAAAATTTAAAATTAATTAAATGTGAAAAATTTTAAGCGAAAACCACAAAACATGTAAAGAAAATTTAATGAACAAAACCAAATAAAAGAATTTTAATAAATAAATGAAATAAATAAGGAAAATATTTTTATTAACTTTATACATTATAGTGATTTAAAGAAAATCGAATTGCAACACAGAATTGAAAGGTTTTTTTTATAAATTTGCCTTGCTCTTTTTTAAAATTAGAAAACTTAAAACAATCGTGAGTTTCCTTTCATGGCAAGTACATAGGTTTGTGTCCATGCTTAAATAAAATAAAATACTCGAATTTGCTTTTGTTAAAAGCCTTGCATCGGTAACATATGCAAATTTATGCGGATGTACATTTCAAATAAATTCATGTATAAATAATATATTACTGAAACACAAAAACCTCAAAATTTTTTCTATTTGTCGAAATTCTAATATTTATTAGCGGAGCTCAACCCTTGTTATAGTAAAGTTTTGTACTTTCCTGCAATGGTCCAAGTGTCTACTAATCAGAAATACTAGGGAAACGTTTACATACGATTTGCATGATTTTTGTTAATTTATCGATTTATCACCGGCGCCCAAACCTTTTTATATTAATGTCATATACGAATTCAAACGGTTGAAGTATCCACTATTTAAAAATACTCGTATCCAAAATGGCAATATTTCTGAGGTTTTTGTGATTCAGTAATATATTTATAGATGAATATATTTTCTATTTTATGTAAAAAGTTCACACCGGTAATCTAAGAGCTTATAAGTACTGTAGGTCCAAATGGAAAGTCACTAATGTGCCAAGTCGGTGTGCTTTCCAGTTAATACATTTCAACTTTTATTTTATTTTATTTTTGAACTTGAAATTCTTAAACCTTTCAAGTCATCGCTCTTTAATTCGGTACCCCGTTTTTTCCAATATAGACGGATTACGGTCCCCGTAAACTCTAATATTTAATCCCTAATCCCCTACATTTCTAAAATTGAAATGTTTTTCGAATAGTTTAGATCCCATGGCATCTTGGCATACACATGATTTTGGAGTTATCTTCCCAGGATTTTAGCCAGAAAATTCTATATATTCGGCATACATGAGGTCATGCCAATTTCCTTGGTCCGAAACCCCAAATCTTCTACTTTCTCCAAAAATGAAATATTTGTCGGGTAGCTTAAACCTAATGTCATCTTGATAGATAAATACGTCATTTTGATGTTAGCTGCCCAGGATTTTCCCAAGAAAATTCGGAAAAATATATTAAACATAACGTTATACGAAATTTAATTGTCTAAATATTGTAATGTTCCAATTTATCTTCTTTATCTTTTTTTAATTTAAGCAATTTTATTTAAAATTTGCATAAATTTATTGCTTGAATGATAAGATTCGTTATATCGAGACAGCTTTGCATACTTAACATCAAATACCGCTTTTCTTCGATTCTAAGAAGCACTATACTTTTCAACGTTTTAATGTTTCTGAGAACTGTATTCGTCTTAGAATCGAAGCTCCAATAAAGAGAAAAATACTTTAATATGCAGAAGAATACGGAAACAGAGCTGATCGATATTTCATTTACAGGAGCTAAAGAAAGAAACCTGAAATCGATCGAGTCGTGGTGTGGTTTATGACGGAGACAGGCATAAAACGGTTGCAAGTCACTCGAATGGCTATATGCAGCTAAAAGCCGTTTAACGCGCCATTAACCAAAAACATGATCTGTTTAAGAAGCAACAAAAACTATCATCTTAGCCAAATTGGTAATGCCAACGAAACACCTGTATTTTGCACGGAAGTCGCAAACTATACAGAAAACCACAGGATAACCATGATGTCTAATGCATCAACGCCGATGGTGGAATATTTGCCACCACATTTAATTTAGAAAAGAAAATCTGTGCCGGAAAAGGAAATTCACCCTAAAGAAATAATTGTGCGAACACATAAAAATGGATGGATGGCCACCGAATTAATGGAGGACTGGCTAAAAGTGGCATATAATACGCGTCAGCTGGGAGCCTTCGAAATTCACCAAATAAGCTAGTTCCGGTTGCGTTTAAGGAACATTTGACCGAAGCGGTCAAATATATAATTATTCAACGAATTTGGTTATGATTTCTGGTGGCATGACTAGCCAATTACAGCCACTTGATGTATCAGTAAACAAACCATTTAAGATCATCAAAGCAGTGTGATTCTTGGTATAGTAACAAGATAATCAGCCGCTTACACCTTCGGCTAAAATTAAAAAAAAGCACCAGCGTCAAAATTGCTGAACTCCGCGTTGTAGAAACTTATTCCAGAAAGAATCATACAACATTACTTTAAAACTGTTGTATCAGCATGACTAGCCAATTAATTTTTTGAAAATGGTACTTACGTTTTGGCGCGATTTAAAAAAAGTCATAGGCATCAAAATAAGGTGCGTCTTACATTCAACTTAAAGTTAAAATTCTATACTCCCTTCTCTGCAAGTCCATTTGGTTAAAGTGAATTTGGTGGCTGAATTCCATGGCGCGGCCGAAAAATATATTCAATTCTGCTCCAAAGAGAAAACAAATCCTCTCTCTCTGAGGAAATCCCTCAAAATGTATGTCTTGCCTCAAGTGATCCTCATGCTACCATATAAATAATTTATGTCAATCGTTGAAGCTGGCCACTCCTTTTGACTCACTCCCTACCTTCTCATGATAAACTCATAACTTCTTAATTACATATAAGTGTCGATTGCCACTATTTTGTTATAGTCTAATTTTAATCAGAGATCCATCGCTGTTACGTCCAAAACCAACACAAGTGGTTGACAACTAATCGTCACTAAAATGAAAGCTTGAACAATATACAAATTTATTAAAAATTGTGCTTTAAATTGCTCACCTATAATCTTCGAAAACAGCATTAATATTGGCGTTGCACTCTTCTAAATTGACGTCAGCATTTTTTATAAGCCAGGCAAAATTCGATTATGACTGATCCTAGAATACCGAAAAGGGGCCCATCTATTCACTTCTACAATAGTTGATTTGTATAGCGACCATTAATCCACCATCACTATATATCCGGATACACATCACATGAAATTTATTCTGCCAAGATGACATTATAATTTGTCCTACATTATAGACGAACTTTGATGAATGTTCATCATATTTTCTTATGTTCATTCAAAGGAGACAAATAATAATAATAATAATAATAATAAACAGTATTAAAGGCCATTACTGGCCCCTTACTGAGCCAACAGTTTGGCTCCAACGGTTTCGATCCTGAGCATGGTATTCATACTGTCTAAGACAATCTGAAGAGGCCAAGTCGTTCTCTACATCGTGGAGCCATCGTCGCCTGCAACGACCTCTGCGCCTACCATATGCTCTCCTTTCAATGACCGAGCCAGCGCACTCGGTGAGATCTTACTTCATGTACAATATCGGGGATCTTCATCAGATCTCTGATCTCAAAATTGTACAGAGCTCAGTATGTACCATCTATTTCGCGTTTTGGGCCATAAATCACACGCATGATTCTTCTTCCAAATGTAAGGAGCCATCTCTCGTACTCATTCGTCACCGCCCAACTTTCACATCCAAACATAACAACGGGTCTGATCAACGCTTTGTAAAGCTTCAGGCTCACGGCACTTGATAAGTGTTTAGATTTTAGCAGTGGCCTTAGAGGATACAAAGCACGACTACCCGCTGCCAGCCGAACTTTAATATCCTCACTCACACTGTTATCGTGAGTGATAAGAGAGCCCAAATATTTGAACCTCCTCACTCCCTCAAACGTGTGGTGGCCACTACTAAAATCTGGTGTGCCATTATCCCTATAACCAGAGATCAGGTATTTTGTTTTGGACTCATTGATCTGAAGTTCAACTGCAGCTGAAAACTCTACAAGCGGATCAAGTATTTCTTTCACTCCGTTGCTATTCAGTCCAATCACGCATATGTCATCTGTATATGCAAGCACCTGATTGGACTGGCGATATAAGATGTTGCACTGAGGTGTATCAGTTTTACGAATGATATACTCCAACATGAGATTAAAGAGTATCGAGGACAGAGCATCTCTTCTCAACGTTAACACGTCACTGTCATCTTGCACAGTCGTACCAATTTTGTTGGCATTCCTATAGGTATGCCAGGGCAGACCACAAACCCTCTCGATTGATCGAGTCATAGGCCTGCAGAAAATCCAGGAACACCTGATGTACGGAGATGGAAGTCTCATAATATTTAGATAGAATCATCCGCAGCGAAAAGGCCTGATCAATGACTGATCGATTCGGACGAAATCCTCCTTGATGATCACCAACCAAGCCCTCCACTAGAGGAGTGATTCTATCCAATACAATGTATGACAGTAACTTGTATGCTGTGCAAAGGAGAACTATACCGCGATAATTCTCACACTTCAAACGGTCTCCCTTCTTTAAGATGGGGCATATCGCGGCCACTTTCCATTCGTCAGGCATAACTTCGGTTCGCCATACTAATCGAATAAGGTCGAAAAGACAGATCAACAAAGTATACCCTCTGAATATCAAGAGCTCCGAATTAATGCAGTCCACCCCAGGTTAGCGGTTTCGTTTCAATCTCTGCATAGCCTTTGTGAATTCCTCTTGGGATGGGTCCTCAATGCACATCTCCGCAGTCTGTATTTGAGGTGACTCAACTACAGTCAGTGACGCATGATGAACACCAAGCAGGTCGGTAAAGTGTCCATTTCATGTGTCGAGTACTGCGTCGATGTTGACACAGATGTTTCAAAAGGAGACAAAACATTTCGTTAAATGGGATCCAACAAAAGGTTGTCGTTAATATTTTGGTGGGAGTTATTTTGACAGTATCCGATTAGTTTAAAAATGTGCAACACCGTAGTGATTGTAAAACGTAGCTGTTTCAACAGGACGCTAAATACCAACAAAGTACACAAACTGTGATTTCTTTGCGAGTGGTCGCTCATTAATTTTGGTGATCAGGCAAATTAATTCTGATTAAGTTAAATTCACACAGCTTGGCATCAGTCCCAGGTTGCTGGCTATAGCAGTGACCACATTTAGATTTCAACAATTGAGCATTTTCGATATCGAAACATTGAAATTAATTTATTGTCAATTGTCACACCATTAATTCCCCACATACCTGTTGGCGTGCAGACAACAACAAAACTACATAAATAATTGATATATTCTGTGTGGAAATAAAATTAACAAAATTGTTTGTTTTTTTGTCGTCACAACACAGCACATTCAATTTATTTAAAAAAAATATTGTTGTGTGTGAAAATCACGCGAATTAATTTCTCCCTTGCACTGTTATAAATCCTTGCCAATTTCAACAGTAACAAACAGCAACAAACACCATATGCAATTAAACCAAATTTATGTTAAACCAATTTTCGTTGTTTGGACGCGCGATTTATAAATGTAAATGGTGGATTAAGTATGTTGTGTGATTTTTGGTAATTAATAAGAGTATTTTAGTACAACATAGATTTTTTATTTATTTAAAAATATGAATTCAAATACAACATAACAAAAAATCACTTTATTCCTTTGACTACATATGTATAATTTTACAAAAGATTCTTCTTAATTTTGTCACGTTTTAAGTCAATTGCATTATAAGATCCGTTAAAAATTTTGGCCGCTGGTCTATTAATGCGTACATACTTATTGTTACGATTCGTAGTATTTTGACTCAGTGGCACTATAAATACAGATGGAAGCAATTGATTTTCCATTTGGCTATCGTTCATCTGCAAAACATTGTTAAAACCATAAACATCACCGTTAGTCACTTCAATAGTATTTGAATAATCTTCGACCTGGAATTAAATAGGAATTATGTAACAAATACACAACAATAAAAATTAGGAAAAGCTTCGAAAACACATTGAGGTTATGTTTAACAAAAGCACTAAAGTTCAAATTAACTTCTAATAACTCAAATCTCAAAAACATAAATGGGTATTTTTAAGTATGCTATGTCTAAAATCCTTTAAATTTAAAGATCATTTGATCAAAAAGCTGTACTATAATTTCTACGTTTGACACAAAAAAAGCAAAATATTTAATCCAAGCTTTTCATTTAACTGATAATTTACGATTATATTTAAAGTAAAAAATATTAAGTATAAAAGCATATAACAAAAATTCAAAAGCTTTTACAATTTAGCAATATAAAGGAACAGCTAGTTAGAGGCTTGCGTTTTAAAAATAAATTTTTGTTTAAGACCCTTAATACGTTAATTAATGTAACTGAGCTTTCCAGAAAATGTTGGCAAATTTTTCAACTCGAGATCGTTGGAAATAATGGATGCAAAAAGAGAATCAAAGATGTCAATTTCAAGATATTATCGTATGTATGTAAATCACAAAGATCTATTTCTTTCATAAAATCTCGAGTTATAAGCTTAAGGTTGTACTGATATTTAAAAATAATTTAAATTTTTGTTTTTATTTAATTTTCAAGTGGAATTTAAAATACACGAAAGATCATAAAATCATAAACACGACATCTAAAATTAAATATATTTTTATTAAATAGGCTGACATCTATTAAACAGTAGTTAAACTATAAAAAAAATTGAAATACAAATTCCGACTAGAATCTTCATCTATAAAAAAAACTGACCACCGAAAATTATGCTTTCAAAAAAGTTCATTCTATAATGATCTTCGAATGGAACTAACCTATTTCTTAACCGATTATGATGAAAATCAACAATTTGAATGGAAATGGGATTCTAAAACAATTTTCAGCAATAGTTCTTCAAAAAATTAGACATTTTTGGTGGAAATGGTAAAACGATTTTCAGATAAAGTTCTGGAATGGAACTAACCTACTTCTTAACCGATTATGATGAAATTCGTCATTTGGGATGGAAATGGGATTCTTAAAGGATTTTTGAATAAATTTCTGCAATATACGGCCAAATAGAATTAAGCTATCTATTTCTTAACCGGATAAGATGAAATTAGACATTTTAGATGAAACTGGGATTCTTTAATATTTTTGCATGGTTTTCTGGAATATACGGCCAACTGGAAAGAAGATAGTTTATTTCTAACCACTTATATGATGAAATTTGAAACTTCGAATAAAAATTAAGTTTTAGAATATGGCCAAGTGGAATGGAACTAATGTATTTCTTAATTGATTATGATGAAAATCGACATTTTGAGTGGAAATGGGATTCTTCAATGAATTTCTGGAATATTTTTTTTTTTTTTTTTTTTTTTTATAACAGTATATTTTCTATTTAAATAATAAAATTTTGTATACAATAAATAAAAATACAGAAAATAACTATTTTAGTGTACTCCTTATTTATACAAATGTCATGGAGCCATGATTCATTATACCTACTTATCACAAAATAATCTTAAAGGTAGTAGAGGTTGCATAATTAAAAAATTAAAACTAATATATGTACATACGAGCATAGTTTAAAATATAACAAATAAAAAAAAAAAAATAACAAATTTTTATTTTGCAAAACGATTCATTTGCGTAATAAATAGCGACACATCATACAATACAGTTTTATACATACACGATAAATTAAATTAATGTTTCAAATAAAATTTCAATGTTGCTAATTGTAAATAACCAATCTTTTAATAATCTACTAAATTTAGTAATTGTATTTGCGTTCACAATGTCGGTCGGTACTTGGCTATATAATTTCGGAGCAGTGTATGAGAAAAATTTCTTAAAATGTTCTTTATACGGTTGCGGAGTTTTAATTCTGTTTTTGTTCCGGAACATATACGGCTCAGAAATATGAAAATTAATTAGACGATGCCCGCTCATCACATAGTACATTTTTAGAACTTTGAAAACGTACAGGTAGCGTAGAGGTAAGATTTTTAAATGCACGAACAAAGGCAAAGATGGCGTGGTCCTTGGTAAGTAATTCATAATTTTTAAAGCTCCTTTTTGGATAGTCATCAACGGTTTGATATTTGACAAGTAAATACCACCCCAGCATGTTATACCATATTGAAGATGCGATTCAAACAATGCATAAAAGTTACCTAAATTTAAATTAATAATTCTGATTTCTCGTATAGATTCTGGGTATAGAATGAAATCAGAAAGAAAATTGTTGGTTTTGGTAAATTTATTAAGGTCCTGTAATCAGTTGGATTCATGGATGGCACATCTATTAAGGTCCTGTAATCAGTTGGATTCATGGATAGCACTGCTATTCGTTCATGGATGGATTTTCAGTTTTTGCGAGGTACATATAACATATCACCAACCATTGTAGAAAATACCTTTAGTATAATGAATACACTCCAAATCTGGGCATGATGCGTTATGCACAATGTGTGTTTAGCCGAAAATTTTGAACTTAAGATTCCAAAAGAGCAGAAAGGTGATCTCAACAAGCCTTACAGTTTCCTAATACGGCAAATGTAACTTTCAAATTGAAAACACAGAGTAAACAGTTTCGAAATTTCATTTAATTTTTTTGGTTGGTTTACATAATAGATGGCAGTAGTGTTAAATAAAATTAGAACGGGTGCCATCTGGTGGTTGATTATAACACATGAAAATCTAAAATTAATCGACACAAAAGTAAATTTCAGTTATCTAAAATCTATTTACAAAACTGTTATCGAGAATTCAAACCAATCATGCGACATAAAATCTACCATAAAAAGTTTATAATGCGATAGATGATTTTGCGTCTAGCAGGAAAGCAATGTTTATATGAAAAAATAAACGATTTGGGATTCAATTTGTATCTTTAGTATTAGGTGAGTGTACATATTATGTATTGGGCACCCGGTTAATAATTAATTAGAATTTAGGATCGCTCCAAATTTAATATTATATTTTCGAAATTTATATGCGGATAATCCAAATCAATTTCTGGTATCAAATTTGATCAGATGAACAAAAAAATCGAATTGGTAACTATTCCACATATATTTGATAATTTTATTTTTTTAGGAACTTTTTCATGTGTTGCGGATTTAGCCCAATTGAACAAAAGCTCAGAGATTTGTTTCCATTTTCATCCGAATTTCATTCTCGAGTCTTTAATATTAGAAATAGAAGCGCATTGAAACAGATTTCTAGTTTTCTACATCCCCAAACAACAAAATGTTAAATTACTTACTCGAATATCTTGTCCAACGGTGTCCATACGATCCAGTGCATCTTCCTCTTGCGGTTTTTCTCGGAATTGGGTATAGTCCAAATTGATAAATTTCAAATAACTATTTGCATCTGATTTGTACTGTTTCACAAAATTTAGTTTGAATTCCGTGTTTAGAAGTTGCTTTAGATTTGCATCCAATATTGGCCATTCCATATGCGATAGAATTAACTTATTTCGTGCTGCCATCAATATAGTCACGATATCGGTGCCCAATTGTTCGTGTAATTCGTTAGTTGTTCGAATACCAGTACGGTCAAATATTCGACCGGAAAACAATCCATCCGTCCAATTGTTACGAATGTTATTCCGACGATCTTTGATCAGATCGTATAGGTGTGCAGTTGGGTACAGGGAAAATGCGGTTAATAAAAATTCAAACTGTACCGCAGGATTATACGCACAAAATCCAGCCAACTGTATATACAACTTTGATAATTTACATTCTTCAGCCAATAGATCGGTTTCGTTGAGTTCCGTCTTCATTTTCATCGCTTCAAATGAATTCAGCTTAAATGTAATGGCTCGGACGAGCACCTCCCATTTTAATGCGAATAAATAGTATTTTGCTTCGAAATTATAAGCGTGCAATGTACCGAATATGATAAATAAATTTCGTGGGGCACATTCATCGGCCAATTCAATAAATTTCCGCAATGACATCTTAAAATCGGGAGCACACAAATGTTTATCGATCCACATTTTTAAATATATCGATAATTTAGCACTGCTACACATGCGATTCACAAGCAATCTAGCCACCAAAATATTAAGCACGAACGATAAAAATATTTGACAATCCGCGTGTAAATTCAGCCCCTCCAAATTTACATCGGCATACTGTTTGATTAGATAGGCACACTCGGGTATCGTAAGCGTGTGCATATAATTTAACAGTGACCTATTGAATTTGGTCGCCAATGATCCATAAATAATGATTAATTCGGCGTACTTTGAATATTTAATTAAATTTCGCGAATATTTCAATGCATCGCGAAAATGGCGTGTGCGACATAAATCTTTTATTTTATACATTATATCGTGTTTGGCGATTCTGTCCGGTGTATTTACCCGTTTGCGGTTCATAATCATAAACACGTTTTGAATCTAGAAAATATATGTTTCTTATTATGTGAATTACAAATTTGAAACCAAAGAAATCAATCTATTTTGTACACACTTACCCTGATGTGATTCACTCTAATGACGAATAACGAATGAAAAATGTTTCAAAAAATCTTTTAAAAAAACAAAAGCAAAACAATGTTTATGTTCGTACAATTCGATATAGAAATTTTCAAAAACTCATGGCTTACTGCTATAATATAAATTGAATAAAAACAAAAATATTTGACGCAAATACCGTTACATTTTTTGTTTATTTATGGTTTTGAACAACAAAATTTGTTCTCCCTGTCTTTTAATTTCGAATTTTCGGAAATCAATTTTAAATAATATACATAATTGTGTTTACAGTTAGTCATCAGTTTTTTGAATGATAGTTGGTACAGTGGGTCAAATAAGAATATTTGATACACATTTTATTATAAAATAATTGAATTTCGATTGGAATTAGTTCTAGAATTGGAACCAAATGGATTGGAACTAAGCTAATTTCATAATCGATTATGATGAAATTTGACGAGTTAGATGAAAATGGGATTCAGCCACCCTACTACTTAAAATGCTTTTCGATGAATCTCTGGAATATACGGACAAATAGAATTAAGGTAGGTTATTTCTTAACCGATTATGATGAAACTAGACATTTTGGGTGGAAATAGGGCTTCAAAATTTTGGGAATATGGCCAGATGGAAAAGAACCTAGGCTATTTCTTAACCGATTATGATGAAATTAGGCATTTTGGGTGAAAATGTTCTGTAATGGAACTACTATTTCTTAACCGATTATGATGAAATTCGACAGATTTAGTGACAATGTAATTCTACAATGATCTTCGAATATTGTTCTAGAATATATGGCCAACTGGAATGGAACTAAGCTTTTCCTTAACCGATTATGTTGAAATACGACCTATTGGATGGAAATGGGATCTCAAAGGATTTTTTAATGAATTTCTGGAATATACGGACAAATAGAATTAAGCTAGATTATTTCTTTACCGATTATAATGAAATTGGGCATTTTTGGTGGAAATAGATATACGATTTTCGGATAAAGTTTGAAATATGGCCAACTGGAATGGAACTAACCTATTTCTTAACCGATTATGATGAAAATCAACAATTTGAATGGAAATGGGATTCTAAAACAATTTTCAGCAATAGTTCTTCAAAAAATTAGACATTTTTGGTGGAAATGGTAAAACGATTTTCAGATAAAGTTCTGGAATGGAACTAACCTACTTCTTAACCGATTATGATGAAATTCGTCATTTGGGATGGAAATGGGATTCTTAAAGGATTTTTGAATAAATTTCTGCAATATACGGCCAAATAGAATTAAGCTATCTATTTCTTAACCGGATAAGATGAAATTAGACATTTTAGATGAAACTGGGATTCTTTAATATTTTTGCATGGTTTTCTGGAATATACGGCCAACTGGAAAGAAGATAGTTTATTTCTAACCACTTATATGATGAAATTTGAAACTTCGAATAAAAATTAAGTTTTAGAATATGGCCAAGTGGAATGGAACTAATGTATTTCTTAATTGATTATGATGAAAATCGACATTTTGAGTGGAAATGGGATTCTTCAATGAATTTCTGGAATATTTTTTTTTTTTTTTTTTTTTTTTATAACAGTATATTTTCTATTTAAATAATAAAATTTTGTATACAATAAATAAAAATACAGAAAATAACTATTTTAGTGTACTCCTTATTTATACAAATGTCATGGAGCCATGATTCATTATACCTACTTATCACAAAATAATCTTAAAGGTAGTAGAGGTTGCATAATTAAAAAATTAAAACTAATATATGTACATACGAGCATAGTTTAAAATATAACAAATAAAAAAAAAAAAATAACAAATTTTTATTTTGCAAAACGATTCATTTGCGTAATAAATAGCGACACATCATACAATACAGTTTTATACATACACGATAAATTAAATTAATGTTTCAAATAAAATTTCAATGTTGCTAATTGTAAATAACCAATCTTTTAATAATCTACTAAATTTAGTAATTGTATTTGCGTTCACAATGTCGGTCGGTACTTGGCTATATAATTTCGGAGCAGTGTATGAGAAAAAATTCTTAAAATGTTCTTTATACGGTTGCGGAGTTTTAATTCTGTTTTTGTTCCGGAACATATACGGCTCAGAAATATGAAAATTAATTAGACGATGCCCGCTCATCACATAGTACATTTTTAGAACTTTGAAAACGTACAGGTAGCGTAGAGGTAAGATTTTTAAATGCACGAACAAAGGCAAAGATGGCGTGGTCCTTGGTAAGTAATTCATAATTTTTAAAGCTCCTTTTTGGATAGTCATCAACGGTTTGATATTTGACAAGTAAATACCACCCCAGCATGTTATACCATATTGAAGATGCGAATCAAACAATGCATAATAAAGGCATCTTAAAAATTTCGAACTACATATATTTCTCAAGTAAAAAAACGTTCTTAATGTTTGCCTAAGTTTTATTTTTAAGTTGGCAATATGATCCTTAAAATTTAGTTGGGAATCCAAGCTCACACCTAAATATTTGAATGATGTTACATTTTCAATAGGTACACAAAGAGTATTACAATCAGACTCATTGCAAGCCAGTGAATGAAAAAATATTGGATTAGGATCATGGATGGCACAACTCACATTGAAATACATAATTTTGGATTTGCAGCTTAGAACCATATCATGTACGTAGAACCATTTCTTTAGCAAACTCATGTCATCTTTCACGGCACATTTTAATGAATTCATATCAGAGCTGGAGTATAGAAACGCCATATCTTCCGCAAACGCAACAAGACTACCATGCAGTTTAAGATCAAAGATCGAATTACAATAGATCAAAAAAAGTAATGGCCCTAGGACAGAGCCTTGGGGAACCCCAACATTAATCACCTTTTCATCGCTATATATTTTGTTAATGCAAACAGTATACGTCCAAATAAAATTAAGCTTGGTTATTTCTTACTTCTATGAAGTTTGCGATATGGTCAACTGGAGTAGAACTAGGCAATTTCTTAACCGATTATGATGAAATTCGATATATTGGGTGGAAACACTTTTTAGATTTTATTGTTTCGTACTGTTGTGTTGATTATAACAGGAAAGGATAGAGATCATTGAAGGAAATTTATGAGTGGCTTTTGTAAAGGAAAAAAAAAACAAAATGTCACGAAATCCGAAAATGATCAAGGCGAATGTTCGCAAGCATATAACAGTTCAAAAAAACAAAGGCCTAATACAGCAGAAGTAAAGTGGTGGATAATAAGGACCAAGAATGAGTCTCTGTTAATGACGTAGAAGATTTATAAACGGAAAATCCTTTTCAAACTACCTATGAACAGCAAAACTTCGATCGAATTGCTGCTGCTGACCCAATAAATGATGTCGAAATTGAAGATACAAGATGTAAACGATCCACAAATATTATTCTAAACATTAAGTGAATTTGAAATTGATGATCTTGATACATTGCCTAATAGCTTATCACATGATATTATATGTACAATAATTCGACATACTCAATTAACTGGATGTGGCCGGAATCTTTCAAAAATGCATGATCAATACTTACTTTACATAAGCTCACCTCTAAGCAAAATCGAAGCAAAATAAATAATTTAAGGATACAGTTCTGTAATATGGATTGGAATGGAACTAGATAGTTTATTAATCGATTATGTTGAAATATTTTGGAGTTCTAAGATGGATTGGAAAAGTTCTGGAACAAGGCCAACTGAATCCTAACTACGCGTTTTTATGAGAATTTTCCTTTACTAAACTACTCTTAACTCTATACAATATTCGTCTGTATACCATGCGGGTGCGTTGTCCAAATTCTATACAAATATGGCAACTACGGGGATATTTCGATGTGATTAAATTATCTCGCGCTAATGAAGCGATAATGATGATGATTATTCACCTTCAAAACTCTATGAACTGAATGAAAAAACGAAAATATCTTCTCCATTTACCAAATATATCAAATATCTAAAAATAATAATAATAAATTATGATTATTATGTATTGGGCGATAATAAATATTTTCTTAATAAATAATTAAATTATATCAAGAAAATGAAAATAAAAATTACGAATTTTCGATATACTGGAGGAACAAGAAAGATGAACTTCTTATTAATAATTAATAATAAGAACAGAATTTTCTCTATTTCGTTAATTAATTGATTATTATTTTTATTATTTATTTGGTGTGTGTGAGTGTATATATAAATATTCCTTATTAATTTCTTATGTTTTTACATTGGAAGAATAATAATTTTGTGCTCCTTTAGTAGTAGTGTTAAGATATTTCTTTTATCGGATTTGGCTATAGCGCAAAGTTTTATCAAAATCGATAAGTATACAAATTGACAATACATTGGCACTTCACAGTTTGGCAATCACAATTCGAATTTGCTATCTGTAGCAGTTCCACATCGGGATGCACTTCTGGATCGTCGGAATTGTCGAGCGTATCAAATGTCAACGATTCGCAAGCGCCGGGTATTGAAACTAACCCAGTTTTACTTAATGTTTACTATACTTACTAGCATCAATAACTCGAAGTTTATTTATACCATACACCTGAAGCCTTGGATTCACTACAGCCGATTTATCGGTGGCTGGGCTCATAACGCATCAAATTCCAGTGATTCACAAACAAATTTCACATTGAGTTGACACTACTACATTACAAATCAAAATTTGGAAAAACTAATCATTTGCTGGTAAATTTGAAATGATTCATGATTGTCCAATCTAAATATGTTTTAGTTAAATAATTTAAATTGAAGCAAGTTAAATTGACGTACCATACTAAAGATTTTATGGGAATTTCCAAATCTACTAATTTAACCTAATTTAAATTGAAATAAACTTCTTGAAATAGCCGATGAGTATAATTACGAATTAATATACCAACCAGGGATAACAAACAAATTTCAACGATTCCTTATTGAGGCTAATATTAGAAGTCAATACTCGTTCAACTTCAACTGATGAAACTAGTATACGCACATACGACATTGTGAAGCTTCGTATTAAACGTATTCAAGAATCAACTATATAAATCTCAGAAGGAAGTGGTGTCCATCGTTATGAAGAATCACACAACAATTACCTCGTCTATAGGTTCCCTGCGAAATACTTCAACAAACGCAGTTTCTCCAAAGTTTTCACAAAGGAAGGTGGAAGAGATTTACATGTGTAACCAAGCCCTATTTCAAAAGAGTGCAAATAAAGGTTAGCAGCATGAATATGGTGATGTCCAA
The DNA here is from genome assembly GCA_951394425.1 of Tipula unca. Classification (NCBI taxonomy): domain Eukaryota; kingdom Metazoa; phylum Arthropoda; class Insecta; order Diptera; family Tipulidae; genus Tipula; species Tipula unca. Next base: position 14,411,134 of record OX596381.1, on the reverse strand, counting down.
GAAGAAGCAACGTTCTATAGTTATGATGGTCGATTGGTAGAGTGAGTATACAAAGCGGAGATATCGCACCCCGCAAAATGGTCATGATCCAACTTAAATTGTCACCATCAAAGAACATTAGTCACCCCCCAAAAGATGTATTCGGCTTGGGATCACAAAGGCCGGCGAACGATATAGTTGGTGTAATCCTGATTGATATATTAATATACATTAATTTAGATTCAGTTCAAGTTTAACCGATATACGTGAAACATGGTTCGATTCAGTGTCGTAATAGTGTTATACCTATTTGTGGTCTTAAAAGTTTGTAGTGCGGTTGAGCCAACGGTATCAAAACGTACACAGAGTATGTATATAGGATTTGGCACATAAATTAGTTTAGTAAATATTAATTTACATTTGTATTCCATTTTTCCTTTAGAATGCCAAGAGTATAGTACACACGTATACGGACAAGGTGTGAAACCAGCTAATTGACATTCAAGAATTCCCTCATATCGTTATAATGGCACAACGCGAAAACGATGATGAATAGTATAGATGGACCTGTTATGGTACGCTTGTCAGTTCACGATATATTTTATCAGTCGCACACTGCATACGCGGTTCACAGATGAAACTTGTCAAGGTCAGATTGGGGGCGATGACTTCAAAATTTTCGGATGAATCCATATCGACCGATTACGATGTAGAACAGATTATTTTGCATCCACATTATAATTCAAGCTTACACTATAATGACATTGGTTTAATAAAATTAGCGAGAAAAGTGGAATTTTCCGAAAATGTGCGACCAATTTGTTTGCCTGACAGTGAAATCATGCCAAGTGCGTTTTACCAAGTAAATTATAAATCAACCGAGGGGGAAAATCTCGTTCAAAGACCGTTATTAAAATCAATACACAGACCAGTGACACAACAGCAATGTAGTGAAACTCCGTTTTATCAACCCAATGCAAGTCGAAAACTTCGTGAAGGCATCACCGATCAGCTAATGTGCGACGTCAGAGAAACAATTGTTTCGGCCGATTATACCTGTCGCGGTGAATCCGGAGCCCCGTACGTTGTATATTAATCACCCTCAGGTCGCGTGCTTACATATCCAATTGGGTATTGCATCATTTGGCGTTTCATGTGGTAATGAAATACCAAATGTTGCCACCAAAGTGATTAGTTTTGTGGACTGGATCGAGAGTGTTATTTGGGCAGATGATGAAGATTTTTAGTACAAGTTTTTGCGTTTTTTAAATAAAATTTGTAATTTACTTTACATATTGCTATCGCTAAATTTTTTTTATTATTGACGACGTTTTGCAATTTCCAGAGTTTTTGAATACAAATTATTACCGATAATTAAAATCTTTGAACTCCAGATGCCGAATCTGGGTATTTAGTAAGAAAATATATGATTCCAGTAATTTTATCAGGGTCCTCATTTTGAATGTCCATTTAGTACCTGCGTACGCAAGGAATTTGATCTCTTAGGAACTTTGTGATGATGCGCAGATCATAAAGAAAAACAACTTTTCTGACTCATAACCAAATTTAATTTAATTAGCATGTATGTTGTTCTGTATAATGTGTAGACATATGTACAAAGTTTGTTTTAAATTAAGCACCACACGTACAATATATAAAAGCATCTTCACCACTTTTACTGAATTAATTCAAGTTTATATATATTTGCAGACTAACATCATGTTTCGATTATTTTTTTATATCCTGGTTTTTAAATTTCAAATTGTGCAGGGCCATTGGATCAGCTGGTCCAAAACGTAAGCTTAGATTAATTTTGAGCCCCTCAATTGTTAGTAGCTTTCTTTGCGGTGGGTTGCAATCATTGAAGAGTAACTCACAGCCGAGCAGAGATAGTCCGCGGTATGGAACAAGGAAACTATCGGCTCCTACGACAGATCGGATAGGGACCACGTGTCGGAAAGGCAGGTCTCTATCCGATTTCAGGATGAACTGGAAGCGGTCGACCGCAAATGAACCAAATTGCAGGCGGATAAAGAAACTCTTCATAAAATGCATAAACCTATGCTGTTTAGCGACGTTATGATGAAGCATGCTTTGGTGCTAGCCGTCATTGACAGAATTAATAAAGATGGGAGCATAACAATGGTAAAATAGAGATTGATGTACTACGCACTAAACTCGGGTTTTCTTTAGGTCGGAGGATAAAATCGAAGACCAAATCCTTCCTGTAGAGATGCGAGATGGTATCAGCTTCTGCTGACTCCAAATCAGTCGATCTATGTACAAAAAGGCAGTGGTAGGGAAGGTCTGGTAGGGTGTGAGGCTTACGGCTGTGAGCATTGAAGAATTTCACAGATCGTCCAGAGCGCATTTTTTGCTTACCAACTGAACCGGCTATAGCGCAGATGAAATCCTTAACATAATTAGAACCATCAATCCCGGTCTTCCAACCGAAAATTGTAAGATAGTAAGATAAGAAGATACCAATAAGGGTTCTACAGGGGACGGCAACCTGCTGTATAATGAGAGAAGGTAATCCAACCAATGGAGCCTTCCGAAGTAGCCGCTTGTAGAAATCCTTTCTACAAATCCAACCAGTCACGCAGTTATCTAATTATACCAGACGGTTCCTGGTGCTGCTTCCATTGAAAAATCATTGGAGCATCTTACCGAAATCCACTTTTCAGGAAGCTTTGACGACTCGACAGAGACTAGTACTCATCGAGAAACACATTCATTGCGCATAGAATATATCGTAACTTGAAATGGGATCCTATGGCCAGTTAATTGTTTCAAACCATATAAATCGGCAGCGGTCCGAACCGAATTATAATTTTGAATATTCTCCCTGGCTGGAAGTAGTCTTCAACGTGTATTTAAAATTGGTTTTTATTCCGAAGAGTTGGATAAAGACCAGAGTGATCTTGATTCCAAAATGGGGAAAAGCTCACATGGCTAACCAAAGAACTTAATACCTATATAACTCTTTCATCCTTTCGAATTTAAACCTTGGAAATGATAATAAATGTTCATATACGATTAAAATTAAAGTCTAGTTAGTGTCTGGGCACAGTTTCAACAAGCGTACTGTAAAGGGAAATCAGTAGACATAACTCTGCATGGTACGTACGATTGAGAATTAAATATACTCGCAGGAGCTGTATGATGGCGTTCCCTGATATTGAAGGTGCCTTTAATAATGTAAAGACGGAGGGAATTCTGGAGTGATTGTCAGTCCTTGTGGGGTGGACTACTCTGTAAGCGGGTTAATCAACCATATGGTGGTGAGCAGGATAGTTAACTCGGAGCTGGAGTAATCCACCATTAGGAGGGGAATTGTAGGGAACCCTGTAGTGGGGTGTTTTGTTCCCTCTTCTCTGGAACATAACAATCGGTGGTTTGCTGTTGGAGCTGGAGAGAGAGAGAGGTAATTGGAGTGATGACTTATGCAGATGACTAAGCGACAGCTGTCTCTTTAAAATACTTAAGCACGATTAAGGCAATAATCCAAAATGCCCTACTAATCATCACTATATGGGCCATCAGATGAGAACTGGCATTTAGCTCATCTAAAACTGAGCTGGTATTCTCTACCAGGAAATATAAAATCCCGGTTTCAATAAATAAAAAATTTCTGGGCATAATCATTGTCCATTGCTCCCATGAAAACCTGGATCAGGTTCTTGCATTTACCATTATTGTAATTCCATCCCGTATTACCCATCGATCGTAATCAAATCGACTGGCTCGATATGATTAATAATCATACATCAATTACATAATTTTCATTATGTCCCGCCTCAATTAGGAACATATTCCCTTTAGGATTTTCTATCAATCGATTTACTAGCAAATAACCGGGGATAGGCGTGCCCACAATTATAAATCATTTTATAAAAGATCGTATTTATTGTCCACAAATTCCACATTAGGCACTTGCTGCTTAATGTACTGCAACATCTGCACCACTGAGGGTAAAATTTGAGTCGACACTATACTAGATTAACCGATAATATCAGTATCAAACTAATGGTTATCGCATTCATTGTTGGTGTTGTTGTTAATGTGGTTAACTTAAATGACCAAATTGACAAAATACCAAATAGCAGATATGGGTTTTCCAAATCTGCCTCATTTAACCTAATTTAAATTGAAATAAACTTTTTGAAATGGGGTGCTATTGTATACTACAGCACAAAGAAAAGAATAATTCACGCCAGGTTACCAAATTTTCTATGTCTGTCGGTATATCGTTCATATTTTTCACGGCTTTGAAAATTTTTTGACATTAAGCAATTAAGAAACATCATCAACTAATTTGGAGCCTATAATCATTTCCAATAATATTTGGAGCTCGATAAAAATTTGTCTACCTTTACATTATGCGCTTACCTTATGCCAGACCTAAGGACTAAATTCTAGGCAATGAGCTCAAATCTCTTGAGTTCAATAAAAGGACGAACACAAAAAGCGTCTATTGTACAATGGCAAGAAATGTGGAGATACTCCATCGATGGCAAGGAAACTTTTAGTTTCTATGAGGGAAAACATTTACAAGAAACTAGCCCTAAGTGCACTGGTAACACAGATGTTAACACTCTAACGAATTTAAATGATTCTGAAGGCAGATTCAGATTCCTTTTATGAAACGATTTGAAGGTTTTATCATATAACGCAAGGTTTTATTAGTCACAGTCATTTTATTAAAATTTCGGTAAATTAACCAACACTGAACAAACATTATTACCTTACGCTGGATGTAAATCCATGCGCCTGTGAATGAATGAAAAATGAATATTGCCTCCGCTGCCATTTCATCGCAATAAACGTTCAACTTATACAATGACATAACTCAGATAGCCAAGCAAACTTTCAAAAGCAATGCTTTTGCCTCCATTGAAATCCAGAACGAAGGTATAATTATTCGATGGGCCGAAAAACTAAGGTTATGTGAGGCATATTAGGACTTGAGCATGTAACTATATATAGATATCACACGGAAGGTCGTGCAAATGGCTTCTTCCAGCTGCCTGAAGCAAACCTATATTGGTTTTGAATTTTCTACTAGTTCTCTCTACTTAACACTTTGCTTACTACTTACTTTAACTCGGTGGGAAAGACCAAGATTTTGACGTATACAGAGTGTTGCATTTAATAATCCTTTAAAAACTACTTTGCTTAAAGTGCTCAGCATTTTGACAAAAATGATCAACATGCATAAAATATGAATTGGGTGACGGCTATGAGCTAATAATTATAGCTTCTTCTCTTAAACATTTACAAGATCTAAACAATAAGCACTTCACATTATCACTCAGTATAAGGTCTTCCCGCAACCAGAATTGTTTAATAAACTTTTTTTTTAATTGATTGTTAAGTATTCCGCAATGCCAATAAGTGGTGGATTCCCTTGATCTTGTATGGGTGAACAACGTATAATTTGGGAGCTTGTCATATACATAACGAGTCTTAAGATGAATTGGGAACATACTGTAAAAACCGGGAAAGAAAACCATCATGTGATGTTGTGGTCCTAGAGTAGTGGTCAATCGAAGCTAAGAGACCTGATTATTGTGAGTGGTGCATGTGAAAATAAAAAAGTTAAAATTGGCTTTCTAATTATAAAAGGAGCAATGACATTTCACCAAAAGATATATATAATTATTATCGAATACATCATTTTTAGATGAGCATTCCCCAATCTTCTTTGATCATATCGGCTCCCTTTTCAGCAATCATATATATCGGGCCGGTTGGGTGTCCCGCAACAATTTCCGGCATAATACTAGCATCAATAACTCGAAGTTTATTTATACCGTACACCTGAAGTCGTGGATTCACTACAGCCGATTTATCGGTGGCTGGGCCCATTTTACAAGTACCCGAATAATGATAAATTGTGAAAGTAAAATGGCGAGTAAAACATTCCCAATATGCGTCCGAACCAAAACTATACTGTGAGCACGATGGAACTGGTGCTGTATGAAGGCGTGCATTAATTTTTTGGAAAGCTCTTGTGTCCAGCAACGAGAGCATTGTTTTAATACCCCGTACCGCCATATTCAGATCGTATGGATCGTCAAAATAATTTGATCGGATTGTTGGATGTGTAAATGGATCATTCGTTTTTAGTAAGATACGGCCGCGGCTTCTGGGACGCAGCACGATTGGAAATACCATAAACGATTCCACACCATTATCTTCTAGCTGTTGAAACATTGTCCCGTAAATTTCTGGTTTTATACCAAAATTGGTTGCAAGTACGCTAGTTGCAGCTATGCTTCCACCCATCTGTTGTAGTTCCATATCGGGATAGCCATCTGGGTCATCGGGATTGTCGAGCGCATAAAATGCCAGTGATTCACAAGCGCCGGGTATTGTAATTGGTCCAGTTCCAGAAAATATATACTTGGCTAAATTGTAAAGCGTACCGGTGTACGTTTTTTTGAGTGACTTTGCACTTGTCAGGAATGTAAGGGCACCTGCAGCTGTGTGATCCATTAAATTGTGCCCCACTGGAAGATCAATAATAGGTTCAATTCCCTTTTCAATTAGATGTTCGGCTGGTCCAATTCCCGACAACATTAGAATTTGTGGTGATCCAATCGCACCAGCCGATAGTATAACTTCCTTTTGTGCTTTGACATTGTAATATTGGTGGTTGTCATTATCGAACAATTGTACTCCATTTGCGAGTTTTTTCATATCATACTCTCCCATGAGTATTTTGGTCACGTGGCAATTTTTTATCACGTGCAAATTTGGTCGATTTCTGATCGGATTCAAATACGCTGTATTCGAGCTGTCTCGTTGTCCATTTCGCATAGTTGCCTGCAGCGGTGACACTCCTATCATACGTTCACCATTATAATCTGCCCGAGGATGACCACTTTCTATTGCCGCCTGCACAAATGCTTCGGCAATTTTTGATTTATCAGGTGGATAAGAAATTCCAACTGGTCCATATTTCCCATGAAAGCCTGGGTCAGAATCATTTATTTCACTGGCTTCAAGCTTTTTAAAATATTTCAAAACATCATTGTAACTCCACCCCGGATTACCAAACGATTCCCATCGATCGTAATCAAATCGACTGGCTCGCGTATATATCATATAGTTTAGTACACTTGAGCCGCCCATTACCTTGCCGCGTGGCCAATTACACTGATTATTAACCATACCCAGGCACGATGAATTACTCGATTCTGTTTTATATTTCCAAGTCGCGTCCGTTTGTTGTAAATAGTGTACAAGTCCTGGTACATCCATTAAAAAGTTTTCATTACGTCCCGCCTCAATTAGTAACACTTTCCAATTAGGATTTTCTGTCAACCGATTTGCCACCGCACAACCGGCGGTACCCGCGCCCACAATTATAAAATCGTAGTCAAATTCCATTATTTTCACTTTAGGTATTTGATAATTGTTATTCCTATACTGAAGCACTATTATTATTAGGGCCAAACTAAACCTTATCATGGTTCTTTTTTAATGTTATTATCTCTCAATACTGGAGACACGTATACCTTTGATTTTTTTTTATTGTTAGCACGCACTTTCTTATATCTATAAACTCGCAACTTTGTAATAATCGGAAAACTAATCAATTATCTCTGATTTTCTGGTAAATTTGAAATGATCGACGCATTTTAATTGTCTAATCTAATTATATGTTTTAATTAAATATAGTAAATATTGGTACCATTTACGATGGGACTGAGTCTAGCTTTTAAATTTAACACAATTTATTCAATTTGCGTAATCTAATTTAGATCATTTTCAAATGAGCCAATACTATTGTAGTATTTCGATTAAGCTTCACATAGCATTAGTATACCAGCTTTAAAACGATATTTTGATGAGTTTTCTGAATTTTGTTTTCTGCATTTTTGATTCGCGCTGAAGGTTGTCCAAAGATTGTCCTAAAAATTACAAAAACAACAATTAGGACAAATTTCACGCGTCTGTCCATAAGTGTGAAGTTCGTCCTAACACAATAAATGTGATAAAAACGACTTTTACCCAAAATAATTAAATTACACCGGTTAATAAGGTATATGTATACCGTATAGTGTAAACAATGGCCAGTTCTATCCAAAAATATGGTCATGGGCTGGTGTAATAAATTATTACATGTGGTAAAATCGACTTTTTGGTATTTATTGTGGTGTTCGTATATGTATACCGTACAGTGTAAACAATGGCTATTTCTATCCAAAATATGGTAACGGTCTGGTGTAATAAATTATTATAGGTGATAAAATCGATTTTTAGGTATTTTTCGTTGAGTTGAAACGGATTTTACCCAAAATAATTAAATTACACCGCTTTACAAGGTATATGTGTACTGTACAGTGTAAACAATGGCCAGTTCTATCCAAAATATGGTGACGGTCTGGTGTGATAAATTATATTATAGGTGATAAAATCGACATTTAGGTATTTTTCGTTGAGTTGAAACGGATTTTACCCAAAATAATTAAATTACACCACTTTACAAGGTATATGTATACCTTATAGTGTAAACAATGGCCAGTTCTGTCCTAAATATGGTGACGGTCTGGTGTAATAAATTATTTCAGGTGATAAAATCGACTTTTTGGTATTTTTTGTGGAGTTGTAATGGATTTTACCCCAAATAATTAAATTAATCTGCTACACAAGGTATATGTATACCGTACAGTGTAAACAATGGCCAGTTCTATCCAAAATATGGTAACGGTCTGGTGTAATAAATTATTATAGGTGATAAAATCGACTTTTAGGTATTTTTCGTTGAGTTGAAACAGATTTTAAACAAAATAATTAAGTTACACCGCTTTACAAGGTATAGGTATACCGTATAGTGTAAACAATGGCTAGTTCTATCCAAAATATAGTAACGGTCTGGTGTAATAAATTATTATAGGTGATAAAATCGACTTTTAGGAATTTTTCGTTGAGTTGAAACAGATTTTACGTAAAATAATTAAGTTACACTGCTTTACAAGGTATATGTATACCGTATAGTGTAAACAATGGCCAGTTCTATCCAAAATATAATGACGGTCTGGTGTAATAAATTATTACAGCTGATAAAATCGACTTTATGGTATTTTTCAAAACGACGTTTTGGTATTTTTCGTTGAGTTGAAATGGATTTTAACCAAATACAATTAAATTAATTCGCTATACAAGGTATATGTATACTGTACAGTGTAAACAATGGCCAGTTCTATCCCAAATATGGTGACGGTCTGGTGTAATAAATTATTACAGGTGGTAAAATCGACGTTTTGGTAATTTTCGTTTAGTTGAAATGGATTTTAACCAAATACATTTAAATTAATTCGCTATACAAGGTATATGTAACCGTATAGTGTAAACAATGGCCAGATCTATCCAAAAATATGGTCATGGGCTGGTGTAATAAATTATTACAGCTGGTAAAATCGACTTTTTGATATTTTTTGTGGAGTTGGTATATGTATACCGTACAGTGTAAACAATGGCCATTTCTATCCAAAATATGGTAACGGTCTGGTGTAATAAATTATTATAGGTGATAAAATCGACTTTTAGGTATTTTTCGTTGAGTTGAAACGGATTTTACCCAAAATAATTAAATTACACCGCTTTACAAGGTATATGTGTACTGTACAGTGTAAACAATGGCCAGTTCTATCCAAAATATGGTGACGGTCTGGTGTGATAAATTATATTATAGGTGATAAAATCGACATTTAGGTATTTTTCGTTGAGTTGAAACGGATTTTACCCAAAATAATTAAATTACACCACTTTACAAGGTATATGTATACCTTATAGTGTAAACAATGGCCAGTTCTGTCCTAAATATGGTGACGGTCTGGTGTAATAAATTATTACAGGTGATAAAATCGACTTTTTGGTATTTTTTGTGGAGTTGTAATGGATTTTACCCCAAATAATTAAATTAATCTGCTACACAAGGTATATGTATACCGTACAGTGTAAACAATGGCCAGTTCTATCCAAAATATGGTAACGGTCTGGTGTAATAAATTATTATAGGTGATAAAATCGACTTTTAGGTATTTTTCGTTGAGTTGAAACAGATTTTAAACAAAATAATTAAGTTACACCGCTTTACAAGGTATAGGTATACCGTATAGTGTAAACAATGGCTAGTTCTATCCAAAATATAGTAACGGTCTGGTGTAATAAATTATTATAGGTGATAAAATCGACTTTTAGGAATTTTTCGTTGAGTTGAAACAGATTTTACGTAAAATAATTAAGTTACACTGCTTTACAAGGTATATGTATACCGTATAGTGTAAACAATGGCCAGTTCTATCCAAAATATAATGACGGTCTGGTGTAATAAATTATTACAGCTGATAAAATCGACTTTATGGTATTTTTCAAAACGACGTTTTGGTATTTTTCGTTGAGTTGAAATGGATTTTAACCAAATACAATTAAATTAATTCGCTATACAAGGTATATGTATACTGTACAGTGTAAACAATGGCCAGTTCTATCCCAAATATGGTGACGGTCTGGTGTAATAAATTATTACAGGTGGTAAAATCGACGTTTTGGTAATTTTCGTTTAGTTGAAATGGATTTTAACCAAATACATTTAAATTAATTCGCTATACAAGGTATATGTAACCGTATAGTGTAAACAATGGCCAGATCTATCCAAAAATATGGTCATGGGCTGGTGTAATAAATTATTACAGCTGGTAAAATCGACTTTTTGATATTTTTTGTGGAGTTGGTATATGTATACCGTACAGTGTAAACAATGGCCATTTCTATCCAAATTATGGTAACGGTCTGGTGTAATAAATTATTATAGGTGATAAAATCGACTTTTTGGTATTTTTCGTTGAGTTGAATCAGATTTTACGCAAAATAATTAAGTTACACCGCTTTACAAGCTATAGGTATACCGTATAGTGTAAACAATGGCCAGTTCTATCCAAAATATAGTAATGGTCTGGTGTAATAAATTATTATAGGTGATAAAATCGACTTTTATGAATTTTTCGTTGAGTTGAAACAGATTTTACGCAAAATAATTAAGTTATACCGCTTTACAAGGTATATGTATACCGTATAGTGTAAACAATGGCCAGTTCTATCCAAAATATAATGACGGTCTGGTGTAATAAATTATTACAGCTGATAAAATCGACTTTTTGGTATTTTTCAAATCGACGTTTTGGTATTTTTCGTTGAGTTGAAATGAATTTTAGCCAAATACAATTAAATTAATTCGCTATACAAGGTATATGTAACCGTATAGTGTAAACAATGGCCAGTTCTATCCAAAAATATGGTCATGGGCTGGTGTAATAAATTATTACATGTGGTAAAATCGACTTTTTGGTATATTTTGTAGAGTTGTAATGGATTTTACCCAAAATAATTAAATTAATCTCCTACAACAGGTATATGTATACCGTACAGTGTAAACAATGGCCAGTTCTATCCAAAAAATGGTGACGGTCTGGTGTAATAAATTATTATAGGTGATAAAATCTACTTTTAGGTATTTTTCGTTGAGTTGAAACGGATTTTACCCAAAATAATTAAATTACACCGCATTACAAGGTATATGTATACCGTATAGTGTAAACAATGGCCAGTTCTATCCAACATATGATGACGGGCTGGTGTAATAAATTATTACAGCTGATAAAATCGACTTTTTGGTATTTTTCATTGAGTTGAAATGGATTTTACCCAAAATAATATAACTACACCGCTTTGCTCCGGACTCGCGTTTGTGTATACTCTACATTGCCTAGAATCAATGTCAAACTGAAACCTTCTCCAATGAATTTCATATTTTGCCTTTAGACTTTATTGCAACCTCATAAATCAATATTTGTATTGTGGATGGATGAACCCAAAGATTATCAAAAAAAATGCGTGATATTTTTACTGCATTTTCGACATTCAGTCAGCTGACGATGGTCTCAAACGAAATTTTTAGAATTGCCGCAGTGCTGTGTATGGCCATGAATGTTGCTGACTGATGTACTGAGTTCGTCACGAACACAACGGACACAGTGCGATGGTAGCATTTCCATGATTCAAGCGACTTTGGTGAACGGCTTTGGGAGTAACGTCTCTGTCTCTATTGTTGGCTCAAAATTGTTGACGAAAAAGCACCAAAAGTACTTAGCGCCGAGCGTGCAGATTTTTAAAATGATAGTTTTCAAAGAGCAAACAAACAAATGTTCTAAAACTTGGTAACAATATAGGATGTATATTTCGTCATATATGAACTTGTTCCTCCTACACGAATAATGCCTTCCTCATATTATTAAACGCTGGATACTGGTTTAACCTTTCGAATTTAGCTGTATTCTTCTGAGAAAGCGTCTCGCTGTATTGCGCATACAATAAACTCTTGTGCTCTTGATAATTTATACTTGGCGTGAAATAGCCATTTTCGTTTTCTGAAAGGATTTTGACATCCATTTGAGTTGATCAGCTACATGGTGTTCTGACTTAATTTTTTCCAGAGTAACGCGGGGCAGTAATTTCATCCGTCACAACGTTGCTATATTCGCCAGTACTTGGCGTTTGCAGATTTCGGGTATGGTAAATTTGAAGAATAGTTATAGAGGTTCGCAGAGCATCGTGATTTTGCGCAAGAGGCATGCAATTAATGCTGGTTTTAATGTCACTCAGACAGTTAATTAAGATGTCTGCCTTCATCTTTGGTATATATTTAAAGCTTGGGCTAGACGATCGGCGATAAAATTCAATTGTGAATCAAGTAGCGTGCGAGATTACACTATATTTCACCATATACTAATCGCGAAAATAGACGGGGTCTGTGGCAAATATATCGAAACCGGAGCTTCTAGATGAAACGGGGCTGTCTTAACTTCATCACCTAGGCAAAGCGTTTGAAATGAGCGCTGTTAACATTTAAAGCAACTATCGTGGCATTAAATCATTCAATGTTTGATCTCTATACTACGATATATCACAAACACACTCGCAAACATACGAACGAGTTAAAAATGTGAAAATGTGTCGTTTTTAACTAAAGTAAACCATTGACCGTTGGATGCCCTCGTTGGCAAGTAAGTATCGTCCTTGCTTTGTTATTCGAGGGTCTTAGGTTCGATTCGCGGTGGTGACCAAAAATCACGGTTGGGTGTTTTTAATGTGTTAGTATATATGTGTTTTCCGGGTGGGGGACCGTGGACCCATTAGTGCCTTTGATTGCTGGGGTAATCCGTCCACTTCATCGGGAGAATGAGTGGTGGTTGCAGTGCGGCTATTTAATTGCATCATGAATTTTGAATTTGAACAAATCGGTTGAATCAGATGTTCGCGGCATGGCCCTACCGCCTCTTGATCTCAATGTGATAATATTATGAATGAAGCATTGAGACAAAGAACACACATACACAATGTATTTAGATTAAATGTAATTTTTAATATACAGTTAATTGCCTGCGATCAATAGGGCCAATGCCGTTCTGCGGACATGATGTTAAAGCGAACTAAGTTGTGTATTAACAACAAGACAGTATGCAACAATTAGATCTAAAATGTTGCATATAATATGTTGCCGCAACAATTGCGAAAACCAAAATATTAGAGTAAATGGGTGAAAATAAAAATTAGGGCGTTATTTTTATTTCATAATAGCCCATGAAGTATTAAACAAATATAGTGTTTTATGTAAAGTTGGATCAATAAAAATAAGATCGATTATCGATTTGAAATAAACCAAAAATATTAACAATCCGTGCGAAAACATCTATACCTCATTCTAAGGTTACTACGAAATCAAAACGCCCTATTTTTTTTCTTTGTTTTTTTATTGAACAATTTATGTTGCGGGAAGGCGGGCATTTTATTTCAAGTGCATAATTGTTGTACCACATACTCTGCTATGTCTCAAACTGATACGTCCTATACCGATGGTAATGGGTTGGGTATAAAATGGGTATAAAACTATAATTTTCTTCAATTATCGTGCTAATTCAGCGGTATACTTGTACATATACATACATATATAAGACAACGTCTTAGCAACTGTCTTCGTATATATCCATACAATCTATAACTCGTTTAGAATCAAATTAATAAACAAGTCGCACGACTTTGAACACAAATGAAAAAGTTTTCTCAGAATGAGACAATAAATAAATAAATAATTATCTTGCTGCTCTGCGTACATACACATCTTATATAAAGCAGCTTCGCGTTTATATTTAGATTCAGTTCAAGTTTAACCGATATACGTGAAACATGGTTCGATTCAGTCTCGTAATAGTGTTATACCTATTTGTGGTCTTAAAAGTTTGTAGTGCGGTTGAGCCAACGGTGTCAAAACGTACACAGAGTATGTATATAGGATTTGGCACATAAATTATTTTAGTAAATATTAATTTACATTTGTATTCCATTTTTCCATTAGAATGTCAAGAGTATAGTGCACACGTATACGGACAAGGTGTGAAACCAACATGTGAAATATCATCCGATAGTAATCAGCTTATTGACATTCAAGAATTCCCTCATATCGTTATAATGGCACAACGCGATGACGATGATGAGCAGTATAGATGGACCTGTCATGGTACGCTTGTCAGTTCACGGTATATTTTATCAATCGCACACTGCATTCGCGGCTCACAGATGAAACCGGACAAGGTCAGATTGGGGGCGATGACTTCAAAATTTTCGGATGATTCCATATCGACCGATTACGATGTAGAACAGATTATTTTGCATCCACTTTATAAGTCAAGCTTACACTATAATGACATTGGTTTAATAAAATTAGCGCGAAAAGTGGAATTTTCCGAAAATGTGCGACCAATTTGTTTGCCTGACAGTGATATCATGCCGAGTACATTATACCAAGTAAATTATAAATCAACCGAGGGGGAAAATCTCGTTCAAAGACCGTTATCAAAATCAATACACAGACCAGTGACACAACAGCAATGTAATGAAATTTCGTTTTATCAACCCGGTGCAAGTCGAAAACTTCGTGAAGGCATCACCGATCAGCAAATGTGCCACGCCAGAGAAACAATTGTTTCGGCCAATTATACCTGTCGCGGTGAATCCGGAGCCCCATTGTACATTGATCATCCTCAGGTCGCGTGCTCACATATCCAATTGGGTATTGAATCATTTGGCGTTTTATGTGGTAATGAAGTACCAGATGTTGCCACCAAAGTTTTAAGTTTTGCCGACTGGATCGAGAGTGTTATTTGGGCAGATGATGAAGATTTTTAGTACGAGTTTGTGAGGTTTTTAAATAAAATTTGTAATTTACTTTACATATTTCTATCGCTAAATTTTTTTTATTATTGACGACGTTTTGCAATTTCCAGAGTTTTTGAATACAAATTATTACCGATAATTAAAATCTTTGAACTCCAGATGCCGAATCTGGGTATTTAGTAAGAAAATATATGATTCCAGTAATTTTATCAGGGTCCTCATTCTGAATGTCCATTTAGTACCTGCGTACGCAAGGAATTTGATCTCTTAGGAACTTTGTGATCATGCGCAGATCATAAAGAAAAACAACTTTTCTGAATCATAACCAAATTTAATTTAATTAGCATATATGTATATGTTGTCCGCCAAAACATGTTTTGATTCGTCAGTATTATGTGTACACATAGTTTTAGTTTGTTTTAAATCAAACACCATACGTATATAAGATGCTTTTATTCACCACTTTAACTGAATCAATTCAAGATTTTATTTATATAGTTGCAAACTAGCATCATGATTCGATTATTTTTTTAGAACGTTGTTTGGAATTTTCAAATCGTGCAGTGCCATTGAATCACCTGGACCAAAACGTAAACATAGAATAATTTTGAATGCACTCAGTTGTAAGTAGCCGTACTTCCACATGCAGAATTCTGCGTAGGTAGACCTCTATTTCTCCGTTGAATAAAAATAATCTCAAAAATATAAAAAAATTAAAATAGCCGAGGCCAGCCCTCTCCAAAGGCCGGAAATATCGAGGGAGAACTCGAGCCGTAAAGGTGGGACTCCCTCCTCAACTCGAGTAACGTCCCTCCGTCGAAGCAGCCTTAAAAAAATAGACGCTCGGCCTTCACAATTCTGAGCAAGTGGTTTTGCCACCCCTGAAAAGGATTTTCTTAAGGTCCAAGGAGAAAATCCAGGACGACCTACATGAAGAATTGCCCAGCAGGCGAAGCGCGCTACCAACCGAACCAACTAGTCCAAACGATATCCTGAACATAATTCAAGAAGCAGCAATCCCGGTCTTCCCACCAAAAATTGGAAGATAGTATAGACAAGAAGACACCTGCAATGGTGGTTCTACATGAGATCCTGTAAAAACGGCATTCTGTCTGCACAAGGTGCAGCTATTCAAGGAGAGGGGGTAATCCATTCAATGGAGCCTTCCGAGGTAGCTGCTTGTAGGAAAGTCTTTAATAGAGCCAAAAGTACCTGAAAGGCGCGGGGTTGGGCCTCCTATAAGGAGGACCTGAAATTATATAAAAAGGAAGTAAGGGAGGCATAGAGATGGTCATGGGACTGTTTTGTGATAAAATGGAGGAAGTCTCCGAGATCTCTCGCCTTAAGAAAATACTTTCTACAAATCCAACCAGTCCCAGTTATTTAATTATACCGGACGATTCCTGTGCTGCTTCCATAGAAGAATCTTTGAACCGTCTCACCGAAACCCACATTCAAGGAAGTTTTGAACTCGACAGAGACTAGGTTTAATCGAGAAACATATTCATTGCGCATAGAAGATATCGTAACTAAAAACCGGATCTTATGGCCACTTATAAATTGGCTGGTCTGGACCGAATTATAATTACCATTGTTCTCTCCTGGCTGAAAGCAATCTTCAAGGTGTATTTAAAATTGGTCTGTATTAAGAAGAGTTGGACAAAGGTCAGGGTGATCTTTATTCCGAAAGCAGGAAAAGGTAACAAAGGACTTAATACTCATAACTCTATCATCCTTTCTATTTTAAACCTTCGAAAGGCTGATAGATGTTCATATACGACTAAAAATAAAGCCTAGTGACTAAGCACAGTCTCAAAATGAGTACTGTAAATCTGTAGACACGACTCTGCGTGCCCTGGTACGTACCTGGATTGACAAATAAGTAAACTCGCAAGAGTTTTGTATGGTGGCTGCTTTAACAATATAAAGACGGGGGCAATTCTAGAGGGATTATCACTACTGTATAAGCGGGTTAATCAAGACTCTTATTAGGAGACGGGTAGTTAAGGGGACCCCGGCGTGTTCTGTCCTCTCTTCTCTCGAACATAGCAATTAATGTGTTAGTGATTGTTTATGAAAATGACTTCGTCTCTGGAAAATATAAGCATGGTTAAGAAGGTAACCCAAAATGCCCTACTAATCATCATGATCTGCCATCAGACGTGATCAGCTCGTCCAAGATTGTGCTGGTGCCGTTTACCAGAAAATTTAAAATCTCGGTAGTAGACTAGTTTTATAGTTTGTATAAGACTATAGTTTTCACTGATAAAGCAGGATTTTTGGCCGTAATCTTGGACAGTAAGCTCGTTTAGATGGTAAAGTAGGAGCTTGAGTCTTATGTGATAAATTGGAAATGGATAATAGCCGTTCGTGAAAGCGGAGGTGATACCGATTGGTATCCTCGATTAATGGTGTCAAGGGTCTTCTTTTGCGTTGGATTGCCATTTTTTTCTAAAAGAGAAGAGTGGGCTTTTCAGCATCCGGTTATTCTAGGTAAGCAGCTGGGGATGCCTATTATTGTAGTGTAAGTTGGGCTTGAAACGTTCCAATACACTATACTCTCCCTACGTAGGAGGCCAGGTCTGGAGACAAAAGAATTCTGCAAAAGCTGTTTGGGCGAGGAGGAAGAGATTTCAGTCCACATCGTATGCTCAAGTCCAGCTTTGGCAGAAGGCATCGACATATGGGCAGGTTCATAATAGATAGCCTTTCGGATATCGAAAACTGTAAAGTGGTTTCAATTATCCTAGTAACATAATGGACCTTCACCTGTCTAAGTTTGCCGTAGCAGGCACTCTAACCTAACCTAACCTAACCTAATATTGTAACCTGTGACTATCCCGCCATCGAAATAAACTTACCAATTAATTCCGTTTAATCCGCTTAAAATATTATTCATAAGACGCTTAAACGTAGAAGGCGAGCTTTTCAAATCGAAGGGCATTGTTTGAATTGGAAAAGTATCTGATGACAGCCTTTCGCCAGGTCAATTGTAGTGGAATATTTTAATTTCCCATTACCGACCCCCTCCCCCCCATCTCCCTCAAGTATCCGGACACGAGATTTAGGATCGGCACGTGGAATGTACAGTCACTTAGGAAACAAGGGGCGTATTGGCTGGAACTCGTTGCTCTTCAAGAAACTCGCTGACCTAAGAGTGGAGACCATGTATTACAGCGCTATACGCGTTGTTATACAGTGGAGATGAGCTTGGAAATTTTGGGATTGGAATTCTTCTTGTGCTGTAGGTAAAGAAGGCTGTTTTGGATTTCCAAACAGTCAATGAACGATTGTGGAATAGGTTTTTTTTTAACAGATTGTTGATTTCATACATGTAAACATAATAATAAAGGAAAGCTATTTGCAAAACTAAGTGTTTTTGTAATAACCCTGAACATTCATTATTCAATCTCAATGTATGAACAACACTTTTGAAATCATGTCAAGAAAACCCAAAGTATACAAATCGCGATTAAAAAAATTTCCAAAAAAATGTAAGTTGACTTCCTGACCCGCATGATAAAAACGAATATGATTATTCGTTTTGCTGTATCGCAGTTAAAGTTTAACCTTACATTAGAACAGATCTAAGAAAATCATGTTTCGGGCCGATGTTAAAATAATTATTGTATTGTACTTGTGCGTGATTTTAAAAGTGTTCAGTTCGGTAGAATCAACAGTATCTAAACGTGTGCAGAGTAAGATTTAGTACAAAGATTATCTGTGGCTTATTAAAATTTAATAAATTGTTTGTAATTTCCGGTTTACAGAATGCCGATGGTATAGTCCGCACATATATCTACTTGGGACACCAACATGTAAAAGTTCACCCAGAGAAACTCAAGCGATTGAAATTCTGGAATTTCCTCATATCGCGATTATTGGATATCGAAGAGACGATGATGCGAATGTTGGAATTATTTACTGGGACTGTCATGGAACGCTCGTCAGTTCACGTTATGTTTTAACAACCGGGCACTGCGCGCAAGATCGATAGTAACGTAACTTTCAATGTATTCTAAATTTATTAGTTAATTGTAAGTAACAATGGTTTGCATTATTTTAATTACAGCAAGACACCCGTCAAGGTGAGACTGGGGGTAAATGATATCGGGTATTCCAGTAAATCCACATCATCTGATCACGATATAGAAAAACTTAATGTGCATCCTCTTTATAGACCTACCTCAAAATACAATGACATTAGTTTAATAAAATTATCGCGGAAAGTGGAATTTTCCGACAACATAAGACCAATTTGTTTGCCTGGAAGTGATCTCAATCCAAGTACAATTTACCAAGTAAATTATGAATCGACCGAGGGTAAAAATCCCGTTCAAAGACCATTAGCAATACATGAGCAAAGATTAGTGCCTAACGATCAATGTAATGACACGTTTAAAATATACACAAGTCGCAAACTTCCAAATGGTATCACCAATGAACTAATGTGCAGTTTGAAACCAACAAACCTTTCGATGGATTACACCCCTAGTAGCGAATCAGGAGCTCCATTATATATCGATCATACTGACCTCGATTGCTCCCATATCCAATTGGGTATGGCTTCGTATGGTTTTCCATACGCTAATCGATTACCAGAAGTCGCCACAAAAGTTTTTTATTTTATCGATTGGATTGAGAGCATCATTTGGGCAGATGGTGAGGGTTTCTAATATAAATTTTAAGAATATGTTTATGTATTTGACTCTGCGCGCTTATCGCTTAAGTGTTTTTAGATCTGATTACGCGTATTGAAATTTCCAACCATGTATAGACCACATTTTTGTTGTTTGTTTGCTTATCTGAAATTGAATAAAACTTTAAAGCTTTATTGATTTTAAAATTAATTTTATTTGAACTTGGCCTATGCCAATTTAAATGCATGTTGTATCAATCTTTTTAGTATTGGAATTGCCGAAGTTTTATAGCACTTTATACAACAGATCAACTTCCGGTAAAGATTTCAGTCTGTATATCTGTCCAGGATATTGAAATTACTTATCTCCAGAACATAGTATTTTATAAATTGTGAATTGCCAGTGTGGTGTGTGTTTTGTTTTAAATGCGGATTAGAAAGAGTAGTCAAGCCAAACTGTGCTCATGGTAATAAATCAAGGCCAACATATTCGGAAAACTTCATACTGGAGGTCAAAGCTTTTAAGAGGTTCCTCTCTCAAAAAATCTCAATATCAGCCAGCAAATGACAGAAACAGATCCAGCGCTGTACAAATGAATACCATAAGTGGGATTTTTTCAGCACGGATTTTAAATTTCACCCAAATATCAAACCTGATTGCGATCCAAATGTAAGTGGTAATTATACCCACACCGCTACAATCCGTGCATCTACCACTATCGCTGATTTACATTCAGATAGAGAACTATTCGTTCTCTGAAATATTTCCGGAACAAACGAGTTTTGAGGGCGTTAATATCTGAAACTATAATGCATAAACATATAGATACTAGGCTCCACGCAAAAGTTCAGATTACCAGTAATTTAGATATAGGGCTTCTGGGTAGTGGTGCAAACATCAGTGTTTTAGTTGCTGTATCCGAAAAATTTATAATAGAATCCGATATTTTCCAGCACAGCCTTCCTTGTTTTATGTCAACGGCAAGTGGTGTTTAAATTTATTTGTTGTGCCTAGTCTCATCTGGGTATAGATTTTTGGCAAACCTTTTGAATTACTCCAATACTGATAAAGGAACTAAGCCAAAACTCTATATCGCCTACTGATCCACATCGTTATATATACTTGCACCTCAGGGGTGGAATATTTTAGACAACACTGTTCCCAGCTTCAACAAAATAATCATTGGTCGAACCAGTTTAATCACGCAAAAAGCTCTTCATAAACAGAAATGTACAACAAAATAGACAGAATGCTGGAATAAACCGTCATAGGAGAAAGCTTTAGTTCTTGGTGTTCTCCTTAGGCTTTAATTCGCAGGTCCAATGAACTCTCCAAAAAACACGCATACTCACTACCATTTGATGGTCTGTTGAGTAATCAACATGTAAGAACATCGGTTATTAGCTTTGATCTCATGTCTTTTAGTAAGTAGCTGGAGAGCCTGAATCTCAAGAATATACGAAATTTTACATACAATACACTTTACTGTGATGCTCTTTGGCTCGTGTATCGTGTTATTCCTCCTGTTATACTTCACAATCACGATAGAATGTTCATGTATACGACCTACTTCATCACCTCTTGAAATAGGTTGATTATTTTCGTACAATGGTAAACAATTTGAGTCACAGCTTCTGACCGATTTACCATCCAAATTTGATGTTAGACATATTTTCACAACAAAATATTCTCCTAAAGCTAACCCATCAGAAAGAGTTAATAGATCGCTTTTAACAGCAATCCGGTGTTATGTATAACTGACAATTACTTGGAATGGAATACATATTAGCACGAAATCGAGTGGGACACGGTTCGAGCCAGGGATTAATTTGAGAATTCAACACGTTATATAATAATTTTCTTGAAGTTTCGCATAAATCAGAAAACTGATCGGTTCAGAACTCCGTGTTAACCCATTTAAAGCAGGCGAATCGTTATAATTTAAGAAGCAAAGCAGGGTGTGTTGAAACCAAATTTTACTCAAAGCGATGCTACTCTTTAAAAATTATGGCTAACCTGAAACTTGTGATGAGTTTTGAGTTCAAAGAATGGCCTGATTGTGTATAAGTGGAGCATTGAGGAACGCACCTACTCAAGCCTTGGAGCTTTTCTCTAATTTCACCCCCTTTGATCTTGTGGCCAAAGAACTGGTAACGTCTGAATTGAGTCATAAAGTAAAATCCGTATTTATGTGAACGTGTAACAACATGATACTATTCCTGATACTATACTGACTACGCTATCCCATTGCCATCTTATGAAGTGAGTTTCCTTACTGAGATTCTCACCAGAGAGGACTGCGGGAGTGAGGTGGTTATGGACAATATCGCGATAATGGAAGTAATGGTTGAGGATAATGTAATATCTACAAGGAATATTCGCATTTTTACAGACAGTCAGGCTCTTTACGTCGAAAGTAGCCCTGAATCATTTCAATATGATGAGCAGCCTTCAGGACACAGCATGCCTCATTTCACAAAGCAGGCTAGATATCAAAATAACGCTTTCTTAATATGAACTGCTGCTGCAGGTGGAATTGCTTCGAGAATGAGGGGAGCAAACGATAAATGGTCGAACACGAATTCGTGTTTAATAATCACGCAGATATATACAAATCTTTACCGGTCTACCTCAAGCAAGCTAATATCGCTTCCGCCCTTATTGGTACGGTCACAGTTGTTTTGAAGATGAGGAGCAGGAAGAAACAGTACACCACCTACTTTGCACTTGTCCTCGTCTGGCGTACAGCAGCGTACGGCAGAATGAAATTTATTGAAACTCCCTATCAGAATGACCTGATCGATCTTAGTAAGATTCACGCCAGAGATATTAAATTAAAAATAAAATTGTTTTTATAAATCCTCCCAATAGATAAGACTTTGGACATCAAGTCAGAGAAATCAAAAGTAGCAGAATTGCGATTTTAAAAAATTAGGAAAAAAAATGATCTTGCAGACCCTCGTGATAAGACCGCATCTGATTATTGAAATGCGTATGTGAAATGTATTTTTCCTTGAAACTAAACATTTTTGTTCTCTGTGCGCTTATCGCTCGTTATTTGATGACGAATTGAACTTACACTTTTAAAACTGGTGTGAAGTGTTTACACAAAATATACAAGGTACTGCGAGTACATATAATATCAAAATAAATTGCCAATTTGCCATATGAACCCTATATATAAAGGGTTGGACTTCGCTGATGAAGCTCGAAAGTTTGGCGATAATATGTAAATTAGGCAAATGGTAAACGAGCCCAACCCTAGTTATTGTAACGTATTGCACCAATTTGGAAAGGTCCAAGTGTCCATTATTCAGAAAAGCTAGTGTCCATATGGCAAAAACTATCAGAGTTGTATAATCGACTAAACCATGGTGTTTTTTTATAGAGTTACAAAAGTTTATATCATAATAAAACAAAGAAATATATTTTTAATATCAATGAAACGGGCTTTATTGGACAGAAAATTTTAAATTCCTCTTTGTTCAACCAATTTCGAATTTGTCAGAATCACGAAAGTTCCTATCACGTCTGATTGATGCTTCTGACTTTTAAAATAAAATCGACGAATTTTGTAAATTAGAAACCACATCGATATTAAATAAGTTACGTCCTTATCTTCAGAAGAACAAGCTAACGTAAGGAATATTTTGAGGCAACAGTATACGCTGACTTCATCAAAGAATATCAAACATTGCGTCATATGGTGCCAATTTTTTTTAATTAGGGTGCCATTTCTCATTGAACAAAGTCTACACAAGAAAATTCTATACCTCACAACGTTGTGCCATATCTCTTGAGTTGTCTCTCTATGTAATACTATACACTATCACGTTCAGAATTATGTGCTGTTCAACTCCTTGCTCATTTGGTGAAGAAAATTTCATAAATTGACCACTTCGGTCATATTTTACAATAGTGCTGCACTGGATTCGAGCTCTATCGCCAAACCAATCACAGTTGCTTCATTCAGAAATGTGGATTCATGCGGTTCAAAGTTTTTGTCAAATTTATTGAATGAATTCAACCTGAGTTAATTCATTCAATACGAAAGACAAGGAATTTTGTGGTCCATTTTATGATCATCTCCACCAACCATACAAGCCTGCTGTATTAAGCATATTTCATGACCGCTTATTCCGCTGTCATCTAAAGTCCAGACGATTTTAGTGCGTTAATAACTCCAAGTGATTATTTGATTCGTTGGGCCTTATGTCACTATATACCTCAGCCAAATTACACAATCGAGCAATTTTCATTACTGAAACAAGTGGAATTAGTCGATGCTCTCGTTTAACTTATTTATAGGGTAAACAGGGTGTCATTTCATTGCAACATTGCCATAAATCATCAAATTTCAAGCGGTCGATTCGATGCTATGTCCTCTACCCATATGGACGAAGATCATGTTGGTGGCGGTTGGTATAAGATGCGAAGAATATTTACTCTATATGATTATGATGGGGTTGCCCATTTTATAATTTGCCAGACTTTTTATAATAACCCTGTACATTTACTTTATACACACGACCAACACATGTGATTAAACAAAGTATAAAAATTATCTCGCTGACCCGCATATGATTAAAATGCATAATGATTATTCGTTTTGCTGTATCACAGTTAAAGTTTAACGTTACATTAGAACAGATCTACGAAAATCATGTTTCGGGCCGATTTTACAATAACTATTGTATTGTACTTGTGCGTGATTTTAAAAGTGTACAGTTCGGATGAATCAGCGGTACCAAAACGTGTGCAGAGTAAGATTTAGTACAAAGATTATCTGTGGCTTATTAAGATTTAATAAATTGTTTGTAATTTCTGGTTTAAAGAATGCCGATGGTATAGTCCTCACATATATCTACTTGGTACACCAACATGTAAAAGTTCACCCAGAGAAACTCAAGCGATTGAAATTCTGGAATTTCCTCATATCGCGATTATTGGATATCGAAGAGACGATGATGCGAATGTTGGAATTATTTACTGGGACTGTCATGGAACGCTTGTCAGTTCACGTTATGTTTTAACAACCGGGCACTGCGTGACAAATGCTTTGTAACATATATTTCCATGTGTCCTTAATTTATATGTCATTTGTAAATAACAATGGTGTGCATTATTTTAATTACAGCGCAACACCGCTCATGGTGAGACTGGGGGCAAATGAAATCGGGTATTCCAGTGCATCCAAATCATCTGATCACGATATCGCAAGCATTAATGTGCATCCTCTTTATAATAGATCAACCTCATACAATGACATTAGTCTAATAAAATTATCGCGGAAAGTGGAATTTTCCGAGAACATAAGACCAATTTGTTTGCCTGAAAGTGATCTCAATCCAAGTACACTTTACCAAGTAAATTATGAATCGAGCAAGAGGAAAAATCCCGTTCAAAGACCATTAGCATTACATGAGCAGAGATTAGTGCCCAACGAGCTATGTAATGAAACGTTCCACAGAAGTTGCAACCTTCGAAATGGTATCACCATAGATCTAATGTGCAGTTTGAAACCAACAAACCTTTCAATGGATTACACCCCTACTAGAGAAGCGGGAGCTCCATTATATATCGATCATCCTGACCTCGTTTGCTCTCATATCCAATTGGGTATGGCTTTGTATGGATTTCCATACGGTAATCGATTACCAGAAGTCGCCATAAAAGTTTTTTATTTTATCGATTGGATTGAGAGCGTCATTTGGGCAGATGGTGAAGATTTCTAATATAAAATTTGAGAACATGTTTATGTATTTGACTCTTCGCTTATTTCTCATGTGTTTTTACATTTGATTCCGCGTATTGAAATTATCTACCATGTATAGATCACACTTGTGTTGTTTGTTTGTTTATCTGGAATTAAATAAAACTTTAAAGCTTTATTGATTTTTAAATAAATTTTATTTGAACGTGGCCTATGCCAACTTATTTGCATGTTGTATCAATGTTTTTATAGTATTGGAATTGCTGAAGCTTTATAGCACTTTATACAATACATAAAAATAATCACGCGCATGTATAGCTGGTCTGGAGATGATTTTAATTGAATTCGATCTAGATTAAGTGACCACTTTAATCAAGATGTCTCAGCAGCGCTCTACTCCTGTAAAATCATTTATGGATGTTTGTGCGAAGTTCCTCGCTCTATCTACCCCTTTAAAAATTCCATTAGAAAATCGAGGAGTTGCCAATGATTCATGTGTTTAGCCTTCGAAATATGTTTCTTGATACAACAGATCAATTTCCGGTAGAGATTTCAGACTTCTGCTTCCGGTAAAGATTTAAGACTGGATAGCTTTCCAGGATGTTGGAATTACTCATTCCCAGATTATAGTATTTTAAAAATTGTGAACGACTAGTGGGGGCTGTGTTTTCTTTTTGATGTGGATTAGAAAGAGTATAGTCAAGCCAAACTGTGCTCGTTGTATCAAAGCCAAGTCAAAATAGCGAAAGCTTTTGAGAGCTTCTTCCTCCGGAAAAATCTCAATCTCAGCAATCAAACGACAGAAACAGCTTACAATACAGATCAGAGCTGTACAAATGGATACCATAAGTTTTTCTGTTCGGATTTTAAATTTCACCCAAATATCAAGCCTGTGACCCATAAATTTAAGTGGTTATTAGTTATGAAGCTAGTGAATATACCACTATCGCTAATTCATATTCAGATAGAGAACTATTCGTTCTCTGAAATATTTCCGGTGCAAACGAAGTTTGAGGGCGTTAATATCTGAAACTATAACTCATAAACATAATTACCATGCCCTACGCAGAACTTCAGATTGCCAGTAATTTAGTTATAGGGCTTCTGGGTAGTGGTGCAAACATCAGTATTTTAGGTGCTGTATCCGAAAACTTTATAATTCTATATCGATCACTGATCCAAATCGTTGTATACTTTCACCTCAGGAGTGGAATATTTTAGACGACACAGTTCAACTATTCCCAAGCTTCAACAAAATAATCCTTGGTCGAACCAGATTCATCACCAAAAAACACGCATACTCACTACCATTGATTGAGGGTTTGTTGAGTCATCAACTTTTAAGAACTTCGGTTATTTCCACCTTGGATCTCAAAGATGCATTTTATGGAAGTACCTTGATATCATGAATCACGAGAATACATGGAATTCACTGCACGTGATGCTTTTTGGCCTATGTTAAAAGCCTCAATCTATATGCCATCTAATGTATCGGTTTATTCCTCATGTACTTCACGATAGAGTGTCCGTTTACCTAGACGACCTTTTTCATCACCTCCTATTCGTTTGACGTACATATAAATATTCTAACTGTAGTCGCATGCTTTAGTGCTTGAAACAGGTTGATTATCTAAGATTTATGTTCGGTGAAGGATGTTTTAAAGTAAATCCGGGCAAATTTCTAGCAATTCTGTCGTATTCCATTCCAAAACAATGAGACAAATTCGATGTTTTATTGAAGTAGCTGATTAGTATCGAAGATTTATAAATTAGTAGTTCCCGAAAAACTTATCTCCGCATGCTAGATAATCCTCCTAGTGCATCACATCTTGGTGTGGCCAAGACACTTGATCTTTTTCAAAAACATTTTTATTGGGCAAAGATGGCTACACATGGCAACATTTATTTATAGGTTTTATTGGACATTATCCGATATCCAAATATGGCAACACCTATATTCACATTGTGTTCGATACATTTTCAAAATTCGTTTTGGTGAAAGCGGTTCGAAATGCAAAAAATCAAAGTGTAGTTGAGTATTTTAAAAGTTATGTGTTGGTTTTTATTTGGAGTTCCCGAATCCTTATTGTCGGGAAATGGCACGCAATTTGAGTCATAGCTTCTGACCGATTTACTATCGAAATTTGGGGTTAGACATATTTTCACCCCAAAATATTCTCCTCAGGCTAACGCATCAGAAAGAGTTAATAGATCGGTTTTAGCATCAATCTGGCCTTATGTATAACTAACAATCTCACGGAGTGGAATACACATTGGCACAAAATTGATTGCGCCTGACGCAATATCGTGCATGAGTCGCCACATTTTCTAACGTTCGGCGAACATCGAGTGGAACATGGTTCGATTCACGGATTGATGCGAGAATTCAACACGTTAGATAATAATTTTCTGGCAGTTTCGCATAAAGTAGATAACTTGTATTCGGTTCAGAATTCGATATTGTTTAAGAAGCACAGCAGAGTGTGTTGGTATGCAATTTTGCTCTAAGTGATGCTATACTCTCATTTTTCAGCCTAATTTTGAAATCAGCTTTAAATTATGGCTAAACTGAAACTTTTAATTTGTTTTGAGTACAAAGAATGGCCTACAAGGAATCTACAAGGAATATTCGCAATTTTACAGACAGACTTCCTGCTATTAAAACGCTACAAAAACGCATCTTTACGTCGAAAATAGCCCCTACATGGTTACCAGATCATTACAATATGATGAAGACCTAGCCCTGCAGGACACAGCATGCCTCATTTCACAAATCAGGCTAGATATTAAAATAACGCATTCTTAATATAAACTGCTGCTGCAGGAGGAATTGCTATATGAGAGGAACAAACGATAAATGGTCTAACACAAATTCGTGCTTAATAATCACGCAGGTATAGCCAAACCTTTACCTGTTTATCTCAAGCAACCTGAAATCGCTTCTTACCTTATTGGTAGAGTCGCATAAATTTCGAAGATGGGGAGCAGGAAGAAACTGTACTCCACCTACTTTGCACTTGTCCTCGTCTAGCGTACGGCAGAATGAAATTTATGGAAATTCCCTGTCTGAATGACCTAATCGATCTTAGTAAGATTGACGTCAGGGATATTCAACGCTTCTTGGAAAATTTAGGTTGGTTCGATTACTGACAAGGAGGCAACTCAAAATTTGGATTATAGTTTTTAGTGGCCCGATATCGATCACGCCGTACTCAACTTTATTTAAAATTTTACATACAAAATGCGCATCAATTATTTTCATCTCAATTATCTTCATCATCAGCCCAAATAATGTTCTCGATCCAATCGGAAAAATTAAAAACCCGTAAAGCTACGTCCGGTTGAAATCCGTCACAATTAAAACCAAATACCGAACACCCCAATTGCAAATTTGAGCAAGCGACCTGAGGATGGGTAATATAAATAGCAGCTCCTGGTGTTCCATAACAAAAATCGGTTTGGTATGCTGTCACTTCATTGCACATCAATTGATCGGTGATACGATTGTGAAATATTTGGTTTGTCAGGCTAGGATAATACGTTTCATTACATACCTCGGTTGTGACTGAATTCAATTCGAATTTTATTAGCGGCATTATATCAGAATTGAAGATTAAATCAAACTGATAATTGGCTTGGTACACGGTGCTCGACATTAAATCACTATCAGGCAAACAAATTGGTCGAACATTTTCCGAAAAATGTACGACACGCGCTAATTTTATTAAGGCAATATCATTATAACTGGACTGCGGTATGTAATCAGGATGCATAATGATATGTTCTATGTCGTAATCAGACGTATTCGGTTGATCGCTAACCGCACTAGCTAGTACGCCCAATCTCACCTTGACAGGACTGTAATATATAGTTGGATAGTTAAATGTTATGATTTAAGCAAACGAAGGTACAAAAAAAAATTTACTCACTGCGAGTTTTGTAAGCGGTAGTGTGCAACTGTTAAAATATACCGTGAACTAACAAGCGTTCCAATACCATACCAAGTAATATACTCTGGCCTGTCTTCGTTATAGTAGCCAAGTATCGCGTTATGAGGAAAATCTTTAAGCGATGCCACATAACCAGGGGCAGCCGGTGATGTTTGACATATTGGTTCGTCATTACCATAAACCTGCGCACTATACTCCTGACATTCTGTAAACATATAGATTTAAAGACGCTGTCAATCCTGAAATAATAATTCTTAATACTTACTCTGCAAACGTTTCGAACCTACGAGTTCCAACGCACTACACAATTTTAAAAGCACAGCCAATTGCAATCCAAGAATAACATTTGACCAGAGCATCATGCTCAATCTAATTCACTTCGCGTTAATATTTCAACTGTTATATCGATCGACTATGCGGCTATGTTTTATACAGAAAACCGCGAGCAAAGTTCATTTCTTGTTTCACACATTTTGAATAATCGTCTTATTCTTAGAAATGTATGATATGTTTTACCATAATATGTATGCGCGTCATGGTAAACTGGTTAAAACTTAACCAAACCACTTGTTTATCGATTAAAATTTGTTTACTCGCTTACATCACGCTTACATCACGCATTTTCTAGATATACGATGTGCTGATTAAACGTGACATTGTGCATAGAACTGAAACGTTAGGAAAGCTGCCATTTTCAGTTTGAGTTATAAACTCACAATAGGGCTGTACAGGTAACCAAAATCATTTGGCACCTCACCGTTACATCTTGTTCAACGGGGTGGCAAGTACCAACCAGATATTTTACTGCTCGTTTTCAAAAATAAACCTGAACTGAGTCTTCCACCCACTTTCCATCGCCTCACAGATTTCGGCATTATCCTAAATCTCTCGAATTGTGTGTTCCATGTAAAGCCTTGAAATTTTTGACAATTTTCAGAGAGAATCGTGGCTAGAAACGATTTCCCTATAGCCAACATTTTTACGGCAAGTTCTTTACCGGAATTGTTTCCTACTATCATCGATTCCCACTATTTTCTTTCAATGCTTAAATCAGTTTGAAGGATTTCATAATATCAGTTTGCCTATACGTTATGTACGTACCTCGAACGGCGTTGACAGTAAAGAATTTATAAGAATTTTCGGTAAATACGATGGTCCGTAGGCCAAAATGTTCAATAAGTACATCGCTTTCATATTCCAGAAAGTGTAACCAATTTCAGGTATTACTTCGCAATCGACTTCAGATACTAGCACTCTATACATACACTGCCACGTACGTAATATGATTTTTTTGCTCTCAACCCTGGTGGGCGACGTCTCTCTTGGAGGTTTGCTAATTTGGATAGAGCAGACAATATATTTCCATAACATTCTTCACGGCCTTATGTGCCTATTCAAATTTATTTCAACAAAAATTACGATACATTTGAATTAATCCAGTTACGCATTAATGAGCGAATCTCAAACATCTTCACCATCTGCCCAAATGATACTTTCGATCCAATCCAAGAAACTAGACACTCGTACAGCAACATCCGGTTCGTGCTGATCGCACCTTAATCCGAATGCTAAACTAGCCAATTGTAAATTTGAACACGTAACCTGAGGATGGGCAGTATAAATAGGAGCTCCTGATTCGCCAAAACAACTATAACCATCGAGTTGTTTTGTGGGCACGTCAATACATATTAATTGATCGGTGATACCATTGTGAAGTTTACGATTTAACTGATTACGATAAGTTTCATTACAAGCCTCGTTTGTGACTGAATTCAATTCGAATTTTATTAGCGGTCTTATGTCGGGTTTCATTATAAAATCCGATTTATAACTAGCTCGGTACTCGATACTACTTGTTGCCAGATTGCTATCGGGCAAACAAATTGGACGAACATTTTCTGAAAAATTTACTTTTCGCGATAATTTTATTAGGGCGATGTCATTGATGATTTCGGTTCGTCCCTAACTATACTAGCCAATACGCCTAATCTCACCTTGTCTGGTATATGAGATCTATTCGAAATATAATAATTAGTACAATCTTAAGTTAATGTATATAACGAATATAATTTACTCACCGTGGGTTTTGTAAGCAATGCGCAACTGTTAAAATATATCGTGAACTGACAAGCGTTCCAATACAATACCAAGTATACTGTAGCTCGTCGTTGTTCTTGAATCCCAATATCGCGTTATGCGGGAAATCTTTAAGCGATGCCACATAACCAAGTGTTTGTGATGTTTGGCATAACGGTTCGCCTTTTCCATAAACTTGTTCACTATACTCCTTACATTCTGTAAAAATGTTATGTTTTCAAGACGCCCTAGAATTATGTATATGCCAACTATAAGTACTTACTCTGCAGATGTTTCGATGTCACAGATTCTACCGCACTACACATTTTTAAAATCACAAACAGTTGTAAACCAAAAATAAAACTTGACCGAAACATAATTTTTGATTTCGTTGAATTTGCTGTAGTTATAACATTGTCATTCTTCAGCTATAAACTTGAACTGATACATCGTACTACTGTGTGCCGGTATTTTATATAGACAACCGATTTTTTTTTTTGTTTCGTTTTTCTCGAACGTCTTCTAACAAAAATAATATTGTGTCACGTGCAAGGTGTATGTTAATTTAATTAAATCTCAGACATGCTATTCGATCAACATTTGTAAACATATACTCTGGCAATGAACGATGATCGTTTTATAATTGTTTAATTGCTTTATAAACTTAAGAAATCCAGTTTCGTATTTTAGAGGTAAACGACAAGACAATATACAAAAATGAATAAATCTTATGTTTTGTTTCGAAAACTAATTCAATCCATTCTCATCATGTTTGAAACGAATTTTAAAAATAAATTAATTAATTTAAAATTATATTAACTATTTTACGGTTTTAAAGATTTTCAGGAATATTAATAATTTGAGAATTCAAATAATTTTATGATCAGAGAAACTAAGAATTTAGGAATAAGTATTTCAAAAAATTTTAGGAACTTATTAAATTATTTTATTAGTTTTAAAAATATTAGGAAACTAATAGAGTTTAGAATTCCATAAATTTTGAAATTTCTGTTAATTTAGAATTTCAAAATTTTTATGAATGTTAAGTTTTGTTTAAAGTGTTAAATTTTAGAATATGTAAAAATTTTAAAATTAAAGATTTTACTGTTTAAAGAATTTCAAAAATATTTCTAGGAATTTTTAAATTTTTATGAATTTTCGCAACTCCAGCAATTATAAAAATTTAAACAAAATCGTTTAAATTAGGAAATATATTTCTAGAACTCTAAAAATTTAAGAATTTTACGAATTCTTTTATTCTAAAAATTACTTTAACGAACATTAAAAACTTTAAAAATGTTAGAATATTACAAATTTTAAAAGTTTTAATATTAAAAATCTAAAAAATTCAAATTTTTTTTCGAATTATTTCATATGTATTTAAAGTATTTTGAATTTCATGAATTTTAAGAACACTTTGATTCTAAACCTTAAAAATTTTAGATTATTGCAAATTTTAACAATTTTAAAAATTAAATATAAAAATCTCAATAATTTAAATTTATTTAGAATTTTAAGATTATTAAGAAGTCTTAAAATTTAAAGAATGGTTACCCAAATTTTAGGAACTTTATTTTACGAATTTATTTTAAAACTTTATTTTAAAAATTTCAGAATTTCAAAATATTACAAGAAATTTTTAAACTTTAATGAGATTTTTTAGAATTAAAAAATATTGAATTGCATAATTCTTAAGAATTTTATGTATTTGTAAAATTCTTTGATCCTAAAAGTTATTTTCAAGTACATATATTTAGAACAATAAGAATTTTACAATACCACAAATCTAGTTTTTTCTAAATATTTGAGAATTTTAAGAAATTAGGAAGGCTTTAAATTTTAAGAACAAATAATTTCAAAAATGTTAGGAATTGTGAAATATAAAGTTATTTTAACCAAAAAAATTGTTTTCTTTTGTTTTTGAATTTAAGATAATTCTTAAATTTGAAGAGTTTAATAAATTAACGAGTTTTAAATTAATATTAAATATAAAAAATTTAAAATGTCAGGGAAATTTTAATATATTAGCAAGTTTGATAATTTTAAAGATAAATGGTTTCTATATTTCAGAATATGTCGAAATATCAAAATTAAAGATATGCGTGTTTAAAGAATTTATTAAATATTTCTAAAAAATTTAAAATTTTTTATGAATTTCAGGTACTCCAGAAGTTTCTGGATTATTTGAAATATTTCTAAAATTCAATAATTTTCAGAATTTTAAAATACTTTTATTCTAAAAATTATTTTCACGGACATTAAAAACTTAATGGATTGTAGAATATTTAATTCTAAATAATTAGTTTAAGAAATATTAAAAAATTTTATGAATTTAAAATTTTAGAAATTTTAAAATTGGTAATATTAAAACAAATAAAAAACTTTACAAATGTATTTGGAATTTTAAGAATAAAAGATTTCAAAATCTTAAGAATTCTAAAATATAAATGAATATTTGAATATTAAATTTGAAAGTTTTAATAATTTCAGAAATATTTTTAGAGTAATAAGACCACTGGTAAATTTTAGAATTATAAAAATCTGGATTTCACAATTTTTAAGGATTTAAAGTATTTCGAGAATTCAAAAGTTTTATGAATTTTAAGAATATTCTTTGATTCTAAATTTATTTAAGTGAATTCTAAAAAGCAGTTTTAAGAATTTTTAAATAAAACAAAAAAATTTAAGCAATTTTAAAAGATGTTATTTTAAAAAGTATAAAAAATTTAAAATATTTGAGAATTTTAAGAATATTAAAATGTCTTTAAAATATTTGAGAATTTTAAGAATGTTAAAATTGTTTCAAAATTCTTATGACTTCTAACATATAAAGTAATTTCAGAATTTCAAAATTAATAGTTTTAAGAATTTCAAAAATATTTTTAAAATTTTTAAAACACATTTTAAATTTTGAGCACGCCTGGAACTTTTAAAACTACACAAATTTGAACAAAATAAGTAATTCTTAATTATTTCAAATGTTTCTAATAATTCAAATTCAAATTCAACAATTTTGTGATTTTTCTCTGATTCTAAACTTTAAGAATTTTACATATTTAAAAAAAATTTTAAAACCTAAAAAATTTAAAATATTTGAGATTTTTAAGAATACAAAGAAATTTCAGAATTTGAATTATGAAGGTTTTGAGAATTTCAAAATTATTTTTAGTAATTTTTAAACTTTTATGAATTTTAAAATTAATGGAAATTTTTAGAATTATAAAAATTTAGTTAACATTTTATAAATTTTAAGAATTCCTTGATTCTAAAAATTATTTTCAGGAACATTTAGAACTTTAAGAATTTTGGAATATTAACAAATTTAAAAATGTTTAAATTTAAAAATCTAAAAAATTAAAAAATTTGAGAATTTTAAAACTATTAGAATGTCTAATAGTTTTAAGAATAAATGATTTCAAAAATTTAGCCATTCTAATAATTTGCAAGAAATTATAAAATTTCAAATTATATAATTTTAAGAATTCAGAAATATGTTTAGAAATTCTTAGAAATTTTAAGACCTTTGGAAATTTTTAGAATTAAATAAATTTGAACAAAATAATACTTAAGAATTTATATAAAGAAAGTAATTTTATAAATTTTCAGAAATTTAAGAATTTTTTAATTTTTGGAATATTAGAAAGTATTATAATTTTAAGACATTTAAGACAGTATGTCGACCCAGCCCGGGATCAAATCCGTCATAGCCAGACTGTTGACGCAGGAAGGGGCCAGTAATGGCCTATAAACACAGTTTTTATTTATTATTATAATTTTAAGAATAAATGATTTCCATAGTTTTAGGAATTCTAATACTTTAAGATTATGAAGAAATTTTACACTTTCAGATTTTAGTGTTTAAAGAAATTTACATTTTTTTTTTTAAATCCATATTTTGAGAATTTCAAGAATAAGGATTACTACTTATTTTACTTATAAGAAGGTTTATTATTTTAAAGAATTGCTTGAATCTGAAAAGTTTTAAGAATTGGAAGAATTTTAATAATTTTATTTTTAAAATGCCTTTAAGAATTTAAAAAATTTAAAAATTTTAATTTATAAAAAAAATTTAAAAATTTCAAGAAATTAAAATTTTCAGAATTTCAAGAATATCCAAAAATCTTACAATTTTAACAATCATTTTAATTTAAAAAATTTCTAAAATTTTAACTAACCTTTAGACTTAAAGAAATTTATTACCTATGCCTATTCAAGTCTTTTATTTTGGACAGAAGGTCCAAAATATTTTCAAATTTTAAGAATATAATGTTTGTATCAACACAAATTGACTTATAAGAATATATTATATTTTAATATGTTTAAGAATATTTAAAATATTAAATAATGGATTTTATAATTTTAAATTTTTCTTGAAGTTTATCAATTTAGAACAAAAAATAATTTTTTAAGAATTAAGCAATGTTTTTATAAATACTTCTATTACACTTTTTTAAAAATGTATTCTATAGATTTATGAACTACTAAATTTTATTTAAAAAACGTTTAAAAATATTTTTATAAGTTTTAGCAACTTAAAGAATTTTTAGAAAGAAATGTTTAGGAAGTTCACGAATTTTAAAAATTTCTAGGGTTTAAATATTCTAAGAATTTTTAAAATTTTAAGAATTTAATTTTTTATTATATTATATGTAATTAAAAATTTGATAATTTAATGATTGAAATTAATAAATTATAAGAATTAAATAACGTTAATAAATTATTAATTTTTATTGTATATGTGACTTAAAGAATATGCATCTTAAAATTTGCATCTTGAAATAATTTCTATAAATTTAAACTTTAGTAATTTCTTAGACTTAAAAAATTAAATCTATTTTGTAGTTCATAAGTTAAACTTTAACATTTTTAAGATATTTAGAAATATCAAAAATTATCTGAACTGGTGGAATTTTAACAAATTATAAAATTTAGAGACTTTTAAGTTATTCAAAAACTTTATTTATATGTATTTTTATCAATACAAATTGACTTATGAATTTTATTTTTATTTATTTATTTTATTTTTAACATATTGAATGTTTAAAAATATCTAACAAATTAAAAATTTTAGAGTATTAAAATTTTAAAAGTTTTTTATGAACTAATAAATATGAAATTATTGAAAATTTTAACAATTTTAACAACTTACAATTTAATTAAAAAATTTTATGGTTCACAGGATTTTTTTGAATTTTTTTTAGAAATTTACGAATTTTACAAATTCCTTGGGTTCAAATATTAAATTTGAATGATTTAAATGATTTTAAGAATTTGAATAATTTAAAAAAAAATTTGTTTAGAATTTTGTTGATTTTAAAATGTTTTTAATTTATTATTTTTAAGAAATTTAGAAATTTTAAATTTTGAGAATAATAGTTATATAAAATAAATAAATTTAAAATTTAATGATTAAAGTTAATAAATTATAAGAATTTAATATTTTTAATAACCATATTTTTAATAAAAAATAATAATTTTTAATAAATTTTTAATTTTTATTGTATTCACGTGAGTTAAAGAATATGAATCATAAAAATTGTATATAAATAGCTTCTAATAAGAATTTTGTAACTATTAAGTTAAACTTTTTTAAAATATACAGAAATATCAAAAATTATCTGAAATGGTCGAATATTAACAAATTTAAAAATTTACAAACTTTTAAGTTATTCAAATAATTTAAGAAATTTAAAAATTTAATGAATTTTAAATTTTTTACGAAATCAAATAAATTTCTTAAGTTTTTTACAGAAAGTCCTAAATTTCCTAAACCTATTAAGTTTTGTTATTTGTATAACTTTGGGTTTTTTAATTTAATTTTTTGAAGAATTTTAAAACAATTATGAATAAATAACACTGTTATTTAACACTGTTACTACTATGAATAAATATATCGATTTAAATATTAAAAAATATTAACATTAATTGTTCAAAAAATTACTTATTAGAAATTTTCAGAAATTTATGAAATTTTGATTTTCTGGAAATGTAAATTTTAAGTTATTTAAGAATATTTAAGAGTTTTAAAAATTAAGAATGATTTATAAAAATAAAATCCACGTTATTTAAGAATATAACTTAATTCTAAAATCTATGATTTCAGAATTTCAAGAATTTTATGATTTTAGAAACTATATGAAAAATACAAAAAATTAAGAATTATAAAAATTTTAATAAAGTTTTAAGAATCTTTTATAAATTTTAAAAATTCTATGAACAATTTGTAACAAATATCAAGAAACAAATTACTTATTTCTATAGTTGTTTAATATTCTAGGCAGTACTACTTTCATCTCGTTCCAGGATTTTGAAAATACTCCCAGAATTTGTTGTGATCACTCTGAAAGCTAAATAACGGTCATGATTTCTGTATATACAGTGATTGTGTCCGGGGTTAAAAACAGGGGTTAAAAATGCAATCGACGGCGTTAAATTAGAAAATTACTAATAGAGTGGCATTTTCAAGCCATACATATATACTAATCCTGCACCCTAGAAAATTTCGCATGACTGCCACGTATTTTTCCATTTTCATCACTAATCTACCTGCAATAGAGGCAAACAAAAACCAACTTTTAATCACAAACCGGGAAAAACGCGAATCTCTCGATTTGATGTAAAAAAAAAAAAAAAATTCCAAAACACAACGAACGAGAGGAAAATGTGAACAACATCGTTGTATCTGTATGTGTCTGTTTGCAAGGATACATAATAAAGATTAAAATCTTTGGATTTTCATTGCGGGTTAAATAAAATTTGTGTCATACATATTTTTGTTCGCCTTTAGGTTATTGTCTTTAGATGGTTAGCTTAAGATGGTTAGTATATAAATGTATATGTACAAAGTATGGATTTTTTTCATGCGAATTTTCCGACCAAATTTTCATGTTTAAATAAAAAAAAATGTTTTCTGCAATATCCAAAATAGCCTGGGATACGGATAAAAAGGGTCATATCATATGGGGATGATATATAATATCAAATCTCTGTATGTTTTTATATATATACAGATGTATGTTAAATGGAAACAACATGTTGTTTTGTATGTATAGTGCGGTGCCCTATGTTTCAGGCAATAACACCCATAAACATAAATATTTTATCGTTAACACAGATCTCATGTATATTGGATAAGTGGATACAGCATATTATTTACATATGTACGCTTACTATACCCGTATATATGATCAGTATATCGATCTGAAGAAGTACTGGCAATATCGAAAGGAAGGTGCTAGTACTGAAACGTTTAACTCGAAACTTTTGTTTGTTACACTGTTAAAATTGTTATACAAGAATTGGGATTTGAGATATTTGGTACGAGTGCGTTTTCGGTTAATTTCTAGATTCATAGATAAATAAATACTCAAACCCTATTCAAAACGACACTTTACAATGAAATTTTAGTTTAAATTAAACTGCACTTCAACTAACGATCATTCAATA
The DNA here is from genome assembly GCA_951394425.1 of Tipula unca. Classification (NCBI taxonomy): domain Eukaryota; kingdom Metazoa; phylum Arthropoda; class Insecta; order Diptera; family Tipulidae; genus Tipula; species Tipula unca. The sequence goes on along the minus strand of OX596381.1, from coordinate 14,372,087 downwards.
TTGTAAAACTAATTCAACAAATCAGTCGATCACTCTCGATCACCTCGAAATAATTTTATACTGCATGTATTTGTGATCGCAGCTCTTTGCATCACTTTATAGCAGCGCGATCTTTTTTGAACCCGGATAAAAAGTGTACACGCTGTTACGATCGACTCACTCACATATTCAAATATGATCGTTAACTTGATTTTTTACTATTGATTGTATTTTCCAGAATATCAGCGATTTTTAATGGACGTTAATTCCCAATTTATTGTTTTATGTCATCGCCTACGATCACCTTATCCCAATTTGTATGTAGTTGTAGATATCTCGTTCGGGTTATAAATGATTTTTAAGAAATGAAACAACTTTATTCGCACAAGAAATTATAGAAAGGAAAAGCACGAGATATTGAATAAATGCGATCGCGATCGTCACACCCTGTATATCATATGTAAATGCTAATTAATTTTTTGTCGGTTTATTTTATTTTTTTTTTTCGAGTACATGAATTGAAGATAAGATTTTTGAACTTAAATTTAGTAGATAATCAAGTGTTATGCTGATCGTGCAATAAAAATTGCACGATCTAGCCAAATAAATTTTTTATATAGTTTTGTAAAAATGTTGTCCACTACACAGCAACAAGTAATTGTAATTATCACAGTGTTTGTAGTTTGTGTTACATTGCCTCGTATGGTAAATGGGCAACTGTCATTAGGTAAATACTATAAAAAGATGTAGAGCAAAGCCAAGCAAGGTGGAAAAAAATGGAAACTGCTAATAAATTGCCCTGGTGTGCTGAATGACATACGTTATCGTGAAATTCGACCAACCCTGCGTATGCGGCTACCAAAATCTATAAAAGATAGTATGCTGGGCAACGGCAACCTCAACCGAAAATGTTACTGCCACCGATCCATTACGTGTTCGCAAGGGCAAAACATACGCAAAAAGCGTATACAAAACCATTCGGGTTGTGACATAAGCCAATTCAGAGTCCGCAAATATATCAAGTGCTAAATGTGGCACTTTGGTTCACCCATTAATTCCTGGTGATTTATCCGCGCAGGCATTTGAATTTCCCCATTCAACACTACTCGGATATTATAATGGAAATGGTGCTGTGCTCTATGATTGTAGTGGTTCATTGGTTAGCTCGAGATATGTTTTAACGGCTGGGCACTGTTTGAATTCGCGGGAACAGTGAGTTTTCGTATAGCAATTGCAGAGACATTTTTTGTTTGTTAAATTAATAATTTTTATTTGTATTATTTATAGTGGTGAAGTGGCTGTTGTTTGCCTTGGTGACCTGGACACTAATTCGAGCAGGAATGATGCGACTCCGTTCGATATTCGAGTCGAACTAATAATTGCGCATCCAAATTACACGTTATCATCTTGGTACAATGATATAGCCCTACTAAAGCTGGCGGAAAAAGTTGAATTATCACCGTACATCTGACCAATATGCCTACCAACCAATATGCCTACCTAACCAATGCTGATGTTCCGGCTATGGCTATTGCCACCGGTTGGGGTGATATTGAGTGGCTTGGTAGCAGTAGTAGGTGCTTTTAAAAGTTAAACTCGAACTACTGTCGAACGACGAATTCGCTGATATACATCAGGGTCATAAATTAAGAAATGGAATTATAAACACACAGATTTGTGCTGGGTCACAAGATACAACTAATTGTCCACTTGATTCCGGTGGTTCGTTACAAATTTATCATCTTGATGTTTATTGCATGCATACACACTAACGGGTGTTACATCAATTGGGGATTCGGTTTATAAACAAGGCCTTTATACAAAAGTGTATGATTATGCGAATTGGATTGAAAATGTTATTTGGGCACCAGGAGATGATGACTAGAACAACTTTGTAGTTTTACGCAATATTCGTATTCTTAAATTTTTGTAATAAATTTCCATATTCCAATATTCTGTGTTTCAATTTAATTCATTTGTTTTAGGGTTACTTTAAGGGTTCATCAAGACGCCTTGATTATACCCTGGACCTGGGAGGAATAAACGTTATTGTAAGTAATATCGAAGTGGATTTCAAAACCTGCATCGATACATATATTCTCATATTGATTAATTCCTCGGGCAACAATCAAAAAACTATATATGGTTGACATGGTCTGGTTCCCTATACTTGTAAGAAACCTTAGATAGACCAAACACATGCCAATTTGAGTTATATATGTCAAGGCGATTGGAAGCTACTCACACCTTAACCCTATAGTAAGCCACTGTAACGCTATTAAAGAATAAACATAATCGTAACTTTCACGATCCTGTCTCTAAGGGCACCTATACGATATCAGTTCAATTAATCTCCGTTTTATTGAAATAGGCGTCGAGCCTGCAGTTTGCACGAAGTCAAAAAGTGGCTTGTCACGATTTTTCAAGTTATTATGGATATGATGTTTGAATGTAGCAACATTTCTTATCACTCGTACTGGTTTACAAGGACAAAAAGTTATGACATTTTTGTAAATACAAAGAGCATTATGCAATCCGCTCTGCAACTTGATATCGCCCGAGTATTATAGATATTTCGAAATCCTCTCAAATTAGCGATGGATTTACCATAAATGTCAACTATGTCTAGACAATTTCGATTTTCATGATTCCCCCAAATATATATGATTTGCGTAGATCGCAAACCACCAAAAAGACCCAAGACAGAAATGCGCAAATCAGCTATGCGTGTATATAGAAAACGAGTTTATCGCACCTTGCTAATGGGCTTCCCAAGTATATTGGGTTTTCAGCTGAAGCATTTTAATGATTAAAAGCCAAAAAAAAACAAAAAACGATCGCACTAAGATCAGATGATGTTGCGTTAACAAGTTTATTATTTTTTCTAAATCATCACCAATGAGAGACAATCGATTTGTCTTAAATGTATGGTAAATCCCATAATTGTTGGATGGTGTCGTTTCGATCACATATATTAGGTCACACATGTGTATATGTACTTATAGCTAAAATACATACATACCGCCAGGTATTAGGGTTACCATCAAGCAACAACAAAATTCAAAGACTAGATATACATAGATAACGACATTATGATCAGGAACCGGTTTTGATCGCATTAATACAGTTATTTGTGTATGTATGGTTGATCTTATGTCGGACCGTCTCTTCCGACTATCTTCGAGTTACATATGATTTTTAATCAAGTTTTATTTTTCCCATTATACACGCGATGACATATTCTAATATATGCTCCGAAAATATTTGACAAATCGCGATCGCGATCGTTACACCTTCAATATTATGTATATAGTTTGCTAATTAATTTTTTTTCTTTCTGTTTTTATAATTTTTGAGAACAAAACTATTGAATACAAGACATTATGTGATAACTAAAGTTCAGTAGATAATCAAGTGCCATGCTGATCGTATAGTAAGAAACGCACGATCAAGCCAAATAATTTATTTATTTTTTTGCTTTTATTAATTTTGTTTATAAAAATGTTGCCAACTAATCAACAACAAGTAGTTTTATTTATCACAGTGTTTGTAGTTATTTGTTTATCATGGACCCGTATGGTCAGTGGCCAACTATCATTAGGTAAATACAATCCCATATATTGCCCAGTGATCGCGAATTTTTTTAATTAATCGAGCTTCTTATAATATTTGGATGATAATGATATATGCAAATTTGTTGAAGGTTGTTTTTGTGGCGCGTGCAATATTGGCGGAATTAAACAAAATAATCGCGGAATTTACGCGATCTTAATGATCTAGACTTGTATGTGTATGAGTGTCCAATAGTACTTAAATAATAATTAATGAAGATGCCATTGTCATTTTAATGTCTTAATTTAATGGTTTTGTTCCCATACTTTTATCTATATTTTTCTTCTAAAAAATATTCCCCAGGTGATAGTTGCGTAGTAACAAATACACGAGTGATGGGCGAATGTAAACTCTATATAAATTGTCCAAAAGCCCAGAAAGACCTGCATTTAAATGGAGTTCGACCATTTGTGTGCGGTTTCCTAAACCTGCAACAGATAGTATGCTGTGCAACGACAACACCAACCGACACAGCACAAACCGGTAGTACCGCCGTCACAGATTCATTGCGCGTTCGCAAATGTAAAATGTACGCCCAAAGCGTATACGAAACAATTTTGGCTGCAACATTTTTAGAAGATTCTGTGCCCGTAAACAAATCAAGTGATAAATGTGGTAATGTGGCTGTCCCATTAATTATTGGTGGCTCACCGGCCCAGGCACGTGAATTTCCACATTCAGCGCTGCTCGGATACTTCGATGAAAATGGTAAAATGCAATGGGGTTGCGGTGGCTCATTGATTAGTTCGCGATACGTTTTAACGGCCGGGCACTGTTTGAAATCGCGGCAACAGTGAGTATTGTAAAGAAATATTTTAATTTAATAATTTTTTAATTTTTCACTTGTTTTGTACCTATAGTGGTGAAGTGGCTGTTGTCCGCCTTGGCGAGCTGAACATTAATTCGAATACGGACGATGCGACCCCGATCGATATACGAGTCGAGCTAATAATTCCACATCCAAATTACACGGTTACATCTCGATACAACGATATAGCCCTATTGAAGCTGGCGGAAAAAGTTAAATTATCACCGTACATTCGACCGATATGCTTACCAACTAAATCTATTATTCCACCTAAGGCTCTCGCCACTGGATGGGGTGTTGTTGATTTGTTTGGTAGCATTAGTAACAGACTTTTAAAAGTTCCACTCGAATCATTTACAAATGACGAGTGTAACGATGTTTATGTGTTTTTTAACGATCGTAAATTGAAGAATGGCATAATTAGTACACAAATGTGTGCTGGTTCACGGGAACTGGAACGGGACACGTGCCAAGGTGATTCCGGTGGTCCGTTACAAGTTTATCATCCCGATATATATTGTATGTACATACAAGCGGGTATTACATCGTTTGGTATTGGATGCGGTACGGTTAATATACCGGGCGTTTACACAAAGGTTTATGAATATGCGAATTGGATTGAAAGTGTGATTTGGGCACCGGGTGAAGATGACTAATGTCATCTGGGCAATGGCGCGAAATTTTAATAACTAAAATACTAACTGTAAATAATTAAATAAATGACAGCTTTATCGGAATTAACGAAATATAAGATTAAATGTTGATCGACTCTTTTTCAAAATCGTGTGTTGACGATTAGTTTAATTTTATGAGAAATATATCACCTTGTATTCCCGCATGCACACAAGCCGCAACTGGCCGCGGGACATATAAAACCGCATTGCACTGCATTTATTATACCAGTTCGAGCATGTATAGTTGCAGCACAACCATAATTATTGAAATGAAACTATTATGGTCACAGGTATATCATCACGTCAGGAGGACTCTGTTAACTGCGGTTACTTGACAAATCAGCCTTAAATTCAAAAATGTATTCTAAGCTGATAACGATTTTCCAGAATTCACTAGATGAAAACGAAGTGGAACTTCTTCAGGTGCGGCGGGAATATGATTATATCCTCTGGAAAGATCGACTTTTGAGAAAATTTAGAAACTGCATGTAAGTTCGAATGGGAGGTATCGAGTAGCGATTCTATTTCGTGATCGTTGTCTTTTTTCTTCACCTTATGTATCGTGGACAAGAAACAAAAGATCTTCAGCATATTCTGAATTCCACAATGCGTTGAAATTCGGTTTGTGCAGCTTTGTGACGCACCAAATCGGTAGCTGTTATCGATGATGAAATATTTCGATGTAAGTGTACTACTGACATGTAACGATTGACAGCTGAGTCATTGAATCAATCAGCCTTTCTGCTTGAGATCGACAAGTACATAGCATGAATTTACTCAAAAAATCTCCAAAGATCGCCGATCATTGTCGGCAAGTCGACAAGTTCAATTCAATGTATTGTGGTACCAGTATACACCAGCTGTATGAATCGAGTCGGAATTCTTAATTCAGCTGATCATGTAGCTTACTTCAGCAGTCATGTATAGCATTTCACTTCACCGCGATATATTCGAAACTTTAATAAATTTTAATAAATCCCGGCTTGGCCGCTCTACCTAAGATGCCAAATAATTCCGCTTCGCCCGAAAAATCTCTTTCAGGACACTCAAAAGTAAATTAGCTAACATAACACTGTTAATTGATAACAGTATACAACAACGATTGTTCGAAATTACTAAGATTTTTCTCAATGAGACTGTCGAATGCCAAATAGAAATATTTCCTATTCAGATACCTTGTTGAGGGTCGGTACTTTTTCGGCACAATTTACACCGACCACAAACGTGTCACCATACAATTTAGCCCAAAATTGAACGAAATCCTGCTTCAGACAGTCTCGTCACCTGGATAACATTATAGTCAATTTAAGATGGGTATTCAGCATGTGAATGGTAAAGACAACGTGGTTAACGAAATGGAAAGATTCACTTCAACTACAACACCATAATCAAAGGACAAAAAGCAAACTTGGAACTTCAAAACCACATACTTTCTAATAATAATTTACTTTCTGATTCCAAAAGTCTCTCTACTTCATCTATGAAATTAGAGCTTTTAAAACTATTTGGTCATCTCATTCGGGTATCCGTGCTACTCGTAAATGGATCACCGTTTGCTATTTTTGCCTCAATATAAACTAGAACCGTAACTCATTGGACACTGTTATAATTTATAAAAAATTGTCAAAAATCAAAAGTCTTTCATAACGTCATACGAAAACGCCTCTTTGACAGTACGATATTCTACCAGGTCGAATCGAACCTATTCATTTAGATATCGTAGATACAATTTAAAATGGTTATAATGGCAACACTGCGTATTATTTTTTGTGCTCAGTGGGTTATGTTATTTAATCATGGAAAGATACACGCTTCAACTCTTTTGTGAATACTGTGAGAAATTTAAGATGAATTCAAGGACGACATTAAAGTGAATTTTCTTTACACGTTGCAAGAGTACCAGTACGACAAAGAAATGCACGCACACAAGAGAATATTGATTTGGTAGCAGCAAGCGTAAGAGAAAACCTAAATTTATCGGTTCCACGTCGTTCTCAACAATTAAATTTCTCAAACAACAACATGGTGAATTTTAAGAAAAGATTTCGGTTTACATCCTTACAAAATTCAACTGGTTCCAGTACTGAAGCCATTAAGATACCATAAACTTCGTTTATTCTGGTTTTGCTCTTGAACAACTTGAAAATGATGAACATTCTTATGGAACAATTTTATTCAGTGACGAAACTCATTTTTGGTTAGATGGTTATGTAAACAAACAGAATTGCAGAATTTGGAGTGATGAAAATCCACACGAAACTGTTCAGTCACCATTACATCCAGATAAAGCCACTGTGTGGTTTGCAATTCATGCTATGGTGGAGTGATTGGTCCATATTTTTTTGAAGAAAATGGTCGAAGAGTAACAGTCAATGGAGAACGTTACAGAACAATGTAAAATTATTATTTTTTTCTTAAGATATGTGGTTTCCAGAAGACGGTGCCACACAGCCACCTTAACAATTGATTTATTGAACAACACCTTGTGATTTCTTTCTTTGGAGATATGTTAAGTCACAAGTTTATGCTGATAATCCAACAACAATTGAGCAATTAAAATTCAACATAGAACGTGCTATTGATGAAATACAGCCAAATTTATGTGAAAACATGATGATAAATTGGACTCACAGATAGGAGTACGTACGGCGAAGTCATGTGGTCATTTGAATAATGTTATTTTCCATACATAATGGCATAATGTAACCTTTCAAATAAAAAAAAATGTAAGCTGCAACCATTGTCACTACATTCAAAACTATATACGTGGCACGATTCGGTGTTACACTTTACATCACAATTAATAAAGGAACGCAATTTGAGTTAAACAATTTCTCGCATCGACAGCTCAAAGCTGCTCTAAGAACCAGAGAAAATTCGATTCATTGGAGCTCGATAATCTCAATGGTTTTACTTGGAATCCGAAGAACAGTGAAAGAAAATCAACTCGGTGAGGTCTTTATGGAAAATCCTCTTTCACCCATATACCAACCAGCGGCACAGTCGTAGATCAACTTAGCACCACCATGCAAAATGTTACGCTCACGAAACAAAACGATATTTTTGTCAGACTGATTTAAAGCATACTATAGAAAAGTCATGTACCACCCAAGTATCTCGATTCACCAAAATTCGAAACTGCTTGTTCAGTGCAAACAGCAGAATCATTGATTAGAAAACAATTGAACTGGTTTTTTTTCAAAACTTGCTGCTTGGCAAGATTATTTGAATGCTGGATTTAGTTGTCAATATTGCCAAAATGTATTTCTCTCGAAATTAATTTTTTAAATGATACGGTTACCTTACAAGGTCGATCTTACCAATGCAAAGCGTGTTATAGAGCAATAAAAGAACTTGTTTTTAATTTTTGGTAAACAGATTTTATGTGCGACTATATATAGTCTGTCCAAATGTGGGAGAGATTTAAGTGAATTTTTATTCAACTGAATCCAGAAAGTTTTAATTTCTTTGGTCCCAACCATATTTTCGGGAAGAATAAATTGTTCCAAAGAAGAAACATTTTTTCCAATCGCGATCGACCCCACTCACGATCGCTATACAAATTTAAAATATCTGAGAGCGATCGTAACAAATCACATTGTTTGTCTGTTTGTGCAATAGGTGCAACGATCGACAAATTAACTATAACGACCAAAAATATAGAAATGTGCAAATCGGATATATAGAAAACGTGTTTACCGCACCCGAATAATGGTCGACTGTAGCATTTCAACAATTAAAAAAAAATACGATCGCACGAAGATCAAGGCGCTAATTCATAGTTCATAATGTGCAGATGAGGCGTGAACAAATTTTTTTTATTTTTATTTATCTGAATCATCAGTGTTGAATGCTAATCGGTTGTCTTTTTTTAAATATACGGTAATTCCCATAATTGCTATATGTCGTCGTCTTGATCAAATATTAACACAGTTTGTATGTGTATGTATATTTACATATATAGATATACCTCCAGGTTATAGGGTTATCAACCATTTTCGACAAATAAAACGATAATACACGTTACACTAAAAGCCTTGTTTAACATTAAACGATCGTCAATGTGTACATTTTGAAACAACAACAAACGGCTAAAGAAACAACATTATGATAAGCGCAACAGGTTTCGATCCCATTAATACAGTTATTTATGTATGTATGTACGTTGTTGATCTTATGTCGAACAGTCTTTGCCGACTATCTTCGATTTATAAAAATGTAATTTTTATTCAAGTTTTATTTTTTTCCAATGCACATAAGGTGATACGTTTACATGATCCGAAAATTATTGATAAATACGATCGCGATCGTTACACCCTGTATGGTTTGCTAATTGATTTTTTTTTTCTAGTTTTTATTAGTTTTGAGAACAAGAATATTGAATACAAGACGTTATGTGATAACTAAAGTTCAGTAGATAATCAAGTGCCATGCTGATCGTACAGTAAGAAACGCACGATCAAACCGAATATATTTTTTTGTTTGTTTGTTTTGTTTATTTTTTTTTTATTTTTGTAAAAATGTTGTCAATTAATCAACAACAAGTAGTTTTATTTATCACAGTGTTTGTAGTTATTTGTTTATCATGGACTCGAATGGTCAGTGGCCAACTGTTATTAGGTAAATACAAAAAACCCTTATATTGCCCGTACTGATCGCGAATTTTTTTTAATTAATCGAACTTCTTAATACATATTTGGTTGATTTGGATGTATGCAAATTTTTTCAAGGTTGCTGTTGTGGCGTGTGCGATATTGACAGAATAAACTAAAATAAATAAATAAACGCGGAATTTACGTGATGTTGATGATTTGTCGATTTTTGTGTGTGTATACCCCGCATAGTGTACTTAAATAACAATTAATGATGTTGTTGTAGTTGTTTTAATGCGTGCGATTTCGGTTTCATTTGGAATTCCCAAACGACCGTCAATTATACACTGTAAAATTTCCTAGAGTATGACAGCATATGACCACTTGAGCTGGAAAGTTCTAACACTATTTTATTGGCTTTCAAGTTACTAGAGACCGCGACCAGCAACTATTATATCAACAATAGTGTCTTTAAGAAAAAATATTAAATTACATCTTTCTTTCATCCAAAATTGTTCGCAGGTGATAATTGCGTAGTAACAAATACACGAGTGACGGGCCAATGTAAATTGCTTATAAATTGTCCAAAAGCTTTGAATGACGTGCGCGTTAATGGAATTCGACCAACAGTGTGCGGCTACCAAAACCTGCAACAGATAGTGTGCTGTGCAACGACAACACCGACCGACAAAGCACAAACCACAACTACCGCCGCCACTGATTCATTGCGTGTTCGTAAATGTAAGACATACGCACAAAGCGTATACGAAACAATTTCGGTTATGACATTTGCCGAAGATTCAGTGTCCGTAAACAAATCAAGCGATAAATGTGGTTATGTGGCTGTTCCATTAATTATTGGTGGTTCACCGGCGCAGGCACGTGAATTTCCACATTCAGCGCTACTCGGATACTTCGATGGAAATCGTGTTGTGCAATGGGGTTGCGGTGGTTCATTGGTTAGTTCGCGATACGTTTTAACCGCTGGACACTGTCTGAACTCGCGAGAACAGTGAGTATTGTAAAGAAATATTTTTTTTTTAAATAATTTTACATTTGTTTTGTATATCTATAGTGGTGAAGTGGCTGTGGTTCGCCTTGGGGAGCTGAACATTAATTCGAATACGGACGATGCGACCCCGATCGATATACGGGTCGAGCTAATAATTCCACATCCAAATTACACGGCTTCCTCGCGATACAACGACATTGCCCTATTGAAGCTGGGACAGAAAGCAATATTATCACCGTACATTCGACCGGTATGCCTACCAACTAAGGCTACTATTCCACCTAAGGCTATCGCCACCGGATGGGGTGTTGTTGATTGGCTTGGTAGCAGTAGTAATACGCTTTTAAAAGTTGCTCTCGAATCGTTTTCGAATGACGAATGCAACGACATTTATCAGTATAGTGTCGATCGTAAATTGAAAAATGGCATAATCAGTACACAAATGTGTGCTGGATCACGAGAACTGGTACGGGACACGTGCCAAGGTGATTCCGGTGGTCCGTTACAAGTTTATCATCCCGATATTTATTGTATGTACATACAATCGGGTATTACATCGTTTGGTATTGGATGCGGAACAGTTAATGTACCAGGAGTTTACACAAAGGTTTATGATTATGCAAATTGGATTGAAAGTGTGATTTGGGCACCGGGTGAAGATGAGTAATTTCATCGTGACGAGGGCGTACAATTTTTATAAGTAAAATAGATATTTTATGTAATTTATAATATATGACGTTGGCATAATAAATAATTAAATAAATCCGACAGCTTTGTCGTGCTTAATCAAATTTGATTAAATGCAATAGATAAAACGTTTGGTTGGCCCACATTTAATCAAATTCTGGTGGTAGCGTGATACACGCACGATATACCTTTCCTGTATAACTATTGACCTTGTCGCTTAAAATTTAGTTTACTTAGGTGCCGGTTACCAAGCTGTAAATGAAATAAATAAAATAATGGATGGACCATCACAAGGGCCTGCCAATTTTCCATTAATGCGGCTTATCGTATGGTAAAATCTAGGGGAAGGTAAAAAAACAACTTGGTAGTCTACGAGATTGGAAATTTACCGGAATTCTTGTCATTTATAGGACCAGCCTTTAATAAAGTCAAAAGCAATAGAGAACCTCAAGACTGGGATTTATATAAGCAGGAACTAAAAATTTACAATTAAATTAAATTGTTTGAAATGTTGTTAAACTGGACGGACATCGTCAGGAAGATATATCCAATGAGCGCAAACATATTTAAATCAACTTGTTTAAGTCAATCCTGACCCCTGGGTCACCTATACCTCGATCATTCTTTCTGTTAATGCATTGGAAACATTTGTTAGGTGTATATATTCGATCAAAGAGAAAACCCAGTAACTGCAACACTAATTCAAATATGCGTACTGTAAAGGAAAATATGTGAACTCAGCTCTAAACGCCCTAGTACGCTTCATTGAAAAATCAGTAATCGCAAGAGTTCTGTGTGGTAGCGTTATTAGATATCAAAGAAGGATTGCCATTCCTGGCGATTATTATCTCTTAGCTGGGAAAATCCACCATTAGAAGGCGGGTATTTCAAAGAGGCGCTCCACCCCATCTTGGTTGGAACATAGTGATCAATAGATTACTTTTACAGGTGGAGAGAGAGAGAGGGCTATAGGAATATATATATGAGAAGATGTGGAAGCCAGCTTTTGACAAGGTCGTCGACATTTCTTTGAGAACATGCGAATAGTATGAGTCTGGAGAGATTGTAGGCACATTGTATACTTGGATGTTTCCAATAGAGATGAAAGAGGGATAAAATCCTTGGGGTTCACAATGGACCGTTACCAGTTTAAGTGTGGCGCAGCAGTCTCTCTAACCTAACTTACTAAAGATTTCAATTACATCGAGGTAATTTCCTGCTTATAGAAATGCAGTCCATTATGCTCAGTTCTATTTGTATTGTATGGAGAATTCGCGTAATTAGCAACATTTGTTGGTCGTTCTACCCGGAAATAATGTGAATAACATTCCTCAATTGATTGAAAGGCTCAGTAGGGGGTATATTTGCAGTAATACAGTGGAAAGAAATCATGGTGTAGTGACCGCAATTTAAAGTGGAACGTTGCGGTTACAAAGTACTACTTGAATCACACATAAGAAGTAAATTCAAGTGAAGCCTGCAAGTATTGGTTTAACAGTCGCTATTTTGTGGTGGTGCGATGATGGTTGTGGTTTTTCGAAAAATGTTCAAGCAAAATGCGTTATAATGAATCGCCGGTTGAACTGCAATTTCTGGTTGAGAATTTGTTTCATCCCCATCGGACACATAATGTGCTCAACATATTGAGACATTTTTGTCACGATGAAATTGGTATCTGCACATCGGGACATGGTGTCTGATGATTGACTTAAGTAGAGCAGCTATATACCAGCTAGTTCGACAATAGTGCATATTAACTAATTTTTGTTGCCAGCAGAAAGTCGATTATTGGCTGTATATATGGAGTTTGTATTTTGATAACGGCATCGTTGGATTATTTTCAATTAATTCGTACTTAAAACTTTTGGTATAGATACCCGATTCGATGTCACGATCGGGTAAATAAATTGGGCCTTTTATTTTTGTTACATTTCATTTTCCGGGCTAATTTAATCAAGACAATCTCGTGGTATATATCCATGATGCACAATACAACATTCAAAGGCACCACTACGCGGGAATTAAAAATGTTTTCAATGTTAAAAAAGCTTTCTATATACACGAACTTACTTTGCAGTGATTTCGGTATCGGAGATTGGTCCTATGTTGATGCCCTAGTGTACAGATTTAAGAATACAAACGAGTATAATACTGTCAAAAAATTTGATTGATGCAAAGTCAAAATTACAATTGAACTGATAGGTTCCTTATGACGTCCATTCTTATTTATATTAATCGAGATTAAAATTGAAATGCGAATTGGAAAATTGGAAATTTTATTTACACATCCTACATAAATTGATAAGCGTGTTTATTAACAAAATTGTAAAATGCTGAACTCGGTAATTTACAGAATTTTTCATTCAACCTTATCAATTGAAAGTCTATACCCAAAATGCGTAAGTAAAGTAAAGTCATACATGCGCGGCTTATCATATTTAAATGGATGAGCCCACCATAAATAATAATACAACAATATAAAATTCATCGATACCAGTCACAAAGTAAATTTACTACGACGAAGGTCAATTGTATATAGACGTGGTACAAGTATACAGATTGCTAGAAGAAATTATTTCTTATCACATAAATTATAAATCTGGAATTTTTATTTACACGTAAGACGTAATGTATATGATAATCAATTTCCATTCGCGAATAAACATATAAATAGGATTGCATTTCTCTAGGAAGGCATCAGTTCAAATTGTGAATATTAAAACTATCGCACAACCACATTACGAGTATGTTTCAGTCAACATGTTTGATAGTACTACACTCGCTGGTACTCTTAAAATTAAGCACTGGGGCGCCATCAACATTGGACCAAACGTCGATACCGAAATCACTTCAAAGTAAGTTCTCGTGTATAGAACCGTTTAGTCTGTTATTTTTCAATGGATTTCTCGTTTAATTTAAGAATGTCAAGAATATAGTGCCCTTGTGAGTAGCGGTTCATCACCATCATGTGAAAGTGCAGATTTACCTTACACAGCTATATTGGGCTATTCATCTGAGCATAAAACGGGATTTATCTGGGAATGTCCAGCGACACTGGTCAGTTCCCGATATATATTGAGCCCGGCTGAGTGTTTGCGTACCGCAGAATGGTAACTTTATACATTATTACCATAAAAGTAAATAATAATAAATCTTTTAATTCACGCAGTGGTAACAAACCGATGAAAGCTAGACTTGGAGCATTAAATATCACCAGAACGTCAGAAATCACTTCAGATGATTACGACATTGAAAGTTTAATTAGACATCCCAAATATGAACCACCAAGTCTCTATCATAATATTGGCTTAGTTAAATTAGCCAAAAAAGTGGAATTCAACAGAAATAGAAGGCCCATTTGTTTACCCGATCGTGACATCGAATCGAGTGCCTACCAAAAATTTTTCTACGAATCAATTGAAAATAATCCAACGAAGAAATTAATAAAATACGAAGTTCAGGCTGTTTCACAGGAGCAATGTAATGAAATGTATAATCCGTATACAGCCAATAATCGACTTCCTGCTGGCATCACAGATGATTTAATATGCACGATTGCTGAACCAAATGGTGCAGAATGTAAGCCGTATCTCGGAGCTCCACTTAAAATTGCCCATTCTCAGGTACCATGTTCCGATGTACAGTTAGGATTTTCAACGTTTAGCATCACATGCAGGGCTGATATACCGTATGTCTCCACAAAAATTTATCAATACATTTCCTGGGTCGAGAATATTATTTGGGCGGATGGGGAGGATGTGTAGTCCTACCGGCCATACCAATAAAAAAAAAAATTATTTTTAAACTAACCACGAAAACGTTTTTTTTTATTTTAATTTCACTTGTCTTTATATGGCGGTTAAACCGGTCACCTGCGTTTATGCTGCGCAATTAACATTCGTTTGTGTTTTAAGGATTCGGATAATCCAAAATGTTTTCATCTATACTGATAGTTCAGTATAGGCTTTATGTATTCAGTATAGGCTTTATGTATATAAAGCAGTAGAAGAAAATTTCAATCTTAAAAACTAATTTCAATAGAAATACGTCATCCCGTTTTGATTCTTGATCCACAGCGATATCTCATAATTGATGTTCTTAATATTCTTGCAAACAAGAAATTCGATTCTTTGGATATTGCTTGTCGTTTCGATGACTTTTGCCACTTTATAAATACCAAATTTGTATCTCAAGTTCCTGTCAAACACCATCGAAATGCTCGAGGTGATTTCTGGCAGCAAGAAGAACGTTAGCAAAATTCAATTAAACTCGATTGGTCTCTGGCGCCGCCTTACTCACCCTTCAAAAACATCAAGCTAAAGAGCTTTATCACTAAAACTTACACATGATCCCAGTATTCTTTCCGTTGTATAGGCCATCAAACGTTTAAACAATTAATGCCGTAAGGAAGGTGATGCTGCAAATCTACATTGTACACCGATCAGAATTCGGTCAAAGTCTTGCCTTCGCATAAAAGCTACAAAAAACCAACGATCCTCATGGGAAGCAACACAAATCGGACAAATAACTACCGATATCCGATACGTAAAAAAATGAAAACGCCCGTTTGTCACTCCGTAACCAATTCTGTCAGACAATTCACGACATCTCATATACTGAATTTTTTTAAGAATTTAAAGAACTTGATTAATTTTAAAAATTTCAAGAATTTTAAGAATTTCAAAATTTTGAAGAATTAGTAGAATTTGAAGAATTTAAAAAATTTGTAAAATTTGATGAATTTAAAATTCATTGGTATTTCCAAATTCTTTAAATTCTTCAAGTTCCTCAAACTCTTAAAAAAATTCAGGATATGACATGTCGTGAATTACCTGCCTGCCTGCCTGCCAGAATTGGTTAAGGAATTATTTTGATTTAAGAATTTTAAAGTTTTGATGTGAAGAATTGTAAGAGTTTTATGTTTAAAGAATTTTTAGAAAATTATGAATTTTGAGAATTTTAAGAATTTTAAGTTTTAGGAATTATAAGAATTTAAAGAATTTTTCGAATTATAAGTATTTTCAAAGTTAAAGGAATTTAAAATAATTTTAAAATGTAAATAATATTATAACATTTATGAATATTTTTTTAATTTGAAAGAATTTGAAAAATTTTAAGAATTCGACGAAATTGATGTGAAGGATTATTATTTGAAACGATTTGAAGAATTTGATAAAATTGAGTATTTAAATAATTTTAAGAATATTAATAGTTTAAAGTATTTTAAAAAAGATAAAAATTTATTTATTTGAAGAATTTAAGAGATTTGAAGATTATTAACAAATTGATTAAGGGAAAAATTAGGGGTTTGTTTTTATTTCGCAATTACCAAAAAAAACAACAGCAATGAAAAATAAAAACAACGCTCTAATTTTTTTTAGAGAGAAATTACTTAATCAGAGGTTGGTATCAACAGAATGGTTGTTTGGTTTATTGTTTTGTGATGCTCATTGACTGCGTTTTGAAAAAAGATCATTGTGGCCGATATACAAGGCCATTTGTGCTTGATGGAGAAAAAGTATTCTCACGAGAATATCCACATTACGCACTGAACTGGTAGTGAAATTGTGTGGGGTTATAGTGGATCATACTTTAGTTGCCGATATATACTAACTTGTGTCAGTGTGGATATGAACTGTTTATTTCACAACAAATATGTCACGGCTTATCGAATCGAAGAAAAAGATACGTGCAATGGCGATTGAGGTGGTTCACTACAAACCCACCATCCAATTTATGCACGATAGAATTTCAGTGAAACATAATTTTTATTTACAACCGATTTTAAGTGGAAAGCTATAAAATTAATTTAATTTGTGATAAGGAATTATTATTCTTTATTTATGCTAATTGATAACCTCTTTAACATTCTGTGCGTTAAAAACAGTATAGTGGGAATCTCCAGTCGGAATTTTAATTTATTTTATAAATAAATTTGTTTATTTTGATTTCGCTCATATTTCGTATATGTGTACGTATAGTCCTGTCATATTGGAGCAGAGTTTATTTAGCTCTCAGACCTTTCATTTAACCACCAAATTGTTTTTAAGAATATCAATCCATCAACATCAAGCAACTTATTCCTTCTATTCAGGCAATAGGTCACAGTAGAGTTAATTCTGATTTTTATATAAGACTGATAGATAATTTTAACACCTATAAGTATATATGAATTAATTTCGAAAGTTAATTTGTAAATTTTGCTAAATCCAAATGGTGAGATTTAAAGCCAGTAAATAATTATGAAGAGTACAGCATATAGCCAATCTTTGGTTTGTTTACTTGTATGACTCTGATGAATGAATGATTATAAAGTAAAAGAAGCTTATAAATTCAGTTAACAAAAATTGCCCATCAATTCTACAGGACTTTCGGTTACTTCATCCAGATTATCATTGCAATTTTAATACATATACATTTGCAATTAAAACATCGTAAATTTGAGTCGAATTAATTACGTCATCATCATTATTGCTTAATCATGTCAAATTAATTCAGAGTATTTAAAAATAACAACAACAAAAATCAAATATCCCTAGTCTTTGCAAATGGCTCTCCAATAAAATAAAAATGCATTCGGAATATACGTTGATAAAATTCTGCAAAATAAAATAATCGCAACAAATTTTCTAGTGCTACCAGACCAAAATGTTAAAGAGACTCTTGCCATCTAAAATTTGTCACTTCTTACAAACGTGCTCTTATCCAAAAAATTCTTCCGAATCTTTAAATTCTTAAATTTGTTAATACTTCTATACATTTCAGACATTCTTTAAGTTAAAATACTTAAAAATTACAAAGTTTTTAAAATTATTAAATCTTTTAAAAATCAAATTTATTAGTTCATAAATATCTAGAAATTATTAATTTTTAAAATTATGTATAGTTATAAAAATAATTTTCTTAAAAATAAGAATTAATCAAAATTTCTAAAATTCGGTAAATACCTAAATTTTCTTTTTAAACTGTAAAACTCCAATAATAAAAAAATAAAAATTTGAAACGTTTAATTCAATACTTCGGAAAAACCAAATATTGAATATTCATTTTGACAACAGAATAAAATTAATTCTGAAATATTGATTTTCTTAAATCGTTAAATTTAAAAATACTTAAAAATTGGAATTTCTTCAAAATTATAGATTTATTTTGTTAAAAAAGATTTAGTTCGTAAAATTTCTGGTGTCCCTTAAAATTCTTATAATTCATGAATCTAATAATTTATGGAATTTTAAAAACTCAAATCTGAAATATATTTACAAATACATATTTTTGTGTACGAGTATTTATATTTTTGAATTATAAGATTTCATAATTTTTCTGAAAATCTAGATTTTTTAATATTAAAATTCCTAAAATTTCCAAAATTCTTAGAATTATTAAAATTGTTAAAAAATTATAATTATTTAGAATGATGGAATTTTTAAAATTGTTAAAATTCCCTAAATTTTTCAATTTCATAAGATTTATTTTGTTCAAAGTTTCATAAAAAATTTCAAATTCTTAAACAAATTTTTTGAAAACCATAAAAATTTAATTAAAAAATATTTCTTACTGTCTGCTGCCATCATACATATATTTGTATCTGTATTCTTAAGTCTTTTTTACAGATTTTAAAATTAATAAAATTCGCAAATATCTTAAAATTTTTGAAACTAATGAAATCATTTATTCTTAAAATTCTTAGATTTTCTAATCTTTTTTAAAATTCCCAAAAATTATTACAAATTTTAATAATAAAATTCATATACTCCTTAACATTTTTTAAATTCTTGAAATTCTTAGAATTCCTAAAATTCTAAAAATTCCTAAAATTCTTAAAATTCTTAAAATTCTTCAATTTGTTTAAATTCAAATCAAATTCTTCAAATTTTATTAATTTAAATTCTCAAAACATAATATTCTTAGAGTGTCAAATTATTAAAATTCTTAAAATTCTTCAAATTCCTTAAATTCTTCAAATAATAAAATATTTAATATTTTTAAAATTCTTTAAATTAATAATATTCTTAAAATTATTTAAATTCTCAAAATTTTTTCAAATTCTTCAAATAGTTTCAAATTATAATTCATCACATCAATTTCGTCGAATTCTTCAAATTCTTCAAATTCTTTCAAATCTTTAATATTCTTAAATGTCATTAAATTCTTTACATTTTAAAATTAGTAAAATTCCTTAAACTTTGAAAATACGATAAATTCTTAACTTTAACTTAAAATCCTTAAAATTTTTAAAATAAAATTCTTAAAATACTTCACATCAAAATTTTCAAATTTTTAAACTCTTCAAATTCTACAAATTCTTCAAAATTTTAAAAATCTTCAAATTCTATCAATTCAAATCAAATTCTTCAATTCTCATAAATAATAAAATTCGTAAAAAATATTAAATTTTTAAAATTCTTTAAATAATAAAATTCTTAATATTTTTAAAATTATTAAAATTCTCAAAACTCTAAGTTCTACAAATTCTTAGAGTTTCAAATTATTTATTTAATTAATTTACGATCTGAATGTCTATAGATTTATGCTTTTAGGTTAATGCTTGAAATAATTATGAAGAGTAAAATAAATTATTTAAAAAATTAGGGCGTTTTTTACACCAACAAATGATTTTTAATTAATTGTAATAAGTCTTGAAAATATCAGCGATGTCGGTTAATATAATTTAAAAATTGTCGAAAACACTTTAAAATTAGAGCTTACAATATTGAAGTCGCCGGAATCGACATCTGCATCATACTGATGATTGAGTCGACAAAAATAATAACTTCTCAGTCAGTTAGACATAGAAGGACGGTCTATTTCACGTTTAACCCAGAAAAACATCTAATAAGGGCAAACTGTATCTCTTATACAACGAAGTCACTTTTCCATACATTTAGGAGACCAGAAATAATAAAATTCGCCTGGAAGTGTTTGTTTACATTCCTTTAACATTAGAACCTCCACCCTATGACCCTACTATATATTTAGTTCAAACTTATCTATATATATACGAAACGGGAAATAAACAATTTATTCCATCTGGAATTTCCCAATTTACTATCTTATGCGCACGCAAAATGTCAATTGGGGTTATCGCATTTTATATTAATTGTGAGTTTGCCGCACTTTAAACTAAATTTAAATCATAAATTTCAATTTACTGTAAGTTACCAAATTTTGTGGGAATCGTAATCAGTAGCTTATTCAAAATTTCATACAATGATTATACAAGAAGTTTGGTTGGACCACAAGTCTCGCCAACAATACCGCACAATTGGCAAGTGGCACAAAAAATTATAATTTAAATTTTAACTAAATCTATATATCACAAATAGTTTTATTCAATACAACGAGTATACAAAATCACCCGCTTAAAAATCTTCGCCTGGTGCCCAAATCACGCTCTCAATCCAATCTGCATACGCAAAAACTCGGGTATAAATCGCTGGAAAATTCACTATTCCACATGAATTACTAAACGAGGTCACACCCAATTGTATACTACTGCACGTCACATTTGGATGATGGATTAGTAGGGGACCACCCGAGTCACCGCTGCACGTGTCTTTTTCTTCGGTTCGATGGCCTGCACATATTTGCGTGGCCACAACACCATTTCGAAATGCTCGTGAAATAAACGGTTCGTACACCTTTTTACAAATGTCGTCGGCGAATGGATGAAGTTTTACTTTAAGCAATGCATCGCTTGGCTGACCCGAATCGGTTGTATATCCCCAACCGGTGGCTATATACTCGCTTGGTTCGAGATCAGTGGTTGGTAAACAAATTGGTCGAATATATGGTGACAGTTCAACTTGCGCCGATAACTTCAGTAATGCAATATCGTTATATTTTCGCAGGGCTGTGTATTCCGGGTGCCGAATAAATTGTTCGACCTCAAAATCTTGTGGCGTAGCATCATCCGTGCTTGAAGTGTAATTCAGATCGCCTAGACGAACCTTAACAATTGGACCACTAAAATTTAATGAATTTCCCATTAGTTAACTCATATAAATAAATAATCAGACTATCTTACAATTTGGTGCTGTTTAGGCAATGACCTGCGGTTAATACATATCGGGAACTAACTAGTGATCCACCGCACCCCCATGTTATTTCACTACCATCTTGGAAACCGATCAACGCTGAATGTGGATATTCACGCGGCAATGCGTTTACACCGCCGAGCAAAAAGGGTGCTGAATTTCGTCCGCAACGGTCTTTTTTCTGCACCAGCGGTTGGCTACCCGGCCGAAATGCCGGAATTGTAACGGTCGTGTAAACAAATTCCGAATACGCTTGACATTCTACATACACCAAAAAAAAAAAATTGTTAAATTATGTCTAAGAGAAGGCTGGTGTGAACACCGATTATAACATACTTTCAACGCGTTGCGAGGTAGCCTCTAATTGTCCGGTACACCAAACGAAACATAAACTAATAATAGTTGCAGCGATATGATATAGTTTCGACATGATGTGTATTTTATTTATTCTGCACCACACACGGCTTATTGTATATATATATACGCAGGTAAAAATGTAAACTGAATTAAATGTGGACTGCGTACAACATATTTATACAAAAGCAAATCTAAAACAAAACTTGGAAGTGATAATTTATTTTATTACCACAGTCTTACTTCCAATGAATATTATTCACAAAAAATTATGCAGGCGTCAAAAACTGGGTAAGAAATGACAACGACGGTTTATACTTTTGATGACTAATGACGTTTTCCAACTAAGATATTGTATTGCGTACATAAAAATTCAAAGTGTGCGGTGTCGTAAGCAAGCATGTAAAACTAAGCGTAATCGTTACGATCGCCTTACTGATGTGTTGATCGTTTACCAACTATCAAATCGGGTATTGAACTTTCGCACGATTTTAATAACTCCAATTATATTTGCGAGCGCCGCACCCCTAATTATGTTAAATTATGCGATCGCAGGAAACGTAATACTAGCCGTTTCATCATGATTAAAGGCGTTGATCATGATGATGATCAACAGAGATGTATGAATGAATATGCGGGATAGTCATGTAGTTTAACACCAAATTAGTGCATTTCTGCTAAATAGTCTATCAAACGCTCTTGACGCGTCTTTACCAGAAAATTAGTCTTCTTCAGCTAAACTTTATAAGCGGATAAAGCCACAATTTGCTCATCATTACACCTTAATGTACAATATTTTTGGCCGTGTCTTTATAATTCACAAAAAGATGAAATGGAATTCCTAGATGCAGTGTCTGATACAGTGTTCATAAGTACGCCAATCCAGTCCATCTATTTTCACTGAAATTCGGGAGGGTATATGCACATCCAATACGAAACAAGGCCAAAAAATGAATTGTAATTCATTTAATTACTTGCTTAGTAAAATGTGCAATTTCAGAAAAGCATTCATTCAACCAACAACTCCTAAAATCTTGCATTTCGGAAAAATCTACTTAGCTTTAGAAGCTCATGCCAGATTTAGAGGTAAAATTTATATTTTGCTTATAAGTAGATTATCGCTGGTAGGGTTAGCAGGAAAGAAAGCTCACTGACTTCTATCTGAAAAGATCTGTTTGAAACGATCGTTAATGCTCTGGTCAGAGAGTGCAGCGCTTCGTTCTTCCTCAATGTTTCGATTTGTTCTTCCAACTCCAGATGCGAGCTTAACTGTTTAAATTGTTGGCACCATATGAGACAGATAAGTGGATTTGCGGAACGTGTTGTCGATCTTGTTGTATAATAGTGATATGTCACAAAAAAATTGTGTCGGCTGAAAAGCTTGACAATGGTTTATGTCTTCCTTTGTTAATAATCTGAAGTGCTTCCGTTGATTGTCCACAGCCAAATATTCAGTTGAAGTAATGACTGTGTGTTACTGTGAATGATGTCTGGAACGTATTTTCTAACTTTGATAAATTTGAATGAGATCATGAATATTGTGACCGATCGATGCTGGTACTAATTTGTTGTTGGCTTAATTGCAACTCTCCTTCGAACTGAGTTGACGAAAGTATAGATGGATGTCATGATGAGCATAATAAACTGCGCCAAGTAAACCTTGGTGAGAGTTATAGGTTCTTTAACTTTAAGATCAATTCAAGCATGCATATATTAGAATTGAGCGGATCCGATCCACGAATACTCGATATTTTTGTAATTGCTGCATTTCCTGTCGAGTCTCCAAGATCACGCTTTATCCGTTGTCGTTCTTTATTACTTTCCAATAGTAGTTCATTATCTGCGATCACAAGTTGTTGTACATTTTAGTTGTCGCAACATGTCCTTGCATTTTAAATTGGCCAGCTCTTTGCAAGCTGTCTGAAGCTCAGCGTGGGCTGTTTTACAATTCTCAGTCCTCCCAAATCATCTTATAATGAATTACAATTATCCATTTCTAATGGTCAAATTCTCAAATGGTTAATCGTTAATATTTGCTTGTATAATTTACTGTTGGCGGGCTTGTCAATATTTTCCTTCCCAAAAGTTCTTTTTTAATCGGCAATTTACATAACCAAACAATGGGTCTCTTATGGTGAAAACAACAACCCGAGTGTATTTAAATGATATCATACGATGACCGGTCCAAACTCACTGCTATTATTCTCCGATGGTGAATGCCTAAATTCATCGTTATGGCCGGCATCGGAAGAGTGTTTCGGCAAGTATGGAAAAATATCAAGATTATCGTGATTATCAACAAGGACAAGTGACTCAGCTAAGTCAAAAAGCGTATACCGATTGAATAGAGTTATGCACGAAACAACAGCTGACAGCTTCTTAGCAGTAACAGCCTTAATACAACCACTGGCATACAAAGGCGAAAAATTTAGCATGGATGAGTAATGAAGAGAAAATGTTCAAGGCCGTTTCTCAATTATTACGGGAATGGAGAATAAATGTTCCTTAATCATTGAAGATGATGAGTCGATCGCCGTAGCTAAATGAGTGATCTGATAAGTTTGTGTTGTGATAAAGTTCATTCCGCAATTCTCAGCTGAAACTAATCTCCACGCACCTAGTCAAGTTGTATCGCTTTTACCAACCGCTATCTTTCAATTGCATAATCCGACTAATTAATTCGTGCCTGCTCGGGTTCTTTTAGATTCCGGTTAAACATCAACTCTAATATCAGAATCATCTGTTCTATGTATGGGACTAAAACTTCAACATCAATTTAACATAAATAGGAGTTTTATCTTCCACATCACGCAATCTATGGAAAAAGTCAAGCACTACAATCAAGCCAAAGGTAGTGTTTGATGGATCGACAAAATATGACGAGTTAGAAATGGAGACCAAAGTTCAAAGAAATCTGTTATTTATATTGGTTCGTTTCAGGAAATTTACATCAAACTGCCGATAAATATGCCACAGTATTTCGTCTATAGAGCGTCAAATATAATCAAACGTGAGTTTTATGCTGATAATCTGCTCTCAAGCGCAGATTCTCTGTAGATCTTTAAAAATTATGAAACATAAATGGCCTACACATTACTAATAACATGGACTCCCTTTGGGGGCTAGCTGTCGCCCACCGGAATAGCAATCAAAATTAACTATACGGTCTGACATGTTACCTGCCGACATTGGGAACAGTGCACAATTCTCCGGGATAACCTGCACTATTTATCCAACATTAGAATTCCACGAGTTTTCACTATATCTTCAAAAGTTGACAAGCTATAGGCAACCGATTCAATGATCGTGTTGTACTGGCTATTTCTATACGATGGAAAACATTTATCACAAACCAAAATTTGCTATCATAGAAGAGTTACCTTGAAGTAAATGGATGTATGTACCGACTAAATTTAATCCAATTTCTTATATGGAGGGTTGGTCCAAAAGTTTCATTTATATAGCGAATGACGTTTGGGCATGAAATAGTAGAACTAAAGGCACAGCAACAGCTACCGGTAAAAAATTTACCATCAATCTGAATCAATCAGATACGTCCATTTCAACTGCGGCATCGACTTAAGATCTTAGTTACTCACAGAAAGGGTCGTGGTTCAACTACAACGAAGACTAACATAGCTGTTTTTGTGGGTCTCGCTTTAAAAACACTGCATTTGGAAATCATTAGTTTACTGATACCGCAGATGCATTCATTGCCGCTTTGCGAAAGTATATAGCGAAAAATAAATGAATGATATGACGTACGCATACGCTGCAAGCATCAACCAGGGGAATCAATAAAGTGTTGAATCTCCATATTTCGGGAGGATTTGGGAAGCAAAAGAAATCGGAGTGAAATCGGTGAAAAATCATCAGTCATTGGCGAATCAAGATTCAAATTTGAAGAGTATCCGATGTTATTATGTCAAATTAAAACAGTTTTGAATTCTAGACAGTAGGCTCCAGTGGAACACCAAGATAATTTTTGTTGCGTGAACCACCTACCATTCTCGCTGAAAGTGGCAATAATATTGAAGCTGACTCTCAATCATCGATGGCAATCAATACAAGATATGTTGAATGGTTTCGGGCGTTGCTGGCACCAAAATATTCAACCAGCCTGCAACAGCGAGCAAAACGACATCTGAAATGCGAAAAGGTGTAATTTTGCTCGGTTAGACCGATTTGTAAATTATGTCCATTGTGTAAATTACAAAATATTGTTTCAATCGTAGTCATTAGTGTTAAGAATTAATTCTTCTATTATCACGTGCTTGTGTACCAGGTCCAACCGCATATTATACAATCCACTGAGCAAACAATATATGTATATTGAATTCTATATATCCTATTATTCGCTAAAAATCCTGAATACACAATGGAGTGGACATCATCGCCAATGGTCAAAACAATATCAAAAAACTATTAAAATTTGCCGATAATAAATTTTAGCCGGCCTTTCCACACATTTACATAGTAAAACACACAAAAAATCATCTTGCATCAGTGCTAGACAGTTTTTCGTGTATTTTACTATGTGAGTGATTGGAAAGTTCGATTAAAAATTGGTATCCGATTTTTTTTTTTTAAAGAAATTATATTAAAAAAATTAAAATTCGATTCTAAATTTTCATCGACTAGCCAATCCCTCACATAGTAAAACACACGAAAATCGATCTAGCACTGATACAAGATAATTTCTCTTGTGTTTTACTATGTAAGTGTGTGGAAATCTCGACTAAAATTTGGTATCGAGAAATTTTTATTATTGAAACGTGCAAAAACTATAAATTTTAATTTATGTTAATTAACAATAAATAAATAATGATTGAAACGTTTTCTGGGTTTTTACTGACACTCTCTAAATTCTTGGTTACTCATTTGTATAAACGATATATTTTTCCTCAAACAGTATTTCAAGTAAAGGTGTGCGTGCTGGACACGCGAACACTGCAGTTTTGTTTTATGTTGCACAGGTTAATTAAAAAAAAAACATTAACATAAATTTCGCTCTATACGATGTATAGTGAGTCAGCGCGCGTAATTAATTATTTCTTAGTATAGTAAATAACATAACAAGTTGTCAAGCACATTGACGGCGAAACACAATACACAACAAATTTTAGAATTGTTTAGAACTTGTAATCCAACCTTGTACCCATCTTATATGCACGCACACATATGTTTATACAGATAAGGTATAAACATTTCATATTTTCAGTACAAAGACAACTGTGGTCGTAGTAAGTCGAACAAAAAATTATGTCTTGCTTATATCTTTTAATAATTGTGCTGCTGTGTGCCCATTTCGTGTATTGTGTAAATAAACAAGTTGGTTAGTGTGTCTTACAAATACTTTGGATGCAGTGTATATTAACCAAAAGTGCAATTTTCAGGTGATGCATGCCAAATGAAGCTAGACGGAAAATCGGGGATATGCGTGCCGATCGCAGAATGTCCAAAGGCAGTTGATGATCTAAAATCAGCTCAGCGTATAACACCAACGATTTGTGCGTATTATCAAAGCACGCTAATCGTATGCTGTCCACCATTACCATCATCATCAGTGACATCAAAACGAGTTGAAAGTATGTTTCTGTGTTCAATATCCGTATAATAGACGTTCTTAAGTGATTTTATTTTATGTCCATATATACAGAATGTGAAGCGTATGCCGAATATGTATACGAAACGATTACAATACCAGCATTTCGTCCAGGTAGTAAACCGATGATTAGAAAAAATAATCGATGCGGCCGGGATGGTGCCCCATTTATTATAGGTGGTGTAGAAGCCTTATCACGTGAATATCCACATTCGGCACTACTTGGTTATCAAGTTGGTAGAGAAATTTCGTGGCAGTGTGGTGGTTCATTGGTTAGTTCGCGGTATGTACTAACCGCGGGCCATTGCCTTCAAAGTCCAGATAAGTAAGTATTGATAGTGTTCAGGTATATATGTATATAGCGCTAAATTATCTCTATGTAAAATTTTAGTGGCCCTGTTATAAGAGTTCGGCTGGGCGAATTGGATTATGGTACCACGAACGATGATGCGACACCTGAAGATTTTAATATCGAAACAATAATTCCGTATCCCGAGTACAAGCGGTCGAGTAAATATCATGACATTGCATTACTTAAATTATCACGAAAAGTACAATTATCGCCGTATATTCGGCCAATTTGTTTACCAACCGATAATTCGGAACACGATGAATATATAGCAACGGGTTGGGGATATACATCGAACAATGGTCAAGGTAGTGCCGCCCTATTCAAAGTTAAGCTACAATCGTTCGCGTACGATGATTGTAAAAGTTCGTATGAGAATTTTATAAACCGTAAACTACGTAATGGTTTGCAACCGACACAATTGTGTGCCGGACATCGGACTGAAAAGCGCGACACATGTAATGGTGATTCGGGCGGGCCACTACAAATTTATCATCCGACCGTAACTTGTAGCACAATACTAATTGGTATTACATCGTTTGGTATCGATTGTGCAACGATAAATTTCCCTGGGGTATATACTCGGGTGTTCCAGTACACGGATTGGATTGAAAGTGTTATTTGGGCGGCGGGTGAAGATTTTTAAATTGAACGGGGCCGAACCATATACCATTAAGATTATTAATTTATATATTTACAATAAAAATACGTTATCATGAGAATAATGAACTGGTTTAGATATTTTTTACACGCGAGTATATAGCTTTTATACGCGCTTTCCATACAAATACAGTGCTGGCTTGAATATTTAAAGGTATTGTATTGTCTCATTGTTACATTCACTTAAATTAGATGTTGGACGCTAATTGAATATATTTTAAAGCCAGAACAACAAGTAAAATTGGTCATCAAACAGTTAACAAGGCGATCCAATTCAAAAGAGGTAAGTAAACATTTTAAACACTCCGAGAAAACATACAAGTAAAATTTTAGTGACGCTAATGATAGTGACAAGATTGTCGTAAGCAAACGATAACCAGAAAATAATAAACTTTTGCATGATTCACCTATTTGTATAGAGATTCTAGATGATTCATTATTTTACCAACAAACGACGAATACAAATTTACAAACAACAATTTATTAAAATTACGCAACATATCAGTCAATATCTCGTCCTGCCACTCGTTTATCATTACTAGCTTCAGATTTCGATCGTCACCCGAGACTGTGCATTCAGCTCTACTGATTTCTTCAGTTTTGCTATGAGATCTTAGGGCTCTATCTCAACAAGTAGCTGTTTTATATGTTAGATACATATTGTTGTTTAAATATTTTGGATCCTTGAGTAGTGAATGCCTATATATAGATGGCGCTCATATTCGACTTCATTTTCCTGGAGGCACTGTCAACTGCAACGATGTTCTCCTATTTGCTTGGCCAGCTGGCATTCATTGCAACTAAACCGTGTTTGCTCATGACCAGTTTGCAACCGCAATTATTTCTGCGGCTATATACGATGTCAGTCGTTTATACATGATCTTATTATTTGAAGTAACGGATTCAAATCTGGCCAGATGTTGCCGGTATAATGTTGCTGGTTTTCCATAAAAGATGAGGAGTGCGCCAGTATAGTTTGGTAGGTTTTCAGCGACTACAGGCCATCTCACCTCACTACGACCGAGAATGTCTAGGTACCATGTTGTTCAAATTACTTTGGTCATCTAGCCGCTTTGTAATAGCTTCAATGCTGTTCATAATAATTTCCATAATTCGGTTATTTTCAAAGTTCATATATTTGGTTGAACCCGAACCTTTTGCCCTGCGTGACTTGGTTGTGGATTTTGATCCATCTGATTTGATGTTTCATTTGCTTAGCAACCTCGATAGTTAGCCGGATGTTGACCCTTACAATTTCTATACACTTGGCTGGCACATCTCTCCTTATTGCACATGCCTGGGTAATATGTTTACCTGAGCATTTTACATAATTATCTTGAATCCCGACTGCAATATCTTTGGGTGTGATTAAATTCCTGATATTTATGTTGCATTGGGGTATGCGTGTAGTGGTTCTCCTTTTTCAAGGGAAGAATTCCTTTTATAACGTAATTGGTATTGAGTGGTTTTTGAGTGACTGATGCGGTACCGGTACCAACACTAAATCGAATCTGTTATGTGGATGATGAATATGGATGAGTATGCCGCATATGTAGAAAATTTAGATAAAGGTGCCGACGCATGTACCGGACGCAAGCATAATAGAGACCGCAGTGAAGTTAATAAAATAAGGAATATCGCCGATCAAGTTGTATCATTCGGACTATAGTGGACCTTCATGTAGGAGTTTAAAAGTTCGAGAAGTTAAGTTCGATTTATTAATTTTTGTTAATTTGACGCAAAACTTTTTTTTTAATATATTTTCTCTATGGTATCTGTGTTAGATCAATTCTGTTAGTTAATTGGAACTTTGAAACTGCGCCACAAACACAGACTGGTTTGAATGTTTAATCTACGATCAATCAATCCACTTCGTTTCTCTTTTTTTTGATTTGGGACAACGGTAGGCACCTGGGGTTGCAAAATTTTATGATCCGCCTGGTTTTAGGTGAAGGTCTGCTTTGTACGATAAATATTTACAAAATTTAGTGCAGCCCTCTTTGGCACAGTAAGTAGGGTCCATGCTTCGGTATACGGACGTTTCCTGTTCGATTCCCAGTGCAGCAACCGGAAAATCACGCTTAGTTGTTTTTAAAGCTAAGGTCCGGGTATTGCACAGGGGGCTCGTTTATGGCATTGAATGCTGGATCTCAATTTTTTTAATGATACCTTGAAAGTTGTACCCTTTAAAGATGCTGAAGTATCATAACATCAGTATTCCCTATTTTTTAGAAGATTCCAAGACACAGGATTAAAGTGTATGGGCCAATATATAGCTTCGGCTATCCAAAAACCCTACCGAAGGGAAATTTTAGAAATAATAAACAATTGGACTAATATCGAAGTGGCTCTCCAAGGGAAATAAAAGTCCATGAGAATTATGTGAAGACCAAACCAGTGGTGTGAGTAAGGTACCTTATGGGATCATTATACGTGTGTGAAGTTTTTGCGAAATTTTTACGAAATTGTTGTTCTTATGCCGGCTTACGCCTTTTCTTTATTGTCAATTGTTTCTGGAAAACATTAATATATTTCGATAAGTTAACAAAATTTAA
Source organism: Tipula unca (assembly GCA_951394425.1). Classification (NCBI taxonomy): domain Eukaryota; kingdom Metazoa; phylum Arthropoda; class Insecta; order Diptera; family Tipulidae; genus Tipula; species Tipula unca. Next base: position 14,341,166 of record OX596381.1, on the reverse strand, counting down.
AGTAATTTACGGATCATAAAGGTTTTACAACTTGGTTCATTAATCATATCCCACCAAACAACAAATTTGGTAAAATATAAAATTTCCTGGAGCTGGTCATACGTCTGTGAGATTTGGCAACTCGCCATATAGTTGATGAAATAGAATGGACCTTCCCCATCATGAAAAAATGCCCGTCATATTTTAGTGGATCGTCAGGGTCCTACAACTTGGTTCATATCCCACCGAACGACAAAATATAAAATTCTCTGGGGCTGGTTCTAGAGATTTTGCCAATTGGCCAAATAGTTGATGTAATAGGATGATACACCTTCCCCATCATGAAAAAATACCCGTCATATTTTAGTGGATCGTCAGGGTCCTACAACTTAGTTCATATCCCACCATACAACAAATTTGGTAAAATATAAAATTCTGTGGAGCTGGTCCTAGAGATTTTGCTTATTGGCCATATAGTTGATGAATTAGAATGGACATTCCACTAAAAGAAGGTAGTCGAGATGCTATATGGAATGTATACAGCTCGAATCATGGTACCATTAGAATTTATGAAAATAAATGTGAAGTACCAAGAAGGAGAATAGCCCAAAGTAATGAATAGAGAGGCAAAAGAATCGCACCAGTTTGAAGTATGAATGCAAGATTAGACGAAAAGCGTTATTTGGCACCGAGCAAATAGTGATTAAAGTTTAAACGTCCAGCTGAATTGTGCTGGTTGACATAGATTTTGAACTGAACAGCAACTCAATTTTATTCAGTGATGTTTAAATCACTCAATCAGATTAATCTGTGGCCTGTCATCCAAATTTTAGTCATATTGCTTTTCAACTTCAAGTACAGACTTATACGTACATATACACATTTCTCCGAACTATGTAGTTCTGATAGTCCGAACAATGAGCGCTATAATTTACACCAAGTACTGATTTGTAGATTTGGTTGCCAACGTCTGCAATAATTATTATTAATTATTTATAGTTAATAATAAATTAATGATATGAAAATGTGCACGTGCAATCGACAATTACTAATAATAATTAATTCAAGACGATTGCGATTTATAAACTTCTACGATTATGTAATGGTGGAAAAATCTGAATACCTGTGCTATAATTTTGAACATTGAATTTGAAAATGAATTTTAATTTAAATCTAAAAGGCAGGTTAACTTCTCGATTAAACTTCTCAAGTTCCATCTTAACACTGTTTGTTGCCGTATGAAAGCCTTTCAATTACATTTCTAAAAAAATGATTTGGATGCTACAGGTCTGGGCAGATGTATACATATAGGTCCAAGCGGTACATTGCATTACTACAAGAAATTTAACTTCCTACATCAGCGGGAAATAGCTGTCAATGTTGTTTTGTATGGTTTCTTTATTTGTAATTTCATTTTACAAAAATGTAGGGCGTTCTGACTTCTGTTCCTTTCAACATCTGACATCTTGGTTGGTTAAACCAATTCTCGTAGATTCAACTAACAAAAGAATTTATATGGTTCGTATATTGCCCAATAGATGGCAGCCTATTTAATATACATAGATATCTTTTATTTTAGCTGACATTTAATTATATTTTCTTCTTTCATTTATTGGAAAAGCTTCCAGCTTTAGCGCAAAAGAATGTGTTATTGTCATCGGAACCAACACACCAACATCTATTTGGTATTGGTCTAATCTTTTTTCAAGGCGAAGTGTACCGACTTGTTCGGAAAGATAGACTATAGATAAAGAGTTTACTGTTGCCATAATGGCATTTACGTGAAACCAAAACGATCAAATGTTGGTCTCTTGTATTTTACTCAATCTTACGTTTTACTCTAATTTTTGAATTAGATTACTCGGTGTTTTGTGAACTCTTACCGAAAACGACTGAACTGGTCCGGTCGTAAAAAGCGAGAATAATGTTACATCTGATTGGGCCCTTCAACTTTTTTTTCTTCCAAACATGAAGTTTCCGATACTGGGAAGCTGGAAAAGCAAGGTCTCCAAGGGTCACCAAAAATAATACATTGTTTGCCTATATAAGTTTCGTATAACCCGAATTTCTCCTGTCAGCGGTCACAAAATACGGGAGATAATTCTGAAAGGTATAATGTCTGCTGGGCGACAAATGACAATGATTGAAATAAACGAGGTGGGGAGTGAAATAATGACAGACAATGCTGACGGGTAAATGGCAGAGGGATCACATGACATTTGTATACAATTGTTTACTTGCCTTTTGACGTGATGTTCAACTCGACATTTTGAATTAAATTTCGATTAAATTCGCACTGATGCGAAGCAGGTCTCTTAGAATATTAGATATCCGCTATGAATTGACAACTAATTTATTTGAATAAACACACCAATAATAAGTCCTAACGATTGAAATACATGAAATACACGATTACTAATTCTAATCGAATCTTATATCAAAGTCAACATTAATTCTTGGCATTGAGATCAGTTATTATCATAATTTTGTAATGCGTATACCGAGCAATTCTGTAAATGTATTGCAAATTAAATTTTCAATCGATTGGATGGCATCACATTTGGATGAGCTGTGCGATATAAATGATGTCTAAACGATTGTCCACGGGTGAAAAATTTACTTGTGAAACGAATTATTAAGCCAACATTTTGTTCTAATAAAAATATTGTTGTTTGTTGACCTACGGATACAAAAGTTACAAGAACATCGAAACGTCTTCAAAATGAGTATATCGGACGACTGGTGGAGACAATGAAAAAGTATATTAGCTTCGTCATGGATTGAAAATATAAATTGGACAGATGAAGCTTTGTAATGGATGTATAAATAAATAAAAAATATGATCGCGGAATTTAATACATTTACACGTCATCTGTAATCGTTCGAAGGACGACTGATAAGAGCGCGGAAGAAAAAAAATGTTCACAACAAATTTTCTTATCGCTGCAATTTAATTGAATTCGTATATACAAGTCACATTCGGTCTATTGAATCAATCATGATCGATTTAATTGTTTTATTTATCCCGCTAATAATTTCGACCACATTCGCTCAAAACGGTGATGGACCGCTTCCCATTGAATCGATTCGAGCTCAAAGTAAGTATTTGTTTTATATCATGTTGCAAATAGTATCTCCACCTTCTTTACAAATATTTAGAATGCAGATCATACATACGACAGCCATCCAATGAAGCGTTAACCCTAGCCGAAGAATATCCACATGTAGCACAAATTGCGTACAATCGGCATAATACTTCGGAATGGCAATGTCAAGGCTCTCTTATAAGTTCGAGATATATATTAACGGCGGCACAGTGTGTGATCAGTGGTTTTTAGTGAGTACCGGATTGAGGTATATCGGCGATCAAATTACTAAACAAATTTAATCGTTTTAGTGGCCCGCCTATTAAAGTACGGCTCGGCGTTTCATCATCCCATCCAATCGAGCACAATATCGAAAACTGTCATGCCCATCCGAACTATACCGACCGCCATCTCTACGATGACATTGGTTTGATAAAAACGTCCGCTACGATAGTATTCACCGAATTTATACGACCGATTTGTTTGCCCGATTCTGACATATCGGCAAACCTATACTATCGCCTTAATTATCGTTTTCAACGTATCGCACCGGATTACGTTCCAATACTGGAATGGCATCAACTCGAACCGATCGATAACGATTTGTGTACGCAATATTTTCGTTCGATTGTAAGTGCGAAAAAAATGCGGGATGGATTTCGTGATACGCAAATTTGTTTACGTGAAATGATCTATACGGTTGGGGCGTGTGGTGGATATTTGGGTGCGCCCCTTCTGGTGCCCCATCCCGAATCACAATTTATTAATATTCTAATTGGTGTTACGATGTACGGACGGCGATGTAATTATCGTAATCCGGAGGGTTACACACGTGTTTATAGGTATGTGGAGTGGGTGGAGAATATGGTTTGGGTACACTCGGGGGTGAGCAATACAATTTAATATACATATTTGGTTTAAATAAAGATATTCAAATTAATTTCATTATTTCTTGTCCGTTCTTGAAAAATACAGACGGTCCTCCGTTTGTGAAGACGAATGATTCTTGATCATATTCTAAAATCTTCAGCAATTAAAAAATTTGGTGGCCAAGTGGCGCGTATTAATTTGGGCCGTCAACATTGGGTGAAAGTGAGCACAATCAACAGCATTTTGTTGGATCACTAAATGGTTTAAACGATTTAAATTTTCTGGGGCTATATCGAATGGTGCCGACGTTACTCCAACATGGTGAATATTATTTTAATTTAACCTTGACAGTTGCAGGTAGTGTTTGGGATGGTACTTTAGGTTTAATATAACAGGTAGAGGAGATGGTAGAAAGAGAGTCTAAATTCAAGCCTGGTGAGCATTCGGATTAACATATGGTAGGTTTTCAATAGGAAAATTAAGAGACAAACTGAATTTCAGAGGAGTAACAGAGAAACAGTTGAAACCCTTACCAACTTACCAACCTTTACCAAGCCAAACTCAATTTATTGTCACACATACCAGAATTAAATGTCATGAACTGCTCGACGATAGTTGCACTTGAACCAGTAGTATTATAGTCGATCTAGCGTTGACTGTGCAATGTTTCGATAAGAAAGTGTACCATAATGTCATCTGGAAAAATTTAGTGTAAGAAAGTGTAATTTGGCATATTTTAAGACAGGAGGTGGGAAAATGGACTCCGCATATACATCAAAACTGCGTACTCGCCATTGAATTTCATATTCGTGCTTAAGATAATCTACGCCACTTAGCAATTATCATTCAATTATATATGCATTCGAATAATTAAATCAAATTCATTGAAAAATGATGAATGAACAGGTTTATCGAATTCTACGATGGATAAATTTATTGGCGCATATATTTCTCACAAACTCATCGTCTGTATAATACTACAGCGAGAATTTAATTTATTCTAAGTTGTAAACAATGCGAGATGCAGTCAGTCATTCTCATTGGCGTGCGCACACCTCACAAATAATTTCCGGATAATATATTCACACAAATCCATATATAAATATTCGCATAACTTACAAGTCAACCTTGTATCCAATTCGCGTGCACATTATACAGAATTCAAATACAATTTCTCAGTACAAAATCAAGTGTGGCCTTAGTAAGACAGAATTATGTCTGCGCGCTTATTCCTTATTTTAGTTCTATGTGTTCATTGTGTTTGTTCCTATAAAGATGTTGGTCAGTTAATATTTTTGTTGGTGTAATTGACGGATGAGTTAATTGAAAATAAATTTTAGGTGAAGACTGTCAAATGAAACACAATAGAAAATCTGGAATATGCGTGCCCATCGCGGAATGTCAAGAAGCGACGGAAAATTTGGAATTAGATTCACCAATCACGCCAACCGTGTGTTCATATCAAAAAAATCTACTAATTGTGTGCTGCCCACCACCATCATCATCAGCATCATCGCCATCATCGAAGCGAGTTGAAAGTAAGTATATTTGTGTGCTATATATTCTCATGCATGAGGCTTATAAAGTGATATTTTTTGTGTGTACATATACGCAGAGTGTAATGCATATGCTGAGCATGTGTTCGAAACGGTTACAATTCCAGCATTTCTGGAAGGTAGCAAGCCCAGGGTAATAAAAAAAAATCGATGCGGCCGAAATGGTACCCCATTCATAATAGGCGGTACACAAGCCGCTTTTCGTGAATATCCACATTCGGCTCTACTTGGATATCGAGCCACGGATGAAATTTCGTGGCTGTGTGGTGGATCATTGATTAGTTCACGTTACGTACTAACCGCAGCCCATTGTCTATATAGCCGCGATAGGTAAGTCTATAAATGTATATACGTGTCCAACTTTAACGTAAAAATCGGATACTCTTTATATATTTCAGTGGCCCAGTAGTTCAAGTTCGACTAGGCGAATTGGATTATAATACCACAAACGATAATGCAAAACCTGAAGATTTCGGCATCGAGAAAACAGTTACGTATCCCGGATACAAAAATTCGAGTAAATATCATGACATTGCACTGATAAAATTATCCAACCAGGTTAAACTGTCGTCGTACATTCGACCAATTTGTCTGCCCACCGAAAATACGGAACCCGACGAGTATATAGCAACCGGATGGGGGTTTACATCGAGCTATGGAAAAGGTAGTGCTGCCCTGTTAAAAGTAAAGCTCCAGTCGTTCGCGTACGACGAATGTAAAAATTCGTACGCCCATTTTATAAACCGTAAATTACGTAACGGACTTCAGCCGACCCAACTCTGTGCCGGACATCGGACTGAAATGCGTGACACATGTAACGGGGATTCGGGCGGGCCGCTGGAAATCTATCATCCGACCGTAAATTGTAGCTCGATCCAAATTGGTATTACATCGTTTGGTGTTGATTGTGCTACGATTAATTTCCCGGCAGTTTACACACGGGTGTTTTGGTACGCTGACTGGATTGAAAGTGTTATTTGGGCGGCGGGTGAAGATTTTTAGTTAAGTTTATTTATTTTATATTAAATTTACGTGTAGTGCGAGTATATGGTATACTGGTTTTATTTATATAGAACACACGCGGATTAAATAACCGCGAATAACCTATACAGTGCGAACTCATAAATGTGAACGTAACAAAAGTGAAATATGTACATAAATTATCTCATTTTGATTCACGGAAACCAGAAGTTTAATCTTGAATGCTAGATAATTGTGTTTTAGATAGTCGAACATTTATGTGTTCATTTGTTTCCATGTAAAATTCTGAATTTTGACGATGCATGAGGATCACCAGTTTGGATTTTCGATATCACTTTTAATTGCATTTGTTTACTGCATTATTCACTCAATAACATTGACCACTAACGAATGCAACATTTCGGTACGCATTTAGTGTTTTGCCCATGCCTGACAATAAATTAATCAGAATATTTTTTAATCGTCATTAAGGCGCAAAAGATTAAGAAAAATGTCGATCACGATCGCATGCCAACATCCAGGCGATTTTTTACCAATAACAATTTTGAGCAACTTATGAGTGAAATTTGTTTACGTCATTTCCACTCAACGCAAATGTTTATTAGCTCGATCGTTTTTGATCTTCTTTCTACTTTATAATTACGCATTCAATACTTTTTAAGATTAAAATGCACGATAAAGCATCGGCGATCGATCTTCATATCATATTATGATAAAATTAAAATCAAAATGACTCCAATATTTTTAATAATAACGATCATCAATAAAAATTATAGTAATTAACTGCATACCTCCCCATACACATTTATGTCTGACGTATAAATGGGTCTCATGATCGAATTTAAATTACGAAATAAAAATTTAATTTTTATCGGAGCGCAATTGAATTAAATTACACACGACATCGCAAACCATAACGACGATCACAGAGTCGAGATCAAATTAATGGTTAAGGCATTACATGAATATATAATTATGTATGCCGGTCTTCAAACGGACTAAACTCTCTATACATCGTACTGTATATAGTCAGCAATGATTCTCAAACTATTTATTATTGCGACCCCAATTTTGTAAGACAATTTTTTACAATTCAACTCAACACCTTACAAAACAATTCAAACTATTACGTTGGTATCATGCTAACAAGTTATGGTGATTTGAACTAGGCTACTAAGATATATCCGGACAGTCATACACATATATCCATCATTATTAAGCATCGGTGGATTTAAAGTTCGAAAATGGCTGGCTAATAACCAAAATGTAACCAAACGGATTCGGGAATCAGAACGAGAGTCGAGTTTATTCGAATTCGAGGGTATGTCCATCCACAAAGTGATAGTTTTAATTTCAAAATTATATTGAAAGACAGTGAACAAATATTAAAACAGACCCTACATATCATAAGGAGCATCCCGACTTTTCGATCCTCTTGGATGGTTGTCATCCAGCATCATTTGATGATTGTTCCGTATCTACATCAAAACATAGAAAAACATTATTATCCATAATTGCATGGCCTTGCGAATGCATTGGAGTGCAGTATACATATACGTCTTTAAAATTCTATATACATATATACTGGAAACAAATTTGTTAATTTTTCCTCAAAAACGAATTCCCTTAAGGGTGCCGCCATCCTATTATGCTGTTTATTAAAATATGGCGGATGGGGGATGGGGGTTTTATCCCCGGTCCAAATTTTTAGAATAGTAATCTGGAATGTGACTGGGATGATGCAGCATATTCCAGAAATAGAAATATTTTTAATTACAGAAAAAATGAAAATTTTCCTAATTTCTGAAAGCCATTTTGTTAAATCTTCGTTTGTTAAAATCGAGGGTTATAATTTATACCATTCCATTCATCCAGCAGAAAGAGCAAGAGGTGGTTTGGCATAATTTATAACAGAAAATATAAACGACCACGAAGAAACAAAAATCGAAGAAGAAACAATGCAAGTCACTACTGTAAAGATCCACAATAAACACAGACAGCTTACTGCCTCTGCAATACAACGTCCTCTCCGGGATAACTTGAAAAGAGAGGACTACCATAAACTATTTAAATCGATAGGACGTGATTCTATTATTGGAGGTAAGTTTAATGCGAAAAACACCTATTATGGATCTAGACTTATGATGTTAGGGGGTAAAGAATTGTTTCAAGCAGGGCAAACACCAAAATGTGAATTTTACTCTGATGGCTCCTCAAAATACTGGGCCAATGGCAAAGCTATAAGATACCGGACCTAATAGACTTCTATGTAGCACGAGGTATATCTCATAACTACATCAACATTGAATTTAACAATTCAGTATCGGGTCACTCATCGGAAATCATGACAGTAAGTAAAACGGTAATTCGAAAGGAAACCGCACCCAGATTAACTAGTTCAAAATCAAACTGGGAACTCTTTCGTGAATTATATAAGAAAATATCAATCTCCAGGTACCGATAAGAAATGCTCACTAGTTGGAAGACGAATTGGAACAATTAAATGAAACAATTCACTATGATGCTTTAGCAAGCATCCCCCCACCCCCCCCCCCCCTCCATACAAAACAAAAAGCCGATTAATATATTCTACCTAATGGAAATTAGCAAACGACAGGCACTTTATGTAACAGACTCAAATTCCTTCTTAAACAAATTAAAAATGAATCTTCTATTTAATTTTTTTATTTTATGATCTCTACTTGTTCTGGGGTCGAGGCTCTCTCGGCTATTTCGCAGTTCGCATGTTTGCGTCCTTGCCTTACGCCAAAAAATGAATCAATCAACAAAAATCTAGTTAGCCTGACTGATGAAAAAAAATTCTCTTTACTCACTGAGGAAGACGACGAAAGTTTGTTGGCACCTGGCTAAGAGGTCACAAAGAGAAGGCTGATCTGTTTGCGGGGTATCTCCAGGAAATCTTCCAACCACTAGCAAGACATAGTGGTAACGAAAATATAATGTCAATTCACAAGCCAGATGAGTTTGACATACGCCCAGTAACTCTGAAAGAATTAAAAGGCAAAGTGAAAAGTAACATGAATGTCAAAAAAACTCCAGGGTACGATTTGATTACTTGCCAAGTCAATCGAAAGTAGCAGAAGTAATCATGATCAAAAGCCATACAGGACCATTTCTTTGCTACCAATTATGTCAGTTTTCCGAAAAATTATTTCTAAAGAGACTTTAACCAACAATTGAGGACCGCCTACTAATTCCTCCACATCCATTTGGATTCAGAGAAAAGCATTCTACAATTGAACAGGTACATAGAATCACAAACATAATTGAACGAACGTTAGGACATAAGAAAGTTGGTCAAGCTTATTTCTAGACGTCCCCCACACTTACTCAAATAACACCAAGCGAATATAGCAATTAAAGTGCTACCACATGAACTATCTACAACTGTGTAACTCATAGTTAAGGATCGATTGGAACAATCAACGCAGAATAGCGCTGTCACCAAGAAGCAATTCGAAAAATAGGCCCTGTCAAATTTCTTTCACAGTTTATTTGTATTTCTAAATTGCCTGGGTAAGTTATATTTATCTTAAATGCTGGCACCTGAAATTTAACTTTATAACTGTGTGTATTACAGCGAAATTTAAATTCCAAAATTAAATTCAGTATTTGGTTTCAAAAGTAGTGGAAATTTTTGCTTCATAATCACGAGTTGGGCTGCGCCAAGGTACAGATTATTTTCCAAAAAATGTAATCACAATATGTATTCACAATGCTTCACTAAATCCTCATAAAATCATACTAAACCAACTGGATTATACCCTTTTCACCAAAATTACAAAAGTTCAAAGTACTTTAAAAATATTTCGGTTAATTCGAAGACAAAGCAACTCCTCCACAAGATTAATTCTCATAATCAATCATCTCATATACATTTACAAACACATACATATGTACAAGACTATACCTATATACATACATTTATACCTTAAATTTTTTTTTCACTAAATTGTAGCTCTTGGTATAATGTTTAACTTCAAAATAAACCGTCATCGCGCATTAAACATATAATTTCCATCAAAAAACGGAATCGACCCGCGCTCTCAAAATACCAACAACAATTTTTTTTTTGTGCCACAAAATAAAAACGTTACAGTGCATAATTTTCCACTTTCACACAATGAATATGTGAAAAATTTTCTTTTTTCCTATATCCGTATACGTCGTACACATATAGCGTACCATTTTCATATATTACACAATCCATCCATATGTAGTTCACGTTTTGTATATTTTCATTTTGCTTTATGCCAGAAAATTATTTTGTGTTACTTTTTAGTATTTCATACACAGTAGCTTTCTTATTCTTATGTGTCTATCTACTCGTATATATAAATTTGCGGTGACAGGGTTACGTAAACTTTTTCATAAACTAAGTTTTCTACATAATCATAAGTTTTTGAACTGAGCTTTTTGACATTTTGAGCTTTAAGCTGCAAAAGCTTTCAAATTTGCTTTTATGGGCTCGGACAGATTGTCGACTAGTTATTTGTCTTATATCAACGGGTCGAAATACTAATGGAGCTTTTGCAAATTTCGGGAGCTTTTTAAAATATTTTAACTTTTAATTAAAAAAAACATATATTATGTTTTGGGGAAAGCTTTGATAGTATTTTTAACATTACATAATAATTTGAAATATTTCTTAAAGAAACTAACATTATAGAAACACCGATGATCCACGGCGGCTAGTTTAGGAATCATAGCTCTATAGCAAACTTCATTATAAAAATTCGTAGTATAGGGAAGAAATCGGCTATATACGTACATAGTAAAAATTGATATGAATGGTGTGCGCACGAGGAGAGGATAAAGGAGTATTTTAGTGCCAATATGCTTCTTTTGGCTTGAGAAAGTCGATTTATCGTTTCGTTGCTGCCTTTTTTTTGGTATATACATATACGAGTATGAATACATTGTATATATGTGTCTTGTCTCATTATGTAAATTGATGATGCATATTTTCCCGTATTATGTTTGTTATGTAATATGTGTATATAGATACTTACTATATAGATGAAGTTAAAATTGTGTTCCATTTTATGAATGCGGGTTAGATGTATGCTGCATATATCGGTAATAAAGAAAGCGATTATTTATTTTCGTACACAAAGTTCGATTAAGTTTAATGCAGTGTTTTCCGTTACGGTATATAGGTAAGCAATGATAAATTTTCTAAATCTATTTAGAAGTTATACGATTTATAAACTGAATTTTATCCAAACGGTTATTTGAACATCATATCTAATTGAATTGAAAGCGGTTTCAAGCCTTTCTAAGACTTCATCACACTCTGTCTATATAGGTTGAAAATCTCAGCTGTCCCAAAATAAATCAACATTGAAAGTTAAAACATTTTTCAATGTTTTATGTTTTATGATGTGCAATAGTCGATAATATCATGGATAAACATCATAAATCATACAGATCAGTGAGAATTTCTTGAAATGGAATACGTAAAAGTAATTTATAAAATATTATTGTTCCTGGTGTGATTTAAACTTCATGTCAAAGTTTTGTTTGCGCGCTATTCGTTAAATGTGACCTAAATTAAAATTTTGAAAGATTATTGTCATAAGATTTTGTTTGTTTTAAGCTATATACAGTCGTCGTATTTATAGACGAAGCCAATAAACTATTAAACAATTCATAAAAATATATATATTTCGCTTTCGGACAGAAGACTATGCACGAACTATAGGGAAGTTTATGTACGATATAAAATTAATAATTGAAGTGGAACGACCGCACACAAACATATTTTATTTACATATTTATTTATATAAGAAAGGCATGCCCATCTCCTTAGGGGATCATAAAAAGACTGTTGCTTCTATCACATATACACATCGTATCGTGTACGACTGAATTCAATTCAATTTGATAATTTAAGAAGCGCAAAAACTAGCAACTCAACAATTATAACCAAAATTCAATTCTCATTTAATATTCAATCAACGCAATCTTCTTCTTAATAATTTATATTCATATTCTTATCTCTGTACTACTAAACGTATATACATATATTGTGGTGGGTATATGTGGCATGGTGTGGTTGCTGCTCTATAACACATGCCAATGCTGCGATGAGTTTTGAATATTAATTCTTATGTAGAATATTTATAAATGTTATTGTCTTATATATAAATTAATTAAATTTATATCGACTTTATATGTGTTTTTGGTGTGATATGTTCAATCAGATTAAGAATATTATTACTTTAAAGAATTTCAAAGGCCGGTTCTCTATGTGTATATGATTAGCAAAAATCATGTTTTATATACCAATATGGATGGAGTGTGCATAGGAGTTTTTTATTATCCCAAAATTTGAAATAAATCCGTAAACCAAATAGTCGTGAAATACCAACCAAAAGTCATCTTAAAACTACTAAAATATTTAACATCGAAAATCTCAATACATCGTGATTTCAAAATCTTTATATTTTATTCCAAATTATTTCTTTACTCTCAAATTTATGAATTCTCACATTAAAGGGTATTTTTATTAATTCATTTAGCCACTAAAATATTTTGTTTATATATTTTCAAAATTCCTAAATTTATTAAATTTCATTCAACATTTTAATTTAATTTCAAATTTTTTAAGTTTTGAAATTTTAAATTTCTAATAAATTCTTAAGTTTTAAAATTTAAAAGTCTAAATTATTTTGCGAATTTGGAAAATTAAAGTTGCTGAAACAAAAAAAAATTCTTATAATTCCTAAATTCCAACATTTTTAAAACTTTAAATTTTATACCAAATTTCTTAACTCTTAAACACAAATTTTTAAATCTCAATATTAAAAAAATTTCGAAAATCGATATTCTAAATTCATAAATTTATGGATTTCAAAATCTTAAACTATGTTCCATGCCACAAAACCAAATCACTTTTAAAATTTCAACATTTTTAAATCTTCTCAATTCCTAATTTTCTGAATTAATTGCTTAATTAAAAAATATATTTATTAAACTATCTAATCCAAATAAAAACTTCGAATTATCTGAATTTGGAAATAAACGAAATTTTGTATAATTCCACTAAATTACTTACCTTCCAAAATTTGAAAATTCCCAAATTTTTGAACTTTAAAAGTTTTTTAAAAAAACAGTAATTTCTTATAATAAAGTTTTAAAAAAAAAACCTGTAAATCTTTAAATTTCATTCCAATTTTTTAAACTATTGAACACAAATTTACAAATTCTTAAATTATAAAATTTATTTTTAAATCTTTTCAATACTTTACAGCCGAAATGAACAAAATTTTAAATTTCAGAAACTAGACCTAGGTCTCATACCAATGAATAAAATTATTTTTAAAATTACCAAATCTTTAAAAATTTGTTCAAAATTTCTTAATTCCTCCTGAATTAATTTCTAAATTAAAAAAATATATATAGCAAACTATACACTCCAAAATTTTGAAATATTCGAGCTTTTTGAATTTTGAAATTTATCTAATTGTGAAATAATTAAAATTACAGAACACTCCACTATACCAGATGGATTAAATATGTTGCTTTTCCAAATATTCGAAATATTCGTTCAAAATTTTGTATATCTTAAAGTTTTAAAATAAAAAACTTTATTACCAATTTGTTAACTCTTAAACACAACTTTTGAAATCTCCAAATGAAAACAATTTCGAAATTCATAAATTTCTGAATTTCAAAATCGAAACTCTTTCCACTAAAACAATTATAATCGAATTTTCTGAATTTTAAAATTTATTTGTCTGTAAATTTAAAAAATATTACGGAATTTTGTACAATTAAAATATTTAACTTTCTAAATTTAAAAATTCCTTAGTCTTTAATTCCCAGTTTAAAGATTCCCAAATCAACAATTTATTTACTAATTCACACTTGCAACCCGAAGTATTCGAAATTCATAATTCTTAAATTATTAAGATTTGAAATTTAAAATTTTTATTTTAGAAATTTGTGGATTTTTAAAAAATTAAAGTTTTCAAGTGGTTTTTTAATTTGCTTGTTGGTTTTGTTATAAACTAACCTAAAATATTTTAACTGCTTATAATTTCTTACAATTTGTAATGTGTAAATTTAAACCCACTAAAACATTTATCTTAAAAATTTCATTATTTCTAAATAAATAAATTGTATTCCAAATTTTTGAAATACAAAACTCTGAAAATGCGAAATTATCAAAATTTTTAAATTTACAATTTCAAAATTTATAGTTAAATCTATAAATTTTCAAAAAATGCTAAATTTATTATTAATTCTTGAGCCATATGTTGAAATATGTTGATTCTTAAATTTCAAAATTTTCAAATTTCTTAATGAAAATTGAATGAATTTATACTTTTAATTTCATTCCAAATATTTTTATGTTTTAAAATTAGAATTTCTATAAAAAAAGAAACTTCCAATGAATTCCTTATTTTTTAAATTCCAAAGTCGTAAATATTTTACGAATTTGGAAACTTAAAGTTGGTAAAATAAATTATAAAATTTCTTACAATTCTTAAAATTTTAAAACAAAACTCCCAAAATTTTTAATTCATTAAATTTTATGCCAAATTTCTTAACTTTTAACACAAATTTTTAAATCACCAAAAATTTCGAAAATCATAAATTTATGAATTTCAAAATCACAAGTCAACAAAACCATTTAAATATTTTTCTTTTGAAGTTTCCGTTGAAGTTTTAACATTCTCATTACTCTTGAACAACTCTCGAATTAATTGTTATATTTAAAAATATATTATTAATCTATGCACTCAAAAATTTCGAATTTTTGGAATTTTCTGAATTATAAAATTTGCATTTTTAAAACTCCACTAAAACGTTTAACATCCAAAATTACTAAATTTACAAATTTATTTCAAATTACTTAAATCCAAGTTTAACGATTCCTAAATTAAAAATTCGAAATTTCATAATTCTTAAATTACTAAGTTTTGAAATTTAAAGTTATCATTTTAGAAATTTGGGTTTAATAAAAAAATTTAGATTTACATTTTTTTTAAATTTCTTTAGTTGAAAAAGAAACAACTAAAATATTTTAGATCTTAAAATTAAAAACTCCCATATTACAAAACCCTTAACTCACAAATACATCGGTTCGTAATTAAAGAAATATGTGACAAATACATTATCCAAAGATTATATTTAAAAAAAATTTAAACTATTAAATTTCGTAATTTTTAAAATTAAGAAGCCTTTAAATTAAAAAAAAATTTGCTAAGTTTCTTACAATTTCTAAAGATTAAATTAAAGCTACTCAAACATTTAACTTCAAAATTTTATTAATATTCGAAATTTTCAAGATTTTTAATTTTAGAATATTCAAATTTATTGTTCTATCTATAAATTTAAAAAAAATACAAAATTTCTTATTATGCGTAAGCCATTAAAATATTTTGCTTCTTAAGTTTCAATTCAAAGTTGTTTTATTTCAAATTTCTTAATTCTGATTTTAAAATTTTTAATTTTATTCCAAATGTTTGATGAACTTGAAAATAATTATGAAAAAAATTACAAAAATTCTAATAATCTTAAGTTTTAAACCAAAAACTTGTAAATCTTTAAATTTGATTCCAAATTTTGTAGCTATTAAAAACAGGTTTACAAATTCTTAAATTACAAATTATATTTTAAAATCAATTCTTACTTATTACGGTCGAAATATTCGAAATCCATAAATTTTTGGAATACATAATCTCAAACTTAGTCTCATACCATTAAAATTTCTAATAAGACTAAAGTTATATTTATTTAAAAAATTACAATTCTATACCTCTAAAATATTTTACTTCTAAAATTTCTAAATTATTAAAATTTATTCAAAATTACTAAATTTTAAACCTAATTTATTAATTACTAAATTAAAAAATATATTTATTAAAACATATAGACACTCAAAAATTTCGTAATATTAGAATTTTATTAGAATTTTAATTTCTACAAATATTTAAAAAACTACAAAATTTTTGACTAATTTAAACCAAAAACTTGTAAATCTTTTAATTTTATAACAAAATTTTTAAATATGAAACACAAATTTACAAATTCTTAGTTCGTAATTCATAAATTCGAAATTTTAAAAATTAATTATGTTAGTGGTATGAGATCTAGTTTTAAATTTTGAAATTCGATTTTATTCCAAATTTTAAATTCTAAACTCTTTTCACTAAAATAGTTTACTTTTAAAGTTAGGACATTTCTTAATTCTTAAACTCTTAAAATAATTAATAAATTAAATAAATAATTTATTAATCTATACTCTCCAAAATTTCGAAATATTTGAATTTTCTGAATTTCGAAATTTAAATTTCTGCTAATTTAAAAAATATTACGGAATTTTGTACAACTTCACTTACCATTCCTTAGTCCTTAACTCCCAGTTTAAAGATTCCTAAATTAAGTAACAATATATTTACGATATATTCGAAATTCAGAATTCCCAAATTATTAAGTTTAGAAGTTTTAGAAATTTGGGAATAATAACTAAAATTGAGTTTTATATTTTTTCCAAACATTTTAGTTAAAAAGTAGCCACTAAAATATATTAGTTCTTAAAATTAAAATATCCCAAATTTCAAAAGCCCTTAACTCACAAAGTTATTGGTTCAGAATTTAAAGAATATGTTACAAATACAAAATCCAAATATATTCAGAATTTCAAATTTCTAATAATCCCATAAATTCAAATATTTAAATATTACAAATTTATTTCGAATTCCCTAGTCTTTAACTAAATTAAAAATATACTTACTAATTCAAACTTGCAATTTGAAATTTTTAAATTCTTAAATTATTAAGTTTTGAAATTTTAAGTAATTTTGTAGAAATTTGGGAATTTTGAAATTTAACAACTAAATTATTTTGATAGAAAAAAGAAATAAAGAAATTTGAGGGGTTTCTCTAATTTCCAGTACAGGTTGGATGTGGTACGTACGTAAGAATATGTCTCTGGGCGATTCATTCTGTACAACATATTAAATATAGAACTGCCAAAAGTATGTACATTCCAGAAATTCTGGCTACTTTATACAGTTGTTCACACAGTTGAGTGATAAAAAGTTCGGTCTTAATTACTGGGTTTTACACCCATTGCTGTACTTTGATCCCAATTTTTAGAGCTGAATACACAACATTTTTTATGTATCGTAATAATTTTATGTATCCAACTGTTGCATTATCATAATAATATTTTGCCAAAATCATAAAAATATTTATGCGGTATTTTGTTTATACATTAAATAAATAAATATCGATTATAAATTCCATTCAGGTTTAATTAATCGACATACACACACACACCGACACACATAATAATTTTACACATAATTCTGCTGAAAATTCAATAAACACATATACGCAATTTTATTATATAATTATGTATACATTATATCCTTAATTGTTAATTAATAAAAAAATAAAATATTTATTTATTTATTTTTATACATATTTGCATAATTTCATAATTAATTAATTTTATTTATGCGCACTGATCTATTTATTTAATTGTTTGTTTTTAATTTTTAATTATGTATGGATATGTTGTGTATGTGTATATTGGCCTGGGGGATTTATTTATAAAATCCTGAGGATGCAAATATTATGGTAAGGTCAGTGTAACCCAATCATGTCGAATGTGTTACCGAATGTTCAGCGGTAAAATATGCAATACAATCAGCAGCATATGCTTATAACAAAGTATGAGGGTTTTTGAAGTAGGAAGGCCAACATAACCTACTTGCATAAATGGTTTCTTTCACGACCCAATTTTATGGCGAATACTGTTTTGGAATACAGATATTTAAATACTTGCGAATTCCCTCAATGTAATAAATTTAAAAACTTTCGATTTATAAGAAATTTTAAATTTTGTTCTTACATTTTGAAATTTTTTGAACTATTCACGGAATTTTGTAATTTCTTAATATCATTTATAAATACTAAATTTTGAAAATTAAAAATTTGTAATATTAAAATTTTTTAGCTTTAGAAAATTCAGTTCAAATTTTGGAAATTTGTATTTAAAAAAAAATGATTTTAATTCAGAAAATTTAAAAAATGCGCGAATTTCGATGCAAAAAAATTAAAAATTTTCGATGTATAATAAATTTTAAATTTTGAACTTACATTTTGAAATTTGCTCGGAATTTTAATATTTAATTACTAAATTTTCAAAATTGGAAAATTAGAAATTTAAAATTTTACAAATTTTAAAATTTTAAATTTTGAACTAACATTTTGGAATTTTGAGGAGTTAATTTAATTTTGCACGGAATTCTGAATTCTAAATATCATTTTTAATTATTAAATTTTGAAAATTGTAAATTTTTATTTTTAAAATTTTTTAGCTTTAGAAAATTCAGGTCAAATTTTGAAAATTTGAATTTTTGAAAAAATCGGCTATGTTGAATTTAAAAGAAATTCAGGATTTTAATTTTGTTATTCTCGATTTCCTAAATTTATCAATTTTCTTCAATTTTATAACGTATGCATGTTTTGGAAATCTGATATTTAAAACTTGCGAAAATTTTATAAGAAATTTTAAATTTTAAACTTACATTTTGGAAATTTTTGACTTTGAACGGAATTCTGAATTTTAAATAACATTTTTATTTATTAAATTTTCAAGCTTTAGAAAATTCAGTTCAGATTTTGAAAATTTGAATTTTAAAAAAATCGGCAATGTTGAATTTAATAGCAATTTAATTTAATTTAATTTTTTAATTTTTTTTTTCTAGATTTTATAAAATTTTCAATTTTCTTCAATTTTATGACGTATGCATGTTTTGGAATTCAGATATTTAAAACGTTACGAGAATTTCAATGCAATAAATTTAAAAACTTTCGAATTATAAGAAATTTCAAATTTAGAACTTAGATTTTGGAAATTTTTAAACTTTGCACGGAATTCTAATTTTTTAATATCACTAATAATTATTAAATTTTGAAAATTGTAAAATTGTAATATTATAATTTTATAGCTTTACAAAATTCGAGTTTAATATAACTTCCAAAATTCAAACTAAAATTTCTGAATTAATTTCAGTTCGATTTTTGGAAATTTGAATTTTAAATAATTCTAAATTGGTAAATTTAACAGAAATTCTGAATATTAATTTTAATTATCGAAAACTACTAAATTTAGGAATTTTGGGAAGTTATAAATGTTTTGAAAAGACAATTTTTTTATTGTAGGTAAGAGTTTCTTAAATTAGTAAATTTTTAAAACTCGCTCACACCTGTTTGATAGTCCAACTTCGTATAAAAAAAATTAAAAGTATTTATTCAACAATTTTAGAATAATTTAATAAGTGGAAATACGTTTACGATATATCTAGTGGATACCTTTGTACAAGTATTATACGAGCAAGCACCGCGCACTGTGCAGATCATAAATAAAATGCGATTAAAATTATTTGTTTAAATTTGTTCAAGAATTCATCAAATTAACAATATGAATAAGGTTGTTGTTTTGGTTTTATTCGTTTATTGACCCACAATCAAAAACCTGAAATGTATGTAGTGCGCCAATTGCGGTCAAATTGTTTTGGATTAGGTCAATAATATTAGAATTTAGAATTTTATATATGATTCGTGTTATAAGAGTGCGAAGGAGGGCTTCATGTATACGTATTCCATTTTAGGTCATTTTATTGTTTTGTGTATCCAAATAATTAATTGATTGTGCCCACGTGAAAAAATATAAAGATGACGCGGAGTGTCGAGTGAATTAAAGACGCACCTAAATTTTTTTTATCGCATATATACGCATATATGAAACACGATGAAATTTTCTCGGAAATCCAACAACAAACAAGTGCGGATACTTAAGTGGAATTAATCGTAATCTCTATCATACATGTCGTTGGATTTATGAAGATGATTTTTGTTGATGTCGTATATTCAGCAGAATATTTTTTTTGTTTGTTCGGTTGAGATTCTTAAATATCCATACATACGACTGTCGTAATCTTGTTCGTCTAGACAATCTTTTTTTTTTATTTATGTATTTGGATGATATGTTATGAGGGGCGAAAAAAACTGTTCACCCAAAAATTATGAATAAGTTATTTAAGGCATAACGGTATACGCCTTTATTATCACACCTATATATGGTGGAAATGGCAAATTGGTTTTTCTAAAGAATTTTTATGATTTATATGTTTGTATTATACAAACATTTGTATATGTGGCGACGTGTACATCATTTTAATATATTGTCACAAAGTATTTGGTGTCAAAGTTCAACAGTTCAACAGGATCTAAAATCGGCCATTGTCAAATTTTCAAAATCTATTGAAACACTTAGCAACCGGAATTGACTTCATTTCAATGTCGCCAACACAAAAGGAATTTCAAATAAGATCATTGCTGCCAAAAATAAAATGTCTGTGAATTTTGAGGCCGAAGCATAAAAGTGTCGAGGTCTTTCGCAAAATATGATAATTTTTGATTTTAAATTCACTGGTTTTTTCCATCTAAAATTTGGATTGCATTTTGGATTATTGGATTATGGATTAATAAATATATTTTTTAAACTTGGAATCTATATAAATTTGGGAGTCTACGAATTTGAAAATTTGTAGTAAAAACTTCAAACCTCAGAAATTTCCGATTTTTCGAGTGTGGAAAAAAAAATATATTTTTTAACCAATTCATGAGATTAAAAATTTTTGAATTTTTAAAAGGAAATTATTTTAGTGGTAAGACTTAGTTTTAGATTATAGAATTCAGTAGCTTACGAATTTTGAACATTTCGACTTTAAAGTATGGAAACGATTTAAACATATATATTTGTTAAATTAGGAATTTGTATATTTGTGTTAAATAGTTAAAAAATTTGAAATACAATTTAAAGGTTTACAAGGTTTTGGCTTAGAACTTACGGAATTATAAGAAATTTTGTAATTTTTTTAATAACTTTAAATTTCAAAATAATTTTGAATTTTCAGTTTCCAATCAACTAACTTTCCCATCAGTAAATAAAAAAAAATATTTCATATTGTTCATATTGCTGCATGTAATGTGCCGATGCAGAGTTCAACCGCTATTATATTTTTTTTTAAATGTGGAAAAATTATGTAAAATGTGAGTACCACGTCACACAAATGCGGGTACTCAGGACAGTACATTCATAGACTTCCGAGCAAACCAAGCGCTTATGAGCAGAGTCACGCGGCCAATCTTCAATCACTCTGAGAAGCATGTCTTGGAAGCTAACGCATATTTCAAATAGTATAGAATCTATAAACCACGACTCTCAGGACCGAAGTCATTCTTAAAATTATCTTTCCTAGTTCAGAGAGAAAGGGTGTTCTTTGGAAACAAAATATTCACGCGCATGGAAATATTTGATGCCATTTAAGTCATTTACATTAAACAAGGCACAGTCGCGGTTGCCAACTCTGTCACAATCCAAAACCGCAAAAAATTCAACGCAGACGGTGAAGTTATGCAATAACAACATGGGGACGATTAGCATGAAACGTTTTCTACCCTTGTAAAGTATAAAAGAATACATATCGATTCGGTTGCTTTTGGCTATTTTCAGGAAAAGTAACCAACATGATTGTGTCAACTCGAAGAACTTTTAATACTTTGTTGTTATTTGATGTACAATAAAAGATGCCAAACGAACGATTTACAATGCACGCAACCGGTGGTTTGCATATTGAAAATCATGGCATGTTGCGCAGCAGTTAAGCCGGTGCTTCGATACTTGAAAGCGCAACGAGTGGTTTGAAATTGATGTATCATAGTCTTCGAACGAATTTAAGGGAGGGGTTTCTTTGTAGTTTGCCCAATTCTCCTTTTCATTTATCACTTGACTGCCTCCGTGAAATTGTAACAGAAACGTTCGTTTTATCAACTATTTTTAATAAGTATTCTCGTTGAGTCAATCGAGTGTCGCATATGTATATAGAGTCATGAGCATATGTATATGTTTTTATTATCGAAACAAGTAATGTTGTATTGTGACAACAAAGGCGCCAATCAATCAACAATTCACCATCGATGCCTACCAAACCAATTCAGAATCAAATCAGAATTAACCCATTCAAAACCGCTCAAAACTGTACCGCAAAAGATTAACTATGTATAGTTGGGATTATAGTCGGGATACCCGACCGTTTTAATTGATTAAAAGCCCGTATTGTACCGCTTCTTTTTGCGACTTACTATATATCTCGAATATCAATCAACCGATGTTGACTTTTACTATGGGGAATACAAGGGAGATAAAGATATTTTTTTAAATTTATTCTTAAAAAAGTCTACAAAGACATAGAACATCAAAAACTAAAAATAAAATATTTTCATGTTGGCCCAAAATTTTGCTTTAATCTACGTTTAAAGATATCATTACTTAAGCAAAAGTCGAATAGATGGTCAATTTTATTAAAACTCTTCGCCATCATGTCTACCGGTTCATTGTCACCATAATTAGTTCTATGTTAGTACAGATGAAGGAATTCATGATCTCTCAAATTCCTACACGTTGTCTTTAATTTAATTGATTTCAGTATAGACGCGGTGCATCGATTTGGTCAAGTAAAATATTTCCAACAAAAGAACATTTTAAAAGCTCTCATCTATTATCTAGTGTTATCATGCGATGGGTAGTAAAGTTCATGTTTGCAACAAAAGTAACCCCTAGGTCTCTAATTTCGAAAAATTTTTGTAAGAGGATGCCATGTATTGTCGCTACATTGTCGATATCTTCCTGTAGTTTGTTGGTATCAGCGATGTTTTCGATAGTTCTGTATAGATTTTGATAGATCATCCAATATATAGACCTTCGAGCTGCTAACATTGTGAAATCTTTTAATAATGAAGCTGGAATGCCATCAGAACCGCATCCATCTCTGAATACTTCTAGAGCTCGATGAATATCCTCTGGGAACAATCCGTGGCGTTAGTATGGTAACGTTGTTTTCCCGATTGCTATAGGGTTTTCATACTTATCGATGTCTTCCGACTTATAAACTGATTGAAAAAACTGAGCAAATATTTTTGACATAGCTAACCTGCGGGTCACAAGATTGATGTTCCTTTAATGTCATACACGCTGAGTAACCATTAATTTCAAGAGTTTTGGATCCTTTCTTATTTTTTCCTTCATATGGTTAATTTAGCTCTTATAGTTTAACTCAAAGTAACGCTCGAAATTTTGGTTACACGCAGTGAATTTATGTTTACTTTACTCAGAAGACAGTTTGAGATTTTCTTTGTAAGCCTTGTCTTTCTTGTTTTTAAGATTGATAAGTTTATCATCGTACCATGGAGGATATTTGTTAGGTTAATTAATTTAATTAATTAATTTACTTTAAACATAACTGGTTCATTTGAAAAGATCAGGTGTAAGATACGGTCTAGACCATTATGTATCTGGCAAACTTGACTTAGATTTATATCAAAAACAGTAAGGCAACATTTCATCCATTTATTCGTCATACCACTTGTTAGTAGATGGAAAATTAAAATCCCCCGTGATTAAGATGGTCTCAGATTTTTAGAAATTGATTTAATTTTTCTAAAGGCAGTTTCGAGATTCCCAACACATTCTATAATTGGAATGATTTTCCCTTAATGTTCCGTCTGAAAAACCATTAAAAACCGTTAACCATTTTATAAAGCATTTTTCTATATATAAGATTGCTACAGAAATTTTTAATTTATTCATTTTCGGTATCCATAACATGGTTTCTTAGCTTCGAAATAACACAATGGCAATATACTAGCATTTAATTTAGTAAGCATTTAGTAAAAACTTCATACGCGGATTTTTAAAAAAAAAAAGTCGCCCAATCTCGCTCTCGGAATTTTTGTACAGCGAGGGTTGGTATACAAATTTCGGGTGTGGTTAATCGCTCTCACTAAGGTATCGCTGATACCTTATATAAACTGTTACAGTTCCTGAATTATTTCAGATACTTATCAGGGTTCACATTTGTAATTTTTTAAAAATTGAATCAGCTTTTCGCAATGGTATGACTTAAACAAGACGTTTGCATCTGACTACATCTTTATTTTTACAGTATATACTCCAGGATGGCCTGTAACAAAATGTTTCATCCGAAATACGTGATGATACGCTTAATTGATAATTAAAGATCACGTATAGATATCGCTCTAATCGATCGTACGATTTTGATAAAAACAAAAATGTTGTTTGCCGCGGATCGATAATATATTCAAGTACCAACAGTACATCATGTTCTGCTAGCATATAGCCTTGGAATAAAAACATTTAAATAAATTTAAATAAAATAAGAAATGACAAGATGTTCTTCAACTATACAATACATTTTGAAATGTACTTAAGAAATGTTATTTTCTGCTTTGTGCGCATCCGCATATGTACGGGAATACATGCAGATCTTATATATAAATGTGACAAGTAATTTAATTAATTTAAACAAAATTATATTTTTTAACAACATAATATGTTTATACAGATTAATTAGCCTGAAGCCATTAAGCGCATATTTTAATGCTTATTACTCTGATTTTTGCATTAATAGCTTTTAATTAATTCCGGTGAATTTATAGTTTTTGTAATCCGACGTAACTCGTACAAAATAGATGTACATCATTTGTATGTATATGCCTTTAACAATTTTTTTATGGATGTTAATTCTGTTTTCTTATCAAAATATTTCATCGCACCAATAATAGAATATGCACAGGTATGATTAATTCATATTCAAGCTATTTAGCATATTGCATCGGTTCGCTCTTGATTTTATGGTTGAATTATGCAAACGAAAATAGTTCAATGCATGTATTTTACGGTGTTCTTATAACTTTTTGGATCACATTCACAACCTTATCCTAATCCCTGAATCGCCTTCTATTTTAAATGTATGATATTTCAGTGAAACCATTTACATAGATACAGATTAAATTTGGTTCCTCGAAATTCTGTCAAAAATTCAGAAAATTCTGTAATTGTCACAGGAAAACTTAAACAAATCCACAATACTTGACATCAAAGTAGTTGTTCCAAGACGATGGTTCTTTGTTAGCAGGATCGCGGAAACCACATCGAAACAACATATCGAAGATTTTCTCAAATCGAGAATGAAATTGGGTGGAGCAGCCTGTGTTGAAATGCCTCCAAACCGAGATAACGGCCTAAAATACAATTATACCTCATTTCGGATTAGTGTGTCGGAGGAACAATTCAGAAATATCCTATATTCCAAGATGTGGCCACCTGGACTTCTGGTCATAGAATTTGTATGAAGCACAACCTTTAATTTCTATTCCATCGGAAACTTATCGCAATCAACAATCAGCTAAATCAGTAAAACATAAAAAATCCGAGAAATTTACGATATACTTGCAGAACGTGAACAAGATGGCATCAAAAGCTTCTAAATTTTGTTCTGAAAACTAATTATTTATTTTATGTAATTGGTGAAAGCTCATTGAATCCTAATATTAACAGAAAGGAATACTTTGGAATTAATTACTCTATTTTTAGATGTGATCGCTCAACATATCAACAAGTGAAAAAAAATCAGGAGGCGGAGTACTTATTGCAGTACATTCAATGATTTCCAGTGCAGTAGCTATATAAATTTCACTCCGCATCATCTTTCGAGCATGTATGCGTAAAAATCAAACTAAATCAGACGAATCTGTTTATTTATACAGCCTACATACCACCAAGTTCGTGTAGTGAATTATAAATCAAATCAACAACATAGTCAATGCTCTTGACAGAATATTAGATTTATTCTTCAAAAACGATGCAGAAATATTTAAAGTATGACAGAATCACTCAATCCATTTGTTGTTAATGATGTTAACCATAAATCTATGGAAATAGTTTTTGATTCAAATGAAATTAAGTCAACAACATCCGGGCATCATATGCATACCACCTAAAATTATAAAAAAATAAACCACATTGGACTTCAGCAGTACTTAGAAGGTATACAATGGGACGCTGCTTTAAATACTAATAATGTAAACCAAGATGCTACCAAATTCTACCAAATTTTATTAGAAGGTTTTGAAACCCACATGGAGAACCGTAAATCTAAATCCTAAATGTCAAGATGATTAAAAGTGGTTAAGAATCGGATTGGACTGCGTTTCTCCAATCTAATGAAGAATTTGATACATACTTCAAGGAAAAGCACCTCTCATATATTGCGGATGTATAACGAAGCATTACAACCAACCCTAAACACGTCTGGAATTATTTTAGATGTAAGCAAGTAATTGATGGTTATCCAACTAATATGTATTTAAAAGATATTAAAACATCAGATCCCAAAAAAATTGCTGACATGTATGCGGATTTTTTTCAACATGTATACAAACCTAGAAACAGTATTTGGTTTACCATTTAATCCACCGTAAATAATAATGTACTTGTCAGTTTACTGGTTATTAGTGATGAGGATGTTTTACGGACGGATGTCGGCCGAATAATATTCCAACGTTTATATTAAAAAATATGCTAATATTTTAGTAAAACCATTATGGAATATATACAACCTCTCGTTAACATCCGGAATATTCCATGATACATGGAAAATATCTAAAGTTGTTGAATTTACCAACAAAGTTATGAATGAAATTGAAAACCGCAACCAAGTAGACAAGACTCTAGAAAGTTTTTACAACTTTGGTTTTGCATCCAACTTCATTAAATGGTTCAACTAACATTCGTTTAGTCGCGTACAATATCTGTCAACTGGAAGCGAAACATCTAAATTAATCAAAGTAACGTCAGGAGTTCTTCAGGGTTCCCATATTGGACCATGGATTTTTCTCGTTTTCCTAAATGGAATAACTGAAGTCATAAAATACTCAACTCTTCTCATGTTTGCAGATGATATACAAATTTATCATACAATTAGAGATATTCCAGACATAAAAATATTACAAGAAGACATCGGGAGATTCAGTGAATGGTGCCTCAAAAATTCTTTGCTGTTGAATATTGAAAAATGCAAAGTAATGTCTTTTATTGATGGCAAGAGAAACCCGATTAACTTTGCTTATAGCGTTAATAATACGGAATTGCAAAGAGTTTAAGAAATAATCGATCTAGGAGTCACATTCGCTGAGAATATGAGTTTTAACAACCACATTGACAAAATAATGCATTGCTTATGCAAATCCTATGTTTGGTTTTGTTAAGCGTTGGACTGGAGATACAAACTCGTCAACTTTATTTTCACTATATTTTGCGTATATAAGATCGCAAGTTGAATACGCATCAGTAATTTGGAGCCCTTATTATGCTAAGATCTTGATTTTAAAGAAAACTGACTGGAACTATGACCATAGCTTACCATTTTATGAGAATATAGCCCGCCTACCACCATACACAACCCAATATCTTTAGAGTATACAATGTCCACTCTAGAAAATAGACGTTTATTTTAGCCTCAGCTTTCAACGGTAATATCCTTATTGGCCATATTGATTCACCTTACATATTGGAAAATACAGGTATCCATGTTCCAATCAAATCGTTTCGAAACCGTCGACTTTTTGGTGATACTATACTCCACTCAACTAACTATAGTGAAAATTGCCCAATCAATAGACTTGCAAAATCATTCAAGATCGCTGAAGAAAACTTTGACTTTCATCTCACAAAGGACTGCTTCAAAAGGACCTTGAAGAAGTTTTTTTTTAATTTTAAAACTTAATTTATCAGAAATTATCCGATAACATCTTTTCAATTTATTTTTTGTAAAAAATATACTTTTTATTTTAAATCTTTTTTTTTGACAACTTGTAATCTAAAGAACTTGACTTTTGAATGAATTTGAAGATGAGGTGGACTACGGCTCCTAAATGGCTTCCACCAAAAAAAAACACCTTTGTGCCTCTAATCTCTCTTTGACTATATATACGATATAATTTGGTCGTTGCGATTGCATTCTATATACCCCAAACGAAAATCTATAAAACCAATGTGGTGCGATGAAGCGTCGAATACACAGAAAACTAAATTGAGCACGTGAAGATCTTGAAGTGACACAGTAGATGAAGTAAGCCATTAAAACACGCCAATATTTTATTTATCATATGTCCTCCGCTACATATATCTACATGAATGCGCTATATATGTATGTGTTGTTAATTACTTTGTTGTATTGTTTCAATTCAATGGTTGGGAAAATTAAACGAAAAAGTCAACCATCAACAATAAATTTCCATTTCAATAAATAAAAAAAAAATTTCAAATGAAAATTGCATTTTTAATTAATTTAAATTCATTTTAAACTTTTCGAGATGTGAAAACACCATCATAACCGGAGTACATACATACATACATATGATGAATTGTTTGACGAAATTAGGTCAAATGTGTACTTGGTATGTACATATTTCTTTCAGAACGAACGGATGTGTTTGTGGCTCACAAAGCACACAAAAATATATAAAAAAAAACAAAATGATTGGTCATTTGGTCTTATAAACTTTGAGCTTATATATTTTTTGTGTGGCAAAGAACTTTTTTTGTTGCTGGTATCCAAGATGAATATTTTTCTTATAAACGTTGTTTTTGTTTTTGTTCAATTCTTTTTGTAGAACTTTTTGTGGCGTGTAGGGCATACGACACAACTTGAGTCGAAATAATAATTTTTATAATATTTAGATCCACAATATTACTGACCAACTTCACGACATATTATATATATATATATACACACACACACACAGAAACTTTATTTTATTTGATTTATACACAATTTAAAGAAGTAAACCACCCCTATATACAATAGACCAAGAAAATATAATTCAACTTTGTACAATTCATAAGTATGCTTTATTGTAGCCATATACAGTAAATCATAATATTTATGCTTTTCCAAATGATAAACTGGGAGTTGGAGAATTTCCGTCTTCAAAAAATTATTTTGTTGGTTACAAATCCAAATATTAAAAATTCAAAACTCTTCATCCTCCCATAATAAACTCACCGCACAACATTAAGAAAAGGTTTTTCTTATATTTTGGAATCACAATAATTTTTAATTTGGTGCACAAACAAAAATTGATTTTTGAATCTGGATTGAATATTTAAATTGCTGATCACTTGATGCTGCGGTCTGGTAAACATTTTTAATTAATAATGGGATTAGAAAGTATCGACATTTCTTGGGCCTATCACGACCTCCTTCTGTTACATTATGTAGCTTGAAAATTTATAATTCCCTTTGAAGTGCCAAAAGTATCAAATGAAATGTGTTACGCAGATGAACCACCTAGTTCATTTCATTTCAGGTGTCACTTTGATGCGAAGAACATGTTCCCATGTGAGACTTTAACATATCCAACGCTGACTTTCAATTCTTTAAATATTACTACTATATCGGTAAGTTACCCTGTTACCGTCCCCTGTTACTATATAGCTTTAAAAAAATTTACAAATCTTTGTTCTAATCCTTACAACTGCCTACCGCTCAAGACGGTATCACAAAATAACTTGAAAGTGTTGAGCTTGTTTGGCAGCATTAAAGTAAGTTAACTTGCTGGCTACACAACACTTAAGCGTATAATAAGTTGATCTCTAGCTTCTTGAGCTATATCACAGTCATAGAGAATGTGTTCTATGGTATCCTCGCCCTGTTCACATTCTCAGGTCCTTGAATCCGCTAGACTCTCTCGGTATATATAAGCGCTATTGTTCCATGCCCCATTAACATTTGGGTAAAGAGGAATCTTTGTCTTTAATCTCGCTTCTATGTTTGGCAGATAACTATTCTACCATTCATTCAATGCGACCATCTATCATGCCATATTACTATAGATGCTTTTCTCGATCTCATCAAAGAAGATACGCTGACGGTGAAAGTTCGTTGTCAATGAACAAGGTTCTCATATATTATTGACATAGTACGTTGCTTGTGTCCCAAGGACTCTTTAGCAAGTCGTTTCAGCACAGCAAAAATCTTCTTACTATTTTCCGCGATTCTTTCAACATGTGAAGTTACTCCAAGTCTTGTGGACATCGTTTATTGACAATCAATGGAATTTCTTTCAGAAAATAGTTATTAATGATGTTATATAGAGGGTACATGGGCAATTAAATCTCTTTAGCTCCAACATTATACTGGGCCACCACAGGTTGTCGAAAGCGTCAGATATATCTAAGAAAACCCCAAGATTGTACTTCTGGTCCGACTCTTTGACCGTATTGATCATTTTGATGATTGCGTCCTCTGTGAACCTATTGTCTCTAAAGCCAAACTGTTTCTCACTATAGGTGCCACTTTTTTGGAATATGTCCACTAACCTGACGTCAATTAATTTTTCAAATAATTTACCTAGGACAGGCAACAGCATGATAGGTCAATAAAATTTGGGATCGGCTTGACATCTATCTCCGGTTTTTTCCGGATATCTAATTTACCATTTTCCCAACCTTTTGGGAAATACTCCTCTGCTAAGAGAAGTATTCATAAAGTTTGTGATACAGGGCTCTATAATTGGCGAAGCACGTTGTATCACCTCGACCTCGATATTGTCGATATTGATTTCTCTTTGTCTCTCAGAGTCATTTTCCACATAGTCGTCGGGTGGTAAGCATGCATTTTGTGGTGTCCTCCCATAAAATTGTTGTTTGACCACCACCGCTCATCGGGGTACTTAGCACCTCAATCGTTTTCAATTTACCTGTACTAAGGTTATAGACAAAGCCCCGCGGTTAAGCATTACCATGTTCCGTGATGAACTATTTTAAGCTCATTTGGCTTTCGTCTCTTTTACTTTTAAAATAGGCCTCTCGGTGTACCACATAGTTAAGCCTTTTACTTTCCCGAGTTTCGGAATTTTTATCTCTTTGATGTAATTTGCCCAACTTACGAACCAATTTTCTCTATTTGGTTAAGTCCGGAGACCATAAGACAATTTTGATTCACGAACACAGTTTACGTGGTATAGTAGCGCTACAGAATTTGATAATTGAACTTGATATTATTTGTTCAACTCGATCGATATCGCTATCGATCGAAACCTTCAGGTCTTTTGCCAGGCCTTAACAGATGATACTTAGTTGGCTGTAGATACACTCCCAATTGGCATGCCGTAAGGCATACCGAGGAACATTCTATAACGCTATAGGGATTTTTCATTCTCCAAAACCAAGATCGAGACAATGTGGTGCTCTGTGGTAACTTGAAGTCCAACTTTCATAGGCGGACCAACTTAAAATTTTTCTTAACGGACCGCCCGTCATGAGAGTGAGATCAAAATTCGACTCCCCATTGTGAGGACATGTACTTGGGAGGACTCCTCTCTCGTTTGTGTTCTTACTGTGCCAAAGGTTGGACTTAGTAATGAAGTCGCCAGTAATTATAAAGGAATGGTCTTTTAGACCATCCATGATTTTATCAAGTTTCACATATTCCACTGGATCGTCTGAATATTGTAAGTAAATACTGACCAGATAGAAATTTCCTAAGTCAGATCTCACTCTCTACACACACATAGTGTGTGTCGCAGTACTGTGGAATTTTAAGTACCTCAAGATCGTTGTTGAGGATGCCAATTGCTGTATTAATATTTTCATTGTTTCCAATGATTATTCTAGTGGGCGTGATTATTGCACCATAACCCCTTTAACCGCGTATGGTTCCTGCATGCAAAGTATGTCAATCGCTTCTTTTTCAATAGATGGTCTGATCTCATTCCCATTTTTACGGCGGAGATCCGACAAAATATTGCTTTTCTATAACGTAACAAAATTAATAAGAATTATAACAAAATAAGAAATTGGTGTAATGTTCCGCAAAATTTTAGAGACATAATTCTTAATTGTTTGGAATTTTAAAATAAAAAATAATTCTTAGAGTACTTGGAGGTTAGCAGCCCCAAACCATCATTAAAAGGAGGAGGGGTGTACAGATTGTTCGTTGCGTTCAGTGCGTAAATCTTTAAGATGCGTTGGTACATGGTGTGGCAACGTCATATAGCACGTGGTTTACTATCTCGTGAAAGTAACCACACTCCCAGATGCCATTTTCTATTCATTCTATGAAAGTGGGAGTCTACTTTGCCGGGGCCCACCTGTGTTAACGATGCACTTAAAACTAGCTTTTTCTCCAATCATTCCTCAATGTTTGGCAAAAAACTAGAAGTGGTCATGCCATCCATCGAGTTGGTGTACCATTTGCCATCGACGCTATTAGTGAGCTCAGAGTGTGACTAATCTGACTGCCTGAGAAGTGAAAGGTGCCGTAACTTACGTCTTGGCTTTTCCTTAATACAAAATTTGCTACTCCTGCTTTCAATAATATATCAATCGGGATTACTCCAGCGAAAACAGAAACAGCATCAGTATTCAGTCGATACCTAATGGCCTCCCATGGTGACTCTGCTACTCGTTTGACGTGTGACACCCAGCCGTTCGATAAAATCCACTTCCAGCCACTTTACGGCCTTTACCATCATTATTCTCTGACCATTAACAGATACTAGAGGTGGTCTCCTATTTTCGGCCATTCGTTTAAGTTGGACCATAAACGTCTTGGCGGTGGATAGCTTATATTTGTACCCCCTGCACCGGTCAACCAGATTCACAACCTATTATTTGAATATCACTATTCTTGCTAATGTTTGAAACAATATTTTAGAGGCGAGCAACCAGACTCTTTAACTATGTTGATCATTTTCACCATATCATCCACAGTGGATCTATTTCCTCGGAAGCCGAATTGCTTGTCACTATATGCACCACTGTCCTGGAACAAGTTCATCAACCTGCTAGTAATCAATTTCTCAAGTATTTTACATAAGACTGACAATAAAGTAACTTTTCGATAGGAATGAGGATTGGTAGGGTTTATGTCAATTCCTTTCTTAATCATTAGTATTTTGCCAGTTCATTGCTGAAGTGATTCACGTTTGTGCTGACCGGAATAGTGTTTGCGTAATTTTCGTTGTATATTTGTATCATCTACATCATTACCGTCGAGTAGGAGTATTTTTAGTAAGCATTCTATGATCTCTTCACAACACATGGTTGTTTGTTCACCATCGCTTAATAGGGTACTGAGCATCTCTTTCGTTTTCAGTTTTCCCATTCTGAATTTGGAGACAAAACCCCATGCCTCGGGATTTCCATGGTTACTAATGTATATGTCCATATCTACTCCACTTGCATTCCGGTACATTTTAAAATATTTCAGTTCTCTTGGACTGAATATTTGGCTATTTTTCCCAAAAAAACACTCGTCATTAATGAGAGATCAATATTTGATGCACCATCGTTCGAATAGGTAGTTGGGTTCATGTATGATCGTTCTTGTCTGGTTCTTGCATGAACAGGATGTCAATATTTTGCTCTACTGCCTTTTGTCTTACCTCATGTTTCACAATTTTGGAGTTTGCATGTTAATTGGACAATCTTTAGTTTACGTATATTGACAGTTTTGCTTATCACAGACTGTCTTTCGCTTCATTAGGGTCAAGGCCATTTACTATGATGTGCATATTTTGATACACGAAGAATGATTGAATGTTCTGGTTTGCCTTCATACAGCAAACACATTTTGCATCTTTGGTGAGCTTCGGACACACCTGATGGTTATGTCCGCACATTTAATATTTCTCTTTGCAGAACTTGGCAATATGTCCAAATGCAGGACAAATAAAATATGTCCAAATGCAATTTGAGACAAATAAAATTTTACATATGAGGGGTGCGAGTGGTTTAGACAGCTGAGGTGGTAGCAACATCATCAAAGAGGTCAAGCAACCATATGCGAGAAAATGAGTAAAGGAAACCCCAATATCAAATATATAACGAAACTATGCCTCACTCAGCAGCTTTGTCATGGCTATGATTCAATGAACCAGTCAATCAATAATCCGAAATCAACAACGATTACAGAATACCAACTATAAGGAAATCCTTAACATCCATCCATCCACCAATGGAGCGAGTACCAAATAGGTACCATAATAAAGCTGAAAAATAATAAAACTATCGATTCATTCGATAGCATTCGATTCCATCGGGAGAAGCGCAAACTGGAAATAACTCTACGAAAAAGGCATCCCGAGGAAGATAACCGAACTTATCTAAGATATGTATACCGGGATGTTATAAATAGAGGTCAGCTACTGGATATAGTGTCATGGACAAGCTAGACAATGCATCACCAAACGACTCCACAGATGACTTATGCCTGTTTATACACTTGCACGACATGCAGCAGCAACTACAGAAGCTAGCAGACCCAGTATAAGAAGTCGGGCTCGAAATAAACATTAAGAAGCCGTGAGCCTGAACACACACACTGCTACACCACTCCGCATCAACCAAGAAACCATTGAACGGTGCTAGTTGAAGCGATACATCTTAGAATAACACAGGGAAACTAGACACTACCCAAATAGAGATGGTTCAGTCTAGTAGACGCCCGATACTCCAAATTAAAAATAGATTAAAAATAAAAATTACTTCTGCGTTTCGACCGACAAAATGTATTATTTTCCGAACACTAAACAAAATCAATTACAATCAGCAACTTCAAACCAGACACATCATTTCTACCGCGAATTGTGCAGATTAAAGAAAATTTTATTTTCAACAAGCAATGGAAGAGATTTTTGTGTTAGCCAAAAGTGTTAAATTTTTGCGGAATATTTTTAAACGGTATGTTTTTCGAATTTATTTATAATTAAAAATATGAATATTTCTTAGAAAACGAAAAAATTAAATTAGGGCGTTTTTGTTTTGACTTATAAAATAATAATATGAAATAAAAACAACGCCCTAATTTTTTATATAAATTTTCCAGGATTGGAACGGTGGCAAAATGTTTTAAGAAGACAGTTGGAAACAATATGTGGGTATAAAACCGCGGCATCTTGAATTCCTCGAGAACATTGGGCTCATATATACTCGGCAGAAAAAAATTACGACCTCTATATGCCTACATAGCCTGTAGAGTTTATTCTGTTGTTTATCGAGTTATACCAAAAATAATTATATCACTTTCTGCAAAATTCAAAATTAAATTTTTCATAATAAATTTTCTGCTTTAAAAAAACGGTTGACGGTATAGAATATTATGAACCATTACGTGGAAAGCAATCATAAATAAGTCTAAATGTAATTAGTTTGCAGAATTCCAAATTATATATTTCCATATGTATACCGGCTGGAATAAAACCATCTCAAGATTAAAATCTGTTTTCTTACGAACATATAAGAAAAAATAAATAAATCCAGACGTCATTTAATAATAAAATTACTCATCGTTGCATCGCCATCCGTATCTGAAAAGGATACATCTCATAATTTTGTTGCTTGAGACACTTAAAATTATGTGTATGTACATTTTTAATAAATTAATTAAATTGGTTTGCAAAACAGCAGAGTACAATGACTTATGTATATACATATAAATGTATATCTTACATCACAAAAGAGATGATAATCTTTATAAATTGTAACTAAATTTTTAAGATAGATTACGTTGAAACCATTTTGTTTACGCAGGATAATGATTAACATCTGTTAGCTCAGTCCTGGTGTATTGACCAAAACGAAATGAGTACACAAAGTATTAATTACTCGATAACCCCTTCCGCATTCGCAACCATTTAGATTCTGTCTTTGATAAGTAAAATTAATCACATCCAAACCAACGCAAACAATTGGATTTCATTAATCACAACATAAAAATAATAATTCTTATTGTGGACTAAATAATTTGAAGAAGATTCGGACAATAACATATAACAAGGATTTATTTTTTTTGTGTCTATACATAAACTTACATACAAACTCAAGTGTTGTAATTTAAGATGTTATTTTTATTTATTACGTACTTATATGTATACGTACACAAGCTCTCAGCTTACGGATTTTAACGATCATCTTAACACAAATTATTTTTAATTACGTATAAACAAAGTGCGGTGGGCATTTTTATGATACAAAACACAGTTTGTCGTTTTTGTTTTTTAGGGGTGCTATACCCTTAACAAAAATATAAAATGTATTTGTAAAATTTCATGTGTAGAAGTAACATCGGAATTACTTCAATCTCGTATTTTTTTAATCAAATATCAGATAGAAAATTATATTTAACAAATTCCAGATTAATTTGGGAAGCAGCATTCAATGTCCAATCCGTGATCAAATTTTATTGATTTCTTAACTTTTATTTAACAACACATTTAAATCATAACGAAACACCCTACTTAATCCTGATTCGGCCCGAACAAAATCCAATTCAGCTTCTCTGTAGAGGGCTAATCGCTCTAATAGTACCACCTTCGGTTTTCTGCGCTGTCCTTTTCTAATTCAGTAAACCATGTCATTCATCTTTTTAATGACCATGCACGACCTTTCTCATGAAGGGTGCAGCATCGGTGAAAAACCTCTCTTCCGTTGCAGGTTGTAACGCTCATGCAATTCATTATCATCATGACTTCATTCATTATATTAGCGATCAGTACTTCGTATTGAAACTGAGTATTGCCAATTCTTATTGTTGCAATCTTCTTGCCCGTTATGATGACATTCCCTCCTATGGCCGTTCGTAATTTCAACCCATCCGCTGGTTGTGTATTTCCCTTAATTAGATCTTTTTCTCGTCAACATTACCTATAACGTTAAACCGTCTCCGTAATTTTATTCCAGGGATAGAGTAGCAGCTGCTTGTGTATAAATTGGGTCCTAAGGAGCACACCTACCCAAGCTCTGGCGATTCTCCTTCATCTCACTTCCTTGGGTGTTGCAGTCCAGCAGCTTGCGTCTTGCACAACTATTCGGCTCAAATCCATATCTATGGGCATGTAACAATATAGGGCCCTCATCTATCCTATCACAAAGCAGGCTGTGTATATAAAGATACCGCTTGGTTCTTATAAACTGTTGCTTCAGGAGGAAGCCATAAATAATCGAACGACACATTGTCTATCGTTATTATTATTATTATTAAAGTTGGCTGGAACCAAAGCAGGTTCCGCACTCAATGCCACTCTGGGCCCATGGTACAAATGTATATGGTCTAACGTTGGTTCGTGTGTATAATAACCAGGCAAATTAGGCCTAGACTTGAACGGTCCAGATTTGGCCAACTGATATCGCTTCAACGGCACCTAATTGGTATATTTGTGCGAGCTATAACAGAATATTGTCTCATTGGGGTAAATGCGAGCAAACTAAGCATTCCCGCTCATAATTTCTGACGTAGCTGTGGTGATGAGAAGGAAGAAGAAACTATACTCCATCTGTACTACACCTGTCCTAGTCTAGCGTAGAGCAGAATAAAATATATGGGAACTTCCAATTTGGACGACCTGACCGATCTTAGTAAGATCGACGTCGAAAGCTTTCAATGGTTCTTGGTAAGCTCAGGATGGTTCGACGAATGAAAAGGAGGTAACTTAAATGTGGTACAGCTACAGACCAAATTGTGTCTATGCTAGTCCATTAGGATGACCTCAGGCTTAACCCAACTTAACCTACTGTAGCAGCTGACTCCGTTGTTCAACTGCTTCTTCATGCTCCTGTTGCTCCTTGTGGACCACAATTCCCTCGTTACCCGATCGTCGATGCACCAGAGGACGCGATCCCATCTGCTTCCATCTTTTTTTCTGACACGAAACAGTCATATGTAACCCGTTTTGTCACATGTCCAACATAGTATTTCCCTAATACGATGGTTTTTTGTTTCTCCAAAATTGGCCAAAATTTGGTAGACGCGATCTTGATCGTTTCCATCTTATTTCACGGCAATATCGTGAAATGTGACTCACATGCTCAACACCTTATTCTACTGCCACCATTCTTGAATCTTGGTGCCCATCAGTCGACGTTCGCAATGACATCCATTTCTACTCGTCGCATTTTAAGTGACAGTTTTATAATGGCCTGGTTTATTAAACCAGAAGTAATGGTTTTGGCAAAAATAGATTTATCACTGCTTTCCACTGATGAATACCCCTACTTTAAAAGAGTCACTCCGAGTTTCTGATATCGACCCTTCAGCTCCATACGATACTTCTCTTCCTTATGGTCACTTCCATACTTTCGATCCAGCGCATTATTCATTATTTCGTTGTAATTGTATCGATCATATTCCGAAATGGTCTGGAATGTCTCAGCCGCTTCACCTTTAAGAGTCAGCCACTATCAATGTGGATATACGGTTTTCTCCGTTCCAACCAGTTTGCTTGACCGCCATTTCGAATTGGAATTTAAAAAATGATGTGCGGTTACATCGATGCTTAGAACTTTCTCCTCCAATTCTTGAAATTTCTGTTCAACCTTTTGAACCGTTGACTTAATTTGCTCTAGTTCTTCATGTATAGTTTTATATAACTATTTTATATAATTGTTCGCCCATTTTGTTACTTATTTCGCTCACTGACTGTTTAATTTCTATCATTTCTTGATTTGATCGATCAAATAACAAATCAATTTTCTGGTGTTATACAACTGTTCCATTGATTGTTTCATATCTTATTTCATTTCCATTATAGCTGCCACTAACTGTGTGATATCTAAACTTCCAGATTGTGCAGGTACAACCTTCACTACCGCCTCTATATTTTCTCCATCCTTTTTTGTTTCATCCGCCGAACTGTTAACTCATCGCAATTGTAACGTGCCGGATCAATACCATCATTTTCCATGGTATTACTACGTAATCGTTGGTTCAATTCGTTTTTATGACTTGCAGTTGACAAACCACACCACTCCAACTCCTTCTTTATTGCGATTTTTTTTAACTCATCTAGAATCATCTTTTTATTCACAAGTACACCGCTGTCACCAAGTGTTACGTTTTAGCTTTGTCAAATAAAGTTCGATCACTGGATTGTGAATAAAACAACCAATTTAATTCTAGATAACTAGTCACTAATTTATTTAATTTCACAATAATCACTTTATTACACTTTGATTACTCTTAACTTTCACATTTTACTTTCTTTCTACTAACTCTATCACTTTTAAAATTCAACTATAACTAACTCACTTCTATCATTTCATCTCGTATTTATACCACTTATTCTAAACCGTAGTGTTTCTACTCACTCAGCGTTACTCTCACTCTAGATTTACGTTTTTCGTGTTTATATAGTTAATCTATTACTCA
This sequence comes from Tipula unca, assembly GCA_951394425.1. NCBI lineage: Eukaryota > Metazoa > Arthropoda > Insecta > Diptera > Tipulidae > Tipula > Tipula unca. The sequence goes on along the minus strand of OX596381.1, from coordinate 14,301,575 downwards.
ATAGATGTCAGAATAAAATAACACTTTTGAAAATAGAATTTTGTAAGTTGTTTGGCATTTTGTGAGAGTATTATCATCGAAGCGAAAATATTGTTTACATTTTCAGAATACCAAAACCAAGCATGTGACGATAATGCATTTCAACCAATTCATATGCAACAAAATTCAAATGCTTCATTGGATTTTATCGGATACTAAGTATCACGCTTTCTGCTCCGCAAATATTGCTGATCCACGGTTTTTGTGACGTAGCTGTTTTTGATAGTTTTTAGCTTTAAAGGCTTTTCTGTTTAAGTTTAAATCCACTTACATAAGATCCATGTCGCCTTCAAATTCCTTTGGAGCAACAAAGTGAGAGTTGTTCACATGTAAAGCACATGATTTTCTTTTTGTGAAACGTTACTAGTTACGTAGAGAACAATAATTTTAAACATATTGAGGGATGCTCTTTTTTAAATAATATGGGCTTTTGGATTTTATTGTTCATTTCATCCTATGTTGCATGTCATATGTAGATAAGTTTTACTCAAAATGTTCTAGTAATTGACGTATAGATTTTATTTCGATTGAAAACATCCAAGTACATATAGCGGTCGACAGTCTCAGGATAATTAAATCTGACACAATATAGTTGTTAATTCCTCGTATCATTTTCTAGACATGCTGCTTTAATGATTGTACACTCACTTCCCAAAAACCGCAAAAATGGGATCGTACTGAAGAAAGATTAAAAAAAGATTATTTTGAGCTTTCATAGACTTGGAATTACTGGTAAGTTCTCATTACAATTAATTTGAAACGTTAATTTGTATGCCAATGATTTATACATTAGTCGACTGTCCAATAAAATATTGGGATATAGTTCTTTCCAATTACGGATTGTTATTGAAATTCCCTATTAGTTCAGTCGATAGACATTCAGTAAGCTTCAGGAACACTTCTACTACTTGTTTAAATGTTGATGAATTACTAGAATTCTTCAGAATTTTCGGTTTTAATTGATGACTGTATAATTGGTGTATCGTTTTGCTTCCTCTTTTTGGGAAGTGCCCACATCATGAATTGTCCAGCATAGATGGTATCGAGAATTTTTTTTTTAAATATTATTTATGGAGTTTTATCGTAGTATTGTAAAAAACCCGTAACATAGGTATTTTCTGTTCGATTAGCTGAAGGGTTTATCTAGTTTCTGTGGAGAAAATTTATTTCTAGAGTAAATGGTCGGTCAATTTTTGCAGATTCGAATTACCACAAAGCATTCTACTTTAAACTCAGTATAGTCAAAACTAGCTGCCCTATATGGTTATTAAATTTAACCAATCAAAATATTTCCAAATGAATAGAAACAATTACACACACGACAGAGATCATATGTATAAGTAAGTATATTCACACTCCCATTTGCATTTTACCATAAAAAAGCTCTTCCATGCATAAAAGCTTTTTACTATTTTCCCATGTTGTATACATACATATAGACGTACATATATGTATGTATGTATAAAAATTAATCAAAATCTAGCATAAATAATTTATAAATTTTCCAAAAAAGTTTATAAAAGCGTAAAACCATAAAAGTGTTAAAAACATCAATCATCTATAGTATGCATATATGATGATATCATGATGCTGCTGATAAACATAAAAAAAAAAAATTTATCTTTAAAATTTTAAATTTAAATATAAATTGTTTTATAGTTAAAATAAAAATAACAATAATAGTAAAAAATAACTATATATACAGTTTAAATTACTTTTTTTTAGTAGTTCGTCTATACACTAAATTCTGTACTGTTACAACAATTGTGTATATCGAAAAACTTCTTAGATTTGTCTCGCATTTTCTAAATTGGAATAAAATTATAAAAATCGCAATTAAAACTTTATAATTTGTTACGTTTCAATAAAGATCTTGTTAGGAGTTTTTCGAATAAGAGTTCTAATGAGAAAAATATTAAATTTGTTCTTGATATCAAGATGAGTATTTCAACGATTTATTTAAGCAAAGAAAAGATTATTTTCTAAGATTTTTATTCTCATATGAGTTTCTAATGTGGGGGTTTTACTGATCTGATGCTGGTACACAGATGGACTTCCTTTCTCCGCTACTCTGATAAACAACAAAAAGAGTCTGGCACTCTTGAAAATCCAAAAGCTGCGGGGAAGTAGACCTTTAGACCGGGTGTTCAAAGCGCAAAAAGGAACAAAGCCATGAACGAGGTTCTAAACCAAGGGGTAAAGTCACTAATGCTGACCCATATGCGTCTAGGGCCCAGGAGGATGGGTGAAAGAGGACTTGAGTATAACGACCCTTACCTAGAGGAAGGTGGGGGAAACCTGAGTCGCCTTATGATGAAAAATGCAGAACTTACTCCGTCCTGCCGCGCAGGAGGATGGCATCGGAAGCAAGTTGGTGAAGTTTGACCTGGAACCAAACTTGTTCTCAAAATGCAACAAATAAGCACTCCAGAGTTGCTAAAAGCCAACTACAAGACAGCCAATCCAAGATGGAAGAAGAAATCATCTTAAAAAAACATTCCCTAGATGCTCTGGCAAAGGCTTGATCAGTTATGGGATTGGAGCGGTTACGCTAAAAAATTTAAACGAGATAAAGCTGATAGGTCTGAAATTGGTTAGTGTTCCACCTGAAATTGGTAATCCGAATGCTCAGAGCGTCACAGATGACGGTCTGCAGTTGTGATCATAAGGGCAGCTAAGGTAAAATACAAGATGATCAAAACATTTCACTTTATCATTAATATCAACTAAAAAAATATATTTGGTTCCAATCTAATGCTGCAGTTACTTATAAAAGGCAAGTTAAGTTAATTCGACCAAAATTTCTCCTGAACACAAGATTATCACTATCGAGATAATTTATTTGAAAGTTGTAAGACCCCTAGATCATATCATGCATCGTATATAAACCCGGGACTGAAATTTGTGTGAACAAATCAAACTTTTCAGTGGTTTTTAATGAGCTTGATGACGAAACCCAGTAGACATTAAGTTATTAATTAATTTTTGTAATTTTACATCTGGTGTTGATCAACAAAAGTTCAAAAATATCAAAAAATTCAATGTTTGTTTAATTTTCTTGAATGCTGATTCAAAGTCTATTTCAAAACCTATCCCGGTGGTACCTATTTTCTACTTATTCCGTGTCACAAAGTGATTTTTGGGGTCAACATCTGAAGTTGTACACGGTTTTGGTAAATTTGTCAGCATACATATTTTTATTAATAAGAAGTATTCCCTCCTCTAGCCCGATTTCACCAAATCTTGAGGTATTGCCTCGGATTCCTCTGCGTTTACCCGTTGCACCTCCTGGAAACTCGTTGGGGCAATATCTTTGGCCTGAACCCTTTTTCCCATAAATGTTCGATGAGGTTGAGGCCAGGGCTTTAAACTGGCCATTCCATAACAGGCACATACACCTCTTGAAGGTACTGGTACCCTATATCAGTCATATGCAGTCTCGCATTATCCTGCATGAACAGGAAGTTTTACCAATAAAAGGTACATGACATATACCTCCCCAGAAAATGCAGGATACGCCGCCATAGGAGACACGTTTGAACGAAACAGAACTGTTTGATTGTTCTTTCGCCGATGTAGGTTGAAGTCAATGTCGCCCCAGTTTCTGTTCTGTGTACAGTCAGATCATCTTCTCGAAGTTGTCTTCTAACTGTCCTTCGACTGATTTCGATCTCACGAACTTCTTGGAGCCGCTGTTCCAGTTGAACATAATTCAAACGGAAGCTGTCATTCGGGCTAGGGGAGGAAATACTTCTTATTAATAAAAATATTTTAATTCGATTTTTACCACTAATTTTCATGCTAACAAATTCACAAAAAACGTTTATTTCAGATGTTGTTCAAATCATTTTGTGGCACGGCATAAGTACAAAATAGATGCCTCTGGATAGGTGTTGAAATAGACTTTGAATCTGCGTTCAAAAAAATTACACAAACATTAAAGTTTTTGGTATTTGTCAACTTTTGTTGAAAATTGATAAATGGCAAAATTGTTGGACCCCAATGCATAATTATCATTTGAAGTGGGAGGATTACTATATCCAATCCAATGCTAGTGTACCGTTCCAAAAGCACAATGAAGAAAAACATTTTCATGTACAAAATAAATTATAATTTAGTCAAACCCGAATTATACATATTTACATTGAGGATCCGGATAGTTCAGCATGAGTTCGCGTATAACACGACACATTACTATACACAATATGATTACTGTTGCAATTTACAAGTCAGTATTACACTCAAGAAAAGGTAAAATTTTCGGTAAAAATCGTTATGAGTGTTGGAGACCAGTTATTTGGAAATTTGCGAAATTAAGTTTTTAGCAATTTCCGTGCAATATGAAGTTTTAAACATTTTTTCATGCTGTGGTAACAATTCTGAATTTAAAAAAGATATCAACAGTAATGCAGAATTTTTTGTTTTATTAAATTTAAAGACATTTTAAATTTTGAAATAATTTTTTTAAAACCGGTTTCGGCATCTCTATAAATTCCAAATTTTTCCAAATAAAACCATAATTGAATAGCTATTTTGAAAATTCAAATTCCAAGGCAATTTATTGAATTCTGAAATTAAAATTTCAATAAAATTTTGCAAATTCATATCAGGTATAACCCATGCCCGATACAAACAGATATTTGGAAACAACACAGGATAAAACCTTTTAAAAATCGGAAAATAACGACTTGGAATGAAAATGGACCATACGATTTATATATTTGCACATAGAATGTTAGGGCCAATGAAGGTGCTGCAGAATGCCAACGAAAATATTAGAGTGGACGTATTTTTAATTTAAATTTTGTTTGTTTGAGCAAAGCACGTATACTAACATAAACTAAACTATACATTGGCTAATTACCAAAACTGCGACAAGCCCGAGAAAGCCACACAAAGTGGCAATATTTTTAATTAATGAAAACCAAATGAAATATTAAAGTATCTTTTTATCCGCTGGAATCTGATAATAGATGAGGAAATCGATTACAATAACCTGTCTATTAATGCAAAACAAGTACCACCGGCGCAGTACTCACAAAAGTCGAATCGGCCATCAATAAAATAAAAAAATAAAAGCCACCGGCTACGGCAGCTTACCAAATAGCTGGAATGGGTGGGCCTATCCTGCCGAAGCGGGTATATACAGTTTAATGAAGTCAATATGGTACGAGCCCATCATACGGCTAACAAGAATGTTCGAATCATATATAGAGTATTAACCTGTTAAGACGTTCGGGTAACTTTCGGCGCAGTTTCTAATTATATAGATAATTTAAAAATATGTTCGTCCTGAGTATAAATTGGACGACTCAATCAGAAACTACAAAAATTTCAATCTAAAAGACCGAATTGGAATTCAAACCAATGAACGATTGGTGTCGCAGACCAACCACTTTTCTTTCGCTGTTCATAAATTTCCATAAATCCATTGGTCAAAATACTGAAATCAGTACAGACACGTATTGAGATTCTCCTTTTTCACAGACAGTTGTATGTGTATTTTAGCTTAGCTCCATCTACTTAACGTTAATAATTGAAGTTACATCAGATAATTTGCTAAGCCTATAATAAATCTAAACGATTCCGACCGATTTATGCAGATACACTTATACACGAATACATATAACATGTTTATGGAACTATAACTAATATATAATCACGAATCACGCACTTTGTTGTACATATTTTAAATTTACGAATCAACGTGATTTTGATTAAAATTTTGGGGTCCATAAACTTTTCTTGTATAATATGAATGAAACACTTTCGAAACTGTCGCCCATATATTATATTTAAAACACGTTATGATCTGTTTGCCCTTATATAAGCGTGCATTCTCGTTTTATATCAGAACCTGTGTATACAACAAGTATGTGTACATATATGAGTATTAAAAGAATACAGAATCGTTCTTTAATATATAGTCACGTGTCTTTATATATTTTAAAATATTGTATTTCTTATGTTGGTGCGCCAATTCGAATTATGCAGACCAATTATAAATTTTACGATCAAAACAAAGTTATTATACGTATCTTGTGACCGAAAAGCCGGTTTCACAAAAAATCGAGTGAAAATTGGTAAAAATTCGCGGTCATTAAAATAATTATCGGAATGCTTTTTTATTGGTGATAAAATTTTTGGTAATAACCGGACGTTTCGAATGTAATCAAGTAATTAACACTGTATGATTGGAAATTTTAACTTATAAATTGCTCAATTCATCTTTAGATTGACATGGGTACGGGTTACTCGTTTTCATGTTCGCTAAACATTAAATTGTAAATGTCATAGCAATTAAATTACTCTATATACTATAGATTATAGTTTCATTGATAAGAAGCGCTATGTTTAAAACTTTCCAGATTGTTTACCATTGAGGAAGGCCAAAAAGTTAACTATAACTGGCCCTAGTAGTACCAAAGTAGTACCAATCAGAGCAAAATTATTTCAATGATCTAAAGTTCGTGTCAACAGCTCGTGGACACCGTCGACAACATAGAGAACGTCGATAATGTAGACAATTCATAGAGTTAGTTTGTGAATTTATTCTAAACTACAGTGGGCAAATTTCTTTAGGATCGATGCGATACGGATGGTGACAAGTTTATAGATATTCTTCAATTGACGAAAATAATTTTTTTTCTGTTTAATCTACATTGTTTCCAAAGCTTCGTTCAAACCGGTTGTAATAGTAAAAAATGATTAATGATGGAATTACATAATTTAAAATTAACTGTGCACAAATACTTTGAAACACCTTTGGCGCACCCCTTCAAGTTATCCTAGGATTTCATCGTAGGATTTTTTTAAAATACCTCTGACAACAAAAGACTTTTAAAAACACATATATAATTTATACAGTTGGTTCATCCCAGGATTTTTTATATTTTTTGTACTACCGAGACATTTTCGACATCAATAAAAATATACAGTTGGTACCAAAATAATCATTCCAGACTTTTGTAATATGTAAAATTTCTTTGGTGGAAAATGAATTCACCGGGGGTTTTGGCTTCGGGGGGATTTTGGCTTCAGGTTTATCCATTGCAAAATCGTTAAATTTCCCCAAAACAACGATATATACCGTTATAAAATGGCATAAAGAAGGTCTCAGCTTAGAAGGAGTACCTCACAAAAAGCAGAAACGAGTCACAACTATGATAAAAAAATTCACAAGAAAGTTATAACTTCGATTAAAAATAATCTAGGGATCTAGCGGGGATCGAGCAACATAAGACGTGTTCGAGTTCAGGAAGCCTATACGAGCTACCGAATCGTTAAAAAGCCACGCCGTTATAACCAGCACTTGCCAGTCGAATTTTCTGTAACTTAAAAATAAAAAAAATATTAACATATTTTTAAGAAAAAGCCCAATCGACCGTAATATTGATGTTCAATGATCTGAAGATGATTCAAAATTATGAATGAAATAATACCTGCATTTCCCATCAAATTGTCGATAAGAGCGCTATATGCAGCTGAATTTCCATTATTAAGTGTCTTAAAGTTCACGAATTGTGAACGTGAAAGGGAGGCAGGTAATTCATATATGTATAACAATATCTCCATTATCTTGAGCTTAATGAGACCGGAAGTGAAGAAGATTTATAAAACAAATTAGGATATATTGAAAATTATTCTTTGTCTATAGACAGGGATGGGCATTTACGCGTCATCTATTAATTATTACTTTGACGTTTTGACAACCCGTAGTTAACGTAGACAATGTATAGATATCATAGACAACGTACTAAACCTCGATAATATAGACGACTGATAGAGTGTTTTCACTAATTTTTCAAGTTTTCGAATGGATTGCACCATTTCTAATTTGTGATCTCGACTATAGTGCAGACAACGAATTTTTGTTCAGGTTTATAAAGTTTGCAAATGAATTTATGATATCAGTCAGCAATACAGCAGTACAGAAATCGGTTTGTATCATCTGCTTCGCGTTTTGGGTCGTAAATGACACGCGTGAGTATTTCCTCATATATATAAGGTGCCATCTCTCGTACTCGTTCGTCAACGTCAAACCTTCACATCGATACATATGACAATGAGCCTGATCAACGCTTTGTAAAACTTCAGCTTCAAGGCATTTGATTGCATATGCAAGCACCTGTTTGAGCTGCCGATATAGCATTGAGACTGCGTCATTACCATTCTACACAACCGCTGCAATTTGGATGGCATTCAAAGGAATTCCAAGGCAGACCGCATAAACTCTCTCGATTGATCGAGCAATAGGCCTGCCGGAAATCGACTAATAAGCCTGCCGGTAGTCCTACATTTTGGTTGCTGTCTGATATTGGTTCTCATATCGTCTGCAATTTAAAAATTAATACGTGGTCAATTTGACTGCGGCAGTTTTACGGAAATGGGTACATGTTCCAAATGTATCCGTTTTTGTGGGGGAAATGTGCTTGATACTCAAGTTCGTAGTCAATTGCAAAGTACATCATTCTCTCACCATTATCGGTCGCAGTTCCATGTCGAGAGTATGGACAAATATCTTCTTACAAGCCGACCTGATTTTTACTACATAACATCGTGCTCGGGTATAGGTTTCATCAAATCGTCTAAGCCATTGTGAAACCCGTCTTTAATTTACTGACAGGTTAGCTACCTTCATGCTCAAACAAAGCTTTAACAGATAGTACTTGTTGGCTGCAGGTATTCTTATTCATCTTATTGAAATCATAATTGATTTTCAACACGACTGTTTTGCATCTCTTGCATCCACTTGTGAAAATTTACTAACTGTAGGGTCCATATCATTCAGAAGGTCAAGGTTCACATTTCAATTGAAATAACCGTAATGAACATTCTGCTTTAGAGGCTCTTGTCTAGGTATGTGCTCTCTAATGAGATGTACGAGGTTTCTAAATTCCACCCCTATCTCGAACAGTTGTGCGAGTATTAACAAACCCATTCAAACCCAAACTACGAAAAGCAAATATGTCCGAGGTGAGGTGTCCCATTTTTCATAACTTGTTATGTCATTATATTTCAAAAAACTCAGCCCGACGAATGTAATCGTTTTGGCTTCGTATGTAGGGAGATATACTTCACCGAATATTCTATCTCGGTAGCACAGTTCATCGAAACTATACATATATCTGAAATTCTGAATGAGTACTTATGAGTTGTGGATCATCTAGGATCATCTCCTCCCACATTCATAACCGTTTGTTACGGTCGCCTTGTTTGACAACGCCACATACTTTTTGTAATGGTCACGCATTAGTTTTCCCGAATTGTCACGCCACTCTTTCCAAAAGTATTGCAATGCGCATATCAATGAACAAAATAGTCCACAATAACATCACCACTGATAACTGTACTACCAGTAATTGCTTCAAGGGCTTCTGATCAATGTTTGCTTGTGCCTAGTTATACACCGATTGTAAGTATTGTTCCTGCATCCGTTGAATCAAAGGAATCACAATTATGTAATTTTACATTTGAAATTCTAGAATGTGAATCATTTGGAATATGAAATATTGCGCCAGAATCGAAATATTCTTCAGAATCACAATTCGAAAGTAGAGCTACCTTTTGATATTATTTTCTCAATTCCAGTTTCCGTCTCCATTTATTAATCAAATGACCAAATGGTGAGAATGCAACCCACTTAAAGCCTTTGGAAATAGAGCGTTTATTTGACGTTCTGCAGACTCAAATGTTTGGCCGTGTCAACAGAGAGAGCTATTTAACATTTTAATACGAAAAATCCTAGGCCGAAGCATGACATGCAACAGTTTTACCGTCTTGTTTCTCAGTCATTGCAGGTGGTACTTTACAGCTCATTTCATTCGATTTTATGCTGATGCGTTTGCATTCCACGAAAGTGGAAGAAGCCTATTCAATTTTAGACGACTCTAATCTCTTCAAACTCTCCATAAGAACTAGGCGGCAATTTCTATTTTGTAATCTCGGCAACGATTTTCTGTGCAGGCTTATAAAGTTTGTAAATTAATGTTTTATACCAATGAAGTTTATGATATCCGTCAGTAATACATTTTAGCTAGGTATACAAGTATACAAGTCAATGAATTGCAGGTAGATTGTTTTAATTGCATCGGAATTTCCGTTGGTAATAACTTTAAACCGCATTACAAAGATAAGACTAAGACTGGCATTATTTACTTATGTGTCATGTATAAGAACAAAATAATTTTACACTTTCAGCATCAGCGATCAAGAGGTCAAACAACTATATTATAGTATAATGCACTAACTGTAAAAACCAGTCTTTGTGTATATATATCAAAAAAAAGACAATGCAGAAATCGTTAATCCGCGCATTCTTCTATAAACATATATGTAAATTATTCAAATTCTATCTTATATCAATTTTATCGATTCTCGAGCGCGCCTTAAATGTTTCTATAAATACCAGTTTTTGGTTATAAAATTACCGCACCAAAAAGTCAATATCTCCCGCGCACCGTCAAAAAAATTAACTTCTTATGATTATCATGTATGGCACGGTCGTAAATTACTCGAAATTATACAAAACTTTCTTAGCACAATACATATGCTAAATGTACCGTTAGTCATGTCTTATAAAATATCTTCTGGTGTGGATATAAAATATAAATGTACCCATAAACAATAAGAACAACAAGACATGCGATCTACATATAAGAAAGTACAAAATCCTGATTTTTATTTCGTTCGCTCTATACGAAATCAATTTTTTGATTCAAATCATGTGTATGTGTGTGTGTGACCCAAATACAATTTATGCAAATTTTTTTTTTGTTATATAAATATATGTACGCGTGATCATAAAAATGTCTTACAATCTGGCAAAAATTTATTCGGAATAAATAATAATCAATATTCCGCTATCCCGATAATTTTGCTGGATTACACTGTCACTATCGTCCTCGTATATTCGCACTTCTTAATTACTATTTGTATTCGATTAAATTTATTGAAAAAAAAAAAACTAAAAAAATCGAAAATAATAAATAATACAAATTCTTGTAAGATTACCTTCTTACATACATATACATTTCTTATACAACAAAGTTGTCTTTTCTATAATAAAAAAATTGTTTTCTTCGTATTGTAGTTTTCGCGGCATAATACAATGCATAATGTATTATAAAAGAAAATAACAAGGTTATTGGACGGCCTCGACATTGATTATGTTCGCTTATTGAATGACAATCGCGCGCTCGATTGGGCATTTTTATTGTTTCTGCATCGATATATAACTACTATAAACTATACAAACTTGTCTTTAAGTTTGACCATTTGACGATACTAATATTTAGAAAGAAATATGGGTGGTGACTTGTCTATATAAAACTGTTACAGCAGGGAATTTTAAATTTTGTGAAAACTTTCGTTTTACTCGTACACCTCAGTTCGAAAATATGTTAAAATAATTTTCCGAGTCTAATCAATAATTGTTACTCCAGCAAGTTAATATCAGATGTTAGAAATAATTTACAAAAGGTTCATCCTCCCTTAAAAAATGACAAAGTAAAATCTTCCCAATTCTTTTCATCCGATTGGTCATTTTTGTCAATTGTCCCCTCATACAAAATTACTCAGTTTATGTCCTTAATCAAAATATCTTTTAACATTTTCTTTAAAGCCAGTAAGGCAAACTAAATTCAACGATATTGTTTCAGGCGAGCACAAAACTAATCATAACAATATACCTATATCTGCGTACACTAAGCAGAGTAATTGAATTTAGTTTCGTGAGCCTGAGTCGGTTAGGGTGAACACTTTAAATCTTTCAATTGTTAACTTAAGATCAAAATTAAATTAACTAAACGTTTCGAGCCCCTGACAAAAAAACGTCACGCACTAATTACTCAAATTTAAATTTTTCGATTATATAAGTTTGGTTTGAGTCCCGCAACATTGTCGACATTATTTGAGGTTGTGTGAGAATGGAATTACGTTTGTGTTTGTAGAATTAGGTTTTTTGTTGAGGGTTGGGAATTCGATCCGGACTGCCGCTTTATCAGTTCAAAGTGAAGCCGTTTGGGCTGTGTAATGTAGTCCAGCCAAGAGGCCTCATGGTAGGTTGAAGAAGCAATTTAATTTGATTAAGTGGATTGCATACTTGGAGTGGGTTTAACAATGAATGAATGTTGAAAAAAATGATTTCTTAACGAAGGCGATACATTAATTACCTATGTACTCTATAGTAGGATAAAATGGTGTAAAAGCCAGATCCGAGTGAAATTAAAGCCATCGTCAAATTGCCCATGCGTTAAAAAAGGGTACATTTCTGTGGATCACCCAAGCACAAGAAGCGTGTGAAATCTGAATAAACTTATTAACATCTGCTACGGTGTTAGTTAAACCCTATGATGACAAGCTGTTTTATATTCGGTGCGATGCAAGTTAGTGCCTATCTCCTCCATGTCTCAAAAATTAAAAAAGGCTCATTGTAATGATACATAGCAACTTTCACACTTTTGTTCTCTTTTGAGACAATTACCCAGCGTTCGGGGTTGCTGTTTGGAAATTATGGATTCCGCGTTCAATCAGACATTCGTTAATCTATAAAAATACCATGATGACCGATTATCATATCGAATGGAGATGTTGCAAAGACGGAGATATTAGAGGGCAAAAATATGTCTCGGTCTGCATAACAACCAAGCCCTGTAAAAGATAGTGACGACGAACCAATGGGCAAACTATATGAAGTGATTAGGTATTGGCAGCGCATATACTTCAGATCAATCAATGGTAAAACAATGGTGATAATTGTCGTCTACTCCCTAACAAAATTTGTAAAATCCCAAATCCCGTAATCCCGTAAAAATTCTCTTAGGAGAAGCTTTGCTTTGAAGAATAGAAGAGGTGTCAGAAGGTGACCTAATGGTGCCAGTGTCAGCTTGACTATCTGTTATAGTACAGCAGCAAGCACATGACAACTTTAATCAAACGTATCAATGGAGTGCTAAGCGCTACAATGTACGAGCAAAATTAACCGAATACATATAACGTGGGGCAACCAGTTAATATTCGGTTGCAACCATAATTCTAACAAATTTTGTACAAAATTTGCTCAGCTCTGAATGGAATAATATATCCAAACGAGTATGAGATCCAGCGGTAGCGTCTAAGTTACACAATGATTTCTTCTTTTATTTTCTTCAGCGTCATCCTTCGTTTTCTCCGTAAACCTAAGGAACAACGATATAGGATTAATTTAATACTTTTTTAGTCCACTGTATAACACCGAATTTCCGATTGGAAAATATTTCTGTAGTAATGATGGTTGTGATTTCAACTTACTCGTTTATTTAGATAATTGTTATCGATGTGGTAGAGGGAGGAATAAGTTAACGATGGTCAGTCTGATGAGGTAGATAAACAATGCTAAATCATCGATGAAATCAAATATTTAATTATGGATTCATTAATTGTTAAGCTGCCACAAATTAAGGTACAGCCGAATGGAAATACAAAAAAAAAAATCTATAATAGCTTAAACTGAAGCTTAAATTTGTAAGCGAAACCATCAGATCGATATACTTGCATAATATAAATATATATACATATGTATGCGCATAGCACCAGGTTAAATAGTCAATTTATCACCTATAGGAAGTAGCTGGGAGAAGCGTTTCAGATTTTGTTCATACTGGTTGGTTATGGTGTTCGGTTAGAAGCATCTCAGTATTCTTCTGAAGCATTTGTTAGCGAACACCTGTAACTCTCTTGTGGTGTTGTCTCACGCCCATAAAGTAATTCAGATTTTACACACCAGCTGAACATTCGTATTTTGGGTTGATGTGATAGGACAGAAGTATTCCAGATATGTATACTTCTGTTCTACGGTATACGAATTCGTTTGCATCTTCGATTTATTTCTGATTGATGTGCATCGGTGTGGTTGAGTACATTTGTGTTGAGTCTCATAATCTTGGTTTTCATATGATGTTAATTTGAGACCAGAGTGTTTGTGCGTGAGCAGGCAAATGTTATCGACATAGTCTAGATGATTTAGTTTAACTGTTAAGCCCCATTTAATGCCACATTGAGGGACGTGTTATCTAATTTCAGCATAGTCTAATCCTGTCAGGAACAGCGTTGGTGGGAGTACGCATCGCTGTCTTTCTAGTCTCGAGTGTTGTAGTATATTTCATTTTGCCTATGAATTGACCCCGAATTCTTTGATATTTCGGCGGTTCTGTTGTCTGTTCCAGCAACCTCATTTGTTCTTCCGCTTCTTGATAACACTTTTAACTTCCCGCTCCGTTGGTGGATGGGTGTAGATAAGATTTGATTTGCCCGTGACCTTTCTAATTCATTGGTGTAGTTCCGGCATGTTTTCGTTTGCTGCTGTATTTTCTGCAACCCCTTGCCATTTTCATTATTTGACGTGCTGTAACTTGGTATCTGCGTTTCACTTCAGCCATGTTTTGGCGGCAATTTTCCTTCATTTATCATTGCTAATCCATAGTTTCCGATCGTGCTCTTGACAGCCGAGTACGCTTGCAGCATGGTCTTGATATATAGGCTTCTTCATTTTGATTCGATCCCTGTTCCATATTAATGGCTTCATTTCTTTGGACATTGAGTTGGAGCGTTTCATTGAAGAGGTTTCTGGTTTCTAATATTTTTCAATCTGTCTGTATTGAATTTCCTCCGATTTGTCTTGGTGAATTTTACAGCGGATGGCTTGATTTGGAATTGTGATAAATTGATTTGTGGACGCTTACGATTCTCATAGCTCTGACTCATCCTGTAATGATGTGAGAAATTTCTTGCGTTGATCATTACATGATTTATCTGATTTTTAGTTGTGCCATCCGGTGATGTCCAAATATATTATTGAATATTTATTAGTGGAAACGTACTGCCGCTTATGAACAGCTGATTTATAATGCAGAAGTCGAAGAGTCTCTCTGCTTTGTGGTTTAGCACTGAATGACTGTACCATGCTTTCTTTGCTTTGGATGTTGTTAATATGCCCGCACGCCTATAATGTGTGTCGTCTCTACCAAAAAATTTAGTTCTCCATTGCTCTTCCATCTGACTTCACTAAGGCCTATAACAATTTCGATATTGTAGCGTTTCATTTCCTTTTCTACTTGTGCTATTTTTAAGGTTTCTGATAGAGTTCTTAGGTTCCTTTGTCCGATTCGTGTCCGTGTATATTTGGTCGATATGCCAGTTTGTGTTATATCTTCTTCCAGTAATCGTTTCAATAATGGTTTGGACTTCAGATTAACGAATAATTGGTTCATTGAACACTAGCCAGTTGCCAGGGCTGCTGGGTAAGCTATGCTGGCCTATTATAGGAGGTGATTTCGTTATTGTTTTTTTCTTTTTCTTCTGATGATGTTCCCAACCGATCACCCATTTCCTAGTAAACCTCGAATAGAAAGAAATATGGGTGTTGGTTTGACTATATGAAATGTTAGAGCTGGGAATTTCCAATTTTGTGAAAATTTTCGTTTTAGTTGTAAACCTATTTTGGAAAATGTGTTAATATAATTACTGTCCAATCAGTAATTGTTACTTCATCATGCTAATATACATATAAATAATTCGCATTCTCTACACATTCTGCAATGTTTATTCCTCCCATAAAAAATTTGACAAATTAACATCTGAGAAAATTCTCCACATTTTTTACTATCCGGCTTTCATAAAAAAAACCATGCGCATAAGACTACCAACTGTTTCAGACGATGAAATATTGTTACCACTGTCAGCTCTGCTATCTTTACAGTACCAGCAAACAAAAGACAGTATTAAGCAAACGTATGAAAGGAGTGCCATGCGCTTAAATCTACGAACAAAATTAACTGGATATACCGTGGGGCTATCAATTTACATCTGAATGCACTCCCTCCCTCAATAAATTTTGTCGAAAATCCTCCTCGCAATTTACCAATGTAAAGAAGTGGGTTTTAAAAAAATCGGAACTAATTTACTTCGGACAGAATTTCTCCTCTAATTATGAGTATGAATACAGGTTGGGTTACGATTACCGCACTTATATCAAAATATATGTCCACAACTTTAAAGATTTAAAGACGCGGTGAACCCGCGTAGTAGGTACATTTAAAGAGCTGTTCGTATTTTAAGGACGCAATGTAGCACTTCAAATCCAAGTTACAATAATCCACATTTAAGCAAAGACATTTAATATCACTGTGGCATTCAAAACCACGAAAAATAATATTTGCAAATTACCGATTTGTGATTAGGTTAAATAATATAAAGTTTGTCTTATAAAACTTATTTGCAGCGTATGAGCGAGCTTCTAACAATTTCCTTGGAATATCGAGGTGATGATTAATGCTATCATTGGTTGCTTCGTAATTCGTATAAGATCCGGCGCCCAATCCATCTACGAGAATAAATTCGGTTTATAATGAGACAACCATCGTGCTGAATCAATCAAAGTCCACGATGTTTCGGTGCAACTTCACGCAACCACTTCTAACCAATGGACGTATATATGCCAACATAAGGAACCAAACTGTTTAAAATTACTCATGCTCACGCTCATTTCGTTTATTTTATTTACCCGCTTTGTCGACAACCGTGAGTGCCGGAAAAACCGGAATTGTCGCAATGAGCTCATATGTATATGTGGCCCCATGCAAGTAATACGGATTTTAAATAATGGTTCTCGATAACCATGAGTGCACAGCAATTGGACTCCATGCCAAGTCGGAAACCTAGAAAACTTGGAGCCATATATGCATTTGAGCCCAATAACAACATACGGCTGTTGTTCAACTATTTATCACAGCAAGTGGACAACATGTCAAGTCGAAAACATAAGAAAAGATTTCCGGCAGTCGTGGTTCTCGAATATCATTAGTGAAACTCCTAATTTTATGTATGGAGCCATATTCAAATGACTTTCTACGAGCTTATTGCCAATTACTTCGTACGACAAGAATATATAAGTTAACACGTTGTTTACAAATGCTTAAAACGATCAATCAAATTTTGGGAGGATTTTCAAAATCTTGGGTTGGGATAAAAAAAAAGAATAGCCTGATAAACTTTTTTAATTTTTCTGGTATGGAATCCTGAGATAACTTCACACAGTTTCGAAGTTAATGATTTCTCGAACCATTTTCGATTGCATTCTTCAGAAATGAAATCGTTTCAATTGAAAATCCTGGATATGAAATTGTTTTTGTACTTACGATAACCGAATAAAATTAGAATCGGGTTAAATTTTTATTTTCAGGTTGTTCCTAAAATTGAGAAATTTTATAAAATTTTTAAAAATAATTTTCGCTCACTAATAGAACACGGTTTTTCTGTTTAATCCACATATGCCGTAAACCTTATTGAAGTCTATATATAGGTAAACAAAATCATTCAGATTGACCGATACATGGCACCATCTTTTTCATCATTTTCGTAAAAAAAACATCTTGCACCTATAGTCATCGAAAAAGCTTGCCTAAGAGGCGGGTTACAGCGGCATTTCTTTACTGAACATATTATCAAAAAACTGTCATCCATTCCTCGTTAACGTTGGCAAATAAATGTATTACCTTCGATCGCAGTAATTTCTGAATTGTTTACAGTAGTTTCAGGTGTGGCCATTAAATATGCATAATTCAAATATCGTCTACCTGTACATATACATATGGATTGGTGGGGCTTTCTTTATTCCCATAGCTTGTTTATATAAAGACAGAGATCTACATATTTCGCGCACAGAACAATGAGTTTGACTGTTCGATATATAAGTAAATTCCCCATTTTCTTTCTTTTGTTTTTGCCTTAATTTATTACTTTGTTTTGTTTATATACTTTACAGTGTTAAGAACATTAAATTCTATATGTTCTGTTACATGTAAGAATTTATAATATTGTCGTACGCGTATACACACACAAATGTACAATTCTTATAAAAACCAACTCAATACAACTTCCTAGTGGCTTAGTGTCCCAGATTTAAATAACAGGTATTTTCTTATTATTTTTGTTTAAATTCTTAAAAAAAATTTGTTTATGTACTTTATTTATATAAAATGTAGTTAGTGTACCAACCTACCAATAATTTATTATCGTATTTATAAGAAATTAAAAGAATTTTATCTTTTTTTGTGGTGTTATTGTCTTAAACAATTTTTTTGCGTGGTTGTGATTTTGACTTATCGATAAGGATTATACAAAATAAAAACTATTAACTAAATTTACTTTGACACTGTGTGATCCAATACCCACATAATCCAGTATAGTGATTCTATACATATAAATCACGACTATCCACGCAATCTAGACAATTCAATCAAATTCATTTGGTATACATACGTATACCTTTATACACAATTTTCAACAAATAGCAACAATTTTCAAATTTTCCATCCTCATTTTTTTTTGTTTCGTATAAATGTACTCAACGTAATTTGTACACTGTTCTGTTTGTGTATACAAATAATGAAAGTGTTTTGAAATTGATTGATTATCGCACATATGTGTATACATACACAATGGATATCGGACATCTACATATATACATACACACACACACACACACATTAAAATATATTGTGTAGTACTTAGTATCGAACATTTATTTGGGATTGCATAACATATGTACATAAATTGGTAATTGTATCAATGTCGACATGAAACGTATAGACAAACATTTAAAATTGGCATCGATGGTTGATTGCACTTGATTCAAAATTATACAGCATAGAGAGACTATAGCTATATACACAAATAAAAAATTGGGAAAATAAAATATTAACTGGGACGCTGGTACACAAGCTGAATAAATAAATGTGTATTTGCATTGAAATTGATTAGACATTCAATATATTTGTATATCGGGGTGTGAACCATGATTTTATTTTATTTTCGTTTGGTGAGTGATAGAAAACCAAATTTAAAATGATGTGGGCTTAAATGTTCCTAGCGAGGAACATCAAATATTGTCGTTTATGGACAAATTAAATGAGTGTGAAGTTACTAATAAAAATAATAACAAAATTTGTTACACTGTTAAATTTTGTTAGTATTTTCCAATTGGATTTTTTTTTAAAATAAAAATATTGAATTTCTAAGCTGTTTTGGCCAATTGAAATACTCAAATACCCATCGAACCTAATTCTATACTGAATTATGTAATCAGCATTGTTTGTGGTCAAGGGGACTTATTTCTGATGGATCCTACGACAACACAGAAATGAATTTGTCTATGCTAGACTAAACTGTGAATGAAAAATTGCAGAAATCTCTATAAGACTTTAAACTAATAAGCTCTCCTAATATGGATTCGAAATTATGTGGATATCTTTAGAGTCGGCAGCAACACAGTTTAGTATTTACTTCACAGTAAAATGAATAAATTATATTTATGAAATCGTACTTAAAACATTTGGATTTACTATGAACAGGAAACAGCACAGGGAAAACCACCATCGAAGAAGTTTAAGGTATAACTATCTGTTGGTTAGAAATGGCCACAATTTTTGGGGATGCTGGTGGAATTTTGATGATTGACTACTTACCTCATAAAACCACAATAACAGGGGCCTATAATGCGGGGATTTTGATTAAATTAAAAAATGTTATCAGGGTAAAATAACGGGGTCAAATCTTGTAAAAAATATTGCTTTTACATGACAATTCACCAGTTCATAAAGCGAATGTTGCACAACAAGCCTTATGAGATTGCAAGTTCAATGAAATATCGCATTCACTTTACAGTTCATATCTAGCCCTAAGTGATTATTTCCTTTTTACAAATTTGAAGATAAAATTAAGGGGGCTAAGATTTTCAAATGATAGTGAGGTAATGTCCTCTGTATTATTTATGGAAATAATTTACCATTATTTTATATAGATTTCATCGTACCTGCGTGCGATAACTGACTGCCATGTATCGGCAGGTACTAATTACACCACCCGATTTGCTTTCTGGCAGTCATACACCTGAGGGAGTCATTCGATGTTTTGAAGAGCTAACGAGAGTTTTATCTAGAGCTTGAGATTTCACTTGAGAAAATGGAAGTCAAATTCTTCGCAAGAATATGATGATGAGGCAATGGCGGCCAAAATTCTCGGTTTGTTCGTTCATAAACAATATACAGTTTTCAAGTGAAATCTAAACCGAACGGAAACTGTTATCATACATTTCTAGAATTTTTGACCCGCTGGGTTGCGGCTGCTGTAACTTCTGTTTCAAAGATTGTGGGTCCTCAAGGCTGATTGGGATGATAAACTGCCTTACGACGTTCATCAACAGTGGCTATCCATTAAGAATAATTTTCCACAATTACAGCGTGTTAAGATACCTCGCCATCTTGGAATGTCATATAGCTCAACCAATCTTCCGTTTCATGGTTTTTGTGATGCTTCAGAACTATGCTGCGGTCGTGTATCCTCGTTTAATGGATACCAACGACCATGTCCTAAAAACACTCGTGATTGGTTAAACTAAAGTCACTCCGATGAAGTATCATTGTCGAGGCTGGAGTTATGTGGCGCTGGACTATTAGCCAAACTAATCAAATACATTTCGACTGTTTTTCGTAATCACAATCATCATGTCTATGCCTGGATTGACTCGACAATCGTGCTGGCCTGGTTATTGGATTTACCTCGAAAATGAAAGACATTCTAGAGATATTGCCACAAATTCGCTGAAGCCATGTTGCTTCAAAGGATAACCCAGCATATTGCATATCGCGCGGCATTAACCCACGCGCACTTCCGGACTACAACCTATAGTGGCAAGGACCCGAGTGGTTGAGGCATTCTGAAGACAATTGGCCCTGATGAGAAAAATTCACTTGCAGTCACAAATATTGATGTTTCCAAAAACGATTGAGTAACAAACCTTTTGGAAATGTTTTCATCAGTTGACAATGTCAAACGAACGATGGTATTTATTTAAGTCTGGGCCATCAAAACACCAGCTGTACTTCGTTGGTTAATTACGAAAGGCTGAGAACTTCTTGTTGAAGGCTGAAAACGCTTCACTTCAACGGAGCAGTGCAATTGCCAACAATAGCAGTCTAATTTCATTGTCTCCGTTTTTGGACCATGATGGAATCTTCAGAGTTGGCTGTCGTCTGGAAAATGTCATCTCAACCTATGACGTTAAGCATCCGGTTATACTACCCAAAAAACATCGACTAACGTTTATTATTGTTCAAGGCACTCATTTAGCTAACTTACATCCAGGTCCTTCGCAGGACAGAAGAACCTGATCCATCACGTTACTATTAAGTGTATACCGTGTTTTCGACACTTGCCGAAGCAGCGTATAATCGCCAGTCGTCCATTTATAACAATAGGCGTGGACTATGCGGGCCCGATTCAATTGAAAACAGAGCATTATCGAACTAGATGTCCAATTATTAAAGGGTACACATAGCCCTTTTCATTTGCTTTGCAACGAGGCCAGCCTAAGACGATTCGTTAGTTGCAGAGCAATTCCAGCTGGAATAGTGAGCGACAATACCACTAATTTTATAGGCGCAAAACGGGAGCTGCAGGCTCTGTTCAATCTGTTTAAAAATTGTGAACATAAGAAACATATTTTTGATTTCTTTTCATATCACATGATCAAATTTTCGTTCAACCCAGCTAGTGCTGGTAGTCCAAGATCAAATTATTCATCAAATTTGAAGAAGGTGACCGCCAACATCATTCGTTCACAGAAATGTCTACACTCCTGTGTCAGATTGAGGCTCTGTTGAAGTCGTGCCCATTATGAACGATATCATCCGATCCTGGGGATTGAATACGTCAGCGAAAAGATAACAATATATGCAAATAAACACATACAACGGCGGCTTGGTCAACATCAAAATGTTGAGTTAGGTGGTAGGCTGAGTAACACAAATGGAGTACGAAGGCTCCATAGAAAGAAACCACTGGAATTGGGAAGACCACAATTAGGCTTGCCAAGAAATTGCCTCCATCCTATGTTTCCAAAAATATGTAGAAACTGATGTGAGAAGTCTGATAAAATTGCAACAAACAGTGCCACAACCGGAAATCCCAGATGTCATGTGTCAATACCATCTGTCCCTAGAACAAATAAAAATTTTCAGACATATCTGTCATTTAGTGCTTAATAAGACTGACATTGAATGGCATTCTTATGAAAATAAACTCACCAGGCCAATTAGAGTAATGGCAAGAGGACTCCATCCGACTTGTAAGCCCGATGAGATTAAGGAAGAGCTTAGTAATAAAGGGTTCAACATAATTAATGTGGTTAATGTCACGAAGAAAGTGAAAGAAAATGGAAGCCAACTAGTTCCATTACCACTTTTTATGCTTTCTTTTGATAACATAGAGGATAGTAAGAAAATATTTGATATTAGACATATTCTTCATATGAAAGTTAAAATGGAAGCCAAAAGAAGGAACAGAGAAATTCCTCAATGTAAGAGATGCCAACGCTTCGGCCACACAGTGAAATTTTGCAAAAGAGAAGCTAATTGTGTCAGATGTGCAGGTAAGCACTTAACGGCTGACTGCACGATTCCGAAAACAAACAAACCCAAGTGCTCAAACTGCCATGAAGAGCACCCAGCCAGCTACCGTGGTTGTTTGGTAGCCAAGGAATTGAAAAAAAAGAGAAATATAAATACGAAGCAAAATCAGAGGGGAAAGCCCGAGTTACTTGCTACCTCAAAAACAGTTAAAGGTTTCACATATTCTGATGCAGTGAAAACCGCATCTAGTGGCCCTGGTACTGTAGATAGTGTGAAAGAAAATGATAATACGAATATGATAAGCTTCATAGAAAGAATGATGTCCATGATGGATAAAATTACGTCAAGACTAGACAGCTTAGAAAGCAGGTATGCTGTTAAGCAAACAAACAACGGTAGCGTTCGCTGGTGGTCAACCTCACCAGAAATCCACCAAATGAACGCATCAATTAGTAAGTGTTGGCTGATAAGCGGCTAGTGGTAGTTGTTTGTTTCAACTCCATTTTCCAAAATACTCCATTACCAATGTCTCCATCCATTAAACAAATCCCTTCCATTTTCAACTCACCTGTATGATTAGCAGAATGGTATAGGCGGTGAATTGATTGTGGGAATAGCAAATAATATCAATATAAGTCGACGATATTAATGATGTTTTATTGTTCTTTTCATTAACATACATACATACACGTCCAATTGCAAATGATACCAAAAATACATTAAGTGATACACTAGCATCATTCAGGCGTTTTGGATCATCAACACTAATAACATCATTTGAGCCAGTGCAATGGAGATGGCAGCACACACCAGCAAAGAAATGATATGGACGGATTCATTTTCGAAAATGGAACGTTGACGGACGAAGTGCTCGCCCAAACGCAGTCATGAGCAAATGCACAGGGGAGCCAACTTGTATTTCAAAAAAAAAAAAAACATGACAAGCAATTTTTGGGACAAAGCGGAGGTATAAAAGGAAAACAAAAAAAAGAGGTCAGTGAAGCTTTGGATCTCAAGACGAGAGATCGTAACACGATAAAGAGTGAACATTAGCAGAGAATTGGTGAAAAGATTTACGGCTTAGCCCTTTTGGCCGTAGTCATTATTACACCGAAGTAAATTCTTTTGCAAAATAAGAAAAAAAATATGTATATGTGTAAATATTTAATTGTGTATATATAAATGTGTATTTTGATTATTAAATTAAAATTAATTATAAAATTGAAGAGCAAATTTGTGTTTTGACAATTTATTTTGAATTACATTCTCAATAAAAATAAAAATAAAACAGTGAACAGAAACCGCATGATGCGTTTTCTTGAGAATTTTCCGTGTGATTGGTTGGAAACAGTTCGAGTGTTGATAAACTGAAGTGATCAATATAGTGGCATTTTTGTGTGACCACGGGCATGTAGTGAAGTGTTGTGAGGTTAACAGGATTGCTTATCGAATCTAAGTGGAGGACAAGGATTCCCCAAAAAAAAAAAACATAAGAAAAAGGGGGAACCATTGTCTTAATAAAAGGTGATGTGTAGTGTGAGTGCCGCGTGTGCTTAAAGAAATATTTAAACTCTACAAGACGCCGGAATTGAGTCAAGAGGGTGAACGAGGCCGCAAAATTGTACAGGTGAGTTTCCCTCAATTATTACTTCTCCACTTTTCCTCTTGGCACACATACAATTGCCATTAGCCGCGCGTGCATAATCGTTCTGTTCCATTGACGCTCGCGCTGTTGCGTGTCTTTAAAAACATTTGGTGGCTTTCTTCGTGTGTGAACGCCCCGCCCGAGTCGTCCTGCTCCAATCTGAGCTTAGCCGGCGACACGTGCTGGTAGACTGGCGTCCAACAAAAGAGTTCTTTTTAAATTGTCTACCCAAGCCACCAAACCCAATAAACTGGGAAATAGCACGTCACACAACATGCCTTGTACGTCGAATAATGGTAGACAAAAAAATTAGAATTGTTACTTGGAATGCCAATGGTATTCTCAGCAAAAAGCTTGAGCTTGAACTGTTTCTTCATGTCCATAATATAGATATATGTCTCGTATCTGAATCGCACTTAAACAATCAACATAAAATAAGTCTTCGAGGTTATAAAGTATATAACGCAGCGTACCCAAGTAATTACGGTATGGGAGGCAGTGCTGTAATTGTGAAGAATGACATAGATCATTACGAGTTTGGAAAAGTGGAGAACCCAGACATGCAACTTGCAATAGTCACAATCAATTCAGCCAAACAAAAGTTTAATGTGTGTGCATTATATTGTCCGCCTGGACCAAAAATTACAAAAGAAATATACAAAGATGTAATAGCCCAGTTCGGGGATAGGTTTATTCTAGGAGGTGACTACAACGCTAAACACACCGACTGGGGCTCCAGATTAACGCTCACAAGAGGTAGACAACTACGAGAAGCAATTAGAGATCTAGGATGCCGTTATCATTCAACAGGAAAGCCTACGTATTGGCCAACTGATACAAACAAAATTCCTGATTTGCTGGATTTTTTTATAACAAAGAGGATAGCTGAAAATTTCATTAGCATTGATGAAAATTATGACCTCAACTCTGACCACTCTGCAGTTATGCTAACGTTAAGTGAAAAAATTGTCAAAAAAGCAAGTAAGCCGACTCTTTGCAATTCATCCACAAATTGGTTGGGCTTTGAGAGAGACTTAGTTGGAAAAATAGACTTATCAGTCCCACTAAATAATATTGAACAGTTAGAGCATGCGGTCGAAGTCTTTATGCTGAATATTCAGAACGCAGCATGGAGCAACTCAAAAGTGGTAGAGCATAAAAACGTTAGTAATAAGTACCCAGCTCATGTCATTGAGATGTTAAGACTGAAACGCAGGGCTAGAAGAAAATGGCAGCAGTCACGTCACCCTGATGATAAGAGAATCCTAAATAATAAAACACAGATTTTGAGCAGAGAAATAAAAAGGCTAAAAGAGAATTCTTTTGTTAGCTACATGGAAAACTTGTCTACAACTAAAGAATCAAACTACTCGTTATGGAAAGCTACAAGTAATGTGAAAAGACCGGTTTCTCACATGGCACCTATCAGAAAAGCTGATGGCTCATGGGCGAGGAGTGATTTAGAAAAAGCTGAAGAATTCGGGAGTCATCTTGCTGAAATCTTTACGCCTAATAATATAGACTCTGATTTTGTGTTGGAGCAAGTAGAAAACAGTCGTGAAAGTAACATCCCTCAAATTCGAGTAAAGGAGCTTAAGAAAGAAATTAAAAATCTGAAACTGAACAAATCTCCAGGCTTTGATCTAATAACAGCAGACATATTAAAGAATCTCCCATCCAAAGCTTTAACATGGTTAAGCTATATAATGAATGCGGCCCTAAAGTTACGGTGCGTCCCAGGAATATGGAAAGTTGCTGAAATTATCATGATAAATAAACCTGGAAAACCTGCGTTTGAAGCTAAATCGTTCAGACCGATATCGCTGCTTCCCACGATGTCTAAACTTTTTGAAAAACTATTGCTTAATCGAATACAGCCTATCATAGAAAGTTTTTTTTTCTCCACAGTTTTTCTCGATGTGGCGCAAGCCTTCGACAAAGTTTGGCATCCAGGTCTCATTCATAAACTTAATTGCTTTTTGCCTAAAGGTTATGTAGAAATCCTAGAGTCATATTTATCTGAAAGATCGTTTAGAGTGAAACAAGGAAATGAATACTCTCTATTAAAAGAAATTAATGCAGGAGTACCCCAAGGCAGTATATTGGGCCCAGTTCTATACTTGATTTACACAAGTGATATCCCACAAACAGATAATGTAATGCTTGCAACATTTGCAGATGACACTTCAGTAATGGCTGTTGGCTCAAACATCAATGAAGCTACGGATAAACTACAAACAGCTGTTAATGTGATCTCTAATTGGTGCAATAAATGGAAAATTAAACTAAATGAAGTGAAATCTACCCACGTAAACTTCACAAATAGGAAAATCGAAACCCTTCCTGTTAAAATAAACGACGTTGTAACTCCACATGATAACAAAGCAAAATATCTAGGAATGACACTAGATGCAAAACTTAGATGGAAAGAACACATCAAGATAAAAAGGAAAGAGCTCGATTGCAGATACAGAAATATGTATTTGCTAATTGGACGGCGCTCAAAATTATCGATATACAACAAAATTTTGATTTACAACCAAATTTTAAAACCGGTGTGGACATACGGTATTCAACTATGGGGCTGTGCTAAGCGGTCTAATCTTCAAAGTATCCAAACTTTTCAAAACAAAGTACTACGTAATATACTGAATGCACCTTGGTATGTTCGCAATACTGATATTCATAGAGACATCAAAATCCCATCAGTGGTCAACAACTAATTAGTTTTCCAACTATGTTTAAAAATTTTTAGTACTTAATAAGAACTGACACGAAAATTAATAGTTAGCCTATAAAGACTAGTTTTAATACTAACAAGGGAAGAGGTTTTTAGTGGGTGTGAGTCCCACAGTACCCACACTGGGTCTCTTTCAAGATTTTCCCCCTTCCCCAAAAAAAAAAAAAAAAAAAAAAAAAAAAAAAAAATATCTGTCATTTAGTTCAGTTTTGACGGCCATTGAAAACAGACAACCCATTGTCATTTTGCAAACATATTACATAGCTGAGATAGTAGGCAAGATATGAAAAAGTTATCCGTGCGTTGGATGCCGCAGTTGCTTACAGTCGACAAAAACGCACACGTGTGACAACTTTAGAGGCAGGTCTGGCGATGTTCAAGCGAAATAAACAGGAGTTTTGCCCAACAAGGTCGTGGCCACAGTTTTTTGGGATGCACACGGCATAATAAACATTGATTACCTTCAAAAGGGAAGAAGAGTCAACGGCGAATATTACTGCAACTTATTAGACCGTTTCAATGACATTTTGAAAGAAAAAAGACCGCTTTTGGCGAAGAAAAAAGTTATCTTGCAGAAAGTCACGTGTCCAGGGCATACGTGTGTAGTTGCCATAGTCAAAATCCATGAATTAGGCTTCGAATTGCTTCCACATCCGCCATATTCTCCAGACTTAGCCCACTGCGACTATTTCCTGTTTGCGAACTTGAAGAAATGGCTCGGCGGAAAGAGATTCGGCTCTAACGAGGAGATCTTCGATGCTACCCTATTTTGAAGAGTTGGAGAATTTATAGTATTCGGAGGGGATCAAAATATTTGAAAAACGTTGGACTAGGCTACAACGTTTTTCAAATTTTGGTAGGTCACAACTTCTTAGTATGATTTTCTAGGCCCCACATATGAAGTTCTAAATTCAAAATCTAATTTCTTTACATACAGGTAATATTCAGCCTATGAAAAACAAAATTGTATAATTTTGGGAACAAGTAATTCATAAAAAACTTGGAGAAAGCCGAATACATTATCCTTACTCTGCAATGACCACAAAGCCGCGGAGAAATGCACCAACGATATTATATACAAAATATGTATGTTCCTATCCACAAACCAAAACAAAAAACTTGTCTCGACTCAAGCAACTTTCCAAATTGTGAATTTCTGGATGAATCAAAACAATATTCGCATATATAGGTCACAATTAACAATTAACAAAATATCGAATAAAATCTGTAGCCCAAAAACCAAATAATGAAAAATTATTGTTTGTTGGATCTTTTCTCGTATTGCGCCTTTTAATTAACAAACAACATGAATATATGTATAAGAATTGATTTGGTATTTCCTTTACTGCTGTGCACCTTCAATATACGAATTTATTTTAAAGTTAATTGAAAAAGTTGCAAGACGTCAAATTTAACCCACAAATAAATTCAATGTGTGCGCAGGTATGTACATATGTGAAGCGCGCAGCAGCGGAATAAAATTAAATCATCGCAGAAACGGTATTGTGTAATGTGAACCGCGCGAATTATAAATAACAACAATAATAAAGCATTTTGGTGGTTTTGTTTATAAAATATAAATTATTTTATTGCAAATAATCTTAACAAATAAATATTTTATTTACTTCTTCTGTAAACAATCTTACCGCGTAATACGAGTATAAGAATTATTTTTTGGTGTCGCTCGTTTCGTTTCATGGATTATACAAGAATATTATTTACATAATTTGGATATAACTGTAAACGACCTTTAATAATAATAAATTATAATACAAAACAGATATTTTTTAAGATGATAAACT
The DNA here is from genome assembly GCA_951394425.1 of Tipula unca. Taxonomy (NCBI): domain Eukaryota; kingdom Metazoa; phylum Arthropoda; class Insecta; order Diptera; family Tipulidae; genus Tipula; species Tipula unca. The sequence continues at coordinate 14,272,904 of OX596381.1, read as the reverse complement.
ACTTGGTGTATTGTAAGGGAGACAGGTATAAACTATAAACAGAATTATGTACAAACATAATGTTGATTTTGTTCAAACCGATACATTTCCAAAGTGATCCAGACATACAAACATCATTCGACGATATACCTAAATCCTAGTTGAGGAACATTTCACTTAATAATATTTTCGCCCCCAAGGAATTCTGTGGTCCTTTTTTGAGAAACTGGTTAACTGCACAAACATCATCTTTGAGACATCGCATTTAAAACATTTTAAATAACAACTACTGTAATTTGAAAGTAGGTCAGATATCCTGCTTTGATGTATCATAATTTAATTCATATAAAATTGATAACTGCAGATAATTAAATTTATTAACAAACAAGGGGTACTTTGTTGCAACTAGTATAGTTAACTAGTTTTAACAAAAAAATGTGGTCCTTCGAACCGGATCTTTAAACAATTTTGTAAATTGGTAACAAATTGATTAGCTTCTTTCTGAAATGGATATGACTGATGAGATTTATTTCAAAATTATCGGCAAGGTTCAAGGACTGAAGGCTTTCAGCCATGATGCATAATCTCGAGATGCTTGCGGCTGATTTACAACATACCTGAGAAGCTGGATGAGGCAAGCAAACGTGTATGGTAATACGAAACAGCAAACATCGATTTCTCGACTCTTCACAAGCTTTAAGAATTTTTATTGAAGAGTCTGACCCCTGTGAATTCTGTGTATCAATGCAAAACCAAACTGAGATGTCACAACACATTAATCCATTTAAATGCCAATGATGTACCCGAATCTAGCTTGAATACAGCAGTCATTAACGCTCATATCTTTTGATGTATTGAAAATATTTGTCAAATTGCGTTATCTATGCTTGATACGGAACATCCCATGTTACCGACAGTAGTGTTGCAAATGTAAAATGGTTTTAACACTTGGCAATAAATTCATGGTTTACTCGACTGTGTGAACCGTTTCCATCTGGCAAAATCAAATGGATGATGCCACGATAGAGACAATTAACCAATCAAGAGCTGAACAGCACGGATATATGTATAACCGTTACATAGTAGACATGACTGATTTGGAAGCAACAACTTCATTCGTAGAAGTTAACCAATCTGGGTTAATAGGTATACTGCTAGACTGTGATATATTCTTAAATTCTATTACAGAAGGAAAATTGACTAAAACCGAGATTATTCAACCAATTGGGAAGTGGTTTGATTTGTCACACCACGGAGTGATAAAAGACTTTAGTTCTACTACCAAGTTACGTGTATGATGGCTCGACTAAGACGATAACATGGACACTGTTTAAATGAGAAACTTATTACAGAACAAATTTTCAAAATTCATACGACGATTATAGTCCAGATCAACATTGTCCAATGAAGTCAGCGTTAATTTTATTACTGCGATAACCAACGTTTAAAAAATCAAAACAATGAGTTTTGCGATGCGGCGCTTTTAGTGAAGTTATTAGAACATACAGTAAAATATATAATGCTTGTGTTCTAAGAACCAAGAATTGGCCTGTACTCTCATTCCATAACAATATTATTTTGGTTTTTGAAGCAACTGAATTCTTGGCTAATATTTAACCAACCGAGCCAGACAAATCTTGAAGATCACAAACCGCAATCAATGGCATCACATTAGCACAATGTCTAGTATCTCGTCGATTGCGATCCTAGAGGCAATAGTCCTATAGAGAGTTAACAAACATCGAATTGTGATGCAGGACATACTTTTTTGAAATAGATCAAATGTCAAACAGAATTTCAAGATATCCAATTATATTACGAGTACATATAACCAAACCAGTAGCAGGACAATATCGGTTGACGAATTGTTGTGGCCTGATAGAAAATCATTCACGTTGATCCAAATTCAACGGCTTCGATCAAAAATAAACCAAAAATGCACCAATCCGTCAATCCAATCGAGAAAATGGTAAAAATGGCTTACCTACAAGTTAGCTTCTTCATGCAGGATTGTGCCTATTGCTGGATCACCTAAGGTTTCTAATACAACGAGCAAGAGTTAAGTGAAGAAAGTCATACACAGATATATGAGATGCTATCGGCAAATTCCTATAGTACAAGCCCAATCAATAAGGCAGCTACCAACTTCGAGAGTGGTATTAGCGAGGCAGTTTGTACGCAGTGGAATAGACTATGCGCGCCCATATTCAATAAAGAAAGACTCATCAACAGAAGAATTCCATAATCATCAATCGATATCTGGCTATTTTCGTGAGTATGGCCTCAAGGGCTGTGCATTTTGAACATGGGACTAAAACACTTTTAGCTGCATTAACACGAAACCAAACTGTGCGAGGAATATCTAGTGATATTTATTCTGACAACGCCACCAATTTCTATCGATGCCTTTGATAAGATTCAAAAGTGGTTGATTCAACAAGGAACCGAATGGTATTTTATACCTCTAGCTGCGCTATTATTCGTAGGTTTGTGGGAAGCAGTTTTAAATAGAAGAAAATTATTTTCATTCATAACTCATAATCGTCAAAAATGCAGTTAACTAGTTTCTCAAAAAAACACAGAATTGTTATAAATTCATAAAGCCTCACGAAGCAGTTGGCCCAAAAGAAATAAATTTTGGTAGTATAAGCCTTTGTAATTTAGAGGATCAAGTAAGACTAGAAATTAGAAACTGGTGTATTTTATAAGAACTTGTTCAAGAACTCGTAGACATTAAAATGAAATTAGCAATAATGTCGAATATAACGATGCTAAACAACAATACCATATTGTCTCATCTGATCAATAAAAGTGTGTTTCTACCTTGAGTTAGGTTAACTAATAAGCCGTTTAGAGGTCTGTACGTTAACAAAAACACAATTGGAATTTAAAGTATTTTTCCTGGCAAGCTGCTGCTGTCTAGTTGTTCATCGAAATAGAAAATATGTGTTTTGTATATACTTCTACCATAAATTCTTGTATCTAATTGCTTTTTAATGAATTGCAAATTATATTGTCGCAAAGTGATTACGCTTTGAAATTCTATTCAATTTAGATAATTTGAATATTTATAATCTTGAAATTACATAAAAACAATAAATTGTTATTAATAACGAAGACGGTTGCTGACCCTCACATAATATATGTACATATACATATATATGTATAATAATGTAGTGGCTTATTGTCAGGGATCTGACAATCGTCTAATAATTTCTACGTCGATGTGTCGACAACCCGTAGAAAACGTCTACAGCTCATTCCAGCATACAAATTTTAAGGAATTCTTTAAATAAATTTTGAAATGGGAATGGGTTAGAAATAAACTAATTTAGAAATCGTATTGAAACTGTAATGTATTGGAAAGATCAAACCTTCAAATAAAAATCGAAAGAATCTAAAACAACAAATTTCGCAAGACAATTCGGCAAACCTATATAATAAAGCTTGATATTGAATGTTTTGGTGGCAAGTTTTGCTGTTTTTATGTTCGTTTATGATGTTAAACGTCCACCAACGTTCGAAATCCATTATGGATCTGGAGAAAGTCATTAGATGAAAATATGTGAGGCATCGGTGAAACATTTGATTACACCATACCAGAACTGGAACTTGTAGGTACGTTGAATTTGTTGTGATTTTTTGTTTAACCGTGACTGAAATTTTGTAAAATGATGGATGATGTTGAATCAAGCGACTTTACTGTATTTAACTTTCAACTCCATTTATTTTATATTCACTTCTTTGTCCGCCATTATGTTAGCTGTTTAATGGTACTGAGCACACAAAAGACTGAGACATCTCAAGGTCATCTGCATAGACCTTAAAATGGACAAAATTTCATTCAAATTTGGATTTTCAGTCGGCTCCAATAAATCAATTTCATCATCACATATAACGATTGATTTACGAAAACTATTCATACAAATATCACACAACCATATGTCTTTGATCCACAGGAGGGACACTTGTACCGTAGTTCTTCGGTTATATTACGCCTTATCGTACTTAACACATCTCATACCTTTTAGTTAAGCTTGCTTTAGATTGAACGATTCAAGCAGATCTGCATAATAGAAAGAGAAGAGAATGTATAAAAATTGATATGTAAAATGTGAAACAAGTATAGTTACTTTAATAGCAAAATATCGAGTAGTAGCAGCAATGAAAGTAATGATGAAAATGAGAAGAATATTAAACGGGTACGTAAATGTTGGGTACGGAAACATTATCAATCTCAACATACGATGGGTGGTTATCTAAATATAGCAAAGACGAGACCCGCCACTTTTTAAGAAAGATGGAACTTTCCACAATGTATCGGTGTCATCGACGGTAAACATATATTTTTTTTGTAGGCATCTCCACAACGCGGTTCTAAGATTTTTAACGCAGTTAAATATTTAAGCTATTTGCGATTACGATTATCGATTTATGATGTCCGATATCAGTGCGGCTGGTCAGCAAAGTGATGCGGTGGAGTATTCCGGAATAGTAAATTATGAAAAATATTTTATTCAAATTCCATCAAGTAAGTATTTCTATAGATCAATTATTATTATTATTATTAAAATTGGCTGGAACCCACGAGGATTCCGCACTCAATGCCACAAAGGCCCATGGTGCAAATAGATCAATTAATTTTTGGTTATTTAAAATATAATTTTAGCACTCCAGAAACAAGCGACGTATCACAGGAATTTAAAAACGTCCCATACGTTTTTGTTATTGACAGTTCACTCTTACTCCAAATATGTTGAAACCGTATGGAAAACCAAGTTGGTTGCTGTGTCAGAGGATCTTCAACAATGGATTAAGCCGCGCTATCCCCAATAAACGCAAAGATTGAGCCAGTTGAAAAAATTATTGAAGCATATTTGTTTGCCTTCATAATTGACTTCGGGACAAACCGAATCTTTTTATGTTTCGCCAGGCCTAGTATAGATAACGAAAATAATGGAACATTAATTCCAGGACCGTGGAGAAACGATGATTTTAATCTTGTTTCGCTCCGTCCAAATAAGCAAAGGAAATTCAAGACAAGTTTTATAAATGAGTCTTTGGATTTCATTAATAATTTCAGGTAACATTCAGTCCTTCGATTTCATTAGTGTTTTTATTATTTTTAATTTTTTCAGTTTTTGGACGGATTCTGGCAATTTGTCCAGCTCATCAGCAATCATCTCACCAAAAATACGGTTCCTGCTTCTTTCTAGGGGGGCTTCTCATGCATGCACCGAGCATGGTTTTCATACTGTCTAAGGCAATCTGAAGAGGCCAAGTCATTCTCTATGCGCCTACCATATGGTGGCTCTCCTTTCAGAGATGTGACCGAGCCAGCGTACTCGCTGCGATCTTATTTCATATATAATATCGGGGATCTTCATCAGATCTATGATCTCGATTTTGTACTGAGCTCAGTATGCACCATCTTCTTCGCGTTTTATGCCGTTAATCACATGCATAACTCTTCTCTCAAATGTAAGGAGACATCACAAGTACTCATCCGTCAGCGTCCAATTCTCATATCCAAACATAACAACGGGCCTAATCAACGTTTTGTAAAGCTTCACCTTCACGGCACTTGATAGGTGTTTAGATTTAAGTGGCCTTAGTGGATACAACGGACGATTGCCAGCTGCCAGCCGCACATTAATATCCTTTTCGTGAGTGAGAAGAGAGCCCAAATAATTTAACCTCCTCACTCCCTGGTGTGCCATTATCCCTATAACCAAACATCATTTATTTGGTTTTAGACTCATTAATCTACAGTCCAACAGAAGCTGAAAATTAAACTGGACCAAGTATTTCTTTCACTCTGTTGCTATTCAGTCCAATCACGCATATGTCATCTGCATATGCAAGCACCTAATTGGACTAGCGATATAAGATGTTGCGCTGAGGAGTTTAAGTTTTATGAAAGATGTACTCCAACATGAGATTGAAGATTATCGGGGACAGAGCATCTACCTGCCGAACAACCGAGTTAACTGCAAAAATTCTCGATTTTGTTGGCATTCCTAGGTATTCCAGGGCAGACCACAAACTCTCTCGATTGATCCAGTCATAGGCCAGCCAGAAATCCAGGAAGACCTGATGTTCAGGGATGGAAGTCTCATATTATTTAGATAGAATCATCCGCAGCGAGAAGACCTGGTCAGTGACTGATCGATTCGGACGAAATCCTCCTTGATAGTCACCAACAAACCCTCCGCTAGAGGGGTGAGTCTATCCAATATAATGTAGGTCTGTAACTTGTATATTGTGCGAATGAGAGCTATATCGCGATCATTTTCACACTTCTAGCGGTCAACTTTCTTGAAGGTGGGGCCACCACATCGCGGCCACTTTCCATTCGTAAAGCATAACTTAGGTTGGACATACTGATCGAATTAAGTCGAAATGACAATTCCACAAAGTATACCCTCCGGATTTCAAGAGCTCCGATTTAATGCAGTTCAGCCCAGGTGAGCGGTTTCATTTCAAACTCTGCATGGCCTTAGTAAATTCTCCATAGGTTAGATCCTCCTTGCAAATCGCCACAGTCTGTATTAGAAGTGGCTCAACAACAGTCTGTGAAGCATGATGAGCACCAAGCAGGTCGGTAAAGTGTCCACTCCATGCGTCAGAGTTGTTGTTGTTTCAGAACCTTGGCCTTCTATCATTTTCGCTTCTACCGTCTACAAATTCAACCTTCACAGTTGAAACGTCCCATCCGTTTCGCTGTATTCCCAGACGTATGAAAACTTCCAACGTAGCTTTATTGGGTTGCTGACCGATAAGTTCTCACATCCTGCTCAAACCGGGCCTGCCCTTTAGACAATATATGTTCAATTTGGCTGTAGGAAGTTCCGCTAGGATGTGTCCATGTCTGTAGATGGATCTGTTTGTGAGGGAAGAACGTGCTTGCTACTCTAAGATCATGAGCAATTGCAAAGTACATCATTATCGGTCGAAGTTTGGTGTCGGTAGTACGGACCCACGTTTTCACACAAGTCAGCTCTAGCATTAAAGTAACCAATTATACCATTCTAACATCGTGTTCGGTTATAGATCCCATCAGATCATCCGAGCCATTGTAAAATGTAAAATGATTCTTTATGTTGGAGCTGACTTCTACGGGCGAATGTACATAAATGTTCGACAGGTTAGCTAGCTTCACGCGCAAGTGAATCTTACATTATCGGTTATTAACTGCTTGGAAATCCAAATTATCCTTCTTTACTTGCGACCCAAGAAGAAATCCAGGTGCAAGATTTCCGAGGTCATCTCCACGTTAAGCCCTCGGATACGTGGTCTCCAGTTTTAGGCCAACGAGTTTCTTGAAGAACAACGAGTTCCAGCTGATACTCCTTCATGTATATGATTAGACCCTCCAACGATCCTGGTTTTCTAAGTAACTGCACGTTCCATGTGCCGAACCTAAATTTCGTGTCCGATTACTTAAGCGAGGGTCCAGTGTTTTTTTGTTTTGGCGGTTTTTCTTTTTGTTGGCTTTATAAACAGGTTTATTGCACCATGGACCGTCCCGGCATTGAGTGCGGAATCCGTATGGGTTCCAACCAATATAATTATAAACAGGTTATTTCTTTACGAATGCGGGTCGTCAGCCCAGCGATTTCCATAATTTCAAGAAATTTAGAATTTCAATAATGCAATGTAATTAGAATGGCCTGCATTATTATCTGTCACATACACATTATATATTGTTTCTTGAAGCTCCGATATTATTCCATAACTAGCCGGGATAAAATTAAGACTACAAACTATCAAAATCTTATTAATTGTCAATTTCTAACGCGCTGGGGTCTTACTATGACTTTGCCTACTATTTTCGACGGCTATCGTTTTCCTATAAATAAATAGTTATCGTAAATTGTCGACGATGATACAAAATACTCTATCTATCTCCCATCTCTGTTTGTTTGTTTGGTTACAATATAAAACTTCGCTTTAGTAGCCACTATAAAAGAACTGATTTGCAATAAATGCGTAAATCTCATAGGTATACGTATGAACATATGTTGATCAACCGAATTAAGTTGTCAGTCACCAATATTTATGCTGTTCACAACTAATTAAACATTTCGTATATATACAGACTTACATAAATAACGATTTACAAATTTCATGGTTGTCATAAATAATATTTGCGTATATATATATATTCCGCCAACCAAACCCCACACCGCACAACAACAACCGCACAAAATGATTGAAGTTTATGCTTATTGACCTAGAAATTTCCCCAAAAACAAAATCTGGAAAAGCTTTATATTTTTCACAAAGTTTTTTTTTTTGGTTTTCTCGATTTTTTTTGATTGAAATGTAATAAGCAAAGATAAGAGAAAATGTTAATAATAATAACAATAAAAATCTTTAAGAGATAATCAGGCAAAAAATAAAAAATAAAAATTAAAGTTAAGAAACCATAAAATAAAACCACGAACCGTCTCACGATTTTGTCTTTTTAACGGTTAAAAAGTATATTATCAGTAATTTATTTTATTTCACTGGGAGTCTTCAAACCAAATCAAGTCAAACCACGCAAAAAATAAAAAAAAATATAATAAAACTGCGATAACGGAATGGGAATATATCAAGAATTTAAAATCTTGAAGAAATATTTCTTATGGTTGGCAATTTTACTAATTCTTATAATGTTTGATTTTTATCTATACATCGTCGCGATTATATTTTATTTATTTACAAAACTGGAAATATGGTTAATCGTTCGGGGTCCGCGAGTCATACGGCGGTTAAATTATGATTAAATTAACAGTTTTGGATTTGTTGACGCGCGGAGTAAAATTATTGCTTATACGAGTTATGAAAATAAGATTCGTAGATATGTGCAGGCATATTTTAAAGATTTTATCGATTTAACCTCTTTAATCTCACGTTGGAGTACATCTTTCGTAAAACTGAAACACCTCAGCGCAACATCGTATATCGCCAGTCCGCAATCAGGTGCTTACATATACAGATGTCATATGCGTGATTGGACTGAATAGCAACGGAGTGAAAGAAATACTTGATCCGCTTGTAGAGTTTTCAGCCTCAGTTAGACTTCAGATCAATGAGTCCAAAACGAAATACCTGTTCTCTGGTTTTAGGGACAATGGCACACCAGATTTTAGTAGTGGCCACCACATGTTTGAGGGAGTTCAAATAGGAGGTTCAAATATTTGTGTTCTCTTATCACTCACGATAACAGTGAGGATATTAAAGTGCGGCTGGCAGCTGGCAGTCGTTCTTTGTATCCTCTAAAGCTACTGCTAAAATCTAAACACTTATCTAGTGCCGTGAAGCTGAAGCTTTACAAAGCATTGATCAGGCCCGTTGTTATGTTTGGATGTGAAAGTTGGGCGCTGACGGATGAGTACGAGAGATGGCTCCTTACATTTGAGAGATGGATTATGCGTGTGATTTACGGCCCAAAACGCGAAATAGATGGAACATACCAAGCTCTGTATACAATTTCGAGATCAGAGATCTGATGAAGATCCCCGATATTGTACATGAAGTAAGATTTCAGCGAGTACTCTGGCTCGATCACGTTATGCATGCTGATCCGGAACGAATTGTGTAGCGATCTCTGAAAGGAGAGCCACCATATGGCTCCACGATGTAGAGAACGACTTGGCCTCTTCAGATTGTCTTAGACAGTATGAAGACCATGCTCAGGATCGAAACCGTTGGAGCCAGATTGTCGACTCAGGAAGGGGCCAGTAATGGCCTTTAAAACTGTCCACAATAAAATTCTACTTGAATAGATACAAATTATTTTATTTCTGATGTTCACAGTTTGATAATATTGGTATCTAACAACTCGGATGTGACTGTATGAGATCGTGGATGTAAATCGATTATTTTCCCGGATGACCACTGCGATGGGGGTAAATTATTATCCTGAAAAATAACAATATCGCAAAACTAACAAGACTTGTTATAGGTATCCTAAATAACTTCGGTTCCAGATGTGTTGGTTGATCTGCGATGAATCATTTGCCATCTATATATAGATTACTTTGACAATTTCACATCTGCTAAATTTTTACTTAAAATTTGCGTTGTGGATAGCTTTCGGCCAATTTTCTGAACTTGCTAGCCATTTAGAACGATGCCACCATAGATCGAAATCATGCAATTTCCTCAGTTCAGGGAAGCACAATAACTAGCTAGATTACTGTGAGAGTTTACATATCTCCACTGAAACCTTTGTTGGTGAGTATCTCTCCGGTTTGATAACATGGTAGAATCAGTCCAAGCAACATGATTGTGTTTATGCATCTATTTATTTTATTACCGTTAGGCCTTAGAAGGTCTTCTTGCTTTTTCAGCCACTCAGCGGCTGAAGTGCTTCATAATGGTTCACCCTAACTTAAATTCTCCGTCCATAAGGTTTGTAAGAATAACTTAATTCCAACGGTTACTGGAGCAAGCCATCCAAAAAGATCAAATAAGCCACCTGCTTCTGACAGAGTTCCTTTTTGGTGATAGTTAGTTTTGCGTTCGGTTTTCCGGACGGAATTAGATTCTTCTATGTCTTGCACAATACTGTGATTTGTTGATAACTTAAATCCTAAGCTTGACAATGTGGAATTTATCTGCTCTTTTGAACTGATTGCATCTTCAATTGAGTCCAATCAGTGGTTAATGTATGTACATGGTGATATGATTTTCTGGTATTGTATATTCGTCTATATATTTCTCGACTATACTTCGTTCAGTGCACGTTTGGCTAATTACGCGCACTAGCTGCCCCGTAGGTGACAGTCTGAAGTTCAAACGTAGTAAATGGTGTAGTTGGTGAACCTCACCTTACATCATTTTTTCAACATCGGTTGTAAATTCGACTTTGTACAATATGAATCTGCCGATAATATTTCGTACAAGCATGAAAATTTGGTTCGATTGCAAAGCAATCGTTTAGTTATTTTCCTGTCGTAGTTTGAGCGGAGCCATCAAAAATTAACCTTAGCTTTGTTGTACTGCGCTGCAACTATAACTATAAATAGAACAACGGGATCCCTGGCTGATCCATATCTTACTCAAAAAACTTGATATGGGAACTCAATAAGCTTGGGCAGACCATTCTGTTGGTGCGACGATAATTCTTCATTCAAACTGAACATTGTGCTAAAAGTTTTGGTTTATAAGAAGAGCACATATATCTATTACAGTTAATGGAATATGTTCAAACAAAATTGAATCTTCTCGCAATAAAATCTTGTTAAAATCATGATTACTGCTTATCAATCAATGATGTAATTCTGGCCAGACCAAAACCTCAACCACAACATTTTGATGACCACCAGTGGGTTGTTATTCGAACATTGAAACTTTCAGCGTATAACCAGCAGCTATCAATAGTATGCTGGGTAACGTATTTCTAGAGGTATTACTCAAGCAAAAATTCGAAATCGAAGAACACAATTTAGTTGGATGATTGATGGTTGTCTAAATAATAATGTACTAAAACCACCCACCCAACAGTTTCCACCACATCATTACCACAAATAATTATTCCGTTCTATAGATGCTCCAAAAATTTTGGAATCTGGAAGAAATCCCATGGTCTTAATCCAAATTATCTACGAAAGACCAATACTGTGAGGAGCATTAGGCTCAAGGCACGCATCAAGAAATGCAGATGGCTCGGATATATAGTTCGAATTTCAATCAAAACCACGCGTTCATCATTTGGTTTCAACATTTTTTTAATGATTCTTGATCGAAAGCTCTCTCAGTATTCTGATGTCGGGAATAAATATTTCCGATTCGGGAGCGAATGGCAAAATCATTCGCCCAAAGTCATCATACATCCTAATGACTGCAAATGAGGGCAAAGGGGATCAACCCTATGTGCTGCTGAGCCAGTTAATGAAATACATGGTGTTTCATTTCGAGGTATACAAGTTGACAACACTATTTTCAGCTGATGCCAGAGCAATGTTTGCAAGTTGTTTAAATAATTGGTAATACGCGTCTCGTAGGACCCCATATGTCGCGTACCGAAAAGGCCAAGGCAGTTATGGAGGATTTTGCGTAAGAATCTTGGATTATACTTGCTTACAAGATTCAACTTGTGCTAATTAAAACCATGAATGGATCGATATTCCAACAAGTCGGTGCCGATTAACGATTAATATCGAGAAATTGACCTGTGCGCGCCAGTCGCGGTGTCAATTTTGTGTCCATTACAATTATTTGTCTGTGTTTTATTTAAATTCAAAGTTCTATACCTCGAAATGAAACAATCTTTATGATCAAACGAGTTCAGCTATTACAATTCATTCCACAAATGAATGGTCTGGATTCTATAATCGTACGCTCTACAATCTCCTTATTGTCGGTCGGTCTATCCAAAGAAGTGGAATATTTTCATTGGAAATCGAATATCGATCATTTTAGAAACACTTCCGAAAGACAAAATTGTCAGTTAATATCTCGAGGTATACATCCAGAAAAATCAATCAACAGTATATAAGTTTTGATTTAAATGTCTACATTGGCTCTCATTGGATCCTGATCACTGGGTCAAGTCAGACAAATATCAAGTCATAACATAAATTCATATTCGTTCCAACTATTAGCATCGTGTCCAGAATCTGGGTTAAACAGATTTTCCGTGCTAAAATAATGCAGAAATTACTATACGAAAGCAATTTATAAGATCCAGTTGATCGACTGTTTTATTTTTAACACCATTTATCAAGACTTATAATTAATTGAATGACCAAAACAAGAAAATGTTCAATTAAAAATGTTTGTAAACGATAAGTATCGATGACATTTTTACTGGAATTCAATCACCGCATGAGATCATATGCGCGGACGCAAATTGAACATTATTTTAGTATCTACATATGCATGTGGGATTCATGAAAATAATCCATATTTTGTTGATTGAAATATTGGGCTAATTATGTAATGGAATTTTGGGCCGCCTGACATCATCGTTTCCAAGAAAATCGCATCTTTTTTCAATTCACTCCGCAATCTTAGTAAAAACAAAGAAATTTAATTAATTTATTATTTTGGGAATAAATAATCACCTTTAGGGCAACTGTATCGTCTGTAACGGAATATAATATTCATGTTATCGGATAGAGTGCGGTCAAATTATTTTAAGACATTATGCAAACTTTATTTTAATTAAGATTTATATCAGAATTATTTACTTGTTGAAAACTTTAGTTTATGTACATATATTCATATATGTATATACAACAACAAAAAAATATGTAACCAAATTTACATGTTTTACGTATAACTGTAAAAATTCATAAATCATTAATTTTCTTCATCTCCATCCCCATATACATCGTATATGTATACGCATAAGAAAAGATCATGAGGAAGGTAAGTAAATTTTCATGTCAATTTAATTAATTGCATTGTACCTCCAACAAAAAATATCATAAATAAATTATCTCGAGACCGTCTCGATTTACATGATTTTCACGAATTTATATATTTTAGGATATTTGGAGAATCACGAATCGATGATGATTTATTTTCTGGCGTGGTATGCATTTATGATTCGCATCCTGGTTTTTTATTGAACAATCATCCCAATTTGCAATGCTAAATGTAATTGGGATCGAATTGCGAATGATTGAATATTTGCATTGGGGTTGTGGAATTATTTATAGTTTTATACCGATTTGGGCTGGGATACTGTTTGCGGTATTTGGTTTTTAATTCCAACATTTTTCAGCTCCTAATAATTATCAAGACACGAGAAATATTCGAAGTTATCAAATTTAAAATTTTTTATTTTTTTTCTATATTTCGAGGAATACCATTGAACGTAAACATTTTGGAAAACCCAAGCGTTAATGTACACAATATGTACTTCAAATTTTACAAAACTCTACGATTAGTTTGATACCAAACTAAAAATAATACAAAATTTAAAAATTTCAGTTCGTATTTTGAAAACTTCTATTCGTTTGAAAATAATATCGAATTTTGATACAATGTCAAATTCAAAAATCTGGAATTGTTGATTTTTCCAAATTTTCAATTCTGAATCAAAATTTTATATTCGGAATTTTAATTTTTTTTTTAATTTTAAATATTACAACTTACATAGGAATTTGTCTATATTTCTTAAGTTCATTTTGCACAGATATATTCTCTAAATATTTGGCCACCCTATTGTTGTCTTCCCTATTTCAGCGGTTTATTTCTTTGGAGCCTTTGTACGCCATTTGTGTTACTCAGCATACCACGTAACTCAACATTTGGATGTTGACCAAGCCGGTGTATGGTATCTTTGCATGAATTGTTATTTCTTCGCTGATGAATTCCATCCGGAGGTTTCTATGTTGGTTTTCATAGTACAGCCCCAAAGCTGAATACCAAAACTCCATATAGGTTTGAAAACTTGTTGGTTTTAAGGTTAAGTTCCTTCTTTTTCTTTTTAATGTGCTAATTCCTGACCATCGAGAGTCATGCCAAGATATTTGGCTGTGTTAGCGCATAAGGAACTTGGGAGGAATTTAGTTCTATTGGTATCCAGTTAACTATTTAATTGGTAAAGTTAACGTGCGTTGATTTTTCTTCATTTAGCTTAATGCGCCATTTTTTGGTCCAGTTACTAAGTTGGTTCGTAGCCTGTTGCAGTTTTCTGGTTGCTTCGTTTACTTTATAACCAGTAGTTAAAATTGCAGTAGTATCGTCAGCGAATGTTGATATTGTTGTCCCTCTTGTGTTTGGTAAGTTGCTTGTGTAAAGTAAATACAAGACTGGCCCCAGCACGCTACCTTGGGGAGCCCGTGCAGTTAACAGAAATATCTGTTAGCAATATAAGAAGATTTAAATATCTGAAAGTATTCATTTGGCAAATCTCGATGCAGTTTATATTCCAATCTAGGGTGCCATACTTTACCGAAGGCTTGTGCTACAGAAATATTGTTGACCATATTTTCTTATTTTCAAGTGCATCTTCAATAATTCTTGTAATCCTGTGAACTTGCTCTATGGTGAAGTGGCTTTCGAAATCCGAACTGATGTGGTGGTATTAACCAGGTCTCAAGTATGAAGCGTTGATTATATGAAGAAGTTTTCGTACCCCTTTCCGAAGAAGTGCCTTCACTATTTCACTTATAATTAAATCATAGCCTAGAGATGCGGAAAGTGCTGTTTTCTGTTTGTCACTTGTTACCCTCATCTTTTTTTACTGGCGGTATTTTTAATGCTTTTGTAGCTTTCCATAGAGAATACTCAGTTTCTTTATCGTGTGTTCTTTATCTCAACTGAATAAGTGAAATTATTACGCTCCTTGCTTTGGATTACAGGAGTGCTAATCCATGCTGTTTGTTGTTTATTATTGATTAACAGTTCCACTTCATTTTCTAATTGAACCGGATGCTTGATTGGTACAAGAAGATTAGTGTTGTCTTCAACCAATTTTATAAATAATTCTAATGTTAGTCTAGGTGGATTTTCCTTGTAAACAATCGTGAACTAACAGTCATAATGACGAGCGAGTGATCCTATGAGAGACTTTCACTATTTTCTAGAAAAATGTGGTTTTCGGCTATACCTCTTGTAATGTAGAAATCAATTAGATCCGGAGTTTTACTTGTGCTTGACCTGCGGCGTATAGTTCTCTACCCTTTGGAGTTGTTAATCTTGAGCCCCGGAAAGTATTTTTACTTTGATAAGAGACGTACCCATGTATTTTGGTATATGAGACTTTAGTAAGATGGTTTTCTGATATTAAACATATATCAATTTTTTCAGTATTTAAATAGATTTCTAACTCTGGAATATGTTGGCTTATTCCATTTGCATTTCAGATTACAATTCTTAATGTTTTATTTATCACTTTAGTCTAGTATGACATGGATCATCCACTGTTTCTCGCCTATCGTGTATTTAGCGCTTTGATGCTTTTAAATCTATACCGCAAACCATAACTATAGTTAAGTGCATTTAAGTGATTATATCGTGTCGTATCTCATTCGAATCAACGAATTTATATAGAGACGTGCAACAAATACGACTCATTTAAAGCGAAACTGTATATTGCACCCAGTTTAGCAGAGAAACTAAATGTTCAAGCAAAAAAACATCATGATGCCGCAGACTATGCATACGAAGCCAAAAATCAAGGGCCGAACATCAAACACCCACTCTGAACGTTTAATTTAACTGTTCACAATTGTGTAACAAATGCTCCATCTTGTTCGAAGTAGCTAAATAAGCTACTAAATTGTATAGAAAGTAAAATTGTAAAATTGTAAAATGTACATAAGGGCTAAATGCTACAACAACCCAGCTAGAGGATAGTACCTTCATCAACCAAGTACGTGTGAAATTGCCAGAAGTACACCCTGGCCACCCTTCGTAGATTCGTACAATTCATTGATTCACAGCAATAAATATCTGTCATGAATATAACCAAACTGATGCTTTTAAAACGATTGTTGACAGATAGTCATGCGTCTTTAAAGAAAGAACTTAAAAACTTACTCGAAATAGGTGGTAATTACTAATAGGCATTCGAGCCATGGGCACACAAGCCGAATAATTCGATTATTGGCTGATACATATTTTGCTACGCAAGCTGGACACTGAGACAAGGTAAGCATGGGCGAAGGAGATGATCGATATTGATTTTCCTGATATGAAACGATTTTTTACGTTCTTAAAAACCCGATACAATGGCCTAGATGTTAGTATGATAGAAAGTTCCGCTGCAGTCAAAGATAATTCATAACAACGCCAAGTATCCAAATGGAAACGTCAGAGCGATGGCTGTAAATCGAATTCGGAGCAGTGTCTCCCGCTACCGAAGGCATTCCCTCGATAAATGTTTCAAATTTTATGATTTTGACATTAATGGTCGTCTGCGGCAGTTGTAACGTAATTGTCTGTTTGCCAAAACTATCTCAAGTACGGCCATGAGGCCAACTTACTTAGACGGTGCAACCATATTCATGAAACTATATTGTACACCGATAATTTAAAAGATGTTCAACCACATTCATCCGTATACCATCAAAAACAAGCTACCACACAAGACAATCAATTGCTTTCGCAACAACCGAATTTTCAATCCAAAATTTCACCGCAAGAAAGTGTTTTAGCCACCACCGCTAACTCGTGCGACATAAATCATAAAATGACTATAGCCCACGCATTTCGCCACATCGAAATATCGTCTAGATTCAACTCAAAATATATGCAGCTACGAACATTGATATTACCTAAACTTCTGTTTGTTTACCCTGCAAACTCTCTTAATATGGAAAGCAGCAACTTATATAGTCCGCAGATCCCTACTATGACAAGGCCAGAGAAATCGAGCTATTATTCGGCGTTGATGGTTTTTTATATTTACACACTCCTGATATACTCATAATTGATGGACACACACACGCCCAGTTAACAAAGTTTGGATGGATATTGCTAGCACCACAACGAGATGGTCTACCAACAAAGTCAATCGCCGCAATTGTCTCTGATAACGACGTTACACGAAACTTTCAGCGTTTTTGGGAACTTATGAAGAGCCTCCAAAGCCTACGATACTTTCATCTGATGAACAAATCTGTGGAACTCTATTCATCAATACCGTTTGTCTAATTGTTGATCCTCAACCTATACTGGGTGAATTTGTGTTTTATTTATTTAAAACGATAAATGGAATTTAATAAACAAATGTTAGTCGAACTTGCCTAGAATTCACATAGTAAAACACACGAAAAGTTGTTTAACTCTGATGTAAGACAATTTTTCGTGTGTTTTACTATGTGAGTACTTAGAAAAGTCGGCTAAAATTTTGCATCGATTTTTTTTTAAATTGTTTTTAAATCATCTTAAAAAAATGCAAAACTTTATATTTTTTAGTTTAATTATTTTTGCACACCCCAAACCAAATTCGACATTTGAATCACATTATTTTTTTTAAGTTGTGAATTTTGAGAAATATATAAATTTTAATTTTAATTATCATATTTTAAAAGTTGTAAATATATGTATGCTTTTGAAAAATTTTGAGCTCTCATTTCCGAATATGTACCCATAATTGTCTAAATTACGATACCGAGTTTTAATTTTTCGGAATTCTGAAATTTTTTGGTTTTTCTCAAATGTTAAATTGCGACGTAAGTAGTTTGATAACTTTTAATCCGAATCAATATTTTCAGCTTGACGTGTAATTCAGGTCGATATGCATTGTATATATGATAATAATTTTTGCGACAGCCGTGATCATAAATTCATGTATGGTCTGGAGGTAAGATATCGTTTCCGCACAAAGCAAAGTCATAAATAATTTAATTTTTTTTGGTTGAATTTGAACTTAAACGAGATCACTTAAAGGAGTGCACTGTAATAAAGTTCCGTATTATAAATGATATAGAGGAATTATGTGACTCATATACGCTTTAAATTAGCGTTCACAGTATACATATATGTACACACACAAAAAAAAAGCAATTTAGGTAACCCCAATCACAAACATATTTGTGATGATGATTGTCTTGACAAAAAATTTACATAAAATAAATATTTTGTATGCGTGTAGATACGCGAGTACGTATATATCGTTGTATCGTGTATTTATTATCTATGGCTGATTATTAATTCAGGACACGATACAAATTACATCATTTCAATTATATATACATACATATATACATTGTTGTTGTTGTTATATGTATGCGCGCGGATGTGATTCGTATTAAAACTCGCGGGGTGGAGTACATAATATCCTAAATAAGATCAATGGGTTTTTTGACAACACATGTCACAAACTATATTTTGGAGGCCAGACTGTATTAATAATGTATGTACCTACATATAATTTATAGGCCTCACAACATATATTATTATCAAATTATTATTCAATTATATCTTTAAGATTTATGTGTACATACATACATATACGAGTTTATTGAATAAACAAAATTATATTTTTTTACTTTGTAAATATACAAACATAAATTACATGTAATTATGTATGTATGAACGAATTATTTATAACAAAAAAATGTATATAAACAATCAATTACTTGTTATATCATTTATATTTAAAACAAAACAAACATGTTAAGTGTAACAAATCCAAATACTCTTTAATTAATTCTGATTTAATTCTGCTTGTACTTAAGGTTTCGTATATTGTTGTTGCGTCTTATTTTTACGATAATTATATTATAGGCATAAAATAAAATTATTTTTGTTTATATATAACTTAAAGTTAATTATTTATAACTATTTATAGTTTTCTACATGTTCATAATATTTTTATAGGATTGTGTACGAGAACAAAAATGCAAAATAGATATGACTGTGGTATGAGGCATGTTGAATCAATTTATTGTAGTACGTATCTGAGCTCTGCTACCTATATACCTACCTATAAATTATCACATAATTAAGAAGTACACAGAAACGTAATTTACATTTAATTATATGTATATGGAGATGAAATGAGGATGGTTTGAACTAAGTAACTTTTTATACAAAAGAAGTTGGCTGCAGAAATGTTCAAGTTCATTTCTTAAGTCACTTAACATCTTTTACGCACCATTTAATATATACATATAATACAGATATGGAGTTTTAAAACATTGGGCAACATTTTAACTAATTTTAAAATGTATACACTATTTTTAAACCCTATACCTGAAACCCAATTTATTAAATTGTTAGAAGAATTTCAACAATGGGAAAAATTAAAATTTTTAATAATTTTAAAAATATTAAGAAATTTTAACAAATTTAAAAACGAATTTGTAGAATTGCTAGAATTTTAATATAATTTTCAACACGAAGTAATTAACATTTTTAAAACATTACTCAACAATATCAAACGTAAAACATTTTGACTACAGTTTTTTTATTAATTTTATTAACGATAAAATTTAACACAAGTAATTTATTTATTTAAAAATTTTATTATTTTAAAATATCATTTATTTAAATTTTTTAAGAATACTAAGAAATTTTAGAATTAAGAGATTTTAAGAATTTATGAAATGTTAGGAATTTAATTTTTTAAAGAACATAAGTTTACCGAAAATTATATTTACTTTCAATATATTACGTAAATAATATAATTTACTTTCAAGTTTTATTTTTAAATTTTTTTAATATTTATATATTTACATAAATTGGATAATTTCAAAAAATTTATGAAAATATCAAATACCCATAATCTTATGAAACTAAAATTTATTGATTAAACATTTTTTTTAAATTTACAAATTCTGTGATTTTAAAATTTTTTAAAATGTTTTAAATTTTTTATCGGGTTATCGGAAATTTAAGATTTCTTAAAAACAAAAAATTTAATTGTATCAGATTTAATGATGTTTAAAAATTAAAAAAATTATTTAAATGTTTTGAACATTAAAAATATAAAAAAAAAAGAATTAGGAAATTTTAAAAATTTTCTATAATAGTATGATAAAATTTGAATTTAATAAATTAAAAAATGTATGAAATTTATAATTTTTTGGGGATTTGGAATTTCAATAAATTCCTGAGCATTTTAATTAATTTTATAATAGAAATATTACTATTTATATTACAATAAAAAGATTAAAATTTTTTATAAATTATTGTTTCTATTTAAATATAAAGATACTAATCTTAAAAATATAGGAATTTGGAAAATTTTAATAAATTAACTTTTTTAATGAAGAATTAAGAATTTTAAAAATTTTACGACGTTTTAATTAAATTAGATTTTTAGAATTTTAACAGATTTCAGGAATTTTTTCAGAATTGAAATAGTTCCTGGAATTTTATAAAATATTTATTGATTTATTTGACTGCATTAAAAAATTTAGAATTCAGAAAGTGTTAAAAATTAACTATAAATATTTTGAAATCAACAAACTTTTCATATTTATAGTGAAATTTTTTTTGGAAATTATATGAATTTAATTGATTTAAAATATTTAAGAATATTTTAATTACTTTAGATTTTAAAAATTCCCAAAATTAAAGAATTCAGGAGTTTAAAGGTTTTAATTTTTTTTTTCAAATTTATTATTTTTGAGTAATTACGAATACGAATTTGAATTTTCAAAAAAATTTAAAATTTTTGAGAATTTTATAATTTTTAATTATGTTAAGAACTTTAATAAATAAACTTGTTTTCAGAATATTAGAATTATAAGAACTACATGAAATTTAAAAATCATAACATTCTTAAATTTCATGTAGTTCTTATAATTCTAATATTCTAAAAACAATTTTATTTATTAAAGTTCTTAACATAATTGAAAATAATAAAATTCCCAAAAATTTTAAATTTTATTTGAAAATTCAAATTCGTATTCGTAAATTCATTACAATATATGAAATTTAAGAATATTTTAAGAATTAAAGCTTTCGGAAATTTTCGAAATCATATCAATCATCATTAAATCAAATAATTTAAGAAATTAAAAAGTTTGAATAATTTTTAAAATTTTTTTTAATAAATTTAGGAATTATAAACTTGTTTTACAAATTTAAACACAGATACAGTTTATTAATGAAATTCTTATGTTTATTTATAATTGAAATAATGAAATTTTTATTGACATAATAGTCTTGAAATACTTAATATTTAAGAATCACAAGAATTTGTAATTAAGAATTTAATTTTTTTATAATTTAATAAATTTTATTAAATATTTAAAATTTATAAAGCAATTTAAATGAGTTATGAATTTTATAATTTTTAAACATATTATTAAATTTAAGAATATCTGAAGTTTTAAAGAATTAAAGATTTAGAAATTGTTTTGTTAATTAGATTAAAAACTTCAAGAAATTACAGTTTTAACAATTTAAAAACTGTTCTTTTAAAATTTCAAGAGTTTAAGGATTTTTTTGATTTTATTGCTCACATGGAATATCTTAAGTTTCTTGAGAATTTACAGAGTTTTTGGAATTTTGAAAGTTCAAGAATTGAAAAATTTACTATAAATATTCTGAAATAATTTAAATATAAAAAATTCTCTAAAATATAAAATAAAATATTTTTTTAAACTAAAAGTACTTGAATGATTTTACATTAAAAATTTTAAGAATTTAAATAATAATAATAATAATTAACAGTGTTAAAGGCCATTACTGGCCCCTTACTGAATCAACAATTTGGCTCCAACGGTTTCGATCCTGAGCTTGGTCTTCATACTGTCTAAGACAATCAGAAGAGGCCAAGTCGTTCTCTACATCGTGGAGCCATCGTCGCCTGCAACGACCTCTGCGCCTACCATATGGTGGCTCTCCTTTCAGAGATCGCTGCACAATTCGTTCCGGATCAGCACGCAGAACGTGACCGAGCCAGCGCACTCGCTGGGATCTAACTTCATGTACAATATCGGGGACCTTCATCAGATCTCTGATCTCGAAATTGTACAGAGCTCGGTATGTACCATCTATTTCGCGTTTAGGGCCGTAAATCACACGCATGATTCTTCTCTCAAATGTAAGGAGCCATCTCTCGTACTCATCCGTCAGCGCCCAACTTTCACATCCAAACATAACAACGGGTCTGATCAACGCTTTGTAAAGCTTCAGCTTCACGGCACTTGATAAGTGTTTAGATTTTAGCAGTAGCCTTAGAGGATACAAAGAACGACTGCCAGCTGCCAGCCGCACTTTAATATCCTCACCCACACTGTTATCGTGAGTGATAAGAGAGCCCAAATATTTGAACCTCCTCACTCCCTCAAACGTGTGGTGGCCACTACTAAAATCTGGAGTGTCATTGTCTCTAAAACCAGAGATCAGGTATTTCGTTTTGGACTCATTGATCTGGAGTCCAACTGAAGCTGAAAACTCTACAAGCGGATCAAGTATTTCTTTCACTCCGTTGCTATTCAGTCCAATCACGCATATGTCATCTGCATATGCAAGCACTTGATTGGACTGGCGATATAAGATGTTGCGCTGAGGTGTTTCAGTTTTACGAAAGATGTACTCCAACATGAGATTAAAGAGTATCGGGGACAGAGCATCTCCCTGCCGAACACCCGAGTTAACTGCAAAAATTTTCGATAGCCTGTTCTCAACCTTAACACAGCATTGAGACTGCGTCACTGTCATCCTACACAGTCGTACCAATTTTGTTGGCATTCCTAGGTATTCCAGGGCAGACCACAAACTCTCTCGATTGATTGAGTCGTAGGCCTGCCGGAAATCCAGGAACACCTGATGTACGGAGATGGATGTCTCATAATATTTAGATAGAATCATCCGCAGCGAAAAGACCTGATCAGTGACTGATCGGACGAAATCCTCCTTGATAGTCACCAACCAAGCCCTCCTAAGAATTTAAAAATTTTATGTAAATAATGATTTTAAAATCAAAATACAAATATCGATTTTAACGAAGAATTTATGAGATTTTCAATTTTTAAATATATTATAAAGAGCTTTTGCAACCTTCAGAAATTTAAGAATATCCGGAGTTTAGAGAATTAATTATTTAGAATTTATTATTTTAATTATTTTTAAAACTTCAAGAAATTAAATTATTTTCAAGCATTTATAAATTTAATAATCTTTATAAATTTTAGGAAAATTTAAAAAATAAAATATTCTTGTGTTTTATCAATTTTAAAACTGTTGAAAATTTTCAGAATTTAAAGAGTTTTTGGAGTTATAAAATGTTATTGGAGTATCTTGAATTTTTTAAATTATTAAAATTATAAAAATTTAAAAAATTAACCATAAATGTTTTAAAACACTTTACACCAATCTATAAAATTCTCTTAAATAGAAATAAAGTAATTTTTTAAACTATAAGACTTTGAATGATTTAACTTATTTATGATTATCAACTTATTTAAAATATTAAGAATTTTAAAAATTACAAAAATTTAAACTATTTATTTATTTAATGATTTTATTAAAGAATTTGAATTTTATAATAAAATTCAAGAATTTGATAATTTTTAAATAAATAAGAACATTAGGAATTGAAGATATTTAAGAATAACAAATATAAAGATGTAGAACTGTGATTGTTTAAGTCGACAGCCTTCAAATATTTTTTAAAAAAATTCTTTTTTATTTTACTTTTTAAAAATTTAGAAGTTTTATGAAAATTAAAGTTAAAATAAAAATGAAATCTTAAATTTCTTTAAATCATAGAAATTTTTAAAATAATTTCTATGATATAAAAAAATTTTAAGCTGGTAAAAGGAACTGTTAAAGATAACGTGAACTAATTACGATTTTTTCAAAGAATTCAATAAGAAATTTAATTTTAAATATTGGAAATTTCAAGAAATTTAAGAATAATAGGTGTTTTTGAAAATAAAAGTTTTATTTTGTTCATGTTAAAAATACATAATTTAAAAACACTTTAAAAATAGCAATTTATGGTGATCGTTTTAAAAATTCGGGAAATTGAAAAATGTTTCAATTCCAAAAAATGTATTTAAAGTTTATATGATTAATTAATAAATCTTTGTACGAATTCTTTAATTTTTAAATTTTTTATTGATTTTATATGATTTATAAATTATAAAAATCAAAAATATTTATTTGTTACAGATTTTATAATTTTTTTGGATTAGAACCTTTAAAGAAATGTTTTGAAGAATATAAAAATTTTAAAATTTAAAATTTTCACTAATTTTCTAAGTATTTAAAAATTTTGAAATTTTAGGTAATTTATCCAGTTTTAGGGTTTCTAGAATTTTAGAAATATTAAATTTTTTAGTAATTTCAGAAATTAAATGATTTAAATATTTTAAAAGAAAAATGTATAGAATCTTAGAACTTTTGCGAATTTGTGAAGATTGAGAATTCGACTTTTCAAAATAGATAGATTTATAAATATAGATAATTTTAAGATATACGTCTATCTATAAATTCAAAAATTTTAACAAATGCAATAGTATTTAAAATATTATAAATGTTGAGAATTAAATAAGTTTCAAGAATTTTTTACATATAATGGTAATTGAACATTTTAAGAATTAAGGATTTGGATAATTTAAAAAATTATTTTAATTAATTTAAAAACATTATATATTGTACGAATTATTATGATTTTACAATTTACAGATTGACAAAAAAAAATTTGAATTTAAAGGTTTATGGAGTTTAAAAAATATTTGAATGTTATTGTTTTTGTTATTTTTAGAATTTTAAACTTGGTGAGAATTTCATGAATTTTAAGAATTGGTTTATTTTCCTCATTTTATAAATTTTAAAATATTAACGAATATCGATAAACTTTCAGAATTTTAAGAATATCTTGAGTTTTAGAGATTTTTTTAATTAGTTAAAGAAATTAAATATTTTTTAGAAATTTAAAAATTTTGAAATTAAAATAGTTTGTAAGAGATTTGACGAATTCTTTGAGATTTAACAATTTTAAGATTGTTATTATTTTTTAGAATTTTATCAAAAAAAAAAATTTAAATAATATTACGATTATTTAAAAATTATTTGATTTTACTTCTTCTTAAGCGTTTTAAATTTCGAGAATTTTAAACATTAACTATAAATATCTGAAACATTTTAAATCTATAAAATCCTCTTAAATTAAAAAATTGAATTATTTTAAGTGAACAATTTTCCTAATTTTTTTTTTATGCTTAGGATTGTTTAGCAAAATCTTGACTCGAATATTTTTTTAGTTTTGCTGAATCCATTCAAACTAAGGTCAAATTTTATTTTGAAATAAATAAAGATACATTTTAACGAATTTTGTTAGAGAAATTGAGTTAAAATAATTTAAATTAAAAACTTGCGCGATGATTAAGTGAAATAAAAACTAAAATGTGTTGGCATTGAGTTTGAAGACTCTGATCAATTTATAGTTTTAATTAAGAATTTTAAAATTATTATGAATTTGATGATTCTAGATAATGTAAATACTTCGAAATTCGGAAAATACAAAAATTCAGGTCGCACAATCCACCTCGAATGACGATTGACTATAATCATCAGACCTTATTCCCTGGATAATATCACCAGACCTTATTCCCTGGATAATTAATTACTTAACATTTGATTTTACCCAAACCAATTAAGACTCCATTATTTTAAGCCGAAAAACAAAATCAATCGAATTTTTATCCCAAAATGCTGATCAAACCAAAATAGAATATATATTGGTAAATAATTAAAGATTGTTTGCAATAAGACAGCAATGCGTTGAACCTTGAACTTTATTGAATCTTCGCATACATATAAAAGTAAATACATTTAAGTACATATATACAAATCGAAATACCATGACTATATCCTTTATTCTCCGAATGAATACATCCTTAAAAAATAATCCAGACAATATAATAGATAGCATGGCACATTTGTCATTTTTCATTTTGTATGCGAGCATACACAAAAACTTGAAAATCTTTGTCTTACACGAAGTGGTCAACAAGAATATATGGCACAAAAGAAAATTTTCACGCTTCGTTACCAAAATATAACAAATGGAAAGTAGTGTACATACACAACCAAATATTAAACAAACCGAGACATTCTCACAGTTCTTTTTTTTTATAAAAGTTCTCTAAAAAACTTGTATATTTTCTTAAAGCTCAGAAATGTAGTGTTCAAAGTGAATAAAAAGCTTTTAATGTATACAACCTTACACAACAACAAATTGTTTTATGTACAGCGAGTTTGTCTTATCAAGATTCTTTATCGTGCGACGAAAAAATATTTGTTTTGCTAGCTAGAAAAATTATATATTCTTCGTTGTGCATCTTCCACTTCTCCTTATCTATATACAAAATATATGGTAATGTATAGACTTAGAGAGTGTGAGTGAGCAAATTCTAGAAACAATAACAATAATATTGGAATTCAGCTATTTTTGATGTGTATCCTGAATGCATTTTCCAAGAAAAAATATCTCGAACACCAAAACGGGAAATTGAAAGATTTATGAATAAGATGTTGAGTGTATTTCTGTACAAGTTTTGTTTGATAATTTGTGTATGTACAAAAAAAAAAATATTTTCGCGCGTCTATATAATGAAATATTTTCTGAAACATAAATCGAGATAAAAATTATTTTAAACAGCGCACAAAAACTTACTTTAAGATGTTAAATTGTCTTATTTATAGTTTATTTGTAAAATGTCGTTATTTCATTATCACTTAAATTATATCGACAAACTGCAGCATACTTGGAATTTTTTTCTATTTTTGGACTTTATAGACGCGTTGAAAAGGTGTATAGAAAAGCTTACACAAAGATTACAAATTAGATTGTGAGAGCCTACACACTCGTACCCTACATAGCAACATTAATATAAAAAATAAAAATATTGATTGGATTATTTATGCGACACACTGTGTATGTATCGTGTTCGCCTACACACGTATCGTGAAAACAGAGGCCATGAAAATTTATGAAAAAAAATAAGAATTTATGTCGCATCGATGAAAATTGGTTTTTGCAAAAATTCGTGAGAAAATTTCAAAAATAATTTTTCGAACTTTAATTTGTTTATTTATGGTTTACATCCTTTCATATAATTTATTGTGCGAATTATTCGTTGCTTGAGATTTTTGACGCACGTTCTTGAATGTGCTTTGCAATCTCATTATTTATTTCCTAATCATCTTAAATCATTATAATGCCATTATCATTGAGCCGATGTTATTGGCGTTGTATTTTAAAACTAATTGAATTTTTACGGGACTTTACAGCATTTCGGGATTTGGTTTTTCTAAAAATAAATAATAGGATGGATTTGCAGGAAATCTATACTGAGATCTATAGTAGAGAGATACGGATCTCAATGGTAACTATCGGGGAAGTACAAAACCTATAATATTTTGTACAAACGCAAAAATACATTGACTCGGATGTATATCAGGAATACCATATCAGGTAAAATAAGGTGTTCCAATTTTATTTTGGAGGGAATTTTAAAAACTCACCAATTCGTTTGATTTTTTAATATTTTTTTAAATATTAGAATCAAAAATAAATTGAAAGCTATTTTAGGATTTGTTGGGTCCTCCTCCTCCAACGGGGTTTAAGTGAAACCCACATCGTACCTAGTATATCAAAAGTACTCCCAACACACATGAATTCGGGAACCTGGGTTTCACATGTAACATAATTCATCCAGAAAGTGTTCATCTATAGATGTTCACTGCATTAGGACAAGAATGGTTTACTACTCAGTCAATTGCAAAATTGAAATTATGAAAAATTTCTCCAGCTGAACCATAGATCGTACTAACTAGAAAATATAAAATTTTCTTATACCTAGAAGATAAGTGACATAGGAGAGGTGCTTTCTACTACCTTTTCTGTTAGTACCAAAAAATTTTAAAAAATTTGTCCCTCTGCCAAGTCTCGTTACTTTTACATAAATGGGACACCGATCAATTTTCCAAATTTTTTCTAATTTTATAGATATCTATGAGGTACAATTCAGTCTCATGGTTTCGGATCAAATCAGTCGATTCCGTTTGAAATAATGAGAAATTGTGCTGTCGAGATTTTAAATTCACTACAACTTTGTTGAATGCCTCCTCATCTTCTTATAGGTTGAAGTAGGTCGCCTTATAAGTCTCCTATATAATGTTATTATGAAACTTCAATAGCCCCTGTGGTGGGGGGCGCTCACATGTCTCGAAAATCTAAATTGCACGAAGATGTTTTCCAAGAATAGTACCACAATATCCTTTGCTGGTCGAACTAAGTGGGCTGACGACCCGAATAACACGGACACGAGATTTAGGATCGGCACATGGAACGTGCAATCACTTTGAAAATCAGGAGCGTTGGATGGCCTAATCGCACGTGAGTGAAGGATAATCGGCTGAAACTCGTTGCTTTTCAAGAAACTCGTCGGCCTATTATAGTGGAGACCTTGTATCCAGGTCTATACGTTGCTCCATAGTGGAGATTACC
Organism: Tipula unca; assembly: GCA_951394425.1. Lineage (NCBI taxonomy): Eukaryota > Metazoa > Arthropoda > Insecta > Diptera > Tipulidae > Tipula > Tipula unca. The sequence goes on along the minus strand of OX596381.1, from coordinate 14,244,049 downwards.
CAGCAAATCTTGGAGTTGGATTTGTTTTTGGGCCGCAGGTGAAGAAGGCTGTTTTGGATTTCCAAGCAGTCAATAACCGATTGCGTAAGCTTAGCTTTCGCATGAAGTTAGCCAACTTGTCGATAATTTGTGTACACGCGCCCAACCAAATACGTAGGCAAATATCATCATTTGGTCGTTGCAAAGCTACGATGGAAGTATTCGTACAAGTCTGGGAATACGGCGAAACGGTTTGATGACGAGTGTTGGCATGCAATCGAGCAACAAAATATAGAACATAGTGAAGTGCAACAACGTCTAACAATCTCGTGGAAAAATAAGGCTGCTTTTACCAGGAGAGCAGCTAAGCGGTTTTGTAGACGGAAGAAACGATAATGGTGGAAGGCTGAGGTTCTGAAAGTACAACACCTCAGCAATAATCGCAGTTACCGTAATTTCTTTAAAGGAATTACTGGATTACACAATACTTTCACGCATACGTTAACTGCCATTCTGGACCGGGATGGAAACCTCTGGGTCAACACCGACACAGTTATTGACGCATGGAGTGGACACTTTACCGACCTGCTTGAGGTTCATCATGCATCACAGATTGTTGTTGAGCCACCTCCAATGCAGGCTGCGGAGATTTGAACTGAGGAACCATCCCATGTTAAATTCAGTAAGGCCATGCAGAGATTGAAATTTGCCTCTAAGACATCCATATCCAATGTTCTATTTAGGAAAATTATAAACTTAGTGTTGTCATGACTCATGATTCCAATTACAGGTGATTGAAGTGAAGCCAGAATTTATTTTATTTTATGAATAAGCGTATTTTCGCTCAAACCCAGAAGAGTGGATAAAGGATAGTTTTGATAGTTTGATTCTATCAAAAGACTTTTAATTTTCTCATTTTGTTATAGATCTCTTGTCTATAGATTTAACAAAAACTAGGGTACCGTCATCCTGCCGTCTCATTTCCAACATTTAAAAATGATATTACTAAAATATACGATTGTCTTAAATTACCAATAAAAATTATTTTATTTAATGATGTATGAAAATATACTGAAGTAAAATTGGATGATGACAAAAATTAGGGCGTTGATTTTATTTCATATAATAACCAATGTCGTTAGAACCTATAACATTAAAGTATAAATAATATATGGTGGCTTAAATTTGGATTAAAATAATAATTCTTACACTGAAAAAAATAATGGAAAAAACAACGCCCTAATTTTTTTTCAACATGAATCAATGTAATTATATCAAATGTGAAATTTAACAAATTATCACCCATGATTTGATAAAACTAAAAATGTTTATCAAATATTTCTGTTTCAGAACAAGTATTGTTAAATTCTGGAAGCTTTTTTTAAAAATTGTATAAACATTTCAAATTTCGAATCAAATCCAGAATCCAGAAATTATTAGATAGATTCAATGTGCAGTTTAACCAGCTGCACAAACTAGAAAGCTTAAAATGATATTGCTAGCTTTCTAATTGATGTTCGATGATGTTCAGAGATGTATAAATATTCTACAGTGTATTATCAAAGCAGTGCCAAACAGCTCACTAAATTAAAGAGCCAACATTTATAGCTCTCACAATATTCCAAACCTGTACGATTAAGTTATTGTGATTAAAAATCTGTTACGAGAAGATACGCCCCATATAGTGTGTACACAAAAAAGTCACACAAAATGTTAAAAAGAAAAAAAAATAATTACTAATAAAAGCTGTCGAGAATACACCCGCAGATCAAAACACTTAACCATCAATTACCCAAATAAAGTTTTGTTGTCATAATAATTCACCAGCTGTATAGCTGCTACCCTCAAATGAACATAAATCCTGCACAAAACCGACAAAAAAGTCGAAAACTCAAAACAATTATGTATTTGAGAAGAACATAGAATAAAGTCAACATTAACATTTAGTCGGTTTTATGTTATATGTGATGATAAAGTAGATTCACCAAACATAACAAGACAGCTATTAACTTCTTCTTCATCTTTTGATTCTTCTTAATTTTTATTTTATTTTTATTGCTTTGTGTGTAGTTTTCCTCTTCTGTACAGAGATGTACATTTTACAAGAAACTATCATGTATGTATATGTGTACGTTACAAGAAAATGATGCGTTTTTTGCCCTTAAATACATTTGTATGTATGTGTCCCTCAGCTAAACGAGTAGTATGTGTGCCAATTGTAGAACCCATTTCGAGATGATTTCTTTCCATTTCAATTATGGTATTTCTTCTTCAATTTAATCGGTTAATGTGACTATTAAAGATGCGAGTATGTATATAAGAGGAAGACGATCTATAAAATTGATATTTTTTAACCACATAAACTATTAATAGTTTCTTGCCTTTTAACGATGCAAAATCTTGTATTTCTATCTAATTTAAAATACATTTTATTGGTTATGAATTGACATTATGTATTGGCTTTAACCTTTTTTATGTATTTGGCCGTGTACGTTTACGATATTAGAATTGCATGAACTATATGAACACCTAATTTCAAATTTGTTTTTAAGATTTTAATTGGACGACTGTTTTTTTTTTATGTGAAGCAAACAATTTGCGTAAGACAGAACGATTTTAATCTATGTGTGATGGATACAATAAAATATAATGAAAAGCGACCTTGTTATATACAAACTATGATACATAAACTAAATTATGTGCATAAGGAGTGTTAAATCACTCAATTGAAACCGTAATTATAATACAACAACAACAACACCAACACACGTCTTAAATATAAGCAAATTTATTAGAGATGATTATAGTCATTGTATGAATATACAGAGAGGTACGTATGCGTTACAATTTGCGGTGGAATTGACATTCGATTTGAAAATTGGTCGACTGTGGCTATTTAAATCGACCGATGGTTTTAAATGAATTTTCAGTAAATTATATGTTCGTATGAGGCATTGCAAAACTATACCATAAAGGTGTCTTCAACTACAGGTGCAGTAACGATGAGACGTACAAGTGGTTTGGAGAGCAAGTCTCCAAAATGAAAGAAATTTGGAGTGGTTGCTAGCTATCAATTGGTGACCTTCGAATCGTAAAAACCAACCTCACAGGATCCTCGAGTCGTAACAACCAACCTTAAGCTGATGAATCCGAACATTTCAATTGAGGGATGGAAGGTTGTCTGGTGCATGCATGAGGCGAATCGCCAATCGATTTTTTTTCGGGTTGACCAGAATTCCTTTGAGAAAACGACGGGTTCCGTCCGGGTCTAGTTCAGGAACCATGCCTTCTTGATGGTGCGGTTTCTGGATTGAACTGTAGTAATGGCAGACTTTTTTATAAGATTTCTATCGATAAAACTAGGGCGGGCATTTTTATTAGTAACAAAAATAATGATTCCCTCATTCATGAGTGTAGCTCGGCTGATCTTTCGGCAGTGCTTATCACTTTAATATTCAATAGTGCCTGCACTAAGCTGGTGTTTGCATCAGTTTATTGACCGTATGACTCTGTCTTACCTCCTCCCTCAGAGCAGCTGGCTAACCTAGTACCATGGAGCACACATAATCACATCCCTGTTGTAATCGGATGTGATGCTAATGCTCATCACTGACCCATCATGATTTGGGGTAGTACATCAAGTATAGTATATCAATCATAGGGGATCTTCTTTGTTCAACTAATTAAGTTCTTCTGAGCTTGAAGTTCTAAATATAGTGATTGACATTAGTTTATGCTCTATGTCTATATCATAGATTTAATTTTTGATTGGAGGGTGACGGATGATGTTCTCTCCTCTGATCACAGCTGTATCTCGTTTTACATTAACCTTAAACGACCACCTATAAAGCCTTATCGTAACAGGAAATTAACCAACTGAGGTCTTTTCTCTCTCGAGCTGACTTCTTTACTTACCCCACCACCGTTACAATGAGTAACGACTTTGAGGTACATGCGTCTTCACTTGAGTCGGCAATTTCGACTGCTTTTGAAAATTCTTGTCTTCTTATTACGAACCAAAAATCTAATAACAAACCCTTTTGAATTTCTGATCTTAAAAGGTTAAGGAAATCCGCTAGGAAACTTAAAAACAAAGCAAATAACTTCAATCGTCAGATTGATTGCGATAAACCGTATCCACTAAGATTCCTTCCGTGGCTCCTGATTGGGACATGGCTGACAAGGTGATCAATCTCGATGTTCTGCGCTGGAGTTTATTTTCCTTTGCACCTTATAAGGCTGGTAGGCCTGATGGTATTTTCCCGGCTGAATTACATCACGGCTTTAATTCAGGAGCATCTTATAAACCTTTTCCAGGTGTGTATTGCTTTCTGCGCTGTTCTACATGAAAGATCCCTCTATATTAAGGAGTTTCTTGTAGGTACTTTCCTCGATATAGCGGGACCTTTTAATGTACCTCGTTTATCTCGATTACTAATGCCTGTAATAATTTTGGTATTAATCGTTGTCATATGAATTGAATCCATGCTCAAGTCTCGCACTGTAGAGACTGAACTGAAGGTTGCCAAGGGCTGTTCCCAGGGGGTGTGCTCTCGTTTCTGCTGTGGCTTTTGGTCTTTGACGGATTACTAGTTAAGATGAAGCAATCTGGCTTCATGGCACAGAGTTATGCTGATGATCTTGTTTTAACAGTTTCAGGCAAACACCTGAATATCTTATCCGACTTAATGCAGCAGGCCCTGATTCCAAACTACAAAAAGCTACTGCCATACTTTGGCAATGTAGAAGAGCTTTTTGGGAAATCCTGGGGTCTAACACACAGGATGTTGTTTTTCATTTATAAATCGCTGGTCTTACCGATATTATCTTACGCTTCTGTTGTGTGGTGGCCAGTTGTTAATTTAAAGGCTTCTACTGCTAAACTTAATAGTCTTCAAAACACGGCTTGTAGGGCTGTTACTGGAGCTATGTCCTCGACTCCACTTCTTGGTATGGAGTCCATTCTGCTCTTGCCCCAGTTGCCCACTTACACACCTTTATTCGTGACACTTCTTCGAGGTTCTCGGTTCTATCGTGGGACATAGACAAATCTTTAAAAACTACACCTAATTTTTACCAGAAATCGATATGGTTAATGATAGATCCACTACCTGAATACAACTTCTCCAAGGTGGATTCAAGGATTTTCTCCAATAATTAGACGAATCCATAGTCCTTTTATCAGATGGCTCTCGTTCTAGCCTCAGTGCTGGATTCGAGGCTTTGAATTTCTGCTGTTAAAAACAAAAACATTATTCTGTGGAGTGATAAGAAAGCTGTACTCAATTCATTGAAAAATCCCTTGACTGTCTCCAAACTAGTCAACGATTGCAAACTCTTCATTAATCTTCTTTACTCCAACAACTCCGTTACGGTAATGTGGGTGCCAGCACATTGTGACATCGACGGAAATGAGATCACCGACTGTTTAGCCAAATCCGGTTCCCAGCTAACTATAATTGGACCTGAACTTGCGGCTCCCTTATCTAAGAAAAAAATCTACACCCGGGTGTATACAGTCAAGGTGATTTTACATTTTCAAAAAGAACTCACAAATTTAGTAACTGACTCCAAACGAAATTAAAATCCAGCAAAAAACAGCAAAAATATTAAAACATGAAAAATCAGATCTATACCCGGGTGTATACAGTCCAGGTGAAGGTTAATAATCAAAAATTGTATTTGTGACGTAAGCTTCGTTTATGACATTTAATGTTTAAATAATTTCTTTTAAATGAGGTCCGCGACTGGGTCTTAGATGATCCATTTTTTCGATTAAAACAAACGGAACAATTTGGAGCTGTTCCAACGGCCATAAAAAAAATCGATGACGCAAAGAAAGGTCAACCAGCTTCAGTTCTTGAACAAGCTATATATGTCTTCAAACCAAAATCTTTCTTCAAAATACGCCACAATGTGCCATATGAGAGACCCAAAGCTTAAGAACGGCGACGAATTGATTCATTGCGGTCGGCTCTAGTCGGGTGATGAATATCCAATAATGAAAAACTGGTTCGAAATTTATTGATTGTTTCGCAAATAGTGCGTTCAGTTAAACGATTATGAACACCATAAAATGGTCGAAGAGCACGAACGCAATTTTTCACTGAACACTGATTTTTGAAATCAATTTCCACATTTTGTAAACGTTGTTCTCGCGTAAGTCTATTCATGGTGAAATGTCAATGAACACTGAACACAATCCCAATGAGAATTCCAATTGGAAAAAGTACCTCCTATTGGATCACTCTTTATAAGAATTCTTATAAGCTTTGAACGAGATTTGAAAGCTGCTCAAGTTTGGTTATGGGGACCCCAAGTTTTTTAAACTGCTTAATTATATTCATACACATTGCAATTATTGTGACAATATGTCACTCGGATATACGCTAACGATATACGAAATCTTAATTATTCTTGAAACAGAGAATTCTTTGTAATAGAATGCAATCTGCTAAAAAAATTGAGTTTTCCTACCAATCATCGAGCTTTGTTTCGGAATATCAATTTAAGTATCTATTTGAAAGTGTTGGTACGCAGCTTTCAATTTTAACAATTATTTTAATTTAAAGGTTTACCGAGATCTGAGTGCTGTATAATTTTGTTTATTTGTATTTACTATAGCTTAGAGTTGAACTAATTTTCAGGACAATTCTTTCATAGTATTTTTTCTCCACTGAAAGTTACCACCTCTCGGAAAATTGATTTTTATTTGAAATGTTTTAAGTGGTTTATACAAAGCTCTTAACCAAATAGTCATTTACCTGTGGCCCATACAAAATATATTCAATAATCTAAATTTCATTGCACCAAACCATTAAATTAGGTTCCACAATAGTCAACATCAGATATAAAAAAATTCGAAATTATAAATTATTATTATGAACACAAATAAATTACGTTCCACACTCAAACTAATTACTGCAACTGGGGAATGAAAAATTGGAAGTTTGACACTTTGTTCGTTCAATCCACTGCAGATAAAAGAACTGTGGATTGATCGAAGAAAGAGTAAAAACTATTTCAGGGTCAAGAAAATTTATATTTTCTGACTAATTTAAGTTCCACAAAAAATAATGTTGCACAATATACATCTGTATGTATCAAAATAATTACTTAGGGTCAACACTTTCGAAACAAAAGGTATTCATTATCACCAAATTAGCCTAAACAGTCACCAGAACCAAACGACCTACTATAACTACAGAAAAGCAGACCCAACAAACTTGACTCTATATTTTGAACGCTTCAACTGGAAAGATGAATTGAGCTTAATCCTGTAATCTGGATTTCAAAGTAGACAAATTCAAATCAACTAGTTTAAGAGGTAAACAGCAATATGTCCCTACTGGCGTACGTAAACCTAACCGGTATCCCCCTTGGTACGATGGGGCGCATAAGTAACGTTATGATTTATTTTATGAATAACGTTTTTCTTACTGATTTTAATTAACGTTGACAATTCATTAAAATTTAGATTATAGTTTGAAAATATGTTCACATTATGTTTTGAAGTTAATATCTTTCAAATGATGCCCATTGATTGCTTCGACCTGACGTGCTCTTTCCTGAGCATTTTCCATAACTTTTCTTAGAATTTCAGGTCCCAACGCCTTCACTTAGCCGTTAAATCGGGCGTTTAATTGAAACTTGTTCGTCGTTTTCGAAAAAATATGGTCCAATGATCCTATCTGAAGTTATTCCACACCATACTGTGCATCTATGTGGGTGCTTTTGATGTTCAACAATTATTCTTGGATTTTGGGGGCCCTATATTCTGCAGTTTTGTTTATTCACGTGATCATTGAGGTGAAAATGGGCCTCATCTTGAAAACGGCGATTTAATATTATATGGGAAAAGGTGTAACTTATGTAAAATTTTTTGCAAAGACAGCCTAGACATCACCAACTGCCTAGAACGTCGCCTAGTGAAAGTTTCGAGGTTTTCCTCACTCAATACTTGCTTGCACTCGAGCAATATTCACATCATTTCGAACTATACGAGGCCTTCAAACACGCGGAAGATCACAGACAGCCCTTTAAACCAGAAAGAAATTTTGATATGATCTTTGTGATAAAATTGAACAACTTTGGTTCTTTGTTCTGTGCTGAGTCTTTCCATCATAAATTTCCCAAGTTTTTCATAGTTAATTTTGATAAAAAACGAAAAAAAATATGTAAACAAAAAATGTATTCACTAATTAAATCCTAAAGTTACTTTTGCGACAACCTATGCAAGAATTGTTAGAAGCTTTAAGCGAGATAAGAATGCTGCTCAAGGGGGCAATTAGAAGAACTCTGTAGAACAAAATGCAATGTGTTAAAAAAATTGTGCTTTCCTACCAAACATCGAACTTTGTTTCGGAATATCAATTTAAGTGTGCATTTGTAAGTGTTAGTACCGAGCTTTCAATTTTAACAGTTATATTAATATTAAGCTTTACCGAGATCTAAGTGCTGTGTAATTTTGATCATTTGTATTTACTCTAGCTGACAGAGTTTAACAAATTTTCAGGACAATATTTGCACTTCCAAAGTATGCTCTTCTATTAATGAAAGCTTTAACAAATAGAAATATATTAATTTCTCTCCACTGAAATATAGTTACCAGCTTTCGGGAAGTTGCTTTTTAATTGAAATGTTCTAAGTGTTCCTACCAAACTTTATAAAAAAAATTTTTTTAACATTATGGCCTAGAAATGGCTGATCTCTATACAAAGTTCGCAACTCACGTAGAATCAGTATTTCCCTTGTAACTTCGTCACTTTTTATATATGACCAAGTGAAAATAGATATAGATCACTGGCATGACTTTTACTGGTTTGGTATAAAGCACTTAACCAAATAGTCTACCTGTGTACCATAAAAAAAATATTAAAATATCTAAATTTCATTTCACAAAACCAACAAATTAGGTTCCACAATAGCCAACATACGATATAAAATATTTTGAATTATAATGGACTCACAAAAAATGGAAGTTTGACATTTTGTTCGAAATGTCAAATGAAATTTTAATAATCATTGTTTGTGGTAATTGAACATGCCGAGTAAAATAAAAAATATTACGCACTGGGAATGCAGCATTGAATGGCCGATTGCTGAAATTTCTCGTTTCATACAAATGAATGAAAAATTGTGTTTTCCGGTATTTAAACATTTCACAAAAAATTATGTTCCACAATTATGTTATGATGAACCGAAAATCAAGTACTTTTCACACTAAAACAAAATATTAGAATACTCTTCACAAGGACTTGTCAAAAATGCGTTCTACAAATTTAGTTAAATTGTACGCAGAATAAAAATATAAAATAAATTACACAGAATTGAAACATGAAATATATAAAATTTAAATAAAATTGATTCTGAAATAATAATTACGTTCCACAATACAATTTATTCTTTTATTATTCATTATGTTATATAATGACTTGTCTAAGATTTATGTTTGTGGTTTTTAAATTGTATGATGGGACAAAATAAAAAAATGAATGACGATGGAATAAGGAATAATACTAAATAATTAAATTCCACATCATTATTTTTAATTTGGAGAATTTAAGTTCCACAACAATTATGAAATTAGGTTCCACAACACAATTTATACTAGATATGTGGGACAAAACGAAAAAATCACTATAAGCTGATGGGATTGAAATGAAGGATTGAATGCTCAATTGATTAAATGTCTCTTTCCATAAAAAGGTATGAAAATTAATTCTATTTTTTAACTTGAATATTAATCGACATCTGTATAATTTATATACATGTATATAGCTTTTTGACCTTCCGCCAATACGTTAAACTATTTTCCAGACTATCAACTTGCATTTTAATCGATATAACAAAATTATATTCCATCCATTATTCCCATATTTATATAGACATGTTATACATACGAGACATTTGAATTGGCAATTTTTTAACCATTTTATTGCGTTTAATTAATTCATACGCGCATGGTCTCAAGGCCGCGTGTCTGTCGATCCTCGCACAGTCGAAATTTATGAGTTTGATTAAATTGCAATATGTTTATCGTACTTATACAATTAAAAATGCGTTCGATCGCCTGTCATCGCGCATTTCTTTCATACAGATATCATTGATCGATTTGATACGATAAGTTTTGTAATTGATGAGATTAATTGAAAAACATGGTAGAAAACACCCCGAAGGAGATTATATTGATTTTCAATGATAATATTCATTTTTGACCAAAGACGTTACATGTCATTTCCGCTACATATCTACTTGTATGAATTTTGATGTATATTTCACGTCTATATTTTTATATATATACATACAGCCCACAGTATTAATATATCAATGTAACGAAATATCTACATCAGGTAGCCAGTGAAATATTAATTAAACAGTCAATCAAACAGATAAATTATAATCAGTTTGATATGCGCACAAAGGTATATGCATATATATATATATACGAGTATAAAATATAATGTTGATAGTTCTGACATGGAAGTTTCATAAATCATTCATGTGTTAACTTTATTATTCTTACACATATCCACCTTCTTAACACTCGCATACACACGTCATACACAAATTAACATCTACTTTAGTATTCTGAATATAATTTTTTTTGTTGTGTCTTGAAAATTCATCTCTCTGTTGCATCTTATCACATCTAAACATAAAAACAAATACAATATACAAGTCAACAGGTTAGTGTCAACACTATGCATACATATTGTTAGAATGGTTTCGTCTAGGATTTTCATAAATATATTTTTGATATACCTTATGTTGCTGAATGCCATACATATACAAAAATTTGTTTAAAAAATTATGAATTATATCATTTGAATTAACGTGCTAAAATTTCTATGGTACATACATTACCCACGAACATACGTGTTGTTGTATATGCAGACTATACGCTATGAAAATTTAATTGAAATCTATGCTGGATATCAAATATGCATATAACTACCATACGATTTTTGTTTACCAGTATAGTATAGGAGTCTACAGAGTCTATAATTAAAATATCGTGATGATTTGATGCGAGATGAAAGCTTCTACAGGAGGAATTTGATTAAAATTTAAAAAAGAATGTTGCTTTTTTAATTAAAGATCAGAGTAGATTACTTTGGATAAATTGGATATCTTCTACCTAGGTGCCGTGCATGTTATTAATTGAAAATATTTATGAAATTGTCTATTAATTATTTAATCAGAAGTATGTAACATGAGACTAAAGTCAAAGGAAAGCCACAGAAGCTCGCTTTGAAAATAAAAAATTTCAAAAAAAATTCAAAAGCTCGAAACTACCTACTTTCACTAAAAAGTTCCAATTTTAAAATGCTAAAATGCTGTGTAAAACACTAAATGAAAAATGACCATAAAAGCTCGAGACTAGTTTCATTAGAAAACATCAATTTGTTAAATGAAGCTTTTTTGAAGACGTACAAAATTAAATATTTTTATTGTTTTAGGGAATGGCGAAGCCTTCTTAACTGAATTATTTTAAATAATTCATACTTAATTTTAAAAATTCACAAAAAGCAGAGAATGTAAGAACTTATGGACAATTTTAATTGGTAAAATTAGTAAACTAAAGCTCGATACCAGTTAGAACCGGAACCTTCGTCCCATGCGTTCTTCTAATAATTAGTTTTCATATGTGAGCGGTATTATTTGGAAAATATTTCAAATATCTGTAAGGACAATTTTCTAATTTTCGATTGAAAAAAACTTTGCAACCTAAAAGCTCTATAATATATTCGATTAATAATTCGTTATTAATAATCGCTTTAATAAGAAACAAAAATAAAAAAAGGACTGAAACCTTTGCAAGCGCTTTTGGATAACTTCCTCAATCATTTAGTAATGTTAATATGTTCGTTTTCAATAAACATTCAAAATTAATGGATATGATTAAAAAATAGAAAATATTAAATTAAAAATCATCAGAAAAGCTCGAAATCAAGTTCACCGGAAACTTTAATTTATTAAATCAAGCTTTTCTTAAAACTGCTACAACACTTAAATCATTTTATTCATATTAAAGCTTTTTTAAATAATGCATCCACAATGATTTGAGCTTTTGTTAAGCGCTGTTTGAAATCTTCATTTAAAATTACCTTCCATAAACATTCCCTAACATTTATTAGAAATAACAACTTTCATGTATCTTCAAAAATGTACCCATGAGTAACATTATTTTAAAGTAAATCAATATTTATTAGAACAAATAAAAGCTCTCTAAAAGCATTTTTGTTAAATTTCATTCAAATCTGTCTGAGCTTTTTCTTAAAAAGTACATCATCCCAAGAAAGTTACTTTTCAAAACCTTGACATTACCTACGTTCACTGGAAAGTTCCCGTTTATAAAACTAATTTTTCACTATTTCAAAAGCTTTCATAAATTATTTTAATAATAAAGCTTTCTTTGGTTCCTGTCTGAATTAAATAATTTCAAGTCACAAGTTGATGTGAGCTTTTGTCAATATGTGCGTTTTCACAATAAATCAAAAGTTAATGGATATTTTGAAAGCATTGCAAATTATAAAATGCTATTTAAAATATTAAATGACAAATCACCAGAAAAGCTGGGAACTTAGTTCATTGTAATGAAATTAAAGACAAATATATTTAAAAGCTAAGAAGGTAAAAACTTATATTATTATTAAAAAATACATCCTACAAATTAACAGGAGCTTTTTGAAAATTACTTATCTAAATCGTTAAGTAAATATGAAAGCTATTACATGATTATCTCTGATAAGTAGTATTTAAAGATTGATCAGTGCTTTTGTGTGTATATTAATACGCTTTCACAAAAACTTTCACTGGAAAATCTGTCATAAATTATTTAAAATTAAAGCTTTTTCCGTTTCCATATTTGAATGAAATAGTTCGATGTTTACATATTGATTTAAGCTTTTATTAAATGTAAGCCATTGCAAGATATTCGGGATTAATCATACATATTATAGCTTTTTTAAACCATCCTTTCCAAAGTTCTCATATTGATCTGATTTTTTGTTAACATGTACATTTACTAAACGTGAAAGATAGAAAATATTAAATTGAAAATCATCACAAAAGCAAATCAAGTTCATAGAAGGTTTAATTTATTAAACCAAGATTTTTTAAGACTATTAAATTGTTTTATCCATATTAAAGCTTTTTTAAAAATGTATACTCAATAACTTGAGCGTTTGTTGAGCACTTTTTTAATCCTCAATTAAATTTTACTGGCTTGCCCATTTAGTAAAAGTAAATGCTTCCATGCATCTTCATAAATGTACTCATGAATAATATTATTTAAAAATACCCCAACATTTATCAGATCAAATAAAAGATTTGTAAAAGGATTTTTTGATAGAATTCATTTAAATCTTTTTGAGCTTTTCTTAAAAAGCACGGTCTCACAAAAAATTTAAGAACAACGGAACTATCGAAAAAGTACTGAACACCACATAAAACTTTAAATTAATTAAATTCCAAACACTTTTCAAAATTTCGGATCTATCTACTTTCTTGTGAGCTTTTATTAATATGTTCGTTTTCACAATGAAAATCAAAAATTAATGAAAATAATTGAAATCACTGCACATTATAAAATGATATTTAAAATGAGAAATCACCATAAAAGCTCGACGTTAGTTTCATTGAAAAGTATCATTTTATTAAATCAAGCTTTTGTTGAAGAAATATTTTTGTTGCTCTAGGGAGCTTATATTAAAATGATGTTTTAAACCAATATTTTTGAAAACTCAATTTTAATAATTCACAAAGCTTTCATGAATTGTGTTCATCAACCACATATTCAAAATACGTACGCTCATAAAAAAATCACACGCAAATAAAAAAGCTAAAATTGGCTTATTAACATTTTTAATTAGAAAAAGGAGTAATCAAAAGCTCGACGTTAGTTATAAAGCCGTTAACCTACGTCCCGTACGTTTCTCACATAACTAGTTTTCATACTTGAGCGGTATTATTTATTTGTCGTTTGACAATTTTTATTTAGTTGATCAATTAACAATCCGCTTTAACAAGTAACAGAAACCAAATGGTCTGAAAGCTTTGCAAGTACTATTTAAAATTTATTTATTAAATCATTTAGTAAAAATATATTCTTTCATAGAATTATCTTCATATGTCTATGATGTGTAACTTTAATTAAACACACGAACATTGATCAGAGCTTTTGAATATTTCTTAAGTTAACTTTCACAACCAGTTTCACTGGATAATTTAAACGTATGATATCTATTTATAGCGATTTAAAAGCTTTCATAAATTATTTCGAATATAAATTATTTCATATAAAATAATACAAATTCATTTTATTAAAATGTAAGCCATTCCAAAAAGTTCATATTTGAATGTCAAAATTTGTTTAAAACGTTTTGTTTGGAAAAAATAATTTAAAGTTCACATTTTGATCTGAGCTTTTGTTAATTTGTCTGTTTTATGAAAACTAGAAAACATTCAATTGAAAATCATCAGAAAAGCAAGAAACCAAATATACTAATTCAAATCGTTCTATCTTTATTAGAGCGTTTATAAATATTTCTACACATTGACCTGAGCTTTTGTTAAAAGTAAAGCTTTCAAATACAGTATAATATTAATGATTCTGGTTTCATATGGGGAGCACCAATGTATAAAATTAAATAGTTTTTATTCGTGTGGAACAGTTTGATTGCAATGAGCTTTTGTTCTCCACGCTTTCAAAAGAAATGTAAAATTACGATTGGTGTAATTAGAATTTTAAAATCTCCATAGCTCACAAAAATCGCTTTCATTAAAATATAAGCTCGACACTAATTAACCTGTGTACAATGGTACGGAAAAAAATGCGAATTTTCCTTTTTTTTAAATGAAACATTAATTTTAGTTTTATGTTTAATGATTTTTAGTGGACTGTGTCTTTTTTATTTATTTTCTAGTGTTATATAGTACATAATTAGTGGTAGGGAGCAAGATAATTAAAAATCTATTTTATATTTTAAAACTAAATGAAAGAAAAGGGAAAAAGGATACATAACATAAATTTGTTAATACATATATGTATTGACAAACCAATAAAAGGACACAAGTAAATATAAAGGGATTAAGTATATAATGTAAATAGAAGTTTTTTTTTTTTTTTTTTTTTTGAATTGTTGGTAATTCCAACATCTGGATCATAAAAATGCGTTTCTAAGAATTTAAATGATTAAAATATCTTAAAACTAAAATGATAATTCACCATACAACTCTCATCTTTGAAAAGCTTTACATAGTTAGTTTATTGTAGTTAACTATAATTAATTTAATTGTCGAGTGACATAATAAAAGTTAATAATTACACTTTCAAAATGCAACACTAAAAGCTGATTTTTTTTAAAAGCTTCTATATTTGAGCTCCCGGAAGCTTTTATTAATAAGTATTATTTCACGAAAATTTAAATTTAAAACTTTAATGAAACAATAAAAGTTTATCTATATGTAATCTAAAAAAGCTTTTAAATATTAAAAGCTCGTAATAAAATTTAATTGTTTCAAGGTCAATATGCCTTAATTATATAAAATACTAAATTGAAGTGCATTAAATTTAATATTTATTCGAATTTGAAAGCTTCGTCAAAGCTAATTTCGAATGACCAGTATCACATAGAACTACCTACATTAATGTATTAAAAGTGATTTTGTTATGGGGAAACTTGCTATTCATTTCACCTTCCAATTGTTTATTGTATGTGTATTTCATAAAATTTACTCAAGTAGAGATGTGATGCATAATAACATAACGCAGCATAATAGAGCTGAACAATGACAGATATTTTATTTTTCCATCGATCCGAGGGTTCAATCTGGCAATGGAAGCCATAAATACAACGTAACATCGTCACACTTTATCGATAGGCGTTTTTGTTACGCGGTTTCGCCATTACAGTAAGTGAATCAGAACGGTCATTACATTGCATCATAATTCATCATAACGCGAGTATTCAAATATCAAATTGAATTAACACTTGAAAACCGCAATTAAATAATTATTAGTAATGCGACGAGTACCTGAAATATAAATATTTAAACTATATAAAATTGAATCATCGTGTATACTTTTGTGATCTAACCTAATTACGCAAAGTTTATCAACTTTTCTGCGAAAGTTAAAGAAGAGACAACAAAAACAAAAACAAGATTCCCCCAATACTATAATAAGCAATAAGTGTACAACAGCCGCAATAATAATCACCCAGTAATTGATTTTAAATTATATCTCAATGTAGATTTGTCCAATTTACATACGTAAATTATATTCATTGCGTCATTGTATTAAACACTCTATATACTGAAGATATCAATTTTTCAAGTTCATTATAAGTATTTCACAGACAAACTGAGGCAAGAAGTCACGAAACAAGAAGAAAAGTTAAAACAAACTTTCTGTTCTTTATCTTTGAACAGTATAGAACTGCGAAATGTACAAGTATACGTCTATAGCAACAACAACAAAAGCAATAATGTTTAGGGAATCAATTTGGCAAACAGCATGGCGCATATAAATATTTATTTACATGCGAAGAAAACTTTTATTTTTCACACAGAAATTACCTATATACGAGTATAATATGTAGGGTGGAGGTGTACAACAACAAAATATATAGGAGCACCACTTGTTGGGTGTTGCTGGCGGATAGGAAATATACAAATTGCTTAATTGGAAACTTGTTTTTTCTTGGGAAGTTTTTTTGTTATATTCGTGTTGTTGGAAATAATTATATTTGTAATAAGTTAAATGGGCAAACAGTGGTTTTGTATAAATTATAAAACGATTTATTTATATTTTAATAAAATTGTTTATTAGAACTTTCTAAGCTTCTTATGTTTCAAACATCAAACACATCCTCAAAATATCGTATACAGATAAAATATTGTCTTCCATGGAAAATTTCACTTTCAGCGTAATAAATTGTAAATAAAAAACATTAAATTAAATTTTATGCGTTGAGCACCTATAATTTTCATTTTCATTTTCCATCAACTCATCATCATCATCATCTTCATCGTAGCAACAATAACAATATCTCCTGAAAGCATTTAAAAATACCAAACAAATTTTGTGTTCTGTGTATATACATAAATATGTACGTGTACACGGTGCGGTTAGGTTACATATACGCATGTTAATGAAAGATAAATCTTTGAGTAATAAAAATAGCCAGCGGTATAATTTGTCGTTCTTGCGATTCTCTTCTCGTGCGTTCTTATCTTCTTTTGTAGAATATTTTGTTTTCTTATTATATTCTTGAAAAATAGATGGCAACGATACTGCATGAAATATTAAAAATGTTTTTGTAGTTTTCATGAGATCTACAACCAGATTTCTGTGTACATATATACAAGAAAATCTAGTCTTGGTTTAATTGTTGGTTTAGTTATGGTTTGCGTTTCTATTTTTTTATTTATTGAAGGTCGATTTTTTATTCCTCCCATTGTCAGGAAAAAGTTTCTTTACGATATAAATGAAAATTAAATTATCGATTTGGTGATAGCACCAAAAATGATGAGTGTGAAGTTAATACTAAAAAAATAACAAACATTAGTTGATCTAAGTCTAACATATCCGAAAATGTGTATTGAAATACTTGTCGACATCTCTAGGGTCGGCAGTTTAAAGTTTTCATAAATGGTACTAAATTCTGTGAAAATGTAACAGCCCTCGGTATGGGACTAATTTTGTGAATGTAACAGTCTAGCATGTCTAGCATGAAATTGGGTAAACAGTAAAGAATTTGATCAAGCTCGCCAGTTTAATTTAAAATTGAGTTCGAAAAGAACCCGGCTTTGTGGGTTATGGAATTTCAAAGCTTCGAACTGTCCGGAAGTAAATTAAATTTATTTTTTTTTGGTTGTGTTGATTCTAATGTAGAAACAGAGTTGTAATAAAATTCACACCAAAATAACAAATGTTCTTAGCATCTGGTATTAGATAATTTCCCCGTAGCGAGTTCGGGATTTCAGAGCATATGCAACAAACTCACTCCTTGGATCGATACGTACGGGCCAGTATATCCACTGCATAACCAAATATGGTTCTCAAACATGCAACTTTAAGACTGCCCTCGTTGACATTTGATATGAAAATGCAAAATTTACCAATTTTAATTTTGTGGCCGTATGCAGCATTTGTGATCGTCTATATAAAAAGCTCGCCACCTTGTTCAATAGATCTTTTCTTAACTGAATTTCTAAAGAGCTTAATATTGAAACAGATCGTGTCTGCGGTGCGGTCAATAAAAATATAAAAAAAGTTCCAACCATATCAAAATTCAAAGCTTTACGTACCGATGAGACCACCTCATTTGGCTGAACTCGACTTGATTACTGAACGTCTCATTTCACCCCGATAACCATTGATGATCGTCAGAAGCCTTCGACATGGGAATAATATGAGATTTTGGAACAAGTTGAGAATCACAATCGATCAGTCGTTACCTAATGTTGAAGAGTCGCCAATGGATCAGATCAATATTGAAGAAACCTTGATAGCACAAGAATAAGCTTTGCTGTGGGCAGAGAATAAATATCTTTGCAATGCTCCTGGTTTTATAGGGGATGTTTTTTTGCTGTTATCCATTACTTCGATGATTTTCACGTCATTGTAGCCGATGGATTTTCAAACGAGGCTTACGGCATTTTAAAACTTTATGAGAAATACTTGACAGTGCAAACATTGGAGACTTTGGTTAAAACTTGCTAGTACAAAAATTGGTCATAAACGAGAAAAATGGCCGCAAAATATATGGAAAACAAATATATACCCAGGGACTGGGTAGCCATTAGTCGTCAAAACGCCTATACATGTATCTCATCAATTAATCGAACCATCACTATGCAAAAAAACATTTTCCTCTTAGTTGTACTTGTTCCATGACCCTCCACAAGTCATAGGGTGACATAATAACTTCGTTACGTTGCTCACTCACGAGATACAAGCCTAAAAGAACTGTTCGATTTTTGTTGACATAATCTCGCAAAATTGTACGCTACTAATTCTATCAGAGACATGGCTAGATGATCACGAACGTATTTCCCTACCGAATTTCGATTGCAGCGTTCAATTCAAACGGTCAGGATAAAGAGCAGCTGATGTAGCAAGCTATCACAAGCAGAACAACAGTCGTCTAAAATGGTTTTAATGAAAAAGGGATAAACATAACCATAAGAATTGCAATATCGCTAACCGATTAATCGATATATCCATAAAATGTTTCAATTGATTTCTATTTTCAATTATGTCCGCAACTTCTACATAAGAGATTTTTAAAGTCAAAACACTCTCGAGAACTTCTAATTTATTATAAATACATTTGTGTTGACCTCTCCAAGCACTCACATAGTAAAACACACGAAAATTGCCTTGGATCAGTGCTGGACAAGTTTTTGTGTATTTTACAAGTTTTTGTGTGTCCGATTTGGTAACGAAATTTTATTTTTTTGAATAAATCAAATTCGTTTATACCAAAAACGATTGTTATTGGTTCAAGATCAGATGATACCAAATTAAGGGAAAATCAAAAGGATGATTGGAGGTCCTGTAGGGACGCAGCACTTCACAAGCCTAAGTTATAAAGACTTTCTAGAGCCTAGTGAGGGCAGATGGAGTCAACTGCTTTACTAAAATCAGTAAACACTACGTCTACTTGATTGCGGTCTACTTGAAGTGGTTGATATCTCTCTATAAGAAGTCATAGATGTAACTTTACCATGTATCAGGGAATATTCTGTATGTTAACGAGAAAAATAAAATATTCGCATAGTTTTTTAAAATAGACGTCAGAAAATTATTTGGCCCACATTCCTCTCGAAACTGATTAAGTGCAGATAAAATATCCTCATTACTGATAACTGGTAAATTGATTAGTACAATAGTATTTACGGTTCATTGATTGGTAAGCCCATTACTGTTTTTATGTATTTTAATTTTATCGTTGAGGCGATATGTAATCCCAAGTAACATTTTGTGTCCAAAATTTGGTCACGCTGGCCAGTTTTTGTGGGCTAAATAGCATTGCCATCAATGCTAAAAAGTCAAAATAACGTCACAATGACTGACAAAAACTGGTCACGCTGACCAAAGTGGGGAATGATTTTAGCTTTCTCAAATGCTAAATTTTTGGTCTATAATGCTGTGTGCTCATCTAAATTACTATAAAGTATAATAGTCACTTACATAGATAAATAGGTTTTATAGCTAATTTGAAATAATCATGACAAAATAGCATTTATCGAAAATTAGTTATTTGAAAGGCAAAATAATTATTTTGCATTATAGCGGTTCATGTAGTCATTTAGACAAACAAGCAAGTTCGCATTTTACATGGCTAAGAATGTAAAATGACCATATGGATATAAAAAAAATTAAATTGTTTTCAAGATTAATAAAATAACTTTTGTAAAAGCATATTTTTATGAAATAGTTATTTTGTTTTTGTGTTGTCATTTTGCATTGTTCTTATTAGGTATCTAATATATTATATTTATGATTATGATAAACGGCGGCATTATAATAAAGATATTATTTTCTCCTAAAAAATACGCGTATATATGTCGACCCAAAATTAGTTGGGAAGAAAGTTACATCAGATAGTTTTTAAAAGTAGGTCTAAAAAGCATAACGCCCCGCAGAAATACGGCTTATTTATTGTACCTAGAAATATGATTTTATGAACAAATTCCAAAATAAGGGATAATTATGGATAGTTTGTAAATGCAATCGATAGGGAATTTAAAGATAGCAATGAAACTCTATTTCTTTTCTATTGACGACAGTGAAAAACGAAGAAAATTAAGAAAATAAATAATGCAAAAATCGGGGAAAGATAGCATGTCATGACATAATAGTGGAAAAAGATGGCAGCCATGACATAATAGCTGTAGCTGAAGCAATAATGTCAATATGACATAATATTCACGTAAAATGTTAAATATTCATTCTACAGCTATTTATTTATTCTGGTGCCAAAAATGCATTAAAAAAATGCTATTTTGTCACAAGATTTACCACATAGCATTTATAGCAAATTAGTCGCAGAGAAAGCAAAATAACTTTTCCATATGACTAAACGGCTATCCACACCACAAAATTGTCATTAAAGAAATAACTTTTAAAAATGGCCATGTCATAATAGCTGTAAATGAAGCAGTAATGTCAATATAACCTAAATATATGGTATGTATCGAAATAACCTTTATCGAAATAACCTAAAAATATGGTATGTATAATTTGGTCATATATTTATGAATTTCCTGATTTTTTCTTAAAATATAGTATGTTTTAATCATGTGATTTTAAATAATTTTAGGCATTATTCTGCGTGGTTGAAATTAATCACGGAATAGACGAAAAAGAAATTTTCGAGTGTCCTTTAAGCTGGTTTTCTAAAAAGAACGGGACTGTGTGCTATCCTACTGGCACTAAATTTAATTCCTGGAAAGGGCGAACCGATAAGCCACCGTTCTCCAAAGGAGGAAATTGGATAACTGTTCCAGCCACATTAAAAGGTGAATTTTATGATTATTGTTCGGCAGTTGGGTGTGCGAAACGTTTAGAAGTGATGGATACATCTGAAGAGGAGACATTTCGTACTAATCCGAGAAGCATAAATGCTTTACACAAAGGTATCCATTTAGTTAAAAAAATTAAATATAGATGTGAATTTGCTTTTAATTAGGTCACACGGGATTTAGTGTTGAGGGAATGTTGGCGGATAAAAATATAGTGAGTAAGGTTGAGTTAAGACCAGCAGAACAGACGAGCTCAATATCATCTGATTTGTATCCAATGGACCCGCCAATGCAATCAGCAGTAGACAAGTTTGCTTTTACATCGCAACAGGATTCAGGAAATCATGAAAACAAGTTTCATGCAGACATTAATTCATTAAATGAAACGCAAGTTCATATCACTGCCGAAACATTGACATTGGATAATGAGCTTCCGTATACTCCAGCTTCTGATTCATTAAATGAAACGCAAGTGCAGAATATCACTACCGAAGCATTGGCTGGTGTGTATAAGTTATATAACCAATTTGTGGATAAATTAATTTACTAATTGGTTCAGCCAAAGCTAATATATTATTTTATTTATTTACAGATCAAATAGCAGCTACTGTTACTAAAATATTAAGTACTGAGTTCGCCAAAATCCATGCAAGATTGGACAAAATAACCGAGGCTATTGCCTCGTAGTTGGACGGGAAGCATGAAAACCAAAACCAAACCTAACACCACCAATGTTGTTTCTGTGCCGCATATTTCCGATGACACTCAAGACGATACCGAAGAGAAAAATATGAAAAAAATCAATTTCTCCAGTTATAAAAGAGTTTTCGAGGCATTTTACACCGTCGTTCACCTGGCTGATTCGCGTTATTCTAAGCAAGAAGCGGAAGACTTCCTAAAAAACAACTGCGAAATGCAAACAGCCGTTTAAAGCAGTTTCAAAGCAGCGAAGCCAAAAAAGTCGTGAAAGAACCAGAGCTAAAAACAGATTAATGGTGTTAACAATTATTGATATATTTTTATTATTATTATTTATTTTATTGTATTATGAATTATATTTTTAAATATGAATTATTACTTTTTTAACATATTTTATTTTATTATAATTTTAAATACATGTTTATGAAATGTTTCCATTATTGTTTTTTAAATCTGAATCAGTAAAACCAAACTAATTAAATATTAAATGGTATGTATCAATGGGATGAATACAAAGCTTTCTTTCAGATTCACTTCATACTCAATGCAAACAAATTTTGATTTTACTTGCGCAGGTGTATACAGTGCATCAATATTCATGACACGATCCGATAGAAATATACCAAGTCTCGAAGAATGCATCGGCTCTGTGAAAAAATTTTCTTTTAATTGCACCGAATTTCCTAAAATACATATTTTCCTGTTGATATCAATAGCATATTTCATTGCAACTATATCACCATCAGTAGTTAAAAACCATTTATTTTTATTTTTAATTGTTAAAGATAATCCATTCCTTATTTCGATCTTTTTGTAGAATTTAGTTCCATCTGGTAGTTTAGCGTAAAGGGTTTTAATGACGCCATGTAGAATAGGATAATTATTAGTATTTTTCTCATTTTCATATAGATATGTATGATTGGCCTCTGCCATTCGGCGGGCCACTTGTGCTAATGGATTCGCACCACTGCGTAATAAATTTTTTATTTTGAATAATTTACTTTCAAAATCGTATGCACTGAATGTAGATAATGGTCCAAATCGTGATACTTCTTCTGTTAAATGGCATAAATTATGAATATTACATGAAATGGAATCTACGCCAAAAATATTAATGTACACTTCAATAAAATGCAATAGAAGCACATTTGCAACATCGAGATAATCTTTAAAATATTTTTCGTTGGAGCAAATTGTAATTGCGCAAAATAAGCAGAGAAAATTTGCGTATGATTCATTATCTAAATGATCGCGGAAAACAACAATCCCAATATAATGTAAAAATGTACGAAATTCCGTAGCTTTCCAAAATGAAATGGTGTCCAGACCTCTAACAGCGCGATTGATATCAGAAGGCATTTTACAATTGTTTAGAAAATATTGATTTGTATAATTGCTCTAGAATCCCACTTGCCGGTTTTTGTTTTCCTTTTTATTTGTCCGGTGTAACATAACAATGCAGCATATCACACACAATAACATCTTGAACCATATCCATTGGTAGGGCAAAAAGAGCACTGTCTTCTTTATGATGATCAGGATCACTTTGTTTACGAAAAGAATCATCTGTGCGTCGACGTGCATCAGTTCGTGGATAACTCATATGTCGGTCATTAAATTCTCCAATTACTAGACACTTTTGACAACCAGAATATGCGTTAAAATTTACGGTGCCTGGAAATTATTTTATTTCGAATTTAAATTAGGGAATATAAATTAGAATTAGAAAATAACCAAACCCACCTTTAATCATGCTTCTTGCCGGAGCATCACAAATAAAACATCGAATTTTAATTATGACCTTGTGCCCGTTAATTATTAAACCATTTTGTAGAAGGGGTGACAGCTCGTCGACAAAGGATTTTAAAAATAACTTTGCGTCTGGTTTATTTGGTCCGCTGTAAATTCCTATGACCATTGGAGTAAAATCTTTGATTTCGTGAATCGTAAAAAGGATGGGCCAAAATTGAGCTTTGGAACTTCTATAAAGAGGAATTCCATCAATGTTAAAGTTGCAACTGATTGTTTTATTTTCATCCAAGTTTTGAAAAAAGGATTGTAAACAGTTCTCAAATCCATTATGCCAGTATAATCCATTACTCATTTCCAGAAATTCTAGCTTTCTTGTTGGAGTAAACAACAAGACTCGTGGATCTCGTGGCAATTTTTTCAATACTTGTTTATCGTAGCATTCATTATAAAGGGAGCATAACTGTTTCACTGATGAGTGTGAAATGTTGTTCTCAATTGCCCATTTTCTTACGCTATCTATAAAATAAAGTTCATGCGATTCATCTACTTCAGAATCACTATTCTGGTTTGTATATTGGTCGAATATTTCTATATCATCATAGTCGCTCACTACAGTTTCACTTTGACTTAAAATGTTTGTGGGTGATAGATTGCTGTTCATCTCTACTTCATTATTAACAATTAATGAAGAACTTGAATTCGGGGGCAAATCAGATGTCGAAGGCAAATTTGACAGCACAAATTTAAGCCCTAAAATAAACATTTATTTGGAATATGAATTTCATTAGATTTTGTATACTTGTACTAATGTGCTTTCAAATAATAATTATATTGGACTTACCCATTGTTTGACAATCTTCCACTTCTTTCCGCGTTTCATTTTGTATTTTTTTTACATTTCTGTAATATGTGGAAGAGTATCTATATCTTTTTAATGAGCGAAAGTATTTTTCCATTTTATGTAAAAAGTACAACTTATTCACCACGCTAAGCCGCTATAGTAGGCTGAAATATTGTACTACTATGAACAAGTCAGAAACAGTATTTTTTGCTATTTTGGTAACAATTGATGTCAAAAATTATGCTGTCTAAATTAACCAAATAACTTCTATCAATGCTATATAGTAAATTTTGCTACTTAGCTGCCACGAAAGCAATAATATAGCGTAACATCTTTTGAGATAACTGTTTTGCTGTTATGACTAACGTTTTACTGTGGTGACTATTGTGCTATTTTATTTTCGGGCTAATTTGCCAGCATAAACGAAAATTAACAACAATATATCATAATAACTTTTATGATGACTTATATGCTATTAAGCCAAATCGCTGTCGTAGTGACTATTGTGGTATTTTTTTTGTGGGTAAATTCTTCGTATAAATGCTTTTTAGTCATATCAGAAAATTAGCTAAATTTTTGGTCAAAAAAACGATTTCCTGACATATGAATAATGCTTAATAGCTATTATCTATTTAGTCACAGAAACTGGTCACCGAGACCAAAAAAGTGACAAAATTTTGCTATAAAAGCTAAAAAGTAATTTCATTGTTACTTGGGATATGATTCCTGAATATACAATAGGAACCCCTCCTTAGAATACACAGGGCCACTTTCCATGATATTGGTGTACCACCTGCGGGGTATAATCTTTTCTTGTTGTGTCCATTACATAGGTTTTAATTGACTATCCGCTATATATTGTATCAGGAGGTTCGACACAATTATATTCTAATAAACTTATGTACTAGCAAACTAATTATGTTCCACAATTTATTAATTGTCTATATTGTGAATCTAGTGTACCAGACGTGCCAAATGACTATTAATACACATACATTTTTTGTCATCTTCACCACAATGTCAAGGCCGATCATTAATTTGATTAACTTATAAACTATTTATTATAATTTATAAGAAAACCAACCTTGTCAAGTGAAGGTTTAACATGACTGTAATGTACAATTTTATATAAGACTATTAAAAAAAAAAATACTTATAGTTGGGTGACGACGACCTTAACATTGAATGCGTTACATAATATTTTAATAGTTTTTGGTGCGGTTTAAATTAAAAAATGGTTTATGTAGGTTATAGGTCGTTGACAACCTATTTCACTATGTATTCTAATTGCTACAATATAGTTCTGTTACGCTATTTTGTTCCATAAAGTTATGTGATTTGTTGAATGCGGCAATTAGGTAGCAAATATGGTTTTTTAATGGAAATATGTTGCAAATGCGTTCGATTTTATTACTTGAACGACCATAAATCAAACTGGTAAACAATATTATTTATTGAGATACGCGATACTATGTAGACGACGAACCTTCATTTTCTTATTATATGATTCTAAAGAATGTATATAGTTACAGCTTTGTTTTAATTTTTTGGAAATATATTATAGGCCACTGTAAACCAGTGTTTCTAAAGCTTAAGAATCGTCTAATGGTATATAAAATGGAATCGCAATCAACAAAATCCTCTTACAACACAAAACATTTTCCTCGCTGCCATGAACGTATATGATTCAAATGCTCAAATTCGAAACTAGCTGGTCCATTTATTGTTGTTGGTTGACTGATCAATTCTTTAGACCCAGAAAATCTGATGAGGGAACCAATGGGATCCTATAAACACGCGATGTTTCCAACAAAAATATAATGTTTCGATGAATTTTGTAACTTTATAGGTGAGTTGACCTCATTAAAATCGGCCCTCAATCGTTCTTCCAATTTAATTTAATTCCAGCTACCACTTATCCATATGTAAGTTTGCTCAAAATCACGCTATACTAAATATTTCACGATTCCATTTCAATGTTTCCGATTGCATTGTTAAACCCGATGCTGACGTCGATAAGGATTTGAATTGCACTGAATTCAAATTCACCATATATGATAGACGAAAAATACTCTATGCAATATCCTTGAGCATTAGTATCCACACATGAAACAATGTTTTGATTATATATATCGATGAAATCGCACCGCATCAGGCTGGAAGATACATAAGCAGCAATGAGGCGAATTCTCTCATCTACCATAAATCAACGAAGTCCAGCTGTTGTTCACTTAGCAGTATATGCATCTAGAAAATGGACAACGCAAAAACAAATAGCCCTTCCACATTATGTGAAAATCACTAGTTTGTGAAAACACTGCTGTATTTGAAAGTGTCTACGTATTACCCATGGGTTGCAAGTAGAAAATCATTTGGACGACGTTCAAGACGTTTCTTTTTCGCATGCTATTGGTAAATGTGTCCGGTCTAAGGTGTTTTGATAAATTAAAAATTGCCTGCGGCGTTACACAAACCAAATCGCGAATAAAATTCTTAAGCAATTGGGAATGACATCACAAATATTCATAAAGCAGAAAGGTATATTTATGATCCGCTTTGAAATTGCCATTGAACATGCAGTTCATTGCAACTCCTATGTTCCCACATTTCCAAAGCATCCATCATGAGAAAAGTATTGCAGAAATGTAAACTTATTTTGTGGATGCACAATGGCATATAAAATCGCTCGAGGTTCTTCATCGATTATTACAAGATTTGCGTAGATACAACAGACCATTTGAGAACGCATTAACATTGCATGCAAGAGATTTCAGGCAAACATTCCCTATAATTCCTCGATCAACATCGGCGGACGAAATAAATGCATGAATGAAATACTCTGCATAGTGGTGCCACGTTAAGTTAAGCCTCAAATCTTTTGGAATTAGAAATATATTTTTCAATGTTCAAATCCATTATAAGAATCATGATTGAGTGAACGAGGTATTCCTGCGGCCTAAGACAAAGACGTCTACGCACTTAACAATACTATGCAGTCTAACATTCAAAGCGAAGCAGTCACATACCAGTTGAGGAAGCGCAGACGAAGCCGTAAATTATTCAACAGAATTTTTGAATTTTCTTGATGCCACCGCACGTATTGCAATTGAAAATCGAAGTGCCAATGATCATGCTGCGAAATATCAAAAATATCAACAGGATTGCAATTTCTAATTCGATTGACGTTTGCAATCACCATCAACAAAGCTCAGAGCCAATCCTTATTGTGCGGCTTAGATAGATTCTCGCATGGACAATTATATGTTGCATGTTCTAGAGTTGGCAAAGCAGACAATCTCGTACGCTTTTTTAAGGATTATTAATTTCCTCATTTCCGTCACGGGTCAATTTCCAACATAAATTAAGAATAGTCTGAGTTTTAAACATCATGAAAGTTCTTGTTTTTCTGAAACTCTAAATCACTCCTGACAAGCAAAGTATCAAAAAAACAGGGTCTATAAATCACCACTGAACTAGATTCATGGTATTTGAGCACGACAAGTTTTAAATTCCGCGCTTTTTTGAAAAGAG
Source organism: Tipula unca (assembly GCA_951394425.1). Classification (NCBI taxonomy): domain Eukaryota; kingdom Metazoa; phylum Arthropoda; class Insecta; order Diptera; family Tipulidae; genus Tipula; species Tipula unca. Next base: position 14,215,707 of record OX596381.1, on the reverse strand, counting down.
ATTTAAATGCATTGACGGACATATTCTATAAAACTATCACCAATTGTACCAATTGTAAAAATGCACATTGTTCCTAAAGAAATTTGGTCGCCCTTTAGTTTTGAACTAATTGACAAAACCAGAATTGTCTACATTATGTTGACGTTTTGTTGTTGTCTACGTTGTTGACGTTATGTACGGATTGTCGATATAATTGATGACTTTGAAAATATGTTAATGATTCAAAATTCTGGATACGGTGAACATTATTAAAAAAAAAAAGTTGATGAGAGAACTACCAAGATACCTACACAAAAGACCACTTCCAAAAATGTACAATATAAGTGGTATACTCAACATGAGAGTTGAAGCAATAAAAACAGTTAAGAAGAAAATCCCACAACACAAAAACTGCCAATTATACGCTGTATGACAAAGTGTATTAATTGTGCTGTGAAGCAAACAACACAATCCTGTACACTTGCAATGAGCCGAATCTACTCAGTTACTGCAGAGCATGCGAACTGGCCAAACAAAAAATAATGAATCATGATTGCAGAATCCCCCAAAATCGGAACGAGCTGGAGCTGGAATCAGCTTTATTTAAGAAGAGAACACATATATGTTTTAACTGTAAAAGTGCAACTGGATTACCGCAAATCCTGTAAAATATCAGCGATGTATTAGCACCGACGATATAATCTAAAGAAAAATGAATTCCTATGCATTTGTTCAAACCAATAGAAAGTAACTTCATTATTGCAGGGGACTTGAATGCTAAAAATAAATGTTGGGGTTCAAGACCATCTTCTCCTAATGGTTAAGGACTATTCGCCGTGGCACAAGTACTAAACTGTGTGATTCACTCTGGAACATAGCCTACATATCAACCGACGACACAAACAAAATACCAGACCCATAATAGATATTTCCGTTACCAAAGAGTTACCGTAAAGCTAATCGATCGGCTACAATGACGTGAAAATCATCGAAGTAATAGATGAACATCCTGCAAAACAGCAAAAAGCATCTCCTGCAAAACCAGGAGCATTGCAAAGACATTTATTCTCTGCCAACAGCAAAGCTTATTCCCGTGCTATCAAGCTTTCTTCAATATTGATTTGATCCATTGGCGGCTCTTCTACACTAGAAAATGACTAATCGATTGTGAATGTATACAATTTATAAAGTGTTTGTGCTATTAACTGAGCAAATAGCGCAGCGGTTACAGCTGCGACGTTTGGATCGGGAGGTACCGAGTTCTCGATTGGTTCCAAAATTTCATATTGATCGTTCCTATGTTGCAGGCTCCTGACGATCATGGATAGAAATCGGGGCGAGATGAGACGCTTAGTAATCAAGTCGAGTCGGGCAAATGAGGTGGTCTCAATCGGTATGTAAACCCATTACACTTTGATAGTTTTGGAATTTTATTTTTATTTTTATTGACACCTACCGCAGACACGAGCAGTTTCTATATTAAGGTGTAGAATTTCATATCGTTTTCGTATATTATTTGTAAATCTTACTTTAAAATTATCATGAGCGTTGATGTACTTTCGCTAATGAACGGTCGAGTTATCTGCTGCTTGTTCCATTGGTTCTCTTACATCTTCTCTTATTAATGTTTCTCGTTCTGCTTCGAAAGGAAGTGGGCCAACCTTCGAAGGTTTTAAAATTCACAACACTATTTGGTATTGCATTGAATGTGCTGGCAGTTAGTATCGATACAATGATTGAATTTGCCCCATGTGGTCTGAAATCCCGGACTCTGACTAGAGTCATGAGAGACTTTTTTCGGCTTTACTCCTTCAGTTTACAATTTTTCCTCGCGTTACCCTGCCTGTATTCTTGTGTTTAGTCTGCTTTTGATTGCTTGTTAGTAATAACAAAATTTTATAAATGAGAAGAAATGTGCCATAAGTTGAATACGCATCGGTAATCTGGAGCTCTTATTAAAGTATTCAAAAGAAATTTATGATCGTAATTTACCGTTTTATAAGAATTTTGCCCGCCTACCACCATACACAACAAGATATGTTTAGAGTATAAAATTTGCACCTTGCAAAAAAGGTGTTTATTTCTGAACCCAGCTTTCATCGGTAACGTTCTTCTTCACCATATTGACCCATGTTCCTATCAAATCGCTTCAAATCCACCGAGCCCAATCAATAGAAGAATCGCAGAAGAAAACTTTGACTTTCATCTTACAAAGGACTGCTTCAAAAAGAACTATTTTTTGAATAGGCTGAGGTTCCCCCCAATCAAAACAGACGATGAAGAAACTTTCCCGTAAAATATTTTCAATAAAACCATAAAAAAGGCCTTCATAACACTGAAAGAACTAAAAACTGAAATCAACAATCTAAAATCTATGAAAGCTCCAGGTTGCGACTTGATAATAGTACAAATGAAGTAGCTCTTTAAATCAAATTTGAACGACCTACACTTTCCAGTCTCTCAAGGTATAGTGTCTTGGATTCGATACTCCGCCTTTTCACCAGAAACATACCTCGCATGAACGGCGCATATTAAACTACCCAAAAGCTTGTGATAAATACGCAGATGGACAAAAATATGTCGGAACAGGCTTAACGAATAAAAATCCACAAATGTAAAATTCATAAATAAAATAATCTGTTGGAGACCTGTAATTATTAAGGGACAACAGATTCCATTTGGAATCTAACCATATTCAAACCAAAGTGCTACGTTGCTTAGTTAACGCTCCGTGATATATCAGAAGAAAGAATCCAAAAGCTCAAATGAATTAAGATGATCAGCTCGAATTCATAATTGTAAATGGAACTGGCCAATCGGCCTTACCTCACTAAAACTGTCAAATTATGAATATTGATTTGAATGATATTAGAGAATAAAATTAATTATTTCTTTCTAGTGACCATGGTCTGATAAAGTAATGGTTCCAGCTTTTCAGAATAGTAGTTTCAAATTTCCCGATTTCAAATTTTAATCGACCGTTCTAAGCATTCACATAGTAAAATACACGAAAAATTGTTTTGAATCAGTGCGCGACAATTTTTCGTGTGTTTTACTATGTGAGTACTTGGCAAGGTCGACTAAATTTTGGCATCCAAATTTTTTTTTTTAGTACTGGCAGATTAACTTGAAAAGAGAAAATATACGGGCAAATCATTTCAATACTGTATGCTGTAGAAGTTATTTGATATATGTAGTTCAACTGACACATTTATCGAGAAATAAAAAAAAAGCTCAAGACAACTTATTGAAGCTTATTTATATTTACTTAAATAACATATTTCCAATTCAGTACCTTAGTACTCAATTCCATATAACAATATTAATAAAATTCCGTAGCTTCATGCATAACGTACGTCCATGTTCGTATGTAAGATATCAATCTTTTTCCCAAAGAATTCCCAATATTTTTCTTCATTTAATTTTCATAATATAAAATATATATTTCAACTCGAATATATTTTTGAACTTTCCCCCAGTTTGAAAATGTACATTTTCATTTTTTTCATGCACTTTGCACATACTTATATATGTTCAACACTTCGATATTGAACATTTTTTCCGTTCCAAACGGATGAGTGAATGAATTTCGAATCGAATGGAAGAACATTTTTTTTAACTGCTGCTGTTTTGTGTACTATAAATGAAAATGCACTGTGAAAATCTTATCATACATTATGAAAACTACATTTTTCTTTTCAAATCATTTTTTCCGACGTCTTTTTTTTTCGGGTGTGTTGTGTGTTGAATGATTTTCTCTTCAAAAAAAAAACTGTTCCATACCAAAATGTTGCTGTGCATTTTCATTTTTCTTTATATTTTCCCAAGTTACTCTCTCTAGCATATATAACACATTCCATTGCATAACTGTACTCTAGCGATATATATACAATTGCAGCAATACACGATTTAAAAATAAACGGATGTAGTTAGAATTTAAGGAAAAATAAAATAAAATCGAAAAGCTTTTCATGTACATATGTATGTATGTGTATATAGTAAATTTTCTTTTCAATTTTCTAACTAACAAATAAATGAAAAACTATTTTGAAACTGCACAAAAAAATATTAAGTTATTAAATGTAATTGATTTGTTGCCAGTCACATGGAATGAAATCAATTTTTTTGTGTCGTGGTTTGGAAAATTAGTTTGATTGGAAAATTTCTCTATATATATATAGCTGGCTACTCGGCATATTCTGCGCGATTGCTAATTAAAGGGATTCAATTTTATAATTGGTATCACGGTTGGGATCAATCAGTTATTCAATTAAATATTTATCGTACCAAAAATATCCTTTATCCTATGAACTTTATTATAACTATTAAAGTTTACCATAAGTTCAATTCCATAGCTGGAATCTTGTCGCAGTTTCTGTTTGCTTTGTTTGTTTTCTTTAATTTGAATGACTATAGGGCCAGCATGAACTGATTCACAGATGGTATTAGACTGGCTATCTTGCAAACACATCAAAATCAAATACAGCCGATTGTGCATCGCGAGGTTTGTCTATTATAGCATGCTGCAAAGGCACGAGTTGTGGTGGAATAGAGCAGAATGACTTAAGCAGGATGAAATTTATTGGCCAGTGCTAAACAAGTAAAACAGCATGTACGGAGAAGAAGGATGCCAAAAGTCACCATATTAGAACCATATTCAAGCTACGATACCTGAATGAATTTTCACCATATGAAAGCAAGCATCCAACGATTCTACCGAGCAATTCCAATTTGGTAAAAATTATCATCAGACAGCAACACATCAAGCAAGGATTTGTGGGCATCTCACTCTTAATCAGCACGTTGATGCAAGGTTTTGTAGCAGCTCGAATATTCGACTCACCGATATTCGATTCTGCCACAAACAAAACAATTAGTGAAATTCAAATATAAACCAATTTATTTGAATTAAGCGTTCACTAAGCCCATCACATATCCATCTATACAACCACCACTATCTAATAACCGAACCATTACTATAAAACATTTATAGTAAAACTATCGCCATCTAACAACATCACCACGAACAACTATGTTCGGTGATGTAACACTAATGTGTAAGTGCAATATTCACCGTCGCCGGCGCATGTGTTCCTTCAACACAAAACGAAGACGAAGGCGACGTCACAACAAAACAAAACAACAAACAATTCAGTCGTCCATTCCCTATTGCGATTTTTTACTACACAAAAAATAAAACATATGTGTGCGCAAGCAAATGGTGGTGAACAAATTAAATAAAATTAAAATTAATATAATTAATTAAGTGCAAACAAATTATAAATAAACAAAATTAATTTTAATACGAAATTTATAACAATAATTAAATAATAAATATACATAAAAATAAAACAAGTTATAAATAATAAAATTGAAATATTCACTATACATTGGTGTCAATTAATTTGTTTTATTTGGTGAGAAGTCCGTGCCGGACAGAAAAATAGGAGACGATCCTATAGTTTTCTTATTTTTTTATTAAGATTGTTGGCAAGAGAGACAATACGAAGCTGTAATACGCTAAACCAAACATTCATAAAGCGAGGCAGAGAGCGAAAGGCGCAGAAGGCACATATTGTCAAAGAGTGCATATAGGGCTAGTGCATGACCTAACAACAGAAGCATTCTTGGCAGCTCTAAAGAGATGTACTGCTTGACGTGGTGTACCTAGCAACATATAGTATATGGGAAGCGTCGGTCAAATGTGGGATGAAAAATGCAACTTTTGCTAACACAAACATATGCAAGAGACATTGCCGATTTCAAATAGTCAACACTTTTAAGATGGCAACAAGTTCAGCTAGTATCCCAACATTTATGGAATCGGTGGCAAAACGAATATCTAGTAATGTTGTAGAATCGAACAAAATGACATATCGTAAAGAACAAAATCGCGATAGAAGCCATTGCTTGCATTGATCAGTTGCGATCGTATTAAGAGGCATCCAAACCCTGTGCCGGTACCCATTTTAGGACTGACTAATATCCGCGTGCCAAAAATTCCATTGTGAGGATTTCACATTCCGTTTCTTTTGGCCATATTTCAGAAGTTCTGCCAACGATCATTTTATAATCTCATTCCCATCAAATATCCCGTGTTTCATCATTATCGGCCACGGAATGGCCTACTTTCATTCCTATTGGCCATATTCCAGAACTTCTACCAAAATAATTGTATAGTTCCATATCCACCCAATATATCGAGTTCCATCATAATCGACCAAAGAATAGCCTATTTACGTTCCTGATGGCCATTATCCAGAACTTTTGCCTCAAGTCATTTTTTAATTCCATTTTCATCCAACGTACCGGATTTCATCATAATTGGTGAAGGAATGGCCTACTTCCGTTCCTGATTTCCATTACCCAGAACTGTATTCAAAAATCATTTTAGAATCCTATTTTAATGCATCAAACTGAATTTTATTCTAGTCGGTGAAGGAATGATCTATCTCCATCCCTGTTGGCCATATTCCTGAACTTCTGTCAAAAATGATTTTATTACCTCATTTTCATCAAATAATTCAAATGAATCAGTGTAATTGCTTTCGGTGAATTGTCTTTTTCGGTAAATTGCTGTGCTACCTAATGTAAGACAAGATGTATAAATTGTCCAAAAACTTCGTATTTCGTTTTTATTGGAATGATTGACAGTTCCGCACTGTTGTAATTAAAATTATCTTTCATCTTGATGGTCAAGTTACGAAATGGATCATTTTCCTATTCAAGCATGTATAAGGCTTATGTGTCGCGACCAGATATGTGCCGAATGTCTGTATTGTAAATTGTGCCACAAATTTGAGCTGGCTGTAATACCCGAAAAAAAAGCACCAACAAAAGAGGTATTCATGCTGAGGTCATAAAATTTTATCTATTCTATTCTAATCAAATTTAATATTTAAATTCTGTTGTAGGTTCAGTTGACACAGATATATACAGATATATGTATAAAGCGATGTCTCATCGCGTACAATTATTTACATACAAGGACGCACTCAAAAAATTAAAAATAGATATTTGATGTTAATTTGAAGACGCTTTGAATATAGAATACCGGAACAAATTTTGCATATATCAAAATTCTAAATATAGAATTATGAAATAGATTTTATGCGCGCATATCTATATACATAATTACACCGGAAATGAATCGCAATAAATTTTGAACGCGGATTCTATTTGAAATACGCGGTTTCTGCTTAAAAACAATATGTACGATTGTGGAAAATCCATTTGTAGCTGATTGTAATTATCACTTAAGCATTAATTTCACACGATTTTATTTTATTGTGCGAGCGATTAGATGACACTGCAAATTTATCGAATTAAAGGCATATTAAAACCGTATTGCCGTCAAGATTATATTTAACAAGAGTGATATGATTAAAAAAAAAGCTCGTAGTAATTGTCAAAATCAAAAACTGGTATAAATGATAAGCTGGCGGGGTCAGTCGCCTTATTGGGCAAGGTACCCCATTCATGTCAGTGTCTGCATGTATCATTTCACTATACAGTAATAGTTTATTTATAAAAACAGAAGTACATCGACCGCAACCTAATATTATTCGAGACATTATAAATACACGTTTGAGAACTTAACCGCGCGTCGATTAATATTCTGGGTTTGTTATTATTTATAAATTAAAGTAAATGGATTCCAATACAAAAATAAAATTTCGATAACCGATTTTAGTTGACCGTACCAAGCACTCGCATAGTGACACACACAAAAAATGGTCTAGCACTGATGCAAGACAATTTTTCGTGTGTTTTACTATGTGAGTGCTTCGATAGGTTGACTAAAATTTTGTATCGAAATTTTAGTTTACATTTCGTTATTATTGTTTATCATTTTGGCTGCTGTATCTCTGCAACACAAGCATAAAAATAAAATCTAGACTTTTTAACTTTTAATAATCTCACTGTTATGGGAGACAAACATTTGTGCCCAACAATATGTCGGTTTGTGTCTTGACTTTTTTTTATGTATTTGCTTTGTTACCTAAAATTTGAGGTATCGGCCACCAAATCTGTATGCAACTTTTCTCCAATAGTACTAAATCGCGAATAAATCGTTTTATCATTTTTTAGGATAGCTCGCTTTTAAAAATATTTTGTTAAATAATTTGACATTACCTTCAGTTTGATTCACTGTTTTGCAGCGTCTGTATATGACTTACACAGGTGCTCATTATGACCCGAATGGGACCACTTAGGTTTACAGAACTGGTGTTACTGCTGTTTAAGCTCTATAATATGTTGTAAATGCCAAGGGCTAACATGTAATCGAAGGTGATGGTAACAGTTTTAAAGAGAAACCTGGCTAACATACCCAAAACAGTCAAAGATGGTCCTGCTTTATTAGTAATCGAAAAAATTTCAATTTATGACATTACAAAATAAATTGTGATCACAATTTTGCACGTTTGTGTGTAAAAAACTGTAAACTAAGGAATCTTTTATAAAAGTTAGTAAAGTATTGTACTATTGAGCTTACTAATCTTGAATTTCGAGTTAAATAAGCAGTGTATTGATTAATATACATATACTAAATAGCTTGTCGTAGGTGTCCATGGAATTCGCAACTGTCTTCAGTAGAGGAGCAGATCAATCCGCTGTGCTTGTCTAATGCCTTAGTTTGGTAACATTCGTAATCGACGTTATGATTTATAAATGTGTGTGGAGTTAGGCTGGAAATTGGCATTTTTGGCTTTCCTAATAATCTGATAATCTGTCAAAGTATGTACTATTCGGAAATAGTAGCGATCATATGTAGAAATCAAATATTTTGTGAAAACCAAATGCATGGCTATTCTGTAACTCGGTTGGAAAATTTCCACTGGAAAAAAGTTCCATTGGAACTTAATTTGCTATTCTGTATCTCATTGGACTGGAAATTACTATTAGGTTTTCTTGTCGTCATCGTTTTTTGGAGTTAAAAATACAAGAAACCACTGATTATTTTCAAATACAGAAAAAAAATTAAATTTGGTAACTTTTATTTAATAACCAGGAATTTCCAAAAATGTCCACCCATTTTTTTTTGGTTTCTCTTCGTGTATCCAAGGACAAATCCAATCCTATATTGCCGTGAATAGTACTAATCCAAAAAAACCGTGTTGACTGATCACATTTTATTTTCAACGATCAATCCCAAAATTTAAAAAAATTACGTCTTAACAAATTTTTGAATTTTCCAAAAGAACTGAAATACCACCTATCGTTTAATGGTGAATTGTTAGCAAATGTTTGCAAATGTTAAAAAAATACAAAAAATTGAAAGGGATAAAAAGATGACCAAAATTCAGAAAAGTAGATTTCTATCAAATTTTACTCGATGAATTCACTATGAGGAAATTCCCATCTATTGGCTGGTAATGGCCGGGAGGTACCGGGTTTGAATCCAAACAAAGGCGGGATGCAAAAGGGATTTTTCATCTCATGCCGAGTACGGGGAGATGATTAATTTAACTGTAAAACATGTATGACCGTTGAAATTTAAACTCATTGGCCCACCCACCTTCCATGTCACTATACAGGGTGACATGGAGCTATGTGGGTGAATGAGTTGAATGAATGTGTATGTGTGATAAAACTGTGGTATCAAAACGGACCGTCGCCGGTCTAAGTGTGCTGTAAAAAGCGGCCACCTAACCTAACCTAAATATAATGTTTAAAAAAATGTCCGCTAGATCATTTTGCAATCTTTCAAAATATTCTAACGTATAGTCAAAACTCGAGTAACTTTGATTAAATTTAAAAATTCGAAAAATTTTGCCACTTAGTTTTACGTATCGGATTCTAACAACAAAATTTAAAATTCGAATTGTCGAATTTGAAAATTTGAATATTAAACGCATTCCTGAGCGTTCTCCAATTTATGTTTTTTTTTCAAAATTTTGGAGATTTAACAAATTTTCGAGAATTTTAAAAGTCAACACAAATTTTTAAAAAATTTCCTGGCTAATACCCAAACTTTCATGTGCCATAACTTTGATAAATAATTCAAAAATGCATCAAAAGTTATTTAGAAACATTTCTCTTCAATTTGAATATTAGAAAACCCCTCAAATAAAAAATTATCAATTTTAAAAATTGTATTCTGCACTGAACTTTTGAATCTTACAATATTTTTCAAAGTTACTGAATTTTAAAGAATACTCCAATTTTTATAACACTTTTATAACTCGAATATGTCACGTATATGATTTAAAATTTTGAAATTTTCAAGCACACAGTGGGTCAGAAAAATAAATTGGTATTTTTGTAAATTTAATTTCTGTAAATAATAAAAATCAAATTTGACGTTTAAATTGAACAAATTTCGTAACCGAACTGCACTTCTACAATTCTGAACATAGAATTTAAAAGTTGAGTAGATAAATTTTTAAAATTTGAAAATGAAACGCTCTGAAAATCCCTAATTTATGTTGGGTAGTTTTTTTTAACTTTAGAGATTTGTTCTCCAATTTATTCCAAATTTTGAATTTTATAAATTTATAGAAACTTTTTTAATACTGGGTGTAAGCATAGTGCAAAAGAGTGCAAACCTTAAATTTGAGCATCGGCAATTCATAATGATTGATAACACAAAATGGAAATTCAGGTTCCAAAATCTAAAGTTGAATCTCAAACTGTAATACCATCTGAAAAGCGTCATGGAATTACTATAACGAAACAGTCAAATATATAGTGGGTAACAGTTGAAGTTTACCAATAATTCGCAGTCCTGTCAGTCACCACCGACCGTTGATTTGAGCTCAATCAATTAAATCTGTTTGTTTTATAAATAAAGTGTATAGAAAAAATTGTTAATTTGACAAAATAATTGTTAAGTTAACATCTACTTTGTAATTTTTCGTTGTAAATTTAACAAAGCATTTGTTAATGGGACAAATTTCAATTTATAAAATTGAAATAATTTACATTTCGTACTTTTGTTCACATTTCATTCTAGTTGTAAAATCAATCGAAAAACACAACAATACGTACATATATAGCTTTAAGCAAGAACTCCAAAACTACATATCGATTATATGTATGTATGTATATCGAAAAGCTTCATCAATTAATCAATTCATAAACAACATTTACGATATATGTCAGTTAAAGTCAATCAAATGTCAAACCCACATTAAAAAAAAAAACTATTGTTAAATTTCATTTGTATATATCTCGGATAAATTTTATAAATTGAAATCAATTGAATTTTTTTTTATTGGTATATAAAACTATAAAACAATCAACAGGTATTCTAATTGATATCATCCTTACATAAGGATAAATGTACAGTACATATACATCCGAATAAATATGTAATGCAAAATTACGTCAATCTAATAAATGGAATTTTTGACAGTTTTGAGCAGTATACTGAAAAATTAAATTTGTAAAATTTGGGGGAAGGTGTTAACGAGGTGGTAAGCCACCCACATTTCATTCAAACACACCCAATCTTGTGCCACCAAATTGATATTAATTTTCATAAAACAACAACAAATATATTCTCTTACCCCCAAAAATTATAATTAATTGTCATTTGTCAATAAAAAAAAAAAATAAGAAGATATCGTATCTTATAACATCTCAGTTTCTTCTTAAAAATAAAATTTATTTATTTATTAACAATAAAATGTAATTAAAGTTTATAAAAGGTCATTGCCTATATATTATATATATATTGGTGTCTACCTCACAATTGAATAATTTTTGACGATATCTTGATCTTATATCGCATAAGCAGAAACAATTTTTTATTTTGTTTATTTTGCAGATTTTATAATAATGAGTAATTCATGCAGATTAATTTAATTGAGTCATTTGTCTTATACCGTAAACGTATGTATGTACATATATACATGATATACGACTTGATGAAGGTGGCGTAGTTAGTGGTCGCTGTGATGTAGAGTAACGCAGCAAATCGATCTTACCTTGGTGTAAAAATGTAAACGGTTACAAAAGGAAGGTAACAATGAAGCTTCTGTATATAGAAGCACTAAATGATCACACGTTGGTCCATCAACGTCAGACTACATTCTCGAAATAATGGTTGTGAATTTAATACAGCTTCTGGTTGGCTATGTGCTGTATTTGATCGTTGTTTGCTACTGCAAGAATGTGAATGTAAATAAATTTGGTTGGTTCTAATTCTAATTTATCTGCAAAATTTCAAATTTTTCTTTATTTTCTGTGTCAGATGAATTCAATTCGAATTGAATTAAATTAAGAATTTATTTTTAACTAATTTAAAAATTGAACAAATTAAGAATTTATTTACTTTAGATTTTAAATGTTTGAAATTTAAGAATTTGCCTATAAACTAATTTGCAAGTATACAATTGTAGATACTCGTAGGCCCTAAATAGGCCGTAAATCTTCGATGAGCCGTATAATGGTTTTCAATTATCTTCCACATACTGCTCTTACTTGGACATTATTGACATCAGACGTCAAAGTGGTCAATCTGAAGTTGCTCATTTATAGACTGACTTCATCTTTGGCTGAGAGAGCATTACACGAATGATGGTCTTGTGGTGATGATGAATAATTTGTGAATTTTCCAAACACAACCCAAGTAAACGAGCCAACCAAAGTAATGCTGTCAACGGTGTTAAAAATTTTGGATCGGCCAGTTTAATATTTTCTCAGCGAGTAGAAATGGACGTTTTATAATTTCCATTTATTGAGAGAAGCACAGGGAAGGACAATTTATAAAAACTAAATTTGAAAATTCGAATGATCACTTAATTACCTTCCTGGACATTGCGGGAGCTTTTGATAGCACTTCGTTTTCTTCGATCACGAGTGCGTGTACCAATTTTAATATTACTCAAACCATTGTTAGTTTCATCGACTCAATGCTCAAATTCCGTATAATTGAGACTAAGTTAGATGGCTCATCAGTGTCTGCCAAAGTAGCCAAAGGCTATCCTCAAGGAGGAGTACTCTCACCCTTGCTATTCTATGCTTGCCCGAATTGCAGTCGTACATTCTTGGTATGGCGTGCTCTGCTGCGTTTCGACTGAGGTGCGTTGGGGCATGGAATATCTTCGGGACTTGTACAGGGCATAGACAGATTCTTAATAAGTTTAAGTTACATATTCCGGAGGTTGAAATGGTGAATGACAGGCTTTTGCCCGAATTTAACTTCACCAATTCATTCTCCGTCGTTTTCCCTTCCAGAGAACTGTGGCTCTCTCAGGATTTCTATAGACAGTTGTCTGAGTCGATCGTTTTTTTCGCGGATGGCTCTCGATCAGAAGGGTGAAGGGTTTGGTGCAGGGTTTGGTTTCTTTTGTCCAAAGTATGGGCTCAGATTCTCGGGTAGTCTGGACAAACACTGCACGGGTTTTCAAGCTGAATTAATTGCACTTACCCATAAAGCAATTGGGGCGTTTAAGTTTAGTAATTTAGGCAAGGATATTACTATCTGCACGGATTGTAAAGCAGTGCTCAATACCCTTAAAAACCCTTTGACTACATCCACACTAGTAAAAGAGTTGCTGAAAATTCTTCATTAATCTCCTTTGCTTCAATTCGAGAGTAAGGAACATGTGGATGCCTGCTCATTGTGGCGTTGTGGGAAATGAGGTCGCTGACTTGTTAGCGAAAGCTGGATCGCGCAGTAAATTCTGTGGTCTCGAGCCAGCAATTCCTTTTTCTTTCAACGGTGGTAAGGATGCTATTAAGAAGTTCGCTTTACTTGAACTGCCGCGGAAGTGACGTTCTACGCCTAGCTGTCGTAAGGCAAAACGGTTCATCATCAACTATGTGTTATCCTTAAAAAAGAGCCAACTCAGAATTCTGGTTGCTCTTATTATGGGCCATGGACATTTCAAGGTTCATCTCCGACGCATAGGACTAGCGCAAGATGATCTTTGTGACACTACCTTTGCAGCTGTCCGGCCCATGGCTAAGCTAGATCCCTAGTGTTCTCGTACGGATCTTTGAACGTAGATCAGTTATTATCCATCTCTTGGTTCAAACTTTTACAGTTTGCTATGGCTGTAGTGCGCTTATGCGAGTTAGGATAGATTCTCAAAGTTTGCACCATGGGCCCACGGTGGCATTGAGTGCAGAACCTCTGTAGGTTCCAACCGTTTAAATAAAAAAAATTAAAAAATTTAAAAAAATTATAAAATATTTCCAGTTATAGAAAGCCTTGCAGAGCTACGATGAGGACCGGATATTGAAAATGTTTGAAGCGTAGTCCCCTCAAATTTTAACTGCAATTTCCGCTAAATCCAGAAAATTACCGTTAGAGGCTAAGAATTTAAGTATATAAGATGCAGTAAATAAAAGTTTTATAAACTCTTTTATTGGTTTCACAATTTAGAATTTTGAATTACGGAAAATTGTTTAAGTTTCAAAAACCACAAATATCTAAGAATTTGAAAATTGTAATACTAACTTAAGGTACTTAATCCCTATAAAAAAATTTAATTAACGGACAGATAATTTTAACAATTAACACTAAAAATGGAAATCAGACTTAAATATTTATGAATACTATATTTATGAGTTTGTTGTCTAATTTAAAATTGTACTTTCAAATTCATAAAATTAAAAATTTCATAATTTAAAAATTTTAAAAATCCATAAATTTAATAAATTAATTATTTAAGAATAAACGAATTTACCTATTTAGAAATTAAATTAATTAATCTACGATATTAAGAAAAATCAAACTTTTGAAAATTAAAAATTTTTAAAATGTATAAATTTGCGAACCAACAAAATTAAAAATTTAAAAACACGAATTTAAGTATTTTAAAGCATTATAGTTTAAGAATTTCTGAACCTAAAAATTTAGGAACTTAAATTTTTTCTTTTTTTAAGTAATTTAAAATTGAATTTGTAATTTTTACAGTTTCAAAGAATACAAATATATAAGAATTTAATAATTTTTCAAACTAATTTAAGTGATAGGTATACACAAATATGATGATAAATTAGGAATTTGATAATAAATTAGGAGTTTAGGGATTTGCAAAATTAAAAAAAACGAAACTTGAAAATCAAAGAATTCAAAAATTTACATCTCTACCAAATTATTAGTTTAAGAAAACGAATTTAGGAGTTTTAAATAAAAAAGAATTTAAGAATTTAACAATTATAGAATTTACAATTTGTTGTACGAATTTACGAATATTTAATAATTTATAAATTAATAATTTTAAAGTTTAAGCATTTAAAAATTTCGTAAATTAAGGAATTTAAGAATTTACGAATTTACTAATTCATGAAATTGAAACTATCTAAAAGCCTAAAGATTAATCTAAGTATTACAGAATTTACAAATTTATGAACACAAAAGTTAAGAAATTGTGTTTCAGAGTTCAAGAATTTTAACAATTTCCACATCTGAGAATTTAAAAACAAACGATTTCAAGATTTGTCAAATAACAATCAAGTAGCAATTTACAAATTTGTTAAACTAATTTATGAATTTAAAAAATAAAATATTAATAATGATAATTAATGAATTTTACGATCTAAGAATAAAATATTAAAACAAAAAAGAATTTACGAAGGTTTATAAAAATTTACAATTTTACGAATTTAACTAATTTAAAAATTGAAGAAATTTAAATTTTTGAAACTAAATTAAGGTAATAAATATAAAAAATATAATTAAGAGATAACGTAGGAGCTTACGGATTTGCAAATTTTAAAAATCAAACAATTCAAAAATGTTCATCTCTACTAACCTATTAATTTCGGAATACAAACTTAGAAGTTTTAAAATAGTAAAAATTTATGCATTTAAGGATTACAGGATTTTAAAATTAATGTATGTTTAAACGAATATAAATATTTATAAAATTTCAAAATAAATAATTTAACAATTTAAGTTTAACACCAGTTTGAAAATTTCATAATTTAAAAATTTCCTAAATTTAGGAATTGAAGGATTTTTAAATTTAAGAATTTAAAGAATTAACGAATTTTAACAGTTTACATATATTAACAATTTATGAATTTGTTAAACGAATTTATAAATAAAAATTTATTAAAAAACTTCCAAATTTAATAAAATCGAAATAGATGAATTACAGAATTACCGATCTTATCGATCTAAAAATATGAGAATTAATAAAATTTACAATTTAACGAATTAATAAATTTGTTGATTTAATAATTTACGAACGTAAGAATTGATAAATGAACAAGTTAATAAGTTTAAGAATTTACGAATTTACAAATTTAAAAAATTTAAAACTTAAAGAATTTATAAATTTAAAAATTTAACGATCTAAGAATTAAAATATTAAAGAATTTTAAAAGTATACGTATAAAATCATTGAGCATTTAAACAATTTATAAATTAAATAAATTACGTATTTAATAATAAGCGAATTGGTAAATTCAAAAATTTAATTTAAGAATCTAAGATCATAAGATTAAATAAACTTTTGAAAATTTGAGGATTTAAAAATGTATAAACTTGTGAACCACGAAATTTCCAAATTTAAGAATTGTTGGGTTTACGAAGTGATGGAATACTTTAACAATTTCAAATTTTAAGCAAACGAATTTATGTATTTTCGAATGAAGAATTTCGGGGCTAAATTAACAAATTTATGAATTATACGAACTGTGGAATTTATTAATAAGCGAACGATCTTAGAATTCAAGAAATAAAGCATTTATAAATTTACGAATTTAATTTCATAGGCCGGACATGAGCATAGGCTGTGTACTAAAGTCCCTTTTTCGTCCTTGACCATCAGGGTCAGCAAAAACCATTTGCTTCTAGACCCAGCCTCCTCGCATGTTCCCCCAACAGGCAGTATCCTGAGAGTATCCTCACGATCGTTTTTAATTCACCAGACTATCCGAATGTTGAAATGCTCACTGATCTCATTCAGAGATAAGTGGTAACCCAGTGCCATACTTGATATCAGAGAAACTTAATACAGCGACTTGATTACCGCCTGACTGTCCATATAAATTGCGATATCATATAGCGACCCATGTCTGAAGATATTTCTATTGAGATATGGCTGATAGTCGGGTAGTCGTATTTGCTGCGATCTGCTTACCATAAATATCGACAGAGAGAAGATGAAACATAACCTCTAAGGCTCGTGTTTTTGTTGTCCTCAGCACCCCGTTTTTTGCAAATAGTTTTAGCCAGTGTACCAGCTCCGGCTTCGTGTACCATCACTTTCCGATGGCATTTCTGCATGAGAACATAGCTATATACGCCTATTATACTCTATCCAAGATGTTAAGCTGCCAAATAAGCTTACTTCCAAGATTTTGCCGAAAAATCTTGCCTTATCAGTAAAAGCTAATACAATGCCGTTTAAGGTAGGGCTCTCCAGAATTGCCTCCGTCTTTACATTGTTAAAGGCGTCCTCAATATCAAGGAATGTCATCATGCAAAATATTGCGAAACTATTGATTTCTCAATCGTACGTACCAGGGCAGGCCAAGCTGTGTCCACCGATTTCCCTTTACAGTACACATGTTGAGAATGTGTGGCTTTATTTTTGATCGGATATAAACATCTATCAGCATTTCCAAGGTTTCCAACAGAAATGATGATAGAGTTATGGGTCTTAAATCCTTTGGGTAGCCGTCATGTGAACATTTTCCCGTGGAAAATGGGTTTCGAAGAGAGCCTTTAAAGATTCCTCACTAGAAGCAGTCCAAGATCCATCCGGTTTAAATAGATAACTGGAACTGGTTGGATTAGTAGGCAGTACCTTATGTACCCTGATATGGTAGGACCCTGACCATAGGATAAATATTATCTGAGGCGAAGGTTTCGTCAAAAACCTCCTGCTGATTTTTAGTAATAAATGTGGGTTCTTGCCCAATACATATTACAAACTAAAAGGTTACCATTTAATAAGTACTCAAAAAATAACTCACCCAAGATTTAGTAACCCAGGTTACCTGTTTGTCCCGGTTCATATAGGCTGAGACTAGCCTAATTTGGCTGCCGCCATCCTCTAGGCTGACAGCAGTTATGTCACCATTGCTGTATTGTGAGAGTAGAAACAAATTTGAATTATTTTACCCAAGAATGCAGAATCTGATTTTCCTAAAATTGCTTGAGTATATGATTAGTTTATACCCCCTCGTTCTAAGGCCACATGTTTATCCAAGGTTCTTGAATACGAACCACGTCCTCTCTTGATCCAGTCAGTCTGAGGAGTAAAGCTGCCGATGCCACCTTTGTATGGGTGCAGATTGATTTGAATGATATTTAGCATATTATCTGTTGAACCTACTTACCACTTTTCACTCCACGTTGCCTCAGGCTAATGTTTATTATTTATTATTATTATTATCGGCTCCTCTGGCCCTCTCGTTGGTTACGAGATGCTGGCAGCCCCCTCCATACCGTGAGTCTGACAGGTAATTCTCGTCCAACACCAAGGAAAGGTAGCCGATCATCTTTTCTCCCACTGCAGCTACCTTGAAAGGCTCCATTGGTTGGATTGCCTCCCCGTTTAGTACATTTGCCCCTTGTGTGAACAGGTTGCCGTCGACTCTGTGCCTCCTTGTCAGCCTCCTTGTTGATTGTCATAGTGGATAATCTATATAGAACCCCCCTTGGCGTCCTCTTGCCTTATTATCTTCCAGTTATCGGTTCGAAGACTTGGATTGCTGATCCTAATTATATTCAGAATCTCGCCTGGGCTAGCCGGTTCGGTTGGTAGCCAGACGCGCACTCTTGGCCTCCTAGGAATCTCTTCCATGCTCTAAGCCGCCAGCCTTACACCCTGCCAAACCCCAGCTACTGCCTTTTTATATAGATCCACTGATCTGGAATCAAAGCACGCCGTTGGCTTTACGCACCCTATATACCATCCCGCATTTCTACCGAATGGAGGGGTCCTGGATTCTCCCCTATAACCTTAAGAAAAGTGCGTTATTTACTAATCTCTAGTTTTCCAATGTGATGCTCCAATCTTCACGACTCCTGTCAATGACGGCTAGCAGCAACGCACGCCCCTTCACAATATCACTTAACAACTTATGTTTAGGCTTCTTGTGAGGAGTTCTTTTAGCCACCTGTAGTTTGGCCTTCCAGGGCATTTTGGGACTCCGTTATTTTGAAACATGGTCCCTCTACGATCTGTCGACAGTTTTCTTAGACCATGCTACCTGCCCAGAATTCTGAACGCCAAACGTCTATTTTTATAGCACTGCTTTGACAGAGGCCTCGTTCCATGGAGTTAATTTAAGCTTAATACAAATTTAAAAAGTTTTATGAATATAACTGTGGTTTTCGCGAATATATACACGATTTCGGCGAATGGTCGTTATCGTATAATAATTAGTTTTTCGGACGAATGAAGTTCAGTTGTTTCCGTTGCTATAAATGAACTGTCAAATAATATTTATTTGTTTTTAAATATTTGTCGACAGCCAGTAGTGAACATTCAGTTATCTCGTTATGTGCAAATATGACACCAAAGCATTATATACAAATTACCACGAAAATATTGTCTCAGATGACCACAAGTTTGTCACAACTAAATGTAAATGTTGTCGCGTTCAATTTTAAGATGGGGAAATTTAATTTTTGGTGATATGCAAAGACGAAGAATGTATACGTAAGACACAAAAAATAAATAAATTGGAGTACCTGTTGTAATATTGGATAATGTAATTCTCTCTTATTACTTATATATACACAATTACTACCATCATCATCATAATGATTATTATTATTGTTGTTATTATTGTTATTATTGTTATTATTTATAACAATAATCGCACATATTTTTACTATATAGCTATGTTGTTTTTTTTGGTCTTTGTTTTTAACGTATTTTCTTACGCGATGATCGCGAATAATGTACCTTACATACATATATGTACATGTATTGTACTTCTTATGTATATACTCGTACTCGAATAACATGTATATATGTATATACATAAAGATGAAGAAGGTGCAACCTAAAAGTATATAAGAACCTATTGTAATCATCAATTGAGCAATAATCTTTACCGAACAGTATCGCGATGCGGTAGTCTTGCGATTACTTACATATTTAGATATTTGCTTAAGAAATTAATAAATTAATTCGTTTTAAAATAAAAAAATTAAAAATATCGCGAGGCGGTCAACATAATATTCTCTTCTTGTAGTTTTTGATTTTTATTAGTTTTGTTTTTGTTGTTTTCGCGTCGCTGCTGCCCATTAATTCGCGAATTGAAATAAAACGGTACAATTTTTTTTTTTTGCTCGCTTATTTGTTGTTTTTTTTTAACATTTCTTTTAAACTCGCAAAAACGTCTTTAAATTCTAAAAAAAATTTATTTCGAAGATCATTTGTGCTTTTGATTTCGTACGATCAAGTGAATCGCGCAAGTGAGTGAAAAATGCGTATGTATATCGAAATAAAAATGAAGTGAACCGCACACGATTTTCCTCTATATACATAAATAATTAAGTTAATTATTAAATATAATAAAAGTTTTAATTAATAATAAGTGAGATGAAAATTTTGTTTTTCGTTTAATCGCATAAAACGACATACGACACAACGAAAAAGGATAATTTCGCGCGAGGACTTTTCCTTTTTTTTTTTTTTTGTTCCGCGTATTTAAGTGAATTAAATTCGTGACACAATTTGTGTTTATATAGTGATTGCTATAATTTTTTTGGTTGGATGTTGATTGTGAAAATATATAAATAAAACAAAAATAAAAGAAGAAAATTTGTTAAAAGTTTTTCGTAACAGCAAAAAAAAATAAAAAATAAAAAAATAGAAAATTTGTTAAATAACAAAAAGTTTATTGAAGGTACGTGAATAATTTTGTTTACTGTTTTGTTTTAAATTAGCCTCTTGAGAAAATTATTTTGTGACAAAGCGAGGGCGCGAGGAAAATTTTGCGCTCCGGAAAAATGGATTATGAATTATTTTTATTGGTTTTACTGTGTTTGTTTGCGCTTTTATATATTATGAATTATAATACAGTGCTTCTATATAAAATTAGGCCATTATTTTAAATGGTTTATGGCTCGTGGTGTATATAACTAATTTACTCGCAAATTTGAAATAAATGACACGCATGTGGTTTCGACGATAATTCAATTAGTTTACGATTTTATTTGTTTGTGCCTTAAGCGGTGTGGTGCGAGATTTCGATAGTGAAACTTAAAATATTTTCAAATTTTACGAAATTTTCAAAATTATGTCTTTGAATATTTGAGATTTGACCATTTATCCCAATTTTAAGAATTTGAAGTTAGCGCCGCTCGAAATTGAAAATCTTTATAATTTGAATTTATTTTGAAAAGCTTATTATTAGTGGCTAAATTTGGAATTGTGACAAAATTTATAAACTTAAAGTTTAGTGCGTATCAGATTGAAAGCTCGGTACTATCAATTCTTGTCTTGGTTTGTGGCTTCTTAATCCTGTGGGTTAGGTAGTAACAGTTTTGGAACTGTAAATGGAATTTAAAAATTAGGCGAAGTCTTAAAATTGACTTCTCTGATTAATTTTATAAAAGAAAGAATTCATCTATAACTTCTGGTATCCTGAAATTTTAAGATTTTTTTTCTCAAATATTTTAACAAAATTCCTGGCTATTGAAAAATTCTGAATCAGCGATTGTCGCCTTCTTTGAAATGGTCCTGATTTGGTATCTCAAACCGAAATGTTAGGACTGGTGATATTCTGTCAAAGTAATCAATTTTTCGATGCCGATTATTGATAAAATTTAAGGAGAACCTATTTTATAACTAGGACTGCGGACATACTCTGGTAAAAGTCGATTTTTAGTTTAATTTTCGGCAAAATCTGAGTTTGTTTGTTTCCGCTGTTATATTATGAATTATAATACAGTGCCATATGCAGAGTGATTTCAATAGTGAAACTTAAAATTCCTTCAAATTTTGGGAAATATTCAAAATTATGTCTGGGAATTATTGAGATTTCAGCATTTATCCCAATTATGTATAAGAATTTCGAGTTAAAGCTGCGAATTTCTTTCTAAACCATTTTAAAGTGAATTTTTAAAATTTGGAAGAGCAAAATTGTGAATCCTGCCAAATTCGATAATTTTGATTAAATTCCAAAATTTCAATGAATTTCTACAATTTATTTGGTCATAGATAATTTTCTAGATATTTTGTCAAAATTTAGAAAATTTTAAAAATTCAGAAAAAATATGCCCAATTTTAAAATTCTATTTCACAATTATGGTGAGTTCCACTTTTCTAAATTTTATCTGAAATTCTTTAAAATCCTAATATTATTTAGAATTATGAATTTCTTAAAATTATTAACTAAACTTATTTGCAACTGCATTACCGCGGTTAACATTTACTTGCATCGGCTTAAAATTCCTCAAATTCCATAAATTTTTACAAACCCAAAATTTTAAAATGTTGCCTTAAATGAAAATTTTTAAAATTTTTTTAATTTCTTAAACAGTGTTTTAAAAATATAAAAATTATAAAATTCTTTAAAACTTATACAAAACAACAAATTTAAATACATCTCAAATGAAAAGCTGAAAAACGTGGAGTCGAGGACAAAGCTCCAGTAAAGCAATATTTTTAGTTTGGCTACGAAAAACACCTTTCAAAGTTAATCGCAAAATTTTGGGCCACAAATCGCAAAAAAAATTCCAGTATTTCGAGCAGATTTATCATAAATACTGCGCTAAATAAACTTTCTTGTCTAAATGTA
Source organism: Tipula unca (assembly GCA_951394425.1). Classification (NCBI taxonomy): domain Eukaryota; kingdom Metazoa; phylum Arthropoda; class Insecta; order Diptera; family Tipulidae; genus Tipula; species Tipula unca. The sequence goes on along the minus strand of OX596381.1, from coordinate 14,193,054 downwards.
ATAGTGTTAGGCCGCATATTACGAATCCAGAAGTATTGGATTACAAATTCTACAAAAATTCTAGCAGAACTATTTTAAGAGAGTGAATTTTTCGACGAAACTCCACATGTAGGATATTTACAACAGAGCTATGGCTTCTTGGTGAAAAACGACTTACCTGGCCAGACGTGGTAAAAATAAATTGCAAGCGCGATTTTGAGATAATTTTTTTGCTGAAATTCAAGAATTAGTGTGAATCAGATTGCAACCTCGGGACTATCAATGGTCTTGGTGTGTTGTTTTTTAATCCTGTGGTAGTAGTCTTATAGTGTTATAAGTAGTTTTAGTCTAGAAAACTGTTCCTGAATTTTGACATTTTCTAAATATATATATATAGAATTTGAAAATTCGGAATAGTTGTAAATTGGCACTGAAGGGCTTCCAAAATTTCGTGTTTCAACAATTTACCAGATATGAAATGAAAAGTCTGATTACTTTTATAAAAGGAAGAAGTCATTTATTGTTTTCTTGAATTTTTAATGAAAAATTCTGAATTAACTATGGTTGACTTCATTGAAACGATCCTGATCGAGTATCTCAAACTGAAAGGTTGATACTGGTGATAAATTTTTCTGTCAAAGTAATCAATTTATCGATGTATTGATACCAAAATTTACCGATAATATTCAACTATGGTAGAAGGTATTTATTGGAATCAAAATCAATATTTTCTTGTAGCTGTTTGTTTGCGTTTTTAAAATAAAAAATAAACCCTCTATATATAAGGTAAGACACAGCTGACTGAAAATAACGTCTTCTTTAAGTAAAGACCGTTAATTTCTGATAATGTGCAAAATCCAACACATAAGATTAGCTACTTACTTAATTTTAATTATTAAGTCAGACATCAATTAATAGGAAGGTAAAATATATGCTGATGATCGGGATCATCCTGGACCTCTTCTTGTACGAGTACAACATTAATTATTTGGTGTAGTGATTTCCTGTTGGTGTACTAGTATAAATTATTTAATTCATTGACATGCCGACATGTAGAGTAGCCAACTGTCAGGTTTTCGACCATTTGTCATAATGTTATGAAATTATTTTTGCAATTTTCAAACTCAGCAAAGAGAAGAAATACTTTAACATACTTTTTGAATAATTTTTGTGCAGAAAATCACGAAATACTATACGTGAAGGTCTAACTCACTGGTTGAGTTTATACAGATCAGTCGATCGGCTACCACTTAAACAATATTTTTGTGCCCAATGAGCTGAAAGTTATGCTGGCCCTACGATTATTTTATCAATTAGAAAAGGGCTCCCCTTTGAAAATTTACTATATCCAAAATTTGCATCGATGATTTTACCAAACGTCGAGGCGAATACCATTCAAATATATCTCTCTTCGTTATCATAAAAAATTATCCTTAAAGTTTCGAGAATCCAAAAATATTATTATCTTAGTTCCCAACTCGTATTTCTCTATACCGTGCCTACCTTGTTCTGAACCCAAAAATAAAAATTACTTACAATAACCAAATCTCCTTGAATTTTCAAGAATTTCCAAAATTGCGAATAATTAAACTCAAGTTCAGCCGAATCAAACCTGTGACTCAAATTTCTGTGAATTTCTATAGGCTCTCCAGATACGCGAAGGATTTAATTAAAAGTTCAACGGAATCTAAAAAATGTTCAACTCGTTATTTGCGCTGGCTTGCCAACTAAATTCTGGCTCAGAAAATTGGAAATTGCTTCAACTAACAAAATGTCTTAGAATTTAGGGAATCTACAAATGTATGTAGAATTTAATTTACAAGTTCAATTGAATCTAAAAATTATAATTTTCAAATCGAACTTCAACCTTTTTTGAACGAGAAATTAGAAACGGCTTATATGTTTATATAATAAAGGAACAAGTATATTCATAGGTCAGACCGTTTTTATTTTATCGGTTTCCAGATTTCAGAAAAAATCAAATTTTGTTCAAATCTAATTAGATTTTTATCAATTTTTTTTAATTCAATTTGACAAAGTTTAGAATATAATGTCGAAATTTATTTAAATCCTAAAGGTTTCTACGAATTTTGTAAAATTTCCTAAAAATGTGAAATTTAGTAGTTAAAAAACTAAGAATTAGAAAGAAATTTGGTCGCAAGGCTAAAACAAGCTTGGAATAAATATAATTCCTGATGATCAAATTTTGGAAGATAACTTTTAAAAATTTGATAAACATAAATCATTTTCGTCAGAATTTAAAAAATCTTCAGCATTTCATTAAAATTAAAGTCATAAATTTTAAGAAATTTTTCTAAACGCGGCAGATCTTTAGGTTGACATTTAGTAAAATTTGATTAGTACGTAGCTCAAATGTTACAAAATTGTCAATTTACAAAATTAAATTTTAATTTTAAAATTTGATTACTTTGGGCAGAGCATGGTAAATAATTGTTGTTGGGGCAAGAGTGTCAATAAATCGCTCCCTGAATATACTCGATAATTTAATATAGGTCAAATTTTCCTATCCATACCCTTACTTTACATTTTGCCTATATAATTTATCCCAATTATTTACAATAATGAACGGAACCAATTATGACATAAAAAACTTTTATTATATTTTTAAGATAAAACACGTCTTATATACACACGTATATTGACTTTCTTTAACAGTACTTGTTGTATATATACATACATATATGTACGTACAATCAACAAACCAATTTACTTCATGAAATATTTTGCGGTCAAACAGCCAAATTACCTTCGTATAAATTTTACCAATAATGACTCAGACAAAACAAATATTTTTGGTGGTCTGTGCAACAAGTTTTAAACTATATTTGTACGTATATAGTTATGCGATTAAACAGTTATGGTATATCCACTCCACTTTGCTTAAAATATCAATAAAATAGTATAGTTTATGTGTATAGTAGATCGAAATTCCATATACACACAAGTTGTGGTCATGCATGGCAATGACTTTGACAATCATCCAATATATATAAAAACTACTGACGGTATAGAGAGAAAAACTATTTGTTGTTGTACAATAATTGTGTAATATATATTCAAGTTGCATAAGTTCAAGGTTTGGTTTTATTTTTGTTCAATTAAAAAACATTTTTTTTTTAAATAAACGAAACGCGAATATTTTATTTTTTTTTTAGCCATTTTCGGAATTGTGTTACATAAATTTTCACACAGTACTTTCACCTTAAATATAAATGCTGTACGTATTATGTAAATTACGTAAATTTTTTTTGTTTTTATGTATTTGATTTAAAAATATAACACATAAATTTTAATTTAATCGACCAGAAGAATTGAAAGATTACAATTTTATTCATGTTACATAAATACGTTTAAATTGGATGAGGGATATTGCGTGTACCTTAAATTATGCAAAAATTTATTTATAAATTGAGATCTCAAAAAGTTCACTGCTCGCAACCCCACGTGTCGACTAAAATTCGTGATCTTCATTATTATATCTAAAATCGCTAGAACCTAAAATAACGATTTCTTAGAATTCAAAAACCAATCGATCGTTTTCCGCTAATTAGTGATCATTTTGCTTTATGACGATCGCGCATAAGATCGCAATTGATATTGTCTTAATCGATTTCAATAGGAAACTGCTTGATCGCTTACAATAAAATATTTATACACAATATAGATAGAATCTAAATATTATTAGGAAATTGTTCAAATTAATAGTTAAATCGTTTTCAATATTCTGCCAACCTTGAGAGGATGTGATTTTAAAGACCAATGGCATTGTGAAAAGAGATCATAAATTAGAAGAATCGGAATCATTAATCATTAATTCATCAAATAAATTTTGAGAAATTTCTGATTTACAAATTATTTTTGAAAATACTTTTATAATATTCATTTATCTCTCCGCCCATCAAGTATGTTCAGTAAGATATTTTTTTTGATCTTTAAAAAGCTTACAATTGGATACTTGATTTAAAAAAAATTATTTTAACATTTAGTTAGTAACATTAAATAACGAATTCGGGAAAAATTTATTGTGATTTTTTCTTCCAAAATTAATATTAAAAAAGGATTTAAATTTAACGGGTTCTCCAGATTTCAGAAATTTTTATTTGAAAGTATTTTAGACAATTTGCTATATATACAATTACTTTGATAAGCTTATTGATTTGAAATAGCTTCTTGGAAGATGGGTTTAGCTTACAAGTATTATGATGGGTAGACGTGCTAACACAATGTTAATTAAAGACTCAGCTATACGAAGTTTAGACGAAGCAGTTAGCCAATGTGACCTTAAATCTTTAAACCTGAACAAAGGACCTATAGGAATTCATTGAGAACCGGCTAAACAATCTGCAATCTCAATGCATATTGGAACAAATATATGTTATTGAAATATTTTGAAATATTATCCATAGTTTGGACCTTGACCCAAACCCCAATAACATTATGTGTAAAGTTAAATTCAGGCACATCTTATAGGATACAGGATTAGAATATGTATGTACATGCGGCTTCGGAAATGACATTGAATTAGTAATTTTCTAATTTTACAAGCGGGATGAAAATAGTATTGTCTGATGAACATTATTAATTTTTCTAGACTAGAATTAGAAAACTAGAAATTAGTAATTTGATTCTTGATATTTATTACAAATTGTTGATAAAATTTGGAAAATTTACAAGAGTCTTGAAACTCGTTAATTTCTTAAAATTCCTTACATTCTTAAAATAAACTTAAAAATTTTAATTTTAATTTTTTCTTAAAATTAATTTGGGTCAAATTCTTAAAACCCAATTATTTTTTGAAAATTTCTCATAATAAGTTTCTAAATAAATTCCTGAATTTTTTAAAAATTCTTTTTCATTCTTACTATTTGATATTCTTAAAAATCAGTAAACCATTTATACTACTTACAATTCCGAAATCTTACACAATTTTAGAATTAAGTTTATTATAAAATTTGTTGAATTTTAGAATTTTTTTTTTTTAAATTTTCGCTAATTTGTGTTAATATTGTTTTCTTAAAAACTAAATAACTAAAAAATTCCCCTTTGTAAAGACCCCTTCAAAAAATTTAAATTTTTAAAATATCAAAAGCTCAAAAAATAGCAACATGCTTCTAAATTTTAAAATTGAAAATTTTTTAAAGCTCATTGTCAACAAATAAATTCATTAAAAATTATAAATTTCTATAAATATGACAAATTTTTTAATATTATAATTTTCTTAAAATTAATTATTTTTCATTTTTAACAATTGTACAAAAACCTTTATAATTTTATTTCAACAATTGCAAAAAGCAAATAATTTTCGTTTGTTTTGTTGGTGCGACAGTACAATTATAAAAGATGGCCCCAATTTAATTTGACTATGTAGGCAATATATTCTCGTGAAAAAATCCTAAGCTATATTTCTTAAAAGTTTTAAAATTCTTTAAATTTTTAAATAACTTAAAAATCTCGAAATTCTTAAATTTGTTAAAATTCGATTATCTCAAAATATTTTTAATCTTCCTAAATATCTCAAAAAATGTTAAAGTGTAACTTTATAATTAAAAAATTCTTTTAATTTTTTTAAAGTATCGAACCTTAAAATTTAAAAAAAAAATTTAAAAATCGAACCTTAAAATTTTTTAAATTTTATTTCAATATAAAATTGCAAATACAGATATAATTTATAATTATAATTTATTAAATTTTTATAATTTTTTAATTTTAATCATTAAATTTTTAATTTTTTATTATATATAACAAAAATATTGTTAAATATTAAATATTATTAATATTATATAACAAAATATTATCTATTATGTATAACAAAAAATTAATAATCTTAATATTTTTAAAGCCTTAAAAATAATATATTAATTCCTTAGATTCTTAAGGTTCTTCCTAAACATTTTAAAATCAACAAAATTCTAATAATTTAAAAAAGAAACATTTTGGAATTCTCAAAATTCCTTTAATTATTATCAAACATTTTAAAAATTAAGATATTTTTACTAAACTCAAAAAATTCTAAGAATTTTTAAATCCTAGAAATTGTTAAAATTCATTCTTTTAAGAATATTTCGAAATTTTATAAATTCTTTTAGTTGTTAAAATTCTTTAACTAAAATTTTAATAATTAATAATATTATTAAATGATTCAAAAATCTTAAAATTCTTTTAGGAATGTTAAAATTTCATAATAATAATTTTATTTAAATTCTTAAAATTAATATTTACGAATTCACAAATATCTCTAGATTTATAAAAAATTTAAAAAATGTTTAATTTAAAAATTTTCAATTTTTTTAAATTGTAAAATTTAAAAATTCTGTAAAACTAGAAAATCATTAAATTCAAAATATTTGAAATACATATTGTTAAACATATTAATTCTTATAAGTCAATCTGTATTGATATACAAATTTTATTTTTAAAATAATTCTAATTTTCAAAATCTTTTGGATCTTCGGTTATCTCAAAAAAATATTCTTTAATGCTAAAATGTTGACGTACTTAAAATTTTTAAATAGACATTAAAAAATTAAATTTTAAAAATTCTTCAAAATCATGACAGTTTTTGTTAATAATAATTAAAATTTGAAGTGATCTTAAAATGAAGAAAATGTGAAGTGAAAATTTTTTAAAATTATCTTACCACAGATCCTATAACATTTACTTGCATCGGCATAAAATTCCTCAAATTCTAGGAATTTTTACAAACCCTAAAATGTTTAAAAATATTATATTTTTTTAAATTTTAAAATTTTTCTAAATTCCTTAGGTTCTTTAAATACTCAAAAATTATAAAAAATTTGAAACTTACAGAACCACAAAATATCTGGAATTATTAATTTAATTTAACTGAAAAATTTCGTTTAGTTCATAAATTAGTTAGTTTTCTTAAATTCGTATAAATTCGTAAATTTCCCTATCTACCGTATACTGAATTATAATTTTTAAAATTTTGTCTGTACCCCACGGGAGAACTGAAAATATTCCAAGCCTAAATACATCTAAGATGAAAACCTGACAAACGTGGAGTCGAAGATAAAGCTCCAGTAAACCAATATTTTGGAAATCATTAAGTTTGGCTACATAAACCACCTTGCTAAGTTAATCCCACAAATTGGACGGACTACTGAATGTTTACCATTCAGCAAAATTCCAGTATTTAGGGCAGTTTTATTATAGATAAGTACTGCTAAATAAATTGTCCTGCCTAATTCAATGTACTAAATAGCAGCGTAGAAATATTTATAACTTGAGTTCATGGTCGACAAGTTTTATAATTTTTGGAGCATTTGAAGTATTTTTGAGTTTGCAAAATGATCTTTAAAAATGCCTTGATATTTTACGAAATAAGATATGAATCGAAAAAATTTTGATTTTACTAAATCACGTCCTAAAATGACTCCATGATCGGCATTTAATCCGAAACAGAGATTACGATTCTGCAAGGTTACCACTCAAGTGCTTTGAGTGTTTATCAAAAACAAGCATAACAATCTGGACGAGGAAGACCGTTCAAATCTGTACCACTAATGACTATGTTCCATATCAAATTCTAGAACCTTATGAGATTTGAAATAAAAATAAAACGAATAACATTCCTCCCCATATTCATACCAAAATGATTTGCATGTTGAGAGTGCCGGTATCATTGCTTTGAAGCCACTACACCCGAATTAATTTTAGTATTACCTGATGACTATTTTTTTAAAAGATTTTCTGGCCTTAAAATTTTGGCCTAGATGTGCACATACATTATTGTGAAGTTTATACTAAAATTAATAACACAAAATACACTGTTAAAGTTGGTAATTTTTTCAATTCTATAATGATGAGCTTTCCCATTTTCCGTATACAGAAAATAGACTCGGTTCAACCGGATCGGCGGATCATAATTATCCAATTTTTGTAAAAAAAAATCTCCAACTGGATTTTTTTTTAAATTTAACCGTTTTTGTTAATTTTCCAATTAGAATTTTGTTGTACGAAAATTGATTAAATTTGTACCACCAATTCTAGATATTGAATATTATTGAATCGTTAATCTAGTAAATTATAAACCACAAAGTTCTTAAAGTCTCTCTCTGCCAAACTTACAAAATTTATTTTAAATAATCTTTCCATGGTGGATTTGACAGCCATGATGATTTAGTCGAGAAGTAGCCAAAATTCTAAAAACTAATTTGGCAAATTCTAACCCCAAAAGAAGAGAAAATAAGAAATCCAAAATATATTCTGAGTACTTCTGGTATAGGATTGGAAGTTTTTAGCGGAGTAAACATTTGATTAACTCGTAATTCATCATTTTATTTTGTTAACCATCTATTGAGCAATAGTTTAACTAAATAAATAGCAATAACTTTAGATTTTCATTTATAATTTTCAAGTCCCGTAATTTTCAAATTAACAATTCGCATAAATACAAATGTATTTTTAACAATTTTTAAAATCTCAAATAGTTTTTAGAATATCAGTCCTTTAGAATTTCTGTAATTGAGAAACACAAAAACAAAAATTTCTTCATCGGATTACAAATTTACATTACAAATTTATGTTATCTTCATATTATGTATAATTAGCATAAAATTGTTATTTATCCCCAATGTCAAACACCAGCTGTATGCCAGCTCGATCGCAGATAATTTATTTTCGCAATTATTCATAATGTCACCTTCGGCGTGTCCGAATATATGAGTAAGACGACAACGACGACGATGAATATATAAATAAAGAATAAATACATCAAGAACATTTTTCTATATACTATGTGTGTATGTGTGTGTGTGTGTACCCGATTTTTATTTTCATTCTTGTCGAATACATACATAGATAATAATATATAGAATACAAAATACCGAGGACTATGTCCTATGCGAGCTAATCTTATCCAAATCTTGTATTTATCTTTAATTCCAATTTTTTTTTTTTTTTTTGCGCTCAAGTTCAACGAAATTAATTTAATTTTGTTGTTGTTTTTGTCGATTCGATTTCTTATCTGTCGTATACTTTTATAAATTCCCTTTGTGCTGTGATGACAAAACACAAAAATTTCTTTCGTACGGTTCGTAACTAAACGACTATAAGCTACGCGCAAGAAGACGGCAAGAAGAAAACTTGTATGTACCTCTATTTACAAATATATATGTAGCATAGTTTTGTTAGAAGCTAAGTTATCAGTAACTTTGTGATCAATTGAACATTTTATTTTTTTAGTTTTGTTAAACTTCTCGTTTTCTATATTCTTTCTGCGATGATTTCGATTTTTTTTTATTTTAATTTCATCACGAAAGTCAAATTAACGAAAATGAAATCATTTTGAGCTTGGTTTTTTGCTATTTGATGATTTTTTGGTTTTACAAATTTTTATGGCAGATACACATTTGATAAGGAAAACAAAAAGAAGCGCAACGAATCGCGTGTACTCGGTATTTCTTAAACTGTGAAGTTTGTCTTGCTATCATTTAAATTTCTCAAGCAGTGTATGTTCCGCGGCACATACATTTAAAATTACTATGCCATGTACCAACTAATGATTTGGTTTTGTACCAAACGTGTTTTGTAGTAATGTAACCAATAACTAGTTGTATATAACTATTTGCGGTTATTAGTTCAAAGTTCGTTTATTTATTGTATAAGAACTGTTTGAGCAAATTTGACGTGTGTCCTTGGCGATATGCTAGTTTACTATATATGTTTATGATGTATGATTCTTCTTTATTTCCTGACAATTGTTCACTTATGTATATATGCAGACAATAAAAAATTTCCATAATAACTTTAATCATAATCAATAATTGACTTTAATGTTAAATAATAGCAAGTGGATATGCGATTGTTTGTGATTTGGGTGATTTATGCATATAATATGCGCGCAATATGTTTCAATGATTTATGTATTTACGGATTCGCTTGTGTAGCATTTCATTTTAACATATTGCGGGTCTTTGGACCGAAACGTGCAGATTATGCGGTTACATCATAGTTATGTAGATATTGTTTGTTTTGAAAAAATAAAAACAATTTGCTTGAAGAAATACTTTGGTTAATGGATGCGTCGCGTATAGAGCCGCACTCAGAGTACTCAGAATTATAAATAAAAAATCTGTCTACACAGCCTCGAATTTTAATAATTGCTATACCAATATTTCAAAAAAATTCGTACAAGTTAAGATTTAAAACCTGTTTTCAAATTGATTATTCGTCATAATAATTCATTTAATAAAAACTTCTAAAATTTTTAGAAATTTCAAAATTAAAAAAAAATTAGGGCGTTGTTTTCATTTGATAATAACCAATGACGTACAATACGTATAAAATAAAATTATTTTGCATAATCATGATCCCATGAACAACGCCCTAATTTTTATTTTCATCTATTTTTAATCAAGATTTATTGAAATTTAAATTAAAAATTAACGCATTCATTATGATTCGGGTAGAACCAACTAACATATTAAATTTAAGACCTGTTTTTTATCACTGACTGGTACAATTTAAAATAAAATTACAAACACAGAATTTAGCATAAACGTATCAAAATAATAATCAAATGTCTGAAGCCTCCAACCAATTGGATTTTAAATCTTAGAAATTTTGGGTAGTAAAATTTAATCAGTTAGCAGCTTTGTTAGAGATGCCAATTTGAAAAAAATGCTGCTGAATTACATAATGTCGTTACAAGATTTAAAAATTTAGACTGGACTATGATGATATTTTGCACATCTTGAAGAATCAAAATCATAATTTGAAAATATTAAGGTTTCGGGTGCAGAAATGAAATTCCTCATTATATTGATCGTCCATCTCAAGCTTTAAAAGAAAATCCAATAATTCAATTTAGTAATGACGAAACCAAATCAAGATGCTCCGAACAGCAATTATTGTCAACTCACCCGCCATTACAACAATTTTCACAGTCTTATCCTCTCGTCCCTCCATTCAAGACTTTTCAAACAGCAGTTCCTATTCCGTACAATTATCCCTATTTTTCTGTACCTCCTATCATTTTTACTCAACATGCGTACCCAAACTTTGTGTCACTTTGTGCGATCGTCTCAAATCACCCAAGACCTGCAAATACAAATACAAATACATTTATTCCGAACCAGTAATCAAATATAGAACATCGCAGTTGCCACAAAATCTCTCCAGTTCGATTCACCATAATAACCCCAACTGCATAGAAAGCGTGGTGTCACAAGGCGTCGCTTCACAACAATCTCGACTGCCACAAGAATCAGGGTTAGGTGTGGAAAAGTTTCTTTATCGCTCTGAAAATCTGGCGATAACAAATAATGTATCAATGACAAAACTCATCAATGATATACCTGCGCTATTAGGTTTGGAAGGTGAACATTATTGGTTTGTGCTTGAACAGCATCCACGTTGTGACTAGAAGCAATTTAAGGCAATTTGTTCACACATAGGTACCAACATCGGCAAACTGACGTGGGTATTTTACGGCTTATGAATCCGAGAAAACAGTGTCCAAAAGAACCATTCATGGACTTCTATTATGATACCCTAAGCTTAGCCTTACCTTTGAAAGTACCTTTCTCAGAACAGCAAATACACAACAACCGATACTTTGAAATGTTCAAAAAACTTAAATTGGACCTCCCTTTAATGTATAGGTTTTCAAGCCATCCCCATCTAAACTTCGACGGTACTCAAGTACAACCAACAAAACCACCAGTTGCCTGGAGCTTTCGACCTGTCGGGCATTTTTATATGGATTGTGACCTTGTTCAACAACAAATATTTTGTTACAGATGTGCTGTACAAAATGCTTTGAAACCACATTACACCTTTTGTAACAGGCAAGGTCCCTCTTTAAACCGTTTCAAGGAGACGACCTACCAGTGGATCGGGTCGCCCTCCAAAACATGAAAAATCTCAACGATCCTCACCTCAGAACTTGCATCCATCGTTTGCTCGACGGCAGAAGCAGGAACAAAACGAAAAACTCTAGTATATTCTTCCAAATCGTCTATTCAATACCCAACTTACCGCCATTTTAAATATTTTCAAAACCATCGACAAATGTATCGGAATATCTATAAGACCAAATTCTGCATAAACATAATTTATCTATGTAAAAAAAAGTGTCTAAATAATTTTTGAGAGTTACTGAAACCCTTTCTGGAATGGCCTGTTTTCAAAATAATCATTCGTAATAATAATTTGCTTAATAAAAGTAGCCTAATTAAAACCACTTTAATTTGTATCAAATTTCAGAATTCTAAAAAAAAATTAGGGCGTTGTTTTCATATCCTAATGGCATAGAGTACGTACAAGACTAAATTATTATTCATAACCATCAGCCATAGACCATAATGGTAAAAAATGCTCGGATATCAATTATGAAATAAAAACAACGCCCTAATTTTTATTTTCATTATTTAAATTTAGTGAAATTTAAAATTTTTGTTTCAAATTTTTATACATTTTAACAAACTATGCAATTTAAACACACAACTTAACATAATTGTATCAAATAAATATTCAAACGTAATTGAAGCTTCCAACTTGTCATAAATTGTTAGGTTACAGAAAATGATGTGGAAAATTAGAATTAAAGCTTCAGGATTATATGTAGTAAACTTAAATCGGTTCTCAGGTTTGCTGAATTTTGAACATAATTACAGAATACAATTGACATACAAAATTGGACGATGATCTATTAAATCAGCTAACATTTCGCCCTAGTTTACAAAAAAATTCTAGCACAATTCAAACCGAAAGTAAATAAATCACTTTTCCACACTAGACTCTTTCCGGTCAAAATTCACTTAAAATGGTAAAAGCGACAATGAATACACCGCAGATGTGTATACAATACACAGACACAAATATATTTAATACCATTGCCTATATTAAGAAATTTTATACATTTTATGTACATACATAAAACGTGAAAGTACTTAGAATATATAAAGTAATAAAAAATAAAAATTAACAAACTGCATGTACCTACCCACTTTAAAAAAAAACACCAACAACAAAAACAACAAAAAATTAAGAAACACAACTTTAAATTACCGCGATCATTTAAGGTTTTATAAAATATAAAAAAACATTGCAGTCTATAAAATTTTCATAATTAGAATAAATTTGCATATAAATTTAAGAATCGTCCATCCAAAACAATTAAATTTTCAGGTGCTGCAATTATTTAGGTTTTTATAAAACACAAATAACTTAATTTACCCGCGAAAACGAATGTGTGTCTTACATAATTTTGTTGATTTATTTTAATTCATCATATCCATATAAAATGTAAAACACAAAAGAATATTATGTAGATCAATATTCAACTGTCCGGATAAAATTAAATTATCGTAATTAAATTAAAACATCTTAATTACAACATACGTATGTAATCGTATAAGCATAAGAGAAACCACCTTGAACTTCGATTTCACTATAAAATTGTGTGCATAATTGAATTTGTAATATCGAAATAATCCAGGCTTGCAACACACATAACATCAGTTTAAGCACCAAAACAACCCATTCAATTTAATAATATTAATCCTGCCATAAAAATAAATATTTTGTTGGCCACTGCTTGCAGCCGAAAAAGTGATAACGTGACTGTTTCGCACAATCTACATAAATACGTGCATATGTACATAAAAATTGGCAATAAAATATAAGTTTTAAAGTTCGATTTGTAATAAAAAAAATAAATAAAATATAGTTTCGCGATGTTTATTTAATTGAAACGATTCCGTTCAAACTTGTTTGTTTGTACAATACATAAAAATAAAAAGTGTTGCTGGTTTTGTTTTTACTTTGTACATAAAGTTTGCTGCTTTAATTTTAACGAATGAAACAAAAAAATTTAACATGAATAGAATGATAAATTTAAATACACGACCTTGAAAGGTCCAGTCAGGAATTTGAACTCGCGAGACCTCCCGCACGCGCTAATCGTAAATTATACTTTAGGCGAATGCAATTAGGTTAAATAAAACATTTCGCGCTTCATTTTATTGTTATTCATTTTATTCAATACGTCAATCAAACTTCATTCAAATCAAGTTTATTACGCATAATTCATCTTTTTCCGTCAATTCGCAATCAAGCCAATTCAATTCTTTTCAAACTTCATCATATTTCTTTTAAAGTTGCACGCTACCAACGAGGTGATGTTCATTACATAATCTGTATCGTTGTTTTTATAAGTTGAAGGACGGCCTGAACCTCTTTTAAATTAAGCTTCATTCAAATCAAGTTTACTATGCAATTTGAAACCAATTTTACATAGAAACTACCAAAATATTTAAATGAATTGATTTTATTAGTTCAACTCATATTCAAAATCTTGTTAAAATTTTACAAATTTGGCTTAAATATTCTCTTTCAAAAAAAAAACAATTGTGAGCTTTTTATAATAAAAGTCATTACAAAAATGGTCTGATGCTCGGAACTTTAAAGTTACAACTCGGAGCTTTTCTCATATTATTTGTGGCCCTAAAAATAAAATTTTACTTTAAGCTTAGTTTACATGTTTAAAAAGTCTAGCTAAAATGACAATGAAACCAAATACACTTTTATTTATAAGCTTTTCAATTTTTTAATAAAAGCTTTGATATAATAGTACAAATATTCGTTTCTTCTCTTACTAAAAACTGAAAAGCAGTTTACAGCTAACACAAAATGTATACTTTATCTCAAAAGCTCAATTAGGTGTAACTAAAAACTGATAAAATAGTTATCCAGTTTAGTTTAAAGCTTTTTGTTTTGAAAACTATTATTTACATTTCCCAACTAAATTTGAAGTTTTATTTAATCGAAAGCTTTCAAAATCCTTAAGTTCTATTAGAAAATCAATCAGTTGTTCGAAATACGAAATCTCCATGAAAGCTTACCATTTTATTAACATTGAATTACAGACCATTGATTGTTCATAAAATTGGCTATAGAACATTAAATTAGGGAAAAATTACTAAAAGCTCATTTCAAATGTTTCAACTCCCATCATTGCATAACTTTAGAATAGTTGGTGCCGATGCACTTCAATTTTTTTTGTCGCTGTCTTACTCAGCACTATACCAACTGTAGCAAGAGCCACAATTAAGATTAAAATGAATATAAATTCAAAAACTTTATTTTAAGACGAGGCTATTTATTTACGTAGCATATTTAAACTTTCCAACTAAATAAAAACTTTATACTGAGCCTCTCAAAAACTGAAAGCTCATTTTGTACTTTACTAATGGTTTCTGGCCAGCGAAAAAAATGAATTATGAATGAGTCGCCACGTCCGGAATATGAACTCGAGACAAAATTTGATAATTTAGTTGTATTCAGAATGCCAGTGATTTTACTTCCTGAGCTAAATTTTCGCATATTACTTACAGCTCATCCAGATAAATTTTTGCAAAAACCAAATCGTCCTCAGGCATTTTACCTTTCAAAATATTCAATAATTTTAATTATTTAGAGTTTAAGTCATCTACCTTAAAGTGTTCAAAAGCTTACTCTGAATTATGCAAAACAGTTTTTATACCATTCAAAAGCTTTTTTATTTTGCAACACAAAATTTAAATTACACGTTTGGACAATGAGCTTATATAAAATTGAACCAATTTTGTGGTGGATAACTTACTGCCATTACGCAGCTTTTCATTTTTCCTAAAATTCATTTAAAATTTTATTCGAGATTTAAGAAGCGCTAAAATTATATAATTTAGAACCAAAATTTTATTGAATAAGAGTATGCCCTATAAATTATATAAAACGACAACGTACACGACTAAATAATAAAGAGCTTTCAAAAAGCACACTTTTAATTAAAAGCTTTTCGATGCTTTAATAAAGACTTTTCAAATACATTATAGAACAAAACATATCGATTTTCCCACCCTAAAAACAGAAAAGCAATTAAAAGTAGTGTGCTTTTCAGCATAAGTTTAATAATATTAACCCAAAAGCTTTATAAGCCACTTACAACCATAGTGTTTCTCATAGATTTAGACGGAATGTAGCATTAAAAAATCATTAGGTTAACTATAAAAATTGTATTATCCCGAAAGCTCAATCGGAACTTTGATGAACTATTAAAAGTGTTCCGATTAACAAATTAGGTATGACTAATAGATGACAAAAAAGATTGCCCACAATAAGAGCTCTCATTTAAACTTTCTAACATAATAAGAAATTTAATTTAAGCTTTAACTTAATCCACTACAGTATGCCTTAATAAAATTAGCGCGTGTCTCATAGTGATTTAACGTCGAGTACCATGTACCAAGCCAATTATCAATTTAATTTAATATTCAATGCAGTCACAATTTTGAATTTCCCTCCCATGAAAAATCGATTCCGCCGAATGCCCAGATGTATAAAGTTCTACAAAACCTCGGCAATTTCAATACTAAAACAACTGGTACAACGTGCTTTCAAATCTTGGCATAGGCAAAGTTCAAATAAAATGTATTTAAAAAATTTTAAAGGTTAAAGTTTTATTTAATTCTTGATAAACAAACATACAACAAAAATGTGATCTACGCGCATGCTTGGAAATTTCAGTACAATCAGATGTAAAAACACTTAAGCGATAAGCGCAGAGTCAAATACATAAACATATTCTTAACATTTATATTAGAAACCCTCACCGTCTGCCCAAATGACGCTCTCAATCCAATCCATAAAAGCAAAAACTTTTATGGCGCCTTCTGGTAATCGACTACCGTATGGTAAGCCAAACGAAGCAATACCCAATTGGATGTGTGAGCAAGCGAAGTCAGGATGATCGATGTATAACGGAGCCCCCGATTCTCCACTAATGCTATAATTCACCGAAAGGTTCGTTGGTTTTAAACTGCACATTAATTCATTGGTGATACCATTTCGAAGTTTGTGACTTCTGTAGTGTGCAAACGTTTCATTACATTGCTCGATTGGTTCTAATCTTTGCTCATGTATTGATAATGGTCTTTGAACTGGATTTTTCTCCTTTGTCGATTCATAAATTACTTGGTATACTGTACTTGGCAAGAGATTCCGGTCCGGCAAACAAATTGGTCGGACATTGTCGGAAAATACCACTTTCCGCGATAATTTTATTAGACTAACGTCATTGTATTGTGAGGAAGATTTATAAAGAGGATGCACATTAATGTTTTCGATATCAAAATCGGATGAGTTGGTGTCACCCGTATAACCGATATCATTTGTACCCAGTCTCACCTTGATGGGTGTCGAGCTGTAATTAAAATAATGCACACCATTATTGACATATAAATTTAGAATACATAGAAATGTACGTTACAATGAACTTTGCGTGCAGTGCCCGGTTGTTAAAACATAACGTGAACTGACAAGCGTGCCAAGACAATCCCAGTAAACAATTCCAACATTCGCATCGCCGTCTCTACGATATCCAATAATCGCGATATGAGGAAATTCTAGAATTTCAATCGCTTGAGTTGCTCGGGGTGAAATTTTACATGTTGGTGTACCAAGTAGATATATGTGCGGACTATACCATCGGCATTCTGTAAACCGGATATTACAAACAATTTATTTAATAAGCCACAGATAATCTTTGTACTAAATCTTACTCTGTACACGTTTTGGTACCGTTGATTCAACCGAACTGGACACTTTTAAAATCACGGACAGGTAGAATACAATAATTATTTTAAAATCGGCTCGAAACATGATGTTGCTAGATCTGTTCTAATGTAATGTTAAACTTTAACTGCGATACAGCAAAACGAATAATCGTATTCGTTTTAATCATGCGGGTCAGGAAGTCAATTTTTCTTGTTTTTGTCAAATGTATTGTTCATACATTGAAATTGTATAATGAATGTACAGGGTTATTACAAAAATATTTGGCAATTTTGCAATTAGGCTTGGTTAGGTTGATTGACCCCAAATAACTAGCATAGACACAAACTGTTCCAAATTCATCGAACCATCCTGGCCTTACTAAGATTGGTTAGCTCGTTCAAATAGTGGGACTCCGAAAAATTTCAGTATACTTTGCGCTAGACGCAGACAGGTGTAGAGAGCTCAATTATAACTTCCACGACCATGCTAATATCATGCCGCCGAAGGAATATCAGCTGGCCAAATCTGGAACAGTCTAATTTAGGCCAGATCTGCTAAGTACAAGTTAGCGTTAGACAATCGCATAGCTTCGTTCTAAAGCATCAGTGGTGAGATGTAAAAGAATCTCCAAAGGTTGATCACGTGAGCTCAAGTATGAAATTTTGCTTTATTCCTAAATATCTAGCTGGAACTTTTAAAAATTGGAGGGTTTATCTGAGCAAATCTGCTTTGCATGCGCTCTCTCAGCTCGTACATGGTTATTTTTCGAGGACGGCAATTGCAACAATCTTGAAGCTTTGCTTTACTAGGTTTAGTAACAAGTCATTAATGACCAATTTCCAAAAATGGATAATACAATCCTATCCTGCGATGTCCCTCCACTCACAAACCTGCAGGCGGACAACTAACCCAAATGGTCGGTCATGGTCCTCCCTCTGCGCCATTGTTCCAACCAGTCTCCGAGTGACTCGTCTATCCCAGACTTGAAACTGTCCGAGTGATCGCCTCGGTCTAACGTTACTGAATGCCTCTTCTATATATAGGGAGTGGTGGGCTAATATGCCGATCTTCCTTTAAAGGACACAAATTAATACCTTAACATAGAACATAGATTGATAAATTTAAATAAACGAGGTTGAATTACCCCGCCCGAAATATGAACTCAAGACCTCCTCGTGACTTTTGTTATATTTTTAACTAAATTTGCTAATTTAATACAATTCGGAGTTAAAGTTACAATTCGAACCTTTCCTCTTGTTGTTTTTGGCCCTGTAATTTAATAATACTCATAAAAGCTCATCCAGATTCATTTTTGAAAAAGCCAAGTCGTCCTTACACGTTTCATCTTTCAAAATATTCTTAATGATTTAAAGTTTTAGAGACCTAGCCAAATGTGTTCAAAAGCTTACTCTGAATTTCGCCAAACTTTAAGTCCCTATTGAGGTCGGTCACCACACCTGAATTAAGTAGATCCATACAGGTTTTGGCATTTGCTTATATAGCAATATTTTGTTTCTAGTAGGCATTTGGGAGTGACTGCCTATGAGCCAATACATCTTCTTCTTTGTTTATATTTGCTTAGAACTTAGGTATTGAACTATCAATACTATTTCCTACTGCCATGATAGCGGTTTCATCAGCAAATGTACCAAGTATATTTCCCTCTTCTATTAGTTGAGTTATATCGTAAGTATGACTCTAATATATCACTGTATTTTTTTTTTTGGAAGTAAACTCCTCGGCTTATAATTTAAACTTTCATGCCACACTTTATCAAAATCCTGTGCGACATCAAAGAACACTGCACAGCAGACCTGCATTTTTCGAGTCGTTTTTTCAATGACATTAGTAATGGTCGAGTGCTCACTTCGGACTCCAAATTGGTGGTTTGGTATTTTTCCTTTCAATTATTGGTAGGAGTCTTTGCAACAGTATGATATAAGTCTGTATGACTTTGATTCCTGCGGAGGTTTTTCTGATTTGGGAATCATAATGACTTCAGCTACCTTCCAAAATCTTGGCACATATTTAAGTTTAAAGGATGCATTTATAAATTTGGTAAACTTAATAATTGCCTTTTTCGGAATTCTATCAAGTCAAACCCCGGTGTTTTCCTACTTGCCTATTGGTTATTACATCCATACTTCAAAGCGTGATGCACTGTTGATATCTTCCGTATTTTGACCGACTTCGATAAGTTATGTTCTAGAGTTCTACCTTTGATTGCAGGAGTACTTAGCCAAGCTGCTTGTTGAATGTCTTTAACAAATTTTTCAATTATTTTAAAATAGGTGAGGGATCTGAGTTCATTACGTAACTTTCTTCGTTACAAAGAAATTTATTTAATCTGGTATTTTAGCTGGATCCGATTGCCAGTATGTTGGTTTGCATGTGGATAGCGTTTCGCAGTTGCTGCCAACAATACTTGCATTCAACAGGTCTTGTCATTTAGTTATTGTTAGTTTCGATCCCCAGTAAGTGTTCTTAGCGTTAAACTCACCTCCTGAATTTTGCACTTATGCCTTGGCTAAGTTACTGGGATATATAGTGTGGTAAACTTTGTACCTTCTAAATTTAATAAAGGAATCTTTGGTAAAGTGAGTTTCTGATTAAAGACAGATTTTTTTGTTTAGGGATTGCTGCCTTACTGCTCAAGCCGAAGTAACCGCTAATCTAACAGGTTGCGTTTTTTTTAAATCTTTTGAAGAGTTTGGACAGCTTCAGTATTTTTATTATTAATTATATTGTTTGCGTAGTTAGTTCTATGTTTTGTGTTTTTGCCTTTCCAAATTTTGTTTATTTTCTGCAATTCTACAGGTACCTTACACTCTCTATAATTAGCTGGGTGATCTTCCCCGCAGTGTACGTATTTTGGTGGTGTTTCTTTCGGTTTACTGCAATCTTTTGTAGGGTGCTTCCCAAGACATTTAACGAAACTAGATTCTTTGCTGCAATAGGCTTGGGTGTGCTCATAAGATTGACACTTTTAAAATTGTGGTATGAGTTTTGTCCTTCTCATTTGTTGTATGTTAATTTTACAGCCTAATGTATTTTTTATTTATTGTAGTATATTCTTTTAATATTTTCTTCAGAATTGAACGTTAACATAAATATGTTCAGCGGTTCGTGATTTGAGTTTAATACAGCATCATTGATTACTTTCAAACCTTTTCCACTAAGGTCTTCACTGGCTTACATGTATATGATGTAAAATGTTGACCATTACTCGAATAGGCCTAGCTTGTTTATTCTCATATGTATGCAAAACAAACTTGTAATCAATTCATACCACTTAAAAGTTTTTCTTTTACTTTGCAACACAAAATTTAAATTACATGCTCGGACTAAGAGCTTATTTAAAATTGGACCAATTTTGTGATGCATAACTTACGCTGCCTTTTATTTTCTTCAAAATTCATTTAGAATTTAGCCAAATTATATAATTTAGAATAAAATTGTATTAAAAGCTTTTTGATTGTTTTCAGAGCTTTCATAAA
The DNA here is from genome assembly GCA_951394425.1 of Tipula unca. Taxonomy (NCBI): domain Eukaryota; kingdom Metazoa; phylum Arthropoda; class Insecta; order Diptera; family Tipulidae; genus Tipula; species Tipula unca. The sequence goes on along the minus strand of OX596381.1, from coordinate 14,171,998 downwards.
TATATAATAGAACAAAACATTCGTTTCTTCTCATTCTTAAAACCAAAAAGCATATTACAAGTAATGTACTTTTCAATATAAAACTTTCTTATGTGTCCAACAAAATAAAAAATTTAAATAGGTACCAACGTTTCAAAAGATCATAAGCTGATACGACTAAAAGTAGACAAATTGAGCTTTGTCATATGAAAACACTTATTTAAATTTTCTAACTTAATTTGAAGATTAATTTAAGCTTCTAAAAAACTAATGATTTTCATCAAAAATGTTATCAATTTTTTTTTGGAAAGCTTTATTACAAAATTAATCAGCTTTTCGAAATTCAAAATCTCCATAAAAGCTTATCATAATATTAATATTGAATAACAGTCCTGTCAAAAGTTCATAAAATTTGCTATAAAACAATAACTGCTGAAAAATGAATATAAATTCAAAAACTTTATCTTAAGATGTGGCTTTTAATTTATGCGGCTTTTTTAAACTTTTCAACTAAATTAAAACTTTAAACTGGGCCTCTCAAAAACTTGAGGAATATGACCTCGGGACAAAATTTGCTCATTTAACACAATTTGAAGCTTTAAAGTTAAAGTTACATTTCGGAGCTTTACTCTTATTATTTTTGACCCTGAAATTTAATAATGCTATTTTTGTATTCAGTATGCCAGTGGTTTTGTTTCCTGAACCAAATCTTTGCATATTACTGAAAGCTCGTCCTGATAAATTTTTGCAAAAACCATGTCGTCCTCAGGCATTTCACCTTTCAAAATATTCAATATTAATAATAAAGTGTTGAAAAGCTTACTCTGAATTTTGCCAAACTTTTTCCTATCACAAAACGCATACTAAAAGTGATGCGCTTTTCAACTTAAAGTTTTAAAATATTGACCCAAAAGCCATATAAGCTACTTTTAATAGTATACTACATGCTCAATTTGGGCGCTTTAAATTGAACATTTTAATAAATTAGGACAAACAATTTATATTAAATATTCACAAAATGTGTTAACTGATCAGCATAGTGAGCGATCAAAGTGTTTCTCATAGATTTAGACGGAATGTAACATTAAAAAATCATTAGGTAAGCTCAATCGGGATCTTGCTGAACTTTATAAAGTGTTACGATTAACGAATTAGGTATGAGTTAAAGTTGACAAAAAACTTTCCCAGTTTGATTTCGCAGCGCGATTTAAATTTTCCAATTAAATTAGGAATTTAATTTAAGCTTTAACGTAAGCCATAGTGGCCATTCAAGATATTAAATAAAATTAGCGCGTAAAGTAAATTTTTCGGAAAATGATTTACCATGAAACCCGACATAAAACCGCTAATAAAATTCGAATTAGATTCAGTCATAAGCGAGGTATGCAACGAAACGTATCGTAATCAGTTCAGTATGTGGATTACGGTGGGACAAACATGAACCGAATGTTGCTGTACGAGAGTCTAGTATCTCGGATTGGATCGCAAGTATCAGTTGAGGAGCAGATTGTGAAGATGTTGGCGACAAAGTAATTGGCAAAATGTATGTATGTGAGATGAAAAATTTGATCGATTATCAAATGTTCAAATGAAATAAAGAATAAACCAAACGGCCAATGGTATAGATGAAGTTAATAGAGGGTTAAACGAGAGACGGTACTACTCATTTAAACCACATTAAATTCACAACAGTTTTTGGCACATATTCAACAAGTTGTTTTGTTCAATTATATTTTTTCGGTTCAATTCACAAAAAGTCTTGACGATCCGGATATTTTACGTAAATAGAGCGGAGACTTCGTTCATGTTGGGGACATGGCAAAGGTTTGTGATCGTTAAAGATATAGCAAATACCCAATACCTTCGACAAAGCATCTGATATCGCAATGAATTTAATTATATTTGATTTCCAATAGCCTTTGTTTACTGCTTCTGTCTTCTACGCTTCATTAGGTGAACTGAATCAGAATGGGTTTTACCAATATACGTTTCTGTATAGAATATAACCCTATAGTCGATCGGTGTTATAACGAAATGTATTATTCCAGCCTGATAAACGAAATGTTTCACAAAAGCATCACCGATCAATTAATGTGTAATGAAGTGATAGCATATCAATTCGATATTGCCCATCCTCAGGCCACTTGCTCAAATTTGCAATTGGAGTGTTTGCAACCGGACGTGACTTATGTATATGTGAAATTTTAAATAAAGTTGAGTATGGCCTGATTGAAATCGGACCACTCGAAACTATTCGCTGAGAAATGAATTCCGCCGAATCTCCAGACCAGCTATATCCGCGTATATTTTTTTGTATAAAGTTCTACAAACCCTCGGCAATTCCAATACTAAAAAGACTGATATAACAAGCATTTAAAATCTTGACATAGGCCAAGCCCAAATGAAATTTATTTAAGAATACAATAAAGGTTAAAGTTTTATTTGACTGCAAACGTTACATAACATTTCTCGTTTGGCTCATTACTAATGGTTTTTGAACGAGATTTTGCTCCTCGATCAATTCATAAATTACTTGGCTTGAGATCCCTGTTGGAATTGCTTATTATGGGACTGTCATGGCACGCTTGTCAGTTCAAGCTAGATCTTAACAACCGAACTCTGCGCGTAACCGCCATTGTTACGTAAATAGTGTGAATTGTAATTACAGCTCGATACCCGTCAAGGTGAGACTGGGGGCAAATGATATCGGTTATTCGAGTGAATCCAAGTCATCTGATTACGATATCGAAAATTATTAATTTAAATTAATAACTTTCGATATCGTAATCAGTTGATTTTGATTCACTCGAATAACCGATATCATTTGCCCCCAGTCTCACCTTGACGGGTTTCGAGCTGTAATTAAAATTATCACCAATGTTATATTCATATAGATGTTACATGAACATTTATGTTGCAATAGCGATTGCGTGAGTATGGTTATTAGGACATATCTGGAACTCACAAGCGTACCATGACAGTCCCAGTAAACAATTCCAACATGTACATCAAATTCTTCAACTGCAATCGCTTGAGTATCTCCGGGAGAAATTTTACATGCTGGTTTCCCAAGTAAATAAATGTCTGGAGTATACCATCGGCATTCTGTAAATCCGAAATTACAAATACTTTATCAAATCTAAAGGTAATTTTTGTACTTAATCTTACCCTGCACACGTTTGGATGCCGTTGATTCAACCGAACTGCACACTCTTAAAATCACGCACAAGTGCAATACAATAATTATTATAATTATTTTCTTAAATCTGTTCTAATGTAACGTTAAACTCTAACTGCGATACAGCAAAACGAATGATCACACTCGTTTTAATCATGCGGGTCAGAAAGTCAATTTTTTTTTCAAATGCTTTTTAATCGCTATTTGTATACTTTTGGTTTTTTGACATGATTTCAAAAGTAATGTTCATACATTGAAATTGTATCATGAGTGTACAGGGTAATTACAAAAACATTTGGAAATTTTGCAATTAGGTTAGGGTGGTTGACCCAAAGACTAGCATAGACACCAACTGTTACAAATCCATCAAACCGGAAAATATTCGCCCAATTTGTTTACCTGATAGTGATTTATTGTTGAGCATCGTGGACCAAGCCAATTATCAATTTGATCTGATCTTCAAATCTGATATAATAAACGTATTTTCCAGCCGGATAAACGAAACATTAAAAAATGGCATTACCTAATTAATGTGCAACGAAGTAAAAGCGTATCAAGTCGTTTGCTCACATTTAGTTGTGTCGTGTTACTGAAATTTTGAATAAAGTTGATGGCCTGATCGGGCCACCCAAGACTATTCGATTGCTTCTGAATATTGAGAAAATTTATAAAACTTTGAGAGACATCCCGATAAAAGTGGTCGCTCAACCAAGATTCAATTTTTACGAGGAAACCAAATCAAATCTTAGCATAGGCCAAGTTCAAGTAAAATGTATTTAAAAAACTTTAAAGGTTAAAATTTTATATAATTTCAGATAAGCGAACACACATCAAAAATGTGATCTATGCATGCTTGGAATTTCCAACACGCATAATCAAATATAAAAACACTCAAACGATAAGCGTAGAGTCAAATACATAAACATATTCTCAAATTTTATATTAGAAACCTTCACCATCTGCTCAAATGACGCTCTCAATCCAATCCATAAAATCAAAAACTCTTGTGGCAACTTCTGATAATTGACTAGTGTATGGTAAACCAAACGTAGCCATACCCAACTGGATGTGTGAGCAAGCGAGGTCAGTAAAACATAACGTGAACTGACGAGCGTTCCATAACATTTGCATCAACTTGTCTACGAAATCCAATAATCGCGATATGAGGAAAATCTAGAATTTGAATCGCTTGAGTATACCAAGTTGGTGTACCAAGTCAATAAATTTCCGGACTGTACCATCGGCATTCTGTAAACCGTAATACTAAATCTTACTCTGCACACGTATAGATACGACCGTTGAATCAACCGAACTGGACACTTTTAAAATCACGGACAGGTAGAATACAATAATTATTTTAAGATCGGCTCGAAACATGATTTTCTTAGATATGTTCTAATGTAACGTTAAACTTTCCTACGATACAGCAAAACGAACAATCCCATTCGTTTTAATCATGCATTTTTGTCAAACGCTTTTTAATCGCGATTCAAATACTTTTGGTTTTTTGGCATAATTTCAAAAGTATTGTTCATTCATTGAAATTGTATAATGAATGTTTGATTACAAAAACATTTGGTAATTTTGCAATTATGTTAGGTTAAGGTGGTTGACCCGAAAGAAAGCTGTTCCAAATTCATCGAACCATCCTGGGCTTTCCACCAAACGTTGAATATGGCTTGACGACGATCTCACTAAGATTGGTTAGATCATCCAGATGGTAAGGCTCCGAGAAAATTCATTCCGGTTCGAAGCGAGGGCTGCTTCTTCTTTCTCCTCTCAACGAAAGTAAAATCATATGAGGAGAAGTCCACCATATTTAGTTATGAAGCAGTGTTTCTTTCCCACAACCATGCTAATATCATGCCGCTGAACCAATATCAGCTGGCCAATACTGAACTGGTTAATTTTGGGTTTCATGGCTACCTCCTGAAGCAGCAGTGGTGAAATGAAAAAGAATGCTTGAACCGCTTTCTCTCAGCGTACAGGGAATTTTCCCAAGACTGCAATAGCAACATCATCCGTATATGCAGCCATCTTGAAGCCTTGTTTTATAGGTTTAGTAACAAGTCATTAATGACCAAATTAGTGGAGAGTTATTTTCGCCAGTACGTTACCGGACAGGACGCAAATTAATAATTGAACATGAATAGAATGATAAATTTAAAAATACGAGCTTGAACGGCCCCGCCCGGAATATGAACTAGAGACCTCCTCGTGACTCTTGTTCCTGCATATTTAACTTAATTTGCTTTTTTAATACCATTCGAATCTTTAAAGTTAAAGTTTCAATTTGGAACTTTTCTGTTGTTATTTTTGGCCCTGAAATTTAACAATTATTACAATATATTATTGGATTAAGAATGTCAGTGGTCTTAATTCCCCAAAGAAATTTTCGCAAATAATTAAAAGTTTATCCAGATTAATTTTTGCAAAAACCAGATCCTCCTCAGTCTTTTCACCTTTCAAAATATTCAATATTAGAGGTTTAGACACCCAGCCAAAAGGTTCAAAAGCGTACTCTGAATTTTGCACAACTTTTTACATATCACTTTTAAGCTTATTTTTACTTTACAGAGCTTATTTAAAATTAGACCAAGCTTGTGATGACTCATGCAACTTTTAATTTTCCCCAAAATTATTTTAAAATCTAGTTAAAATTCAAGAAGCGCTAAACTTATATAATTTAGAAAACAACACTTTTTATTAAAAGCTCTTCGATATTTTAATAAGAGCTTTTTTATAGAAAGAATAAATATAATAAAAGGAGTGTGCTTTTCAACGTAAAAACTTAAAAATATGAACCCACAAGCTGTATATGCTATTCCGATTACTACTACATGGTTATTTTGAGCGCTTACATATGAAAGCTTTAATTAAAATAGTACAAAAAATCTATACTAAATACTGACAAAAGGCATAAAGCTGGTCAGAATTGTGAAGCACCAAGTTGTTTTTATAACCTTAGGAGAAATGTTACATAAAAAGAACATAAAGTTTCCTATAAAACTTATTAATTCGAAAGATGCCTTTCAAATAAATTTTAAATTAGTCCAACAAAATCAAATATTTACAAAAGCACAAAAATACGTTCTTGCCATTTTTTGTTAACAACTAACACAAAATGTATACTGGGTTTTAGTACCCGAAAGTTCAATCGGAATCTAATCCAAATTAATTGGAAGCTTAATGTAAGCTTCTAAGGACTAAAGGCTTTCATAGCGAAACTACCAATTTTTTATTTGAAAGCTTATTATAAAATCAATCAGTTGTTCGAAATTCAAAGTAATGAATGTAAACTCATAATTTATTTACTGTTAAATAAAAGTTTTGTCAAAAGTTCATAAAATTTTCTATAAAAAAGCATCTTTTTTTTTTTTTGATTAACGTTAAATAAATTTAAAAATAGTTTGAATAAAATCCAAATTGATCTTTTTATTTTGAATGTTTAAAATTTGTGTTCATAGTTTATCATTAATTAAATTAATTTTGATTGGGATCTTATAGTTTCGAGAATACAAATTTAACAAATTTAAATATATTTGGGAATTTAAAAATTTTAAGAATTTGACAATAAAAATTACGGAATTTGAATAAATTCCTAAAAATATTTTAAATTCCTGAAATATTTCAAACTTGTAAATTTTAGAATATTTTAAAATTTGAAATTAATCCAAACTGTGTTAATTAAAATTTAAATTCAAAGTTCCTACAAATACGTTCAAATTTATTATTTAATCTGAATTAATAATTCTAATTGAATTTTCAAATTCTAAATTTCGTCCAAATTAAATCATTGACAAATTTTTGGAAGGTTTAAAACACGCGGAAACACCTCTTTTATTTAAATTATGGGTACTCTAGCTAATTAAAATTGAAATTTCGAAGTCAGAAATAAAAATGTACGAAATTCGGCTTTTCGATAGGTTCAAAATTTGAATTGTAACTTTGAATTCTGAATTTCTAAAATATTAAGTTCGTACTAAGTTATCCAATTCCAATATTCTTATATAACAGTTTCAATTTTAGATATTTTTAAAATTTAGCAAATCTGAATTTATTCTTCAATTGAATTAATACATTTTGAAAATATTAAAAAGGTATAAAACACTTAAAATTTTTAAAATGCAGTAACGAAAAATAACACTATTCGAGTCAAAATATGTTTTTAAAATTTTAAAAAGTCAAAAATTTAATTTGTCCGTAATTCAGAAATATTAGTTTTTACTAGAATTATGAATCTTTTGAAAATATTATAACTCAAATTTTAAACACGAAACATTTCTCGAAAATTATGAAAATTTTTAGTTTTTAAACCGTTCAAATCTGAATTCGAAATTTTAGTCCTAATTATCGAAGAATGAAATTTTTTTTATTAAACCTTAAATTTCGATGTAGTTTAGCGAAATTTAAATTCCAATTGCTAGATTTTAATTACAATATCATAAAAATTTTAAATATTTAGAAATTTTAATTTTTAAAAGTGCCAAAATTTATAAAAAAAATTTCATCGTTCGATGTACAATTTTATTTTCATATTTAGCGTTGTAAAGTTGCATTTAATAATATTTTTTGGACGAAATTTGACATTTCAGTAGTTTAAAAATTCCAATTAAAATGACAAACACTGATTTTAACTAAATTTCTGAATTTTATAAATTTTAATTATAAAATACGACTTTTCCGTTATACAACTCCTCATCAAATTTGATTAATATACTGAAATGTCAAACTAAAAGCGACTGGTCATATAAAAATCGAAGTCGATTTTAGGAATCCAAGTTTAGTTCGATGTAACTGATCAAATACTGAATTTTTTAAAACATTTTTTTTGTATTCACCGCAGTTTGAAAATTTAAAATGCCAAATTTTTAAAATTGAATTTCGATGATTCATTAAAATTTGTTTAATTTTTAAATGATAAAATTTAGCGAATATGAAACTTTTGAAATATTTTGGATGGAATGGAGGATTGAATTTTGATAATTTTGATAAAACAAATATTCAGTCTTACTCTTAACACAGTGATCATTCTATCGATTCGATTTCTAATAGAAAAACACATCGTGTTAAAGTTCAAATATAATGATAATGTTTTGATCAGCTTATAGGGCACGAAGAGGTCAGTTAAAGAATTGTTTTTGGCTCAAAATCAGGGACTCATTTTATAACGAATGAACGTTGCTTGGTTGGAACGTCTTCAAGTATTTTAATTTTATAAAACCTACTCTTTTGCGCTCGAAAATGCCTAGTGTGGAACAGATGTGTATCACAGATATGAGATAATACTCTCTTTAAAATTATTTTTCATCTCTGGGCAGAGAGAATCTTGTTAATTAAGGCCCATTGGAATAGCTCGTTCTGCTTTATAGGTTCCCTAGACCGATTCTAGGATTTTGTGGATATTGCCATTTTCCCCATTTAATTTTATATTGAAAATATTTTTCAATTTTTTTTTACTATTGCAAGTTAGCGAAAATAGTGCGGAAGGCTTTTTCTGTTTATTTTGACCCCTTGCACAGTTTCTATTTTTTATTTTTACAAATAATTGCTGCGTTTTCTTTGTGTAGTCCTCCTTATGATAGGCCGTCCAATATATCCGTTTTAATGGCGGCCTCTTTCTTTCAGGGTATTTTACCCCCACCTTCCTCAAAGTGTTATGAGAATCATTTAAAGCTCCCATCCTACATAAATTTATGCTGATTAATTATTCAACTATATCAAACAGTTTGCCAAAAAAAAAAAAAAAACAAGCACAAATGTTGCGTGACCCCAGTCGTGATATCTTTTCATTTAAAATAATAATATATTAATCATCACATAATTGGTGTTAATTAAGTTCACCCCATCGCAAAAAAAAACAAACCACATGATATTACACCACTTCATCAAAAAAAAAAAAAATATATATACCACCCGCCAATTTTCATATTTATGACTCTTGAGAACAAAACTCATTTCAACAATTTATTATTTTTAACGATAATTAACTCAAATTAAAGGATTCAACAATAATAAAATATAAAATTATCTCACATAATATAAAATGAAGAAATATTTTTTTTTATGTTTTTTATGGCATAAATTTAGCATAATAATCGTATACAATAAAAAAGTAAAATTCATTCCACTATCTGCATTTAATCTGTGTACATAAAATAAATTCATAACCATAAAACAAGTGATTTGAGAGGGCACAAAGTGTGTGTGTATGTCAATATTTTTACGCGAGACTTCTTGTACCTAATCTACATATATACGTATACATACATATATAAAGGGGTGAAAAGTTACAATTTACAACAACATACTATGCTACCCTCTATATAAATGTTATAGCAGATAATGACTAAGATGATATCATATATATACGCATCTAAAGTATTGATCCAATGCGATATGATGATGATATTCAATTGAAGACGTTTGTTTTCTTTACCAGCACTCGCGGCAAGGGTATAAGAAGAGGTGCACGCTCCTTTTACACGATGTTCTTACTCATCATCATTATTATCATCATCGCGCATATCATCATTGATTGATTGATTATAATGTTTAGCTTTTCAATGTTATATACATACATACATATAATTTATGTTTAGTCATCATGTTGTATTGAAGAATTCTTAAAGAGGGTACATGACTAGCCTGTTAGTTCTATATATTATGTACATAGATGTATGCGTGTTGGTATGATTAGTTCAATTATATCTATCTAACTATTATATGCGAGTATGTACGAGTATGTCTATACAAAAGCGAATTTCTGAATTAAAACATCTGATCGTAACATCATCTTTATAATATAAAAGCGGTTGTAAGATTCTTATAAGGTTATTAATTTTTATGATTCGTCATAATTTAATTGAAGAATATTTTTTTTTCTGCACAAGGTGTGTTGTTATTTGTTAAGAAATTAGCGCATCGAATTTATTCAATAATGTTCTCAAGTCAGAATATAACAATATATTGTGTATAAAACTTTAATATTTTGTTTTGAAAATATTTCAAAAATTGGTTAAGTGTTGTTTGATGACTCATAATTAAGCTACTTTGCGACAAACTTTCGACAGCAGAAAATGGAGGCATCTTAATAATCTGATATGGGCCGACCCGAATTATAATCAAACTAAATAAAATGGACATCTTATTGGGCGCAGATTAGTATTCAAATATCTTGATTAACCAGGTTGTTAGAAGACACCAAGGAGAACCAATCGCCCAACAGACATATTTGGAAACTCTTCCAACAAAACACCATCCAGAATCGAGTGAATGGTTGTGTGAAGAACATTATCATAAGAATTACGATGTTTATCAGTACCGTTTACGACGTTTATCAGTACGTTTATAGACGGATATATTAAACAGGGACATTTGATTGAGAGTAAGGAGCTTGATGGCAAACGATATTATATGCCTCATCATGCAATGATCAAAACGCAACCAGTGCCACAACAAAATTAAGAGTTGTGTTTGATGCATCAGCTAAAACGAGCAACGATGTCAGCCTGAATCAAATTCAACTCGTGGGGCCCAAACTACAAGAGGACCTTATGTTAATTCTACTCAGATGGAGAAAATATAAAGTGGCATATATCAACAGTACCAGAAAATACTATGGAGAACATCCCCCGACGTAATAATAAAATCATATCAACTATAACAACCGTAACGTTTGGGATGGCATCTGCTGCATATCTGGCTCTCAAAACATTGCAGCAGCTTGCAGCCGATGAGGAGAAAAACTTCCCAATTGGTTTCTATGTTTTTTCGACTGTATTTTTACTGGAGGTTTCAACCTGAGTAAATGGGCCTCTAATCATTCCCAACTAGAGAAGGTGGCGATCCAGGCTCAAGATCTTTTGAACCTGTCATATTTAATGATAAATCCATAACAATATTAAGATTAATTAGGAATCCAGCCAGTGATAATACATTTGAATTCAAGATGCACCTCAACAACAAAAATGTTAAAATGACAAACGAAAAATTTTGTCTGAGTACATCTAAACTATTCGATCCACTAGGATGGCTATGTCCAACCTTGTTATAAGCCAAAATCTTAATGCAAATCCTATGGATCTCTGGCGTTACCTGGGATCAGAAACTGCCAGAAGATATCGAAAACAAATGTCAACAATATTATGTGTCTCTCCCGAAACTAGAGGAGATGAAAATTCCAAGGTGGGTCAAATTCGATTCATCTTCACCAGGGGAATCGCACGGTTTATGTGATGCTTCAGAAGTAGAATACGCAGCAGTGGTATACTTCTATAACAGAATATCAAACAAGGTAACATTATTAACGTCAGAAACCCGAGTAGCACCAATAGCAACCAACTTAACATTACCAAAGCTAGAATTATGCGGAGCAAGTTTACTTGCCAACTAAATGAACAGGGTGCAACATTATTCTTCACCCATCCTAACACAGATTCAATTATAGTGTCAGGATGGGTGAAGAATAAGCCCCATAAATGTAAAACGTTTGTTGCAAATCGAATCTCGGAAATCCAAAAATTCACATCTCCATCTCAGTGGTTTTATGTCAAATCAGCCGACAACCCCGCGGTTTGTGCATCCAGGTGAATCGAAGCCACTCTATTAATCACGTACAAATTGTGGTGGAACGGTTCTCTGATTGTCTTTGAGAAAAGACATATAATATACCGCATATAAACGATTAACATCACGTAGAGGATTTTGCAGCGATCTATATAGCGACAATGGCACAAACTTTGTCTGTGCAGTCAATAATCAGCTCAAATACTACAAGGATCAACAAAAGAAATTTGGAATTTATTGGCAAACAACGGAACTACCTGGCATTTCATTCCTACTGCCTCCCCCAATCCAGGGAACTTTGGAAAGCTGCAGTTAAATCGGTCACAAAACACTTGATAAAAGTAATTGGAATGGCAACACTTATATTTGAAGAACTATTCACAGTTACCTCACAGGTAGGAACTTCCTTAAATTCAAGGCCTCTGACCTCAAATAACATCAGATCCATCAGATGTTATGTTTTTGACCCCTGGGCATTTCCTGATTGGAATTAATCAAAAATCAAAACTCCATCATATAGATTCAACCACAAACATTTTTAGACACGAAAGGGAATTAAATAACATCCATTCTTAATTCTTATCAAGGCCATATTCATCCTGCCTTACTATCCTGCCACTAGTAAGATTTAACAATAAACTATAACAAAGGACGTTTCTTCAGCCAATTTCGCTTGTTGATCTACTGCATAAAATGAAAGAGTTTTTCGTTGGAAGATACAACAATTCGACAATTTGTACAATTAGCTCCCAGTCTAAAACACATTAACCCTTAATTTTAATACAATAGCTTAGCAGATACCAATATAAATATATTAAGAATCGTGAAGTTTCTCCAAAAAACATACTAATTTAGTTTTTGTTTGAACGATTTAGCAAAAAGTTCTCGCGAGCATACATTTTACGATAAAAGACTTTGTACAAAATCAGCTTCTAGAATTGAATGGCCAATCAATATCTTATCACCTAACTTTAACAGTGTCTCACACTTACATTTTTTTAAGATATGAAACTTTCAGTATACATTAGGAGAAATTCATAATTTAATTAAGAGACCCGACACTTGGTCAATAAATGTTCAGAATCTGTTTGAAAATTTCACGTGCACCTGTTACACCAAATAATAATTGATTATTCCTGTAAACACCATATCATGTGTAATGAATGCTTTCTGGCTATAATTGTAACTTATAAAATGTATTATTCAAATGTTAGGATTGAATGGTTTTCACACATAACAGCTTAGTTTAACTTATGCATGGCAACTCACCCTTATCTCCTTTTAATACTTCAATAATCTCCTTGTGGAACCCATTATACTCAAAACATTTTGTCAAGAAACTGTTTAAAAATTATGATAATTTTTGTAATATCCAATAATTAATCTAATATGTGGAACATGTTTTGCCTTCGAATTAACCCTTCATGAGGAATAAAGTCAGATTATCTAGACGTATGTTATATAGCAATAAACCGAGTTACTTTATCGAAGAGTTATTTGATGTCCTTTTTATAATTATAGTCGAAGTGTAGACGCCGTGGAACTTATCGAAAACTTGTCCATAAAAACATACAAATCTAAATATTCGGATTTTAAAATTTGCCTAAGGCGATGATTCACTATTCTAAAAAAATTGATATTTTAGGTATTATCAGGGTTATTAAATCAAAATCAGGGTTATTAAAACGTTTAGTGAAGAAACTGATTATAAATAAAATTTTAAATAATTAGTGGAAAGTGTTTAGTCTTTGGATTAGTCAACCCGGTTGAATTTGTCGCCTTTCATAATTATAACCGAAGAATAAAAGTTGTGGGGTTTATCGAAAAATGGTCAAACCAAATAACGATCTGAATAATCAAAGTTTTACACGTGCCAATTTGTGGAACATATTTAGTCTTCGGGCGGAATTAAGCTAAGTATGAGACGAGTTTCTAGTTTGCAGAGTTGATTGATGTACTTTTATTGTTAATTATAGTCGAAGCGTAAAAGTTGTAGAAATGTTGGTATACAAAAATTCGCAAACTAGCCGAATCAAGTTAACAATAGCGCAAAGTTTGACGGTGGTATAGTCTTGATATTGTGGAACCCATTCTAACTAAAGCACCTTGTGATAAAACATTTAAAAATATGCCAATATTTAATTATCGACTATAGTTAAAACGATTTGGAGTTACATATGGAACGTGTTCAGTTTTCGGGTTAATACGCCACGTTAAATAGTAGAATTATTTGATAGCCATTGATTATTATAACAAAAGAATAAAAATTGTGGGACTTATCGAGAAACGATCAAAAAATTCAACGATCTAAATATTTGAAGTCTCAGACGAAATATATAGTTTGAAAAATATATCTGATGGCCTTTAATAATTATGATCCAAATATAAATATGCGTTGGGACTTATCTTGAATGCAAATGCTATTTCATAAAAATCGTGAGATTTTGTACAAAACAATGTATCCGCATTGCACATACCGTTATCAAATTTAAATAATACACAAAGCAATTAAAAATATTAACCAACCCGATTCGCGCTTCAAATCTAAATTGCCCATAAAAAGTAAACACACGCGATTTTCCGCAACCATCGCGCGTCTTATCTAAATATTTATTAAGAAATTTTATTAAATTGTTTGATTATTTAAATTTTTACATAAAATTACACCAATAATCACTTGTTATGATTATGATTTTATGCTAAAGTATATAAAACTCGAAAAGAACATATTGCGGTGCCGGTGGTATATGTATTTATGTATGTACAGAAGAAAAATAATTTTCTTATACCTTCTTGTGTTGCCGTAGTTTTTTTTTTTTTTTAATATTAACAAACAAACAAACAAAACAGAATTTTTTGTTCACTCAGTTCCGCGTAGAACGATATTACGTTACGTACGTATATACACAGGAGTTGATTGCGGCGGTGGAGGATACATAAAATCATAATGATAATAATAAGTATAAATGTATGTATGTATGTATGTACGATAAGAATAAGAATTCTATTTATTTGTATTAATAGTGGAATTTTAATTAAACGAATAATAATCATAGTAATTCATAAATAATAACATAATAATGATAGTAATCATAACGATATACATAAAATTTGTTATGCACACGAAAGTGGATTATCATAAATCGTTTTTTTTTATTTATGTATACTCATAGTTTTTATGTAATTAGTTTATTAAAATATAAATTATATTATTAAATATTGTTGTTGTTAGTTTAGTCTTAGTACATTATATGTAGTTTATAGTGAAAATTACATTTTATCATAAACAGGATTAAAATTAATTTAACAAGTTGTTTTTGTTTTTTTTCTTTTGCAGGTAAGAGCGAGCGGATGGATCAGTTGGAAACAAGTGTTTGTCTGCCATGTGCAAATACAAATTTAGATATTATGGTAAAAATAGTTTACAGTAAAAATATATTTACATATAATCCCTTTTGTTAATCTTATTGTTTATTTAGGAGGATCCGGATTTCTACGTACATGATTTTAAATTTTGGAAATTGCTCTTCAAAAAAAGATTTTTAAGATTTTTTCTTATTATCTCAATTTTGCAAGTTCAAAATACCCCCAGTTGTACTTCCAAATTTAAAAAATCTCTCCAGTCACTAATAGCTTAAGAGCTTTTAAAAATTGTAAAGCTTATTGTGAGGCTAGTTCACTGTCAAGGACATAATTTTATACGGAAAGGCTTAGAGAGCTATTTGTAAAAGTATTATCTAAAGCATTTTATTACCTGAGCTTTTCGTAACATTTGGTCGATTTTGTGATTTCTGTTTAATTAAATCTCAACGATATTTATTATTTAAGTTAAATAGTAAAATATACATTTTGCAACGTAGTGATGCGTCAAATCTTATCATTAAAGCTTTTAATTTGCTATACTTTACCAAATTGGTTACTGTGGTTACCAAACCTTCGATAAAAGGTAGTCTAAAAGCTCAAAAATCGCCTAGTTTAAAAAATTGTCATAAATATCACATTTTCAAAGCTCAGCATTGAATATAACAGTAAAATGGTACATTTAATGGACTTGAGCTTTCATAAAAAAAGTTTAGAATTGTAAGTACTATTTTTAAATTAGAATCTCTAAAAATAATAGTTCGTGATGTCCGAAAACTCAAAACAAAAATTTTAAGTTAAAAAGCTCATAAAAATTTGATACAAATTTCGTTTTCTAAAAATAATTAAATTCTCTGTGAAGCTTAAAATATTATTTAAAAACAATTTAGATTGGTTCTAAAATGTTCGATTAAAAAATTGAAAAATTTGAATCATTTTATAATAATAAATAAACAATGAAAATGTTAAAATTCTTATAAGTTCTTATATCTTAGAAAAGATCCAGTTTATGTTTTATTTAAAAACGTTTATGATATCAATTTCTATATTCGGCTATGCTCACTTTAATATTGGAGCTTCAAATTAGCTTATAATAGTGATTAGCATTAAACTAGTAACATTTATTCCAATATATACAATTTTTGATGATGAGCTTTTAGTCAAAACCTATGGAAAATTTTTAAACATTTTGATATTTAAAAAAGCAGTTCTAGTCGTTCGAAAATAAAATGTAAGTAAATTGTTATTTTGTTATTTACATTACACAATTTTCAATCACGATATATTCATAAGCTTTGAAGAATAAGCTTCGCTAAATTATATAATTAAATTATATAATGTTTCTAAGTGGAGCGCCCACTTTTAAAATATTTGTGAAATTTGCGTCAATGAAATCATATTGACAAGGGGTTTAATGTTTAACTTAAAAAAAAACTTATTTTATGAGCTTGAACTTCTGATCATGTGAAAATACTAATCAGTAATCGTGGGAACTGATAAACTAAGTTCTATGTGATTTAGCCCTTTCCTATTGGATACAAATAAATTAAAATAAAACATCAGGTTAAGTGTGACTCATTTGACTGCCTGATCCAAATTCCAACATTTAAGATTTAATAAAAAATAAAGGCTTTTATTGCTTTGGAACAATTGAGAAACAATACCAAGAATTTTAAAAATTAAATATATAAAAGCTCTCTCATTTTAACGTTTAAATATCCCGCTAATAAGCTTTGTGGTAAGTTCAATTGTAAAAGCTCTGTCTAAAGTAAAAAAGTCTAAAATTGAGAAGATTACGGGTATAATTTAAATAACCAAACATAAATAGAATTTTCCATTTGAGAATGTGATATTAAAACGTCGACGATTTATTTAGAGCTTTTATAATTGAACATACCACAAAATCAGTGGAAGATTTAAACTTAACGCTGCTAAAATTAAATCATAGACTAACTACAAAAGTTTAATAACAGATTTTCTAGTTATTTTAAACGAATAAGTGAGAAAACTTTTATTTATTTTAATTTTTAAAATTGTTGAAAAAAGTAAAAGCTGTTTCACGATTTTAGTTTGCGTGAAAATTGAAAAGCTTAAATGGATCAAATACCGCATTAAACTTTATCAGTAGCAATGTAAAGTTTATATTTCCTGCTACTTAAAAATTTGATTAATTCCAAGATTTTATTGTAAAAGCTCCAAATAAATCGTAAAACCAAAATTAGATCTATCTCTAGTTATTATTTAAATTTTGTTACTTTTATACAGATATCCATGAACTTTTAGGATAGAAACTCTTAAAATACAAATATTAGGAAATCCCATAATATGATTTTAACTTTTTTTGAGCTTTTAAATGAAACATTCACAAAAATTTATTTAGTTGTATTGTAAAATTTAAATTACTACGTGAATGAGCTTTTGCTGAAAAATTGAGTGCAACTGTTATATGTGCTCGTCGGATGTGAAATTAAATTTAAAAGCTTCTTCGTTATTTTCTGTTATTAAATCATGTACCTAAAGCTTAAATGAAAGTAATTTTCAGTCACGAGCTTTTTGGGATAAACCTTTTTAGATTATTCAACCACTATTATGTTTTCTGAGGCAGAGAGCCCATATTAAAACGTTTTTCGGAAAATCACGTCCTAGGAAATATACTGTCTTAAAGCTCAATGTTAACTTTTAAAAGCCTAAGCTTTTAAGTTAAAATCCGCCACAAATAAAGTATTTAATCCTCATCTAACCCATTTTCAAACTTGAAAATGAAAATACAAATTAAATATCTTAAAAGCTTACATTAATTTTAAATATCGAAAAGCTTCAATTTTAAAAAGATTTCGTTTTTCTCACATATTAATTTAGATCAAAATGTTCCATTAAATTAAACATAAAAATAAAATTCGAATTGAAGCTAATTGAAATATGAAAGCTTTATTAACGTAGATTCTGTGCGAAAACCTAAAAATTCCAGAAGCTAATTATATTTTAATGTTAATGTGTAATACACTGATGATATACGTCAGATTCTAACGTCAATTACAAATTTATTCCATAATATTAAATTGAACGTTAAGGAGCTTTCAGCAAAAACATTAATTTGATGCTTAATACAATTTAAAAGCTCTTTCTTTTTATTTTGGATAATAACGAAAAGCATAAAATGTCTTAAACATATTATTAAACTTTTTATTCCTTGATTTAATAAATTTAAGAAGCGTAAAAATTAAATCAAGGAATAAAAATCTAATTGTAAAAGTTCTAAATAAATCGTCCATGAGAAAATTTTATATATGAAATTCTCATCAATATTTTATTATTCAAATAATACCCGTATGAACTGTAATGAAAAGTTCTGCAGAAACGAGCTTTAAAATTTAATTTCAAAATATATATTATTCAAAAGCTCAACGTTTAACTTAGTAGAATAATATTAAAATTTTATGAGTTTGATCTATCGTTAGGTACCTATACGGAAATTTAAAAAAATTGAAATTTTAAACAAAAAGCTCAGATAATGTCAAAATTTAAAAATAATGGTTTTGTATAGACAATAGCCGAAAAGCTTTGAATAGTGATTATATCCAAATATTATACCGCAGTTAAGCTTTTGATCATTAAAATGTAAAAGCTCTTATCGTTCGTATCTGTTTCCCGGACACTTAATAAAATAAGTAACAAGGCATGTCGTAAAGCTCAGTCTTTAATTTAATAGCACCTTATTTTATTTGTACTTTTAATTTCCAAGAAAGTCTAAGTTTAAAAAAAAAAAAACTCAGACAAATCCTCTTTTTTCGAAAGGTAAGAAAAAATACATGATGCAGATGAGTTCATAATTCCATATTTATTTATGTCTAAAAGCTCAATGTTACTCATAAATTATTTCAAATATATGTAACATACATATCTGAAATTCTCAGCACATGTTACATTTCACATCAAAATTAGAATTGGTGAATGGGTTAAGTAGAATGTTTGATTGGTAAATAAAATTGTTTAGTCCCACTCAAATTTTATTCAAGAACGAATTCTAAATATTCTATATGTTTCTCTGTACAGAAGACGCGCATTTCTTAAATAAGATATTATGCGCCTATATACACATACATACATATATACGTATTAATATTAATATTAATTTTATATACATCAATGCCAAGAATATGTTAAGGTAATATATGAAAATTTGATTAAAAATAGCTTTGATATATATGTACGTACACATATTGCGGTAATTGGGAAGACATATGCACAAATTTCGATGCAAACATAAAAAATGTCATGCCCACATTCGAAACGACAGTATATTGAACCTGAGTACTTATATATATATTAGAATAACGGTGTAGTCCGCTCATCTCTATAGCTCTTAAAAATAAACATATTCTAAATTGACAACAACAACAATTATTTTTGACAACAACAACAATTATTTTTATTATTATTGCTATAATATATGTACATGAATAGTAAATTACATACTGATTCTGAATCACATACATATAGGTAAATACGAGTACATCGTTAAGAAAGTTGCACGAAATCAAAACCAAAGAAAAGAGCAAAAACAATAATCTTAACAATCCTTATTTGAATAATGCGATAGTTCTCTTATATGCTGGAATGTATATACAAATGTTCGTTTCCAAATTACCATAATTCTAATTTTTGCTTGTGATGGTTTGTTTGGATATGCATGTACCTACCTTGGGTTAAATAGAAAACCAAATCAAAAATCATAATAAAAGTTGTGTACCGCGAAGAAAAGAACATTTTAAGAATTTCAATTGATTTTTTTTTTTTTGGTTTTGTTTTGTTCAATTATATTACGAGTACGAATCTAACTGTATTTTATGTTTATTATATATTTAAATATTTTTGTGTGTAATATTTTCCTTATAGTATTCTTAAAGATCTAGTTAAGATTTACAATTTATGTAATTTTTTTTAGTATGTATATAGGGAAAGTAGTAATATAATACGAGTAACAATAAAATAAATTGACATATTTTGAATATTTACAATTCTACAAACATAAAGAGATGAGGACGAAGAGAAAATGTTTGGTTCTTGAAGACGATGAAATAAAGTTTATTGCGATGTGCAGTGTGGGTTTTTATGTTATGTGTACGCGTAATGATTTAGTAGAAATCATTACAGAATTTCTATAGGTTAAATATATGTAGGTATACATGCTCCAAGTGATTTTTGTGAGTGGGTTAATTGAAAACTCGTACTCCTCATAAATTTTGGAATTTATTCTGAAAAAAATCTCAAAATTTGATAAAAATATTTAGCCAATGTAATCAAAATTCTTATAACCATCCCTCTTGATTTGGAGTGTGGTTTCAAATCGATTTCCAAGGATTCCTTATTCAATTACAACGCAAATGCCAAACATTCTGTCTTTGATATTCTTCACATTATTTCCTTCTGTGGATGGAATCGAGTTATTGACTAATTCAAAACATGTTGCCGTCCTACCAAGACCAGTTGAAGAACATTCATCCGAGGTGCTCTAAATTCTATTGACATTTATTTTGACGTGCCCAAAGTGTATTTTGTGCAGTTGAATTTAAAAACATGGCTTATAGCAGCTCCACCAAAAAAGAAAAAAATAATTTTCCTACTTCACCTCGCTAAAGAGAGCTTTCAGTAGACGACTTTCATAAACGTTGATTTATACAAAAATGTTAAAGATTGACTAAAATTTAGTTCGAATCGTACATGCTACAAGAATAATCTAAGTCTGGTAAAAAACATGAAGTAAAGTAAAGTAAAAACATTTTGTGGAACATAATTTTCGTTTTTCATAACACTTTTATTTTCACTTAGTTTCAGTTAAGAATGCGACAAAACTTTCATTTCTAAAATACTAATTTTCATCAATTGATCATGGCATTTAGTAAACAAAAGTAATATTTAGTACATCAATTAAGCATAATGTTGGTATATATTTTTTTTATACCCGCTCAAAGTGTGGAATTTAATTCGAGTTATAAAATTTTATTTTATTTAAATCAGTATATTACAACTATGAACACTATAGGTCTACAGGTTGCATAAAAGTCAACCAACATTAAGTTGTACGAGATTGGCTAAAATTCAAAATCTGTAGTTTACCATGATGAGAACAAATTAGTTTAGACAGTTTGAGCTACTTATGTAGCGTGAAATTTCTCGCACCTTAGAATTTTCGAAATCAAAGGGGCAGTCCATTAACAATCTACCTATGTATGTCTTCTGTGTGCCAAAGCCGGACATGAGCATAGGAAGTGGACTACCATCTCTTCCTCCTCCTCATCCATACAGCTTCTGCAAAACTCATTTGTGAGTGTCCTGTCCTGTGAGTATCACCACGATCGTTTTTAATTCACGTCTGCGTAGGGATATCAGTGTCTATGAGCGTTTCAAGTCCAGCTTTGGACAGACTTGTCTTGCTACACTACATGAGAGAGTGTTAGTCTACCTTTCATTTGCTGAGGCTACTGCCTCCTTTATAAGCGCTATATTGGGTGCCTTAATAGGACTTCCCAAATTTGCGCTTTCCGATAGCAGTTGGAATGTTGAAATGCTCACTCAATCAGAAACAAGTGGCACACCAAAGTCCACCCTAGATGTCAGAGAAACTGAGCCAGCTACTTGATTGCCGCCGGACTGTCCACATAAATTGCGATATCAATCGAGGATACCACATTCTGTCTCAACCAATTCAAGAGCTCCTCAATCACTATCACCTCTGCTTGGTACACGCTGCAGTGATCAGGGAGACGAACTGATATATCTACTTCCAAATTATCACAGAAGACTCCAGCTCCTACTTTACCGAGTAGTTTGGAGCCATCCGTAAAGAACTGCAATGCCTCTGTTTCCGATAACGATCTGCTCCTCCAAGATTCTCTTGAAGGGCAGGTAGTTCAGAACCGTTTCTCGAAGCATAATGTTGGTGTAACATAGTCTAGATTCACCAGTTCTTTCCTTAGCGATCTAAATATCGCCAAGTGTCCTGTCTGAAGACATTTCCACTGAGATATGGCTGACAGTCGGGTGGCCATAATCAGAACATCATAACCATAGAAAAAAACAAGTCACACTCCGAAATTAGATTCCACAAAATTTTCAATATGGAAATAATATAAATTTATCGTGTCTGCTAAGAACTTTGTGGAACATGTCTTCCGTAATGGAATACAATTTCGTATCACTAATACTATCCCCATTGCATACATACGTAAAGAAATAAAGTTTATTCTTTCAAATTTTATCGTTGTGGATAAGATTTAAATGTTTTTGGACCGATGACAATCACTTTTTGTTGGGCTAATTAAGTTTTTTAAAACAAATTAAATTAAATTTCTTTCTAGTTGATGAAATAATAACTTAGATTTAGCCGATCTGCAAGAGACCTATATATAATCAAAAATGTTTGTGTGGAATATAATTTTTGTAGATTAAACATATTTTCAGATCACTATTACTGTTACTATGGTACACAGTATTTTTGATATAATTGTGGTGGAATGTAATTTTTTGCATTGTTTTGTAGGACTTAATTTTATATTTTTAATTTTAGCCTTCCGCATAGGTAAATAAATTTTCTAGGATTATAATTTATTTTCAATGTGTGGAATTTAATTCGATTTGTGGAATTCAGTTACCTTTTTACATTCTAATTTATCAGGAATGCACAGTAATTTAATAACTAAGTGGTTCAAGCTTATTTAGACATAACACTAACTTACTGTAATTATTTTGAATTTTTCTTCTTCCGTCAAGCTTTGATGCGAATTTTTTTGGCAGCTAATTTTTACTAAGTTTGATTTGCCATTTCACCATGAATAGAATTACGCCTAAAAATTATTGACAATGGCGACCGCTATAGAGGCATGATTATGTGGAAGATTTGTGGTATCAACAAGACGGTGCAACATGTCACAAAGCGCGCACCTCAATTGATTTATTCAAGCAAACATTCGATGAGCGCATAATGATCTCACCAGGATGAAATTTGGATATTTGAAATTCAAGGTAAAAATTGGCATCAAAAATTAAATATGTAATCCCTTCAAGACTAAGTATGTTTGGTACTGAATTCAGCAATAGACGAAGCCAAATCGAAACGAACGATGCAATATTTAATATTCCAGTCTCCTTCCCATATATTACAAAAAAAACACAAACTGTTAGGGGTCGCTTGTTTCTTAAAAGTTGATAATAATACAATTACATAATCGGTAATTTATCATTCATTATAAACAAAATAACATTATGTTCCACATAGGATAAGTCACTTCATTTCAAAAATATCTTGAATTTTGGGTTTCAGGGATCATCCAGATTACACAAAATGAATTTGCCAAAAATCTGTTATAATATTTTTGTGGAACTTAATTTTCGGACATAACAGCTTAGAAAACCTAGTTCATATTTGACGAAATCTTATTTATATGCACTGAAGGGATCAATTACTCCTACATCTGTACAATTTCAACAAAAAATAATGTAAATTAATGACTGGATATATTATGTTTAATGTACATTAAGTTAAGCGAAATTGTCTAAGATACGAAACAAAAGGAGTTCCAAGTTGGAACCATTAGAAAAATTAATCAGATGTCGATATTGAATCCCACAAATAACATAATAATATACATAATATCTATATAAAGAAAAAAAGATTTGTGGAACATAATTTTTTGTGGAACGTAAATTAATCATTTTTGTAGGACATATCAATAAAGTTTTTCATACACATATTAAGCAGTTTGTTTGAATTTTATTTTTGCCTTTTTGATGTGTGGAACTTAATTCGTTTTTTCATTCTAATTTATTAGGAATGCACATTAATTTAATTATTAAGCGGTTCCAGCATATTTAGTCATAAAATTAAGTTAATAAAGATTAATTCTCGTTAGGTTAGCGTAATTCGTATACGTAATCGAGCAATATGGAAACCCCCTGCATGGTTATCTTACATAATATTAGAGAAGCGCTAAAATGTATCGATGCGCTAAAGTCAAGGTCTATTCTCAAGGATTTGTATCCACACAACATTTATAAGAACAACAATATTAGTCTATTAACTATACGTACATTTTTTATTTCATTTTTAAAACAAATCATCATTCCAATTTTGCGAATCTTAATCACTATGTATAGTGTATAGTAAATTATAGGTAATTTGCAAAACAATTCAGATCAATATACAACCAGTTTTAAATTACTTCATTATCAAGATCCCATTATAGCTTCTTAAAAACACATTTAATATTCATGGGGCGACGTATCACAACACATACTATATCCATGACTCTTAAATTGCTATACAATCGCACAGCTAATATCAATCAATCAAACAACTTGCAGCAAGTCTATATAAGTATATATACGCATATAAACATAAAACCACATAGCGTCTTACAAATTAAACCTTCACGATAATAAACAATCAATGTTCAATGACTTTGAATATATTTAGTATGTAAAAAAAAAATTCAATTAAATTACTTCATTCAGCACCGATGTGCCATATATACATAATTACGACCAACTACATACTCAGCATATTATGTATATATAGTTATAGGGACGAGCCGTTTGGCCAAAATATAAAAATGTTCGTCATAATTTTTGAAATTGGCTTTTCATACTGTGAGCACATAAAGCCATACACCGCAAAATTATTTTCGTCTAGACTTGAAGATTATAAACCGCATATACGCGGTACACGTACATATATATACGAGACGCACAATATGCTTTTTATTTTCAACAACATCTTAATTTATTGTTCATTGCAATACGTATAGAAGACACATTCATAATATGATTTGATTATTTCGAACGAAATCGAATTATCGACAAAAAAAAAACTCTTGCTTTCTCGAGTGCGATTTTCACTATCACGAAATAGAAATTTTTAATATTTTGCATCTCATTAATTCGTTTTCTTTCAATAAACGAGGCATTGACCTTATATAACATGACAACTAGCTATATAGATATATACAACCGTTTTTGGTCTTTTCATCTTAACAACGCCATCCGCATGATTCATTTGTTGTTGCCATCGCAAATTCAATCTTTTGTATACCTACATAAATATTTGTAATCGCGCGTATTCCGTAAAGGGCAGCGGTCGCCTAAAATCAACAATTCCGGGAAGGTAAATTAACGATCCGTTTATATATATTCTTCCGTGGCACGCGCACGGTTTGTTTTTGACTTGTGATGTGATTGTTTATAGCAAAATAAAAACGAAATAATTTTACTCTTTGATGATGGAATTTTTTGATGTAGGTTGCGGTTTCTGATGGTTATATACGTATACACGTAACAACAGAATTTTCATTTACAGAAAGAAACAACAATCAAATTAACTTGTTTTCATTTTTTTTTATATTTTTCTTTTGTTGGAAAGATGTTACAGGCGAATGAATGCACTTACTGTATAATTGTGTTTAGGTACATAAACGGGTTTTGAAGGAAATATTTAGGAGAAACTATATATATTAGCCTTTTCTTAATATGTTGCGCGTGTATATAGCCTATGCAGGCCCATGCATAGTGCCACCCTATGGGGGTGGCACTCAAGCAGATTTAAAAGTGATCTGTCGAAATACAAAACTTTTTTTGAAAATTTGAGGTTTGCTGTACATTTTGAAATATTAAAATTTTAAAGAGATGCATCTCTCTGGGCCGCGACCTGAATATACTCGTAGTGATCAAACTCCGTGGTCATTGCAATTATACAATTTTATTATGAAAATCGTCATGTTTCACGGAGCGGTAAAACTATTTGGAAGAGCTTTTTCTGGAAGCATCTGATTATTCAAATTTTTAAAGCCCTATACGAATTCAAAACCAATTACAGATTTTGGCCATCTCAAACATTTTTAACTTTTTTCCAATTGGAAACCAATTTCACTTAGAAATTCAATCTCTCTATCTATATAACAATAGTTGGTTGCTAATCGATATAAGCTCAACTAATTTTATTTTACCCCATGTGTTTGGTGAAGACTTAATCGGAACACAGAATTCATTTCAAAATTCAAGTTCTGAAAAATAAATTCGGATTTGTAATTTGAAAACCAAAATTTTTAGAGCATAAAGTTGTGGGCATCAAGCTCACCTCCAAGCCTGTAGGTAAAGAGTGTTCTTGCTCTTTACCTGATACAATAGAAATTTCTGTCTGTCAAATTTGAAACATTCTGAATTTGTTCAATCGGGTTCAGTCTTGCATATACATAGATACACTCGAATTTTGAATTAAATCCCGAGCTGTTCGCTTCCGTGTCTTCCAGATTTGCATTAAAATTACAGAATCTGACGTCTGTTTACAACCAATATCCGCCTGACTAATATTAACATACGTTCCATTTCAACAACCATTCTTCTTACCAGTTTGCAGTTTCTTAAAATTTTTGTGAAATTTTCGTAAGATTATAAACGGTAAGACGTTGCAATATCTTGCTGATATCTTGCTGTGATAATCAATTTCATTGGTCAAAACCGATGTCAATTTCTAATTATCCAAATATTTTTAAAATCTCTCCAATACCAGCAGTTTTCAGTGTTCCACATACAAAAACCAGATTGCGCAAGTCACATATGTCGTTCAAGTGCAAGTATTTTTTTGAAGTTTCCGCACGTCTCGTCTTAAACTATGTGGTTTAGGTATCAGACGTGCTGTGAGCCCAATAAAATTAGTTTCATGGATCATGATCGTAATAGTTATCATAATGAGGAACAGCCATCTCAACGGGTTTTAAATCTTGGATGATTCGGGAGAGCAAACCTCGATTTGTTGCTACCGTACAGTCTGGTATTCAAACTGAACTTAAATATATCGAGGGATAGTTGGTAGTACAATCACAATAATGTTGTTACCGTGCGCTACCGGTTGCAACTTCTTTTTTAGTGGATTGTCGTTCTTCGTCTACGATTTCATCCAATAGGTGAGGAAGATCAACATGTTTTCAGGCTTTCTACCACAGTTGGATAAATTTATTTGGGAGGAAGTTTTTCGAATATGTTGACAAAGAAAGGTGCGGATGAAATTCCATATGCGACTGTAAGCAATCGAAAGTGCTGTATCTTCTTCACGAAGCAATTCTTGCCGGTACATTTTCTCGTCCGCTGTGAATAAATATTTGGTGTTTGCAGTATCATCATAAATTTTTTGTTGTACTGTTGATGTGATTGTCCGGTTGATGTTCCCTGAGACCCATTAAATAGCGCAGTTTTGGAGCATTCATACCTTTGAATACATCAATGTGTGGCAAATAAAATGTATGAACAGCCAAATTCTGGTAATCACGTATAAACTTGACGTATTCCTTCGGCAGCTTGGAGTTTGACTGCAATCGCTTTTCCAAATCGTAGAACTGTTTTAATGCTTTGCTGAACGATTGCCCTAACAGAGGAAGCGATCATCTTAATGGTAGTGATGCTGTTATTCTCCGATTGCTGAACTTAACAGTATATAGTTGCAAAGTGTTCAATACATTTTGTTTCTTCTGGTATGTATTGGTTAGATGATGCTACAGTTTCAGACTCCCAGAATTGCCTAAGTATTTTTTGTCGATGTATATTTCTTGTTCAAACCAATAGTCGCTGCCATGGTGCAAAAAAGGTATAGGGAAACATCCACGATATTTGCTGGAAGTTGTGATGTCAACTTGTTAATAAGTTGACATCACAACTTGTGTTGGTAGTAGTTGGTTTAGAATCATATATGGCTAATATTAGTTGAAGTTGGCTGATTATCAATTGTGTTTAATTCCTTAACTAAATGAACCAGAGTATGACGCCCCCACGTGGTTTGCCCCAAGGAAATTGAAACATCGCTGTTTTTATTTAGAAAAGTTTCTTCGGTCAGCTAATATCCATGATTTAAACTGCAAACATTCGTACAGAATATGCAATGGTGATGACTCAACATATAAAACTTTTGGCAACTGGTGCAATTTGTTGTCTGATTTATAGGTTGTGAGTTTAATTTCAGTCAGCTGTATGGTACCTCCATGCCTATTTCAGTCTGCTGTATGGTACCTCCATGAATATGTTATCGTCAAATGTTGACTGACAACTTTTTTTTTCAAAAAGGCCAAGGCGTTTAGGTATTTCAATTTTTGTGATGGCGCGAGTGACACGTTTTCATAAACGGTAGACGAAAATATATCATAAAATGATTGCAAATCCTTTACATGTCCGTCGAATGTGAGCATATGGTCAACGATGGTGCAATTTAAAACCATATTTGGGATTATTAATAAAGCTGGTATTGGTATGTTGAATAAAATCCTCCAGACTTTATGCGGATTAATAATTGCAGTTTTGCTATAATCATTTTAGATGGAGTGTTTGGATCGATGTCAAACATGGTGACCCCGGTGGTAAAAAAATCGGTGTACAACTTGTGTCACACCGGGTTTGTACATCATCGTAGGTACTTCGGTCGCCGTTTGCTTTGATATAATTACCGAGACGTGTTTCTTTCTTCTACACTTCACTATGCACTATTATTTTTATTATAACAGTTTTAAAGGCCATTACTGCGGTCCCTTACTTTATTACTAATTTGGCTCCAGCGCATTTGATCTTGAGCTTGGTCTTCATACTAACTTAGACATAATACATAACTTTGGCCCGCCATACTAATCGAATAAGGTTGAAAAGACATTTCCACAAAGTTCCTGCACCGATGAAAAGCTCCGAATTGTGAGAGTAAAAAAAATATGTTTTGATCATTTTTGGGAAGATCAGTATACATTAAATAACACCATTCGCCAGTCAAATGCAATTTTTTTTAATGTATCCGCACGTCTCATCAAACGTAATCGCTACTTCTAAAAATGCGTAGCGTTTCGGTATTATTATTCTGTCTCAACCACTATACGAATATATCTGATATATCATGAATCTTCCGATGTTAATTTTGTGCTTTATTTCTGATAATGGCCTTGTAAAGTTCCAGTACAGTTTTGCACGTACTCGGTGTGAATGTATACTTGTTGGGACAATATATCCTATAACTATGTACTTACCTTCATAACTGGTCATCCGCTAAATCAAAAACATTTCCAGGACATTTCCTGTTATCACTCTCGAATCAGACATTGCTTTTTTTTTAAATAAATACCAACATCCATGTCTTCCTCTTCCTCAAATGAATTTATAGATCCGTGTCAATGGAGAGATCGATCCTCACCACGATATAGTGAGAGCAACTATTATTAATTTTCTGTGTCAGAAGTGATTGACATTAGTTTAGGATCCATATTCTACTCATAGTACTCATAATCTTGGAATAGCAGTATATAGTAATGATATCTCTAACGCTGGCCTGTCGGAAAATAAAGGGCATTTCTGCCCAACAGACCACATTTTATTTTTCTTCGAAATCTTCTACAAACAACATAGCTACTATGGCCTATGAAATCTCCAAACTGATGCGTGTACCAGTTTTGGTATGGATAAAAACAACGCTAAGTTATGCAGTTCTGGTTTTATCGCTTAGAGGTTTATGGGTTCAGAAGGTTCTCGCGATTTGAGACGGATTTAATTGTATTGCTGGCTTACATCAATTTTCCAAACCGCCTTCTTGTTATGTATAGTACTTTTCATACCTTGGACCAGCCTACAATGATTTTTCCTCGATACAATTTATTCTATTATTTTGGACATGGTTTAGATTTTATGGGGCCCAGATCATCCCCTAATCTTCGCGCGGAACTTATTATCACTCTTTTGATATTGTTTGTGAAAACTGAGTTGTCCAAATTTTGACAGGGTTGGGCTATGTAAATTACGCCATGTAATCTACGCGATTGTCGACACGTTAAATATTACGTAGATTACTAGACAACGTTTATAATCAACCCACAGGTGTAGTTTGTAAAAGGCCAATTCATTCAGTTTTACTATGAAGAGAAACATCGACTTGTATGTAAAATTCAGCATCAAGAATTAGTTGCCTTTGCCAAGCAATCACATAGTGAAACTCACTAAACACTGTCTAGTACTAATACAAGACAATTTTTTGTGTGTTTTACCATGGTATTGCTTGAAACAGCTGACTAATATTTAGTTACGAAGTAGTCCAATTCATGACTTATTTGACTTACTCAATATGGCGGAGTACATAAACCATTTGTAGGTCCAATTCAAACTGACACTTATTTGAACATTTTTTTTTTTTTTTTTTAACAGTTTTAAAGGCCATTACTGGCCCCTTATTGAATCAACAATTTGGCTCCAACGGTTTCGATCCCGAGCATGGTCTTCATACTGTCTAAGACAATCTGAAGAAGCCAAGTCGTTCTCTACA
Source organism: Tipula unca (assembly GCA_951394425.1). Lineage (NCBI taxonomy): Eukaryota > Metazoa > Arthropoda > Insecta > Diptera > Tipulidae > Tipula > Tipula unca. Next base: position 14,141,585 of record OX596381.1, on the reverse strand, counting down.
CCGTGGAGCCATCGTCGCCTGCAACGATCTTTTCGCCGACCATATGGTGGCTCTCCTTTCAGAGATCGCTGCACATTTCGTTCCGGATCAGTACGCATACCGTGCCCGAGCCAGCGTACTCGCTGAGATCTTACTTCATGTACAATATCGGGGATCTTCATCAGATCTCTGATCTCGATATTGTACAGAGCTCGGTAGGTACCATCTACTCTTCTCTCAAATGTTAGGAGCCATCTCTCGTTCTCATCCGTCAGCGCCCAACTTTCACATCCGAACATAACAACGGGCCTGATCAACGCTTTGTAAAGCTTCAGCTTCACGGCACTTGACAAGTGTTTAGATTTTAGCAGTGGCCTTAGAGGATACAAAGAACGACTGCCAGCTGCCAGCCGCACTTTAATATCCTCACCCACACTGTTATTGTGAGTGATAAGAAAACCCAAATATTTGAACCTCCTCAGTCCCTCAAACGTGTGGTGGCCACTACTAAAATCTTGTGTGCCATTGTCCCTAAAACTAGAGATTAGGTATTTCGTTTTGGACTCATTGATCTGAAGTCCAACTGAAGCTGAAAACTCTACAAGCGGATCAAGTATTTCTTTCACTCCGTTGCTATTCAGTCCAATGTATTCAGTCCAATGACTGGCGATATAAGATGTTACACTGCATTGTTTCAGTTTTGAACATTTAACCTTTCATTTGATTAGTTGACAGTAAGTTCACACCTTTAAATATTCATCGTTTAGTTTTGTTTTTGTGTTTTGGTAGTTTTAAAAAAATTATTAAATTGGAAAATAAGGGACAATGGTTAAAGATCCACCGAGCTCTACTGACCAGTAAAATAAAAATATTTTAACTTGAAAGACGGGACATGGATGAATATTTTTTTGGTCACCGTACTTTAGACCAGTTCCCAAAATCACTATAGGAACATGGGTTACTTTATAGATATTATCTACTTTGTTGCCATTATTTACGTTGTCGACAGGTTGTTAGCACGTTGACGTAAAAAATAATAAATGACGCGTAAATTCTCATCCCTGGTCAGTTTGACCTATAGTTGGACCAAATGAAGGACCTATTCAGCTAAACGAAATAATTGTTAATTGGTCAAATATCACCATGAGTCTTGAAAAAACGAGTATCGTAAGTTTATATTGGTCTCATTATTTATCTTGTGAAATTTCCTATATACACTATGCACCACATTTTCTATTCATGTATACGAGTGCGGGGCCAATAAAATTATACTTATATATTGACATTTTCGTTCGTTTGATCTTCTAAGCAGCCGCATCACAAACGATAACATTATTGCTATATACACAAACATATACAAATATCCTCAGCGCCCAAATTGAATTAAGATGAAAATTGAAAACGATTAAAAGGAAAAATATGTCGGTACCCTATGTATGTATGTATGTATGCATAGAAAAATCATGTTTGATGATAATCAAATAGAAATTCATATTTTTTTCGCCATGATGATGATGATGATGATTACGAATTACCATAGAAATCGTTCTATACATATAGCCACTGTATGCGTATGTACTTATATATACGGTTGAGTCGCGTTCTTTTGTGCCTGCTTCCTCATTTTTATAATTTAATTTTACTTAGATACGTTATAAGCGTATACATATGTGTATATATGTATGTATAAAGCACATATTTTCTTTGCCACAAAATGAAAATAAAAAAAAATCATTTTCAATTTCTCATTTTCCACACTCACCAATTTTCCATGGCTCGTGTTTTTCCTTTTGTTATATAATATCGGTATACATATACGTACATACACACACAACACATTCTGTAATATTGTTTTGATGATGAAAATAAAATTAAAAAGCAACGGAAAATGAAAAACCTACAATTTTCTTTTCATTCTTGTGTGATTTACTTATTTACGTATATGTGTATGTATGTGTGTGCCGCGCTTCCATCAAGAAAGCACCACGAGTAACGAAAAAAATAAAAAATAATGGTTTTCCTTAAAGGTGCAAAACGGTATGAATGAATGACTGAATATGTTTGTAGGTTAAGGAAAATAAAAATGAAAAATACATTTTCCATTTTCCTTTTTTTTTATTTTTTTGTTTTTGATAAATTGAATTTCAAAAAAGAAAATATATGTGTATTACATACACACACACACACACACACACAACAGTATACTCCGAGAGAACGAAAAAGTAAAAATGAAAATATTGTTTATAATTGAAAATGTATACACACAGCGCATTAGGGAATATGAAATATCATTTTTTCTACAAACCCAATTCGGGGATGAAAACGGAAATTATAAATCAGCATTTCCCAAACACAAAAACAACAATCGGAGAGAATATCTTCAAATTGTTTTTTTTTTTTTAAATATTGATTGAAAAATACGTATTACAATCAATTACGCTTGATTGATAAATGGGAATGGAATTTTGGTGTTCCACCATTTGTGAGCATCGAGCAACGTATTCCCCGGTGGCGCATTTAAAAAAATTAAAAAAAAATATTTTGATGTTTACGCGGGATACGGGGTGGATTATGACGGTTTATATAATGTTGTTGTTGTTGTATTTTAATGGTTGGTCACACGGGATTTAACGGATAATAATAATAATTGGCAGGTTAAATTTAATGGAGCGTGCGAAAAGTATAAACATTGTACGCGTTTTGTAAATACATAATAAAGGCGCATTTGGTTGAAGATAAATAAAAATTGTCACATATCAAGCAGAACTAATTTTGCCAATTTTGTTAGGCGCTTCGTTAGAATCCTGCTAAATTTATTAGAAGTTGCATTTTTTGCTGGTTCCAGTTCCCTACTATATACTTGATGCATGATCATTTCAATTCACATCGCCGGTGGAAATTAAACAAATTAACACCCTCATGATATAGATCCAATCATTGTTCAGGTTAAATTAAATTCGCCGAAATTGAAACTGAGCAAGGATAGTTTAACACGACCACGTACACGTAGTAATAATAAATGAATCCATCAACACTATTTCTCCTTAAACAAACTTGCTATGCTTTGAAAAAAGTTTCACACACAAAACGATTTGACCTGGCTCAAACACACGTCACTTGCTTCGTAGATTGGTGTTTGTCAGATTTCGTTGATATACGTCATGAAGATGTAATAAAAATTGATTCTTAGCATGCGGACAGTCGAATGTTAATAAAAGCTAGTTTGTCGCTTAATTTTAATTTTCACATTAATTTGAAACTAAATCCATGGTTCACTATGTGTTGACTAATGCCGTGAAGCACACCGTTTTTCAGAAAATTAACAAAAAACTTAAGCTCAATTACACTATCTACGTAGGATATTTATCTACTTTGTCCGATTTTCAAAGCAAAACTCTTTCGATTCCGTTTAAACTGGCATCACATTGAATGTAAAACGGTCGTCTGAAGTTAGGGTTTCGCAAAACCAGAGCAGAAGTTAGTGCCGTCTTGAGTTTGATCGAACGCGTCATTTGCCAAACCCGGTTTTGGGTTTTCTTTGTTGGGGGTCCATGCTTCCATGCTATTCAAGCGTCAGCAGCCCGCGATATATTAAATTGGATCGACATTTAATTTCTTAAATCAAAGGGTGGAAAGCATTTTTAAGAAACGTCCATAGTAAAAAAGAAGTGAGAAAGAAAACAAAACGTTCAAATAATTATTTTGAAGAAACCTGTAAAGAAGTTTACAGAACCACGACACCTTTACATTAAATTGCACGAACAATTGTGAGAGTAGCAAAATAATGTGAAAATCGGAATATGGCAGTGGCAATTTAAAAACAAAAACGTTTCTAGACTGAACATTTGGTTTCTGGTACTAAAAATGTTGACAATTAGAATTTTTTTAACAAACCCGTTAAATAGTCCATTTTTACAACAAACCCGCTAATAACTATTGACTATACCACACCATTGTTGAGAACCAATAAGTCAAATTCAGTAATTTATCGTCCATTCCTCGCCAGAAAATTTAAAAAAATGTAAAGACAATTTCGTCGCAACAGATTGAGTTTCACAATCGATTTATGGGAATATGTCTGTTAACTGACTTACAGAAAAGACTGAAAATAGTTTCTCAAATCCTATACTGGCGGTTAATTTTATCGTAAGTTGGATTTTAAAATGCTAATTCTGCCACGTTTTATCGATCGGCGGTATAATATTCAACTGGAACTCCAATCTGTTGTAAATTTCGTCTATTTTCTAGCATTTTATGTAATTCGTTATACGGTTAGAAACCGCCCCATTTATTGCAATTAAAAACTGACAGACGAATCATCAGCATTTCTCAACTCCTATTGGATATCGATTTTACCAAAAGTCGGACCCATCGCTATATACTTTCTATCACTATATACTCAACTGGTATAATGACAGCTAGTGCGGACACATTTGGTCGTTCGCGTGGACCTTAAACCAGAATTGAGTCCATTTTAATATTAGATGTTAAAATGAGTCATCGAAGTTAACAAAATCGATACACCAGCGTTAAACCTTGATTGCAGGTTCATCTCAGTAGGTCGGAGAGTAATTTGAAATAAATCGGGTGTATCCCCAGAAAAAGCCAACAAGCAGAAAGATTTAGCGTGGAATGATATTATTTAGTGTTACGAAAAATATTAGGTTATTCCAAAACTCCTAATCTCCTGTTTTTTCAAAACTGAAATATTTTTCGGATACCTTAGACCCAATGACATCTTGGAATATTCGGCATTATGACATTAGTTTCTTAGAGTTTTCCTAAGAAATTTCGGACTAAATCATATACTGGATTTATATAATTAGGTCCAACCAGGGATGGGATTTATGCGACATCTATTATTTTCTACGTCAAGGTGTCGAAAACCCATAGACAAAGTCGACCACCTACACTACGTCGACTACATAGACAACGTCGATAATGTAGACAATGCCTAGAGTGATTTTAGAAATTATTTCTAAACTACGGTGACCATAAATATCATTCGGATCAATGTGATATGGGGGGCGACAATTTTATCGAATTGTGCTTTCAACATTGTAATCTACACTTTTGAAAAAAAAAATTATTTTTAATCTGCACTATTTGCAAAGCTTCGTTATAATCGGGTTTAATAGTAAAAATTTATTAAAGAATTATGACTTAGCAAGCGATTTGCAGTTGAGGAGTCAAGAGTCGGTTTTGTCACATTCTCCACAATGACATCTATTCTATGCAAGTTTAGTAGATATCAACTAAACTGCATTATAGTCAGTTGTTTTATTCTTTTTCAATATTTTGTATAAGGTTGAAAATTTACGATTTACACGATTGACAAGCTCGTCATTTGAATTTTATATCGCAGTTTTCAACGGACATTCAATGTATTATAATCAAAGATAATATTCTCGCTGACAGTCTGTCACGCACAAGCGATAACGTAACTGCCTCTGATAAAACGCTACATCTCAAATCTATTTCGGAATTACAGAAGCCTGGCAAGGAACTTCAGATATTACTTTCTGATTCGTCACAACACTAACAATTTAGAAACGGATCGTTACTTTTGGCCTAACATGAACAAAGACATTAACATCTGAGACAGGACTGTGTCTTTCATGTCAAAGATGTAACCTTTTGGTCGTTTTGAATACATTCATTTGGACATAGTTGAACCACTTTCTCTATCAAATGGACATGCATGCATTTTAATTGCTTAATCGTATAAAAATATCGTAAGTTGTTGACATTGTCTTAATTATTGATGTTAATAAAAAACCTTGCCAAGTGATCTACGTAACGTATTACGTGTCAACAACTGCGTATATCACACTGTGTAATCTTCCTCGCCCACCCCTGGGACCAATCCCCTAATCCCCTATTGTTCTTAATATACAAATTTTTTCTGGATAGCTTAGACCTAAAGGCATCTTGGTATATACGACATTATGGTGTTAGCCTCCTAGGAGTTTCTAAAGAAATGAAAATCTTATATTTGACATATATGAGGTCATAAAAAACTTGGTTGTCCTAAACTATCTAATCCCATACTTTTTCCAAGATTGAAATAATTTCCGAATAGTTTAAACCCAATGACATCTTGGTATATACTACATTATGGTATTGGTTTTTCCAAGAAAACTTGAAAATTTATTTATTTGGTAAACCTATGCCAAAAGCAATAAATTATGTACCAGGAAAAACTCACAAAACTCACTCCGGCTAACTCATGTCAACCAGTTGAGACATTTGTCCTAAAAAAATCCTATTTTGATTTTATTTTTTTAGGACCGCTTTAGGACTATCGATAAAATTTAATTTTATCTTTGCTAGTTGTGAAATAATGTCAGAACTTTAAAACAAAATGTATAATTGCAGATCCACTAATTTTGTAATTCTAAATTTCTGGAGATAAATTATGAAAGCGGTTCTCTCACCCTTGCTGTGGCTAATGGTTATCGAGGAACTACTTGAAAAATTGCGGCGAAAAAGGTTTATCGAGCAAAGCTATACGCGGATGAGCTGACTGATCTGGTTGCCTTTACGAGACGTAGAGACAGTGCTAATCTGTCTATTCCCACTCTCTGTGGTAGAGCGATCAAAAGGACAGAGCACGTTAAACACCTAGGTGACATTCTAGATGGTAAACTCTCCAGGAAGTTTAACCTTGATTATACTGAATGTCTTCGGGACTTGTACGGAGCATAGACAGATTCTTAATAAGTATAAGTCACATATCCCGGAGATGGAAATGGCGAATGAAAGTCCGCTATTGCCTGAATTTAACTATAAACCAATTCATTCTCCATCCGAGAAAATGGTGGCTTCTCAGGATTTCTATATACAACTGTCTCAGACGATATTTTTTTTTTTTGCGGATTGCTCTCGTTCGGAAGTCCGTGCAGGATTTGGGTTTTACTGTCCTAAGTATGAGCTCGAATTAATTGTACTTACCCGTAATGCGATTGAAGCGTTTAAGTTTAGCGATTTAGGGAGGGATATTAATCCTTTGCCTGTGTTCAAACTAGTTAAAAATTGCAAGCACTACATTAACCTCCTTTGCTCCAATACGAGAGTAAGGATCATGTAGGTGCCTGCTCATTGTGGCGTTGAGAGAAATGAGGTTACTGACTTTTTAGCGAAAGCTGGTTCGCGTAGTAAATTTAATGGCCCCGAACCAGCAATTCCCTTATCCTCCAATGGTGGTAAAGACGCTATTAAGAAGTTCGCTCTACTTGAACTGGGACTGAATTGGCGTTCAACCTGTCGAAAGGCGAAACATTTCATTATTGAACTCAACCTGAGATTCACTAAATATGTGTTATCCTTAAAAAAGAACCAACTCAGAATTCTGGTCGCACTTATCACCGGCCATGGACGTTTCAAAGCTCATCCCCAACGCATGAAACTTGCTTAGGATGATCTTTGTGACGAAAGTCCGGCCATTGTCGAAGCTAGATCCCAAGTGTTTTCTTACGGATCTTTGAACGTAGATCAGTTATAGTAACCATTCCTTGGTTCAAACTTTTAAAGTTTGCTAAGATTGCAGTACGCTCCTGCGATTTAGGACTCTTGGTTTGCACCGTGGGACTATTGTGGGACTGAGTGCGGAACCTCAGTAGATTCCAACCGTTTTAATAAAAATACAAAAAAATTATGAAAATAGTTTAATTTAAAACTTTTCTAACCTATACTTACGTTGTCTACGAATTATCGACACGTCAAGTTACAAAATAACAGATAACTCGTAACTGCCCATCCCTGTTAAATTCGATGCTTGGATGTATTGTGAATTTTTTGATCCATAGGAAATGGTACCGCGATATCGTACCTCTACTTATGTATAGATACCTCGCGACTATAATTTATATGTTTATATGAATCATCTCATTTGGGTTGGAGTATTAGAATTCTTTGTGATTTGTTTAACTCTCATATGCAATAAAAAATTACCAATTAATCATTTTTTATGCATATATACATACTTCCTGCAACCACAAAAAAACGTGCTTCGTTCAAATTTTGGGAATCACACCGAAACAAATTTTTTAAACATGATTATAACTACATATATCAAGCTTAACAAATCTATCACACGTATCGCATGAATTTAAATTGTCGCATATAAAATTTCACAGACACAACGAGATTACCACACGATGATTTCAAAGGGTACAGTGAACTTTGCGCACAACAATAAAAACAGCAAGCAGGAAATACCGCGTATACACGATATATAATTTTTGAGAAATGTGCCCGCGATGAGTTGATCGAACTTTTGCACAAATTATAGAACAGGTTTTTTACGTATATATTCCCGGGTATATGAGATGATATACAGATCACATTATTTTCAATTAATAGTCTTATAGTATATATAGTATATACAACAAACCGTTAATTCGCGCGAAATAAAAGAAAACCAAAAATTCTTACAATCCATTATCTAAAACCACAACATTTTTGCTAAGGTTATTCGAATATATACCTACACACCTATATACAATATAAGAACTTGACAATGAAATGCAGTTTCGCTGTTTATTTCGCGAATTTTTCTTTACTTTTTATTTAAATTATTATGCAAATTCATTGCTGTAAAAAAGTATATCTTAAGGTGGATTAAAATAATCCCAAATGTATTTCAAAATTACTTGCGTATATACAAGTACACAAGTCTTGAAATGTAATAAATCAAAATATAACATGAACTGAATTTGAACTGAATCTTCCGGTCTTACGCATTCCGCGACGAAAATCTCCTTGAAGCTATATATGTACGAGTATGTACATATGTACATAAGTACATACAATATTCTATTACTAAATATATTTCTCATTTCATTTGTACTTGACATGTTTCCGATATAATTATAATTTTTAATTTAACGTGTAATCATCGTATATAGTCGTATCTTATATCTGTACATACTCGTACATGATTTGTGATTTGCATGACAGATTTAAATGGTTTTTATACGATTTACAAGAAGTTAATTAAGTTATATAGCCGTATATCTAGGTAAAGGTGTTAAATTTTATTCAAGATGATTGAAAATTATACATACATATACATATGTAGACGTTTTAATGCCGCTGATCCTAGAATTTTGAACGATAGGTTTTATGTAGAAATAATTTTTGTTGTTAAAGTATTAATTAGTTTTTGATCTGTGTGTACGAGTATAAGGTTGGTGTCGGTCATTTCAGATTAAGCCTTTAATAGTAATTGCATTTTAATTTTAATCTACTAATATACGATGGCATTTAACGAGTGCCGTAGTTAATTAAAAATGAAAAATATTAGGGCGTTTATATTTTTTTTTTTTTGTAAAGCATTCCAGACAAATAAGTAAAATGTAAAAATTAATAAAATATAATTCTATTTGGTATTTGTAATCTACGGCATTGATTATTATGAAATTTTGAAAAGCCCTAATTTTTTTCAACATCATTCAATTTCTATATTTTTATTCTGTATTTAAATGTATAATTATATCAAACCAAGGGCAAAACAGTTTTATCCGACATCTAATGTTTAAAATAACATATTTTACAAAAGCTTGACTTTTATGTACACCGACATACGTACATAATGCAAACGAAATGCTCAATCGATTATTCTGTCATGATGGGGTTGAGCTACTGATAGCCAGCATAGGTTTTGTAAGGCGTTTGCGAACGTATCCGTTTCAAATGCTCCAATTTTATTCTAATTTTGTTCTCACCGCTATAAGCCATAAAATATTCTATGTAGTCATCTACAAAAGTATACAAATCATCCCTGACTTTTTTGACAATGAGATGTTAAGTTAATTTAAGAAATTAAAATCGAAGATAAAATCGCTTGGTCATAAGCAATTGTAGGAACGATATTAAATTATTATTATTGTTCCGGATTTGGAGTCAGTTCAAATACATTTTTGATTCCGGTTTTCTGCTCCGATTTTGAAAAATACTTTTCGTTCCGGTCCAAATCTGGAACTGAACTGGTTTTAAACCGGTTACAAATAAAAGCTCTCCAACTATGTAATGATGATATTGTGCTTTGTGTTACATGTGTGGATTAAAAAACTCCTGAATTACGTTCATTTTAGGGAAGATTTCTCGAAAACTAATACATAATGAAAATATTTTTCTTCGTACGAACTGACGAAATATTAATTTTAAATAAAAAAATTACGGTTCAACCGGAAAACAAACTTGGCCTATAACGTATTATATTTTTTTCGTGGTACACCAAACCGAAAAATCAAAAAATTTTGTTGTTGAATTATCATCAATAGATAGAAAAATCATTTTTATGTCAAATCAATTTTGATGAATCAATCATACATGTGATCTTCCAACTATTTTGCAACTTGCATTTAGCGTCTTTACTTTAAACCATTACTATAGCCAATTAAAAGAAGTATGGCTCTGCATCATCATCATCCTGATCGACATCTATAAAGAAAATTACCATTTACCTCCCGCCCTTATTAGATTTAGAACCTGATGCCTCTCAATTCACACGCCACAGCTTTAACCACTGTGATATTTACTCGGTTATAAAGAATTAAGTCATGTGATTTATTTTTGTTTCTTAAAACTAGAAACGAAAAAGACCGAAACAAAACGAAAACATTTATCGTTCCGGTTACGATTTCGGTTTTAATTTTTTGCGGTTTAGTATTCCGGTTCTGTACCTGTTCGAAGCTCTGGCCAGTGCCTATAAATTATTACAAATACATTGGAATAGTCGAGGTAGCTCGCAGCTTTAAAAAGGTTAGATATTAGTGGCTCCACAACAATGCCTACTTTCTCGTTCAGACGCGATTAATACCAATTTGAGTAAGAGTTGTTACGTGACTCTTTAAAAGCTATGGGAAAGAGATCAGGTTGTTGTGAAAAACTGGAACTGAGAAAAAACTCTACAGGTAATCAGAACTAAAAATTGCGTCGCGTAATGTTAAAATCTGTTGTATTAAATCAACATTAAAGTAGACTAAATCACTTAAAAGTCGTCTATCTCCACCTACTTATCGCATTCGAACAACCCAAATTTAACCTTACACTATAGAGAGGGAGCTCAATTTCTCCAAAAACCGGTTTTAAAAATGTATAGTGCCATTTGCTTTACTTTGCTTTGAAATGGCTTGCTGAACAAATAAGCGAGAGTTTAACTTCAAGGCTACTTTTTCATTGATTCTGTCTAAAGTTATAGGTTGCACATTCTCAATTAGGCGGAATACTTCTAATTAGATTCCACAACATGCGTTATTAGCCAAATTATAATCATAATGCACTCACGTTTAGTAGCAATAATTCTTAATTGGATTAAATAATAGTTTTATATTGGAAATTAGATTCCGCAAATCGAACCTAACCTTCATATTTGAATAGGTAACGTGCTGATGTGACTTTTTATCAGTCTCTTTCCTATACGTAAAAAATATACGTATGAAAAAACGGTAATCATTATAATATTAAGTGCTTTTTCCCCATCTGAATAGCGTAATGGGTGCCACATTCTTAATTGGACTCCATTGTTTTAATTAGATTCCACAATCCAATTTAATAGGATTCCACAAATGTTTAGTACCTCGTAATCGCATTAATACCTAAAAGAAAAATAAAACAAATGTCACACCGTTGACTGAGTCCTTACAACCGTTTTATTATGAAAATTAGGTTCCACATTTTTTTGTCGTTAAACACTAATTTAAAAATTTTCTTCTTCTATTTCCAGGTAAATAGCATTATACTCTGCAGTTAATATAAAGATTATTGTACAATCTGTAAGTAACATTACTATAATCAGTCGAATGTTGACGAATATAAAAAAGCGAATCCTGCTCAGTATCGGGACAAGTATGCAAATTTAAAACCCCCTCTCAAATGAAATAATTAATCTGTTGGAAAGGCTCTCACACAATCTTCCTGAAAATGAAAATGCTTAATAAACTAAAGCTAATGTATCGGTGTCGAATTTCAATAGAAGCAGGATGCAAAAGGGATTCTTCATCCTTGATGTCGATCGAAATGATGATGAACATATCGATGACCCTCTGTTGAGAGTACAGAATCCATGAGCTAGGCAATCGTTCATATCAGTGCAAATCGGGCGTCTAGGTTAGTTCTTTGAATAGATGCTGTCTTGAATAGAATGCACAGCGCTACATTTGATTTTTTTTAAATAAACTCATCACAAGCCTTAAAATATTTCAGAAATCAAATATACAATGTATCGAGTTTTAATCCAAAGAAGTCGTTTAATTTCAGCAGTAGAATTAATAAATGGTGCTTGTTCCAATATATTCATTGTTTAGTTTATCAACATAAATTTGGAAATATTGCAATTTTCAGTTTTGTGAAAGCTGTTGAATATACTTTTGAAATTATTTATTACTTTAATTTGTTAATTGAAACATTCGAAAAATAATTTGGAATTTGTTCGGGCCTTTCCGCGATTCTTCTTCAATCATTCGGCCACATCCAAATTTTCATTAAGCCACTTTAAATGTAATTAATATTCGGATACGGCAAATGCGTTGAATACACAATCGATCATATCACGCAGAGGTACTGCTTCTGGCTAGCGCTTAAATCTGTCGATTTGATGAGTATGAATAGGTTACCTTGGGAGTCTGCCACAACGTTGTTTTCTCCTTTAACGTACCTAATATAGGTAGTAAATTGCGAAATGTGGTCGAGCCAGTGGTTCTCGGCCGCAAGCAGAATATTTTGTTCGGGAGAAGAAAGCTTTTTGGAAAAAAAAACCTAGGGGTTCCCAACTTCTGCTATATAGTTGCTCCAATACAGTGTTCGATGCTCCATGGAATGTGCAAGATGGGTAGCTCCCTCGCATTCAGGTGGCCACGTAAATGGGTTATTCTTACTCACCTTACCAAGCCCACTGAGATGGCCGTGTATTGGAGCAATATGTTCTGCTTAATGAGGGATGAAGTGATGGTAATAATTGACCATGCCCACGAAACGCTGGACTTGCCTGACAGTAGTAGGTTGAGGAAAGGATTGGATTGCTATGATTCTATCTGCAGATGGTTTGACGCCATCTTTGGTGATTCCATGGCTTAGGAAATTGATGCAGTTTACACCAAATTCACATTTGGAAGTTTTAATGGGTAAACCATATTCTGCTAGTCGAGCGAACAAGATTTTTAGATGTTTAGATTACTTCATCCATCAGACGTTGAAATGTTTGCGCTGCAATTCTAAGATCGAATGGCATCCTTGTGAACTCAAAGAGTCCAACAGGAATGATAATAGCTGTTTTGTGTAGGTCATGCGCTACGACCGGAATGTGATGATACGCTCACACGAGATCAATCTTGTGAACACGGTGCAGTTTCGGAGATTAAGGAGAAGTTGTTTATATGAGGTAAGGGACATCGATAATGGTACCGTGATCGCGATTAATGGGCGATAGTCACCACAGCGGCGCAGTCGTTCCTGTCGCGTTTATGAACCATGTGCAGAGGTGAAGCAGCGCTGGAGGAACTTTGTCTGCACAAACCTAGTTGTAACATATATTCAAACTCACTTTTAGCAATTTTGTGCTTTTGGAAGCCTTGAGGTTGTTTGGCAGCATTAAAGTAAGATTACTTGCTAGCCACTAAACTCCTGAGTGTGTAATAAATTGATCTCTAGCTTCTTTAGCTAGATCACAGTCATATAGGATGTGTTCTATGGTGTCCTCGCCCTGTCACAGGTAATCTTAGAGGAATCTTTATCTCTATAATCTCGCTTCAATGTTTAGCAGATTATTAGATGTTATTCTTTCATCAATTGAGTGCGACCATCTATCTTGCCATATTGATATAGACGCTTTTCTCATTTTCATCTTGAGCGATCCCATGAAGTTTGACCGAATTTGATCGCCTTCTATTATCACGTTTCCGTAGCTCAAGTATTGTCTTTTCCTTATCTTGCAGTTGGCAATTTTCTCATTTAAGAGTATAACATTAGGAATCTTGCCGGCCTAGACAGGAACGGCAACAGTTAACACTGTCTTGTATGCCTTGGTAATTCCGAGCAAAATACTTCTTTTGGGCAAGTCGTTCATCGAAGTCAAATCGCGGCCATTTACCAGTTTTTACCATCGTAATTTTTTGGCCATTTAAGCAAACCAATAGTTTTCTCCTAATGTCCAGTGAACCTTTAAGTTGGATAATAACTGTCTTTGTAGAGGACAGCTCCATTTTGTAACTTCTGTCCTGTCTATGGCTAATTGCGCTTTTTCTTGAATACTTTGTCTTGAATTCCCAGCCTTATCGTCCGCGAATGAAACCTTGCACCCCTGCTTTATTGATAAATTTGTCAAGTGTGCCATGACTTGAAATAGCAGTGGTTTTCTTTTAGAGAAATACTTGTTAATGATCTGAATTGAATCTCTTCAGCTCCAACATTATGCTGGGCCACCACAGCTAATTATAGCTAATTTACCATTTTTCCAAGCTTTGGGAAATACTCCTTTGCTAAGACAAGTATTCATAATGTTGGTGATTTTTGACCTTCGCGATTCGGTGTACTACGTTGTGATTCACCGGAAGATCATACATAGGCTCCTGTGTTAGGGCCCGCGCAGATCAGTTTGAGAGATTGAGTTGGCTCAAAATCTAGGACTGCAAAAATTGTTAGTTGCTTAGTTAGAACGTCTTCACGTATTTAATTAGTCTAAACGAATTTGGATTTTGATGTACTATATATGAACTAGAATCAATTGAAGGTATTGTGGCTAGACTAGCTGCACTGGACAATAGCCATACTCAAAAGATATGCAACGATAGATTCATTCGAAATAACTTTTAATTGGAAGGATGACGCTCAGTTTGCAATTTCAAAGAAATTCATATTAAACACCACCATGATGTTTAACATGAAAAATTAAATCCCAAAGCTTAACATCATTTGACAGTATACTTTCTTCTACTTCTAGAACTATATATTTATCGTACGTTAACAAGAGTGAAACCTAAATTTTTCAAAAATTATCAACCAAAATAAATTAAACACCGTTATGTTTTTGTTTATCTTGTGACAGATTGGATATTTATTCCACATATAATATTCAAATATAATTCTTAAAATTCAATTCAGGCATGAATTTCAAAAACTATATTAAGTTTGCTAATCTTTGTAAATAAAATTAAAATCCAAAAGCAAGTTTAAATATTTACCGACAATCGAAAATAAAATTTAATAATCTCTTCTGTCAACAACCAAAACTATTATATCAAGTTTTCTAAATCCAATAATATAATTCAACATAACCTACGTCAATTTCTACACGCATAAACTATATGATGTGTATATATAGTGGCTGACCACTCACTCGAAATATAAAAACAAAACAAACTATAAACTTAAATAATCGTTGATGAGTAATCAAATATTGAATCAAACTCGCAGCGAACACTATCCTATCGCACAAATATATATGGTCACAAAAAGTTGGAATTAGCGCATAGAATTATGTAAATATTTTAAAAACTAGTATCTGGATTACTGATTTAATCAAGCATATATGTGTACAAACACATAAATAATAGAAGAAGGCGATGAAAAGAAAGGTAGATACAATGACCTCTTATACATATATACTCGTAAGATTTGTCATATGGTTTTGTGTGTTCGTGCGATTTAAGCGATAAACAAAACTATTTACTATACAACTAATTGGCGTATTGGTCATTCCACCAAAATTATCTTAAGTTTATTGATCTTAAATATACGTAGGAATTTAATCAAAATAATGTGATTATTATTTTTTATAGGTTATGTAGATCCATAAATATTATTGTCGCGCAGATGAGTATAATTATTATGTCTGAATAAGTCGTAAGCCGTTCATTGACATTCATAAATTTGTTATCCTAACGATTCTTCGAATTCAAAATGTAATCTACTTTTGATATTTTATCGACTTATAATTGTGACAACAATCCCTATACACTTTCAAATTCTTCGAAATTTGAATAAAAAATAATTTTTTGAAAAAAATACGTTGAGGGTTTTGTAAATTAATTAAACAACATTTTTAAGAAATTTTTGATTTGAGAGACAGTATATAGTCCGTATTCGATATTTATAATTGGTTGATTTGATGCGAATTAATGTGCGCGGGTTGCGTTGTATTGCGGCAATTAATTTCGTAAAAATTGTTTTGCCAATTAAATTATAATTCGATAAATTAAATTGGCTAGACATTATAATGAAGGACAAATTATTTACTGTCGCGCTTAAAATGAGAGGTGCTAACAGGATTTTCCATCCTTAATTTCGGTTGGGATAATATAATAAACAACCAAGTTAATTAAATTTTAAACTCGTTACGGATCAACAATATCTGTAATTAAAACAGATGAAACTTTTTGTCCGCGCAATCTACAGCCTACGAATGAATTTGGCTGGTTTATGTTTCCAGTATTCAGCTTGAGGTTAATATACTAGATTATCCGCATAACTTTAGAGCTTGCAGACTATAACAAAATGCCCTTTAAGAAATCTATATTTTATTCCTTGGTCGTCAAAAAGCTTATGGACAACTACAAAACTATTTGTTAATTTTAGATCATCTATAGTTCGAACAGCAATATGAGGAATGGTCACGCCCATTCCGTATAAATTATTAAAGCTCTAAATACACATAAAACCTTAGCTTATTCATATTTCGGTTAGGCCACTCTACTAATGAAAGCTTCAACTTTATTCTAAAAGCTTTCCACTTTTAATCTTATTTATTAAGTCAAATTACCTTAGTTGAACTATAGACTGTGATTGTTAAGTAAAAACGAGAACTTTTATGTTCAATTCTAAGAAGCTTCATTAAAAAGCATAATTAAAATGTATAGTAAAGCCTATAATAAATTAAAAGCTTTGGGTAATTGTAGTTCTTCAGTTATTCAGTTATTTTGTTAAACCGAATTTAAATGTCTATATTAAAATTAAAAGCTTTTATTTACATAAACAGAAAAGCTCATTATAAAAATACAACTCAATTTGATAATCTATTTTTACCTCAAACTTCATAACTATGATTAAAACCTAAGTATTAAATGAAAGAAAAGGTGTAGTGAAAGCTTTAAAAAATATAACCAGTTGTAGACTTAGGCCATAAAAGTTCTAAAGAAACCTATTACTCTAAATAACTTATACATTTTTTTTATTATAGGTTACTCCACCTATAAAAATGTTAACTTTACACTAAATGCTTTGTTACTATAATTTGCCTAAACAAAAGTTCAATATTAAAAAACTAATAATTCGATCCAACTTGCTAATCAAAATAATTTATTTTTGAACTATTAGAAGTTATTTTGAAACTAATGAGCTTATATAACAACAACAAATGAAATCAAAATTTGTCTGAAGCTTTGGAAGGTTACCGCTTAAAATAAATTCTAGAATTCAAATATGTGAAGGAGGTTTCAACGTTAAACATCAAGAGTTTCTTAATTTTGAATAATATGACGTTTGTCTGCCTTATACTGATGTGCTAATTATTTAGTTTAAAATAATATTTCGCCTGAATAGAAAAAACTCCCAATAATGAAAGCTCCACTAAAAGTTCTACAAAACAACATTATTAGATATGATTCGCTTTAGTAGTAATTTCAGGGGCTTTTTGTATGTTCACAGTATTCAATGACTGCGTTTAAAGAACTGGACGTGTTCTATTTTGCCCTATTCTGAGATTTATTTATTTGTATTTTGCCGCTTGAAGTGAATCCCTTTGTGATTCCCCTGTCTGAGCTTAATCATAATTCTTTTAACAGTTTTTGAATGAAAAAAAGAAAGCCCGGGTCTGAAACTTAAACAGAGAGAGGATGTAAAAAGGATGTTTTATCTCCCAATTGCGATCTGTGATTAAATTGAAATTATCTATTACCTTTTGTTGGTATGTACAACTCATAGGCCCACCCATCTTCAATGTTAGTAAAGACTGGCAAGACGTTTGGCAGTGCGCAGATGACCAGTTAAAAGACGGACCTGGGCCGTGTACAAAAAAGAGCTAATGTTCAGCTTACAAAGGATAACACAATTCACTGTTGGTATTTAATTTTAATTTCATCCTTTCAAAAGATCTTTTTCTCATATTGTATTCAAATTGCCACGCATAGTTGTATGTATGTATTTCGCCCCAACTCTCATCAGTCTCATATCATCTTAGTGTAGAATCGATAGTTCTTCTTCTGGCTCTCGTTCTATTGATGTTTAGTCATTCTCTTTTAATTAAAATCTGTAAATATTACGGTAATTCTTGCTTCCGGTCTATGGTCACTTCGATACTTCGGCCATAATGGAAGAAACAATACATTAAATTTTAAATTTCATTTGGCTAAGAAAACAAATATTCCGTCTTTTATAGCTTTATTGTTAAGGACCAATGCACCATTGCAGATGGTATATCCAAAATTAATTAAATATTAAACTGATTTCATTACGGATAAATAATATTTCATTAAAGTGGAGGCCATAGCTACCCTTTTTTTGTGCAACTGACCGTCCTTTCTCTGTGCAATATGCAGCCAATGAATGAATTTGGCTGTTTCACGTTTCTAGCATTAGGCTTGAAAGAATATTAGAACGGCGTTTTTTGTATGGAAAATTAATTTATTGAGTTACAGTCTGCATCTAGACTATTATGGCGCAATGTACCAAGTAATCCAACCTGCTGTATTTATAAAGTCAGTCATTAAATTGTTTTCAAAAATGTTGGTTCAATATTGATATTCGAAGTATATACTACTCAACTGACCTGTATATACATTACTCAATTGTTCGCATATGTGTAGAGCTTATGTGTGTCAAAAAGCTTATTGACATCTCTTTATCCTTCCTTTTTACTTCAAACTGCAAAACTGTTTGTCAATTTTAGGTCATCTAGTTTGGATAGCAATGAGAATGATTATGCGTATTCCGCATAAACTAAAAAAGCTCTAAATTCAAATTATAACCTATAGCTAAGTCACTCTACTGCTAGTTATTAAACCAAATTTAAAAACGAAACACTTGGATTAATAATAGAATGCGGTTGTTGAGTTAATCTAAAATATTATGACGAGAGCTTTGTAATAAAACTATAACATTTTATTTATTGTTCAATTCTAAGCTGCGTTAAGAATCATAAGTAAACCGTATATTCCACAGCTTAATATACAAAATACGCAACGAAAAGTTCAATCGAATCTGCTAATCTAGTAAATCCTACTTTCACCTTGAAAGTCAGAACTGATTGAAAGCTTAATATTTAAACGCTTTAGTAGAATAATTAGGTGTGGTGAAAGCTTTAAAAAACAATTTAACCTAACTAAAAGCTTGCCTTACTTACTTACGGGAGCTTTTTAATATTTTTTAAAAGCTGTAATATATAAATATAAAGCTTTATGTACAAAATACACAATGAAAAGATGAACTGAATTTGATAATCTAGTAACTCAAAACTTTAACGTCAAACGACAGAACTGGTTAAGAGTTTATTTAAGTCTATTTAAAAGCTTAACTAGAAAGGTAAAGTGTGGAAATCTTTAAAAATAAATATAGCTCATACCTAGGAGAAATAATTATTCCAATTATATCATGAAAGCTCCAAAAAGACTTTAAGCCGAACTAAAAAACTCTGAGTAATTTTATTAAATTACGAGAGCTTTTTAATATTTATTAAACGCTCTAATTTACAAAACAAAGAGCTTCATTTTAAAAAATATGCATCAAAAAATTCCATTCAACTTGCAAATAATTTAGTGTTGAACTATATTAGAGATTATTATAAGCTTATATGAAAAGCTAAACGCTAGTGTATATGCGCGCCCGAACCTTTGAACACTTTAAATCATGCGAAATTAATTTAAGTGAAGATCTGATACAGAATTTATATTAACGGTTTAAAATAAATTCAGGAGCTTTAAGCTGTAAATGTCCAGAGTTTCATAATAAGTTTTTATTAATACTTCGGCTAAATGGAAACGAAGTCCAGTATTTTTACTAAACCGGATTGAAAGCTCAAATAAAATTAACAAAAATTTCAATTTTGAGAGAGCTTTTGAGCTGATTATTATTTATAGCTGGGTTCACCTAGATTTAAAACAAAAATATTTTATAATTTTCATTAATGTTGGTAAATTCGACATGAGCTTTTAAAGTATCTATTCGAAAACGAGCTTAAAACAGGATTTATAATTAGTAGAGCTCTGTATTATAGAAATTAGATTTTTAAAATAATCCCAACAAAAGAGGAATGAATGAGCTTTTAATTTTTAACTCTGATGTATGTATTAATAACTGACTGCTTTGTATTTTAAATTAATATTTAAAACTTAAGTTTAAGTTGAAAAATAGTCTCATATAATAAAAGCTCGATTAGAAGTTGTACAAAACTATATATTCCTGTACTGTTTGTTATATTTCACATACAAATTTTGCATGTACCACAGATCCACTAAAAAATTAGCTCAGACCAATTCAAAACCACGAACATCTATTGTTTAATTATTTTCAGCTTCCCCTCTTGAGAGGATAAAATCCACAAAAGCAAATGTTGAGGTTTGCCAAATTAAGTTATTAAGAGTAAAACAATTGCAACAATAAAAGATTCAATACCGCTTCTTACCGAATAGGACTTATAATTCTGGAAGAGTGTACAATTTTGTCCTCCACTTACAAGCCCACTTTTCTAAATGCTTGATACCAATTTTTGTAGTCCAACCGAAACAAAATGTTACCTAAAGCATAAACCAACCTCACTATGAGGCTAAATTAATTAGCCAATTAGTAACTACCATTAGTAGTTAATAGCACGCCTAATCATTAAATAAGCAAAGTCTGCAATTTATCAGGAACTATTGGTGTAAGACAAATAGCATAAGAAACAAATATAGTTAGTTTTAAATTAAGTTAGCTTGGGAAACAAAAATACCGTCTTTTCGACCTCTTTGTTCGGTATCGACTAATCATAGAGGACCATGCCACCACTGCTTATTTTCAGTTAACTCTGTTGTATCTGTAGCTCGGGATGCAATGTGAGTCTTAAACTATTTGTAAATCTGTAAATAGTGAAACATTTGAAATTTCCACAGTTAAAGACTCTTCCACCAGTTTTCGTGAGCTTTGTTAATAACAAAGCACCCATTAATTCCAAACGGAGTAGGCTGATTTGCTTCACCGGTGCTACTCGTGACTTAGAAGCAATTATATCGAAATTTGCGCCATCAACTGTATCCACCACGGCGTAAAAAACGGCAGCGTAATGTGCGCTTCGTGTGTAGCTTGCGATCAGGCATTCTTACTTGGAACTGGAATAGATCTTGAAATGAATTAAATTGAAGACCTAATACCTTTGATAAATCCGTAATTTCTCTTGTGTATATGAATGATCGGAGTTCGCTACTGTTCGTGAGAAATTTTCGTAGTTTAAAGCCATGAGCTCCTAGAACGCGCCGTTTGTTATGTGCTCTATTAATCTTTTCGCACATGATATTGATTTTGCCCCAGTCATTATGTTATATACATACATGTCTTGAGCGGACATTGCGGAGTCTGGAGCGAATCGCTAAAAAAACTGCAGGCGCGGTACAATAAGTTATCAATTTTAGTTCATAAGTCAATGGTTGATGATTTGGATTTGACCCGCAGAAAAATGTTTTGATTTTTTCGATCCTCTGGCGACACCCACACTGCTTTTGAACCTCTTATACTCGTACTTATACTCGTTCCAAGCATGCTACAGCGGAAAGATTTATCGATATCTAATAGTATGTTAAAATTGTTTACTTCGCTATTAGATTGATATTGCTCAGATTTTATTTTTCCAGCCACTATCCAACCAAAATTTGTTCTGAACGATCGTAGTCCATTGGGTAACTCTACAATTTCATGTTGTATTGCCTTCACAAAAACATCAATTCCCGCAGGAGTATATCAATGTGGCCGCATTTGTTATATGTTGGGCCAGCCAATAGCAGTACATTCAGAATTCGTAAGACGTCCTCTGAACGCTTGCGTCATTAATGTGGTGGTGCTGTCATTGGCGGCTATTGTTAAATAAAGTAAACCCTTGGTCGTTCCCACTGCAGTTTTCGTTCTAGTCCTTTCACCAAGTCCTTTCACGCATTTTTATATCTGACATTTAAATTTTGCATACACGCTTCTGTTATGAACGACCCTTGTGATATGCGGAGTCCAGCAACGCTCGATAAGTCTGCCATTTGCCATTGCTATCTTTAATTTTTATGAGTGCAGTAGGTAGTATATACCTCATCGTGTTGCACTAGGCCTTTCTTTTGGTTCCTGAATTATTGGTCAAGTGATATTAAGCTAGCATTTACCATGTTATTACTGTTATTTATGTTGACACCTATAGCATTCGATCTGCTATGATATAAATATACTCCTATAATGCCTGTGATTTTTCGGTCGATTATGCTGCGCTGCTCTAAATACATTTTAATAAACGCGTTTACTGCGTATGGCGCTTTCTGTCATACCGCTTTTTAAGCTTTTGAAAAGCCTCGTTGTATAGTTGGTATCGGGAACAGAAAGATTGCCACTCCATGTAATCGCCGTCGAATGTCGGGATATCAATTGATGATAATCGTACTTCTGGGACACGTTTATGGAGTTGTCATTTGTTTGCAGCTTTATAGATAGAAACGCTGCGTTTCCGTATAACCGCATTCCGTCCCGCTCATGTACCCAAATAGTATAGTTATACTCAAATTCAGAAAGGTCAGATTCCACTTCGCTGTCTTGATTCAACATCTTTTGTTCTATAACCATAAATTCCGTTGACAGCTTCTATGCTCTGTCTATTTTCACCTTGATCTCATCTGGGCTAGCGGTATCTAAATTCCCTCACTCAAACGTGGCTAGCTTCAGTGTCCCTGTTTCAGCGCCGATGGTTTTCTAGCTTTCCGTTACCAAAAATACAATGACACTCCGTTGCACCTTTGGTAAATGATAATATGTCTAGCTAGCAAATTACTACAATTATCATGTGTGTACAAACTATTATTTTATTTTAGATGTGAATAAAATGCCAAAGAATAATTTACGTCGTCATGAATTATTTGACTCTGCATATATTATGTATAGATACATAAGTACAGACGATAGTTAAAATCGCAAACATTAAATGCAAAACAACTTTATTTATCACCCAGCTATTTCCTTCAATCACATAATACGCGCGACGTGTACATACAGCAATGAACTTATGGACTTGCATGTACATATAATTATGATACATAAAAAAAAAATATAATCAAAAGAATGTTACAAAGCAACTCTTGAAGCTTTTACACCAACAACAATTTTTTTTTTGTTTTTTGATAAGACAGAACGTAACACAAAAAAGCTCATTAATCATTAACACCGCGCGAAAAATTAAAAAAAAAATCCAAATTATTCACTTGTATCTCGCGTATATATATATGTATGTATGTTGATGCTTCATTTTCGCCTCTCGCGTTTTTCTTTAAGATTTTGGTGTTGTTGCTTATTTCTGTTTTGCTTTGGCATATGTATGCTTATTAAGGCGCCAAGGTCGCGCGAACACAAATTATATTATTTATACGCGTTTTATACAACATTTTTTTTTTTTTTACTTCATTATGTTTCACTTTTTTTTTATGTTTTTATGATTTTTCGTATTTTATGTTTCTGGTTTTATGATACGAGTACGATATGTGTGTGTGTAAAAAAAAACAGAGAATAAACATAAAAATTAATTTAATTGATGGTAATTTGAAATGAAAATTTCTTGTTTTGAATAATAAATTAAACTATTTGGATATGGAAATTTTTCATTTTCCAAAATTAGAATTTCGTATTGACATATATGTACATACATACTCGTACATATATATATACGAATGTATGGATCTAGATGGAGGAGTGTATGAAGAATTATGTGATAAAAATAAATATCCGCATTTTTATGATTTTATGTTGAGTATTATGTTGGATATGTAATGTATAAGAGCAATTGACTTAGGAACAATAAAGCAGCAACATTTTTAATTAGAAAATTTAATTTTTTTTTTTTGTAATAAATTTTTCAGAATTTTTTGATATCTACAGTATGGCGTTTGAAATTTGAATTTTCCATTTCGCTATAAAAACAAAGCTGGATGTTTCGTTTTATCTTGTAACGTGAACAAGATTTGTTTTCCGTTATTTTCAGAAGAGCGAATGTATTTTGGAGTGGTATATAAAGGCGCGGATTGTATGGCCTTGCGTCCTTAATATTGAATGCATAGTAAGTGATGCACTGAGTACACGAAAAATATACCAACAATACCACTAAATATATATTCACTTGGTATCGTGAGTGAAAAGAAAGCCCAAATATTTGAACCTCCTCTCCATGGCCTTAGTGAATTCTTTATGGGATGAATTATCAATGCAAATCTCCTCAGCTTGTATTTGGAGTGACCCAACAATAGTCTGTGACGCCTGATGAACACTAAGCAGGTCGGTAAAGCGTCTACTCCATGGGTCAATTACTTCGTCTTTGTCGACACAAAGATTTCCATCCCGGTACCGAATGACAGTTGACGCAGACCTGATAGTTTGGTGCAATCCAGTAATTCCTTTAAAAAAATTACACGAACTGCGCTCATCGCTAAGTTGTTGTACTTTCAAGACCGCTACTTTCCACCATACTCAATTCTTCTGAGCAATTGTACAGTACATCAATCTCTCAGCTTTATCGGTCGCAGTTTCGTGTCGTGAGTACGAACTAATGTTTTCACATAAATCGCCAATTACCATTATAACATCGTGTTTGGGTATAGATCCCATCAGATCGTCTAAGTTATTTCAAAATGACTCTAAATCTTGGGTTCGGCTGACTTCACACCAATTATCAACAGGTTGGCTAACTTACAACATTACACAATCGGTTATTTACTGCTAGGAAATTCAAAAGACCCTTCTGGAATTGCGGCCCAAAAAGAAATCCAACTCTAAGATTTCCAAGTGCATCTCCACTGTAGAGCAAAGTTTAGCCCTGGACACATAGTCTCCACTTTTAGGCCAGCAAGTTTCTTGAAGAGCAACGAGTTTCAGCTGAAACTCCTTCATGCATGTGATTAGGCCTTCCAACGCTCCTGGCTTCGTAAGTGACTGCACAGTCCACGTGCCGGTGTTAAATCTCGTATCCGGGTACTTCAGGGTACTTGTTCCCCAGCCACATGGGCCAAAACTAATTACCCGTATCTTAATTTGTACACTTTTGTGTGGTATAACAAATTGTTTAGTCCCAGTAAAATTTTCAGTGAAGCTTATTTAACCGTTTCCTGGGTCCTAGGTTCTAAGTTCTAGTGGCTTCATCTTAGTACAACCCCATAGCTGAATGCCGATGTAAGGGCAATTTATTATGTATGGTTTGTAACTCGGAGTTCTTTCCTATGGACCAGTACATTTTTCTTTCTCACATGCTCTTTCCTTTTGGGCTTAGCGTCAAGACAAGCTGTGTGTTAAGCATAACCGGTACCCGGTTAACTCTTCGATTAGTAATATTTACATGTATTGATTTTGTCTCGTTGAGATAATTGGCCATTTTTTCATCCAGTAACTCACTGTATTTTTGGCCCTCTGCAGTTTGGCTGTTGTTTTATTTATGTTGTCACCAATTGCTAGGATTGCAATATTCTTCATCGTATTTTACTGGAAAGTGTCGATCGTCAATGTAAGATTTTAAAATCTTGTAAAACTAAATCTCGGTGTAGTTTATATTCTAGTCTTTGATGCCACAACGTGTCAAAGATAGTAGAGTATATATTGTGCACTCGCTCTTTAGTGAAGTGACTTTTAGGTAGTGCCTTAATTATTTGTCCTGTAATTAAGTGATATCCTGGAGATTTTTTTGAACTTAAATATGATTGATTTTATATTTTAACTCTTGTAGTGTATTATGTTCATCCACTTTAATTACTTTTGTTATATTTTCTGCCAATGTTGAAAGTGGTTGAAAAATATCTTCCAGGTGTGCTACAAACAACTCAGCTTTTGATTTGGCACTTCTATCCCAGCTTCCATCGTCATTTTTGTTTGGAGGTACTTATAAATATTTCAGGTCGTTTTAATCCTTTGGTCGCTTTCCAAAGAGAGCAATCGGTGTCTTTTTGGCCAGTAGGCCACTTAGGGAAGTGTTAATTGATTTGTTTTTAACCTCCTCAATTTAAAATTGTAATTAATGGCATAGATGATTACGTACTCTCTTGCTTAGTTAGAAATCGATTCCTCTGCCAGGTTTTTCATGAGAACTGTTCCACGCTCCTCAGGGAATATTATTGTTTAGGAGGTCTAGTTTGTCTTTTATTGTAGCAGAAATAGCAGAACTTTCCACGATCAGAATCGAAAATTTTGTGTGGAAAAGAAATTGGAGCTACAAAATCACTTTTCGAAATTGAAAGATGTATAGGTGAAAGATTTCCGATTACAGCTGATGACGAATGAACTAATAATGGGACAAAGAGGTTTTCATGTCTAACCATTCATACACAAAATTATTGTCTCGGATTAGTTAAAATTGGGGGAACTTGTGATGCTTCGAAATTCACATATGTTTCAATCGTGCAATACATCTAGCCGTTAGGGACATATTTTAACGAAAAAAATAAACGATCATCCAATTTATGATTGACATTGTTCAAACTGGTGATGATTCCGGTATTGACAAACGCTTCACAAAATCTGCAGTTAAAAATTGTATTTTGCAACATAACGTAGTTTTACAAGCGCAGGAAAGGAAATGTCGCTATTGTTAGATTGCACGACAAAATGGATATAGAGCGCCCTTTTAACCTTAAAAATTGCCTTGGATTTCGGGCCGTGAGGATTTCAACCATGAGGAAAATCATTACAAACTAGACTTCAAGTTCTAGCCCCCATTGAGCTTGAAATTAAAGAGCTAAGTGTTTCTAATTTTATTTTTGGAAAGTTACGCGAAGTGAATAACATAGAAATAACATAACATTGAAATGCATTGAAATGAAAACGGGATATCCGATTTTTTATATTTTTATAGGACCATGATGCATACACATAACAAAAATATTTGTCATTTTGTTAAGGACTGGCAATAAATAATAAACAGTATTAAAGGCCATTACTGGCCCCTTACTGAGTCAACAACCCGGCTCCAACGGTTTCGATCCTGAGCATGGTTTTCATACTGTCTAAGACAATCTGAAGAGGCCAAGTCGTTCTCTACATCGTGGAGCCATCGTCGCCGGCAACGACCTCTGCGCCTACCATATGGTGGCTCTCCTTTCAGAGATCGCTGCACAATTCGTTCCGGATCAGCACGCAGAACGTGACCGAGCCAGCGTACTCGCTGAGATCTTATTTCATGTACAATATCGGGGATCTTCATCAGATCTCTGATCTCGATATTGTACAGAGCTCGGTAGGTACCATCTATCTCGCGTTTTGGGCCGTAGATCACACGCATGACTCTTCTCTCAAATGTAAGGAGCCATCTCTCGTATTCATCCGTCAGCGCCCAACTTTCACATCCAAACATAACAACGGGCCTGATCAACGCTTTGTAAAGCTTCAGCTTCACGGCACTTGATAAGTGTTTAGATTTTAGCAGTGGCCTTAGAGGATACAGAGAACGACTGCCAGCTGCCAGCCGCACTTTAATATCCTCACCCACACTGTTATCGTGAGTGATAAGAGAACCCAAATATTTGAACCTCCTCACTCCCTCAAACGTGTGGTGGCCACTACTAAAATCTGGTGTGCCACTGTCCCTAAAACCAGAGATCAGGTATTTCGTTTTGGACTCATTGATCTGAAGTCCAACAGAAGCTGAAAACTCTACAAGCGGATCAAGTATTTCTTTCACTCCGTTGCTATTCAGTCCAATCACGCATATGTCATCTGCATATGCAAGCACCTGATTGGACTGGCGATATAAGATGTTACGCTGCGGTGTTTTAGTTTTACGAAAGATGTACTCCAACATGAGATTAAAGAGTATCGGGGACAGAGCATCTCCCTGCCGAACACCCGAGTTAACTACAAAACTTGTCGATAGCCTGTTCTCAACTTTAACACAGCATTGAGACTGCGTCACTGTCATCCTACATAGTCGTACCAGTTTTGTTGGCATTCCTAGGTATTCCAGGGCAGACCATAGACTCTCTCGATTGATCGAGTCATAGGCCTGCCGGAAATCCAGGAACACCTGATGTACGGGGATGGATGTCTCATAATATTTAGATAGAATCATCCGCAGCGAAAAGACCTGATCGGTGACTGATCGATTCGGACGAAATCCTCCTTGATAGTCACCAACCAGGCCCTCCGTCAGAGGAGTGATTCTATCCAATACAATGTATGACAGTAACTTGTAAGCTGTGCAAAGGAGAGCTATACCGCGATAATTCTCACACTTCAAGCGGTCTCCCTTCTTGAAGATGGGGCATATCGCGGCCACTTTCCATTCGTCAGGCATAACTTCGGTTCGCCATACTAATCGAATAAGGTCGAAAAGACAGTTCAACAAAGTATCCCCTCCGAATATCAAGAGCTCCGAATTAATGCAGTCCACTCCAGGTGCACGGTTTCGTTTCAATCTCTGCATGGCTTTAGTGAATTCCTCATGGGATGGCTCCTCAGTGCAAATCTCCGCAGTCTGTATTAGAGGTGGCTCAACAACAGTCTGTGACGCATGATGGACATCAAGCAGGTCAGTAAAGTGTCCACTCCATGCGTCAAGTACTGCGTCGATGTTGACACAGAGGTTTCCATCCCGGTCCCGAATGGCGGTTGACGTAGGCCTGAAAGTATGGTTCAGTCCAGTAATTCCTTTAAAGAGATTACGCGAACTGCGCTCATTACTGAGTTGTTGTACTTTCAGAACCTCGGCCTTCCACCATTCTCGCTTCTTCCGTCTACAAATCCGCTTAGCTGCCCTTCTTGCAAGAGCAGCCTTGTTTTTCCTCGCGATTGTGAGACGTTGTTGCACTTCATTATGGGCTATATTTTGTTGCTCAACTGCAAGACGACACTCGTCATCAAACCAATCATTCTTGGGTCTGACTTTCACTATACCTAAAGTCTGTTGAGCAGCACTGACAACCGAAGTTTTCAGTACCCCCCAGACAGAGTTCACGCAGTCAGACTGGTAATTAGCTTCATTAATGTTGTCGCTGACAAGATCCTGATATCGTTTCTTTTGATCTTCATTTATCAGACCTTCACAGTCGAAACGTACCATGCGTTTCGCTGTGTTCCCAGACTTGTACGAAAACTTCCATCGTAGCTTTGCAGCAACCAAATGATGATCGCTGCCTACGTATTTGGTTGCTGACCGATAAGTTCTCACATCCTGAACAACCTGAGCCCGTCCTTTAGAAACTAACACATGGTCAATTTGGCTGCGGGAAGTTCCGCGAGGATGTGTCCATGTCTCAAGATGTATGTGTTTGTGAGGGAAGAATGTGCTTGCTACTCTAAGATCATGAGCAACCGCAAAGTACATCATTCTCTCACCATTATCGGTCGCAGTTTCGTGTCGGGAGTACGGACCTATGTTTTCACACAAGTCGGTCTGATTTCTGCCAGCTCTAGCATTAAAGTCCCCAATTACCATTCTAACATCGTGTTCGGGTATAGATCCCATCAGATCGTCCAAGTCATTGTAAAATGAGTCTTTATCTTGGGGCTGGCTGACCTCTGTGGGCGCATGTACACAAATTATCGACAGGTTAGCTAACTTCATGCGCAAGCGAAGCTTACACAATCGGTTATTAACTGCTTGGAAATCCAAAACAGCGTTCTTTACCTGCGGCCCAAGAAGAAATCCAGCTCCAAGATTTCCGAGGTCATCTCCACTGTAGAACAACGTATAGCCCTGGGACACATGGTCTCCACTTTTAGGCCA
This sequence comes from Tipula unca, assembly GCA_951394425.1. Classification (NCBI taxonomy): domain Eukaryota; kingdom Metazoa; phylum Arthropoda; class Insecta; order Diptera; family Tipulidae; genus Tipula; species Tipula unca. Next base: position 14,111,704 of record OX596381.1, on the reverse strand, counting down.
GCGAGTTTCTTGAAGAGCAACGAGTTCCAGCCGATACTCCTTCATGCACGTGATTAGGCCCTCTAACGCTCCTGGTTTCCTTAGTGATTGCACGTTCCACGTGCCGATCCTAAATCTCGTGTCCGGGTACTTGAGCGGGGGTCCGGTGTTGTTTTGGCGGTATCCATTTTTCTTTTTGTTGACTTTATAAACACTATATTTTTTTACGGATGCGGGTCGTCAGCCCAGCGATCCAACCGTTTAGTCGCCTCCTACGACAAGCAAAGGATACTGTGGTGGTATTCTTGGGAAACATGTTCGTGCAATTTTGATTTACGAGACATGTGAGTGCCCCCCGACCACAGGGGCTGGCAATACTAACCAGATATTTACCTTATAAAAGCCATCATTTGATACGTAGAATTCTAATTCACAAGACTTCCATTCACCCTAATCATAATATTCATCGAAACGACAATTCGCCAAATACGACCATACGCCTAATAATCGACAATTAATGGTTCTAGATTAACTGTCGCTTTAGTCGTATGGTCGTATTTGGCGAATTGTCGTTTCGACCATACGTCGATTACAATGAAATTTGACTTATTTAATAGATTCTGCATTCCAATTAATTTACAGATTGGTTCTCATTCAATGTCTACTTTAGAAATCGCTTAGCCCAGGTTTTAGTCATATATCAAAATGTTTCAATAAAGTTTTCGGTGAATCGTGGTTGTTGATGAATTAGCAGGTTCGGTGAATTACGAAATTAATATTATTAAGCAAAGAATGAGCTTTGAAACACATCGGTTAACGTTCTGGTTTATTTATCATGTTTATGACAATAAAGCTAATACTAAAAATATAACAAACCATCACACTGTTAAATTCTGATATTTTTCCAATTGGAATTTTATTTATGTATAAAAATTGGGTTTCGAGGTGTTTTGTAAATTTTATGTCACCAGTTCTAGAGGTATTACTTTTTCAAAGAATTTAGAAGTTCATGATTTTAAGCGAAAATTATTAATATATTCTAGAGATGTCCACAGTCACTCATGCACATTCTCGGATAAATAGATCAACTAGAATTTTTATGGTGCTTTCCTACACACTATTTAGTTTTACAGAAGTTACAATTTTATTATTTCTCTCAATTTCAGTTTTGTTATTTTCCCAAATGGGTTTTTTATTATCATTTCCAATTGAAATACTCAAACAAAAATCAAATCGAGAAAAACTTAAAAAAACAGTTTTAGGCTTGACGGTCCAAAACAATTTTGTGCCGCAATTTACAAAACACCTCAAATACTAATCTAATTTATCGGCATAAATAATATTTCAATTGGTAAAAGTAACAAAATTTAACAGTGTAATGTTGTGCCATTCATGTTTTGGTTAGAAAAGATGCTCTTCACTTTTTGCACTCTAGCTTTAACTGCCTCTATAGACTTAAACTGGCATTTATTGCATCAAATTTAAATTTTACTACGGTGAAATTGCTAAGAGGATCTGATGTGCTTACTTCAGGTGGGTGTCTCCATTCATTTTGGTTCATCGATTACAGAAGGTTACATATAACTTAAACCACCGATAACGTATATAGGTGTCTGACAGTACATTCGACGAGATGAGTAGGACCCGGCATTGAAAGTTGTAAACCACATTTTCTACAGTTCTTCTTAGGTATTACAATATGCTTATACCACTCCTTGGCAATGAATATTCAGTGGCACCTTTGATAAATACTGATTGCGATCAGATCATTTCCTCGACAAATTGGAAATAAAATTTCTCGAAACATCTATATCTCTTGTATCTTAAGTGCTTTTTACTATACAGAAAGTGAATTATGTACAGCTTGTATATACAATCACTATTTAATTAGAACAAATTGATCCGCACCTCCATCAAGTTTTTGAAAAAATATTACTGATGTGTTTGATCTATTCAAATCGAGAACTAGGCCAAATATTAACATTAGCATACATTATAACATAAATCGCAGAACCTTTAAAAAAAATGTTTTTATGTATTCACAGCAGGTAAATATGTGATTTCAATTTACATTTGACAATATAACACATAAAAAATTATGTCATCTCGCACAATAGCATAAAAATTGGTTACAAATCGATCAAAAATTCTAAAGTCATATATGTATATATGAACATACAGGTAGGTAGGTACTCATACCAATTATTATATTGAATCACGTACCAAGATTCTTATAGCGATTTTAATCATCTCCGCGCTCGCTTAGAGAAAAACAAAATTTGCGAAGGTGGTACGAGGTGATGTTTTGTATGTTTATTGTCTTTGCATATAGAACAGCGCGCGCAAATAAAGTTCAATGTTAGTTATTTAGGTTAAATCAATTTAATAATCATAAATTAAATCTAAACAATTTTTTATGTTTCATTCATTCTTAGAAAAATAAGCAAACCATATAAAAGCTTGATAGTTATATATACTCGTAGAAGTGTGTTATAAACTTAACTTGCTAAGGGTACATAAATCTGCATATAAATATAAATGATTAATTCAAGAGTCATTGAACCTGTCTTAAATATATACGAGGATTTATATAATATATACATAAGAACAACTTAAGTCGTTATTAAGAAGAAGAAGAAAAAATTATTTTTGATTTGCATTTTTATTGTTGTAAATTACGACAATAAAAAAAACTCCCAAACTATATAGCTATTTATAGTATTTAGCGTTCTATTCATAATAAAATCAATAAAATTATTAACGGAATAATAGATTAGCGCATCATTTAGCGAGATTATACAAAAACAGAAAATTAAGTTTTTTATTTGTTAAACTATTAAGTACGCAAACAACTGTCACTTAGTTGAATAGTGACAATTGTTAATTAGAAAGATGTTTGCTATTTTATAATAATAGGCGACAATAGGTTGGTTAGGTCTTGTCTTAATGTATGATGCCATTATTTTTGCGATATTACGGTAAAAATGTTTATGAAATTTAATTGAAACATGGATTCCTTTATTACTAAAGTTTATTTGTTCGAGCAGATATCCAATAAAACTGAAGATTTAGTATGTTTTTTATTTCTATTTCCAGGTAAACACAATTACTAGAGCACTGCTCTTACAATTCGTACCTCAGACTGGTATTACCGTAAGTATATAAATACAAAAGTCATTTGAAAATAAAAAGCATCTTATATATAGAAGTAAGCTCCTCAGGATTTAAAAATGACCATACTAAAATTGGGATCGTATCAGCTAGACGTTCTTTTATGTTCAGATTGTAAAATATAACAAATTAAATTAGACCAAAAATAATTTTTTTAATATATATTTGGCTCCCATTGAGCTTTTGAATTTAAAATCTAGTGTTGCGCTTTAGTACAATTGGAGAAGCTGTCGAGCCTGCATAGTTTTATGTGTAAAAAATAATCATTGTTGTTAAAAGTATTTTATCAACATATAAAGTTCAGTTTTATAAGATTAAAGCTTTAAGCTCTCTATGTAAGAATATTCTGATTGTATTTCATTTGTCTTAAAGCTTGTAATAGTGACGTATATATATATATAGAAATTAAATTATAATTTGATTTGTTTAGCGCAGCTTTTGAATTAGCAGAAATAGTTCAATAAATAATGCCTAAGAAGATCTTTTAGGCAATGAGCAAGCCAAAATTGACCAACATTTAAACCAAACCTATTTTCAGCCCAAAATATTTTTCAACTTTTTAACAACGAAAAGCTCTAGATTTTTTGAACTCCGTTTTGTTTCTTTAAATGTTTAACCAAAAAATAATAGTACTAATTGATTGAAAACTATAAAAGTTCAAATTATTAATTTCATGAGATCATTTCAAATGTTAGTAAAAAAACTCATCCAGGCTTAAATAATATAGATTTATATCACAATATTCAATTTTATGAGCACGGGCTTTTAATGAAAAACGTATGAAAAACTGATTGAGAGATTAAACTTGAAAGCTCCAAATTTAATATTTTGCGAGTAAATCAAAAAGTTTAAATGCCTGGATGGAAATGATGATTAAATTATATCAATTACTCCATGATTTAATTTTAAAAGCTCTAAAAATTTCACTCTCAAAGAGTGTAAATATCACATTCTTAAAAGTAAAAAATATTTTCGAAATGTTATCAATATTTTGTAATTTAAATTAATCACACCTCAGCTTTAATGACAATGTTCATTTATGAGCTTTTTGGACTGAAAAGTTTACCAACAAACTATTAGTCAGAATTTTCATTGGACATTCAGCCTTGGAAATTGGGTTGGACATTGGGCATTGAAAACTGAACATTTGACATTGGATAATGGACATTGGACATTGGACCCTAGACATTGTACATTGGACACTAGACATTAGACATTAGACTTTTGACATTAGATATTAGACATAAGATATTGGACATTAGACATTGGACATTGGATATTGGGAATTGAAGATTGGCCATTGGACATTGGATATTAAACATTGGACATTCGGTATTGAACATTCAGCATTAAAAAATGAACTAAAGCGTGTACTTTCCATTCTCGAGTATATCATACGAATTAAGATGTACATAATGATTAATCCGTTAGCCTGTAGCAATTATTTTAAAATATGAACGTTTAGACATATATTGGACATTGAACGAAGAAATTTAAACATTGGAATTTTAACTATTAACATCCCAATTTATAACATTACAAATGAAAATTTTTATTATCAAAATTTTAAAATTTTCGAAAGATCCAAAATTTGAAAATATTCCGAATTGCTACAATATTTATTTTGAATGTCCATAATTTAAAATAAATTTGTAAAATATGAATCCAAAAATTTCGATAAGCCAATTATTCAATATTTTCCAAATTCAAATAATACATTTCAAATTCTGAACTATAAAATTTGGTTTTAAAAATCAAAACTAAATTTTTAAAAATTTTCAATGTTTTCATAATTCGAATATCAAAAATTATATTTAAAAAATTTTAAGTATAAAATTTATGTACAGATATTTAAAATTTTGAATCAATGAAATAATTGTATAATATTTTGAGAAATCCAAAAATTCTAAATGTCCTTAATTTCAGTAATTTTATTTTAAATTCCATAATTAAAAGTAAAATGTAAAATTTAATATTTGAAAACATTTAACAGAAAATTGAAAATATTCTGAATATCCGTTGAATTTTTATAATATATTTTAAATTCCATATCTTAAAATAAGTTTGAGACAAAACTCTCAAAATTCGAACATTGAAATTTCACAATCTGCAGTATAACATTAGGTTTCATAACTTAAAACTTTGATAAATACATCGAAATTTACTATTGAAAGTAAAAATATTTTCGATATCTGATTTATTTTAAATTCCAAAGCTCAAAATAAATTTGTAAAATTTGTATTCAAAAATTCAGATTTCAATAAACTAAATTCAAAATTCGAACATATGTTTTAAAATTTCCAGTCCTGAAGGGTAACATTTTTTAAATAAAAAATTTAAATTTCGATATCGAAATTTAATATTTGAAAATATGCAGTATTTCCATAATTTGAATATTAAAAATTCTGAAGCATAAAATTTATTATCAGATATTTAAAATTTCATAAAGCTCATTGAAATTTTATAATATTTTGAGAGATTCAAAAATTGAAACTTTCCTAATTTTTGGTAAATTTCTACATGATTTATTCAAAATATCTTTGTTTTGAATTCTGATGAACAAAATTTTGATTTGAAAAACTAAAGTATATAAAGCTCCATCAAAATTGAGCATTGGAAAATAATCAATAACTTGAAAATTCGAACATTAGTACGTACTGAAGTTTCATATTCTAAAGTATAAAATTTGGCAGCAATAAATAATTCATATTTCCATATTGAAAATATTCAAATATGTAAAATTTATAATATTTCGAAAAACACAAAAATTCAAAATATCCTGTATTGCAATAATTTTATTTTAAATTCCATAATTAAATGTAAAATCTGAAATTTTATATTTGAAAATATTTAATTATTGAAAAAATTCTGAATTTCCGCTGAATTTAAATTTTATTTAAAATAAATTTGTAAAATTTGGAATAAAAAATTTAGATTTAGATGAAATAAATTCTAAATTCGAACATTAGTTTTCAAATTTTCAGTTCTAAAGGTAAAAGTTTTAAATAAAAAATTTAAATTTTAATATTTGAAATTTTCAGTATTTTCATAATTTAAATATTAAAATTAAAATTTAAAAATTCTGAAGCATAAAATTTATTATCAGAGATTTAAAATTTCGTAAAGCTCATTGAAAATATCCTAATTTCTGTTAAATTTCTACATGTTTTTTTTTAAATTTTTGATTTCTAAATATTTAAAGGCATTCAAATATTTATTTTAAACTTCATAATTATTGAACCCAAAATAATTAAATTACACAGCTTTTTGGGTATGTGGTTTATGGGTTTGGTTTCATTGTGGCAGGCTGAATTGGCTGGTGCCGCTTCCAGACACTCAAAATTGAACATTGGAAAATATTCAATAGCTTCAAAATTTGAACTTTAGTAGGTACTGAAATTCCATGTTCTAACATTTGAAAATATTCAATATGTATATTCATAATTCGAAAATGAAAAATTTATATTTCAAAATTCAAAATAATTTTAGAAAATTGGTATTCAAATTAAAAATTTCAAGTTTAATAATTATTAAAACACACATATAGAAATTTTATAATATTTCGAAAAATTTAAAAAATTAAATATCCTGTTAAATTCCAAATAAAATCTTGAAATTTATATTTGAAAATATTTAGTAAAAAATTGAAAATATTATGAATTTCCGTTGAATTTTTATAACTTTTTTAAATTCGTCATTTCAAAATAAATTGAAAAAATTAAAATTGAAATTAAAATCTAATATTGAAAAATATTCAAAATTTAGAAAATTCAAACATACATAAGACTTGAACTCTGTAGTATAAAATTTGGTTTCATAACTTAAAACTTCGATAAACTAAATACATCGAAATTTATGATTGAAAGTAAAAATTCCAGATATTTTCAATTTCTAATAATTCAAAATAAATTTTCTTTTTTTCTGAAAGATTTCTGCGCATTCGAAAATTCAAATATTAAAAATTCTGAAGCAAACAATTTATTTTCAGAATTATAACATTTCTCAAAGCTCATTCAAATTTTACAATATTTTGAGATATCCAAAATTTGAAAATAACCTGAATTTTTGCACAATTTCATTTTTTTTTTCAAATTTATAAAATTTCAGAAAATTAAATTTTCGTAAACATATTTGCATATATTCAAATTTTATAACACAGCGAAAGAGATAATTTCCAAAATGTCTATAAATTGTTTCTAAATTACAAATAAATTTATAAAATTTGAATTTAATTCCATACGGCCTGTGGTGATTGACATCAGATTATGCTCTATGTGTATCATTGATTTAAATTTTGTTTGAAGGATGACGGATGATGTTCTCACCTCTGATCACAGCTGTATCTCGTTTAACATAAACCTTCAATGACCACCTATAAAGCCACATGACATCGTAACAAAAAATTAAACAATTGGGGAATTTTCACTCTAGAACTGACTTCTGAAGAATCCGGTCGAGTAACGACATTGAGGTACATGCGTCTTTACTTGAGTCGGCAATTTGTAAATTTTTGTCCTCTTATTACTACCCAAAAGTTTAATAACAAACTCTTTTGGAACTCTGATCTTAAAAGGTTAAGAAAATCCGCTAGGAAACTTACAAATAAAGAATATAACTTACTAAAAGAATATAATCTAAGTTTAAGATCCGCTCACAGAGCTTCTTGGTTAAACTTCCACGAGGAAATTAATAGCCGGTGGTAAGACTAAATAAAGAAATGGAATAAGAATGGTGTTTGTAGACCTAATACTCTTCGTCAACCTGACGATAGCAAACAGCTTACCTCCTCTCATAGAGAAGTTGGTGAGCTGCTTTTATCTGTTCATTCCCTGGTTGTGCCATTTTCAACTCAGATGATGTTACTTGGCTGACAAGCTGATCAATCTCGATGTTCTGCGCTGAAATTCATTTTTCTTTGCACCTTATAAGGCTGGTGGGCCTGATGGTGTTTTCCTAGCTGAATTACAGCATGAGGAAAGCCATCATTCAGGACCATCTAATAGACTTATTTATTAGAGACAACTACCTAATTACTTTCCCACTCAATAACATGCAACATTCTTACAGAGTTGGTAAGTCCTGTGAAACTGCCCTACATAAATTTGTAATTAGGATTGAAAGATCCCTCAAGGTTTTGATAGTACCTCGTTTATCTCGATTACCAATGCCTGTAATAGTTTTAGTATTAATCACACCATTATCAAATGGATTGAGGAATCCATGCTCCAGGTTGCCAAAGGCTGTCCCCAGGGAGGTGTGGCTTTTGGTCATTGACGGATTGCTGATTAAGTCGCAGCAATCTGGCGGCATTGCACAGAGTTATGCTGATAATCTTGTCTTAACAGTTTCTGGCAAGCACCTGAATATCTTATCCGACTTAATGCAGCATGCTTTAAATATTGTAGAGGAGTGGTCTGGATCTATCCGTTCCTTCTCTTTTGGGGAGACCAATTACCAGATGTAACCAAGTCGAGCACCATGGTGTTATCTTAGATAGCAAACTTTCCTGGAAATTTCATCCTGATTCCAAATTACAAAAACCTACTGCCATATTTTGGCAATGTAGAATGGCTTTTGGGAAATCCTGGGGTCTAACACCACGGATGTAGTTTTTCATTTATAAAGCGCTGGTCTTACCGATATTATCTTACGCTTCTGTTGTGTGGTGGCCAGTTGTTAATCTAAAGGCTTCTAGTGCTAAACTCAATAGTCTTCAAAACACGGCTTGTAGGGCTGTTACTGCAGGAGCTAAGTCCTTTTCTCCACTTCTTGCTAGGGAGTCCATTCTTTCCTTGCCTAGCGTTTCGCTTGAGGTGCATTGGGGCCTGGAATGTTCACTTCATTTTTACCAGAAATCGATATTTTCACAAGGTATTTGTGATTTTCGGAGGATTTACTCTAAAAATTAGACGAGTCCATAGTTTTCTTTTCAGATGGCTCTCGCTCTAGCCTCACTGCTGTTGGAATCTACTGTCCTTGGTCTAATCAGAGATCTTTTAGCAGTCCCGCGTATACTGTTATGGCGGTTTTGAATTTCGCTGTTAAAAACAAAAACATTATTCTGTGTACTGATAGCAAAACTATTCTTAATTCATTGAATAATTCCTTGACTGTTTCCAAACTTATCAAGGATTGCAAGGATGTGGGTGCCAGCACATTGTGACATCGAAGGGAATGAGATCGCGGACTGTTTAGCCAAAACCGATTCTTATCTTTTAAGTACGTCAAGAAAGTAATAAAGAACTACGCTTGGAAAGATCTTTTAGCTGTCATATGGCGAACAACTTCATTAGCGAGCCAAATTTGAAATCAACTAAATATGCTTTATCTTTGGAAAAGGAGCAGCTAAGAATCTTGGGTGGTCATCTCCATCGAATGGGTTTATCTCAGGATGTTATTTGTGAGGACTGTCTTGAGGAAGATGATGACTGCTTGCACTTTGTGTGTAGTTATCTTTCAATATTATTCGATTTCAGGTTTTCAACAGTAGATCTACCTTGGTACTAACTTGTACAGTTTGGTAGGGCTGCAGTGCTCTTCTGCGAATTAGGAAAGAATCCTAGGTTTGCACAATGGGCCGTCCCGTATACCAAAAATACCAAAATAAAACCGCTCTAGTTAGCACAATAAGTAGCGGTCTTGCTTTGTTATTCAAGGGTCTCGGGTTCGATTCCCGGTGGTGATAAAAAATCACGGTTGGGGGTTCTTAATGTTTAAGTATATGTGTTTATCCGGGTATTGCACCGTGAGCCGGTTAATGGCATTGAGTGCTGGAGTATAATCCGCCCAACTTAAATTTTTTTCTACCAAAATTTAGTATCGGAAAATATTCAATAATTTTAAAATTTGAACAATAAAATGGAAATTTTGAACTCAGAAGTATAAAACTTGGAGTGGAAAAATTAGATTTGGCTAATTTCAATAATCGAGCTTCAATTTTTAAAATGCTCTAACTAGTTTTCTCCTTGGAACCAAACACAAAATTGTAAATTTGGCAAGATTGTTATTTTATAATGAAAACATGTAGTTTAGCCGATTCAGATTAACTAACTCCGGAGAGGACCAGAGTGTAGTCAAATTAATTTTATTGACGCTTTATTTTATATTAAATAATATTACAACGTTGCCAAATTTACAATCATGTTTTTGATTCCTAGAAGAAAACTATTTGAATATATAGAGGAAGATCGCCACGAGTCGATTTTTTGAGGGTTGTGGAACACCCTTTATACAATTCATACGATTTATAGATATTAAATTAATCCTTTTTAGTTCAAGCTGCATATATACTCTGTATTTCAAATACTGCTTTTATGATTTAATGCTTAAAGGAAGTTAAAAGCAGCGCAAACAAAAAAAAACAGAAAAATGCTTGAGAATAGAATTTATTTTAAGCGCTGCAATACACCATCAGCGCAGTGATAAGATTATAAAAATTGTATATATTTATAAGGTCACAACAATAGAATATAATTTTCTTAAGAATTATAAAAATAAAATATTATTTGAATTCTGTATACGTACATCATACTGTTATAATCTTTTTATGTACTCGTACATACATATCTAGGTACACCAGCCAAAAGTTGAAAGAAAAAAAAATACAAAAATAGAACTTTATATTCGTTCTTATATCCTCCTGCAAGCATAAAAAATATGTAAGTATGTGCACACATATACACACACCAAACCAAACAAAACAAATCTAGGAGTACATCTGAGTATAATGAGAAGAACTTTGTTCAATTCGTAAGAAATACTTACAATTTTGTTTTTTAAATTCAAGATTTCATTCTTATCGATTTCTTGTAAGCGCAATAAAAATTTTAAATATTTTATGTATGTATATAGTTTTGCGGTCGATGCGTTGTTGTATCCATATATACATACATACAGAAATATAAAATAACATTAAGATTGTTAATTTAAGATAAATTTTTATTGTTATAATATTCTGCAAATGAATAAACAAATTGAATTGTCATATATCGTATAAAAATATAAAAAAATAAAAATGCTTTGGAATCGGATCTCAATAAATACAGTATTCAGTTAGTGCTGGTGCGTTGTTATTGTTGTTACACCGCCGTTTTTACAAGAATTCTTTAAGACGACTAATAATACTGTTTTATGTGTATACGAACGTCGTTTTGATAAGGGTATTCAACTAAAAAATATATATTTTACGAGCTTAAAGCAATTTAATTGTTTTATAATCATTGTTTTGCTATATAGAATATATAAAGAAGATAATCTGATTGATTAAGGAATACACGGTATTCACGTTTATTAAACTTACGAGTATATATATATATATATATATATATATATATATATATATATATATATATGGAAGATGAATTTGAGACAACCTTGATTTGTTTTATATACGATTTGATGATTTTGTGTATATGGTAGTTATGGAATGTGTACTCAAATAAATGTTCTAGAGCGCCAACTGGGATTAAGCTGCGTATATATGATTTTGCAGGTGTATACGGGGTGGCCCAGCTAACTTTTGCAATTTAACTTACCTCTAAATTCAAAGATGCGTATGAATATTTTTTCACAGCGATTTGTTTTATTAGAAAGAGTATATATTGCCATTAAGTATGGAACACAATTACATTCAAATGACTTCCACGGCTCCATCCAATTTTTCAGAACATTTTCGATTGTATGGGTTCCATTATATCTTATCAATGGCAACCTTCATTTGATCTTTCAAGTCTTGCTCGGTAACCCTCCCCATTGACTGTCAGGGATGGGCGATGTAGACTACGTCAAGTTATTTACGCGGTTGTCGACACGTAAAGTATTACGTAGATTACTTGGCAATATTTATCGTCATCGACTAGTTTTTGTGTTTAATAAAAGGACGGCGTTAATTAAGGTAACGTGTATACACGGAGGTTAATTTTCCGTTGCTCACCAAATGTCTTAGGAATATCAGGGGAAAATACTACTCACTGTCAAATGCGAATTTAAATAGAGAATATTTTAAATTTCTTAAAAACCACTTGAACGTAATTTTGAGAAAGCTCTTTTATATTACATCGTTAAAATTTTAATCTTAATTTAGTTTTTAAACATTACAACGATATGCAGATTAATATTAAATAATAATTTTTGTAATTGATCGCAAAATGTATAGCACTAGATTGGTTATAAAAATACGTTTCATTTGATATGTCACATGACATAACTCAAATTAAAAATTTTGATCCGCACCATCACCTCAGCATCTTTGATCCAGATGATTTTTTACATAACTTCCAAGTAACAAATTTTTTTTTGAAGATTTAGCATACAAAAATAATTTGAAACTTTTTTCACAAAAAATTCGTGGAGTTTTGTAGAAATAGAACAGAGGAAAGAATTTTCTGGATAAAATCGCTTGGACCCTAGATGCTGCGGATGATGGATTAACATTTTTAGTTTGGATTCTCGCATGTGATATATCAAATGAAACGTATTTTTATAAGCACTATAGTGGTACTCATTTTTTGATCAATTATGAAAATTATTAGTTAATTAACGAAACAATATAAAAGAACTTTGTATAAATTCAATCCAGATGGGTTTTTAAAATTATTCTCAATTGCTAGTTTCAACAGCTCTTAAAAAATTCGCAATTGCCAGATTACTCTCTGTCTCTTGAAAATTCTAAAATATTTGGTGAGCATCGAAAAATTAACCTCCGTCTAGACACGTTTGGGTGATAAAGTCATGTGATGCACATATTCATTGACGACGACAACCACAAAGCACGTTACTTGATTGACATATTTTGGTTAATCCATTTTGAGTTCGCATTCATAAATTTTTCTTCAAAAATTAACTTTACTCCTCGGCATCCACATGTTTTTTTGTTCTTTTTTGATTTCCATCGAGTTTACAAGCGTTATCCATCTATTTTTGGCGTTGTCAATGAAACTCTACTCCGTGAAATTTTTCGAAACCATAATCAAGATCGCAAGTTGTGCTCAAAGAAATCGCAAGAAGTTAGAAATTTAGACGCATTTGCGTTTAACATCAGTTAATAAAACTAAAATCAATTTGAGAAATCGGTGTAGATTTTGGCGATTCGAAAAATTTGATCTTATCAATCTGATAAGGAACTAACAAACAGGAAACATACTGGCCACATAGATCTGAGCGAGAAGCGCCTAACGACTTTTATTTGTTGTAAATATATTTTTCGCTACTAAAAATACCTGTTCTTTGGCTGTTAATGTAGGATATTGTTGCTCTCTCAACATTTAAATTTTCTATTCGAAGTTTGAATGATGGTTAATTCAAACACCAAATCAGAAAATTTTGTGTTGTCCACGGTCATTACTTTATTATTTTGATTCGGATATAAACGTATTAAAAGCTGTTTAATTTAAAAACACGTTTCGGAGATACCTGTCGTAATTACCCGAGTAAACAGAAATCAGAGTGCCCGGGTACCCGATGCCAAATAATACGAGAAATATTAAGATTTGTACAATTTCTCAGCAAAGTCCATTTATTTATATATTGTTGTATAAAGTATCTAACATCTTCTCGATATTTTCAGACATGTATTACTCATATATCCGAATTTACAGTCCCATCAAAGTATCAAAATCATTTTGAACTAGTTCAATAAATCACCATTCTATAGGTTGTCTACATTATCGACGTTATCTACATTGTTGTCATTGTCGACATTGAAATTAATAGGTGCCGCGTAAACGCCCATCACTGTTGACTGTAAAGATGCCAAAATACACACCAAACAGTCACTCGTTGTGGATGCATCGGCCTCTCCATGGTTACGTGTGGATTTTCTGAGCCCCAAATGCGACAATTTTGCTTGTTAACATAGCCTCCGAGGTTAAAATGAACTTCGTCGGGAAAGATGATTTTGCGGTAAAAATGATAAGCTTCTTCCACAGCCCAATTAGCGAATCGAAAACGTTGCGGATGATATGCACTGCTTGAACCTTGTAAGTCTTCATACCGAGATCTTTATGTAAAAAACTCTCATTACATTACTACGCGAGATGTTCAGTTCTTCAGCATGATGGCGAGCTAATAATGATGGATGCTCGGACACATTCTGAGAAACAACGTATTCATTTATCCAATAACTATCCAGTTTCATGAACTCGCTTCACAAATTGTCTTATAGGCATTTCATGTCCTCTGAATTTTCCACATAAATTTCTTACAGTTTAGGTAGAAAACTCGACCACTTTGAAAGTAAGTTTTAAATGTTAAACATTAAACAAATTGCAATCGCAATATGACCCGCAGTTGTCAATCTGAAAATTTAGGTCTGAAAATATAAACCTAAGTGAAGGGCGTTGACACATATTCATTATTTGATGCCAAAATGATACATTGGGAAATTTACCGAATATGATGCATAACCATAGTAAATAACGACCACCTGCTGCATAACTTCGCGACCCTTTCTTGTCTGCTATAAATTAAACCTGTGCACAATTTGCCACCGCTACGATAGGTATAATAATAATTTTTGATTAGATTTTTTGTTTTGAATGGTGTAATATCCTATAGACTGATACAATATTGCATCTCCGACTAATTCGACTAATTCGACGATATACACAAACAGTAAACAGCCAGAACCACTCTAACATTACTAACTCATCCTTAAAGTTAAAGTGGCAACATAATCAATTTTTCAGGTTGCATATGGAGATAAGTAAAATGGTTATTCGCCACCGCGATTAATTCAGATCATTCATTGATGATAGGATTGGGTCAGATTTACACGATATCACTTAAATTCAAAGATGACGTTGGATTAAACCATTTGTATTTTTTTGCTAAGAAGTTAAGTATTCTATAGTTATACGCTGCCAGAAATGTTAGCTAATATACTGATTTATCTGCCAGCGTAACAAATGCGATTGTTTTAAATGGCTGAAATCACCTTTTGGCAGTTTCGTAGCAGCTTGACCAATCAAGAAACACTATCTTGATAGATAGGCCAAAATGAGGCGAGTGTGGAGGTATAAAGTGCCAGTTGATTGCATGCCTAGAAAGAAAATGAAAAATTTCGTCAGAATGTTTAATGTAAACTGTCACTATATATTCGCTATGACATCCACGATGGGATATGAATCGTTTTAAAGCAGTGAGAAATGAATCGCTGCTAAGGTCAGTCACTAATTCGATATGCACCGCCTTTATACTGAGATATATAAATAAACATGAGTCTTGTCACAGTCCCCTTGTCAAATAAAGACGAGCAATGATCCGGCGCAATAGCAAAATTCATAAATTGCCGTACCAGCTCTAGTCTGTATAGTTTGGTAGAGTGTAACGAACAAATTAACTAGCTATTATTCGCATAAAATTTCTTGCACTGTGTCTTGATAATGCTAGTAGTAAGGAAGGCCCAGCCTGTTTATTAGTGAGATGTATAGATGAATATATGATAGTAGCAAATGGGACATCTCAGTTCTCCAATGAACATTATTGGATTAAAAAGGCCAGAAAATTTGTAAAATTGGTGTACTTTTGTATTTGTTTGCCTTTAACGAGATTCATTTGACAATAGCTGATCCACACAATTACAGACGTAGGGAACTCTGATTCGGTAGGTAGCACCTACCTTTGTTTTGGCAGTAATTAAATGAGAAGAAGCTTCCCAAATTTTGATTTTTTATTGATCAGAGCGATCCAGCTCAATGGCCTAATGGGTCAAACATTTTGTCTACACTTGGATTTGCTGATAATTCGGCCCGGAATTTAAAAAAATCTTCATTGGATTACTTTGCAAAACCTAAAACCTTCACCACTTTCGGCGTGGTGGAACCTTCGATTAATTTAGGTTTTTGTTCTCAGTCCTCAGGCGGAATATCTTCCAGTATTTCTGGAGAATTTGACACCCACTTCTTAAAACTATTTTTATTAAACGTTATAAATGTTGTACTTGTACTGAGGTTAATCCATATTCGTAACTGTACATAACTTAAAATATTTATTTGAATCAGATGGGTCATCTCTCCAAATGATTTTTAGGAGCTTGCGGTGTCATTTTTTCAATGTCGACGCAGACAATTATATAATGTTTTCCCACAACCATCAAACACAACTCTAAGTTTAGTTGTGGAGCAATCAGGTTTAATGACTGCATGGTGTGGCAAAATTTCTTGAAGAAATCGACGTTCCTGATTAATGTTTCATGCGTTATTGTTACTATACAGTATTTAGCATATAGCTCAAAATTACAAAGGGCTTTCAAATAAGAAGGCGACCGAAGTTAAATGCTTACAGTTAGACTGTAGTTGTAGCACTGTAATCTCTTGTAAAAATTTCAGAGAATTTCTTTGGTTCGATTTGTTTTTGAGCATGAATTTTTATTCAAGCGGCATTGAAACATCTAGCAGGAAGATTAAAATATAAAACGATCAAAACCTAAAAGATAGTGAGCATGCATATTGATTTTCAATTTGATTCGAGAAGTAGCGGAAAGCTCTAACTTTTATGAGAGTTTTTTCCTATTACGTATAGAAGAACGCATCGAGACCAAGTTAAAAAATTCAGTTTTAGTACATAGATTTGAAAACTGTTCCAGCTTTAGGCTTTTCAATAAATTCATTTTTTTCAAATTTGTCAAATTTATTTTAATTTAAAGCAAGGGAAAACATGTTAGTCAAGTTTAACTGAAGATAAGTCAATTGGAATTATAGAAACTGCTAAGACATCTGAAAAAAATATTTTACTGCTATTCGTACATAGATTGTTTTACTCAACATTATGTTCCCTTTGTTTATACGTCATTCCAAAATTTATATCCAATATCAATTTACCAAATTCTTTAAGATGATTATCTAACCACATATACAAATCGATCAATGACAAAATTCCACAACAACAACCATACGCATCTGCGTATATACAATCAATTAAATCTCAACAAAATTCTATTCCTGTTTACGATCTTTTGAACTTTTTAATTTATTTACAACACCTATTCTGATACCGTTATAAATTTCTTCAAAATTGCATTAATACATCATCAATTAAAAGTTTTCAAATCTTCAAGTTGTCTTCTTACACAAAACCTATCAAATTTCATAATAAATCGTAAACAACATTTTCGAAAATTGTTTAGTGCTAATTAAGATAAATCTCAAGAAAAGATAAAATACTTAACATGAATAAGACGACGACGAAGAAGAAGAAGAAGACGTTACATAATTTAGAATTAAGAAAATAATAAAAAATAATTTAGGAAACCAACCATGTATCCTAAACCCATCAACATCATCTAAATATATATATATATATATATATATATATATATATATATATATATATATATATATATATATACGCAGGTCACCGACCCACCGATCGGTCATCTCATTTTTTTTTTTTTTTGGTAATATCCCATTAGAAATTTATGATGTATTCTTCTTGTGTATCGTATATACATCGTTCGCCTGTGCGCTAATTAAATTAATATTCTTCTGAGAAAGTTTTCGCTCAAAAAAATAAAAATTAATAAAATATTTGTGGACTGATTAAACCTGTAATTTCATAATATATAGGTTTGGGTTCAGTGATTCGGTTTAACTAAATTGATTGGCGCTGAAGCGAAATGGTTATCAATTAGGTTTGAGTTTGTGTGTATGTGTGTGGTCAGGGTCAATCTCCTGATTATATAGAGCGGGATTATATTATTTTTGGATCAGACAAAATCATTTCCAAGAAGTGTATTTGGGAGAGTTTTGTATGGTCGCGTTCCTTGATATTGAGTGCGCCTATAACAATGTAAAGACGGAGGCAATTCTGCAGGGATTGTCGTTCCTTGAGGTGGACTACTCTGTAAGTGGGTTATTCAATCATATGCTGAGGAGCAGGATGGTTAACTCGGAGCTGGGGAAATCCACCATTAGGAGACGGGTGGCTAAGGGAACCCCGCAAGGAGGTGTCCTGTCTCCTCTTCTCTGGAACATAGCAATCAATGGGTTGCTGTTACAGCTGGAGAGAGAGGGGATCGGAGTGATTGCGTATGTAGATAACGTAGCGATAGCTGTCTCTGGTAAATATTTAAGCACGGTAAAGAATGTAACCCAAAATGACCTCGTGATCATTACGAGGTGGGCCATCAGGTGTGGACTGGCAATCAGCTCGTCCAAAACTGAACTGGTACTATTTACTAGGAAATATAAAATCCCGGTAGAAGATCCACCTATCTTAAATGGCACGAGACTATCTTTTACTGATAAAACAAGATTTCTGAGCATAATCTTAGACAGTAAGCTTAGTTGGAAGCTCAACATTTTGGAAAGAGTAAACAAGGCTAATATAGCCATTACTCGTGCAGAAACTCCATCGGAAAGAGATGGAGCCTGAAGCCGGAGCTGGTACACTGACTATTCGCTGCCGTAGTGAGCGTGTGGTGACCAGCTCTTGATAAAGTAACCTATAAGAAGGGGATCGATAAGGTGCAAAGAACGTCCTGCATGCTTATAAGCGGGGCGCTGAGGACAACACCAACACATGCCTTGGAGGTTATGTTTCACCTTCTTCCAGTCGATATTTATGGTGATGGTGGCGATTACGGCCACCCGACGACTATGGGCCATATCTCAGTGGGAATGTCTTCAGACAGGACACTCGACGATAATTAGATCGTTAAAGAAGGAACTGTCGAATCTAGACTACGTTACACCAACATTATGCTTCAAGAAACTACCTGCCCCTCAAGAGAATCTTGGAGGAGTGGGTCGGTTTCGGATACAGAAGCATTGCAGTTCTTTACGAATGGCTCCAAGCTACACGGTAAAGTAGCAGCTGTGAGTCTTCTGTGATAAATTGGAAGTAGATATATCAGTTCATCAGTCTGATCACTGCAGCGTGTACCAAGCAGAGATGATAGCGATTGAGGAGGCCTTGAATTGGTTGAGACAATATGTGGTATCCTCGATTGATATCGCAATTTATGTGGAAAGTCAGGCAGCAATAAAGTCGCTGGATTCAGTTTCTCTGACATGTAGGGCAGCGTTGGTTTGGCACTTGTCTCTGAATGAGATGAGTAAGCATTTCAACATTCAGATAGTCTGGGTCCCCCGCCACTCGGACGTCATTGGGAGGAAGAACTAGACTACTTGGAGAACATGCGAGGAGGCTATGTCTATAAGCAAATGATTTCTGCAGAAGGTGTATGGACGAGGAGGAGGAAGAGACGGTAGTACACCTCCTTTTCTCATGTCCGGC
Organism: Tipula unca; assembly: GCA_951394425.1. NCBI lineage: Eukaryota > Metazoa > Arthropoda > Insecta > Diptera > Tipulidae > Tipula > Tipula unca. The sequence continues at coordinate 14,092,321 of OX596381.1, read as the reverse complement.
TTTGGCACACAAAAGACATAAATATATGGGTAGAGTCTTAATTTACTGCCGCTCGGATCTCGAAAACTGTAAGGTGCGCGATATATCACGCTACATAAGTAGCTCAAACTGGTTCACATAAGGGTAATAAGGAAGTAAGATCCTGTGATTGGTGACATTCAACGCTGAAGGCTTATAGTTTCCGCCATCTTTAATTGTTATGCTTAATATGATTTCAAAGCACTATCAATATCGGTCATCGTATGGTCAAGTTTTTGAAGAACTAAAAACTTGTTAAGAATCCATCTTTAAAGATTTTATATCGAGTTTGAAAAAATCTTAAAAAATTGGTCAAAAATTTTTGAAATTTGAAATATTTCCTTGAGTCTTTTTCTATATTCCGTATGATTTGATTGGTCGTTGTTGTCATTTGCGGAATTAAATTGTTGTTGTCATGATGTATCTCATGAAATTGGGAAAATTTGAGCTCGATGATTGAGCCCTCAAATTACAGAATTACGGATTTTTTTTTAGTAAAATTGAAGTAGCAATTTTAACTTCATCATAAAATTTAAGTTAAACGTAATTGGAAATTTAAATTAAATTTTTTTTTAGCAAACTTCTAAATTTGAAAATTTTTGGAGATTTTAAATTACAATATTACGAACTTTAACTTATTAAATCTTAAATAAAATTTCTAAAACTCATTAATTTTGAAATTGTTCGATTTATCTAATTATACCGGACGGTTCTTGGACTGCTTCTAGTGAGGAATCTTTGAAGCTTTTCATCGAAACCCACTTTTGACTCGACAGAGGCTAGTACTCGTCGAGAAACACATTCATTACGAATAGAAGATATAGTAACTAAGAAACGGATCCTATGGGCACTTGAAAGTTTCAAACCTTATAAATCGGCTAGTCCTGAGCGAATTATACCAGCGGAAATTCAAAACAACTCGTCGATTATTCTCCCCTGGCTGGAAGAATCTTCAAAGGGTGTTTAAAATTGGTCTGTAACCGAAGGAGGTGGACAGAGGGTTATCTTTATTCCGTAAGCGAGAAAAACCTCACATGGCTATACCCAAACGAATTAAGACCCATAAATATATTTAACGATGTAGAGGGCACATTTAACTGGGAGGGGTTGTCGCTCCTTGGGGTGGACTACTCGGTAAGTGGTTAATCAATCATATGCTGAGGAGCATGATGGTTAACTCGGAGTTGAGGGAATCGATCATTAGGAAGAGGGTGGCTAAGAGAACCCCGCAGAGAGGTGTCCTGTCCCCTCTTCTCTGGAACATAGCAATTAAGGGGTTGCTATTACAGCTAAAGAGTGAAGGGATTGGAGTCATTGCTTATGTAGTTGAAATAGCGATAGCTGTCTCTGAAAAATATTTAAATACGGTGAAGGAGGTAATCAGCCACTCTAACCTAACCTAACCTAAATTACTAAAACCTAAAATGTCAAATTTTAAACGTTTTCGAGCTTCCAGATTACAAAATTACAAATTATGAATTATGAATGTAACTATGACACTAAAAAAATTGATTCTGATCTGAAATCCGAAATTTATAGAATTTTGTCAAAATATTGTTCAGAACTATTATTTAGAACAATGTTCTAAATTCCGAATGCTAAAAATTAAACAACTTAAATTCTAGAAAACCACCTATTTCACAATCATAATTCCATGTTTAAAAATTGTAAAATCGATGTAGCTATTTTAAATTTTCATTTTCCTAATTAGACTTTCGCATAAATTTATGAAATTCGAAATTATAAAAGCTCTCATTTCGAAATTTGATTTTTAATGTGGTTTCAGAATGAAAAATCTAAATATTAAAAATGTTGGGAACTTCAAATTACAAAATTGCCAACCTTACACTAACTTTTTAAATTAAATTTTTAAAAGTCATCAACTTTAAATTTTCAAATTTTAAATTGCAAATTATTAGTTTTAAAAGATTTATCCTGATCTGAACTTCATCAAAACTTTGTTTAAAATGTTAAAATTTTAAAACCAGTATCACTGGTTTATCACTGTCAATATATCACTGTTGCGAACCTTAACTTACTAACTCTAATTAAATTTCAAACACATCAATTTGAAATTTCAAAAGGAATTCGTGAACGGTTGCAGTTTCGCCAAATTTGTAGCCTGCAATGTTAAAATTAGAATTTTGATTTTGAATTTTTAAATAATCTTTTTAAACAAAGCTTGAGTGAACTGTTTTAAAATTTTAGACCAGAATCAATTTTTAAATATTATTTGTATTTTGTAAATTAAAAACAAAACATTGATTTTTTAAAATTTGATTCTGAAACTTTAGGTGGTTTACTGAACTTTTAAGAATTATATTGAAGAATTCAGAATTTCTATCGATCTTTTAAAATTTAAGATTCTAAAATTTTAAAAAAAATATTTTTTAACACAGTTAATACTCTAAAAGTTTGGAATTTTTTAAAATAATTTTAAAGTTTCGCACATTTGAGGTCCCATAATTCTAACTAACTTTTAACCAATGAAATAGTGTAACGAACGACAGAATTGTTGTTGTCAAGTGTTTTCTTTTTCAGATTCGAATATAGCATTCCGCAAATTTGAACCTGAAGGGATAGAAAAAACTTTCATTGAATTGACAGATCAAACTGACGACCTCTATCGAAGTTTAAAATCTATCATGAAGTTTGTCAAAAGAGTTCTTTTCTGTAAACGATATTTTTTGTTGTTGTCATTTTAGAGTTAGGTTATACGTTAATTATGTTGATGACATTTTTCTTATGCGAGCACAATGAAGAGAACAGGATAATTAATTTTAATAAATCAACAAATCAAACTGTGCGACTTCAATCCATATTTGAAATTGTCAAATCGAATTTGACAGAATCTCGAGACAAACAAAATCCAATAATCGCAATTTGATTTCAATTGAGTAGTTAAATGGTTGTTGTCAAGTTGGATTATTTTCTGGTCTATACGATATGTTCATTTGTTGGTGTTGTTGTTGTCTTTATCTCCTTGAGTCATTGTCTAATCCATATGTTGTTATTTATTGTCATAGTAGTCAAGTTCTTAAATCGATCCAATAAAAAATCTGTTACAATTACAAAAAGCTTTTTGTAATTGTCTTTACTAAGTTTGGATCACCATGTGAATTATCAATCTTGTCGCTCTCTATATATTTACTATAAATGTAGATAAAAAGCTTAGCAACACTATTTTCAGAAATTTTCACTTTAAGCTATTCAATCTAAGAAACAAAAAACCAACTTTAACCGCATTTTATCCACAATAATTTTATTAACTCACACACGACACTCATCGTGTAGAAGGTTACACATCCTTTTTGTTGTATTGTTGTTGTTGTGCACGACGATATAAAAAGCAATAAAAATATAAAACAACAATAAGAAAATTATAGTTTTTTGTAAATGTTATTTCTTACAAAAAAAAAAAATGAAATTCTTGTTGTTATTGTATCACCATCATCTTAACCATCGTCATGATCATCATTTTATGATGACTTTTCTTATTTCTTTAGATATTATAGGGTACATATATACATACAGTGAAAATACAAAAGTTTTCTTTCGTGTATATGTATATGTATAGGTTTCGTATATGTGTATAACAAGATACCAGCTTTATTTATACAGATATAGACTTATATATAGAAGACACTGGGGTATTGTTTGTTGAGTAATATAAGAAAATGGTACAGCATAGATATATATACATATACGACGTATATATAACACAATAAAAAGACATTTAATACTTTTATTTTAGTTACTACCAACTACTCTACTATGTATAGTATTTATATACTCTGGTACTATACTAATTTACTTTCATGACTGATATTTAACAGTCAATTAGACGTCAACAATTTTTGTTAGGGGAAACCACCACTCCATTGTATACGTCAAAACACTATATAAATGTGAAGTCGTTATCTATTTTTAACTATACGAGATGTATTAATGTTATTATTTGAAAGCTTCTTATGTGAAATGATACTGGAGACGTGGTGTTTCAAAACGAGGTGATGAGTTAAAAGCCATTTTGGGCTATTTAGAAAGATACGAGTATATAGATATACAGAGCGAATAAATCAATTAATTTTATTTATAGATCTGTCTATAATGTTATGTATATTAATTATACGTATCGAGTGAATGAGATATTATGATTTTTAGGGGACTTTATTTAATGATTTGATACGATGCGTGTGACGTGAATAATCTGGATGAGTTGTTCTGCACACGTTCTCTAAAACATTTGTAAATGTTATTTCTTACAAAAAAAAAAAATGAAATTCTTGTTGTTATTGTATCACCATCATCTTAACCATCGTCATGATCATCATTTTATGATGACTTTTCTTATTTCTTTAGATATTATAGGGTACATATATACATACAGTGAAAATACAAAAGTTTTCTTTCGTGTATATGTATATGTATAGGTTTCGTATATGTGTATAACAAGATACCAGCTTTATTTATACAGATATAGACTTATATATAGAAGACACTGGGGTATTGTTTGTTGAGTAATATAAGAAAATGGTACAGCATAGATATATATACATATACGACGTATATATAACACAATAAAAAGACATTTAATACTTTTATTTTAGTTACTACCAACTACTCTACTATGTATAGTATTTATATACTCTGGTACTATACTAATTTACTTTCATGACTGATATTTAACAGTCAATTAGACGTCAACAATTTTTGTTAGGGGAAACCACCACTCCATTGTATACGTCAAAACACTATATAAATGTGAAGTCGTTATCTATTTTTAACTATACGAGATGTATTAATGTTATTATTTGAAAGCTTCTTATGTGAAATGATACTGGAGACGTGGTGTTTCAAAACGAGGTGATGAGTTAAAAGCCATTTTGGGCTATTTAGAAAGATACGAGTATATAGATATACAGAGCGAATAAATCAATTAATTTTATTTATAGATCTGTCTATAATGTTATGTATATTAATTATACGTATCGAGTGAATGAGATATTATGATTTTTAGGGGACTTTATTTAATGATTTGATACGATGCGTGTGACGTGAATAATCTGGATGAGTTGTTCTGCACACGTTCTCTAAAACGTTTGGTAAAAAATTTAAATTTTTTTCATTTGGTTTCGAAAATGAGACAAATTGTTACAATTGTTTTATGGAGCTATTGTGGTACGCAGCGTGGAATGTTTTGTTACATTATACCTTTCTACTAAATATTTTAGTGAAAAGCTCAATGCGAACTTTAAGCTTTCAACCTCGATTAATTTCTTATTTGGAAGCTAACCAAGCCTTTAAGTATGAAGAAAATCATTAGTACTTGAATTCCAATATTACGCCATCAAAATTAAGAGCTTTCAAGAATGTGGTCAACAAAAAACTTCCATTTACGATTAAACAAAAGTTAAAACAATCGAAGATATTGGATATATTATTTTTGTACTTTCGGCGAACATTGGTAAAAGTTAAAAGCGTTAATTTTAAGAGAATCAATTTGATTTAAACTCTAAATGTCATAACAGAAGCTTTCTTTACCGCCTAAATAAAAGTTAAAACTCACAAGCAAATTGGTTCAAATCGAAAATTAATACATGCGAACGTTTCGCTCTAAATTTAAATAATTTCTTTTATTTAAAATGAATCTCGGAGATCCTATATCTAAATAGTGTATTTTCTACTAGGTATTAAAGTAAAAAGCTCCCATTTATGATTAATTAAAAGCCATATTGAAAGTCAACAGATAATGTAAATAAATTGATGTTATTTTCAAAGCAAGTATGATAATATATCTTCGCTCTCGAAAACCAAACTATACAAAAGAAATGTTCCGGTTCACCATCTTCGTTGTAAGCTCACCCATGGTGAATTGAACATGCTATATCTAGAATCAATTTGGGTTCTTCCTTGGTACTTTTCGATCCAATCCTTTGTTAATCCAGTCTTTTGTAAATGATAGAATTTAACCATGCTTTTAATTTCTTCTGTTAGACGATCCTTACAACGTCCTGTGTGGGTTATAAATTGTCGATTGAAATGCGAGAACAATTTTAAATGCTTCTGTTGCTGGTGGATTCGTAATACTTCGAGTTCCTCGCCAAACATAGCCTTAAATTTCTTTTGGATGGTGAACACGACTAATTTTTCCACTTCCAGAACGAATGATTCTATTTTCTCTAGATGGCAATTCTATTCTTTTAAAAATAACATTGTTGAGTAACTTATGTTCTAATTTGTGGTGTTGCACATTGGTATTACATTTTCTAACGGCTTTAATTTACGTGGCACAATCTCTTTCGCATCTTCATCACCCTTTACTTCGACTTCCAGTATGGTATCCACAATACCAAATATTTTAAGGAATTTATTACTATCATCCCCTTGAGCTTCGATCACCATATCAGAGTAATTTTTCCATTCGTTTTTATTTATCTTGAATAAATCTTGGCAAGTAGACGTGCCTCTGGAATCATTTCAAGACGATTACTCAATGCAGAAAATTTTTCTAAACTTCACATTTTTTCAATTCCAGATGGAATTCCATCAAAATCTAATTTGCCATCGCTTAGGTATGATCGTCGTAATTTTCGCAGTTTACACAAGTGATCTAAGCTTGTACTATCACTTAAGTTGAGTGTTTGTGGTGGCAACATTTCGAGTTTATTGAGTGATAGGTCCAGGAATAGCAAATCGGTTAAATGAATGAATAAGGAGTTTGGGATTATTTCGATTCTGAAATTAAGAAAATAATTGAACTTACAACACTAAGATCGCATATAGACTTACTGATTATCGCTTAGGTTTAACACAAGCAAACTCTTCGCCTTTTCTAGTCCATCGGGCACTTCTTTCAGTCGATTGTGTGATAAATCCAGCGACGTCAACTCTTATAGTCGAAATAATTCTTTTGGAATGGTTCAATTTTTAATGATATAGTGCCGCATATTCAAAGAATACCGTTACTAATAAATATATCATACTCGTCCTCCATTATCGGGGCATAAACTTCATTCAAACTCTTCTAAATTGTGATCTAGCTTATATGGTTAGTTTTGATTGTCTAATATATGGTCTACCGAATATTTTGCAGCAAGCACAGAATGCATAAATTGAACTCAAGCTTTCAGCATCAATTATTTCTTGATATGAAAGCCATCTGAGTTTTTTAAGGTTGAATCGTATGGTTTCTATAAGACATTATATAGTGAATAGTTTTCATTTTCTTATTTGAAAGCTCTCTGAGATTTTGAAGTTCAAATTATGTATACATGCTAAATATTGGATTATAAAAATAACGGATCAAACATAAAATCAATCTATAATAAAAGTTATAACAAAAAGCTTCACAAAGCTTTTTTCAACTAATTAAAAATTAAATCTCACAAATTAGTGTAGTCTAGCTGAAAAAACTGATCATTTTAATATTTGATATTTTTAAGCTTACGTGTTAATATTTTAGTGGAAAGCCTCACTTTCACCCAAAAAAGTTAAAGCCATAAAATAATTTAACCATACTGGAAATTAACATACATGCGAACTTTAAGCTTCCAACCCTAATTGTTTCCCGTGTGAAAGCTATTCAAGCTTTTTAAGTTTGACGAATTTTCCAATTTTTGAGCGGTCTGGTGAACGTTAAGTTAAAGAATTTCATTTTCATTTTATGTCTTTAAACAGAGAATAGAATAAGTGTAAGTTTTCACTTATCTTGCAATTTGCAAGATCGTGGTATTAATTCTTCCAACATACAATTTACACTTTTTGATGAATAGGCATTCTCAATTTTAGTAGAAATTGGAAACAGTTTGAAATGATTAAACTGAATTTGATATGGGCATGCCAAATAAATTTGAACGGCCAAACTAAAATTTATTGTAACAAATTTTCACTTAAACAATATATTCATGGTTTAAGTCAAATTTGCTGTACAAATTTGATTCATTTCAATATTTTGGCAATATAGTTAAAATTTTACTATGCAAGAATCCAGTGGTAATTTAAAATTAAAATTTTCCAACTCAACAATCCGATTGGCGTTCTAAATTCCTTCAGCAAAAATTACAATATAGCGAGCTTTCCTATTTAGTCTACAGTTTAAACCTCGATTAATTTTTTATTAGAAAGCTAACCGAGCTTTATAGTGTGAGGGATATCCTAAGAACTTGAAAACAACCAAAGAAATTGGAGGTATTATTTCTATAATTTCGGGGAACACTGGTAAAAGTTAAAACCAGTTTTGTTAATTTCACGAAAGTGTTAACTTTAAGAGACTCTGTTAGGTTTTAACAGGGAATATACTAATTGAAAGGTTTTGATAGGAGTTTCAGAGCTTTTTATACTAACTGTTACATCAAAAGCTTTCTTTACCAACTGAATAAAAGTTTGCTCACAAACAAATCTGATCAAATGGAAAATCAATGCCACGCAAACTATATTTTAAGCCGAATGATGTGCTTTTTCCTAAATATTTTACTGTAAAGCCTTTGATTTGCAAAAATAAGTTAAAGCCATAAAATTATTAAGTCATATTAAAATCAACATATATGTGAAGTTTAAGGTGCTAAGCCCAATTGTTTTCATCTTTGAAAGCCATCCAAGCTTTTTAAGTTTGAGTGATGTCCTGATTTTTAAGTATTCTGGATTTCGTTTTCATTTTGTTTGTTCATTTAATTTAAACAAAAAATATAATTATTGAAAGCTTTCAGTAAAATAATAAAGGTTTTAATTAATAATTGTAAAATTTCAGTTTTAGTTCAAAGTATATTTGGTACAAAGAGCTTGTTAGCACGCAAGGATGGAAAAAGTAAATTTTATTCGAAATATTAGTTTTATCTTCAAGCCTCACTGGCAAATTAGTATTAAAATTTTCGAGTGCAACAATCCCGATTGAATTTGAAAAATCCGTTTGCAAAAAGTTTAAAAGAGAGCTTTCCTAATTAGTTAGTTTAAACCTCAATTGATGTTTTATTTTAAAGCTGACCGAGCTTTATAGTATGAAATTAAATAGAATGAAATTAATTTTGAAAGTTGAAGAATGTGGACAGCAAGAAACCGTGTACGACAAAACCATCGAAGATATTGGAGATACTATTTCTGTAATTTCGGTGAAGACTGGTAAAAGTAAAAAGCTGTTTTTTCGAAATAGTTAACTTTACGAGAATCTGTTAGATTTAAACAAGGAATATACTAGTTGAAAGCTTTTCACAGGAGCTTAAAAGCTATCTATAATAACTGTTCCATTCAAAGCTTTCTTTACGACCTGAATAAAAGTTAAAACTCACAAACAAATTGGATCAAATGGAAAATCAATACCACGCAAACTTCTCGATGTAAATGCTGACCTTTTTTACATAAAAGCTCTTTAAGATTCCTATGTTGCTATGTCTCAGTGGTGTTCTGTTTACTAGATGTTAAAGTTAAAATCTCCCGTCATAAAAGTCATATTGAAATGTGTACGTCTAGCTCAAAAGCTAAATCGTTATTTTTAAGGTTGAATGTTGTGCTTTCCACCAAATATTTGAGAGGAAAACCTCATTTTTGCCCAAACACGTTAAAGCCATAAAAAAGTTGGATCATACATACTAAACACACATAATGTAAAATCCACATTATGTGTGTTTAGTATGAGGTATTTAGACTTCCAACCCGATTGTTTTTTGCTTGAAAGCTATTCAAGCTTTTAAGTTTGAGGTCTAGATTATTGAGTGGTACGAGTTAAAAGCTGATTTTTGAATATTCACGAAAATGTTAACTTTAAGAAAATTTGTTAGATTAAACCAAAGAATGTACTAGTTGAAAGATTTTGACAGGAGTGTAAAAGCTTTTTGTACTAACTGTTACAGTAAAAACCTTCTTTACCGCCTGAATAAAAGTTAAAGCTTTTCGTTTTAAGTTTTGATCATTTTTTTTATTTAAAAGCTCTTTGAGATTCGTATGTTCCTATGTCTGAGTAGTGTTCTTTCCACTAGATGTTAAAGTTAAAATCTCCCGTCTTTGATAACAAAAAAAGTTATATTGAAATGCGAACGTCTAGCTGAAAAGCTCGACCGTTATTTTTAAGCTTGAATGATGTGTTTGTCACATAATAATTTAGAGAAAAGCCTCATTTTCACACAAACAAGTTAAAGCCATAAAAAATTGAACCATCCTAAACACGCATAATGTAAACTTTAGGCTTGAAAACTATTCAAATTTTTAAGTTTGACGTCCCGATATTTGGCCATTCTAGTGAACGTTAATTTTAAAACTATCGTTTTCATTTTTGTTTGTTCATTTAATTTAAACGAAAATTAAAATTATTGAAAGCTATTAGTGAAAGCTTTTTTAATCGTATAATTTCACTTTTTTACTTGAAAGCTAAGCGAGCTTTATAGTATGAGAGGTATCCGTAAGAACTTGAATTCCAATAGAAGGTCATCAAAGTTTAACGTTTTGAAGAATGTAAAAAATAAAAGCTCTTTTTGTTGAAAATTTAGGTCAATATAGCAAATATCTGTGATTCAGCCAATTGTTTAACAATGACCTTTAAAGTTTACTTATTTACTTGAGAAAGGGTGGAAGAAAAATACCTTAAATTAGGCATGTCTCGTCAAGGTCACATAAACTGTCATTTTTTTACATACATAATTGTATATGTTTGGGGCATAATTATACCCAAATTACGGGGACGTAACATCATCTGATATAATCACATGCATTTCAAATTAAATATTAAATTTCACATTCGTATGAGTACGCCCATGCTAAATGCTAAACTAATTCAATTCTGCCAAATTTCTTACATTTTTCATTACATGCATAAATATATTATTACGTAAACGTACAAGAAGTACCTTCCTCTTTTGATAACATACAAACATTTTTAATATTATCATTAACAAAAACTCGATCGCCAGCAGCAGCATCATCGTTTCTAACGTCAAAGCTATCATGAACAACTATATACAATAATAATACTTGTCGTATATATATGCTAAAGGAATATACATAAATAAAATTTATATATGAGAAACGAATCTTCTTCTTCTTCTTAAGAACCACATTTTATTTTATGGTATGGTAAATTCATTCAACATATATTATAAGAAATGTACATAAGTACACGACATCTTAATTCTATATATATATTTGTTATTTATATATAATTTAATACTCGTATTATTACCAACTATGTATATACGTTTAATGTAACAACGACTTGAGTCCATGTACTCGTACATATATAACTTTGTTTTTCTTAAGTATATAATGAGGGCGTTCTTACAAAACATTAAGCTTGTTTTTCCGATTTATTATTGAATAACAATCATTTGCGGTTGTTGTGGTTTCGTATTTAATTATAAGTTCAGCAACATATTTTTTCATTTTTTATTAATTTTCAGTAACAAAAAATGTTTATTATACATTTATTAAATAAATAAAATCATGCACGATATCTTAGATTCTCTATACATATATGTACATATACATACAATGTACAAAAACGTCGATGAAGCCAGAGATTTATTTATCCAAAAAAAAAACTGAGTGAAATAACGTTTGGGCTGAGATCTACTATACGACATACAAATTATCGCAATAAATCTCTTCCTAATTGCAGACACACAGATAGACACATTTTTTTTTTATTATCTCATTTAAGTAATTTCCGTAATTATATAATTTTTGTATATACACACACATCACTAAGATATTTTTTGGTACTTTACTATCCATATATGTACGTACATTTATATGGTACAAGGATACATGAAATATATTTATAGCTAGACGAGAAAGTAGTTGGTCGAAAGGAAAAAATAATGACATTTTCCTATTTGTTATACAGGATTAATTTGTCAAAATATATTTATATTGTTGAAGCTAAACATAAATAAAATATTATGCTAGATAAAATTTATATCTTTGACATACATAAACAGCAAAAAAAATCAAGACTGATATTATTTAATAAGAAACGTTTTACCAGATTTTTAATTGGAGTCGTTTGAAGAATTCTCAACCGACTGAATTCGAAAGCTTTCAGTACAAAATATGAAAGCTCAGTATTTGCATAATAAACTATTTATTTAGTTAATCTATTGGTCAATAGGTGGCCAATTTAAAACTGTACTTTTAATTTTTTTTTTTAATTTTGTTCGAAAGCTTCTTGGTCGCGCGTTCGATCACATTGAAATAATAGGTCATATAAAAAGTCTCCGCGGTTTTTGCCACTAGATGGTATTAATGCCTACATACATCGGGCGATGGTCTCAAATGTACATGTGCTTTTTAAGGTGACATTTCAGCTTCCATTGTTTGTGAAGATTGTTTTATAATTCCATGCTTGTGTAAAAAGTTATATTGATTTGAAAATGAGTGAAATATCTGAAGAATACTATGTCTCTATTCTTTTAGAAAAATTTGTGAAGTATACGGTGAGAATGCTGGTAGTGAACGAAGAACCTAAAAGAGATTTGCTCTTTGAATGTCAAAGATGCATATCGCTCTGGTCGGCCAGTGACTGAAAAAGTCGATGTAACTTTGCAACTGGTGGAGCAAGACCGGCACACAAGCTGTCAGGAAATAGCAGAGGCATTAAACATAAACCACATGACAGATTGGAATCATTTGAAAAGAGCAGGCTACAAAAAGGAGCTCGATGAATTAACCGAATCGACATCAGTGAAATGATGCTAAAACGATTGAATTGTCCATTATGAGCTGCTGCAACGTAGCGAAACCGTCAATTCGGTCATGTACTGTACACAACTCGACCGTTTGAACGAAGCAATCCAAAAAGAGTGACCAGAATAGGCCAACAGAAACGGAGTTGTGTTCCATCATGACAATGCACGGCCACACACATTTTTGATGACTCGGAACAATTTGCGGAACTTGGTTGGGAAGTTTTAATGCATCCACCGTATAGCCCGGACTATGCACCGTCTGACTACCATTTGTTTCGGTCTCTGCAAACCTCTCTTGATGGTGAAAAATTGGCGGACCGAAGCGCCGCTGAAGTTCTACACCGATGGAATTATGAAGCTACCCGAAAAATGGCAAAAAGTCATAAATATTTTTATATGCCCTATGATTAGTTGAAAGTGTTATCACTGGAGCTAAAAACTACAAATCTTTGGCCTCCTCGCAAATTAGGCATTTTCAAATCATTTAATAAGACAATGGTATGGTATCCCTTGCCGTTTTAATGCCATTGGAATTAAAAAAATATTTAAGTTTTCAGACACATAGCATTAATCGCTTAGGCCTATTCACTAAGTTTTAAAAAACAAAATATGTAGCCCCGCAGAGCAATGCTAACAATAATACGACAGAATTTCCAGACAAATCTCGCTCTAGTCATCAAAATAAGTCTACGTACGATGTTGACGATGAAATCGAATTTTTGTGTTTTTTTTTCTTTATCTCCTTTTTGGAACATAAGGCGTTGCTAGTTCCCCAAGCATTTGATTATCCTCCTGAGGCATTTCTTCACACATACATGACTGTTTTTAGTAACTTCCTGTATATGTTGCCACGTTTCATACCCATATAGCAATACTGATTTTATACAAGCGTTGGATATTCATATTTTGGTGTTTCTTGACAAGTACATTGAAGGCATTTCCGGCTTTGTTGATATGTTGGTCGATGTCTTACTTATATGATTTCTTCGTGGAACAGTAGTGTATTGAAGTATATGTTACACTCTGCTTTCCTTTATATGCTGAACTCCATGTTCAGCATCCCGATACATTTCTTGGATGAGTTCGGTTAATTTTCTTGGGATGCAGAGTGTTTTCCACATTGCACTTCTCTTGATGGAATCAAATGCGCGTTCAAAATCCACGAAGAGTAGATAAAGTGGTGAGTTTCGTTCGTTCGATTGTTCGATGATTATTCGGACTGTGTACAGTTTCTTTCTGGTCTGAAACCATCCTGTTCGTTCCTTATATGTTGGTTCACAGTTGGTGAGATTCGTTTCAGGATGATCATTGCTTATACTTTCATTTTACTATTGAGGAAGGAAATGCCTCGCCAGTTTTTACATTCTTTTAGGTATTCTTATTCTTTGGAATTATTATGCAGTTGCCCTCGTAGAATTCTTTCCATCTATTTAGTTGTTGGCCGTCCGTGGTATGACTTGTCCATACGCTACCTTTATTGGTGGTATATTTGAAAACTTTCCGGTGACCTTTTATACACATTGATGTAATGTGCGCATATTCCTATTTGCTGCTGTAATTCCTACGATCATTCTTCCATCTCCAATTCACGGTTTTCTTGTGTTGTCTTTATAACCACGCCCACCTGTGGCAGATTTTACGTAGGCTCCTTTTATTTACTCCCATTTTTCATCCATAGTGCTGGTCTCGTTATTAGGCCTTTCGTTAAAGGTGATTCTTGTGTCAGTATTTCAAAATTTATCTATGTTAAATTTCCTCCGTTTAGTCCTTGAGTAAAACGTAGTGGCTGGTTTGATTCTGAAAGTTGCTATTAGCAGTTATTGGTTGCTGTGCACATCTGCTCTTGTCATTGCTCTGACATCTTGTAAGGAGGATAGAAACTCCTTATTTGTCAGTACATGAACAATTTGATTCCCTGTTCTGCCATCTGGTAATGGCCAGGTATTTGAGTGAGTAGCACATTTGTAGCATCGAGTGGAATCGAGTGCCTGTTTGCCCTTGATTACAGTTTACATTCCGGTGTTATCGATTCCAATTTTCGCGTTTAAAGATAATGTTGATGTCTTTACAGTATGCACTAAACATTGTGGGTTGTAACTGCTCGTAGATATGGGTGCATAGCAATGTATGATCGTTGTGTTTCTTATTTTCGAGTGGAGACTTGCGGTTATGATTCTGTTACTTATAGGTTTCAATTCGAGTAGTCTTTCTTTCCTTTAGCCATTGTTAGTATACGCCTTATTCGTGTGTCTACTCCGCCAATGAACACCATATAATTACCTAGACTGATTGTTATATCTCCACTATACTTCCAATTTTATGCGTAAACCTATTCAATTCATTGCACAAAATAGTTTGCGTACATTGAAACTGTAAGTTAGTTCCTTATAAGAATCGTAGATTAATTAAAATTAAGAAGAAAAAAAATTAAAATTAATCAACACAGATTTTTAGCACAAATTGCCGAAATAATTAAAAACCAAAATTTACTATTTAAAGGATGATTCAAAATTATAATGAGACCGAATATCTTATATCTAAACCTAGATCTGGACGACTATATAGGTTGTCTGTTTCGTGAAGTGAAAATCGTTTCGAAACATTTCGTGCGCGATTTCAACTAGTGTTTGCAATACATTGCAAACGGTTTGAGATGTTTTTGTTCTCGTATGCCTTTCCAAAATATTGTTAATTGCAACAAATTTATGCAGGCCACTAATGTCTCCATAGCTTTTATATTTACATGAAAACACTAAAAGTCGCGTGCCTAATGATTTTTATAAGAAATTCTCAATTTTTGAACAAACAATATATAGAACAAAACTGCAAGCTTTCCAAGTCGAGAAATTTTAAGAGTTTTTATTAGGGATCGTTGCGGGTAGGAGGAAAAGTTATAGAATTCAAACAGTAAATCTAACAGCTAGATATATATTTGAACATTTTCCAAAAGCTGTAAAGTTCCAGTATAAGCCTGTTGAGGAAGCTTTTATATTGGTACTTGATAAACAAAACAAATCAACTACCCATCAAAATACATTCTAAAGCCCAATTTAGAGTTCAAAAGCTTAAAGAAAATTAAAAAAATACGAGTCTACATAAAAGCTTCATATTTTATTATATAAAAGCTCTTATTTAGGAACCTACTAAAATAATAATCGGAAAGCTCTACTGTTAGGAATGCCATAACCAAACCGAAAACTTAACTAAACAAATGTATTGAAAAGTTCAATAATTTTGAAAAGGCAGCCTTAAAAATTTGAAAAAGTTAATGTATCCATAAAGCTTTCGTAAAATCGTTTATGATTAATTGTCTATTGTAAGTTTATTTATTTAACATTGAGTCCAATTAACAAATCTGTATCTATCCTAGACGGAGCGTGCTAGGAAGGTGATCTTGGAAAGGTTTCTTGATTTCTAGGTCAAGAAAAGCTTACTATGATATGGTGAACTGTCTATTAGTAAGCAGTAAACAGTCAAGTCATTGAAAATAAAATAAGAAAAAACGAAAAAGCCGTGTTTAATCCAACCCGTATTGATACGAAAAAGAAAAAAATATCACGCGACAATGCTTCAGAAGGTCTGAAAGAAAAACAGCTTGAAGCGACAGACGTAGAAAACAAACCTCATTTCAAAACGAAACTATTGAATAAAATTTCGACCGTCTTGAAGCAAATAGATAAAGGAACATGAAGTCAGGGCAAATCGAAACACCTGATGTAACTCATGTCCGCCTATACAAATGGAGCGACAAAGAAAATTGAGAGCTAACAAGTGGCTTTACCTGAAAGAATTTCATTAATATCCGTCATTGGAATACATGAATTTTCCGCAAGTTCCTATTAGTAACTCAAATTTAAAGGAGAAACAACTGGTTTATGTTATTCCAACGGTAAAATCAACTTGCCCAACTACGACAAGTTGACTAAAAATAAACCTGGGTGAAGCCGGGCACCCGACTAGTATTTTATATTTGTCAGTTTTCTTGTCAAGAAAACGAAGTCACCGAAAGCTTTCTCGTGAATTAGTAGATATAAGCTGTTGAGTAAAAAAGCTCAATTTTTAAAATTGAATATTGATCAAAAGCTTTTATATAAAAATAAATGTAGTACTGATCAAAAAGCTCTATTATTAATAAATGAAAAACAGCTATACAATTTGTATTCTAAAGCTCCATAATTTTGAACTTAAAGCTTTTGAAATAATTTCTTTAAGCAAAAAAGCTTAAACCTTATATGCATTTAAGCTAAAGATTTAAAAGAGCAAAGTTCGATGACATTGGTATTTACGTAAAATTTGATCAAAAGCTTTCATTTAATAAAGCTTCTTTTTTTTACTTTCTAAGAATTAAACGAATGTTTGAACTAACTTGAGGCCTTAACTTTATATATAGTACACAGATAAAATATAAATAAATTTTGAATAATAAAATCATCATACAAAATGTAAATAGAAGCACAAACTTTTTAATAACGAAAATACATTGAAATACCATCTAACACATAAAATCGTAATACAAAAACTAAATAAACGCTTTCCATTTCACAATATTGCTATATATATGCACATACACATAGCAATATTTACTCAAAGATTTTCCATGTAAACTTGAAAATAAACAAAAGAAAAGCGAAAAACTATTTGTTTGGTGTGTAAATGGCTTTGCTTTCTTTCATTTTCATCTTCAGCAGTAAAAAGACGATGAAATAGTACCTACATAGCAAAAATGTCGTACATATATAGTTTATACATGTTTGATTTTGGTATTTAGGTTATAGTCGTATACTGGTATCGAAAAAATTCCTTTCGTTCTTATGTATATATATATAGTTTATGTGCTATGTATCTGCTTTCTGTTATAATTTATTTTACTAATACTCATACAGATATGTATAAATAGCATTGATTCAATGCTTAAATTTGTAATGTACATATATCTTAAAACCGTTATATAAGCTTTTGTTTTAGGTGTGTATGCTTAACATACATAAAGGTCGAATCGTATATACATATATATAAGATAAAGTCATCATATCCCGTGCTCACAAATTATACGAGTATGGTAAATTCCTTTTAATCCAAAAGTAAAGTAAATATTTTCCATAACTATATTAAGTACATATACATGTATATACACATAAGATTTATGTACCGTACAATTTTTTCTTTCACACAATTAATTATGCAAATTAAACATTACAATAAATAAATAAAAGCAAAACGAAACGAATCGGTAAACATTATTGTAGAGAGCTTGCTATTTCGTTGTTGTTGTTTTTGTTTACCGCGCTTTGAAAAATTTATGAATGGATTGAAGAGTATTTGGTATATTATGCAAATTGTATATATGTATATGTATATAAGATTCCAAAAGACAATGTCAAAGATGAAGACGAAGAAGAAGTATAAATAGGTATATATGTATATACGAAACACAAGAGGTGAATACGAGATGATTGGTATTATTCGCGGTATATAAATATATAATTGGGTTGTGTTGTTGTGATGATTTATTGTCTCATTGATATGGTTGGGGTATCAATTGTGGAATACGAAAAAAACATTAATGTAAATGGGATTTAAATGGGTTTGGTTGGAATATATTGTGCATTTTTTTTAAGATATATACTCGAAGGAATTTATAATTTTTTCGAATTTTTGGTAATGATCGATGTTTTGGTGATGTATTTGAAATGACAGTAAAGTGTCACAGTAAACATAACGGGGTTGAGTTCAAAGTACCTTATTCAGTCTACTTATTATAATTCTGGAACTGTAAGGAATTACTTAGTCATTCGAGTTTATTTATACATTATTCAATACTCTACAATCAATGGATAGTGTCCTAATTGTTAACAAAAAGTTTGCTGAATAGAACATAGGAAATGAACAGAGATTTGTTGCTTGCTAGTTACATAGTTAATCTATCGCTCAATAGATGGCAGTTGCTGCTTTAAATAGCAATATAAAACATAATTATCAGTATAACAGAAAAGTTGAATATATTTTTAAAATTTTTATTTGTAACAAAATCAAATCTAAAAGTTCGCAGTCTTCTGTACTTCGGCTGCTTTAGAATGAATCCCTTTCTAATTTATTATGATGTTTTATTTTTGAGTTCGTTGCAGAAGTTCTGTATTTGATGCTGTTAACAGCACCTTATTGTCCAATGATAATTTTGATTTTTTCCAATCAACCAATACATTTTTTTTAATTTTATTTTTATTTGAATGCACTTTGATTCAATGTGTTTTAAATATTCTAATTTAGCATAATTTCATTTCAACGCTTCCTTTAATGACGATAGAGCTTTTAACATTATTGATAGAGTTGAATTTTTAAATTATATGAAGTGCACTGTACATAATGCACTTTATCAAAAAATTTGAGCTTTTAGATTTTGTAAATCAATTTAAGTAAAACAAATTTCCAAAAGCTATGTGTTAAACAGTAAATACTTATTTACTTATTGTTGAAATAGATGACATACATCGTTTAAAAAGTTTTAAAAGTTCATTTTATAAAATCGGTGTATTTTTATTAATTTTACTGTTTGAATATGAAAGCTTTAAATGTTGTAACTTAGCATAATTCCTTTTCAACGCTTTTATCAATGATGATAAAGCTTTAACCATTATTGTTTGTGGTGCTTATGATGCTTTTTTTAAATATTATTCTTGAGCATGCGCCGTGATTAATTTGGTCATTATGTTAAGTGCACTGTATAAACGATCATAAAACTTGATCATAAAATGTGGCCTTTTAAAATTTGTAAATTTTTATTAAAACCTTTGTGATCATTAAGACATGTAAATTCCTATTTATTTATTGTTTAAATCCAACACATAAAGCTTTAAAAAATGATTGATTTAAAGTTTGAAAAGCTCATTTTTCATATCTGTGGTTTTGTATAAATTATTTTGCTGCTTGAATATGAAAGCTTTAAATGTTCTAATTTAGCATAATCCCCTTTCAACGCTTTTTTTAACGACGATAGAGCTTTTAACATTATTGTTTGTGGTGTTGAATTTAGTCATTTTATCATAAAATGTAATTGTTGAAATAGAAGACATACATCTTTTAAAAACGCCTTAATTTGATTTAAAGTTTTAAAAGCTAATAAGCTTTTTATGGGAGCTTTTAAAATTTGTAAATCAATTTAAGTAAAAAATTTACAGCTGTTCGAAAAGCTTTGTGTTCAATTTAAACATTAAATAAATTGTATTTAAATAATATTTAAATTGAAATGATAAAGCTTTAAAAAAACTTTTATTTGATTTAAAGTTGTAAAAGCTTGTTTTTACATCTGGTATTTTTTATAAATTTTACATCTTGAATATGAAATCTTTAAATGTTATTTAGCATAAATCTGTTTCAACACATCCATTAATGATATATTGATTCCTTTGCAGAGGAACTGGCAGATACTTTCGGCCTCACTGTTTCAAGACAATTTTCCGTGTGATTAACAAGTCAACCTTGTCAACAAATGTTGATATTATTACTTCGTTGATAATGGGTAAATCGGTTGTTTACAACATGTATAACACTGAACCTAGAACGCTTGTGAGACGCCCGCACTAATATCATTTAATCCAGTAGTTTCTGTATTTTGTTTAACCAGATATTGTCTTTGGTGTATAGGTAATTTTCGAGAACTGCATGAAAATTATTTGGCAGTAGCTTTTTAATATTATAAATTAGTTCATCATTCTAAATCAAATAATAATAATAAACAATGTTTAAAGAACATTACTGGCCCCTAGCTGTGTCAACAATTTAGTTAAAACGGTCGATCCTGGGCTTGGTCTTAATACTGTCTTGGACAATCTGAAGAAGCCAAATCGTTTTCTGCGCCTACCATATGACAGCACTCCTTACAGAGATGGCTGTACAATTCGTTCCGGATCAGCACGGAGAACGTGACCGAGCCAGCGTACTCGCTGAAATCTTATTTCATGTACAATATCGGAGATCTTTATCAGATCTCCGATCTCGATATTGCTCGGTATGTACCATCTACTTCGCGTTTTGGGCCGTAAATCACACGCATGACTCTTCTCGCAAATGTAGCGAGACATTTCTTGTACTCATCCGTCAGCGCCCAACTTTCACATCAAAACATAACAACGGGCCTGATCTACGCTTTATAAAGCTTCAGCTTCACGACATTTGATAGGTGTTTAGATTTTAGCAGTGGCCATAAGCGATATAAGATGTTGCGATGAGGTGTTTCAGTTTTACGAAAAATGTACTACAACATGAGATTAAAGAGTATCAGGATAGAGCATCTCCCTGCAGAACACCCGAGTTAACTCTAAAAAGACCTGATCAGTGACTGATCGATTTGAACGAAATCATCCTTGATGGCCACCAACCAGGCCCTCTGCTAGAGAGGTGGTTCTATCCAATCCAATGTAGGACAGTAACTTGTATGCTGTGCAAAGGAGAGCTATACCGCGATAATTCTCATACTTCAAGCTGTCTCCCTTCTTAAAGATAGGACACATCGCGGCCACTTTCCATTACAGGTCGGAAAGACAGTTCCAAAAAGTAGCCCCTCCTAATATCAAGAGCTCCGAATTAATGCAGTCTACCCCAGGTAAGCAGTTTCGTTTCAGTCTCTGCATGGCTGTAGTGAATAAGCAGGTCGGTAACCTGTCCATTCGATGTTGATACAGTTTCAGTTTCTTTAATAACAGTTTTTCAAATAACTTTAACGATATGACGAAATTTGTGTTTTATCATTTCCAGCCGTATGAATCATCATGATTTGAGACATGGTCCACTTTTGAGGAATCCAATGTATTTATCTGGTAACTCTCTAATTAGCTTACCGGTAAAAAAAAATCGTGTCCAAGAGCCTTTTTTTATGATTACGTAATCTTTGGTTGTATTCTTAACTCCCTTCCTGTTAAATTTTATAGATTTTATAGTCGGATCATTCGCCAATTGTTCTGGTAGCACGTCAATTGAATTGTAAAATCGTTGGTTTTTTCTTTGTTGCTTCTCGCCCAATGTCCACCTGGTAATGGTTGAAGCCGAGTTTGCTGGTCTTTCCAAATTTCCTGTGGCTTTCTTGGAATACTTCCTGGATATTATTTGGAAGTTTATTAACTTTTTCTGAAATTCTGATATTGGACGTAGTCATTCCTGCTGCTAGTTCCGCAGAGCATAAAATACTTGGGAACATCCAGTTTGCAATTCTGTTCTACTAGACTTCTAAATGTATCCCATTTAGTTTGTTTATTTGTTATGCGTTTTCGTGTTTGCTGTATTTTTTGGATTTAAGGTAATCTTTGGCTTTAGAGGCTATATATAAAATTCCCTTGTCAAGTTTCTTTTTTAGAAGAAGAATGAGCTTAGTTTATATAACTAATTTTTTTCACTATATTTTCACATTTGCACCATGGACTGTCCCGGCATTGAGTGCGGAATCCTTATGGGTTCCATGTAATTAAAAAAAAAAGATCGATAATGAAGCTGTGGATAAATCTTTAAAAACATAGTGTCCATTTTCAAATCCGAAATTTCTTAAATTTGTAACGGTCTAACTTGGCGAAAATTCAAAACTTTAACAGTTATTACAAGAACTAAGCCGAAACTCTAAAACTGGTTTAAATTCCTAAATTCGAACAATTTATTAAAAAATTTGCCCCTGTACTCCAACCGGATTTCCCTATTTTGAATAACGAAATTCTGATAAACTTTCGCATGTGACGTGCGGATCTATAAAAAATTCGAATTTCTTGCACAAAACTTTTAATTAATATTCTAAAGTTCGATATAATGATTGATTATGGAAATTAATGCTCCTTAGGTAATCCTAAGTTTAATAAGTTTTATTGAATTTTGTAAATTTGCAGGTAGTTTAGAAAGATAACTCAAGTAAATCCAAAAACAAACATATTAGAATTTGCTAAAAACCTCCGAGGCATCTCAAAGTGTATAAAATGCTTCAACCAATGACGTACCGAGTTTTCCGAATTAGTTTTAATTTTATTTAAACTTTTCTAGTTTTAGAATTCAAAATGATTTTCATATGTCAAAGTTTGAAGAACCTTATCGCACGTATGGATTTTAAAATCAAACCAATTTTAAACATTAGGAAAATTCAAAAAATTTCTTGGGTTTAAGAAAATCTTCGTTGATATAGACTACCTAAAATTCCTCTGCCAAGTATGCATATATTATAAATTTACAAATTCAGAATTTCCTACCTTTACAAATCCCTAATTTGTTAAATTACTAAATTTATTTTTCAATTCATATTTACAGTTAGTTTAATTTCTAAATACTGAAATCGTTAAATTTTCAATTCTTAAACATTATTTTAAATTGTCAACATCAAATTTTTAAATGTCTGCGCCCTCCGGATTTCGACATCAGTCTTAATTGAACGCTTATACAAAAAATGTCAATAAAGACAATTAAAATTATTCTGAATTCAGAATATAAAATTGATGAACTAATTTTGAAGTTTTAAATTTCGAATTACTCAAAATGGTAATTTCCGAAAGTAATTTCTAAAATGAATCTTTAAAAAATCGAATTTCTAAAAGTTTTAACGAATTTAAATTTTTTTGACACAAAATTTTGAAAATTTAGAAAATTCAAGGCCCCAAAATTCTATATGACTATAACGATGTATGTTTAAAAATAAATTGTAGATTTTAAATTTCTAAAAACTTCAGAAAAACCATAAAAACGATATTCAAAGTTTCTAAAAATTCTAACAATTTCGAAACCCAAATTTTCAAAATTCAATTTACCTAAAAACCCGGTAAAATTTAGTAAGAATATTTTAAATATTAAATCCAAAATTTGGATATTTATTTAATCTATCTAAGAATGACAATGTAGCTGGATATCTGCCTAATCCCAGCTTCTATTGCTGATGGCGAATAAAACAGTAATTCTAATCCAGAAGCTTCGAATAAAATTTTAAATTTAAATTCAAATTTGTAACTTGTGTGAAGCGCACGTTGGTATATTACGTTTATATATGAATTAAGTTGACCTACATATCCTAACACATATTTTTATTAAATTTTTAGATTCTATTTGAGTTTGGGCCCAGTAAATTCTTAAGCTTTTAAATAAAATGTTTTAGCCGCAAAAGTAAACGTTGTAATTACATTCTAAATCACGCCAGCCACGTGGGCGCTCCAATATAGCTAATTTAAAATCAAAATTTTCATAATACCACACCACAAATCTGTTCTACAATATGTATACTAATTCATATTCCACAGTGATACTAACACATAACTGCAAAACAAGCAACTATTTAATCAATGTGCTAGCTAGAATTTGAACTATAAATCTACATAAATTAGTATTCCATACTCATCGCTAATCATATAAATCAAAATAATTTCGCACAAACGAACTTCAATCAAACAAACACTTAAACTATATATGTACATATGTGCATAATACACCTTCGAAATAATAAATGTATGTATACTAACGTCTATTGTCTATGTTTTATTCCAGGTTAACGCTGCTATTATTACATGTGCCAATGAGTAATAATAAGAAGATGGCACCTTTAATAATAAGAAAATATGATTTTCTTACACCAGCAATCATCGCGACCACATTAATATTCATACTGCTACCTGTTATAGCTGCCGGTTTGTATATATTCAATTTGATATATTTACATTACATTTAATTTCATAATTGATTGCATTCATTCAATATTAATTCGATTTTTAAAAACACAATTAAAAAAAACACCAAACCGCGCGCACATAATGTATGCACAAATGGTAGGTAAGCAATAAATAAAGTGACTCGGCGGCGGATATAATCAATCATGCGTGTGTGCACAAATAATAACAATATATATGCAAACATATGTACATAAAACATACTTTAAGAATTTAATGTCTTGTTAAATGAATTGTGACATGAATTTACAGCACTTGCTTATATTTATGTTTAATTAATATTTATGTGTGTGGTATTGGATATGCGTCTACACAACGGTCTTATATTACAACACAATACGAAATTTAAAAAATAATAGTTCTAAAATTAACCACACATGGCGCCACTGTAGCATAAGATACTTATACTTTACTTTAATCCACGAAGCCATATTCCCAAAATCTATACACCGCATTTTCAGAATGCATAACATTTTAATTTATTAGTTCCTACTTTGACCACCAACAGTGCCACAGTTTTAATTTCAAATACATTATGAAAACTGATAACTTGCAAGCTAGTTGTCAAATTAAGAAACAACAGCGCCTGAACATACATTCATATCTAAGATCTTGCAAATTTGTTGTTGTTTGCAAAAAGTTTGAAATCAATTTGATTAGAATTTGATAAAAAATTGAAGCAACAGAATTATTTGAATTTACTCCAAATTTTAAAATTCGATCGATAAAGTAGAATTTTGATAAGAGATTTGGACTTGAACCCATCAAAGTCAAATAGAATTGACCTAAGCTTAGTTTTCAAATTTACAACTTTCAAAAGATTTAAACGTTATTTGAACTTCAACTAATTCCATGTATTTTCCAATCAAACTTTAGTTTAAAGTTGAAAATTAAATAATACATTTTTTGAAATGAGTTTGATGCGAGTTTGATCGCGACGGCTAGTTCGACGAACTCCGTGAGTATATGTCACAATGTGAACGTGAAAGAGGTCACACGATTAGAAGTGTCGGTGAAATATCAGCTATTTTATGCAAGCCAAAATGTGTTGCCAAAATGAGTTGCCAAATGAGGCCAAGCTCACGGAAATTCTCGAAGGTCGTGGTGACCGTATGACCCAGTGTCGGTATACAGTTTTAAACATACCCAAAGAAACGTTTTATGAACCTTTTTCCAACGTCCAGGATAGCTGCTTTGTTGTACCAGTACTAAATTATGGAAAGGGAGCACTCATCGAAGAAAAACGAAAACATGGGCTTGCCTTCGATGAATGGGATCTTGAATTTTACACATATTTGTTCCAAAATCGATTAAAACACAATCCAACCAGTGTTGAACTATTCGATTGCGCGCAAAGTAATAGTGAACACTCGCGGCATTGGATTTTTAAGGGCCGAATGATTATCAATGATGTGGCAGAAGATAAATCTCCAATCGAAATGATTGGAGATACAAAAAACTATACCAATCCAAATAACTCAATTAAATTCAGTGATAACAGCAGTGCAACTCAAGGCTTTACACATGAAACCATCCGATCCGATGATCGGAAAAGATTCACAATTTCTTATGGTGTCGATCATGTTTAGTGGTGGACTCGGAACCATGGACGCTCGGCACCGATCAAAATTGCCACCTAAAGCCGGAATGTTATTAGCCAAAATTGGAGTGCCAGTTTATCGCATCAGGGTCGGCGGAGGAACTTCCTGCTCCGTTGAAGTTCAAAGCGATAATAATTAAGAGCTTGTTTGAAATTGAATCGTGTAGTTCGAGCGGGTGAGAAACATCCAATTTTGGCGATTCATAGCCAAGGTGCGGGTGGAAATGGTAACGTTCTAAAAGAACTCGTTGAGCCTGGATATGCGGGTGCCATTATAACCGATCTGGAATTATGGGGAGCCGAATACCAAAAGAATAACACAATTCTCTGTAGACAAGAAGATCAAGAAATCCTCACCCAAATATGTCATCGGGAACGATGTCCAATTTCATCTGTCGGGATCGTAACTGGTGATGGATATGTAACTCTTATCGAATCGGAAGCGAATTTTGAAAAATACTCGAATCGATCTACGCAACGAATTTAAGCTACCACTTTCGCTAAAATTCGATAATCTGTTGGAAGACGTTCTCTCGGTCACGACAATGGGCAGCAAACGTTTCTTAACGAAAAAAGTCGATTGATGCGTTACAGGATCAGTTGCTCAGCAGCAATGTGTTGGTCCTTTACACACACCATTATCTGATTACGCCATCACTGCAATTTCATGTTTCATGTTTGAATTTATTGCTGAAGGCGAATGAAGATTTAGATTAAATTTGAACAGAATTTGAAAGACTATTTAAATAAAATCAAATATAAGTTTTATATTCTGAAGCCCAGTACGAAATTTATATGCAATTCTGTTTCGATTAGAATTTGATTTATATCATTAAGAAAACTTGACCACAATTTGAATAGAAATTGAATAAAATTCAAATCTGCATTAATATATTAAGCAACCCAATCAAATAAATTTATTTCAAGCTTGATTCAAATTGAGTTGGATTATCAAAGTTTGGTTGATCTAAGTAAATATATAGTTTTCTTGTCTAAATAGTAATTCAAAAAGAATTACTTGAATAGAGCTTGATTACAATAAAATTGGATACTGGAGTTTTGTGTAAAATTTGAGTAGAAAGTAGAAAATTGGCAAATCTTAGGCGAACACAACAAAAAAAATATTATCAATTTAGTAAAACATTTTATTCGAGTTTACGTATAAAAAATTAAATAACAACTGTGTCAATCATATTAACCACTTCCTGTGACGGGACTACCATCTGCCAACTTTACCACCACTGCCATTGGAATTTCCACCACTTGGTGCGTGCGCATCATCCGAAGCGATAACATATTTTGATTGTTCCACAGCTGCGGATGCAGCATTACTTTGTGCGGTTTGTGCTGCTCGTGCAGCCTTTTGTGCTGCCGTTTGGGTATCCTCGAAATCAATATGAGCATAATTTAATTGTTCGCCAAGAGCCGCGAGACGTGCTTTAGCTTTACCGACCATAGCGCTTTGGGATGCTAATTCAGCCGATGCTTCGCTCGCCGCAAATTGTGCTTGATTTAATGACGATTCGGCACTATTTAACACATTTTGTAGATCGGTTACGTGACCAAGTGCTTCCTGTATAGATTGTTTAGCCGATTTTGCGGCACGTTGTGCTAATTCATATTGTTGTAATTCACTTTCTAATGATTTTTCTGCCTCAATATACTGATGTTCCAAATTATGGAATAGAACCTCTTTTCCGGCTAGGGCAGCTTGTGCGGTCGCCGATGCCTGAACTGCAGCTTGAGCTAATGTATTTTGTACATCATACGATGCTTGTTTGGCTACCGTGTATTGTTCGGCAACAGCTAAATTTGCTTGATCGGCCGAACCTTGTGCGATCGATTTTAGCGAATCACCACTATCATAACCATGTCCGCCACCGTGTTGGGAATTCTCTGCATTTTCACTATTCACATGATAGTATCCAATATCACTTTTTTTATTAGCCACCGTACCAGCACTGACCAATGCAAAGCATAGAATGGCTTCAATTATTGCTACAGTGAATTTCATATTTTTTTTTATTTTGGGTGTTTGGCTGCAAAATTCAATTAAAAATTAATTACTTAAACATAATCGTAAAAATTTATTAATTCCAAAATTCCGAAAAAAATCTTACCAAACAGATTGTTTTCAATAGCACTTGGTGAATGTGAATGATACAAATAATGGGAAGATGTTTTGATTTTATATACACTCGACCAAAAACAGAAAAGTGAAAGAAGAAACGTTTCGTTTCGATCCAAAAAATTACAGCGCATCAATATTGTAGATATTTCCTACTGTTTCCAACAATTTTTTAAAAGCGATATAATTATAAACGAGGGGGGATTAATTTCCATAGGAAAGTCCACCAATTATATTTTATTTTGTTGGTATGATTTTGGGAATTATATTTTATCATCATGTTTATAGAGTTGATGACCTTGTTGAACGCTACTGTTTATCATATTTACCATCCCTAAACCTTATAAATACGAAATTGTTTTAAAATCGTTAAGCTTCTAAGAATTGAAAGGTTATAGTGTTATGTCTGAATTTAATAAATTCATGAGTATTACAAATACAACGTGCATGGCGGGTTACGCAAAAATTAAATAACCGAAACAATGATCAAGATAATTAAAAATAATCCGGAATTTAATTATTGCAGAATATACGGAAATTCAAAGCCTATTGTTGAACCAAAAGATTTGGAAAATTTCGAAAATTTCATCAACTATGCTTTAACTTCATGTTACTCTACATGTTCGATAATCAACCAACTCTTCTGTATTCTGTATTAGTAAAATTTGACGATATTTCACCACCGAATTTGAGTCTTCGACAAACATATCCAATTGTCTATTACAAATACAGCACCTGCAACACTAATAACCTTCTAATAAACATTATATGGCCGCAATTGCAGCAAATCGACTAGAGTGACATGCCACACATCTATAATAAGCAATGAATTTATTGTGATCGAAGGCTAGAACAAAATCTGGTAATGAGAACAAACCACAACGCATCACGTACCAACATTGAGGCAGCTATATCATCACACGATTTAACTAGGGAACGCATAGTGGCGGTTTTAAGCATATAGGCAAGCCAGGCAACTGCTTGTGGTCTCGCGAGTGAATAACATACTTTTCTTATTTTTTGGTTTTAAGGATCAGTAAAGTAAGTTTTTAACACTCACAAGACGGCTAAAACTGTTTTAGGGGAAATTTTTAATTGTACAAGGTATTTCAGAAAGAGTTTTTTTAACGAGCTCGTTTGCACAGGAGTCAAAATTGTTAGTGGGTCGAAATTTTCGATCAAATTTCTACATAGTAATTGGGGCTATATCTCATGAATGACGCTTTCGATATTGGCACTGAGACCTTCGTTTCATTAACTGTATGACATGTAGTGCCATCCTGTTGAAACCACAATATGCATAAGTTAATATGCATACCATCAAATATTAGCCTTAGAAAAATCATGTACTGTAACGAACACCAGTGACAGTAACAGCCTTACCAGCTTCATTTTCGAACTAATGCGGACCAATGATGTCCTACGAGAAATATACCTTTTCTGCTCCACAACGCCCTTTCATTTTCAGGAGCCCAAATGCGACAATTTTGTTTGGGGATGTGAAGGACGTAAAGATAAATCCTTGCCTAAAATTCGCCATGTGGTCGTGTTGGACAGCTTTATTTATTGAGAACGAAATGAAATCGATAAACGTGGGTTCCCTGCGCAACACTTTCTCTATAGTAATATTTTACGACTCAATTTTAATTATTTTAATACAATTTTGTTTATATTTAAAACCTGAACTTTTAAAATAGCCACTGTATACTACATTCAAAAAAAAAATTGTAATTGGATGACCCTTTAGAATCAGAAATACAGTAGCCTAAACGATGTATACAAAAGTGTTTCCCGATACCAAATTTTAGCCGACCTTTTAGCGGCCGTTTTCGTCGAAATGTGTGGCCATACATAAATGTTTTTTGATTGTATTTCAAGCCAATCATAAAATTTTCGAGATATGTATGTCAAATAGTTTTCGTTTTATTTAAAAAAAAAATGGTTAAGTTCTTATTGGAAAACCCATAATTAGCTATTTTAAAATAAAAAGAAAGCCCTAATTTTTATCTTAATCTATTGAATTAAACATGTCTTCATAAAATATTATTATATGACGTAATTTTTAATTGTAATCAACATACATTATTTTTCGAAAGACAAGAGCTTCGAACAGGAAATGAAGCGGAACATTAAACCGTAATTAACCGAAATATTTTCTGAATTTTAGTCTGGATTACAACAGATTTAAAAAAAAATTAAAACCGAAACGATAAATATTTTCGTTTTATTTCGGTTGTTTTTTCGTTCCTAGTTTTAACGAAACAAAAACGTAAAAAACGTCAAATGACTTCTATATAACCGAGTGCATATCACATTAAGTAAAGTCGTAGCATTTGAATCGAGAGGTAACAGGTTCTAATTCTAATAGCTGCGTGACTAACAGGGGTTTTTCGTCATTGATTTCAATCAGACGATGAGCACATCTATGACCTCTCTGTTGAGAATGCAAAATCCATGGGACCAGCCATGTTCATGTCAGTACAGACTGGCATGTTAAATTAAAAACGAACCCCTGTAGTCATTCAAAATCCAATTTATTTATTTATATACATATACAAAAATCAATATATATGATTTCAAACATAACAATTATATATAAAATTTAAAGTAAAATTAAAAATACAAAGTTTGTGAAAAAGAAAACACACTTATACATAAATAGAAAAAAAATTACTTAATAAATCGTCTTAAATGGTACTTTAAGAAGTCCTTAGAAAATCCAAAGTCAAAAGCATTGCTTATTTCGTTCAACTGTTTCACCAATCGGTTGACAGGTTCATTCTCACCATACAATGTGGAATGTTGGTCCAATTGAATTAAATTACTATATGACGAGTAATCTTGGTTGCGGCATGAAGGGATATGTTTTCCAGGATATACGGTGAGTCAATGTGTCCCAGCAGCACGCGTTTACTACCATTGAAGCACCTAGTGGTAGTAAGTACTATTTTAAGGTGGTAGTCCTGAAATATTTTCTGGTATGGTATATTGTTGTCATAATTCTAGCCATCTTTCCGGGCGATGTATAACAAATACTTTTTTTGAATGTTTGGCTTTGGCGATTATTATGTCGATGTGCTTATTGAATGTTATGTTGTCTGTAAATGTTACCGCCAAATCTCGAATTTCATCTGTTCCACATAGAACTACGTTGTTAATATGATCCGCGGTTTGCAAAGGATTTTCCTTTCGAAAGAATGCCGTAATTTTGCACTTGTTTATATTTAGCAGTAATTAGATTAGATTCACACCAGCTAGTTGCTTTTGATTATTTTGAATATTTTCATGTCTTCAGCATATATTAGTACATCAGAGTTTTGTATAACATTCGTTATATCATTAATAAAAACGATGAAAATCCATGGTCCCAGATGAGAGCCATGCGGAACTCCAGAATGTGCAGATCTTACACCACCAATATCGTTATACTGTTGTCTACCGTTTAGATACGATTAAATCCATTTCACGAATACATTGGAGAAGTTTTTAATTTTACATGTTCGATCGAGTCAAAAGCTGAAATCTGTATATATAGTCTCGACTTGCAGGTGTTGTGCGATGGCTTTTTTGTTTTGCTATAAGTAAACTCAATCAGATTAGTCGTTGTAGATCCTCCAGGAAGGAAGTCGTTTTTAGTCGTGTTGAACTGTTGAATAGATTGGCAATTGACGACAACGATGAAATTCCCCTGTAGCATGAAATGTCAGCTCTCTTTCCAGCAATTGGTTAAGTAAGGGTAAAAAATCGTTTACGATAAAATTTACTTTTATAAAATATAACATATTCAACTTTCTAGAGAAAAATTATTTTTTTGACTAAAATAAAATAGTTTTTGTAAAAACGTTTAAACGTTTCGCTTAAATGCCGATACCGCAATTCATGTGAAATCATCAATTTATTAATTCTAAATTTATAATTCAGGAGCAAGGTTTAGTGCCAGAACTAAATACCGGAACGAAATGTCTTTCCAAAACCGGAGCAGTAAATCGGGAAAAAATTTGTTGGAATTGAATCCAAATCCGGAACGATACATTATCGGTTCGATGCTCTGCGAAAGACACGTAAAAAAAACGGCTAAAACGTCTATTTGTTGACGTTTTTACTTAACTAACTCGTTCCACTGTTTTAAAACATAACAAGAAAATGCGCGAGGAATCAAAATTGTTGACATCGGAAAAATTTAATTTCGAAAAATTTCAATAATTGGCCCCCAGATATTTGTTTTATTGCCATAATATTTTGCGCTATTTTGCAATTTCAAATCGCCAATCAAATGACAATTAATATAAAAAGAACCTCACGAAGAGACTTTTCACTAATCGCCTGGTGATGAGTAGTGTATTTGTAATGACGGAAATGAAAAATCTGTAATTAAGTGGAAATGCAAGCAAGCACCTGATTAAATATGTAAATTGTTCGATAAATATTTAGAAATATTTGTACCTAGCAAACTAAAAAGAGCCTCGCAAACAATGTTGCCTATATGGCCTAGCACCTGGTAAAACCGATACTGGGGACGCAGAAATCCAAAATCCAGGTGGACAGTGCCCACGCAGTTCATTTCCCGGTGGACAGTGCACACACAGTTCATTTAAAGTCCACACCATTAATTTCACAAAGAAATAATCTATTTATAAAAACGTAAATCAATCGACATCAAACAAAAACAGAATAACATTACACTGTTTATTGTCTAGCACTGATGCAAGACAATTTTTCGTGTGGTTCACTATGTGCTACTCAGGTGAATACTACAGTCAGGTTAAAGTTAATACTTTTTAATTTTTATGTATGAAATTGATATTTTGAAGTTTTGAAAATACGCTTAACACGTATAACGCACACACTCAAATGGCCTTCAATATTCGATCTTTAACAAGAATCGCCTACATTTTAATATTGCGGATGTTGAAATCGAGAAATATAATGATAAGTTTTAGATCACACGTTCTTGGTGGCCAGTTAACATTCCCTCTTCGCAAAATGATTCGTCCATCAATTCTATTTCTCAATAAACCGATTGTTTCATTGGTTGTATGACATGTAGCGCTATCCTGTTGAAACCACAAGTCGTTAATATGCATACCATTAAATATTGGCAAAAAAAAATTTGTTTGTCTCTGTAACGAAGGCCACTAACAGTAACAGCGTTACCAGTTTCATTTTTCACACAAAAAGAATATAATTTC
This sequence comes from Tipula unca, assembly GCA_951394425.1. Classification (NCBI taxonomy): domain Eukaryota; kingdom Metazoa; phylum Arthropoda; class Insecta; order Diptera; family Tipulidae; genus Tipula; species Tipula unca. Next base: position 14,059,040 of record OX596381.1, on the reverse strand, counting down.
TGCTCAACAACTTCCCTTTGATTTTCAGAAGCCCTAATGCTTCAATTTTGTTTGACGTTGAGAATAAACTTGCGGATTTAATTCTTTGCCCAATTGTTGATTGATTATAACGATGTAAAGATAAATCCTTGCGTAAAATCAGCCATATAGTCGTTGTGAACAAGTTTATTTGTTGAGAACGTCATGAAATCGATAAACGGGGTTTCTCTGCGCAACACTTTCTCTCACTGTAGCAATATTTTCGGTTGAATAAACTGTTGCTGTCTGTATGTTTGCTACTGAACTAGTGGACACTAATTTTGGCACCAAATTTTTAATAGCGGGCTCAGAGGAGTGATTCTGTTATTTTTACAGATGCACCATTTTTGGAATGGACTTTAATTATTTTAATACGATTTTTTTGATTTTTTAAGACAACCGAATAACGGAACATTTAAAATAGCTACTTTATACTCTATTCAAAAAAACGTTTTAATTGGAAGACCCTTTAGTATTAGCCAAAACGATATATACAAAAGTGTTTCCCGATACCTGTTTTTAGCCGACCTTTTCAAACACTTACTTAGTAAAATACGAAGATTATTAATAAGATTAAGTCTATATCGACTATTATAAAATAAAAACAACGCCCTAATTTTTATCTTCATAACATTGGAAAAATTAAAAATTTCCTTTTTCATATTGTTTATGTTATTAAAATAAATAAAATTAAATCGTTTCGGTTTTTTTTCCTTCCTAGTTTTAACGAAACAAAAACAAGTCAAATGACAAATACTTCTATATAACCGAGCGTATAGCAGAATGGTTACAGCGGTGGCATTTGAATTGAGAAGTACCAAGTTCAAATTCTAATAGCAAAATCTATGGAACCAGCCATGTTCAGACTGGCATGAAGCTAGGCAAATGTGAAGATGGTAAATTAAAATCGAACCTCTGCAACCATTCTTCTTCCAATTGGCTAAGTAAATGCCAGTAAAACTTGTAAAAACGTTTAAATAAAATCATTTAACTTAATTTTCCTGGAGGCCTCCCTGAAATACCCATGCCGCAATTCGTGTAAAATTAATTAGTTCTAAATTTATAATTCAGAAGCAATATAACATTACCCAACGCAAAATAGCATTACATAGTTAGTCGGTTTTATTCCTAACCGGTTTGGAACCGGTTCAGTTTTGGAGCTTAAATCGGAACAAAAAGTATTTTTCAAAACCGGAGTAGAAAAATGGAAGAAAAAACTTTTGGAACTGAATCCAAATCCGGAATGATAACAATATCGGTTCGATGTTCTGCGTAAGACACGTAAGAATAAAATACAATTTAGACTTTTATTTGTTGATGTTTTTACTTAACAAAAAACTTAACATAACAACAAAATGCGCGGCGAACCTAAACTATTGATATCGGAAAAATTCGATTTTGAAAAAATTTAATAATTGGCCCCCAGATATTGGTTTTATATTTCACGTAATTAATAGGTGTCAACAGTATAAAAAATATAAGTTGTGCCTGTCTTTTCATGAACAAGTTTCTTGAAATATAATTGACGATTATTAATCCGGGGCGGTGATTTTAGAAAACTGTTTTGCTCGGACAACCGCTTTAAAAAATTTCCGCTAAGCCATACCTTTTTATCTGTACCGTGAGCGCTGGTGGCAAATTTTGTACATTCTATAACATATGCTGCCATTGATTATTAGAGGCGCCATTTCCAAATGTAAATAGAATAACAAATAAATTGAAAAATAACCTTACGAATAGCCTTTTCTCTAATCGCCTGGTGGTGAGTTATTGAAATGAAAAATCTGTAATATCGTCCAAAATGTTGGTAACATACACAGCTATAAGAATGACACCTGTCCTTCAGCACCTGATTAAATATGTTAATTTCTCGCTAAATAAATATTTGTAAATACCTAGCATAATTAGGCTAGGGATGGGCAAGGTAGATTACGCCGGGTAATCTGCGTGGTTGTCGACATGTAAAATATTACGTAGATTACTTGGCAATATTTTTGTTGACATCGACAATTAAGATAATGTCAACAATCACCATATAATTAAAGATTTGAAATAAAATAAGCCAATGTGGTTCGATGTTTGCCGTGAGATACAATACAACTTCCAATGTGACTTTGGCAGTAATATTATTCCATTCAAAACGCACATTTACAGCAATCTTATCGTATATTTGCTACTCTTCTTTTCACTATTGCCAAATATTTTTGGATAAGTCGAAAACCGGTCGGCATAAATACTTTGAGATAACATTGATTTGGATTAGTCTCGTACCAATTTATTTCGTTTTTTGAGTAGTATGAAAAGCTTAATCAGGTCACATTTTTACTGCTGAATCGTGTCAACGAACACAAACCGTCACTGTGGAGGATGAGACAAAGAGGCAACTTTTAATTGACTTTCTAACTTTTCCTATTTTTGTTTGATTGATTTTATAGTATCCTGTTGGGCCATACAGTCAATTTTGTCATATATACCTGATTTAAACCATTATGCAATGTTTTGCTTTGGTAATATATTTTATTTTTTAAGAAATTAACTAGAAACTATTGGCCCCTCATACTTTTTGCATGGGCCCCTCTTAACATACGAGTAGTAAAATACAAGAAAAATTGTCGGCCATTTTACGTGTGTTGCAATATGAGTGGATGGAAAGGTCGATTAAAATTTAGTGTCAAGAATTTTCAATTTTTTTATAAAATCAAAATTTCGTAACTAAATTTTAGTCGATGTTACTCACCTTTCACAAGGTAAAATACACGAAAAATTTAATGGCACAAATATCTTGGACCTATAGTAGTTGTCACCTATTAAGGGTGTAAAATAGGAATAGTCAAAAGGTGTGCTGGTGAGTGATACTAAACCTTTTTAAGCCAATTAGGATCCATTATATTTCTATTTATTTCGTTTTCGTTTATAAAGACGTTTTATATCAGAGAGGTTTAATATTTTCAATTGTCATCCATTTATTAACTGTGAGGTGCTGGGAGTGCCGAGCTACACTGTTGCGTTCAACACAACCTATAGAAAAGTTACTTTATCTGTCATCAACTACAATTACATTTTTAATTAATTAGTTTTTGTGTTGTGCAATATTCTGCGGCACAACTTTAATACTGAATGATAAAAACGAAAAATGTAAAATGTATCTAAGTAATATATCGATTGTATTTCTCATTTTTAATTTAACACTCTGGTTTAAGTCTCACATGCCCCTACTAAGCACGAGAAAAAATTATGGGTTTGTTTTTTGTTATTGTAACGCCACTGCAGTTCCTAAGTAACTAAGAATAGCACCTGACGTGCCCCGTATATACTATTTGTAAATATTTGTAAATATTTTTACTTTGCATATACTAAAAGGCTTCGTATGAAATGTTATAAATGGCCTCGCTCATCTTTAACCCGCCACTGCCTGGCTCTCGAGTCTACAACTGCATATAACTTGACATCATAATAAATTTTGCAAATTTATCTTACTTGATGTGCCATATTTAGCGAAAGCATTGCCACTATTTTTGGCAAGATACATTTTTGAATCTGCTAACCTGTTTCAAATCTAATTGCATGTACGTTTTGTCATACCCATCACATATAAATTTTTGTCAAAACTTAGTCATACAGCAGTCTAACCTGAACGATTTGGTTTTTTAGTAACTCTTTTGACCTTCCTGAACTGGAATTCATTTTATCATGGAATGGGATGTATTTACTAGATTTTATAGCACAGTCATAGTCGGAGGTCCCCGGATTATTTTTAATGGAAGTTATAATCTTATTGTAAAGCTTTTTAAATCATGGTTGTAGCATGTTTCCGATTTTTATGATCTGCTTTTCTAGGTGGAGACCTTCTTTTCACCATTTTATAACGCTTTATCGTTGTTTTGGGCAAATTTAATTATTTTGCTATGTATATAAACCTCACACTAAAAGAATCAAGGTATTGCATAATTATATTTCGATTGTTTAATTCCATCAAAAGCGTCGTTAAAATCCGTTATTTGTTATTTTGAAATGATATTAAATCATTTCAAAATAACAAATAACGGATTTTAACGACGCTTTTGATGATTATAACTTAAACAATTTCAAACAATGTATACTTAAAAGTTATGTTGTATTTGATTCCCGATTTTATTTGAACTATTCTTTAAATAGAACAGAAATTAAAGTGCATTGAAGAAAATTCTTTTAAATTATTACCATCATGATTAGCGGCCAATGGCTTTGCACCTGCTAAAACCGCCACTGAGAACGCAATAACCCGACAATTATATTAAGAGAATATAAAAAGACAACGATCCGACGCGATGGTTATTCATTGCATCATGGTTGCACCAATAACTTACACCACACATTACCAATTAACAAAAATACATCACTTCAACCAGGCTCGTCAAGGTGGACAATGCCCACACAATTTATTTAGAGTCCACACTGTTGATTTCACAAAGAAATCAATCGGCATCAAACAAAAACAGGTATAACATTGCACTGTTTATTGTCTAGCACTGATGCAAGACAATTTTCCGTGTGTTTTACTATGTGAATGTGAAAAAGTTGATTAAAATTTCGTATCGAATTTTTTTTTTATTTTTTTTTTTAAATAAAATGTATTTACCCAAATTAAGTTGACCTTGCCAAGCACTCATATATAGTAAAACACACGAAAACTTGTTTAACACGGATGAAAGAAATGTTTTCAGGCAAATACTATAGTCCGGTCAGAGTTAACAGTTTTTGATTTAATGTATGAATTTTAACTGATTGATAAAATTGATATTGACTTGAATTGATCTAAACTTTTGATAAAAGTTCATTTGACGTATACAATCCATTATACAAAACGAAACATCAATTAAAAGCTTTGATTTAATCTACATTCCGTCAGATATATAGGATAGTGTGTGTGTGTATATACAGATAGGTATATAGATAAATCGAATGAAAACTTGTTCTGCAACTAAAATACGAATTAATTAATTAAAAGACGCATCTGGGTAGCTATATATACGAGTATACCAATCTTATCTTATACATGTACATATTACATAAATTCCTAGTTTTTATTTTTATGCTGGATATATATGCTAATTTTTGATTATGGTATCAGAATCTTTAAGTAATTTAAAATGTATATATATGTACATGTATACGAGTGAATGAACTTTACATGCTGAGCAGAACGATGATTTTCATTTTCTATATATGCGCTATAGGAAAATAAAAATAAAATAAAAAATTAAATTGAATGACATCACACCTTTTCTATACATACGTATGATATGTAGAAATATATTTTATACATAAACCATAATAATACTTATAGACGAGAGCGATGATGGTGTGAACACACTCCGCACACAGCGCATTGTAAACTTGTATATATATAAATTGTAATTTGTAATAAATTTATTTTTTTTTCTGTTAAAATGTCTTACGCGAGTCATAAAAAGCGAAGTTTGTGAAACAATGAAAATGAAAAATTGGAAAAACAATTTATTGAAATTTAGAAAAAATAAAAAATAAAATAAAATTGTTAATACAACACGTACGTATAACCGAGTGTGAAAAAATATTATTGATAGAAGCGATTTACAGCAACACTATTTATATGTACAACATAAATTTTCATCTACGTATATATGTATATGTACATATGTATGTATACAATGAGAAACTCGGAACGAAAATACAAAACTGCCATAATTTATAATGACAGTTAAAGGAGAGAAATATTAGCAGTTAATTAACGATCTTAACTCAATACATACATAATCTCTAGTTTTGTGTGTATATATAGAACCACCGATAAGATTTATTGATCAAAGTAAATCATATTTTGCAAACTTTAGAATTAATTCTTAACGCTACAAATAAATCGTATACCATATTCTTTTACCGCAGGCGATGTTAACAAACAATTTTACAACAAGCATTGTTCAATCACGGGTTTCAACATGAGTTCACTGTGTTATTCAATATTTAATTGCTTTAGTTCATCATATATACGTACATATGTGCATACAAGAACAACCATATACATGATGACAACTCATCTAATGAACAAGTACAAAAATGTAACAGGCATCTTTTTGGCCACGGCAATGGTCCAAGTACAGAATTGAAAACAACAACCACCTGAAGACATGTCACATTCACCACCATCATCATCACCATTTTGAGGAAACTAGTGCATATAATTAATGCAGCATTTCGACTAAGATATGTACCAAGAGAATGGAAAGTTGCAATACTTAAACCGAACAAACCTCCGCATGATAAAGCTTCATATAGGCCAATTTCTCTGCTACCAACATTATCGAAACTATTTGAAAAGGTTCTTCTTAAAAGACTAAAACCAATTATCGAAGAAAGGAATCTTATCCCTTCACATCAGTTTGGATTTAGGGAAAAACATTCTACAATAGAACAAGTACATCGAATTACTGATGTAATCGAGAAATCACTAGAAAGCAAACAAATATGCTCAACTATATTCCTTGATGTAGCGCAAGCATTTGACAAAGTATGGCACCAGAGGCTAGAATTCAAACTTCATCGAGATCTTCCGGAGCAATTTTTTCAAATTTTAAAATCATACATATCAGAGAGGCACTTCCGAGTAAAGTATGAGAATGATTACTCCCAACTAAAAAGAATAACAGCCGGAGTACCACAAGGGAGTGTTCTTGGGCCAATCCTATATCTCCTATATACTAGAGATATACCAATTACAGAAGAAACAATGGCAACTTTTGCCGATGACACGGCAATACTTGCAACAGCAAAGAACATCAATGATTCCACTAGTAAATTACAGAGGGCTACTAACCTGATATGTAATTGGACAAAGAAATGGCGAATTAAATGAAGCAAAATCAATCCAAATGAACTTTACAAATCAAAAAGTTAACCATATACCAATAATGATAAACTCAATAGTAGTACCCCATGCAAACTTTATGACTTTAGATGCTAAGCTTAGATGGAAGGAACACATAAAAAAGAAGAGAGAAGAACTAAACATAAAATTTAGAAAAATGAATTGGCTCCTAGGGAGATAGCCTAACAGTTCCTATACATGTTTCTGCCTAGCAGTTTCTTCCTTGATGCTGGCGTAAACATCGCATGCACAAGTTGGCTGAGCTGATAAGACATTGAATTAATCCATTATGCCCCTTACAACCTTCCATCTAACATGTTTAGGTTAACATGGTATTCACTCGTTTCCATGGTAGTATACACTGCATGTATGGTCGTGTTGCTGTTGCTCTATGATTGTCCAAGATTGAAACCTCTTCTCCAGGAGTCGAAAAAAATCTTCCAGTTAATGAATTCTGGGCCCAATTTTTTATTTAAGACGAAACCCAGGAATGGCTCGAAGGGCGAATCCATATTTAGCCGCTTTATATTGTGTAATATTTCTCGTGCCGTATCATGCAAGTTTCTCACTGCTTGGATGGATGGTATCTGAATTGTCGCCAATGACTATAGTGCAGTAAAGTGATGGTTATGTTCCAAGTGGTTTGGTACTTGTCACCATTTATTGTTAAGTGACTAATAATTTGGGCTGATCCCTTCTGCAGGTGTGATTTCAGATACGTCATCTTAACTGTATCTGATGGTTTGCTGTTTTGGTGGATCAGTTCAGTGAATATGTCGATGAATGGGAAACATCGCTCATAACCACCATAAAAGATTGGTATTTCTACCTTAGGCAGTTTCAATTGCGTTGCTGATTCTGATTATCTGGGACCGAAACTGTTGTAGTTTGATCATTGCATCTTCTACTCTCCCTTGAAGCTTTCCATAATAAAGTAGTTGGAAGTTTGTTCGTCTTCTTCCAACTCTACTAATTATTCTGTTTGTTGGGCGGCGATTTCCTCATGCCCTTTTCTCACTGTCTTATTTTAAGATTAACACATTCCTTAGATATTTTGTAGGTTTCCAAGGAATAATTTATTGACGCCAATTTCTGATATATCTGGCGCATGAGGACGTCTTGTACAACATGAGGACCATGCAAAAATAGTCATTTTTCCAGTATATATACAAAATTTTACATAATAATTACACTAATAACAAATAAATTACAATTCAGTAAGTTTACTAGTAAAGAATTACACTAATAAAGAATTGTGATCGAATTGCAGTTTCATATGTGTCTTATTTATATGGTTGTTGTTCTTGTAATACGGTGTTTTGTTGGGATCTTGTAAACCGGTGTTTCTCTTAAGGAGAGGAGCTGGTGGAATGGCTCGGATGACACTCATCAGACTAAGTTCGGTCTGGTTAATTCTTCCAACTTCGGTAACAGAATTAGATGTACCATGAATTGGATTCATTCGAGGAATTTGGCAGCGCTCAACCCATTTTGGAATAAGCACCCATCATATTAGTCCTTTATTCTGGTCAAAATAAACGTAGTCCAGGTAAACTATCCATAATTATTTTGATGGCTTTCTTAACGTCATTTACCAACACTCTTTAGCACTTTTGATTAAATAATGGTTCGTTTGTGTTAGGTAAGTTATTGTTTTTGATTTAAATAAATTAATTGATATAGGATTAATATAGAGTCGATTGGTAACAATCGTGAAAAAGAGTGAAGAAGCGTATATTCACATGTTACGTTAAGGAACTGCATGCTTTGCTTTTTGAATAATTTTGAACTTACATAAGATTTCTTGTTAGAGAAATTTGTTTGAAAATATGACCTTCTATCGAGCTTTTGTACAAGTTATACCCAACAAAAATATATTTTTTTATAGAACCATACTTTACGTAATTTAAAGCTATTAACAACCGTATACATTAAAGAGTTTGTCGATAAAGTTTGATTATACATAAAATGACGTCCTTCCGCTATTTTATTAATAAAATTTTTATTAATTAACTTTTAGTAATTAATACATTACTCACGGTACCTTTTTGGTACGATTATATATTTTTATAAAATTTTTAATCATTTCTATATCAGAGGTAGTTAAAAATCGAAACGAAATGCCACGAAAGCCAGCCTTCAGTGGCCATACGCTGATCAAATAACGACAGCACAGCAACTTTTCGATTGGGCTACAAAAAATTAATCAAACATTACTTTTAGATTTTTGCAGAAGGGTGGCACTATCACCAGCAAAAAAATTTGATTCAGTAAAAGCCATCAGAGCAACTCATTATCATTGCTTTGTACTCAATGCTAACAAACACATCACAGCGCGTCGATTTTCCAATTCTGATAATTTTTATAATTTTAAATTAAAATAATTTGTAAATAAATTAACTTTATTGGATAAAAACTGTAAAAGTAAGAACCAATTTAGAATTAATAATTGTACTGAAATGTTAAATTCCACCCTAACTTGTTGTGACGATGGCTTGTTGGAAAGGTATTGTCAAGTGCTTTACGATAAAAATAAAACCGAAATGAGGGGTAGTTTGATTTTTCAGCAAAAGACTATTTAAAACTGAAATTAAAACGATATATTGTACATTAACACCAAAGTTGAAAATGGTTACTTGAAGTATGTACAATTGTCGTTCCAACGAGCTATTACACGTGAAAATCGGACAAGGAAGATTTAAGATACACGAATTTGGGATGGCGGAAGCTGATATATATATATATATATCATGTATATATATATATATATATATATATATATATATATATATATATACATGATATATATATATATATATATATATATATATATATATATATATATATATATATATATATATATGATGAATTAAACCATATTTCGTCTACATAAATTATGTCATTACCCTTGTTGATATTGAATATTAAGAATATCCCACAGTGATCTCATGTTTAAAGCAGAACAAGCATAATTATACGCATTGTTTGGTTACAATTAAATTTGGCGCCAATTGTAACCTCGCTTATGCATGCAATAGCATTTCAATAAAACGAGCAAAATACGTTACAAAGACGACGAATAATAAGAATAAGCATCATTTTTAATAATCCAATCGTAATTTCCCAATACATACATATATATTCCAAATCGATAAAAATTCATGAAATTGTATTGTCTCGAGATGAAGGAAAATATTCGTGAGATTTTTTAAATCGAAACGATATAATAAGAAGAAAAATTAAAGACGAAAACGAAGAAATTTGTATAATAAATTATTTATTTTTATTTTTTTTTATTTTATTTATTCAGGAAATTCAAGTTAAATTAGAAATTATGTTCAATTGTGATTTGAATTCAGATTTTGTTTTTTTGTAATTTTTCATTCTTCGATTTTTCGTCGTAAATATTTTATGTGCGATTTTGTCTCCGCATGCGACTACATAATGATGCCTTGATCATTGAACTTGTGACATTTAATTAAATTATTATAATAAAGAATTTGAATTGAGTATAGTAATTTGGACTGATTGATTTATTATTTTTTTGGAATTTATAGATAATTTTAGCCGACCTGCCGCCCTCGATAGCACAGTAAGTAGCGGGCTTGCCTTGTTATTCGAGGGTCTCGGGTTCGATTCCCGGTGGTGACCAAAAATCACGGTTGGGTGTTTTTAATGTGTAAGTATTTGTGTTTGTCCGGGTATTGCACCGTGGGCCCATTGTGGCATTGAGTGCTGGAGTAATCCGCCCAATTTTAATTTTTTTTTAGCCGACCTTCTCAAATATTCACATAGTAAATATTCACACGAAAAATAGTCTTGTACGAGTATAAGTGCTAAAGGAGTTTTTGTATATTTTCCTAAGTGACTGTTGTATTTGTGGATACCACTTTCTAAGGTGTTCCAAGAATATCTCTTGAATATTATGAAAATTCCCAAAATTTATAATTATCAAATCCAATAATGAAAAATTAAAATTATCTAGCTGTTTGAACTCTCTCAAAAACAGTACCCTATCGTGCCTATAGGCTTCCAAATTATATGGTAAGTCACTATGCACTGAGGGTTACTATACGCTAATCACCAGTTTAGCCAAATACTTCAACTGCCTGACACTTGAATAATTTTTTTCATCTTCCGATTCTAGTAATTTAGAGACCACCAGTATTGAATAATCAAGTAGTGACGATGATATTTAATCACATCCACACATTCATCTTTTTTTACTTGTAGACTTTCCATCTTTCTATTTCTGGTCGTAGGTACTCATTTGTTCAAAAATTGTCTTCCAGTAACAGTCTCCCATAGTCTATCAGATTGATAGATCAGATTTTATCTGACCAAATAGGCTTAAAATGATGAAAATCTTGTTGGAAGAAAAGAGCCATTTTTCCACAGGCTCTCTATGTATCCTATTCTTGAGTCATTTTTTTTTTTGACACTCGATATAGTCCTTTGCTGTAGATTTGGCATATCTTTCTTGTTTATATTCTATGAACAAATAGTCTTCCTCATACTATTTACTGGCTTATATATATTTAATTTATTGTTGAATATTTCCATCGATTTTTACAAATTTTTCCAGCACCACCTTCGCAAAGTCCTTCTTAATAGCAAGTTGGAAAATTTTGATTGTCATTTTATTTCAATGGACTGGTTGCATTCCTACTTTTTCGACCTCAAGCAATCCGTTAGGATCTTCGATTCTTTCTCCCAATTGTTTCGTGTGCCATCCAGCGTTCCTCAGAGTAGTCATATTGGCCCACGATTATTTTCATTATTTAATAGCAACGTTGTAAAATGCTTTAAATTCGCCAATTGCCACTTCCACGTCAGACTGCATAAAGTTACAGAAGTAATAAACCTTTCGCAGTTGGTCAATCAAGAACAGATTGGCTCTAAACGTGAGCAAATGCAAAATTCAAAACCATTATCAACTGTACAACGAAGACATTGACCGAGTCGAGTTTATTGTTTGTTTGATCTTCTCGTGCGAGGCACATATACCAGACATGTTGACGCCATTCCTTTGTTCGCGCTACGATATTTGCTGTGAATTGTGTCCTTCCAACTTATCACAATCGATGTAATCTTTTGAAACTGAGCTGTTCATGCGTTATACCATTAAGTCCCGTGTCGATTATATATATATCGAATTACATCCAATTGGATTATATCTAATTCCGAGAGCATGTCCCAATTTGTATGCTATACCGAACGACGAATTCGTCAATGCGACGAGGCTTTATTTATCGACCGAAATAACTCTATAGTACCATTTGAATACACTTCTGATGGTATCAACAGCCATCATTGCATCTCATTTTTCTAGTTATTTTCCACTTGCTGTTTTCTACTTCAAGAACGCCTTTAGTTAACATATAATTAAATTAATAGTTAAATTAGAATAATTTTTTTAAAATCGATAAAGATAAAAATTAGGGCGTTGCTTCAACAAATTAGTTAAGAAAAATAATTAAATAAAAAATTATCAGTGGTTATTGGTTATTATAAAATAAATAAAACGCCCTAATTTTTTTAACCACTATTCAATTTTTAAATATTGTGCTTAGCAGGGATGGGCGAGGTAGATTACGCCATGTAAAATATACGTAGATTACACGTAAAATATAACGTAGATTATTTGGTAGTTAGTGGGAGTATTTTGTAAAAGCGTTCATCTAGAGGTGATTTTTTCATTTGTTTCTTTTTGACAAATGCCGAATGAATAGTTTCAAACTGTCATTGTGTTTTTATTTATTCAGTATTGTTTGCCATTTCATCATGGAAAGACTGAGCCCGAGAAAGCGTCTACAAAGTGTTCAGCTCTATTACGAAAATCAGCGTTCTGTGAGGAATGTGTTTCGTGCGGTTAGACCAAGTTACCACTATTTGGAATACCATCGAAAAGTTTGAATCCCAATTTACAGTTTGGTGTGGTTCTTCATAAAAGAAGGCTGCCGGGACGTACCTGAGAATAAGGCTCGTTATTGCGCCATGATATCGGAATATTTGCTGCCTGAAATTGAAGCCCGACCTCGACGATATTTGGTTCCAAGAAGTCGCCGCTATTTGCCATATAGCGCGCAAAGCAATGTACTTTTTGAAAAATCATGTTCGCGAGCAATTGATTTCACGGTTCGGATCGTTGAATAGGCTATTTAGATCGTGTGATACCTGTAGACTCTTTTCTTTGGGGCTACGCAAAGTCCAACGTCTATGTGAATAAACCAGCTAGATTTGCAACAATACTCGTGTCATTCGCCAAATACCATTCCATATTCTCTATAATCTATATTTTCTATAATCTTTAAAAAATAAATGGCAACCAATGTTCTTTTGAATGATAATAAACTTTCCATACGGTTAAATTAAATTTTTTGAGTTTTTTTAATTTTTGCATAAGAGGTGATCTATACATTTCGTTATTACGGATAAAATCTCGCACATATTGTTTGATGCTCCCTATTTCTGGCATAACTACCAGTATGTGACTTTTGCACTTCAGCACTCTTTCCACTATACCCCAATTTAAGATAACATTGATTTGATTAATCTCGTGCACATTTATTGCTTCTGTTTCAGAACTTTACTACTGAATCGTGTTGAAAAATTAGCGGCAAATTACATCGTTATGAAAAATGTGACAAAAATATGGCTCTACAACTGCAAATTGCTGGCCAAATCATACTTTTTTTTGCAAATGTACGGAACTTAAAGTGTTTCAAAACTGATTTCATGTACGTTTCGTCATCCATCAAAACGCATCCACTAAATTTTGTGAAATTGGCACATATTTTATCGAACAATTGTTGGTTATCTCAACGATTTGGCTTTTTAATAACTCGGAAACACTCATAGCCTTCCTGAACTCGAATTCGTTTTATCATGGAGTGGGGTGTGGTTAAATTTTATGGAACGCTCTATCTGCTTTAAAATTGGTTCCACACAGCTTATGTTGAAATCTACATTCAATTTCTGCAAGTATAAGAGCCATCTATTGTGTATGACCGTAATGAATTGTCCATACCTGTTGCTAAAATTTTCAATTTTCTCTATATTGAATTGGCAAACATAAAAGATTTGTATAGCACCAACTTTATAAACGCCGGTGGTCCATTAAGCAGAGTCGGTGCAATTGGAACTGTTAAGTTGAGTTCAAGCCTCGATTTGGCATTAAATAATTTTTAATTAAATTTATTTAGTTTCTCCTTTCAATTGGCAAATATAAAGGATGAGTATAGCGGGAAATCTATATTTAGAAATGGTGAGGTGGTAAAGTAAGCGGTGTCATAAGATTTGAAATCGGGGTTCGATTTAATGGAATGGTGGAAATACGCTCAACAAAGGACATAGCTGCGCAGATACTGCAATTTAGTGAATTTTATAAAAATACCAACTCCCATGAATGGATGTTAATGGCCAATATAATATTGGTCTAAATGTTACACATTTTCAAAAAAACATTATCATTTTGTAGCATAAAATCGAATTTTCATATAATAATTGCAAAAATGTGTCACCAAAATAATCACGATTTTATATTAAATTTTCATTCGATATACATAATAATGTGTGTAGCGGAGCCTAATTTTCCCCAATTCAAAACCATCGATATATAAAATACTGTATATAGACAATTTCCAAATATTCACGTTCCCAATTATGTAAATAAAATAGAAAATCATTTCCCTGCCAATTTTCCATTTATGTATTTTTGAATATTAACTATAAGGGCGTCATAAATAGGATATATGTTCGTACATATATGATAAAAATATTAAAATCCACATTCTATATGTAAACTATATAATAGTTGTGTATACATTCATAACTACATATATAGAAGTTTATATTTTTAATAGTTTTTGCATGTAAACAATTTTATTTTGTGTACACAATATACAAATCCTAAAGCTATATATTTTCCTATATACGAGTATATAAGGAGGAGAACATCTAGAATATACATATATTCGTATACATCTAATATACAAGATACTTTTTTAAGGAACTTTTAGGTGATTAAAATTATTATTGGATTGGTTATTTTATTATTTGATTTCTAATAATATTTATTTTATTAGATGTATGTTGTTTATTTATAGTTTGTGATCTTCAGTTCTATATTTGTATTCTAAATTGGTTTGTTTTATGTTATTTATATTTAAAACCCGAAAGGATTTGGATAAAGGATTTTATTGTTTAACATTTTTATTGCTTTCGATTTTATTTGCCAGGATACTGAATTTATTCATCGTCTAGATTATTGGTTTTCACTTTGATTAGTATTTGTATTAAAATGCGATTTCCAAATTATTAAATGTATAAATCGGTTGACCACTGACTACCACTTATATATGTATATAAGCAATTTAATTCCAGGGCCTCAAATAAATTAGCCATTATATTTCAGTAACAACGAATTGGAACAAACTATGGATGCTTATATTGGAATTACCATATTGATGCACGTCCAGCGCAGAAGATGCTAAATGGTCGACAGACGAATGGAAAATTAATTAAAATAATTTTTTTTTTTTTTTTTAGTGTTTTAAATATTCAAAACATTTTTTACAAAATAACTAGTCATTTTTGACTAACAGCGTTGACCTCTGACAATATAAGAACAAAGGACTCCTATGTATTCTTTCCATAAAGTATTGTTTTGGTTGATTTTGCATTAAGCGGACTATTCAGGTAACTCAAAAGGTTTTAATCTGTTGTGTTTTCTTATGATACCCTCTTGATGAAGTAATCTTACAGCTTCGATGTTAGGGTGATGATGACCAGCCTCTTCTATATTTCACTCACATAAATGTATCTATTCCGGGATCTCTATGAAGGTCACTATTACGAGTGTGCGCGAGGGGCGTTTACAATCCCTCTGAGAACTTTATTTTAAATCGATTAACCAGTACATTTTTCTATATTTTAATTGACGTTTTTCTGCTTTATTTTTCACGTGTACTTTCCATTTTATCTTAGCATAAAAGTTCATACCAAGGTATTAGACTTCGATTCATTCACTTTTATTCTCCACTTAGCTATAGCCAATCTTGTATAACTGTCTGCAAACGTGGCGGTAGTTGTATTGTTCGTCTGTGGTAAGTCGCTTGTAAACAGTACGAAAAGGAATAGCCCTAAGACACACTATCTTCTTTTCAGGTATAACTTTAGCAGTTCGCAATACTCAAATGGCAGAGTTCTCTTCAATTTAAATATTAAACCATCTATCCAGTTTATTTGCCGTATGACTCTTCTTCACCTCCTCCCTCTGAGGAATCATGTGACATGGTGTAAGAACAAGCATACTCTTTTGGTGATCGACTGTGATGCTAATGCTCATCAGTCGTAAGTATATATATGTAAGCTAATGTACAAGCTCCTCTAAGCTTGAGATTCTCAATGCTGGAAGTGAGCCTACTTTTGTCAACTCTATCCGGCAGGAGCTGATTGACATTAGTTTATGGTCCATGTCCATTATTGATTTAATTTTAGACTGGAGAGTGACGGATGACATTCTCACCTCTGATCACAGGTGTATTTCGGTTAATATCAACCTTAAACGACCACCTCTTAAAACTTACCGCAATCGGAAATTAACCGATTGGGGTCTTTTCTCTCTCGAGCTAGGTTCTTTACTTGCGCCACCGAGAGTTATTCGGTCGAGGAAGGACATTGAGGATCAAGCAGCGTCACTTGCATTGGCAATTACGATAGCCTTTGAAAAATCTTGTCCTCTAATCACTACTAAGCAACAGATTGACTGGGATAATTTCTTGTTAGCACAAAAAGAATATAAGAGAAGTCTAAGATCCGCTCAAAAAGCCGCGTGGTTTTAACTTCTGCGAGGAAATCAACAGTCTTTCTGCTGTCACTGGACTCAATAAAGCTTTAGCTAAGAACAGTACTTGTAAACTGGATTCTCTTCGTCTACTGGACGGACAGCTTACCTCCTCCAACAAGGATATTTGTGAGCTGCTCCTTTCGGCTCATTTTCTTGGTTATGATATCGTCAACTCGGATGATGTTGCTGCCGATCTCACAAGTCCCGATTGGAGTTTGGCTCACAAGCTGATCAATCATGATGTCTTGCGATGGAGCTTATTTTCCTTTGCATCTTATAAGGGGCGGTCCTGATGTTATTTTTCCTGCTGAACTACAGCAGGGTTTTCCTCAAATTCAGGATCATTTGCTCCACCTTTTTGGAGCAGAAGTAGAGTTGTTTTTATCCCGAAAGCTGGTAAGTCCGATTATACGGATCCCAAGTCCTTTCGGCCTCAACTTTTCTAAAAGCTCTGGAAAGAATTTTCGATAGATTAATTAGAGATCATTTTCTAATCACATCCCCACTCAGTAACATGCAACATGCTTATAGAGTCGGTAAGTCCTGTGAAACCGCCCTAAATGAACTTGTAACCAGGATTAAAAAATCCCTTTATAATAAGGAGTTTCTTGTGGGTACTTTCATGGATATTGCGGGAGCTTTCGATAGCACTTCGTTTGCTACGATCACTACTGCCTGTACCAATTTTGGTATTGATCGCACCATTACCTTATGGATTGAATCCATGCTCAAGTCTCGCACTGTAGAGGCGGAGCTGGATGGGGTGTTAGTTTCTGTTAAGGTTACCAAAGGCTGTCCTCAGGGATGTGTGCTCTCACCTCTGATGTGGCTTTTGATCATTGACGAATTACTTGTAAAACTGCAGCAATCAGGCTACATTGCACAGAGCTACGCTGATGATCTTGTTTTGACAGTCTCAGGCAAACATCTCAGTGTTTTATCGGACCTAACTCAGCATGCTTTAACTATTGTGGAGGCATGGTGTGTTGAGAAGGGTCTTCACATCACTCCTTTTAAAACTGATTTAATTGTTATTACAAGGAAGAGCATTCTTTAACTATTGTGGAGGCATGGTGTGTTGAGAAGGGTCTTCACGGCACCCCTTTTAAAACTGATTTAATTGTTATTACAAGGAAGAGGAATACTCTATAATTTTCTGTTCCCTCCCTTTTTGGGAGAATAATCACAAAATGTGACCACGTCAAGCACCTTGGTGCTGTCCTGGATAGTAAACTTTCCTGGAAGAATCACCTGGACTACAAGCTTCCAAAAGCTACTGCCATTTTTTGGCAATGTAGAAGAGCTTTTGGGAAATCCTTTATTTTAGGAACAGCCTGTTCTGCAGCTTATCGTCTGAGATGCATTGGGGCATGGAATTTCTTTCTTTCTCACAGACTACTACCCGAATTTCTAAAATCTTTTCTCGGTGGCTTATCCTTCGAGAGATTTGTGGAGTTCGCAGGTTTTTCTTAATAAATTAGATGAATCCATTGTCTTTTATTCTGATGGCTCTCGTTCTAACCTCAGTGCAGGCTTTGGAATTTACTGTCCTGGGACGGATCTGAGACTTTTCGGTAGTCTTGGTTCGCATTATACTGTTTTTCACGTGGAACTAATAGCGCTGACACGTAGTGTTATTAAGGATATGAATTTTGCTGTATTTGTTAAGGCTATGAATTTTGCTGAATTTTACAGTATTCTACTGTGTACAGCTGTACATAAAGCTGTACTTAACTCTTTAAGAAATCCCTTAAATGATTAACTCTTCAAGAAATCCCAATTAATTTTAATTGGTCCTGAACCAGCGACTCCTATATATCTTTCAACTACGGGAAGAAAGTTATAAGGGATTACGCTTTGAAAGACCGAATGTCTCAGTGGCTTGCGACTTTTAGCTGTCGTAAGGTGAAGTACTTCATTAAGGAGCCCATTTAAGGTGCACGAAGTATGCTTTATCTTTAAAAAAGAGCCAGTTAAGAATCTTGGTAGCGATTCTTACGGGACATGGCCGTTTTAAAGATCATCTACATCGTATGTGTTTAGTTCATGATGTTATTTGCGAGGACTGCCTTGAGGAGGATGATGACTCCCTTCACTTCGTGAGCAGTTGTCCTGCGTTCAGTTCTATACGAGTTCAGGTATTCAACTTTAGATCTTTCAATTTAGGTCAGTGGTCCCCTCTGCCTTGGTCTAAACTTATTCAGTTTTCGAAGGCAGCAATGCGCGTATGCGAATTGGGATAGAATCTTGGGTTTGCATCATGGGCCTATGTGGCATTGAGTGCGGAACCCTCGTGGGTTCCAGCCATTTTTAATAATAATAATCTATCCAGACTTTGTCAAATGCCTGCGCTATGTCCAGAAATATGGCTGAATAAATCTTTGTTTCCTCTATGGATTTTTCTATTAAATCAGTTATTCTATGGACTTGATCGATTGTGGTGTGATTCTCTCTAAATTCAAACTGATGGGACGGAACAGCCTCTGAATTTACAATTTCTTGGAAGAAGTGATATTGGCCTGTACGAGGTTAATTCAATTGGTGGCTTACCTGGTTTAGGTATCATTATTACTTCCGCAAATTTCCAAAATAAAGGGACATAACGGAGTCTGAAGGAAGCATTAAACATGCCCGATATGTTTTTATCTAGTCACACTCTGATGATTTTTTAAGTACTACATGGTTCTTTATTTCTTGTTTCACTTCTTTAGCTTTAGTTAACTGGATCTCCTGTCTCATGATAGTTGTATGGTTTTCAATCAGTATATCCCGCTGATTAAGTGTTATTAAATTGAGCTGAAAGATACGCTCAAGATATTTGTTCTTATTGGTGGTATGTGCATAACTGGCCTTTTGAAATATTTGGTTGCTTTCCACAATCAATAATCACTATCGTAGGTGAGAGATTGTAGGTATGAATTTATCGATTTATTTTTAAATTCCCGTATTTCACGGGCGGGTTTCGTGTACATTGCCATTCCCTTCGGGTACTTTTCTTCTTTTTAACTAGTGATTTAATTTCCATTGAGTAGGATTTGCCAGTTATTTTTTTGTTTGTTGCTGTATATCTTTGACCAGCTTTTCCAAATCCTGTTCTAATGTTTCTTCTGATGAAAGTGGTGTGTTTAAAATTATTCTATTGTTTATTTCATTTATTGTTTTATTTATTATCATTAAAATAGAGGAGTGGTCAGATGTGGGGTCAAATCCTACGTGCACTTGTATATAATCAACCGGGATTATTCTATTTTTTTTTTGTTACGGTTCAGAATCCATCCCGTTTCTCTATTGAGTTTTCCCTCGTCTGTTTCATACATAATGTCTATATGATCATTAGTGTCGTTTTCTTGCCGTACCTTAGTGATATCTTTTGCAGATATTACTACATTTATAGAGCATCTTTTAACTCCTTGTTCTCTCGCTGTAAGTTTTTGAGATCTTTGTTTAGATTTAACATTAAATTTTCCAAGGTGTTCGCTAATGGTGATGGTGATCTTGCCACCCTGGATTTTTGTCCAAATGGGTTGGGTTGCTCAAAAAAGCTTTTAAACAATGATTGGCTCTCCCCAAAATCCGTTGAGCCAACATTGTTAGAGGGTGGATTTGTCAGCTGCTTAGCTGACCCGGGGTACAATTATCTGAATTTGTTGTACGCATTGTTTGTTTTACTGGTCATGGAGCATCTACCACTTTGCCCATTACGAGTTGGTAATGGGCCTGATTTGAGAACATCATTTATTAAATTCTCGATAGTCGGTTATATCGCCGTGTCTCGGTTGCCAGAGCCTCGTTAGTTACCTAGCAGGGTGCACCCACCGCGTGCAGATAACATTTGATTTTTAGCTTAAGTCCACTTTCCCACCCCAATAAAAATGAATGAAAAAAAAAATTGGGACGTTAGTTTTAATTTTGTTTCGTAACAGACAATAAAACTAACAACATATGTGGGGACCTGAACAAATAAAAAAACGATAATTTAAAACCTTTAGGATTATCGATTTCGATTAATATTGAATAATCGTTCAGGTATATATTAACAGCGTGTGCGTCTTTTGCTATTATGAAGTAAAAACAACACCCTAATATTTTCATCAGTTTACTTATCAAACACCAAATCGGATGTTCCTATATGAGTATACCTATATTATAGTAATCTGGAAGCCATATTATGAAATTCACTCATAAACTGGTTCGTGTCAAAGAAAACCGAATCGATCTATAACACTAATCTGCCGAGCTTAAAACATAATATATACATATGTACATATATGTATCTCCGTTAGACCCCACCTTGTAAAATGTTGATAATTACTACTCTATACTTTCGTTAAACAAAAGTTAAAGAAAGTAAAAGTAAAGAAATTATTTCATTGTAAATGCTCTGTAACGAAAGTCTTATGGGCTAGTTACATAAATGAAAACGAAATGGGCAGATACGAAAACGAAACAAAAGCAGACCGAGTACGGAGTAAATACTCGTAGAATAGAATTGGTGAAAAAAGATATGTTGGGTTGCATATGTTGCTTTTCGTGGTAATTATAAAGCTTGTAATTTTACTAAATAAATGTTGAATAGAAAGTAATTGAATAGAAGAAATTTTCGCTAAAGACTATCACTCTAGTAGGGAGATGTAGAGCTACTCGTAGTATAACTCATAAATTCAGATTCTATAGAAAAAAAAATCTTTAATTTTAAATCTTGTTGATTTTGTGAACCGATGATATCATCGGGAGTGTATCAGAACGGTATACTCTATAGAGTTACTGAATTAATAATGTGAATTTACAAACAATTTTAAAGTATATACATATAGGTGGAATTTTATATTCCTGAATTGGGCAACCATAGTGCTGCTGCCATCTGGTAACTGACATCTCTATCAAAAAGAGTCTTTGAAAATTTCGTACCAGCGCAAAAATGGAACTAAATCGTAAACATTTTCGTGCGTTTATATTTTACAACTTTCAGCGAGGACTAACCTAACAATAGTGCATTGACTAAACTTTATTTGATTTTTGGTGATGAGCACGATCAAGGACCGCAGTGTTTATCGATGGCTTACATAAATTAATCGTGACCACAGTTCGCTCAACGACGAAAACATTGATGCTGTGCATGAACTGATACTGCAAGATCGTCATGTGACTTATTGAGGCCTCCTTGGGTATTAATGGGACCAGCATACATTCAATACTGCATGAACATTTGGTCGTCAACATGATTTGTTCGCGTTGGATCCCACATAATTTGACAATCGCTCAAAAAAAGACTGATGTCAATTGGTCGAAAGAAATGCTCAAAAAATATAATCACAGTACATGAAAACATATTTGTAACATCGTGACAGGTAATGAATCTTGGTTCTATGCGTATATGAGTCCGAAACCAAAAAGGAGTCGACGGTATGAGTGTTCCAATGTGATGTAATTTAATTATTTAGAGGTTAGATAGGTGTATGTCGGATTCCCAAACAAAACAAAACAACAAATCTTGGCTCAAACAAAATTCATACAAAAGCTCATAATCTTAAAACAAATCCTAAAACTATTATTTTGAATGCTTCCAATCCAACCAAATCTATTGAAGAGACACAATCTGTGTTTAGTAAAAATATTTTCTTAATATTCCAGATAGTAATCTTTTGCAGACTAGTATATATGTAGATATAAGTTTTATTTTATATTTTGGATACCCAAATTAGATTATCTCATAAGAAAATCGTTAGATCCATAAATAGATTGTATATAGTGTTTAGATGCAAAGATATATTTTATATTATATTCGGTTATAAAATGCAGATTTAATTATTGCATATATGTTAAAAAATTAAAAATCTTAATACCATGGTATATACAACATTATGTATAGATGTATGATATACCAACATGAATTTAGAAAATTATGTATGTACATAGTGTAGCATGGTAATCGAGTTGAATGAAACGATTATGAAATATATGTACTTATATATGTATGCTTGACATGTTGACATAATCAATAATATATTCTACCATCCAGTAAATTTACTTCGCTAGTCTTGTACATTATTTAATATGCAAATTGGGTCAATGGAATATACTCGTATATAGTTTTTGTGCAGCTTATTTCTTAAGTGAAACGGATGTCACATAATATAATTTATAATATATAGTGTGGCATTGAAGATATTTATGATTATGGAAATAATAATTCTTGAACGCATGCGATAACAGACCGTAATTTCTTTTATATATTCTGTCTGAATTTTCAATCAACCAAACAACCTCAATATAGATCGATTTATAACATCAAATTCATGATATGAAAGGCCTGGTTGGTAGATGATTGGTTTTTATTAACCAATTTATTTAATGTGTAACAAGTATTCTTGTATATATACACGTATAGGAAGTCTCGATGACCCAAATATATTGATTACAAAAAAATTTTCACATTTTTCATACGAGACTACCAATAAATTTTAGATGTTACGTTACTCCAACCCAAGAAAATACCATATATACCAGTGCTCATCGTATACAACACACACACACACACACACACACACACATAACGCACAAGAATTGATTTTGATTTCACCGCATTGTATGTTTATAGCACATATATGTTGCTTAATAATCAATCAATATTTTTTAATACAAAAAAAAATGTTTTATCTTCTAAATCCCAAAACACAAACCATTTTTATTACATATATATACCAACGACACAGAGTGTGTGAATTATTAAGTCAATTTATTTTAAGAAGACATTCTTTCGTATACAACATACTGAGGCAAAAATGGATAAACGAAACAAGAATATATAAGAAATCAAGTTAACGACTTTGTTTTATTTGCTTTTCACTTAAACACACAAAACACCGGTACAAACACATAATAAACGGGCGGACAATAAATTTTAAATTGGTCGTGGTCAGTTCCATGGCTTATGTTATTTCTTATTTATATAATTCTTGAGACATAAATATTTAAAAAAAAAACAAAAACAAAAACTTAATTAATTGTGCTTACGTGCTAAGGTAATTTTACTTAGTTTGTCGTGTGTTTTGTATTATGTGCCAAGAGGTAATAAGGAAATGTTCTAAAATCTGGATGAGAGAGATCTCTGTATATACATACAGATAAAATAACCGATTTTCTTGTCGACATTCCGGATAATTGATGTATAATAAATTTTGACAACATGATACAAATTCTGCGTGTATAAAATTGGATTACATATCACAATTCGGCGGAAATTTAAAAGATAGCAAATATAAAAAAAACGCGCCTCTAGGTATAGATTTTACTACGTCTCGTGTATTCTAGGGCTTAATATATAAAATATATAAATACATTAAATTTGCACGGTGGAATAACAATAATAATTTCAATTTGTGAAGCATTTTGTCTAGGGAGATAATAATTTCATCTTTATCTGTACACGACAATCGTCGCTTAGCATAAAAAATTGACGAACATATTTTTTTTCCCCAAGAATTCAAAAATTTGTGTTGGGGGCAATTTATTTGCTATCCCATGCTGCTTGTTGTATATTATTGATTAATAGTTCCACTTCATTTTCTAATTGAACCGGATCCTTGATTGGTACAAGAAGATCGGTGTTATCTTCAACCAATTTCCTAAATAATTCCCAATTGGTTTTGTTATTTGTTAGTCTAGGTGGATTTTCCTTATTAACAATCGTGGAACTAACAGTCATAATGACGGGCGAGTGGTCCGATGAGAGACTTTCACTATTTTCTAGAAAAATGTGATTTTCGGATATACCTCTTGTAATGTAGAAATCAATTAGATCCGGAGTTTTGCTTGTGTCAGTAGGCCAGTACGTTGGTTTTCCTCCTGAATGAAATTCACAATTGTAAGCTCGACCAGCGGCGTATAGTTCTCTACCCTTTGGAGTTGTTAATCTTGACCCCCAGAAAGTATTTTTTGCATTGAAATCACCTCCAATGATAAAATTAAATCCTAGCTGGTTCAATAACTTTTTATAATCCTCTTTATTTAAATTATATCTTGGAGGACAATAAATTGAACAGACATTGAATATTTTTTTATTGTTAAGTTGAATGCTGATAGTAGCTACCTGCATACTTTCTTCTTCAATTTTTATTCCCTCATGATGATGAATATTTTCTTTCACAAATATTGTTGATCCCCCTCTTGCTCTTTCTGCTGGATGTAAAGCGTGATAAGAAACGTAACCACGTATTTTGGTGTATGAGGTTCTAGTAAGATGGCTTTCTGATATTAAACATATATCAATTTTTTCAGTATTTAAAAAGATCTCTAACTCTGGAATATGTTGGATTATTCCATTTGCATTCCAGATAACAATTCTTAATGTTTTATTTATCATATTAGTTTAGTATAATATGGATGTTATTTCATCCACTGTTTCTCGGCTATCTAGTCGCCTGTTCAAAGCATCTATGGATCTCTCTTGTCTTATAAGCCGTGTATTTAGCGCTTCGATGCTTTTAAATATTTTTTCAAGCATAGATGTATCTTTCGAGTCTTTGAAATTTACAGATTTGTGTGGGGTCGTACTTTGTAGCCCGGATGCCACCACTTGTGAAAACGACTTGCGATCAGTTACTTTACTCGATATAGATGTGGTAAAGTTTCCTAGGTTGGTGTTTACGCTATTGGCTATCGGCGTTTTATAATATGATGGACCTTGCCGTGATTTGTCTCTAATTTTTTGTAGTTCTTTAGCTACTATGCACCCTCTGTAGTTTGCAGGATGTTGCTCTTTGCAGTTCACACATGTTGGAGGGGAATTTCTATTTAGTGGACATGCCTGAGCAGCATGCCTTCCAAGGCACTTTACACATCTTGGCTCTCTATTGCAGTATTTTTGCGTATGATTAAAACCTTGGCACTTCTTGCATGGCACTATAAGCCCAATGGATTTCCGTAGTGCTTCTATTTTAACCCTCATATTTAAAATAGCTCTTATATTAAAGATGGCTTCTATCATTTCTTTGTTATTGAAAGTTAACATAAATAACGGGTGATGAATGAAACAAGCTATATTCTTGGTGAAATCGGACCTCCACTGGACACGAGATTTAGGATCAGCACGTGGAGCGTGCAGTCACTAGGAGCGTTAGTGGGCCTAATCATGTGCATGAAAGAGTATAGGCTGGAATTCGGAGACTTGTCCTTGCCTTGAATCAGGCCGACTTGTGTGAAAACATAGGTCCGTACTCCCGGCACAAAACTGCGCCCGATAATGGTGAGAGAATGTAGATACATCTAGAGACATGGACACATGCGGAACTTCTCGCAGCCAAATCGGTCAGCAACCAAATACGTAGGCAGCGATCATCATATATGGTCGGTGCAAAGCTAAGATGGATGTTTTCATATACAAGTCTTGGAATTCAGCGAAAATCATGGAACGTTTCAACTGTGAAGGTCTGGTAAATGAAGATCAAAAGAAACGATATCAGGATCTTGTCCGCGACAACCGAAACCTCTGTGTCAACATCGACGCAGTACTTGACCCATGGAATGGACACTTTACCGACCTGCTTGGTGTACATAATGCATCACAGACTG
Source organism: Tipula unca (assembly GCA_951394425.1). Lineage (NCBI taxonomy): Eukaryota > Metazoa > Arthropoda > Insecta > Diptera > Tipulidae > Tipula > Tipula unca. The sequence goes on along the minus strand of OX596381.1, from coordinate 14,032,719 downwards.
ATGTTGAGCCACCCCTAATACAGATTGCGGAGATTTGCATTAAGGATCCATCCCATGAGGAAATCAGTAAGGCCATGCAGAGATTGAAACGAAACCGTTCACCTGGGGTGGACTGCATTTATTCGGAGCTCTTGTTATTCGGAGGGGATACTTTTTGGAACTGTCTTTTTGACCTTATTCGATTAGTATGGCGAACCGAAGAATGCCTGACGAATGGAAAGTGGCCGAGATGCCTCATATTCAAGAAGGGAGACCGCTTGAAGTGTCAGAATTATCGCGGTATAGCTCTCCTTTGCACAACATATAATTTACTATCCTATATTATATTGGATAGAATCACCCCTCTAGCGGAGGGCTTCGTCCGAACCGATCAGTCACTGATTAGGTCTTTTCACTGTGGATAATTTTATCTAAATATTATGAGACATCCATCGCCGTACACCAGGTGTTCCTGGATTTCCGGCAGAAGCAGAGAGTTTGTGGTCTCTGGAGATGCTCTGTCCCCGATACTCTTCAATCTCATGTTGGAGTACATCTTTCGTAAAACGGAAACAGCTTAGCGCAACATCTTATATTGCCAGTTCAGTCACTTCTTGCATATGCAGATGACATATGCGTGATTGGACTGAATAGCAACCGAGTGAAAGAAATACTTGATCCGCTTGCAGAGTTTTCAGCTTCAGTAGACTTCAGATCAATGAGTCCAAAACGAAATACATGATCTCTAGTTATAGAGACAATGGCCCAACAGATTTCAGTAGTAGCCAAATATTTGGGCTCTCTTATCAGCTCAAATATTTGGGCTCTCTTACTGGCAGCTGGCAGTCGTGCTTTGTATTCTCTAAGGCCACTGCTAAAATCTAAACACCTATCAAATGTCGTGAAGCTAAAGCTTTACAAAGTGTTGATTAGTAATGAGTACGAATGAGTGTAAATGAGTACGAGAGATGTCTCCTTACATTTGAGAGAAGAACCATGCGTGGCCATTTACGGCCCAAAACGCAAAATAGATGGTACATACCGAGCTTTGTACAGTATCGAGATCAGAGATTTGATGAAGATCCTCGATATTGTACATGAAATAAGATCACAGTGAGTACGCTGGCTCGGTCACGTTAGGCATGCTGATTCAGAAAAAATTGTGCAGCGATCTCTGAAAGTAGAGCCACCATATGACACGCACAGAGAACGACTTGGCCTCTTCAGATTGTCTTAGACAGTATGAAGACCTCAGCATCGAAACCGTTGGAGTCATATAGTAAGGGGCCAATAATGGCCTTCAAAAACTGATTATTATTATTATGTAAAATAACAGTTTAGCTTATTCGAAATGTCAGAATTGCACCCTAACAGAGTTCCATTATCAGACAAAATGTTGGTAATCAAACAAGTTTTAGATTTTTTTGTTAAAATTTCATTGATTGACATAATACGCTTCTATTCCTCTTTTAATATCACTGTGTGTGACATTGCTCTGAAATAAGCGCGAGAGTGTTGAGAATCATATCATGCGCTAGACAAGTATCATCACGGTTAAGAACTAAATTCCAATTCATATTCTCAAGTATATCGAATAAAAGGACTCGGTTGAGTTTATTGTTACGCCCAGATTGGTAACTTAAACGCAGGGATTTCAATAAAATAATGATCGAAGTTCTTATGATCAAAGACAGAATAACTCAAGCAAGAGGAGTAGTTAAAACATCATTACTGATTTATCGAACATTTTAATAAGCTTACCAGTGCTTTGTATATATCTGGCCTCGATGAGTAATTGGTTGGTTTTAGCCGTTAAACCCTGTTTGGTATATATATATATATGGTTTGTTGAATTATCACCAATATCATTGAGTGGCACTGCGCCTTTTATTTTGTACAGGTTGAAGAATTCAATTGCTGCCAATTTGAGGGGCAAATTTTGATCACATATCCAATCCGTTTAACAATATCTGAAACAATCTGGAAGTTAGTATACGGAATATTTGGGAGAGTCACATCACAGTTTTCAAGCTTACTCTCATTCAATATTGGGTCTGAGCTCCTCTATAACAAAGCCGGCTTGTTGGCATAGACCAATGATTTAACGTAGTCCCATAAACAAAAGTCTATAAGTGGTAAATCACACGAACTAGGCGTGCAATCGATAGGACCATTAAAAAGAATAACGTTGCAACATATCTCTGTAGCGATCTCCAGTGACTGTAACGTGACAATTATTTTCACCAGCATGAAAATCACACCATACAGGTACTTTTTGTGGATGAGGTGGTATTTCTTGAAGCACATGACGGTTTTCACATGATTAATAATGCACATTCTGTTTGTTGACAAACCCGTTTAGCCAAAAAGGCGATTGACCAAAAATTAGAATTAACGCTCTTTTGTCGTAGTAAATTTTAATTATTTGTATATGTTGTTCGTTCGTGTACTTCACTATGATGAAAAAGTTGTCTTTACTGAATGTTTTCAAAGTTGTCAAGTCCCAAATGGAATAATCTTCAATTCGGATGGCTGAGGACCTCAGCTGCTGTTTAGTTCAAAGAAAACGAAACAACATTTTTTTCCACCATGCCATGTAAATATGTATATGTACAGACGATACATATATGATAAATTACCTACCGTCAGGCTATCCCGGTATATGGCGAAGTTGCACAACATCTGGTTGTTTGTTTCAATAAGTTGTTTGCATGCGATAATTACATTTTAATATACCCATTACAAACAATGACATCAAACATTAACCGCCTGAAGATATAATTCAAAACATATAACAATTCATGATTATTTATACCGCGAAATAGTTTTGATTTAATATAGAGACGTGGATGACAAAAAAGAAGACCTCCCATATTAATTCTTAGAACAAATAGCGCAATTACCCACTCGCTAGAACGTATAATATATACAATATAAGCGCATACCAATGCTTGTCTATAATTGTTCCGATGTCTTCAACTCTAATTACAAGCCATAAATAACTATTTTATGCAAATCAAATAACTTCTGCTACTTCTCTTATATATTCGATCACTATTATTAAGCCAATATATTGCATTTTATTATAAATAAATTAACATTGTGTTAAAGTAAATTAATATCGTAGATAAAACTATATACACACACACACATATACATATATACAAATAACTATAATTTGTGTGTTTACCACAATTATTTTCGTATTCCCTCTGTACTTAATCTGCAATAACAATTTACCATATTTTGTTGTTGTCTCGGCTGTGATCCCTCTATAAGTATACATTATACATATAGGTACAATGTACACAGTAAACGATACTTTTCTTGTAATCTCATTGTAATCGCTTATTATCTCTAGTCGACGGTAACAAAAAAGTGATTTACACATAACATATCTATGGGTGTGTGTGTGTGTAATTATGGAATAGAATTAATACGCGCTGTGAATTATAAACCGTGGCAGATTAGATAAATGTATAGATTTATATTCGCGGTTGATTAATTTGTTGTTACTTTCGACGCGCGGTAAAATCGCTATAGGTAAGGCGAAATTAAATGAATTGAAGGAAAATAAAAATTTTGTAGGTAATTCTAAATCGTGTATAGCATCCAACTATATAGCTCTACGTACATTCATTATTATTGTGGGAAAGTGTTGTCGTGCGGTTTGCATACAAAATATTTTTTGATTTACCGACGTGATTATATTATGTATAGGTACGTACATATATATCCACTAATTGGATGAAACTGAAATAAATTGTATTAAGATGTTTTTTTTTTTAAATATAGTTTAATAGTTCTGCGGTTAAAATAAAATAAATAAATTGCTATATGTACATTAGAAATGGTTTGTTCTATTGTAATAGTTTGCTTCTGGTTATTTATGTTTTGAATTATTTAATAGATTTGTAAATTACTAAACCATATATACTGACAGACATGATTAGGGTGACCAGATATACTCTTTTCAAGAGTATTCGTACTCTTTCTTGAACACCAATTTATAAAATATGGCAAGGAATCTTAGGCAAAGAATTTAATTTTCGAACAATATAGAATAGAAATTCCAGCTAGAACTGAAAGAGTTGTGAGTAAAATTGTTAATTTTACCGAAGGGTCGGAATTACATAATTAATACTATCACAAGAATTTCTGATTCAAAATCTCAAATTTGTCTCATGAATGCAAATAATTATCCAATTTAAGTTTCTAATTTTGATTTTGAAGCTGAAAATATTACTAAGTTTGATGTATTACCTAATCCTAAAACCCAAATTGATCTAAATTTTGAAGAAAAATCTTCAATCTTGAAAATATGTCGTGAATTTAACGATATTTTCTACTTGCCTGTTGACCATTCAATTCATTTATTAGCTAATTCAAATGTAATCAATCACCTACCATTTTCTGCAAAAGAAGAAATTCACAAGCAAATCGATAAGATGCTGAAAGATGGAACAATTGAACACAGTAAAAGTGGATGGAATTCTCTCTTCGATATATTGGACCATTTGGTTAAAGCTAATTATTTTTCGACGTTAGATCTTGCTGATGGATATCATCAAGTGTCAATGCATCTAGCAGATAGATTTAAGACCGCGATTAGTACAGACGCAGGACATTATCACTTTAATCGCATGCCGACTTATGAAAAATCTTCTGTCAGGACTTACTGGGGTTAAGATGTTTTGTGTACACGAATGATATTGTTGTGTACGGATATGATCTAGGACTAGGTGATCATAATAAAAAATTAATTGATGAATTTATATAGATTTCGACAATATAGTCTCAAATTAAATCTTATAAAATGTAACTTTTTACGCCGCTAGATAGTATATCTCGGATATCATCACCCATTTCTTGGCTTGTGCGGATATTTGCATTAACTACGGCGCTTTTCGTATTCTAAAAGAACATCTAATTAATCCTCCGATTTTACAGTATCCGGACTTCTCCAAGGAATTTATTATTACGACAGATGCCGCAGTTACATATCTTTAGGAGCGGTACTATCACATGAAAAAGAACGTAATGATTTGCCAATTGGATACGCTGTTGAATTATTTACGCTGGATTATTTACGCTATTGAAAGATTTCGACCTTACATATACGACCATAAACCATTAGTTTGGCTTGGGAAAGCACCAATCCTATCAGACGAATCACTCGATGGAGACTTTTGATGGATGATTATGATGCGAGAATTGAGTACAAATCGGGAAAGTCCAATGCTAACGCCGATGGTCTCAGTCGAGTCGCCCTATCGAATTCTGAAGTTATAACGAGGTCCAAAACGAAAATTCAAAATTCTACAAATCAGGACAGTTGGTACAGGCGAACACATCAACTAATGATGGCTTCGTACCAGACGGATCTAGTAATTCTATACTGTGACAAAAATTGTACTTCCAAAATTATTTATTTGACGGACGAAAATCAGATTAATCAAATTATTAATGGTCACATGGGTATTCCTCGAACTTTTAACCGAATTAAATCATACTATTACTTTCCTGCAATGTATAGTCGAATCAAACATTTTATTAAAAAAAGCAAAATTTGTCAGATAAACAAAATTGGCCAGTCTATACCAAATGCGAAATGAACATCACAGATACATCATCGGTTCTTTTTCAGAAATAATTTTTAGATATTGTCGGACCATTTGATCCACCTAGCTTCGACAACAACAAGTATGTACATTTTAACTATGCAAGATGATCTCACCAAATTTTCGGTGAAAAATTTTCTACTAACGGATCAAGGAACAAATTTTATGAGCCAGGATTTTGCAAACGGATTGGTCTATGGACATAAACCAACATTGCCAAACAACTATATTAAGAAAGATCCAGATCCAATCTATAGTTATGATGATTACAGCTTCGAAATTAAAAATAAACTGCAAATAGCATGGAAGGTTGCAAGGGAGAGATTGATCGAAAAGAAAATTCAGTTGAAAATTCAATAATGATGTAAATATCAATAACTCCAAGTTTGAAATAGGTGGATAAAGTCCTCTTAAGAAAATTCGAAAAATTCTAAGAAATACTGGACGAACTTTGGGATGGTTGTAAATAAATTAGATTGTGCACAATAATTAGGTTGTGCACAATAATCGGTTAAATCGTTTCAATTACTAAAGATAGAATAACGTTTGGTAATGAGGTTCGGATCATACAAAAATTAAAATTATTTTAATTTTACAAAACAATAACATATTTATAATTTTCAGATTTTAACTTTATAATGATTTCAAAAGGCTAATTTGCACAAATTGGTTAATTTTGTAAATTACATGTAAAACGCATACAGAATTCTTCAGAATTTTAATATGAAATACAAAATTAAAATCTTTCTCTTTAAATTTGCAATTAATCCAAACTGTGTTAACTAAAATTTATATTCAAATTTCCTACAAATACGTTAAAATTTAATACTTATTTAAATAAATTCAAAGACAGTTGAATTCAAGTTTGCTAAATTTGGCTATAAATTATTTAAAACTTCCATTCTTCTCGAATTTTTACGATTTGAATTTTTAAATTCTGAATTTCGCACAAATTAAATAATTGAATATTGCAAATTTGGATGTTCCTGGAATATTAATTTTCAATGTGTCGAATTGAGACTGAATTTTACAAGCCTGAACCTAAACTTCAAACTGAATAATAACATTTTAAATAATTTTAGTGAAAATTACCAATCAGAATTCGAAATTTCAATTTTAATTATTAAACAAATTTCGATAGTTAAGCGAAATTCCAATTTAAGTTTTATAATTTCAAATTTAAATTTTAATGGTGTCATCAAAATTTTAAAAGTTTAAATATTCAGAAAAAAGGTTTTAAAAATTCAACATTTTCGCTAAAATGAGTTTATTGATCCGACTTGAAATTTGGAATTCATAATTATAAAATGTAAATTCAAGTATCCTACAACAAATATTAATATTTAATCCAACAATTTCAAAGGAAGATAGATAATTAAAGTTGAAATTTGGTATTCAGAATTAAAAATGTACGAGATCAACAAAATTTAAATTGGTACTTTTCAAATTCTGAATTCCTAAAATATTAAGTTGATATTTAGTTATCCAATTCCATTGCTGATATTCTAAATCTGAACTTATTCATCAATTTAAATTACTGCATTAGTTTTAACCTGAATTTTCAAGTGAATTTTTTATGGGAATTATGGACATTCATCTGAATTCATTTCAATCCTAATTCTCGAACAATGAAATTCTTTTATTAAATTTTAAATTCCGATGTAGAAATTAATTTTGACATTAAAATAGATTTGTGAAATTGTATTTCAATTTTTTTTTGGACGAAATTTGACATTCCAATAGTTTCAAAATTCGAATTAAAGTGACAAATTCTGATTTTAATTAAATTTATAAATTTTATAAATTTTTGAAGGATAATGAAACCGACTTTTTAGTTATACAATCCCTAATCTGATATTCCAGTTTGAATTATTAATTTTTAAAATTTTGACTTTTTTCAAATATTAATTTTCAATATGTCAAATTTAGGTTGAATTTTACAATTCCAAACTATTAAAGTTCCATTTTAACTATTTTGAATGCAAAGCACATAGAAAATTTCTATAAAGTAAATTTTTCTGGATTTAAATTCGAAATTGTTTAATTCAATCAAATATTTTATCGAGTTGATATTTGAAAAATTTTGAAATTTTAATGAATTTTTTGAACCTTTTTGAAAATTCTGAATTCGAATTAAGTAGGTTCGTTAGTAGCAGGGAATTAATATTTGATGATTAGAATGGAAATTTCGGATTAATTTTTAAAAATATTTCAACGTGTAGTGGCCACTACTAAAGTCTGTTGTGCTGGAGAAGCTGAAAACTCTACGAGCGGATCAAGTATTTCTTTCAGTCCGTTGCTATTCATTGCAATGACGCATATGTCATCTGCATATTCAGCACCTGATTGGACTGGCGATATAAGATGATGCGCTGAGATGTTTCAGTTTTACGAAAGATGTACTCCAACATGAGATTAAAGAGTATCGGGGAAAGAGCATCTTCTTGCCGAACACCCAAGTTAACTGCAAAAATTGACACAGCATCGCGACTGCGTCACTGTCATCCTACACATAGTCGTACCGGCCTGCCAGAAATCTAGGAACATCTGATGTACGGGGATGGATGTCTCATAATAATAATCAGTTTTTAAAGGCTATTACTGGCCTTTTACTGAGTCGACTATTTGGCTCCAACGGTTTCGATCCTGAGCATGGTCTTCATACTGTCTAAGACAATCTGAAGTCGTTCTTTACATCTTGAAGCCATCGATATAATATGTATATACGCACACATAAATTGTGATGCCGCTCGTACAGCTGCTGATCGCCCGATTCTGAATGTGACACTGGTTGTTTATTCTGATCCAGATGTTGAATGGATGTCAAATACATATTGTAGCCATAAATTTTATAAAAATTAGTAGAGTTTGATTACGTGTGGATATGGCGTAACAATTAATATTCATTTTTCTCGTTGCTGGCATAGGCAATCCAAACTGGATACTTAGTGTAAATGCACATTGTAGGTAACTGAGTATTAGGATTTTAACTTCACGTGGTTCTGACCACGTGGTTTCTTGATAACACTTTTGGTATAAGTTTTAAGGCACTTTTATCCAATCCGATTATCCAATCCGAATGGTTCGAAGAAAAAAAATAGTTTATTTGCAACCGTATAGGGTTGCCTTGGACAACGCTTACCGAAGAATAAATACGTGTTATTACGTAGATATGTTGGTTGTAATCCAAGGGTTTTCCAATAAGAGGTTTTATTTTGAATCGCCTGCTATTTGGACAGCTGTCAATTTTAAAGCTGTCATCATTTGACATTTGACAAGTAAAAACTACGCCATTACTAAAAATGGTACAATACACAGTTGCAGTCACAGTTTGGAAAACTAAAGCACTTTTTGGTCGTCGTGAAGCATCTTCTCGGCCTACAATAGTGAAACTGGTGGAAAAATGTGAGCTGTTGGGACATAAGTTAGTGATGTTAAGAATCAAAACCGTGTGCGTCGCTCAAGAACAACTGAGAATATTGCCGCTGTAGCCCGTAGTGTTGGAGAAAACCCAGGTTTGTCGATTCCTCGTCGATCTTTGGAATTAGACATTCCAAAAACGACATTACACCGTATTTTGTATAAAGACTTAGATCTTAAGGCTTTTAGAGTTCAGTTAATACAAGAACTCAAGCCGGTCGATCATCATAAACGTCGTATCTTCGCTGATTGGGGGTCCTTCAAATGCATCAAAACGATCCAGATTTTCAATAAAAAATCATTTTTAGTGATGATGTCTATTTTCACCTCGGAGGCTACGTTAATTAGCAGGATTGTCGCATTTGGGGCTCAGAAAATCCAAGAATGATTGTTCGAAAGCCTCTTCATCCTCAACGTGTCTGGTACGGTTTTTTGGGCTGGCGGTCCTGACCTTACTTTTTCGAAAATGAGGCTCGTGCAACTGTTACGGTGAATGGATTGCGCTTGCGAGCTATGATTAATGATTTTTTTATGACCATAATTGGAAGATATTGTTGTGGACGACGTTTATTTTTAGCAAGACGGCGCTACGTACCAACGAAAAAATCGCAATTCTGCAAGAAAAATTTCCTGACCGTGTTATTTCTCGAAGAGGTGATCACAATTGGCCATCGAGATCTTGTTATTTAACACCTTTAGAGTTTTTTCTTTGGGGCCACGTGAAAGATAAGGTGTATGCCAATGCTCCACAATCTATTCAAGACCTTAAAGATGGAATTCGTGAAGTTATCAAGGACATACAGCCGCAAATGTGCGAATTGGTCATGGAAAATTTCAATAAAAGGATATGGTGCTGCAAGCGCAGCCGTGGCGGCCATTTGGTTGATATCATTTTCAAATGTTGATGGCATACCTTCCTCTTTCAAATGTTAATAGCATACCTAACTCTCGTTTTTTTTATATCAAAATGAAACCCTTTATAAATTATTAAATTTGACCCACATTTCTGGAAGTTTCTAAATATTTTTGCTCACAAATGTACATTTGTACGTATAAACTTCGCCAGTTGATTATATTTACAACTTGGCTCTCCTTATTAATAGCTATGCCTTTACGGTGTAAATTGCATCACGTCAAAGCAATTTTCCCTAATTTCGTGTTTTATGGGTCAACAAATTCGAAAATATCCAATAACACATAAATTTATTTGTATAAGTTCAGCAGAAAAAGCCCCATTGGTATGAGTTTATAATATAATCTACTGACAAACTGTCACCTAGGGCCATTTCTTAAAATACAATATAAATAACACTCAACTAATTATTGTGAAAGCAATCAATTACATTCCAAAATAAAATGAATCGATTTGTGATACCAATCCGTTTATTTTATTGTTGACATATTATTAATAAATTCAAATGTATAACTATAATAATAGTTAATTTACAGATTAAATATTCTTTTGATTTTGAATAATAAAAATAATCGTATATACATATATAGAAGAACAACATTAATAATAACAAACATAAATTATTAATCAATGAAATGCATTTTGAAAAATTTTAATTTATTATTTTGCTTGAGGGAATTTATATATTTTAGACTACACACACGCACAGCATCACAATCACAAATCGAAAATATGGATGCCCATATATTTGAGTTTAATAAACTTAATCCCTGAAAAATTCTAATTAATCTTATTTTTATTTTTTTTATATCGATTTTCAGAAGGACAAATTGACAAAAATTACAAATGTGACTCAGAAGGATATAAAATTGTGCCAGAAAATTGTACCGTATTCTATCGATGCGTCGACATCGGTGAAAATCGATTTAATGCGTACAAATTTACATGTGGCCCCGGAACCGTGTTCTCAATGCATTCGAATGTTTGTGAACATCCCGTACATGCTGGCCGAGAAGAATGTCTAAATCAAATGGAACATACGAATGATATCGATTCGGAAAATAATGTGGATGAATACGATAAAAATGATTATTATGCATCTAGCACGCCGTCAAATGGACCACCAACTGTATGTAAAGAAGACGGATTTATCGGGGACGACAATGATTGTACGATTTTCTATCGATGCGTTTCGGATCAAAATAATGGATTTGTGCAACATCGATTTTTCTGTAGTTTGGGAACAGTATGGGACCAAGATATTCTAGCGTGTAACCATAGATGGCGCGTACAAGGAAAATGTGGTATGTCATTACAACAATTTACGGCAGTACATGACGATGCACAATCAACACACCAATCAAGTTCGACCAGTCATAAAAATCAGACACACAGTAGCAGTCAACAATCGTCGTCAACACAAAGCTCTACGTCCAGTAGTCAAGCGTCATGGTCAACCAGCTCATCGTCTCATAATAATATGTCATCGAGTAATAGTAACAGTAGTAGTAGCAGTAATCAAATGTCATCGACCTCATCAAGTTCGAGCAGTAATCAATCTAGTCAAAATTCAACGTCGTCATCGACTAACAACCAAGGATCACAATCATCGAGTTCAAATAATAATCAAGGATCATCATCGACAAACAATAATCAAGGCACGTCGTCATCGAACAATAATCAAAATTCAGGATCATCGTCCTCCAATAATAATCAAGGATCATCTTCGTCGAATAATAATCAAGGCACGTCGTCTACGAACAATAATCAAAGTTCAGGCTCGTCCTCTAATAATAACCAAGGCACGTCGTCATCAGACAATAATCAAAGTTCCGGCTCGTCTTCCTCGAATAATAATCAAAATTCTGGATCGTCATCCTCAAATAATAACCAGGGTTCATCGTCGTCGAATAATAATCAAGGCTCGACGTCCTCAAACAATAATCAAAGTTCTGGCTCGTCTTCCTCGAATAATAATCAAAATTCTGGCTCGTCCTCCTCAAATAATAACCAAGGTTCATCGTCGTCAAGTAATAATCAAGGCTCGTCGTCCTCAAACAATAATCAAAGTTCTGTCTCGTCGTCCTCAAACAATAATCAAAATTCCGGCTCGTCATCCTCAAATAATAACCAAGAATCATCTTCGTCGAACAACAACCAAGGTGCGTCGTCTTCAAATAATAACCAGAGTTCAGGCTCAAATCAAAGTTCATCATCATCAGGTTCCAGCACAACCGAAAGTTCATCAGGCGCTAGTACTAGCAACCAGCAATCCTCCTCCTCCTCCTCCTCGAATAACAACCAAGGTTCATCATCGTCAAACAACAATCAGACCTCAGGATCGAATAACCAAGGAACCTCATCGTCGTCGAACAATAATCAAGGCTCTTCATCAACTTCTTCAAATAATCAGGAATCATCAAATTCAACCAATAATCAAAATTCTGGATCCAATCAAGGTTCAACCGAAAGTTCATCTTCTAGCTCAAATAATAATCAAGGTGCTTCAAGTTCAACCGAGAGCTCAAACAACAACAATCAAGAATCATCAAATAACCAGAATTCAGGTTCTAACCAAAGTTCCACATCTGGTTCTAATAATCAACAGGGATCATCCGGGACGAGCGGCTCTGAAAGCACCTCCTCGTCGAACACCGGAAGTTCATCAACTGATAGCTCAAGTTCGAATAATAATAATCAAGAATCATCTAGTTCCGGATCAAGTGGTGCTGAGAGTGCGACTTCTTCATCCAGCTCAAATAATAATCAAGGCTCAGGAGCAAATACCGAATCTAATAATCAAAGCTCTTCAGGCTCAAGCACTTCTGAAAATTCTAATAATCAAAGTTCCGGATCTAATACTAACAATAACCAAGGAGAGAGCTCAACCTCGTCTGCTAACCAAAGCGGATCGTCTTCAAGTAATAATAATCAAAGTTCTGGTTCAAACAATCAAGCTACAAGCACCACTGATAACTCGTCTGGATCAAGTTCAAATAATAATCAAAACTCGGGATCAGATAACAATCAAAATGCTGTATCTAATCAAAATTCAACAAATTCCGGTTCAAGCTCGACTGATAGTTCAAACAACAATCAAAGTGGATCGAACCAAGGAACAACTACAGATTCCAGCTCAACTTCCGGAAGTGGATCAAATCAAAATATAGGCAGCAGTGAAACTAATTCTAATGGTGATAACTCCAATCAAAGCACACAAGAATGTATGACTGATGGTTTTATGGGTGACAATACCAATTGCAGCAAATTCTATCGATGTGTTGATAATGGAAAAGGAGGTTATACCAAATACGATTTCTCATGCTCAGGTAATACGGTATGGGATCAAAGTATTGAGAGCTGTAACTATCCATGGGCTGTAGAAAATCCAAAATGTCGTCAAGAAAGACCTAATGAATCAGGAGGTTCTGACGGATCGGGTGGTTCAAGTGGATCAAGTGGTTCGGATGGATCAGGAGGTTCAAATAGTTCAAATGGGTCAGATGGATCAGGCGGATCTCATGGATCAGAGGGAACAAGTGGATCTAGCGAAACAACGACCACATCACCAACAACCACATCTCAAAATTATGTAACACAAGCTCCAACTACAGAAGCAACAACACCATCAAGTGCCGGGCACACCGAATCAGCAGTGGTCTTAGAAACAACCACGACCACAACACCATCACCAACAACTACCGTAATACCAAGTGGTGAAAGTGACATTACTCAGACAACCACTGAAATGATTGATCAATCAATTGGAAGTCAACCAGCGGGTACTGTGTGTGCTGGTAGTGGGTACATGGCTGATCCAAATAATTGTACCAAATTCTATCGATGTGTCGAAGGTAATGATGGAGAATATATTCGGTATGATTTGGACTGTACTAATGGAACAGCATGGAATGAAGATTCGTTAGCTTGTGATTATCCATACAATGTACCTAGATGTGGACAATCTTCGTCGGGTGAAAGTCAACCTTCCTCAAGTACAACTACAACAACTACAGCTCGTCCACAAACATCGTCACCTCCAGAATGTCGGCAAGAAGGTTATTTAGCCGATCCAAATAATTGTCAGAAGTTTTATCAGTGCGTTGATAATGGAAAAGGTGGACACACTAGATATGAATTCCAATGTGGAAGTGGTACAGCGTGGGACGAAAGAATTTCAGCATGTAATCATCAGCATGAAGTACCCGGATGTGGTGGAAAACCATCAGAAGGGCAAATAACAACAACACCCAGCACTACACAAAAACCAACAGGAGGTTCAGGGTCTGGCTCTGGTCAAAACCAGTCAAGCACGATTACAACCACTACTATCAAGCCAATCACAGCAGCAACAACGACCACCACAACAGCCACACCTAGCGAATCAACTGGTTCAGCAGGCTCATCTGATGGAAGCTCATCCAGTTCGTCTGGTGGAGGTTCATCTAATGGAGGTGGATCAGGTAGCTTAGGAGGATCAGGTGGCTCAGGAGGATCGGGTGGCTCAGGAGGATCAGGAGGATCAGGTGGGTCAGAACTGTCAGAAGGCTCAGGAGGATCGGGTGGCTCAGGAGGATCAGGTGGCTCAGAAGGGTCAGAAGGCACAGGAGGATCAGGTGGCTTAGGAGGATCAGGTGGAACAAATGGTTCAGGAGGAGGAGGTGGTTCCAATGGTTCAGGTGAAGCAGGTCAATCAGCTACCACAACCGGATCAACCTCAATCGAGTCATCAGCCGGAGATTCCTCATCAACACCACAATCAACAACAAGTGATTCCAGCACCATGCCTCCATCATCATCAAATGGTACAAATAGACCACCATCAACAATGGGAACTGAATGTAAATCAGATGGATACATGGCCGATCCAGAAAATTGCCGTAAATTCTATCAATGCGTTGATAACGGTAAAGGCGGGTATACAAAATACACATACCAATGCGGAGATGGAACAGCATGGGATGTAGATACTTCAACATGTGATCATATTACTAATGTACCAAGATGCGGTAACAGTGGTCCGTCAAGTGGAGAAACAAGTACGACTAGACGACCTGAAACTGGATCACAAGTAGGTGCGATCGATGGTGAAAGTGCAACTTCTAAGGCTCCAGATTCCACAACCACCACTCAATCATCAACCACTGCATCGACAACAACTTCCCAAGCAACTACACAAGGTCCAACCACCACCTCAGGAAGCTCAACCACGACAACGGCAGCTTCGGTAACGTCTCAAGTTACAACACAAAACCCAACAACGACCTGGGAAAGTTCGACAACAGGTACTCCAACCTCACAAGCTACAACCGAGGGTTCAGCCACGCCAACCACACCGACCTCCCAATCAGAATCATCAACTCCAACTGATTCATCAACTACTAGTACGGCATCACAATCAACACCTGCAACACCAGCCGCAATTGGAACCGAATGTAAGGAAGTGGGATATTTAGCCGATCCAGATGATTGTCGAACATTCTATCAATGTGCAGATAATGGAAAAGGAGGATACATAAGGCATATGCATAAATGCGGAGATGGAACGGCATTTGATGAGAACATATCGACCTGTAACTACATTAGTGAAGTACCAAGATGTGGAAATATGACAAGTACAACTAACCCGGGGGACAGTACTAAAGGTCCAGATAGTACAACATCAAGTGAACCGTCTGGTACCACACAAGCAACGACCACTCAAGGAACAACTGGTCAAGCAAGTACAACTGAAACAACCACACAAGGTAGTACAACTGTAGGAACTACAAGTGCAGCCACTACTAGTCAAGGAACTACAACACAAGCAACTACTACAGGAGGCACAACAATGGCACCTAGTAGCACCACTCAAGGTACTACAACTCAAGCAACTACAACTGCAGGTACAACAACTCAAATTACTACAACTCAAGGTACCACCACACAAGCTACCACCACTGAAGCAACAATTGTCGTAGTTACAACAACACAAGCTATTACAACTGAAGGTATAACCTCACAAGCAACTACGACTCAAGCTACGCCAACTACTGAAGCAACCACCACTCAACCAACTGAGACCCAAGGCCCAACAGCACAAGGTTCAACCCAACCAACCACTCAAGGTAGCCCGACTGGAGAGCCATCCACGCAATCTTCATCAACTACACTCTCAGGCGTATCTTCACCTGCCAGTTCATCAACAAGCCCTGATTGTACGGAACAAGGATTTTTAGCTGATCCGAATGATTGTCGCAAATTTTATCAATGTGTCGATAATGGTAAAGGAGGATTTACAAGGTATAGTCAAAGATGTGGAGATGGTACTGCATGGGATGACTCGAAACAGATTTGTAATCATATCAGTGAAGTACCTAGTTGTGGATCAATGCCATCTGGAGGTGGTTCAACTGGTTCACCAAGCGACAGTACCAAAGGTCCAGATAGCACAATATCTGGTGAACCATCTAGTACCACACAAGCGACGACCACTCAAGGAACAACTAGTCAAGTAACTACAACTGAAACAACTACTACCCCAGGTAGTACAACTGTGGGCACAACAAGTGAAACAACAACTAGTCAAGGAACAACAACACAAGCAACAACTACAGAAGGCACGTCAATGACACCTAGTACCACTCAAGGTACTACAACCCAAGCAACTACAACTGCAGGTACAACAACTCAAAGTACCACAAATCAAGGTACCACCACCCAAGCTACCACCACTCAAGGAACCACCGCCGTGGTTACAACAACACAATCTATTACAACTGAAGCCATTACCCCACAACCAATTACGACCCAAGCTACACCAACTACACAAGCAACAACCACTCAAGCAACAGAGACCCAAGGTTCAACAACACAAGGTACAACCCAACCCGCCACCCAAGGTAGCCCAACTGGAGATCCAACCACGCAGTCTTCATCAACTACACCATCAGGTGCATCTTCACCTGCCAGTTCATCAACAAGCCCTGATTGTACGGAACAAGGATTTTTAGCTGATCCGAATGACTGTCACAAATTCTATCAATGTGTCGATAATGGTAAAGGTGGATTTATCAAGTATAGTCAAAGATGTGGAGATGGTACTGCATGGGATGACTCGAAACAGACTTGTAACCATATTAGTGAAGTACCAAGTTGTGGATCAATGCCATCTGGAGGTGGTTCAACTGGTTCACCAAGCGACAGTACCAAAGGTCCAGATAGCACAACATCTGGTGAACAATCTGGTACCACACAAGCGACCACCACTCAAGAAACAACTGGTCAAATAACTACAACTCCATCTGCAACAACTACCGAAGCAACTTCTACTCAAGGTAGCACAACCGTAGGCACTACGAGTGAAGTCACTCCAAGTCAAGGTACAACAACGCAAGCAGCTACCACTGAAAATACGTTAACGGTAGCCACTACAACCCAAGCAACTACAACACAAGCTGCAGCAGGTACTGCAACTCAAGTAACAACCACCGAAGGTACCACCACTCAAGGTACAACAGCCGTAGTTACAACAACACAAGCTACAACCACTCAAGCAACTACGACTCAAGCTACGTCCACTCAAGCAACTACGTCTCAAGCCACTACGACTCAAGCAACGACCACTGAAAGTACCACCACCCAAGGTACAACAACGGAAATTACGACCACGCAAGCTACCCCTACTCAAACAACAACAACTCGGGGCACCACGACTCAAGCGACAACAACACAAGCAGCAACCGAAAACACCACTGAAGGTGGCACGACTGGAGAACCAACGACACAATCAACCGTATCGTCGGGTGAATCTACGACTGCCAGTTCATCACCAGGTCCTGATTGCACAAACCAGGGATTTTTAGCTGATCCTAATGACTGTCGCAAATTCTATCAATGTGTCGATAATGGTAAAGGTGGATTTATCAAGTATAGCCAAAGATGCGGAGATGGTACTGCATGGGACGACTCGAAACAAACTTGTAATCATATCAGTGAAGTACCAAACTGCGGATCAATCCCATCTGGAGGTAGTTCAACCGGTACACCAAGTGAAAATGAAAGGGAAAATGAAAGTACAACAACGGGTCAAACCACTGTTCAGCCAACAACTACCCCAGGCTCGTCACAAACAGCGGTAACAGGAGCCACAACTAGTGGTGATCTGAGTACCACAACAATTTTACCAGAAAGTACTGCTACTCAACCACCAACAACAGTACAACCAACGACATCCGAAACTACGACCACAGCAGCCACAAGTACGACGGCGGCAGAAACATCAACGACACAAAGTTCAAATCAACCAACGACTCCCGAAACTACGACCACGGTAGTCACAACCACACAAGTGCCTGAAACCACAACAAATATCCAAAGTTCAAGTCAGGCGACTACCACAGTTCGAACCACTGATCCAACTACCACACAAAGCACTACAACACAAGGCACCACTCCAAGCACGACCACCAAACCTTCATCGACGGTTGGAACGGAATGTAAACAAGAAGGATATTTAGCTGATCCAAATGACTGTAAGAAATTCTATCAATGCGTCGATAATGGCAAAGGTGGACTAACGAAATATACGTATACATGCGGTGAAGGCACAGCATGGGATGAAATTGCAGCTACCTGTGATCATATGCATAATATACCAAGATGTGTAAATACTACAACAACAGCTGGAGAAAGTACGACTACAACCGATAACCCAAGTCAAACAAGCCCTGGCCAACAATCAACTACTTCACAACCAACCACGGTAACAATTTCTCCATCCGATGGAACAACTACAACTCAAAATACAATATCTCAAGCTACTACAACTGAGGGTACCGCAACACAAGGTTCTACTACTCAGGTCACAACAACGGAAGGTACTACTCAGGCTACAACCACACAGGGCACTACAATACAGACTATTACCACCCAAGCCACAACAATTACCGAAGGGACTACGACTCAGGCCACAACAACTACTGAGGCTACCACAACCCAGGGTACTACAACACAGGCTACTACAGCCCAAGTCACAACAACTCAAGCTACAACAATCGAAGATACTACAACTCAGGCTTCTACCACTCAAGCAACAACAACAGAAGGACTTACAACTACACAGCTTACTACGACTGACGCTACAACAACAGGAGGAACTACTACTCAGCAAACAGCAACTCAAGGTAGGGCAATAATTTACTATATCATCGAGTACGCAGTAGTAATTAAAATATTTTTTTAACTAAGGTACAACTTCAGAAGGTGCAACTACACAAGGGACGACAACACAAGGTAGCACAACACAAGACACTACCACCCAAGTTTCCACAACACCAACACCTTCATCATCCGCTGGCACGGAATGTAAACAAGAAGGGTTTATGGCTGATCCAGATGACTGCCGAAAATTCTATCAGTGTGTAGATAATGGAAAAGGTGGATTCACAAGGTATACGCAACGATGTGGAGATGGTACTGCATGGGATGAGACTATCTCAACTTGTAATCACATCGATCAAGTTTCACGATGTGGTGGTGAAACACAAACACAGGGAACAACCACTGATAGCTCACAAACCACAACGCAATCAACCACGGAAGCGTCCCAAACCACAGATGGGTTAGCTACAACAACACAGGTGACTACAGACAGTTCTCAAACAACAACACAAGCAACCACTGAGAGTTCACAAACGACAACCCAAAGTAGCACAGACAGCTCACAAACATCAACCACACAAGCAACCACTGACAATCCAGCTACAAATTCCCCCGATTCCACAACAACAGGTCAAGAAAGCACAACAGATCAGCCAAACACTGCTCAAAGCACAGTTACTGAAAGTGCATCAACGACAACTGCTGCCACAGAATCAGCTACCACAAATCAACCCGAAACAGCAGCCACTAAACCCGAAGAAACAACCACGGCCAGTTCAACAATGACTCAAGAAACAACATCAACCGAACAACATTCGACAATACAAGAAGGTAAGGAAGAAACATCACCAACTCCAGCCGCCACAACAGCGGCATCTTCAACAAGTTCAACCACATCAAAACCATCATCACCAGCTGGAACTGAATGCAAACAAGAAGGATACATGGCCGATCCAAGCGATTGCCGAAAGTTCTATCAATGTGTCGATAATGGTAAAGGTGGATACACCAAATATACGCAACGTTGCGGTGATGGTACAGCATGGGACGAAACTATTTCAACCTGTAATCACATTGATCAAGTCCCTAGTTGTAGTGGTCAAACAACAACGACTCCAAACCCGATTGATAGTACCAAATCCCCAGATGCAGGTACTACCACAACCGTACCATCTACAGGATCCTTAACTAGCGAACAAACAACAACCCAAGGTGAGTGCCAAAACGAAGGTTTTATGGCGGATTCCGCGAATTGTAAAATTTTCTATCGCTGTGTTCGTAACGGCGACACATTTACTAAATATAAATTTGAGTGTGGTAATGGTACAGCATGGGATCAAACGTTACAAACGTGTAATTATGATTATCAAGTGGAAAGTTGTAAGTCACAAACGTCTTCGCAAAGTACTCAAAGTAGCCCAAATCAAAATGAAATCCGTTGTACTGAGGCTGGTTTCTTCCCTAATCCAAACGATTGTAGTAAATTTTATCGTTGCGTTGATTACCAGGGAATGGGACAACATTTTACAATATTTCATTTTGATTGTGCTCCCGGCACAATATGGGATACTTCGGTTGATACTTGCAATCATCCTGATATGGTTGATAGTGGATCGGGAAGCGGCTGCAAACGATCAGGTAAAATTTTAAAAACTTGTTTCAAAATTTATTCCTTCCTTCTCGTCTATGAGGATGATACATCTGACCTACCTAGTTTTATGGAGATGGGATTTCAGTAACACTTACATACATATACAGACACTTCATATAAGAATTTAATGAATTTGGTTCGAGTACCCCCCTATACATGATCCTGTTTTCTCTATAAATACATTACCATTCTGTTCATTATTAGATGATCCGGTTATAGTGCCATTCCATTTTGAGTTAGAGCATACCACAATCGATCTGCGGCAATCTATATTCATTTTTTGTTGTAATCTTTGATTATTTAGGTTCAAGCGGATCAACCGAAACCACTACAAGCGGAACAACTCAAGCGACCACTACCAGTGGATCTAGTCAAATGACAACTACAGGCAGTGAGACTACCACAAGTGGTACAACCAGCGAAACTACTACAGGTGGCACTAGTCAAACAACTACAGGGTCGGGTGAAACTGGATCAAGTGAAACTACAACAAGTGGGTCATCTCAAACCACTACAACCGTAAGTGAAACAACAACGAGTGGATCATCACAAACTACGATCGGCACAAGTGAAACCACAGCAAGTGGATCGACTCAAACGACAACAGGATCAAGCGAAACCACTACAGGAGGTACCAGTGAAACCACAACAAGTGGATCAACTCAAACGACAACAGGATCAAGCGAGACAACTACAGGAGGTACAAGTGAAACCACAACAAGTGGATCGACTCAAACGACAACAGGATCAAGCGAGATAACTACAGGAGGTACAAGTGAAACCACAACAAGTGGATCGACTCAAACGACAACAGGAACAAGCGAGACAACGACAGGAGTTACTACTGAAACCACAACAAGTCAGATGACAACCGGGTCAAGCGAAACTACGACAGGAGGTACAAGTGAAACCACAACAACTGGATCGACTCAAACGACAACAGGATCAAGTGAAACAACGACAGGAGTTACTGGTGAAACCACAAGTCAAACGACAGCCGTTTCAAGCGAAACTACGACAGGAGGTACAAGTGAAACCACAACAACGGGATCGACTCAAACGACAACAGGATCAAGTGAGACAACGACAGGAGGTACTGGCGAAACCACAACAAGTCAAACGACAACCGGTTCAAGCGAAACTACGACAGGAGGTACAAGTGAAACCACAACAAATGGATCTACTCAAACGACAACAGGATCAAGTGAGACAACGACAGGAGGTACTGGTGAAACCACAACAAGTCAAACGACAACCGGTTCAAGCGAAACTACGACAGGAGGTACAAGCGAAACCACAACAAGTGGATCTACTCAAACGACAACCGGTTCAAGCGAAACAACGACAGGAGGTGCAAGCGAAACTACTACTAGTGAATCTAGTCAAACCACAACTGGTAGTACAGGTGAAACCACAACTACGAGCACAAGTGAAACAACTACTGGTGAATCTAGTCAAACAACCACAGGAAGCACTAGTGAAGCAACAACCGGAGAATCTAGTCAAACCACTACCACAGGATCAAGTGAGACTACAACTGGAAGTACAAGTGAATCGAGCACATCTACAACAAGTAGTCCCTGCCCCCCTAGCAGTAGTAGTTCATCAAGTTGCAACAATGATTGCCCGACAACAACCTCAGAACAAGGGCTCTTTATATGTCCAACTGGTTTTAGACAGCATCCAAAAGATTGCCAACTATTTTATCAGTGTACCGAGCAACCGGATAGCTATAATTTAAATATCGTAGTATTTAGCTGTCCAAACGGTACAACCTATCACGATGGCAAAATCCAATGTGTGGCCGAAGACAAGAACGAGCAATGTAAACGATCAAACTCATTACGAGGACTACCCCAACCGAAATACGATGATAATAGAATGGTAAGTACATGAATTTACCCTCAAGTCAAAATCCATCATATAATCTGATTTGAAATTATTTTGTATACAGATGAAATTAACATCAGACGATGCCCTCTGCCCCGAAGAAGGTCACTTTCCATACGATAATCAACCGTGCACACCACTCTTTGTGAAATGCACGAAATCGATGAAAACTAATCAACTGTCGGGCACCATGATGAAATGTCCAGCCGGTTACGCATACTGGAAGACGAGCAGACGATGCGAACGTATGTCTAATCTAGTATCGTGTATGTCGCCGAGATTTGGCGATCTGAGCGCATTTCCAATCGAAATGAGTAATTACGCACATAGGCGAAGTTTAAGAATTTAACACAGAAAATTAGTCATTTAATAAATTAACTTAAAGTAATTTAATGTATATTTAAACAAAAACAATTAATTAATTAATTCGAACTGAAATTTAATTTTAATTGATATAAATAGTTGTATAAGAAGTAAGAAGTTTTTAAATTATTTTTTATTTATTAACTATAAAATGTTAATTTTAATTAAATTTATTATTTTTAACATACTGCGACGATAAATAAAAAATAATTTAAAATCATAATTAAATTTTATGATTACGTAAAACATAATTTGGGGGCTTAAACAAAATTATTTTAAAGGTGTATGGGCTTTATTATTAATTATATAATATTATTTAATTAATATTTTAATTTAAATATTAACGCCATAATAAAATTTTTTTTAGTTACGTAAAAAAAAGAATTTTAATATAAATTATTAATTATTATTAATAAAATAGATAAATATTAAATGTATAATACTTTTACGATATACGTAAATATGTTTAAAAAAAATACAATAAATAAAAATTAATTACGACTTAATGTGATAAATTAAATTTTTTTATTAATTTTTCTATAATAAAATATTTGATTTAATTATTTTGAAAATATAATGTTTTATTAATTTTACAATAGACGGAACTACTTTCCAAATTAGGGTTCCGTATACAAACTGTAAAACGGAACCCGTATCTCTCCAGTCTCTCATTGAAAGGGCCCACTATAACGATCCTAAAAATTTGTATAGCGAATTTTATGAAAATTAATGTACCTGTATGTTCCATATCGGCCAGTAGCTCTATGAGAATTGGAATAATAAAAATTAAGATGATATACAAACTATCCTTTTCTTTTAAGAATGTACATTTAGCCAAGATACATTGAAAACTGCATTCGATGCAGTTTTATGTTAGAGTTGCCAGTTGTCCGATTTTCGAGCAGACAGTCCGGTTTTACTATTTACTATTGGCCAGAAATGTAAAATCAAACCGGATAATGTAAGCCGGTTTTATGATATTCATAGTTATTTCTTAGATATTTCTAGAAATTTCTAGTTTAAATGTTTTGACGTAAAACATCTTATAATTCAGTATGAGGGTCACCTCATAGTTTGCGATGTCAGACTTTCGTGTTATCTAGGTTTGCTCACAGTGCTTTTCAACTCTCATCATCTAAAAAATTTAATATCTTGCGAACTACTCAAAATACGATAAGTTTCAAATCAATTTTAAAGAATTAATGTATATTAATAAAACTATTTTTTATTCCTTATTTTATTTTATTTTTATTTTTCTTCCTTTTTGTGATAATATTTTTTGTTTTTATATTTTAATTTTAAATATCGATTTCGGATGTCTCCTTCTTCAGTTTTTTAAAATTATAATTTTATAATTGTTGAATTGCCGTTTTGTCTGAAACAGCCGCGTTTATTGCAGTGAGGGATGCTCAATTTTTTCCTTCAAAATATGTACATCTTTGTGTCATTTTGTTCATTATAGTTAAAATATTCAACAATAGCCACCTTTCCTATGGGACTGACATGAGGTACACAGTTTGTAGTCACTACAAACACACCCAATAATGCAATCTGCATTTGTTAACTATTATTAAGTGAATAGTATTTATCAAGCGGTCACTCGAACCGCTTTCATGAGATGAATATTGAAGTATCTAGCTTAGAGGCCCTTAACAGAATTAAACATTAACGTACATGGCGAATTTTTCTTTATCACAGTCTGGCGGTATCAAATTTATTTCTGCCACTTAACAATTTAAACTGTTTACTAAAATTTGAATTATTGCAATTAATCAAAAATAACATAATATTATTGTTACTAATAATGTTATAACTATAATTTTATTAAAAATTGTATCTTACAAATTCTACAGCGCAACAGAAATCAACGAATTCTTACTGGTTGTCATTGTCCATTCATATTCACGTTGGTGGATTCTACAAATATTTTTGTTATACAAATTATAACAGTTTAAACAAAATAGCAAAAATCATATTTTAGTGAAGACCCAAACCACTAAATTGGTAGTATGTACATACATTAGTTTTATTGAAAATAGAGTGAATTAGTTTTGGGAGTTCATTCACACAAATAAAATAAAATACGGTTTTTAAATTACAATGTGTATTAATTCAGTTTTTATAATTTTCTTTTTATATTTAAATCACATCCACATTGCAAATAGTTATACATCTATTAAAATCCTAAAACATAATTTTAGTTTTTAATTATTTTATTTAAATTCTATAATGTATGTAGTATATATAATTAATTTCTAAATTAGGTAAGTATTTTGCTTGTTCTATTTATGTTGATGTTGTGGTTTTATCGTTTTTATTACAATTACTATTTAAAATGTTAAATGTATATAAATGTAAAATAAAATTCAATTGAGTATATATAATTTAAATGAACAATGTAATGCACAACAAATAGATTGATTGATTTTTTTTTTTTTATATCGTAATTATAATTATTTTCTAAATATAAACCTTAATTTAGCCTAAAGTAAAAAATTTTACAAATATTTTGTATTTTGCATGTTTCTAATAAATGGAATCATATTTTTTTTTATTTTTTTTTTTTTAGTTTTTAAATTAATTTAGTTTATTTTTTAATCTTAAATAAAATATAAAATTAATATTATTAATTAATTATATATACAATAAAATAATAAATTATTCTATAAAAAATTGTTAAATTTTTCTCTTTTTCATTTGTGTTAAAAAATATTATTCATAAAGCGATATAAATTTTAATGCAATCGAGAGAAAATGTTTAATTAAGAGGGAAAAAGTACATAATTATTACATAAGTTGTGAAAAATTAGAAGTTATTATAATGTGTGTTGTAATGTAGTAAGGAACATTTAGAAGTTATCCTCAAAATTTAAAACCGTTTACGACGATTGTCTTTTGTATTCAAAAATAATTCAATGTAACGATTGCCCATTTTTTCTTTGTGCCGTAACATAGCCTGATTCGCATCGTTTGATGATTGGAAGTAAGCGTCTGCCTCGCCACTGTGCCGACCGCGATTATTGTAAATGACATTGCAATTTGTAACTTTGATTGGTGCAAAAAACTGGAAATAAATTAAAAATGTATGTAAAATATTAACGTGCTATCATTAATAATTATTACTTACTTTCATAATATCTTTTTCATCACAATCGTATGGCATTCCTCTCAAATGCACGCAGTACGAATCATTCCAGTTCGATCCATTTTCATCGCCAAACCGACCAAAACTTCCTCCTCTGCCTCCACCGCCGTTACCACCACTATTGCCAAAATTACCAGACCCAAAATTATTTCCGCTGAAATTGTCATCCCGATTGAATCCATTATTGCCGAACGTATTAAAACCACCGCCATTATTAAAACCACTATTACTATTAAACGTTTCATTGTTTCCAAATCCACCGAAATTACTGAATCCATTTCCACCACCAAAACTATCATTTCCAAATCCTCCACCACCTCCACCACCGCCGCCACCATTACCAAAGCTATTATTAAAATTATCTCTGTCATCTAGTGCCCATGGATTACCACCTGAAGTAATAAAAACTGGGATTCTTATATTTTTCACAAATTAAATTTTGAATACCTGTACCATTACGCATATTTCCGCCAGCTCGAATACGATTTCCGCCGCTTCCACCACCATTATTATTGCTGCCCCGATCATTACGATTGTATGGACCCGGTCGACTGAAGAAACGATTGCGTCGTACTTCTGCTGCTGTGCTTCTAAAGATTTCTATGTATCTAATAAAAATAGAAAAGGTAACGAAATTTATATTAAGTTTTTTATGCGAGTAAAGATGTTTCCACGTATTTGTGTGTGGAATTGAATCAGAATTGAGATTAAACAGAATTTTGTGATTTCACAAGATGTGGGTTCAGCTGGCGACGACCCTATCGAATTGGCAATTCATATGTATAGTCGTTTGACTAAAATTTGTGCTTTTAGAATAAAAAATTTCTCATTTGGCTTCTAAGTCTAATCCAATTTAATTTTCTATTTTTTGAGCCTCATGTTGAAATTACATAAAGTACACTGTATTATGAAAAATTACTCAAAATATAATTATAAAATATATTTAATCCAAATTGGAAACATATAGCTTTTTTTGGTCTATACGAATTATAATCTTATTTTTAAATTAAAACATCCTTTATGATGAATGAAGATATACATGCGATTCGGCTGTTGAAGTTGTTTCACCAAAAAGTTGAACTTTTTTAAAAATTAAATTATGTTTTGAAATTTATCGCCAAAGTTCTCGGAAATGGTTGAGCACTTTTATGTACTACAATTTGAATTAACAATTTAATAAACGAATGCCGCCAGCTTGATTCACACAGTCACAAGGAATTGTGTATATTATAATATATGTAAATGTAAGCCGCAGAACTCCTTTTCTGTAGTTTTTAAGATTATACTGATCATTTCATTTTTCTTAAAAATTACCTTCAGTTGTGTGTTAATATTTAATTATAAAGCTGTGTATATAAATCAGATTAATTAAGACAGTTTAGGAACTTTATCGTGTATAAAACCCAGAGCTAAATAATAATCTAATCATTCTTCGATTTTGTTGTCCGGTGTCATGTTCATATGTATTTGATTAAATAAGCGAAATAAGATGATCAGTGTTGTTTAAAAACATTATTTTGATCAAAAAAGATTTATCGAAGGTGTGTAGCGGATATATAAAAAAAAATATATTGTGGCAAGCCCATATGTTTCATGCAAATATAATAATAAATTTAGAACTATATAGAGTTGTTATCCGCAGAGAATGTTAAAAAATCGATCGATTTCTATTTTTAATAACATAAAAACATAATTAGATAAATGATTATTTAAAGACCATTATTCCAAAACCGTAAATTGCCCATGATAATATTTAATAACTTTTTGGTTTTTTTTTATATGTTTCAACAAAGTAATAAAAAAAATTATAATAAAAAAATAAAAATTATAAAATTATGAGATTTGTACTTTTTCAAAAAAAAAAATTCTTTTTTTTATTGTTTTTAAAATCCCAAACCCACCTGTGCCCAATTTTTTCTCGATTTTTCTTCAACGCCTTCTCAGTATCAGCCGGACTAACAAATTGTACAAATGCTTCACCCGTTGCACGTCCCCGGTTGTCCATGATTATTTGAATACTGTCTTTGTCCGATCTAAGCTCCAACCCTGTTTTTACACCCATTTTATATTACAGAAATTTTTTTTTAATTATGTGATAGTAAGTAAACTAATTAAGAAATAGAGTTTTGTTTTGAAATGCTTATTTGAATAAAAACATAAATGCATAAATAAAATCCCATTTTTTTGTTGTTAAATACAAAGAAAAAACTAATAAAATATTTTTTTTAAATAAATATTTTGCTAAATAGGAAGACGTCGAACATTAATAACATAACGTATTGTATTCTGTCTATATTGTGTGTGTATCTGTGTTTATTTATTTTCCCATTTTATTTGATTGCAACGAATTATATTAGGAGATATAGTTTTTATAGATATATACATAAAACACAAAAGTAATTGGGATTGAACTCAAAATAAAATAATAAAAGAAAAAAAACTAAAAAACCAAAAACTAACTAAACATCAAGATGCCACCAAATTTTACCTTTGAAAAATTTCTCAATGTCATCATTAGTCACCGTGTACGGTAGGCCACGCAACTTAACATATGTGTCATGTTGAACCACATTCTGCTTTTTCATTATGTAATCGAATTCATCCTGTTTAGCGCAAAAGACTATTAAAAAATAATTGTACAATAGATTTTTACTAGATTCGTTGTAGTTCTAAATTAACTCACTTTCAATATAGCGATGTTCCATTGTTTTCTTATGAAAATCAAATGCTTTATTGTAATCATTTTCTGATGCACATTCAACGAATGCTTCACCATTTGGACGACCATCTCGCGACGACGTGATTAAATGTATACCATTTTCACCGCCCATTATTTCTACCTCTTTCAAAAAATCGATTATGTCGCGTGCACAAACATTCCATGGTAGGCCACGTAGTTTGATTATATGGCAATTACCCTTTTCATTTTCAGAGATACTCATAATTTGTTAAACTGAAAATACAAAAAAAAAATTATAAATTAAAAGAGAACCAGAAAATGTTCATATTCCCATCGAAAAACCATTAACTTTTAAAAACACAAATCTTTTAACAAAATTGTATAAAATACAAATTTGTACGAAAGGTACATAACATTTTTAATACCTAAACCCAAGTTCAGTTTTACGTATATTTCGTTTATATTCAAACTTGTTTCATTTGAACCTAGTGGAAATAAAATTCTATTTATTCTAAATTAAAAAAATTAATTTCAACCATTTCCAAATTATATTCAACTATCTGATCTCTAGTCTACAATTTAAAATTTCCAAATTCTAAACAATTCTCAATCTACTCTGTAAAATCTTATTTCTAAAAAAGTTTAAAATTCTAACCGCTTCTAATTCGATATTAGCCGTGTTTCTTGACGTATAATCAGATCATATCGGCTTCCCTGTCATTTGTATAGCCGTATTTCATGAAATCAACACAAAAATTGTATTATTTTTTGTTTTTAAGTTATTATATTGATGATCCTAGTAGCATTTTGGTTCAAAATTTTGATACAAAAACAAAAAATAGTACAATTTTTATGTTTATTTTATGAAACGCGGCTATACAAATGATAGGAAAGCAGATATGATCTGATCCAGATCAGATCATACGTC
This sequence comes from Tipula unca, assembly GCA_951394425.1. Lineage (NCBI taxonomy): Eukaryota > Metazoa > Arthropoda > Insecta > Diptera > Tipulidae > Tipula > Tipula unca. Next base: position 14,002,988 of record OX596381.1, on the reverse strand, counting down.
AAGAAACACGGCTATTATTGCTTCCCAGTTTCAATCCCTATTCGGCTTTGAAATGTCGCTAGTGGCTATAATAATTCATACGAGCGAATGATTAAAGTGTATTTATACAAGGAATAGTTTAGGAAAAAATTATTTTATTTGGATTAATTACCTTTCTCGCTAATTTGAAAATATTTCACCAAAAAAAAGCCAGGCCTCAAATTCTACCTACCACCAAATCCCATCGTTCAAACTTAGAATTTCAGGCTTCACAACAAAATCAAATCTCCAAACATCAATTTCCTCCAATCGAATCAATTTCCAATCTCAAAACGAATTTGTAGTTGAACACGAATACATTGAAGTTTCAAATCATTCAAGATTATAATAAAATCTTGTAAGCGCGTTTGACTTACAAACAGCATTTCGCTTTATGCTTATTTATAGTTCTACTCAAGGCAGATGTTATTCGGATAATATTACAAAATAAAACTTTGCGAAATCGAGAAATTCTTATCAAATTATAAGTTCGAAGTCCATTCTAGGCGGAATTTAAAATTAAACTTTACTTCAGTCAAGTAATCAATTTTCAACTGAAATATCGAAATTTTTTTGGCGTCTAAATAATAATGCAAATTCGGTTAATCTTGAATTTCACATTTAAAAGCCAAGTCATTTCTTAAGATTAACTCTTTTATTCAACTAAAGTACAAAGCTTTAAGTTATGCCGAAAAAGGAACAAGTTGCAAGTTATATACGTCTTAGATGGAATTGCAATGACTGTATGAGAGGGCTCCCTTGGGTGAGTTATATTAGTCAAATAATTTAGGGTTGGCAGTTTATGGTTTGGGAAAAAGTTTGAACGGCAAAACATACTTTGCGCATCACCGCAACCAATAAAAAACAATTATATAATTTGGACAACCGTCTTAACATTTTACTACGCTATGCTAACAAGATTTACGATTAGTAGATAGTATAAATTCAGGCGATACTATTATTGTTTTCATTTTATTTTCCCGCATACCACCAAAACAAAAACAATCAGCACAAAATGAAAAACTAAATAAATTAAACATTAATTAATAAAATAATTAATGTTTATAAAAACATCTGCCACACCATACCAACTTTGTTTACTGTACTGAAACTCTGCATCGAATGAAAACAAATCCGCCATATTTAGATAACCAAATCAATTGCCACCAAAAATAATAATAAAGAAACAAAATAATCGCCACAACATATATGTATAAACAATTTAGATAAAAACTTGATATTCGTGTACAGTAACTTTCAGTTTTATATAATCTACAAGATGATTCAATCAATTTTCTATAAATGTACATAAAATGCAATCGATTTTTTCTATACAATATAGTTACACTAGATACGGTTTTTTTTGGCAGGTGCTATTTCGTATTTAATTTAATACACAATTTTCACCCAATTAAAACACAATTCTTACCAAATATATCAAAAAGGTGTGTAAAGATTATAGTCTCGTAGAAAACACTTCACTTATAATTATATTCTTCTTTAAATTAAAAAAACCTTTTTTGTCCGTTCAAATGAAAACAAATAAAAATGTACAAACATAGAAAAAAACTTCTCTGAAAGTCTGAAGGCGGTAGAAGCCGTCAATTATTTTTTATTTTTTGCTTTGCTAAAATATAGAAATTGTACTAGATTTTACAAACAATTTTTTATTGTATTGCGGTGTGCGTAAATTTAGGATTGCCTGATGTATACTTGCGAGCGTCGCGTACGTTGCGTACTAATAATACATACAAATGAAGAGAAATTTTAAATAATTTGAATAAAAATTGATTTATTTCTGATATGCACATTCATTTATTTGGTATAAAATTGAGCTAATTTTTATCTTATTAGTATGGCCCATGCTTATCTTTGATCACCCAGAATTGATCGATTGCCTCACCCGCTTTATCCATCGAAATTTGTTCAAAATGTAAATGCGTTGAGTTATGCGCCTTGAGACGTGTATAACCATAATCATGACTTTGGAATGCACTCCATTCTGGCAAATTTCGAATGAAATTATCTCGACCTTCTTTACAGCCCGCTGATCCCGTGACCACATGAACAGGTGCAGTAGGATTTGTGTACGGTTCCAAACGAGATCCATTATAAACTTTGTAGTTATAGATGGGCCATAGCCGTTCATATGAATGCTCGTGGGCCCATATTTCTACATCAACCCCATACTTATAGAAAAGATCTTCTAGCCCAAAAAAATGTGAAAACGGTAATCCAACTCGAACGAGTGTTTCACTATGCGTACAATCATCATGATCATCATTACTGCAGTACATAGGCCGATGACCATACGTTATAATCCATGGACGAAGTTTACGATTTTCGGGTTTGGCCGCTTTTTTCAAATCCTGCTCCAACCATTCGTATTGTTTGACCAATGTCTTAATCCCATAATTCATGAAATAATATACCTCAGTCGAGAATCCAATGAAATGCACCGGGCCCAAATCAAAACTGTACATGAGATTATCGGTTCCGCCAGGCATACTAAATCGAGCACGATAATTTGAGAAGTTGCTGTAACATAAGATTGGATTAAGTTATTTATTGGAAGTACAATATTATAAAATCGGCTTACTATGCTTCCTCGTGATTTCCAGGACAAACCATGTAAGGAACATACGCAGCTACCGATTGTATTTGATTCATAAACATATCGCCCACTTTCGCGTCATCCGAGTTCATATCGTACGCAAAATCACCAACATGGATTATAGCATCGTACCAACCTCGCTGGGTTTCTTGTTGCAAATAGGCAAGCGACTGGGCGTTTTCATTACCCATGTCGCCAAACAACGCAATATGTGGCGACCAGTTAGATCCGGTTTTTGGTGTTTTAAAGAAAAATTCAGGTGACCATCCTAAATTACCACCACAATGGTACGTATATTTGGTATTCGGTTCCAAATCCGGCAACGTTACTTTATGTATATACTGGGAATGTTTAGCACGGCCCCCATCTACAAACAACTTGGATTTTCCATACGCCTTTAAAATAAGACCATCAATCCCGTATTCAACAATCGACTGGCCAGCATCGTCAAATGTCGTCCATGTCACTACAATATCGTTGGTTGACTCCCCAAATGCTAAATGGATTTGTTCCGGTTGATATTGGAAAATATGGCAATCGCCCCCATTAAAATACAATAATAATAAAATGCACAGTGCGACTTTGTATTCCATTGTGATTACATTTAAACAAAGAACGAAACTAAATTAGCAGCTATGTAAATATTTTCACGACATAAATCTTTGCAATTATCACAAAATTTTATCGCTATGACGTAGAAAACTTTTGTTTATTAATTTTGGTATCGTTTTTTACATATATAATATCACTACGATGTACAAAAAATCTGTATAAAAATAAACTATTATTAATTATTTATATGGTGTGTAGAAACTCGAAAATTAATGTTTTATACATAAAATGTGTTTATAAATAAATTAAATTTTTAAAAAATATCGAATGTCATTGCAAAAATTGATCAAAACAATCTAGTACAATTAATTTATTTAAATTAATTCGCATACAATATTGCAGGGGCTGAAACAACTCATCCACGGAACTGCGAAGCTGGTATAATTCAAATTATGTATGTACATGAACGGTTTGTTTTAACAAACAATATTGTTTTAATTTAATTTTACTTGTTAAATTAATTTATAGTAAATAAACTTAAAATGCCATTACAAAATTGTATCAACACATTGCAACACCAAAACCACTCTAATCTACTACTATAATATTCAAACAAAAACACCAAGCGCGGAAATACTTAAATAAAAAAACACACAAGGTTGCCGATACAGTCAAATTGTCATTTATGGCAAACAGTTCGAATTTTCCTTGAATCTCGCTATTTTTGTGTTGTGTGTGTTTGGTTTTGCGTGTGTACGAAAAAGTTTAATTAAATTAAAGTAGAAAATATATTATAGTGTAATTTAAACAAAATAACTAGCGTAAATTTTTCATAGAATGGAACCTACTACAGTAAATTCAATCGGCAGTGGTAATAAATTACGCGTCCTATGCGTACATGGTTACCGGCAAAATGAGCTTGCATTCAAATCCAAACTAGGCTCGTTCCGTAAATTACTTAGTAAATATGCCGAATTTGAATTTGTGAATGCGCCCCATGTGGCACCAGCACTAATTGAACTTGATGGGAATGGTGGCGGGAGTGGAGATAAAAATAAGGAAGAACAACGAAGTTGGTGGTTTAATAAAGATGATGGAACGTTTAAGGGAACGAATCGAAGTGGGCCCGCAGTTGGTTTCGAAACAAGTTTGCAGCTGATCGAAAAAGAATGGATAGAAAAGGGTCCGTTTCAGGGATTACTCGGTTTTTCACAAGGTGCTTGCTTAGCTGGATTAATATGCCATTTGAGTGCAGCCGGAAGTAATATTGCATGAATTATTTTGACTTAACCTATAAATTTATTTTAATAATTATGTGTTTCTCTTCTCGCTTCCAGAAAGCCGAGTGAAACCAGATTTTACCATATTAGCATCAGGATTCAGATCTGGCAGCCTAGTACACCTAAATTTCTATGACAATAAAATTACGATACCCTCATTACATATTTATGGCCAGAATGATGAAATTATTACCAAAGGTAAGCATAAACATTTAAATTTTTTTTATACTTGATACTGTATAAACAAAATAGTTGATAAAGCCGTTTCGATGCCCGAAAAATGAAGCGGAAATATAAATAAATGTATCAAATCTAGCTGATAGTTGTCTGTTATCATTTCCGCGCCAATTTTCTCGCCCAATCTCGATTTATTTAGATCTAATTCGTGTTATCGTGAAAAGGAGCCAACTGAGAATTCTAGTCGCCATTATTGCTGGCCATTGGATAGATATTCTGGTGTATTAGGATAGATATTCTAGGTTTGCACCGTGACCCTAAGCCCCATTATAGCATTGAGTATGGAACCTCAGTAGGCTCCAACCGTTTTAATAAAAAATTAAACTCCAAACCACTCTGTGATATCTTCTACCTATGCTCATCTAAGCCAAATTGAAAAAAAAAACAAATTGAAAGCCAAAATTTAAATTAGTTTCTATGAAATACAAAATGTATATCCAATCCAATGGAAACAGTAAATTTCCACATTTAAACCAATTATGATTCGATGCAAAATACAATAGAATTCAATTTAGTTCTAGAGATTACAAAAAAAAATCAGTTGTTCGATCCACATAGTAAGGACACTAACTCATTAATTTTTTTTATTTTTCAGACATGAGCGAATTGCTCGCATCGTCGTTCCAAAACAAAGAGGTCATCGTTCACGAAGGTGGCCATTATTTTCCAGCCACTGCTCAACTAAAACAAACCTACATAAATTTCTTTCAAGACCGTTTGCAAGAGTTTCTCGAGGCTAAGGAGATTGAAAATGCCAATGAAAAGAATACGGTGGAGCTGAAAGCGGTCATATCTAGCGATTCAGAATAGCCACCGTGCGTAACATGTATTATTATTGTGTGTGTACAACTTAAAAACAACAAAAACATCAAATCAAATATAATTAATGAAATACATTAAAAGCGTTTCGTTAATATAAAATTGTTTTTTGTTTTATTTTTTATTTCAATAATTTGTTTGCGGATTGTGAACTTCCATTGCCACATTATTTTTTTCATTTGTTTCTTTTTTTTTTTAATGTTTCTGACTTAATAAATATTCCAAAATTGTTTTATAAATAAATAAGAAAGCATTTTTGTTTTAAAATAATTACAAGTCGAAAATCGATATGCGCAGACCAAAAAGCCGAACCGAACTAAACATTTTATAATTACACACACCGGGTCCCAATCTAGTGGTGCAGGTATAACTATAATTATATGCAATAAATGAGTATTTTTTAAGTAACATATTTATGTTGCTGTGACTTTTTCTTATCAATTTCCACTTGTAATTTATAAGAGTAGTAGTAGTTATGTAGTAATTAATTAAACTAAACACAAAATAACAAAGATATTTTTTTATTAATTATAAAAAAACAGGATTTTTAATGTTTTTTTTTTTGATTTTTGTTTTTGTTCTTAATAATTTTTTATTATTCTCTAATTAATTTAATTATATAAAATATCCATCCTTAAAAAACTGAAAAACAAAACAAAATATAGCAAGTTGCGATTTTTTGAATTTTTTAAATTTTAATCCAAGTTTTATTTTTATATAGCAGTGCGCTATTTTATTTTTTTCTTTAAATAGTTTTTGTTGAAGTCTCATTTAACATAAATTAATTTATTAAATTAATTATTTATTTTGCAATAATTTATTTTTTTTTGTAGATAGTGTGTGTGTGTTGCTGATTGTTGCATCTCTCATCATTGAATATGTAAATTTATGAATTTTCTGTTTTTTTTTTGTTTTGTTATTTTTTTGAATAAAAAAAAATAATTTTATTTTTTATGAAAAAAATTTAATAATTAAGCCACTAATTCTTGCCCATTTGCTGCTTCTTGGTTCTTCATTACGTCTGGCAAATCAGGCGGTGAGGAGTATGGTGTAATTTCCAATTGTTCCATATCGCCAGTTTCCGTCCTAAAAAGAGAAAAAATATGCAAATTTGATTATAAAATTAATAATTGTATTTAAAGCTAAATTTTTAAAGTTAGGTCAATAATAGATCAATTAGAGACGTCTAGTTTATTCATTTGGCAGATGGCCCAAACTTTTACCAGCATACCAATATTTTCAAGGTGGTCGAAATCAAAATTTGGGAAATTTACAACAGGCTTAAAGGTGAAGGCCCATAAATCAAATTATTCAAATTTTAATAAAAATAAAACCGTAGATAATACATATACTAAACCTATAAAACCATAAGTGGCCATTGAGACGCGTTATCCCATATGAGATCTTTCTAGGGTTTGGATATAGCGGGAGTTTGGGTAAAACGGTTGCTACACCATTCGTCCTAGATCAGCATACAGAACACCTCAGTAATCTTCATCAGATTGCTAATTTAAATTTCAACCGTTTCTGTCTTTAGATCCATATGCATATCATCATTCATTATATACCACGGAGCGTTAACTATTCAACGTATCACTTAGTTTTGAAAGGTTTGTATTATTTTGTTTTGTTCGTACAGCCCCATAATGATTATATAAGTACATATTGCCTTCAGCGCCTGCTAGTACAATAACGATTCAAAAAATTTCCCAAACAGCATTTTCATTATTAACTACAGGCCTGAGCGAAATTTACATGTGTGGGTTTTGATTTGCTGTCCCCAACCGGCAGAATCGCAGTATCGTCAACAAATGTTGCTTTATTAGTATCGTGTATGCGAGGTAAGACTCTGATGTAAAGCAGGAACTCCTGTCGAGATTTTCTTGCACCCAGAATATTCTTATATAATTTTCGGAACATATAAAATTATTTTGGTAGATCACATCAATAATTCTATGTACTTGTTCTATAGTTGAATGCTTCTCTCCAAATCCGAACTGATGCTGTGCAATAAGATTTCTTTGGTCTATAATTAGTTTCAGTCTTTTATGTAATATGTTTTCAAACTGATTCGATGTTATTGGAAGAAGCGAAATTGGTCGGTGTAATTTTTTGACTACTTTCCTTTTTTCTGTAAGCTGCATTTATCAAGTCGTAACAAGCCTGGTATCCTGGGAATAATTTCTAGGTGGAAAAGTAACCAGTTTGTTTAATTATTTGTTATGTCGTTTTCGTTTGAACATAAAAACTTGCACTGAGTGCAAAAAATTACACGAAAACCGTTCGTTTGAACCAAAAAAAATTGCCTGACAGCTAAATATTTTGCACTCAGTGCAATTTTGTCTACTCTGGTTTTTTCGACCGAGTTACCCCTATTTTACACCAATACTATAATTTTATCTGTCACTGTGCTGCCATTTTGACTTTTGTGAACCGTCTATCTATAAACGGTTTTGTTTCTGAATATTCATTTTTTTTTCAGAAAACACAAATATAAATGAGGGTAAATCGGTTTCATGTTCGATTGACGCACAAAATCAGTGTACTCTGCCAATGAGGGGAAAAAAATCAAACGAAAACGACATTAGTTGTGGTGAATTTTTCTCTTACGACCTTCATTTATACTAGCAGATCAAGTAATTCTGTTACTTTGTTGCCATTTTAATAAATTCAGCGAGAAGAAACGTAATAGTTTTGACCGAAAAATTAAGAAGGTAGTCTAGCAAAATTTGCAAACAAATTTAAAACACGTTTGAGTGTCATTAATTTGTAAATTCAAGTGAATGATTAAAATATTAAAATATTATGGAGTGCAATCAATCATTTCGAATAGAAAAAAGTTAGATAGGAATTTGACGAATTACGAACATATGTAACGTGTATAGTATGAATTAATTATGAATAGAAATGAATGACAATATAGGTTGGAATTAAAATTTATAATTATAAGTTTTTTTTTATTTGTAAAATTATTGATTCAATATAGTGTTAATATAATCATATTCCAAAATTTCTAATTACTCTCGAATAATTAATCAGCGACTGTCAATCAAATTTGATCTTTTATAATCAATAAACGATAATACACAAGATTTTTCGACTCAGGGACCTTATCGACTTCAATATAGTTTAATCCAGATCGATTAATTTTGAACTTATACCATAGAAATATTCTTATAAATTATGGTGTGGTCCTCCTAGATGTAGTTTCGATTTTTTGTAGAATTATCAATTTTAAGCCATATTTCATACTAGTCAAAATAAGAAGCACGTATCCTCAAAAAAAATATAACACAAAACTTATCAAACACATATGCCTAACATATATGAAAGTAAAATCCAGATAAGTAACAATACATTAAAAGATAAGATATGCAACAATTCAGTTGCGATGCGATATAGAAAGTGAGTACGTTTTATGCCAATCAGGCTTCCTTATCACAAAGGCATACATTTAAACGTGCTGCTGCTACCTTACAAATATTATTATCAACAAAATATCGCTAACTCATAAACCACACTTGTAGATATTTAAAAAAATATTAATATCACATGTTTTTTTATATATATATGAACAAGAGATTACATCTAATCAACAAGATTAATTAAGAGTTATAAATAAACTTTAAAAAAATTGTTGTCACTTTCTAATGATCATATAAAAAAAATTACAGAACACAGCCAAAGGAGTTAAAAATGTTGAATTATAGTTCGAAACTCGCACCGGAAAGTGAGAATTTTTTTTGAAAAATAATTTCGTTTAGCCATTGTATATAATTGTGACGAAAATTTTACAATTTTTTGGAAATTTGCCAGGTGGGATGAAAAATTGACTTACAAAATATTTTCAATAGAAATTTTCAGCATTTAAAATGTGAACGCAAACGTAAATTGAACAGGAATATCTATAGAAGACAATAAGCTAAGATGTAAGCAAAGTACATCGACAGGGTCTATTGTAAATCGACAAAAATGTTGATTTAATATTTATTTTTAATTATTAGCTTATTTCAATAATATAGTTAGTTCTAATGAAAATTAATTCAATAAAATTTAACTTAAATTTAAATTAACGATTATTGTATTTCTGATTCCGCCTAAATTTTGTTTAATTTCTACATACATATTTATTTCAACTTATTCACTTAAGTTTTCACTCAAAACCCTAATTTACTATAAATTTCTATCTTCATATTCAAAAGCTGGAATTTGGGATTTAAAGCACACTAATATCAATCAATTTTATGCCATCTGAAACTTTTTAGTCTTCCCACTATTTATAGCTAAAGAAAAAATGCTAAATAAAAAAGAAACATACTAATGGAATTTTTGTTATAAATGGAAATTCCTAATTAGACCCTAATTAGATTATAAGATTGGATATGAGACCTTAAGAAAAATTGTTAAAATGAACGAGATACGTACATGTACTAACACGCAATCAAGCAGCAGAGCAGGTTGTATGGCGCATGGATCTCTACACCAAATTTAGATATTTAAAATTGAAAATATGAAATTGACAAAAAATTAAGTAAAATATTAAGATATGTTTAAAAACGTCAACCATGTATTGTTCGGGTCTGACACCGTCTAACATAGATTTGCCTCAAATCGGCATAGATTCATCAGATTATCCAATCTGGAAACTTTGAGAAGCTTGGCTAAATATAACCAATGTATCATAAATAAACTTATGAACCAATATTGACTTGTACGATACTAAACTCATTTGTAATAATCTAATCGTTTGTTTCCTTCAATAACATGGATCAAGAAAACAGTTGAATATGAATGTTTATATTAACCAAATTATCAAGTATTCTGTTCAAAAATTCACTGGGTAATTTGTAAGGAAAATAAGATTTCTGTATGTATGAACGAGATGCGCTTACATAATGAAAAAGCGGATCTAAATTATCGTCTACACAATTAACCTGGTCAGAAATACTTTAAAAGCATTTATTTGAGAGCATTGTCAGATTATCTGTGACTTTGTAGTTAACCAAATTGATACAATTTCATAATAATCCATTTTACTATATATTTCTAACAGATTAGTCACTTTTATTTCAACGTACTCTCGATTAAAAATTGAACAAAAATATTGTTTTTGATGATGATATTTGCGCCCGGTATATAGGACTTTGAACCATAATAAATGATAAGTGTGTACAATAGCTTTTTGATAGAATTGCATATAGAATTAATCAATTTTTTTAAATATTTACCTAATCGCCAGACCTAATTGTGCCGGAGCTTGTGCTTTAGCTGTTGCCACTGTAATACCATAGTCCTGTAGAGGTTTATCATCTTCCATCAAAATATTATCTTTATTAAATACATATTGATCTCGGGGATGTATTTTTAGTATACCTATATCGAGAGATTATTGGAAAAGTTATATAAGTCCATAATGCCCATTCGTTATGTCAGCCTGCGGCTACTAACCTTCTATCATTTTCTTTAGATCAAGCACTGTTGTATTATCTTTGGCGTCTGTGAAAATTGTGGTTTTCTTCCTCCTAATCATCAAATACACATCCTGTGGAAAATCGGATAAATTTTATTATTGGCCCTGACACAATTTTCCCGTCATAACACAATAATAATCTCGGATTATTAATTTTTTTTATTCAAAATTATTAATTTTGAGGTTATGTTGCCGTGTCATTTTTGTTTTGTAGGACAAAGTTCATCCGCTCACTGTACATATATACGAAAAATTACTCACCATTTTTCTTTTCGTTTGCTTTTTTTAACTTAATCAAATTTTTATATTATTTTAATATTTAGTTCAATTAGACTAGAGAGCACCCACTTTTCACTATTTAAAAAAAAATCTATAATAATAAACTAAACTCTAATCTAATATACAAAAAAAAATCTCGATTTTTTTTCAGAATTTTTCTTTCTCCTGCGACGATGACTTTTTCGATTTCGTTTATTTTTGACTTTATATTTGTTGTCAGATGAAGTCGTCAAATAAAAAAATTCTTCACCAAATTTGTACTTGATTGGGGAATGGTCTAAAATAAAATGATATTAATGGTCGAAACCTTAAAAATATATCGATTTTTTTAAATTTATAACATTGAATATTAATTATTAACATGAAAACTAATAAAACAGTATATTTGGAATAAATTAGAGTATATGTACCGATAAAATATTAATTACTGATCATAAAATTTATAAATAAACATTACGAACATAAAACACCGAACGCATCCAAAATTCAATCTAGTACAATCTTTGCCACCGCGTACGTACACTGATAATAAAAAACAACATGTCGAATTATCTTCATACAACGCTGTCAATTTTTATTCATAAACTCGCAGATTAGTTACTTAAAACGTATAATAATATAGTTTTCGAATTAGTTTATATTAAATAAATCATTATAATTATATAGTAGTTGCTTTTCGCATTTATACCGCAAATATAATACTATAATTGGTATAAAGTAAAGTACAACGCATTTAACTATTTGTGAATGAATGGAATCGATGTCCATCGAATTTATCACATTCACATTATATTAATAAGTATACTCGCATTCCGTTAATAATCATGACGGTATCCGACACGGAATCGGGTGGTAAACAAGTCCGATGTTATTTTGATATATCACTGGGGGGTTTGCAGCTTGGTCGAATTGTATTTGAACTTCATGGTGATGTAGCACCAAAGACGGTGGAAAATTTTCGATCGTTGTGTACGGGAGATCGTGGTTTGGGTAAAGGAACCGGGAAACCATTACATTATAAGGTAAGTGGTTTTAGTTAATTTTAACAACTAAGCCAGTTGTGGTATGCTTTTTTTCATTTATTTTTTAGTGATGTTCAGTAGATAGTTTTAACACACTTGGTTGACCTTAATCTCAATTAATCGGTACAGATCCACCTTTATTAAGCTAGTGGTTTGATAGCCGAATGGTCTTTATGGACATTCCTTATATTCTTCATTAAATATTTTCTGTAACTACCCGAATTGTTAATCTAATATTTAGAGTTAAAAATTCTTTCGGGTAAAATACATACATTTATTCATTCTTTTACAAAGATATTTGTATTCTTAAAAGTTTTGAAAAATGGAAATGTATGGTTTTATATCTATCATAAAAATTATCCTGTAGTTCAAAAGATTGAAGAATTTAACAAAATTACCCATGATAATTTAAGATCTTATCATTTAAGTACAAATTTCACTCATAAATTATCATCAAGTTTTTACTAAAAGCTACAGTCATTCCTGTTAAAATCCTTCGACAATATTTCATATAAATTTTTATTCCATTATTTTTAGGGATGTATATTTCATCGCGTAGTCAAAGATTTTATGATACAGTCGGGAGACTTTTCAAGCGGCAATGGAACTGGAGGTGAATCCATATACGGTGGAACATTTGACGGTAAATAACTAATAATTAATACGAACTGTCATATCTAATCCTATGTTAATTTCATGGGCTTCAAGACGAGAATTTCACCATTAAACATGATAAACCATTTCTATTATCAATGGCAAATCGAGGAAAAAACACAAATGGGTCACAATTTTTTATGTAAGTCTATCAAGTAAACAGCACAAGTTGTTTAAATGATTCGAAGAAGGTTTTATATTAACATAACATAGCTAAAAATTATTTTAATCATCGTAAAAAATATGTTATTTGAATTTAATTGTGTGGAAATTTGAAAATACAACCCATCAATATAAATTACTTTCATTTAGCTGTGCGCGAGATTCGAAGTTTTTGTATACTATGCGAATACTTTGTTTGACCTACGTTTGAGACAACTTTATTCGACCGAACCATATACACAAATGTTATATCCTAAATAAATAGCTCGATATGATCGCTGATCAAAATGTTCTTGTTTTTTCTTATAGTACTACACAGCCTGCTCCTCATCTCGACAAGTAAGTTTACATAATTAATTTTGTATTTAAAAGAATTTATCCAACGAACGTTTTTTCTCTATTGTTACAGTATTCATGTTGTTTTCGGTAATGTGGTATCTGGCCATGATCTTGTACGTCAATTAGAAGGACTCGCTGTCGATCGAAACTCAAGACCACTTGAAGATGTTGTGATAACAAATTGTGGTGAATTGATACGACAAGTGAAAGGTAATTAATTACAAAGAAGCAAATTTCAATACACAAAACCGATAAACGGTAAATTTTTTGTATGTTTCAGTGAAACGTGACAAGAAAAAGAAAAAAGTCAGTGAATCTGAGGAATCGGATTTGGAGGCCGAAGAAAAACGTCGCAAAAAGGAAAAAAAGAAGAAAAAAGATAAGAAACGAGCTAAATCAGAGGAGTAAATTTTGAAGTGGTTGCGATTATGTTTTTTATTTATACATTTGTTTATTTCATATTCCACAGGAAGGAAGTCATACCCAGTAAAAATGAAGACGATATTGAAGAAGGTGAAATACATCCATTGGTGTCGGTTTCAAAAATTGATCCCGATGAAATTCCAGAGGTATAGAGTTTTTATAATTTTGTTTTGAATAAATAGTTTTGTATATGAGACTCTTGTTACACATTTAGGTCACAAATAAATTCTTAATGCGTCATGTAAAAGAAAAAAGTGAAGACGAGGGAAAACAGACCAAAGACCGTAAGAGAAATGACGATCGGAGTAGAGAACGACAAGATACTAGGAAAAAGTAAGGTCAAATTTACAAATATTCATAAATTTGTATAATTAAATTTTTCATTTCGTTCTTTAGTAGCTTTGGTTGGTCTAAAACTCGTTTTTCAACTACCCGAAGTGGACGGGTCGTTAAAGGCCGAGGAGTATTTGTATGTTTAATTTAGATCGATAATTTTGAATTGTGTCCTAATTAAAATTACTTCACAGAGGTATCGAACACCGTCCAAATCGCGTAGTAGGTCGCGTAGTTATACACCGCCGCATTGGAAACAGGCCCAGAAGCGTACCATAAAATTGTCAGATTTTGAGAAAATCGAAGAAGATAAAAGACAACGTGACGCTGAGATTAAAAGACGCGAAGTTGAAAGGAAAAAGCGGCATGAGGAGTTGGCTCGTGATTCAAAGAAATCATTTTACGAGCTGCAATCTATGAACTTTGAAAAAGGTGGCCCTGAAGACAAAGCTCGTAAATCACAGCACAATGATTCAGAAAAAGAGGAAGGCGAGTTAGAGGATAATGTTGTACCTGCGGCTCGAGAACGACGCCGATCAAATTCGATCGATATGAATGCGCTAGACTACGAGGATCAAGCTAGTGAGCACGAAGATCGAGAAATTGCATTGATAAATGGCGCAAGAAAAAGTAAGGATAAATCAGAATCAATGGCGCTTGCACTCGGCGTCGAGGTTAAAGTGCACGAGCGTCTAAACAAGGGCGATCGAAACAATCACAAAGAAAAATCACGATTACACATGGATCAAGTACAACAAAAACGTGGTGAACAAAATGATCGTCGCGGAGATCGTGACCGTCGATTACGCAGGTCACGATCACGAGTACGCCGTAACGATCGTGAAATGTATCGTGCCGCAGATAATCGAAAACGTTACAATCAACGATATTCGCCAGCTCCTCGAAACTATGGTGCTAATAAATCATCACGTCGACGAACGCCAAGTAACGACCGATCTCGTCGTAGAGATGACTCGCGTCGCCGATCTCATGGTCGTCGTCGGTCACGTTCACGTCAGAATCGCAGATCAGAATCGCAATCGAACTCACGGTCTAGATCTAAATCACGATCGAAACGTCGTGAATCGGAATCTCGTGATAAATTAATAAAACAAAAATCGGTGTCGCCCCCGAAAGAGAAACCTCCTAAAAAGAATGATTCAGATGATGAAGCGGAAAAGGCACGTCTTCAAAAAGAGAAAATGTTAAAGCGCGCCGAAGCCTTGCTATTACTTAAAAGCCATATGGAGAAAAAAATTGAAGAACACACACTTATGGAATTTGAGAAGCGTGAACGAGAAGAGCGTGAGAAAGAAGAGCGGGCGAAACAAAATCGTATCCTTGAATTAATCAGACTACGGCAGCCATCAACGAAGAAACCACACGAGGAAATCATTCCACTCGAGGCCATAAAACGAAATGTTGAAACAGCTGCGAATAGTAGCAGTAAGGTACGAAGGAGAAAATCAAATTCACGCGGCCGTGCATCGTCGAATAGCTCTAGTGCGGATAGTGAATACGAGAGGCGCCAGAGAAAGAAGAAAAAATATGTTCACTAATCATATTATTGTTCACAAGGTTTGCCAGTTTTCGTTTGTTTTTCTTTTGGTTAGCTAGTTTCATATTTCATATTTGTCTATTATTATTATTATTGTGTTAATGATTGTAAAATTTAAAGAAAAATAAATAAAATAAATTAAAGTGATAAATTGTTTTTCTCGATTAATCAATCTAATAATAATGATTCGTAGAGTTCCTTGTATTTTGTGCTTTACACTTTAAAATCCAAGTAGAGAAATCATTTCAATTTAATTTTGCTTTTTTTATGGAAACAATCTGAAAATCAAACTGACTAATGTGAGCGTTAACGCAAAATTTAAATAGAATGATGACACATGTTCGGAAGTAGCAGAAATGGAATGACATGTTTTAATTTGCTATCTATTGTAGTCGAACCTAAAATTATGGTTTGTTGAAGAAAGCCGAATTTTAATTTTTAGTAAAATTTGTTAAATTTCAGAGTAATTATTAAAAAACTAACGAAACCAATTAATTGTCTTCAATCTAATTAATATAAAGCAAAATTTCGAGTAAATTGAGTGAAATTCAATAATACAATTTGAGTGAAGTTAGAAATAAAACAACGTAGTTTAAAATTTGAATTGGAAGCGGGCAGCATTTAATTTGTAATTATAGAATATATTTGTGTGTAAAATATGACTCAAAATTTACGTAGACTAAGTAGACTAAACTACCAAAAAAACTGTTTGTCTGTTGACCAAATTTAACTTCACTTGAGAAAAAAAAATTATTTTAAAATTTAATCTGTAGACCCCTTTATACTCGTAACTTTAGACTGATTAATAGTCAAACAATTCTTTAAGTTTAGGATATACCTGAATACGTACATTGTATTTTCAAAAATACAGACCAACAACAATTAAAATAAAACAATAAACTAAGAGATAGATCATATTTTTGTAAGTGAAAAGACGCGATATTCAATTTGTCTTTTTTATGTGTACAAACTATTTTTTTTTTAAATATAAATGAAACCTGAAATTCTAAACTAGAATTTAGTGTCTGACTTAATTTTTTATTCGATTTTAATATAATATGTGCATGTACATATTTCCTTCCCCTAAACTCGAAACGACAAAAAAATTTCGGTATTATACTAAGATTATTACAAAAGAATATAAATAATAATACAATATTCTTTAAGTAAACCTTAAAAAAATCTTAAACTGGAAATGATGAATAGAATAGCAAATTTTTTATTTATAGTTTTTTTTAGATTTCTACCTATAGTAGATCTCTTTAATCAATTTGAAGAGGGTTTTACTGTATTTCCATACAAATTATGATATCAACAGTGGGTCTTAACCACTGCTACTGTGAATTCCACTACATAATTTAGGCAAAATACTATCTATGCGTATTTCAGAATAGACTAACGGGCGGCAGCGATGCTGGCTGATCGGACTCTTCTAAAAACCAAAGAGAGTTTTTTTAAACCATATTGAAATTACTGTCTTCATAAGTAGTATTCATAACTAAAATTGGAATTTAGCAAGTCTCTTATCGTTATTTAAATTAACGAACAAATGTACGTACATATTTATATGTAAGTAGTTTCTTCACTTTGCATTCACATTTAGCCTCACTCAATCTTATTTTAAAATTTAATTTATATGAGTTAATAATTGATTGTTTAATGTTCAGTCAGAAACATTTATTTTGTAATTTATAATAAAATCAGATTATATAAATAACTCAAAATTGTTAAACAAAAGACACAGAAAAGATCACGAAGCGGTCTAATAATATAAAACAAGCTGACCGATGATCGATTTCCTGGTTGATAGATAAATAATTATGCATTATCAAAACTGCAGTATATCAATCTATTTATACATTGATCGGTTAAAGATCTAATTTATTGATTAGACTTATAATAATCTTATTTACATCAATCAATCAGATTTAAAGTATTTTTTCTATAATTCACACTACTTAGCCTTGTGAACAATTTGTGAGATAATTTATCATTTATCTGGTTTCGTAATAATTCAATTTTATCGAGGAGGTTATTGGTTTACAATAATTTCTTAGTTAACTAACTAGTTGGACAAACAAAAATTTTTGGTGCAGCATAATAATCTAAATAAGGACGAAAAGAATAGAATGCATATAACAATTTAATCTACAACATATGACACGTATTGAACATTCAAGTCACTCAATTTTTTTTATATTACAGATAGATTACAGTCCAGATAATACTCATTGTGCGGAAAATAGGTGTTTTCTTTTAAACACAAATATCGACATATGAAAGGAATTGAAAAATAATTCTTAAGATCAATTTTAAAATTTCTTTATTCGAAAATATTTATTACTAAATTCACGAAATCCTATAAAATTGTCTAAGGGTTATTTAACGTATTTAGTACAGCTTTGCAATATGTATACACAGAAAAATGTTTTTGTCTCTAACAGCGAAATTCAAAGCTTTAATAACATTGTGTCAGCGCTGTGGTATTTCCGCTTAAAAAATAGTCCAAAGCGAACCCAAACTGCCAAAAGATCTCAGAACGGACCAAAGAGAGTAAATTCAAAGAAGTTCCAAACTTTTCCTAAGCCTATTATAGACAAATAAATTAGCCTTAGACACGTTAGCCCCGTGCAACGAAGCCAAATTTCGGCAGCTTAACAACCTCCGTGGGGACAGCTTTTGCCAGAAACTGACTTTTGCCGACTTTTTGAGTGATATTTCAATCCTATTGACAAGTTTACGCGGGGCAGTTTCACAGAACTTATCAACTCAGTAAGCATGTTGCATGTTACTGAGTGGCGATTTAGTTAAACGATGGTAATAAATCTGTCGACGATTCTTTCTAAAGCTTTAAGAAAAGTTTAGGACCAACTTTAATAGGCCAAAAACCCTTGGGGCTCATATAATCGGATTTCCCAGCTTTCGAAATAGAAACAACTACTCCTGCTCCAAGTTTCTGGAATAGAGTTAAAAGCAATGCACGCTAGGAAAAGATCAAGCCCGGCCACTCGGACGTCATGAGGCTAGGTCGAGAAGCAAATGGCTTTTGCAGAAGCAGTATGGACGAGGAGGAGGAAGAGACGGTAGTGCACCTTCTATGCTCATGCCCGGCTTTGGCGTCCAAAACACATAAATATATGGGTAAATTCTTGAACCCATGAACTGCCTCTCTGATCTCGAAAACTGTAAGGTGGGAGATACATCACGCTACATAAGTAGCTGAAACTGGTTCTTATAAGGGTAATAGTAAGTGTAAGTGTTGCAAAATAAATCTTAGACAATAACATCATCACTGAATTGACCATGGCATAACCAGGAAAATTAACAGACAGAAGCAGCTCACCAACTTCTCTATGATACGAGGTAAGCTGATTGTCAGGTAGACGAAGAGTCTACAAACTCCATTTATAGCCCAATCTTTATTTAGTCTAGCGACAGCAAATCTTAAATTTCTTTTATATTCCTTTTGTGCTACTAAGAAATTATTCCAATTAATCTGTTGATTGGAGTTTTTTTGATTAGTGGATTTTCTTAACCTTTCAAGGTCAAAGTTTGAAGGGGTTGTTTCGAGTCTTTTAATTAGTAATAAGATGTCCTCTCAAGTGAAGACGCATGTATCTCAGTGTCGTTACTCGACCAAATATTCCTCGGTGAGATAAGTAAAGAATCTAGCTCGAGAAAGAAAAGTCCCCAATCGGTTAATTTTCTTTTACTATATGGTTTTTGTAGCGGCCGTTTAAGGTTAATCTTAATATTAAACGAGATGCATCTGCGATCAAAGGGGGCAACAGCATCCGTCACCCTTCAATCAAAATTTAAATCTGTGATAGACTATAGAGCAAAGTGATATCAATCACCTCACGCCGAACAGAATTAACAATATTTGGCTCGTAGCATTTATTGAAAACTTCTAGCTCAGATGAGCTAATATAATTGAATACAAAAGATCCCCTGTGGTTTTGGTTGTTCTATACTACCCAAAATCGAATAATTAGCATTAGCTTCACATGCAATCGTTGTGCTTATTCTTGCTCCATTTCACAAGATTAGTAAGCTTGTCTAAGGAAGCCATACTGAGCACTCTTGTCAGCGCAAGAAACTTATCTCTATACGTATTTTTGCATCTAAAATACTGGTTAGGCACGCGTCGGTTGCCCAATAAATTTGTTATTCTCGTACATACCTAATCACAAATAATTTATTGAAAGGTACTTATTTGCAGGCTAAGAAACAACATTCTTGGCGCATTTAGCATACATTTTTAGGGTCTAAAGGAATTTACACCTGGTACGTTATACGCCATCTGTTACAACTCCGGTACAATAAATCCACGTCGTGGTACAATCTTTACCGGCAAGTTTATCCAAAGATACAACATAACACTCACCGAAGAGCCAACTTAAAACCAAAAATACACAAAAATTCGTTTTATTTTTGAAAGAGGGAATCAATTAAATATTGTGACCGCCACGTTTTTTTTATGTATCCATGTAAAAAAATTCTATTAGAGATGGATTATGATAATACAGTGAAATGAATTTTTTTCATAATTCATTTCTACACTTTTTTGTGTTTATCGTTTGCGTTCAAGTAAAAAAAAAACCAAAACAAAAAACAAAACAAAAAGTGCAAAGCAAAAGAAAAAACTGGAAAAAACATAAAAAAACACTAGTTCGGAAATCTTCGTCCACATCTTCGGCTGCATGTTTTTTTTTTTCTAAAAATCTTGTAATTTGTGTAAAACAAAAATTTACTCAGTAGTTTTTCAATGGCGTATATTGTTGCGTTAAGAATATTTTTATAAAACAAAAAAAAACAAAAAGAAAAGTTTATTAAATATAAATAATTAATAATAATAAAGAAAAAAGAAAACCGTGCTGTCATATATTATAATGTATTATAGTTTTGATAATTTTATTGTTTTTTATTTAATTGATAAAATTTATATTCGGCATAAAGTGAATAATAATCTATTATTGCAAATAATAACAAATATGTGTGTAAAATATAAAAAATAATATATATCTATCCTCTTGTATATTATATTATTGTATATTGTGTTGTGTATTATATAAAACATAAATAAAATTAAATAAATAGTTTGTGTATATAAAAAATACATAGCTATAATTTTATTTTCTTAGTGTATTGTTTATTTTTGTGTAGCGTTTATTTAATAAATAATTTTTTGTATGTTATTTTATCTATTATTATAAAATAGTGTGTTTATATATATATAAAAAAAATCTATTATATATAATAATATATATCTATATATATATATATATAAATATATATATATATATATATACATCCATATATATATATGTATATACATATATTTATTATATTGTGTTAGTGTTTGTGGTACTATTATTAATCCGAAATCGCCTCTCAAATGATTAACGATTTTTTATGGCGCTGTTATTATTCCGTTTTGGCATTGTAGTTACCATTGGATTATGTGCTTTTAATGGACCAGTTTCAGGTGATTTTCTAAAATATGTTTTACATTTTTTTAAACTAAATTATATCATACTATATACATAAATGCATACATATATAATAAAGTATATAAAGTACATAAATATATACATATAAGAAATCCTACATCACATTTTATTTTGCTTCATTATATCTATATGGATATAATTTTTTTTGTATGTGTATTGAATATATACAACAAAATAAAAGTAAAAAGAGAATTTTAAGGCTGTGTTCGACTTGAAATTGTGTAGTATAGTGTAGTGTAGTGTAGTGTAGAGCAATGAATTTGATATTATAAAATCATGGATACGAAAAATTATGGAATAAAAGTGATATTAAAAAAGGCTTTTGTTTTTTTGCGATATTTGTTTATTACCACTGGTCGTATTTATGGTTTGTTTTTAATTTGCATGTGGGTCACCCAGATGTGATACGCTTTTAGAAAATACTTAGTAAAATTCCAAGAAGAACACGGTTAATCTATTTAGTGGGCATAGTTTTACGAGAATTATACATTTTCGGGCTGTAGTTCCTTGCATCTTGACTCTTGTTTTGCCTAATAGATGTTTTGGTTTGGGAAATCAAGCATTAAGTTTAGCTTGGTGGATTTTACTGAGACTTATCGGCTATCATCTGCGACACCTCCGCTTCTACGCAACGAAAGCCTGAAGATTATAGGCTAAAATAAATATCAACATTACTGTAGATAGAAGGCAAACGACAAAGCCGCTTTGGTGGCAAAACTGTTGTTGAAACATGACAACTGAAGCTAGTAGATATACAGGCGGTGATAAAATCGAGTGAGATGACAACTAATCGCTCATAGCAAATCAAATCGTCCAAAGGAAATAATCCTCCAAAGGATAAATCAACTGCTTCCTTGGAGATCCTATTACGATTGCATAAACTACTAAAAAGAAGTTAAGGTTCTACCTGAATCTGAAATAACTGGAGGAGTAAGTAATTGTGAACAAATAGAATGGAGTGAATCGGAAGGTAGCGTTAGTTTTTTTTGGAGTCTGAATGCAATCGTATTATAAGGTGCAATCTTTACGTTTTGGACCTGTACACAGAATATTGTTGAGTTCAATCCGGATCTAACCAAAGTAGGTCTGGGATTTGTTACAGTCACTCGAAACTTAGACTAACTACTTTGTTCGGTGTATCATATTTAGACGAAGTTGCATGTAGAGGTCCTAAATACCATTTACGATACATGAATCGTTGTTTAGAGTCTCAAATTGTGTGGCGAACGAGTGGCCTAGTTTAAAAGACCAAAGTAATATCTGAGGTCCATCAAGACACCCACACATTCAATGTTGCATATAGCACTTCCGTTAACTAGCCTACTATGTAATCAAAAAGCTACAATGGAGCAAAGAATAACTTTCTCAATTCATGAAAGTTAGTGTGCTATGTTTATTTCATGAGACTACAGTTTATTATGACATTCTAGGTTTGTACGTAGGTTTGAAGCCTTAAATTAGATGCTTCTTATGCTTCTTAATTACTATTTTTTATTTAGTACAAAAGGGATACTTATAGATTCAAGTGTTATACCAAAGAAATCTTAAACAACTGCTACACCCACTGGTTAAGCTTGTTGGCTCCACTAAAACTTTTGGCTACTTAAATAAAATCTACTTTAAATAAATTTCTGTTGTATTGATATTATTAAGGATTTCAATTACAAATTACACTTTCCAGTTGCTATAAGTAGTGAAGTTTTTTTAATACACTGTACTATCTCGATTGTTCAGTGTAAGTCAAATTTAGTTAAACTAAATAGACTAATGTCTAATTTTTGGATTGGATATTGTAGACTTGGATGATTTTCTAGGTTTAACAAAACTTTCCACAAATTTTTTTTTGATATTTAAGTTATACTCTTATCCTGCACAAAGTTTCCAACTAGAGATATTATAGATAGTGTAAGGGGCATTTGGATTAATTAAATCCGATTTATATGGGATAAACGGTGTAGTGCGATGCAATAAAATAATACGAAATGTATATATAAGGTGGGGCTATAATTAAGAGAAGTCGTCAAGGCGTCATTTTTATATTTTTTAAAATTTCTCGTTCGGTTTTATCTTTTGTGAAGTTCAAAATATCGAATGGAAATGCTTATGTTTTTTAAAATAAATAATTGAATTGTTCAATCTATCGTAATAAAAAATGGACGATCTTACTGTGAATTGCCTTTATTTTCAAAAGGATGTAGTTACATTTTACACAGCTAAAGAAACATTGTATCATTGAAATTCGACGATATCATATGGCCGCTTAGATCACCAACTGATTTTTTTAATGGAACTATATGAATAGCATGACCCCTGTCATCGAGGTGCACACATGTCTCGTAAACCTAGATTAAACTCTAATTGACCACGTCTTAATTTCAAAAAGGCGAGGTCGGGTTGTGCAGGATGTGAGAACTTATCTTAGCTTAGCTGCCAAGCTACGATGGAAGTTTTCGTACAGTCTGGGAACACAGCGAAACGCATGGAACGTTTCGGCTGTGAAGGTCTGATAAATGAAGATCAAAAACACGATATCACTTGCCAGCGACAACATTGAGGGAGCTAATTACCAGTCTAACTGTGTGGACTCTGTCTGGGAGGCACTGAAAACTTTGGTTGTTAGTGCTGCTCAACAGACTTTAGGTATAGTGAAAGTCAGACACAAGAATGATTGGTTTGATGACGGGTCTCGTCTTGCAGTTGAGCAACAATATATAGCCCATAGTGAAGTGTAACAACGTCTCACAATCGCGAGGAAAAACAAGGCTACTCTCACTTGGAGGGGCAGCTACGCGGCTTTGTAGACGGAAAAAGCGAGAATGCTGGAACGCCGATGTTCTTAAAGTACAACAACTCAGCAATGAGCGCAGTTCACGTAATTTCTTTAAAAAAATTACTGAATTGCACCATATTTTCAGGCCTGCGTCAACTGCCATTCGGAACCGGGAGGGAAACATCTGTGTTAACTCGGGTGTTCGGTAGGGAGGTGCTCTGTCCCCGATTCTCTTTAATCTTATGTTGGAGTAAGTCTTTCGTAAAACTGAAACACCTCAGCTCAACTTCTTATATCGCCAGTCCAATCAGGTGCTTGCATATACAGATGACATGCGTGATTGGAATGAATAGCAACTGAGGGAAAGAAATACTTGACCCGTTTGTAGAGTTTTCAGCTTCTGTTGGACTCCAGATCAATGGGTCCAAAACGAAATACATGATCTCTGGTTTTAGGGACAATGGCACACCAGATTTTAGTAGTGGCCAATACACGTTTGAATGGGAGGTTCAAATATGTGGAGGTTCAAATATTTGGGCTCTCATATCACTCACGATAACAGTGTGGGTGACGATATTAAAGTGCGGCTGGCAGCTGACAGCCGTGCTTTATATCCTCTAAGGCCACTGCTAAAATCTAAACACCTATCAAATGCAATGAAGCTGAAGCTTTACAAAGCGTTGATCAGGCCCGTTGTTATGTTTGGATGTGAAAGTTGGGCGACGGATGAGTACGAGAGATATCTCCTTACATTTGAGAGAAGAGTCATGCATGTGATTTATGGCCCAAAGCGCGAAATAGATGGCACATACCGAGCTCTATACAATGTCGAGATCAGAGATCTGATGAAGATCCCCGATGTTGTTCATGAAATAAGATATCAGCGAATACGCTGGGTCTCGGTCACGTTCTGCGTGCTGATCCGGAACGAATTGTGCAGCGTTCTCTGAAAGGAGAGCCATCATATGGTAGGCGCAGAGGTCGTTGCAGGCGACGATGGTGTAGAGTATGACTTGGTTTCTTCAGGTTGGCTAAGACAGAATGAAGACCAAGCCCAGTTTCGAAACCGTTGGAGCCAGATTATTGACACAGTAAGGGGCCAGTAATGGCCTTTAAACACTGTTTTATTATTTTAGTATTATATAAATAGCATGGTGTGCATCAATAGTCTTTACTATTATCTATATAGATACGTATCTATCATCCCCAATGTTAATTTCTTCTGGTGTACCGCAGGGTTCTGTTTTGGGTCCATTATTATTTTCATTATACATCAATGATTTACCATTGCGCATTCAATACTCAAGATACCATGTTTATGCTGATGATTTACAAATATATTTAGCTGGTCCTGTGGATAGCATGGATGATATTTGTAGAAATTTGAATCAAGATTTAGCGTCAATTCATAGCTGGACCGAGACTAACGGTTTAATTTTGAATGCAGTGAAGTCCCAATTATTACCAATATATAAAAAGAAGCTTAATGTTCAGTTACCTCCTATAGTAATTAACGGTGTAAACTTAACGGTATCTGATACTGTCCGGAACCTCGGAGTAATGTTCAATAATACCTTAACCTGGAGTGCACATACAAATCTGATCTGTAGAAAAGTTAACTATGTGTTGTATTCACTTAGAAAACTGAGTTGCATAACTCCTGTTACAATCAGGTTATTGTTGGTCAAGAGTTTGATAATGCCCTTATTTACTTATGGCGAGATATTTGTATATAATGCCGATTATCAATCAAAGTATCGTTTGACGTTGGCTTTTAATTCGTGTATTAGATATGTTAATTCTCTGCGGAAGTATGATCATGTTTCTTGCTTTCAGAAAAGTATACTGGGTGTGCCATTAATGACATATCTTTTAATTAGAGTTCTTTGTTTTATATTTAAGCTATTGCACATTAAGCATCCAGCTTATCTGTACTCATTGTTGTCATTTAGCTCATCACCGAGAGTTTTTAGAATCACTTCCTTGTCATCTAGATTCGCTTGTCATCAGTTTTCATCATCAGCTTTCGTTCATGGAATTATTCAGTTTAATTCGCTGCCGGAAGCAATCAAACTTTCAAAATCCATTAATAAATTTAAAAAAGCGTGCTTTGAGTTTTTTCAAGACAAATAACAGTATAGCGAACTATTGTATCATGATGTCAATGTAATTTGTACTAGTATTTATTATGTATTATGATAATTGTATTTATAACTCATAATGTATGGTTTGATATTATGTATACCATAGTATTAAAACTTTAATTGTATTGTATACTGAGGCATACATCGACAAGGCTTTTGGCCTTACGTGCCTTGGGTGTGATGAATAAAATAAATAAATAAAAAAAAAAAAAAAAACGTATATACGTATCTATACTTATGTCAATAAAAGTATCAATCACAATTTAGAAGAATTTACTTTTAGTTACTGTTTTATTCAACAAACAAATCGTTCACTTAACTATGGCCTCTACACAGTATACTAAATTAATTGTTCTATACGTTCATGGACAAATTCTCTCGGTTTAAGTTATCCAGAGCTTGACCATTCAAATTATTGTAATTATTTTGTAATTACTTACTTCTAAATAAATCGAATTACATTTGTAGGTTAACTTCTACGATTCATTTACTTTCGAAACTTTATTAACGCGAACTTTGAATAATGATTTAATAATCATATTTATACATATTTCCGATCTTCATGCATGAAATATCGGTAATGTCGATAGTTCCGTTTATTACTAAATGAATTGTAGGTTGTTTCTAACGAAAAACCAATAATATTTTCATTACCACAGTTTACTTAAGTCTTGTATTTATTTATATAAGTATCTCAGTTCGAATTGCAGCAAAGATTTGATGGCTTCTTCAATACTAAATTGATAATTAAATTTTCACAGACTTACAGACATATTTCCAAAGTGATCAAAATTTGAAAAACTCGAATACACTAATATAGGTCGTTGCTACGTAATTTAATTAAGTATGATTAAGTGAATAATATATCTGATAATTACTTGTCCCTAGAACTCATAAATTTTTATTTCTCGTGAAAGTCAGACCCTAATTATTTAGACTTACGTATGAACGTATATATATGTAAGTAAGTGTCTAAACCAATTAAATTCCAATTTAGTTTCAAACAAAGCACCTTTAATCAATGATATATTGATTGCGCTCATTACTGTAGGGCCAATTTTAATTTTATTTTTAAGCAATAGTAACCTATTGACACATATCACGTCATTTTAAGCTAAGTAAATCGTTTTTTCTCTTAACGTCTTAAAAGCCTCTTGTTTTAATACTGGTGTTGTGTATTAAAGTTGGCCTTTTTCTTACTATTTTAAAAAATGTGTGTGTTGCTAAGCTATACTTTTAATCCTTGGTGTAAAAGTAGGTACTTTTAATACTAGGAGAAAAATATTATAGTGAAGACCCAATAATATGTATGTAAGTATATGAAATAAGAATTTTTATTTTTTTTATTTCGGAAAAACTTTTTTTATCCATTAACGCAAAAAATTCAATATTTACATTTGTCAACATTTGTTAACATTATTATCTTTATTATTGTTGGCAATATGGTTACAACATATTGCCAACAATATTGGTAACTATTGGACAGGTACTGGGATCTTCGGGGCGTAATATTTCTGCAGCATTGGTTTCCTCATTTTCTAAAGTACCATGAGCGGCTGTATTTTCATGATTAGTACTGTAGCTGGTACTAGTACTGTAGTTGGTACTAAGTTCATCGTGTCGTAATATTCTTTTAAGGTAAGTTAGGTCACTGCCAGAATCTATAAGGAGTATAGCTGAAGTCCAACGCAAGCAATGGTCTATTCTCTTGCATTTTTTAAATTTAAATGCAATGCCACTTCTTTTGCAACGCTACTAATTTTGTGAATGCCAACTACTACCCGATGACATACTCCACCTTGGTATTTTATAAAAAGACGTCGTACCTCGAAATTTTCTGGGCGAAGAGCAAAGTATTTTCTGCAAATCCCAAAATAATTTTCTCTCAAAACCGTAGAGAGTCGCGATTTGTTTGTTTTACAGATGGCAATTTTTACCATTAAAGCTGATTGAACGTCTTCAATGTTATCTATCATTAAATGGACTAGTTCGTCGCAACGACATGCACCCGCTACTCCCAGTATTAAAACAACCGGCAAGAAAAATATCAAAAAATAAGTATATATATATATATTATCTTTAAGTTTTAAAGCTTACCTTCATCATTAAATATGTCTTATCGAGAGTAAAATTTAAAAACGAGTCGATTTGTGCTTTATCGAGAACCCTGGATTTTTTTGCTGTGTAACCAATATTCTGTTTTTTTTAAATGCTCACAATTTGAAATATTTTTCGATATCTACACCATTTTTATAATTCAATGTGGTCTCAACCATTGAATACTGCGCCCAAAGAGTCGAACTTTTCATCTTCGTCAACAAATTGGTAAAGTATGCCAATAGAACACTTTCTGAATATTATCCAGAGTGTACATTTTTTTCAGTACACCACTGCAAAAAGCGCTTATATGCGCACTCATAAATTACTTATCCGGTGGTAAATTTGATAAATCTTCTGATTCAAACATTTTGTTCGCAAGAAAGAAAATATTGTAATTATAGCTTTGCAGTTTGCCGCGTATAATAGTCAAACCAAACAAAAGTGATGATCTCCAACAAAATTATTTTCAATTTTGAAGTTTTAATTACATAATTTGTACAATTTGTATAATTAGTTTACAATGAGCTTTTCTTGGTTGGAGAAAACATAAAAGCAATTTTTGCTTTTAACTCGGCTGCGCTGCGCTTCGCCTCGCATGCAAATTTAATTGCTTGTTATACAAAGTATCACTTTTAATCCTAATGACACAATGTTCTATTGCCAGAGTCTTATTTTTTTTATTAGTCCCAAAGATAATGTCGTTTTCGTTTGAACATAAAAACATGCACTGAGTGCAAAAAATTACACTAAAACCGTTCGTTTGAACCAAAAAAAATTACCTGACAGCTAAATTTTTTGCACTCAGTGCAATTTTGTCTACACTGGTTTTTTCGACCGAGTAACCCCTATTTTACACCAATACTATAATTGTATCTGTCACTGTGGTACCATTTTGACTTTTGTAAACAAAATCGTCTATCTATAAACGGTTTTGTTTGTGAATATTCATTTTTTTTTTCAGAAAACACAAATATAAATGAGGGTAAATCGGTTTCATGTTCGATTGACGCACAAAATCAGTGTACTCTGCCAATGAGGGGAAAAAAATCAAACGAAAACGACATAAGAATCAATTGAATGCTTCGTTCTAGCTAGTTACCTAATGCAATACAAAATATATCTTATGTCGTTTTCGTTTGATTTTTTTCCCCTCATTGGCAGAGTACACTGATTTTGTGCGTCAATCGAACATGAAACCGATTTACCCTCATTTATATTTGTGTTTTCTGAAAAAAAAATGAATATTCACAAACAAAACCGTTTATAGATAGACGATTTTGTTTACAAAAGTCAAAATGGCACCACAGTGACAGATACAATTATAGTATTGGTGTAAAATAGGGGTTACTCGGTCGAAAAAACCAGTGTAGACAAAATTGCACTGAGTGCAAAAAATTTAGCTGTCAGGTAATTTTTTTTGGTTCAAACGAACGGTTTTAGTGTAATTTTTTGCACTCAGTGCATGTTTTTATGTTCAAACGAAAACGACATTAGTTTAAAATCTATCTATCACTTACTACGGTAAAAGTCGACTTTTAATAGTTTTGTTTTATTGAAGCTCGTGTTCTTTTCTTTTTTAAACACTGCATCCGTAGATCTACTTATAAAAAATGAATAACTTAAACATCAAAAATGTAATGTAATTCTGTGTATACGCTTTATCCTACTTTTGATAGGATAAAATAATTTATTTAAAAGTCGACTTTTACCCAAGAATTGGCCAGTAGCCTAAGTAAATACTCAGGCTGCGGACCAATCCACGGGTAAATCAATTACTAAGGTAAAAGTCGATTTTTAGTATTTTTATTTTATTGAAATACGTGATTTTGATTATTTTCAGCTTACTCAATCCGTAGATCATTAAAAAATGAACAACCTAACGTTAAATATTTAGTTTTGTGTATTCGCTTTACCCTACTTTTTGATAGGATAAATGAATTTACTTACCAAAAATTAAAGTAAAAGTCAACTTTTACTCGTGAATTGGTCCGCAGCTTAAGTATCCTACTGGGTAAGATAAATGGTATGGTCTTTTGAATTTCTTTCTATAAATTCCATTATGTTTGTATTTATTTTGTTATCCCATATAAAGTTTTCAATTGGAGATATTATTAGCTTAACCTATAGAAACCGAAAGTTTGTGGAAGGAATTGGTTTGTCCAATGTAAACGACTTTACGATCTAGTTTATTCTCTTCAAAAATTTGCACACATTTGACATCTATAAAAATCTAAATTTCTAAGAAACATAAACAAACTGACATAAAGTGTAGCTACGAGTATGTGTAGCATAAGTTTAAAATATATATTGTAAATATGTATTGATGTGTAGTTCGATTCATGAAACGAACCAACCTTATACATAATGTTTTGTATTGTTTGTGATTGTGATGTAAATAATAAAAATACATAAATACAAAAATAATAGGCTAGAAAGAGATAATGGATAGGAAAATAATATACAGATATATAAATTTATTGAATTTATAAATAATTCCTTCTCTGTCAAAACAATCAAAATGGCGTGGTTATGATTTTATTTTTGGATAACACAAAACTATACAAATAATTATAAAATTATACATAAATACTCATAAATAGAATAATTATGTTGTAATAATAATAATAAAAACACAACAATGGTAATTAACATTCTTTTTGTATTTATATTACTTATATGATAAATTAGTCCATTTCAAATACTTATGTTGAGATAACATATAAAAAAAAAAAAAATTTCTTATTACAACTCTTCGTTTATGTACTTATATGTATATATACGAGCTACATATAATGTATGTACAAATGTATGTGCCTACTCTCTTCTACTTCCCATTCATATATTTTAGTTTTTGCGTTTTTTGCAAATCATATTGATGTATTTATACATGTGTTTATGTCCATACATACATCCATATTCATAAATACTTATGTATATGCATGTATATGTATAAAGCTAGTTATTTTTATACATATGTACATGAATGCATACAAAAACCGAAAAACTTAAATTTGCAAAAATAAAATCGAATAAAATGCGTAGAATTTTTATTTCATTGATTTTTCTTCTTCTAAGTCGTTTTCGTATACATATGTACATAATCTTATTCTTAGTATTGAAATACATTAGAGGAATTTGAACTCTCCCATGGAATAATCGATTAATCTATAATAATAAATAAATTAAGTGAAAATCGCGAATTATTACTAATTTTGATTTGTTGATGTAAGTATATAAACAGGGCATCGAACCGCAACATTGTGTGTATACAATTTTTATTTGTTCCGGTTTTATATTTTTATGTTTTTTTTTTGTGTATTTATCGATCTTATTATAATATTCCCTATCAAAGGGGTGGGGGGGGGGGGGGGGGGGGAGGGGGGGTAAATTGATAAATATATAATTATGTTTTGAATTAGATTAGAAAATTTAGTAGAATTTGAATTATTGATTTTTCCGAATTTATAGAATGTAGATATTTGTTTTTGAAGGTCAATGGCATGCAGTGGCGCGTATCTGTGTCAATAGGTAAACAAAGTTCAAAGACATTAATATCAGCACTTTCTAGATTAAAAACATTTTTTTACTATCTATAGAATATTTTGGACAGAGTGGCCACAAACTAAGGTTTTTCCACATCTCCAGTCTCCAATTTTTGGGTACATTTTTTCAGTTTTTCCTTTTTACAAAATAAAGACTTGAATTTATTTTGTTTTTACATAATATATTTTATTTAAATTTATTTTCACAAAATTTAAAATTTTGCTATCGTTTCGACCAAGCAGCAAACAATTTTCGCACTTCATGCCGAATATGTAGACAATTTTTAATTCGTTATAAAATACGTCCCTGGCTTTGAACCCAATAAATCTCTCATTTCATCTCGGGTCCTAAGCAAAAATTGTTATTTTATTTAAACTTTAACACTGTTAAGTACACAAAAAATTATCAAAATTGAATCGTCCATCCAGAATTTTTAATTTAAATGTTGCAATTGTACGAAATTATACAAAAGGACGAATTAAATTCCCTTTAAGACATTTTTACAACTCGAATTAAAATCTATTCATTTTGTCCTATATGTATCAAAATATTTCAAATTTTCAAAAATTTCTGATTTGTTAAATTGAATTACTATTGAATTACTTATATACTTAAGTAAGTTAAATTCTGTTTCTAAAATTTAACGAATGTTTGACATTTTTATATTTTAGAACAATATTCGATAAATCACATCGAACTGTTGAATTTAGAAATCGAATTCAAATTTCAAATCCAGAGTTTGGCTTCTTAAAAATTCCACTTCGATTTTTTTTATTTGGTAAGTCGTTTTAATTTTGACATATTAGTCAAATCTTAAAGTCCATATAATACCTGTGTATTTTGCAAACCAAACAGATTGAAGAAATTACATTTATTTTTTGTTTGTCGTTAGGCAAGAAATTGGTTAGCAGACGTTTAGCTACAAATATTTTAGTACCTACAACACAGCTAATTCGCAACACTAATTCTTTAACTTAACTCCTAATGCTGCCCAGCCCACCACCTACTTCAAAATGTTACCTCATTGAACCTTTGTTCAGTTGATTCATAGGCTGATATAAGGGACCGGTAAGGGTGGTAATTAATTACTTATTGTAAATAACTACTCTAGTGTTACAGTAATTGACTGTAAATCTAATTGAAAATTTTGTATTGTTTTAACATATAAGATCTTCGTCTGCTTAAGTTTAGCAGTAATAGTTTTCTGTTTGAGCTTTTTATAACTAATTTTTCAACCTCCTTTTTACTAAAACCTGACATACTTTCCGGACAAACATTACAAAAGTATAGCTGGATATATAACGATTTAATTTTTAATTTTTAAAATTATCCAATAATGTTCGAATTTTGTAATAAAATCCAATTAAAAATTTTAAAAATTAAAAATAAAATTGTTATATATCCAGCTGAAGTGATTTTGCATCGATTTGCATGTTCGTTTCCTGTCTTTCAGACAAGCCAGTACTTTGTCCTAACTTACGCAAAATTCAAGTTACGACTGCGTAAATTTTTCACTTTATTTTCGGTATTGTCTTACGACATGTTCTGCTGCGATTTAGTGGTATGAGATACTAACCTTGTTTTAAGTGCATTCATAGACAATAGATTATTGAAAAACATCGCATCATTAGTTTAGATAAAATTGACTTATACGGAAAGTTAACATCGTAATAGAGGATTTTTCTTATGTTTTGAGTAGTATATAATTGGAATGAA
The DNA here is from genome assembly GCA_951394425.1 of Tipula unca. Classification (NCBI taxonomy): domain Eukaryota; kingdom Metazoa; phylum Arthropoda; class Insecta; order Diptera; family Tipulidae; genus Tipula; species Tipula unca. Next base: position 13,969,442 of record OX596381.1, on the reverse strand, counting down.
TCTAAGATAAGTAAACCACGATTCTTTCTAAACTTTCACCATTTTTTTGAAATATATGTATACCGGGTGTTTTTTTTAAACTGAGACGATCAAATATCTCGAAAAATAGCCACTCTACGGAAAAAATGTCCATAATCAAAATTTAATCATACCGCGGGGGAAATACATTAGTGCAAAAAAAAAGTCCCCCCACCCCCGCTTTGTAGGTGGGGCGGGGGTAACTTTTAAACTAAGATAGGAAGCCATATTTTTTATTGCAGATACGGATTCTACGACTAAAAGTACGTATGATTTGAATAAAATATTTTGTTCGGTTCATGATAGATGGCGTTGCAATCGACGAAATTCAATTTTTTCAATTTCTCCTTCTTAGAACACACGCATTCGATTCTGCAATACGTTTGAAATAAAAAACATCACGTTTTCATTGGAAATACTCGAAATTCGTCATCAAAACAATTTAAATAATTTAAATTAATTTCAAGTTTTATTTATTTTGAACACTTATTTAGATTTACAAAACTGAATAAATTGTTTTGATGACGAATTTCGAGTATTTCCAATGAAAACGTGATGTTTTTTATTTCAAACGTATTGCAGAATCGAATGCGTGTGTTCTAAGAAGGAGAAATTGAAAAAATTGAATTTCGTCGATTGCAACGCCATCTATCATGAACCGAACAAAATATTTTGTTCAAATCATACCTACTTTTAGTCGTAGAACCCGTATCTGCAATAAAAAATATGGCTTCCTATCTTAGTTTAAAAGTTACCCCCGCCCCACCTACAAAGCGGGGGTGGGGGGACTTTTTTTTTTGCACTAATGTATTTCCCCCGCGGTATGATTAAATTTTGATTATGGGCATTTTTTCCGTAGAGTGGCTATTTTTCGAGATATTTGATCGTCTCAGTTTAAAAAAAACACCCGGTATACACCAATATGTAATTATACATAAATGTATTACTCTCTCCCTCCCCAAACCTGATAGCTGGGACTGTCCTTGAGTTGATATCAACGTAGTCGTCTTTTAGCTCGATACACTTAATCCAACGTTTTTCCAATTTTTAGATCCCTTCCGAATAATACGATTTCTCCAACCCTTCAAAATAGGCGTTTGTTACATCGATGATCTCCTCATTAGAGCCGAATCTTTTTCCGCCGAGCCATTCCTTCAAGTTCGGAAACAGGAAATAGCCGTAGGGGGCTAAGTCTGGAGAATATGGCGGATGTGGAAGCAATTCGAAGCGTAATTAATGGATTTTGACCATGGCGACTTCACATGTATGCACCCGTGCATTTTCGTGATGGGAAAGAAATTTTTTTCTTCGCCAAATTCGGTCATTTTCTTTCAAAATGTCGTTGAAACGGTCCAATAAGTTGCAGTAATATTCGCAATATATGTCCTTTTTGGCCGATATAAACGCCTTAGCCTTTTTCGGCGCAGGTTCGCCAGTAGAAATCCACTGTTTAGACTGTTCTTGATGGTAATGGCCATTTTTCATCCACAGTTATGAAACAACGCAAAAACTCCTTTTTATTTCGCTTGAATATCGCCTAACTTGCCTCTGAAGTTGTCACACGTGTGCGTTTTTGGTCGATGTAAATCGTGTAATTTATTGCACACACATTTCTTCTTAGATGCCAACTATCTCAACTATCGCGCACTTTCACTCTGCGGTCTTGCAATACCGTATCATGGACTTGATCAACCATTTTTGGTGTGGTGACATTTGGGCGTCCTGAACGAAAATCAGTAAACCACTTGTGAATCATTTAATTCGATGGTGAAGAGTCCCCATAATATTTATCAAGTTTTGTTTTGGTTTGCGTAATGGTTTTTCCACGCAAAAAATAATGTTTAATTAATACACGAAATTCACTTTTTTTCCATGTTTGCAAAAAAACAATGGGTTGCCTGTTTTCAATGACTGTCAAAACTGAACTAAATAACAGATCTGTCTAAATTTTAATTTGGTATAGTGGCAGATGGTATTGACACATGACATCTGGAATTTGCGATTGTGGCACTCTCTGTTGCAATTTTACTAGGCTTCTCACTCCGCCATGGTAATGTAAAACTTTTTCCACTGATCATAGTGAAAATAATAATAATAATTGTGAAAAGATTGAACGTAAAAAGTTATCCAGCGATGTTGAACGTTTTATTAATAACATATACGAATTTTCCTGTAGCAGTACAACCGTACAACAAAAGTAAGGAATCTGGATTCTTGCTTTGAGTTTTTTCAAATTACTTTAAAGAAAAAGATGGAAATGTTTGGGATAAGCTTATATGGATTTTTACAAAAAACCAATGTGAAAATAACCGACGATTAATTAATTCTACGGTTCCCGAATTGTATTTGTAGTTAGTGCAATACTTTTTAAACATTTCAAATGAACTTTATTAGTTATACAAAAACCATACCATGCATCATACCAGCCGAAAGTTCATAAGGTAATTAACGCTGAATATGAAAACTTAATTGGAAATAGTAAAATTCTCTATATTCTATTTTATTCTATAATTGGGCCATCAAACTAAGCTTTAATTTTTAAAATTATCCAATAATGTTCGAATTTTGTAATAAAATCCAATTAAAAATTTTAAAAATTAAAAATAAAATTGTTATATATCCAGCTGAAGTGATTTTGCATCGATTTGCATGTTCGTTTCCTGTCTTTCAGACAAGCCAGTACTTTGTCCTAACTTACGCAAAATTCAAGTTACGACTGCGTAAATTTTTCACTTTATTTTCGGTATTGTCTTACGACATGTTCTGCTGCGATTTAGTGGTATGAGATACTAACCTTGTTTTAAGTGCATTCATAGACAATAGATTATTGAAAAACATCGCATCATTAGTTTAGATAAAATTGACTTATACGGAAAGTTAACATCGTAATAGAGGATTTTTCTTATGTTTTGAGTAGTATATAATTGGAATGAATCTAAGATAAGTAAACCACGATTCTTTCTAAACTTTCACCATTTTTTTGAAATATATGTATACCGGGTGTTTTTTTTAAACTGAGACGATCAAATATCTCGAAAAATAGCCACTCTACGGAAAAAATGTCCATAATCAAAATTTAATCATACCGCGGGGGAAATACATTAGTGCAAAAAAAAAGTCCCCCCACCCCCGCTTTGTAGGTGGGGCGGGGGTAACTTTTAAACTAAGATAGGAAGCCATATTTTTTATTGCAGATACGGATTCTACGACTAAAAGTACGTATGATTTGAATAAAATATTTTGTTCGGTTCATGATAGATGGCGTTGCAATCGACGAAATTCAATTTTTTCAATTTCTCCTTCTTAGAACACACGCATTCGATTCTGCAATACGTTTGAAATAAAAAACATCACGTTTTCATTGGAAATACTCGAAATTCGTCATCAAAACAATTTAAATAATTTAAATTAATTTCAAGTTTTATTTATTTTGAACACTTATTTAGATTTACAAAACTGAATAAATTGTTTTGATGACGAATTTCGAGTATTTCCAATGAAAACGTGATGTTTTTTATTTCAAACGTATTGCAGAATCGAATGCGTGTGTTCTAAGAAGGAGAAATTGAAAAAATTGAATTTCGTCGATTGCAACGCCATCTATCATGAACCGAACAAAATATTTTGTTCAAATCATACCTACTTTTAGTCGTAGAACCCGTATCTGCAATAAAAAATATGGCTTCCTATCTTAGTTTAAAAGTTACCCCCGCCCCACCTACAAAGCGGGGGTGGGGGGACTTTTTTTTTTGCACTAATGTATTTCCCCCGCGGTATGATTAAATTTTGATTATGGGCATTTTTTCCGTAGAGTGGCTATTTTTCGAGATATTTGATCGTCTCAGTTTAAAAAAAACACCCGGTATACACCAATATGTAATTATACATAAATGTATTACTCTCTCCCTCCCCAAACCTGATAGCTGGGACTGTCCTTGAGTTGATATCAACGTAGTCGTCTTTTAGCTCGATACACTTAATCCAACGTTTTTCCAATTTTTAGATCCCTTCCGAATAATACGATTTCTCCAACCCTTCAAAATAGGCGTTTGTTACATCGATGATCTCCTCATTAGAGCCGAATCTTTTTCCGCCGAGCCATTCCTTCAAGTTCGGAAACAGGAAATAGCCGTAGGGGGCTAAGTCTGGAGAATATGGCGGATGTGGAAGCAATTCGAAGCGTAATTAATGGATTTTGACCATGGCGACTTCACATGTATGCACCCGTGCATTTTCGTGATGGGAAAGAAATTTTTTTCTTCGCCAAATTCGGTCATTTTCTTTCAAAATGTCGTTGAAACGGTCCAATAAGTTGCAGTAATATTCGCAATATATGTCCTTTTTGGCCGATATAAACGCCTTAGCCTTTTTCGGCGCAGGTTCGCCAGTAGAAATCCACTGTTTAGACTGTTCTTGATGGTAATGGCCATTTTTCATCCACAGTTATGAAACAACGCAAAAACTCCTTTTTATTTCGCTTGAATATCGCCTAACTTGCCTCTGAAGTTGTCACACGTGTGCGTTTTTGGTCGATGTAAATCGTGTAATTTATTGCACACACATTTCTTCTTAGATGCCAACTATCTCAACTATCGCGCACTTTCACTCTGCGGTCTTGCAATACCGTATCATGGACTTGATCAACCATTTTTGGTGTGGTGACATTTGGGCGTCCTGAACGAAAATCAGTAAACCACTTGTGAATCATTTAATTCGATGGTGAAGAGTCCCCATAATATTTATCAAGTTTTGTTTTGGTTTGCGTAATGGTTTTTCCACGCAAAAAATAATGTTTAATTAATACACGAAATTCACTTTTTTTCCATGTTTGCAAAAAAACAATGGGTTGCCTGTTTTCAATGACTGTCAAAACTGAACTAAATAACAGATCTGTCTAAATTTTAATTTGGTATAGTGGCAGATGGTATTGACACATGACATCTGGAATTTGCGATTGTGGCACTCTCTGTTGCAATTTTACTAGGCTTCTCACTCCGCCATGGTAATGTAAAACTTTTTCCACTGATCATAGTGAAAATAATAATAATAATTGTGAAAAGATTGAACGTAAAAAGTTATCCAGCGATGTTGAACGTTTTATTAATAACATATACGAATTTTCCTGTAGCAGTACAACCGTACAACAAAAGTAAGGAATCTGGATTCTTGCTTTGAGTTTTTTCAAATTACTTTAAAGAAAAAGATGGAAATGTTTGGGATAAGCTTATATGGATTTTTACAAAAAACCAATGTGAAAATAACCGACGATTAATTAATTCTACGGTTCCCGAATTGTATTTGTAGTTAGTGCAATACTTTTTAAACATTTCAAATGAACTTTATTAGTTATACAAAAACCATACCATGCATCATACCAGCCGAAAGTTCATAAGGTAATTAACGCTGAATATGAAAACTTAATTGGAAATAGTAAAATTCTCTATATTCTATTTTATTCTATAATTGGGCCATCAAACTAAGCATGTACTATACTTAATCCTCAATTTTTAACAAAACATCAGTTTATTCAAATAAATATTTATGCCTTAAAAACAAAACATTTCCATTGTTCTGTGATCGATAGATGAAGGTTTTATAAACTAAGTAAAAGATCTTTTCAAACAAATTAAGATAAGTAAAAATAACGCTATTTTACATTTATCGAATAATATGACATGGTCGTGAAGAACATGAAATGTAGAATGTTATGAAGGATATTTTTGGAAAGATTCTAATTAAGTAAATATGTAGCGACGTATCACTCATGTCGATTTTCTTTGGTTTTACAAAAAATATCAATTATTTTCTTGCCAATCGAAAACGAAAAATAATTGATTATTTTTTGTCTTTGTGTTGGTATTTTGACATTTTGTTTTCTGTCAGTTTAATGTGAATTTCATGTGAATGAAATAAATATAATGAATCTTTTTGTGTTTTATTTATTATAATCTATCTATTATTTATAATTTATATGTAATATTTTTGCTTTAAATTTTAAAAACTAGGAGCAATTCGATTACATTTTACTTCGCCCAAATGCGTCAATACATTGTCAGTTACATTTTCTCCCGAGTGATCTGTTGAATCATTTTGTTCTGTCGATGTTATCTGCTGATCTTGTGTACGATCTGAGGTAATGTTTGATGCCTTATTTGATGAAAAATTGATTATACATCAAAAAATAATCAATTATTTTCGCCAAAGAAAAACGAAACACTGAAAAATATCAATTATTTGTCAAAATAATCAATTATTTTTAACCAAAGAAAATCGACATAAGTATATTAAAATACAAAATCATGATATATTGAATTTCTTGTATAGAAGATTTTATCGATGCTTGTTTTGTTCTTAACCCTTAAACGTATTTGAGTATGATAAAAATGGATTTTATCATTACTTAAAGATGTTATATCAACATTTATAATAACATAATATATATTTTAATTTATTAAATTGAGAATGCCGATATGAGAAAATTACATATGATTCAAATTTAATCTAAAATCTCTATATGCGGCCTTGATATATTTGTGTATAACATCTAGAATATCATTACTTAGGATAAATTTGGTTATATGTCAGTATGTGCGAATTTTACCATCTTAATATGTTGGATAGTTTTCGTGTCTGAATATACACAAGTTGCATTGCTTGGCCAAAGGCGTGTTTAAATTAAAAAAATATAATACAACAATTAACGAGTATTATATGTACTCCGAAGTTCAAATTCCTTTCCAATGTATCAATATTCAATATATAAAAGAAATATGAATTCTACGCAAATATTTTTATTGATTTACAAAAAAAATTAAATTTTGCAAATCACATCATTATTATATATAATATACATACTTATGTATTCATGGATAAAAATATACATCTGTACATATGTTATGTATATGATTTTTTTTTTGCAAAATGATGAATGGCAATTACGATTATATTATGTTAGATATGGATCGATGTATTATATAAACATACATAGTATATGTATATTTATTAAGTGAAAAAAAAGTTGAACTTATTAAGATTTTATGGTCCGATATACAGAATCGAATAATTGGCGCCATAACTTGAAATTATATATGTATATGTATGAAAAAAAATTAAACCACGTTCTCTAAATATGTTTATTAATATTTAATGCTTGGTTTTGGAACTAACACAAATCTTAAAATGGGAGTTTTTTAAAGATATTATTCATAAAAAATAAAATAGAAATTCTTGGTAGCTGGTTATTATTTCACTGGATATCAAACGTTATGATTATGAAGCATAAATTATTTTTATAACATAAAATACAAATACTTACCATTCCAAATTAAGCAATTATTGAATATATTGAGCTAATGATGTTTATTTAAGTAATACTGAAAAAATTATCTACATTGATGATCGCACATAATTTTTGCTAAAAATATTCGTGGAATTCCATAGCTATATATACAAGATAAACGAGAGATTATAGATTCCGGTGACCACATTTAAATTTTATATATAAAAAAATTATGTTTTTCAATCTGATATATGGCGTTGTCTAAAGCAAACTTTCTTAATCTTTGTCTAGCTCCGGATCATGGAATAGAGAAATGCGATTTTATAAAGCAGGTTAGAAATTTTAGAATATTTGGAAATAATTTTGTAATATTTATCAAACCTCTTAAATTTAAGAACATTTAACTTAAGCACATTTAATACTTAACCATGTAAAATCAGTAAAAATGTTAAAATTTAAAATACTCTAAAATTATTAGAATTTATAAAAATTCAGAAAATCGATTCGAAAATTATGAAATTCATTGTCACACTCGTAAGATACGTAAATGAACAAATATTTAATTTACAATTATAAACTCCTTAAATCCTAAACTATTAAATTTCGTGAACTATTGAAATTCGTTAATTTTATAATAAATTCCAATACTTACTTAAGTAAGACTTTAATAGTAAGTATACAAATTTTAACTCAAAATTAACACGTATGCTTATACATAAATAATAATTAATACATATTATTACTTAACTTAGAAATTACTTATAAGCGACTCAAATTTCAAATCTACCTACCTTTTCTTGGCTCACTTTTTTGAATGAGATATGAAATGTTAGACGATAAGTATGAGTTCGGTAGCTAATTGGAAATTGTAATATGACTGTTGCCACATTGATTTAATTTTCAATTTTTATTTCACTTTTTTATTTTTGCCCACGTATTTGTCAAATACTTCAAGTGCACTTTTTAATTTCTGAAATGCTCACCTGTTTGTTGCCTAACATCAATTTCAACATAAAGAATGTCCAAAACACTGTCCAACTAATTAAATAAATGCTTAATTATAATTAAAAAATTTCGAAAACAGATTGGATCGAGGTGATGATTTTGCTCAATTTTATATTGTTATCATGGTCACAATATAATGAGATTTCGTTACCAATAAAATTTGTTTGTCAAACAAAATCATTTGAAATGAAAAAAAGGAATTGCACATATTATTTAAATTAAGAAAAACTCCAATACTATTGCAGATATATTGTGAAGCTATTATCTAGTTGTTAATGTTAATAATCGATTAAATATATAAAGTTAATTAAACAAACGTAAGTATATATAATACGCATTAAGTTTAAAATGTCAAATGATTAAAGTCAAATGTAGCTCAATCAATTAAACATTTAGAATGAATACAGCATAATTATGTACGAGTATATAAAACATATTACTTACTGGACATACAAATTAATCGTATTATTTATGTATATTATAAATATTTAATTTATGTATTTATTTTCAAATACCTATTTAGTACTACTTAAGTATGAATTAGAAATTTCTAATTTGAGTAGGTATTTCATAATAAAATCAAAAAAAAAATGAATATTCTAATGTATTACATATTTATAGATAACGCGTTGGTGGATTTGAATATACCATTTATAATCAAAGATATATTTTCCTATAAATTGTAGGTGGATTGGGGTCATGTTGCTCTTGTACAAATTTTCTAATCTTCCATTACTTGTGTTATTTTTGATACGCTTATCATAATTTTTAATGTTATGTTTATGTTTAAAATTAATTAAGGTAAGTTGAATTTGGGTTAAAACGAAGTATTTCTTTCGTTTATATAGTTTTGTAAAAAATTTTATTATTTGTAAAAGTTGTATAACTTTATGTAAGTAGTGAGAAAAAAGGTGAAGTTAGTTGATTTGCCTTGAACTTTTTATTTTGTGAATATAAGTATGATGTCCATCGAATGAAGGCGTTTATGAACTTGAATTTTAGTATATAATTTTATATATGTACATATGTACCTAGTTACATCAATTTGCTACATCAAATACAATTTTTAGAGTGATTTGTTGGCCAACATCATATCGTTTCAGTAATATGCCTTAAATTTAAATTTTAACCTTTTTACGATATTGTATACTCATTTCAGTTCTGGTATCACCAAATTTAAGCATCAGTTTACTCAATATTTATAATTCCCAAATATATTTCAACATCTTCTTGATGGAAAATTGTTTAAAATAGGAAGGAAATTTTGCTTGAAGAAGAAACTTATCTAATCATGAAAACGAAACTAATTCTCAAGAAATTCTAATAAATCTCCAGACATTACATTGCTTATAATGGGATATACATAGATATATATATGTATGTATGTATGTATAAGTATATATATATATTATATATATTGTGTATACTTACATAAATTTTATAGTTTTTTTTTATAAATGAAGAATAAGTAGTTTTGAATACTATTTTTTATTTTATGTCTTGTAAGCATTTAAAAACAACAAACAGTTCATACATGACGAGATATTAGTAAGCATTTCATGTGAAGAATAATAAATTTACAATTTCCGTAAGCCATATAGTTAGAGAGAGAAAGAGCGCGGTTAGCTTAAGCAGCATATTTTTGATGATATTTAATGAAGTTTTAAAGTCTGCAGTGAAAACTTAATGATTCTATAGTTGTTGTTTTAAGTATCGTTAATCGTTATCGTAAATATATAAATATAATAGTGGCGCTATTTTGGTTTGTTTATGTATGTATAACAAAAAGTTATTAGATTACTTGGATTTCGAAATTGGTAAATGGTGTTAAACGTTTTTTTTTTGGATTTGGTTTTGTTATGACTGGAAAAAATAGTTGTTTAGGTGATCGTTTATAGATTTAGAGTCGCCCACATTCAAATTTATTTGTACTATTTTGATTTTGTGCTAATTTAGAATTTTTTGCTCAGTAGAATTGAATTTCTTTTGATTTCTTTAGAAATCAATAATTCTTAATTGTTTAAAATTTAAAAATAAAAACTTATTGAGCACAAATTCATATTTCAAATAATTTCTTTTCTGTTTTTAATTGCTAAACTTTGTTAGCTTTGCTCGATTTTTTCACAGATTTTAAACAATTAAGTAATAATTGGTTTGGAATTTTACTTTACAGTTTTACAATTATTTTGAAAAGTTGTCATGTTTTTTTTCTCGGCAACAAAAGACACAAATTTTTTATTTTCTGAATTCATGAAATGTTAAATTTCGAATTTTATTTTAATTTTTTAACTTTTGAAATAGTAGTTTTAAATTTTAAATTCGATTCAATATTAGAGTTAGTTATCGCAATTAGAAAAATTCAACTGGGTAGATTTTGAATCTTTCAAAATTTCAAAATTTAACTTATCTGAATTTTCCGTACATTTACAATTCTGAGTTTTAAATGAAATTTAAATTTTCATTTCGAATTGAATATTTTGGTTCTCTCGAAAAGTAAAAGTTTATGAAATCGAAGCTTTTCAAATGTTAATAACATGGATAAAATTTATCGTAGTTCGGTTTTCCAAATGTTTTTTTTTTTAAATTTGGTAAATTTGATAATCAAATTCCTTATGTCAATCAGTCTAATTTTGAATTACAGGATGACTAAGTGTAGCTGCTAATCTAAATTATAGGTATCATCCAGCATTCACAAAAGCTAAACTAAAAACTAATGCTTATAAAAAAATCGTTTGTTAAATTAAATGTGGAGCTCATTTAATTCGTTAAGCTTAATTTTATGGTGTTTCAACCTGTGGATATAGAAAACAATAGCAATATAATCTGACTGTCCATCTAATTTCAATAATTTTCTGTCTTAAATAATTATTATTTATATACAATTTCAATTCTGACACAAATTGTTTTTTTTCATTTCGGAAGTTGGTTTACTCTAGGCAATTTATGTTTGTCGTTTATTCTCTGAAAACGTACACCCACAATTAAAACAAATTCTAGTTCAATACATAAATTCTAAGAAAATTAAACGAAAAATGTTGTCGGAAAAAATCAATATCCTTCATCAAGGACTACATATAGGAGACATGAATCGTTACACTTTAATATTTTATACAACATTAATTAAATTTAATATTTTTTGATATTACTTTTTCTTGCAAACTGATGGGTTTAGAATTTCGGGTGTTCATTTTGACTGATAATAAATAGTTTGGAATAATTTCAGTAATGACATTCTACATCTACAAAAATAAAAAATGCTTAACCACGCCATAATTTAATAAAGTTGATTCTAAGATTTATTTTTGTAAACGGTTTTAATAAATCTAAAAAATTTATAAATGACGTAATTAATAAGTTCGCGTACAAAAAGTAATCTCAAATAAAAATTTAAAAAACAAAAAAAATTGCGAAATTTTCGCCAAAAACCAATACTGTATACAAAGCACACAAGACCACACAGAGAAACAGCGAATGAGCGTAGTGAAAAATGAAAAACGAAACGGAGAAGAAAATTCCACATGCCATAAATATATTAGGAAATTAAATTGGAAAATCGATAATGCTACCAGAAATAAATTTTAAAACGAAGTAGAAAAAGAAAACTAATTTTCTTTTTTCGTTTTCCACACAGTAGATACTTCATCCTTTTTTTTTTTTAAACATATAGTACTACTATACACACAACACAACATTGAAGGTCATTAAACTCTATTGCATGATGTATATTTATATAAAGTCAGGGTTGCGCAAACACCATTTTTGCATCATCTCTATGTTATCAGTTTTTAGTTTAGCAAATCAAACTTTACACACTTAAGTATATGTATGTACACGTATGTATGTATATACACTTGTATTCTCTCTAATGCAAAACTACTCAAATGTCAAGGTCCTTGATAATTAAAATGAAATGTGTTAACATAAGAAAATTATCGATAATTTTCTAATTAATATTGGCGGATTATCAATAAAAAATCGTTCCACTGTTCATTATTAGTTTTCGATAAATCATAAAATTTATATAGTTTTTTTATAGTTATATGTTTGCTACAGAAATGGATTATATTATGTATTAACATCTGGTGGCCATGTTTTCCATTTGAGTAATTTTTTTATTTATTTTGAATTTTGATTCAACACAAGTACAGGGCAGTGAACTGTAACAATTATTGCAACTTATGTAAATAGTTCAACTTATAGTTAAAATTCGAATATCCTGATAACAGTAATTGTGATTAGAATACGATACATGTTTTCGCAGCACAATCTGAGCTAAACTTTAGTGATATTAGAAGTATGTACAAAACTCAGTTTGAGCTGTATTTAAAATTTTCTCAGCATTGCAACTAATTATGTATTTTGCCAGTCGATATAATAAATTTAAGTCGTATTTGAGTCAAAGTTAAATTCAATTGAAAAGCATTTTATTAAAATCTGCTAATACAAGTTGGGTTTCAAGATAGGAGAATTTGGATAATTTTTTTTTGTGTAAGTAAGGAAATCCTTTCTCTTCAATATACAAATCTTATAAGTATTTCTATAAGTTGTAAAAACACAATTTGAAATCTATTTAATTTATCAGTTATAGGTCACTTACAAATAAGAGAATGTATATGCATGCATCTAATTAATTCAAACCTTACGTTTTTCAAGAAATTTATCACTTAACATTTATTTTTCAAAAGCGATATTAAATTATTGAATTTCCTAGAGAAATTAAGGTTCCATACATAAAATTAACATGCAAACTCGATGCAATCCAAAGCAATTATTTGGTTTGTTTATGAATTAGTGGTTCATAGCTCTAATGTCATCTATCAAGTGACAGAAATGCAGTGTTATATTCTCGATTAATGAAATAAGGCCAACCATTACATTTTCGCTTCGATGAATGGGCCAATTATCGGTTGGAAAAAGATGAGCATTTTTATGAAAAATCATATTCTTCCGGTGAAGCTCATTTTCACCGCATCGGTTATGTGAAAAAGCAAAATTGCCGTACTTCGGGCACAGAAAATCCACACATGACAATTGAGAAGCCAATATACCCAAAACGATTGATTGTTGAAGAAGCCAATCTACCCACACGAGTGTGTAATATGGTCCAAAGGCATCATATGACCATTTTCTTCGAAAATAAGCAAGGAGCCGCACTAACAGTCAATGGCGATCATGATTGTCCCATGTTAACTGACTTTTTATTCACTATGATTGAAGAGGAAGACTTGGTCGATATTTGGTTTCAACAGGATGGCGCCACTGCCTACACATCCAACAATACAATTGCCGTTTTGCGCCGCATTTTTAAAATTGCATAGGAGCGGTGATTTGACTCCGTTGGACTATCATCCAGAGACGATTGAGGTTATGAAAGACGCACTTAAAGTGACTATTGTTGAAATATAGGCTCAAACGATTGAAAATGTACTGTAAAATTGGGTCGACGGAATGAGGTATTGCAGATCCAGCCGAGGCAGTCATTTAAATGAAATGGTATCCCATTATTAATCGGAAGGTGCACACTCGAAAATAAAGTATTGATGCTGTTTCTGAAACCCATACTTATTTTCTCATTTGTCGCCATCCTAAATAAGTATGAAAAAACACCCGAATTGATTTAGCATACTTATTTTGACAGTAACGTCAAAACAACGAAAAATTATTTATGATGATTATGCGAGGAAACAATTAACTGCTGTTTAATTCATACAATGAATAAAAATATACAATTAATAATAAACAGTGTTTTACCATTAACAGTGTACCGATCGCTGCACAATTCGTTCCGGATCAGCACGCAGAACGTGGGCGAGCTAGCGTACTCGCTGAGATCTTATATCATGTACAATATCGGGGATCTTCATCATATCTCTGATCTCGAAACTGTACAGAGCTGGTAGGTGCCATCTACTTCGCGTTTTGAACCGTAAGTCGCACGCATGGCTGTTCTCTCAAATGTAAAGAGACATCGCTCGTACTCATCCGTCAGCGCCCAGCTTTCACATCCAAACATAACAACGGACCTGATCAATGCTTTGTAAATCTTCAGCTTCACGGCAATTTATAGGAGTTTAGATTTTAGCAGTTACCTAAGATGATACAAAGCACGATTGTCTGCTGCCAGCTGCATTTTATCATGCTCATCTACACTGTTATCGTGAGTGATAAGAGAGCTCAAATATTTGAATTTTGAACAATAGAAGCTGAAAACTCTACCACCGGATCAAGTATTGATGCTATTCAGACAAATCACGCATAAGTCATCTGTATATCAAGCAATCCTGATTGGATTGGCGATATAAAATGTTGTGCTGAGGTGTTTCAGTTTTACGAAAGATGTACTCCAAAATGAGATTAATGTGGATCGGGGACAGAGCATCTCCCTGCCAAACACCTGAGTTAACTCCAAAATTTCTTGATGACGTGTTGTCAACTTTAACACAACATTGAGACTGTGTCACTGTCATTCTACACAATCGTACCAATTTTGCTGGCATACCTAGGTATTCCAGGGCACACCATAAACTCTCTCGATTGGTCGAGTCATAGGCCTCCGGAACACTTGATGTACTTAGATGGAAGTTTCTATAATATTTAGATAGAACCATCCGTAGCGCAAAGACCTTATTCGTGACTGATCGATTCGGACGAAATCCTCCAAGTACAAAGGAGAGCTATACCGCGATAATTCTCACACATCAGTCAAATATACATATTTTAAATTGATTATAAACTCCAATGTTACTTGAACAAAAATATTTGATTTATTTTGCTAATTAATTTAGATTCCTTGCAAGAAAAGACAGCAAATAAGTCACCTTGCAAAGATACTTATTTGAATAAGTAAGTCTCCATAAATAAGTATTTCGTTTCGGAAGCAACTTATTTCAAACTTATTGACTTATTTGATGCCATCTTAAATAAGTAATTCAATATTTCATTTACTTAATTTGACGACAGCTACGTCAAAATAACAAAAATTTATTTATGTCAACTTTTGAAAAAAAAACGAGGGAAAATATCTAGCATACTCGTAGTTGTAGCAAAGAAGATATACTATCTTCTTTGGTTGTAGATCAAAATTTTGTAGAAATGAAGACAAGAAATCAAATGAAATCGATATAAACTGTTATATTAGATATAAATTTACTGTTGTTTGTCTCAATTGGCTTGCAGATTTAAAAAATTAATGAAACAACAATAAACTGACAACAAATTTTAATATGATGACCATCGCCCTTTATAGTTGAAAATCAACAAATGCAAATAAAGACTTTTGAATTTTGTGATCATGTGCAGAAATGCAAGGAAAGCATTTAATTCTGTAATTTTTATTAAAATTTAATAAAATACTCGTTGAATACAAATCACAAATATTTGACAAATTATGACAATTAATTTAAATTTTTTTGCAAGAAAGACACTGAAAATAAATCACCGCGCCAGCTTATTTATTTGAATGAGTTAGGTTCCACAAATAAGTATTCGTTTGGAAAACAGCCTAAGTTATTCATTTTTATTAACCAACGTAGTTTAAAATAGAAAAGAATACAAAATTCAATAAAACAAAAATTCTAAATACTTTTACCGTAGTAAACGGGTTCCCGGAATATTGGCCCACAGCCTTAGTAGTTAATATACTTTGCACCATACATTTTTTTGAATCGTTTTGAACAGACTCTCAGTACTTGCTTAAATAAAGTAAGTAATAAAAATTGTGCGGTACGGGAAGTTATTTACCCGAGAAATTATTTTTCTAAAATTAAATTGTCCAAGCCGTGGTTAATTTTTATGTTAAATTTAATTTCTAGGCGAAACCAAATTCCATTTCAACTCATCTCGTTCTACGAGTATATTGAAATTATACAGTGTAGGAGCCGCGCCACATTAACACGCCTATTATCTACAAACATTTTTGAATTTTAATTTAATGAGATACATTTTCATATTCTTTCTTAAATCTGTCTCTAATTTTAATCAATTTTTTCCAGTATAATACAGCCTGGTTAAAACAGTATTTTTTGCTTAGGAGCTTATTCCTTTGCTTATTCCTTTTTCTAAGAAAAAAACTCTGTCAAGTTCTATTATATCATTTGTCCAAGTTCGATTATATGATCTCTAATGTCCATTGAAATTTATTCATACAAGAAGTGAAATACGCAGCCTTTTGAAAACTTAATTGAATTCTAATTGAAGGTTTAGGCTCTTGAGTAGAATTGCCGTTAATTAAAAACCAGAATGGATTATAAGCATACGAATTTGAGTACAATTCGAACTAAATTTAATCTAGATTCACAAACTTGATTCTCAAACACGAATGTTACTTACTTATTAATAAAGTTTAGAGAAAAATTAAATTGTAATTGTATAGTTGAACGAGTCTGCATTTAATGGATGAAAAATGGAAATTATATTGAAAGTTCATTCGAATAGTATAGTTTAGAGTTAGTTTCTATTTTTTTAAGTAACTAAATGGTTAGATGGTAACTAATTTTAATAATTAGACAAGAAATATTAGCTATACCTATATAGAGCAAATAGAAATTATGATGTTTAGACTAAGTATACAATGTAAGTATATTAACATAATAATTATCATGTGTAATTAAATTCTTTGGCAATAAACAATAAATTTACTCAACACAAATCAGTTTGGATTAGAAAAATTTATCACGTAATAGCTATTCTATCTAACAAACAAAAAAAATTTAATAAATTACCAATCTGCGCTTAATTTCTAATACAAGGCACATGTATTTTGAAATTATTCGAAATTATATCCAATGTTTTATGTGTAATTTGATTACTTACTCAAGAATTAATAAATTTATATTGTGTTCTAACCAAAAAGTGATTAATTCGTAAAAGGTTAAGACATTCATTGTAAATTCAAGTCCAATCAATCGACAATTCAATTTCCTATCTGAGTATACTTATTGCTTAGTAATTTTATGACTTTATTATGTATGTGCGTGTAATGATTATGGGGATGACAATTTTTGAGAATATGCTAAGGTGGTCTTAAAACAAATTTTGGTCGGATGTTTATCGATATCCAGTGCAATTGGTCGTAAAAAAAAAATTATGTAGTTAGATTTATGATAGACCAAACTACATATATATATATATATATATATATATATATATATATATATATATATATATATATATATATATATATATATATATATATATATATATAAACTTATATACATATTAAGTATGTACCTACATCCTTTTGTCTATATATGAAAATATATTTTATATATCTCGTCAAAATAACGAAATTATCTCAGGTTATCAAATTCCTTCCTAGTATTTCGGTATACTCGGTGCATGACTAGAATTTTATATTCGCATCTGAAAAATGTGGCACGTTTTCTCATATACATTTAACATTATAAAATATTTGGCAGGCTGATTACCACAAAAAATAATAAAAAGTTTAGCTTAGTACGTGTGCTCACCAAAAAAAAAGATGCATTGACCTCACGAATTGATTAATTAGATTAGTCCTATAAAATTAGATTTTCATAGTCAGGTCTTTGTTTTCTCCAAAATAAACTTTGAGTTCGTCTAACTTTTTTTACAATCACTTTTTATAATTTTTTTTATAAAACTTTAGTCTAATAGTTTTAAATCACTATTTCATTACACCAGGTATATTCGTATGATTGTTGTTCATTATTAAGCAGTCAACCATACATACACACGCAATGGTACGTTAAATCACATGAAAATTTTAACAAATTATTTTTTGTTAGCATAGTTTTGTTGTTTATTATAGAAAAGAAAATATATAGCGATTAGATTACAAATAGTAGTTTTGTTAGCGTTTATATTAAATAAAACTATTGGTGTTTTGTTTAAGCGATGAAATTAAATCATTATGTGCCGAAACTGTTCACAGGAAGTCGACGGGAGCTGTAGTAAAAGGAAATACTTTAGACAACATTTTTACAGAAATACAAAAAGCGTCAACATTTTCAACCAAATCGTAGAGGCAGATCCCATACTAAACATAAATTATGATAAATTTATGAGTAACCAAAAGTAAATAAAATTACAACTATAAAATAAATTCTTAATGAAAATTATTTATCCTTGAGTTCGATCAGAGTGTTGGACTGCAGTTTACACTCTAGTAGACTAACTAGTTTTCTGTTCGCGTTCAAGTAGTATATCAAACATTCATCAAATTATTTTAAGAATTCGAATCCGAATTAAAATATTTCAAAAATGTTCAGATTATCCAGATTTTTTATAGTTTTTAGATTATTTAAGAAATAATCATTAAAGAATTTAAAGCTATTTGGAAAATAACAATTAACTAAGTACTAGTTGCAAAAATCTAAATGTTTACTTGATTTACATCAAATAAAATGATGTGATCACCTTAAACATAAAAAGAGTAATTTTTTTGGTTTACATCATTTTTAAAATTGGAGAATATTTTATTAATTTTTCCTCTTCTTTCTATTAGCGACATATTGGTGGGACCACAAAATTGTCTATACAAAAACGGTTTTGGTGACAAAAGAGAATACCCGACAAAACTTTTCGAAAACAAAAATCAAGTTTTGGTACACATTTTATGTATGTATGTACGTAATTTTTTCAAAAACACCAAATAACTTCACATTGCTAAAGGAAAATTTAGATTATGTACTTGGAAAAATTTTATGTGGATTTCGTTTGATTTAAAAATTTTCAAATTATGGAAATTTATGGTCAATCGATATTATAGAAGTTTATTTTCTCATAATATTCAGGTTTCTTGTTATGTTCAAAATATTTGCAGAATTTAGGTTGTTGTAATTCAAATTATATTGAGAATTCGAATATTCTAAAATTTTACGGATTAATCAGAATATTTATAGTTTTTAGATTATTTAAGATAGAATCAATAAAGAATTTAGAATAATTTGGAACATTAAAAGCTTCAGAAATCAAATGTTTACTTGCAACAAAAATTATTGATTTACATCAAATAAAATGATGTAGATCACTTTTTTTAGGTTTACATCAATTTTTAAAACTTGAGAATTTTTTATAAATTTTTCTCCTTCTTTCTACCAGCGACACATTGATTACATGTGACCACAAAACTGTCTAAATAAAAACGATTTTGGGGACACATAGAGAATAGCTGACAAAAATTTTCGAAAGCAAAAAACAATGCTCTGGTACACATAACAACGCAATTTTTTCAAAAACACCAAATAACTTCACATTGCTAAAGGAAAATTTAGATTACTTGGAATATTCTTGTGTGGATTTCAATTGATTAAAAAAAAACAAAAGTTTTCAAATTCCGATTACTTTTTATGGTCAATCGAAATCGATATTAGAGAAGCTTATTTTCTCGTAATATTCAGGTTTCTTATAAAGCTCAAAATATTTGCAGAATTTAGGTTGTTGAGGTAATCCAAATTATTTTGAGACTTTAGATTAAATACTTATATACTTAAAAAAATTTGTGAAAATGAAAATTCATATTAAGTATGCTGAGAATTTGAATTTATAAAAATTTTCAGAAAATTCAAATTAGTTAGAGGTTTCATTCTAGATTTGAACCGACTTCAACCCCATAGAAATCTGAAATTTCGTTGATAATCCAAATTAAGTTGAGATTCTGATTTAGAGGAGCTATTTGGAGTGCACGATCGAGATCACTTGGCTCAAGTTATTTGTAAAAGTTCAAGTCAAATTACTTAGATTACTTAGAGATTTAACTATAGAAATTTGCTGGAGTTCGAGTAACATTGATTAGTTTTTCTATAATTATATTGTATTCAAATTCGATAACAGATAAATTGGTATACAGGCCCTTAATTGTCGGTATATTGTATGTATTTTTTTAAGTAGCCCAACAAACTTTCCACTTTTATATCTTAAATATATACTTTGTTTAATTCATCCGCTTTAATTCGGATATAATTTGATGATACAAATTTGAACTAGGTGTTTCAATTCTACGAGTATATGAACATATTTTTCATTTGAAAAATTGAATTAAGCAAAATTGTTCCAAAGTGATCATTTATTTTTTTCCTCTCATTGGGAAAAACTAATTACATTTTTATAATACATAGATTACTTAAATTGAACAAATATACAAGTATATTGGATAATTTGATTATATTATATGAATTGTTCATATTTTGGATGGTGGCTGGGAAACTGAAATGGCAAATTGCTCAGTGGGAAATTGTAATTTATAAAAATAATGATTGAACATATAAGTTTTGATTGCTTGTTAAACAATTTGAATGGTAATTTTCTTAGTGGTATATTGCATTTTGCAGAACTAACCCACGCATAAAATTATCTTCCTTTGCTCTATTGCAAAATTAATTTTTATAGATTACCTCATTTGGAAAATCGAATTCTGACAATTTGATACTGTAAACAAGAAACGCTCTCGGCAAAGTTTTGTTTGTGGAAACAAAAATGGTATTGAAAAATTATTTAATGAAATTTTGTATTTATTGTACGGCAGTGGTAATTTTGAAAACTAAATTCCTCAGAAGATATTTTCGTTTTGTAAAATAACCCTTTTATGAATTATTTCCTTGTTTCCAGTTTGATCTTTTTTATTTTTGAATTGCCCATTTAGCGAATGGCAATGGCTCATCAAGAGCGTGGTTCAGCTTTCACATTACAAATTTAACAGACAATTTTTTCCGCTTTATTGGCTTTTGCGTATCATATATACTTATTTAGTATGAAGTCAATCTCCAGTCAACGTTTTTTATTTACTTATTAGATTTTAGACAAAATTTATCACAATACTATAATTCAAATTTAACATTAATAATTTCAAACATTGCTTCCCAAATACTGTGAATCTAGAGTTTCTGCAGCATACAAAATGACTGCGTCATCGGTGTATGATTGTATATTGACATTTAACCGGCTGAAGAGATCTAATTCATTTGGTCATATATGTAGATATTAAAGAAGGTAGGCTTCAATATCGAACTTTGTGGCTCATCATATACAGGGTGTCTGCGACTGACGGTATTATATTGAAGGAGTGAAAGAGCATAAAAGCCTGAGTCAAAAATACTACTATGGAGTTTCAAATTTGTTACCGTTAAGACTTGAAAACCGTTAAAGTTAACAATTCTCTTCATTTTTGTACCGATCTTGAAATGGTATTTCATTTGAACGAAAACGTAATAATTTTTGCAATCAAACTGAAAATCATGTCTAAAAGTTATGCTAATCGTTATTTATTTGGAGGTCGTCTTATTTTTTTCTTTACTATTGTAGAGTTTTTTCATAGCTTTCATAGATTTCAAGATATTGTGACTTTTACAAAACAATAATATTAATTTGTGGCATAGAGATTAAACGATATTTACACGTACGAGTATCATTGAAAATGAAGCTATTCAAAAATTCATAACATCTTGAAATCTATGAAAGCTACGAAAAAATAGTATTCTACTCTTTGGTAACCAACATTATCAGGTGCAATCTTAGAGAAAAAAATTAAACACTTCAATGACCTCGTTTTCAAAATAAATAACTTTACATAACTTTTTGACATGATTTTCCGTTACTTTCAGTTTCATTGCAAAAATTATTACTTTTTCGTTCAAATCAAATACCAACTAAACATTTATTAAAAAGTGCATATAATTCCTGAACAAATGTGAACAGAATCGGATCATTCTTACTTTTAGTTTATAAGATATCGGTACAAAAGGGAAACAAGATTTTTCATCTTTAACGGTTAGTACTGTTTTAATGCAAAGTAAATTCGAAAATCCCTACTAGAATTTTTTCAATAAATATACCTGAAAAATTTAATTTTGCGAATTAACCGCTACACTATTGGTCGAAATTAACGCATATTTTTTTACGATTTTTTTAATTTTAAGAAAATTAAGAGTTGTCAAAGAACGTGGCGGATAAAAGCGAATGAAAACAAATTAACACAACAACAAATCCCTCAACAAACAAACGTCAAATACTTGGGTGTTCATCCTGATAAAAGGTTGACATGGAGAAAACACTTTGAATAAAAACGAAAACCATCAAAGTTACCATCAAACACATTTTATAAAGTCTACTGAACGCAAATCAATTTTTTTTTCCAAATTCGAAATCAAGCGTTGCTTGAAGTCTACACAATGATCCTGCTTTTGTTCCATCAGCGCCCAACTTTCACATGTGTTTTTGAAAATTTCTGAGTCTATTACTTAAATGACAACAGATCCATTAAACAGACATGAAAAAAAAGACAAAAATGGGTTGCTTACTGTTTCTTAGGAAATTTGTGTCAAGGACGGATTTAAATAGCAAAACAGTTCTGGGAAAATTATTGATCACTTTAGAGATTCTACATTTATTAGGCAAGATTTTATTTATATGTTTTAGGGAATTAAATATGTACATATAGCTACTTACATGATGTTCGTATACATATTTAATAAACCGAATTGAAATGAATTGCCCATTCAATAAATAAAATTTCAGATGGGTTCTCGTAAATGTTTCTGAGAATGAGTTTATAACTGCAACCATATTTTAGGTGAATATCGTTTTTCAAAGGATTTTTCTTTGAAAATGGAATTTTTGGGTATTTCTTCTGTTCGCTTGGGATTGTTTTTAATTAAATTAATTTTGTTTGGATACTGTTGTAGGTCTTTTTAAAAGCTAAGACTAATTTTGGGAATAGGCGGTTTGGCCAATTTTTCATTGATCCTAGAAAATCCTATTTAAGAAAATACCTTTTAGGAAACACTAATTTATCTAGCAATCCATATTTTTATATTACCGTGATTTGAATGTAAATTCAGATCGATAAAATTATTATTAATTCAATTTTATATGTGATAGATTGGACTGTGGCCGACAATGCATAAATGTTTAGTTTTGTGAAAGTCATTGAAAGTGTTTTACGTACATTTGATATATCCATAACAAAAACGCTCAAAATTTGGTGACTATCACAATTTTTCGGGTGATAATTTTAAATATACACAATAACCTTGTATAGCCGGTATATTTGCATTAGTTAGTTCTACTTTTTTTTTTTTGAATAGAATTTTAGTATTTTTTGGTAAAATATTTAAATTTCGTCTGTTGTATTAAAAAACCAAAATATTTATATTTATTTTGGTTTGATTTTATCTAATATATCATACAGCACTAAAGTATATAGCCAAATATAATATATTATATAAATACTGAAAATTTAGTTTTGTCCTCAACAATTTATACAAAATGTGTTGCTTGTAATGTCGTCTAGTGTTTTAATTTTAATATAATAAAAAAAAAAATATTTAAATTAGTTAACATTTTGACTGGTAAATAAATAAATTAGAATTAGAATTACATTTATATATTTAGTATTAGACAATTTGTAAGTCTGTGTGATTGAAATGTTTATCTTTGTACGTGCTGGAAAAAAAAATGTCTATAGCAAATTGTCATTGCTTTCATATCCATTCGTGATTGAATTGAAAACATTATTAGATTGTTATCGGCTATAAAATATATTTAGGCCAATACTGGTACGTCAAATTTGTCTGCTTATTTTATATTTTCCTTCGTTTCAGAACACGTCACATTTTTATTTTGTCTAGTATTTTTATCTATTGAATAAAATTTACTTACTAAATTTTAAATTTATAGGGTGTCTCTCAACGAGCAGTTTCTATAGATAATTTTATTTGATGTTAACATGTTCAAGACATTTCCGCTCTAGTTATTTCCCCAATAATAAAACTTGATTTTATTTGACAGCTCCAGAGAACTGACGTGGCATTTTTGACCAATTTTGTTTTGCCTCGGAAAGTTGTATGACAACGATCACCACTCACAATTAACGTGGCTATATAAGCTGAATTTTCAAAGAAATAACATTAATCGAGCGAATAAACTGGAACAATAAACGACGATTAAACCTACCGTTGGAACACCCTGAGTATATAGAATTGTTCTATTTACCATTAATTTATATATGTCTTTGACCGGTTTACCGGTGGTTCATTTCACAGAAATATTAAGATGTAATAATTTTAATCATAACATTTCGAGACCTAGTCATATTTTGATGTTGTTCTTGTTGCTCATGTATTTCTATATTCATGACAGACATATTTTGAATCGACTCATTTATATTCTAAATTTGACTTGAGACGCACTCATAAAAACAACGCATTTTGTCATTAAGTTTCAATTAAAAAACGAATATGTCTAGTAAAACTATAAACATTAAGAAAACTATTAAGTGAAAATTTATGGATTTTCTATGTCAACATTCTATTTATATGAGTAAATAAGGATAAGTAGAGAATGGTGAAAATTCATTGGCTCTATGCTATTGAGTTCAATTGAAAATATTGTAAATTGATTTAATAAATTGTATTTGTCGTTAGATATCAACTGTATTTTTATTACTCAATTTCTTAAGATTAAGCCAAATTTAAATTGTAAAAGATTGAGTAAAATTTGAATCGATTGTAGAAGGATGACGAATATTGCAAACAAGACTTAACATTTATTAGTGAATTAATAGTTTAATACTCGTAGCTATAAGTAATTAAAATAATAAAACTTGAATTTCTCAAAACAATTTTTTGTTCTACGTAAAATCATATGCAAGAGTCGTGATCAAATATTATTGTTTTAAATTGGTCAAAGTTTACAAGTTATTTAAGTTTGATAAAATACATTTTAATTTTAATTTTTTCAAATAATTTATACTCAAATTAAAACTATTAACGAAAATATTTCAAATGAAATTGAGTAAAGTATTATAATTTGGATTTAATTAAATTTAATGTTGCTGTTGAATTTCACCTCTAAACTTTGAATTGTTATACCGATTGAAAATTTCACTTTTGTTTGACAATTGATACCGCTTAGGCAGCTGGTAATTATACCAGTTTTTTTAAATCTCCGTTACGGAAAAAGCGAACTTCCCAATTCAGGGAAAGTCATTTTCAAAGCCTTCTAATTTGAAAAATACTTTTTAACAATTATAAAAATAGTGAGAATCAGCCTGGTATGTACACACTATTCAGTTTAACAGCGAATCATATCTGTGTTTTTTTTTTTTGAGAAACTAGTTAATTGAATTTTTAACGACTTTGAGTTATGACTGAAAAGTATACATATTTTCAGATATATTTCCCAAGTTTCCAAAATTTTTAAGATAACAATTTTTGAAAGTGAATAACTGCTACAAAATAAAAATTTTCTTTAAATAAATTGATAATTGTAGTTATTGCTAAGTTTCTATAATACAATACATTTTTTTGAAAATTTTGTATTTCTGTAAAATTAAATATGTAAGTTCTGTAATCAACTTGCAATAAACTAGAAGCAACGCCCAAATGATTGTAATGTAACATTTTTAAGTACAGTGGTCAATTCAATACATAATGTTATTATAATTATTTTTATTCTTGATTATCATGAGGAACTTTTTAATTTACTCAAAATGTATTGTCTTGTTAAAACTTAGTTATCTTTACTTAATAATTAGAAAAGTAGTAATAAAACCAAGTATCTGGAAATTTCAACTTTGTGTGAATTAAATTCTGATACACCAAAACAAGTAATCTCACAATTTGAAATTTGTTAAATTGCATGTAAATTTTATTACCAAAATTTGTTGAAATTTAGCATTTTAGAAAGAGTATATGAGTAAGAATAATGGATCAGTATTGTTTGTATGTAAAATTTTTTTTTTGGTTCAGGTTGATTTTATTAATTGATTGCTTGACTATAATATTTGAATCTTTCCCAAGACGTGAAATATTAAAGCGAGCTTATCAAGATTATGGGGATTTTTAAGGTAATCATGAGTTTTAATATTATCCAAATGGATTAGATTGTTTTAAATTGAAAAGGTTGTCATAAATTATGGATATTTTAAAAATCAAAAAAAGAATAAAGCTGCTATGTATATAAGTAAAGTAACGACAATCGCTAAATTTTACATTAGCCACACGCAAATTCAAAATATTCCAAGGCCTATAAGTAATTTTGTACGCACAATTTATTTTCGCTTTAATTTACTGTATAAATCAATATAATGAAATTTTTTGGTATATGTATCGAACAAAACTTATACAATTTGGAAAAAATTAAAATTTTATCTTTTCGAAATTAGAATAGCGATTAAAAACGATTTTAGAAGTTGAGTTTTTTTGCCAATTTGAACTGTTTGTTGTACGTACATAATGTAAATGAATTATTTTTTTTAGAAAATCTTTAAAAACTATAGATATATGTACGCATATATACACATTTCATATTCAATTAGATTTCGATTAAGTTGGATAGTCAAAACAATATAAATAAATTTGGGTGCGTATGTACTAAGAATATTTTCTTATATAATGCGTATTTAATAAGTATTTTATTGTTTATAATATAACTATTATGGTTTTTGAAGTTGTTATTTATTTTTCCAATTGGTTAACTGTATTTTAAAACTACGGGATATCATTTATTTATTAAACTTAATTGGTTTCGTTGGGTGAGATATGTTCGACTGACGATATTGAATTGCTAGCCTCATCTTTGACGCATGCAGTCACTTCAGCCTTCGAAAACTCTTGTCCTCTTATTACCAAGCAAAAATCTCAGAATAGGCCTTTTTGGTGTTCTGATCTCAAAAAACTGAGGAAAACTGCTAGGAGACTCAAAAACAAAGCCAAAAGATCTGACCTTCAGGTTGATTGGGATAACTTTCTGGCAGCTCATAAAGAATATAAGAAAATCCCCTCGTAGGACTTATTGGATTAGCTTCTGCGAAGAAATTAATAGTATCTCTGGGATCGCCAGACATAATAGGTCCTTGGTTAGAAATGATTCCTGCCGACTCGAAGTGCTGCGACTTCCTGATGGCAGATTAACCTCTTCCAGGAAGGAAATTGTTGAACTACTACTTTCTGTTCATTTCCCTTTGTGCAATGTTATCAATCATGACTATGTTGCTGACGCCCAGCCTAATGGTACTGATTATTCACCTGACTGGGACATAGCAGTCACTCTCAACACCTTGCGCTGGAGCGTTTTCTCCTTCTTACCTTATAAATCAGGTGGTCCAGTTGGAGTTTTTCCTGCTGAATACAGCATGGGTTTCCCCTAATTCAGGAACATTTACTTAGACTCTGCCAAGCGTGCTTTGCGTTTGGATATGATCCACAGTCCTGGAGCAGGAGCTCTTTTATTTGCGAATTATGATAGAATCCTCGGTTTGCACCATGGGCCCAATTGTGACATTGAGTGCGGAACCTGCTTAGGTTCCAGCCATTTTTAATAATAATAATAATAATAAAAACTTAATTTATCCATAAGATTTTATCTTTGATTAAGCGTTATTGAGAACTTCTCAATCGATCGTCACAAAAGCGAAATTATGCGGTGATCCTCGGCGTGACAAAAAATGTAACAACAATCTGCGTGGAATGAATAATATTCAGGCTTAACTAAAACTATTGATTTACAAATTTGAATAATAAATTTAATGATAACTATTAAAATAGGAAAATTTTAACAATTTAAACGATATCGAAAGTTATTTCAGTTTATCGTATAATTTACAGTTTTGCAATTTCTCACACTAAAACCATCAAAGTTGTTGATTGATTGATTTCGCGTGAGGAAGTTTCTCATCACGTGATCTCCACAAAAAAATGTTTGATTGAAATTTAAAAGATGAACATTTTCTGCATAAAATCACGAATTAGTTTTTTTTTTGTTCAACTAACTTCATATCGATGAGCGCAAGTTTATGATTTCAAAGCGATCTACATAATTTTTCAAAGAACATTATTTTTGGTACGTTGAATGCCTGTGTTCACACTAGATGATTTGTTTATTTTATGGTAATAAAATAAAATTTAAAGTTCAAAGCCATTTTAATAAAATATCGATTAATTCTAATAGCACGATAATTGATATTGAATTAGATTTATGTATTTTTATGTTATACACATATTTATGTAAGTTCAAAGTGTTAATTGATCATAAAAACAATTGTATTGGAAATGAGTATACATATAAACTTATATAGATATGGTGCGGGTTTTTACTTAAAATCCTACTTACTAGATTTTATATCGTGCTACAATTAAAGTACATACATAAATTTAATATTTGCTGGATTTTAATTATGGCTTAAAATTATAATATTTGAAACATTTTGAAATAAATCGTTGAAACGTTGAAAGATTTTATACGAAAATGTAATTCGTAATCAGGAAATGGTATCTTTTGGTCTGTATTTTTATTACATCTCGAGATCATCGGGAGACTAAAAAAATATTTTTACATTTTTTAGTTACTCGTATATGCACCAGATTCAGAACTTGAAATAAAACCTAAGTATGTATGCATATTGTACAAGAGGAATCATTCAAAGGAACTTTCATTAAAGTTTGAATCTTTGGAATAGAACCAGTTAAGTGCATCTATTGAAAAGTATGAGTTGCGATTGCTTCATTCAGATGGGTTTATATTCCAAAGCTGGAATTACCAAAGGACTAAAAATGATCGTCAAGTGTAAATATTCAGTATCGTTTTTTGATTTACAATTCGGCTAAAGAATAATACTAAAGATCATGTAATTTAACTGTTCTATTATTTGCTACAAAATTTAGAGACTGCAACTGTCCTACGGTGTGGAACTTGTTTTAAAAACTAAGAAAGGAACGTATTTTGATTGCAGAAAACCACTCTTCGTGTATTACACATATCTATTTTATTTATTCATAAGTATTCAAAATTCATATTGTATACCTCCAAATTTGTTCATAACTATATTACAAAAATATTTATATTCAATATATATTTTTCCACAAAAAGACTCGTTGTTAAGTTGTTTTGGAAATTTTATTTATATACATATGCGTAATTGAAAGGTATTTGGAAAAATATTCCAATTACTTATAACAATTACCAATTAATCTCGTTGCCTTCCCATATAATGAGTTTCGCGTAAACAATATAGGATCATTTTCGTGTCCGCAAAATAATGTATACATTAAATATGTGTAACCTTTCCCCCTAATATTGACTGATGCAGGTCTCGAAAATCAATTTTGTTTATTTTTTATTTTTTGTCATTCTGAGAAGTTATTTGTGATTGATGATTGCTGCTTGAAGACAAATTACGAATTGATTGGGTTAATTCGGCAGCATAAAATTACATTCCAAAAAAAAAAAAACAATTTGAGGGATAATGGGTACATTATATATACAGGTATAATTTAACATAAATTATAAGATGGTATTTAATTGGGTACTGAATTGGATAAATTATTTATTATAAATTAATGCAATATTTTTGTGTGTCCTTAATGCAGGTATCTTTAAGAAATTAAGATTTTTAAGGAATTTTCTCGATTCAACCCAACAGATTCGTATTTTAAAATTTTTATTTAAAATTTATATTGCAAAATTAAGGCTTTTGGTGAACTAAACAAATTTAGACTATAATAATTTTTTTTTTGTTCGTAAGAATAAACCTAATGAATTTGTTTGTGTTTTTTTTTCAGGTAAGTCCAACTGATTTGCGGTTTATATTGTTAAGAATATAGTGAGTACATACATAAAATACTAAAAAAATCGACTCTAGTAGGATGGACTAGATCGATGACCACTTAATGCTCCGATTCAAAATATGGAAAAATTCTATAGCTGTAACTTTAAAGATCGAAAATACTAATCGAATTGACCGCTGTAAGAAAAATAATAGCTTAAATAAATAAAGAGAAATATCAAAATTAAACAAATCGTAATAAAAAGACAGCGATAGATATTGCAATATATTTACAAATATAAAATAAGCATGTATAAACTATAACTTATTTTAACATATCAAATAATTTTCAATTAACGAAATATTCAAATAATTCTAATTGAGTCAGGTGTAAAAATTGAGTTTCAACGACATTTGATGAAAGTTCATCTAGAACTCGTCCAACCTATACCAGTTCTTTTATGGAGGATTATATATATTCAGACTCTGTTTGCGGTTTCTCTCTTTAAACGGTACGGTGTTGAACTGAATTCATTGTCAAATCAAACTATAATCCGGTGTACTACTCACTAGAATGTGATTTAATTGGAAATTTGAAAACACATATACATATAGTTTTCATAAAATCTGCAAGTATATTTTGGTTCATTCCGAAACATTTGGTTAAATAGAAAAAATTTATTGTATTCAGTGGATTACGATAAGACATGAAATAATACCGCACATGGCATAGCAATAACTAGGAATCAAAATAATAACTTAAAAGAGTTCCGAAAAAAAAAATTTAAGGGCTTCCAAGCGAAATATACAAAAAAAAGTTTCACTACTGCACAAATACTAACTTACTCGTATCAACGTTCTTTTATTTTTTAACAATACAACAATTCTTTAGAAAATTTTGATTAGCAACATAACATTCTAGAAACACTTACAATCGATAATAAACCATAAATGATTCACAGGCACAAGTGTAAAATTAAATTTTTTCTCAGATGTTATATGTACTTATGAAATTATTGCAATATATAGATTGTCAAACTAATTTGAAAAAACATTTTTGAATGTGAGTGAGTCAATATTATATGCAAATAAATATTATAGTGATTGCATCCAAAATTTTGCATCAAATCACGCGAATATTTAATGAAAAAATGCATAACAAGGTTAGCTTTCGATCTGTGGCGGTAAGTGCGGCCAGAAAAACAAATAAAGAAACAAACAAACACAAACATACACAAGCACACACACCCACACATATGTACACACACACATATGGCAAAAATGTTTTCATTTTGGTACAACATATTGGTTCATCTAAAGAAAAGCGAAAGGCGAAAGTATTTCATTTCTTTTGGCAATCTTAATATTCAGTGGTATGTATTAGAATATGTATATATGTATATATATATATATATATATATATATATATATATATATATATATATATATATATATATATATATATATATATATATATATATATATATATATATATATATATATATATATATATATATATATATATATATATATATATATATATATATATATATATATATATATATATATATATATATATATATATATATATATATATATATATATATATGTATATACATACATATATACCTACCTATACATATGGATATGTACATAGCAGATAACAATATGACGAAGATATTTTTGGTGGCTGTTGTTACCTGATTTCTAAGATGTTTTTCCTCTACATAATTTTATGTATGTATTGTATGTTTGTTAATGATAATAAAGATACCTTGATATCTAAATATATATATTATGTATGCGGGATGTGTATATATAGGGTTTGATTTCATTATCATATAAAATTTTTGAGTTTGAGAAATAAACAAATAGGTATACTCAAATTAAAACTTACATTACCTTGGCCTTTTATCTGCTAAACGGTTTTATCGGTGTGAAAATTTTACACTGCGCTAGTCAAATATTTTGTAATCCCATCGATCAAACTTAATATTTAAACCATTGGTCAAGTTTATATGCTTCAGCGTTAAATAACCTTCA
Organism: Tipula unca; assembly: GCA_951394425.1. Classification (NCBI taxonomy): domain Eukaryota; kingdom Metazoa; phylum Arthropoda; class Insecta; order Diptera; family Tipulidae; genus Tipula; species Tipula unca. The sequence continues at coordinate 13,937,580 of OX596381.1, read as the reverse complement.
TTGGTCGTCATCAAAAAGCTTATTGAAAATTTATATTTTAGGAGCTTCAAATTTATTTTTTTTTGTTTTCTGTGAACGCTAAATTCGGGTGGACTTATGCGTCGAATTAATGAATTAATAATTTCGGACTATAATTTACTTCAGTCATCTGGAATTGTCGGTTACCCGCATAAACTATTATACTTGGTATTCTCCATAAATTTTCTGTAGGGTTCTGGTCAAATTAAGATTTAGTTCGGCAAATTGTGTGGATTGGAGCGTTGTCTTGTTGGAAAGCTCAGCTTTCATCTCGATGATAATTCAAACTGGAAGAAATTTATCTTCATCATGCTAATATTCTCCTAAGTATTCATTCTGGTGGATAGAACGGCTAATAAAAAGGTACCCGACGAAGAGTTAGCTCTTATACCATTAGACTTCCACCACAAAAATTTTGTTTTGGCAAGTCGGTACATTACCGTCCATTGCACTATCTAAGAAAAAGTTTATTTATAAAAACATAAATCAATCAACGTTAAACAAATAATAGAATAAGTTGCACTTATTCGTACCATCCACGAACATTTATTTTTTATTATTCAATATAAACATCTTATCTATAAAATATAAAATTTCGATACTAAATTTTAGTCTTCTTTGCTAAGTTTAATGTTTCTTAAATCTGAAGCAATATTCCGTGTGTTTTATTATCCGAGTGCCTAAAAAGGTTGACTGATGTATTTATTGATTGCATTTTTGTATATCATGTTGGTTACTATATTTCTTCTACTCAGACGGTCAACACCAGAGCAGTTTTTGATTTTTATATAGAATTTTTTTAACAGCAACATTTTTGTGTTTTTTAAATTAAATCAATTGTATTAGCCCCACTCTGATTTAAGGCCCACAGGTGGCTACTGCATTTGAACTGAAATCCGATTACAAATGAATAGTTAATTGATTATTTTCTAATTACCTTTGAACAGTCATGGCCCAACCTTTGAACAATTTCACGTTGCACGTCGCTTTATTTTATGCCGAAATATTAATTTTTAAACTGACTTCAATGTTTTACATTTTAGCTATAAGCAATCTATAGGAGCGCGAAAAATCATGCGTCACATTTAAATTTAAATCATTTTTTGCCTATTTTCTAAAGGTTAGCCTTTCAAGTAGGCTTTTCTAGAATTCTAGCCGCCTTAACTAGTTGACGTATACTTCATGATGTCATCTTTATAAAGCTTCCGGTTTTATTTATAACATATGTAGTCGGATAAATTTTGATAAAATTTGTTATTGTCTTATGCTCGCGGCCTAATTTTTCAAAATAAAATCTTCTATTTGCCATATCGACAGTTTTGTAACGTGATTGACTTGATTTTTTTTTCGTTAAAATTACAGTTTTTCTTTATAAATTTTTAATGTTATTTTCCATTTTAATGTTTTCTTCTTTAAATTCAAAATATCCCTCCCCGGGGCGGCCGAAACGATTCCTGCTTTAAAACGTCTAGTAAAGGCAATATCAACTATTCCTGCCACTAGTGTTGAACGTTTATTCCCAAATAAAATTAAACAAAACAAATTTTGATTCAATTTTAAATTTTAGTTTTTTTTATGAACTCTTTATTTAGATAGTTTTTTCGCTCAAAAATCAGAATTTGTTTTGCTAAAACTTCAGGTTTTAAATTAATCTGATATGACAACGCTTAACATGACTATTCCACGGACGAATTAAAACTAGAATGCTGAAATGTTAATTTACTTAAAATACCTAAAATTCACTTAAATGAGAAAAGAAACCAAAAATTTACTGTCGAGATATAGTTAATTAATTATTAAACATTAATCATATCTAGCGCGTACTGAGACTCTCACCATTTTAGTGAGATTTTCATCATATTTTACATGTTTTTAGTGAGGTCCAACTGAAACCTCAACGGGCAGGATACGCCAATAGTAAATTTCGAAAATCTTGGATTAATTATCGATTAAACGTACTTTGTAGTCATCCTTCCTCAGTTTTAGATTAATTTTTTTAATTTAATTAAGTATTTAAAAAAATCGAAAAACCATGGGGCGTAACACCAAATTTATCTTTTGCGTGTTATCAGTGAACTGCAATTAATTCGTAAAAAGTTCTGGTGCAAGTTCCATCTCGATATCACGAGATAACAAAGTGACGGTGTATGATCAACATATATACTTCGACCACGCGTTTGTTGCGAACTGCAAGTGCAATAAATTATGGGTTAGGTTTTCGTTTTGGCGGGCTTATTTGGCTAGTGCAGCATTACACGCTTCTATCGTCCCTTGAGTTGTGTAAATTAAATAATTTAAAAAGGAACAATTTTATGAGCATATTTAATTAGGATCTAAGTTGCATTTAAAGTAAAACATTTCGATTATATTCAGGCCATAATAACATTTAAGATTTAACTACATATTTTAATTTGATTTGAAAGAAACTAATCTTCAAAATTCGTTTAAATTATCATGGTTTATTTAAATTTGATATTTAAGTAACATTTGATGTATTTGAAGGAATTCTACAGAATTTTCTTTTAAATTTGTTTTTTAAACATGATTCTTTCGTCAAATTGTCTGTAGACTAGCAGACATAATCATATGGCTTGGGGTTGAATATACTGCACTCAAATAAAAAAGCTCGGTAAATGAAAAAAATTACAAAAATCAATAATTTGGAAGTTAAAATGAAATGTGATTTACTTATTAAAAGCCTGCTATTTCTGTATACTTTTAATTTCTTTCTGTTCAATTTTTCTCCCAGAAATTAAATTCGTTTCCTATAAAGTTTACGTTATTTAATCTTGATTTAACATACTTAATCTTAAATTGTTCGCAAACTTTAGTCATATTTAATTAAAATACTACACAAATTAATTTTAAATTCTATCATAACAATTTGATTTGTGTTTAATGCTTAATTGAGTTTGACTTTCATTTCGTCGGATTATTGATTGATCAACTTTTGTTTTATTGGATGAAATAAAGTTATATTCAGTTTGAATAAAGCAGATTTTCAAGACAATGTGATAATTTTTACCCCAAAACCACATTCTAATTCTAGTAAAATATTGATTTTAATTAATTTGTTAATTTAATTTTCGTTTGTATTTTTTCAAAATAATTGAATTTGTTTAAAATTTGGAACTAATTTGGTCACATTGAATTAACAAAACATTGAATCGACTTTGGAGTAAAAATGAGTATGGATAATTTCCTTTATCGTTATCCAAATTTTTCTTAATTTGCTTCGAAATAAAATTACAAGAATGTACGTAACATTGCCGACATTTTGCGTGTGGCCACGATTAATATTTATTTGTATATACATATAGTAGCCTTACTGATTATACATATTTTCACACTCATAAATATGTTTTCCAGTTAATATATCCAGTTTCCGGCAGATTATATATCGCGATGATCAAATAACATTTATAAAAATCTGAGAATGTAATAAGTAAGTAAGGTATGACTTATTTTAAATGTAGAATTAAATTTTACGCTTGTGTGTCATTTAAGATTTATCTTTTAAAAAAATCTTTATCAGTTTGTATAAGCGTTTCTAGAATGTTATCAAAATGTTAATCAAAATTTTCCAAAAAATGTCTCTCATAAGAAAAACAAAAGAATACTTATTTGTGCGGGAGTGAATTATTGCTTTGTACATATACATACATACTTATCATATCTTCTTTGGAAAATTTTAAATATTTATTTTTGGAACTCCATTAACCGATTATTTACATTATTTCTGATTGTTTCTATGCCATGTGTGAGATTATTTGTGGTCTACTCTAATCCACCAAATTCAGCACACCGAAACAATTATTTCAGCTATAAGTATCATTTTTGGTAAGTAACTTGAAAATAAGAAAATATGCTCACCAATATTTCTGGATGTAGCACAGGCCTTCGATAAAGTATGGCATCCTGAATTGGAATATAAACTGCATCGAGATTTGCCAAAAGAATACTTTCAGATATTGAAATCTTACATTGATAACAGATATTGTCGCGTTAAAAAGGGTATCCTCTAAAGAGGGTATCTGCAGGGGTTCCCCAAGGTAGCGTGCTAGGGCCAGTGTTGTATTTACTTTACACAAGTGATTTACCAAACACAAACGGCACAACAATATTACATTTGCGGACGATACAGCAATTTTAGCTACTGGTTATAAAGTAGACGAAGCAACCAGAAAACTGCAACGGGCTACGAACCAACTTAGTAACTGGAGCAAAAAATGGCGCTTTAAGCTAAATGAAGAAAAATCAACGCACGTTAACTTCACCAAACAAATAGTTAACTGGATACCAATAGAACTAAATTCCAAACAAGTTCCCTATGCTAACACAGCCAAGTATCTTGGCATGACTCTCGATGCTAAGTTAAAATGGAAAGAGCACATTAAAAAGAAAAAGGAGGAACTACACATTAAATATAGAAATATGTATTGGCTAATTGGAAGGTATTCAGAGCTGTCAATACCTAATAAGTTGCTACTATACCAACAAGTTTTAAAACCTATATGAACTTATGTTATTCAGCTTTGGGGCTGTACTAAGAAAACCAATATTAAAATAATACAAGCTTTTCAAAATAAAGTGTTACGTGGAATAGTGAACGCTCCTTGGTACATAAGAAACAATAACCTACATAGGGACCTCCGGATGGAAAACGTCAGCGAAGAAATAACAATTCATGCAAAGAAACACATACAACGGCTTGGTCAACATGAAAATGTTGAGTTACGTGGTATGCTGAGTAACAAGAAACGAAGGCTCCAAAGAAAGAAACTACTGGAATTGGGAAGACTACAATAGGGTGGCCAAATTTTTAGAGACTAACTAATGGGTTATATCTCTGCAAATTGAACATAATAAAGATAGAGAAACTACTAGATGATATATGTAATCAGTTGTAATATTTAAAACAATAAAAAAAAAAAAAAAAAAAAAAAAAAAATTTTTGGTAAGTTATATTCAAATCAAATTGTATACAATTTATTAAGGGATATAATTCAGAAATTGGATCAAATCGAAATAATGTTACTCCATATATCTATCGTGTGTGTTTTTTTATTTTTATTTTAAATTTAAGTGAAACACAAGCTAATGGATTTAATATCCTTTGAGAGCGAAATTGGTTCCTGAGTTCTAAAAAAAATTAAAGTTAATTCATAAAGCTTTAAAGTAAATAACATATTGAAATTATTTTAAGCGGATGTTCAAAAAATATCCAAAAATTCAAATTGTACGGTTTATTCCGATTTAAATTCTTTTCAAACTCCTCTGGCATAATAAAATTTACAAATTTATTAAAATTTTGAAAAATTATAAAGTAACCAGAGCAAAATTTAAACGAAATATACTTTGGTGGAAATTTGAATTAAATTTAACCCTGGTATACGGGCAAAGGTGGACCGTTACACTTTTGTAAACTTTGTTTAGGTATCGGCGATGTGATTGTGGCTGTCGACCACATGCAGGCTACGTGTACGTTTACCATAAAATGTGTACATTATCTAATCGTAATCTATAAGAGTATTACTGCCAACAAAATTAGTACGATTGTGCAGAATGCTGTGTTAGAGATGCTCTGTCCCCGATTCTCTTTAACCAGGAGATGAAGGCAATACTTGATCTGTTTGTGGAGTTTTCAGCTTCTGTTGGACTCCAGATTAATGGGTCTAAAACAAAATACATGATCTCTGGTTGTAGGGCCAATGGCACAACAGATTTTTGTAGTAGTCTCTACACATTTGAGGGAGTGAGAAGGTTCAAATATTTGGGCTATCTTATCACTCAACAGTGTATGTGAAGATATTAAAGAGCGGCTAGCAACAGGCAGTCGTGCTTTGTATCCTGTAGGGCCACTACTAAAATCTAAACACCCATCAAGTGCCGTGAACGAGAGGTGGCTCCATACATTTGCGAGAAGAATCCCGTGTGTGAAACGCGAAGTAGATGGTATATACCGAGCTCTGTATACAATATCGAGATCAGAGAAATGATGAAGATCCTTGATATTGTACATCAAGTATGATCTCAGTGACTACGCTGGCTCGGTCACATTCTGCGTTCAGATCCGGAACGTATATTGCAGCGATCTCTGAAAGGAGAGCCATCATATAGTAGGCGCAGAGGTCGTTGCAGGCGACGATGGGTCCACGGTGTAGAGAACGACATAGCCTCTTAGTGTGTAAGACTGTATGAAGACCAAGCTTAGGATCGAAACCGGTAGAGCCTGATTGTTGTTCCAGTAATGGGCCTGTAAGGCCTTTAAACATTTTATGATTGGCATTATAAACAACGCTCTATTTTAAATTTAATTCTATCTATTCTATTTAATGTCCGAATGTTAAATATAATTTCATTAATTGGAAACACTCTGTATTACAAAGATGAATAACCATTCCGTAAGAAAACAAAAAATATCCGTGTTCTGGTTTTTTCCTGTATGTAAGAATGTTTTTTTTTTTTTTTTTTTTTAAAAAAAAGGTATTGGCATAGACACTCTTTTGGTCCATAGCCTTACCTTACATTCACACAACATTCATTCAAACCATTCATTCATCTCATTCACACAAGTACAGTATACCATCTGCGCATTGCATAGCTCCATGTCACCCTGTACAGTGACATGAAAGATGGGTCGGCCCATGAGTTCTACATTCCAACAGAGGGTCCTAGATGTTTTCAATTTAATCACCGATCGTAATCCGGAGATGAAAAATCCCTTTTGCATCCCGCCTCTGTTGGAATTCGAACCCGGTACCTCCCGATCCAAACGACGCAGCTTTAACCACTGTGCTATTTGCTTGGTATGTAAGAATGTTAAATAGTCTACAAAAAACTTTTGGTGGGAATTTAAAGAGGGCAGAATTTAAAGTTGCTGCAGGTTTTATATTTTTTAGTCGCCCCATTTTTACCTAAAAAACGAGCCCTCTATCATGATTATCCGATCACAAGTTTTAATTTGACAGCAACAAATGCATTACCCTGTGTCTTGCGCGATAACAATAACAACAAAAAAAATCGTCCTCCATAAAATAAAATGAAAAATCACCTAATTAAAATATGATTTCTACAAATTTGTAAGGTGAGGTATTTTTCACCATAAGGAAAATATTCATACAAACTGTTTGATTTCTATATAAAAGCTTCAAACCAATTTTTCTTGTATAAACCATATAGGATTATATTATATTGTTAAAATCAGAGTATTTTTGAATTTTCCTGTAGGTTTTTGCAAATTCTAAATTCACCCAGTACCACATAGAGATAAATTCAAATAAATAATTCCATTTATTGTTTAAGCAACGATATCTTATTTTCTGTTGAAAAGATTTTAAGGTTGCAATATTATTACATTTTAAAATTATTAGAATATTGCCATAAATATATATGTAAATTGTATTACTCTACTGTACTGACGTTCTATTTATTAACTATTTGTAATAACTTCCTTAACCTTGAAATATCCTAGCCCCTAAGTTTTAGACTTAATTGTTCTTTTTTATATATGTGCATGTACATATACTCGTACATATGTATATTTGCCATATCTATATATATCTCAATATATCCTACCTTTGCTTTGAAAAAATTAGCGAGTATATAAATAAGAAATACACACAAACACCATTTTCTTATATATAGATTTTAAGATGTGAAAAAAATATAAAAGAAAAAGACTGTAGACGCAAAAAAATCTTCAAGATATCGTATTTAAGTTCTAAGAATATTATTTTGTTTTTTGGTTTGAATAGGTTTTTGTGTTTGTGAAATTCTAACCCCTTTTTTTTCGTCTAAAATAGACCAACCAATTTAATGATATACATATACCTACATATAATGTAAAACCATTCAATTCAATATTTAAGATGTATTTTTGTTTTGTTTTGTCGCATTGTATACATAAATAAGTTTGCTCACTATTTCAAGCCTACATGAAACAAATAAAAATATAAAAATTCATTATCACGATATAATGTAAAAAGTTGTTTGAAAGTAACCAATGAAAAGTGTATATATACATATATAGCGCCCAGAAATAAACTGTATTCAACTCCAACTTAAATATTCTATAAATAGTTTTCCCACTATACATATTATTGTGGTATATAAAAAAAGGGCTTTTAGTTTATAATATATAGTGTGATATAGTTCTCTAAACATAATGACATCCGATTAACCACATAAAACATTTCTAACTGCATTTTTTTCGGTTAATATTGACGACAAGAAAAATACTTTAGTTATAATCGTCTCAAGAATTATTTATTTATTTATACACAAGTTTGTTTTAACGTTTATTTACAATTCGAGTGAGAAAAAAGCAATAGGTTTTAGTAAAAGTTTTGTTACTAGCATTGGTATTGGAACAGTTTTTTTTTGTTCATTCGTAAAAAAATGTCAAATGTTTTAGTGAACCCAGATTTTATCTTCGTTGTTGTTTTGCTTGGGAATGAATTAACTTAATATATAAAAAATATTATTATTGATTTTGGTATACGACCTAGATTAAAATATGATGTTCGAGTTGACTGATAATTAAATTTTGAAATAGAATTAATAAAAATGGTAGTAGCTTAGGTTTTATTTTCTGGTGTGGAATAACTATCTACATACAGATCTTAAATTTTTGTGTTTTAATATTTGTTAAGTTTTGCTGCTAACAGTAAATATTTAAATTATATTTAAAATAATTTTAAAATGGTTTCTGTGTTAAATTAAATTTTTTTTTGTTATGGTAAAGCTTTCAGAACATATAAAAAATAGACAAAAACTGGTGACTGACTATCGAATTAAGTGCAGCCATTGCCACGTTACGTGACGAAGAGCACCCAATGCATAAATTGTAAAGAAACTCAAAATTTCTAAGTCTACCGTAAGATCTGCAGTAATTATTTTGACACCAACAGCTAAATTTAATGGTTTAACCGCCAAATTCGCCTGTAGGATCAGTTAGATCGGGATCTTCGGAAAAGATACCCAACATCTGGGAGGAGTGTGTTAAACAAGGGATGTGTTACTATCTTCTGAAAAATTTAATAAATTTTTATCGAGAGTACCAAGACTCTGTCGTACAGTTATTCAAGCCGATATCTATGAGCACGCCATTTGATCTTTTTTTCGTTGTTGTATTTAATATGAGTTAGAAATAAGTTAATTAAAATAAATTTTATGTTTTAGTTACAAAACTAACATCGACCAAAAACTTTTGGCCTATAGTGTATGCACGAGTATATACGTATAGTCCGGTTAAAATGTCTTGTAAAATTTTAGAATTGCATAATTATCCAAAACACTAAAGATTTATAATTTTTAATTACGTAATAATTTACTAAAATAGAGAATTTTAATTTTTAACAACAGAATTTTTCAAATTGTTTAGATATGAATAATTTTTGCAGCTTTGGCCACCAAACTTTCCCATTCCCCATTCAAATTCGAGTTAATTCAGCATAAATGTTTTAATCCAATCCACCAACATTAAATGTAGCCGTTATGTTTTTAATGTGACTTGAGTGATTGTGAATTTTAATAAATTATTGAATTTAGTCCAAATCAGAACTAATAATGCTTCGTCAACTTAATTTTTTTTGTTTACATTCAACTTAATTTGGCTAATTAATTTTATGTCTAACATGACTATTAATTCTAACTTTTTGTTCAGTGTTTGATCTCACTCAAATGATGTTTAAATAAATTAAATTTAAATCTGAGTTGATATGCGCGTTCAAATATTTAAAATTAACCATTGAACCATAATTAAGTAAGTTAAGCATTTTTCAGTGAATATTAAAACGAATGTACATCGAAATTATTTGTGCAAACCAAATTTTTATTACAACATAACATCAACCACTTTAAAAATTATAAAAATAATAAACTTTTTGAAATTAATAATTTTAATTCAATTCAAACATTTGGCTTTACATTCATTTGTTGCCATGTGTTTCATTCTTTTGTGTGCCTTGGTGAGGCGTCGAAAATTGGTTTATTCGTCCATAAAATAATGTCCAAAACTGCAGTGCCTTAATAAGATGTTCCCGCGCGAATTTTAATCTTGTTTAGTTTATTCTGAGTGCTTAATTTTTTAATTTTCTGTTCCTTCAATCGGAATATAGTTGATTGGTTGATGTCTATTTTTAGAAGAATTTATATAGTTCTGAATATTTGTTTGCAGTGTTGCTGGATGCCTTTTCACATCTATAGCAATTAGTGTAATTTTTCTTGCAGATGTTGCTAGATTTTGGCCCCATCCATCAACATTTTGTATTGTTCCATGAATTTCCTTTTTTTTATTTGATATAAAATGGTATTTTGTGGCCACAATATTATTTTTGATTTCTCGTTAGCTAAAATTCCATTTGTCAGCTGTCCTGACATCAACACTAAATCCAGTTTTTTAGGCATTTTTACTGAGTAAATCACTAATATTTTATTGAATAATTAACTAATTATGAACTATTTAGATCAATTCGGTGTTGCCAGATTTTTCAAACCCAAGTTCCCACATTCTACTTTTAATATCTCTTTTGTTCTTAACTAAAAGGAAAATTCCCCGCATTTTTCCCCACAGGCAAAATTTAAATTTTCACTTCATTTTCTTTGTCAATAATACAATTTTCCTCTTTTTTCCCACTGAAAGAGAATTTTTATTGGTAAATGGTAATATATATCAATTAGTGATCTGCTAAGAATCCTTGGCTTTAATTGCACTTTTTCACGAAAGCTGCCTCCAAAAATTATCGCGTAATTGAAATAAAAGCAATTGGTGAACAATTTCTGAGAGGTATTATGATAATCAATCTTCTGTGTGTTAAACGCCGAGAACACTGTATGAACATATCTAAATAAAATTAAAAGCATATTTGATTTGGTTTTCAATTATATATATATTTAATAAAAATAAGAATCACAAATTTATTATTCAGTTTTCAACTTAAAAAATTACCCTTAAGTTAAAAATAAAAATTAAAGCAATAAAATTTAATAATTGTAGATTTGTTTCATATACCTTAAATTGTATTTAAGATAGATCAAGCTGAATAAAGATTTTCTAATTTAAATAAAGCATAATGGCTATCGTTTGGCTCTAAATCTAAACAAGGTTTATCTGCTTTATTCAAAACTGACTTAAAAACGCACAATGAATTGCGCATTTCTTCTCCTAGCCTATTTCTTTTTTACGACTTTATGTCGGTAACCATTGAAAAAATACACCGCATCAGCGTTTGAATGAGGCAATGTATCCCATCAATTCTGAGTCAAATTCAATTTCTTCCAGTTCTTCCAGAATTCTGCTATCATCGTGTACTGATAGATGAAAACCTAATGTTACTCCGGACGTGATCAGCTGAATAGTCGTCTCTGGTTTTAAAATAAATCTCCCCATAATAATTAATACATTTTTGAACTCCTCGTACCTTTCTTTGTGTATCAAAACTGTTTCGATTTGAAACAAGGCATTAAACCGATTAAAATAATTTAAAATATTTTTTAGAAACAACAAGTAAGTAAGCCTTGGTTTCCACATTTTCGAATTCGTTTAATATTGTTTCTACACAAAAAAATGTTTTAAAATAGCCCAATTCTCCAATATGTTTATAATTCATGCATGAATGGATAACCAATGAATAGCTGGCGGTGAAGATATTATTCTTCGAGCTATTTCAAAATATCCCTGGAACTCATTCAAAACTGCGCAGCTTTTAGGGCTTTCGAACATATAACTTGCGCAATTAGGGAGAAATGTTTCAATATTTACCGAAATGTGACCGATTTTAGCACTAGTGCTGAGGAATGGCATATACATTTTAGAAGAATCAATTCGTGGTGGCTTTCAATGTCCTGCTGAAGAATTGTCCCTAATCATCACAGCAGCATTGTTTGAAGCCATTGCTATAATGTTTTGAATATTGATGTTCTGTTTGTGAGAGCATTGTTTAATTTGTTGAAATTTGTTTACTGCTGTACAGTCTACGGCATCTATATTTACCAATCCAAGTAATTTTGTTTTCACTTCAAAATCTACTATATATCGATCTGAAACACAAATGTTTTTCATATTCCAAATATCAGTCGATTCATCGATAAAAATCGAGAAATTATTGCGCCGAATTATTGAGGTTTATTCCTCATTTTCAACTTTCGCCAACACTTTCGTCATAACATTTTAGTCATTTTAGTCCTTCCTAATTTTTTTTAGTAGTAGAGTTAAATAGTCGATTATATGTAAGGAAACATTATGTTCGGAAAAAAACTTGCCAGCTTCATTTCTGCATATTTGATTTTTTGCTGCTGATTTGTTGTGTCAATATATGAGCGTATCGACGTTGTTTGTTTCATACTATCAATGTTAATTTTGTGGTTTTTCCCTTTAAGGTGTTTATTCAGCTCACTTGCACCACACACTATGTTGGTTTTACAAACTTTGCAAAAAGCTTTGCAAGGATTTTCTTTCACTGGTAAAACCCAATCTGCGATTTAAGATTTGCTTTTATTGGATTGGTTTTCTGTTTTTTTTTTTGAAGTTGTATTTGTATATTGCTGATCTTCGTCTTCATACTTTCTTCGCCAGACTTTGCAATTGGTGAGCGGCTAGTTCTGGATGATGTTGCACACATTCTTAATATATGCTACAATGCAAAACCAATTTTAATTTATTACTAATTATTTTCAATAATTTATTTAGAAGCTTACCCTTCCCTTTTTATGTATGTTAAGTTAGGTAAAGGTTGTATTACACTATATCATAATTCATATTATATTTATGAGTTTGTGATAAAAACGTGAAAGATCCTCTGCTCTTTTCGTCCCACGCAATACGCCGAAATTCCCTCAAAAAGGAAAATTTCCCTCAATCTGGCAACAGTGAAATCAATTTCAGAATCGATAAAATTCAATACAAATTTTAACATTTTAAAAAAGATACATAAATAATCACTCGTCATTTAACAACCATAGATGACGTTACAATGAGACATGGTTCTGAATTCAATACAATGGAAAAAGTTGGTAGTCCTAACATGTTCCGCATGATTAAAATTTCTTAAATTTGCCCGAACGTCGAAGAAAAAATTGTGTGATAAATATGAAACCAATTTTTAATACTTATGATGGTTCTGTTGATAACATGAACTACATAAATAATTTTAAATTGTATTAATCTCGTAATTGTTTTAAAAATGAATAATCATAAAATCTATCAAATTGATTCCTATAGTACATTAAGCATAATAATTATTATAAATCGCCGGTCCATCGATAATACTATTAATAAAGATACTCATGATGACGTTGATGTTACAGCCTGCGTGATAAAACAGATGTAGCTACTGGTATTTTTTTTTAATTAGATCGAATCTTGTGTGATTTATCTGGAACGAAAATTTGATAATGTTAACAAAATACAAGAAATTTTTAAGTCCTTAATTATTATTAAAATCAAAAATGCTTATGTACATATACAAAATTGTACATACTTGAAACTTTCAAAAACCAAAATTTATTTTTAATATTTACTTAGAAACTCTCAAATAAGTAGAACATGGTTATAAACAATCAATTTTGATTTTTCATACTGCAAATTGAATCAATTCAATGTTAAAATAATAAATTTTATGTAAATTGTAATGACAATCATTCAATTATGATAATGGTCATGTCGCAATTCTATACGAAGCTGGAAATAGTTGACTAAATCAGAATATTCTAATATTATCCACATACTTATGTAAGTTTCTAATGGTGAACCAATAATAAGAATTTATCATATCGATTCTTACGATCATTGTTTTGATAAATATTTGCTTTCACAAACAAGCCTAAACTTTTAATATTTAGTCTACAAACTTTAACGTTTTAATAACAGAAAGCCAACTTTGTAAAAGCAATTAAAATTTTATCATGCCGAAAGCTATACTATATAATTCTGTTATTATAAAATGTTTTGTTATACACACCGCTAAAATTTTCATAAGTGAGTACATAGATACCCATTAACCATTTTCTTCATTTGTGATTTAGTTTTTTGTGGTGTACAATTTTACATGCGACTTATAACTTAAGTAGATCAAGCACATTGTGCGCACGTCATAAAATGAATCTGTCTTACATTTTATATGTAGATTTGTTTATATAAAATTAATGTGTTATTTACTTCTTCTACTTCCACATATATACATATAAGTACATATACCCTATCTATATACACAATATATTAATCAGAAAGAAATTTCTCGGTATAAGCTAATACATATACGTAGGATAGAATAAGTAATCTCACTTATATGGAAATCTAATATTTATATTAAAGGTCGTATATACATACAACATTTATATTTTAATTTAACGATTACAAATCAATTTCCTGCCACATATAACAAGCCTACAGCTTGTTGGTACATCAGTTCCACAAAAATTATATAATCTTTTTTCTTATTTGGTGCATTTCTACATTGTTTTGATATTTTAATATTGGGATGTGGTTTCTGATAAATTTTATATCTTTCCGTGGTTTACATTTGCTCATATATATACCTTTGGTTTTTTTTATCCGCGTTATATATTTCTTGAACTTTACAATTTGTTTTGATAAAATACAAAGTTGTATAAACGATTAGTTAATGGTGTAAACAAGTAATTCTTATCGTTTCTGGAGAGATCTCTTTAATAGTTAAATTTCGTTTTAATTCGGTTGATTATACTTTGAACAAAAATCATCAACTTGGTAAATTCTTGTTTGATCTATTTGTTATGCAATATACATCCAAACATCAAATTTTTTTTTAATTTAAGATGCTAAAACATAGAATCTATCTTAACGTTTTAAATTTTTTTAGATCCGCATATTTCAAAATTGAATGAAGAATTCTAAAGTTAAAATTTTATGGTCCTTTTTGTTTAAAATTAAAATTAGGCGGATTTTACTCCAGCACTCAATGCCACTAATGGGTCCACGGTGCAATACCCACATTCACACTAATTCATTTAACCCATTCATCCCATTCACACAAGTACAGTATACCACCTGCGCATTGCATAGCTCCATGTCACCCTGTACATTGACATGGAAGATTATGGTCCTTGCCCTTGGTCAATATTTTTAGTTTTTTTAAATCTTTAATTATTTTCATCTTTGGAAATGAAATATCTATATAATTTAAAAATCATATATGTGGATACTAGAGCTTGTTTTTTCGTGTATATCCGCGATATTTTTCTATTTTCTCGTGTACTGGAATATCCGGATAATTGCGTCGGTTAGCTCCGAAACGATTTTTAAAATTATTTATCTAATCTTAAATCACAATTTGGCTAACAGGTTTTGGTACTGTTTTATCCGAGTCAAAACAGAACGACCGTGAACACACAAAATTGTCTGATGAGGCGTTTGAAAAGCAATGAGTAACGTTGAATTGTAGAAGCTGCTTACATCATATAGCACCATTCAAACTTCGGAAAAAATTAAAAATTTAAATATTGAGAAAGGATAGAAACAAAATATTAGTGGTAAACGAAATCAAATATTGGACAATTTCTAAGCGTGCTTTCCAATATATCCTATACATCAACAGTGAATGAGTGTTTTTGCGGTGATCTGTGTTTATCTTGCAAAGCTACGCGGATGATCTCGTTTTGACAGTTTCTGGTAAATACCTGAACATCTTATTTGATCTGACACTGATATGGTGGAAGTTTGGTGTCTTGAAAGGTTTGTATGTCAATCCCTCTGAGACTGATTTGGTTGTCCTTAACAGACGTTGAGATAGTATTAGTCTGTATGTTTCTATACTCTCTTTGGGAGGGCGATTATAGATGGTAACTCTAGAAAATTTCACTTTGATTATAAGCTGCAAAAGACCTTTGCTTTTTTGGAAATGCTTAAGGTAACCGTATTTTTCCTTCAAGAGAGTTGTGGCTCTCAAGATTTCTATAGACAGTTGTCTTAGTCGATACTCGATAGTCTTTTCTGCGGATGGCTTTCGTTCTAAGTCCTAAGTATGGGCTCAGATTCTCGGGTAGTATGAGTAAACACTGGATGGTTGTTCAAGCAGAATTAATTACACTTACCCAGAGTGCGATTGAGGCGTTTAAGTTTAGTGATTTTTAAAAGGATATTGTTCTCTGGATAGTAAAGCTTTGCTTAATACCCTTAATAATACTTTGACTGTCCCAAACTGGTCAAAGATTGCAAACAGCACATTAATCTCATTTGTTCCAATAGTATAGTAAGTTGGATTGCGTAGTAAGTTTGTTGAACCCGAACCTGCAATTCAATGGTGGTAAGGACACCATTAAGAAGCTCGCTCTTCTTGAACTAGGATGGAAGTGCCTTTGTACTCCTAGCTGTCTTAAGGCGAAATGGTCCATTATTATACCCAACTTGAGGTTCACTAAATATGTGTTATCCTGAAAAGAGAACTAGATCAGAATTCTGGTCGCACTTCTTACCGGCCATGGACGTTTCAAAGTGCATCTCCAACACATGGGACCAGCACAGGATGCTCTTTGTAACGACTGTTTGGAGGAAGTGGACGACTGCTTACAGTACCTTTGCAGCTGTTCGATCTTTGTCGGAGCTACATCCCAAGTGTTCTCTTCCGGATCTTTGAACGTTGATCAGTTATTAATTATTATCCATTTCTTGGTTCTCATGCGATTTAGGATAGATTCTCTAAGTTTGCACCATGGGCCCATTGTGGCATTGAGTGTGGAACCTCAGTAGGTTCCAACTTTTATAATAAAGGAACCCGTGGCTCTTAATTCCGCTAAAATTGATCTGATTGATTGCAGTTATAAAAAGTTATTACTTAGTCTTCAATCGATCACGGCAGTTTGTGTGGTACTCGTTACTTCATCCGATTCATTACATCGAATTTCTTGATTTTCAAAAATACACCGAATTCTCAGATTCATTTTAGTTGTAGTAACTCATCGTAATGCTAACCTAACGTCTCCGCGATTTCAATCACATAATTATTCCGTATTTGTACTCGTACGGGACGATGGCGAAATCTTATATATACATATATTCAATATTTTATTGGTGGTACATATTTATAATTCGAAGTAACAGAAGGTCTATTGCAATATAATTTAAAATTGTGAAATATAATACAAATTACAAATTTAGAAAATTTCAAAAATCTCAAATAAAGTTAATAGTTTTTGTTAAAGTTACATTTTTCTTTTAATTTTCAAAATTTAGGCATAATTTGCTTGGTTAATTGTGAGATAACGAATTCAATTTGTAATCGGCTACCGAATACAGCAAATTGATTTTAACATTTGAAATTTTTGGAATATTTTTGAATACATGATTGTATTGAGGTTTGTTCAAAAAGTCAATATTCGCAGAATTTTCGAAAAGTTAAAAAAAAATGTGAAGCAATTTTCACATGTTCATTTGGAAATTGAGTCGAATGCCGGTGAATATAAACCAAGTCGGTCGGTATAGAAATATGCAAATAAATTCGATTCCTAGTATCTATAACCTTCTGTTGAGAGTGGCAGAATCCATGGACCGAACCATCATTCATGTCAGTACAGGCCGGCATGGAGCTATACATACAATGAGTCAATTAAATCAGAATTGTAGGGAGGCTGCCGATTTGACTGGTAACTGTGTAAGGCAAGGACCCAAAAAGCAAACTGCGAAATAGTTGGAAGAGCCTTGATTCAGCCCTCGATCAAGTAGAGACTCCTAATCGAGGTTCATCTAATGAACATTTTGATAAAAAGCGCCTTAGAAGGCACCGTTCGAATGATATATGATGCAATCATATTGTCGACAACTATCCTTACGCTATACACTTTACAAAAAATTTGCCTGCAGGTTCCAGCATTGTAACAAAAGCCTAAGAGATCTATGTGTATTGATTGATGATATGTCTCAAATTACAATTCCCATTGTAAACAAACTAAAAACAATATTAAAAATTGTTAACTAACAAAAAAAAAACTAAAACAATATTAAAAAAACAGAAACATTTGTAGACTTAGGAATATTGAATTCAACACAGATATCGTTATAGTATATGTATTACGTTTACGATGCGCAATTAGGACATTTATCTTAAATAAAAAAATGTCAATTTAATTAGAATTGGGCCAATTTTGTGCTGAATTATTAAATTTATTTTAAATAAAGTTTAAAATTATAAGTTGAATATACTTAGAGAAATGTTGAGATCAATCAGAAAGAATTTCTTTTAAGTAGACTCCTTATGATTTGAAATAAGTTATAATATAGCATTGTTCGATCGAACATTCCTTACACATTTGATCAATAAAAATAAAGTAATTAAAATTACCATATTAGACAAACACTATTTCAAGATACATTATAGCTCAATAAAAAATGTTATTTAATGTTTTTCATTTTTACAAACTCCGCAGTGATCACATAAATCATAGTTAAGCATAATATTTGCGTTTAAAATAAACATTAAACGCCTACAGTTTAGTTATACATGTTGATATATACGTAATACATATGTATAGTTGAGATAAAAAAAACTATCGCGGAAACGCGTTTCATAGGAAATAGTTCATGGAACAAGCTTTTTGATTAATAAAACCGCGATAGACGTTATATAAATCTTTTAAGCATTGACTCATATATTAGGTGAGAGCAGACAGATAAGTTTTGTTTTCATCAAATTATTTTATCAGAAATAAAAACATGTAATCATATATGTATGTACAATTCTTTAAGAATTTTTAAATGATTAATTAGAAAATGTTACCAAAGATATCTCGATATACATAGCAGAAACATGAATAATTATTATAATTTACATAAGAAGTATCACAAAGTCGATCGATCGATCGAGATTCTGATCTGAATTTCGTTCATGTACCTACATATATACATACATACATAGAAAATTTTGCCACACCTTTGTTTATGCTAACACAACTATTTTTTTTTTAAACTTTATTTTATTTTAAAAAGTAGTCTAATAAATTTCTATACGAGTATATACATGTATATCTATTACTATTATTACGAATAATAAAAAAATTAGGTCTATAATAATATTCAAACGATTGCCATAATTGAAATTGATGTAAAATTTAGATACAATATAATTTAGTTTTAGTTTCTTAGATATTTTCTCTGTGTATATATTTTAGTTTTGAATATAACGATATTATTCACTAATATAAGTAAATGTACACAAGAATTCCAATGAATATTTTATATAATAATGGCAACAACAATTTAATTTTTTTTTATTATTTAAGTTAATTTTCTTTCGTATATCTTTCTCTATAATCTGACCACGTTTTTGTAGTTTCGTATATAAATTTATAGTTTTTAGTAATACAATAAAATTTCAACAAATTATTCGAGAGTATATGCTGCACTATAAAACTATGATATGTGGTAATCTTCTTTTTTCTAAAAAGAAGATTACCCAATTTGAGCTGTGGAGGGTTTTCTGTCGTTTTTGGTATTTGCCCATTGGCCAATTTAGTATTAGGTTGGTTATATGTAATTCCAATTTCCTCGGTTCAGTCAACGAGCTAAGACATTTTTGCAATTTGTTTGAAAACAGTTCATTGCTGCAGTTATATATATACATATACATATATATATATATATATATATATATATATATATATATATATATATATATATATATATATATATATATATATATATATATATATATATATATATATATATATATATACATATATATATATATATATATATATATATATATACATATATATATATATATATATATATATATATATATATATATATATATATATATATATATATATATATATATATATATATATATATATATATATATATATATATATATATATATATATATATATATATATATATATATATATATATATATATATATATTCACGTGCATTGTTCATTGCATCTAATAATACGATCATAAATCATTTTGTGTTGGGCCAATTACACATCACGATAACACAACGATAATCAGAAGTTGACCTTTTTTGTCGAGAGCGCGTATCCGTATCACAAATTCTTCAAATCTTAGTATGTCGTACAAGTTTTTTATTTTATTGATACTCGTCCTACATCTAATATCATGACATGACGAGCGAATACATTTTGGATTCACCATTATCAACAATAACACAAAATTTATATTTTGTTAAGTTGCTGTTGCTTCTTCTTTCGACGACAACAGTAAAATTATGATTTTATGACATTGGGAGCCTCCGATATATGTATTAAAAAGGAAAATTGAAAATAAATTTTATCTTGAACCAATGTTGTTGGTCTTTTTGTTGAAGTCTTTTTATAACATTCCAATTTTTTGCTACAAACGAAATAAAGACCGAAAATTTTCTTTCGCCTTCTTATTATTTGAAACATAAATACTTTTTTCGATATCTATTCGATTTTCAATTATAAAAAAAAACTAATGTGTGTGTGTATATATTTGTTAACGACAACGTACCTTAGGTTATATACGGATTCTATGTTATGTACTTGTACTTTAAATATGTACTTATATAAAAGAATGTCCGTTATATCCGGAACTGTGTGTTGTTTTAATACAAACGGCTAAGCTATAAGAATTTATTTTTTTATGATTCGCAATGACTCATGGCGTTTCTTTGAATTTTGTTTTGTATGATGGAATTTGGTATGTATCCATATACATCATCATATATTGCCAAAATCGTTAATGAATTTTATTAATTTGCAAAATTTAATCTTAAGCTAATTTTTAATTCTCAATGATATTGTTTATTATGTAATAAGTAGTATGTACATATATATAAATATGCTTTAAGATTCTAAAATTATTAATATGTGATTATGTAATACAGACAATTACACTTATGTTAATAGTGGGTGAACGTACATTGTAGTGTGTATAGAAATCACAGAAAATAGTAATTTAAATGAGAATTTTTTAAATAAATTGTTTTAATTTATTCTAGTATTTTTAACCCTGTGATGTGCGATCGAAGAAGTTTCAAATTTCAGATTAGAATTTATTTTGGTTAGATTTGAAATATGTGTTTATTTTAACTACCCCGAAGTAGTATTTGCACAGTTGCTATTTTTTAGAGTCTTAAAATTGTTTCCGAGCACTGAAATTATATTCAAATGTATTATAGCAATCACTAAAAAAATTCTAAGCTTTCTATTGTCTGAAAATTTAATTTAAGTGGGTAGCAGAGACGGTTTTTTCTCCAGGAAAGCATTTCAGACCGAATCGAAAAGAGCTAGTTTGGTTGTCATTCAATATTCGACGAACACTAAATAATTTACACAATATAGAATGTAATAAATTTTCTTCTAGAAGAAAAATCAAGGTTGGTATACAATCATGGCAGAAATATTCCACTTTTTCAATTCATTATTCAAACTACATATATTTAAATCAGCTTATGACACGATTATGATGAAATATCACAGTGCAGTTAAATTGTGACGTTTGGATCGAAGGGTACCACATTCTGCCTCGGTGATTTTGATTAGGATAAAGATAATCAAATTTGCGGATCCTGTCGAGAGTGCAGAACCCATTTGCCGAATAGTTCATATGCAATACACAAATCGGTATTTATAGCTATACAATGTGTAGACGATCGGTCAAACATGTATAAGTACGTATACTTTTAATTCAGACTTGGATTATCTTTGAATTCTTCAAATTTAAAATTTACAATTCTGAATTATAGCTCAAAATATCCAATTTTTAAAAATCAAATTTTTTAAAACATCAATGTTTTAAATAAATTTTAAAATTCGGAAAATTTTGAAACGTATATGATTCTGAAGATAACATTTAAAATTTGATTTGTTGAATTTTTAAAATTTGAATTTAATATTCAAATTTTAAAAATTCAACAAATCAAATTTACGCTCATAAAATTTCCAATTTATGGTGATTTATTTTAAATTGTAGAGCATTTTTTCATTTTTTGCAATATTCAAAAGTTATAAATTTAGAGAAAGTTAACAATAAAATTTTGGGATAATTTGTAAATTTTAAATTTTCATTCGATTTTTCGAATTTCGTCATCAATAAATTTTAGTAAACTTCCGCAAAAAAGATATTTTCAAAAATTTATAAAATTCGATGAATTTGAGAAAAATTTTCGAACTTTAATTTAAATAATAATACATTCTCAAGTTCTCAAAAATAATTTATTAATTTTAAAATTTAAATTTTGAAATACATACATACTTCTCAATATTTTGACGGATACCCCAATATTTATAAAACTTTACTGGTTCTCGAATAATTTGAAACTTTTAAAATTTTGAAAAATTTCTTTAATTTGTAGTCGATTTTGTTGTTTCAAAGACTTTGAACATAAATCATTTTGTTTAATCAAGGTTGCTATATGCCAAACCAAATCGCTTGCCAAATTTAGCGAATAAATGAGAAAAGTCTTAGGCTGAAATATTTTATTCCACATCATCATTATGATTGACAATGAGGCTACATGCAGGCAGTTGATATATTTTTTCAGTCATGGGGGTTGAAAACAACGGTTTCAGCTTGAATAATGGTCAAAAGTACATTGGTAAAATACTTGTCTTGATTGCAAAAGTTCGAATAACAATTACTATAATTTTAAATTTAGTTGTAAGATTGTCCTACAGTTTTAATTTAATTGGTCAAAATTACAGTACATATTAATAGAGAAAATTTAAATAATATTCAGAATTTTCAAAATTTGTTTTTGAATATGAGTAGTGATTATTTAAATTTTTTTGATTCAATCAATCCAAGATAGAAAAAAAAATACTTGATATTTTTGTAAATTTAATTTTTAAATTCTGAAACTTCGAAAATGAAAATACCTAATTAAATTTAACGTTTACATTTCTGAATTTTAACTCGGTTTTGAAAAACTAAAAATTCTTAAAATTTACCAATGAACGCAGGAGTTTTTAAATTTCTTAACGATAACGGATTTCAGGTTTTTTAATACTTTATTCAATACTGGCTCCAGAGCCTGGAGTACCTATAATCCAGCAATGATAACCCGTTCAAATACATACACAATATTTACAAACATATTATAATTTTCAGAGCTATTTCGATGTATGGAAACCGCTTATCAAACAAAACGTGACTATTTCCGCTTTTATATGATGACTGTGGAAACCGTACACTGTGGAAACCGTATGAAGCCGATAATTTTTTATCAAAAACTTCTTTATCAGAACTATTGTCTACACCTAACAACTTCCGTAGCGATTATTATTCTAAGTTCCGCAAGATAGTTTAGTTTGCCCGTAGTCCACGAGATTCAAGTATTCTTTTAAACTGTATAAGGTCTATCAAAATGTTGATTCAATGTAAACTGTTGAGTTCTGAATACAAATGATACATAGGCAATTTCATGGCAATGTGATATTTGAATGAATTCAACGCCATCATGATGGAAGACCTGAATGCGTTCATATTGTCAAATCGCATACAACAACATCACTAATTTTACATTACATCTCAACTTCACATAATATTAAAAATTCGTATAGCCATTTTTGTTTTAAACTAACTTTGGTTTCTTATTAAGTTCTGCACTATTGTTGTAAAAACTGAAATCCGTTTGCTATAAACATGTCGGATCTTAAATGTTTAAATTTAAAAAATGTCAAAAGCATAGCGGGTATTAGCAAACTAAACGACTATAGCAGCTATAGAGGGCATAGTTTCATTTCTTGACAAATTTTAAGAATCTGAGAAATAAATATATGAAGAAGTGTATTTTTTAATTTAGTTTTAATTCTTCTTACAATTTATGCAATTTTTATCATTATATTTAATTTTTTCATTTCAGGTGAATTTGGGGGATCTAAATTGGATGGGCAATTACTGTATTACTCGTATATTGAATCCACTGTTTGCTACATTTTCAATCGTAAACGTATAAATTTATCACTAAAAATAAGGTATAGTTCTACGAGTATATAAATTAGGTAAATTGCTAGGGTAACCCTATAACTCGTCGTTTAATTAATTACATTTAGATTAAGAAATTTACGTAAGTTTAATTGGCGAGGGAAATGAAAATACTGTTCGATTAAAATTTTAACGCTTGACTTACTTTGAAATTTTGAAAGTTTAGTAATAACAATCGTCGATTCAGCTAATTGAAATAGTGAGAGTGTCTATTTTATAAACTCTGCTTATAATTTGATTCAGTACAAGTATTTTAACAATTATTACAACCAACTGGACATAATTAGGTTATTTCATAAATTTAAAATTAGCTTGAATGAAATATGTGAATAACAAATAACTATAGATAACTGCACAGTAAGTAGCGTCCTTGCTTTATTATTCGAGGGTCTCGGGTTCGATTCCCGGTGGTGATCAAAAATCACGCTTGGGTGTTTTTAATGTGTAAGTATATGTGTTTGTCCGGGTATTGCACTGTTGGGCCCCTTAGTGGCATTGAGTTCTGGAGTAATCCGCCCAATTTTAATTTTTATAGATAACTCTGCAGGCAACATGTTTGAATTAAGAAATATTTTGAAACCTAATAAATAATAAATTTTAAATCGGTTAAATTCCACATTTTGAATACAAAGTTAACTAAATTTAGTAAAGTTTCCAAAATTGCTTAATATTTTAAATTTTAAAGAATTTTTTAATTTATGTAAAATCAAGTTAAAGCCAAACAGTTTTATTGGATTTTACTGAATTCAATATATTTCGGAAATTAAGAATTATTAAAAATTACAAATTTATGTTATCAAAATTTAGTAAACATAAGAATTCTAAACTTTTTTAATAACTATACGAATAATTTTCAGGATTCTTAGAAAATTTAATAAATATTAAAATTTAATTAATATCATTATAATCTAAATACATAAAACATTTAACACGATTTGAATGTAAAAGTTTGGTTTTAATGATTGGTTGTTCTTCACAATGGTTACGTTCTAAAGATTTTACCCTTCTAAGCACATGTGTGTTGTTTTATTTAGTACAACCTAAGATTATTCCATAAGTCTAGACAGATTTTAAAACTTACTTATAAAGCAAAAGCCTATTGTATGAAAATAGTGGTTCCCCACTAACCAGTACATTTTAAGTAAGTTTGTGTATTAATCATGCTATACTTTGTGAAAGGAATGCACCACTCCAGTTCTTCTGGCTCAACCGCCATCCGCGTTTCTTATAGGTGGGGTCTACACCTTTCTAGTTTTTTAGTTGCATGTACTGACAGATTTATCCTCTGTTGTTTAATTTCTTCTCTGAAGTGTCTTGTGAGATTGTTTACTCTAGATTTGACTTGTAGAGCTCTAGTTTGATACCATTTCTTCCTCGCTCTCCTTTTCCAGTAAGCCACTCTTTGGTTTCCCTAGAGTAATTATTTTAATTTTAGGAGTGCTTTTTTATGCAGCATGTTATTAATAAAAATGTCTAGTTCATTGTTGCGTTGTTTCGGCGTTTTTAAATAATGTCTTGTAGATTTTCCTCGCGGTTTACTTTAAAACTCGCTCAATCTGTTGGTGAATTAACTAAGAATGTATTTTTAATTTTTGGATGATGTTTTCGCGTTGGGTTAATACAATCGGAGAGTGTTTAGGCTTCATTTCAAAGCAGAACTCAATCAAATCTGGGATCTATTCAGGGTCAGTTGGCCAATAGGTTGAGTTCTCTGCTTAGATTGGTTCACATTTGTGTTCGTTCATTGCATAAAGTAATCCTTTTCCTTTTACGGTTGTTAATTTGGACCACAATAAGTTTGTTTTACATTAAAGATCCCACCTATAATGAATCACCTTCCAATATATTTGAATAATTCAATATATTAATTATTCTTAATAGAGTAATTCCTTGGAAGACTTTAATTTCTTATAAAGCGTTCTACTTTCTTTTCTTTTTTATTCTTGAATCTTTCTTTATACGAAACTAACAAGAAGTGTGCAAAGCTTGCAATCTAAAAAATATATTATCTAAGTCCTTAACCTATGTTAAATACTTATTATTAGTATGCCATGAATAATAATTAATTAATTTAAATGTGTGTTAGCTTAAATATGTAGTTAAATTAAATTTATCAATATATTAGATCTAGTGGATCTACTATGCGAAGCCGTCTATATTTCGGTTGCCTTAATAGTTGCCTTGTTAATTCATTGGGGTGGGTTTCCAGGAGTTTCGAAAGGTACTTCCAACTGTGTGCTTGGATCATAGCTTTGACAGTTTTAATCCCAAGGTCTCTATGGATGTTGCAATTTCGGATATACCACGGATCATATGTATAATACAGCTAAGTATTTTTGATTGCGTTCGTTGTAAAATATCTATATTTGATGCGCTTGTACAGCCCCATAGTTGAATTCCATATGTCCATATAGGAATTAGGATCATTTTGTGTAGTAGAACCTTGCTTTTTAGGGAAAGCTTTGAATTTCTTCCAATCAGTCAGTACATTTTTGAGAATTTCATTTTTATTTGGTTGCGCTTTGATTCGATGTGTTTTCTCCATGTCAATCTTCTATCAAGATGAGGATCCAAGTATTTGACATTTGCTTGTTGAGGGATGTTGACATTGTTTAATTTCACCGCTGGACATGTACGCTGCTTATTCAACGTAAATGTTATGTGTGTTGATTTGTTTTCATACGCTTTTATCCACCACATTATTTGCCCATTCTCAATTTTGTATAAGTGATCTTGCAATTCTCTTGATGCAGTTTGAGGATTTTTGTGTGAAAACATGATAGCAGTGTCATCTGCAAATGTCGATGTGACAACCTTATCAGTTGTTGGTAGATCGGCAATATACAGCAAATACAATACTGGCTCCAGTACGCTGCCTTGTGGAACTCCTGCGTTTATATCATTTAGTTCAGTAATGGTTGAATTGTGTTTAACCTGGTATTTTCTTTGGAATAAGTAGCTTTCAAGAACTGCAAGGCGACTTCAAATTGTGGCAATCATATTTTGGTGTTATGGGTATCGGCGTGAGTGCAAATTTAATTTTAATTTTATTTTAATTGACACACAAACGCTAACTTATTTGATTTTTATTAATAAACACGGAAAAACTAAATGTCAATTATTGTCAATAATAGTTGCTTACTAGATCAGGGAAACATATGTGCATTTCAGCTAAGCTAAGCGAGAAAACATATCTAAGTTTAGCTCGCTAGCTTGACAAAAAGGGACAGCTCGGATAGCTTAGCACAAGTATGTATAGGTAGGTCTATTAAAACTCTTTATTTACAACCGAAAGCTATGAATATAGCTCACATTGATTACTTTAGCTTAGCCAGAAATGTACAACCGGCCTAAACGTCTCTTCAATATAAAAGCGAGAATCATAATACCAAAATTTAACTCACGCGACTTGAACAGTTACTGGAACTATACAAGAAATTTGAATCTACAACATTAAAACAAAGTGTAGGTTTTTTAAGCTCGGTAGAGGTTAGCTATAATATAGCCAATTCTACATAAAATAAGGAATCTTTACATCTTCTGACATTCAAAGGGTTTTAATTTCGAAACCCCTTAAATTCAGAAAACAAACGTTTACCCAAATTCAAAAGTCAATACATCATGCCACTTATGAAAACCTTAAAATAATAAATTTAATATTTTTTAAATCGTCTACCTTTAAATTTATTTTCGAAAATGAGTTGCTTAATTTTATGCACGAATCCTTGGGAAATACATTTTCGCTTCGTGTGTCTTGTTGAAATATTCACAAAAGGATTACCATTTTTATTATTCATTATCCAAAGTATACAAAACGGGCAGGAGCTATCTTAGCATTTGGGTCAGGTTGATCTTTTCGAAAAAAAAATCAAAAAATCCGAAAAACAAAATTATGGAAAGTAAAAAAGCACAAATAATAACTTGAAGAGTTTCCTTTTTTTTAAGTTTTCTCACCATTTTCCTCCCGTAATGTATTGTTATCATGTACTTATCGTCATGGATCCTAATCAAAAAATATACATATACATATATAAACTCAAATAAAACAACCAAATTTTGTTGTTAAGTATCTGATAAGAAGTATTTCATTTATAGATGTATGAGTATATATGTATATATGCATCATCCTATTCGCGTCTTATAATATTTAAGATGCATATTTATGATATCCGCGAATATGCAAACAATGTATATATATTTAGGTACGTATATATAAGTATTTATTGTTATAAATTTATAAAACAATTTAAATTACGTATGCACATAAATGTATATTGTATATACAGTCAAAATATATATGTAGCAAAATTGAATAACTACAGTAATAATTCCAACATTAACAAGATGAAATTAAAAGAATTTGTCTAGACAGATATAAAATTGCATAATAAAATTCAAATTATGCCATTTTTTTATTTTATTTTTTAAAAGTGGAGTTTCTGTTTGTTTAGTTTAAATGTATATGATAAAATGATCTGCACTTCCTTGATAACCAACATGCATATAAACATACATCTTGTACGATCGCGGTTTTATTAATAAAACGTATTTTTGCTCTTAAATTAGAATGAATGCTAATTATAAGTTAAAATAATCATTTATCATTGTTAAATTTGTAACGCCAAGTTTTTCTTCGTGGTTTGTGCAAATGAAGATGGTTTGCAAGTAATTTATTTGTTTGTTTAGCAAATATAACAAGAGAAATCTTTTTATTTTATATTTTTGTATATATTCATATATGCCGCACCATTTGTGTTAAATATGTACATTGTTGTGTGTACTTTACTAATTCTACATATATAAAGATTAAGTGGAAAATTATTGTGGAAGGTTATTTTATATTTATATAGAAGCAATCGATATAAAGTCGATATACAATTATTGCAGGCAGTCATAACTCAATACTATAAAAAATAGCTATAAAAAGTTTATTACTGTACATTTTATCACGATCGATGATGGTGGTCGATTGCTTTTGTACAAAAAAAGTCATTAATCATTTTATAATCGGCTGCCATTCAAATGTGGGCTCAGCTAAATTCATAAAGCTATAAACATAGTGTAATGAGCTTGTGTAGTGTGTAAAAGTTTGTTTTGATTGACATTTCCGACTAATACATTTATCCATGACCATCTTCATTAAAAAAAAGTCACGTTTTAAATTATAAATATTGTGTACAAGATCTCAAAACTTTTAAATTTGAATTTGCATAATCCGAATTTGATAATTTACCTGGACTACAATTTTCTAGTGCATTTTCGTTTTTCCTCAAATAATAGTTGTCTCAAATTTCTTAAAATTCTATGAATCAGACTTACTACTTAGTCTCAGAATTCTCATTCGAAAAAATCTTAATTGCATTGGTTGAATTTCTTATTCGATCGCTTATAAAAAGACTGGTTTTGATTTCAATGTGGTGATACCCCAAGATATGACAAACTTTACTATAATTTTAAACTCGAATTTCTTCGTCTTAGTTAGTTTTATAATTTTTAAACAATTACTTTTGCGGACTTAAGGTAGGTTATTTCTTTAAGTTTATATGATGATTGGCCAAGTTTACGAAATTTGAGTACAGCGAAAATTGGATAAATAAATACATAAATAGAAATTCACAAAAGTAACTCGCTCCTCATTTTGCTATGTATTCTTGCATAATTGACATAATTGTGCCTGGACAAAATAATTTCATAGAAATAATTACCAAGTTAATAAATTTTTAGTTCTTATCCGAGAACTTTTTATGATTTTATAAATCTTCTCAAATTTTTGTAGGTTCATCTAACTTTTACTCAAATTTATGTTGAATAAATGGAAGCCATAAGTTTTTCGTTTTTATAATGAAGATGATGTAGTTAAAAATGTTAGCAGAAAATTACATATTTTCCAGGAAATTTACCTGTAAGCTCGTGTACTGGTTTTGGACCTATACATGTGGTACACTTTAAATTTGCAGGATTAAAGATGAGCAATTAAGAAAACCAACTATTAACAAAATTATCGAAAACAATTATTAACGATAAAGTTGATGTATAGAAAGTGGGACACCCGATGGCGTTATATTTATTGGAAATAATAAAAATGTAGTCAGTTAAAAAGAGTTAACTTTTTTGTTTTAAATTGCAGCTATACATTTTTATGGCAAAATATAACTCTACATTAAAATTAGATATACTTTTATTTTTAGAAGTATTTGTCATGTAGTGCTGGATGCATGGCTTCTCAGTATACAGATTGACAGTAAATCAATTTTAAATGTTGGGTCATATTCTGTTTTATTAAAGTATTGTTCCATTTCTTTACCAACTCTATGTTTATTATTTTCAAGAAGTATAGTGTTACCATATAGTAAAAAAAATCTATTGTTCCATAATAAAACAGAAGGTATCTAATAAACATTGATTTGGATACGTTTTGCTTTTTAAGATAGTCATGCCTATTCTGTAACTCGATTTCACTGGAAAAAACATTCCAATGGACAATTTGATATTCTGTTTTTCGCTTCGTTGAAAAAATAACAACGCGGAGCACTTTTAACTCCGAATTTAATTTTGTTGGATTTTGCTATTCTGTAACTCGATTCCATTGGAATTTTTGATTATTTATGTAGAAAAATCTCCGTCATAGAATTGTGGTTGATTTGTTGTAATTTTAAAATAATTGCAATTTTTATGAAAAATAAAGATATGGTTTGCATATTTGACATTATATGCTTTGGCAATAGGTATAATTTTTATTGTATAAATATGAAAATAAAAAAAACATTACGTATAGTGCAAAATTCATTTTATCAGCCGTCAATTGCCGGGTGGTACAGTGCGTGATGGCAGGAACCATAAAACTCGATCTCAAATTTCAATTTTTTGTCATGATTTTTTTATGAGACGGGCAAAAATAGATAAGAAGAGTTCAAAAAATCGGTAGCTAGGAAATTTTTCTCGATGAATCCGCGATTAAACAATAGATGGTATTTAAGTTCTTTTATTAACATTTTTTATAGGCTTGACTCATCCACATGATTTTAAAAAATTTGGAAAATTGGTAAAGGCATTATTATTTTAAATGTTGGTGTTCGTTGAAAATGAATGGTGGTCGGTCAATAGTATGCTTTTGGATAAGTACTATATCCACGGCTGACTAAACTATAATAAATTCAACAAGATTTATGTTCATGTTTAGAAAATATAAATTTGGTTCTTTTAGTTAAACTTTGCCTACTCGTTTTTAATCTTAGGAGTGTAGTTATACAGCTATTTTGAAGTTTATGTTGAAAACAACAAATAAATTACATCCTCAAAAATTGATGGATTTACTAGAAGAATCTATGACCTTCCCCAAGGATACACGAAAAGAAACTAAAGATAATTTTGTCTTACATTTTTGGAAATTGCTGTTTTTTAAATAAAAATTACCAAATGTCATTTATTTCTCTATTTAACAGTAAATCAATGGAATTCTTTTATTTTTTAACTACGAAAAATCATCGATCTGTCAATACAATAAAAAAAAATCCAACAGAAATTTCCAGTTCAACGAGATACAGAATAGATAATTAAATTCCAATGGATTTTTTTCTCCAATTAAACTTGAGTATGGTATAAACAAATACAGTTTCTATACAATGATTTAAAGAAAATTATTAAATAATATTTCAATACTGAATAAAAGTGTTGTGATGTATTTAAAACAAATATTAATTTTGTTTAAAACATGGTACCTAGAGTTACAATAGAAATCACATAACACAAGCTGATTTGGTAAATTTGAATAATTGTAACTGATACAGATACCCCAAAACGACGATAAAACAATTTCTCTAAAGTTCTACTATTAAAATATTTTAGCTACCAAATACTGTTTTGACTAATACGAAATTAACCATATGACACACTTCAGAAACCTTCATTAATGAACAGTTGAAATTTGAAGTTACCATCTGTTTCCTTGGAATGATCGATCATGTTGCCGCAGTTAAATTGTGTAAATTCGAGACATTTGCCCAAATTATTTGAAACTGTGGTAGGTTATGCACATTCATTCGATTTCGGCTTTGGCTTAGAATTATTGACTTGATTTGAGTGGAGTTTCAGTTTTGAAATATACTTTTTTTTCAATATATCACTTCACATTATTACCATTTTTATTATTATCTATTAAACTCAATGTTAAGCCATCTATACACGTTCAGGTAGGCTCGTCAGGTATGCTTGTACAGGCGTATCTGTGCAGGTTGACCTGTGCAGTCGACCGAAGCGAATACAAAAATGCAATCGATATACCTGCACAAGCAAACCTGAGGGTGTGTAGCAATTTCCGTTCAATTATCACTTTGTTGAATATCGAATATAAAAGGTTGAAAGCAATGTGAATTGGTGATATAAATATTAATACTCATAAAATTTAATCTCTATATCAAATGAACTTGGTAGTCTACTTTATCACTGTAATGAGATTATGCAACTCATGTGGGAGGTTTTATCTTCTTCGTGTAAAGCAAACGTACTTTTGTCCACCTAACCGCACTATCATTGAAGGACAATTGAATCCTATCCTAAATTTACCTATACATGTGTGGGCGCATAACAGACAACAGGTAAAACTGCACAGGCATATCTGACAGGTCTATTTGAACGGTCTATCTGAACGTGTGTAGCCGGCTTTACATAGGCCTCTATGATCGTCTATGGATATCTCCTAAATGTTTAATTTGCGACGACATTTAATTTCCACCACCAAATTTCAATTATGTGTACCTGACGAGACCACCGGCCATGTAGTAAATTTATGTTTTCAGATTATCATAAATCTATCTTTGGAATCTCATTTATCAAAAGTAAAATTACCGAGAATTTGATTACGAATTAAAGAATTAATTTTGCTAATACAAAGAATTGATACAAAAAATTAACTTTGAATTAACCGACCAATTTGATTTCGATTTTGGCTAACAAATTTTGTTAGTACATTTGTATACGCCTCCGAATATAATGTAAAATTCTACTGTTAAAATTTGAATAGGAATTCCTTTTAATTTATAACGGGTTCATTTGAATCTAAATTTGGCAAACAATTTATTTTTAAATTGTGTACAAATTTCCGAACTTCAACATTTAATCCTCAACATCCTCAAATATTAGTTCGATTGGCCTTAATAATTCTGATTTTTTGTAAATTGGATTGTAGATTAAATTAATTGGTAGCGGAAATCCATTTCTCCTCGATTTAAAACAAGTAAGTGTTATATTCATTCATTATATATAGGACTTGTAAATACTCGAAAATATTAATATCCGGGTACCGACTAGTTATTATGCCGAATTTATCGAGATCGTTATAGTCAAGCTATTGAACAGGTTTTTAATTTTAAGGGTCGGGAATTTTAATTATTGTAAATATATTTTTCGCCACTAAAAACATGTATTCGCTTGAAACATGTATACGTTGATGTAGGATTTTTTATTACATTTAAATTTTTTATTTGAATGGTTATCCATGAAATTAGAAACTTCTGCAGTTCAATGTAACCCTTTTTCCTTCAAACACTATATCGGAAAATCTTGTTTTGTCCACGGTCATTCTCTTATTATTATGACTCTGATATAAACATATTCCACTTCGGTCTTTCAAACCCAAGGTTCGCAAGCCACCATGGCTTACGGTAGAGATTCTTAATTTGATAACACTACGAGATCTTGCATTTATAAAATGGAAAAATGAGAGAACCTTGGATAACCGACAAATCTACAAAAAACTACGTAACAAAATTACTGCCATGATTCGCAAGGAAAAATCTGTTTATTTAGATAATTTATTTAATTCCGATCTACCACAACAAAAATTTTGGGACTTGATCAATAGAATTGGGTGTAGTAAAAAAAATCGGGCCTCAAATTGCCAGTTCTCAGCCTATGAGTTTTCGAAAGAATTCAATAATCCTCTCGGAAATACTTAATAATCCTCTCGGAAATAATTCCCAATTATAATCATCAAAACGCACAAATGAACCCAACATCCCAAACTTCTAAACTATCATTTACATGTATCGATTTCCAAACATTAGATAAAGCTCTTAAATCTATAAAAAGCGAGAGTATAGGGCTGGATCTAATCCCAATTAAGTTCATTAAACTAATTTCTCCGATTGTTCTTAAGTATATCTTATTTATTATAAACAACGTTATTACATATTCTTGCTTCCCTGATGCATGGAAACAAAGTAAACTAATCCCTATTCCTAAGAACAGAACTCCTTCGACAGTATCGGATTATCGCCCTATAAGTATTCTCCCTAGTTTGTCTAAGGTTATCGAAAAAATATTGAAAGAGCAGATTACCGAACACCTAAATAAATTTGGTTTACTGGATCAATATCAATCGGCCTATAGAGTTGCTCATAGCACGTCTTCGGCTGTTTTGAACATTGTTGAAGTGCTCACTCTAATAAAGCTACTATTTTGGTTCTATTGGATTTTACAAAGGCTTTTGATTCCATCAATCACCATATTTTGATTAACAAATTACGAAGAAATTTTCAGTTTTTTCGTACTGCGTGCAGTCTTATTCACAGTTACCTTTCTAACAGAAAATTTTGTGTACAATGTGGTGAGACTTGTTCAGATGTTTTTACGAATTCATGTGGTGTTCCTCAGGGTTCGGTATTGGGTCCGCTTCTATTTTCTCTTTATATTAATGACCTGCCGAAAGTACTGCGAGATTGTAATTATCATTTGTTCGCTGACGATGTTCAAATTTATACCGCGTGCTCACCCAATGAAATTAATGCTGGTATACTTAATAGTAACAGTAATATCATTAAGATTGAAGATTGGGCTACTCATAATGGCTTGGTCTTAAATCCCAAGAAAACGCAATCCATTGTAATATACATATAAGCACAAACTTAACACACGTCATTTCCCGTCTATTTCAGTGTGCAATGAGAATATTCCGTTTGTGGATTGTGTAAATGATTTGGGTGTTCTAATTAACAACTGTTTATCTTGGGACGAACATATAAACATGATTTGTTGTAAAACCTACATGAAGCTTCGTACTTTATGGTCGGTGACTGACTTTGCATCAATTAAGTTAAGACATAAATTATTTTTATTATACATTTTTCCTTACTTTTCATATGGCGAAATGACTCTATTTGGAATGTATGAATACAATATGGATAAACTTAATAAAGCGTTTAAAGCTGGTGTTCGTTACATTTTTCGCCTCCGTAAATATGATCACATCTCTTCAGTTTTACCCAAGGTTATTGGATGTTCTCTAAATGACTATTATACATTTCGTATTTGCCTATCAATATACAAGGTGCTAGATACACGGATACCGTTATACTTATTTATGAGGTTTGAAAGGTCCAATTTGTTGCGTAATAATATATTAAAATTGCCTAGGAATAAGACCAGGCTATTAAATTCGTCGTTCTATGTCAAGGGTGTCGGTTGCTGGAATAGTTTACCATCTTCTGTTAAATTGGCAGCGTCACATGCAAGTTTCATAAAATTATATTTTGCAAATCTTTAAACTCTTTTGTAACTAACTAGTATCAGGGCATTTGTAGATTATTTTAATTGAAATTATTATTATTATTATTATTAGTATTATTATTATTATTGTTATTATTATTTTTGTTATTAGTATTGTTATTATTATTATTATTATTGTAACAATTATTACTATTATTTTACTTTTAGTGTTAATTTGTAATATTGTTAACTTTGTTTTAATGTACTTAACATAATGTTAATAAGCTTTAAGCTTTTTTATGTATTATTAATAAATGAACAAATAAAAAATAAATATTAAAAGCTGTTGAGCTAGATCTTTCATTGTAACTTTGTATGAATGACCTCATTACCTGCGATACGGGTAAAAAAATTGTAAAAATATTCGGATGGACGGTAATACGAGCCCTAATTTTATACCATTGGCGCTCTACATTTGATATTATAATCGTCCAAATATTCCCATGAATGCCACTAAAATATATTTTCCTAATTTCCATAAACGAAATCTTGTAACATATAAAAGCTTAAATGAATATGGATTGGAGCACCTAAGATAAATGCTTGTTAGATTAAACTACTTTTAATTAAACTCGGTGTTGTATTGTTTGTTTTCCAACAGCAAACAAAATTATAGTACATCCATTGAATTTGATTTGATTAAAATTGTTTGGATTTAACCTGCATTTAAATAATCGAAAGCGAGCTTAAGGCTTTTACGCTACAATTTTTAGTAAATTTTATAAAAAATCAAATTTTGGTATTATATTATAGTCGACCTTGCAAAACACTCGCATATCAAATTCAAGAAAAATTGTCTAGCATCTGATGCAAGACAATTTTTCGTGTGTTTATTTGACTGCTTGAAAGGTTAGGTTAGGTTAGGTTAGGTTGAGTGGCTGCTACAGCACACTTATATCGGCGACTGTCCGTTGTTATACCACAGGATCTTACTTCCCTATTACACCTATGAGAACCAGTTTGAGCTACTTATGTAGCGTGATATATCTTGCACCTTACAGTTTTCGAGATCAGAGAGGCAGTCCATTAAGAATTTACCCAAATATTTATTTCTTTTGTGTGCCAAAGCCGGGCTCATTGTAACTTTGTATGAATGACCCCATTACCTGCGATACGGGTAAAAAAATTGTAAAAATATTCGGATGGACGGTAATACGAGCCCTAATTTTATACCATTGGCGCTCTACATTTGATATTATAATCGTCCAAATATTCCCATGAATGCCACTAAAATATATTTTCCTAAAATCATAAATGAAATCTTGTAACATATAAAAGCTTAAATGAATATGGATTGGAGCACCTAAGATAAATGCTTGTTAGATTAAACTACTTTTAATTAAACTCGGTGTTGTATTGTTTGTTTTCCAACAGCAAACAAAATTATAGTACATCCATTGAATTTGATTTGATTAAAATTGTTTGGATTTAACCTGCATTTAAATAATCGAAAGCGAGCTTAAGGCTTTTACGCTACAATTTTTAGTAAATTTTATAAAAAATCAAATTTTGGTATTATATTATAGTCGACCTTGCAAAACACTCGCATATCAAATTCAAGAAAAATTGTCTAGCATCTGATGCAAGACAATTTTTCGTGTGTTTATTTGACTGCTTGAAAGGTTAGGTTAGGTTAGGTTAGGTTGAGTGGCTGCTACAGCACACTTATATCGGCGACTGTCCGTTGTTATACCACAGGATCTTACTTCCCTATTACACCTATGAGAATCAGTTTGAGCTACTTATGTAGCGTGATATATCTTGCACCTTACAGTTTTCGAGATCAGAGAGGCAGTCCATTAAGAATTTACCCAAATATTTATGTCTTTTGTGTGCCAAAGCCGGGCATGAGCATAGGAGGTGGACTACCGCCTCTTCCTCCTCCTCGTCCATACAGCTTCTGCAAAAGTCATTTGCTTCTAGAACTAGTCTCCTCACATGTCCTCCAAGTTGGCAGTGTCTTGTAACTATCCCCACGATCATTTTTAGTTCACGTCTACGTAGGGAGATCATTGTCTTTGAGCGTTTCAAGTCCAGCTACGGCCAGATTTGCCTTGCTACACTACATGAGAGAGTGTTCGTCCACCTTTCATTCGCTGAGGCTACTGCCTCTTTTTTAAACACAGTCTTGAGTGCCAACTTTGCCCTTTCCGGTAGCAGTTGGAGAGTTCTACTATGCCTCGCTACTTCGTCCGCCCTACAGTTCCCCATGACGTCCGAGTGGCCGGGGACCCAGACTATCTAAATGTTGAAATGCCCACTCATCTCGTTCAGAGACAAGTAGCAAGCCAACGCCACCCTAAACGTCAGAGAAACTGAGTCCAGCGATTTTATTATCGCCTGTCCACATAAATAGCGATATCAGTCGAGGATACCACATTATCTCTCAACCAATTCAGGACCCCCTCAACCGCTATCACCTCTGCCTGGTACACGCTGCAGTAATCAGGGAGACGAACTGATATATCTACTTCCAATTTATCACAGAAGACTCCAGCTCCTACTTTACTGTGTATCTTGGATGCATCTGTAAAGAATTGCAATGCTTCTGTTTCCGTAACCGACCCGCTCCTCCAAGATTCCTTTGAGGGGCAGAAAGTTCGGAACCTTTTCTCGAAGCATAAAGTTGGTGTAATATAGTCTAGATTCGCCAGTTCTTTCCTTAGCAATCTAATTATCGTCGAGTGTCCTGTCTGAAGACATTTCCACTGAGATATGCCTGATAGTTGGGTGGCCGTAATCGCCGCCATCTGCCTACTATAAATATCGCCGGGGAGAAGGTAAAATATAACCTCCAAGGCACGTGTTGGTGTTGTCCTCAGCGCCCACTTATAAGCATGTAGGCCGTTCTTTGCACCTTCTCGGTCCCGTTTTTGTAAGTTACTTTATCAAGAGCTGGCCACTACACGGTCATCCCATACATCAGTACACGGTGAATAGCCAGTGTACCAGCTCCGGCTTCAGGCCCCATCTCTGCGATGGCGTTTCTGCATGAGTATACATGGCTATATTAGCCTTGTATACTCTTTCCAAAATATTGGGCTTCCAACTAAGCTTACTGTCCAAGATTACGCCCTATCTTACCTTGTCAGTAAACGCTAGTCTCCTGCCATTTGAGAAAGGAGGATCTACTACCGGGATTTTATATTTCCTAGTAAATAGTACCAGTTCAGTTTTGGACGAGCTGATTGCCAGTCCACATCTTATGGCCCACCTCGTAATGATTAGGAGGGCATTTTGAATTACCTCCTTCACATTGCTTAAATATTTACCATCGCTACGCCATCTGCATAAGCAATCACTCCGATCCCCTCTCTTTCCAACTCTAACAGCAACCCATTGATTGCTAAGTTCCAGAGAAGAGGAGACAGGACACCTCCCTGCGGGGTTCCCTCTGACTGCTTAGAAAGGTCGATTAAAAGTTGGTACCAACATTTTTTAATATTGTTTTATTATTATGTTTTGGCTACTGTGTTTCTTCTATTCAGGCGATACTACATTCAGAGTAGTTCAGTTTCTTATTTTTATATATATGAATTGAAAATTGATTGACAATTTTTTTCGAAATTAATTTCTGTGAATAATAATAAACTGAGCCATCGTCGCTTGTAACGACCTCTTGGCACTTCTTTCAGAGATCGCTGCACAATTCGTTCCGGATGGACGCAGAACGTGGTCGAGCCAGCGTATTCGCTGAGATGTACAATGTCGGGGATCTTCATCAGATCTGTAATATCGACATTGTACCGAGCTCGGTATGTACTATCTATTTCGCGTTTTGAGCCGTAAATCATCCGCATGATTTTTTTCTCTCAAATGTAAGGAGGCATCCCTCGTACTCATCCATCAGCGCCCAACTTTCACATCCAAACATAACAACGGGCCTGATCAACGCTTTGTAAAGCTTCAGTTTCACGGCACTTTATGTACATATGTGATTAGGCCCTCTAACGCTCATGGTTTCCGATCCTAAATCTCGTGTCGGATACTTGAGCGGTGTGTTGTTTTGGCGGTATCCATTTTTCATTTTGTTGACTTTATAAACAGATTTTTTTTTACGGATGCAGGTCGTAGCCCAGCGATACAACCGTTTAAACGCCTCCTACGACAAGCAAATGATACTGTGGTGGTAATCTTGGAAACATGTTCGCAATTTCGGTTTACGAAATATGTGCGCCCAGGACCACAGGAGCCAATTTCGTGAATAATGAATGATCCAAAAATAAAAGATGTATCTTTATTTGGAACAAGCAATTAAACCATGATCAATTCTCAACTTTGAAATGCATTACAAAACTTTTGTGAGTGCGCATTATTATAAAAAACAAATGAGCTACCGATCTGTTGAACAATGTTTTTCTCATGAGTCACCATCAACAAACACCATTTCCCGTTCCACCGCACAAATTGTATCCGAAAAAAGTTCGAAATGCCTGCTCTATATTTACTTGTGTTGGTAATTTATATACATTGTACATACAAAATATATCGATTTACGTAACACATAAGAAAATATTTATATGAGGTAATGACCTTAAATTTTATAATGAAAGGCATTGAAATACATAAAATTATAGAGTGTTAAGTAAAATAAATAATTAGCACAATCATGAATTTCTCACAGGTCACGGCTGATCGAAATCATCTTTTTTCCATTTTTTTTCTAAAACATTTCAATATTTTCTTTTCTTTTTATTGCTTACAGTTCAATCACCTTAACTTATAACAAAAAAACAAATATTGATTGCTTGGGATTTATATTATATCTATACATATGTATATATATATGTACATATACATGTTAGAAAATGATGGTACACAATAATTCGATGAGAGTATATGACACAAGAAATTGTTGGCTTATTACGGAAAATTATTTACACGAATAGTATTTAGAGAAAAAGCATGGTCAACAAAAATTTAGTCAAGTTCAACATGAAAATTCATTATCACAAAATTCACAATCACGTAAAACTGTTTTTTCCTAATGGCTTGACATGCGCCGTACAAAACCAAGAAATGTGTATATGACTGTACTCTACTCGTGTACATGGATGAGCATAGTTAGTTGTTGTGTGTGTCTGTGTGTGAAAGAAAGCCGAAGAATGATGAATCCTTCATCGAAGTTATTACGAAACCTAGCAAAAATTTCAATGACTTCTATTATTTAGTTAACATTTAAACAAAACAAAAAAAGTTTTCCAGTTTTTTTTTTTTGTTGAATTATTGCTTCCATATTTCCCACGCAAATATGTGTACAGAAAACAAGAAGTACAAATAAAATAATTTTCACTCTCAATTCCGGATGCAGTCGCTTGTATATTATATACATGTACATACATATATATATATATATATATATATATATATATATATATATATATATATATATATATATATATATATATATATATATATATATATATATTATGTTATATGCTTATAATATTATATATACTGATGGTTGCGATGATGAGTAATCGCTGAAGCAGTCCACATTTTTTTTTCTGCGGTTTACTCCTCATACATTAATATTACATTATTGAAAGCGATATTAACGCGAAATGTGTTAACTATTAAAACAAACACCGCGCATCAATTTCACAACCAAAACAACTGATATAAAAAATTGTTTGTCTTAAAGAAGTGTATTTGCCTTACATACAAACAAACAAACAAAAAAATTGAATTAATTTTTAGTGAAAATAATTCATAACCGTTTAGTTTGTGTACTTCATCATCATCGCATCGCGCATCGTACACACAAAACACAAGTTGCATTGTTATGTAGTTGGAGTAAAAAAAAAATAAAAATAAAAAAATTCATGACTCTTAAAAAATAATGAAAAGTCAACAAGAAACGAATTGTGGTAGGTCAATACGACGACAGCGCACTAATACCTCAACACATACTAAATTAGGTTTAAATTTAACAATTTTTTTATACATAAGTATATATATATATATATATATATATATATATATATATATATATATATATATATATATATATATATATATATATATATATATATATATATATATGTATATATGTATTTATATAATCGACAATGTACATACACAAGTTTTACATACATAAAAATGTATCACTTAAATGGAAAAAAAAATAAAAATTTTAAGAAAATATAACATTGATGCAAGGCAGATTGAGAGAGAAAATATTTATTTTATTTTATATAAAATGCAATAAATTTTTTTGTTCTTTATACATACGTGCATATAAGTTATATACCGAATAATATATTCATGGACATTGTCTATATGAACTTCTTATATGACTGACTTACCCCAAACTTAAGAAAAAAAAGGAATAATAATAGTTTTTCAATTGTCATATACCACAAATATATTGTTACGACAATACCACAAATATAATATTGCGTTTTAGCCCTGTCAAACAAGGTTCGATCAACGTATAAAAGGTTATCCCAGAAAATTGAAAAATGTACATCAGGTAATACAAGTGATAGTATCCCTTAGCCCTCATGATAGAACTTTGTATAATGCATATAAAAACTAAATCAGTAAATACAAGTTGTGAAATCATAACACAATACGTTTAAAATTAAAATTCAAAATAAAATTAACATAATAAACTGAAAAATAAATTTAACATTAAAAATTAATTTATTTACAAAATTTTTGAGCTTTTCAAATTTTTTTTATTATTTATAATTATTTCACCAGTCCCATCGTCTCCAGAGTCAATTAGGTAAAAGTGTCGGATTAGATCGGGTGTTTTTTAAATTTGGCATACAAACGTCGTGAGCGAGTCAACATAGCTTTAAGCTGAAAAATATATGAAATGGTTAGCTCAAAGCTATGTTGACTCGCTCACGACCGTTGAAGTTTTTTGAAACGATCAGGATAAATTGGTGTTAGTATGCCAAACTTAAAAAACACCCGATCTAATCCGACACTTTTACCTAATTGACTCTGGAGACGAAATAATTAAAAATATATGAAATGGTTAGCTTAAAGCTAAGTTGGCTCGCTCACAACCGTTGAAGTTTTTTGAAACGAACTGGATAAATTGGTGTTAGTATGCCAAACTTAAAAACACCAGAGCTGGTCCGACATTGGCTCGAGTCGTTCGAAGTAGTTTTTTTTTGTTGGCTAAGACTGTGTCCGAAACATGTGATAAATATTTTTTAGTACAGAATTTTGACATTATATGAGAATTATTCCCCTACATTCACAAATTTTTATTATGCCGTCCGAAATGTATAATAAATCTCCCCACCTCAAATGCCTCACCACGTTTAAACGTCAAATTTTTGTGAAAATGAATGCCATTATTCAGTCGTGTTTTTCTTGTAATAATAAATTCGTGTCGATATTTTTATAAAATAAAAACTAATTTAAATAAAGTTTTATTAATATTTATTATTTTTTTTATTATAATAATTATTTTTATTATAATAATTATTTTTATTAATACAAATTTTG
Organism: Tipula unca; assembly: GCA_951394425.1. Classification (NCBI taxonomy): domain Eukaryota; kingdom Metazoa; phylum Arthropoda; class Insecta; order Diptera; family Tipulidae; genus Tipula; species Tipula unca. The sequence goes on along the minus strand of OX596381.1, from coordinate 13,894,606 downwards.
TTGTGTTCTGTGTAAAATTGTGTTTGTGATAAATAAAAAAATAAATTTGAAAGTGACATTGAATTTTTTTTACAATAAAATGGATCCAGAAATAGCAATGCAAAACCAAGCATCAAAATATTCATCAAAATATTTATATACAATTAAAACCTATATTAATTAGTTTAAAAAAATGGCTAATGCTGAAACAGCCCAAGTAATAGCACTACCATTACCTCCGGCCCAGTATGTGAATTTATTTATTTATCACAGAGGAAAATATACGTAAAAATTGTGCCACGCGACCTCCACCACCCATCCATGAAACATACTCTATGTTTGGCAATTCGTTTAACAACGATGACACTATAATCAGACCTCTTGAAAGTCAAGAGTTCAAGCGATTAAATCCACAGCATTGTGATCGACGGAAAGAATTAAAGAAGCCGAATCATTCGTTATTTGTAAATTTCTTGGACCTTACCAACCTACTCATTCACTACCCGGACAGCCCGAGGCAAACAGAAAAGGTATGAAGGACTCCTTTAGTTTATATAAATCATGATCATATTTCTAAAAGTATATTTCATTTAGATTGAAGATTTAAATCTTCTATTCCTCTACATCCACCACCACCTGCTAAATGAATTTCGGCCACATCAGGCGCGTGAAACCTTTTGCGTCATTATGGAGATGCAAAAGAGGCAACGAGTTGAGACTGCTGAACGATTCCAAAGACATTTAGAGAAGGTGAGAGAGATTGTCAAAAATCTATTCGCAGCATTACCAGACAATATACATTTGGACAATAAACTCATGTTGCCTGATAATTTTCTCGATATGGATAACGATTCACAGAATAATGGGGCGGGTGAAGATGGGATTTATCCTCACGACAGACTTATGTGCAGTATTGTAGATGATTTACTCTTATAATTAAATTAATAACATTAAATATATTAAATTGTAAAGCTTTTATTTATTAAAAAAATCATTTTTGTATATTCGAACTTTTATTTATTTTTATTTATCTTTTAATCATTTCATTTTATATTAATTCAGTGTGTGTGTTCATATAAATTATATATATGCTCGTATGTATATAAATAGTATCATCCCGCCAAAAACATCATAAAATTTCGATCCATCCGCCATTTTATATGTATACAAATTTTTTTCTATTGCTCGGCCTACTACAACACAATGATATAAATTATTCGTACGGATCTGTCAAAAATTATGATAGCGATAGACTATAATAATTTGGGTGTCTTGGATTTTTGCATGCAAAAGTCAAAATTCTGTACTAAAAAATATTTATCACAGGTTTCGGACACAGTCATAGATTAAAAATTACTTGACTTCTTCCTTTACTTTATCATAATCTTTTATGAATCCGACTTAATAAGTCAAATAATTTACATTTTTGTGTATCTTTTTTTTTCGAGATATTGAGATGGTTTGGTACGAAATTCAAGATTATAGTGATTTCCTGGGATGATAGTTTAATGAAACTGTCGCGACATTAGGACATATTTTTCCTGGGATGGGACAAAATTATAGGATGATAGTTAATCCTGGGCTGATAGTTGATACAAAACTGTCGCCATTATAGTTATGGTGTTGCCATTGCGTTTTTCTGGGATGAATACTGGGCTAACTTTATATACATGTTCGATCACTGGATTATGAATAAAACAAACGATGTAAATTCTGGATAACACTAAATTTATTAATTTCCGAATAATTACACTAAACACTAATTTAATTAATTCACTTATTTATCTTCACAATAATTACTTTATTACACTTTAATATCACTGTATTTTCACTTTTTCCTTTTTACTACTAAAGGATGTTCCAAAATTAACGGAAGATTTGAATTAATTATCCACTTGTGGATGCTCATTTATCCATTCAACGAACTCTCTTCGCTGTACATGGTCATTAAGCTTCAGTTGTTGTGTTAATTAGAGCTTCTTGAAATTTGCAATTCTTGTCCACGACGCCGAATTGATATTCCTGGATTTTCAGCAACACTCTCACGCACTGTTTCGATATTGACATTTGAACGGCTTGTTTTTGGACGACCAGTGTGTTTAGCGTCTCCAACTGATCACTTGACGAAGTTAAAACACCATTCCGACCATATTTTATATGAAATTTTCGAACTGCGGCTGCCAAACTTTCATTATTTTTAAGCTATTCTTCAATAATGAAAATACGTTGTTCTATCGTGTAACGCCACATTTTTACTAACCCTAACCTCTCAGCTGTCAATTTTTTTTTTGGGGGTTGGCAAATTCAAATCGTGCGTTAATTTTGGGATGCCCTTTACTAGCAGTATCACGTTTAAAATGCAACTAACTAACTCCTAAAATGTTATCTCGTATTTATACCAATTATTCTAACCTTCTTGAATATTCCATAATGTTCGGGAGTGTCTAGACTGAATAGTCTAGACACATTTAATTTATAACAGTTTACAATTACGGTAGTGTCTCTACTCAAATAGTGATGTGGCCATAATCGTAACATTACCCCTATCTAATCCGGATTCGTTCCGAACAGGATCCAATTTTCCTCGCTGTCTTTTCCTAATCTGATAAACGCATGCCGTTTATCTTTTTGATGACGATGTACATCCATCCCATGATAGTTGGAGCTTCGCTGATAAACCCCTCTTTCGTTGCCAACTGGAAAGCAATAATAAATCTCCTTTTTTGAAACTGCTGTTATTTACGTGCACATCACTCCGAGCTTTCATTCGGTTACCTGATACTCGCATTTTCTACCGTGCAACTGTTTCTAAGTTTGATGGACGCTTTTCCCGCTGATGCACTACTACTCCCCTGATTGTTGCTCCAGCATCATCTATACGAAGTGGCAACTCGAATCTATCGCAATCATATACTCCCTGCTCCACATCCATCACGAAGCCATTGGCCCTCATGAAGTCCATCACCAAGATAAGTTCATCCACTATATTTGCGACCAGTACTTCGTGCTGGAACTGTGTATTGGCGATTCTTATCGTTGCAATCTTCTTGTCATGTGGCAGTTTGTAATTTTAACCCATCCGCTGGTTGCGTTCTTAATTAGATCTTCTCGTACAAACGTTTCAGCTGCTCCTGTATCTAGGGTTATAACACAGTTCTTCCCGTCAACAGCACCTTTAACTGTTAAGCTGTCTCCGCCTCGTCCCAATCTTGTTACAGGGATGGGGTAGCAGCTCTGTAGTCTATTGCTCTTTAGTCCAACTGCTTCCTCATGTTCCTCTTCCTCTGGTTCACAATTTTCTCATTATCCGATCCTCGATGCACCAGAGATGGCGATTCCGATTTTATGTGACCCGTTTTGTCACATGTCCAACATCGTATTTTCCTAATATTTTAGTTTCCTGTCCCTCCTCCTTGTAAAACACTTGATCGCCACCCGTCACCCTCCAAGTGACGATATAATGATGGCATGTGCCGTCTTGTTTATCATCAAATAAGCGATGGTCTCGGCGAACGGCGCTTTAGGCGACAACATTACTGCTTTACGTATCTCCGGATCCCGTATTCCATCAATGAACGCGTCCATCTTAATTCTTTCCATGTAATCGGGAGACGTATATTTGTATGTGCCAAATGCACTAGCCGCTCGACCTTTAAAAAGGACTGAGAGGGCATTGCTCCAAAGACGGAAAGTCTAACTCTTTCTTTCCAAACCCGGTCCTCTAAACCACCTTACTGATATGAACTAATCAAAAATTCAGTTAAGTCTGTATTAGACAGTATAATTTCTAGATTCTCAAAATTCTAAACTCTTAAATTTGTTTTCAAATTTCTTTACATGTCGAAACTCCAATTTTATAATTTTAGTGTAAGTAGTGAAGTAGGCATCCAGCAACACAACCTAAGATGAACAGAAAATATAAACAAACGTGACAAAGATCGCTCGAAAATAGAAAAAAGCCCGTCGTTTCGATGAAAAATACTAGAGAGAGAAAAATTTGAAGGACAAAATTAAATATAATCACCTAAAATCGCACAGGAAACAAATCATGAACGAGAACCAAGACTCAGTGTTCAAACTCCTGCAAACCCCTGCGTCAATTAAACCCAATTACAGAAAATCTTGTAAATACATAGAGTTCAATCCATATGGACTTTTATGCTTTCCGATTTATGAAGCATCTTGGCCATTATGGCAACAAACATTTCTTTATTTTGCAGTATAACCTCACAATATAATTTCAATTAATTTTTTCTGTGAAAAACTTTTGTGACAATAAAATACGGAGGCTGATAAGATACTAAACATTTCGTAAGCATTTAGGCCAGAATGAAATTAGAAAAATAGAAATAGCCAGAAAATTGCCTCCAAGAAATCCTCAGGACGAAATCGTTGGAGCCAAATTGTTGACACAGTAAGAGGCCAGTGAAAAACTGTTATTACTACAGAAGATCAGGGCGTTTTGTTTGTTTAAATTTTTCGGTAAAATTGGCTAGCGTTGTTCATTTGAATGTTTTAATATTTAACTTTTCCAAACAGTTTTCTATTTACATTTTTGTTTAATTTTCATTAATTCTGTTTCGAAAGACTGCATTTTCTCTTTATTATATTTACATGTGCGTATGTGAATTTAAAATTGGGATTATTTGATTTGATTTGACATTGAAAATTAAAAGACATTTATTTGGTTAGCTAGATTGATCAATTTCAATTTCAGATGTTAAATAAAGCGGCAAACCTTGATATGAGCATGGCGTATGATAAGACGCAAACATTTAAAATTCGATAGCTTGATTTACATATATCGTATAAATTAGGATGAGGGTAAATTACCGAGAAATTGATTTTCCTAATTTAACAATATTCCTACTCAAGTTATTGTTTCGATGTTATAAATAATCTGAAGTCTTGAGAAATGGCTATATAAATCAAATTATTTGAAATATTTTAGCATCAAGGGTAAAATTAAGGATATGCACATCTTTTAATCAGTACAAAACAAACGGTCGGTCTGAAGACCTACATGGAATTTAATTGAAAAATTTGCTAAACATTTGTATGAACATGCGCCCATTTCACCATAAATTTCCCACACTTTGAAAATAAGGTTCGATAAACAAATTATCAATGAAAATTTTTTGTTGTTGATACATTGGGCCAAACAATAGGCCGAAAATTCATTTCTTAAAGTACCGAATGATTCCGCGCATTATTTATAAGTGACTTAGTATTTTATTGATTAAGCGCATACTGTATACGACTTAGTAGTAATTTATTTTATTTAATTATTTATTTACAGTTTATGGTTTTATAAACGAAAAGGGTCCTGATCCAAGGATAAAATTCAGCTTGGAACCACCATCGACTGGACTAGTCTCTAAAAATTTACCACTCTATCTGCCATGTTCGGTGAATGTTACAGTTGATCCGTTGGTGAGCACTAATCAGGATTATGATACGGAATATGCAGACGATGATCAAGAGAACAATGACGATTACGATGAGTACAATGGAAATATGCAGACAAATCATGAGTATACGGGTCATCGAACGGACCAAGCGATAAAAAATAAACACGATAAGGAATATTATGAGGACGAAGAGGAGGATGATGATGCCGAGGAGGAAGATGACGAGGAAGCGAAGCGGCGTAAACGGAGTGCTGATAGTTCGGCAACAAGTCGAAAAATTCGAATGCCTACGATTAATGTACGATACACGTGGTTTCGGAATGATCAAAACTTATCCGAAACAAAGCTGAATGGATTTCGTGTCTTTAATAATGGAACTTTGAAAATTTATTTCACTGAAAATTGTTCGGGCGTGTATCGGTGCTTGGCGAACGAAACTGAAAATAATGCTGGCGCTATTTTGTCGAGAAAATGTGTTGTTAGTGCGGCCATTTTTCAGCGTGAGAACAACACGGATTCAAACATAACTGGAACCGTTGGATATCCACTCGTGATTCCATGTCCAGTAAAAAGTTTCCCACCAGCCGAGATCTCCTGGTATTTTAATAAAGTTCCGATCGAATTTAATACTACCGATTTAGGCACCGAAAATCGTTATTTTAAATTGGGCAACGGAAGTTTATTGATAACGCGTGTTCGAGGAATTGATAACGGAAAATATAAGTGCGCCGCAAAAAATAAATTTCTTCCAAAATCACAACGAAACTTTACAGCAACCATCTCCGTCATCCCGTTTGATGAATTTGACGTAAAAATTGGTCTACTGCCACCGCTCCAAAACGAAACAATTAAATTGGCGGTAGGTCAAACGCTTGAGATTTTTTGTATTGGATACTCCGTAGATGATGAAATTCGTTGGTCGTTTAACTCGCGCTTTAGCAAACTACCACAACTAACAGTCACCGCTAGTCTTATGCTTCGTATACAAAATGTTAGTGTGCTAAGTAACGATGGTGTTTACGTCTGTCAATCAGGGAATTATACTCAATCATTTAATGTTGTGGTCCTGTCACCGCCTATCTTCCAACACAATATTATGTCAATTAATACGTCGGTAGCAGCGACCGCATTATTAAATTGTAGTGCAACGGGAAACCCACCACCCAAGTTAACATGGTATCATAACGGGCGACCAATTCAAGGCAATTTACGCATGCATTATGATAACCCGATATTAAAAATTTATACAATTGATCCGGAGGACAAGGGAATTTATCAGTGTTTTGCGGAAAATGAGTTCGGTGAGAATCATACAGCGGGTTATGTGACTGTAAGAAGAATGCCAATTTTTCGTAAACCATTGCACGTGAAATGCTATCCGATTAATCATTCCACCGTATTGCTCACGTATGAAACATCGCAACCGATTAATATGATGGGATCGTATATGGCGAGTGAAAATCCATATACATGGGTAGAAAATGGACTGTTTCACTTTTCGAACGATGCAAATTTTACAATCGAGAAAAATATGTTACCGCTCATGACGTACACAATATATTTACGCGGTTATTTAGCACAAAATAGAGTTAATTATCAGGGAACGAGACGTATTGATTATTATCATCCCACTAAACTATCGGATCCAGTGAAATGTGCTACACAAGGCCGTAAGTATTTAAAGTGTTAAGTGTGATAATGGCCATTTAAGTACTAATTTTTGTCATTTTTTTTGTTTAATAAATCACAGTCAGCGTTCAATCGGAGGTCTACGAGAACCGCATCTACCTATGGTGGCCTAAAATCGAAAATATTCGACCCAAAAAGCTAATTTTACAATTTTGGTATAACGAAACATCGAATCCGGCAATATTTTCCGATCACATAATCGGAACCTATAACATACTCGACGAATTTATAAAATGGTCTGATGTTGAGACAAATTTTGTTAAAATTCCGGCCGTCACAAAAATTAACTACTTTACAAATGACAATAATCGTAGTAGTAATAGTAATCATAGTAATAAGAAATCGAACGTAACAATAACTGATGTTGAAATGCCCGGTAATGTAACCGGAATTTTAATACCAAATACAAATAAATTAGTAGTTAGACTATTGGGTTCGGTATACGATGGCCTCGGCGAACCATTCGAACAAGATTTACGATATGTGGAGTGGAATGTATTCGATGGATCGATTGCTAATATACGTGATTCGCTAAATTTTCGTATAACACAAATTGAATCGCGTAGCATAACACTGGCTTGGAATAATTTGGCATTTCGTGATCGGCGGCGGTGCATAAAAATCTGTTATAAAATTGTCGATTTAATTCGACACGATCCGTCAACTGAATGTATTCCTATGTGAGTTCGTATTACAAAAAAAAAATCGACTGTCTCTATACGAGACATGAAGCATTGAAAGAATTTTTAAAAAAATATTAAAATTATCCTTTTTTTGTTTGGGTGGGATTTGGTTTTTCTTTCGTTCCAGCAGTAATGCGGATTTGAGCCAGGAAATAATTACAAAATTGATACCGTACACGTTGTATCGATTTGTTTTACTGTCGTGCGATGGAAAAGAGGAGTTTGGTATGTCGCGAGATGTGGCAACGAAGAGTGATGGTAAGTCATTTTTAAAACATTTTTAATTTTTGAGTTTGAATTCAACAACTACGCAAATGGAACATTTTATTTTTGATTATGTATGTTTGATTGTATTTTGAAGAGAATTTCTAGTTACTAATCAATTTTAATTGTTTGTGGATTTTCAACAATTTTCAATTTTTTGTACTTTTGTACTTTTAAAGAATTTGAGTCGGAATTGAACCAATTTTCAAAATACTTTTTTCTTATAAAAATGATCCAAATATTATTAAATTGCTCTCAATTTTTAGCTGGTATTAAGATGTATGATCCTCAGTGTATCAAATTTACAATTCAAGTTTTAAAATATTATTTAAACTCCATCACAAATTATTGTAATTTTAAATTCACACTTCATTCAAATTTAATATGAACAAACTCGGTATGTACAGTCTAATGATGTTTTTGTTCTTTAGTTCCAGGACCAGTAAATTGGCACAATATTTCCAAAACAGATGGTATAACACTCTTCTGGACACCGCCAATAAATGACAATGGCAAGCTGCTGCACTACCTTATACAGTGGACAAAAAATGGCGAAAACGATTCGATCACACAAGACGTAACGACTAACTCATATAAATTTCCTAACGTTACGAACACGGATAAAATGAATATAACAATTCGTGCCGTGAGTACATCTGGCGAAGGACATCCCATCCATGTTTCATTACCAATCGGAAATGAATATGAATCCCATTCGGAAAAGTTAAGTGTTGATCCAACTCTAGGAATTGCGATTGGCACCCTACTCTCATGTGTTTGCGTATTATTTTGTATTATATACATAATCAGGGATCGTACATGTAAAAAACATGGACGAAATTTAAATAATAATCGTTCGTTGCCAATTGGGCCCACGACTGGGGCACAATGTACATCGGACGTGCATGAAATGCAAACGCTGATTAGTAGAGCGGATACCATAATTTTGCCAAACGGATATAATCGTAATAGTATGGTGATGGATAGTAATAATACACCGATCGTGGTTAGTATCGGTAATAATGATGTGACAACGAGCTCCGAACCTAATTCGGTCGAAGTGAATAACGCTTCGACGGATAATACATATGTTGAAGAAATACCACCGGCGCCTGATGATATGCCATCCACCGAAAGAGATGCAAATTTATCGAATGGTGCACAAATTGTTTATGACAATGGTGGGTCATCGAATACACGGACAACAACGACATCGGTGACCGTGAACGGGAATACAAATAAATTCCATAATGGTGTCTTTAAAACTCTACCTCCTACTAGTACACAAAACTCAACAATACCAACAACACATTCCATATCTACAAATCCTTCCTCAAAAATAAATGGTAATTTAAAAATTATTAATAATTATCCACAGGTGAGTTCAGTCAACGGCGCTAGTCGGATGATTTAACGTAGTAACAATACAAATTTCTTGTTTCCAGTATTTAAATAATAGTACATTTTCGTTAGACAATAGCCAACAAATATTATTAGACACAACATTAGATAACACAACAGCAACAACAACAAATCTAGACTATGATCATGATGAATTAAATGATTCCGAATTAATGAACGAGACGAATCGTAGTACTAGACCATTAACATCGTCAGCGTGGAATTATCGAAGGCCAATTATTGGTCCAAATGGATAAACTAATTATGAAAAAAAAAAAAAACTAACAAACAAACAAACAAAACGGTTGACAAATTAATGACAAAATTTAAGAGGCTTTCAAATTAATTTATATAATTATGTATATACGTTTTTAATTTAATTTAATTCCATTTGTAATTGATTTTCATAATATTATGGATTAGAAAATGGTATTCTTAAATAATTAATAATAATCGGCGGGGTAAACTAAATAATTAAAAAAAAATTTCGTCTAGATAGATTTTCAAAACAAGAAAGGAAACCACTACAAGATGGTTTAATAAAAATTAATGAACCCCATTACATATAAATATTATTAATTATTATTGATTTATATTATATATGTATATAAATACATTAAATGTAAAACAAATTTAAGTGGATCTCATTATAAATATTAATTATTATAATTAAGTATAAATTTAATATAATTGTGATAATTTTAATTTTATAAAAAAAAAATGGAAAAGAAGAAGAAAATTAATTATATATTATTCTACAATGAAACAAAAAACAATGAACAAATGAAAAAAAAATATTAATAAAATTAATTAACGATGTAATTAATTAGTTGTAAACAGAAGTCGCGCGAGGGGAGTTGGCGGTGTGTGAATTATTGTATTGGGAATGATATTTGAATTGATTATTGGCAGATCTAATTTTGTTTTTCTTAGGTTTAAGTTTAGCAAAAGTATTTTATAAATATTTTTGTGATTTTGCTAGTTAGAAGTTTTTAAATAAATTAACCAATATTTTATTATAATTTATAATTTTTAATGTCAAAAATCCCATTTCGAATTTTTTAACACTCAATATCTATTTTGAATTAGAATTTTTATTATTTAAATTTGATATTCCAATACTCAAATGGTATAATTTTTTTTTACGTAATTCAACCCATCAAAAATTTACATTTGAATGAAATTTTAAAATTATATCGAAAATGTTCGTTAGTTTGAATTGTTATTCGATGATCAGAAATCGATAATTATAATAATGTATATAGCTCAAATTTATTCGATAATTTACCCCAAATGTTGGGAACTGAAAATTTAAAATAGATGTTAATGCAAAAAATTCAAAATTCGATGAAGTATTCGTCCATCGAAATTCGAATATTTTTTTAATCTTAACTTCCGAATTGAATATTGAAAATCTACGAAAATGTTCATCGTTAAAATTTTATTGGCAATAATGAAAATTCGATAACTTGCTTTGCAATAGCATTTCAATTCAGTTAAGTTAATCACTCCATTTTTTGAGCGTGTCTCTAATCCGTAACCAACGAATCATAGTTCGTAGAGTTTTTCAAACAAATCAGTCATAGAATTTATGTGTTGTTACTTGAAAATTTGGGTTTTAAATATCGAATTAAATTAAATTAAATTCCGAATCTAACATTGAGAATTTACGAAAATGTTGATCGTTAAAATTTGATTTACAATGGTGAAAATTCGATAACTTTCGTAGTCCATTCTATTTTTCATATATGTATGGTTCTTCATGTTATTCCATTTTGTATTTTTAAATGGAATAATTCTCATTGGTTCTGTCAATTTCGTCGGGCAAAAATACTAAATATTTCTTAATGTTGTGTGAAACAGCTTCTGCATGCCATTTCATCATATTTAGCAGAGTTCATGTCTTCATTTTTGGTTTGTAGGATCAAGATTTTCAATCAACGTCCTAACGTATATTTTTATTTATATTCCAAAGTTCTCAAATTCATCAAGTGTTTTATCAAATTTTGATTTATTTTATGAATAAAGCATTTCAAATTGACTACTACCTCAGATAGGTTTGGCGTTCAGTCGAACATTTCATTCCAGTAATTAATTAAAATAAACATACTCGTATAATGCATTCCAATAAACACGTGTACTATTTGGAGTTGATCATTCGTCTATTTTAAAGAAATTAACTTTTGATAAATTCGTTTTAACTCGTACAAATGTGATACAAATTATTTCGTCATAGTTGCTAGAATTTAGAGAGTTTTGAACATTTTATTAAATGTCTCCAATTTTATGGTTTTTCCAAATTTTACAACGAAATCTTTTAAAATGTTTAGCCTTTGTACCTCATAGGAGAATTTATATTCTGAAACCGATGATATTTTAAAATGTAGGTTAGTCTTTTCTTAGAGTATCACATTCTAGTTTTCTACAAATTTGAGTATGAACTTCAATCAAAGACACAAAATTAATGCTATTAAAAAATTGTTGTGTCTTTGCTAAACGAACATTTTTATTTTTATTAAATATAAAATATTGGTTAGCTAATTAAAAATTTTGACAATTTTTCGAAACACAAACTCCCCGCACTCGCTATTCTATATTTGTATATAAATATTGTATAAAAATTAATTAATGAAATATTATTTTTCTATAAAATACCATTTTCCATAAAAAATAAAATATTGTTTTTGCTCAAAAACGAAAAAGTTAATTAAAAACTAAAGAAAACAACATCTCTAATGAAAAATAATAAAAATAAATAAACAATTTATAATAATTCTGGGTACCTGATTAAAAATATACCATTATTTTATTAGTAATGTACACATAAAAAAAAAATAAGTAATAAATAAATAAAAAATACAGATTTAAGTAACAAATGTAACCTGATATAATTTATTAAACTAAAAAATAACGTTATGTTAATTAATCATTTAGAAAACTCAATTATTTTCTTTTCATTTTATTAATATTTTTTGTAATTGATTAAGCGACTTAATATTATATAATGTATGATGTATAATGTAGATAGATATTTAGGTTGTTCATAAAATTAAAAAAAAAAAAATAAAAAATTGTCTTAACGAAACTATAATGTGTCGTGATAGTATCGCGACAGTTCGATTTTTATACTATACAAAATTTGTTTGTTTGTTTTGGAACACAACCTTAATATTTATTATTATGCTTTTACGCTTTAAAATGTTTTTTCAAAAATATTTGAGTTTTTTTATTACAATTTTTTTTTGTTCATGAATTACAAATGTAATTTAGAGTTATATTATTTTGTATAAAAAAAAAATTATATAAAATATTTAAGCTTTGTAAGGATAAATGGATATCGTGCCTTGCAAGTACAAAAAAAATTTAAAAAAAAAAAAAATTTAATAAAATTTAAATGAATACTTTTTTATTGATGTGATTAGTATATACATACGTATCGTTATGTTAAGGAATTTTACTTTTAATTAATTAATTAACTGCGGGCATGTCATGTGGGTATGGAAAATACTAGACATCTCCACCTCATAATAAAAACTGCAATAGTGCCAATAAATAACCGATTTTTATTTTTGAATTTTTAATATTTTGTTTTAATAGACAAAGTGCAATACGATAGCTTTATAATTTTTTGTTTTGTTTTAAGTGATTAAAACAAATATAAACATATACATATATAAAAATTAAACAATAGACTGGATTTTTTTTTTTTATATAATATACAATATTTATTTATATAATTTACATAAATACGCAACACATATTCGCGTGACATGATCTGACAAAATAAAAATATAACTCATGCGCCCAATCATTCCATATTATAAAATATACAAAACTATATATTTTTCCAAAATTAGCAATAAAATTTACGAATAGTACAATACAAATTTAATTAATAAACAAACTAATCACATCAATTATAAAAAATAACTTATTAAATTCGATTTTGTAATAATAATTATATTTCGTTTAATGTAAATACTAAATAATCGATTGAAACAAAACTAAAAAGCTAACGTAACAAAAAAAAAACAAAAAAATTAATTAATATTAATTATACTTCAATATTTATAATTAAAGTTTAAAAATAAAAATTTGTTGTAAAATTTACAAATATTTATATTCTTAACATATATTTATTTTGTTATAATATTATTTTACACCAACACACACTATTAATAAATAATTATTAATTTTAATTTATTTTCATGTATAAATAAATACAATAAATAAAAAATTCAGTTACCATTTCCCACACACACACACATATACATAGGCATACAATAGATTTTTTTCCATACACAAATATAAATTTTATTTATTTAATTAATTAATTTATATTTATCATAATTTTAATTATATGTTTTTTTTTCTATTCAACATTCCAAAATTTCATATTAAAAAAAAACTCTTAGAAGGCAGAAAACAAATGAAATAATTATTATACCTCAAATTATTAATTTTCTTTGTTAATTAAAAATTTTATATATTATATATATTTAATAAAATTAAGTTTTGTAAATTAAATTTAATAAAAAATTATTTTTGTATTTTTAGATACACCGATCTAAATGGTGTAATATATAATATTTTCTAATCTCTATTAAAAAAAAAAAAACAAAAAAAATTAATTATTTATTTTTTATCATTGGTTTTTATTAATAATTTTATTTTGTTTAATTTTAAGAACTAAGAAAAAAAAATATATTCTCAATGCCAAGAAATAAAAATATTAATTAATATTAATTAATAAACGAAACATATTTTGTGAATCATAATTAATAAATAAATAATTTAAAAAAAAAAAACAACAAAAAGTATATCTACCTCATAAGCTTTTTTTACTTTATAATTTTATTAATATTTTATATAATTTAAATAACATACTGTTTTATTTTATTTAAGTTGTATTCTTATAATTAATTAAGAAAAAACATTTTTTTTTATAATTTGTATGTGTTAAGTTTTTGTTTTTAATTTTATTATTTTCTATACACAGATTTAAAATACAGTGAACTACGATTTTTTTTTTGTTTTTTTATTAATTTATAATTATTAATTATTTTATAATTTTTTTAAAAATGTTTTTTAACGTGAAACAAAAAGCAACAATACATACAACACAACAAATAAACAATAGGAAATATGTAAAAATAAAAAAATAACATGTAAAACTTTGAATTACAAAATGAATGAAATTAATAAGAAAATATAAAGATGGAAAAAAAAAACGTAAAAAAAGAAATATTTTTTCAAGAAAATTTATAATGTTTAAAAATAATTAAAAAAAAAATTTGAAATAAAAAAAATGGACATAAAACAGAAGAACAGCCGATCGTTTTATTTATGCTGTTAAATTACCGAATTAAAATTCGAAATATTCTAGGTGCGATACGCCAATCAAGAATAAGTTAAATTATGTGAGCAATGCTAAAATTAACGAAATTATAGTCGCTGAGATGAACAATTGAGAATATTTTAAATCTGTAAGGCCAAGTGATATATCAAATGAAAAGTATTTTCATCGGTTTATCGATTCCTTGTTAAATAATAAATAAACAAAATGTTTTTTTCTGTTCCGTACTGAGGTTCCGTACTCAATGCCACAATGGGCCCATGGTGCAAACCTAGAAGGTCTATTCTAAATCGGAGTAGCACACTGCTACCTTAGCAAATTGTAAAAGTTTGAACCAGGTCGGACAGCTGCAAAGAAAGAGCATCTTGAGCTAGTTCTATGCGTCGCAGATGAACCTTGAAACGTCCTTGGCCAGTAATAAGTGCGACCAGAATTGTGATGTGGTTCTTTTTTAACGATATTTACTGAATCTCAAAATGGGTTTAACCATGAACCGTTTTGCCTTTCAACAACCTTTGTAGAGTTTACCCAGACTAGACGAGAATCTAACCCAGACTTGCCGAGAATCTAACCTAGACTAGCCGATAATCTAACCAAGACTAGCCGCGAATCTAACCCATACTTAGGACAGAAGAATCCATACCCTGCACTGATTTCTCAACGAGAACCATCTGCAAAAAAGACTGTCGACTCAGATAATTGTCTATAGAAATACTGAGAACCACAATTTTTTCAAGGGTAAAACGACACAGAATGAATTGGGCGGAATATTCAAGGGACAGCCTTTAATACACCATTTCGAGACATAAGTAAGACAGTTCATTCACCAACAGATGACGTTAATTTTACAATCGCCCACCATACAACTGATTGAGACAGTAGAGATAAAACCAATGATTTGAAGATGAACGACATCATTTTGGGGGTCAGACCACAAGCATTGGCCTTTTTGCATGAGATTGATGTATAACCTCTTTTCAAGACACCAAGCTTCCACCATATTATGGGCTTTCTGCGTTAGATCAGATAAGATGTTCAGGTATTAACCAGAAAACACTCCTCCTTGTAGACCACTTTGACGGACAACTGACGAGCCATCCAGCTCAGTCTCAGTTATGCAAGACTTGATCATAGAATCGATGAATTTAACAATGGTTTGATTATTTTTAATATTGGTACAGGCACTCGTGATCATAGAAAACGAAGTACTATCAAGCTCCCACAATGTTCACACTCATTGATAAGACCAACATCGGTAGTATCGTTAGTAAACTAATTGCACGCTCTAGTTTTAAGAACAGAGGTCTTATGAAAGATCTTGCCAAACTTGGAGATCGAATCAGAAACCACACCATCAATAAGATCCGGTTCCTGGTTAGACTCTTCAACTAACAAGACATGTTTTCGGTTGATCTGGTTAGATTCAAGCATGGATGTCATCATCACGAGCAGCTTTAAAACAAACTATAATAATAAAATAAAACAATACGCTCCTGAGATAACCCTTAAACGGATGTATTGCAGCTACGTTCGAAGACTTTGTCAACCCTAAACACAGTCGATTTATCTCTCGCGTGTAACGGATAACCTTCCATCCAGTGGCCAAAACATTAGGATAGACATACTTAGATATACTTTCAGCGAAGGCTTGTGAGAGCCATAATATGGCAAAAGTCTAGAACAAAATAATATTAGCAAACACATTTAGTATATTCCTTTCGGGCTTTGACAATTTATGAAACCATCAGACCACCCTTTAGCCGATCGATTAATTAAATCCTTACTTACACAAATGTTAAATTAAAACAAAATTATGATCCTAGCGAGTGATGATGATGACACAATGTGATTTCCCCAATAGTGTGAGTAATTAGCGGGAATAACCAGAGCTCGCTTAAAATAAGCTATTAATCCTCGTTAGGCTCGAGGTTTTTGTTGCCCCAGAGATACAAATGGTAATATAATAATAATAACAGTGTTAAAGGCCATTACTGGCCCCTTACTGAATCAACAATCTGGCTCCAACGGTTTCGATCCTGAGCTTGGTCTTCATACTGTCTTAGACAATCTGAAGAGGCCAAGTCGTTCTCTACATCGTGGAGCCATCGTCGCCTGCAACGACCTCTGCGCCTACCATATGGTGGCTCAACTTTCAGAGATCGCTGCACAATTCGTTCCGGATCAGCACGCAGAACGTGACCGAGCCAGCGTACTCGCTGAGATCTAACTTCATGTACAATATCGGGGATCTTCATCAGATCTCTGATCTCGAAATTGTACAGAGCTCGGTATGTACCATCTATTTCGCGTTTAGGGCCGTAAATCACACGCATGATTCTTCTCTCAAATGTAAAGAGCCATCTCTCGTACTCATCCGTCAGCGCCCAACTTTCACATCCAAACATAACAACGGGCCTGATCAACGCTTTGTAAAGCTTCAGCTTCACGGCACTTGATAAGTGTTTAGATTTTAGCAGTGGCCTTAGAGGATACAAAGAACGACTGCCAGCTGCCAGCCGCACTTTAATATCCTCACCCACACTGTTATCGTGAGTGATAAGAGAGCCCAAATATTTGAACCTCCTCACTCGCTCAAACGTGTGGTGGCCACTACTAAAATCTGGTGTGCCATTGTCTCTAAAACCAGAGATCAGGTATTTCGTTTTGGACTCATTGATCTGGAGTCCAACAGAAGCTGAAAACTCTACAAGCGGATCAAGTATTTCTTTCACTCCGTTGCTATTCAGTCCAATCACGCATATGTCATCTGCATATGCAAGCACTTGATTGGACTGGCGATATAAGATGTTGCGCTGAGGTGTTTCAGTTTTACGAAAGATGTACTCCAACATGAGATTAAAGAGTATCGGGGACAGAGCATCTCCCTGCCGAACACCCGAGTTAACTGCAAAAATTGTCGATAGCCTGTTCTCAACTTTAACACAGCATTGAGACTGCGTCACTGTCATCCTACACAGTCGTACCAATTTTGTTGGCATTCCTAGGTATTCCAGGG
The DNA here is from genome assembly GCA_951394425.1 of Tipula unca. Classification (NCBI taxonomy): domain Eukaryota; kingdom Metazoa; phylum Arthropoda; class Insecta; order Diptera; family Tipulidae; genus Tipula; species Tipula unca. The sequence goes on along the minus strand of OX596381.1, from coordinate 13,876,807 downwards.
CAGACCACAAACTCTCTCGATTGATCGAGTCGTAGGCCTGCCGGAAATCCAGGAAAACCTGATGTACGGAGATGGATGTCTCATAATATTTAGATAGAATCATCCGCAGCGAAAAGACCTGATCAGTGACTGATCGATTCGGACGAAATCCTCCCTGATAGTCACCAACCAAGTCCTCCGCCAGAGGAGTGATTCTATCCAATAAAATGTATGACAGTAACTTGTATGCTGTGCAAAGGAGAGCTATACCGCGATAATTCTCACACTTCAAGCGGTCTCCCTTCTTGAAGATGGGGCATATCGCGGCCACTTTCCATTCATCAGGCATAACTTCGGTTCGCCATACTAATCGAATAAGGTCGAAAAGACAGTTCCACAAAGTATCCCCTCCGAATATCAAGAGCTCCGAATTAATGCAGTCCACTCCAGGTGAGCGGTTTCGTTTCATTCTCTGCATGGCCTTAGTGAATTCCTCATGGGATGGCTCCTCAGTGCAAATCTCCGCAGACTGTTTTAGAGGTGGCTCAACAACAGTCTGTGACGCATGATGAACATCAAGCAGCTCAGTAAAGTGTCCACTCCATGCGTCAAGTACTGCGTCGATGTTGACACAGAGGTTTCCATCCCGGTCCCGAATGGCGGTTGACGAAGGCCTGAAAGTATGGTGCAATCCAGTAATTCCTTTAAAGAAATTACGTGAACTACGCTCATTGCTGAGTTGTTGTACTTTCAGAACCTCGGCCTTCCACCATTCTCGCTTCTTCCGTCTACAAATCCGCTTAGCTGCCCTTCTTGCAAGAGCTGCCTTGTTTTTCCTCGCGATTGTGAGACGTTGTTGCACTTCATTATGGGCTATATTTTGTTGCTCAACTGCAAGACGACACTCGTCATCAAACCAATCATTCTTGGGTCTGACTTTCACTATACCTAAAGTCTGTTGAGCAGCACTGAGAATGGTAATATAAAAGAAGGTATTATCTCAATCGTTCAGTCATCCGTCTGTGAGCCTGGTTTAAAACTAAATCTACAATTGATATGATCTACAACAGTTGCATGTCTATATACATAGATGCTCTCGAGAAAGGTCGAACTCCTCAAAATTATGACGAATGATCGTTAGTGGCCTGAATTGTAAAATAGATTGTTTAACCATTTTTTAATTGTATTTGCTGGGAAAAGTGCTGTAATTTTAAACGATTTTAAAAGTAGAGAAACCGCACTTATTAGTTGATGCGATAGGGTGGAGAGAAGTAATTTCGGACTGGTAACATTTTTGATACCTGTCCCAAAACTTCTAGATGTGTATATACAATAAATAAAAACAAATCTGAGTCACTTTTATAGATGGACATTTTTGATTGAGGTACAGAACAGTAGATTTTCTAAAAGATTGATTTAGCATCAATAAATAAATACGGCAGTGGTCAAGTAAGCAGAGTCATTGACTTTGACGTAGTGGACCTGAGTTCATTTCTCGGTTAGCGACAACATTTTTTTAATTTAATTTCTTCTTTCAAATTGGTTTAACTCAGCTTTGTTAAAATTTTCAATTTTCCTCGTTCAAGTGGTAAGTATAAAAGAAACATGTAGCAGAAACCACATAGTGCTGCGGTGTTGAAGTAGGTAGAGTTATTGTCTTTGGCTTTGTGGACCTGAGTTCAAGCCTCGGCAGAGTCATCACTTTTTTTTTTAATTTAATGACAAATGGGTTTTACCTTCTGTATTCAAATTTGTTCAACATGTGGCACAAGTAGCGGCGGCGGCATGTATACAACAAGATTGGGATATATATATATATATATATATATATATATATATATATATATATATATATATATATATATATATATATATATATATTGATATATATATATATATATATATATATATATATATATATATATATATATATATATATTATTATATATATATATATATATATATATATATATATATATATATATATATATATATATATATATATATATATATATATAGCGATGGTGAAATAAAAGCCGCCATTGCGTTTGCTAAAATTTTCAATATTTTCTATTCAAAAGACAGATATAAAAGATTTGTATAGCATAAAATACACATGCGGCGGTGGTCCAGTAAGCAAAGTTAGTGAATTTGGGTTTATGGGTCCGAAGTTCGATTCTCGATCGAGCCAAAAATTTTTTGATTTAATTTCTCCTGTGAAATTGGTGATGGTGAAATAAAATTTATCAAATCCAACTCAGTTTCTGTTCAGAACTTCAATATTCTCCATGTAACAATGGCAAGTATAAAAGATGGGTATGGGGTATAGAGTGGTAATGCAATTGTACGGCGATGGTCAAATAAGTAGAGTACATTGCCGTTGCTAAATTTTTCAATTTTTTTATTCAAATGTCAGCTATATAAACGATTCGAATATCAGTATTTATATGTATTGCGGTGGCTCGGTGGTAAAAGAAGCTATCTGATTTAGATTATGATCATGACTAGTTCAAGCCTCATTATATATATATTTTTAATTTTTATGCAAATTGGTCATTTTTTTTAAAACAAAAAGCAATTTTTTTTAATTTAATGAGAAATGGTGGACGCCAGCTAATTTTTTTTAACCTTAAACCTTAAACACTGCACAACAGCCACGACTCCAAATCCTATGACACCGCTTTTACTTTACCACCTCACCATTTACATATATAAATTTCCCGCTATATACTCATCCTTTATATATTGCCAATTGAAGGGATATATTAAATAAATTAAATTAAAAATTATTTAATGCCAAACCGAGGCTTGAACTCAAGTTGACAATTCCAAATGCAACGACTCTGCTCACTGGACCACCGACGTATATAAATGTTGTGCAATACAAATCTTTTATGCTTGCCAATTCAATAGAGAAAATTGAAAATTTTAGCAACAGGAATGGACAATTCATTACGGTCATACACCGTAAATGTAAGAGATGTCTCTTACATTTTCATTACGGTAATACACAATAGATGGCTCTTATACTTGCCGAAGAAATTTAATTAAAAAAGTATTGACGCTGACGAGAATTGAACTCGAGGCCACATATCCAAAAGCAATGACTCTGTTAACTGCACCACCGCCGAATATACATATATACACCGCCTTTTATATTTGCCAATTCAATAGAGAAAATTGAAAATTTTAGCAACATAAACGGACTATGCTTATTTGACCATTACCGTATACATATTTTCATTACGGTTATACATAAGAGATGATTCTTATACTTGTAGAAATTGAATGTAGATTTCAACAGATGCTGTGTTGAACCAATTTCACAGCAGAAATTAAATTAAAAAATATTGGCGCTGACGAGTCTTGCACTCGAGTCCACGATTTCAAGGTCATTGACTCGACTGCTCATTCGACCATCAGCGTATTAAAAATTAGTACTGAAAAACAATAGAAATCTTTACATAGCACAACTGATAGAAACCTTTACAAAAAGGTTATAACCTTCATTAAAAATAATCCGGGGAAATTTAACTATGAGCGTTCCATAAAATTTAACCACACCCCACTCCATGATAAAACGAATTCGAGTTCAGGAAGGCTATGAGTGTTTCCGAGTTATTAAAAAGCCAAATCGTTGAGATAACCATGGTGACAAAATTTTCACAAAATCTAGTGGATGTGTTTTGATGGATGACGAAACGTACATGAAATTGGTTTTGAAACACTTCATGCCGAGTTTATACGTTTCTATCTTGCTGCAAAATGTTCACCGACCATATATAAGCCAATCAAAACAAGCCATTTCGTAAACAAATTTTCCCTTCCAAATTAAAATAATTTCAAATCGATGCAAAATGTGCAGCAGGCTGGCAACTGCTACAAACCAAAAATATGCTCACATTTTCACTCATTATGTCAATTTTAGCTCTTTTTCAATTTTTTTTTTTTTTTTGCTATATCTTGGCGAAACCGAAATGTCATTGTCTTCCACTAAAAGCGAGGAAGTTAAACAAAATTTGGACAATCTCCGAATAAATTTAATTTAATTAATTAATAGGCCTGTATGTAATGCATTAAAATGACAGCGATAAAAAATGATAATCGAATCGATGAATTAATCCAATACATCACATTGCATATACCAAATCCAATCATATTGATGAACGGGAACATTTTTGTATTGTATGGCCTTTGGTTTAGCCTGTGGATTTTTGTTTTCGGTGTCGAAGAATATTATGAAGCCGGAATTATTACAATTATGGTGGTAGCATTTTTACAAATAATTATATCGCTATGCTGTTACTGTTGTGTTCACGTTCATACGTTTTTAAATTGTCGCTCAGTAAGTAAATATCTCTTAACGTAATTAATTGATTAATTATTCATGCTCGTATCGATTATATAGGCGAAAACTCTACAAACAGCGGTGGTGGCAAAGGTAGTACCTACGTCTAATAATGGATCATCCGAAATGGTCAAACTGAATTCTACGCGGTTGAAAAACGATAAGAACGATGTAATCTACTGGTTTGTGTTCCAGAAAACCAAATACATCTGGGATGAAGATAAAAAGCAATTCAGAGGGCTCGAATTTCCAGTTCATAAAACGTATCGCGAATATATTGAATCGAAAGGACATGAAGATGAGAATGAAATTAGCCTAGTCGAGAAAACATATGGCAAGAATCAGATGACAATGGTTGTGCCAGAATTTTATCAACTATTTATTGAACGTGCCACAGCTCCATTTTTTGTTTTCCAAATATTTTCTGTCGGTCTATGGTGCTTAGATGAATATTGGTACTATTCTTTATTCACATTGTGCATGTTAATTGTATTCGAGTGCACGTTGGTTCAGCAGCAGCTAAGAAATATGGCCGAAATCCGTAAGATGGGCAATAAACCATACATGATCAATAAAATAAAATTTATTAAATTAATTAAAATTGTATTTATATGTACTGTAAGGTTCCGATTTTTTTTTATGATAACACACGGTAATCATATTTTGGTATACGCACTGTAATATGGTTGTATTATAGGCTTGCGAATTTTCTATTTAGTATGCATCAATGACAATGATGATTCATTAATTTGCTTTGGAGATATTGATATTTTGTTGATGGCACATTTGTATAGATGTCATTAGATGCCAATCGTTCAAAGCTTAAGCCCGGTTTGCGACCAGAATAAAAATAAAACTTTGAAACACGAATTTTCGGTTATACTTTTGGAAAGCTTGATGGTTAAATTGTAGAAAACTTCGACTTGGCTGAAAGATGGAAAAAAATAACATGGCAGATGGCGAGACATCCGGCATCTTCAGCGAAAATGGGTATAAAAGAAAAAAACGGTGTGCGTGGTGATCAGATCAGAAAAACGAAAACCGTGTGCAGGACAGACAGAAAGAAAAGAAACGAAAACCGTGTGCGATACGAGAGAGCAGATTTTTTTTTTTGGTGTTTGGATTTGAAGACGATTCAGAGCAGATGAATTATTGTTGTATTGGAGGCAATTTGGATTTTTTTTTTTTTTTGGATATGCAGTTGAGGCTTGGGCCGATATTCTATTCTTGAAGAGGTGATATATATATATATATTTTTTTTATATGTGAACAAGTGATATGTTAAAGTAATGTTATAAGAACTAAGTATTTAACATGATTGTGATTTAACTTTAATTAAATAAATTAAGCATAATTAATTGGTTAAATTTATAATAATTTATAATAATTTTGCTAACTATTGAGTTAAGGGCATAACGTGGAAATGTGAAAAGAAAAAAAAAAGGAACAAATAAGTTATAAAATCATAAATTCGAGAACTCGATTAACATATTATGCCTCTTAAATTTTAAAGTGATCAGATATATATGTGATTTACCCCTGGACTGTGATTAATTATTATATAAAAGATTAAGTGTGTGGGTATTACAACTTTTTTTTGTGTCCTGGCACTATCATGAAATATTCCGGAAGTAATGCAAATTGTTTGGATGCGGATGTTTTCTTAACCATTGAAGGCCACATGTTCCTGGATTGATCAGGTGAGTTGAAGTAAATTTTCTTTATGATTTGTCCATGTCGCTTTCTTCAAATAACTCTTGTTTCAGTTTTAAGTAAAGATCCTTAATTAAAATTTAAAGTAATCTTGTGTTTGACTATAAATATTTTTTCTCATAAATTGGTGAATATTTATGATTCAAACAATTTCTTTTTCGCGGAAAGATCAATTTAATTTTTTTTTTTTCTCACGAACTCACGCGGGAGTGGACTGCAGGCTGAGCTTTGTCCGGTAAGCGTGCTGGATATCTGGCGCCCAATATAAGATAATAAAAATAAAAAAAAAATAATTAAAGGAACAACTAAATATCGATATCTATAAAGAAAATAAAAAAAAAATAAAAAAACTAAAGAGATTTTTCCATTGTTTATATACATATATGATTACATTATATGATTACTACTTTTTATTTTATTTTTTTATTTTTATTCCATGTGTTTTTCGATGTAACGGACATTCATTGCGGATGACTAGAAAACCACGCCATCATTAAAAAAAAATTTTTCAATGATAATTTTAAATTTAAGAACAAATTTTTTTATATATAATAATTATAATTAGTATGGTTATTTAATTATTATATCTTATAAATTTTAAATTAAAAATTTTTTTTTTCGCTTATTTTATTTTTATATAATTATAAATTTTTTTATTCAAATAAATATTATATTTGTATTTATACCCATTTTGGGTTATTAAAGTTATTGTTATTTATTAAATTTTGGCACGCTACATTTGGCGCCCAACGTGGGGCCCGAAAGAACGGCGCTTTAATTAAATTAAAATTAATTTTTTTACTAGTTTGTAGATATAATTTAGAATAACTAGATTATCATTTTAATTGTGGTTTTCCTGCTCATCAATGAATTTCGTTATGTAAGTAGAATAAGTTAACTTTTAATAATTGTTTTATATAATTTTTTTTTGGTACAATTAATTTTGGTTAAATATTATTCAGGTTTGGATGGATATATGGGATAACCTTTGTTTTTCGTTTTTCTGAAATTTAAATTTTCTCATATGTACTTACTTATTAAATTTTTTTTTGCGTTATAAAAATTTTCAAATTGAAATATTTCTTTTTAATTTTGTTTTGTTGTCATTTCGATAAATAGAGTACTGATGTTTTGTTCCAAAATTTATACCTAACTATCAATCACGAAACAAAAAGGTACTACATAGTAATTATACCTATAAAAAAAAAAAATAAATAAACTAAAATATTTCAAACATGAATACCGCTTACTTAAGCGATGGTGAGTTTAAACATGAATGTTTTATTCGTGGTATTGATGTAAATCTTCCTCGAGAGTCTGCAACTCGTGAATTGCGGAACAGACTTAGAAATGAATCAAAGGGAGAAGAAGCCCCACCGGTGAGTGGAGTTTCGAATACTACTGCAGAATTTGATATCTGTCAGGCGAAATGCCAAGAGATACAAGCAATTCCTTCTGAAAATCGGAGAAGTCTTGGGAAGAGATTTCAAACTCAAGTACTACATTTATTGTTTCGTTTGCAAAGATTATCCAATGTATTAACGAAAGATACTGAAATTTACAATAGTACTTTAAATATGGTAGAAAATCTTCGTTCTATTTCACGCACCATGACATTAGTCGACGAAAATAAGGAGTCTTCTGTCCACTCTGACTCTTCTAAACCAGGTCCATCTGGAATGGACCGATCACTTCCTATGGATACTAAAAGAGGACCTATATTTGGTGACACGTTAGACCATGCACTTAGCATCCTCCAAGAACATATCAATCGAAGTCGCCAACCTCGAAGCCGTTCGGCAACTCCACCTCAAGATATTAGATGTTCCTCCAAAAGAATTTCTGATGGTGACGATTCTGAAAATTCCGTTTCTAATGATGGGGTATTAGACCGTCGCGCATCAAGAACTTCAAAAATTAGGAAGAGACGTACAATGAGATCTAGGAACTCCTGTATCCCAATTCACAAGTGGGGTATTGTGTTTCGCGGTGATGAAAAAACCAATAAAGTAAATGATTTTATTGCTGATGTTGAAATGTTCGCAGAGACTGAAGGCATCTCTGATACAGAATTGCTTGAAAGAGCCATTTATTTGTTTGATGGTCCAGCTCGTCTATGGTTTCGTTCTACTGTGAAAACCAAACCGTTTACTAGTTGGAATGGCCTCGTTCGGTCTCTAAGGAAAACTTTTGTCCCAGAAGATCATGATTACTGGCTCATGCAAGAAATTTATCAGAGGTTACAAGGTCGAGATGAAAATTATGGGATGTACCTTGCGCATATGCAAAGCGCTTTTCAAAACTTGATTGAACCAATTCCTGAGCACGAAAAGCTAAAGACCATAATAAGAAATTTAAGACCATTCTATATTGAAAAACTCCCAATAGTGGACATTAGGACAATAGACCAACTAAGCCGATACTGTAAAAAGATAGAGGACCTGAAATTTAATTTAGATCGGCGTTCTAGTAAACCGACGCAGAATTTTATCGACAACGCCATCCCTAAAACTACAATCTCAAAAAATAGAGCAACGGATAGAGTTCATAGTTGTTCTCATTCAACAAACTCCATTGAAAAAGAAGCGTCTGCCCTAACAACAGAAGAAAACGAAGTATCTCTTTTGCGAGACCTCACACTAGCCGAACCAAAGTCAAAGTTAGCCCCTAAGTGTTGGAACTGCTTAAAGGCGGGACACCCGTTCTATGAATGTGATCAACCAAAAACTCGGATTTTTTGCTACAAATGTGGAATGGATGGATCAATCATAAGATTTTGTTCCAATTGTAAGGCCAAAAATAACCAACAAAAAAACCAATAAGGCGGGTTGGCTTAAGGGGTCAAGCCTATCTTCAAAATTTTAAGACTCCGACCATATCTATAACTTCAAATATTCACCACAGTTCAAAAACATTTTCATATTTTCCAAAAGTTATTCATTTAAACTCATTAATTAATTACGCTATAGATGGAAGACCCACCCTGGAAGTTAAAATTTTGGATATTTCCGTAATTGGTCTTTTAGATTCTGGAGCTTCTTGTACAATTTTTGGAAACGGTTGTCAGCCAATTCTTGATCGTTTGGGTCTTACCATTGTCGATCTTAACTTATCTGTAGCTACAGCTGATGGTACCCATCATACAACTAATGGATACCTTAACGTTCCATATACATACAACGGGAAAACGGTTATCATCCCTACTTTAATCATACCTACTCTAACCAACACTTTAATATTGGGTATTGATTTTTGGAAGGGATTTAACATAACACCCGTCGTAAATGTTTGTACTAACATAGTGCTTAGTAAGCTTGCTGAGTGTCAACATGTGATTTCAGATGATGATTCATTAGCATTACAAGCAGTGCTTAGGCGGTTCTTGGTCTTTGATGGTGATAAACTCGGAAAGACTGACGTTCTATCACATTTTATTGATACTGGTGATGCCAGGCCAATAAAGCAACGAAATTATCCGGTTTCACCCTATGTACAGGAAAAGCTAGATAAGGAACTTGACCGCATGATCAAACTTGGCGTTATAGAAAAATCTAACAGCCCATGGAGTAATCCGATAATATGTGTTAGCAGAGCTAATGGTAAAATTCGGTTATGTCTGGATTCTAGGAAACTAAATGCAGTGACCAAGCAGGATGCTTACCCTATTCCTCATATCGGGCGTATTTTAGGAAGATTTAAAACCACCAAATTTCTATCGAGCGTGGATCTCTCTGACGCATTTTGGCAGGTTCCGCTAGAGGAAACATCTAAAGAAAAAACTGCTTTTTCAATATCATCACGAGGTCATTTCCAATTTGTTGTAATGCCATTTGGTCTCCATAATGCTCCCCAAACGCAGTCTCGTCTTATGGATCGAGTGTTAGGTGTTGATTTAGAGCCATACGTTTTTGTTTACCTGGATGACATTATTATATCAACCGAAACGATGGAGCATCATTTGGAACTACTGAATATTGTTGCGGAAAGATTAAGTAAAGCAGGTTTAACGATAAATTTAGAAAAATCAAAATTTCTCCAAAAAAGCATGAAGTATCTTGGGTATATCATATCTGAAGAGGGATTGCGCACCGATCCTGGAAAAGTGCAGGGAATCTTAGATTACCCTATCCCAACATCCATCAAAGGTGTCCGAAGACTTTTGGGAATGGCGGGATGGTACCGCAGGTTTATCCCAAACTTTGCTACCCTCACCGCACCAATCTCTAATATTTTACAGAAAAACAAACGATTCTGCTGGACCGAAGCGGCAAATACAGCTTTTTTAGAACTCAAAACAAGATTAATTTCCCCACCAATATTATCAAACCCAAATTTTTCACTGCCATTTACCATCCAAACCGATGCTTCCGACTTAGGTGTTGGCGCAGTCTTAACCCAGGGAGAAGGCTCCGAAGAATGCGTTATTTCATTTTTCTCTCAAAAACTGACGGCTCAACAACAAAAGTATCACACTACTGAAAAGGAATGCCTGGCTGTGATACTGGCCATTGAAAAATTCCGTCCTTATATAGAGGGAACCAAATTCACCGTAATTACGGATCATGCGTCTTTAATATGGCTAAATAATATTCGTGATCCTAGTGGTCGGTTGGGTAGATGGTCTTTGAAACTACAACAATACCAATTTGAACTTAAGCACAGAAAAGGAAAATTTCATGTTGTGCCCGATGCCCTTTCACGTAGCCTCGCGGTTGACGCGTTATCATCTACGATGGATTCTTGGTATGCCAATTTAAAAGCAGGAGTGGAGAATTCTCCAGATGAATACCCGTCTTTTAAGATAAATAATGGTAACCTTTACAAAATTTATCAAAATGAGGTTGAAAAATTGGTTGTACGATTGGAGGATCGGTTCAAGGTTCTCGAACGATGTCATGATAGTCCACTTTCCGCTCATCTTGGGGTTAAAAAGACCTTAGCACGAATTAAAGAAAAGTACTACTGGCCAAAAATGTCAGTTACAGTTAAAGATTACGTACGGAAATGCGAAGTATGCAAAGCATCAAAGGAATTTCCAACGGTGAAATCTCCTATGGGAATGGGTAAGATTCCGGATGATCCTTGGTCGGTTATTGCCGTTGATTTTATGGGACCTCTTACAAGATCGAAGCAAGGAAATTCTTATATATTCGTGGTGGTGGATATTTTCACAAAATTTGTACTTCTTTTTCCAATGAGAAATTCTGAAACGTCCAAAACTATCAAAATCCTAGAGCAGAATATTTTCTTATTGTATGGCACTCCTAAAACTCTTATTTCGGATAATGGACCGCAATTTCTTTCAAACCAGTTCCAAACTTTTCTACAAGAAAATGGAGTTCGACACTATCGAAATGCGCGCTACCACCCCCAAAATAACCCAGCGGAAAGAGTAAACCGCGTTATTATAGCATCAATTCGAGCTTACCTTAAAGATAGTCACAAAGATTGGGATAAGGAACTTCCTAGAATAGGTTGTGCACTCCGGACAGCAAAACATGAGTCCACTGGTTTCACTCCTTATTTTCTAAACTTTGGTCGTGAGATGTATCATTATGGATACGATATTGGAGGTGCATCAAACCAAAAACATGACTCACATACGGATGAAATTAATATCCCTGGTAGAATAAAGAAATTGGAAGATTTTTCTAAATTAAAAACCATCGTTCAGAAAAATTTAGAAAAAGCGCATCAAAAATCTTCTCATTATTATAACCTTAGAACGCGCCCCAGCAAATTTTCTGTTGGAGATATAGTTTGGAAGAAGAATTTTAAATTGTCAGATGCAACCAAAAATTTTTCGTCTAAATTAGCAAAACGTATAAAATGCAAAATCAAACAGCAGATTGGTTGTAATGTGTATATTTTGGAAGACATGAATGGAAAAGAATTAGGAGTTTTCCATACCAAAGATTTCGCACCTGATTGAACGTGGGTATATAACTATTAGTTTGGATCATGAAATTGTACTATTAACTATTATTCGAATTAGTCCCTAAGATATGTTTTATAAATTATTTTTATAGGTAGTATTTTAGATTATAGGTTATTGTATAATGAATTGGTAAAGCTATGATGTAGAGTTGTTCTACTACAGGAAAGTTCACTAGTTGATCTTAACCAACATATCAGTCAAAAGTAGTATTTAAATTCGACTTTCGCTAATTTCGGTGAATGATTTCATTCAGTTTGCTTTGTATCACCTACAGTTTATTGATTTTCTGAGTTACTTTAAAACCAGGTAAAAATTTAAAAGGGTTCATCAGTTTTTTTATAATTCCGACATCATCTTTGAGTTATCTTAACACCAGAGTGATGTAAGAGGAGATGAAAGATACATCTCTATATTTTTTTTGTTTAATTTTCTTTTGTTTTAAAATTTGTCACTGAGTTTTCATCAACACCAGGACGAAATTTTAAGGGAATGAGAGTAACATTTCCATATTATTTTTATTTCATTTATTTTATAACACGAACGAAATTTATACTGCCATTTCAAACACTGAGTTTTCTTCAATACCAGATTTGTGGGTAGATATGAGTTTGGTTCTTGTATTAATTTAATATTAATTATTAATTTATTATTATTTATCATTATACCTGATTTGAACCGTCATATAAATTGTTAAGGAAGTCAAACTTTTATTGCCATCTCTCAATTAATGAGAACATTTCATTCATCTTGTACGGAAATTAGTGAAAAGGGAATTAGATAGAATTCTGAAAGTTGCGTTTCATGTTTAGTTTTAGTTAGATTTAATATATATTTTTGGTGGTGGTATTTTTTATTATTGTTATAAGATTTGTTGGAAAAATAAATATGGCTTGGTTTGAATCTCATTTTGGATTCAGTATTTTTTTCGTTCTTTTGCTGAAAATTGCAAAGATATATTTCTTTTTCCATAAATTTTTAATATATAACTTAGTTTAATTTAGAGTTAATTTTAGTAAATTATAAAAGAAAAAAAAAATTAATTAATTAATTTTCTTAATTAATTAATTTTTTTTTATTGACGAAATGGTGTATTGTAAGGTTCCGATTTTTTTTTATGATAACACACGGTAATCATATTTTGGTATACGCACTGTAATATGGTTGTATTATAGGCTTGCGAATTTTCTATTTAGTATGCATCAATGACAATGATGATTCATTAATTTGCTTTGGAGATATTGATATTTTGTTGATGGCACATTTGTATAGATGTCATTAGATGCCAATCGTTCAAAGCTTAAGCCCGGTTTGCGACCAGAATAAAAATAAAACTTTGAAACACGAATTTTCGGTTATACTTTTGGAAAGCTTGATGGTTAAATTGTAGAAAACTTCGACTTGGCTGAAAGATGGAAAAAAATAACATGGCAGATGGCGAGACATCCGGCATCTTCAGCGAAAATGGGTATAAAAGAAAAAAACGGTGTGCGTGGTGATCAGATCAGAAAAACGAAAACCGTGTGCAGGACAGACAGAAAGAAAAGAAACGAAAACCGTGTGCGATACGAGAGAGCAGATTTTTTTTTTTGGTGTTTGGATTTGAAGACGATTCAGAGCAGATGAATTATTGTTGTATTGGAGGCAATTTGGATTTTTTTTTTTTTTTGGATATGCAGTTGAGGCTTGGGCCGATATTCTATTCTTGAAGAGGTGATATATATATATATATTTTTTTTATATGTGAACAAGTGATATGTTAAAGTAATGTTATAAGAACTAAGTATTTAACATGATTGTGATTTAACTTTAATTAAATAAATTAAGCATAATTAATTGGTTAAATTTATAATAATTTATAATAATTTTGCTAACTATTGAGTTAAGGGCATAACGTGGAAATGTGAAAAGAAAAAAAAAAGGAACAAATAAGTTATAAAATCATAAATTCGAGAACTCGATTAACATATTATGCCTCTTAAATTTTAAAGTGATCAGATATATATGTGATTTACCCCTGGACTGTGATTAATTATTATATAAAAGATTAAGTGTGTGGGTATTACAACTTTTTTTTGTGTCCTGGCACTATCATGAAATATTCCGGAAGTAATGCAAATTGTTTGGATGCGGATGTTTTCTTAACCATTGAAGGCCACATGTTCCTGGATTGATCAGGTGAGTTGAAGTAAATTTTCTTTATGATTTGTCCATGTCGCTTTCTTCAAATAACTCTTGTTTCAGTTTTAAGTAAAGATCCTTAATTAAAATTTAAAGTAATCTTGTGTTTGACTATAAATATTTTTTCTCATAAATTGGTGAATATTTATGATTCAAACAATTTCTTTTTCGCGGAAAGATCAATTTAATTTTTTTTTTTTCTCACGAACTCACGCGGGAGTGGACTGCAGGCTGAGCTTTGTCCGGTAAGCGTGCTGGATATCTGGCGCCCAATATAAGATAATAAAAATAAAAAAAAAATAATTAAAGGAACAACTAAATATCGATATCTATAAAGAAAATAAAAAAAAAATAAAAAAACTAAAGAGATTTTTCCATTGTTTATATACATATATGATTACATTATATGATTACTACTTTTTATTTTATTTTTTTATTTTTATTCCATGTGTTTTTCGATGTAACGGACATTCATTGCGGATGACTAGAAAACCACGCCATCATTAAAAAAAAATTTTTCAATGATAATTTTAAATTTAAGAACAAATTTTTTTATATATAATAATTATAATTAGTATGGTTATTTAATTATTATATCTTATAAATTTTAAATTAAAAATTTTTTTTTTCGCTTATTTTATTTTTATATAATTATAAATTTTTTTATTCAAATAAATATTATATTTGTATTTATACCCATTTTGGGTTATTAAAGTTATTGTTATTTATTAAATTTTGGCACGCTACATTTGGCGCCCAACGTGGGGCCCGAAAGAACGGCGCTTTAATTAAATTAAAATTAATTTTTTTACTAGTTTGTAGATATAATTTAGAATAACTAGATTATCATTTTAATTGTGGTTTTCCTGCTCATCAATGAATTTCGTTATGTAAGTAGAATAAGTTAACTTTTAATAATTGTTTTATATAATTTTTTTTTGGTACAATTAATTTTGGTTAAATATTATTCAGGTTTGGATGGATATATGGGATAACCTTTGTTTTTCGTTTTTCTGAAATTTAAATTTTCTCATATGTACTTACTTATTAAATTTTTTTTTGCGTTATAAAAATTTTCAAATTGAAATATTTCTTTTTAATTTTGTTTTGTTGTCATTTCGATAAATAGAGTACTGATGTTTTGTTCCAAAATTTATACCTAACTATCAATCACGAAACAAAAAGGTACTACATAGTAATTATACCTATAAAAAAAAAAAATAAATAAACTAAAATATTTCAAACATGAATACCGCTTACTTAAGCGATGGTGAGTTTAAACATGAATGTTTTATTCGTGGTATTGATGTAAATCTTCCTCGAGAGTCTGCAACTCGTGAATTGCGGAACAGACTTAGAAATGAATCAAAGGGAGAAGAAGCCCCACCGGTGAGTGGAGTTTCGAATACTACTGCAGAATTTGATATCTGTCAGGCGAAATGCCAAGAGATACAAGCAATTCCTTCTGAAAATCGGAGAAGTCTTGGGAAGAGATTTCAAACTCAAGTACTACATTTATTGTTTCGTTTGCAAAGATTATCCAATGTATTAACGAAAGATACTGAAATTTACAATAGTACTTTAAATATGGTAGAAAATCTTCGTTCTATTTCACGCACCATGACATTAGTCGACGAAAATAAGGAGTCTTCTGTCCACTCTGACTCTTCTAAACCAGGTCCATCTGGAATGGACCGATCACTTCCTATGGATACTAAAAGAGGACCTATATTTGGTGACACGTTAGACCATGCACTTAGCATCCTCCAAGAACATATCAATCGAAGTCGCCAACCTCGAAGCCGTTCGGCAACTCCACCTCAAGATATTAGATGTTCCTCCAAAAGAATTTCTGATGGTGACGATTCTGAAAATTCCGTTTCTAATGATGGGGTATTAGACCGTCGCGCATCAAGAACTTCAAAAATTAGGAAGAGACGTACAATGAGATCTAGGAACTCCTGTATCCCAATTCACAAGTGGGGTATTGTGTTTCGCGGTGATGAAAAAACCAATAAAGTAAATGATTTTATTGCTGATGTTGAAATGTTCGCAGAGACTGAAGGCATCTCTGATACAGAATTGCTTGAAAGAGCCATTTATTTGTTTGATGGTCCAGCTCGTCTATGGTTTCGTTCTACTGTGAAAACCAAACCGTTTACTAGTTGGAATGGCCTCGTTCGGTCTCTAAGGAAAACTTTTGTCCCAGAAGATCATGATTACTGGCTCATGCAAGAAATTTATCAGAGGTTACAAGGTCGAGATGAAAATTATGGGATGTACCTTGCGCATATGCAAAGCGCTTTTCAAAACTTGATTGAACCAATTCCTGAGCACGAAAAGCTAAAGACCATAATAAGAAATTTAAGACCATTCTATATTGAAAAACTCCCAATAGTGGACATTAGGACAATAGACCAACTAAGCCGATACTGTAAAAAGATAGAGGACCTGAAATTTAATTTAGATCGGCGTTCTAGTAAACCGACGCAGAATTTTATCGACAACGCCATCCCTAAAACTACAATCTCAAAAAATAGAGCAACGGATAGAGTTCATAGTTGTTCTCATTCAACAAACTCCATTGAAAAAGAAGCGTCTGCCCTAACAACAGAAGAAAACGAAGTATCTCTTTTGCGAGACCTCACACTAGCCGAACCAAAGTCAAAGTTAGCCCCTAAGTGTTGGAACTGCTTAAAGGCGGGACACCCGTTCTATGAATGTGATCAACCAAAAACTCGGATTTTTTGCTACAAATGTGGAATGGATGGATCAATCATAAGATTTTGTTCCAATTGTAAGGCCAAAAATAACCAACAAAAAAACCAATAAGGCGGGTTGGCTTAAGGGGTCAAGCCTATCTTCAAAATTTTAAGACTCCGACCATATCTATAACTTCAAATATTCACCACAGTTCAAAAACATTTTCATATTTTCCAAAAGTTATTCATTTAAACTCATTAATTAATTACGCTATAGATGGAAGACCCACCCTGGAAGTTAAAATTTTGGATATTTCCGTAATTGGTCTTTTAGATTCTGGAGCTTCTTGTACAATTTTTGGAAACGGTTGTCAGCCAATTCTTGATCGTTTGGGTCTTACCATTGTCGATCTT
Organism: Tipula unca; assembly: GCA_951394425.1. NCBI lineage: Eukaryota > Metazoa > Arthropoda > Insecta > Diptera > Tipulidae > Tipula > Tipula unca. Next base: position 13,859,535 of record OX596381.1, on the reverse strand, counting down.
AACTTATCTGTAGCTACAGCTGATGGTACCCATCATACAACTAATGGATACCTTAACGTTCCATATACATACAACGGGAAAACGGTTATCATCCCTACTTTAATCATACCTACTCTAACCAACACTTTAATATTGGGTATTGATTTTTGGAAGGGATTTAACATAACACCCGTCGTAAATGTTTGTACTAACATAGTGCTTAGTAAGCTTGCTGAGTGTCAACATGTGATTTCAGATGATGATTCATTAGCATTACAAGCAGTGCTTAGGCGGTTCTTGGTCTTTGATGGTGATAAACTCGGAAAGACTGACGTTCTATCACATTTTATTGATACTGGTGATGCCAGGCCAATAAAGCAACGAAATTATCCGGTTTCACCCTATGTACAGGAAAAGCTAGATAAGGAACTTGACCGCATGATCAAACTTGGCGTTATAGAAAAATCTAACAGCCCATGGAGTAATCCGATAATATGTGTTAGCAGAGCTAATGGTAAAATTCGGTTATGTCTGGATTCTAGGAAACTAAATGCAGTGACCAAGCAGGATGCTTACCCTATTCCTCATATCGGGCGTATTTTAGGAAGATTTAAAACCACCAAATTTCTATCGAGCGTGGATCTCTCTGACGCATTTTGGCAGGTTCCGCTAGAGGAAACATCTAAAGAAAAAACTGCTTTTTCAATATCATCACGAGGTCATTTCCAATTTGTTGTAATGCCATTTGGTCTCCATAATGCTCCCCAAACGCAGTCTCGTCTTATGGATCGAGTGTTAGGTGTTGATTTAGAGCCATACGTTTTTGTTTACCTGGATGACATTATTATATCAACCGAAACGATGGAGCATCATTTGGAACTACTGAATATTGTTGCGGAAAGATTAAGTAAAGCAGGTTTAACGATAAATTTAGAAAAATCAAAATTTCTCCAAAAAAGCATGAAGTATCTTGGGTATATCATATCTGAAGAGGGATTGCGCACCGATCCTGGAAAAGTGCAGGGAATCTTAGATTACCCTATCCCAACATCCATCAAAGGTGTCCGAAGACTTTTGGGAATGGCGGGATGGTACCGCAGGTTTATCCCAAACTTTGCTACCCTCACCGCACCAATCTCTAATATTTTACAGAAAAACAAACGATTCTGCTGGACCGAAGCGGCAAATACAGCTTTTTTAGAACTCAAAACAAGATTAATTTCCCCACCAATATTATCAAACCCAAATTTTTCACTGCCATTTACCATCCAAACCGATGCTTCCGACTTAGGTGTTGGCGCAGTCTTAACCCAGGGAGAAGGCTCCGAAGAATGCGTTATTTCATTTTTCTCTCAAAAACTGACGGCTCAACAACAAAAGTATCACACTACTGAAAAGGAATGCCTGGCTGTGATACTGGCCATTGAAAAATTCCGTCCTTATATAGAGGGAACCAAATTCACCGTAATTACGGATCATGCGTCTTTAATATGGCTAAATAATATTCGTGATCCTAGTGGTCGGTTGGGTAGATGGTCTTTGAAACTACAACAATACCAATTTGAACTTAAGCACAGAAAAGGAAAATTTCATGTTGTGCCCGATGCCCTTTCACGTAGCCTCGCGGTTGACGCGTTATCATCTACGATGGATTCTTGGTATGCCAATTTAAAAGCAGGAGTGGAGAATTCTCCAGATGAATACCCGTCTTTTAAGATAAATAATGGTAACCTTTACAAAATTTATCAAAATGAGGTTGAAAAATTGGTTGTACGATTGGAGGATCGGTTCAAGGTTCTCGAACGATGTCATGATAGTCCACTTTCCGCTCATCTTGGGGTTAAAAAGACCTTAGCACGAATTAAAGAAAAGTACTACTGGCCAAAAATGTCAGTTACAGTTAAAGATTACGTACGGAAATGCGAAGTATGCAAAGCATCAAAGGAATTTCCAACGGTGAAATCTCCTATGGGAATGGGTAAGATTCCGGATGATCCTTGGTCGGTTATTGCCGTTGATTTTATGGGACCTCTTACAAGATCGAAGCAAGGAAATTCTTATATATTCGTGGTGGTGGATATTTTCACAAAATTTGTACTTCTTTTTCCAATGAGAAATTCTGAAACGTCCAAAACTATCAAAATCCTAGAGCAGAATATTTTCTTATTGTATGGCACTCCTAAAACTCTTATTTCGGATAATGGACCGCAATTTCTTTCAAACCAGTTCCAAACTTTTCTACAAGAAAATGGAGTTCGACACTATCGAAATGCGCGCTACCACCCCCAAAATAACCCAGCGGAAAGAGTAAACCGCGTTATTATAGCATCAATTCGAGCTTACCTTAAAGATAGTCACAAAGATTGGGATAAGGAACTTCCTAGAATAGGTTGTGCACTCCGGACAGCAAAACATGAGTCCACTGGTTTCACTCCTTATTTTCTAAACTTTGGTCGTGAGATGTATCATTATGGATACGATATTGGAGGTGCATCAAACCAAAAACATGACTCACATACGGATGAAATTAATATCCCTGGTAGAATAAAGAAATTGGAAGATTTTTCTAAATTAAAAACCATCGTTCAGAAAAATTTAGAAAAAGCGCATCAAAAATCTTCTCATTATTATAACCTTAGAACGCGCCCCAGCAAATTTTCTGTTGGAGATATAGTTTGGAAGAAGAATTTTAAATTGTCAGATGCAACCAAAAATTTTTCGTCTAAATTAGCAAAACGTATAAAATGCAAAATCAAACAGCAGATTGGTTGTAATGTGTATATTTTGGAAGACATGAATGGAAAAGAATTAGGAGTTTTCCATACCAAAGATTTCGCACCTGATTGAACGTGGGTATATAACTATTAGTTTGGATCATGAAATTGTACTATTAACTATTATTCGAATTAGTCCCTAAGATATGTTTTATAAATTATTTTTATAGGTAGTATTTTAGATTATAGGTTATTGTATAATGAATTGGTAAAGCTATGATGTAGAGTTGTTCTACTACAGGAAAGTTCACTAGTTGATCTTAACCAACATATCAGTCAAAAGTAGTATTTAAATTCGACTTTCGCTAATTTCGGTGAATGATTTCATTCAGTTTGCTTTGTATCACCTACAGTTTATTGATTTTCTGAGTTACTTTAAAACCAGGTAAAAATTTAAAAGGGTTCATCAGTATTTTTATAATTCCGACATCATCTTTGAGTTATCTTAACACCAGAGTGATGTAAGAGGAGATGAAAGATACATCTCTATATTTTTTTTGTTTAATTTTCTTTTGTTTTAAAATTTGTCACTGAGTTTTCATCAACACCAGGACGAAATTTTAAGGGAATGAGAGTAACATTTCCATATTATTTTTATTTCATTTATTTTATAACACGAACGAAATTTATACTGCCATTTCAAACACTGAGTTTTCTTCAATACCAGATTTGTGGGTAGATATGAGTTTGGTTCTTGTATTAATTTAATATTAATTATTAATTTATTATTATTTATCATTATACCTGATTTGAACCGTCATATAAATTGTTAAGGAAGTCAAACTTTTATTGCCATCTCTCAATTAATGAGAACATTTCATTCATCTTGTACGGAAATTAGTGAAAAGGGAATTAGATAGAATTCTGAAAGTTGCGTTTCATGTTTAGTTTTAGTTAGATTTAATATATATTTTTGGTGGTGGTATTTTTTATTATTGTTATAAGATTTGTTGGAAAAATAAATATGGCTTGGTTTGAATCTCATTTTGGATTCAGTATTTTTTTCGTTCTTTTGCTGAAAATTGCAAAGATATATTTCTTTTTCCATAAATTTTTAATATATAACTTAGTTTAATTTAGAGTTAATTTTAGTAAATTATAAAAGAAAAAAAAAATTAATTAATTAATTTTCTTAATTAATTAATTTTTTTTTATTGACGAAATGGTGTATTGTAAGGTTCCGATTTTTTTTTATGATAACACACGGTAATCATATTTTGGTATACGCACTGTAATATGGTTGTATTATAGGCTTGCGAATTTTCTATTTAGTATGCATCAATGACAATGATGATTCATTAATTTGCTTTGGAGATATTGATATTTTGTTGATGGCACATTTGTATAGATGTCATTAGATGCCAATCGTTCAAAGCTTAAGCCCGGTTTGCGACCAGAATAAAAATAAAACTTTGAAACACGAATTTTCGGTTATACTTTTGGAAAGCTTGATGGTTAAATTGTAGAAAACTTCGACTTGGCTGAAAGATGGAAAAAAATAACATGGCAGATGGCGAGACATCCGGCATCTTCAGCGAAAATGGGTATAAAAGAAAAAAACGGTGTGCGTGGTGATCAGATCAGAAAAACGAAAACCGTGTGCAGGACAGACAGAAAGAAAAGAAACGAAAACCGTGTGCGATACGAGAGAGCAGATTTTTTTTTTTGGTGTTTGGATTTGAAGACGATTCAGAGCAGATGAATTATTGTTGTATTGGAGGCAATTTGGATTTTTTTTTTTTTTTGGATATGCAGTTGAGGCTTGGGCCGATATTCTATTCTTGAAGAGGTGATATATATATATATATTTTTTTTATATGTGAACAAGTGATATGTTAAAGTAATGTTATAAGAACTAAGTATTTAACATGATTGTGATTTAACTTTAATTAAATAAATTAAGCATAATTAATTGGTTAAATTTATAATAATTTATAATAATTTTGCTAACTATTGAGTTAAGGGCATAACGTGGAAATGTGAAAAGAAAAAAAAAAGGAACAAATAAGTTATAAAATCATAAATTCGAGAACTCGATTAACATATTATGCCTCTTAAATTTTAAAGTGATCAGATATATATGTGATTTACCCCTGGACTGTGATTAATTATTATATAAAAGATTAAGTGTGTGGGTATTACAACTTTTTTTTGTGTCCTGGCACTATCATGAAATATTCCGGAAGTAATGCAAATTGTTTGGATGCGGATGTTTTCTTAACCATTGAAGGCCACATGTTCCTGGATTGATCAGGTGAGTTGAAGTAAATTTTCTTTATGATTTGTCCATGTCGCTTTCTTCAAATAACTCTTGTTTCAGTTTTAAGTAAAGATCCTTAATTAAAATTTAAAGTAATCTTGTGTTTGACTATAAATATTTTTTCTCATAAATTGGTGAATATTTATGATTCAAACAATTTCTTTTTCGCGGAAAGATCAATTTAATTTTTTTTTTTCTCACGAACTCACGCGGGAGTGGACTGCAGGCTGAGCTTTGTCCGGTAAGCGTGCTGGATATCTGGCGCCCAATATAAGATAATAAAAATAAAAAAAAAATAATTAAAGGAACAACTAAATATCGATATCTATAAAGAAAATAAAAAAAAAATAAAAAAACTAAAGAGATTTTTCCATTGTTTATATACATATATGATTACATTATATGATTACTACTTTTTATTTTATTTTTTTATTTTTATTCCATGTGTTTTTCGATGTAACGGACATTCATTGCGGATGACTAGAAAACCACGCCATCATTAAAAAAAAATTTTTCAATGATAATTTTAAATTTAAGAACAAATTTTTTTATATATAATAATTATAATTAGTATGGTTATTTAATTATTATATCTTATAAATTTTAAATTAAAAATTTTTTTTTTCGCTTATTTTATTTTTATATAATTATAAATTTTTTTATTCAAATAAATATTATATTTGTATTTATACCCATTTTGGGTTATTAAAGTTATTGTTATTTATTAAATTTTGGCACGCTACAGTACTTTTATACTTTTATTTCGGTTCTAAGGTCGTTTGGTTTTCTAATATAGTCTTAATTCTTGATTATTATAACCTTCTTCTGGTGCATCCTTACAAGGTACGCACATACATACAATGATTCAGTATTTAGAGTGGGTTTGGTTGTGAAATTACAGTGTGTACAATTCCCTCTCGAAAGATTTCAAGAATCAAAGTTTTATGCAAAGAAATTACCAACAGTATAGTATTTTATGTGATATATTATCATCATACTTGCTTTGCAAATAACATCAATTTATTTACATTATGTCAAAATAATGTCAAAATTATGTCAAACTGACATAATTTTTGACAACCGCAAATTGAGCAAAAAGCCATGTACCAACATACTAGAATATAAAGGGGCTAACTTCACCCCGCTTTGCCGACAATTTTGCAGCAAGATAGAAATGCATAAACTCGCCATCAAGTTAGATACATTTACAAAAAAAATGTAGGATTTGGCCAGCAATTTGCAGTTGTGGAGCCAGGCTTTTGTAACATTTTTCATAACGACGTATTTTGCCGCTAATTCTTCAACACGATTCAGCAGTAAACTTTTGACCATATAGCTCGTTCACACGACTGAAGCAATAAATTTGCACGAGATTAATCAAATCAATGTTATCTCAAAGAGTCCACAGGTTTTCGATATATCGAAAATTTTTGCGGTATAGTGAAAAGAGGGCTGAAGTGCAAAAGTCACATCGGCAGTTATGTCACAAATAGGGAGCATCAAACAACATGTGCGTGATTTTATCCATAATAATGAAATCTATAGAGGTGATTTGTGCAAAAGTAAAAAAAAACTCAAAACATTCAATTTAATCGTATGGAAACTTTATTATCATTCGAAAGAACATTTCTTGCCCTTTATTTTTGTAAATATTACTTCTTTCAAATGATGGACGCAACTGCGATGCCATATTTATAGCGTTCGAAGTGCAAGGATATCCTTCGATTTCACGTTTAGTTAGATCGAAATTTCCAAAATTGTAGAGGATTTTCTTTAACTTTTTGTTTGACACTGGCAAGGTAAGACCTAAGTTTAAAATTGAAATAGACGTCAAATTCCTCACTGCGTTTTTAAAAGGCTAGCTTCTCTGTTTCCAATCGTATACCATGAGGGATGAATGTTCGGTGTTTTATTGATAATTTGGCACATGGAGTTCAAATTCTTGGTATAAGATGTTATACAAATTATCTGTACTGGGATGTTATACCATCACATTTTCGATATTCGATAGACGTTTGTGTCTCTTTTTTCACGAACAATTTTCACAATATTTTCAGACTCTTTTTCCTTTTTTCACTTGCCATCGAACATAAAATTATTGGTGATATTTTATCGAATGAATTTATAGAAATAGAATCGAGTATAGGCTATGACCACAATAGAAATTGCGGAATTGATTACGAAATAGAATACCATTTTGTTCGTGCAAAAAGAGACACAAATGTCTATCGATTATCGAAAATGTGATGGTAGAACATCCTAGCACTGCATTTAAAACCCCAATTTAATTCTTCTAAATAAACTTGCAAACCGGTGTAATTTGCCTTCCTAAAGTCGTATTTCATTTTATGCATTAGTTCTGATTTTTTCAATCGTATATCGATGCAGTGGCATAGCAGCCACTATTTGCTTGAGACGGTGTATACACCAGATCAGCTCGAGCTTTGAGGGAACTAATGTTACACGAGGACCCTCAAGATTTGAATGTACGGCTATCAATAAGCCACCGACTGAATTCTTGGCGCTCGTTTCAGAAGTGCGATCCCATCTATATAACCAATATAATTATGCCCAAAGAATTCGGTTTTATGAATACCCAGGTTGAAACTACTTTATCGATTGCATACATATAGGGTAGTTTGTTTGACGAACAAATCGATAAAATTGGGATGCTTTCGTTGCTATTTCTTACATTCTGATAATTACCTTAAATTACCTTTCACTAAATTTTTGGCTTTACAGATGGTTTGATACGTTCGTTAAGACATTACTAGAAGAAGGTACGGGAAGCTGCCCCCCTTAATAAACGCTTATATGCATTGGTAAGAGTTAGAGCTGGGAAATTATGTCCTTTCCCGGGTAATTTGCAATGTTTAAGCGACATGGTTGGTTCTCCGCCATGATATGTTGAGTGTACAAACCATTTATTGCTTTCATTCTCTAAATTGAAGTTAGTAGCTCCAAGAAAGACTTCCTTTCGGTATTCCCATTATTATGCTTTTAGGAAGTCTTTTTCTATTTGAGTGAAATTTCTGTAGATATGCTGCTGTATACAGTTCGGTTATTTTTTCATAGAAGTGATATTCGGCCGCATCAATTAGCCCTGTGAATGGTTTAGGATTACGACCTATCTATCTCGTTGGCTTCATCCACTTGGTCATTTAAGATAAAGTTGAATTGACATATTTGAGTTTGGAGTCCACGAAGCCTTGATTCGTTTATCAATAGGGTTGGATTAGGTCATAGCTACTGTTAGTTAGAGCTACTTATGTAGCGTGATATATCTCGCACTTTACAGTTTTCGAAATCCGAGGGGCTGTCCATTATGAAGCTACTCATATGTCTGTATGTATCTGTATGTTTCGGTAGCAATGGTCCGCAATGCAGTTTCCCAAGAATTTCGGGTGGCCGGTGACCCAGAATATCCAGATGTTGAAATGCTCACTCATCTCATTAATAGAAAAGTGGCAACCCAATGCTACTCTACGTCAGATAAACTGATTCCAGCGATTTAAGTGCCACCTGACTAGCCACATAAATTGAAACATCTATCAAGGATATCACATTATGCCTCAACAATCGTCAAGACCTCCTTAATCGCTATCACTTCCGCTTAGTACATGCTACAGTAATCAGAGAGACGAACGGTATAGATCCATTTCCAAATTATCACAGAAGGCTCTAGCTCTTACTTTACCATCTATGTTGGACCCATCGATGAAAAACTGTATAGCTTCTGTTTCCGATAGCAAGCCGCTCCAAGGTTCTCTTCAAAGGCACATACATGGTTTAGAACTCTTTCGCGATGCATAATGTTGGTATAACATAGTTGAGATTCGCCAGTTCCTTCCTTAGCGACCTAATAATCGTAGATCCTGTCTGAAGACATTCACGGCAATGAATTGTTTGGGGTTCCGCTGTCCGCACCAGCCGATTTTTATGGTTTGAAGCCCATAAGAACCAATAGAATACACGCTTTAGTTACGACATCTTCTATGTGCAGAGAATGCGTGTCTCGATGAGTGCTATAGTCTCTGTCGAGTCATCAAAGCTTCCTGGATTTTTTGGGTAACAACTGCAGTTTTATGGAACATCTTTTCATATCTTATATTTCTATATAAGTTCGAATCTATAGAACTTTTACCTGCTTGTTACAGTGGCAAAAGTCAAATAAAAGTATAAAACACCGCCCCTAGATTACTGCAAAGTTGGATCCGTAATTTCTCGAGTAAAAATCGTTCCTCAAGCAGAACACAATAAATCGGCCTCTATCACTATTTTCATACGGCTTAGTCAAGCTTCGAATTGATCCTCTATTATAGTCCATCGCATTTGAGTCGTCTATAAATCTCAACTTGACAAAAAGGATTGATTATTAATTCAATTCAAAGTTCAGCTATCGTTGGGATTTGTTATCGTACATTTTTCCAATTGAACTTTATATGTATGTATGTATATATACAAATTAGAGCGCAATGTTCGATAAACGAAAACTTTAATGTTTGGATGAACTTTAAAAGTACATACATAATACAGAAAATTTAGTAAGTTTTGTTTATCCATAAAGAAAATTCTAATAAATTTAAGTCACAAAAAGATTAGAAAAATAAAATCGAGAACGAAGATACACACACACACACACTCGGTATGATGATTGATTGAGACTATTCAGAGAGAAGTAGAAAAACAAAAAAAAATTGGGTTTTTGTATTTTCCAAATAGACCATTAATAAAACCAAGGTGGTTTTATGTTTTCTTCTTCGCAACAAATTTTTTCCACGCAAAAATTTGTTTTCCGTCTTCATCATCAACGTTTTCTTCTTATGTATACACATATACATACATAAATTACATAACAACACTACTTTTTATATCTCGTGTTGTTTAAATGTGGTAATTTATGATTCTTGAATGAAAATAGATTAAGTGCCGAGTATCTGAGACTGAGTGTACATTGTACTCGTATGTAGAGGGATCGACCAATAAAACTTTTTCTTTTAATTTTTTTGGATAAATCTCTTAGTTCAATGCGTATTTGAAGTTTTGAACTAAAGTTTAGTTGGCACATTCGTTACAAGTTCTGTGAGAATTATCAACGATTTGAACTTAATTGAATATATGAATATGTGTTTGTGCCGATTTGTGGTAATCTGTATCGAATCGATGAATGATGTGTGGTGGTGATACGAGTTATATTGGAAGCTTGTTCAATTTGTTATAAGTTATAGGCACATTATTTAATATATAAATATTCGATATGCTCAATAAACTATAAATCTTCCAAGGTCAACATATTATTAAAATTCGATACAAATTAATTGCGTCTATATATGTGAAACCGCTGAATTCATCGCAGCTTATGCAAAAATTTTGTTTTTTAATCATTCGAATCGTTTGATAAGATGTAGAAAATTGTTTTTTAAGAAAATGCTTTTACAAAAGACAGATGAAGATTTGGTAAAGAAAAAAGAAAAATCGTTTGAATAAATTCTTGATATATACAACAAATATTTTTCATCGACGCGTCAAAATCAATAAAAGAATTTTAATTGTTCTGATGTTGAGATGATTCCATTCCATCATTGGAATTTCGATATTGAAATAAATTTAAAATATATATTCTTGTGCTATGCGATATGAACACGAAAATATAAAAAGACGGTATTGTTTTGTATTTTGGATCAGTGATCTGCCAACGTCGAATTACTACAGAATATATTAACAATCGCATGGTCAAAATTACCCGAAATTATTGTAATGAAGCAGAAAATTCTGTGTCGAGCTTTTAATGTTAAGATCTATGTTGACCCGTTCTTGTCGACAAATCCGATCATTTACTGTAGTTATAGGAACATATATATTTGAAATATGTACGATATCTCCCGTGCTCAGAATTGATGGTTCTCAATACAACATACTTTTAGAATCCACACACTGGAACGAATATAGAGATAAGGTAACCATATTGGATTCGTTCAAATTGGTTTATAGTTTAAAGTCTGTATACGGTTTTGAGCAACTCTACATAAGTGCTACGGCGTTATGCTATAAATTGTATGGTGGTCCTGGATATATAGTTAACAATTTACATAATGCTTAAGTCCTCAGATTTTACTAAGTGCTCAAATGGAAATCATAAAGCGGGCATTTTTTCTGGCATCATCTAGTTGAGATCAAGCCATTGGGCAATGCTGATTCAAAATGAGAATATTTTTTTCCTGTCTCCTTCAACATTGTGACCTGCTGTTTCCACAACAAAGAAATAGGGAGATTCTCAACGGGGAAGCTCTAGTGACTGACACCTCCACCTGAACCTGCATAATATATAGAATATTTTAAAAGTTCAAGAACAAACTCTGTTATAGAATATAGCTACCGGATATTTCGTCTCGGCAAATTTCTCCATCTGCTTTATACGTTTTCCTTTTCCGCCATTTCCTCGTATTAAAGCAACTCTAACCTAGTTGGATGTTGATCACTTCCCAAAATCGCAAATAACAATAAACCATATTCCAAGGTCTTTAGTACATGCACTTCGAATACCATGCGACCCTTAATTTCGCGCACCTAGAAGAAACAAACAGAATCAACAATAATAAATAGTTGTTAAAGGCCATAACTTCCAGCGGTTTCGATTCTGACTTTGGTCTTCGTACTGTCCTAAACAACCTGAAGAAGCCAAGTCGTTCTCTATACTGTGGAGCCATCGTTGCCTGCAAGATTTTAGCAGTGGCCTTAGAGGATACAAAGCACAACAAGGGCCAGCCGCACTGTAATAACCAGAGACTATTAATCTGGAGTCCATCAGAAGCTGAAATATCTACATGCGGACCAAGTATTTCACTCCGTTGCTATTGCAACTTTAAACTATTGATGAAAGTCCAAAGAACGGCCTGCTTGTGTAAAAGTGGAGCTCTCAGGAGCACACCTACTCAGGCTCTGGAGATTCTCTTTCATCTTACTCCCTTGGATATTGCGGCCGAGCAGCTTGCATCTTGCACAGCCATTCGGCTCAAATCCATATCTATATGGACCTATAACAATGCAGGGCACTCGTCTATCCTATGCAACAGGGGATTCCGGAAGCTACCGACTACGCTATTCCTTTGCCATCTGTTGAGATGAAATTCCAAACTGAGTTTTCCACCAGAGAGGACTGGGTGAACGAAACGGTTATGGACAATGAGGCGCTAAGCTTCTTCACGGATGGCAAAAAGGGATAGAGGGGTTGGCTGCGGGGTATTCTGTGAGGCACTAGGGGTTAACCTCTCTTTTCGTCTTCCCGACTTTTGCAGCGTTTTTCAAGCTGAGCTGATCGCGATAATGGAGGTCATGAACTGGTTGAAGTATAATGTAATATCTACGAGGAATATTCGTATGTTTACGGTCAGCCTGGCTGTTATTAAAACGCTATAATCATACTGCCTGACGTCAAAGGTAGCTCAGAACTGTCTGGCATCTTTAAATGAGATGGCTAATCAGTTCAACATCCGCTTGACGTGGGTGCCAGCGCATTTCAATATCGCAGGGAATGTAATGGCAGATGAGTTGGCCCGCAAGGGTACAGCAGGCCTAATAACCCAAAGCAGGCGGGATATAAAGATACCGCTTGCTTCATGTAAACTGCTGCTTCAGGAAGAAGCCATAAAAGAAACGAACGTCAGATGGTCTAACGCCAGTTCGTGTGTAATAACCAGGCAGATCTGGCCTGGACTTGACCGGTCCAAATCAGGCCAACTGATGTCGCTTCGACGGCACCATATTGGTATGGTCGTGGGAGCTATAACGGGACATTGTCTCATTGGGATACATGCGAGCCGACTGGGTGTCCCAGCCCACGATTTCTGCCGCAGCTGTGGTGATGGAGGAGGAAAATGCGCTCCATCTGCTCTGCAACTGTCCTAGTTCTTCGTACAGCAGAACAAAATTTATGGGTACTTCCCCTTTGAACGACTTCTCGGATCTTAGTAAGATCGAGATCCAGGACTTTAAACGCTTCTTGGTAAGCTCAGGATGGTTTAGCGAGTGAAGAGGAGGAAACTCGAATATGGTGCAGCTACGGACCAATTTTGTGTCTATGATAGTCCTCTAGGACGGCCACCCTTACCTAACCTAACCTAAATGTTGGTGGATAAACAACGACATATTGAGAAAACACCGCAAAATGCTTACTAAAAACACTGCTCCCCGACAAAAGTGAGGTAGCAGATACCACTATACAAAAAGATATACGCAAGCAAAGTTACACTGTTCTATAGTTACCACAAACGTAAATCATTACTGGAATATCGTTTTCAACAACAGCATGACTGGTGATGTGCAAGAAATAATATTCGCTGACATTAATTAATTATGACACTTGCTGGATATTCACGACAAAACATTTAGGAAAAAGCGCGGCGTGACATGGACATTAAGGTTGACTGGCGCAGGGAGTACAAATGACGGTCCTGACCCAACTTAAAGAGATACTCGACATTATAGGAAACCACCTCAAGTGTCTGTTAATCGTCATAGAGAAGAACGATGTTATGACCGTGCCTATAGTAATAGCTTTTATTACATATGCGTGTGCCGGATGAGCACAATCGACAGACTTTGGTAAGCGCCCAAGGTGTACTCTGCAGAGAATTAGAAAGAGATACAGAGTGGTGTCGACTGATGTTGTTACTGTATTAGCTGGAGTAATTCCGATTGATATTTTATTGAAAGAAAGAGTTGCAAATTTTAAACTAAGGAAAAGGCAAGACGTAAGTTACGGCAACTTTTACCGACAAACGCTGAAAGCGCCGATGGCACAATGACAAAAAAGGAGGACCAACTCGATGGACGGCAGGATAACTTTTAGTTTCTTATCACACATTGAGGAAAGATTGGAGAAAATGCTAGCCTTAAGTGCACCGTTAACACAGATTAACGAGCCACGGCGAAATAGTATTCTACTTTCACAGAATGAATATAATAGAAAACAGCACCTGCGAATGTGGTTACTTTGAGAATATAGAAGCTACGTCATATATAGCCCAACTACAAATGGAACTGAGTATGGCCGGCAAGTAAACGGTTTTTAATGTTGCCATAAGGGCAGTTATAAGTGGAAGGTAGATTCAGTTTCCTTTTGTGAAAAGTTTTACACGATCTTAACATATAATGCAAGGTTCCTCAGCCTGCAGTCATTTTAAAGATATTTAGCAATTTTAAACAATGTACGCACTGGGCGCAAGGTTTTTAACCTGCAGATAAATTATTTTAATCATCATAGCTTGGGTCTAACCAACCTAGATAAACTATATTAACTGACGCGGGATGTAAATTCACGAGAACATTAAACAAAACAAGATAGTAGACGAGTATACGCCTTCAACCGGCCTGGACGGTAAGCAAATCGAAACAAATTCTAATCGAAGCTAAAAAGGTGTAAATAATTTCAGACTCATACAGCTTTAAGTTATTGAGATTTTCAAGTGATTTAAAACAAAATTATTTAAAAGCACCGCCACCCAAGCCTCCGAACACTTAAAAATGTGTTTCAAACATTAAAATGTTTCATTTCTTATCTCCACATTAAAGAATATTTGGAAATTTTCAGGAATTTAGCTTAGTATTTAATTGTCTTATACAAGAGCTCCCTGACCTCGAGATCCGATCAGTCTGAATGTATCTTTATGCAAAAATGAAAAGCTCCTGAGAGTCAAGAGTAAAATATTGTATTATACATGCTACTGGGGATCAATTGGTTTAACATGGTATATCCACATATAATGCGCGTGATTATTGCGGTTATACAAATTTGAAGGTTGTTCATCCAATTTGACTTGCCACTAATTTGTTCTGGAATTTTATCGGAAAGTAGTTAATATTTCCTTGATTTAAAATTTCAAAGTTCAATTTAATTAATTTTTTTGTTACTGTATAAAACTTGTCTTAGCGTTCGTCTAATAAACACTTTCAAGTCATTTTTCAACAAAAATACACCACGCCCATTTGTTGTGGTTTAAAAATAGCAGTTTTTCTGTTATAGTGTCTAATTTGTGCCTAGGATGTTATTATAGCCTTATTTCCGGGCTTTTCTATGATTATATGCCCAATATCCATCTGCTTCATGGTAAATACTGAGCTGAGGAATTTTTTGGTCATTACAGCCACTTTTGAATCTTCACATTTTAATCTTACACTTTCGTGTCTGTGAACAAGTTCTCTAGACTAGAACTGTGGCGGTCTTGAATATTGTCGTTTCAACTTGTTTAACAATGCTAGGTAACATTATCGCAGCTCGCCTCAATTTGTTTATGGTTTTTCATTTCGTTAGTATCAGTACGTGTTACTTTGGTTCTATATGAAACCATTGTGGGATGCAAGCTGTAATGATATAATTCTGAATTTGCGACTACCGGCATTTCTATTTTTGTTTTGTTTATTATTCATTCATAGTTAGCACCTGTGGTCAGAGGGCACTCGCTTGTCTCGTAAATCTAAATTGGACGAACATGTTTTCCAAAAATACCACCTCAGTATACTTTGCTTGTCGCGTAGGAGGCGACTAACGGGTTGGATCTGTTTGTAATGTCCGCAATAGGAAAATTGGATATCGCCAAACCAATACCGGACCCCCACTCATGTACCCGGACACGAGATTTGGAACGTTAGAAGGCCTGCATTAACTATAGGAGTATCGAGTGGAACTCGTTGCTCTTTAAGAAACTAGCTGGCTTAAAATTGGAGACCATGTGTCTCTCGGCTATATACGTTGATGATGACCTGAGAAATTTTAAAGCTGGATTTCTTCTTGCGACGCAGGTAAACAAGGCTGTTTTGGATTTCCAAGCAGTCAATAACCGATTGTGTATAAGCTTCCCTTGCGAATGAAGTTGACTTGGACGATCTGATGAGATATATACCCTAATACGTTATTAGACTCTTGATTAGGGACTTTAATGTTAGAGCTTCGTGTCAAGAATACCGATCTATGTAACATATAGGTCAGTACTCCCGACACGAAACTGCGACCGATAATGGCGAAAATGATTTACTATGCAATTGATCACGACCTTAGAGTAGCAAGCTCATTCTTCCCACACAAACAAATACATTTGGAAACATGGCCACAAATTGACCACGTGTAAATTTCAAAAGGGCGAGTAGAGTAGTGTACTTTCAGGCCTGTGTCAACCGCTATTTGGGACCGGCATAGAAACCTCTGTGTCAACATCTACACCGTACCCGACACATTGAGTGGAATATTTACCGACCTGCCTAGTGTACATCATTGCTAGGTTAGGTTAAGTAAGGGTGGCCGTCCTAAAGGACTAGCATAGACACAAAATTGGTCCGTAGCTGTACCACATTTGAGCTACCTCCTTTTCACTCGTTAAACCATCCTGAGCTTACCAAGAAGCGTTGACAGTCTCTGACTCCAATCTTACTAAGATACGTCATGTCGTCCAAAAGGGAAGTTCCCATAAATTTTGTTCTGCTGTACGTTAGACTGGGACAGGTGCAGAGCAGATGGAGCACAATCCTCTTCCTCTTCATCACCACAGCTGCGGCAGAAGTCATGGATGGGGGCACCCAGTTTGCTCGCATATACACCGATGAGATAATGTCCCGTCATAGCTACCACGACCATACCAATATGGTGCCGTCGAAGCGATATCAGTTGGCCGGATCTGGATCGATGGAGTCCAGGCCAGATCTGCCTGGTTATAACACACGAACTAGCGTTAGATCATTAGACGTTCGTGTCTTTTATGGCATCTTCTTGAAGCAGCAGTCCAGCCTACTCTAGGATATAAGGCGTGCTCTGCCCTTGCGAGCCAACACATCTGCCTTTACATTCCCTGCGATATTGAAGTGCCCTGACACCCACGTCAAGCGGATGTTGGACAGATCAGCCATACAGTTCTGGGCTAACTTCGACATCAGGGGGTATGATTGTAGCCTTTTAATAGCAGCCTGGCTATCCGTAAAATTGCGAATATCCCTCGTAGATATTACATTATACTTCAAGCAGTCCAAGTTCAGCTCGCAATACACTGCAAAAGTCAAGAAGGCGAAAAACGAGGTTGGCCCTTAGCGCCTTACAGAATACCCCACAGCTAACCCCTCTACCCTTTTTGAGCCATTCGTGAAGAAGTCTCATTGTCCATAACCGTCTCACTTACCCGGTTCTTTCTGCTTGGGAAACTCAGTTTAAAATCTCACCTCAACAGATGGCGAAGGGATAGCGTAGTCGGTAGCTTACGGAAAACCCCTGTTGCATAGGATTGATGAGTGCTCTAAATTGTTAATGGTCCACATAGTTATGGATTTGACCCGAATGGCTGTCCAATGTGAATATCCAAAGCAATATCCAAGGGAGTGAGATGAAAGAGAATATCCAGAGCTTGAGTAGGTGTGCTCCTGAGAGCCCTACTTATACACAAGCAGATCGTTCTTTGGACTTTCATCAATAGTTTAAGGTTAACCATCGTTTTTAACTCCGACCACCAAACGACAACCCCATTAAGCAGTATAGGTTTGATCCCTGAGACGTAGAGCCAATGACCTATGTGGTGCTCCATACTCCATTTCTTTCCAATGGCATTTTTACAGGAGTAGAGTACTATATAGTAGCTTTCTTTACTCACTCTTAAATGGAAACAAACAGTTTCCAGCTTAGCTTGCTAGTGTTCATCATGCGTCACAGAGTATTGTTGAGTCACCTCAAAAACAGGCTGTGGAGATTTGCATTGAGGATCCATCCCATGAGGAATTAACTAAGGTAATGTAGAGATTGAAATGAAACCACTCAAATGAGGTGAACTGCATTAATTTGGAGCTCTTGATATTCGGAGGAGATACTTTGTGGAACTGTCTTTCTGAGTTTATTCGATTAGTATGGCGAACCGAAGTTATGCCTGATGAATGGAAAGTTGAAGCGATATGCTCCATCTTTAAGAAGGGAGATCGCTTGAAGTGGAGAATTATCGGTCTCTCATTACCTCTCTTTTGCACAGTATACAAGTTGGTGTTCTACTGTTTTATTAGATAGAGTCACCTCTCGAGCGGGGGGCCTTTCTCGAGGAGATCAATCGAGGAAGTTTGAGGTCTATACCCTATACGATTGTGTAGAATGACATAGTGACGCTGAAACACCTCAGCGCAACATCTTAGATTTTAGCAGTGGTCACTACACGTTTGATGGAGTGAGGAGGTGTAAACATTTGATCTCTCTTATCACGATAACAGTGGGGTGAGTATATTAAGGGGCGCCTGGCGCCCAAAGCGTACAAAGCGTTGATCAGATTTCAAGTGAGTAGGTGGATCCGAAACGAAATGTGCGGCGATCTCTGAAAGGAGAGCCACTGATATGATGCACAGTGTCGAGAACGACTCTTCACATTGCATAGGACATTATGAAGATCAAGCTTATAGGATGGAAACCGGTGGAGCTAGATTGTTGACTCAGCGAGGGGCCAGTAATGGCCTTAACTCGTTTCACATTTTGCATACTAATGTAGGTAAATTGATAAAATTGTCCTAAAAATAAATTATAGCGATTCACTCTATGTATACATTAATATACATACATAGGTGGTAGTCGTAGCGATATTACTTTGTGCTGTTCAAAGTCCGCAATACTCTCTTCTCTCTTCATAAACAACATTTTTCTACATTATTTGTATAGATGCAAGGCACCAAAATAGTTCTCGATTATGAGATTTGGTTGTGTATGCGACTATACAAAATATTAAAATTTAGATTCTAGCTTTGTGATTGGTGTTCACCATTGTATATATGTAGTTTTCACATATTACCGCATACCCAATTTACGACGCAATAATAAAAAATTATATAAGATGAACTCTGAAATTTAAAATCAAGGCCAGGTCTTGTTATCTTAAATGTTCTTAGAAATATTGCATATTTTCGAGGACTACTTCCTACTTCAATTAAATAAAACAATAACAGACCGGTCAATCTCAATGCAAGGAGACTCTTGACGTATAATCATAACATTATTATTCATTTATGCCTAGGAAGGTATATTGTAGCCTTATTCCCGGTCTTTTCTAGGATTCTATACCCATCTCCATCTGTTTCTTGGTAAATATACTGAGCTGAGGAATTTCTTGGCCATTACAGCCACTTTTGGATCATCACATCTTAATCTACACGTTCGTGTCTGCGAACACGTTCTCTACAAGTTTCAACTTCTTTAACACAGCTATTTTACATTATGGCAGATCGCCTCAATTTTGTTTATGGTTTTTCATTTCCTTAGTATCAGTACCTGTTGCTTACCCTTCCTTTAGTTCTGTGAAAAACCGTTGTGAGATGCAAGCTGTGATGATATAATTCTGAATTTGCAATTACCGGCTTTTTTTTGTATTTGTTTAGTTTATTATTCATTCATAGCTGGCCCCTGTGGTCGAGGGGTACTCCCGTGCCTCCCTCCTATGTCCCGTAAATCCACCACCACAGTATACTGTATTTGTCGTAAGAGGCGACTAAACGGTTGGATCGTTGGGCTGACGAACCGCACCCGTAAAAATATGAACTGTTTGTAATGTCAACAATAGGAAAAATGGATACCGCCAAACCAATACCATACCCGGACACGAGATTTGGCACTGTATAAACTAGGAATATCGGGTGGAACTCGTTGCACTTCAAGAAACTACCTGGCCTAAAATTGGAGATCATGTGTCCCACGGCTATACGTTGCGCTACATCGAAGATGACCTCAGAAATCTTGAGCTGGATTTCTTTTTGGGCCGCAGGTATAAAGACTGCTGTTTTGGAATTCCAAGCAGCCAATAAACGATTGTGTAAGCTTTGGACGATCTGATGAGATTTATATACACGAATGCGATATTGGTGATAGGGGACTTAAATGTTAGAGCTTTGTGTCGGGAATACGGACCTATGTAAAATATGTCCGTACTCCCGACCCAAACTGCATTCTTCCCACGTGTTAATTTCAAAAGGGCGAACTCGAGTTGTGCATGATTTGAGAACGGTCAGCAACCAAATATGAAGACTGCGATCGTTATTCGGTCGATGCAAAGCTACAATGGAAGTTTTCGTACAAGTCTGGGAACACAGTGAAACGCATGAGACGTTTCAAATGTGAAGATCGGATAAATGAAGATTAAAGGAAATGACATCATTGAGGAAACTAATTAACAGTAAGACTGAGTGAATTCTGTCTGCGAGATAATGAAAACTTCGGTTATCAGTGCTGCTCAACAGACTTTAGGTATATTCAAAGTCGGACCCAAGCATGATTTGATTTGAGGATGAGTACCGTCTTGCAGTCGAGTAACAAAATATAGTCCATAGTGAAGTGCAACAACGTCTAACAATCTTACTATAGTATGGCAGCTAAGCGGATTTGTATAGAAGGAAGAAGCGGGAATGGTGGAAAGCCGATGTTCTGAAAGTATACAACAACTCAGCAATGAGCGCAGTTCGCGTGATTTCTTTAATGGCTTGTACCATTTTTTTTAAAATAAAAGGATTTGGCATAGACACTTTTTTGGTCCATAGCCTTACCTTACATTCACACAACATTCATTCAATCCATTCATTCATCCCATTCACACAAGGACAGTATACCACCTGCGCATTGCATAGCTCATGGCGTGCCGAAGTTTTGCCTGTTGAATGGAAAGTGGCCGCAATTTACCCCATCTTCAAGAAGGGAGACCGCTTAAAGTGTGAGAATTGTCGCTCCTTTGCACATCATACAAGTTAGTGGAGGGCCTGGTTGTGGAATATCAAGGAAAATTTCGTACGAATCGATCAGGCATTGATCAGGTCTTTCCGCTGCGGATTATTCTATCTAAATATTATGTCCATCCCCTTATATCATTGACCCTATTTCTGAACACGAATTCGTATAAAATTTGTACGAATTCGTACCATTGGTATTTTTGAATACGAACTCGAATAATTCTAACACGAATTCGTGTCTACTTGATACGTTACGAAATTTCCCTTATTCCTCAATAGGGCGAACAAAATTGACTCGAATTCGAGCCAATTTTGTTCGATTATGAACGGATTTCTGTACGTTGATGAATTAGTTGACGACTTCAAATATAAATATTTACTTGAAGTATCAATTTCTAGTGATTTTTTTAATAATTTCATAATCTAATTAATTTAATTACTTGAATTAAGAAACATCTAAAAAATTAATTAAATATTTTAAATTTATTTGAAGGTAGTCATTGTTGGTTTTTGCACAAAATATTGGTATATTTGTTACGTCATTTTGCTTGTCAAATATTTCATGCTTATTTCAATTTGGAATTTGCTGTGGTTTTTGCTGTGTTTACATTTTGAGAGATTTTAAAAGTGTTTTTAAATTTGTGTCGTGTTAGATAATTAACTGCGAATTAATTTATACTAAAATGTTTTTATTAAGACAAAACATTGTATATAGATATGTTAAAAAATAACATATCAATAATAACCATGGTATTAGAAATGTACCTAAAGCAGAAAAGGCGAACAAATCAGCGCCGTTTTGTTAAACGGTTTTGCGATAGTCCACATAATCGCAAAAGACGTTCACAAGGATTTTACAATAACCTTGTCGGGGAAATGAGGTTAAGGAATATCGAAACGTTCGCAAATTATCATCGAATGAATCCACAATCATTCGACGAGTTGTTAGCATTGGCTGGTCCTCTAGTTCAGAGAATGGATATTGATTTCTTTATAATATATACGTTAATTATTTTTTTTGTTATATCGTCAGTGGTGGCAGCATGGTATCTATTGGATGGTTTAGTTATCGACTGGGCAAAATTACAACTGTCCTTATTATCCGAGAAACATGCGAAGAATTGTGGGAAGTAATATCTCAAGGTGCAATGGACGGGAAACAAACTCTCATACAAGTACACACACATATACCAGTACTGACATATCTAACAGCAAACCATTGGTTGCTATGTTCCAGAAAAGAGGGGACAGGACACCTCCATGCAGGGTTCCCTTAGCCACCCGCTTCCTAATGGTGAGTTCCCCCAGCTCCAAGTTAACCATCCTGTTCCCCAGCATATGATTGATTAATCCACTTACAGGGTAGTCCACCCCAAGGAGCCACAATCCCTCCAGAATTGCGTCCGTCTTTACATTATTAAAGGCGCCCTCAATATCAAGGAACGCCACCATACAAAACTCCTGCGAGAATATTGATTTCTCAATTATACTAACCAGGGCGTGCATAGCTGTGTCCACAGATTTCTATTTACATTAAGCATGCAGAGACTGGGCTTTATTTTTGATCATATATAGATATCCATCAGCCTTGCCAAGGTTTACAATAGAAAGGATGGAAGAGTTATGGGTCTTAAGTCCTTTGGGTAGCCATGTGAGCATTAACCCTCTTTCGGAATAAAGATCACTCTGACCTCTGTTCACCTCCGCGGCATACAAACCAATTTTAAACACCCTTTGAAGATTACTTCCAGCCAGGAGAGAGTAATTGACGAGTTGTTTTGAATCTCCGACGGTATAATTCGGTCAGGACCAGCCGATTTATAAGGTTTGAAACCTTCAAGTGCCCATATGATCCGTTTTTTAGTTACGATATCTTCTATGTGCAGTGAATGTGTTTCTCGATGAGTACTAGTCTCTGTCCAGTCGTCGAAGCTTGATGAAAAGTGGGTTTCGATGAGCAGTTTCAAAGATTCTTCACTAGAAGCAGTCCGGTTTAATTTAATAACTGGAACTGTTTGGATTAGTAGACAGTATCTTCCTAAGACGAGAGGTCTCGGAAACTTCTTTCACTTTATCACAGAAGAGTCTCCATGACCTCCTTTGTGCCTTCCTCAATTCTTTTTTGTATACTTTTAAGTCCTCCTTATAGGAGTCCCTATCTTGAGCCTCTCTCGTACTTTTGGCTCTAATAAACGCTTTCTTAGATGCCTTTCGGTAGGTCCCTAGTTCCTTGGACGACCATGCTGGTTCCTGCTTGCCCCTGGGCTTAACTATTGGGCAAGCAGCATTGAAGAACCGGTTGCAGGCACTAGTGATTGTGGGAAACGTTAAAGCTGAATGTTACTAATCGATAGTCAGAGAAGGAGTGCTCCCCCGCCAATCTTCATTCCTTGACCATAGGATAAATATTATTTGAGGCGAAGGTTATGTCTAGAACCTCCTGCCGGTTTTTAGTAACAAATGTGGGTTCTTGCCCAATATTATACACACCCAAAGGTGTAGTATTTAATAAGTAATCAAAAAATAACTCACCCCCTTCGTTGATATCAGTGCTGCCCCATATTGTGTGATGCGCATTAGCATCACATCCAAGGATCACCCCAATCTTCCTTCTTCCCGCTTCGAGAACTAGGTCCCCCAGGTTATCCGACGGAACCTGTTTATCCCGGTCCATATAGGCTGAGACCAGCCAGATTAGACTGCCAATATCTAAGCTGACAGCAGTTATATCACCCTTACTGTATTGAGAAAGCAGAAACATGTTTAATTTATTTTTTCCAAAAATGCAGGATCTGATTTTCCCAGAATTTCTTGAGTATATATTAATACCCCTAAATAATATACCCCTTCATTCTGAGGCCACAGGTTCTTGAATAAGGACCACGTCCTCCCCTGATCCAGTCAGTCTGAGGAGTAAGGCGGCCGACGTCACCTTTGTATGGTGCAAGTTAATTTGTATGATATTTAGCATAACACCAAGTTGAGCCTACTTACCTCTTTTCACTCCTCGCTGCCGCAGGCTACTGTCTGTTGGTAACCATGCCGGTGCCGCCCGTATCTCCTCCACCAGAACTTGGTTCTCCGATGCTGGCAGCCCCCTCGTCCCGCGAGTCCGACAGGTAATCCTCGTCCGACACTAGGGATAGGCGGCTGCCCATCTTCTCCCCAATTGCAGCCATCTCGGAGAGTCTCTTCGTTGGATTGTCTCCCCTCCTGGTGCATCTGCCTCTTGTGTGGACGGGCCGCCGTTCTTATCAGGTTCCCCTGAGTGGGTTTCAGCCTTGCCTTTCTTGTAGAAACTGAGAGTAATTGACCCGAAACCGAAGTCAATTCCTACCTTAGTCACGGAAAGAAAAGCCAGGGACTCCTTGTTGATTACCATAGTAGATAATCTGGAGCCCCCCTTGGCATCCTCTTGCCTCACGATCTTCCAATTCTCTGTCGAAAGATTTGGGTTGCTGATCCTTATTATTTCAAACGTCTTTTCTGGGCTAGTCGGTTCGGTTGGTAGCCAGACGCGAGCTCTTAGCCTGCTATGAAAATTTTTCCTGCTTTCAGCCACCTACCACGAACGTTACCACACCTCATCTCATGTTGGAGTACATCTTTCGAAAAACTTAAACACCTCAGCGCAACACATCTACCTAATATCGCCAGTCCAATCAGGTGCTTGCGATAACAATGGGATTGATAATATTGAGAAGCGCTGGCAGCAGGCAGTTCAGCTTTGTATCCCATATAAAATTACTGCTAAACACCTATATTCACATTGCCTAGGGCATTATGAAGACCAAGCTCAGGATCGAAACCGGTGGAGCTAAATTGTTAACTCAACGAGGGGCCAGTAATGGCCTTAACTCGTTTCACAGTTTGCATACTAATGTAGGTAAATTGATAAAATTGTCCTAAAAATAAATTATAGCGCTTCACAATTTATGTATATAATATACATGCATAGGTGGTAGTAGTAGTGGTTTTACTTTGTGCTGTGCAAAGTCCGCAATACTCTCTTCAGTTTCATTTAAAACCTCTCCATTTAAAATCATTTTTCAATTTCGCATAAACAATTTTTTTGTACATTATTTGTATAGCTGCAGGCACTAAAATAGTTCTCGATTATGAGATTAGGTTGTGTATGCGACTATACAAAATATTAAAATTTAGATTCCAGCCTTGTGATTGGTCATTACCATTGTATATATATACATGTATGTAGTTTACACATATTACCGCATACCCAATTTACGATGCATTAACAAAAAATTATATAACTTGAACTTTGAAATTTAAAATCAAGGCCAGGTCTTGTTATCTTAAATGTTCTTAGAAATATTGCATATTTTCGAGAACTACTTTCTACTTCAATAAAATCAGGCAACAATAACAGACCGGCAGATCTCAATGCAAGAAAGAACCTTGAGTTATAATTAAAACATTATTTATGTGTCCCACACGCAATTCATATCCGTCCAATGGAACATTCTAGTGATATTTAAAATTTTGGCAACGAACAAAAAAAACCTACGCCGTTGGTATTCATATACCATATCTATTCTTGAAATTGCACAATTAACGCATACATCTGTAGCAGCTCGAATATTCGACTCACCGATATTCGATTCTGCCACAAACAAAACAATTAGTGAAATTCAAATATAAATCAACTTATTTGAATTAAGCATTCACTAACCCCATCACATATACATTAATCCAACCAACACTATCTAATAACCGAACCATTACTATAAAACATTTATAGTAATACCATCGCCATCTAACAACATCACCACGAACAACAATGTTCGGTGATGCAATAATAAATCCACTGCACTTAACAAAAGTGCAATGTTCGACCGTCGCCGGCGCATGTGTTCCCTCTTCACAAAACGAAGACGAAGGCGACGTCACTCTCTACAACAACACAATACAAAATAGACATATATTTTTCGGCCATATTAGCGAATGTTGCTTTTCCCTGCGTGTGTGTTATTGGTAGTGGTGCAAAATAAATAAATAATTAATTAAATAAATAAATAGTTAATTAAATAAATAAATAGTTAAATAAATAAATAAATAAATGTACATATACATAACATTGAATTAATAAAAATAAATAAATAAATAGTGTATATAATAAACAAATAAAAATACCAATAAAAAAGTTTATAACCTACAAAATAAAAAGTTTGATTTACAATATAAACTAAATCAAATGTGTTTTTTTTGTTACAACGTCTAAAGTGGTGACCTCGACGGCGGTTTTTATCGCGAGATAATAAAAAAACACGCATACATAATAATAAAAACCACACCACACGAAACCGCGTGGGAAGACACAAAAATATAAAAAAAAAACCATCAACAATATTCACACGTGGTGTAGGACAATACCAACCACGCACCGAGGGACAAACAAAACGGTGAAGCGACCGACCCTCACCGCAACACAACACATCGCACGTGGTGTAGGACAATACCATCCACGCAACGCGGGACAACTCAAACGGTGAAGCGATCCACCCTCACCGCAACGACGGGACGGCTCAAACGGTGAAGCGATCCACCCTCACCGCAACACGACCAGAGGCAGCGGCAGCAGAAACAACAACAGCATTGAGTGGCAAGTTTTTTTTTTAATAGATAATTTTTTTTCCTCTTGCAATTATAATTTATTACAATTTAACGTAGAATCATTTTTATTTTCCAAAATTTAACGTAGAATCATTATTTTACTGTACAATTTATATATTTTTCACCACCACGTGCACACCCATCCATAGTCTCACACCCTGGTCGTTTTCTCGTTTCTTAAGTTTATTTTTACATTTATTTTTTTTTTAAATTTCAACGAGCCCCCCCAATATAAGGTAGGACGCAAAGGAACTCCATATTCCGGGGGTATCTCGCATCGGGCGTTAAGAAGAAGGAGCATCCCGGCCTTCAAACCATTCATTACACGGTAACCATTCCGCTTAATTTTTCATTTTGGTCAATTATATTTTTACACGGTAACCATTCCGCTTTAAAAATTTTCACACATTTTAAAATTTTAAACGAGCCCCCCCAATATAAGGTAGGACGAAAGGAACTCCATATCCGGGGGTTTCTCACAGTATTGTATTGTTGTATTTTTTTTGTTGTATTGGTTTGTCGATAACAAAAGAACAAAATGACAGAAGATGAAAAACATCTATCAAGGCGCTAGTCCACAAGTAGAGATCGCGGCATCACATCAGCGAATCACAATACAACCTTTCTGGCCACAAAGAGCAAACACATGGTTTCAGCTCGCCGAAATACAATTCGGGCTACAAGGCATATACGCTGATAAAACAAAGTACCTGCAAACATTATCAGCTTTGCAACCAGAAACGTGCGATGTGATCTCGGATCTCCTCCTCAATCCGCCGACAACCAACCAATACAACACACTAAAACAAACGCTGCTAGAACGACTAGCACCATCGGGCGAACGTCAGCTAGAACAATTGCTTTCAGGACAGCAATTAGGCGACCAAAAACCATCTGACGCTTTACGGCATATACAAACACTGGCTAACAATAATTTTAATGAAAATATCATTAAATCTTTGTGGGTACGTAAAATGCCGGAGTTGATTCGCATAGCGCTGGTAGCACAGCCCGAATCCTCCACCACACAAACGTTAGCCAAGATAGCAGACAAGATGTATGATGTCATAAACATCACATCTCAAAGCGTCAGTCAAGTCAATGTACCATACCGGCAATCAAGAGAACGCAGTGGAGACAGAACTCCCCGTTCAGCAACAGCACCAAACACACTCGAACAAAGACTGTCAAGAATCGAGTCCAGACTCGACGGGTTACTCAGAGGTCGAAGCCGTTCGCGTGGACGACGAGCTCCCTCACGCAATCGAACCCGCAGTCCCAGCAACAACATATACCAACAAGGTAAATGCTGGTTCCACACAAAGTTTGGTAGAGCCGCCAGAAAATGCACGCCACCGTGCAATTTCACCACGTCGCAACCATCGACGTCCGCGGCCGCCGTAAAAATGGACATTGACCATCAAAAAAACTTTTAGAGTCACGGGTAGAGAGCAACATGCCTCCCCTGACCACAAACACACCCTATACGTCACGTTTGTTTGTGTACGATAGACACAACAAACTCACCTACCTAGTCGACACTGGCGCTGACCTTTCGGTTATTCCAGCAATGAATTTCAAAATGAATTACACATTATCAAATCGAAATTCAAATCTAGTCTTATCGGCTGCCAATGGTTCAATCATCCACACGTACGGCACAAAATTGCTTAACGTGGATATCGGACTCAAACGAACTTTCACGCACGCTTTCATACTGGCTGCAGTGAATCGTCCGATCATTGGCGCCGATTTTCTAAGCAAATTCGGACTTCTTGTCGATGTCAAACGCAAACGGCTGATTGACCCAGCGACAAAGCTGTCAATAAACGCCACAATGGTTCGTGTTAACACACCAACACCGATCCATTTTAACATCGACAACGGCTACGGCACTCTGCTCAAAAAGTACCCACTACTCACAGCAGAGCCGAACTACAAAATGCCTGTCCGACACAACGTGGTACATCACATCGTCACACAAGGCCATCTTCCTGTGTCGAGACCACGCAGACTAGATTCGGTGCGTCACAAAGCTGCACAAGCAGAATTTCAACACATGGTGGAATTAGGAATTTGTCGAACATCGACATCTTCCGTTTCTTGTCCACTACACATGGTCAAGAAGAAAGATCAAGACTGGAGGCCATGTGGGGACTATCGGCGTTTAAACACGGTTACGATACCGGATCGCTACCCGATACCCCACATTCAAAACTTCACCATGCACTTGCATGGCTGCAAAGTTTTCTCCAAACTTGATCTCATCAGAGGTTATCACCACATTCCCGTGGCACCTGAAGACGTTTTCAAAACGGCAATCACCACACCATTTGGCCTCTTCGAATACACCCGAATGCCATTTGGATTACGCAATGCCGCACAAACGTTTCAGCGCTTCATGAACGAAGTCGTTCGAGATCTCGACTTCGTTTTCGTCTACATAGACGACATTCTTGTGGCATCTCAAACTGAGGAACAACACAAACTCCATCTGGAAACACTTTTCCAACGACTTGTCGAGTTTGATGTTCACATCAAGAGCTCAAAATGCGTCTTCGGCGCATCCACTCTTGATTTCCTCAGCCACAAGATTACCGCTAATGGCATCCTTCCGTCACAAGACCGAATTAATGCCATTAAAGAATTCCCAGCTCCAACATCAATCAAAAGTATTCAGCGATTCATCGGCATGGTCAACTACTACCACCGATTTATACCAAAGCTCGCTGAAATACTCAACCCAATTCACAGCCACCTGGCAGTACTACTACGTAAGCCCAAAACCGCCAAGAACTTCTCTTGGCCTGACGAATGTCAACACGCATTCACGTCACTCAAGGCTGAATTGGCACGCACAACACTCTTGTCACATCCACTGAGCGACTCAAAGCTCAGCATAACTACTGATGCATCAAACACTGCTGTCGGAGCAGTCATGCAACAGTACAACGACAAGTGTTGGGAGTCCCTGGGATTCTTCTCAAAGAAGCTCTCGGATGCCGAAAAGAAATACTCTGCATTCGATCGGGAATTACTCGCAATATATCTAGCAATAAAACACTTCAGATATTTTGTCGAGGGTCGGGACTTCACAATTTACACCGACCACAAACCTCTCACTCGAGCAATTCAGTCTAAAACTGAACGCAATCCAAGGCAAGCACGCCACTTGGATTACATTAGTCAATTTACCACGGACATCCAGCATGTTCAAGGTACCGAAAACGTTGTCGCGGATACACTTTCGCGCACAACAGCAAACGAAACGGCCACAGTCGAGACTCACTTCGACTGCAACAAAATCGCACAAGCGCAAAAAGCAGACTTGGAACTTCAGAATTTACTTTCTGGTTCTGCTTGTCACGCCAGTTCATCACTGAAACTGGAGCTTTTCAAACTACCTGGCCTCGAACTCTACTGCGAAACATCTACGGGTGCAAATCGCCCGTACATCGCAGAGCAACTACGTCGAACTATCTTCGACACACTACACGGTATCTCACATCCTGGTGTCCGCGCAACTCGTAAATTGATTACGGCTCGATACTTTTGGCCCAGCATAAACAAAGACGTGACCCATTGGGCACAATCCTGTTTATCCTGCCAAAAATCGAAAGTCCAGCGACACACAAAATCGCCTCTTGGACAATTCGCAATTCCACCTGGTCGATTCGAGCACATTCATTTGGATGTCGTAGGACCACTTCCTCCATCCAATGGATACTCATATTTACTCACCTGTGTCGATCGTTTCACTCGATGGCCAGAAGCGTACTGCATGAGCGACATGTCTGCAGCAACCATTGCCACCACATTCGTGCAAAACTACGTATCACGATTTGGCGTTCCACTTGACATCACAACTGATCAAGGAACCCAATTCGAGTCGAAGCTTTTCTCGGAGTTAACGAAACTCCTCGGCTCGCATCGGATACGTACAACGGCTTACCATCCGCAAGCCAATGGCATGGTCGAACGCTTCCACCGACAGCTCAAAGCTGCTCTCAAGGCCCGAGGCAACACAATTCACTGGAGCTCCGAAGTACCAATCGTTCTACTTGGTATTCGAGCAACGGTTAAAGAAGATTTGAAGTGCTCACCAGCTGAAATGGTTTACGGTCAAACCATCAAGCTACCCGGTGAGTTCTTCGTCGAACATCCTCTACCGTCTCCAACCACAACCGACACAGTCATCGACCAACTCCGCACCACCATGCAAAATATTATCCCCACGGCAACAAGACCAACGAACGAAAACAACATATTCGTTCCAAAATCGCTCAACAATTGCGATTACGTCTTTGTCCGGGTTGATAAGGTTCGAACTGGATTACAATCTCCATACGATGGGCCATACAAAGTTATACGCCGCTTACGCAAGCAATTCATTGTCTCAATCAAAGACAAACACCACTCAATCTCCATAGACAGATTGAAACCGGCCTACGGTATTCTCAACACGGCTGATCAAATATCAGCCAGCAAACGATATAAAACCGTCCGGTTCACCGTATAACGTCTCAAAACCCATGGTTTCTCATCTGGAGAGGGGGTACTGTAGCAGCTCGAATATTCGACTCACCGATATTCGATTCTGCCACAAACAAAACAATTAGTGAAATTCAAATATAAATCAACTTATTTGAATTAAGCATTCACTAACCCCATCACATATACATTAATCCAACCAACACTATCTAATAACCGAACCATTACTATAAAACATTTATAGTAATACCATCGCCATCTAACAACATCACCACGAACAACAATGTTCGGTGATGCAATAATAAATCCACTGCACTTAACAAAAGTGCAATGTTCGACCGTCGCCGGCGCATGTGTTCCCTCTTCACAAAACGAAGACGAAGGCGACGTCACTCTCTACAACAACACAATACAAAATAGACATATATTTTTCGGCCATATTAGCGAATGTTGCTTTTCCCTGCGTGTGTGTTATTGGTAGTGGTGCAAAATAAATAAATAATTAATTAAATAAATAAATAGTTAATTAAATAAATAAATAGTTAAATAAATAAATAAATAAATGTACATATACATAACATTGAATTAATAAAAATAAATAAATAAATAGTGTATATAATAAACAAATAAAAATACCAATAAAAAAGTTTATAACCTACAAAATAAAAAGTTTGATTTACAATATAAACTAAATCAAATGTGTTTTTTTTGTTACAACGTCTAAACATCTTTAGTCGCCTATAGGAAAATAAAATTCTCTCTAGAATATAACACGATAGTAACATGCATGCAAACGTCTAGAACGATTTCATTTTATATTTCTTTTTTGCAATGCGAATGACAAATGACCTTGGAAGATTAGAATTAAATATAAAATTTAAGCAAAACAGCTAATGCACAACAACAACCGACAATAAATAAAACGCAGTATTAAATTACGAAAATCCATAATACATACAGACCAAAAATTTGTATACAAAACAAACCCAAACGAATTCAAGAATTTAATTCGAATTCGAGTTTCGAGCGATTCTCGAACATTTGCTTATACATTATATAAATAGAATTCGCTGTATGTATGATCGCGGCCTTCGAAAATACATTGCAATAAGCTATATATACGATACGTCATTGCATATTATATAATGTGGCATATATACATACCACCACGTGGATTTTGTTGGCTTAACGTTTTATTTACATTTTATGTTGATTTTAGCATTTATATTATTGTTATTGTCATTTAGTAATAAACATATGCATAAATCCAAAGTATGGAATTTTTATATGTATACATAGATATGAGAGTATGTGCCGGTTGTTTACCAAGTTCATTATAACGCATATAGATAAATCATACTGTAGTGTTCGTTTTACAAAATGTCTTATATATGCAATTGTATTTGGAATGGCGTGCAGCAACCATATCTATCTACATGAACCTCAAAAATTTATGTGCGGCGAACCACAAATTTTCGTACGCCCTGGATTGTTTGTGCGAATAAAAAATTTTGCTCGATTTTATTTCAAAGAAGTTAATTCTTTGGTACAAAGAACACCTCTTACATATTAAATAATTGGCAGACTAAAATCCTTTGGAACAAAGCATTTTTCCAATATTTTTCAAAACATGCTACATGAAGATATTTTATTTACAGTTCTACAATATTCTGAGTCAGATTATTATTGTATGTAGTTAGAAGGGCAAATATTTAGCTTATACGCATCTGAAATAAATAATAATTTGTTGCTAACAAAATTGTGAATCCTTTAAATTAAGGTTTATGGTTTTGTTTTGTATTTGGTTATTGGTTTTTTGGTAATTGACATTATTTAGTAAACATATTTTTTTTTTTTTTTTCATTTAATATTGGAGCGTTCATGAGTATAAAGTCAAATTTGTTCGGAGGAGGGTTCAATTAATTTTATCATGTGTGGATAATTGTGAGAATAGTTCTATTTAATTATAGTGTATTATAAGTGTTAAAAACATGTGCGATCGCTCTAATTAATTACTGTGGATAAATTAATTAGCGAGAAGTTAAATAATATTTTAGTTTTTCGAGTGAAATGATTAACCGTATATACATATTTTGAAAATAATAATATTAATTAATAGATAAGAGACAAAATATAGTGAAAATTTTCCAATTTTGATGCGCATTATATCAAAACTATATATCACAATTATAATAAAAATGAATATGTTTGTTTGGGATGGTAACAATTGAAAATAAAATCATTAATGCGCGTTACAAAAGTTAAGTTATTTCTATGTTGTCACCACGCACTGCATCTATATATACATATTTGAAAATGTATATTTTCAGTATTTAAAATACACTGCTCGACATAATAAAACCGATTACATCCGTGTCTGCTTCTGCGACATTATTATGAAACTGCGCCGGATCTCTGAATTTCGTCTTCTTCGCAGCAAAGCAGCGCTGTATATAGTTGCTAAAATTTGCGGTTGACCTCATCGATAAGTTCAATCTTTCTCTCGCAGTAGTTGTCCCCCTATTAAATGACAAATAATTTCAAAATAAAATAATCGTAATAAATTTCTGATAAGTTGTTGAAAAATTGAGCTGATTAGTTATCAGTATTGACAATTAGCACCATCAACAAACAGTTTTGCACCCAAGTGAATTCTAGCACTTTCAAATTAAATTCTCACTTCTATAGTTAATTCTTTCTTGCTATACCAGTCATAAATTCGAATATTTTTGCTATAAAACTACGACATTTCCAACAAATCTACAAATATAGCCTTAAGTTTCATAGTGATCCAGTTAAAGTTAACCGGCCGATTTTTTTGAGTTAAATATGTAACCGATCATTAATATTATTTAAATTGAATTGTTTTTTGGTTGCGTGGAAAAAAACATTTTGGCATTTAATCTCTAGTTAAATATTTTCGTGCAACCACACATTGACAATAATAATAAACAGTGTTTAAAGGCCATTACTGGCCTCTTACTGTGTCAACAATCTGGCTACAACGGTTTCGAAACTGGGCTTGGTCTTCATACTGTCTTAGACAATCTGAAGAAGCCAAGTCGTTCTATACACTGTGCAGCCATCGTCACCTGCAACGACCTCTGCGCCTACCATATGGTGGCGCTCCTTTCAGAGATCGCTGCACAATTATTTCTGGATGAGCACGCAGAACATGACCGTGCCATCATACTAGCTGAATTCTTATTTAATGTACAATATCGGGGATCTTCATCAGATACCTGAACTCGATATTGTACAGAGCTCGGTATGTACCATCTATTTCGAGTTTTGGGGCGTAAATCACACGCATGAATCTTCCCTCAAATGTACCTATCTTTCGTATTTACCCGTCAGCCAACTTTCACATCCATACATAACAACGGGCCTGATCAACGCTTTGTAAGCCTTCAAGTTTACGGCACTTGATAGGTGTTTAGATTTTAGCTGTGGCCTTAGAGGATACAAATCACGACTGCCAGCTGCCACCCACACTGTTATCGCGAATGATAAGAGAACCCAAATATTTGACCCTCCTGACCCCCTCAAATGGGTAGTGGTAACTACAAAACACTGGTGGGTCATTGTCCCTATTACTAGAGATCATGTATTTCGTTTTGAACTCATTGATCTTGAGTCCAACAGAAGCTGAAAACTATACTATTCAATCAATTCACGCATTTGGCATCTGCCGATATAAGATGTTGTGCTGAGGCGTTTCTGTTTTACGGAAGATGTTCTCCAACATGAGATTAAAGAGTATCGGGACAGAACACCCGAGTTAACTGCAAAAATTGTAGATCGCCTGTTCTCAACTTTAACACAGCATTGAAACTGCGTCACTGTCGTCCTACACAGTCGTACCAATTTTGTTGGCATTCCCAGGTATTTCAGGGCAGACCACAAACTTTCTCGGTTGATCGAGTCATAGGCCTGCAGGAAATCGAGGAACACCTGATGTAAGCCGCCCTCATTGACATAGTAAGTAGCGTCCTTGCTTTGTAGTTCGAGGGTCTCCAGTTCGATTCCTGGTGGTGACCAAAAATCATGGTTGGGTGTTTTTAATGTGTAAGTATATGTGTTTGTCCGGGTATTGCACCGTGAGCTCATTAGTGGCATTGAGTGCTAGAGTAATCCGTCCAACTTTAATATTTTATTTTTATTTTAAAGCCTGCTTTATAGAAGGGTGATTCTATATCCACTATAATGTAGGACAGTAACTTGTATACTGCGATAATTTCCACACTTCATTTCATTTAGCACTCTATACTGTCAGTCTAACACTATTTTGACATCAATCTGGCATCCACCACAAATATAAGTTGGCAACACTGTTCATTATTTCTAACTAACATTTCTATGTGCCAATCAATTAATTTTTTGTTATTTCATCTTATTAATCAAAAGAACTCATTTAATATTAATTAAAACATGGCGGTCTGAATGCCATTCCTATTAGTTTTAACATTAAACCCCTTTTCAAGGTCAAATCACCCGAACCAGGACAGAAACGATGAGACGCTCGTTTCAGGATCGTTTGTTCGTAGGCCAGCGAAGGATCACCTAAGCAACAATAGTTGTTGGGTCGTTTAAATCAATCAAATATTTTGGACTAGGTCGGATCCTAAGTTAGTGAATAATTCATACTCCCTCCAAGGTAGAACTCAACACAGAACTCAGACTTACCAATCTGTCATCGTTCCAATGTTGTCTTTGTACTACTATCGGAGTATTTGCACTATTTCTGCAACATTTTTCCGACCTAGAATATATATACCAAAAATACAAAATGTCTAAACAATTCTTGTTTATATCAATTCAACTCTACGTGTCCGAAATTAAAATAATGAAAGTATATTGTGTTAAATATTATATCTAACTGTGCTAACAAGTTTTGAAAAGAATTATATTTAAAAATCAAACGCTAATTGCATTAAATGAATTAAACTCACAATCTCTTGCAATTAATTGCAAACATTAATTTTTTTCAATCATGAAACTCGAGTCTTCTGAAAAAACAATTAATATAGAAAACCTGGGGAAGGAATTTTAATTAAGTAATCGAGTATCCAAGAACATATATTTGAAAAAGTGTTGGTACAGCGACTGAAAGAGAAGTTTCCCAACATATACTTTGATAAAAGATAAAACATTGTTTGGTTGCTGTGACAATAACCGGAATTATGTTAGCAAAGGGTTTGACTACTTTAGAATGCGTTCCATCGGAAAGCTAATTAAACACTCACATAAATCTTAATAAATTGTATTTAAGAAACTAGTTAACTGCAGAAACCTTATTTTTGGGAAATCGCATTAAATAAGAAAGTGACTGTAATTGAAATAATTTAGAAACATTTTATTTGTATTCACAATTTACGAAGATGACAGAAATTACCTTAGACAAATACATATTACATAAAAATAATTGTATTATGCTGTAATCTGAATATATGTCTGACACCTGTTTTGGTGTATCAAAATTTAATTTAAATACAGTTGATATCGGTAGATCGTTAGTTCTATTAACAAGCAAGAGGCATTTTGTTAAATTTTTAAGTAAAGATAACTAGTTTTAACAAAACTAAATTTTTGATAAGTGTAGTTAAAAAATGTTACTTGTAGCAGTTATTCACTTTCAACATTTATTTTTTGTAAATGGAACAAAATTTGAAAATTTGAAAAATTTATCATAAAATCGTCAAAAATTCAGTTAACTAGTTACCAAAAAAAACTATAGAATTTTGTAACTATTCTGAATTATACAATAGTATTCAAAATTTGATAATGAATAAACTGGTCTCGGCTCTTGTATAAATGATCGCCCTTTAAGATCTAAAAAAAAATATTTTATCCCAATTTTTTAACGTACGCTACTAACCTCAGTACAGGTTTTGGAATCTACCGTTTCCAAACTCCTTAAACAATACAATCATTTCATGAACCTTCTTTGTTTTAACAGTAAAGTTACGGTCATATTGGTACCAGCTCAACTATAGTTGTCCAGCTTTCAGTTCTATTCAGCTGCAGGTATATTAAACTTTAGGTCTTGGTTTAAACTTGTTCAGTTTGCGAAGGCAGCACTGCACGTTTATGAATTGGGATAGAATCATGGGTTTACACCATGGGTCTTTGTGGCATTGAGTGCGGAATCCTCGTCGGTTCCAACCAATTTTAACAATAATAATAATCATCTCTTGTTGAGAATGTTGAGATTAAAGTAGGAAACAACCAGGTAAAACATGTTTGGCTAAAACCTACGAAAGCTCTACTAAATGGGAATATCTTCAGACACTTCGAGACCAACTTATAATCATAACAACATAACAACTGTCTGCCCCAGGTCCAGAAGGTATAGAAATTGGAGTTAACAAGGAAGCAGTCTAACTAGATAGAGGTCTGGAAAGTCGTTCACTGGCTCTGAACCGGTGTTACAAATCTCAGAATGTACGGGAGACGTTGAGCTTACTGATATTATTCTTTTACTCCACAGGGCTCGGAATACGGATCTCATACATAACACGCTTATTTTAAGTAATACTTGGCTGATTTTGCACGAGAAATTTTCAATCTCGACAAGTTGACAACATATGTGGCACTCATTTCTAAACCTCATGAGGATAATGGAGCAAATTCGGCCAGAGTATATAACGCAGTTAAATTCAGCCAGCATTCTGTTATTAAACTGGATCGAAATACTCTACGAGCAGTATTTTATAGCGTTGTAGCCATTAATTTCTACTATTGAAATTTCAATGAGATAGCATCGGTAGGAACAGCTGTAATAGAATACAATATTTTGCAGTAAGGATGGATACATAGCGCTTAAACTGAGTCTACCACGAAGCTTACTATCTATTATTTGAGGAGCGTACTGCAACTAAATCGGCGAAACATTCAGGTATTTAACGGGAATCGTTAGAACAAGATCATCAGAGTAACTCTGAGCGATAGCCAGAAAGCTGGTTTATAGCCACGTTTGAGAATCGAGTTGCAAATCGATGATAGCATAGGGCCTGATGTTTAACAGCATAAAGTACTTCGGCTTCAATTTGAATATTCTTGATGATTTCTCTCATCAGTCTTTTGTATTTACACCCACTCTTCAAATTTAACTCTGCTTCTTAGTCGGCACAAAAGCGAATACTCGCATCGAATTAAAGCCTAGAATTCGGTGCCTTCCGCTCACTAAATAAAATGAGGTGGCAAAAATGACGGAGTACGAGAAACTGAAATATATTCGAGTATCGAGCTATCATCAAGTTCATATAATTCGTCGGTATACTTCTGCTAATGTTAAACAAACAATATGATGAATTTTAATGGGTCCAGGTTTTTTATGACCTATAGTTTTTGCTTTTAACTTTCAGTGGAAGAAGTACAATCCGAAATTTTATCAAATTTTATTCATATCCGTATAACTCTTACAAATGTTCCTCCAGGTCTTGATGTACACATCTCATACCTTGTTGTCAATTATTAAAAATGTTCATATCACTGAACATAATTTATTTAACCAGAATCAAATTTACTACTTTTTATCCAAATTAGTTTCTATTATGCGGATTATTATTTTTATTTCACTATTACATCCTGGTTACACTATCACTTTTATTCAAATTTATTAAAACTAATAAAAAAATATAACTAACCGCCTACTTAGATTCAAACCCGCAATAGACAACAAACTATATACCTACCACCTTAGCCAAGTTGAGTTAAAAAATAAAAATAAAAATTTTATTTAATCTATTTTTCAATAGATGGCAGCATTAGTTATCGTGAATATATTTTGTTGTTGTTATAGTGTGAACATATAGATTTATACTGGGAAATGCATATTTATTCAGATAATATAACTTGCTGCTTTATTAAAGTGGGCCTTGCTGTATAATTTGTCCAACCCTAGCGTTCCACACACGCACACACAGAGCCACTCGATTATTAATTGTTTTCCTTTACATTTGCTTTATGAATTTTTAGTATACCAATATTAATGGAGTTAAGTGATGTCAACTCTATCGACGATGGAAATGTTGCAACGGAATCTACCACCAATAATAGTTTTGACAAAAACCAATATTTACTATCGCAAATAACTCCCGATATTGAACTAGCCAAAATCATTGAATTTCGAAATTTGGTATCATCATGGGGTTTGTCCCAAAAAACTATCACTTTTTTGGCGGATACCCACGAGTTTACAATAAAAACATTAGA
This sequence comes from Tipula unca, assembly GCA_951394425.1. Classification (NCBI taxonomy): domain Eukaryota; kingdom Metazoa; phylum Arthropoda; class Insecta; order Diptera; family Tipulidae; genus Tipula; species Tipula unca. The sequence continues at coordinate 13,820,466 of OX596381.1, read as the reverse complement.
AGTTATTGATATAGAGGGTGTCGATGATATTTTTCAAAACTATCCGAAAGGTGAAAAAATCGTTTTTAAAGCAGGACTTCGAAATTGGCGCAATGAAACGGTAGAAAGAGTGAGTAATTGTTTTGATCATATTAATGATTAAATGTTTCATTTAGAATAATCCATTACTTGAAACGGATGCGACTCGATCACTAAATCATAGAATTTTAAAATGGATCAATGATCAACCGTCTGGATCTAGTCCTGTATCAGTTCACGAGCATAGGTAAAGTAGTTTATTAATTAGTATACCATCAATTCTTTACATACTAATCGAAAAATTATTTAAAGTGCGCTCGAATCGGCTCGGGAGCCTCATGACATTATACAAATTTTGAATACCACGATGAAAGGAAGATTAGCAATCGATTATTACGAGACGTATAAATGTTTTGACGATAAGCATCGACAATACATAGTGCATACAATTATAGACCATTTTATGTCTAAAAATTACAAATTGGCTGGAACAGATTTTCAGATTTTGTCGAAAAATATTGCAAATGTTTTCGCTACCGAATATTCGGTATATATTGTTAATCTGCGCAATATATAAAAGTTAATCCGAAATCATATTTAATTTTTTATATTTTTACACTGCAGAGTGAGTACTACGTTCCGCGTCAAGGTAAAAAGAAACCATCGGGAAAATTATACGATCGATACAGTAATGAGTGTTTTGGGACCAAATTTTTAAAACGTTCAAAAATTTCAAAAATCGAAAAAATTCCTATACCATCAACTCCCGACCTCATCTCGTCCGGTAAATGTTTTGCTTAATAATTTCCTAACTATATTCATTTAAAATATTTCCTTATACAACAGACGAATTTTTGAACGAAAAACACTGGCTGGCATATAATTTCGAGCCATGGGATTTAGTGTGCCACAAATGGAGAGCAACTTCAAGTGATCGAATGAACACATTTAAACAATCGGTCAATAAAAATAATACGGAATTTTTGATTGATTGGCCGTTATACAGACATCATCTGGGTTATCAATTAGTATTAGTTTTTCATTTATTAATTAATATTCAAAATTGATAAAAAAAAAATTAATAATTTTGTTTTATTTTAAAAATTCTGAGTTGCGCACGCACCCGATTGTCGAACAAACAAATTAGTAAATTGCTAATCTATTTGCTGGACAATTGAGATCAAATCTCTAAACAGTTGTCTTTTCATTGTATTATATAGGTTGATATCGATTTTGACGTTGAATTCCCGACTAAGCGTAACCATTTGCTGGAACGATTTGACAAATTCACAAATATATGTCTGTCAAAAATTTTTCCAACTGAAATTAAGGATAAAACTAACCAATCGATTTTAAAACAATTTAACGACATGGAGAATTTAGATGAAAGTAAGTCTTTATTATATTTACAAAATGATTGGAGTTGATTTCTTATATATAATGTTTACTTAGATACCAGGGACAGCATTATATGTTTATTACTACACTCAATAATTCAACCCAAAAGGATTAGTCAAAAACAGAAGCCTACAATATTAGACGCTCAGGATGACTTTGTCACATTTGTTGCGAACGTAAACGACCTAAATGAAAAATTGGATGAAATAAAAAATAAAATTGGATCAATACAACCTAGAATAGTGGTTGTTGGACGAAAATGGGAACAGGTTGATGAAATTTTTGTTGTGTATCACGATATAAAATATAAGTGTGGCTCATTTCGTAAGTGTTTGGATATTTTTATTAAACTTTCATTTATTTTCAATATAGAGTACTCTGTTATTAGTAAAGAGGTCTGGTATTTTTTGCAAGAGTACTTTTTTCAGATAGAATCGAAACAGATCAGAATTAAAAAATTTGTTCAACTATTTACTTAGCTTTAATGTAATGAAGAACTAATTAAATTATTGGTATACAAATATAATAGAATTAAACTAATCAAAAAAGCTTTTAATTTATTGCTATAATGAAACGTCGTTCATGGGTGCGAGAGTGTAAGGAATTTTGGTTTTATATTAAACCAGACAGAGCTCTCATCAAATTTTTGTAGCATTTTTAAGATTTGAATCGCAGTTTTAATCAACTTCTCCCACATCGTGGAGAGTTAGATTAAGTTAATGAATTTTACACACTGGACATTTGGATCTAAAATAGTAATTTCAAAGTTATCCAGGTTCAAGAGGCTGGGCGCAATTTATCAACTTCTTTTATGCCTATATGTTCACCAACTAAATTAAAATTATCCAACTCCAGGGTTTCCATATTGTTTTTAAAGTGGTAACCGTGGGAAAGACAAAGGGATTAGACGAAATGAAACAAGGAGTGGGGAAAAAGGTTTGAGGATATCCTATTATATAAGGAATGATGAAGGAAACTGTAGAGAGAAGATGGGTTTTCTTCAATTTTTGCTCCAAGGCCGGATCCAACGTGGATGTGCAAACAGCAAGTCGATATGTCTACTTCAGGTGCAGCACTTCAGTACTAGGTAGAAGAGAAAATGTATGTATGGGGTAGGTAGAGGGCTGATTTGAAGGCAGCTTCGAATGCAATCCGCCAAAATGTGGAGCACCTGGAGGATAGGACTGTCAGTTGATGTGGTCATCTCTGTACATTGTTTTAATTTCCTGTTCAAATTTCTCGAACTGTGTTATCTTGTACATTATGTTTAACTCAGAGTTGGCTCCAACAAAGTTTGTACCTCTATCAGTGAATACGTATTTGCAAAAACAGTTTTTGCCGGTAAATCTCAAAGAAGCTTCCAGAAATGCACTTGATGAGTGGTTTGCAACTAGTTTCATCTGAACCGCCTTAGTATAGATAGGCAAACAAACATGCAGATACAGATTTTGGTTGGCGATTCCGCGAATCTTATGATGGATAAAAACGGCAGCACAAAAGTTCGTTACGGCACGGTATAGAATTCCGATGCTTCAAAAGCAAATCTCCCATCAACTGCGAAATAGTGCGTGGTCGAAGTAAGGTGCCACGTACTCATTGACAGTAATGCCTGAGGTTCCAAATGCAAATGATTTTTATGTAGTGATGTGAGTAATGATTCTGTTATATGTGATGTCTAGGCGGGAGTAGAATGCTTCGCCGAATAAGCTAGTGATGAAAATTGTAGTCGGCCTCCTAAACCAGTGATGCCAACTTTTCCTAGAAAGAGCAATAAAGAATTTAGGTTTACATCCTTGATTGGGTTACCCTTCCTAAAAAATATCTTCGTTCCAGCCATGTTTAACCAAATATACAATTAGTTGAAAGCCCGTCTCATAGTCGATTGCGTCGAGCCGTCGTCGTATTGGATCTTAGAAGATAATTTTTGATTTTCTATGAAACGATTGACATACAACATCGTAGCAATAACATTTTGATAGTCGTTTCTGTTTTATATTATCCAGAATTTGTATGGCAGCGAAATTGACAGCATTAAATTTTAACAAACCACTCGAGCTCAGGTGAAATGATGGATCTAAAAATCAAAGTTCGCCGTTTAATAACTGAGTAGCCTTCATGCCCCTGGAGAGAACATCCGCTGGGTTGGATTTGGATGTGCCGTGTAACCACGGATATGGTTTGCATAAATTTTGAATTGGTCGAATTAGACCTTTTCTACGGCGATATTCATGTTGTACAAGAAGAAGGGCAGCGCATAATTCTAGACGTGGAAATATCGATGTATGTATTGGGGTGACTCTAGATTTACTGCACAGAACACGCACAACGTAAGTGCCGTCGTTTATAGACCACCACGTGTATAAATTGCCATACCGTACACATCTTGTTTTTCCTCAATGCCATCAAAATCATGTCGAGGAACAGCTAATCCCCGTAAATATTGCAACTAGGACCAAAATATTTACCATTCGGTATGGAGATGCATAGGTAAAGCTTGATCCCAATCGTCTTTTAGTCGCCACAATTTTTGAATGAATCGTTTTCCAAGGGCAACTATCGGAGATAGAAGACTGATGAGATTGAATATGCGTGCTACTTCCGAAATCACAGTACGTTATGTTATACGTCCGTCTGAAGAAAATTGGACGTTAAATTTGAAATCCTTCTCAGGTTTCCATAATTACCCCAAAATTTTGACGAAGGAGTTGTTATCGCTATTGAGTAACTTTTCAAATTCTGACTCTGGAATGTCATGTATAGTACCAAATTAGAGTTTGAGCACCATTTTTGAAGAGTCATGGCGCCTGAGTGAATCAGAAATAAATTTGTTTACACTACATGCCCTGCTGATAGTAAATCGTTGAGAAAATTGCCGTTCAATGATTTTACCGATTTATCGAAAACTACGCACAATTTGGTGGTAGAACTATCGGGCTTTAGCACACAGTGATGTGGCAGATAATATAGTTGGTTGGATTAATATTGTCTTCCGGAACTTGTTTCATGTGGTTGAGAGCTTGGTATTCGTCAATAAATTGACGGTACATTTCACGTAGGTCTGGATGTCTCAGTAGTAGTCATTTCTCTAGACTGAAAAATTGTAAGCTTTCCTTGTTTGATGAGTTACCAAAAAGAGGTAAAGATTCTCTAAATGGCAAGCGAACAACAAATCTGCCATTAATGTCCCTTATGTGTGTGGCCGCAAAGTGTTTTGTCGACGGCATGATCAAATGTGCTGATGGCCTTGATACCTTCTGGTATTTCATCTACATTCTAAAATCGTTCAATTTGATGGTAGATCGCCTTAGTCGATAATACCGTAAGTACCAAATTGTTGGATAACCTTGGATCGCTCTGAATTGTTGCTGAGATTACCCAGCCAAATTGCTTATTATTTTAAAGGATTGGAAGATGATTTGCTAATCTAATTTCACCTACTGATAATTGCAAAAACTATACGAAAGCGCCAATGAGAAAGTCAATCTGTTGTAGAGTATCGAAATCCAGATCATAGAACATTGCCCAGCATTGTATTCAGATTTATTTCAATATAGCAACGCTCAAAACTGAAATATTAATGCGAATTACTTTCCAATATTGAACATAAAGAGTATAACTTTTCCACGAAGAATCATTTAGTTTAGTTTTTTTTTCATAAAATTACGCTTTGAAACGACGACGACAAATCGAACTAATTTATCTCAATTTTACTTCTTGCTAACGAATTAGATTTTCCATTTTTATATTTTTCTTGTGACAAATTGAAAACATATTATCCCAATTGAATCGTTTGTGTATATATGTATGTGCAATATTAAGAGTAAGTTCAAATATGTCATTTCAATGGATTATATTTTATTCAGCTCCTCCAAAAATTAGGTGTTTTTCACACGACTTCAACACGGCGGTGTATGAATTTACTTTAAAATCAAGCTATATGTATAGAAATGGAAAGATGGTCAAAAAATGATTTGAATTTTGTCGGAGATTCCTAACTTCTAAACCGCGAGCCTAATTGAACTTCAATTTCAAGAATAATAGGTTGAAGAGTGTTCATCTGTTATACAAATAAATTGACAACAGAATTTTCTCTAGTATACTGCAAGAGAGTAAATTCGGCTGAGCCTAAATGATGTTAATAGTACACTTAATCGTTTCTAGACCCAAAGCTGAGAATTAGCGTCCGCAACACCTAAAATTATTTGGATTTTTTTCAGATCACAACAGTTGAAATCAACTTAGGTAGCACAATTATTGCGCTAACAGGTTTCACAACGCCGCTATATGTAAAGCTGAAAAGACCACCAATGCCTGATTGTGTACATTGCTCACAAATTCTGGCCTCACTCTTTGCTAATAGGTATATTAACTTAGACTTTTATAGCAAAATAATAAAATAAAAATCATCAGGCAATACTAAAAAAAAATTTATTTTCAGATACTGTTATTGGATATTCCTATGATGTTGTGGAGGGACACCTTTGAGATACCTGAAAGTTTAGTTATTATTGGGAATGATGGTTTTCGTTTAAGAAGAATGCCAATGAAACCATAAAGCCCGAGACCAGAATGTTGGATAGCGCTGCTAATGTTATACGGTATACGAAATCAATCAGCTAATTAGAGCTCAACAGAATTACGTTAAAATGTTGTGAAGAATTTTTTTATTTAATTTTCGAATCGAAAATATATACAAAACAGCGCAGCGGCGTATGTCATATCCGTGTGAAATATTGCCGAAAATTGGAAAATTCATCAAAATATTTTCGAGTTTTTAGCCCTTCGCATCGCACTTATTTCAATAGCTGTCATCAGACCAATTGAATTATTGCTTCGTTGTATTTTGGATGTCTCGACTATACAACGTTGAGAATGGACCAAGAGGCTATAATATCGATATACAAAATCAGGAAGATTGTGTTGAATTTTTAATAAATCCTTCTTCTTTTCTCGATTTCAACTTCGCATATTCTTTTTTTTTGGCTGTACAATAGTTTGAATTATCGCTGATTTATACTGAAAATATAGTGAAATCTACCAACAATATATATCGAGAATGAAAATCATCAATTTTCCCAATTTTTTTTCTATTCTTCTTCGTCTTCTTTTGCCATCGCAAGATTTTCATGATTTATGGTTTTCATTACATAAATGGTTTGCTTAAACAAAAAATAAGAATTGTTGGAAAATTATATTCAACAAATTAGCAAGCAAAACTAAAAGTTTGTGAGACTTTTAGTTGTTGAAACATCATATTCGTAGATAAACCTTTGTGTAACGTCATCCAAACAAAATCATATATATACACTTTAAGAAATGTCTAATGATATATACATATATATATATACAGTCGCATTGATTTCCTATCAACTGGATTACGATTACGACAAATATGTGTATACAACGTATACGTAGACGTGCATGTTATGGATTTGTTCGGAGACAGAAAAACACGGATATAAAATTCTCTCGCCTTTTTCACAATTTGTCTTTTTTTTTGTGTAATTTAATTTGTCTACATTTATTTTACAATTAACTCATGCCATTGAATCTAACATGTAATTAAATAAAAATCGAACAAGAAGAAAACCCATAAATTAAAGTTTTTCCCATTTTATATATGTATCTACATATACATATACACATATGTACATATACTGAAACATATGTAGTATGTATGTACATAAATATATGGACTAGAAAAATTCCAATGAAGAAGACATCGACGGACGGGAACAGAATAGCATAGGAAAATAAGGAAAATTAAATACGAACGATAAAGAAAAATCGAACATTTAATTTGGCCACTTACATGTCAAGTTAAAATGTTAAAAGAATTAGGTGAGATTTTTACCATGTGGGTTTTGTTTTATCTTTCATATATACGAAATAATCGATTCGATTCGAATACATTTTTTAGGAATATATATAAAACGTTTTAGTTAGTAACTATGAAATGTTGAAATTTTGTTGATTTTCTATGTAGAGTTGAAACTTCGCTGGCAATACTAATTATGCGATCTGTAGACCCCTTAAGAATAAGTTTCGTCCTCACCGGGAAATTAAAAATATAGTACTATACATCCATATACTGCATTATAGAAGTAACGGAACAAGTCTTAAGATTTATATTTGCAAAAAGTTGGAACACTCCAAGCATTTATTCGCCGCAGTTATGTGAAGAAGGATCGTCTAAATGGGTAAAGAATATAACTTGCATTAGCTTTCAAATTTGGAATTCCAGCAAAATTCTTCACTAAAGCTTAAGGCCATAAGCGAAACACTTTTAATCGGTTTTATTTAGGTTAAAATTTTGTGTGAATGAATTTGCATATTCAACCACCACCATAAAGTTTGATTACTGCTAGACCCATCTTTTCTACTTGCCATTTGAATGGAAAAAAAAATTTTACCAAAAACTGAGTTGTGCCAATTTGAAAGACGAAATTAAATTAAAAATTTGATTTAACCCTAACGAGTTCAGGTTCCACAAAAAGATAGCCAATACCATTTGTAAATGGAAAATTAAAAATTGAAATATTGGTGTTATTCATGTACAGACCTCAGATTATAATTAATGAATATTATAGTGTCATCGAAGATAAATCTATGTGTCCAATATACAGGAAGAATTTATGAGCCGAAATGATATGAAATTTCCATTCTTAAAATTGACCTTAACAAACAAACATAAAAACCCTTTTGTATGGTGGAACCTGGTCATGAACAATTCGCTCCTCTGACAAAAAACGAGCGTTCTCGTCAGATATATCGACAAGATTAATTTTGATTACGTGATTTTCATAAATTTCAACCATCATCTTGTTTTTTTTTTGCGAGAAAAATTAAAATCAAAGCAAAGACCCAATGCAAAGTGTTATACATATATAATAGGTTTGTTTCTGCGATATATTTTATATGTCTAACACTTTATTATGTTTAGATTAAAGTATAACACGTCGAGTTGGGGCTTAGCTTGATGAAATTCGTTTCGCCTATATTACATAACAAAATAAACTGAACCTAAACATTCGTTTTAGTTTCTGTGGATTCTATTTTTATTAAAGAAACATGTCCATTTTACTTTTAAATTGTGGAACGTGTGTTACTATTATACTTTCTATTGGTTTAGTAAATACTTATATTTTTTGTTGAACAGAGATGTATACGCCAAACAATGATTGTGGAACCTATTTTTCATAAAAAGTTATTGAATTTACTGTTTACAGGGACCACTCGTTCAATATTTTTGGTATATTGTATACGCAAGTTTTAGTTATATATAATACGTCAATTCGATCATGTCACTTTATTTAATTGGATCAACTCAGCTTTCCTGCTACGTAAAAACAACCGACTAAGCCAAAATATTCGTTTTGGTTTCTGTGGATTCCATTTTTTTTAAGAAAAAACATCAGAAAATTATATTTTTTAAAATTGTGGAACGTATGCTACTACTTTACTTTCTATTTTGGTATGGTAAATATTTATAATAATTTTTGTTGAACATGAAGTGAGACGTATAAACACCAAAGATTAATTGTGGAACCTATTTTTCATAAAAAGTTATTGAATTTACTGTTTATAACGCCTATACTCATTTAATATGGGGTTTTCGTATAATGGACGCAAGGTTTAGTTATATGATACGTCAATTCAATGATAATTATGGTGTTGTTATGCAGTTTGTTATTTGATACTATTATATTCTAATTTTAAAAGCCAATTCAGAGCATGATTAAGCTTCTTAAAATCATTCTTAATAAAAGTTCATGAATTCCAACATTTGTAACTCTGATAATGGCTAATTATGGTTTGATTTTTACAGGATTTCTAAAATTAAATGTAACTTAATTACTAAATCCAATGCTCATTCAGAATTTTTCATTTCTGTTCATAAACTATTAAAATTCATAAGCTTATTATGAACTTTATCAAAAAAATTTTCATCAGAAAACAGTGCAATGTTCGTTGATTGACATATACTTGATAGGTGATAACACTTACCTATATTCGTTTTATCGCAACAATAGATTATCAAGAATGGAAATATATAGGAACGTGATCATTGGTGTAAAGTCACGTGTTGAAACCGCAGACAACAGCAAGTTGACAAGAGTTCATATTCGTGCCAATAGGTTACAGGATGAAATAATATTTTTTATGGCAAATGAAGCAACATTAAGTTATTATCTTGATTTGATGCTTATCATATTGAATAACACTCTTAATTTATATCTTTTCAGACAGTTGACGACATCATAAAGTGTGAGACTAGCTAATAGTTTATGATACGGAATTAAATAATCTCTATATATGTAGAAGCGATAAACTCCAAGAACTACTACATCGATTTTGATAAAAATGTATACGTATGTTCTGTAGGTTAATTAATTTAAAATAATATAAACAAATACCAACAAATCATAAAAACCTCTTCTTTTTTCCACAATGCTAAACAAATAATAATACGGTCAGTGCCTGAATTTAAGAAAATGTGAATTCGCAGTTAATAACCAACTAACATTTCAACAAATTTTTAAACAATATTCGAAAATATAATACTTGTTGCCAAATGATTTCATTCGGAGCAGATAATAGCATTACTGATTGCTTTTTGCCTTCATTTAAAGTCCTAGGACAGATACATTATACTGTAGGTTCCTTATTACCGCGATATTGGTCAATCTTTGCAAAATTTATTTCATCACCACACTGCATTAGTAAAATTATTGAAAACTGCAATTGACCAAATGGCCTCCGTCAGTCATAAAATCGTTATAAGAGCTGCTAAAACACCAGTTGGTGAGCATTCTAGACAATTCAATGTTCCAACAATAAATGAAGCCACCATTATCATTGTTGATCAATTCGAATCTAGACACATCTTACAACGTCAAAATGATCAATTGCTATACGTGTATCTGAAACTAACAGATCTTATATGACGCGCTTCAATGCCCAATATTGTTCTGGCAAGGAGAGGATGGGTATCACTTCAAACTGAAAATGATTAATCCTACAACGGGTAAATATTTCCCACGTAAACAATTGCATTTAAAACTTATAAAAATTACAAATAATTTATATATAGGTTCTATGAATTATACAGGTGAATAAGGTCGCCAATTATATCATCAGTATACGTAGTGGTCATCTACGCTAAAATAGAAACAGAACGATTATTATTCATTGGACTTATAAATCAACGGAAATTGCGAACAGAAGAATACATTCATCTCCGAGATGCAATTAATCACAATGGCAATGTAAATGACCTTGGCCGAATTATAATTTTACCAGCAACTTAAACCAGAAGTCCCAGACGCATGCATGAATATTCATCACATTTACATGCAATCCGAATTGGACGGAAATTAAAAATTGTTAATTGCCAGGAACATCCTCTGCTAATCGACATGACATCACTGCACGAGTGTTTAAACAGAAATTAAAATCTTTGATTAATATTTTTGTTAAATACAACGTTTTTCGGCTCTGTTCGATGTTGGATGTACTAAATTGAATGGCAAAAGCGAGGACAGCCACATGCCCAAATTCTCATATGGTGCATGGATAAAATTCAGTCAAATGAAATCGACAACATTATATCTGCAGAAATACCCGACTCAACAAATAATCCTGAACTATTCCAAATTGTTACTCAACATGGCCGTGTTTAAACAGAAGCAGTATGGCGTATATTAAGTTTTTCCCATTCATGAGAGATATCCCACTGTAGTACATTTTATATACATTACACGTAGCTCATTCACACACTTGGCTCAATTATTAAGAAATCAAATATAGTCGGAACAAATCATAGGGCCAGCAACGCGGGCCGGGTACTGCTCATAAATTCACTTCAATCGTATACAGCACTTTACTTGTTATGAAATGACACTTAAAGGTTGCTTTAATACTTAGCAATGGTGTAAAAGTGTCAGCGCCGTGTTTTTCTATCTGTTTTCAGGATTAGTCATATACAGGAAGGCAATTACAGATAGTTGGGCTCTACAAACGGAGACGAAACTACTATATATATATATATTCTAAGTTGATCTTATAAATTATGTGAACTAATTCGAAAGTTAGTAGATGGTATCAAACTTGTAGCTCGAACATTGGTCAATTAACCGCTGAAGCAGAGTAAACAAAGTGATATTACGAAAGTATATAGAATGCTGACAGGCTATTTGAATAAGAAGAAGGGCAGATATAACAAAAATACCACACGAGGCAAAAGAAAGACTTATTCAAGTGATGAAAACTTATTCAAATTTGATATCAAACTTGAATCAAGATATAACCTTTTATTGCATCACTAAGTCAACATTGTTACAGAATGCAAAGATAGGCTCAATAGCTTTAAATAAATCAACCCCTTGACTATCTCTAAAAAACGTGTCTGTCACAATTCTTAACTAGAATTTAGAGGGTGTAGGAGATGTAGGCTATAGGATTGGGCTTGACTCGACAGGCATCCTAAAATTATTAGCCAAATAAAATATGAATTTAAATGTCTTATTTCATAACTCAGGTTTATATCAACCATGTTAAAAGCATTCTTGGTAAATAGTCTTTACAGAATGCTCCATTTAAATATTTTGAGAATCGCAAGTTCATAGTTCGTCAGTCGTCACCAACTTATTTTTATCTCTATTTCTACCGTTTATCACGTCAATTTTATAGCATCTATAAAACACAAATTTCTTAACTAAATTTCCAAACTTTAACGATTCACATACAAGCTAGGAAAAAATACACACACACACACACGCACAACCACGTTCACCAAAACAAAACGAAAATCACAAAAAATGAAAATTAATTTTTCAATTTCCGCGCATCTAATTCAGCGCATTACATACATATACAAAAAAGAAAAACTCAACAACAACAAATTGGAAAAAAGTTCAAAAAGTACAAATAAAAAAAATCATCGTAAAGGAAATTGAAACGAATCCTTTTCACAACGCAGCACAGTAAACGAACAGAAAACAAAAATAAAGAAAAAAGTTTCATTCAGTACGGGCCAATCGAATTTCGTCTAAGAAATCTATCATTCCTGAAGCTTTTATTATTCAACAAATAAAAATCCAAGAATGAATCGTTTTATCTCGTTTCGATATTACGGCTGGTCGATGTGAAAAGGATGGCGCAAAGCTTTTTGATTATCTCGTGCTATCTCATTCCGGTGCACGTATAATAAATTTCACGGTTCTGTTTTTTTTAGTTGAGTTATGTTTAGTTTGGAAATGGATCTGCCTTGAGGCAGGACGTGTTTTATATTATGCACAAGAAAAAAGCACTCAAATTTTTACGAAAATCACTCAAATTTTTTTAATTTAAAGCGCGCATGCATACCCCAAACATTTTGATAATTTGTCTAATGATAATTGATTACATCACGAGTCCGCCCCCGCGGTCGTTAATTCAAGATTATCTGCGCACTCGACCCAATCCGAAATAAACCGAGTTTGAGTTGCTAATTAGAGTGGTAACATATGGTAAAATTTCAACAATCAAATAACACCATTTGCCATTTAAAGCGTTAATATCAACACGTCACACTTTATTACTAACCTACCTTCAGTCGATCATCGTTAATCATTTATCTCGCTCACTATAAACAAACAAACATTTTATATATACATACATATATAAGTACATACGTTCTGCATATATGTATGTATACATATACACATATTACATAAATGTGTTATACACAACATATCTACGCACACAAGATGTTATGACATAACTGTTTCGAATGAACTAATTTATTTGTGTATATCTTTCTAGAATTTTGTTCTTTCAGTGTATACGATCATGTTAACGAACAGTATGTACATAGAGATATATAATGACAATCGTCTTACATACATAAATATTTTAATTATGAAAGAATGTACAAAATCGAATGGTAATAAATGGTCTTAACATAAATTAATATGAGAGTTTTTACTTCTCTAGATACCATATATAGATTACAGCTCTACATATGTTTGTACATACATACATATATATACAATACGAGTAGGTACTATAAATTTAAACCAAAAGAAAGTAAAATATCTTGAACTACATTTTTTTTAATAAGAATTCTTAAGATAATTGCTATACTTACCTATATACGAGTATTATGATTATCGTATCGTAAAAGACGATTTGCGTATAAATATGTGAATTATATAATAGATAAGAGATACGAGTAAACTATAATTATTGAAAAATTATTTTAAGATAAGACGATTTGTTTGCTTGCTCTTTTTCTTTATCCATCTCTTGCTTGCGTAAGTTCAATCAATATCGTCACAATGTCAAATGTGCGTATATACGACTACACTTGAAATTGTATTATTCATTTAGAGGGGGTAAATACAATGTATGAAGTATTTTACTAAAGATCAGTAAAGATAGTTTGGATACTCATTTAAAAGCGGCTTTGCCCAAAACTCTGCCCTGTGCCCCGAATTATTTTGGATTGGTCAATTTTTAAAATTCACGGCTACCTGCTATCTAATCAGGCGCTAAACTGTCATACTAAATTACGCCTTTATGTCTCTCTCAGTTCACGCAAATCAGTCGTAATTATGGTTCCCGGTTCGAAATTTAGGCTGAGAAAACCCACGTGAGACGTGCAAAGGAGTAATTAAGGTGGAACTTTTTGAGAGGGTCGGCAAACAAACATTATATAAATTAATTTTTTCTTTCGATGTATGGATTGGTATACCTGGCTTTACTTTGCTGGAATTTTCATCATTTAAATTTCAAATGAGGCGATCCCGGATGCAAGAAGCTCCAATAGACAATTTCTTATATGAAATTTAATTATCATAATATTTGCATTTTTCGTTAGAAATTTGTACTATGGGAAACTATTCTCAAGCCGTGGGCCCATTATTGGCATTGAGTGCTGGAATATCCGCCCAACTTTAATTTTTTATTCTCAAGCCAATATTATGTTTAAAAATTTGTTTTGTTGATGGAGATCGCCAAACTAAATTGTCTAGTGCTTTGTCGAAAATATAAGAAACATTTTTCGAATGGGGCTCTGAGCCTTTTATGACAATTACTTCGTACGACAAGAATATATAAGCAAAAACATTGTGTACAAATATTTAAAATGAGCATATCAAATTTTGGGATGATTTTCGCAATCCTGGGATGACATAAAAATAGTATTGCCTGATAATAATAATAATAAACAGTGTATAAAGGACATTATTGGCCCCTTACTGAGTCAACAATCTGGCTCCAACGATTTCGACCCTGGGTTTGGTCTACATACCGTCCTAGACAACCTGAAGAAGCCAAGTCATTCTCTACACCGTGAAGCCATCGTCGCCTGCAACGACCTCTGCGCCTACCATATGGTGGCTCTCCTTTCAGAGATCGCAGCACAATTCGTTCCGAATCAACACGCAGAACGTGACGGAACCAGCGTACTCGCTGAGATTTTATTTCATTTTATTGCATTCTCATTATCGTGAGTGATTAGAGAACCCAAATATTTGAACCTCCTCACTCCCTCAAACGTGTGGTGGCCACTACTAAAATCTGGTGTGCCATGGTCCCTAAAACCAGAGATCAGGTATTTCGTTTTGGATTCATTGATCAGAAGTTTAACTGAACCTGAAAACTCTACAAGCGGATCAAGTATTTCTTTCACTCCGTTGCTATTCAGTCCAATCACGCATATGTCATCTGCATATGCAAGCACCTGATTCTACTGGCGATATAAGATGTTGCTCTGAGGTGTTTCAGTTTTACAAAAGATGTACTCCAACATGAGATTAAAGAGTATCGGGGACAGAGCATCTCCCTTCCAAACCCCCGAGTTAACTGCAAAAATTGTCGATAGCCTGTTCTCAACTTTAACACAGCATTGAGACTGCGTCACTGTCATTCTGCACAATCGTACCAATTTTGCTGGTATTGCAGCGCAGACCACAAACTCTCTCGATTGATCGAGTCATAGGGCTGCCGGAAATCCAGGAACACTTGGTGTATGGGGAAGTCCCATAATATCTAGATAGGATCATCCGCAAAGACCTGATCAGTGACTGATCGATTCGGACGAAATTCTCTTTGATAGTCACCAACCAAGCCCTCCGCTAGAGGAGTGATTCTATCCTATATAATGTACTATATAATGTGCCTATAGTATATAATGTGGCAAGAAGAGCTATGCCGCGATAGTTCTCACACTTCAAGCGGTCAACCTTCTTGAAGATGAGATGAGGTGGCTCAACAACAGTCTGTGAGCATGATGAACACCTAGCAGGTCAGTAAAGTGTCCGAGTACTGCATCGATGTTGACACAGAGGTTTCCATCCCGGTCCCGAAAAGCGATTGACGAAGGTCAAAGTATGGTGCAATCCAGTAATTCCTTTAAAGAAATTACGCGAACTGCGCTCATTGCTGCGTTGTTCTACTTTCAGAACCTTCCACCATTCACGTGACTTCGGTCTATAAATCCGCTTAGCTGCCCTCCGAGCAAAAGCAGCTTTGTTTTTCCACCCGATTGTTAGACGTTTAAATCATCAAATCGTCCAAGTCAGTGTAAAATGAGTCTTTATCTTGGGACTGGCTAACTTCTGTGGGTGCGTATACACTAATTATCGACAGGTTGGTTAACTTCAAAAGCAACCGAAGCTTACACAATCCGTTATTCATTGGAAATCCAACACAGTTTTCTTTACCTGCGGCCCAATAATAAATCCGGCTCCGAGATTTCTGAGGTCACCTCCACTGTTGGCATTGTTATATTTAGCCCTGGGGCAAATGGTCTCTACTTTTTAGGCCAGCTAGCTTCTTGAAGAGCAACGAGTTCTAGCCGATACTCCTTCATGCAAGTGATTAGGTCCTCTAAAGGTCCTGGTTTTCTAAGTGACTGCACGTTCCACATGCCGATCCTAAATCTCGTGTCCGAGTAATTGAGCAGGGGTCCGGTATTGGTTGGGCGGTATCCAGTTTTTATTTTGTTGATATTGCAAACATTTGAGTTTTTTACGGATGCAGGTGGCCAGCCCAGCGCTATTATGGTGGTATTGAAGGAAAACATGTTCGTGCAATTTAGGTTTACGAGACATGTGAGTGCCTCCCACCACAGGGCCCAAGTTTCGCATAAGTATCGTAAATAAAACAAATAATCAATGTTCGATGCAGATTTTAATTTACTCACACAGTGATGAAACGCACGAAAATTTGTCTTCCATAAGTGCTAAACAATGCACAGTGGAATAGTTTTTTGATGTCGATAGACCACTTATTTTATTTTTTAAGAAATTTGTAATAATTAAAATTAGGGGTTTGTTTATTTCATAATAAAAATCAATTATTTAAGATACGTGTGCCAAACTAAATATGTTTTTTTTGTCTTTAATTTATTATTAAATAATAGCTACCAGCTACCAATAGCTCGCGATTTACCGACTCGACTGATATGCACAATAAAATATGTAATTAAATGGAATTCTAATTAGAATTAGTTATTTTGCATGGTGATGCAATGCGGGTAGCTATATACATAAACGGTTTAAGAATTTTTCGGAAGCACTATTGCCTCGAGGCCTGATACATCTTTAAATACGTTAAATTCCTCAATTAAAGAAACCGCTGTGTGGAAAAAGTTTAATTGGAGGATTCAATTAGATTCTATGAATAATTCGGTGGAAATTCTTTCCTTGTGTGTTATAAAATCAAGACTATCTCTGGAATGTGTTCATAAACTCGACATTGTAACAATAAAATTTCCCCTTATTGTTACAAACGTCATTACCAACTCTACTCGGTAATGCCTTTCTATACGTCAAAATGACAGTCGTAACAATATTGTAATAATATTGGTACAATGTCGAGTTTATGAACACAGTCCTGTCGGATTGAGTAGACTCTGAAAATAGAATTGTCATACTGATCACAAATTGCAACGCTAGAATTGTTTGAAGGAATTCAAAATTATGTCTGAACATATTATGAATTGTGAAGCAACATTTTGATCTATTGGAATTTTAAAGCGATCCAACTCCGAAGCCACAGGGAACCCATAAAAGTTTAAAAAAATTAAATTAAATTAAAAATGTTACCTGAAAATTTGGATGTTTTCTCAGAGTCGATGAAAACAAATTTTACAAAATTTCGTATTGATCGGACCTCATATAGTCACGTTATAATTTCTTTGGGCTCATGTTTTCGATAACCTGAAAAGGTCAAAATGCAATAGTTAGCGTAATGCATGATTGAAAAATCAAAAATCCATTTATTAATTATTATATAAATCTATAATTATTAATCGTGTGATTTATAATTATATTATTTATAATCAAAGTTATGTATATTTTTAATTTAGAACACGATCACATTGTGCCTTTTTTCGATCATTTATTATCTGGAATTACAAGTTGTAACATTTGAATATATTTATATTAAATTTAAAAATGAAAATAATTTTAATTTTAGCGATGTGCTATTTTAATTTAGTTCAAATTATTGACGTAAGTTGATTAAACAATTTTCGCGTATATTTTAATAATTGTTGGATCTATATTCAATTTGATTTTAGTCTAGAAAGTTTCGGACTTACTTACGTGATGAAATTTTGACATATGCACTCGATAATTCAGTTGCACCATTTTCGGAAATATTTTCTACTGAAAATCTTATCATAGAACAAATAGATGATGATAACGTGTTACTGAGCGGATCTATGAAATGTCTCAAATCATTGAATCGTAATTTACCTTTACGCCTCAATTTGCGATCCCAATACTTAGATCAAGCTACGTGGAGGGAAGGACCACTTCAATTAACAATTCTTAGTATGTGTGAGGAATTTCAGAATCCAGATCGGTATTGGTATAATATTACAAAGTTATGGACGTCAGACGTGTGTCCGCCACAGATGGGGGTAATTTAAATTTATTTTCAAACGAATACGTTATTCATTTAAATAATTATATACTTTCTGTTTGTTAAATGCTTATATAGGATATATGGAGATTAGAAGAGCAATACATGAAAACAATACACAATTTGCCGCCGTCTATACCTATGGCCCCATGGCGATCATATTATTTATTGTCACAAGGAATGCCTGGATTTGAAACTATAAAATTTGGCATCGGTCTCCAATATGAGTTTCAGCCAATATAATGGCCTGTGTGTAAAAATAATATTTTATTTCGGAATTTGAACAACTTGGATACTATTGTACGCACTTAAAAATATTTAAAATTCTAGAAAAATGTAACTTTTAGAACAAATAAAAACATTAAAATAGATTTATTTTTGTTTTTTAAATTTCCCAGCTTTAAATTCTAAGATATTTTTTATAAATCTTGAAAATCATAATATTCGTTAAAAGTTAAAAGTAGAATTCATAAAATGCTAATCCATTTTCAAATACGTGCAGTTATCTCACCATATGCATTTCTTTATAGTCATCGAAGATTCTTTAGTACACAAGGCTCGCTAGGAAAATTCAAAAAAGTTATTGTCTGCACTAAATCCCACCGACATGAATTCAGATGAATATTAAATGTCTTGGTAAAAACAGACTCCAGTGTATCAGTTTTAAGCAAGTAGTGAGGTACCAGATACGAACTTCAACAACAGGCAGGATGCAAAACGGAATTTTGATCTCCCGATTACGGACGGTGCTTAAATTAAAAACATCTATGACGCTCTATTGGAATGTATAACTTATAGGATAGTATGCAGTGTGCAGATGGCCAATTAAAAGACGGACCTGTAGCCGTGTGCAAAAAGAGGTATTGTTCAGCTTCCAAGGGACAATAAATCTACTAGCTAACAGTCTCTAATAAATGTACGTATTTATTGGTAAAAAAAATATTTAACAAATTTTACAAAATTCCGTAATGATGGACCACATACAGTCAAGTTATAATTTCTTTGGGCTCATATTTTCGATAACCTCAAAAGGTCAAAAGGCAATAGTTAGCGTAATGCATGATATGGAAAAATTATAAATTTATTAATTATTATCTAAACCTATAGTTAATACATCCGCAATCATGTTATATTTTTAATTTCGAACACGATCACATTGTGGCTTATTTAGTGACCAATTTATTGTTCATTTATTATCTGGAATTACAAGTTGTAACATTTGAATAAATTTATATTAAAATTAAAAATGAAAATATTTTTAATTTTATTGCTGTGCTATGTTAATTTAGTTCAAATTATTAACGTAAGTTGATTTTCGCGTATATTTTAATAATTGTTGGATCTATAATCAATTTGATTTCAGTCTAAAAAGTTTCGGACGTACTTACGTGATGAAATTTTCCCATATGCACTCGACAAATCAGTTAGACTATATTCGGAAATATTTTCTACTGAGAATTTTGTCATAGAACAAATAGATGATGATAAATTGTTGGTGAGCGGATATATTAAATGTCTCAAATCGATGAATCGTAATTTACCTTTACGTCTCAACTTGCGAACTCAATTCTTAGATCAAGCTACGTGGAGGGAAGGACCACTACAATTAACAATTCTTAATATGTGTCAGGAATTTCTGAATCCAGATCGGTATTGGTATAATGTCACAAAGTTATGGACGTTAGACGTGTGTCCGCCACAGATGGGGGTAATTTAAATTTATTTTCATTTAAATAATTATATTCTATCTGTTTATTAAATGCTTATGTATAGGATATATGGAGAATAGACGACCAACACATGAAAACAATACTCGATTTGCCGGCGTCTATACCTATGGTCCCATGGCGATCGTATTATGTGTTATCACAAGGAATGCCTGGATTTGAAACACTAAAATTTGGCTTTGGCCTCCAATATGAGTTCCAGCCAATATAATAGTCCCTGTGTCAAAATAATATTTTATCCTCACAGGTTTTTAAAGTTTGTCAAATAATTGGCGAATATATAATTTGAAACTATCACGTTTATTTTTTTGTTATTCAGGCGTGTTTGCACCAAATCTTAACGCAATATTGATTTATCATAAACAATTCAAACTAAAACGAAACATACTGTTCAAGACAAAATTGTTTGGAATTTGATCAACTTGGATACTATTTTATGCACTAATGTAACTTCTAGAACAAATAAAAAAATTATATTAGGTTTAATCAATAAATTATTATTATTTTTGTTTTTTGAAATTCCCAGCTTAAAAATTCTCACATATTTTTTATAAATCTTGAAAATCTTATATTCATTAAAAGTTGAAATTAGAATTCATTAAATGCTAACCCATTTTCAAATACGTGCAGTTATCTCACCATATACATTTTTTATAGTCCTCGATGTTTCTTTAGTACACGAGCCTCGCTAGGAAAATTCAAAAAAATTATTATCTACAATAAATGCCACGGACTGTGCATGAATTCAGATGAATATTAAATTCACTGTGCTCTTGGTGAAAACAGGCTCCGGTCTATTAGATTTAAACAAATAGTGAGGTACCAGATACGAACTCCAGGCAGGATGTAAAACGGATTTTTCATCTCCCGACTACGGACAGTGATTAAATTGAAATCGATTATGTTTGAAATGTATAATTCATGAGCGACGCACCATACATGTTAGTATACAGGCTAGTATGGAGTGTGCAGATGGCCAAATAAAAAACGGAGCTATTGTTCAGCTTCCAAAGGACAATAAGTCTAGCTTAACAGTCTCTAGAAATATTTATGCTATATTATGCTGTTTAATTCCACAATAAACATATTTGAATGAAATAATTTATGAAATTTATAAAATAAAATGTAAGCTCGTGGTCGTGGATTAATAATGAATATTACAAATTCATAATTTATTGAATCAATATCAATCTAATAACCTGAACTATAAATACTAATTAGTTAGTATTTTTGAGTAAACAAAACTTAAACATTTCTAAATTAGAACCTAAATTTGGCTGTAAAAAGATTGGTTCCCCAGCAATATTCGTAATATACAAATGTAGAATTTAGGCATCAGAAGATTTATGAATTTTAATGAATACACAAAAATGAATGAAGACATTTGCGGGAATTTGTGTAAATTAAGTAATCTCCTAAATACACGGTGGTCTTGAAATACGACCTGTTCTACTCTGACTGATGTCGTACGCTTCCAACTTTTGAATTTCTCAGATGAGACAAATTTTCCGATGCCTATATTCTACATTTGGATCGGATTGGAATGGTTGATTTTGCAGTTTTGTCATGATACAATTTAGTCTTTGTTTGATTATCATGTAATTTGGTTTCAATTTCTTTCAAAACTTTCGCAGCTTTCGTTTTGGTCATTCTACTCATTGCAATTTGAGCGGAAGATGCAGCAAGATTAGCCACAGGTATCCTATATTCAAGCAAAGCACAACTTGTATCGTTATCTGTCCATTTGATCCAATGCGTCTGATCCATCAGACATAATTTTAATTACTGCGGATTTTAATCTGACAGATATTAGATGGACACATAATGAACGGATAATGAGTACCTGTTGATTGACGCCGTCTTTGATTCCGATCTAACCCAAATTTGTGATTTAAAAAATGGACTAGATCGAATTTAGAAATTGAGAGAAAAAGAGATTCCAAACCCTTTAGAGGCTTTTATAGAACCAAACGCGTAATTGATTGTATCCCAGACTGGATGACATTTAAAGAACAAAAGTCCTGTGACCCACTAATATCCTATATGTTTGTTAAGTTCTTCAAGTCAGTTTTTAAACTAGAAGATATAGATAACTACAGGGGTCCAACTATATTACTGATTATAGAGCAGGTTATTCAAAAATTTAGTACCACGGTATGTGTCCCAGAATCAACATGAATTTTTGCCCAAAAGTTCAACCTTATCGAATTTACCAGCTATTCGATTAAAGAAATAGAAAACCACAAACAAGTTGACGTGATCTACACCGACCATGCAAAAGCCTTCGATTTCATCAGTCACTGTTAAACTTTGGAATACATTCATAAGTTTGGGTTTTCCCCAATTCGTAGCTTATGGTTTAAATCATATTTAAGTAATCGCTTAAAGTAAGTAAAGCTAGGAGGCAAAAGATCAGAAACAATTCAAATTACCTCCGGTGTGCCACAAGGCTGCCATGTTGGTACATGAATTTTTATCATTTTTATTAATGGCATTACTGAAGTGATAAAGCACTGCAAAATCCTAATGTTCGCTGATGACCTGGGAATCTACAGAACCATCGAAACACTTGAAAATACCAAGAAACTGCAGGAGGATATCGACAGACTAGATATTTGGTGTGAATCATATAATATTCTCTTTCGATGGCGTGATTCAGCACTAGTTCGAAACACAATATTATCCGGTTTTTCAACGACAACAATAATAGTGACCCAGAATGTGCCTACAACAAGGGGTTTTATAATACGTTTCAGTTGGGCTAATTTTTCTTTTGTTTTTTCTCGAAATTCTTCGTGCAGCGTTTGAAACAGAATTCACATTTTCTTTAAAATGGATTGTTAACTTGAATGGGAATTCACTTTTCTATTTCTTTTTCAACCCTGTGAATTTGTTTAATGGTACCTATCTTTGTACAACATTTAAAATTAAGAATGGGCGTTGAATCTGCCTAACCAATATGAATTCTTCAATAACATTCTTTTGTTTAAAATTTATGCGACCCGAATGTCGGAATTATTTTACCACCGTATGCCTCCAAAATCAGGTGTTCCTGGATTTCCGGCAGGCCTACGACTCGATCAATCGAGAGAGTTTGTGGTCTGCCCTGGAATACCTAGGAATGCCAACAAAATTGGTACGACAGTGACGCAGTCTCAATGCTGTGTTAAGGTTGAGAACAGGCTATCGAAATTTTTGCAGTTAACTCGGGTGTTCGGCAGGGAGATGCTCTGTCCCCGATACTCTTTAATCTCATGTTGGAGTACATCTTTCGTAAAACTGAAACACCTCAGCGCAACATCTTATATCGCCAGTCCAATCAAGTGCTTGCATATGCAGATGACATATGCGTGATTGGAGTCAATAGCAACGGAGTGAAAGAAATACTTGGTTCGCTTGTAGAGTTTTCAGCTTCAGTTGGACTTCAGATCAATGAGTCCAAAACGAAATACCTGATCTCTGGTTTTAGAGACAATGGCACTCCAGATTTTAGTAGTGGCCACCACACGTTTGAGGGAGTGAGGAGGTTCAAATATTTGGGCTTTCTTATCACTCACGATAACAGTGTGGGTGAGGATATTAAAGTGCGGCTGGCAGCTGGCAGTCGTTCTTTGTATCCTCTAAGGCCACTGCTAAAATCTAAACACTTATCAAGTGCCGTGAAGCTGAAGCTTTACAAAGCGTTGATCAGACCCGTTGTTATGTTTGGATGTGAAAGTTGGGCGCTGACGGATGAGTACGAGAGATGGCTCCTTACATTTGAGAGAAGAATCATGCGTGTGATTTACGGCCCTAAACGCGAAATAGATGGCACATACCGAGCTCTGTACAATTACGAGATCAGAGATCTGATGAAGATCCCCGATATTGTACATGAAGTTAGATCCCAGCGAGTGCGCTGGCTCGGTCACGTTCTGCGTGCTGATCCGGAACGAATTGTGCAGCGATCTCTGAAAGGAGAGCCACCATATGGTAGGCGCAGAGGTCGTTGCAGGCGACGATGGCTCCACGATGTAGAGAACGACTTGGCCTCTTCTGATTGTCTTAGACAGTATGAAGACCAAGCTCAGGATCGAAACCGTTGGAGCGAAATTGTTGATTCAGTAAGGGGCCAGTAATGGCCTTTAACACTGTTAATTATTATTATTAGGCCTCCAAAATGGAATTGTTTCTTCTACTACAAGTATTTCAATTTATTTTGAGGAAATTCAAGAAAACATATAGGAAGGCGATTAACGTCAGAACCCAAATCTACATTTTTAAGTTATAAATGTTACTATTAATCACTAATTTTATGCACTGCATGTGCATCGACGTAATAATAGTAATTCCTTATATTCAAGTGATTTCTCAATTGGGTCAATAAGGGAGTGGAGACCTGTTTCCACCGATCGTCCCTTACAGTATGCGTGTTGATCACGACAGCTCGCAGCTCGTACTTGTAGGTTTTGAGGAGTTCCTTATAGCAGTCCCAATCTGCAGCAGCATTTGTGTTAAGCTTTCTTAAACAGTTTCCTGCATTTTATACTAGTACCACCAGGGTGGCCGAGACTTACCCAATTCCTACTGATTGTACATGCACCTAACATGGCTTTGTTAAAAGCAACAGATTGCTTGGGTACTATAACATCAAATTCCTGTGTATAGCTGCAGGTGAGTTTGGAACCGATACCTATACCCCAAGACATCTTCACAGCCGACCACCTTTCGATGGCTTCCTCTGCAATAATATTCAATAGAATTGCGGCTTTTATTTCGGATATAATTGATTGTAAATTTTTTTCAATTTTCAGCCATATTACCTATCATTTTTAACTGATCCGGTATTTTCGTCTCTATTCAATGGAAAAAAATAAAATTTACGTTTGCATTCACGTGGCAATAATAATTCTTTAAATATTTATGTCATCCGCGTATTTTCGATTATTTAAACTGCGCCATGTATCATCTTAGGTTAGTGTTACCAACTTAATGATTGTTACTGCTTATGTCAGTGCTACCAATTTAATGGCTGCTACAATAATGTAAAGAATGGTTTACACAATTCAATAAAACTTATAAGTGAAATCAAAAATTTCCGCCTAAGCTATATTTACCATATTTTAGCAGTCGATAGTAAAAAATAAATTTATTTTAAATCACCGAAATAAACTTTCAAGAAACCCACATACATACACATCTACTCTGACTGTATATAGCATCAGTATAGCAGAAATTTAGTGTATATTCAAAAATACAATCAGAAAAGAAATATTTAAATTCCTAGATAACAAATTTTGGTCGACCTTACCAAGCACTCACCTAGTAAAACACACGAAAAATTGTTCTGCATCAGTGCTCAATAATTTTTCACGTGCTTTACTATATGAGGGCTTGGCAAGGGTAACTATAATTGGGTATCGAGAAATTTTATTATTTGTATTGTATTATTATTTTTGTATTGTGGACACTGTTCACCGAGCCCAATATGATGAGCAGCACCGGGTTAAACTGGATATACATACAAAAATCTTTACCTAAGAGATCATTAAAATTAAATTGATCCAAATTCCGTAAGAACGGCAAAATTAATATAAAATGCAAACAAACATTATTCGTTTAGCATACGCGTTTCCACAAACTCGTAAGCTCTAAAAGCTCACACACACACATACATACAAATACCAAAAAAAATTTCAATTAGCACAAAAATACCTTTAATCCGAAATATGTTATAAAAAAAGAAAATTAAAATTTACACAACCCACTTTCGCCAAAAAAAAGCTCCACGTTCGAAAAATGCGATAGAGCGAAAATTATTTGAAAGTGACACACCAAAGAAAATGTGTTTCCCAAAAAGTTTAAAATATTTACATTTCGGAGCCCCGATTATCTCTTTCCGCACTAATTTTATACGTACCTATAACCAAAGTGCATGCGCATAAAAGAGACCGGCGTATACATAGATATTTTTAGCTACGTTTGTGTATTTTGTGTACGCATATATAAAATTATGACACGTGTGTTTTATATAAACGTATGTACATACATACAAACACACGCAAATGGGGAGTACAAGGGGGCTACCAACTAATCAAGCTCCAAATAAAAATTTTTATACACCAAAGCGAGATGAACGTATATTTATTTTGATTTTGTGTTTTATTTTCGTTTCGCATATCAAATTGAAGAAAAATGAGTGAGAATATTATTTTTTTTCAGTACTTGTGTATGTTATATGTTGTTTTTTGTTTAGTTGTGTTTCCACATCCGGCACGATTATACGATTTGTAGAGACAGATTTTATTTAAAAATATATTTTTTTTTTGGTAAATTAAAAATATTGTAAAGTAATAATCAAAGTAAAATTTTTTTTTTTTAAATTAAAATCTTTAATTTCTTTATTTTATAAATAGTTTGTTGTTTAACAATTTTAAAATCGCCACGAGGTCGCGAAATATTATTTATTTTGGTTTTGTGGATATATACAAATTTGTAAAATTTGTTTTTACAAATTTTTGTAAAGTTTACAAACAAATTTTGTTGTAGTGATGTTATAAATTAAAAAAAATATGTAAAATTGACATTAAAAGTTTTAAAAATTAAAAAAAAAAAAAATAGTTGAATATAGCTATCTAGTGATTTCTAGTTTTAGTGAATCTGTATAAAAAAATTTAAATTGTGCATGCTTGTGTTTGTGTTTACAAAAAAAAAGGTTTTATTTAGTTCTTAACATATTGAAAGTTTTAAAAATCAAACTGTTAAAATAGTAAATATTCTTATTACAAAAAAAAGTAGTTTATATATATTTTATTTACTAAGATTATTTTTGTGTATACATAAATAAATAAGACAACTTTTTTTTACTTTATATAATAATCTCTAACATCGCATTTTCCAATACAAATACAATAATAAAAATAAATAAATATTAGATCACGTGTTAATTTAATTTTGCTTTTTAAATAAATCTATCTGTGTATTTGTATACATATTATTGTATAAAAATACAATTTCAGTGGTGTCTCATGAATTGTGGGGTTATTGTTTTGCATAGTTTTTTGGCAAGTGATATTTTTGTTGTTGTTGGAATAATATTTTTTTGAGTGAGATTTTATTTTTCACTCACTCGGCACCACCGATATACACAAAGAGGTGGAACAATTTAGCGCATTAAACTGTTTGTAATTGGTGTAATATTTCACTTTTGTAAACGGTTTCTCGCCTATTCGTGTTGTTTAAATTTCAATGAGCTAAGATTTTTATACATTAAGCTTTTGAAAGTTTAAGTTCATGGATTTATTTTATATTTGAGTTTGCAAAAAAAAGCTTTTGCCAACATTTTTTTTTTCGGGGGACATTTCATGCTTTCAGATTATTTCTCTCGCTTAGAGATAATGCCCTGTATGCAATTTTTTTTTTAGATTGAGAAAAGTTGCATTTTGTGAAGGTAAAGTTATTTGTGTCAAAGTGATAGTTAATACTCTGGTTTCCACTAAGGTGAAACTACATATAACATGTCCCCAACTCCCTACCCTATACACAAATTATATCGGATATTTTGTTATCAACATTATCCGGCGGAAATTTATTTTGTGATTGTGGAATATTCTGGATGTGGACAAAGTATCTTATTTTTATAAGAATTTTGCAATAATTTGACCTTGAACTTGACTGATTTATTTTATCCCATTACGTCTTCATATTTATTAGTATACAGTGAATCCATCTTCGAGAACTTTTTGTATAATGGCATCACCTAAGATTGGCGATTTACAGAAAAACTATAAAACAACTATTTTAATTCATGCTTGTAATTTAAACAGCATTACCGAATTTTATAAACTTATATTGTATTATGTTTAATTGAACTTTTGTAACGATATAGTGTTTCTTAAAATTAAAAATTTAAGGAGATTATTCGGTTGATATCCCTTTTGAATAATTTTGTTACAATATAAACTTATATGTATATTATCGAAATCTTTGGTAACTTATTTATAATTTGGTCTAGTTCCCATTTTGTTGAAAGCATTGTTGTTCACGTTAGCACGAATATTTCAGTTCTTCTTCAACGTAAATTGGATTAATGTTCGTTAGATAAAGTACGTTCAACAAGAGCCGGAATTCTTGCTTACAGTAGAATCAATTTTTAATATTTCTGAGTAATAAAATAATTAAATTTTTACAAATAGTTCAAGAAAACACAATCGTTAAGGTTTGAAAAAACAATGAAGATGTGAAATATATCCTCCTGGCTATCATGACGAAATGTAGGAGTTTGGTCTACTGCCAATATTTCAATGCAAAGTGCTCGTGGTATATTACTCAAAGATATTTCTTTACAAAATTGTATATTAAAATGTACGTAATCTATCCCTACTGCTTCGTTGTGCTGTTAATATTTTTCTGTTAAAATGTATCACCAAGTTCTGAAATATTCGATCATTATAGTGAAATACACTATACAAGCATGGAAAATTTCCAGGGAGTCAAAATTGTACGCTAATATGTAAGAAACTATGTACGTAAAACCTTACTAAATTAATTAGCTTTAATCTCCATCATGAAATCGATAAATCTGACAAAGTTCGAAGTTTCATCGAAATTTTTGTGTTAACTGCGCTGATAAATGTTATCAAATTTTGTTTTGGTAACATGCCCTGTTATCAGCTTGTTCTCTTTATCGTCAGTTATCATGATAAGTCTGGCCTATAAAAGCCTCTTTGCCAACATAACTGTTTACTGTTTACATATGGGTTTATAAAATTCTATTGTCACCATAATTATAGTTAAGTAAATTAAAAAAAATTCAGTACACGCCATCGTTTGTTAGAAAACCGTTTAAAATTTGAAGAAGTTCGTGTAGTATATCGTACTTTATCCTATATCGTAACTTATGAAACTATCAGTTAGTTACCAATTTTTCTGTTTCAAAAAAGCAGTGTCTTCAAGACAAGGTACTATACGTCGGGAATCTTCTGCTTAAACGCTTATACCTTGAAATGCGGGCCTGTTAGTTGGAAATTGTTGAACTAAAGTCATCTTCGTTTGGACGCGTGTCAGCGGATATTAGGACACCCTGTATATGTTAAGAGAGCCAAATTATTTCAACCTCTTCACTTCTGCAAACATGTAATTGTCGTTGCTTATTAAATATGGAAGTGTTCCACTTTAAACGGTGTTTTTTTAAGCTCAATAGAACTTGAAATTGTAAAAAATAACACAAACAATTAAATCGTAACCAAACATTTTTATTTATTCGAAAGGTCAATACATGGCATTAATATTTGAAAATGATTGCGGCCATATGGGCACCGTGCCCCAATTTTATTCCGATAAATTTGGATCTTTTTCCATACTATCGTTTACAGCGGCGATATTCTCTTCAGTACGGACATTTCTTCGACATGTTGATGTTATTGCATCCTGTAGAGAGTATATGTGGTACGAAATCTATCCACAGTTCGACGGATGGCTTGCTCAGATGGACTATTATGTGCGCCATAAAAATTACGAAATCGTCTATGTAAGTTGCGCGAATCGACGACTGATTTTCAAAGTAGGTTTTAATAATTTCGTAGCGTTGTTCAAGTGTGAGACTATTCATGATGATTTGCCAGAGTATACTGCGAGATCTGCTAGAGTATAATTTTCATAAAAATTTAATTTTTTGTTTTATTTTTTACAATTTCAAGTTCCTTCAGGCTTAAAAAACATCCTTTATAATATATGTATATATATTACAACATGAGATAAAAGAGGACCGTTTTTGTCGACAGCAAATCACTTAATATATCCTCACAACACTATGATAATATTAGCCGTGTTTCTTGGCGTATGATTTGATCCGGAACAGATCATATCTGCGTTCCTTTCATTTGTATAGCCGCGTTTCATGAAATCAACACAAAAATTGTAGTATTTTTTGTTTTTAGATCATTATATTGATCCTAGTAGCATTTTGGTTCAAAATTATGATACAAAAACAAAAAATAGTACAATTTTTGTGTGGATTTCATGAAACGCGGCTATACTCCGCTATATAAATGAGAGGAAAGCAGATATGATCTGATCCGGATCTTATCATACGCCAAGAAATACGGCTATTATTGCCACATAGTTTTACAATTTTTTCGGTATTTCGAGATATACCAATGCATATAATTAACTTTATCGATTGATCAAGTCATATAGGTCTGTTTAAAATTTGGGAACAATGACGATGATGTAAATTTTGATTTACCAATTTTTGGTTTTATACCCCATACTTGTTTTTCGGTCATTTTCAGTATTAGACTAGACCTAGGCTTTAAACTCAGCTCTACTTTTATGCGAACACCCAATTTTTTTAAATCGAAAATACTAAGAGTTACGTATTCTCCTCGAAAATTTGCGATCTGCTATTTGAAATGAAATCGAAAATCGGAAGCTCTCTGCTTTCAAAATACTTATTACATATTTCAATTAAAAATAAACTTCAATCACATTTTGCTCAACAAACTCATCTTAAATGTTTGTGGTCAAATTGATTTTAAGCGATATCTTGCCTGTCGCTCTAAGGATGTTTTTCAGTTCAAAGGTGAATCCTGGTTTTTCTGATGGCAGCTATCTTTTTGAAATTAAAATACGAAAAGAAAAATTTAATTTTACGCCCACTCATCTATTGGAATTTGTATGAGACAACTGCTTTGATGATTCGGGCCTTCTTTAGAAAAATAACCTAGAGTTTATAGATATTTTTTAGGAGCGGGCGCAACTTAGTATGTTGAATTAAATCGCAAACACAGCCGGGCTGTGAGGAATAAGACCGAGCGAAATAAATCAATTTTTTTTTTCATTCGCATCAGATTTTTTGGATATAGATCAGATTAAAAATATTTCATCTCGCACACCGAACCTGAGAGTTGAATAAAATGTTTTGGAAATTAATTCCATTCGCCTATACTACGAACTTAAATAATCTTGATATTCTTGCGAATTTGGGAGAAATATGCGTCACCCACGAAATTATTGAAGCTTTTATCGATAATCTGAGAAATCCGAATTTAAACAATTTCACATTTAGTTAATTCGTTGTTGAACAGCAATAACTGAAGAACCTTAGAAAGGATTGACTGACGCAGAGTATAATTGGCTATTATCTCCTTCGAATCCTAATGAATATAGATCCTATAGACAACATGATTTTAGTTTATACTGCTCAATAAGACTGGTAATGAAATAGTACAAGGGATATATCGATATTCACGTCACGGTGTGATGTTTAGACGTACCTAGGTATATTAATATTACATCGTTTTCTAACTCGCCCTCCTAAAATATTAAACTCGATATATTAGAACACAGATCCGAGTATATTTGAATTACTTACCATGTTGGTGTTATATAGACAAATATTTAATTGATTTAACTCGAATGGATTACCGAACCTGAATCGGAATTGAAACGAAATACAAATGCAATTTGTGAATAGGCCAGACAATAAAATCCATTTCAGTTTGGCTCTCTAATTTTTATCGATCTAAACATGCCTCAATTTTCTTTCGAACTTACTAATTATTTTTAAAAATTATACGATTTTGAATTAAAAGTATATTTAAAATTAGAGACTTAAGTCGAATCAAATTAAGATCAAATTTGATTGCGTTCATCAATCATTTTTTATTTATTTAGAATTCATTACGATTTAAATTAGTTAAGAGAGTTTAAATAACTTAGGTCTGCAAAAGGATCACTTGGACATAATCATCAGGAATTAAAAAATCTTACGAAATTATAAATTTTAAGGTTCGTTCTTTGAATTTTCGAGAATTCGCGAATTCTAGAGTTCAAGAATTTTTACTGTTCGCGATTAATAAAATTAAATACTGCTAAATATACAAATGTGGCCTCTTAGCATATGGTCCATAAAACCGCGCGTTATATTGTTTAATAAATATGCTCGCGCGAGCGCACACCAATTCAAAAAGCCAAAAAAAAAAAAACTATTTCTTCTCATACACACAACGAGTAAGATATATAAAAGTAAAATTAACAATTCAATTAATTTGAAGACGATAAAAATTAAATTTATGTATCTATACATGAGTATTTCTAGAATGTACTCTTCTCCGCTAAACACAACAACCAAAATTATATAATTTTGATCGGAGTCCGATTGTAGTAGTTTTCAAAAAAAAAAAAAAAAAAGTTTAAATTTTAAAAATATTTTAATGGATTTTTTACTACTTCTTCTTTTCGACGCTACAAAGAATACGAAAGAATTTTTCTTTTGCTGTATTTAAATTATTCGCTAATTTTATACTAAGACGTAGTATTGTAGTACACACACACAACAAAAAATGTAAATGAATCGCGATTCCCAATATTGTATACGAAATTACAACAGCGATCCAAACAAATTCTCATTTCTAATCACTTTGGACATAAAGACACAAATTTGAATATTTTATTATCACTAAATTGACAAAAATTATCACTAAAAATTGATAAGAATATTTATGTATACCGAAATAGCTATATATTCTGACTACTCTGGTATAAAACGATTTTTTTTTGGTGTACTAAATACATACATCATATTCATAATGTTATATGTACAAGTACAATTACGATTACGTATGTATACACACAGAGCACGAAATTATACTTTTTATAACATTAAAAACAGCGCGATCGTGTATTTTGTATATATGTAATACACGTAAAAGATCGCGATATTTTACGATACTCGCGCATTTTATATTTTTATATACACAACACTATACATATATAGAGAAGTATATAAATCGGCTATTAACTATGTATTTGATAATACGAGTATAGCGTTATGAAGTACAGTGGCGTCTTAAATACTTACTCAAAATTGTGTAGGTTGGACAACTATATATCGTAACGTAATGTTGTTAAAATATTTAAAAAAATACAAAATCCGAGCTGCTCGTTACTAACAAAGTAGATCAGCCGCGTTGATTGAACTCACAACATACACAATATGACATCACCAAAAACTATGTCTATCGATCTAATATTCAAATATGCGACATTTTGTTGTTGTCATCGTATTAAATCGAATATTTCTTTATATCACATATAGTATGTTCTATACATGTATGTACATATAGACATATTTTAATGATAAGCTATTTAGTGTGCTATCAAAGAAAGTTTGAACTATATATATACAAATTGGATGTCGTCAATTGTTTATATGCACTTTGTGGAATTGTGCCAAGTATTATAATAGCAAATATTTTTTATAACCTGCGAAATTTAGTTGCCACTAGAAATGTGTGTTTGTACTTAGCGGAGTTTTGATTAAGAGACAATATACCACATATAGAAGTAAAAGAAATATATGACAACATAGCAATCTTCCAATTTTTGTATTATCCAATATTAAAATTCCTATCCTATTACTGATAACAGTAATTTGTGGAACATATTTATGTTCAGTTTTGGAGACACACGTTATTTAGTTTAATTTCAGATAAAATGTGAACTTATTCATTGACTTTGATATACGAATCCATTGAATTGATTTCCATGTATATTTAGACGTGAAAGTGAATTGTGGAACATAAATTGAACTTTGAATTCAATTCACTAACTCACTTTCCAATATTAATGTCAATCCACAATTTAGTTTGAGATAGTAGTTATGGGAGTAGTGAGTATTGTGGAACCTTTTGTATATTTTTAAAAATTTATGATTTCTGTTTAAATGTGGAACGTGTGTTGACTTGAAATTGAAAACTATTAATTAGATTTATAAATCCCTAAAATTTCTAATATCTTTCCTTCGCAATTCGTTTTAATACAATTTTTTGAAATTCCTATTCTGAGAATTCAATTAAGAAAATTCATTTATTATAAGTCCCGGTTAGTTCTTAGAAAACAAATTATAATTTTCCAAATTTGTGTTCGCACAATGTCTAATCTCAAACTTGTTATTATAAACAATTCTAGTACGTATCAACATGGTAAGTCTAAAGCAGTACTAAAGTAGGACGAGTAATAGATCAATATCTTAAAACCATTCGCACAATAAACTGATAAAAGTTTATTACTTTTGGATAATGTAAAAAATTGTGGAACATATGTTCAGTTATCTGATATGAATTTCATAATTTTATTAAGTTTGCTAAAATAGCATATTACCTAGTTAATTTTGATTGCCAAAAATATTTGTCGAATACATGTTCAAGAAAATTTCCTTGGCAATTATGAAAAATAAATTGTTGATTGAACTGACACAACATCATAAAATATATGGATCTCATAGTTCTTATAGCATAAAGACAAATTTTACTATATTCCTGGCTCTAGGTAATGTGGAATCTATCGTATCTGTCTTGTGAAATTTCGTGTTTAATTTATATAATTGATTTTCCCATCGGTGATGACTTGTGCATAAAATGAACCCACTATTTTGATTCTTATACTTCCTATCTCTTAAGTTCAATATTCACTCTCATATACTACCTATCCGAAAATAGTAAGTCTCTAACTCTGTAATTAAGCAGAAACGAGTGACAAGTCGAATAATTAACAAACAATTTGCACAGTATCCAAATTTTTAAATGAACCTGTCATATCTTACAAAGTTGACGAGGATACTGATTAAATCACGACAAATTTATTAATATGACAAAAATGTGGGCCATATACTTATTATGGCGTTATTAACATTCCACTTTTGCTCATCTTCTTGTAACTGTGGGTGGAATATTTGATTAGTCATGATTCGTTTATTTATGTGTGAATTCTGTGTAAAATCCAGTATTTTAATTTTAACAGTTTGTGGAATCTATGTGCAGTCATCGATTTTATCCACTCTGTTGAACAAACCTAAATCATTTGATGTACTTCTGCTATTTTATTTGGAACATAAACATAGTCTTGTTTTGGTTTTTACCCAATCACCAGTAGGATAGTAAAAGTGTGTAACCATTTCAGCGTTTTTTATATTTCTGTTTGAGTCTTATTTGGATAATATATTACCTAATTTTGGGCTATTTTTACCGGTAATCAATATATGTACATATATGCAATGAATAGCCTTAATACAAAGTCTATTACAACATCTGAGTGTCTTTTTTGCTATTCGAGTGATTTTTCAGTATTTTATAAATTTTGAGTTATTTTTATGAATAATCTGCTACTTTGATTATTTGTAGAAATTTTGAGTATTTTTGAGATTCATCTCGCAGCAGTAAATAATTCATATGAATTTTACTTGTACATAATATGTATATGTAGCAGTTTTTCACATTTTCTTCTACAACAACTATTGAACAAAATTTCGATTTGTAATTTTTAAATATTTATTGGCATTCGTACAAAAAAAAAAGAAAACTTCAAGAAAATAATTTCGTTTCTTTAACAATGTGTTAGATGAAATTTTGCAGAGAACTTTTTTTTTCTTAATTTTAAATTATTTTAGAGTTTGTGATAATTAAAATTTACTGTGATCTGAGGTATTTGCGCCCATTAGGCGTTTACATACCGTATATGTCACATTAGTCACGTTAGTGTAGAACCATTTTTATTTTATTTTTTATGACATACTTGGCATCTAATTTTTATGATAATCGTTTTTTTAATGGCGTTGATGCTAATAACTATTCAAATGAGATGATGATTTCAACAGATTTCTTTGAAGTTTATATAAAACAAGTTTGTTGTAATTTAATAAAAATTTGCGCATTGGGATTCACCGAGTGTGTGATTATAGATAGCACGGTGGTGACATTAAGTTTTTTTTATATGGCCATTGGCGGGTACACTTGTGCAATATTTGTAAATAATTTAATATAGAGCGTGTTTGCATTATCATTCCCTTCCCCTTAGGCCTCGTGTCCTTAAAACAGTTTCCTTCAAACCATATCAATTTAGGTCATAAAGTTTTGCAAAATAATCAATTTATGTGCTGTCTGTAAAATTCTATATTATATTTTGTAGTAATCAAATTAGAATTATATAAAACGTCTTATCTTGAATGTATATTAAATATACACAAACTTAAGATGTTCTTATTTATTTAAATAAAATAAAATT
Organism: Tipula unca; assembly: GCA_951394425.1. Classification (NCBI taxonomy): domain Eukaryota; kingdom Metazoa; phylum Arthropoda; class Insecta; order Diptera; family Tipulidae; genus Tipula; species Tipula unca. The sequence continues at coordinate 13,784,365 of OX596381.1, read as the reverse complement.
TATTAAACCTTGAATATTCTAGAAAAATGGAAAATTAAATAGAAAACTTTTCTAAGATTTATTAAAGCTTCTTGATTTCTTATTTATTTATTTATATTATATTTCTAAGTAAAATATATATAATCTTAAGAAAATTTTCGTTTTAGTTTTGTTATTTTTTTTTTTATTTATCAACAAAACATAAAATTATAAGAGTGTTTTATAAACATATAATATTGTTGTATATATATAGTGAAGAATACAAATAAAAAAAAATTTGTATTAAATGTGAAAAGTGAAAATATTTTAAAGAACTTAAGTGTCTAAAAATACTTAATTAATTTTAATAATTAAAATAATTATTTCAAAAGAAATAAAGAATTTTATTTATATAACAATAAATCGTCGGTGCCGCCATAAATTTTAACATAATGGATACAACATTTGGTTCACCATGGCCATCGTCGCCACGAAATTTAGATGGTATTTCAAATGATGCACTGCAAATGGATGCACTGGCCGAATTGCACGATGGTGGTTTCGAACCACAAACTCGTGCCCGATCAAATACATGGCCACTGCCGCGGCCTGATAATTATGTTGAACCAAATGATGATTCGGGTAGTACTAAGTGTAGTAATCCGCAATTAGCACCTGGTAAGTCGAAATAACTTTTTTATAATTTTTAGTTTGATAGTCTAAGTGTAGTACGTTTGTCTGTTTCGATTTTTTTTATCAGACTCCACATACAATATTATTAATGTGTTATCAGTTCAATGTGAACACACAAAAAAATGTTGTATCATTATTGATAATTATTTTACATACATAAAATGAAATTGAACCGAAATCTTATCAATCTGAATCTATCGTACGTGTTTGATAGTTTTATCTATGTATATATATAGAAGACTCATTTAAATTGGAAGACATGATGGCTAGGTAGTTTTATTTATAGTACGGCTTCGATTCTGTCTTACATATGATTATGAATTGTTGACCTGGTGAATTTTATTCCTAGAGCTGGTAAAATTGCCCATGTTGCCTAGCAGGTCCCTAGTGTAAGAAAATACCAACACAAAAATGATTGGTTTGAAGAGGAGGACCTTTACAAATTCAACCAGGTTACACTAAGTTTCAAAATTTAGTTAAAATTAATTGTACAAAGTTTATCAGATTCATTGTCCAATCCGAAGCTGCGATCACCAAATTGACGTAATATGATTGATTTTGAAATGTCATGTTTCATTCTCGCGATCTAATTATCAGTAATAATTAAACTAATTGATTGTTTAATTACATAATAATTTAGAGCAATAATTTCTGTTGTAGGTGACTTTTAATTTATTAATCTATATTAATTCTACGAATTCTGGCAATAATTTTGTATCACGCAAACACGTTTATTACATAAACATTGATTTTGTGATCACATTCGATGAATATCATTTAACTTGTTGAATCTCATTTATACATTGTTCTCCATTATGATCTTGTATACAGAGGAGTTGAATTTATATAGGGAAGAAAGGCAGATTTAATAATGCCGCAGGCACAACAACTTAAAAACATCTAAGGTGCGGCTAGCCATCGCTAAGCATGGCTGCACTTATAATTGCACTTAAGCATGGATATCTCGTTGTTTTCGTGCTGTCTGAGGCGTGAATCGTATAATAACTTCATTGATGTATTCTATCTTTGAATCTCGGTGGAGGTCTTCAATTCTAATGTACCATGGAGCATTTATAATATTCCGAAGTACTTTGTTTTCAAACGTCTGTATGTATATCATCTTGATGTTCGTTTTCTTGGTACAATCCCAAAGCTGTATACCATAGGTCCATACCGGTTTCAGTATTTGCCGGTATAAAAGCAATTTATTCTGTATGGATAGTTCAGAATACCTACTTAAGGAGTCAATACATCTTCCCATACTTCATGTTCAGCTCTTCCTTCTTCTTTTTGACATGTTCTTTCCACTTCAACTTGGCATCCAGCGTTATATATTTCGCCGTATCTGCATAGGCAACTTGTTTAGAGTTGATTATGATCGGAATTCTATTAGAAATATTTTTTCACATGCGAAGATTTAGTTTCGTTCAGTTTTATTCTCCATTTTTTCATTGGTGGTACATCCCGAGTATACAGGAGGTATAAGATTGGGCCCCATATGCTACCTTGGGGTACTCCAGCTGAAATTTTCTGTAGGTCCGAGTATTCGTCTTCATATTTTACACGGTAGTGTCTATCGGTTGGGTTTCAGAGTTTCATAATATTGTTTGGGATGGTCCCGCTTGAGCTTGAACTCCAATTCTCTGTGCCAAACTCGGTCAAATGCTTGCGCTACATCCATGGAAAACGCTTGAACATATTTTTTAGTGTCTAGTGTACGCTCTATAATATCTGTAATTCTATGGAATTGTTCTATAGTCGAGTGGTTTTATCTGAATCCAAACTGGTGGTCTGGAATGAGATTTCTGTCCACCATTATGGGTTCCATTCTCTTCAGGAACAATTTTTTTAAAATCTTGGTCATTTTTGGGAGTATGGATATCGGTCTGAAGGACTTTTTATCGCTACGTTGTTTGTTTTAAGATAAGCTCTTGTAGAGATACACCTATACCTATTCAAGCTAATCAGATCGTTTCAGTAGGTTAAAATTTCCATCCGCAGTTTGCTTGGGTAATGGTTAAAACGTTTCTTCTAGATGTCTCGCAAAAAAGTCAGTTCTTTGTTTACCGCTTCAAGCCCAGCTTCCATCTTCATTTCTAAATGGTGCCGTCGAATTTGTTGGTATCTTAAGTACTTTCGTTGCTTTCCATAAGGAATAATCGTTATCTTTTTGGCTAGTAAGTGACAACAAATATGTTATTAATTCATTCTTAACTGTTCTGATCAGATATTTTAACTTGTTACGTAGGTTATTAAGGACGGTTTTATTTTCTTTGGTTCGATTTATTTGCCAAGACTTTCGAGCTTTACGTTTCTTTGCTACAATCTCCCTTACTTCAAGTGGACAGTTTTGACAGTTCATGTTATTTGCGTATTTGAAAGATGTGGCCTTTCTACTTCATCTTCGACTTGTATGATGTTCCTTATTGGTACTTGAAGATAGATAGATGTTTTGTTCTAATAATTCTAAAGATTTTTTTCAATTGGATTTTCTTATAGACAGTCTCGCTATGATTTTTTTTTAAATTATTGTTTTACTGACCGTCATAATAACCGAAGAGAGGTCCGAAGTAAGCTCTTCATTATTTTCCAAACGAATATAGTTATCTGATATACCTTTGATTACATAAAAGTCTTTAAGGTTCGGTGATTTGTTTAAATCTGTTGACCAGTAAGTTTGTGTGCCACCAGATTGATAGTCACATTTTAATTTTTTTTCCTGTTTCAAACAACTCTCTCCCTTTTGGTGTAGTAACTCTGGAGTCCCAGTATGTGTTTTTCGCATTGAAGTCGCCAGTTTTTAGATTATGTCGTGGTGGACAGTATATTGCTGATATATTTATTTCTTTGTACTTTGTACGAGTTTTAATAGTTGTAACTTGCATAGATTCACTTTCAATTTTTAACTCTTCGTTGTGTTTTATGGATGGATGGCATGGTAAAATCTGTACCCATGATTTCTAGCATATGAGGAGTTAGTGAAATGGGTTTCAGAGATTAGACATATATCATTTTTTGGTTTAAATAGAAATATTTCCAGCTCGGGGATGTGTTGGATCACCCCATTCGCATTCCAAAATACTATATTCTGAGTGTTTGTACATTTATTTTTATTTTCTAGTCGCGTTGGGTAACGATGATTACAAGTTTTTCAAATGTTCAAATATAACTTTATTGGTCTCAGTTTGCTCATTTTTCCTCGTAGTTTATATATAATTCCCGGTTTGTCTGTCGATTGGTCGGGGCTTCACTAGCAGGGTTTCTACGGTTTAGATCAGACTTTCTAGCGAAATTTCTTATATTTTGTAATTCTTTAGCTACTTCACACCCTCATGCACTTTGCTGCTGAGTTTCTATCTCAACTGCACTTAATGAATAATCTTTTTATGGTAATTAAAATACAACTTTGAGATTTTGGATATAATACATCTCTGAAAATATTCTCGAAAATCTATCAAATCAGGTGAATTTGGTAATCATAAGCAAATGTTCATGTGAGCTGCACAATTAATTGTCCTCCAAAAATGCTTCGCATAAGATTCATTGATGGTTATTGTCCAATATCGATCGACAGTTACATGTTTTATGTCCTGCCATTTCATTCCGCTGGCTGATGATGAACGGCAATTTTTTCATATATATGATACCACCGTGTTACACACCAAATCGCCGAATTTAGCGAATATTTTTAGGGATTAGGAGCTCAATGACTCCCACCAATGGCATAGTAACACTTTTTAATAGGTGGAGATCCTTGTATCTGTATCCCTCGTGAATGAAGCACATGAGTTAGGTGCGGCTTTTTTTCTTCTCTTGATTCTACAAAATTTTTATCATATCTTGATTGTATATAGATAAAACAGCCTCCAAATTTTACTTTATGATGTTTAAATTGAAATCTGCAGACAACGACCATCAGACGTAAATTACAAATTGCAATCATCAAATTACAGTGTTCAAACTTCAAACTCTAGAACTAAAACCATTATTCTGCAAACTATTACAATTTCTTACATTACACATTTAACCGGCAAGCAGCATTTGAAAATTAAATTCTATTCTCAAAATATTTTTACTATCTATCTATAACTATTAAATTTATTATATAATATTAAGACTCTCTATATATCCTACTATACGTATTCAGCAAAAAAGGCAACAATGACGATCAGAGATTATGCGCCAAACTATTTTTATATTTAAGTTTTGATCCGTTTGAATAAAAAGTAGTATTTGAAATTTTGGTGACCCTCCCGATTCACATTAAAATACTGTTTTATTAAATGTGGCAAGCGACATGGCAAGAATAGCTGATCCCAGAAGAAATTATTTATTTGCTGGGTGTAAGCGAATTGATATTCCTAAATTTCTAAAATGCAATCGTGGCTATAAGTGACAATTCGTTTGCGCTTATGTGAATTTTGAACAAGGTGACCCAATTTCATCCACCACTGAACATCACATGTATAATACTAGTTAAATATATATATTATATATGTATATTCCGTATACAATGAATTTAGTCACATAACTATATTAAACATTTTAAAGGTAATAAATTAACTAAAAAGTCAGCAAAAAAAAAATATTAATTTAATATTCATGTCATAGTATGGCCTCTTTATTTTTTAAAATAATTGTTTTTAAAAACTATAAAAAACCAAAAAAAAAAATTCCATACTGTCTCCCACTCACATATGGTTTGTGTTTATTTATATTTACAACAACGACGCGCGAATATGAAAAACTATGAATGAATCATTACAACAATTTTAATTTTGGTGTGTGTAAGTTTTGCGCGATTTTTTTTTAATAATGTTGACCCGCGCGAAAAACTATATATTATGCGATACATTGTTTATTTATTTATAATGTATTATTATTGTTTTTATTTACATTTTTTTTTCATTTCTTAAAATCCGTCAAAATAAACTAAGTTGGTATTATAAATATGTATGTATGTATGTATGAATTGGATGATGTCATAACGCGCGCGCGGTTTTGGTTATGTTTTTTACTGTACGCGCGCGCGGTATATTACGTTATATGTCGTTCTTGTTACGAAACGTCTTGGTGACGTATTAATTCTACTTAAAAAAAAAAAAAAGTACATATAATTTGTTTTAATTGAATTATAAATGTATGTGCGAGGGTATTATGTACTCCAATAACATTGGAGTTTAATATGTCAAATATTAATTGACAAAAATATTGATTATTTCGCGAATGGAAATTTTTAAAAAAATTTTTTTTACGATTTGCGTTTTCTGTATTCGTATTCGTTTCTTTGAAAATTATTTCTCAGAAATTAACTATTAATTATTTGTAAATATTTTGATTTATAAAATATTGTTTTTGCTGACGCGATTAACGCGTTTTCTAGTCGCCCGATTTTAGTGTCTAGATTTCATTAGAAACACCTTTGAATCATTTTTGGTGGGTTTTTTGTTATTTTGCTGATGGTGCTATATGACTAATAAAAATTCGTGCCATACTAATTTGGATTGACGATCGTTCGCCAAATGGATTTGTTTTCACGGTATTTGTATGATGCAACTAGTATGGTTGATTTCAAATGATTTGCCGTATTTCATGTAAATGGGTTGGATTATTTTATCTCGCTGGATTTGGCCTCAGTGTCATTAACAAATTGACTGATTATTTCAGTTTTGTTTAATAAATCCAAAATTGATGACAGTGTGGTGTAATTATTTAGCCAGGATTTTAAAACCTACAAAATTCCAGCGAATCAAGTTTATGCAATTTATCGGTGAACATATATTTTTTGTCACTCTTGTAATTCAAATAAAGTCACGTATCATTCAGCAACGTGACTTTAACAGATTTTTCCACAAAATAACTCAGATGCTGTAACAAATCTAAAAATAACTGTAACCTCCTACTTGTGACTTATATCAGCAATATAATATAAAATAATTCAGTAGTAGTTTATACCAGATTTAGCTCTATTGGCATGCAATGAATTCGTTATGAATTATTTTATTCGTTTATATACACTATAGCGTTCAAAATTATTTTTACTTTTGCATAAATTGCTTTTACATAAATCGCAGTATCCCACTAGCTGCATTGACATTTTAAATTGACGTAAGGCTTCAGCTTTGCTTAAACCGTCTTTAAATAATCCTCAACTCTTTGTTCGATATTTTTCTCGATACTCTTCGGTTGTAGGTATGTAGGCTAACTGTATAGTAATTCATAAAACTCATAAAATAATTACATTTAATGTAAGAAACGAAATTAAAAACACAATAAGTCACCTCTTCACTAAAATTACCTTTAAATTGAGCGATTAATAATAATTTTAATATTTTTTTCTACTCGAATGAAAAGAAAACGTCAAACCACGTATACAATAAAATAAAGGGTTTTCCAATAAGGCTTTTATTTTGATATTAAAAAAAACGAATGTTTATTTCGTTGTAAAGAAGAAGGTATGCCATTAACATTTGGAAACGATAACAGCCAAATGGTCGCCACGGCTACGCTTGTAGCACCATATCTTTTTCATGAAATTTTCCATGACTAACTCGCACATTTGTGGCTGTAGGTCCTCGATAACTTCACGAATTCCATCTTTAAGGTCTTGAATCGATTGTGGAGCATTGGCACAGACCTTATCTTTCACGTGGCCCCAAAGCAAAAAGTATAAAGGTGTTTAATCAAAAGAGCTCGGTGGCCAAGTGTGATCACTTCTTCGAGAAATAACACGGTCAGGAAACTTTTCTTGCAAAATTGCGATTGTTTCGTTGCTTGTGTGGCACGTAGGGCCGTCTTACTGAAAATAAACGTCGTCCACATCAATATCTTCCAATTCCGCGACCATAAAAATCATTAATCATAGCTCGGTAGCGCAATCCATTCACCGTAACAGTTGCACCAGCCTCATTTTCGAAAAAGTAAGGTCCAATCACACCGCCAGGATGGAGAAGCTTTAGAACAATCATTCTTAGATTTTCTGAGCCCCAAATGCGATAATGCTGCTTATTAACGTAGCCTCCGAAGTGAAAATGGGCCTCATCACTCAAGATGATTTTTCGATGAAAATCCGGATCATTTTGATGCATTTGAAGGACCCAATCAGCGTATAGATACGACGTTAATGGTGATCGACCGACTTGAGTTCTGGTGTTAACTAAACTTTACAAACCTTAAGACCTAAGTCTTTATGCAAAATACGGTGTAATGTCGTTTGTGGAATGTTTAATTCCAAAGATCGACGAGGAATCGACAAACCTAGGTTTTCTTCAACACTACAGGCTACCGCAGCAATATTCTCAGTTGTTCTTGAGCGACGCACAGGGTTTCGATACTTCACATCACTAACTTGTCCCAACAGCTCAAATTTTTTCACCAGTTTCACTATTGCCGGCCGAAAAGGTGCTTCACGACGGCCATAAAGTGCTTTAGTTTTGTGAACTGTGACCGCATAATTTTCACCATTTTTGTAGTAAATTTTAACTATTTCAATACATTGTTGAAGCGTGTATCGTACCATTTTTAGTAATGGCTTAGTTTTTACTTGTCAAATGTCAAAACATGACAGCTTCAAAATTGACAGATAGCTATTCAAAATAAAAACCTCTTATTGGAAAACCCTATATACTATATAGTTTTGAACGATAGTGTTTAATCCTTAATAATGTGAAGTTAAGAAAAGATTCAATTCATTTTAAAAACGCCCGGCAAGAATCTTAATCTTTTATGTTGCGCTTCACGTTAAACAATCTTCAACTTGAAATATTTTTTTTGACGCGAGCCTGAATTTCCTTAGACTGATAATCTACCACGAATAATGTAGTGCTACTTATTCCACTAGGGTTATTATGGCACCCGAAGTATCTACGAATTTTAAAAATGACCATTTTCGTAGTTAGTTTGGATATTTTTTAAGTGTTGTTCAATTGTTAACGAATCCAGGACTAATACCTCTATTATTGTTCACCTATAAATATTTCCTTTATATCACAAAAGTAGTAAAAAACCGAGTCTTGGGCTCCTACAGGAGATCATGGTTGTTTTCATTATCAACCGAATCAAGAATGAACAAGTTTTTTGCTTCCTCCAATTGAAATTCGAACCACCGATCAAAGCGCCATACCTAAGTCACCACCAAATTTTAGTGGGCAGCATAGCAAACTAAACGTTTTCTTGTCTCTTTACTTGGGTGAATTCAATGAAGTGTATAGAACGGTATAATTGTCTTCCAACCATAGTTTGTTTTTTTTTGTTTATAAATAGGTATATAGCTTTTACGAAAGTTTCACAAATGGTGTATCGTGACGACCTGACTATGCTTTAACAGTCTATGAAAAGCTGCCAATACGTCAGCTCTAATTGTAGTAATTTCGTTAATAATAATAATTTTGACATATCTAAAAAGTGATCTATATTGATGAAGGTTTTCAAATTGTAAATCCACATGCAATTTTGAGTTTAAATTTGAAGTTTAATTTTAAAAGTTGAGTGAACGGTGGTATCACCAATCGTTGCTGAGCATTGTAAAATCCATCATTATCTGTAAATCTATTCTAAATTTCCATTACATGCTTAATTATACCAATATAGTGCCATATCTTGCTGGTCCCGACTGATAAAATTGAAAATTGGGGCGCCGTCTACTGAGGGGTTAAGTAATTCATTAATTAAATCAATCAGAAGTTTTTATGTTTTGCATTCGCCATCCGCATAAAGTTGTAAAAGTTTAAACGCCATTAGGTTTTTGTTGCAAGTGCTTCAAGATTTCTAATTGATTCAACGTATAGGATCAGCATTAATTCCGGCGTTGGGATTATTTAGAAGATGTACAAATGGATCTGGATGGTTACGAATAACATCATCCTCAACATCATGATCTTTTTCATTTATAAAACAATTTGTAAGAATTTCATGTTGACTAAGCTCTAGCTCGATTAGAATTAAAGTCATACCTTCTCAACTTTTTCGGTTTTATTTTTAAATTGAGACACGAGAAATTGTTAAGCTTTTAGCATATTGATTCAGAGAGTTAAGAACAAACTCAGGTATAAATTATTACAGGCCTCCTGCATTAAATTAAATTATGAAAACATTAAAAATTACCACCTCAATATATTACAGCTTATAACGTCTCGACAGTCTCGCCAGTAGTTATTAGACACTAATATAATAGTTTACTGCCCATACAGATTTAATAAATCATATTCCGACATAAAAATTAGAAAGTAACCGTTCCGAGTATTTTATTTCCAATAATTTAATCATCAGCTAAATTATGATATAACAAAACACCACATAACTCGGAATGAGCTTATAAACCGCACCACATTCAATATTTAGTTTATTCAACTTGAAAATAAAAATTTCAATCGAATTTGAAATAAAAATAATTTTTAGTTAAATTAAATTAATAATAGTTGTATAGTACCTACTTACACACATATGAATTCACTTACACATATATAACGTATTTATAGTTTATTTAAAAAAAAATATTAAAATTAAATTTAGACAGTGCGTATATTGTACACAATGTGCTCGTATTCCATTATTTAGTTGTTTTTTTTAGCTGCTAGTTTGGGTATCTCTATACGTGATACGTGATAAATTTGATAATTTTGTAATAGCGACAATTTTACACACAATCACGAGAATTTTTCCACCGGTCGACCAAGTAGTTTGTAATTTTGTATAGTTTTTCATTTGAATATATATTTTATTATTAACGTTACTAGTCGAGGGTTACGTTTAAATATTTGATTATCATTTACGTTTATTTTAACTCATACTATATTGTGTAAATACATAATATAGTCGATTTAGCTAGTTTATTAGTGTGTGGGTATTATATACATATGTATGTATATAAACTATATAAAGTGTATATAATGTGTACATACATTGTAATGTAGCAAGGTCGAATTACATGCGTAATCATGCGTCTCTTGTTTTATTTAATTTTTTGGTTTTGTGTGCGCTGCTTAACTGGTTAGTATTTCAATTTGGCTTTTTTCCACGGTATGCGTTTAGCTAAAGTTGGCGAAAGTTTAGTTTTAAAATGAATTCGTAATTTTTAGGACACGCTAATTTTTATGTACATATTATTTAGTTTAAATAGTCTTGAGGTGGAATTTAATCGAAGTGAAACGTTTTTATAATTTTTTGGTGACAATTTAATTTTTTGCTCAGTGTTAAGCTCTATATGTAATGTTAAATAATTTTAGCAGAATTCATGAATTTATAGACTTTATCGAAAATTTTTAAAATTAATTAAATTAAATTAATTAATTAGTTATCAAAGTTGTTTTTTATATATGTATTAGCTTAAACGAGATCATCAGAATTTTTTAGTTAAAATAACTACATGTATAAAAGTCCCAAAGATCAAAAACTTTAGAATGCATAAAAACTAAGACTTGAATTTTATAATTCAGAATTTTAGATCTAAAGGGTGGTTTACAAACATTTTAAATTTAATTACTATAAGAACGTAGGGACATATGTAATAATAATAACAGTGTTAAAGGCCATTACTGGCCCCTTACTGAATCAACAATCTGGCTCCAACGGTTTCGATCCTGAGCTTGGTCTTCATACTGTCTTAGACAATCTGAAGAGGCCAAGTCGTTCTCTACATCGTGGAGCCATCGTCGCCTGCAACGACCTCTGCGCCTACCATATGGTGGCTCTCCTTTCAGAGATCGCTGCACAATTCGTTCCGGATCAGCACGCAGAACGTGACCGAGCCAGCGTACTCGCTGAGATCTAACTTCATGTACAATATCGGGGATCTTCATCAGATCTCTGATCTCGAAATTGTACAGAGCTCGGTATGTACCATCTATTTCGCGTTTAGGGCCGTAAATCACACGCATGATTCTTCTCTCAAATGTAAGGAGCCATCTCTCGTACTCATCCGTCAGCGCCCAACTTTCACATCCAAACATAACAACGGGCCTGATCAACGCTTTGTAAAGCTTCAGCTTCACGGCACTTGATAAGTGTTTAGATTTTAGCAGTGGCCTTAGAGGATACAAAGAACGACTGCCAGCTGCCAGCCGCACTTTAATATCCTCACCCACACTGTTATCGTGAGTGATAAGAGAGCCCAAATATTTGAACCTCCTCACTCCCTCAAACGTGTGGTGGCCACTACTAAAATCTGGTGTGCCATTGTCTCTAAAACCAGAGATCAGGTATTTCGTTTTGGACTCATTGATCTGTAGTCCAACAGAAGCTGAAAACTCTACAAGCGGATCAAGTATTTCTTTCACTCCATTGTTATTCAGTCCAATCACGCATATGTCATCTGCATATGCAAGCACTTGATTGGACTGGCGATATAAGATGTTACGCTGAGGTGTTTCAGTTTTACGAAAGATGTACTCCAACATGAGATTAAAGAGTATCGGGGACAGAGCATCTCCCTGCCGAACACCCGAGTTAACTGCAAAAATTGTCGATAGCCTGTTCTCAACTTTAACACAGCATTGAGACTGCGTCACTGTCATCCTACACAGTCGTACCAATTTTGTTGGCATTCCTAGGTATTCCAGGGCAGACCACAAACTCTCTCGATTGATCGAGTCGTAGGCCTGCCGGAAATCCAGGAAAACCTGATGTACGGAGATGGATGTCTCATAATATTTAGATAGAATCATCCGCAGCGAAAAGACCTGATCAGTGACTGATCGATTCGGACGAAATCCTCCCTGATAGTCACCAACCAAGCCTTCCGCCAGAGGAGTGATTCTATCCAATAAAATGTATGACAGTAACTTGTATGCTGTGCAAAGGAGAGCTATACCGCGATAATTCTCACACTTCAAGCGGTCTCCCTTCTTGAAGATGGGGCATATCGCGGCCACTTTCCATTCATCAGGCATAACTTCGGTTCGCCATACTAATCGAATAAGGTCGAAAAGACAGTTCCACAAAGTATCCCCTCCGAATATCAAGAGCTCCGAATTAATGCAGTCCACTCCAGGTGAGCGGTTTCGTTTCATTCTCTGCATGGCCTTAGTGAATTCCTCATGGGATGGCTCCTCAGTGCAAATCTCCGCAGACTGTTCTAGAGGTGGCTCAACAACAGTCTGTGATGCATGATGAACATCAAGCAGCTCAGTAAAGTGTCCACTCCAGGCGTCAAGTACTGCGTCGATGTTGACACAGAGGTTTCCATCCCGGTCCCGAATGGCGGTTGACGAAGGCCTGAAAGTATGGTGCAATCCAGTAATTCTTTTAAAGAAATTACGCGAACTACGCTCATTGCTGAGTTGTTGTACTTTCAGAACCTCGGCCTTCCACCATTCTCGCTTCTTCCGTCTACAAATCCGCTTAGCTGCCCTTCTTGCAAGAGCTGCCTTGTTTTTTCTTGCGATTGTGAGACGTTGTTGCACTTCATTATGGGCTATATTTTGTTGCTCAACTGCAAGACGACACTCGTCATCAAACCAATCATTCTTGGGTCTGACTTTCACTATACCTAAAGTCTGTTGAGCAGCACTGACAACCGAAGTTTTCAGTACCTCCCAGACAGAGTTCACGCAGTCAGACTGGTAATTAGCTCCTTCAATGTTGTCGCTGACAAGATCCTGATATCGTTTCTTTTGATCTTCATTTATCAGACCTTCACAGTCGAAACGTTCCATCCGTTTCGCTGTGTTCCCCGACCTGTACGAAAACTTCCACCGTAGCTTTGCAGCGACCAAATAATGATCGCTGCCTACGTATTTGGTTGCTGACCGATAAGTTCTCACATCCTGCACAACCCGAGCTCGCCCTTTTGAAATTAACACGTGGTCAATTTGGCTCCGGGATGTTTTGCGAGGATGTGTCCATGTCTCTAGGTGTATCTGTTTGTGAGGGAAGAATGTGCTTGCTACTCTAAGATCATGAGCAATTGCAAAGTACATCATTCTCTCACCATTATCGGTCGCAGTTTCGTGTCGGGAGTACGGACCTATGTTTTCACACAAGTCGGCCTGATTTCTGCCAGCTCTAGCATTAAAGTCCCCAATTACCATTCTAACATCGTGTTCGGGTATAGATCCCATCAGATCGTCCAAGTCATTGTAAAATGAGTCTTTATCTTGGGGCTGGCTGACTTCTGTGGGCGCATGTACACAAATTATCGACAGGTTGGCTAACTTCATGCGCAGGCGAAGCATACACAATCGGTTATTGACTGCTTGAAAATCCAAAACAGCCTTCTTTACCTGCGGCCCAAGAAGAAATCCAGCTCCAAGATTTCCGAGGTCATCTCCACTGTAGAACAACGTATAGCCCTGGGACACATGGTCTCCACTTTGAGGCCAGCGAGTTTCTTGAAGAGCAACAAGTTCCAGCCGATACTCTTTCATGCACGTGATTAGACCCTCCAACGCTCCTGGTTTTCTAAGTGATTGCACGTTCCACGTGCCGATCCTAAATCTCGTATCCGGGTACATGAGCGGGGGTCCGGTGTTGTTTTGGCGGTATCCATTTTTCTTTTTGTTGATTTTATAAACAGTTGATTTTTTTACGGATGCGGGTCGTCAGCCCAGCGATCCAACCGTTTAGTCGCCTCCTACGACAAGCAAAGGATACTGTGGTGGTATTCTTAGGAAACATGTTCGTGCAATTTAGATTTACGAGACATGTGAGTGCCCCCCGACCACAGGGGCCATATGTACATATGTACATATAGTTAATTAGGCTTCACAACTTTAATTTTGGTAAAGCCTGGTTTTTATTAGTGGGATTTTAATAACTCTACATTGCTAGTTGTTAAGGAATTTAAACTTATGAGGAATAAATGAGTTGTGCTAACATTATAGAGTGTGAATGTCTGATAATTTTTATACAGCCGAAGCTACTTTATTGGTCTACGACATTTCGCTTTTTGACCGGCCTTTCTTGAGCTATCCACTCCAACCTCATCAGAGGATGGAAATTCTCTGTTCGAATTCAAATCTAGTACATAACCAGGACATAAATCGAGGATTTGGCCCCAAATACCTGTCCGGAACTTTACTAACGACACATATAACCTATTCTACCGGTTATGTAAGTCCTGCAAATCCAGTATAGTATAACCTACCGAATATTAGCAATCCGTTTTATTATGACAAAATGACTCCTATATCACTAAATTTAGTACTGTCAGAGATCCAAATTAAATTCTAAATTCACACAAGCTTTGTTTTCAACGCCTACTTTTACGCCTATATAAGTACTATAATAGTCTTTGCGGCGGAACTTAAAAAAAAATAATATGTGAATCTTTCTTGCATACAGCTGCCAATGATAATGGTCTGGTCTGAAAACTTCTTAGAAACAATTGGAATTAAGATGCATTATCTTACGACCGTATTAAGAACAGCCAGTGGTGACGTCGCAACGAATTATTGGGCATGTAATAGTACCAGTTCCGTTTGGTGGAAAGATGTGGCTTTCTTTCATGTGGCTTCACGTGATAAACCTGCAGAGTTCACCGTTCTCAGCTTTACCTCTATCACTTCATAGTTGTCGCACTCGGTCTGTCCAATGCTCCCCAGGCCTTGTGCAGACTGATACATAGGGTGATTCCGTTCTATTTACATCGACTCATTATTTATACGATAAGCTCGTTGTTTCTGCTGAACTAGAAGAACATTTATTTTTATTAGCTGAGATTGCAAGATTATTCAAAATTAATTGGCCTTCAAACGCAGAAAATAATCGATGGTAGATTAGAATACCTGGTGCTCAAACTTCCAAGGATTCGCCCATAACCTCGTTCCCCACCGTAATCGAAACCCAAGAACATCCATATAAACCTTCTACCTCATTTATGTAGGGGTTAATATTTCTGAGGTCGACTGCAAATTTTGGCATGATGCTATTAAGTTCGTAATGTGATGTAAACTTTAATTTTCCTGTTTCAATGCTCCTTAATACACGAAATCCATTTCATCACTTCAATTTGTAACTCACGAATTCGGGCTATAATTTTCGTAGAAGCATTTCGTAGATTTTATTGAGACATCATATAGGTAAAAGTTTTCATTTCTAATTCATATTCATATACGTATGTATATCACAACACCATTTGCAATGTCGTTAATATACATATTTTAACGGATGACAATTTAATTTCTATAATTGAATATTGCACATTTATTTACCATCTGCGACAAAAATATTTCAATCTATACTACGCAGACAAACAACTAAAAAGAAAATCGTCTCACTGTAAATCTGTTTTACCGTTTTGATATTACTTACTTTATTACTATCATAGTAACTAGTATTTTATCAATTATAGTTCAAAACAAGTTTATGTAAATATGGCAAAAAAAAAAAAAAAATAATCGCGACATCGGCGACAAGATGAAAATTGTGCATATGTGTGTATACAGATGAATGTAGCTATAGATGTTTTCCTTTTATAGGAAAAAGTGGTGTGATTTTAAATTTTTTTATAAATAAATAATTATCAATCTTTATATTATAATTATAATTTATTATTTTTGTGCTGTGTTGTGTTAGAGAATTGCTAAACAACAATAAAATGTAGTTTGCGATTGAACTTTAATTTAAGCGCAAAATTTTAATGATACAAATTATAATTCTTTTAATTTTATAAATTAATTTTTGAATTACCCTTGAAATATACCTTAATTAATACGTAGACGGTAATGAAATGGTTTATCGGGCTAAAAATTACCATATTTATTCGTTGTATTTTGTATGATGTCAACATTTAAAGAATAATTGGAATTCTAAACGGGCAAATGATTTTCAATTTATGTGGTCGTTTTAAATAATTAATTTCAGACGCGATAATAATTTTATTTAATTTTACGATAAATTCTTGTTAAATTTCTAAATTATAAAATTTAATACAAATTGTTAATTGTCAGAATGTTCATCATTAAATCAACTACAATATGGATTTTTTACATTCAAAATTCTATATTATACTAGCGCTTCTTGGCTTAGGTAGACTGATTCAAAATTTCGAAGTTTTAGATGCTAATTTTTCCAGAATAGGGATTTCTCCATAAGTGGTTCCATCTTCTATCTTATAAATTTCCATATATTAATCAATTTTCAGAGATCATTATGATGGTGACTTTCAATTTGTAGCTAAAATTTCACCGTCGTTCGATTGATCGGCTTTTTATCTTAAATTTTCTAATTTTATGACATAGATCGTGAGAAAATTGCTGCAATCGTATTTATTTCAATCAGGATCGTGTGATATTTTTGTCATTCTTAAAATTTAATCCACATTCCATGTAAAGTAATCTGACATACTTACATTCACCTCTCTATATACTTTTCGTCTATAATAATATTCCAGTGTATTTATTCATTAACTCGCGCGTATATAAAGATAATTTCTATACCGTTATCACGGAAGTATATAGTTACTAGTTTAGTATAATATATACAGCTCTATACAAATCCCCAAAATTCAATAAAAATCAGTACAATAAAATTCCAACAACAAAAAATTTTATATACAAAGCAGACTTAAGTTGGAGATAAAACCAAAAATTATTGATATGATAACCGCGGCACTTATTTTTCGTCGATATGAGATAATTTTTTCACACGAACGTTCGCAGGCCAGCTACCTTGTATTCTATCGATCGATTACATATATTTATGTATATAAACACTAAAAATATCTAATGTATATATTATGGATCACGTTTAAATGTACAGCTCGAATGTATTCGAATAAAAAGAAAATATAAAATTGCAGGCTCGCTATCTAATCCCAAATTGACTTTCGAGCGTGGTGTTATCACGTTGTACTGATAACAGAATTTTAAATATAAATTTTTATTTAGATGAGTACAACTATATATGTTCATATAAAAATAGGTTATATGATTAAACAAAAAGAACTTTTATACAGCTGAAGGTCTTTTATATAGAAAACAGTGATAGTGCAAGCGTATCATACAAGTGAACACTCCCACAAAATAATGTGGCGCACATTCGCTTATGGGGGGCATATAAAATATATTAAAATTTTATTATACGTATACATTCATTTGCATATCCATGATCGATCGTGTCATCAAGGCAGTTAACTTTCTTATCTGCGCGCAGTGCCCATACACCTTGAGATTAAATAATGTTGTATGCAAATCTATATATATATACATATAATAAGTATAAAGGGTGCAGTGTTGCTGCTGTGCGGCAAAATAAACATCATCGATTCGTAATTGCAAATTAATAATTTATATAGTTTATTAGTTCCATTCAATTACCTTCGTTTAATAGTTTAATTGAACTATCGCGCACTTGTCTTATATGTATGTGTATATATGTATGTACATCATAATTAGATTTAATTGCCAATCGGTTATAAAAAATAAACCATAATAAAATCGTGTGGTAAATTTTTATAGTTTATTGCGATATTTACGACTTTAACGCGCGTTCTGCACATATCGTACCGCGGTGGTATATGTAGCACTTTTGAACATATTAACGAACCGCGTATATATATTTTCTTGATATTTTGATGTTAAATCTGGGTGGCATACATATACGAGTATATGTACATACATAGAATTTTGAAACAAGTTTTAGTAGATAGTGTGACGTTAACGTTTGAATTCTTCAATAATAAATTTATTTAATTGATTAAACGACATAGAAATTATTGCGGTTCTTGATAAACAAGTGGATTACTCGAATAAGTAGATTGTTATGTACAAATTCAATTTATGCACATACGCAGATTTAATGTGTGACATATAGTTATATATACTATGTAGGATTAATTTTAAAGTAATTGAGACAAGATAAACTAAATTTTATTAAACTGACATTCTAAAGGGGCCTAACGAAAATTATCTTACGTTTACTGTTCCAAAACATCAAGATCTGCCGTTCAATCGGCAAATTCAGATCGTGTTGACTTTTTGCTTTTACATTAACCTAATTCGTGAATGATCTTGGAATTTATTTCATGGGAATTAGAAGATTGTCTCTTTTCAAACCAGACAATTCATTCTTACTTACATCGATCATTTTCGAAAAATAAAAACCTTCTGAATATTTTTAAATTGATATAATATTTTCCAATTCATAATTTGAAGCTAGTAAAACCTAGTCGTTGATGATTTTGGAAATTTAGATATTTCAGTAATTAGAAACTAAAATTTATATATTTTGACATTTTCTCAAGCAGACATCCGCACACACTTACAGACGATTTCCAATATCTAGTCTACAATTTTAATGACTACTTAATTAGTTTATTTATTTATTTTGAGAAAAGTCTACAAATTTGACTTGAGTATCAAACATAAAAAAAATAAAAATTTAAAAAAAATGAATAAAAATTGATTCAGCTCGCAGCATAATATTGCTTCAACCATGGTTTAATTACTTAAAGTAAAGTCAAAGAGGTGGTCAATGAAACTCCTGAACATCATGTTCACCGGTTCATTAGCACCATAGTTTGTTCTATGTTCATTCACATGAAAGAACTCATGATCTCTTAAACTTCTACTTGGTGCAATTATTTTAATAAATGCCAGTATAGATGGCGCGTCGATTTGATGAAGTAAGTTGTTGCAAAAAAACGAAGATTGTAGAATCTTCCGCTTGTTTTGGAGGTGATATGGTATATCCTGGTTGTAATCCCATCCATATGATACATTTTTCCATGTTATGTAGGGTATAAAATAATTTTTTTTGAATATTCTCAATGCTGCGAATATGTTCCTCGTAAAAAGAGTACCAGACATTGACGGCATATTCAAGTTGGGATCTGACATAAAGGCATAATACACGATCTTAATTGTTTCGAGATCATAAATATTTCCTGTCCGCAGCGCATAATAACATTGAGCATGGAATTTGCTCTAAAGATGCTTCGTTCAATGTGCTTAGCACATGTTTTCAACGAAAATTACCTTGGGTTCGTTAGTCCTTGATTTCGAATAAAAAGTGCGTCATTAATTTGTTATTGTTGTATAATATATAGAATTCACTTTCCGATGGAGCGATATGGTCTTGCTCTTATTAATATTGAGACTAAGAAGATTAGTACGATTAATACGATTTAAACCAGAAGTGCCAAATTTTTGAAATTTTTTATAATGGAGCTGAAATGCCATCAGGACCGTATCCGTCTCCAAAAGTTCCTAGAGCTCGATGAATATCCTCGTCTACAATACGTGGTGTTAGTATAGATATATGTTGTTTGCACTAATATTTAGATTTTCATACTTGATGATGTCTTCTGGTTTCTATACCGATTGGAAAAACTCAGCATTTCTTTCCAGTAAAAGTCATGCAACCATTAATTTCACGTTTTGTTTTAAAAAATTCCAAAACTATTTACGATTTTTTCTTATCTTTTCCTTTATAGAGCTAATATAGTTTTTGTACTTTATCTCAAAGTAACTTTCAAAACTTTGGTTACACTCTTTGAATTTAAATCACCTTTGTAAGAAATTAAATTGGTTTGAAAATATAAAATTTTAAGCGTTTGGAAAACGGCAGTTCAAAATTTTAAAATTTTGCAACTTTACTTTAACAATTCTAATACTTCGCTTTACAACATTATGAATTTAAACACAATCAAAAAATTCATTGTAATGCAAATAATACAGAGTCTCTAAGCAGACTGCTTAATATAATAATATTAACAATTTGACCTAGAATTGACGACTTATACTTTACTCTGCTGAAAATGAAAATTGTATAATGTTATAGTCCTATTCAGATCTTAAAAAAAACATTTTTTTAATTTTTCTGCGCAGCTTTCAGTGATGTAGAAAAAAAAATTATAAAAATTTTGATGGGTCGCATTTATTTTAGGTAGTAAACCTAAATAAAATAATAAATAACCAATAAAAAGAATTATATTTCAGTTTTAATACACAAAACATTCAAAATGATTATGTATTTATGTTATTACAATCATATTTCGAGTGAAAATTAATAGGTCAAAAAAAAATTGCACGCCTTTTGGAAACAATGTAAACATTTAATTTTGGTACGGACTAGGGAAAATAAATGATCAAATATCATTCATGTCGAACAAAACCAAAACAACATAAAAAGCAAAATCAGTTTTCAATTTAATTCTTAGTTTTTCGAATTAAATATTAATTTCAAAAGTGTCAGGGATTCTTATAAAGTTAAATTATAAAATCATTTTGTGATTAAAAACGTTCCTATTCCATTTAAATAAAAATGTAAACAATAAACACGATTTATTGTACTTAATACATCACTGTGTATCCGATATATTTTTTCTGCGCGAGAACTGTCAAAATTCCAGCGAGATATGAAAACTACTATACTAGTGACATGACGCGCCAATTATAGAGTAGGTATCTACCGTTTTGATATTTTATGCTGCGCAATCAAATTAAACAATTTTCAAGGAAATCTATCACACATCAACACACGCTTCTCACTATAAAAGTGTAACCTCAATAAAGTTAATAAATTAAAACCAGAAGTTATTTAAAAACCAAAAAACCCTGATATCGTTCATGACCTATCTATATATGTACATACCAACACACATGAATAAACTAACAACAAACTATATTTTCTTTGAATCATGTCTAGATCGATGTTAGATGATAATCTTGAATTAATTTTTTTGTTTTGTTTGTTTTATCTACATAAATATTCAAAAATAAACTTCCATAATTTAAATACTTTGTCTATTGTTTTTGGTGATACATAAGTAAATAAACGCAGCGTAGTCAAATTTCATCTGATTTATATACATACATATGTACGAGCGCATCGTAATCAAATGTGCATTATTTTTGTTTTGTTTTTTAAACATATATCTTGCACAGTTATACTTAATCGGTGATCAACGGGCCGCTGAGATTTTTCGAAAACTTAATTTTTATATTGTCAAAACTAGTCTCAGTGTTTTAAATTGAATTCAGTTTCTGTTAAATTGATAAAAAATTAGTCAGCAAGAAATCACTATTCAAACTAAATTTCAAAATTACTAAACTAAACTAAGTAAATCACTATTTAAACTAAATTTAATAATCCTCAAATTCATGGCTATGCCACTGTCTGCAAAAATTTGAGTTAATTTAGGCAAAATGAAAGAAAAGCAGCAAAATAAAAATATATATGTTTCAAACTTGAATCAAACTAAGATTTTTGACAGTTTAGATTTACGTTCTTTCAAATTTCATTTATAGTACTTACATATGTATTATAAATTGGTTTTGAATTAAAATACTTTCAAAAATTTTCAATAAATTTTCAAAACAATTTTTAATCGGCAAAATTTAAATCGAGATACGGTCTATTATTACAAATGGGTTATAAAACCCTGTTATTACAAGTTTACTGTGTACTTTATCATCATCATTCGATTTGATACCTACTCGTATAATACATGTGTGAATACGTAATTGACAGTTCGCGCAGCGCACATATATCGCTTAAAATTCAATATACAGGATATGTAAATTTATTTTAAAAATTCATTGCATGTAGATTAATCGCGGTTACAGTTTTGTTGTATTTTTAATTCAAGGAAAGAAGGGATTATTATTATTTACAAGAATGTTTCATTTTACATACATAAACATATTACCAAAATCGAATCATCACGTTTTTGTTTTAAAACATTTTATTTTTACAAAAAAACTAAATAAAAAAACGTGTCCTAATGAATTATTAATTAATATTTTTCTAGGTGTTAGCCCTCAAGCACCGCCATCGGTTGGTGGTTCATCGAAAAAAAATTCATCCCGTCGTAACGCATGGGGTAATTTATCATACGCCGATTTAATAACACAAGCAATAAATTCAGCATCCGACAATAGATTAACGTTAAGCCAAATTTATGAGTGGATGGTACAAAATGTTCCTTATTTTAAAGATAAAGGTGATTCAAATAGCAGTGCTGGTTGGAAGGTAAGCTATAAAATTTATTTTAATTATAGAAATTTTATTTAACATTGAACTCAAAATTATACTTCCTCGATCGATATACATATGTGTACTCGATCGATATAATATGTAAATATATATACGAGTATATACATATATAGTTTTCTATATTCACATACAGCCCAGTAAATATGTATGTAGTGTTGTCATTCATTAAAAATTATAATTAAATCAAAATCCTATATACTACGATACTATCTATATCTATATATACACACTAATGAATGGAAATTACAATATTTTATCAATTATATTGTATATTACTATGTAGTGTGATGCTGAGTATATGTACAATTAGTGTTTATTTGTTTAGAAAATTATTAATTTATAGTTTTATTTAAAAATTTTGTCGGATAATTTATCATTTTTACATTTTTTAGGTGTGTGTTGAAATTAGTATTCAATCGCCATTGAAGGCGTGAAAAAATCTGAGAAATATTTTGTTCATCGATACTTTTATCTTAACTTGCTTTAATAGGCTAAACAATCTTGACAAATCGTTTCCTTAATTGATAAATTTATTTATACCTGTTTTAATACATAAAAGATTACTAGAAGAATTAAAATAAAACAACTGTTTTAAACCCAGACTAATTGTAAAATACTCTAGAGTCTCCGATAAATGTAAGTGAACAGGAATTCACAGTTTATTTTACAGTGGATTTACGAAAATTATTATTTTACG
Organism: Tipula unca; assembly: GCA_951394425.1. NCBI lineage: Eukaryota > Metazoa > Arthropoda > Insecta > Diptera > Tipulidae > Tipula > Tipula unca. The sequence continues at coordinate 13,761,084 of OX596381.1, read as the reverse complement.
AAGCATTTCACCTCGCCCTCATTAGCACAGTAAATACTGTCTTTCTTCTGGTATTCTAGGGTCTCGGGTTTGATTCTCGATGAACCTATGGTCTGGGGTTCGATTCTCGAGCTTCCATTGGTTTTAAGCAGTTTTTGATTCTATTTTGGAGCATTTCTGCCAAATCTTCAAACCGCTAGCTGTTACATCAACAATACTAGCGGTCACCATTGATTTATCATCAGATTTAAACCCATAATTATTAAACAGGAAAGTTGGGCACTGACGGATGAGTACGAGAGATGGCTCCTTACATTTGAGAATCATGCAAGTGATTTACGGCCCAAAACGCGAAATAGATGGTACACGTCAAGCTCTGTACAATATCGAGATCAGAGATCTGATGAAGACCCCCGATATTGTGCATGAAATAAGATCGCATTTTTTTCGAAAAATAATTTGACAAACATCAACTTAATATTTTATTTCGTTTTTAAAACTCAACTAAAATTCGATATGAATTTAAAGTTAGTTTTAATTGGTCTAAAAGGAACCGCCAACGTTCATTTGATTTAGAATTTTTACTTTTTGATTTATCTTTAAAATATGTGATTACTTTTATTTAGGTATATCAAATACAATCAAATTCGAGTTTGAATGCAATTTGATTTATTTAGCTATATTCAAGTCTAAATATTGTACTCAAATCATAATCAAATTTTAATTTTAATTATAGCAAAATATTGTATTGTAAATATTTTTGTATTTAATATACACGATTTGAATTAAGTTTGAATAAAATTTGACGTTATTTTGATTCGAATTCTAAAATAATTTGGCTGGTTTTGAATTTCTTGCATATCGAAAGTTTCAGAGAGATAAGCCAACGAACTTTGCTGTACTTGTGAGACATTAATTCAGACTAAATTTCCAATATTGGTATTGATTCTAAAGGTTAGACAAAGTGATTTGTTTTAGAGCAAATTGCAAAATTCTAAAATTCAAGTTCTAAATCAAGCTTAAAGCTTAAAACTAAGGCATTTGAAATTTAACTTCGTTACGGACGTAAAAGTTGAATTAACAATAAGAAGAACAATTGTAATCAAAATTTAAATCAATTTGTTCGAAAATTAGAATACCTTCCAAACTCATATCAAATTATCGGCAACAATAATTATAAGAGCGGCAGAATAATATGAATCAAATTTTCATAATTTGATAAAACTTTAGTAGAATTTATACTCCAGAACTAATTTGAGACCGCAATTTGAAAATTATCATTCCTTTCAAACCCGTATCAAATAGCGTACAATAGCGTAAAAAATTCGGTTATATCTGAGTAGAATTATTTAAATTATTAATATTTTCATTAATTCTCAATTTTTCTCAATGATTTTCCAGCTCGTGGCATTGAGTGCTGGAGTAAAATCCACCCAATTTTAATTTTTTTCCATCTCGTTGAGCTTGAGCTTTTTATTGTAAAAGCTCGAGTTTCATTCAAGCAAAAATTGTTGTGCTTGCTCGAGCTTTCCGGCTTAAGCCGGCTCGATCCGAACAATATATGAAAGTATTAAGCCAAAAGCTTTTGATTATATTTATCAACTTATTAACACATACTTTGAACATTGCTGTACATGTGCTCCTGTTTGTAAAGTACAGTAATCTAGTTAATAGAAATTCGAAATGAGCTTTTAACCTGATATAATATTTAACAGTTTACACTATTTTTCATTCGAAGCATGCTTTTCGGAACTAAGGTTTCGAAAGAAATTTTTTTACTAGCTTTTAGTTTTTCAAATTTCAAAGTACCCTCATATAAATATTTTGGGGTAACCATTTTTAGCCAACTTTCTAAATTCTATGAATTTCAAATTTGAAAGAATCCGACATCGAAGAAAATTTCTATTAAAAAATATTAAATATATCAGTGGTTGTGTCATGTTAGCTTTTGGATATTCATAAAATAAAACAAGTAGCTTGGTATATAAACACACTCTGCATTTATATAAAATTATGATCCAAATGCTATACTACCAATCACATCACGTTCAATCACATCATTATATATTACGTTACATAAAATATTAAGTTTTATGTCTGTTAACTATATATAATTTATAATGATTTTGTCTTAGAGACAGGTCCAACAGTTTTTGTTGCTTTATTGTGTGTTAAAGTGCTGCAACATTGTGGTATAAAAAGTAAATGACTACAATTATCGTTTATTATATGATTAAATAATCGTGACTCTGTATATATACTTAATCAAATCGAAAAACTGAAAGACTTGAATGATTTTCTTACTGTTGTATATTGGCATCTATATATACAATGTATATACTCGTATTAATATATAAGTGAATCGCAAAGTCAAAATGTTTCTTATGTTATATCGTGTCTCAGTACCATATGACATTTTATGTACAAATGTATGGGAAATTAAATTTTCATCTTTCCGATATACATATGCGAATATAAATATTTGAATAACCCAACCAAATAATACATCTACTGTCGTTATATACCAGTTCTTTTCTAATGATTTTGTTGGAGTATTTGTTTGAGATGAGTCTGTGATTCAAACAAATATTCATCTTCTTATTTTATGTTTGTGTATGCATGTACGTTGAATATATGAATAATTCGGCTCTCGGGCATTTTCCTCTTTTTTTATATTTGTGATGATAGCACATAAAACATATATTATACATAAACCATAAAATGAGGGAACATTAATTTTGATATTAGAAAATAATGTTATTTGAATAACTGTGGGGTTAGATATTCGTATATACATACATTTAGTTTAGATTTATATACAGATTTTCACTTGTCATTCATGTAACGATACATCGAACATGTAATACCTGTTGCAAGGACTCAAAATCGTGATTTATTTTGTTGGATTCTATAAATTCCAATTTCATTCAATCCCTTAAACAAAAATTTGAATAAATCATTTTTATTTATTTAAATTTTCCAAAATATAAAATATATTTTATATTCATTATATACATATGTACATAGGACTAATGCAAAGGTTTGGTGAGCTGTATATAACATATTGCAACCCATTTGACATTATACAAATATGTCATGGGAGGGCAAACAAAATATATAATTCAATAAAAAATCAAATCTAGCAGATAGCAGAAAAAATAAACCAATAAATTCTTATCTATTCCGTATACATCAAGAATCGGATTTATCATTTCGATTTCGAAGAAGGTGACATTTGTCTCCTATAACAATTCATCAAAATTCCTTAAGAAATAACAAGAAATCGACTTGCTTTTGCTTTCTTTCAAGTAATATCCAGTTACAAAATATCGTAATCAATGTTGGATATATATATATATATATATATATATATATATATATATATATATATATATATATATATATATATATATATATATATATATATATATATATATATATATATATATACATCTATATCTAACTCGAGATATTAGATAAAATATACTTCATTTATAGATGACATTTGTTATCATATATCACCTATATATCGTATAAATACATACGAGTACATATATTTGAAATGAAAACAATATATGAAGTCGAACTTCACCACCGCACATACTACCCCCATCCCTAAACAAATATATAGTAAAAAACTAAAAAAAATTATTGACATATTGCACATTAGATTCAATCTCTTCCGAATTTTTTTCGTGTGTTTGTGTGTGTGTGTGTGTAGTATATTAGAATATTAGAATAAAATAAAACATTCGTCCATGTACATATAGAGCAAAAGTATAATATTGGGAATATCGTCGGTACAACAAAAAAGTATAATTTATTTTAATAAAAAAAAAATTTCAAATTGAGATTTATATGATTTGAAATTTTGATTTAAATTTTTTTGGATTTTCTATCCAGAGTTTGGAAAATGAAATTTACATAAGCTCTATTCTGTGTGCACAAATTTGTCTGTGAATATTGTCTTATACTACAGGCCAATTTTATTCTAGAAAATACCAGATTTTGTCCCACAATAAAATGACGAAAATATCTAATAACTATTTAGGTTTACATACAAATACTAAGTACATTATGATCCACAATTAACTAACATTAAAGTTTGTTCTAAAATTAGCTGATAACGTGTTTGATTTTAAAAAGTTATGTTCCAAAATTCTACGAGAGTACTTAAATTAGATTTTGAATAAAGTTACAATCAAAATAAAAACAATATATAGAATTTTCCGTATAGTTTTGGATGATTCTAGCCCCAAACACACAATTGAGTTAGTCGAGTCTGAATAGTTCAATCTCATATTGTAAAATTTAAATGTGATTTTATACTATTTTATTGATATTCATATACATATATGTATGTATGTAGGTACTAGTTATAGATACGATATGAACTATGTACGTATGTATATATACTACGCTATATATTACGTTTGGTTTTCCTCGGCGGAGTGAAAACTAAATAAAATTTTATCATCGAATTTTTTGATTTATATGCATAAATTAATTTCAATTTCTATACATACCACCTCTGTGTGCATGATTAGATTCATGATTGCAAATTTAGATTTTTTTTTTTGATGATTTGTGATAATATCGTTTCGTATATTTAACATTTATATTGTGTATAGTTCATACATTCATTCAAATAAATAATGTCAAAATATTTGCCAAACATATGTATGTCGTTGAAGGGTGTGATGATTTTTATTATTATTCTTGATGCGATCGAAATCTAATTTTAGTTGTAATTTGAAATTTTTTGTAATAATTTATCTGATCATATTTATAGTTTAATACAACAAATGTTCAATAAAAGCTTAAACAATTACTGGGCCTTTTGCAAAATACTAAAAGCTGATGATGATGGTTAACATGAAAACTAAAATTTTGTCTAATTATAAAATCAGAACTGAGCCGCATTTAAGAATTGGGGCTTAAAAGTTCCTAATGTTATTTTAAAAGCTCTAACTTCTAAAAGCTCTCCTTTCAAACAAAGTATAGGTCGGGTTAGGTAAGGGTGGCTGTTCTAATGGACTAGCATAGCCACAAAATTGGTCCGTAGCTGTACCACATTTGATCTACCTTCTCTTCACTCGTTCAACCATCCTCAGCTTACCAAGAAAAGTTGAAAGTCCCTGACATCGATCTTACTAAGACTAGGACAGGTGTAGAGCAGATGGAGCACAGTTTCATAATCCTCCCCATCTCCGCAGCTACGGCATAGAAACCATGGGCGGAGGCATCCAGTCTTCTCGCATGTACCCCGATGAGACAATGCCCCTTTATACCTCCCATGACCGTACCTTTATGCTGCCATCGAAGCGCTATCAGTTGGCCGGATATGGACCGGTCAAGTCGAGGCCAGATCTGCCTGGTTATCACATACGAACTAGCGTTAGACCATCTGATGTTCGTTTCTTTTATGGGTTCTTCCTGAAGCAACAGTTTACAGGAAGCAAGCGGTATCTTTATATCCAGCCTGCTTTGTGATATAAGGCATGCTGTGCCCTTGCGGGCCAGCTCATCTGCGTTTACATTCCCTGCGATATTGAATTGTTCTGGCACCCACGTCAAGCGGTTGTTAAACTATTCAGCCATGCAAAGATGCCAGACAGTTCTGAGCTACCTTCCACCTCAGGGAGTATGACTGTAGCGTTTTAATAGCAGCCTGGCTGTCCGTAAAAATTCGAATATCCTTCGTAGATATTACATTATACTTCAACCAGTCCATGAAGTCGGGAAGATGAAAAGAGAGGTTAACTCCTAGTGCCTCACAGAATACCCCGCAGCCAACCCCTCTATCCCTTTTTGAGCCATTCGTGAAGTAGCTTATCGCCACATTGTCCATTACCATCTCATTTATCCAGTCCTCTCTGGTGGGAAACTCAATTTGTAATCACACCTCATGAATGTAATATTTTAAAATTATAGTTACCATTTTTCTGTTGTAGCAATTTCTTAAAAATATTGTATTATGTATATCGGAAGGCTTCTGTTTAAATGCGTATAATTTGAAAGGCTGGTGTGGCAATGCGAAGTTGTAGAACTAAAAAGACACCTTCATTTTAATCAATGAATCCAACGGTACCACTCGTGTCAGCCAATATTGGGACACGTTGTTTATTATGTATTAGGTGATACAATTAAGAATTTTGTAATAGATCATAATTATATAACCCGCACCCTGCGGAAATACCTTCCATATAGTTTGGAAAAAAAAAATACTCTCGCATTCCGATAACAAAATGTGCGCTGCGTTATCACAATTCACAACAAACCAAAAAAAAAAATTTTTTTTTTTTACATATTTCGCGCTAAGCATTTCCGCTTCATTCAAAACCAAAACCAACAACAACAACGATACATATAGTAATTGCATATCGCGTAAATTAATTTTTTTTTTAAATCGCAAAAAAAATTTATAAAATGCGTCGTAGAATTTGAACAACGTGATTCATGAACTCTAAATTGGCTGAAATCGCTTGTGGACGATAATTGAGAAGAGATGTAAACGAAACGATTTTTTTTTGTTTTAGATATTTTAAGTGATTTTGATCGTCTTGTGATATTTAATAGTGAAACAGGTTTATACTATAATGATATGCGCGACCATTGGCGCCAATTGGTTACTTTTTTCATGAACTGATGGAACGTCAGTATATATTCGTTTTTTCAATCCCATCTGTCATTATGATATGCATATGTATATGTATACTCGTATGGATGATTAACATCAATTATTGATCGTAAATATGCTGGATGGGTTAGGTAGATATGAAAAACTAGTTTGTTTTGTTTAAGGCACGCATTGAAAAGGTGACCAACTACTGGTATTTCGTATGATATACATAAAAATTCCTACCAAGACGAAAAGAAAAAAATCTTTACAGCTACCGTGCTATTTCTTCTTTTGACTTTTATTTTAAGCGACCAAAAATAACTTTTTAATTTAGCGATTTATACACACAAAAAAAAATCGCGGTTTGTTGTTTCTGTAAATTTATTTTTTATTTTTATTATACTATGATCGCGAAATAACATACATGTTACAAAAGAACTGATGAAGGCAGGTCAGTTACATGAAAATATAATGAAAACCAAGATATTTATTTAGTTATGGTTACAACACAGACATAACATATATACATACAAACGTCTTTGATCAGAAGATTAGCATCTTGCATATAGTCATTCAGTCACAAATTGTGTGTAGACGGAATGGCCTCATTTAAATCCGGCAAAGAATTTTTATTGAACACCTCGTATGCGAGTTTACCGCTATTTAAATTAAATAATCGTATATTATGCTGTTTGTGCGCGCGATTTCCATTCTAAATTAATTGCCGCGTCTTATAATTTTGATCGCGCATTTTATATAATTTTTTTTTTTATTTAAAATAAATTAAAAAACTGAGCGCAAACTATACGTTTTTTTTTATATAGTTTTTATTTATGCACGACACACAGGTAAACCGGTTCGCGTTTCTTAAAGACGGTGTGGTGTGTTTTTTTTTTTTTTTGTATTCAGTCGATTTTTGTATTCTGTATTCTGTAATTTTCAATTATCTATACAAGACACTTTAATCGTGATAATATGTACTTTCAGTTTATATACTGCGGGGAGTTGTACATACATTTGTATATATAAGTACACATATACATAAATGCACATAAGAGAGAAATGTTTCGCGTTTTTGTTGTTGTGTTATATATCCGTTTTGCCTCGTTGTTTAAAAAAAGGTGACTTAACCCTTTGCCGGATATTAAGTTTATTGTGTGGGTCGGATTGTTTTGGCACATATATGTATTAGTATTACTTTAGAAGGATTATTATAAAATATGTTGCGTATACTAAATTTGTTTACTTATAGATGATCTAAGTAATAAGCCTAAGAAATAAACATTCGTAACAAAAATGAATCATTGCTGAACTAAAACTATATATTTATAGTTAAGAATTTTGTGAGTCAAACTTTGATCGTAGTATTATCGATAGTATTCGGCTTATACGGAATGCGAATTTGATTGTGAAATTCGAGAAGCCACATGTAAATCGATTTTCGAAAGATATATTTTAGAATTTTTACTTTCGAAAATATCCGAATAGATTGAAATTACATTATTTTAGTACGAGTTTTACTATTTACTACAGTTCCTTATTTTGTTAGCATTGATATCTTATTAAATGAAATAAACTGGCACAATTGAAATTTTTATATTCCTTTGAGTATTGGTGATCATGGTGTTTTACCCATAACTGTTTTAACTTATTTGTTTTTTTCTGGATTTTTGGAACTTCGATTTCATCAGTTTTTCTCTTTTGTTTCTTTTATAGAAACCCACTTTCAATTAGAGTTTTAGAAACTTTTATTTTGTTTTCTTTTTAATTCTCTGTGAGAATTCACCGGATTTCAAATGCACAATGATCTGACCAGCAAACTGTAAACAAATATTATGCAATCTAAGTGCATAGAGTTCAGTACCGTGTTTTTTTTTTGTTAGTTATCTACAAGTGAATCAAATTGATACTAATAATTAGTATAGTGATTTAATTAAAGTTTCCTGTCGGTAATTCATCATCTATATATATAGTGTTTGGAGTTTATGGATCCGACTAAACTGGCATCTGACTTCGACTTTGCTGACTTCGATAATGTTGGTTACAACTCGGCAATACCTTCTGGTACAGACAGTCTACTCCTAAATGAATGAATGGCGACAGTGATTGACATTGGTCTATGCTTCATGTCTATCATTGATTTAATTTTAGACTGGAGGGTGACGGATGACATCCTCACCTCTGATCACAGGTATATCTCGTTTAACTTCCGCAATCGGAAAATAACCGATCGCGGTCTTTTCTCTCTCGAGCTAGGTTCTTTACTTACGCCACCGAGGGTTATTTGGTCGAGTAAAGAGATTGAAGATCAAGCAGCGTCACTTGCTCTTATCACTAATCAAAAGATTCGGAACAAACCTTTCTGGAACTCTAACCTTAAAAACTTAAGGAAATCTACTATAGGAAACAGAAGAACAAACCAAATAAGTCTAAGCGACAGATTGATTGGGATAATTTCTTGTTAACATAAAAGGAATATAAAAGAAGTTTAAGATCCGCTCAAAGTGGTTGAAGAAGTTTTCATTTCCTAACACACGAGATGAGAATGAAAAAAGGAAATTTATTGGTTTCAATTGAGCTTTTGATTAAATCCTTCGTATATTTGCCATTTTCCAGTGCAGAAACTCGTTGGCAGTCCAGTCACTTTTTCCTTAATTACAAACTCAAATTAAATTCAGTTTCAGAGTTCCGAGACATTTCCAACACATAAAAGAGATATTGTGTTCGGATATTGTTTTTGATACTTTACTCTTGAAAGTCTTGATCTCTCCACTTTTTGCACCGATCCCCTACTTTTTCAGTTGCCTCTGTCGACTATGATCTCCGTTTCTAATTAAGAAAAACACGCTAACTCCAAGATTTTACCTTTTATCATTAGTTGTTGTCTTCTTCCATCAATCTATCGTGTCTTATTCAAATTTTAACATTGTACCTTGTGATCCGCTAAACGTTTATGTTTACTATAAGGAAAGCTGTAGTAAATACTGTTGATTCATGTTCCGCTGAAGCACATACAACTTGTTCTCCCCTTATAAATCATTAATATTTCTTCTCGTATAATGAAATAATAATAATTTTTTTGTAAGAAATCTGCCTAGCCATCATTTAAATCATTTCAGCCAATCGTGTAATTTTCGGCTTCCTGAATTTCATTGAAATTTTAGTAATTTCTTGCAAACTTCCAAAATCTTCAGTACCCACTCCTCATCATGTTTTCAAAGGTATAAGTATTTTTTTTTAATTTAGCTCTTGTAAATTGTTCTTCCTTGTCTTTTCTGGATATACAAAATACCAGATACGCATACATCATTTTTTACTCGCGTGGATATATCGGGCAGCTTTACCCAGATTCCAATATTAAAAGGGAGTTTTGGTAGTTTCTTTGTTTTTAAAATTTGAATTTTTTTTATTTTGATTTTATATTTTAGGTCTTTCAAGTTATTTATTACTACTTATTTCTATATTAGCTCACCATCCGTAATTTGGTTAAGATACAAATATTTTTGGTTCTTATTGCGATCAACTATGTATGGTCACAATAATAGTAAAAGTGATAATCATACATGGTTCTATAGCTTGGTGTGATCTGACATATGATCGAATATGAATTTGAAATGTGCGCGTAATGATCCCAAACAAATTAACGTGAACAAATATGATTATGATCGCGATTAAAAAATATAAATTTATATGTATGTCATATATCTTGGATATAAAAAAAAAGAGAAAATTCACAAAATTACAAAATTCGATAAAAATAATTTTTAAATTTCGTAATGTGACAGAACAAGTGAGCCGAATCATTGGCCCTTGGCCAAATAATCTATATATTCAAAATTTAATTTAATATAGTTGAAGGTGGTAGTGGCAAATATTTTCTATAAGGTTGATGAACGCATAAAATTAACAATATTTATAACAAATCCATATCACCAAACGAAACCATACACAACTATAATGAAATTGTTTTTTTACATCCGCCATTGACCTATCTATATATATGTACTAATATGAAATAGTTTAAAATATTTAATATCTTAAATTTAATTAAATTAAACAATTTTCGTCTAAATTAATATTTTATTTTCTCTGTGTACTGGCAGGGAAACTAAATAAATTTTCCTAAATCAAGAAATATCTTTTCTTCTTTCTTTTTTTTTTTTGTTGAAGAAATGAGCCAATCAAAAATACTGTACAGGAGTTATTTATAGCCACGCGATTGCAGGTGGAAAATTAATTATATACACACACACATACATATATACACCATTACTCTATAGAACTTTATGATATTTTACGCTTAACAGATCAAAATTATATCTAATTAATTATAATTTTGTATAATTAGATATTTTATTACGCCGTCTATTAATAGATTTCATTATTTCGCGTTTTCATAATTGAATCATGTATATGAACACCGCGCGCTATTCATATATTGTAGTGGTTTCAGAACAGCAAAATTGTTAAACGTTAGTGAGTTAGTCATGTGTGTCTGGTATGCGTGCGCTTATTATGTAAAATTTAAAAATGCGAAGAGATCTTTAATTATTTTTTTATATATTCATATATGTATACTATAATACTCGCGTATGTACATATTTATGCAGAGAATTTTTTATAAGATCGCAAAGATCGCGACTCGCGTATTTTTAGTCGTTCATTCGCATTATTATTTTTTATATATACAAATGTATTTGTCTCATGCTATGTGTGTATGTATGTACATACTACATTCAATAAAGAACACTATCAATATATGTTGTATTATATACAATATTCTTTTTCACAAGGAAGAAATCATGATTATATATTTAGCGCTTGACCTCCGCGTGTTGTTGTTGGTCAGGCCTCGGACTTGTTTAAAAAAATTGTTTTAAATTTATTTTTTGGTTTGGTTCAGTCTTTCGTAATCTACATTCTCTTTATTATATACATACATATATAATTTATATATTCTTTAAATTTTTTATATGTACATACATACACACACACCCATATAAAACTTGTCATACAAAAAAAAACGCGAGTTTGTTTTATAAGAAGCGCGGATCGTATATATGTAATAGTCTCGCGATATTTTATATTATAAATTGGAGGAAATTCATAAATTTGTTGTCCGCAATAATCAATGTGCAATCAATCGAATCGAACGAGTAAACATGATTGTTGGGGTCAAGTGTACTTACACATCGTTGATTCGTAATTAATTAAGTGTACTTGCTTACTTGTATATACAATATATATATACTTCATCATGAAATATGAACACACCTTTTATACACATTAATATTGAATAAATGTAATTTAAATTTTAATTAGTTTTAAGTGTGGTTTCCAGTGGTGGCAAATAAACTTTTATTGCTTATCTTAAGCTATATAGACAAATAATAATAATAATAACAAAAAATAGTAAACGTCACAATATTATTATAACAAACTATACTTTGTGTATAGTGTAATTTATAAAGACACATTTTAATTAAACAACACATTGTACTACATAGTCACAGTTTGTTTATGTCTGATAACATTTGACCTTGGTAATCAAATACTTAGCTTTAGCTACATATTTTCGTTCGTTTGACGGGACTAAAAAGTGTTTCATTCGTTTTATAATCACAACAAACAATTTCGCTACTCATGTTACAAATTTTATAGTTTTGTTCTTAATTTTCATTTATTTTTTTTTTGATTTTATGTGTCATGGATGCTGCTCAGACTGCAAATCGGCTTAGCGTCTAGTTAGAATCAGTAGCGGCCCCTGGGTCTTAAACCAGAGTGGGCAACATTTTCCTTATTGGATGTTAAAATCAAAAAATGAAATATAATCGATACTTCGGATTCAGTATTAAAATTGTGATGCCCAGGTTTATTACAAAAAATATTGATATAATAATAAATAAATTAATTAAAATGTGTAATTTATTTTTAACACGACTTTAATGTGTTATTTTGAATTTAATTATTTGTTGTTTTTCACAACATTTCCAGCTCAAAAGGTTTTACCCTTTTGAACTTTTTTACTGTCGAGGAGCTGGATTGCTTCGACGTTAGCGTGCTGACTGTTCATGACTTTGAGCAATTTTTGTAATTTTGAAGTGGACGAAACCAATTTTCAGGTCCTTATGTAGATCGCCATTGCGTCTTGCAAATATACTCTTTGTTTTGAACGCGTTTGTTTAGTATATAACTCCGGAAGTGTATGAACTAGAAAATAAGTCTAGACACGTTATAAGACTTGTTTATAAAGCAAAAGCTTATTATATCTAGATAGGGAGGAGTTTCTTCCCATTAACCATAGTACAGTTTTCTGTATTTAAGTTCTTATTTAATTTCTCTTTGTACTTTTTTATAGGGACCTTCTACTTAAGCTGACCAGATATTTTCGGCAAAATTAGCAAACGAGTATTTCGTACCAAATTTAAATATTTGAAGGCAATCAATTAACAAACAATTTCTTTTGCAGTCAATTTTTTCATTCGTTATAGAATCAGTCCGAATTTTGAGCAAAATCAATCCGTCAACTGATCTCGTCCTATCAGCTGATCAAAAATCATTTTTTTTTTTTGAAATTTACGATTGTAATAAAACGATCAATAGAACCGATGCAGAAACAGTTAAACATTGTAATTTATACATGTAAGATTCACAAAATTTATTATTTAAATTTATTTAATTTTTGAAAAATATTGTAAGATTCAAATAAATTTTTAAATATTTGCAGGAATTTGAAAAGTTTTCTATTATGGAAGGTCGAAAATGTTTCTAAGTTTTCGAAAATTTAGGTATTAACTAGAAATTTTAAAAACTATTGGTGACTTTTAAAAATTCACGGAAATAAATTATTAAATCGCCAAAATATTGTTCTAATTTTAAAATTTGAATTATATTCCGAAATTCGAAAAATCATCGTAATCTCGAATAAAAACTGAAAATTTGAAAAATATAATGCTCTTAAATTCAAAAAATTTGCCCTATAAATTGAAGATATTCATGAACGTTGAATATTCAAATTTTCAAAATTCAACACTTCGAATTTTAAATTGAAAACGTTAAATTTCCATCTCGTAGAATTTTAAGAATGTGATATAAGATTTAAAAATTTTGCAAAAGCAATTTTTATTTTTTATTATTGTTCTTGAAGAAGATATTTTGTGAATAGTTGATCTTCAAATGTTATATTAAGCCATTTTGATGTTTGAGTCATGTAGTAAAACGGGCCCTAGGGACCTCGTACCTTTGGGCCCTTAGGGAGTACCTTCTATGATCCTTGATCATACATGCGAAATTATACGTTATTATACGAAAACAAATTAAACGGAATTTTTAAAACTCGAACTTTAGATTTTAATTAAAAATTTGTTAAATTTTATCATTTAAATTTTTTTTAAATATAAATTTAATTTTTAAATTTTGAAATATTTATATAAGTAAAATTAAACAAATTACACATCCAATTCCTTCTTGCTATCCTTTTTCTTGTAAGCAACTTTTCAAATTTTTCTGGAGTAATTATTTCCTTCTACCTTGGTTTTGATTTCAGAAGTGCTTCTCCATGCAGCGCGCTGAATGTTATTATTAAATGTTTCTGGTTCATTGTCTAGTTGCTCCGGCGTCTTTAAGTAAACGTCCAGTTGTATTTGCTCTTCCAAATTTACTTTAAAACTCGTGAAGTCAGTTCGTGAATTAACTAAGAATGTGTTCAGAGAGAGATCAGAGTTCACATCAAAGCAGTCTCCAATCTGAAGAAAGCATCCCAAATCTGGGATCTTTTCAGGATCAATAGGCCAATAGGTTAGTTTCCTTGCAGCGATTGGTTCACATTTGTATTCTTCCATTGCATTAATCAATTCTTTTTGAAATTCATTGAAGTCCCCACGTATAATGAATCACCTCCCAACATATTTGAATAATTCAATATATGTATATCGATTTGTCTTAACAGCGTGTTTTGGTTGACTACAAGCTTAGTACTGTTAGTTTATAGTTTTTAGTTTTGATGTTTACTATTGCAGCTTGTATTTCTTCTGTTGCATACCCTGATTTTTCATTGTGAGATATGTTTTCTTTAATTATAACTGTTTTCAGGATGAATAGTGTTGAACACTCTGTACCCTCTGAACTTAATGTAGGATTGTCTTGTGAAATCAGTTTCTGCAATGAGGCAGACATACATTTTATTTATATTTAAGACTGCTTGTAATTCTTGTTGTTGTTGATGCAGTCTCTACCAATTCCATGACATAATTTTTAAGCTCTTAGACATTTAAATTTGATTTAGGGACAGGTTGTTTTATTACTGTTCTTTAATTTTTCTACTCTTTTGGTAATGGTTCTTTTATATTTGTTATTTCTGTCAATATAGAATTTAAGGTTGAATCATTTTGTGAGTTTACGATTTTCTGATTTGTGCTAAGGTCATTTTGCTGCCTGACGTTTGACTAGCAGTAACCTTACTGTTAATATTAAGAACAACTTCCTTGTTGATTGTTCGTTGACTTATAATTTTTATTGCTCATGCTTTTGTCTTTGATGTTTTGCAATCATCTCCTCAGTTCCTCATTTAGGTTGGTTAGAACAAAATCGTTTTGTATGTCCATGCTTGACATGCAGATATTTGTGATTGACGCAGATTTATTTTCATATGTGTGCCATATAAAGGAGCCCTCACCTAATATTCTAGTTACTTGTCTATATTTGTCTGTGTCTTTAATAGAATCCGCATGTTGCTAATATATCAAAATCCGTTCGTATGATTTTATCCCTTCAATAATTATATTGGAGTTGGAGCAGGTTGCTTTCTATTTTTTTTATCATATATGAAAATTAAAAACGGCTGTACTCTAACATTTTACTCAAGCTCTAAAAATGGTCTTGCATCAGTGCTAGACAATTTTTATTGTAAATACTAATAATCGGAAAATTTATAAAATTATAAATTAAGAATTTGAAAATAATGAACTTTTTAATGCGATTATTTGTACACGAGAACTAAAATCTTCTAAAAATTATTTCTTTATAAATAAAAAAAAATAACTAATAAAATTTTCTTTCCGTCTATTTACAGGTAAGCGCGGCTCATTAAATTATCACAGATAACAGATTAGAATCAGATTAGGTTTAGGTTTGTATATACGTACGTACATATGTCTCTAGATTATGAACTTTTAATATAACTCATGAATTTGTTATGATATCATATATCCAACAATTTGGATAAACATTTTTTATGTATCAATGTATATGTAATCTGATTACGACACAATGAATAGATTTTGATATACGCAACATTTTGATATCCAAAAATACTATGTTGTTTTATACAAAACTTCACTATAGAAACGAGCTGTCACGAGCGTCTGTAACATCCATTCACTGCTACTTTATGTCGTTATGAATTCCTTCTCAAAAATAATGTCTCACCACACATCCGTACATACTTAGATAAAAACAAAAAAAGGAAACTCTAATTTTATCTAATTCACCTAAAACAACCGAACCGCAAATAATATCTCAAATTACTAATAAATATGTTTTAATAGATTAAAAATGATGGATATCCATTTTATCAAATGTCGATAGACTGATTGGCTGTCATCTAAATTCACACAATATATCTAAGAAAAAAAAAAACGCAGCCATATTGTGTCGTATATATACATATTCATATAAGTAGAATACGAGACTTAAACTGTGTTAGTAAACTTATATAATATCTAGATATACTTACATAAATTAAAGGTCAGTCACATAATTTATAAAGAACTATTAATTATTAAATTGTAATAGGAACACAATTTAAAATAAATTTGCATATTAAACTCGACTAGTTTATATTATGTTATAAGAACGAGTATACAGGTGCTCCCACGATTTACGTTATTCCCATTTTGCTTACATGTTGATTTACGTCATGATTGTAATAAATCCAATAAATACGTAAGTCTAGGGACACCTGTACCTTAAGCTAAGTTATTTTAGATAGTCATACAACATAAATTGCGTAGTAAACTGGCTAAATATGGTTTGCGACTTTCTCAAGTATATGTACATGTAACCGTAAGGTAACATTTTTTTTGTTTGTTACTGTTGTATAAAGAATAAAGATATCTGGTTGGTGGTGGTGGCATGCAACACTGATAAGTACTTGTGTATTACTTACATTTGTCTCATTTTTTATTTGTATTTTTTAAATATGGCAATATTGGGTTTTTCTTGTTGGCGTTGTCAATTTAAAAAACAAAAAAAACTTCTCTTCTATACAGTAAAAACCAGTAAAACGGGAATGAATTGTTAATTTTAGTTTTGTGATTGATCAAAGTTATAGTTTTTTAAAAAGATTGTATTTAGTTCTTGTGTACGTGATATTTTATTATTATCTTTATCTGTAAATCGGCTTAAAATGGGAATCAAATTGGTTTGTTGTGTGTGTGTGTAAAACTGGGAGCAATTTTTGAAACATGTTTGGGTGTTAAATTATTTACGGGTAGGAATTTTTGTGTAGATTGAATTGATTTTTGTATTTGTTTGGAAAGTAATTTGATTCTATGCTTTTGCCAGAGTTTTGTTGATTGAAACACGTTGTATTTCAATTTATTTAAATTTAACTTCAATTTAATCACGAAAGGAGCTGTGTATTGGAAAATGTGTAGTTTAATTTAAAAAAACATGGTTTAAATAAGCCTAGATAGAAATGGGGTTAATAAAATTAGTATTTCTCTATTCAAGACAATTCAAGATTTATTCATTCTCCAGGAGGGATCTAATCTTGCATAATTTGAAACATTTTCGAACTGCACAAAAGCTTTTTAATAGAAATATGCAAAGTTTGATATTGGTTATGGTGAGAGTGTTTAAGAATGCCTGGTTAGGGTCACGATTTTTTTTAGATGAACAGAACACAAATACAAATTCTCCCAATCCACCATTACTAAAGCAGCCCTAAAGCATTAATCCACCACGTTTGTTGGGTACTTGTTGAATGTAAACCTCGTCCCACATTCCTCTAGACCATGTAACATTTTTTCTGCCTACCGTAGCCGAGTAATTTTTGATGAAACTAGGCTAGGTCCGCTTGTAAGTTTGTGGACGTTCTGAATCGGTTTCGCTTGGACCGAAGAAGCAGAAACAGTCATCCACTACGTTGGTTTTCTTCCACTTGTTTCCAGAACCATGGACCACCCTCTAGTCAACCTAAATTTGTTTATGACAGCCGCAACAAAAGATTTGTGGACATCCCTTCTTTTACATTGTTGTCACGAATTATATAAAGCCAAGGTAATATTGTACTATCATAATTAATTAAGTTTGGATTCTATGCACGTCTATTGTGTGTATATTAAAAATTTCCTAGAACTAATTTCCTAAAACTAAAAAAGGACAAAGTATTCAACTGTCCGAAATTGTTTAAATGTTTTCCTCGTGTTTTAAAAAGGGTGAATTATTTAAATATTTTCGATTCTGACTTTTGAATTGTTGCAGATGTTAACGGATTAAAATGAATGGCATACATTTTATATTGAGAATGAAATTGAAACCTGATTAAATTCAGGTATAGATATTTTTCGCGGAATTCAAACTATTTATTTAGAATCTAGACTGAACTAGGAATCTAGGAATTGGTTGTAAATATCAGAATTCAGGATAAAACGATTTATTCAAAATTTTATCTAAAATATATACCCCTCCGTCATTCAAGGTTTTATTTAAATTTATAAAGTAGTCATATTGGGTAAAGTGCTCGCATTATTCATTTAATGCAATCCAAGAAAAAATTTGTTTATAAACAAATTAATCCTACCTGTCCAATACCGCTCATAGTAAAACACACCAAAAATTGTCTAGCATTCATGCAAGACCATTTTTCGTGTGTTTTATTATTTGAGTGCTGGGCATGGTTGCTTTAAATTTGGTATCGATAATTTTCGATCATACCAAGTTCAGGATCGAAACCTCTTAATCCAAATTGTTGACACAGTAAGGGGCCAGTAAAGGCCTTTAAACACTGTTTATTATTATTATTGAATCACTTCAAATACAAAAAAAAAAATGTATATCGATTGTTTTTTTTTGTTTTGATTTTTCGATTTTAACATTCATAATTAACATCTTGCCCACTCTGGTTTAAGATCCAAGGACCACTCCGGATTACGTCGTTGATTTTCCCCCTATATAGCACAATATATCTCGTTGATTTCTTACTCTATAAGTCTATAATATCACGCGACTATAAGTATTCTAATCCAAAACACATCGCACAAACACAAAAATACACTGTGTTATATGATTAGATGTTATTAATTATAGTCAGAAAATAATTAAAACAAATACCATTAAAATTATGGGTATTTACAACGTAAAATCTATATACATAATCCTTAAACAGGAGTAATGAAAGCTTAATATATATTTATACCCTGTTAACACTCCATATAATAAAATACAAAACAATCTCACAGCATGAGTTTCCTCGCACCCAAGCCAATACAATATGTACACCATACACGTTATGTAGAATGTCTTTACTAGCAACAATTAGAACTACTTATGTGCTGTTACATTTATACATATATATATATATATATATATATATATATATATATATATATATATATATATATATATATATATATATATATATATATATATATATATATATATATATATATATACATAGAATAGCATATAAATATCTTAAAGTAGATTTTGTAATACACAAAAGAAATAAATAAGAATATTATTTAAGTTATATATAGTGTTATTATTGTATATGTGTTACGAGTATATTATACAACATACTCGTATAGTTATAAGTAATAATTTAACTGTTGATAAACGATTGCGTGCATTTTACGACGCCATAAAATTAGCAATGATATTCATGTATGGTTTAACAATAACTCGCGGGTTATAAAACTATCACATAAATCATATACTTTTTAAATATGTACGTATATATACGAACTAATTATGTCTTGCGAATTTTATATTAATTTAAATAAATTGTAATTAAAATTTTTAATAGAAAATTAGAAAAATGGTTTTATGATAAATTACACGGCTCTTTTAACTTGCATAATGTGTTGGTGTGGAATTACAATTATATACATTTTTTTTTATACAATTTTTTTATTGCAATTTGAGCGGTTTAATTGATTCGTATATGCTCGGAATCGTGGGATTGCGCGAAAACTACTTTATCAAAATTATAATATTATAGATTTAAGCTAGAATTCCACAAGGAACACCCAATTTATTATATTTTCATTGCCTTAATCCCGGCCAAAAAAACCATTTTTATTAAATTTAATTTATGTTCCTGAGTAATTTTAAATGTTACCAGATAATTTGAAATCATTTTTGTAAGATTATAGAATTTTTAGACATTTTAAAATTTTTTGGAGATTTCTAAAATAAATTAATTTTATCAAAATTTAAAAATTTGTATGGTTTTAAAAGGTTCGAATTTTGAAATGCTAATAGAACATTAAAATTTTGTACGAACCCTCGAACCAATGAGTTTTTAGTTTCCTCAGCCTGACAAAATTTGTGAAAATATTAAAAATTTAATTTTAGTAGTGGGCTCTTAAAATTTTGTTTTCCGAATATTAATTTCTTAGGGAACATTTTAAAATATTTGCCTGTTTATTGAGAATTCAGTGATCAAAATTTTTTTTAAAATTATAGAGTATTCTTTTTGAAATTTCCGAAATTTCTAAAGTATTAATTTTAAATTATGAAGTTTTTATTCAATTAATACATATAAAATTGTAGTATTATATGAATTTGGAAGTCAAGTCAAAATTGAAAATTTCAAAATTCATAAATTTGAAATATTATAAAATGATTTATATTTTTTTCCAATTGTAAAAGATTCTGTCCTAAAATTATGTCTAGTTCTGATTTTAATCGATACTAAAATTTTTATTTAGAAATTATACCAAATTTTAATATTTTATTCTATGTAATTTTTGAAATTTGGTTCAAAATTTTGAAAATTCAATAACTTTTAATTTTCTTTAAATATTCCCACTAGGTGAAAGTTTATGGAAAGTAACCGATTTCTATAAATCATATAGATAATAATAATAAAAATCAGTTTTAAAGGCCATTACTGGCCCGTTATTGAGTCAACTCCAATGGTTTCGGTCCTGACCATGCTCTTCATACTGTCTTAGACATTCTGAAGACGGCAAGTCGTTCTCTACATCGTGGAGCCATCGTCGCCTGCAACGACCTCTGTGCCTACCATATGTTGGCTCTCCTTTCATAGATTGCTGTACAATTCGTTCTGGATCTGCACGCAGAACGTGGCCGAGACAGCGTATTCGCTAAGATTTTATTTCATGCATAATATCGGGCATCTTCAACAGATCTCTGATCTCGATATTGGACAGAGCTTGCGGTGCGTACCATCTATACTTCGCGTTTTAGGCTAAATCACACGCATGATTCTTCTCTCAAATGTAAGGAGCCATCTCTTGTACTCATCCGTCAGCGCCCAACTTTCACATTCAAACATAACAACGGGCCTGATCAACGCTTTGTAAAGCTTCAGCTTCACGGCACTTGATTGTTGCAACATTTGATTTGTAGCCGTGCCTTCCGACGTCTTTTCTGCAAACATTTGTACTTTTTATAAAATACAGCCATGGATCTTCAAATTCGCCTTGAAGATCCAGAGCTGTCTTTTATAAAAAGTACAAATGTTTGCAGAAAAGACGTCGGAAGGCACGGCTGCAAATCAAATGTTGCAACAATCAAGTTGAATTTATACGTTTTTGCCTGCTGCGAAATGGTCTACAGGACAGGGTGAAATTAGCCGCTTTTAAAGGAATTTTTATTTTAGGATGTTGGTACATTTTTATTTTTTTCTCAATTTGTTATGGTGTCAAAAAAGTAAATAAAATTATGTCAAAAAAGATGAAAAAGGTGAACAAGTTTTTCAGAATTATTGTACGCTCCGTAGTTTCACAACCAAACCCACTGTAAATACTGAATCATTGTAAGGAAGGATGCACCAGAAGAAGGTTCTAATAATCACGAATTAAGTGTATCTGAAAACCAAACGACCTTAGAACATATCAAAATAAAAGTATAAATACAATTCTAATTAATTTATTAAATTATATAATTTATGCGTAAAATAGATAAAATATTACAATCTCACAAATGATAACTAAAAAATCTCCTGTTGTTTAGCTCCTTTTGTTAGATCAGCACTAGTCCCGGTCACAGACTGTGCCGTACGTGTAAAATCAACCGAAACAACGTCATCCCAACCAATAAATCCAACTTGAAAATTTGAATTTCAGTTCCCTCTTGCACTTGGGGCACCATCGCATATGATGGGCGATCAATCATGTTGAACAATTCTTGAGATAATTTAACAGAGGCAGCATGAACCAGTCGCATTGATTTCTTACCAAACCATACGAATAAATCTACTGCCAAAGATGGAACATATAGTATTTTATTCGGATTCGTGCTCTGGTCAAAATAAAAATTCTTTTGTGGCTATAATGTTTCGCATAACTGTAATATGCAGCGAAAATATAAGTCTAATCGAATCGATCACAAGTTTCTGGAGCCGGGACACACGCACATAGAATGCGATGTGGATCATGCGAATTACGGAAAAATGTCATTTAAAATACATCACCCGCGTGAGTGGTCACAGTTTATCGAGTCTTACCACGAAAACCAAATTTGTCGAAAACCACGAAAACTCAAATTTTCAGAAACATATAGTATATACGTATATGCTGAAGAAAACCAAATTTTAGTAAGTTTGGTTAGATGGACCAAAGCTCGATGAAATTTTAAGTTATCGTGTTACTGGGCGAACTATTATGTAATACGTACTATAAAATGGTGGTTTTTGACTAAAAATATTCACCTTTCTTAAATATGATCCGTTTAATCAGCAGCCTTCCATATTTCTGGCCAAGCGACCAACCCTGTTACAAATTATTATTAATGCCAATTTGTGGATCATTTTTCTAATGAAATCGAGATGAATATATAGGAATCCATATACCATCATCAAACCCATCGTTCTTGGGTCCGACTTTCACTTATCCTATAACTCGGTTGAACAGCACTGACAACCGACGTTTTCAGTACCTCCCAGACAGAGTTCACACAGTCAGACTAGCAGACTCGTTTCTTTTGATCTTCATCTATCAGACCTTTACAATTGAAACGTCCCATGCGTTTCGCTGTATTTGGCTGTGTTAGATTTGTACGAAAACTTTCATCGTAGCTTTACAGAGACCAAACGTGCGAATAACGTGCTTGATACTCTAAGATCGTGAGCAATTGCAAAGTACATCATTCTCTCACCATTGTCGGTAGCTTCGGTAGCAAAGTACATCATTGTTCTGTCAGCTCTAGCATTACCATTCTAACATCGTGTTCCACGTGCCGATTCTAAATCTCGTGTTCGTGTACTTGAGCGAGGGTCCGGTGTGTTTTTGGGGTATCCGATATAGGGTATCACGATTACGATAAAATTATTACATTTCTCGCCTGTAACCCATCAATTTTTCGATATCACAATTAAAAATCACTAACATAGCTAATCGATCAAACCGAATAATCAATTTCAATAGTAATAAAACAAATTTTTAATTACAATCCTAAGCAATAAATTTTAATTTATACAAGTGTACAAGCAAATTAATTAAGTATTTCAATTTTGCGCTATGCGAATAGACAAAGTGAATGTAATAAATGTAAAACAAGATTAAAAAAAAAACTAAAATAAAATGTCTCAAAAGAGCACGCGGAATTCCATCTAAATATAATAGCTATATTCGCTGTATTGCTAATTTAATTACTTTATTAGATATCGATCAACATTAACATAATAAATATCTCAAAATGACACAACAACAAATATTTTTTATTTTATTTTATAAAACTACATTCATTATTTGCTTTATCTATACACAGATTTGTATTTGTTGTGTTTCTTCGAGACTATACAATTTTTCTTTCTCTCTTGTAAATATCATCATCATCATCTCCGTATACTGTTGTGCGACTTTTTTTTTATGTAGTACATACTGTGTTTGGATACACAATGCTTAAGGGAGATATTTTTGTTGAACAACAGATGAAATCAAATATTGACATATCACAAAATTATATAGGAGGATTTTTTGTGTATAGCAAAGGAATGTTTTATGTTTTTATTTAGATTCGGAGAAGATGTAAGAGGAAATTTTTTTGGAAAATGGTAAAATTGAAAATCGTGTATTGCACGTGGATTGGAAATAAGGGTGATTTTTATCTCTAATATAGATGTGCGGAACAATTTATATCAATTCACTCGGTATCATGATGTGTAACCTAAACGACTGTATGTATGTATATGTGTATACGAGTAGTCTGACCTGAATAAAATTAATTTAGGTTTTCCTTGTAAGTTATATTTAGTTTTGTGTACCGCATTTCTTCATATGTTAACATATACATATATGAACTGAACGATGCTGCAGAATGTAATTTTTTTTTTAACAGATAGTTTGGAGATTGAATTATGGTAGTTCTCCAACTTTAATGTATGTTAAATTGAATTATGAGATTTTTAATGATACAATATATATATCGCTAATCAAATACAATTTGCCATATTCAATCTCTTTCAAATTGGATTCAAGTTTTATTAAAAATTTAAACAAGTAAGTAGCCATTGTAATTTGCGTAACAAATAGTAATATAAACGATTAAAGACATAGGTATGATGTCCCGTATTATTCGTGATATCAAACTCACTCAAATTCTAGTCAAATTTGACGATGCTATAATACTTTAAAATTATACTCGATGGTCCAAAATTAAAATGAACTCTCAGTGGGATCCGTACTTTGAAATGTGATCAAGCTTTATTTAGCTTTTGTCGTTTCAAATTTTATAAAGATCGGTATAATTTAGTTCAAATGATATTTTACCATAACTCATTCGTTCTGATTTATGTATTTCAAAAAAAGTTATATCTTTATGTTTTTGGCATTCAATCAATTTTGTATAGTTATTTCAAACTCATTCAAATTACATATTTTTATTTATACTTTTAGTTCAATGTTAACTGAATGTAATAAATTACGGCGTAAGATGCTTGATTAAAGGCTTGTTAAGTTTAGACATAAATTTGTCATAATATGTATAATTTAAGCAAATCTGTAAAGGAACCAAATTTTAGCGATAAGAAAGTCGATATAGGAAAATAATTTTTGTACTGTAAACTCAGTATGCAACCATAACTGCTAGATTTATTGTTTCGTCATAACCAAAATTTTCCAATAAGAGGTTTCATTTTGATATTAAAAAAACGAGTATTTTTTAATAGAAATCAATGAATGTGTATATCATTGTAAAGAGGAAGGTATGCCATTAACATTTGAAAACGATATCAGCCAAATGGCCGCCTAGGCTACGCTTGCAGCACCATATACTTTTCATAAATTTTCCATGACCAATTCGCACAATTGCGGCTGTATGTCTTCGATTTCTTCAAGAATTTCATCTTTAAGGTCTTGAATCGATTGTGGAGCATTCGCATTGATCTTATCTTTCACCTGGCCCCAAAGAAAAAAATCTAAAGTTGTTAAATCACAAAATGTCGGTGGCCAATTGTGATCACCTCTTCGAGAAATAACACGGTCAGGAAACTTTTCTTGCAAAATTGCGATTGTTTCGTTGCTTGTGTAGCACGTAGTGCCGTCCAGCTGGAAATAAACGTCGTCCTCATCAATATCTTTCAATTCCGCGGACATAACAAATTAATCATTAAATTAACATTAATCATAGCTCGGTAGCGCAATTCATTCACCGTAACAATTGCACCGGCCTCATTTTCGAAAAAGTAAGGTCCATTCACACGGCCAGCCCAAAAACCGCACCAAACAGTGACACGTTTAGGATAGAGAGGCTTTTCAACAATCATTATTGGATGATTTTTCGATGAAAATCCGGAGCATTTTGATGCATATGAAGGACCCAATCAGCGAAGATACGACGTTTATGGTGATCGATCAGCTTGACTTCTTGTGTTAAATGAACTTTCAAAGCCTTAAGACCTGAGTCTTTATCCAAAATACGGTGTAATGTCGTTTGTGGAATGTCTTATTCCAAAGATTGACGAGGAATCGACAAATCTAGGTTTTCTTTAACAATACGGGCTACAGTAGCAATATTCTCAGGTGTTCTTAAGCCTTCACGACGGCCAAAAAGTGCTTTAGTTTTGCGAACTTTGACTGCAAAATTTTCACCATTTTTGTAGTGAATTTTAATAATTTCAATGCGTTGTTGAAGCGTGTATCGTACCATTTTTAGTAATGGCGTAGTTTTTACTTGTCAAATGTCAAAAGATGACAGCTTCAAGATTGAAAGCTGCCCAAATAACATAGGCTATTCAAAATGAACCCTTTTATTGAAAAACCCTATAAATTATATTGTGTTTTTCTAGCTAATTACAAAAAAATATATCGAGTTTCTTTCGCTAAAATTTCAAAAATAATTTTAATTTTAATCAAATTCGACTTTAATTTAAATTTATTTTGAAATGAGCTAAATACAATATATTAGAGTTATCACGAATTTTAGTTTAGTTTGAAATAATTACTGATTAAAACTAAAATTTGCGTTGTTTCCAATTAACGTAAAACATACTGAAATGCAATTTTTATAAAAATTTACATTGATTTGGTTCACATTTGAATACATGCTTCCAGGTATATCGGCACATAATATTATTAAACATTCCTGGTATAGTTTGATCTTTGATCCTGATGTTAAAGTGAGATAATAAATAAGGTGTACATTTTACGACGCTATAAAATTTTATTGGAGACTTAAATTATTTTACGGCCCTTCTTCTTGATTTTGCACTTCTGATCCTAATAGTCGTAAAAAATAATAATTAAAATTAAATACATGTGGATGATATATTTATTTAATCAGATAAAATTTGAAATCTTGTCAACGTGTTATTTGCTGGTGCCCAACTCAACCAAAATCAGACTTGCATGAACTCAAATATCAGAGCCATTTAAAACTAATTATGTATGATTCAATTTTGTTCGATTATCATATACCAAAATATTACCTTATATGGTAGAAATTTAGGTACTGTTTTCAAAATCCTGAAAAACTGATACAAGTTAATTTTTTATGACTTATGCTCTTGTCTAACCCTTTCGTAAAACCCTATATACATAATACAAATTGTCTGCGTTATAAACTGCATACATAAACGCGACATTCAAACAAATAATTAAAACAAATTCATGATAGTGAAACATTTAATTAAATTCCTACTGGGTTGTATATTATTTATACGAAATTGATTGAGGTGATTAATTTTGTCGACAGCGACACATATAGAGAGGAGAGAGTGGGAAATTAACACGTAATCGTTCGTACATAAAAACTAAAAATGAAAATTAATTTCATGTTGTGTTCATATAAAGTGTTATGAGTATGTTATATGTGATAACGTTTCCCATTTTTAATTATTTCATATATACTAGTATATAGTACAATTTCCAAGTACGATAGAAATTTATTAACTTAATTTTCTCCGTATACATACTTATAAATTTTGAAACAATATTATATTCAAAATTTAGAGTCGTGGAGGTCATCAACTTCATGAGATTTTTACTAATTACATAAACAAATAAAAAAAAATTGCAAATGTTGTGGTTAGCGGATTTAAACATTGTACGAGTATATACCGATAAAATAATAAGCGCGCGATAATTAACATCCATAATAAAGTTCAACGAACGATAAGCGAAAATTAGTGCTGTAATAGCCGGTGTTTTAAGTTTGTGTACACACTAATATGTGTGCAAATGTACGGAAAAAATAATAATGTTTTGGCAGATCATTAAAAATATTATATTCGATTCCCCTATAATAATCATTATATTCAATTATCCTATATAAGGAAATCTTGACATTATAAATTTTTAACCAATTCCCATTCTTATCGCCCACCTATATTGTATAACTGTATATATAATGTATAAAATTGTAAATTAAATCACTTTTCTCGATTATATATTAGGTAATTTTTAAGTTTTTTTCCGGTGTGTTACGGCAGGTGAAAGGTAATACTCGATGGAATTTAATAAACATAAAAAAAGCAAAATCTGTTGCTCTCCGATTCAAAATGATAAAAAATTAGCATCGCAGGCAAGTATGAATACGAAACACTTTTGCTGCTTTAGGGAATTTGTGTGCGATGTTTTATTTCTGGAAAATCTAAAATTAAATTTCTAGATATTCGTTCTGCTGGGTGATATTTTATGGGATATGGGATGGTGTCATAGAAATTCAAGTCCTTTTTTTATATATATATATTGTGTGTTTATTTTATTACGTCAAATATAAGACATTTTTTGGGGAGGATACCGAAAATATGGAAATAAGTTTTCGGGTACGTAAAAAGGGAATATAATAAGCATAATGTAACAAACGCGCAACAAGTTGGTGGAACTCGAGTGTATATATTTTATTTTTGGACATATTATACATCGGTATATTAATATGCCATTATGATATGATAAAGGGATGTATGTACTTAAGTAGGATGTAAGTACGTAATTATGTGTGTCGTTAAAGGTAGCAAGTAATTTAAAGTTATTCAACTTGGGCATTATAGATTTTAATTTCATTTATACAATTTTAGAGCGTACTCGCTACCTAATCTAATGTGAATATAAATTTTATAATTTAAAATTTTAATTCATATTGTTGAAATTAGGGGAAAAATTATGTTCAATTTTTAAAATCAATTTTTGTATTTTTGATTAGTTAATTCAAGTCTGAAGGTGTAACACCCACAAATTCTGATATTTCTGTGAAATCCGAAATAATAATTTGAATTTTAAGTTTCTTCAAGCTGTCAGTAGATTTTTAAAAATGCCACAGAATTAATTAATTTTTTGGAAATTTTGCTATTTTGAAATGGTTTTAGATACATAGATCATTAATTAAATACACAAAATGATAAAGATAGTACACATATTTTCATCATTATCAGTATGTCCCTAATTTTATTAAGATTAGGCTATGATAACTCGACCTCGAAATTTTAAGGATTCAAATTATAATTTTAAATTAAGAATTGAACACCAAAATTTATCACATTTTCGAAAATTTGGCAGTTTATTGATTTTATACACATAATTTCCAAAATTTGAAATACGAAATTATAAAATAAAATTCCAATTACAATAAAATTCCCTGGTTGCTTAATATAATCGCGATCAAATGAAACTTAAAAGGCACAAAATAAATTCAAAATATTATATATTCACACGTTTTGTTGAAACGTATTTTTGACACCTGTATGTATTAGGTGGCTCTAGTGTTGTATCAGATTAAATCGTTGTACATTTAAAATATTATCCGTTTAGCAATACAAATATTCACATTAAAGTTGTTCCGAAAATTAAACATAAACCTAATCAATATATTATTCTTAAATCGTAATTTAAGAACATTTTCGTTTGCTACGGAATAACAATATATACGTACATATATATTGACTCAATTCTCACATACTTATGTACACAAAACAGCAAGAAAAGTGTAGCAAAAACGAAAAAAAAAAAAAAATTGCCATAGATACACCGCACCCACGATAAATAATTTGCCATAAAATAAAGAAAATCGAATTTTGAATCGAAATGAGAAAATTCATAGTACGAAGAGAAAAAGAGTATATATACATATGAAAAATCAATTTGTTTTTCCGAATCAGCAACAACAAAAAATAGCACCCAAACAATAAATCTTTCCCAATTACACGAAATAATTCTTTCGATTAATTACAATTTGATTTAGCAGAGAGGACAGAGTGAAATTTAAAAAAAAACATTGTGTTACCTCCGAATTTGATGTACATGTACACGACGACCCTGGAGGGGGTACCCCATATATAATAGATGGGGTATATATATATATATGTAAATTGAAATTAATTGACCTCGATTTCAATTTGTCCAGTTTATGTACATATATATGTTTTATATAATTTAATCCTTTGACTATAATAGTATTAATGATGCCTGCTTCGTTTATTTTTATATTTTTAATTGATTTGGTGACAATTCATTAATCTTTATTAAAGGAGATTTTTCGACGACGAAGGAGGACGACAATTTAATGGAATCGGAACAAAAAAGTAATTTGTCATGTGCGACTTGTATGTCAAACATATTATGTATATAATGTACGTATATACATAATGTATGCACAATGTTTGTTAGTGGTGAATTTTTTTGATTTTTAATGGCTGTTCACGTTCCGCACAGTTATGGGATTAAAGTGATATAGGATTTTTTCTAATTAAATGTTCTATTTGCTTTTACCGATTCCTCAGCCGCTTTCTAAACAAATATGGTTGATACATGGAATTGTGATTCCTAGGTTACCGTTAGCAAATGTTAGTGTTATCATATGTCATGGTGCCTTGAAATTATGCGACTGTGTCCAAAAAGATAAAAAAGCTTTACGTATTAAATGTAATTTTTATCTAGTTTATAAATAAAAATACAAGTTTGATATACTCGTAAGTAATTTTAATAATACAGTTTGACAACTATATAAATAATATCAAATATGGGTCTTTTTTTCAATAACAACATTTTTACCAACATAATAATATATATAGTACATATTACGTTATATTATGCATATAGACACAGGCGCTAAAAATATTGGTTGCACGCATCGAAGAGGCATGGTTGAGTGTTCATGAAAACATATTTGTATATGGAGATAAATACATTTCAGCAACATGAAATTATTTTCAATGATTGAACGAAATTTAAGTCCATCGTTACATCTACTATAGCGATAACCGCAGGCAGATATAATATGCCGAATAACGTAAAAGCCCTAAAGCCATATATGAAGAATTTTGGAATTATAAAAAGATCTTAAAACAATTATTAAAATAATTGCAATGATTTAAGGAAATATTAATTGATTGATGAGATATTATTCATTTAGATTTGAAGGATTACATTAAACTTTCATTAATTTTTCATAACTGACCAAAAGAAATTAAAATATAGAATTGATAAGTTAAAAAATATGTGCTACCATTTTTATATCAGCTAAATAGTTATTTAATATCTATCTTTGATTAATGAACAATTGGTTAGAAATTAATTTATTAAATTTGCTGATACTCCATTAATTTTCTGATCTTTCATCAGCTTCGATAATTTAATATGCTTGCAATGACCGCAAAACATTTCAAAAGATGATAATACAATAACAGATCTCTTTTTAGATTTGTGCAAGCGATGCAATATTTTTCAATACTTTATTGGAAAAAGTTTCACAATCCGCAGATTTGTACCTTCCCAACTACGAAATTTAAGTTCGTAACAATATTTCAAAAAATAAAAATAATGCGTACTTGTCTGTATGAATCTTGACGATTTTCTCACGACTGCATAGAGTTTCTCTGAAGTTTTCTGCGTAATTCACATTTCCGGGTACATTTTCCGTTTTTATATTGGTACGCCACTTATTGTTGGTTGCTATTCGATGAAATACTTTGCGTATAATGTCCTGTCGGTTAACATATCACTGTTGTTTTGGTGTCTTGCAACAACTTTGTATATTCCGTTTAATTTCTTTACAAATTTGAATGGAATGTTATAGCAGTTTCTTAAATTTAAATTATACACAAATCAGATTCTTAATCCTTTCAAATTAAATTTCAGACTTGAAGATTTTGTTCATATATATGACACATGTATGTGCGTAATTAATTCGCACTTTCAATAAGTGCGATACACTTGAATTAAATACAGTGATAAATTTTAGTTTTAATAGTTTTATATTCAGTTTTAAAATTATATTACTCACACAGAGGAAATGTATATGGCTGATTTGAATAAAAATAATTACAGATTACATAGAATAGCTACAAATTTAGATTTGTAATTAGCCCTTGCTACTGCTGCGAGGAATAGGTCAAATTATATACAAAAATAAAAATTAGAAGCTTTACATAAAAATAACTTCTTAATCCAACTTTGTATACATACATACAATGTACATCGATGAGACAATAAATAATACTTTAAATTGATATTTTCCCCATCTTTAAAAACATCTTTAGCAATCCGAATTTAAAGTATTAATTGGAATTATAAATTTTCATTATTTTTTTGGCATTCAAATAGTTTTGGCAAACGAATTAAAATATAAAATAAAATTGAAAATCTTCACATTTACTACTGACGCTACTACAGATATATACGCTATAATAATATATTGATCTACACATGTAATCTAATTAAATGCAATAACCTCGGATTTTACTACTACAACATGATTTTTTTTATTTTTTATAATTATATCGTTAGTTTATTAGAGTATAGTAATCGCGTAATAATAATAATTTAACGCCACACTAGAACAATTCATATATAATATGTATAAGGTACAGCTATATTATATAAAACGGGCGCTCGAGCTTTACTAACTAATAATCCAAAATATATAAAATTGTTCGCGAAACCTTGTAATGTATAACCTTAACCATTATTCATTCATATCATTAATAATTTTTTTTTTTAGTTTTTATAATTTTTAATTTTAATCTAAAAAAATGATAAATTTAATTGAATTATAGTTTTATGGTATCGTAGTATATGTGTGAGAAAATATATATATACATACACAATATATAAATATAGCTATTATACATATGACGATATGTTTTGTATTTGCGTCTCGACACATTGTATACACCATGTTTATTTGTTGTTGTACTTAACGCGGAAGTTCTAATTAGATGATCACACTTTAGTGAATAATGTCGCGTGACGATTTGTCTAAATAGACTATATGTGTATGTATATATATGTAGAGAAGGTGTTATAGATATTCATTATAATTTTTGAAGTCAAATTAAATTAGCATATCACAAATGAACGAAGAAAATAAAAAAAAACTGTAAATTTGCATAAAAGTACAAGTTTTTTTTTAGATACGGAGGTCTGGCGTCATAATTTAAATGTACAATATGTGTACATATATATTCGAAAGGTGTAGCTCATATGCCTATTTTAGAACTTTAATCAATGAGAAGGTAATATACCTACATTGTTTTCTTGATATATGTCGTGCTAAAATTTGTTTATTTGATAGTCGAACTATACTATTTACTCGTATATATTCTTTGAATCTCACGTCATTAAACTGAGGATCCACTAAGTAAGTAGACCAAATTCCCTAGATTGCATATTGGATAATTATTGGATCACTAATGTACCTATTTCAAAAGTGGTATGATCCCCACTAATAGGAAGATAAACTATATAACAGTTTTTAACAAATCAAATGTTATCAGCTTGAGCTTTAAAATATTTCGAACATACGTTAGTTATGGTTCAGATCGAGCTTTTCTTAAAAAATAAATGTTATTAAACTCTCAATATACAATAATTAATTATTTAGTTACTGAGTAAATATGAAATCGAGCTTTAAAATTTTTGCTTGCCACGTATTTATGGAATTATATTATATATTAATTTCAGTAGATTTCATAGCTCGGTAAATTGGCAATATTGGTTAAACTTGAGCGGCTCTAACTTTTGCAATCAGCTTATTGGAAAATCGATCTAGATAATTTGATAGAAAAAATCATAAACTAAAAAGCTGATAATGTTTAAATTGAAAAAAGTTGAATATGAGAATATGAACATAATTAGAATTAGAATTTTCAAGAAGCTTATTAAGTTTTATAATTATCTAAACGATTTGTTTCGTCGTAATTCATTTAGTTCAGTTTAGGCTGCAAGATCAGGCTTTTCTAAAAACTGCATAGATTTTTGAACTATCAATAGTAGCACATTAATATAATCAAACCGTTTTTATGCTTGATACGTCGTGTTGAGCTTTTTTATACAAGTAAAATAATGATTTCTGATATTTCTATATGTAAAAGCTCCAGTAAATCGAACAAATGTGATCCAATTTTACAGAAATTGCTCGATTATTGGCTGCCCAGGTTTTGACTCGGCCAAAGTGTAACGGATTCATAGCAGCCAGCACATCCTTGTAGCTGAGTAGCGTTCAGAGAAATTTGGGGTTCTAAATTGACCGCCATAATTTACGAATCCGTCAAAAAAAAATCTAATGATGTGCAAGTATAATCTCAAAACTCTCGATCCGTATAATCCAAACTTCAATCCCGCATCTTCACTTTGTAACCTACCTCACCGCTAAATGAAAAATTACCACATTATTCGAAAGAAGCCTCAGAAATTAATTTTTAAATTTAAAATTTTCATTTATTATTTAGTAATTATAAATATTTTATATTTTTTTTATATTTTATTGTAAAAAAATGAAGAATTTAACTTCAGCGACTTTATTCTCCTTTTAAACTTTTGAACAATTTCTTTTTTTTTTCTTTTAAATAATTTTCTTATGGGAACCGACATTTAAGCAACCGTTTATATGTATATTAAAAAAATTGTTATGACCAATCCGTTAGGCTGACCGCCGATAAGCTTTAAGCGATTTAATTATGTTGTTTTATGCAGTATCAGTTCTATCTATTATCAAATGGAGATAATGGTATAAACATTAGGCTCATCATTTTTATTTTATTTTTAATATAAAGAGATAAACCAAAATGTTCTTACCTCCCCTATGGTAATGGGAAATCGCAATAGAATAGGTATAGTAATGGATTAATAATTCCTCCTCACGTTTACAAATTATTAATTGTATTACACAAAATATAATCAAATTTGTTTTTCACCCATTGCTTTTAATTTGTTCTCAAGCCGGTCTTAGTTTATTTAATTCACATGTTAACACTGGTCATAAAATTTACGAATGATTACATTTGTTTTATAATCGAACCGAAATGTTTGATGCATTCCGTTATTGATATTAAGAAGAGAGATGAGAAGGCCCTTTTACTCATCATTCGTTTATTTATTTTGCTTAGTCGAGATAAAAATTAACAAAAATTGAAAAATCAAGCATACGTAACAACACAGGGTCAATTACAAGTACGTATATACAATACAATTACGTATACCTGCACAGAAAACTTGAAGCTGAAGATAATTTAAACGTATAGACATCCAAAAAGTTGTCTACTCCAATTTTGCAGTAAGACAAAAGTAATCACTTTTTGAGCTTATGAATCCTATTTTAAATACCTAATAACAAAAGCATTGTAATCTAATTGTTATCCTTCTCACATCATGCCATCATATAGATATTGATAAATAAATTATACAATAGTAATTGTAATATTATACAATTAGCATTGCAAGTTCGATTGATTTGGAAGGTTAAATTTTATAAAAATGTATCTATACTTCTGTAACATAATTTGAATACAATTTGAATTTAACTCCAAACTGAATTTTATTTGTATGGAATTGCACACAATGTGTTTTGATGCTTCTTCAGAGAAACAAATTCGAATTTAAAATTTAAAATATTGTTCGATTAAATCAGATTACATATTTAAATTCGGTCCAATCGATAATTTGTGTGGCAAATTATGGGAAAGTTGAACGTATGTTTTATTTTAAAATATATTGTGAATCTTGGGACTAGTTCAATTGAACTATAATTACTCCTATAGACTTTATGCTCTAATTTTAATTATTCGAATTCTAGTCAAATTATGGAAATTTAGCTAAGTCAAAGCAGTATCAGATCATAATATTTGAGGAATTCTTCAAATCTTTCAAAATAATTATAAAATTCTCTTGGTCCTATGTGGTCAAACCACAATAATTTCTGCCATTAGATTTAATGATCGATTCAAACATTGTATCAAAACCAATAATATGACACCAAACTTCCTTCCGTTTTTTTCAATTAATTTCCACAACATATGTTTATATATCATATGTGTATGTATATCATCTTGTCTCTTATAAGAGTATGTATGAATTTATACAAAAATATATGACTACCAATTTTGCAAATCAGCATCGCCAATTGCTAAATAATTTTTTTGGAATTTAATTTCAATCACGAGTCTATATAAAAATCGATTCATTCATTAAATTTTAAAATAAACTCAGCAATTTTTTTTTATTTATCTCAAAATGAAATTCCAATCAAATATTTCTTAAATTAATTGCTTGACGATTTTTCGTTTGGTACATATAGAAGAATTTTCAAAATTAAAAATTGTTTTCACTTGTAACATAAACATCCGATTTGGTGAAAATAATAAATTTATTGTGTATGTATGATGGAATTGTACGAGTATATAAGGAGTGAAATTACAAACCGGACACATTAACTCCCACTTTGTGTATTTATACGCGCGTAGCTCTTCAATAATTTTTTTTTGTTAAAATGCTATTGACATCTGCGAAATGACCGACAACCAATATTGTTTCATTCCCAATAAAATAAGTGATATCAGTTGTTTTATTTTCCAGATAATAATTAAGAAGTAATGAATAGAATTTCAAATATTTAACTTCTTTAATTTTTTTTTTGTTTAATTTAAAAATTAACACAGAGCCTCCATCTCGTTCTGCCCGCAGCACAAGTATGTATTATCGTTTACATACAAAAAAAAAAAAAAATCAAAATTTTTATTATTTGTTTTAATTTAAAATTCCACAGATTATTCGAAATTACGAAAAAAATCTATCAGTGGAGAGTTTTTTTTTTCTATACTCGGCGAGAGTTTACATTTAATCCATCAGTACGTTGGAAAAAATAATCAGGCATGTAATCTGTTATCCATCTTGTAACGTATATAGAAAATATATTGTACAGACATACCATATAATTGAGATAGATGGTTTTGGAATTTTTTCCGTTCTAATGGATCCAATAATATTTTAGGGGATTTAAATAAAAACAAAAAAAAAATTGTGATGGAAAATTTCGTTTGATTCACGTGTTTAAATTCACCAATATATTGAGTGATTGATTGAATTAGTTTGATTTAAAAGTTTTCGTACTGGTAATTTTCTTATATACAACATGCCTGCCTAGTGTATAACATAAATTAATCAATAAGTATTACATAAAAAATTATTGATCGATCACTTAAAGAATTCATTAAATTCAATTAAGCAAAAATAAAAATTGACGAGTTTAAGTTTACCAAGAATCTTAACTTAACGGTAAAGAGTAATAATTATGTTAATTGCTTAGATTTAGTGTCTAAACTATTTCCTTTGTATTTATTATATGCTAAACAGATTACCTTGGAATCTTCTTTCATTAATTAAATTCCGAAGGTTTATTCTGTATTTTATGATATCGATCTCAGTGTCACACACAAATTTGACTTTTAAATTTTATTGATTTTAATGATAAATATGTATAGCTGCATTTTATTATAACGCATGAGGAAGTTGATCGCCGTAATTTCATTCATATTATTATTGAACTTATTTTAATAATCTTGGAGAAACCTAATTTATAGTTTTAAAGAAAATCATCTGCGAGCGCGCAAATCAGTATTGAATTTACGTCTATTATATTATTTGTATTTGAAATTTGCTTGTTGACGCTAAATTTTTGATCAACTGTGTTGAAAAATCAAGTTAACATCGATTGAAATTAAAAATGTGAGTTGTCAAGTGTTGTTATCTGTCACTTAAAGTAATTGTTGAAGGACTTATTGTATTGTTGCATCACATTTTAAAATAGTGTCATTCTAATTTGCCATTGGTTTAGGTAATGACTATAGACAAACAAAACAATTCCTCCAACATATCGTATATTACTTCGAATTTTTCGAAATCGTACCTTTTTTTTTTTTTTTTTTTGAAACTGACAAAGGCTAGAATCACCTTGCATTTATGCTAGAATCACCTTGCATTCTAGGAAAAGTTTTGATTTTCTTCCAATCAGCCAGTACATTTTTGAGAATTTTATTTTTATTTGGTTGCACTTTGATTCAATGTGTTTTCTCCAAGTCAATTTTCTATCAAAATGAAGACCCAAGTATTTGACATTTGTTTGATGAGGGTTGGTGACATTGTTTAATTTCACCGCTGGACATGTACGCTTATTCAACGTAAATGTTATGTGGGTTGATTTGTTTTCATTCGCTTTTATCCGCCACGTTCTTTGCCAATTCTTTGCCGAACAATATTACTTTTATTCTTCTTCTGCAAATTTACCTGTGTTAACAACTCTGTGGACGTGATCTACAGTACCATGTTGATCTCGAAACCCAATTTGGTGGTTTGGTATAATCTGTCCTTCAGATAATAATGGTTTTAATTTTTGTAATACCATTTTTTCAATACGTTTATAAATCATCGCGAGTATACTTATTGGGCTGTACGATGCGACTTGTGTTTTGTCTTTTCCAGGATTTGGAATCATTGTAATTAGCGATAATTTCCATATTTTAGGGAAGTACCCACATCTCATAATCGCATTGAAAATATAAGTTAAGAATTTTATGCATTTATCAGGAATTCTTTGATCATTTTTCCAGTAATAAAATTGTCTCCTGGAGCTTTCTTTGAGTTTATGCAATTTTTGATGGTATTTTTAACTTTTTTCCACTTAAATTTTAAAGGAATTGGTTTCGAAGGGCGTCCGAAGAGCGTAATTTTTGTTTTAAATAATTTTTTCACCTACCATTAATGCCATTTTCTCTAAGAGGTGCGAAATCGTTATATGCTTCCAACATTACTGTTGTTGCGTTTGTTGACAACTTAACCATACATTGGTATAAAAAACTTCTTTCAATAATATACCTTTCTTAATTCTTTAGTTTGAAGCTCGGGAAGTGCTAAGTGTCCAAAATCTACTGTATAAAATAATTTGCAGAAAATTAATTAGTTTATATTCCTAACGGAAAACTAATCCAAATATGGTGAATAGGGTTTTAGTGCTCAATGTAGCTTAGGGCCCATGACGCTTAGTACCCATATCACGACAATAAGGTTTTTTCTTTTGACCATATCTACATCGTTACTAAAAGTTTATATCTATATCGTTACTAAAAATTTAGTCTGGTTCTAAACTTAAGTATTAATACAACTTATAATTTGATTTGATTTTACCTTTGAATGAAATTTGATTGATAATAATTAATGTATCTTTGATTCATTATAATTAAAAAAAAATTAAAATCGAAATTAGACATCTTTAAATTCTAATCAAACTTCAGCAAAATCTAGTTTGCGACCAATTTCAAAAGACCAATATAACTTTAGTGAAACTACATTAATCTGTAGTTATAAATAAATCGTTGTTTTTAAGGATGTTCTTTTCATAAATCCTAATCAGATATTTGTCTTGAGTGCTGAACAAAATTGACTCAAATTTTATTTTCCAAATTAAAAATCGAATTTAATTTTCACTACTTTTGATACCAGTATGTTTGTAACCTAAACATCGGTTCATGCTTTTACGTCTATTATGTTATAAAAATAATCACAAATTCGCATAACTTGTGGTTAATTATAAATGAATATTTTATTTATAAATAATAAACAATATTTATTCGGGTAATTTAAATTGTACAATATCCGATCGAGTGTTCTTCAAATTGTTATAATTACAAATGTAAATAACATTGTTGACATCGTACTTCATTCAAAATATTAAAAGCAGTTAATTTAGAGGTCATATTCTACTTCTAAGCTAAACCTATTAGAGTGACCAATTATTATATAAATATTTTATATATGCCAGGTGGAATACCAATAATTTAAACAGAAACACAGTATTGACCATTAAACATATAAAATTCTGCTTCCTTTACTATATCTAATCATGTGGTCCTAGGACTATAAGCTTATAAAGATAATCAGTACAGAAGCTCATTAATCTTTGTCTCGTTTTATAGAGATGAAGTCCGCGAAAAAAATTATGTTGATATTACTTGAACAATTTGCGAATGGCCACCGTAGCTTCTTGGTTTTATATTTTAATTGTTTTTATCTTTTTAAGCAATTTTTGATTTTTCGACAAACAGGATTATTATTTTTATACATTTGAAAAGAGCATTTATTTAGTAATCCAACATGGCCTCATATACTATAACTGCCCATTTTTACTAATCCACGTATATGGATGGTCGAAAAGAAAATTTTTCGTTTCAAAAATCATTCCAAAATTACCAGACCGGTATATACTAGAATCCTCTGGATATAATTATTTATTCCAAAAATTAGTAGATGATCATATACTTTTCCGATACATTTTATCTATATAATCTTTTATATATCGATATATCAATTTATTTAAGACGATTAACAAACATTCATTTTATAATCGCACCGCACACAATTTAATTTATTGATCTAACTACTTATACATACGTACAGACTGAGGCTTATTAAGCTCAATCAAAAATCCATTAACAATCAATAAAATGAGTAATTTATAATAAAACAGAAATATAATAAAAAATTTAATTAGAGAGAATTAATTAAATTTATGTATTTTATTTAAATTTTAATTTATGAATGCTTTACTAATATATATGTATGTACATATTTGAAGTTAGATTTTTTTCATGGTCAATTAATTATTTTCATGCACATAAAACTACATACATTGTACAAGTATGTGATCGATCATTAAAATATATGCATATGTACATAGGTATAAATTATATATATGATTATAAATTTGTATATTTTAAACTTTATTATTTTCATTCATGTAGGTACTATATGTATAGTACATACATATATGTATGTATGTATATAAGCTACTAAAATTTTTTTTTTTATCGTTAATCAGTAAATCTGATAAATTTTTTCTGCTGTCATGTTAAAAATATATATCTCTATAATAAAAAAATAACTATTAAATTACATGTTAGATGTATTTGCAGCAACATTATGGGTGCTACAGGTTGCCTAGGTGCGCATAACTTAAATACGGTCTATAATCCGCATACTTGCATTTCCTTGTAATCAATTTGTTGAATATCATATATGGACAAAGTACATATGTACTTTATATACTCGTATACTATATGTATA
Source organism: Tipula unca (assembly GCA_951394425.1). Lineage (NCBI taxonomy): Eukaryota > Metazoa > Arthropoda > Insecta > Diptera > Tipulidae > Tipula > Tipula unca. The sequence goes on along the minus strand of OX596381.1, from coordinate 13,720,470 downwards.
TTGTAAAAAAATGTCTAATTTATAATTTGTTCCAACCTTATGGTGATTTCCCACACATAAATTCCATAACATGTAGCAGCTAGTCATTCAAAAAAAATTTTTTTTTTATCGAAATAATAATAATTTTAATGACGGATAACTATTATAACAATAAATTTCGCATGAGCTGATAAAAATCTCAATTCTATTCTAAATAAAAAAAAAAATGTGTACGCCACGCGATTTTGATAATGTAATTCACCACCAGTAATTTTCTTTTATAGAAAATTATATAGAATTTGGTGAATGTGTGTTAAATACTGTAATATCGGTCGCGATTCCTATATATAGATGGCTAAACCATATATTTTATTTACATTTGACACAAAAAATAAATTTCATTTTGAATATTCATAATATGTATTATATTTTCAAAATTAATTTGATAGTTTCATGATGTATGTAGTTGTTCGTTTTAAATATCATTCAAGGAATTACACGAAATGTCTATATCAAATGTAATTTAATTGCGATTTTTAATTTTAAATATGTGGACTTATAGGAAAGCCTAATAAATGGCGTTATGAATTTTCTGTTTGTTTTAGTTCACGATCCAATATGAATAGGAAATTGCTTCGAATATTCAAATAAATATTTATTTAAATAGCCTGATTTACTGCTCAAAATTTGCCAATTACTTTGAATTTAAGAGCTCAATATTAGCTCAAATTCAATTATTCTCAAATATTCAATAAAATTCGAATGTAATTTAAACATTTGCGGAATAGCTAAGCCGTACTATAGAACGAACAAATATTATGTTTTTTTTCTTTGGAATTATTATGCGGTTAAGGCTTCTTTCGACAGCTGCGGGATTCCAGTATAGTATTAGTACACTGCTGGATGTTAATTATTTCCAGTATTGTGTAAGCAGTTTTTTTTAAATCATCCATTTCAGTTAGACTTGATAGATGCTCACTATATACTAGCAGTATTTTAATTATCTGGCTGTTGATAATCGACTGCTTGTTATTGCCACATCGCTCAATATATAATTTGTAATAAGCCTCACGGGGGAATTTAATATTTATTATAACAACTATTACAGTGCACGTCATAAAACTATTTTTTTTTGAAGATATTTGTAAGAAAAAATATGTAATATTTTTAATGAGAACGAACATTCAGCTTGTTTCTGGATATATCGCATTCATATCTGGTTTAATAAATGAGTTGGCCTACAAAAGCTTTTTCAATATGTTAGGCTAGGAAATTGTAGGTTCTAATATTAATTAAAATTAAAAATGTACGTGAAACATAGGATATTTTTAAACAGTACGAAAAGGAATGGCCGTAAAACACTCCTCTGCGGGACTCCTTCTTTAGCTTCTTTTATGCTGTAGTAAACTCCTTGCTGTTTAACTCTAAAGTATCTTCTTTTCAGGTATAACTTTAGCAGTTTGCAATACTCAAATGGCAGAGTTTTCTCCAATTTAAATATTAAACCATCTATTCAAACTTTGTCAAATGACTGCGCTACGTCCAAAAATATGGCTGAACAAATCTTTTTTTTGCCCTTAAGGATTTTTCTATTAGATTTGTTATTCTATTGAGTTGATCGATTGTGAAATGTTTCTCTCTAAATCCAAACTGATGGGACGAAACAGCTCCTGATTTTACAATTTCTAGTTTAATTTGTTTTAATAATGGCCTTTCAAACAGTTTTGACATAATTGGAAGAAGTGATATTGGCCTGCACGAGGTTAATCCACTTGGTAGCATACTTGGTTTAGGTATCATTTCTGGGTTCTTTATTTCTTGTTTCACTTCTTTAGCATTAGTTAATGGGATTTCTTGTCTGAGGATAGTTGTATGGTTTTCAATCAGTATATCCCGTTGAGTAAGTGTTGTTAAATTTGGATGAAAGATACGCTCGAGATGATCCTCAAAACTTTCTGCGTTTTCTTCTTTGGTTTTAGCCAGGCGACCATTATTTGTTCTTATTGTTGGTATGTTCATAACTGGCTTTTTGAAATATTTGGTTGCTTTCCACAATGAATAATCTCTATCTTTATCATAGGTGAGAGATTGGAGGTATGAATTTATTGATTTATTTTTAAATTCCCGTATTTCTCTGCGTATTCGTTGTGTTAAATTATTTATGTTTTTGATAGCTGGGTCTCGTGTACTTTGCCATTCTCTTCGAGTACTTCTCTTCTCTATACTTTCTCGTAACTAGTGATTTAATTTCCATTGGGTAGCATTTGCCAGCTATTTTTTTGTTTGTTGTTTTAGTACTTTTCCACACTGCTTGCTGTGTATCTTTAACGATCTTCTCCAATCTCCACCTCCTGTTCTATTGTTTCTTCTGATGAAAGTTGTTTGTTTAAAATGATGCTATTGTTTAGTTCATTCCTATAGTTCACTCCATTATTTGTTAACATTGGCTGTTTATCATTTGTAATTATTGTATCTTTTATTATCATTAAAATACAGGACTGGTAAGATGTGGAGTCATATCCTTCTTGCACTTGTATATAATAAACCGGGATTTTTCTTGTTATAAAGAAGTCAATTAGGTCTTGTGTTTTATTTTGATCGCTGGGCCAATAAGCTGATTTTCCAGTAGAACGACAGTTGCAGTTGTATTTAATTATTGCTCGATGAACCTCTTTCCCTTTTGTTGTTGTTGATCCTCAGTCTGCTTGTAATTCATCACTTTCAAGTTTTTGTTGGAGATCGTATTAAATATATTTTTTTTATAATCACGGCACTGCCCCCTCGCACATTATTATTAGGATGTACTGCTGAGTGAACTTTGTACCTACGGATTTTTATATGACTTTGAGTAGTAAGGTGTGTTTCAGATAATAATCATATATCTATTTTTTTTAAATCAAGAAATAGTTGTATTTCATGTTGTTCAGTTCCATGCAAGAATTTTTAAATTATTTGCCATGTTTAATTAGCAAAGAGAAGCTAACTCTGATATTGTTTGAGTTTTTTCAAGTAGGATAAGCCTTTGCAAGATTGATATGAGGGCTCTTTGTTGCTTTTTTTCTTGTGAACTAGGTCTATTAAAAATTTCTTCTAGTATTTTATTAGTATGGTTATTATTTGGATCATTAACTGAAATAGAACTAAATTTTGATTAGTTCTTAATAGCGTGTTTAATGTTTGGTGTGGTCTTAACTTTGTGGATATTCTTGTTGAGGCTGAGTTGATTTCTGGCCTGGTACTTATTGAAGTTTCCCTTATTTTGCAGCTCTTTTATTACAATGCAACCACTGTAGTTGGCTGGATGTGCCTCTCCACAGTTGATAGTTTGGTGGGGTGTCTTTTTGTTTCGTACATTCATTCAGCCTTACGGTGTTTTTCTACACATTTCACCCATCTGGGCTCCTTATTACAAAAGTTTTGCGTGTGTCCGTAGATTTGGGATTTTTTTGCACTGGGGAACAGTTTAGTTTTTTTAACTGCTTCTATATTTGCACTTTCATAAGGAGTATTTCGATGATTGTATAAATATTTTTAATGTCTTCTGTTCTTTCAAAAGATAACATATATAATGGAAGATGTGTTTTGTCACCTTTTTTTAGCAGCTGTGTAACTTCGTTAATTTTGTATCGTTTCTCTAAATGATACTCTTTTATCTCTTCTGGTTTGTATGAAGCGTGTAGTTTCTTAACAATGACTTTGGTTTGCCTTGTCTGCTCCTCTTCGTAGGAATACCATGTTGTCTTTTCTTTATTAAGCGCTCCTGTTAACTTTCTATTGCTATCACCGTCACTGACATTTATTTTGATATCACCAGTATTTAACGCTGTATGGCTTGAAATTTTATTCGATTATAACTGGAGGTGGATATGGCACTATTTTCTCCAGTTATATATTTTTACTTCTGGTTCAGAGTTCTTTAAGGTGTTCGTTAATGGTGGTGGTAATCTTGTCACCCTGGGTTTTTCCCAAATGGGTTGGGTTGCCCAAAAGGGCTTTTAAACACTCATTGGCTCACCCCAGAATCTGATGAGCAAGCCTCGTTAGAGCTGTTTGTAGACCATTTAACTTAAGCCCCCTTTCCCACGACGATTTAAATTTATAATTTATAATTATTTAAGTTATTATTAAACCGTTTGTTACATGATATTAACTCGTGCACAAATTAAATCACATTACCAAGACATTAGCATTATAATTAAATTTATATAATTTTTTCTCTCTGAACACATTTCAATTAATATTTCAATAATTAAATTTGTAATATATGTACTAGACGTGTTACCCCGTATAGTAGTAGTATACATATGTATTAAATTCACTACTTTATGAATGATAATTCGGTTACGTAACATAATCATATATGAATCAATGAGGATTTCAAATTAAAATTTTAAGGATTTGCTACTCGTATATCCATCCATTTTAAAAATTTGAAACTTGGAATTTTGCAACAAAAACATTATTTTGTGGTTTGAAATGAAAATTTGTTTAACTGTTCAGTTTAGTATTTAAATGACAAATATGAAAAGTGGGGATTTCAAAATTTTGAAATTTAGTAACTATACATTTTTGGGTGACATTATTTAATCAAAACTTTAAATGATCCAGATTTAGTGTTTGTAGAAAAATGAGAAATTTTATAACAGCACTTTAAATTTACTTTAGTGTTATTCGATGAAGAGGCAATTCATGCAATATTGAAGGTACACACAATACTGTTTATATAGAATACACATGACTTTTTTGAAAATTATTATTTCAATGCAAATGATATTGTAAATAAAAGAAAAAACTCTGGACAGTAAATCCACAATAGTAAATAGTTTGTTTAAATAGTTTATTTATATTGTTTTTTTTTCAAAAATGTAAATAAATACAAAATTAAATAAAAATTTACTTAAAAGAGAGCAAAGCAAAAACTGTTGAATTTCCACAAAGTAGATTTTTCTTCTATTTATAATATGTAAAATAGCATAGGGAAATTTGGTTTTATTTACTTGGTCAAAGCAAATTTAATTTTGTTTTTGGTAGCAGTACAAATACATAATACGTAAATACTTATACTTATATAAATTAACTTGTCGCAAATGGTTAAATTAGGCCCAGTTCTAAAGGGATATATTAATGCACAGCTATGTACGTATATAAAATATCTGTTACTGTAAACTAAAATATATATTTTACGTCTGTCAATCACGAATATGACATAAATTTTACTACCTCGGACCACCAGTAAATTAATTAATTAATTACCAAATAACCCAATTATAACTTAAAAAATTTTGTTTATAATTTATATACAAATATTTTTTTAAACAAAACTATTTTAAATTATGCTAATCAGTAATCAATATATATATATATATATATATATATATATATATATATATATATATATATATATATATATATATATATATATATATATATATATATATATATATATATATATATATATATATATATATATATATATTATATATATATATATATATATATATATATATAATATATATATAATATATATATATAATATATATATATAATATTTAGTATATAAATAATATATATACATATATATATGTATATATATTATTTATATACTAAATTGTTCCTATTCATTATACCTGTATATAATTATATATAATATGCATTAGGTAGGAACATTATTATGCATAAGAGCAAGCAAATTTTAGCTATGGTAACAAAATTAAATAATAATAAAAATTATTATTATTATTATTTATAACAAAATACTTCATTTATATTTTAGCTAGTTAAAAACCGAATCTAAATATTGATTTGAAGTACCTATTCTCATATTGATATGCTGAATATATTCTATGTATCAATTATTAATTTGGAATAAAAATTTTAAATATTTAAAATAAAATTACATATTATTCTTATGGGTGTTTGTTGTAATAAATTGTAATACAAATATATTTGCAGTAATATTCATACACATATTTTGTGGTAATTATTTTGGTAATATGTACATATATAGAAAACTTCCCTCTTATTTTTTCTGTTTAAATTAATTTTTTGGAAATTCCTGTATGGATAAAAATATGTATATATATATATTAATTAAAATTTTATTTATTTATTGACCTATCATCAATCAACTACAATTTTAATAAAACTACTACAAATTTTAATAATATTTTTCCATCTAGTATAACATAATATTTTTTATAATGAAATTTGGTGAAAGAGATGTTTGGAAATTTCAATATATATTATATATGTACATACACAACATATCTGTATAAAATGTATAAATGTATAAAATGCCAATTTAAGATATGAATTCTTCTATCCTTTTATATAGGTACTCTTAAACTTCAGATTCTTTGAATTTTCTAAATTTACAAAATTTTTTAAACTAGTTTAACATTCTAAAAAATATGAAATAATAGAAAGCGAAGAAACCGAATTTTTATTTTATTTTATTGAGATCTGAGTCTATTTATATATGACTTGAAAAAATAAGAGATTTTAATTTTTTTAACGGCTACAGGTCCGAGCTTTTTAAATTCACCATCTACACATTGTATAGCTCCATGTCAGCCTGTACTGACATGAACGATGGTTCGGCCCATGTATTATGCACTCCAACAAAAGGTCATAGATGGCTGAATAATTACTTTTGCATCCCGCCTCTATTGGGATTTCAACTCGGTACCTCCGTATCCAAACGTCACAGCTTTAACCACTGTTCTATTTACTTGATAAAATGTCTGTCTGTCTGTCTGTCTATTATTGTGTGCAGTAATATAAATTACAAGAAAATTTAGTTTTTTTTATCGGCACTAGGGTAGTGATAGGTCTACAGTACATTTATTGGATTTTATTTAGAAACAAAATTATAAAAAATATATACATGCCATATCTTAAATGAATGACCGGGGGCTCACACACGTCTCGAATAAATGGTTGAGCAATATATGAGTATTAACCATGTAAATAGCAAGATATAAACCTAGATATTTTTCATAAAGTGTTGGCGCCACCAGAAACCCCCTTACGCGAGATAAATAATATAAAAATCTTTTTTTTATTTGTCTATACAAATAAAATCTTACCTTGCAACAATAATTATAGGCATTAGACCTCCATTCTACATAAATACTTAATCCACCTAATTTTAACCAACATTCATTCGTATTTCCGCAGGTTAGCTGAGATTTTTATTTATTTAACCTGATGAAAAATATGGTTCGTATTTTACCTAAAATGTTTCAGTATAGTAAGATATCAAGGGTTAATCGTAACATCTAATATTCGATATATTTGTTGTGAAAATAAAAGAAAACCATAATCTAACTTAGAACTTTATTTTTGTTCTATCATAGATTTTTTTTTAGTTGTTTGAAAATTGAACTTGCTGATCCAGTTTTTATTACTGGCCAATTTAGATATCGAAAACGAATCTTTATAGAATAAGTTAGAACAATCATTAGAGAACAATATATATAAATATATACATAGTATGTATTTTATTATTATTTGTGTTTGTTGTTGCTATTGTTGTTGTTGTTATTATTGTAGTCGTTAGTAACAAAAACTATTTTCTTGGTATATATCGTTATTTTCGATTTCGTTTCATTTCAAAATCAATTGTAATTTTATATATACAATTTAGTACTTGTCTCTTGATATTATACAATTTTCTTTTTATTTATTTTGATAAGATAAAGATAAATAGAAGAAAAATTAAGAATATTTTTTTTTTGTTTAGTTAGTTAATTATAGGCGGAGATAAGAAATTTTGTCAATTGATGTAATTATTTATACACGAAGTATATTTTTTGTTTTCTGAACGAAAATCTTTTAAATAAATACAAATTTAAATTTAATCAGATTAAGTAGATAAGTTGTCATTGGCTACAAACTAGTATGGCCGCATCGTATGATATGCCAATCAATAATATGGTTTATGTTTTAGAAACAAATATTTATTGATGACATTACTCATCCATCACTAAATTAGCAAGTATGTATGTACATATATCAAAAAATAATAACAAATTTCCCGAATACATTGTTGCATTAATATAAAGTATAAAATTAAAACAAATAAACAATTAGCGTGATACGAACTTTAAAAGTTTTGTTATTGTTTATTATTATTAATAAATATTATTAATAAACAAAATATTTTTTGTATATCACAAACCCATGAACATAGAAATTATTTCGGAGATAATATTTATAAACAAAAAAGAAGAAAACAACAACTGGGGCACGGCATCGAATCGCGATTATGACGCGCTCATCTTTCAATGTTTGAATGAATGCCAAATAAATAAAAACCAACTAAAAAAAATTTCACAACTTTTTGTATTTTGATTGGTTGCTTCTTTAATATTTAACCTTTTGATTTGCATACTATTATCAATGACGCATTTCAACTACTTATGGATACGCATTTGAAATTATAAAAGATTTTACAATAAAAGTCGTGTGAGATTACTCTAATTTTTTTTTGTTGCTTTGTGCGCTTGGGTAAATAAGGAAAAGAATTAATATAAATTATGTAAATAATAATAATTAATACAAATTCATCAATCTTTCTAAGTATATGTATAGCTCTAGGCTACTAGGTAATGTTAGACAAATCTAGTTAATTCAATAATAGTAAATATTGTTTTGAGAATTGAAATGATTTACGTGCGTTGTTATCTGTTGATGCTTTTATTGTTCCAGACTAAAAGTTGTTACGTTGTAATTATTTACAGTATTTTTCTTGAGTAATACATAAGTTATGTAATATTAAATAAATATAATTTCGATTGAAAGCTATCTATTTCAAACAAACTTTAGCAGTCTTATTCATTCGTTGTTGTAAGATTAGTAAAACTATATTGTAATAATTTGAAGTCTAATAGATGTACTCAAACTTTTTTTAAACTTAATTTGCATTTAACAACGTTATGTGAATTTTATTTGAAATAAACAATTCAACTTAAAGAGTAAAATATTAGGTGTTACTTTCCTGGCACCAATGACAGATAAATATAGAGAACCTAACAATATTGTTTGATGATTTCTAATAATTCATGTGCATGCATAGTTAAAATTTATGCAAGCTTGTTTTGTTATTTTTGGCAGCACAAATAGACGATTAAAGCAGTATTTTAACGAAACTACGGTGCATGTATGTTTGTGATACGATTGTGGAAAATATTTGAACAACATAAAATTTAGAAGATATATCCTTACTCTGTAGTAAATATACTTATGCAGTATGTATACAAATTAATTAATTATAAAATTATTTCCTATATAGTTTATAACGTTTTACGTTGGAATTCATCTTATCTCCATTAAAACCTTCAGATACATTTTATAAAATATAAAATGACGGTGGTGGATATAACGTTTGTGGTAATTACTTCCTTAAAATAGAATAAATCTTCTTTATCTTATCTAATAAAAGCTTAGGTGTAAAATTGAAAATACTAAGCGCATCATGAAAACGATATTCACAATTCTGAAAAAATTTTCTTCTAATATAGAATTATGTATTTATTCTGTTTTAAAATAAAACCGAAACACGCCGGTTCGATTAAAGCTGCATAATTGTTTATAAAATATTGATCTATGGTTTACAAAATATTGATCTATTATTGAATTAGCAAAAAAAACACAATTATTGAAGCTTTTTGAAATATAATTGACTAAATAATTAGTCGAACCACAGAATCTAACAAATATTTTTTTAACGAATTTTCCTGAGGTAAGGTTAGAAATTCGATTTTAATTAATTGTTTAATTCAACCGAAACTTGGACCAGCATAGTTTTTCAAGTCAACAACTTTATACTAACAAAAATGCCGAATCACATATCGAATAAATTCAAGGGGGCCACTTAAAGTATGACCTTCAGCTCATTATAGTTATAAGCTATAATATCACGATTAAGTTATCCCCACGAAATTATTCAAAACGTGTTACATCCTATTCGCTGATATAAAGACGTGTTTGAAATATTCACTTGTCTCAATTTAGCTGGGCGGACCGATATAATAAAACTGACTTAGGATTCGTTGACCAAATATTTTCTAATTATATATTGTGAAGATTATATGTTCAACAATATTTAACAGTCACAAAAGTTATATTCTATTTTAATTAAAGATCAAATTCAATTTCACTCAAATTAGTTTATCCCAAAGACATGACTTATATAGATTGTGGGTGATTTAGGATTCTAATTTTATCCTGAATGTTTGGCAAAGGAAAACAATGGGCTGGTGAGTGAAATGAGGTTTATACATTTTAACCAACTGATTCAGCTAATTGACAAAAAATGTTCGGGATTTATTTGGTTAAATCGAAGGGCATCATTTGAATAGAAAATACTTTTATTAAAATACTGGAAACTCAACAAAATCTTTACCGTAACAATGAGATACAGATGCCAATCAATAGTTTGAATTTGACTGCAGACCTTTGAAACATGTTACTAACAAAAATAATCAAATTAATTGGGAAAGTAATTTATGAAAGAATTGCACTACTACAAAAAGTTTTGTGCTAAATATTGTTTTATATATACTTCCACTATAGTTTAAAACGATAAATTTTGCGAGCTCCGAACCATAATATAATCACGCCCAGGTAGTTTTAGCTCAATTTTCATTAAAAATAAATTTAAGTTAAAAACCGAATAATTTCCATACGATAAATATATCGTGTTCCCCAACACCCACTATAAATTTAAATATATAAACCACAAAACTACATCATAATAAATTCTTTGATCTTGTCGAACGTATATGTTTGTATGTGCATATATATAATTTACAATTTTATTAACCCAAGCCAGTATACATATTCGTACATATAGGTTTGTATATATGAGACATACTAAAACGTCGAATAAATTCCAAAGTATATACATACTATAAAGGGGGATTAAGTATTATTGCTTAATTTCATTTAACGCTCTTGGCATTATAATTTATATATAATCATAATTTTTATATAGCACTATTGTTGTTGTACATCGTTTTTATTATTATCGCGAACAATTTTCAATTTATTACATTATAACTTATAATTTTTTAAGCCAAATTACATTAAAACATTTTTTTTTAGTTTTTAATTTATCGTTTTTTATTTATGTATATGTATGAATGTAAATTGTTTGCAAAAAAGCTTAAAAGGGTTTTATTTCTACTAAAACTTCTTAGATTCAGTTTTAATTAAAAAATTAAAAAAAACTTTTTAAAATTTAGTAAATTGCAACAATATATAACATTATAGTTTTTGAAGTTCTAATTTAAAATTAATTAAAAACGAAATTGATCTGGTGAAGGATCTGTCTTAACACTTTGCGCGAGACGACAACATAGTTTTCCGTATGTAAGGAAATATATTGCATTGTGAGGGGATAGCAAAATGTAGAACCAAAATCGTATAAATTGTTTGTGTGTGTGTGTATATATGGTACACGCAGCATAAATGGGAATAAACCTATATGTTATGTTTGAAAATTATGTTAGTTCGAGGGGAAGAAAAATGATCCATTAATCTGTGTATCCCAACGACTAGGTGGCGCCTAAAATTTCTTATATACGTACACAAACATATAGTAAAAAGGGTAGCAAGGTACATAACTCTCTCATTCTATAGATATGTCATATATATGTATATAAAAAAAATGAAATAATTCTTTTTATTTTATCACACAAAACTATAAAATATAGTTGTTAACCCACGGAATTATGGTAACGAAGAAAAAAAATGGAAAAAAGAATTTATCTTCTTTTTGGGTGTTCTGTATAAACATATATTATGTATATATATATATATCTATGTGTTGAACCTCGCATTCAATAAATAGTTGTGGGTGAAAATTTTTACGAGATTCCATTAAAAATATTTGAAATACATTTCATGGAAATTATTTTGATTAAATCTGCGTGAATTTATAATACTTTTTAAGAGAATTTCCAAGTGTGTCATATTATATACCGCACGAACATTTTGTGGTGACATCAAGATTTAACCAAAAAAAAAAAACTATCGTTATTATTATACCCAACAAACTTAGTCAAATGGAACCATATTTCTTCTTCTTACAAACAAAAATAGAAAAACTATTTGTTTTACCCAAGTCGATTCAAATAAATTTTCTTGGTATATATACATATGTATAGAGGTAATTTAGAAAAAAAAACAGATAAGGCATCCAAAAACCACAATTTCCAAAGATAAATTTATCAAAAATACATTATTCGAGGAAAATTATGAGCTTTAGTTTTATTTTATTATATCAAATAACCGAACTGATTTTCTCGTCGAGTTTTTTTTATTTTTTGAAATAAATAAAATTTTATTATAAAATTACGTACGTACATAATCTTATGTATGATAAATCGAAAGTTTTTTTTTTATCTAATTTAAGAAATCATATCTTTTATATAAACGATATGAACCTATATTATATTGCAAATGATTTGCGTGTTTTTGAGATAAAATAACTGAAACACTATAAACGAAACTATTTATGTATGTATATATGACTTCTATCGCTAAATGGATATAGCAACTCACATAAAAATAAAGTAAATAAAATATTTCGAATTTCCTTCAAACAATTGTTTGGATTTAACCCTGTACGGAGCGAAAAATCTATAAGAATCACTTGTTTCTTTTAAAATAAAAGTTTATGGAACCTGCTTTTGGTGGTAAACATATTATAAAAAAATTAAAATTTTTAAAATTCGTTTACAATAATTATTTTAATTACCGGGACGGTCGAATATTTTGAATGGTATACACCGCAAAACCAAAATAGTTTATGTTTTTGCGTTTCTAGCAAGGGAAACTATCAATGAAATATTACTAAAGATCATTTTTAGGATTAGTCGATCGAATTCTCACTCTTTCCAATATCAATTACGGCGCCATCTGGCCCGAACACTAAAAAATATTTCAGACAAAAGTTACTTATTTTTTGACATAGAATCCGAATCTTTAATAAAAAATGAGGAATTCTATTTAAGATATCAAAGTTGTCCACACCCCCATCCACAGGGGGTGGCAGTGGAGGTCGAGTTTAGTGTAGTTAAATAGCTTTTTCAAAAATATTAAACGCGTATTATTTTGGTTTTCGATGCGGTGTGTGCCATTCAAAATATTCGCCCGCCCCGGTACATTTTTTACACCCCGTATGTACATATGTATGTTTATATAGAAAAATGTTTACCGACAATTTATTTTTTATATGGAATTTAAAATAATATGATCATTTAGGCAATCATTTATGCCAGACAATCTGAATATTATCGCAATATACAGTCTCAGGATTGCTTAATATTTTTGTCTATAAGTGCGTGCCTAATCACTTGCTAATCAAACCCTACTAATTCGCGCTCAAACAAAAAACGTTTATTGAATGATTAATAAACTATATTATGAACATAGCCATTCAAATTGTTTTAAAATTTTAATCAAATTTCATTTAAAATTAAAAATTGGTGTATGCAGAAGTTGAATTGAACATTTGAGTAGCAATCAGATTTTTGTCCCAATAAAAGTTTTGTGTTATTTTCAAATATTTCCAATGAAACTGTTTCATTTTAAGCAACCTCGAGTCTGATGTTGGTTATTTGTTTGTATTCATATATGACTGATTTTGTTCAGAATTCTTGGAGCTCACTAACGTTGATTACGACTCTTTGGGCAATAAGATTAGCAAATTGGTCGATAACTAATCGTTTGGCCTATCGAGGCCAATATGTACTTTAATCCAGCCGCATACAGCTTTTTTATAATAATTCAATCAAGTGTAGTCCCCATTTCATATATGGTCGTTTCTGTATTATATTTTTGTTTGTCTACCAAATGTTATCTGGTGTAATTTGGTCAAATATAAAATTTTAACGTCACTCGATTACAACACATATTGTAGTTTAAATCAGCTTGAATTAAGTTCGAAAATGATGAAGTTTCAATTAACATACGATTCAAACGAATTTCTAATTTTAATTAATTTAACAGTACTATCATTTTTAATAATTGAATTGAATTCAGTTTGAACCGTACTTGGATTTTTTTTTTATAATTCATTTAAATATAATTCCAGTATTCCAACTGGTATTACCCGAGAAACATACCCCAAAAAGTTACTTTTTAAAGGCTTTTTAATTCTACAGTTCGAAATAAAATTTCAAATTCACTATTGAGTTTTTATTTGGCGCATCACTTTAAATTTAATATTTAAGAAATATAGCCGAATCGTGACATGATATCGAATATCGTTTCAAAACAAATATAATCTGATTCAAAATTCTAGGCCAAATTCTATAATTATTTTTTTTGATCTAGTTCAGGACTTCATGTATATTGAAAATAATACGGAATTTATTTTATTTCCGATAATTCATTTTATGAAGAATTTTGAAGCAAATTTTGGCGTTAAGCCCTTTGATCAAACCCAACATACTGGACTCGGTTTGTTTCCATTTCTCAGTCAATTATATAATTTTCATTGTTCGATTTTCGCATCTGTAATTCTTAAAGTATATCATCTATTTTTAGCTATATAACTGAGCTGACCATAATATTGTTGATAATTTTATAAATCAATTTCTAAAATACTGAAATATTTTGTTGAAAATTTATAAACTTATGTGTGTTTATGTAACAAAAATTCTGGGGGAATATATTCTAGCATTAAGCCAAATTGTAATACCTGAGAATGTCCATTTCAATGAGTGAAATTTGAATTTTAAGGCATTTGCTGCATTCACCTGCTGTGACAATTTCAAAATAACTTAACACGGAATTTTATTTGCTAAATTCTGATAGGTAAAACTGACAGTGCGTAAACAACAATCATGCCGATCCCTTTTATGTTAAGTCATAAATTTATAAACCAATCAAATCACAAATCTCTAACCAAAATCTAAATTGAAACCGAAAAATTCCTATAAACAATACACAATAAAAGTTGATTAGACAAAATGCTCCAATATGTGATTGAAAAGTAATGAAATATATTTGATTCGATACAATGATAAACACAATAAGATGACATAGACGCCAACATTTAATCTAAAATAAGAAAAGAAAAACGCAACTTAAAAGACATAACAACCTAGTTTGATTTCAAATATTTTTTTATATTTCCAATACAATTTTTTTTTTCATTGTTGTTGTTGAACTGTGGTATATACTCGTAACGCAAAAAAAGTTATATGTACATTGTACATGAGAACATACCCTGAAAAATTGTTTTTCCATATCAAATTTGTACATATTTAGTTTTTTTGGAAAATAAAAAAGTTTTTGGATGCAACAAAAAAGGATTCTACAAATTTTTTAAAATAAAATTTGTTCGTCGAACATTTCTCTTTCAAAAAGCAACAAAAAAAAATTCGACTTTATGTCTCGAGACATTTAAGTTTTAGAGTAACCCAAGTACATACAAAATATACAACAATGTTTTAAAAACATTAAAAAAAATTAAAAAAAAAAGGAGGAATATTATAAACTGCTAAAACTACACTAAAAAACCAGGATATGCAATCTCAAATAGTTTTTTTCCAAATGATTTATTTTCGACACAAAAAATTATTTTACATAAGTTTTCGTCTCTCCCTGCTTCATATATGCATATGTATAGTATATACATATACATATTTCCTCGCAACTAGTAAATATATATACATATATATATATATATATATACATACTGTCAAAATATCTTTAAAGTTTGCAAATAGTTTTTTTTAAATAAATTTATGAATTATAATAGATTTACTTTGTTATAAAAATTATAACAACAAATACTAAACAATTTTTTTTGTAATCCTTTCAATTAATCACTTTCAATTTATTACTTATGTATACGAACAGGCAGCAGCAGCAGACAGGCAGACAAGAAATATGAAATATAATCCCACGGAAATTTAATTAAATCAAGTTCAATGAAACTCTGTGTTCAAATTGTACATTATAGACAATTAGTCATTTTGGAATATAATGTACAACAATAATAGAAAAAAATCGCGCGATTGTGATTTGTCAGTCAAGAGTTTTTTAATTTAAATGTCTACAAAATAAATTATAATGAGATAATTAGTGTAATATGTGAGTGGTATTGCGTAATATGAGGAATGTATTTTTTTGAGCAAGGGAATAGTGATACATGTGGTAAAGTGCCGCCTAGTCTGTTAGATATTAAATTTTAATGAAAACCGATCATAATTATGTAATTCTGTTTTGACCAAGTACTTGAATGTATTCCACAGTTTATTTGAAATTATTTAAAACATTTCATTTTAAATAATTTTTTCTAAACAACTGTCAAATTTTTATTTATTTTTTTATAGGCGTTCTAGAGTTTTTTCCAAACTTTCATTTTACGTTTAACATTGACAATTTGTCAATAGAATGGTCTTAGGTAATGAGGAAGGTGATATAATTATTTTTAATTTTGTGAGCCTTTTTTGATTTGAACATTACATAGGTTTTTAGTAAATTAGTAATTTTTTTTTGCAAGTATTTGAATAATATTTCTTTTGATTCCAGTTGTTTCTAATGAACACCCTAAGTCTAAATATCAAAGATCCATCTAAACTTCAACAAGGAAATTATGCGAATCCCGTTAAATGGTTCCTTTTGTCTGTTTAAGCATTGTACCTTGTATTTTAATTTTCATCGTTATTTTGCTTCTCGTTCATCAGTCATTATAAAAGCGCCAATATATTTACACGTGTCAGATTAAATTTGCATATATCTATAATATTTCAATTAAAACAGCTATGCTAATTTTAATACCATTAATTTCTTGATATAGCTAATAATTTTACAAAATATAAGGCCGCACACAAATACACTTAAGTATATATACAACCATATGTATTAGAAAGTCGCTTAATTATACATCTCCCCCTATTGCCGTCATAATCTAAAATCAATATCAAGAATATAATGATATGAATTATGTACCACAATCCATTTGTATATACTACATTGTATATGCGTATACATATTTAAATGTAATGACAAATCGAACAATTCTGTAACATCTAATCTCAATGTCATTTGATATAAAATATTTACTCATCGTCGTCGTCGTTGTCGTCATTTTCAGGAAACATTGAATTTTCATGCAAATCATGCATTCTCGAAGCCAGATATTAAATTTATGTATGTACGCCTCTCGAGTTAATTTGAATATTACCAATCACTATGTACATATACATAAAAATATATGTATATACATATAAAAGTATAATAAATAATCTTTAAGTATGTCCTCCTAATAAAAGAAGATACAGTTTATTTTATTTCCTTTCTTATATGTTTTGTTATGTTTGTAATATACATTCTTGGCTCAAAATCTTTTCTATACACACAAAATATGGAACAATTATAAGAAAGAATAAGCCGAATATTATTTAGTTTCATAATTTTTGGTTGCGGGAAAATTTCCACCCACCCCCCCTAATACATAATTTTATCTACTATTTTAGAAAAAAACTATAAATTTTCTTCTTAAAGACATGAGACTCGATGGTTTTTCCTCGTTTTGTTTCAAATTAATTAAATCAAATTAAATAATTGGTCAGTAGTATAGAGTATGTCGTTATATATGGTTCTTCAACGACATATGAAAAAAAGATATAAATAATCTTACTTAATAGAGTAATACATAGATTTTGTTGTCTTTGCATTTATGTTAATATCGTACATAATATATATAAATATATAAGAGGGCTGTACAATTTGTAATTATATATGTAATTTATGCAGAGCTAGCAGAAAAACTAAACGATTTTAATTAAATTAAGTTTTATCGATATAAATGTTAATTAGTGTGGTGTCAAGCACCTAATACGAAATATTCCTATGAAAATGTTTGATCTTATATTTCCTTAAATAAATGTACATATGTATGTATATACTACCTGCAAAACTGTAGCGGTCGCAACAATATGCATAATACTTGGCGACTACACAACAAGTATTTCGCGCGCGCAAAAACACCTGACGCAAAATCATTATATACAATTTTATTGTATATAATACACAACAACAACTAAACGATGGGTTATGTATTTCGACGATAGACGAGAAATGTAATTGGAAGATATGACGAGATTAATAACTCAACAACCGGAGTGTGATCAACAATCAGAAATAAAGTTAAAAAACTTTACCTTAATTTCATAAACTAAAAAATAATAATAACATTTATAAAATTCAATTGTGAATAAATTATAAAAAAATATAAATTTGTTATTGCCAAAGAACATCATATACGTGTTCAAAATAATATTGTGTTTTATTTACGAAGTGTTAAAAATATTATTTGAGAGACTTTACATAAGTGCCGATAATAGTCCCGTACAATAATAGTGAACCCATCGCGTACAAAACTATTTTTTATTCGTATGAATCATTTTTCTAATTACATTAACTAAAATATAATTTTAAAAACTATAAATACAAAGTATAAGAGACGGAAAGTTTAGCAATAATGTTTAAGGCGCCAAAAACTAAAAAAAAAGAAAAACTTCTGCTTTTCATTTAAAATAAAAACTAGATAAATTTTAACTAAAATTGATGACTTTTCCCAAAGTAGTATATATACGGAGGAAACTAGTATAACAATAAAATTTACAACGAAACTATATCGTCTCTATATAAATTGTATATAAGATCTAAATTGAATGATGTAAAGATAAATGTTGATTATTGTGTTAGATAATAATGACAAATTTTGTTTTAGTTTTCTGCTATAATGTTGGACTAGACTGGTGGACATGACAGGTGGTAAATTGTAAATAGATTTATGAGAATTTAGAAATTTATGTTGGGATACTGATTTGTACTATCCCAAAGTTGTACTTAGTAAAATTATATTTTGTTGTCCGTTGCTATTGTAAATTTTGCACTGTGGATCTTATTTTTATAATATTATAATACCAAATGTTTTAAAATCCGAAAAATACTATACTTGTTATAAAACACTGATTTAGCGTCACGTAAAATCTGTTGCTAATTTAAATTAGTTCAAAAAGCTAATTTGTGTATATTTTTTTATATTTCAGGTAAGATGCAAGGACGATTAATTTTAAATACTTTAAGCTGTAAGTACATAAATATAAGGGCTTTGTAATTTAAGTAGTTAAACATTAAAACTGGTTCGAATTTCGACTGGAAACTTTCAAGTACCACTGTACATTTTATATTATACCTACTCGCCTTATGTACACGCAGAAAAGTACATTTTATCCTAACAATAGAATAACTGGAAAAAAAATATCTTACAAAAAAGCTCGCAAAAATAAAAAAAAATAAAAATTGAAGAGAATCATCAAATTCAAAACCAAAAAAAGAAGCAAAACAGTAAAGTATTGATATCAAGATAAAAATAAATTTCTTAAATAGAATAAAAGAAACGAAGTAAGAAGCACCATAGTAACACCAAACAATAATAATATTTCCCACAAGGTGTTGCTTTACATAACGTTTCAATTCATCTCCACACTAAATAGATATTCGTCGTATGTACGTATACACATAATGTATAGAGGATAGATCAGTAAAGAAAAAAATTGTAAGAAACCCAAACACACACACACACATACATATATACACACAACAATCATCTTACTCGGATCTTTTTTCCTTGGAAAAATAGAAAAAATCTTTTGTAATATACATTGTGGAAAATTTATATAATTTTCCATTTAATCAGTTGTTGAATGGTCAGTTAGAGAACTGTATAATAAATCCATCAGACATCTAAAGAATTGAACATGTATACATATTACATACATATGTACATAGCTTTCCTCGTTTTAAAGCAAGAAAGAATAGAAAATTAAATAGAAAAATCATAATTTTCCCTATTTAGAAAAAATCAGATATATTTGAATAAAAAATAATAAAAATAAATAAATAATACTTTGATGTTGTGTTGTATATTTTTTTTTATATATATAAAAAAGGAACATAAGATGGACATGATAAGGATTTTTTTTTCATTTCAAAAATTATTTAATCTTGGAATATGCTTTGGTTCTCTCTGCGCTATACATAAGAATTAAAGTTTTCTGTATCTTTATATTATATAAACTGGAATTGTAGATTTATGTATTCAATGGTACAATTGTTGATTATTATTTTACATTTTTTTTCTTCTTCTTATCGTTATTTAAAGATGGCATATAAAGATTTAGTATGTTGTATATTTTATATTGTATAGTAGAATGATTATGTTGCACTTGTTTATTATTCACTTGTTGAGTATTTTATGGATGAAGATAAAGTGATAAGTGGGATATTTATGATTGAATAATACGATAGTGTATCAGACTTAATTGTGGATATATACTTATTTTTCCGCTTTCCGGAATTACTCCAATTTTATGGTTCAAATGTCAAATTCTAATGAATTTTTCAATTAAATAAAAATTCTAAATTTTAACGAATTTCAGCGAACTGGAAATATAATATATTTTTCATTTATGCATTTTTGAAATAGTAAAGTAAATAAAATAACTTTCAGGTTTCTAATAAATGGTATTCCTAAAAATTTAAGTTGATGCACAATTTAGGGCATAATTTTCTGACACAATTTTAGTGAATTTTAATATCTTGGAAAATAAAAATTAATTTTGTTAATTATTTCGAGATTTTGCAAATTTTTAGTACAAATTTGACAAATTAGTTGTGAATCAAAATTTTATGAAATTTAACAATTAGAATTTTTGATTCTAAGAAAATTGCTAAAATTGTGATGGAATTTCAGATTTTTTTTTTTACATCAAAATTTTAAGCTACACATAAAATTGGTAAAAATTTAAAGTTGATTCCTCTAAGCATTTTTCATCGTTCAAAGAATCAATGGCGAAAATAATTATGGTTTTAAATTTCGGACTGATTTTGGTTCACCAAAATTGTGATAACGAATTATATGTTTCAGAGTTTCAGGTTTATTTGAGAATTTATTTTTACAGTATGGATGAGAATATTAGAGAGCGGCCGGCAACGGGCAGTTCATATTCTTTGTATCTCTAAGACCACTGCTAAAATCTATAAAACTTTTAAATCCCGTGAACCTGAAGCATTACATAGCGAACTCAAAGAAAAAAATCTAGTGATTTTAACAATTTACTATAGTTTTACTGAGAATTTTTGTTCCTGTACGTCCAATCAAGATTCATGGTGCTTTCAGTTCCGCCACTGTTGGCAACATGTTAAGTTAAATGAATAAGTTGAGTTCTGAATGACATTGATACATACAAATTGCCTGGCAACACTTATGGCGTAAACGTTAATTTTTTCATGGGTATATTTGTATCGCATAATCTTGAACACATAATTTTGAACAAATAAATAAATTTATTAAATTTTTATTAAATATAAATATAATTTAATAATTTTAAGTAAATGAAATATAATTTAGTAGAAAAATTAAGTTTATTTAAGTAATTTTAATTTTCGATGCCGACAATTAGACAAAAAATGAAGATATGATCAATCGGTTTCATCCAGGTAATATTTATGATGGGATCATTTATCATATAATGAGATAACGATTAGTGATGATAACTTGTTGGGAGACCTGGAAGCGCCCAATGTACAAAATAACAATATACATTAGCAAAATTAACAAATGTATTACAGTAATTTACAAAAATTTAGTTTAAGATTATGTAATTGTTTTGTGAGACTATTAAAATAGTATTTCAAAATTTGTAAATGGAACACATCCTGGGTTCGTGTGATTTTTGTTGTTGTTATTATTGCAAATAATTTAATTAAATCAATTAACATTTTCGTTGCATTACGCACATTTTGTTTATTTAACAAATGTTTCGAAAATCGGAATCATTAATTTTTTAAATTTACAAAATCGTTTGTAAAATTCTCAGATAACTCGGAGAACATTGTAATGTAACAAATGGTTATATAGATGTCGGAAATTGCATTTTCCTCCTTTATCGTAGGTGGTGTTTCGGTGAAGATAACAGAAACGTGATTAGTTTTATGTATAAATTTGATTATCATGAAATATTAACATTAATTGATTTTAATAAATTTAGTTACTATTGATAACTATTTCTATAAAGGCAATTACATTTAACAGTTGTTGGTCGTGGGATCTCTTTTCTCGTAATATGTGTAGGCAGAATCTTGAAGATTTTTTTTCAACATCAATAAAGTGATATTATTTAAAAACACAAAACCTCAAACCTCTAACAAAGAGTTTGTTTTTTTATATTTTACATATATTTTTGTTTAGTTAAGCTAGGTAACTTTTACAAAAACCAAATTTATTTAATAAAATGTTTTGTCAAACAAACATCGTAATTATCCCTAAATTTTTATTAAACCTACAACAAAAATTAATAATTTAATAAAAAAAAATGTTAATTAAATTGAAAATAAGTTAAAAAACAATTATTTATATAAAAGTACATAATACATTCTTATAAAATTAATAAATTTTGTATATAGGCAGTTTTACAATAGAAAATTGTATTACTGTGTATTGTGATGATCACTACGAGGGATGGATCCTCACATTTGATAGAAGAATCATGCGTCTGTTTTTGAGCCCAAAACGCCGAGAACATCGTATATACATACTAAGCTCTCTACTATATCGAAATCAGAGATTTCATTAAGATCCCCGATATTGTACATAAACAAGATCTCAGCAAGTCCGCTGGCTCAGTCACGTTCTGCGTGCGGATCCGGAACGAATTATGTATAGCGATCGCTGAAACGAAAGCCACCATATGATAAACACAGAGGTCAGTTTTAAATTGTCTAGGGCAGTACGAAGACTCAGGATCGTAACCGCTGGAGTCAGATGGTTGACTCAGTAATGGCCTTGAAAAACTGTAATAATAATAATTATTTTTTCTATAGCCAATTAATTTTGAATTTATTGAACGTTTACAAAGAGAATCAAACTAGTTATACTATATTCGGGAGAATTTTGAAAATATTTATCATTTCAGGGACACACTAAAATATCGACAATATGTAATGAGGCTTGATTCAAAATTTCTGAAAATAAACATAATTACGATTGTTTTTAATAAAAATCGATATTCTTGTTGAAATTGAGAGATGTTTTCACGTTTTGCCGTTTCTATTACTATAATAAAACTATGGTTACTAATTATTTATTTAAGCTTTTCGCGTTTTGTATATACATACATACAACATATGTACATGTATACATAATTATGTACATACACAACTATACAAATTATGAATCATTACGTCGGTTAATAGCCTTGACATTCAAACGTTTTGCCCGTAATATCTATTATAAAATACTAATTTGCATTATAGTTTGTCTGGATGCAATTAATAATTATATATTTAAATATATTATACATTTTTTAAACACTGAATGTAATACATATAATTAAAGTTGGTGTATTCCGTTGGCGTATATATTTGCACCTGTGGCACATGGTTATATATGGGTTAAAATAAAACAATGAATATTTGTGAATATATCTGATTTAACCACAGACATTAAATTGCGTACTAGACAATCGTCTTGCGAGCTGGAAATTACACAAATAATTACATATACATATCTGTTTCGTTGGAATAAATTTTTGTGGTTTAGGACGAATATATATATAAATATACAATATACATATATGCTATACTGGAAACAATAAAAGTTAGAATTATATTTCAGTGGAATAAAAATTTAACGAGTGCTTTAGAATTAGTTAATTTAAGTTTTGATGAATGTAATTAATTTTAATTTTGGAGATATCCTTGAATTACAGATAAAATATACCTGCCAAAAAAAATTATACGTAATAATAAAGATGATGTAAGTAAGGCTAATAATTACTAAGCCGCGAAATGACAAATACTTTCTTACGAAATAAAACAAAACTATCCCACTTAATTGAAAGAAATATAATATTTTCGTTAAATGCACAGAAGATAGAAAGATTTAAATTACTTGAACAGTTTTTAACTTTTTACATATATTATGTATATTTAGTGACGACCGTGGAGCTTCTCTAGACTGGGATTGGGACAGTTTTATTGAACTCTCAAAATTAAATTCTGTATTACTATTCAAGACAACTCGAAATATTTAACTATCCAAATCGTAATGCTTATTTATTTTGGGCGTATGCATAAAATATAACAAAATCATTTGAGTATACACAGTTGTTCCTGTTGCATAATCTAAATTCTCTTGCAAGTATCCAAATATTAAATAAGTCATGATTATGTCAACAAGAGTTTTTATAATTTTCATAGTATTGCGGATAAATCTGCATTTAGACCTGTTTGTTTATTGTTAAAAAATAATTAATAATAAATATTATATATTAACATTGTAAAATATTAGTACAGCTCGACGTATGCCTATACCAGACCCTCTAGTACTAGATGGTGCTATATATGTATAAGGCTGTTCGAAATGTTAGACTTATCCAACCGCACATATTCAAAGTTAAATGTTTAATTTCTCTCCCCTTAAAAACTAAACTATAATAATATATCATTCAAAGCACTATAAATAATACAACTACATAACACACAAAGTGAACATAATAATTTTTGAACAAAATTATCATTAAACACCTAAGCTTCAAATATGTCACAACATGTCATTATTTCATTTGTCATCAACAGAGTAAGAATATATATTATGAAGAGTGAAAAACTTCTTCATTTTCTACTTCTTTATTCTTTTATTCATTTTCATCTTCTTTTCTTGTTATATACAATAATTATATTGGTATGGAAGCACATATAAGATGTATGTATACAAAAAATGCGATTTATATGTCATTACACTGAAATATCGATACCATCCTTCCTACTTATGTATGTATGTATGTACAAACATATATATATTTCAATACTCACAAAAAATTTTCTTTTCATTTCTGATTCAAAATCATAAGAATTTTGTGATATACAATAAAAGAGGGTAGAATTCTGAAATATGAAAAGATTATTGATAGTGCTTTCAATAATTCATATACACTGTATTATAGATTTATTGGAATGATGAGCGGGAAAATGTTGATACATATATCGAGAAAAATTAGGACAAATTTTTCAATCGTATATAGAACAAAAAACTATATATATACATAAGAGTCATTTTGTCACCACAAAAATTTATACGTATATGTATCAATTAAATCATTCAGCCATGGTATTTGAAAATGTTATATACGTTCGATATTTTTAAACAGCATCAACGTATATATAAATTCCTAAATCAAAAAGAAATTTTATATAATGTGTGTATACGAATATTAAAAAGGAGATCATTTTTCAATCGGCTTTTAATTTGACAAATGATGTTGAAAATTCATACGATTCTTGTATATACTTATATACGTGTAAGACGACGACGATGTCGATGTCGAACTATGAATTGAATTGAAAAGCTATATCGATATAAATACGTTGTTAATTGTTTGTATGTCACCAGAAATAGATAGAAAACATGAAAAAGCTTAATATTAATGTTAGTTGTATCAATACAAAAAAATAAAATTTTCCTGCACAAATCTTCTTCTTTTATTTCTTCATAATTTTCATTCATTGATTTTCAACGTTTTTTTTATGTTCTTGTACTTCCTTTGTGCGATACATATAATTTTCCAACCCCCAATATTGAATATTTTCTATCGTTTTTCACAGTAAGATTAATTGATTTTATTGGTCTACATATTTCTTTATAATATATAAGACTTAAAACAGAACCACTTTCTTAACTCACTCTATATAGCTGTTGTGGATACGCAACTATATATATAAATACTCGCGGATGGTAATAAAATTTTATTGAAATCGATTAATAATTTTGCGGGATGACATTTTCGCTATCTTTGCGATTATCCATATATAGTACATGAAAGGAAGTGATAATTTACCACTTCTACCAAAAAAAACAGATAAACTTGGTATTTTGGCGTCTCCACTTGATAGTTTATTGTGGCAGGTAAAGTAAAATACTAAAAATACAACATCTTTAATCCACTTTTATTCGATTAATTTATGGTTTTCATCGGAAAGACGGATACGATATATATATGTATATATATACATATAAAGCAAGGATAACCATAAGAAACGTTTCTTGATTAGAGATTTTTTGTTGCTATATTTTATTTGATATAATAAGACAATATTGACAGCATCCACACAGTGGAAAATATATGAAAAAAAATCAGACAAGATAAATAAATAGAAAGCGATGGGGAAATGACAAATTGTACATGACAATTTGGAAAATTTTCCTTTTGTGTGTACATATTATAGACAATATGCTGTGCCCTAACTCATTCCATCAACTCATATAAGTATAGTAATGTTAAAGGTTCGAATATTTTATTGATGATATATCCGAATATTGAAAGACGACCGTAAAAAAATGTATTTTAATATTTTATATATTTGTAATCTGTGTGATGATCGCGTTTCATTCATTTTGGGAATTGAAATTATTTATTTTATGGATGATTTAATTTCGGTAATGTTTTGCCGTTCTGTTCTGCCGCTTAGAAATTTAATGTAATGGTTTGGAAGCTAGTTATAAATTAGTTGTGTAAATATTCATCTCGCCATTTGTTTTATGGAATTATAAATTAATAATATGTTATGTTGAAAATTGAACATAAATTTCAATTATTCTGCTCTGGTATAGTTTTGCCAAAGTTGATCAAACTTTAAATTTGACGCTAATTAAATTTTTTTTCTAAGACAGCTCTACCTTTCGAGGACTTTCAATTCCTATCAACAGTTTTTCAGTGTTAATATACGACTACATTTTTGGAGTATATCTTAGGACTATCGCTTTTAAATTCTACAATCGAACATATAATATTGAATATTCTTTTATTTTCTACTCATGTACTCGTACACTTTCTATTTTGAAGTTCGCTCAAACTAATCGTTTGCAAGCACTTCTTAAAAATTTAACGTTACAAAATATACTTAAATTTATAATAATCAAAGTTTAACTTTTATTTTAAAATATTGTAAAATTGCATGCATATAAAAATTGTTTGAAAAATTTAATGTTATGTAAACTACATTGAACTAAGGAATTTTTAAATTCGAAAATCTCAAGTTCTACAGAATTTGACTTTTTCAATTAAAAGTTTAATTGTTAAAAACGAAAAATAAGTTTAAAATTGCATTCGAATGTAAACAGATTTAGGAATTTGGTAATTTTGGGATTTAAAAAGTTTAAATGTTGAATATTAAATAATTTATTAGAACCTGGATGGAGCAAATAAACTTATATGGGAATAAAGAAATTTCATCAAATTTGAATTTAATATTTTCAGATATTTTAGAATAATTTGAGAATTTATAAAATTCCGGAATCAAATCCACCAATAAGACATACGCCAATCCTACGCGTCTCCATTCGAAACTGGAATCTTG
The DNA here is from genome assembly GCA_951394425.1 of Tipula unca. Classification (NCBI taxonomy): domain Eukaryota; kingdom Metazoa; phylum Arthropoda; class Insecta; order Diptera; family Tipulidae; genus Tipula; species Tipula unca. Next base: position 13,693,041 of record OX596381.1, on the reverse strand, counting down.
TGCTTTTTTTATGTGTATTTTATTTAACCCAACTCTCTTAATGCTTTGATATAAATAAATTCATAATATCGCTTAACAACAAGAAGATGACTTAAAATAATTTTGAGGATTACAGATTAAATTTATAAACTACAGAAATTAGTTGAAATACTTTGTTTGGCCACATATAACTTAAATTTGTTATAAAGCATGGCGAGTATATAGCGGAAAATTTAAAATTGATATTTTATTGTTAAATTATAAATAAAAATTTCTAATTATATTTATTTTCTCTAGTTCAGGTAATATGTTGTATTATACATAACAAAAGATATGTACATTTAAACTGTAAGTTCATATTATAAACAAAGTGATTTCATCGTAGAGCTTAGATCAACTTATATAATATACGCGATAGTTTAATTTTTAGTATAAATTCTCATATATTAAAAACTTGTTTCCTAAAGTTGTATTTTTTGCAACAACAAACAATTTACTTACATATTCCGTATACCATCGTCTTTAAGTCGATTTACGAGACGGTATGGTGATGTTAAACCACCACCAAATATGGTCCTAAAATTTTGACATTTATAATCGTATAATTTTTGTACTGCGAAATGAATAATTTAATTAATTCGATTACAACAACAAAAAACAAAATAACCCCAAACTTTAACCATTAATTACGGGTTATTCAAATGAAAAGTTTAAAAATAAACTCTCATATTTCTTGCTGTATATTGTAACTATTTTAAGAATTTGCGTTTTTTTCTTTTAATTTTTATTTAAATTTTTGTCGACGTCGTCGTCGTCGTCAGTTGTGATTAATTTTTGTGTGCGGTGGAGATCCATTATAAAAATTAAAAAATAATTAATCAAATATTTTACAGTCGACGTTTAAGACTATAAATGAATAAAAATTGATAAGACTTTTTGATTATTCTTTGTACGAGTGTTTTGAACTTCGGCCGCATTTATAATTGTGTATAGGAACATATTGTATGTACACATGCATATATATGAATATGTATTAATACAAGTACAAATGTATATAGGCAAATTATTTAATTTGCCTTATCGTTTTGTATTAGGCCTTTTTGCGAATCACTAAGCAAAGTAACATAGAGACTTCAGAATATCTAAAACCACAGAATACCGGTTAAGTTTATCGGCGTATTCATTTTTGTTAAATTATTTGTGTAATTGTCTAATCATTTTAACTGACACCTATAGTACATATTATGTGTTACTTTATAAATATGTAGTATATATGTAAATTATAAAGATATGCAAGCCGTTTTCACACACCCCTCAATTATGTTAATTTTGAGAAATTCTCTTCATAATACTTGAGAATTATTTAAGCATTCAGATTTTCTTAAAAAACTATTAACTGGTATTTACTAACTTGAGACACAAATTTTTAAAATTAAATTTAAGAATATCTGATATATTATATTCTAAAATTCAAAAAATTTGTAATTTTGAATATTTTCGGAATTAGTTTCAATCCAACTCCGAAATTTTATGATTATTTTTCAACGCCATGGATTTTTATTCAAAATAAAATATATTAATAAACTTCTAGATATTATGTTTTTAAGAATTCAGAAACATTTAGTAGAATATTTTAGAATTTGAGTATGTTAGAAATAAAGGAATTTGGGATTTAGGTCGATTTCAGGCCTGCTACCAAGTTGATTATAATAGACAAAATTCTGCGGTTGGTTTAAATTTAGTTTAAAAAAAAATAAACTCATTAATATTTATTTGGTATGATTCGCACATAATGAGAACTATTTATTGTTCCTTGAACTGTTAAAGCTTTGTTACTACAAATCACTCCAGCTTCAGAGCTAACCGTCTTGTTGGCAATGTATTTTATACGCATTTATTAAGAAGACGGTTGTAATGGTATTCCCATTTTCTAATACAGAATCACTAGTGCGGAAACGATAACTTGTGTCATGTCTTCACCATTAATTTTATATCCATAGTTAGCTTATTTTTGTGATATTGAACAAAATTAGTTTATAAATTACTTCCGATCCATTGTCCAATTATTAAATAAACCGAGTTTGATTTACAAATTTTCCTCATTTCTGGTCGGCTGTCATCCATTTCCACGAGTTATATTTTAAATGACAAATTAAATTGAAACACGTATACAAATATTATTTAGGCCATAAATATTGCGAAAAAAATTATTTATTAGTGTAAAACATATCCAATATCCCTAAATATATAAATAAAAAAAATTATTTATAATAGTTTTTTGTACAACGTCCATTTTTACTCGGTGGTAAATAAATCTCCGCGCATAGCACACACAAGTAAATTGGACATTCAAAAAAAAAAATGAAACGAAACGACGATGTATTTATTACGGCGACACTGAAAACTGGTCACGCATAAAAATAATCAAAGTCTGAAAATTGAAAAAAAGCTATACACAAAACTATACTACAAAAAGTGGAAAATTGATAAAAAAAAAAAAGCGTCACTAAAAAGTAAAAGAATAAAAAACTAATAAAAATCTTTTTTTCGAGCTTTAAAACAAAAAAAAATATATCTAACAAAATTTGCATATAGGCGCCAATTGTCTTTAGATAAATATAAAATACACAAAATTTATCTTCTATCTATATAGTTTTGTGAATACATATATATACATATGTATATATATACATATACACAAAACTAGTTCAATAAGATGTGTAAACTAAAAAATTTACACTTTATATAAATTTATTATTCTTGTTATTTATTTAAATATGTAGTATATTGTGGATGGTAAAACTGTAACCACAATAAACTAAATTGCATCAGCTTGCATTTGATAGGTTTTTATTCGAATTTCATTATCATGTATATACATATAGAACAAATATTAGCATACGATTTTAAAATCAAATTTTTTTAGTCTATAAATCGAAAATATATACTATATGGAAATTCACATTTTTACAATGTTGTGCAAATTTATACAAATTATCGTGTATCGTAGATATTTTTGCTAATATCTTTCTACATTATATTCGATCTATAAAATCCTTGAAATAAGATAATGATCGCACGATGGTCATTGAATTTTATATAAGTAATTTGTTAAATTAGTAATTTTTCATCGATCATCTACATTTAATATATATTGAAATGGAAGCTTAAAGTGGTAATAGAATTTTTAATAAATTTATGCGATTTGTGCTCAATATTTGCTATATTGACAAGGTCATGGATTTTATATTTTTTTTTTTTGTATTAGAATATTATAGAATAAATTTAACAGTCACGAAATTAAGAATATAACTAATTGAAGGAGTTTTTATCATCCCGCTGTGATACAAACATGGTGATATAATCAACATTAAAAATCAAGTTTTTTACTTATTATCTCCGTACCATTTGACGTTTCTAAAAATGAACATACATATATAGACTGTTCGTACTGAACTTAAAGCAAAATAAAATATATCTCAATTTCTACCTGATTTAAATTACTTTCAAATTTAACTTTTTTCTTCTGATACCGAAAAATTGACAAAAATATATAAAATAAACTAAATCAAAATCAATTTAAGTCTAATCAAATTTTACTGGACCTTGATAATATATTTGCTCGTTGATATTTGCATAATATACTTTAAATTGAGTTAAAGTTATATGTATATATGTACATAGGTGTGCCATATTAGCAATTATCTATCTATCAAGATAGATAGGTAGATATTCGATTATCTATCAATCTAGCAATATTCATTTGAAAATAATGAAAAAATATATTTGCGATTCAAATTTTATAATTAGTATTAATATTTTCTTGATTCTATTCTTTGTTTGCAGACTCAAAAAATCATTAAGAACTTTACCGTGTTTTATTTTCCTTTTCAATCGCGACAACAAACAAAAATAAGAAAAACATTAATTTGAAGCTTGCATCAATCACGAAGTTGTTTTGGATTTGTGTGGCATATTAGTCTATAAAATTCTAATCAAGACTTTGTTTTGTATGAGTTTGAAGAAAATTTGAACTGAATCTGAATACTGGGAAATCTGTTTGCAATATATAAAGTCGACTTTACTATTTTTTGTTTAGTGAAAATAAAATAATTCAAAATTATAAATGCGTGACGCTTGTAACTTGTAGTTATTATAAGCTAGCTTAATTTATAACCAATAGCTGAACGTAATTTGTCGTTTAACAATCTGTCAATATTGGTTGAAAAGCCCAGGTTAAAAAAATTATTATTGTTTAAATAAACTGATTGCAAAAAAACTTATCCAATCATGATTTTCAAATTCAACCTTCACACGATCCACATCAATCTAAATATCTATCCACTATTTAAATTCTTCACTTGAATACAATAGAATCTCGCTTGCGCGATATTGTACATAAATCATTTTTAGCGTATCTAAAAAGGAATTAAATATCTATTATTATGTTTCATGCGTACAGGCATACCACAAATGAAGCGTTTCTTTTGGTGGAAATTTAATATTTTTTTGAAAAATGACAACATGTGAGATATGTTCCAAATAAAATGTAACCAATAAAATTAACAAAATTCTCAAGCTCCTCTTTGTCATCTAGTCTAGAATCTAATCGCATTTCAGTATTTGAAAACGCTATTATACGTAGTATTCCTATATATACACTTCGAACCAATTACTATATTAGAAATTTTATTTACATATATAAATCAAAGGTTAAAAGTCAACCATTTCTTGTATCATAGACTCGTCTTAAATAACTTGATAGATTTTATTCTAAATATTAAAATAGACTTAAAGAGTTTTTAGTCATGTGTGAGTTTTAATTAAGATTTGTATAATATATAGCCATGAAATCCACATGACATAATATAGATGAGCACTAATTAAATTCAAGTTTTGCTATATATGTATATATGGAGTTGGTTTAAATTAAGTGAAAGTGTATTATTTACTGTAAGTTAGGTTTGACGTCAATACTATAAGTTTTAATTATACACATTAAAATTTTGATCATTATTTAGTAGTTCAGTTCCACGAATTAAAGTTTTTTATGTCTTGAAATTTTTAAAAGTTACACATATCATGTATATGGAAATCAAAAAATTTGAATTTTTTTTTTTTTAAATTATAACAATTACGCTAATTATTTGTTACATACAATATACAGGTACTTGACTTTTTGATATGGTTTTTGAAAATATGCAATGTTCTGTTGATTTTGAGTCTGAAAAAGGTGTTAATTTTGCTGTTTAAGAAAGCTCGTGCTTTCTAATATTTTTTTTATTGATGTTTTGATTTAAGATATATCGCAATCTTGTGTACTGTGTACATATTTAATTATTCCACGTGATACACAAATTCGACAAAGAGTTTATTTATAAACAATTTTTGGCACAAGTAAACCATAAAAATTCTATAAATAAAAAGCTCATTTTTCAATTATCATTTTAGACGCGCGTTTTAAACGCAAACCGTTAAACCGGAAATTAAATTAAAATACAAGAAAAAAAAATCGCGACAAGCTGCTTAGTTAATTTCATTGTAATAAAATTATAAATATATCTTAGACTAAATTAGAGATAAATACATATATACACTACACATACTGAATGTGTCTTTATGAAGGTCATCGTTTAATAGGAGCCCAGATAATTAAACCTTCCCAAAATTATATTGCTTATAAAATTCAATGAATTAAATAAAAAAAAAAGAATTAACCTGCTTTTATCGTGTTCAGTTTAATAACATGTGAAGGTTGAATTAATAATTGTTGTGCAACAATGTAACAATCAAATTTTTTTATGTACAGAAATAAAGTAATTGATATGAAACACCAAACACATGAAATGTAATTTTTCAGTTTTAATCCGAGCCGGTTGATTTATATGCGTCCTAAAAGCAAACAAAATTAATAATAATAAAGCAAGAAATTGAGAACAGATCTTAATAATTTTAATCCCATACGTATAATTTTGTCATGCCACCTCCATTTTGATAATGACCACAGACAATAAATTTATTTTTAGGCGGCGTTACATATTTGATACACCGTATACGCGCAATTATACTAAGGTGACAGCAACATATTCTGCGTATATGAATGAGTTATAGGTAGATTTGATCAGCATTTCTTAATGTTTATCTAATTGTGGAACACAAAATACGAAAATTGTTCACAGGACTCTAAAAATGTCATTTCAAATGTGCACAACATTCCATCGCTAATTGGGCTCTGAAAGACTTATAATTATGACGATGAGAATTCAAAAATTATGGTATTTGGGCAAATCTAGATGTTGAAAATTCATAATTGAAAAATTTTAAAATATTTTTGCATTTATTGCATGAAAAATACTAAGGCGTTCCACAAGTGTTGCGCGGAACATACAATAAGAACTACTGTATTGCATAATATACAAATTAATTCGGCTATATATTATTAACGATTTGGTGATAATTAAATATTTATGAATATTTGCTTATGGCATTTTAAAGTTTAGCGCATACATGAATATTAAGTTAAGCTTATAATAAATGGAATTTTTGCCGATTTTGCTGAGGTAAACTACGTAATAAAATTAGTGGTATTATATTCTATGATAGGTCAGTTTTTGCCGACATTTCGGTGTTTATTATAAAATTTACAGACTTAGATCTTTTAATTAATAATTTATAAGTTTAATGGTGTCGTATACTTATTCCGCGTTTCAATCATTAAATTTATTTAAAGGCTATAAAACGGGTTTGAATTGCTTAATTAAATTCATAAATATAATTATTCTTTTCAAAATTTTGGCTGTACATACTTGAATTTATGACATTTATGAGATGACCATAATATATTTTTAATCGGATAATATCATATTGGATTTCAATTTAAGATTAACAGATTCTAAGCCTAGTTTGACGTTATTCGAGTTTACTGACTATAGTTTTCGTTATTTTATAATCTTTTCTCTAGTTAAAATTTTGCTTTTATATTACATACTTAAAAACTGCAGAACTTTAAAGACAACCTCCATAGGTCAAACTGCAATATTTTGGCTAGTCGACCCCTATCAAAATGTAAAGGCAAATCCACCCTATAGCCAACAGAAAAAGCCATAAATCACAACAATTTGATGTATCATTTTTGGCCAACAAACGATTAGAAATTTGTTTTTAAAAATATTTTCAACAGACACACTGTTATCATATACATACATACATATAGTAGATGAAATATTTGTATTTTTTTTGCCAAGAAAAAGCAAAACGAAAACTCGCAAACATAAGTACACAATTCAGGTGTGTGTTAAAACTTGAGTTTTATTGATTTTCCACACTTAACAAGAAACTTTCCGCAAGATGTAACAAAAATAGTGATTTTGTATTTAGATCAATATTATCTCGTTGTATATATATATAACCTGATTACAGTAACCTCTAATGGCGGCCTATGTGCTGATATAGTTTGTAGATAAAATAAAATAAAATTTTTGTTTGAATATTTTAGAATATAAATAGAAAAATTAGAACTATTTAATCTAAATATTAAATATATAAACTTGGCCTGTATGTTCGTTCGATAGGGTGATGACTAAGATAGTAATTTTTATATATACATATATCCGTATATATAATGTACATATAGCTTATATAAGCGAATAAAGAAGACTGAATGGCGCCAATCGCTTGTAATCACCCGTTTAGTATTTATCTGTAATTAGCAACTACTATCTCTGAATTTGTCGATAATAATTTTTTTAGTAAATATTTAATATACATATGTACATATAATTTGAAAAAAAAACTATATAATATGTACAAATAGACTCATTGAGCGTAAATATTATTTTGCTATAAATTTAGCTGATATATGTACATATATGTATTCATCCATATATAAGATGAAGATCATTTTTGAGTTATATTTACTTGTAATCACAATAAGAATAATAGTATCACTGTCACTAAATCACATCGCACGTTAAAATGCAATCGACTTCCTAACTCGAATAATAGTTTAACCCTGTACACGTTCATTGTTAAGATGTGATAATTAAATTACCTATGTCTATACATACATATATACATTAGAAAATTTATATAATTCTCATCGAGTAAATTAATTTCTAATGACCATCATATAGATTCAATTAAACATCAACCATGAAATAATAAAAAAAATTGAATGATAAATGATTGATACACAACCATATAATATCGCGACGATACAGCAATTCGTGATGATTATATAAAATAAATCAATTATATCGCATGACTTGACTTTCTAAAAATTCAATTACTTATCAGAATACATAATATAATGTATGTACATACATATGTATACAATAGTTAATTATGTAATACATAGAAAAATTGATTGATTTCTTATATATATATATATATATATATATATATATATATATATATATATATATATATATATATATATATATATATATATATATATATATATATATATATATATATATATATATATATATATATATATATATATATATATATGTAAATATGTACATCTGATGCGGTGATAAAGTATTAACACTTTCGTTTTGTCTAAAACCGTTTAATTCACCTTCAACTAGAATAATCAAATCTTTTAATAGTTTCTAAGATCAAGCAAATAAAACAGAATTTGGCTATTCAAGTTTAAAATTACAATCAATTACTCATATCTTAATTCTTTTTAATTCAATGACTACTAAAAAAAATGTCCGATTTCATAATCACTACACATAAAAAACAGTCAGATCAACTATATTATAACGCTTAGATTTATGTACATAAATGGGTTATATCGTACTAACTATTACATATATACCACATAAACGCGATTAAACTGACATAATAATCAGTGTATAATGATTGTATGAATAAATGACAAGCGCGGCAATATTACGCAATCATTAAAAATTTGAATATCAAATTTAATGGTTAAAATTGTATAAGGGCCGTTTTTTGACAATGACTTGATAATAGTCAAAATTGCTAGTTTTAGCCTTCGTTGTATAGGCATGATTATCTATATTACACTAATATATAGTAGAATATATGAAATGAAATACACGGGGCAAAAATGTCATCAACCTGGTGACCTCAAATTAATTTTTTTTTTTTGTAGGTTTTATTGTAAATATCTATATAGGTTTGGAGGTTATCGGGCAAACCTTGGACGTGGCAGAGATAAGCGGAAGTGATTAATGAAATATTGTATAGTGATTTTATGAGCTAATGGAAAAATACCAATATTAACGTGCGAATTATACATATTTGGAAGTTTATTATTCTTTTATATTCCACTGCATAATATAGCTCGTGAATAAATTTTAAATTTCACTCAAACTAAATTATTCACTCAAAATAAATTTGCACTGCAATTAAAATATTACTGACTATAAGATCACATTTTGACTTAAATTAACATTTACAACGTAAGTAACTCAGTTAAATTAAATTTGATCTAAAGAAGTTTAATTTCGTTCAACTCATTCACTTACTTATGGTCATGAACTAGGCTTTAAAATTAACAGCTAATTCAGCTCGTTTAAGTTTCTGTCAAACATTACTTACATTTATATAATTGTAATTGTAAACTGTATATTCAAATTCTATTCTATATTGATTTAGAAGTTGAAATATTATAAAAAATTAATTAAAAACGTTTGCACCAAAAATTATAATCGCGAAAAAATTGGTTTGTCTTTCCCTCCAAAGTATTTCCAGAAACATATTTCCGAAGTTTTAATAATTTTTCGAAGCTTTTATCAAGAATTTCTATGGAGTTCTTAAAATTTGGGATGGTTTCTGGAGTAGTTTCTGGATATTTTCTAAATTCTGGCAATATATTGAAAAGATACTTTTCCGTAGCTTTTATAATATATAATTTTTCGAAATATTTATTAGTTTTGAAGTTTTTAGAAATATGTTTAGTAAAATTCCAGAGCTTTCATATAAACCAAAAATATAAAAATGTTGGATTAAATAAGTTTTCAAATAATTAATGATTTTTCTGAGCGTTTCAAAATACTACTGGGTTCGAATATCTCTAGACCTTCTATCAACGCTGAATATTTCTCGAAGTTGGATAAGTAAATTTCCAAAACTTTTATTAATTCGAAAATTTCCGAAGCTTTTGTTAAACTATTTTTTAAAGTTGGATTAGAATGTTTAGAGTAGAGGTGTAGAGGTTTTATCAAATTTGGGCATTACGATAGTTGTCCTATAGAATTGCTGGAGAATTCAGGTAATTTTAAGAAGTATGATTCTACAAAAGTGAGCTTTATAGTTTTTATTATAAAGGTTAATAAATTCGCGAAGCTTTTATAAGTTGTTCGAATTTTTATTACAATATATCTTTTAACACTGGGAATTTGAAGAACCGAGTAATTTTCCGGAGTTTTTGAACAAATAATTTTTTGTAAATTGGTTTAGTAAGAATCGGTTAAATTTCTGTTATATTTTTCTTATTCATTTGAAGGTCCTTCGAATGTGACGAATTAAACTAACTATAATTTCACTCAAATATACACGGCTGCAAGCACGGGTGAAAAGTGCACTATACTAGATAAAATATGTTTATAGTTATTACAAACTCATAGACACGTTTCAGTTTAACTGAACTGTTGCTTGTTTTAAACAATTTTTAAGATTAACCTGGCTCTAAAGACCTAGTCCTAATGACATCTTTATTTATTGGCAAATCTAATGAAGCTAATGAGGATGATGAAATTAATTTTAATAATAAAACTTTGTTGCAAAATGTGCTTTGCCATTGTTATACAATTAAAAATTCCAAATCACAATAAAAGTTAATGAATACGTAAATTCCCAGGAACTATGTTAATTTTACATGTTTTACATGTTCATGACAATTTTCATTACAGTATACAGCAACAAATCGGGTTAAATGTAAAATCTAAAATAATTTGTATTAATCGACCATGCAATTTAAATGACAATTTTTTTTATATATATTTTCCATTATTATTAAACTTTTGTTGTTGTTTTTTTTGGATTGAAAAATGAAAATTATAATTTTCTATACTACGCGTGATAAAATTTACACGAACATGAGTATAAATAGTTATATGTCGATTAAAAATAAAATTGGGTAGAATCAATCAAAAGTGTTTTAGATTGACATATATTTGAACTCCTTTTAAGAAAATTAAATTTTGGCACACCGGCCGGATTATGTTACAAACTGTTATCGATTTTATTTATGTATTTGGAAGTATTGGTTTCCTAATACTCGTATGTATGTAAGTATATATAATCAAATTACATACTCAAGAGTATTAAAATAGACAAAAGTCCCTTTAAAAAATATTTCCTTTTTCCAGAGAACAATTTTATATATTCAAAAGAAATAAAATTAAAGTTTTTTGGGTAATTTAAAGTTGGCAGAAAAGTTTTTTTTTCTCATCAAAAGCAGGAAAAACATTATTGAATTTATAGTTCTATATCTCGAAAAAAAAAACTTTTCTATAGCTAGATTATTAGATAATTCATTCAGTCGATCTCGAATTTTTTTTTTTTTATAAAATGTAAATTAAATGATGCTGTGAAATGTCTATTTTGAATGTGTTATTTAGAATATTTACAACCCAAGTTTTATTTTATATCGTTTGTTTGATTTATACAGAGCGAGTCCGGTCGTAAAATAAAAATCGAGTTTTCTAGAATAATTCCACAAAAATTTCCGACCTAATTTACTTGAAATAATATAATAAATTGTTTCCAATTATAATTTTATTATATATTTTACCAAATGTACTATAAATTGATCAATTTATGATTATATGCTATACATACATCTACAATATATGTACAATATATACTGATAAGAACAGTTTTTCTTGATTAATCGAATAATGCGTTTTCCAAATGAAATAATTTCCATGAATTATATACAAGACGATGAAATATCCATGGTCATATGTATATGTGTACGTACGAGTATACATTTATTGTTTAGTCAGCATGATTATTATGATTTTTATTTAATAATAAAATAAGATAATTTTCTTATTATTTCTCAAATGAATCTTTTCTATTTTCTTTTTCTCTTGTCTATAATTGTATTCATTAGGTTATTCAAATATTTTTGTGTTACGTTAGCTTTTTTCCAAAACAGATTTTCCACATCATTTAAAGAATTTTTATGTTGGATTGCAAAAATTTATTTGTGTACTGTCATTTAAAGTATAGAAAGTTGAACTTTGGTTTGTCAATATGCATACTGGGAATTTGAACAAATGATCAGACCAATAATATTTCATTTATTGAGGAATAGCTAGAATTCAAAAGTTAATGTCTCAAGAATTTTTGATTGAAAAAACTGTACCTAAAATTCTCGGACAACACATTAATAATTAAGAAAAATGCTACAAATCTTTTTGCAGATTTAATGGTTGTCTTTAATTATTAATCAAAATCAATCGAAAATTTCTTTAATTTGTAATTTTACGAGACTTCATTCACTCATAAATGTATTTAGAAATGTGAATATCTGGTCTCTGAATTTATCGATTCCAATTTAATTTAACACAAGCTCAACAGGATTAATCAATTTCAATTATTAGTTTTGTTAATAATATTTAGATTAGGCACTATAAGCTAATCCGACGGAAATAATCGTGATCCGAATATTAATTTCTAATCGTCTAAATTGGTATAATCAGTAATTTTAAACCTTTTTAATTTTGAAATATGAGCTCCTATACTTTCATAACATCCTCCAATCGTAAAAATTATTAAATTTGAATTGAATTTGTTTAGATTTTTAATTAAATTTATCTAAGTTAAATAAAAATATATATTTAATGCTTGCGATTAGAATTTGAAGTTATCTTGCAACAAAAACGCGTAATGAAAATTGAACTGACCTACATATTAATTTTTTAAATTAAATTGAATTGAAATTTGAAAACGACAGTCTCAGTCTATACTATAGCCAAGCTTTGAGCCTTTTACTTTAATTCAATCTAAAGCAAAGAATTTCTTTGAGCTAAAACTACTAAAAGAAATAGTATGGCTAAAAGTTGAAATAGTCTCCTACAATGTTCACGAAATTAATAGTGCGGCTAGAGAATTCTAAACCATTAATTTCGAATTTTCTGATTAATTAAATGTATAGTTTAAAATAAATAGAGGTATACTGTAACTATTGCGTGTGAGATCTTTTGCACAAAAAAAATTCCATTAAATGTCAATATAAAATTTGTGCCCGAATTGATATGGTTTGTATCTTAACTAGAGTGTAGCCATTTAGAAAACCGTAACCATATTGTTTAAAATGTAGTAATATTCAAAAAAAATATACTTTGGAACACAGGGGAATTGTAAAATAAAAAAAGTTTACTGCGAATTGCTGCAGAACGCTTCATATCTTTAAACCAATCAATAATAACCAGATCAAACCAATGAACAAGTAACAACTATTTACTGAGTCAATTCTAGAGATAAATCCCAGTAGTGGCATATCTGTCCAGGTAAGCCATAATTATACCAAGACAATTTCGACTATCTCAGGTTCATATTATGGGGATAAGATAGCTTTTTTTTTTTTCCTGTGGAAGATTCGTACTATATGTACGGTGTGTTGAGGAGAAATTTTAAATTTTCTGGTACCAAGAGATAAATCCGAGTAGTGGGATATGTGGTCAGGGGTTCCCACAATCATTCAGACGGGAGAGCTCGTTTTTTTCGTATTTTTCATCATGACAAAAAGCCTGTTTATAAGGATTCACTTTCACTTCATCAACATCCATACAATCATTCACGCAGGAGAGCCCGTTTATAGAGATCGTCATTCATTAAATCATTTATATGGAACGCCCAAGCCAATGGGATTTCACGATGGAGAGGCCGGTTATGGTGATCCACTTTCACTTCTTTAACATTCATATGCAGGACAGCCCATTTTAAGGATCCTCATTCATACAATCATTCATATGGAGCCCATTCTACTCATGACGAAGACCCGTTTATTGGGATACTCTTCCAAACAATATAAATAAACCCTGAGCCTCCACTAAGGCCCATATCGTAACACTCACATATTTTTTTTAAATATAACTCTACGGCTTGGATTTCCGGCTAACGTGAGACTTTAAAATTTGACTAACTTATTTTTAGAATTTGATTATTTCTAATCACATTTATCTAGATTTACATATGCGTCAAATTTCTAGAATTTAATGGCAATAATTGAAAATTTTATTTAGACATTTTACGTATATCCAGTATACACCAGTATTTTAAACCAGAAGGACCTAATTAATGTGTCTATTGCAAATGTGTTATCATACCTTTGGCACCAAATTAGACTTCTCGTTCTAAATCTAGAAAAAACATTAACAATAAACAGTTCAATTAAACCAGAAAAGTTTGAACTCATTTTATCAACTGCTCAGTCATCAATATTTGGTAACCTTTGGTATCGAAAAAATTTATTGAATTTCTGGTTATCATGGCTATCAATTTTATCTAACCTACCAAGCATTTTTAAATCGAGCAATAAACAATAACTCGATCAAAGATTAGTTTAAATTCGTCATCTTATTTTTAAGAAACTGGTTGGTAATACCGATTAACCGGTTTATCGAAAACCAGTATTGGATTTATACTCTAAATATTATGTATAAATCACTAATTAGTTTACACGAAAAGGAACATATTTAAATAACGTAATACTAAACCATAAAATCACCCTTGTTCAACTAATTAAATCAAATAAATCCACATCGTATCAAAAAAATTATTAAACCTAATAAAAAATTTAAAATCTGTTCAACTAAATAACTTAATTAATATAAAAAAAAAACTTCAGCAAAAAATCTAATAAATTTAATTTCAGCTTAAAACAACAAAATATTATAAAATATAAAATTGAAAAGTCATAAATTTATAAATCAGTTTTAAATATTGTTAATATAATTTTCAAATTTTAAAACAAAAACCACAAACTATCATCTCGATATTATAGTATGTACGAGTATATAGTCAGTCAATAGAGAGATGAAAAAACTTCTAATTATGAATGAATTCGTCTTGAAATAATAAAAAATTAAAATTAAAAAACTAATGGGTGTGTATCAAGCATATATGTAGTGCAAATAAAAAATATTTGCTATCTAGATTAAACTTTCACATCATATTTTTCAACCACCCGCTGCACAAAGAAAACTGAATACTAATAATTTCATAACTTATTGAAAATTTCCAGTATTTCTTTCTTTCATTTTATCTTTTTTACAAGTTTCTTTATATTTTAATGACGTTTCTTTTCGTTCGGTGAATTTTTTTCTGTTTTATATTTTACCGTTTTGTCGTCATATTGGCGCCCTGTATCCTGAAAAAAAAAATATATCTATAGGATATAAAATTGGTATAAAGAAATTTTTATTCATCGTACTACGAGTATATATACATAGTTTATATTTATAGAATAAAAAAGATTGTATTAGGATATAGTTTTGATTGGTATACTAGTTATATGTATACTCGTGTAGAGTAATAATTTTTAGTAGTTTTTATTTTAACTCTCAGGGATTGTTAGGAGATAAAAACGAAATGTTTTTTTTTTGTAGTATTTTAATGGATTTCGGAAAATGATATGATTTTCTTCTGTTTCATATTATTATATAAACGAGTATATTCGATTCGGGATATCAATATACACTGCAAATTTCTCTGTAAAAAAAAACTTATAATAGTTTTTTTTTGTATTTATATAGTTGGAATGTATATTTTACACACTACATACATATATAGAACTTAGTTGTCCAATATAATCGGTTTGGATTAACAATATGGAGTTCGTGTACTACTAATAATCTTGAGAATTTTATATATGTACACATACATACGTACATATTTTTTTTGTTTGTAATCTTTTAAGATTATATTGTCTTAATAAGCGGAGAAGAGTTTATAAATTTAGATACAAAACTATTTCTTGTTATTATATCCTTGTTGTTCATATATTATGTACATATACATACAGGATTTTGCTGGTCTAATGATTTTCTTCGATTTTTATCGATATTTAATTGATTTTATGGCGCGAAGGAAACGTTTAAGATTTTACACATGAAGTGAATTGTTATTATTTATCTCGTGCGACAGTGTCATGCAACGTTGTTTTGCCGGGTAGTAATTAATGTATTTATGAGTGCTGTATTTTATATATATAATTAGCCTTAAGCCGCATGACATGTTTGTTGTTACACGATTTTTAATATATATTTCATATTGTTCTTTGCAACTTCTTAAATACATAATCGTTTCGATGTGCCTTACTGGACCAATTTATTTATTTCGAAATGTCACAGTTAAACTTAAGTCGCACTTTCCGCAATTCGGGTCATTATTTTGGGGTTTTCAATGGCATTCATAAACATTTTTAGCACAGCCTTTCACGTACGCAAACATTTTAATTTATTATACTTTTTTTTTTACAAATTAAAAAACAGTGAAATTAAGAATAACTGTTCGGCTTCTTAAAGTTTATTTAATTCTACTGTACTAATGAAAATTTCACATGATCACTCGATCTCTTTATAGATCTGGATTTAACAAAGTTCAATATATGGTTCATTTCACTCTATATACATATATTAATCTAATCTTCGGTTAATCGATTTTAAGCTCTCAAAACCCAGAGATATAAACCCTACATATTCACTCCATTAAATTTTGTTCAAACTCAATAAAGTTTAGGTCAAATTAGTTGAAAGTAAGCTTTATTTATATAAATGACGTTTTTTTAATTAGGTTATGTTTTATTTAATCACTCATTCCAAAAGTCATCAGATACATTTTTTTATGTTGGAAAAGGTCTCATGAGAAGAAGTATTAAATATTTCTGGCAATTATTTAGCCCATTATTAATGAAACTACTTTGTTTTTCGAATTCCATTTGGTATTAATTTAACATTGAACTTAATATTTCTTGTCGGGCTATCCATCTTCGACAATTTTACTAAAAAAAAATTAAATATGATTGGATTTCCATACAGTTGCGCACAAAATAAGTCTAAATAACATTTAATGTTTCAATATTGATATTTTCACTAAATTTCCAAATGCAATTTAAGTATCATATTACATCATTATTAATCAAAATCAACATTCCAAAGGTCATGTGATATAACTCGACATACGAAAGCACCCTATATCCTTGTTGTTAAGCAAATTGCATCACTAACATTTAATATGTATTTGCATATTATATATGTATGTATGTATCAACAACATTTGATTAGAGGTTAATAAGAGGTTTGATTAAACCATAGCCGTCGAAAACAGTAGGCGATTGTCATAATAGAGCCCCTGATTTTCCGTTATTGACCAGCTTTTATATAAATAAATCAGGTTCTTTTTGAGAATTCAAGTAAGCGTGTAACTGTTGAAGTATCACTGGACACACTTTTACAACTAAGAAAATATTAAGTGAATCTGACAATCATGCTTGATAAATTTAAAAATTTATATTAATTTCGACTAATAAATATCCATTAAAACCTTTTAAAGCCAGAATAGGGCAGTGAGTCCAGATCAGAATAGTTCTATCGAAAATTAAAATTGATGATCAAGGTGAGATTAAAAAAAAATATTCAAAGATTCAAGAATGACATTATAAAATAGCCTACAAAGTCAATTTCTGTTGACAACTGTAAAGATGATGCAAAATTAATACTTTTAAATTTAATGCTAAATGTATTTAATATAACCATGACATATTCTTAAAGAGTCGATCTAAATGAATTACCATGTCTGGATAAATATTAAATTTAAATAGTCCAGATAATCGTTAATGTATTAATTATTTTTAATTTATTGAATGTAAATGTAAATTATATTAATTCGAACGTGTTAATTATTTCGTAGAAGCTAACTAAATGTTTAATAGAAATTTGCAAAATGAGTTTATGTCGTGCGTCGAATCATATGTCATACACATATAACTGATATTTGAGCTGTCTTAAATAAATAATAGTTTACAAATTTTACGTTTTTTTTTTTGTTAAATCTTGTCAAATACCTTCCCACAGGACATTACGCCGACAAACAATTTAAATTTTATTCATTTCACCAAGGGTATTTCTATAAAAGAACACAAAATAAAAAATTTCATTCTTAATAAGATTTTTTCCCTTATATATATGTATGTATATATTCTCTTAAGGATTTAATTTAAATCCTTTTATTATAACAAATTTAATCTTGATAGTATTAATTTTCTTGTTAATTCCTACAACAGACAGTGTATTTTTATAAAGTAATGTTTTACAACATAGCATAAAACAAAAATTTAAAGTAAGATAGGTTTGAGTGATTTTGTGTTTATTTTTAAGATCGCTGTTTCATAAATGGAAGTGATTAAATTTTAGCTTTTCGTTAGAAAATCTCTTTGTGCTTTGTAATTTAATTATGGTTTATTGTAATTTTCATTCCGTAAATTCTTGCTTTATTTTTTGATGAGTTTATGGTCAATGAATATCTATAGACTGGAAGGAAAATGTGTATTTCATTTTGTAAACGCGGGGAAATTTTTTGTCAATTTTTATGATCCAAATTTTATTGCGTTTTTTTTTTTAAATATAAAAATTGATATCTCTCATTTTTATTTTAAATTTTTAAGAAATATTGAAAATATATTATGACCAATTTATTATTATTACTATTACTATTATTGTTATTACTATTACGAGTTTAAGTTTCATTTTTCGAATTTTTATTTTTTTTTAGAAATAAAATAAAATAAAGAGATGAGAAATGAGGGATCATTTTATCAATTTGTTTTATCTGATGATAAGAGTGTATATGTTAGTGTATTCGTAGCTGAAGAAAAGAATTTTGTTTTATTTCAAGTCATAAAAAAAACTGTTTCGCGTTTAATAAATTTATATAGCTAAACGAAATATAAAAGTAAATTGGAACTTTTTGACAAAATTGGACAATTTTTTTTTATTTTATCTGAGGGAAAATATGAAAATTCTATTAGTAAGTGCGTATATATATAAAAATATAGCCATTTTGGCATATATTTTAACGCGATGACATATTTTTTATATAATTTATTAATATGAAGACGTTCTGTCCAGATCATAAATGGTGCCAGTAACGCTATATACGCATATATAATAAAGTATCCAATGGCTACAAAGCCAAACAAATTCAGTGAAACACGCTCATATATCAATTAAAAAATTAGTTTTACTATGTTGTATATTACGATAAAACTACTGTCTCGGAAAGTTTTTTTTTGTCCAATCCCAATTTGAGAAGCTTAAAACTTATCAATTTCTTCATCTTCTTTTGGTACAGCTACAACAAAAAATAAGTTGCATTTTATTTAATTTAGTTAAGTAACCAATTATTACAAAACTTTTTATCTTTTTTATATTTTGTTGTTGTAATGAAAAAGAATAAAAATCGTTGTTCTATAAATAAACTGTAATAAATTCGGTGAAACTATAAAAAAAAAAATCTTTATGTACTAGACTAAATTGACGCGGGGCTAAACTTGAATTTTCGATTGAAATTCATATACGACTCGAAATATGAGGGGTGGATTTCTTAACTTTGTTGTGTTGTGCCAAAATCTATAAAATAAACTATAGATTTAAAAAATAAAATATTTTATTTTCGATATATAATTTTTTTTTTATAAATTGATGATACCATAGAATTTTTTGTATATAGTATTCTCTATAATTTTATTTAAAATATAAATGAAAATTATGTATAAATGGATTAACATAAAATACACGAGCATTGTAGAACATGTTCATCACCACCCGTAAAATAACAAATTCATATTATTATTTAGTAATAATCATAAAAATGCAATGTAAAAAATATACAACAGAAAAGCATAAGAAAATGTTTTAAAAATGAAAATAGAAAACAATAAATTTTATTATTATTTTCCATATAACAATCGGACTATTTACAAGCAACAATAAAATTAAAATTATTAAAAGCTTTTAAAGTTTAAATAATTTTTATGGATTTTATTTTTGTATGTTTGAATGTGCAATCAAAAAAATAAAATATTTAATTTAATTAAATCTATATAAATGGGAATTTTCCCGCCACTACTGTGCACATATGAATGTACTAAGTGCAGTATTACATATTTACGAGTTCAATACATATGTGAGATTAGGTGTATTAGATTTTACTTAATGATTTGACATTGTTAAATTATAATGTTACCGAACTCTTTCAAGTTTCTCTCAAAAATAATGTTTCACTCATTGTAAAGTTATATACTCTAAAAGTTGTTGGTACGCCCGATTAAAGTTTAGTACTCAGCATATCCGAAATTTACTAATGAAATTAGGCACTATACTCTAAAATGTAATAAATACATTTCTAATGTGACAGGTTTAACTATACATAACATACAAATAAAAAATCTACCAAAGAAAAACTATAAACATTCAATTACTCTTTTTGCACAATAAAACTTCATTCATCTTGTGTGAAAACAGCCATAAAATTATTTTATAATAAAAAAAAATGCAGTGAAAAATTCATTTGCCGTCCCCGCCATTAAATAACGATTAAACTTACTTACTCTAAAAATATTTATTAAAAATTATAAAAATTAAATCGACCATTAAAATAAAAATAATAATAATAATTTACGAATTATATTACCTCATAATAATTTTCGCGTAAATGGCAAACATTAAGATTTTTTTTTGTCGTCATAAAATATAAAATCACCAACCAGGAGAAAACTGCGCGATAAAAAATGTGGATGGAAAAATTTATTACTGTTGCCAAAAAAAAAACAACAGAAAAAGTTTTCATTCAACATTTTTTTTATTGTGTTTTAAGTAATTTTTATAGTTTTTTTTAATTCGAAATTTTTTCGGTGATAACACACCATAAAAATGGTTATGATGATATTTCTTGAACAGAGATAATAATAAATGATTTCGGTAATCCACCATAATTTTATAACATTTTATGATAAATGATGGACCATATATATATTTTAATTGCATTATGCGATTTGTGATGAATGGCGACTTTGTGTATACATTAAATGAATGTCATTGCAAAATAATATATACTATCGTGTTAACCCCATTAGCACGGTATGGAATTTTTCATGACATGACATTTGATCAGTGATTCTTAATACATGTCCCGCGAAACATTATTTTTAGTCTCCTGCGAAACTATTTAACTTGTATTTAAATAAGCAATCGTACATTCAAACGCAAATTCCGATGTTAAGTTTTTTTAGAATTTTCATGTTTTAACGAAATTCTGGCTTATTTTATAATGTATTTTATAAATTGGTTAAGAATAGCCTAACTTGACAATTTCATGAATTCAAAAATGCTAAAGTCAAGTTATTAAATGTGCTGCCATCTATTGAACAATAGATTAACTATGTAAATAGCAAAAAATGGCGTGAGTTTACAAACAAACTTATATATAAAATTCGACTGTTGGCAACAAGAAAATACTTTTGCATTTTAGATGTGCTGTAATTAAACATAGATTTAGAAGCATCGCACCATACTATATGATTAATAATGACCGAATAAAATTACATGTTCAACTTATGAAATTTCTTTCTTTCAATTTTAAAATAACTTATTTATCACTCTCTTATGTTGTATTGTACACAGTGTGCAATAAATCTTTAATTTAATAATAATTTTATTGGTAGTTTTTATGCATTTTTCTCCATTTTGCATAAAATTGACTGTTAAATTCTGTCATCGTAAAATAATATTCAACAAAAAACAATGGAACAATAAAAAATAAACTATTCGCTCAAAAGTGTGATATTTAAAAATTACGAGTTTTGAATTGTATATTGCAAATTTTATAGTATGTATATAGTTTTAAAAGTTATTAACAATTTAGTGACTGCAATATAAATTCATGCGGCAAAACTATTTAAATATCTATCTAATTAATCCGATTAGAATTTAACTGTTGTCTACCCGCAAAGCGGCTCCTAATATAGAATCAAATATTTCTCTAGGTCAAGGCAAATCAGTTGTTTTATATAATTACTATTTATATAAGAGGTAATTAAGTTTAATCATAATTATATTATAATCTATTTGATGGTTCAAATAAAAATTTTTAAATATAATTGATATTGATCCTATTATTATATCTAATTTTCCATATATACAACTTTTCTTTATACTTTAGTTCATAAATAAATCATTAGACCGACTCTAATATGTTTCTGATATATACACGTATATAAATCACATAAAGAATTTCTATTTTGTAGGTCGATGTCACCAACCGTATATAAAAAAAGTCAAAAAGTTTCCTTTATCATATGTATACAATTTAAATACAATATATACAGACGAAAAATCAATAAATTTCAAATAAAATTAACATTAATTTAAAAATCATTGTAATAGAATAATTTGTAATAGAAAAAAATATTCTATTTAATTATCGTGTGTGTAGAGAGACATATTCGTATAGTACATACATACATTTTAAATGCATGTCATGTTTTATTTGAAATATATTTAATAAAACATTAGAATTAAAACACAACCATAACGCGCGGCGTGCACAACCCACAATGTCTGAATCCCGCGCCAATATGTAAGTACATTATGTGTGGAAACGAAAAGAAAGGGTGGTGTATGTACATATGTTTGTACGAGCATATGTATATATGAAAACAACATGTACATGTATTTAATACATAATTAATAAGACTTTTGATTATTTTGATCAAATTAGAATAATTTGCTTTACATTAATTTTTTTTTGTTATATTTATTCGATATACAACAACTATCATTATAGATTATTTATATAGAGTTTGTAGTTACAAGGTGTTGAACATTAGTATGTCAGGGAATCGTTACACGGAAATCTTAACTCAATTTAAACTTTGAAATTTGTTAAAAATTGAACTAGGTACACACTTACACAGTTTTAATTAAATTTATATTTAATATTTTTGGTCACAAACGTTTCAGATAGAAAAAACTAAAGAATTTAATAAACTACTATAGCTATTTATAAACAGAACACACTTCACAAATTAACAGAAACTCAGTAAACCATATAAAATCTTAGATGGATTTCAGGTTCAAATACAAGTTTCTGTCACAAGAGGGTTACAAACCGATAAGATCACGCAACTATACCATATTATAAATTTAACCCCTATTACACATACATTGACTCATAATTGCACCGAGAACAAATCTCAGAAAACCATTGAACTATTTATTTATAATGCAAATCAACCCATCCAAAGTTATAAGCGCAGCAAAAAGTAAATCTGATTCAATGTTGTAAACGATATAAATCGTTTTACCAAGATTCAAATTTCAACTTATATACATATACGAATAAAATATAATATTTGAAACCAATCCACCTATCTTATATATTATGTATATATAGATATGTACATGGATACTTGTATATAAAGTTGAACAATTTTCAATAATATGTATATATGTATGTATATTCTTCATTCAAACTACAATAAATTCTTGTGAGTATCAAATAGATTTAGATAGGTTTGGTTGGTGGTGATGGTGATGGTATGGCAAAAACTAAAAATAAAACAGATATACATTATTATGCAAACATAGATGAATTTATGTTTTTTTTACACCTCATTGAATTTTTGTTTTAAAATCAAATCATACAACCAGCAGCAGAAGCAACCAAAAGTTTCTGTTTTGTAATGTATTCAAATGAGTTGGTTCGGCAACACTATATATGTATGCGGTGCCGGGGAAGGGTGGTATTGTCGTATTTTTTGTAACAGTTAAAAAAAAGTTAAAGTGAAATATATTTTTATGTTTCTTCCCCTATACTTGTGTTAAACATTTCAAATGTATACATTATATTCGGGTAGTGTCCATCGAATTATATAAATCATTTTGAAGTTAAATAAGACAGAATTTTTTTTTATATCATCTTTAAGATGTGTCATAAAAAAAATTTTCCACTTGATAAAAAAATTATAGAACACATATAATATTATATATTTTTCTTGTTCAAGGGTGTTGCTTTGGATAACTATATTTTGCATAAATTTTCATAGGGAACTTTTTTTATTTGAATAAATTATTTCATATTTCTTTTAAACAAATATTAACAGTTTCTATTGTTTTATTTTATATTTTTAGAATTCAATACGACATAATTTATCACTACACAATCGATTTGTTCGAGTACAAAATGAAGGTACAGGCAAGTCATCATGGTGGATGCTTAATCCGGATGCAAAACCAGGTGAGATTATTACTTTAATTAATTATTTATATTAATACATAACTTGGTTTTGATTAGTATCTGCGTGTTATTATAAGTGCGTGAAGTTTATCCTAAATTAAAATTACATTTCTTTCTTTGATGCCTTTAGTTTAAATTTAATTATATACCGACCTAAATTGCTTTAGTTTATGTAGTGGCCAAACATTTTATGAAGTATATTTTTTTAACAGTCGGTTTTAGTAATAGCTTATGTTAATCTTATTACTTAAGTCAACTTTAAGATGGCATGAGTAAAATTATTAACCTAAGCTAAACTGTAAGTGTCATCACGATCGTATGAGATAAGCTTATTAATTGCTTAAATCTAATAGCCCCATATCATGATCTAAATTTTTGTTTGATTGAGACTTAAAGAATAGTTTCAAATTTGAATATCATGTCGAGCGGCTGAAAAGTCATGACCTACTCTATATGCTAAATTATTTGTTTGTGGCCTACATTTATTCATAATAGCGTAAGTCAGTAGCAGTGTAATGAACTTGATATTGCCGGACAAGATTGAAGTATGACATTAAGTCTCATGCTATTCTTATCCAAGCGCTTTTATAGTGTCGCTTGTTGTCTCCTGAGGCTTTAATATATAAGTCAGTATAAAATGCATATTTTGTTGCGCTCAGTTGTTTAGTCATTTATAAGTGGCGTTAAAAATTATTTTAACAGTATATAGCTTAATGAAAAGTTTTAGCTTAAAAATATTCGAACAAATCTAGGAAATACTTCACGACAATTAAATTAGCTAAGATGTTCTTTAAATCACTAACTCCAAAATTAAATTTTTGTTTATTTCCATTTATTTTTTATTTTTATTTTCTGTTTTTCTTTTTGTTTTGTTTTTCATTTTCATATTTTGTTGTTAAAATTTTTTTAAAATTATATTAAAAAAAAAAAAAAAATTTAAATTCATCTTACATAAAAAAAATCCATGTTACATCTAATAAAGGAAAATCAGTACGAAGACGGGCTGCTTCAATGGAAACATCTAAATTTGAAAAGAGACGTGGCCGAGCGAAAAAGCGCGTAGAAGCTATACGAAATGGTGCTCTAGGTCTATCAAGTATGGGTACAGTAGAATGATTTATAAAAATCTATTAGTTCTAATCGAATTTATTTTTAACCCCAGATGTTGTCGGTGGATTCAATGATGCAACACCATCGCCTAGCAGTAGCGTAAGTGAAGGTTTGGATATATTTCCCGATAGTCCAATTCATAGGTAAGGATCAAATTTATGAAATAAAAACTACAATTTTTAAAAATTTTCCTAAATTTTGTATACTTAAAATTCGATTTTTTCAACATTTTAGTAGAAATTTAGTTTTAAAGCTTTAAATGTTGTATTTATACTTAAAAGTAGGAAATAGTTTTTATTCGATGCAATTTTAGCTTGTTTTAAACTAAAAAAACTATTTTTGTTCTTTTTATTTTATTGTTTATTTTTAATTTTTTTTAAATTTATTTTAATTATAATTCACAAAAAATTAAATTGTGTTAAACAAAAGTACTGGATTTCAATTGTCACCTGATTTTCGGCAACGTGCCTCATCAAATGCAAGTAGTTGTGGTCGCTTAAGTCCTATACCAGCACTAGAACCAGATTGGGGGTTTCCACCAGGATTAGATAATGATTGTGGGGTATCACCAACGGCGGCACACACGCAAGCCTTAGACCAATTAGCTGGATCATTAGCCGATGATTTAACATTTCAAAATGATTTATTAGGGTCAGTACTTATTATAATTATATTTTAATAAAATAATATCTTTGTATATAAATCGCGAAATTAATATTATTGTAAAAAACTCCCGCTCTAACCAAAAAAAAAATATATAAAGTATGTAAGACAAAACAAACAATTGTATAATTAAGAAATAATTTGTTCGGTAAGATATGTAACTATAAATAAATTTACTTTTAATTTTATATTAGATTCAATGTTTTGAGTGAATGCCCGATAAATAGCTGTATTTTTTTATATGAAGAGTTTTTTTTTATAAAAATAGCATGAAGATTTGAATGAAGTGATCTAATTAAGAAATAAAAATTATTCTTAAATGATTATTACAAACAATTGACGAGCTTTTCTTTTTAATTCTATATATGTATACATATATACAGTAGTTAGACAATAGTTGAAATCGTTTAAAATATTTAAAATTGATAATAATTGATTACGTTAATTTTTAATGAATATAATATGTACAAATATGTTGATCGTGTATTTTATTTCAATTTTTTTTTTCAATACTAACCGATCGTACGGATGGAGTAGATTCACAAGAGTTTCACAAATGCATAATCAACCACCACCACCATATCAACCACCTCAACCATATTCGCTACATGCCACCGTTGCTCAATCATATTGTATGCAACAACCTAATCAGTGTCCAATGCATCGTTTACAACAGTGTACGTGTTTGCTAACCAATAATACACGAGAAAGTATGTCACCATCATCGGGTACTGGTATGTCACCATCATATCCACATAGTGAACCATCGCCGGATCCGATGGGTTCATATAATTCGGTGTTACTTGGTACGAGACTTTCGGGTGGGGGTGGTCGGCCATCATCGAGCAGCCCAATTTTAAGTGGGCTACAAACACAAAATGGTGAGTAAAATATTATATATTTTTTAATCAATTTTCATAAAAATGAGTTGATTTCGATAAAACTATGTTTTATGTACATACATCTAAAATCAACGACGAGTTCATTCACAATTAATTATCGTATCTATATTATATATAAATCCCACATTATGTGTGAGTAAATTTCCTTTTAATTTCCAATTGATTCGCTCCCAATATAATGATGGTCATATTTTGAAAGTACAGAAATTTTAAATTATTATTATTGTATTGAATATCTAAGAATTGTTTAAATTTCGCTAATTTGAGAATATAAACATTTTAGAAGTTACAAATAGTTCAAAACATATAGGATAGTCCCGCTCAAATAGAAATATATGCTTGGACAAATCAATTTTTTAAACTGTGCTATTTTAATTCGAAATAAATATGTTAAAAGATTTATTCACCAATCAGGATGGTGATAAACTAGTACGACTATTTTATGGATTTCAAATAAGCTCGATACGAATCTATTATATATAAGTATGTATGTATTATAGATATGTATATGTATATGCATATTTGCGGTCTTAATTTAAAAAAATCTAGAAGTGGTCTTTCCAATTTTTGTAAAATTAGCTCCAATTTTAATGTTCAAATTTAATTCGTTTGGTTAGGCAAATAAAAATAAATTTCAATCAAACTTTTACACCAATATTAATTTTGTTATAATTAAATTCCTAAATTCTTTAACTTTGAAATTTTTAAATTGTTATTTCTGAAATGTCTATTATGTATATACAAATGTACAAATTCAAATAATATTCGCAAACTTATGTTGCATAATTTATATTGTAAAATAAATTTGGAATTTAATTTGATGCTACAAATTTTAATTTTGAAAAGTTATCTAATTCTTTTATGAACGATTTTGTTGGGTATTAAAAGAATGTATTAGTTCAGGTTAACGACATTTGTAAGAAATCTGTATCTAGGCGAATTGAAATGTCTTATGCTTACCATTTTCACGTATGTATGCTCATGGTAAATTTAACAAAATGTGCTATTTATTTTAGCACTTTAATCCTTAGTTTAAATCCTAAAATTACAAATTGCTGGACAAATTGTAAGAAACCGTACCTTGGATTAGCGGCTCGTAATCATTGCCTAAATGACTGAATCGTAACATCTCTTTGCAAAATTTGACGAATGTATGAGTACGAGTGCCAATGATTGGTGTTTATTGATCATAAATGTTTTTGATATAAGCACACGATGCGCGGTAACATAAAAATATTAGCAACGTTGACCATCATTTGCATTCGTCTACATGCGCCTTATTAACATTAACAGCTGTTGGTGTTACTTGTTAGTGTCATAATTCCATAAATCATTTTATAGTAACATTAATTTTAAATAGACACTATAATTGACAGTAAAAACAATAATAATTATGTACTATCAATTATAATCTATAATCACTTATTATACAATTTAATAAAAATTAAGTTTTATTGCGTACTCGTCACATGGAATTTTAGGCCAACATTTTATTAAATCAAGGCCACACCATCCTCAATTTGTGCACTCTAATTTTGTTATTTTGATTATTTTATTCCAGTATTTTCAAAATTTTAGTACAAATATTACATAGATATACTTACATGCAATTAATATACACATTTAAATTATAATTATTTATATAAATATTCAAATTTAATTAATAAATTCAATTGTCGACATTGAAACAAAATGGAAAACGGCATTTTGTTTGAATTTGATTTTTTGACATAAAACTAATCCAATGTTGTACGTGCGTTCTAAATTGAGCAACATTTTTAGTGCTCATTTTACAAATAATATAATTTTATTTCGATATTATCTAATAATTTTTATTATTTTTGTTTTAAATAATTAAATAAATACGATAATTTTGTTAATTTATTGTAAAATAACGTGGATTATAATATTCATACGCGTATATGTATATATTCAATTTAATAAATGAGCTATTTTGGGTGCGTTCAATGTATGTACAATTCATAAATGGAATTGTTTCTATTAATTAATTGTTAAAATTAAAGAAATTAATTGCACAAACTTCGAATAATTTAATTTAATGAACGAATAAATTTAATTAATTAATTAATTAGTTAAATGAACATTTTGAATCGACTTTAGTGTTTTCCAAAATATTCACAGACACATTTTAAATTTATATTGTTTTCATTTTTAGATGCACCATCAACCCTGATGGGACAATTCATTGAAGCCCTCACCTATAACAGCCAGCAACCGATCGATGATTTTAATATTGATACATTTCCTGGCGGAATAGTGTGTAATGTCGATGAGGTATGAAATTTTCATTTTTATTTTCTTAATTTTTCACCGTATAATAGTATGATTTGCTCGCAAAAAAAGATTAACCATCTTTTTTTATTGTTTTTTCTTTTTTTGATTTATATTAGAAATTGTATTTTTAGGTGATAAAACATGAATTAAGCATGGATGGTTCGTTAGATTTTAATTTCCCTGTACAACAACAACAACAACAGCAACCGCAGCAGCAGCAACATCAAACAAACAACTATAATAATACATCGTTGAGTAATTTAAATAATAATAATACAAATACAACAAATAATACCACAAATATAAATAATAGTAGTAATAATATTAATAATAATAGTTTACAAGAGATTACATTGGGGACAACATCACAAAATCAATCGACACAGCCACATTCACAAGTTCAGTATACGCCGCGACCGACAAATGTTACATCGTGGGTACATTGTGAATAGGTAAGTTGAATTTTACTGAAATTTTAATTTATTAGACTATGAGCGATGTTGACATAGTTTGCAAGAAAGATGTTTAAAATTTACAATCTTCCTTTATCTTGATGCTAACTTCTATTTTGTAGGAGACATGGAATCAAAACAAAATATATAGAAGACTTATGCTGAATACCTACGAATTAAACAAATTCAGGCGAAGGAGCAATGACTCCTTTAAATATAATAATCATTATTATAATGATGAGAGCTAATTCTAATTTCTTTGTGTGTTATCATCTTTGTTCTTTTATCGGCTATTCATATATAAGAAGGAAACCAAACGAAAATATAATTTTTTGTTCCTCCGAGTATATACTATCCATCATCAAATTTCTTCCACAAATTTGAGCATACAAATTATTTATGCCTCACTTGTTGCTATTCTACTGTTAAATGTGTACATCGATTTTACATTTTATTTTTGTTGTTGCTAAATTTTCATTTAAAGTAAATTATTTTTTTTTATTTTACCGTCCATCATCGTATAATATACGTAACGTATTAAAATCATCCACCTCAAATAAAAATAAAAAAATCCAAGGAAGGAATTCTGGGGAATGAAAAATTACTAAAATAGAAAAAAAAAAACAATTAATGAACCAAAGTACATAATTTATAAGCTCTTGGCAGGATGGGTGGTATACCATACCTTTATATATTAAACATATTTTAAGGATACTGCACTTGTTTTACACAATTTCTTATAAATATTAACAGGTACATTATATGCTATGCAATTTGAGATAGTAAATTAAAAATCGATTAATTAACTTTTGTACACAAACTACCCCTGTTCTATTTACTATACGTATTAGTCGTTGGGAAAAGGTCAATAAAATTAGCTTAGTGATAACAAAAAGGGGTTAAATCGGGGTAATAAAAATAAAACAAATTCCATAATAGTATAATTCTATCAAGTGGTATCAAGGATACACAAAATATTAATTGGTGTATACATAAGAAGGGATAAATAAATGTATACCTTCTTACTGTATATACGAGATATAATAGCTACATCATATCAATCAATCGCCCATCTCTATGGATAGATCTAAAAATGTTTAAGATCAAAACCAATTTTATATTTAATCTCTAAACGAAATACCATTTTTTTGGAGCTTTACGAGCGAGTGAGATATATCCTTCGAAAATTAAAATAAGAAATTGGAATTTCAATCTTAAAAATTCCTTTTTAACACGTTTCATAACATACAAAATACAAAAATATAAAATATTCTAAATATACTGCTGCTGTATACACATTTACCTCACCCTACGTCGATTTAATATCCTCAAAGATTTTGTAAAACTCGCGTTTCGAATTACACTCTGGATGTAATATAAAGCACAAAAAAAAAAATTTATAAAGAAATTATAAAGAAGTTACAATAAATGAAATTAATCCATCAATTTACATATATATTTTCATCACAAGGAAAATATGTACATACACCCAAGGAACTGGCACACAACTTAAGGAGGGAAGAAAAGAAAAGTTACTTTTTGGCTTTGTTGCTGTTTTCATTTTTTTTTTACTGTATTTATTTGAAAACAGGAAAAATGAAATAAGATTTACTAATTTTCATTATGAAAAAATACAAAAAAAAAAATGAAAATTGTTTTGAGTGATGCTGAGGGGTGGGTATATATATACATATATATCTAACCTTCTCTGGGGGAGAGTGATTTCAATTTTTGTTCGTCTAAGTGTACGATTACATGGGTTTTAATAATAAAATATAAATCGAACACTATTATGGAATAATAATAGATATGTGTGGTGTGAGAACTTCTGAATCGAAAGCCAAACGATGAGCAAACGTGTTTAATCTAAAATTTTAGCACTTTCCTACATTTCCAACGAATCTGTAAATTTTCGGATTAGAAAATATCTCATTTCCGAAATTTGAAATATTTTTTAAAGTACTCTTACTTTACAATTCCTGGGTTCGATTCCCGGTGGTGAAAAGTAAATATGTCACAATTGGATGTTGTATTGTAAGTATACTAACTGATAATTTTTCATCTGGAAAGATATATTCTATAAAAACAAAAAAAAAAATTGATTAAATTTGGAAGTTCTGAAATTTTAGTTAAATTAAATCATAATATGATGGCCTATAATCGAACGGCAATGGTTGAGAATCAATCAATTGGATTGTACACTCTCATCAGAGAGTTCATTGGAATCAAATATGAGAAATTCTTAAAACTCCAATTACAGTTTTATCCACTATGCAAATAGCATACTCAGCTCGATGATTTGTATGATAATCATCTTGTTTGTTTGTATTTTGAACAAATTAACGTTCTACACTGAATGGATATAATACTATTTATGTAACCATGATAAAGAATCATTTGTTGCAAAGAGCGACGATTTCGACTACAATGATGTTTAACATTTCAAAAGGTCAATAAAGTCTCTGCAGTACCAGATCGCAGATAGTTTATTGGACGTTTGGTGCGGTTTGCTTAACATGTTAAAACTTTTATGATCCAAATTTAATGAGATGGAAAGAAAAATTCGAACCTGGCCACTCTTATGACAAAGACTCATCGAGAATTTCTACTTTCGGATAATCACCTTATAATTCAAGCCTCCATCTAGAACATCGATTTTGAATTTTATGACTAATTCACGAACATTGCAAACAATGTGCTTTTTGATAAATAAGTTAAACTACTTTTGAATAGTTATGGCGGTCAGATATTCACATGAACAAAAAACGATATTCATACAATATTAGTTTGAATTTTTTCTAGATTCTCGAAATATGGGAAAGAATTAATTAGTTCAACTTAATCCAAGAACATTTCATTTACTAGGTTTTCAACAAGTCCATCAGCTCGAAAAATAATTGTCTTGTTTGTTTGTGTTTCTTCCGGGAAGATCTAAATAGAGCTAAATACTTCTCATGAGATGGTTGCTCCATTTTAAAATACTCAAATATTGCGACTCTTCTGGACTCTACTCAAATATTGCGACTCTTCTTAGAAATGTTAAAAGTCCCTTCAACAGTTGTTTATTGTAGAAATCTGGTTTCGTTTTATGGTTTTTAGGAACATAAATGTATCGGTGTGTTTATTTGAGGTTAGTTTTGTAATGATTTAAAACAGGACAGTGCAGGACTTTATTTTTTATAAGGATAAACTGTTCCAAAGAAGGCGGGTTCTTCCGAAAATCGGACGTCCAGCAGCCATAGTGTAACTCCACTCGCACGGGTAATATTTTGACTATACTCATCGTATATCATCATTATCCTGTAACTAAAGGTTATTAAAAATTATCCAAAATCACCAAACAAATTTACTCCTGCTCCTATAACTTTCACCTAAAATATTTTACCCCTAACTGTATACCATTTTTTTGCCTTTGTTTCCAATATAAGGGCATAGGGCGTCCACTAGGCTGGACCATCTGACTTTGTTGGGGGCTATTGCTTTCAGCTATCCCCATGTTTTACCGAGTTCTTTCGCTTCAGCTAGCATCGTTCTTTTCCAGGTTATAGCTGGTCTTTCCACTTTACGTTTTCCTTGTGGATTCCACTGTAATGATATCAGTGTTATGCCATTCGGATTTTTCCTCAATGTACCTCAATGTTCTTCAATGTACGCACTACGCTGTGCAGTACTGTCAGGAACAGTAGTGGAGATAGTATACATCCTTGTCTTACTTCTCGTCAGTTGAAGTATTTGTCACTTTGCTAAGTTCAATTATTGATGTTATAGAATGATCATCGCTAATAATTTTATTGTGCTGTTGAGGAGGGATATGCCTCGCCAGTTTTTGCATTCTCTTAAGTTGCCTTTCTTTAGGATTGGTATGGTCAAACCTTCTTTCCATTTCTGCGGAATTTCCCTTGTATTTCATATGTCAGCTAATATTGGTGTTAGATTTTCTGCTGCTATAGATGTGTCGCCCTTGAATATTTCAGCTGGTATCTTGTCTGTGCCAGCGGCCTTATTGTTCTTTAGCTTCTGGATAGCAAATCTAACTTCCCGCTCCGTTGGTGGATGGGAGTTGATAGTTTCGTTATAATTGTCATCTGGGAGCTCGTAATTTTCTTCGCTATCCACGCAGTTGTCCTCAAAGTGTTCTTTCCATCTATTAAGTTGCTGCTGATGTGTAGTTAAGGTGTGACCAGATAGATCTTTTATAGGCGGAATGTTCGTGCATTTTCCGGTGACCCTTCTTACACATTGATGTAGTGTGCGCATGTTTCTGATTGCAGCTGCTTCCTCAGCAGTTACAAGAATGTCTTCTGTGTATTTTCTACGGTCTCTTCTTGCCATCTTTTTCACTTGTTGGGCTATATTTTCATATTTCCTTCGGCTGTCCGTTGTATATCGTGGTGACATAGTGGTAACTTGAGTTGGCGACGTTCTTCGATTTTTTTTCCACGTGTCAGGTATGCCTACGCGTTGTTCGTGTGTATCTGTTCTACCAGAGAACATCAGATATCTTGTTGTTATACTGCTTCATTTCCTTTTCTACTTGTGCTAACCTTGAGTTCCAGTTTTCGATTCGTGTCTGTGTACGATAGCCAATGGTCGATATTTATGATTGCCGGTTTGTGTTTATTTTATGAGCGTAATTATTATGATTTCTGAATGAATGATTGGTCCATTGAATCCTAGCCAGTTTCCAGGCCTGCTGGATAAGGCATACTGGTCTGCCAGTGGGGAGGTTTCGTTATTTGTTTGATCTTCTTTTTTTTAATTTTTTTTTTAAACTGTGTACTAGTTGTGTACTAGTGTAATAGTTGCCGAGAAAAACGCACTGATCTTTTTAACAGATTCACCCTGTATGTCAGTTTATTAAAAATTGACCAAATTACAATTTATTTATGATTATATAAACATTCTGGATGATTTTATCTAACTCTTGCATGAGCCAAAAAAAAAAAAGACGCCGCTTGCAATAGTTGACTCGCGTTCTTGTGTTTCTTGTATAGTTACCATACATTTAGTTTTATAATGTAGTGCACCATGGGCCCATTGTGGCATTGAGTGCGTAACCTCTGTAGGTTCCAACCGTTTTATTAAAAAAAAAAAAATTAGTTTGAGATACACTAAAAATGTTCAATGTTTGGCCATAACATGTGTTTTTTAATTCCAAAAGCTCGGATAGTATATATGTACAAATATATATATATATATATATATATATATATATATATATATATATATATATATATATATATATATATATATATATATATATATATATATATATGTATATATATACATATATATATATATATATATATACATATATATGTACGTATATGCGATTTTCAGAAAGCAATTATATAAATTCGGTTTTCAAAATTTGATAAATTCTGATTTGGAAATTGTAGGTAATAGAAAATGGCTCTTTAGAAATCTTGAATATAATTCAAGTTCAATGTATATAAAGCTCATAGGCTATCAAAAGTATCATGTGTTTTGAATTTTTTTGCGCATTAAAACTATCATTCATGGTTGAAATAGATCTAAACCAAAACGAATTTTAAAATTATTTAAATTTTATAAGCCTGATTCGATTAACCAATTTGATATTGGGCCAAGTTTTCCAGTTCTCCCAAATAAGAAAAATCTTTGGCGTCAGCCAAAGCATCAGAATTTTAGTAGAATTCAATTTTATTCCGAAATTTCTTATACATACATACTACCAATCCACAGTGTTCGTGTAATATAAATTAAGAAAAGACAATTCCAACAAATATATCTTAATTAGAAAACCACAAAAATTCGGTTATAAAATTAAAATATTATTTTGCAAACATAATTTTCGGATCTAAAATGTTATTACATTTTCTAGATTGTAGTAATTTGTGTCTCTAGTATATACAGTTCAAGTACAATAATTTTAAAGCCGTTTCACACCACATAATATAAATACACTTTTTCACTTGATTGAATAAATTATTTATTTTGATTAAATTTAGTTTTCGTGTACTGGAAAATTTTTGTACTCACATATTAAATGTATATGTATATATATAGATATGTACCTCTAAATTTAATAAACGAACGTAACTACTAGTAACCTTTTTTTGTTCGTACATACATATATATACATACATAAATATTAAATGAAGATGATTTCCATAAATCGATCATTCTAGCATCCAAAAAAAAAAAATAAATATTTCACGCTAGATCTCATCATGTAATTAATAATTCATAAATTTTGTAACTCTTCTTTTTTTTAAGATTTGATTTTTATCAGATAAGACTTAATACATATTAAAAGATTTCGTATCAAAAAAAAAAGTAAATAAATAAAACCAAAGATTGTCACATCGATTAAACCACATTAAAGACATAAAGCTCCTTTTTATTTGCTATCGTTTATTTATTTTTCTTCTTCAAAGAATTTAGACAAAAACTTTATGTAGAGAAATGATATGTCTTCGTCGTATATACTCATGTGTTGTATATATTTACAGTATGTAAGAAGGGTGATAATAATTGAGTGTTAACAAAATTTTTATTTTTGTTTTGTCTAAGGGGTTGGAAAATTTAAAAAATGTTTGTTGTTTTTTAAAATTAAAAAAAAAAAGAAGGAAGGAATTTAATAATGTTTATGATGATGATTTAATTGCATTTAAATTGGGTTTCACTCGTATACGGATTTTTCATATATGCGGTGTGTATGGTAATATATTTATGTATGTACATTTGATATACAAAGGGGGAACGTGAGCGTATTCGATTTTTTAAATACAATGATTTTCCATTGTACACATACATATAATTGTATATACAAATGAAAATGACTTTGATTTTCTTAAATTACTAGTTATTAGTTATGTTTAAACAGATAATTAGGGTTAATTATATGTTTTTGTCTGTGATTTCTGTTGTGACAAGAAAACTGTCGTTAATTGTAGGTAATCCGTAACAGAAATTATACCAAGTGTCAAATAAAATGATTATTGTTTTGTATGCAAACACTTTTCCTTCCGCTTTAAATTGTTAAATGTTTTAAACATCATTCCAAATCTGTATGGAAGCTTGCAAAATGATTTCAGATTCAATCAAATGTAAATTCAAAGCTCCACGCCATACCATTATCTGTGGAAGTGCACTCGTAACATCTTCATAATAAATTTAAAATATAGCTTTTTTATGTAATTTAAATATATTACATAGTTATCAAGTTCTATAATATTTTAAAATCAAAAGCATATACGAGCTTTCAAAGTGTTAAAATTAAAGCCCGATTATCAATTTTTTTACTTAGATATTGTTCAGATTTTATCTAAAAATCTTAAAATAAATTTTGATTTGTTCAGCAACTATACTTTCAAAGCTCCCTGAAATGATTACAATGTATTTTTGTTTAGTTTAATGAAAAATTCGAAGCTGCATATTTTAATTTGTTTTTTCTAATTTTTCCAAAAAACTTTGTTTACTAGTTTAAATCTCAAAACATATCGGTTTAAAATCTAAAAGCTCGCAGAAAATAGTTGGTTTTCTAAAGCTTGCAGAGAAATGTAAATTCAAAGCTGCTTAGCAACACCTTTATCTGTAGAACTACACTCGTAACATCTGCGTAATGAATTGAAAATAGAGATTTTTTCTATGAAATTTAGAAATAATACATAATTATCAAATTTTCAAATATTTTCGAATCAAAAGCACGCACAAGCTTTCAAAGGCTAAAAGTTAAAGCTCGATTATCAATTTGTTACTTAGATAATGTTCGGATTTTGTCTAAAAATCTAATATACATTTTTTGATTTGTTGAGCAACTATAATTTTGTTTGTCTAATTTTGTTTGTCTAATGAGCATAATTCATCAATTATAACTTTTTCAGTTTATCTTATAAACGGAAGTTTTAAGCTGCATTTTTTAAAATACTTTTTTCCTTATTTTAACAAAAAGCTTTTTTACTAGGTACATAATCAGCATAAAAATCACAAAACATTTCGGTTTAAAATCTAAAAGCTCGTTACTATCAGAACAACTGAGGGAAAGAACTACGAAATAAAAAAATAGTTGGATTTCAAAAGCTCGCAGAGAAATGTAAATTCAAAGCTGCTTCGCAACACCTTTATTTTTGGAAGTGCCCTCATAACTTCTTTGTTATGAATTTAAACTAGAGCTTTTTGATGAAATTTAGAAATAATACATAAATTTCCAAATATTTTGAATCAAAAGCACACTCCAGTTTTCAAAGGGTTAAAGCCCGATTATCAATTTGTTATTTAAGTATTGTTCAGATTTTGTTTAAAAATCTTAAAATAATTTTATTGATTTGTTCAGCAACTATACTTTAAAAGCTTTCTGAAATAACTATAATATTTTTTAAGTTTAATGAGCATAATTCACCAATTAAAGCTTTTCATTTTACTTTATAAATTTTTCTTTTTATAGCTATTTTAAAATATTTTTTACCAAATGAGCTTATAAATCACAAAATATTTCGGTTTCAAATCTAAAAGCTCGTTTTTATCAGACTTCAACAATTACGAGAACTACAAATTAAGAATATATTTCGATTTAAAAAGCTCGTTTGACTTTCATGAATTATACACAAAAGCTTTTACATAATTTAGTGTAGGTACTAAAATTATGCATATCGAAATTTGTGTATATTGTTGTCATTTTTGATGTTCAATTAAGTTGTAGTTCATAGATTAAAATTGGGTTATGGGTGCCAAAACCATCCATGAATTAAAGATTGCGCTGCGAGCGAAGCATTTGAAATTAATCGTGTGTGGTTTGCATGTTTAATATTTATTAAAAAATACATAATTTATTAGCCTTTAAAAAAGAACTATTGTTGCTTCCATCGGATGGAAGAATCCAAAATTTGCTGAAATTTCGAATTTCTCAACCCAGACCTTGCAAAAGTCAATTGGTTAGTTAAGTTATAGTAACCTAACTATTGTTCTTAGTAAACTAATTGTTAAGTCTGTTCTCTAGTTGTCTTCGTTCGACACCACATATTGTTCATGGGTGCAGTTTGCTAATTATCATTAATTTCAAAATTATGGTGCCAGTAAGTGTACCACAATTCGAAATTTCAATACTCATCCATGTGATGTTGAATTTCAGGTAAGCTAATCGAAAATTATATTTTTTTAAATGCATTTCGTATTAAGGGATTTTCAAACTGTCAGATTTTTCAAATAGTCAAATTTCTATATTTTAGCTTTAGTAAAATGTGCCAATAGTTGTGCCAATTTTTCGAAGTAGATTATCTCAGTTCGAATTTTAATTTCTTTAAATTACACAGTAGGATGAAGTAGTTTAGGCTCAATAAATGCCGATCAAATAACCGTTTTTCAAAAATTCGATAAGTTAAATAAAATTTAGAAATTTTAAATTTTTTAGATAATTTTAGACGATGTTTTTTCTCAAATGTATTCTAATTCGTTTTGCAATTTGAGGGCGATTTTGTTAAATTCAATTTATTTTAAAATTAGATAAATATTACAGAAAATTAAAAAACTTTTTTTGAAAAGCTACCAAGAGAATTGATTCATCACCACGCCGTTTATTATTTTCCTGATGTGTTCTTTGAATCGGTAATTAGTATTTTGAAAAGCTTAATGTATTTTGATATAATAGATGACTTCTACCCAAATATTTAAGTGGTTTAATATGAATATTTAATCAACACAGAATAATGTCCAATCAGACTTCTAAAATTGTATATTTTGCAAATTGAAAAGCGCAAAACATTTCGCTTTGCATAAATGACTAAATGATTATTTATTGCAAACGATTGGAGTACTCAAAGAAAATATTTAATTTTCTTATGTACATAATATATACATATGTAGGTTCATTTAATGTTTTCAAATATTTACAAAACGTTTTTGAACCTTTTAATGTCAAAATAATTTATTTTAAATATCAAACATTTTATTTTGTGTTTGTGACTAATTTTTTATGTTGCTGAATTTTAAGAAACAAAATTAGAAATAATTAAAAATTCATTACCCACCAAAAAATACTTTTGTTTGGTATAAGATAAAAAATTCTATCTTGGGGGGGAAAATTAAATTCAAAAAAAAAATTACACATGTTATATGTTTGTATGTACATGTACCTATGTATACTGAAATATTAGATATTTTTTTTTATTTCAAAGGACTGGGTGTATGTTTCCAAAAGATTATTAATTTTTATGTTTAGTATATAATACTCGTAGATCAAAGTTACTTTACAAAATTAAAAAAGCGAAACCTTAACTTATGAATGTAAAGCATTTATTCTGCCCTGAACATATATATAATTAAAATTATATATAAAGAAGATGTCTTAAGTACTTATATATAAAATACATACATAAGTATATTCAACTGAAAGGTGGAAAATGATACACATTTATAAAAAAAAATTCGTTTAAGTATGAGGTAGATGAAAAATTACAAAGAAAATGTGTTTGTAACAAAGAAATCGTTTTTTTCTCAACACAACATTTTTTAAATGCGGTAAAGTAATTTACGTTTTCATTTTTTAATATTGCTTGAAATACAATAAAAACAAAAAGCCAAAGAAAATCTGAAAAGCTTTTTGGAATCCATTTGAAAGAATTTTTTTTATATGTATGTATATCGAAAATAGCAAAACATAAAAAATTATTACGGAATTGTAATTAACACTGTTCGCAATACTCGTTTGTGGGTACGAAAATCGTTTATTTATAGCGAATTGAATAAAGAGTTATCACACTTGATTGTTAACAAAAAATGTATTCTGTCTTGGTTTCCGATGCTTTGTAGATTTGTGTTATTTAATTTATATTAGCATACAAATACCCTAATCTAATATCAATTTAATTAACTCAGCACCAATGAAATTCGAGGCTTGTATAAAATGGTTAACAGGAGCTTATTTATATCAAATTTAAATTTATAACATTGAAAGTGACATTGAGACATAGTGCCATTGAAAAATGTTTATACCAGGATTTCCATTATAATTTCTCAGAAGTGTTTAAAATCCAAATTAGAAAACAGAGTTGTTTTGAATGTTTGAAAATTTGTGTCAGACGCGTTCTTGCGAATTTTAATGGCATATACAATACGAGACATTGACTGCGTGTACTGCTGTTAATTTTAATGGTTATTAGTTGCAATCGTGATCTTATTATATTATATTTTTACAAAACTCCAATGCAAAATTGAGATCACAAAAAAAATCCCTTCCAATATAACTTTAAAACAAATTTCTTCAATTTCACACACAACTAAACATAATTATTTTTACTCCATGTATATTACGCATGTATATACCCAAGAGACTTGTTTAAAAAATTTGTCTCGGTTATTAAAGAAATCACATAATAATCCAAACCTATAAATACCTTTTCCACGTAAATAGTCTTACAAAACATAATCTCAAATATATAATACTTAAGCTTAAAGTTCTCACGATGGCATTTAGTGTATATACATACATTTTGACAAAAGAACAATATTCAATGCTGTATAGAAATGAGCAAAAAAAAATCATCAACCCTTCTATATAATATATAAATAAAAGAAAAAAAAACCCTCGGGGCAATAAACATTTTCTTTGAGTTGTGTAACACAAAAAACCAAAATACACAGATTTCTTCAAATTTTTCGTGAAGCAACAAGTGTTTCGGTTCGGTATATACATAGTAAGTAATTCTCTTCTATTTATCCTTTTTTGTTGTTGTTTAGTTGTCTTATTGTGTATTTTGTTGTAAAAACAACATTCTTAACGCTTTCCCTAGCTATAGACTGTTTTGCCTCTTTTTTTTATGATTATATACAAGAGGCATTGTTTTTCTAACATCGATAATTTTTTTTTGTGTTCGTTACTCGGGGTGATGAGAATGGAAAATTAAGAAAATTTGTCTAACCCCCCTATATGGTGTGGTTGGTATGTATACGGTATGTGCGATCAAAACCGCACATATGATTTTTTTTATGACATGCACTCCATATTTTACTACCTTATATATAATATCAAAAATATGTCTTTAGGGGATTGTTTTGATTTTCCACTTCGATTTTCTTGTTTGACTGCGATTAAATTATATACAAAAATTGGATAAGATGATAATTAAAATTTAGTATAGGGTAGCTGATAATAATTATATACGCGTATTATCAAAATTCATCCAGATATAATTGCCCTTTTTTCTATGCATAAATAAATTATTTTTATTCAATTTCCCTTGTGTTAATATGATTTAATTTATGTACTTTCGCACACCAAATCATATAATTTAACACGAAATAACTTTTCATTTTTCATCCTCGCGAACAACGATAATTTAATAATAAGGCAACAACAATACAAAAAAAAGAACGAGAATGAAGTGTCTAAAGTAGCATCAAATAAACTTAGTTATACACTTCATTAGAACATTTCAGTTCAAAAAAAAAAAAAAATCTTAAACAGGCCATTCTATGGTTATACATAGCAACAACGAGCGGAATATATAAATCTTTTCCCTTTCAACTCAAGTATTATCGTTGTCACTTATAACCACCTTATTATGTATATACCGTATATTATATATTCCTTGATTTTCCCTTTTTTTTGTATTTTATTCCTCGCATCTCATATACCTCGTAACTTCTTCTCGTTACTTCAAAGTTTGTTGTTATAAAATTAAATTTTCTTTAAAATAAAAACTGGAAAAAAAAAATAAAAATTTCATCCCTTCACGAAGAAGGAGTAATTTATATATAAAAAAATGTAAGGTGGCACACACACACACACACACCCAAAGAGACGACGAGTTTTTTTTCTATTATAAATTCGTCAATTCGAATACCCAATTATGGTAAGTCGAAAAATAAAATAAAATAAAATTAAACCTTATGTCTTTCAGTCAATCTTTTTCATAATTTATATAAATATTTCTCGTCTCTCGTCGCCATCGTCTCTATATATAAGTTTATTAGCCACGTACGTACCATATTATATTATATTAGGTATTATTATTAGAAGGTAGAGTAAATTCATAAAAATGAAAATTGAATCGATATTTGAAATATGTTTTTTCGATTAAGACTTCTGTGATCACTGTGCACGCCACATAATTCAATGCCATTTACATAATATTTCGTAAATTATAAAGCGTGTCCCAGTAAGAGGTTTAACGCAAATTTATGAATTCATCTCTCTGACAAAACCGCCCTTCTTATCTTAAATTACGTAGAAATATGTTCACTTTTAATACAAATTTTGACTTTTCAAAGTCCCAATATTTTCTAATTTTTAAGTAAATTTCTTAAACATGAATTTTAACGTATTTAACAATTTTTATTTCTTTCTTAATTTTGAAAAATTATAAATGCAAATCTTATGAATTTTTTAAATTTTATAATTTTAAGATTTAAGAGTTCATTCATTTTTTTGATCAGAGTTTTAAAATTTTGCATTCCTTACATAACACCGAGTTTAAAATTTCTAAATTTATCAAATTTCGAAACATTTTTAAATGCTTACTTTCCACATATTCGATGTTTCTCAAATATTCATTTGAAATTTTTAATGTCGAATTTTGTCCCTTAACATTAAACAGAGCCTGCCAGTAAGAGGTTTCACTTTACGCAGATTTATGAAATTATTACCTATCTCATCGATAATACTGAATATTTTAACATTCAAATTATAATTCAATTTCCATTTCTTTCTTAATTCTGAAACGCAAACAGTTTAATTCCCAGATTTGAGAGTTCATAAATTTGTATGCTCAAACTTTAAAACATAGGTTCTTAATTTCAGGGCTGGTCTTCAATTTTAGCCGTCGATATTATTTTCCACATATTGACACTGCAAAAATTAATTTCTCCCGTTAGAAATATTTCTATCATATCGATTTTTTAATAGCTAGACGGGAAAAGACATTTCCATACAGATCCTTCCAGAACCATAATGGGAATTAGGGACTGAAGATTTTGGAGGCCTCTAAAATATCGAAATACTCTCAATATTGCAACAAACTTATTTAAGAACTAACTTCAGAAGATTTCCATTATTGGTGGAAACCAAATTATTAATTTAATTCTTTAAAATTTAACTAATTTCAGAAAATGAAATGTTGCCAACTCTTTTTTGGACCAAATAATAACATAATTTATCTGAACTTCTGGATTCTCCAAATTAAATCTAAATCATTTCAAATTTCTTGGTTTTTCAATTCGGATTTTTCTGTGAACTAACAATCCCTTTCTTAAAAAGAAAATTGCTTCAAATAATAATATTACTCTTGAGTTACGAGGCTCTCAAAGTTACGA
This sequence comes from Tipula unca, assembly GCA_951394425.1. Lineage (NCBI taxonomy): Eukaryota > Metazoa > Arthropoda > Insecta > Diptera > Tipulidae > Tipula > Tipula unca. Next base: position 13,649,066 of record OX596381.1, on the reverse strand, counting down.
AATGTTCTACTGAATCCAGACTTGTTTTAATACGTCTCCAATTGGGTAGCATTCACAGAAAACGACAATTCACCGAAAAACAGTTCACCGAAAACGACAATTCACCGAAAATGAAATTACACACTGGACTATACTGGAAATGGGATTGGAAAATGATATTTGGATTTTTTCTGAACGGCAGCAGTGTAATATATGTACGTTTCTTGTCTATCCGAATTCTTTATAAATCTAGCAAGATGAGTGCTTTTCAAGTTGACAGTCTAAGCCATGGTTTAAATTAAATTTAAGCATAGTAAACTTATCGCTGGTGGAGGGATACTAGGTCACATGAGTAAAACACGATTACTCCCCAAAGTTAATTTATTCTGGTATTGTGTTTTATAGATATGCGATTGATTTATTATTATGTTGTTATGTAGCCTCGACATACAGCATTTACTATTCTCTTGTATATTCTTCATTTGGGAGAAATAGAGAAAAAATCATTGAATCAAAATATTTTTAACGAGGATTTATTCTATGCTCCATTTAGCGTTATCCGGGGTGCACCATCAAGGAGGCAGAGCTATTGTGCACCAATAGATACCGTTTAAATGAAGTTTCAGTTTAAATTATCCAGGGTTATCCAGCTGAAATTATTTTCCACCTTTCTTTTTATTTTAATTTTTTATCAATTTTTTTTTTATTCCTAACTGTTCACAATTAAATTCAAAAAGGCTTTGTTGCTTTTGTATCGCTCTAACGTAGTCCCAAATTGAAGGGTTATTTACAAATAATTCGGAAAACCGTTATGCCACCCTTCAACTGAGTTGTTTGTACGTGGTGTATTGTTGAGGAGACAATTCTATACACACCATTTTTCAATAGGAAAGCGAGGGCATCTGCGATATGAATTGGCCTAGTTCCGTCCCAAATGGCCAGATTTCTGAATTTTATCTATAAATCATTTTCCAATCCTATCTACATTCAACTAGTCAAGTTCCTTGATAATCGGTCAAGGATTGGCCTAGTTCCGTTCCGGTTGGCTATATTCCAGAACTTTATCCAAAGATCATTTTACACTCCCATTTACATTCAACTTGTCAAGTTTCATGATAATTGCTCAAGGGTTGGCCTAGTTTCGTTTTAAATGGAAAAATTTTTGGGGAAATCAAAATCATAACTTTAAAAATATATAAAATTAACAAAAACATGGACCCTCTCAAAAATGGTTGCAAAATAGCTCCGCCTTCTCGATACCGCACCCTGGATAACACTAAATGAACCATAGAATAAATCCATGTTAAAAATATCGTTAAATATGTCATTTTCGGTGAATTGGGTTTTCGGGGAATTGAGTTTTTCGGTGAATTGTCGTTTTCGGTGAATTGTCGTTTTTGATGAATTATTTTTCTGTGAAATATCGTGGAACCCTCCAATTGTCTACCTATAAATTTTAAATAAATAAAGTTTTATGGTACGTAATTTTTTTTAAATTGGAGTAGTTTTCAAAGACAGGAGGGCACTATATTTGGGAAAGATAAATTATTGCAAAGAAGGACAAACCATCCGTAAATCGGAAGTATGGCAGCCTTACCTTGATAGAAAAATTGGCAAAATTGTAGTTAAGGCAGGAAAGTACAATTTGTTTAACTCCGCAGCAACAATGAAAACTATTAATAGTTTTTTAACTTATTAGTTTTTTGTTATTGAAATATTAAATTGAATTACTATTTTTATTGTTTTTTGTAAATACTAGGACTAGGATTTCACTCATTAAAATCATACTTCATGAACGTGGAAAATACTAATTTAGGGGTGTGAGAGTTAAAATTGCACTTTGCGTTGAGTTAGCTTTTTAACCGGGCTTACGGTTTTCTTGCACCCCGAAATTATATGAAAGAAAAACCAACATGATGCATAAGATATTTTCTATTTATTTAATTTAAATTTATAATGACTTTTATGTTGTTACTTTTGCTTGTGGCAAATGGCCCAATATGCTGAAGTGCTATTTTAGCTAATCTTGGATATGAGCACACCAAAAAATTTCCAAACTCACTCAGATTAAAAAGAAATGAATCTAATTTTCATTTTTCTGATATCTAAATATTTCCAGTAGGCAAATGTTTATCAAAAGGATCGTTCAACATTTTTAAATGATTTTTATTCTCGGGCGCAATAGTAATTTTTTGTCATCCGAGACAAGAACTTCTTCCATCAATAAATAATTTAAAAAATTTCTCTTGTCAACACGATTAATCCAAATTAGAAGTTTTCGAATAAACAGCGGTCAACTTCCCTTTCGCTGTTATAGCGTTCACTCCAAATCCCTGCATTGTAATACAATATTTAATTCGTTTAGGTGCGTAAATATATCTGCCATGTACGTCAGTTGAATTATGGCCTCTCTATTGCTGAATTAATCAGCTAAATTACTGCTTCTATTAGTAATAAACTGGATTGTTTCGCGTCGCAATGCGTACCTTCGAAATATACGGACAGTATGTTCGATACCAAGTTCTTCGCAGAAAGCACGGAAGAGACGGTGATTTAAAGCATAACCTCTGATAAAATTTACATCTTTTTTTACCTACGCTACAAAACAGAATTTTCGCCTAACCCCGAACTATAGCTTTAAAATTGTGAATTCCTTTATACCTAAGTTTTAATTTCCTATTCACCAAATTTCAAAATTATACATACACCATTGAGAAGGTTAAAAGTTAAAGTGTTTAAAATTTCAATATTGATATTTAAAAGTTTATCGAAATTTACAATTCTGAAGTTTCAATTTTGAATATTTTGTATATTTTAGAATATCGCCGATGGATCGATTTTTAAATTTTTAGAAGAAAAAATTCCAATTATGCTAATTTTTTATTTTTTGAAATGTTCGTTCCAAATTTGAAATTAATTTTAAGTAATCGATTTTTAATTGTTGTTTCTTATCAATTTTAAATTATTCACCAAAAATTTAAAACATAATTTATGCTCTAATTTTAAGTTTCTTGAAACGTTAAATTAAATACAATTTTTTAACTTGTGTTTTGTCAACATTTTAGTTTTAACAATTTTTTGTTCACTTATTGACACTTTCTTACTAGATAATTCAGATAGCGCATTCAGGCCTAACAATGATTGGAAATATTCTCCATCCGTTACATCATCCTCATTTTCGTTAAAGTTAAGAAATTGACTCACAGAAATTGCACACCAAACAACAACATAACGAACATATTTTCTCAAAGTTTGAAATAAAGGAATTTATTGGGACACGCTTTTATATGAAAAAAAAAAATATGTTGACAACAACAACACAATCCCATCAAAGTTTTGTGAAAAACTTTAGTCTCTATTTGGTATGTACGGGTATATACGTAAAATAGGCAAATAGAAAAGTTTTTTTTAAGAATTTTTTTTTTCCCAATTTTAATTTAAAGAAGAATTTTTATTTTTTTGAAACAAACAAAATTTTTATTAATTTAATGAATTATTCTGCCTTATTAATCAGGCTCAAACGGCGAACAAAAAGTTGTGTATATAGTTAGTTGTACGTTGGTGTTATTTATTAAACAAAACGATGAAGACGACGACGATGGTATACTCGGGTATATAAGACAACAACAACAACAACACACAAAAAAAGTAAATTGAATTTAAGATTATTTGAAAAATATAAAAGAAAAAAGTTTTTTTTTGTTTAAATTTTTTTTATTTATTTATTTTTTGTGGATAACTCAGCGCACACAGTTCAATGAAACGGAATTTAATATTCCGCCAATTTTATTTCAATGTTTAATGGAATTAAAGTTATTTAAAATATTGGTTTGCGATATATGTACGTATATGTATGAGTTTGTGTGTATTTTATTCGGATGAAATGGATTTCGATCATTCAATAAATAAAATTGAAACTTTTCACTTTTCACTGGGATGAAGTTATTTTTTAATATTATACGGAATTAACAATTTTGATAGACGCCACAAAACTAGAGCAATATACCTTGGAAACGCTTAATGGGGGAGAACTAACTACACGTTATCATATTTAAACCTAGGCATTAAGGGTTTTTATAGTTTTTAATTCTTTAGATTGTGCAGAACCAGGTTTGTAGAAATACAAAAAGTATTTGGATACTAGCTTGTGATATAATTATAAATTATACTAAACAATTTGTTAGCATTTTGATCCGATCAAATTTGTTTGGTATGACCCTGAGCCTTATTAAAATTAAAATTAATTAGAAGACGAGCAGTATATTTCGCTGATTTACTACGTCTAATAAATTTCATGCAAAAAGTAGCAAATTCCAAGATCTGATGATTTTAAATGGTGAAGCTTTTGTACCTAATACGGTTGTATTGATTTTGTAGAAAATGTTTTTTCTCTCAAAAACTCAATTCAATTGAATTCCATAATGTTGGAGCTTTCTCTATCATTCTGAAATATGACGGTTCGTTAGCTTTTATCGTAAAGCTTTTATTTCTATTTTTACAATGAAAAAATAATGTTTTGTTTCCAAAAGGCTCCAAAAGCCTTTTATCAAGCATTTATCAACTTTTTATTAAATCGAGCTTTTCAGATAGTTTTGGTGACAGTATAAAGTTATCCATGCAGATTAATGAGCTTTTTGAAAGTTTTTAAACGTTTTATTTTCTTAAGCTTGTTCACTTCCTGTAGAAATTAGGTTCGAGTTTGAATTTAATAATAAATATATGTACTGCTAAATAATGCAACCGCCAATTGAAGTTTTCTATCCAACTGTTTATGCGAATTTTATACTTACAGCACCATGATGATTTTATCTGCTCTTTTAATCAAATGGTCTAGCTTTGTGATCTAACTTTGCGTGGCTACGGAAAAATATATTTTTCGTGGAAATGCTTCGAATACACAAAAATATTTAATAAAAGCTCTATAACATAATTTCAGAGAACTTTTTCAATGTTAGAACATTTCATAGAATTGTAGAGTATTCAATGATATTGACCTTTTTCCTTTTATCGCAAAGCTCATATTTCAGCTATTTGAACACAGCAAATGTATTTTTCTGAGCTTCGAAGTCTTTGGATACGATTTTAATTTAGTCGAGCTTATCAAATAGTTTTGGTAACTGTATGCAAATGTATAGGAAGATTAGTAAGCTTTTTGAAACCAATATTAAAATAGAGTTATTTTTTTGAGCTTTCCTCTTTGTGAGGTATAATATTCTTCGATTAATTTAGTTCTTGTCAAATAATGGTAATGGATTTAATGTACATTCAAAGCAGCTCTGTAACTCTGTAACAAACAGTGCTATGCTCATATGCATATAATTCCGAAGAGGGAAACAAATGCGAGGTTTATATATAGCTTTACAGCACTATTTTCTATTACCTGCATTTTTTTTAATTTAGTTCTGTCAGCAGTACCAAAAGCTGAGACGCGTATACATAAATAAAAAGTAAATTAATTTTAGAATATACGTTGGAACAAAGCTAGCAAGCTTTCTAATTTAAAAACATAAAAGGATCAATCTTCAAGCATAATGCATATATGTAATCTTCCCATAACTTGTGGTTATCCAAGATACTTGAAGTTATATCAACCCTTTCAATTGTGACATTCCAAATATGTAATAAAATTAAATCACAAAGTGACAGAAATGGTATATTAATCGATATTTTGTTTAAATCAAGAAATTCTAGAGGTATGTTGAGATCACTTTTCATAGTAATTAATGCTTGAGAAAAATCGTTAAATTCATAAAAAATTACAGTACCGTCTGCATATATTCTAATTTGAGCAACAATAGATAATTGGGATATATCATTAATAAATGCAAATTGCTTACGATAAACTGTAATTTATGAAGAAGCAATTCATAATCAATACAATCGACATTTTCCGTAAGTCTAGACATAAACCACAACATATCTTTGCCTGTCAAAAGCTCGATAAATCAAATCAGTGATTTCAACTAGTGCAAGATCCGTGACATTAATTTAAAAATTCAATAATTCAACGTAATTAATTTTTTGAGTATTTTGTCAAAAACTGATAAGACCGAAACTGGCCTATAGTTATCAATAGATTTACAATTACCTGATTTAAAAGGTGACACTTTTGCAATTTTCAAATCTTTTTAACACAACATTAAATAATTCTGCCAATAAGTTGGAAAATAACTTAGAATTACGCTTCACAACTATATGCTGTGAATGTTATCATACTCTCCACTTTTATTATTATCCAGACTGCAAATTATTTTAAAAATCTCAGAAGCAGAAATTGAAGTAAAAAAACACGATTTTTTTAATTAATCACTTTTTTTCCAAATCTCTGTGTACGTAATTGAATTTAAAATTAAATTTAGAAAGCACAAAACTACGATCACTGATACTCGAATCATCGTTTTTTATTGACAGGTATGATCAGACTATAACAAATTCAAAGATGTCTTTATTTTTATGATGCAAATTTTCTAAAAATTTCAAAAAATTGTCATCAGATCTCAAACACGGTGGCCCATAAATTCTACAGACACTAGTCGAATTAAAGCCCATGGGCAAAGTACCATCATCAATACCTGGTTATATGCTTATGTCTTTTATTTTTTTGATTATTATGTTCCTTTCCCCAATGAACATAATCTCCGTTTTATTTATATTCTTTAAGTCCCTTTTAAATTGCCTTAATGTCACTAACGTTTCACGCTCGCATGTAAAGGCTCCGGTCATCTGCCATTGGTGTTTATCGCAATTTAACCTTATATTTGGTTGTACAGCTTGGAAAAAAGCGACTTGTTGGGCGTTTGGTAATCCCAGCAATTATTTCAATTGAAAGAAAATTTTTAACTGTTTTGTTCACCAGATTTTGACCTTAGGTTAGGTTAGGTTAGGGTGGCCATCCTAATGGACTAGCATAGACACAATTTGATCCGTAGCTGTACCACATTTCTGTTACTTCCTCTTCACTCACCGAGCCATCCTGAGCTTATCAAGAAGCGTTGAAGGCCCCTGATATCGCTATCTTACTATAAGATCCGTCATGTCGTCCAAATGGGAAGTTCACATACATTTTATTCTACTGTACGCTGATCTAGTAGTGGTGTAGAGCAGATAGAGCACAGTTTCTTCCTCCTCACGAGCTGGGACACCCAGTCTGCTTGCATGTACCCCAATGAGACAATGTCCCGTTATAGCTCTCACGACCCGCCCGATATGGTGCCATCGAAGCGATATCAGTTAGCCGGATCTGGACCGGTCTACTCTCATTCACCCAGTCCTCTCTGGTGGGAAACTCAGTTTGGAATCCCACCACAACAAAGGGCGAAAGGATAGCGTATAGTCGGTAGTTTCAGAAAATACCTCTGTTGCACAGGATATATGAGTGCCCTATATATTGTTACAGATCCACATATACTTATATGGATTCCAGCGGAATAGTTGTGCAAAATGCAAGCTGTTTGGCCACAAGACCCGAGGGTGTAAAATGAAAGAGAATCTCCAGAACTTGGGTAGGTGTGCTTCAAGCTATATTTTGACCTTAATAAGCTTCATCTGCATGGTGATGTTTTTAAACTGAAAATTATATTTTTAAAGTGATTGAATGTCGTAGTCAAGACTCTTTTAAACTGACCTGATGGAGTTATTTTAATTATTAAATTCTGTATGACGGTGAAATAAAACTCTGCGCTGGCCATGGTAAGACATTGTAACTATTTTTCATCAATTATGAATAGAACCATTTTCGTATTGAAGGATAAAGTCACGGCTAGTTTTTTTTTAGTTTAGCTTTAAATGCTACTTTTTATAACATTTCTGACTAGAATAGCAATATTTGTCCACAAACTGTTTCTATACAAAATTCGGGTATGAACGTATTGACGTGCAAAATTCAATAGGGTTATTTTATTTGTGCCTTAATTCCGCATAGTAAATTATTTTATTTTTTACTAATTTGTTAGGGACAGTTTTAAAGGCTTCTCACGATGCACTTCATATGACAAATATCATTCTAACAACCAATTAAAAGTGCATTTTATGCTAACCCAATCTATCCAAAGCAAGACGGGAAAATAATTGTGTCGTGTACATATGTATAACACAACGACCTTTCTTCCTTTTGATTAAAATCATAATGGTTTGGCAAACATAAATAAATTTTTACAGATTCTATTTTTATTTGAAACGCAAATAGACGAACATACGATAAATATCCAATTAAATTGATATCAAAAATAATAGAATCGCGCTCCATTTTCCTCAAACCAAAACTATTGAGCACACAACTATTTGCAAAAAAAAAAAAAAAATCAACAAATTGGCTGAACAGTGGACGTAATACATTGTGTGTATACAACTCATATACTCTTCATATCCACATAATATAAAATACTGTTAGCTATAATAATAAAGACAGCAATAAAATAGAAAATTTATTGGTTAACATTCTGTAACAAAAAAGAAGAAGAAGATTTTCCGATGTGCTCTGAATTTAAAAAAAAAAAAATGAGGAATAAAAATTCATTTCTTGTATATATGGTGTTAGGATGCTATTATTATCTACTTTACAGCTATTAAGTGTTGTGTGACAGATTTTCCAATTTTTTGTGATCTTGGTAAATAATAAAATTTTTTATGAGTGATTGAAATTTAATAGTATCATTTAGGTATGAAGTTAATTTTAACCTTGAAGAAAATTCCTTTGACTGTGACTTTGGTTCGTGCCTATATGTAATAATAAAGTTTGTTCATCAATTTTTATGTTTTTCCAGAAAATGCCTAAATACATATACTCGTATATAGATTTAAGCTAGAGCTACACTTTACAGTCGAATTTCATGGTATACGAAACTTTATACGCATAACCGTATAGTTCCAATTATGCACGATATCATTTTCAATTTAATAAGTTAACTTTCGTGTAAGTAGTTTTTTTTTCTTTTCTGAAGTTGATACAAAATTCATGCGTTGATAAGAAATTTCCAATTTTCGCTTATATAATAAATATCTCATACCAATTCTTATTAGCTAAAACATTATTTTGGCATCCGTGTATGTACGTATATATGTAGGAGAAAGTGAATTTTTTTTTTCTACATTCAAGGTGGTTATGCGGAATGAGACATCAAAATTTAACACTGTGCATTTTAATAATTTCCTCTTTCCTGTTTCGCGTGATTTTCATTATATTATTATATACGTAGAGAGCTGTTCTATTGTATAAATTTTCCTGTCTATATATACTTATATTAATGGAGAAGAAGTATAAAATATGAATTTCGTGGCCTTATTTTCATTTTCTTCTTCTTACTGTGTTACACGATTTTCTTTTTTTATTATATTGATGAAAATTTGACGAGTAGATTGAGAAGAAAATATGTAAAAAATGTTTAAAAAAGAAAGGAAAATTTTTGGTTTTGTTGGTGTACGCACATATAAAACGAATCAAAACTCCTTTTTTGTGTGCTCTCTATGTATGTATATGGATGGATATACACAAAAATTCATTTTCCGTCGGTTTTGAATGGTTTCACCATTGACTTGACTTTTTATAAATATGGAATGAAAATTTTTTTCCAAGTCGTAATTTATTAAAATTTTATTATACGTAAAAGAAGAATGAACTGTGAAACGAAACGACGAGCAATTTTTTTTTTTTTTGCCATTTCACTTTTTCGTCATCTCAGGGACGAAACTGAAATTTATTTTCTTAGAATTATTTGATGCTGCTTCTTATTCAAAATAGGAAATTGTATTTAAATTAATATTGTTCGTCATTTTAATCAAGGACATTTTGTATTTTTGCGCACATTTAATGAGAGAGCTTTTAATGATAAAACATCGTCTATTATGTATGTGTGTATAGTATTTATATAAGGATGGTTAGCTGGAGGATTACACCTACACAATATGGTAGTACAATAATTTTATAAAAATTGACTGGATAATTTATTTAATTAAAATTTGGTACAAATTGTCGTGGGCTTACATATTCCAATATAATTATGATAAATATGTTAAAATTGTGTTGTGATAATGGAAAGGGCGAAAAAGAATTTAAATTATTCTGAGAATTCCGACCCAAATTTCATATTAAGCCTTAATCTAAACTCTAATAGTAGCTTTACCTTTTGCAAATCGGATTAGTATACAATTTTGAATGGGTTAAATACGGTTGGATAAAGGTTTAACCGAATTGTTTTAGTATTTTTTGTATTTGTATCCAAATATACTTTCTGTATCCAAAATGTCTAATTGAAAAATAAAAGTACCAGGTGAAATAATATTGAACACGACTTGAAGTAAATTTGAACTGAATTGGTTTAAAATTGGTAATGCCGAAATTAAACGGATTTAACAAAAATAAAAAAATTGAAATTCTTGAATGAAATTTGAATAATGATTAAACTTCTTTTGTATTGGTTCACATTTGAAGAGTTTATTCTTCCTGTTGCCAAAATTTTAAAAAAAAAAAAAAAATATAGATTTTATCTATTTTCAGCCCTGGAATTAAACGAACCATTACTATTTTACAGAGGCAATGGTTAGGTCTAATTCCAGATATACAACTTTGAATCAAATTTCTAAGGTTAAAACCCGAGCTTTTTACTAAAAAAATATTTATTTGCCCACAACTAGGTCGAATCGGTTTGAAAAGGAACTCTTTGCATTTTTCTCTAGGTCGAGCAGTTTTTATTTCCCAACTACTTAGCCCAAAATTATAAAAATTCCAAATGAGAGAAGGTCTTGTAAAGGCCTTTGATCAGATTTTTTTCATACGTTCAAACCTATTTCTAATTTAATTTCAAGTTAAGACAATAATTTTAATATTTCGGAACAACTCATATTTAATATCTCATGAGCTTTTAGAATCCTGTTATAAGATAAATGATTTTTCACCATAAGTTAATACCGGCCGGTAAACTAAATTTTTTTCGAGAAATTCGAAACTATGAAGGCTTTAAGACGATTAACGATAATAATAAATAATAAAACAGTATTTGAAGGCCATTACTGACCCCTTTTTGTGTTAACAATCTGGCTGAAACGGTTTCGGTGCTGGGTTTGGTCTTCATACTGTCTTAGGCAACCTGAAGAAGCCAAGTCGTTATCTACACATAGGCATCGTCGCCTGCAACGACCTCTGCGCCTACTGTATGGTGGCTCCCCTTTCAGAGATCGCTGCACAATTCGTTCCGGATCAGCACGCAGAACGTGACCGAGCCAGCGTATTCGCTGATATCTTATTTCATGCACAATACCGGGGGTCTTCATCAGATCTCTGATCTCAAAATTGTATAGAACTCGGTGTGTGCCTACTGTTTCGCTTTTTGGGCAATAAATCACACTCACGGCTCTTCTCTCAAATGTAAGGAGACATCTCTCGTATGTAAGGAGACATCTCTCGTACTCATCCGTCATCGCCCAACTTTCACATCCAAACATAACAACGAGCCTGATCAACGCTTTGTAAAGCTTCAGCTTCACGGCACTTGATAGGTGTATAGATTTTAGCAATGGCCTTAGAGGAAACAAAGCACGGCTGCCAGCTGCCAGCCGCACTTTAATATCCTCACCCACACTGTTATTGTGATTGATTAGAGAGCCCAAATATTTGAAACTCCCCACTCCCCCAAACGTGACCACTACTAAAATCTGGTGTGCCATTGTCCCTATATCTCTATATATAGAGATCATATATTTTATTTTGGACTCATTCAATTCGTTACTATTCATTCCAATCACGCATATGCCTTTCGAGTTAACTGCAAATATTCTTGATAGCTTGTGAGCGGTTTCGTTTTAGTCTCTGCATATCCCTAGTGAATTCTTCATGTGATGGATCCTCAATGCAAATCTCCGCAGTTTGTATTTGAGATGACTCAGCTACAGTCTGTGACGCATTATGAACACCAAGCTGGTCGGTGAAGTGTCCATTTCATGCGTCGAGTACTGCGTCGATGTTGACACAGATATTTCCATTCCTGTCCCGAATGGCAGTTGACTGCGTTCATTGCTGAGTTGTTGTACTTTCAGAACCTCGGCCTTCCACCATTCTCGCTTTTTCCGTCTATAAATCCGCTTAGCTGCCCTTCTAGTGAGAGTAGCCTTGTTTTTCCTGGAGATTGTGAGACGTTGTTACACTTCACTATGGGCTATATTTTGTTGCTCAATTACAAGACAGCACTCGTCATCAAACCAATCATTTTTCGGTCTGATTTTCACTATACCTAAAGTCTGTTGAGTAGCACTGGCAACCGACATTTTCAGACCCTCCCAGACACAGTTCACACAGCCAGACTGGCGATTAGCTGCATCAATGTTGTCGCTGACAAGATCCTGGTATCGTGTCTTTGATCTTCATTATATCAGACTTTCAAAGTCGAAACCATGCGTTATGATTCCATGCGTTTCGCTGTGTTCCCGAACCTCTACGAAAACTTCTATTTTTTTATTTTTTTACGGATGCGGGTCATCAGCCTAGCGATCCAACATTTTAATTAATTGAGCTTTTCGCTGTGTACTATATTATAAATGGCTTTTTGTCATGGTGAAAACCAAAATTATTTTTATAAAAATTTTAACAATCGACTGTTCCAAATTATCAACGAAGCTTTAATAGCAATCATTTTAGAGTCAAGCTTTTTAAATTTAATAATTTCTCATAACGCATCTTTCGCTAAGTGGTTGTTCAATGTAGCTTTTAAATAAACTGAAGATAAGATTAAGAATTAATTATTGCACAAGAAATTTAAATTTTCAGAGCTTTTGTATCTTGTCTATTGTATGAACATTTTTTGGAGTGTGTGAGCTTTTTTTGTGTGACAACTGTAGTCTATCAAATAGCTGTAACATTTTAGCTTTTCTTATTACGGGTATCAAATTTATTTTCAACCGACTAATGAATTGTTGAGGTTTCTATCTAGTAGTTTTATTTTTGTAATTTTTAAATAAACCGAGCTTTTAGAATAGTTTACGATAATATTAAAAAATGCATATTGAGCGTGTAGTGTTTTATCCGAAATTTAATGATTTAAAAGTAAAAGGATGATTAACCTTATTAAGCTTTTCATTACACTTTTATCAACTAGTTTTTACATTATAGAATTTGAATAAGTTGAGCTTTTTGAATAGTTTGTGATATGATTTGGGCTTTATTATTGGCTGGGGATGCTCCATTCGATATCAAAGAATAAGCTAAATTTAATTTTTTATCCTTTGGTTTTTGAGCTTATTTTATTATATTTTGAGCTTATTTTTTTAAAGGCGAGCTCTTAGAATTCTGTACAATAATCTTAAAGCATACCTATTGAACGTGTTCTGCCTAGAGTATCATTGTCAAATAATAAGGTAAATTTAGTTGTTGGAGCTTTTTTTGTTTGAGCTTTAGAAGTATAAAAATTATTAATTTAGTAAAATTGACACATTTTCATTGTGTTTTCAAAATGTTGGATTGCCCATATAAAAATATTATAAAGCTTTTAAAGTATGCACTTCGTATCTAAGGAGGATAGGTTGGCTTAAGAAAATTTTCTATCGTTACTTGAGCGCAATGAAAATTTGTGAAAAGTTTTACTCATTATAGAAACAATATAAATTATCCACCATCCCGTTTAGGACCAGTATCTCCCCAAAAAAATAAGAGAATCAAACCATCATCAAACAATAATCATTTCCTAGTTCTAAAGAAATAAAATTTTATTGTCCACTCAACAAAAGCTCGGGAAGAAACTAAACAAATTATCAAAAAACTTACAGTTTAGTCCAAGTAAAAAAATAAAAACTATAGATTCATGCCAAAACTATGCAACAATAATATTTAGTGCGAATTTAGAATACACCACTACTGTATATCGTGGCGGAGCAGCAAGAACAATTTTTTAAGAAAATGAGGAAAATCGAACAAAAAATGTCGTCGTATAAGTGAAGTCATATAAAAATAAAAATTCATTGACGCTTTTTTCTTATATGTATATGTATATAGAGTATAGAGATGGTCTTCTTATTACAATACAGTTATTATTATTACTGTTATTATTATTATTATGACATCCATTCAGTTGATACAGTTTTTTTTTGCCATTTTCTTCGGCTGCAAACATTACTCGTTCGTATATATACATACATATTTGTGATGAGTGCCGACATCAAAACTCATATTTACAAATATTATGAGGCAATTGAATTTTATGGGAATTTTTTTTTGCTCGGGTAGTAAAAAGGAAATAAAACAAAATTACTGTAAAAATTGGAAAAAATGTTATGAAAATTCCTCGGCTATACTATACGTAAAAAGGATATAAAATAAAATTGGATAAAAAGAAAAACTAACTAAACTATTACGGGTGGAAATTAGTTTTTTTTTTGTTTGTTTGTTTGTTTGAAGGTCGATTTTTTTTGTTGTTGTCGAATAGCGAGAGTTATGACATATTGACCTTCCATGAAACTACACTACTCTATGTAAATTATAAAATATGTACGTATATGTAAATTGTTCCCACTAGTGTACATAACTACATACACATATATAGGTATATAGCTGGAAAAACTATGGTATATCTTCCTAATTAAGTTGGGTATATATACAGAATGTCTCCCTTAGCAACATAAAATTTACTTAAGTTACCATGTACGGATCGCATCTATAACATTTTATACAAAAGAATGTATTTTTTTTTTCTTGTTATCCCGCATCGACATCTTATCATATCGTCGTTGACGATGAAAAAAAAAATTGCTAATTTAATAATATGCAAAAAACGTCAAGAATACTTTTGTTGTTGTTGCCTTTGACATATGAATTATTAAATTATACAAAAATTTTAACATCGTCATTATTCATATATGTGTATGTATATGTATAAACGGGTAAGGGAAAATCGCGCGACCATTAAAGGTATTTCAACCCTTGGTCGTGTTTTGATTGAGTGTTCCGTCGTCGAGTATCGTGCGCGTATACATATATCCGTCGCATTATGTGATGATAAAAATCTACAATAAATTGTTTTTTTATTTTTATTTATCTTCGACAGTCTACTCTGCAAATTTTGCGTTAAGGGTGTTTTGTATAATAAAGTAATATAGTCGCTCTTCTTGCGATGCTTAAGATGGGATAAGTAAAAAAAATTGTGTCTCATTGTTATGATTATTGCTTTGTGATATCCTTGTATAAATGTACTGTGAAGAATATCAAAAAATCTTTTCTGATTTTTTTTTTACACATTTGCGCTCTTTATTGCCAGGGTACAAAGTAATTTGGATGTAGATTTGAATATATCCATATTTTGGTGTATATATGCGGATGATTTCAATGAATTTTATGGTAACTAAATTTGTGAAGGCTTATCTCATTTTCCCAGATGCGAATTTAATATATGAAATGTGAATATCAATTTTGTGACACGGATAATCTCTATGAGATCAGAATTTTCAGTTTAATTTGTTATATTTTGGTTGTTGTTAGTTGTGGGTTTTTGTGGCTGTATTTCAAGTGAGCTTTTATATTTAATTTTTATTTAATTCAATTATATAATTTTGATTTTGTTTGTTTATTTGAATTTAAGTTGGACAAAATTTCGAGCATTGGAATAAATTTTGACCTTATTCTAATTTACAAAAAAATATAAATAACAAAGTTATTGAATTTTAATGTGAATGTTATCTTTCTGCGGTCCATCGCAATTACCTTAAATAATAAAAGAACTTGGAAGAGCTTTGATACATTTTTTGATTAAAATACAAATAAATATTCGTTATAAATTCAATGTTCAATCAATCCAATGGTGAACTCGGCACAAGTATGATAATTTTCAAATAATTTTCTGGCTCTTCAATTTATTTAAATATTGGTCAGATGTAGCCAAATTTTAAATTTTGATGATGTTTTGCCATTCAATGTGGTAATCAAATGATTTTGATGTGGTGTGTTCCACAAAATTTTGTATTTCACTTGAACTAAATAGCGTTGTCCAACTATACGACCTTATACCAACCAAACATATTTAGATTTTATTCAATTTTGAATTCATTGATTACTTTAGTAAGATCTGTGTTTTTATTTTGTTGCTAAGTTTCGATTTTAAATACAGAATTATGAAATTCAACATTTCAATTTCGAAACTATTTGTGTACTTCCTAGATACGAAGATTAAAAAAAAATTTAAAAGGCAAAATTGATGTTTTATTGGAGTACATATTCATTTTAAATAAATTCACTCAATGTTCACAAATAAATTTTGAAACGAGCGTTTCACTTCTTATGCATTTTCTTCTGGGCCTTGGTTCTGACTACAGGTATATAAATGTTTACAAATCACAATATATGTAGTGTGGAGTCATCAAGTAGTTTCTCATCAAGTTTACGTAAAGATTGTAATTTAGTTAACATATACCGAATATTACTTCTCCCAAATCATTCTACTCTCGAAGATATGGCTTGCAGATTTTGAATTGCTGAATTATAATATATCGGTGGTGGGATTTCACACAGACTAGCGAGAAGCGAATTTATGTTTTTTTTTTTTGGTTGAAATTTGAACACTTGTTCGCTTATTCAAAATCATTTCTTTTATAGCGCGATCTCAGCTTCCTAAGATCAAAATATTAGATTGCAATAGAAATGGCAATGTCGTATAAGCGAGATAGTGTGCAAGTTTTTTTGTTAAAATAAAGACGTATACCGCTCTTACTCATCTGTGCAAAATCTCAGTGCTGGTCTAAAAATATTTGATAAATGTAACTCGATGTATAATTGTTTATTTAAATGTTAACTTGTAGAACAGCTCTATTGCATTTATATATGTAGTGCTGACATTTTACAGGTTGATTTTGATTATAATTCGATTTTGTTTGTGATCCTATATATTTATAGGTCTCATCCTTTGAACTCATCTGTATTTATCGATGAAATCAATAAACTGGGATCAAATAAAGTGTCCTGTCTGAAGATATTTAAACTTAGATATACGTTTGTTTGTCGGGTGGCCGTATTCTCCGCCAAAAGCTTACCATTAATATCGACAGCGATATTAGGGAGAAGGTGAAACATGACCTCTAAGCCGCGTGTTGGTGTTGTCCTCAGCGCCTCGCTTATAAGCATACAGGCCGTTCGTTGAACCTTCTCGATCCCATTTTTGTAGGTTACTTTTTCAAGAACTGGCCACCACATACTCACACATATATTAGCCTTGTTCACTATTTCCAAGATGTTAGGCTTCCAACTAAGCTTACTATCCAAGATTACGCTCAGAAATCTTGCCTTATCAGTAAAAGCTAGTCCTATGACGTTTAAAGTAGGTGGGTCTACTACCGGAATTTTATATTTCCTGGTAAAGAGTACCAGTTCAGTTTTGGACGAGCTGATTGCTAGTTCATATCTGATGGCTCACCTCGTAACGGATTAGGAGGGTATTTTGGATTATCTCCTTAATCGTGATTAAATATTTTCCAGAGACAACTATCGCTACGTCATCTGCATAAGCAATCACTCCAATCCTTTCTCTCTCCAGCTCCAACAGCAAGTCTTTAATTGCTATGTTCCAGAGAAGAGGAGACAGGACACCTGTGGAGTTTCCTTAACCACCCGTCCCCTAATGGTGGGTTTCCCCAGCTCCAAATTAACTATCCTGCTCACAAGCATATGATTGAGGTGGGCTTTTTCCCACTTTCGGAATAAAGATCACCTTGATCTCTGTCCACCTCTTCGGAAGACAGACCAATTTTAAACACTCTTTGAAGATTATTTCTCAGGGGATATATATATATATATATATATATATATATATATATATGGTGAAAAATACGTGAAATCACAAATTTTTGTAAGTCATATTTGAATTTTATGATTTTTATGTTTTCAATGCATAGCCTTGATTAAAAAAAAAATTTAAGAATACTTAATTTTTTTTTATTGTTGTTGTTGTTAAAAATACAGGGTGTCAAATTTTGAGAAAAATGATAATTATGATGTTGTATTTATGGCAATAAAAAGAAAACTAATTGTCCGATAATTATGATTTTGGACTCACTTTAAAGATAAGTTAATAGCAATTAACAAAAAAATATAAAATTAGTATGTTGTTTAATTTCTTCTTCTTTAAATTTCCCGCCAAAATGTTCTTTTCCAATTTTCTCAAAAACTTATTTTTTTTTTTTTTTTTTTTTTTTTTTTAAATTTGGCAACTATTATTTTACAACATATTAAAACACTGGACCAGCGTTATTTTTTATATTCTTGCAAAATCTGTTTTAGTAAGAGCATTATTTCATTTTTATATGGAAAAACTATATTTGAATAGATATTTCAGTGTTTTGCTACTGTTTAATTTTTTTGTTTTGTTTATTAATAATATTCAATTTAGCGTCACATTTAAGTATGAGTCACCGAATTGGAAGGTGCCACCCCCTGGTTTATATCGTTTGAAAATTGGTTAACCATAGTACCATAAATCCCTTTTGTTTCTTAGATTATTTTATAAGACTAAATAAAATGTTTTTTTTCCTTTTTTATTGGGGGGGTTGATTATTTTTACTTGACAGGTGTACCTGTTAAACGATGAGTAATTCTTTTGAAAACCAAAAAAAAAATATTGTCGATATAAATAACAGTTAAAATTTAAAATTTTGATTAGTTGACATTGTGATTATTTGTAAACAACATTTAAATAAGGAGCAACATTTTTTAAAATTTGTAAAAAAAACAGTGTGTTAAAGTGACTGATAAATAAGTACTAGTGCATTAAATTTGATAATGGATACATTTCGAAAGTGTTGTAAACCATTTCGCGACTTAAAGTGTTCGAGTAAACTAAGACCAGTTACGGATTATGTTAAGCAATTAATGCCACAATCGGTTGAGAATCAAGATAAATTGTATATCTGTTCAACGTGCTATATAAATCTAACCTGCAAACGACGAAAAATAGAACCAGAATTGTCACCAGTTGCGGGACCATCAGCAACATCACCTATAACACCGCAAATAGTGAAGCGTGTTATTTCAAAAATATAGCTGTTTTGGAAAAAATAAATGAGGTGTTACCTGTTATTGGGAAGTCTCCTATATATCCGAGTACATTGGAAGTCAGGCCAAAACAGCAGCAGCAAAAATTAATCGGTTTAACTTCAATGGCATTATCAACATCTTTGGTTTCGGGAATCGTGCCGCTTTTTAATCAGTCAACCGATGACCAAAGGAAGATTAAACTATACATATGATGAATTGATTGGTGACCTAAAAACCAAATTCCAAGAACTGGAGAAAACCAGTGATAAGATTCAGTTACTTACTATATTGCCAAAATCATTAACCATGCAAGAAATTCAGAGCGAGTTCAACGCAACGCAACATATGGTCCGAACAGCTAAAGATCTACGGGACAAGAACGGTCCACTAAGTCGTCCAGCAACTAAAGTAGGAAAGCGAATAATGTTACCTTCTAGAATGCGAAAGCTGCCCAGGACTGGATAACTTTAAACAATATTTGAAAAATGCATTTCTGGAGCATGGCTGCGAGGATGCTGAGTTAAAGTTTAATCAGTGGGTTTCTACCGACAGATGCAATTTGGAAACTTTTTCACAACCGTTAGATGTATTTCTGGATTATTTCATAAATAAGATGAAGAATCTGTTGCCTCATTACTTCATTTCACTTCAGCAGTCCAGTTTCTTAAAAAATAAAAAATTGGCGCTGAAGTCTACCGAGGTGATAGTTTTATGTGATTTTGCAGAAAATTATGCATTTATAATGCAAAATGCCGCACAAGGTTTTCATTGGAATAATAAACAAGCGACTATTCATCCATTTGTAATTTACAAAAATTTAGAAGGCAAATTACATCACCACACCTTCGTTATAATATCGGATTGTCTTCACCACGATACTGTAGCGGTTCACTTATTTATTGAGAAATTAATGCAGTTTTTGAAAACTAAAATATCCAGTTTATCTAAAATTTATTATATTACCGATGGTGCAGTCACGCATTATAAAAATAAGAAAATTTTTAAGAACATCCTAAAACACAAAGAGGATTTTGGAGTTGACTGCGAATGGCATTTTCATGCAACAGCTCATGGAAAAGGTCCATGTGATGGAGTAGGGGGTACCATCAAAAGAATGGCATCCAGAGCTAGTCTCACAATGGAATACGGCAGTACAATAACCAATGCAGATGAATTATTTAAATGGGCTAAAACGTTGAAAACAGATATCAATTTTGGATTTTGTTCAGACGCAGAACATAAATCAAAGCAAATAAAACTTGCAACTAGGTTTGAAAATTTAAAAACAGTAAAAGGAACTCACGGTTTTCACGCATTCATTCCAACAGAGGATGGCTATTTGAATTGTAAAAAATATTCTAATTCTGATGATTATCTTAAATTTAAATTGTGATTTTTAATTAGAATAAGATTGAATTTTAAACAATAAAGTAAAATTATCTTTGGGTTCGAAAATAAATAAATACTAATAATTTAACTGAACTGTCTTTTTTGTAAATATGTAATTCCAAAACAATGAGATATACATATCTATTCAAATATAGTTTTTCCATATAAAAATGAAATAATGCTCTTACTAAAACAGATTTTGCAAGAATATAAAAAATAACGCTGGTCCAGTGTTTTAATATGTTGTAAAATAATAGTTGCCAAATTTAAAAAAAAAAAAAAAAAAAAAAAAAAAAAAATAGGTTTTTGAGAAAATTGAAAAAGAACATTTTGGCGGGAAATTTAAAGAAGAAGAAATTAAACAACATACTAATTTTATATTTTTTTGTTAATTGCTATTAACTTATCTTTAAAGTGAGTCCAAAATCATAATTATCGGACAATTAGTTTTCTTTTTATTGCCATAAATACAACATCATAATTATCATTTTTCTCAAAATTTGACACCCTGTATTTTTAACAACAACAACAATAAAAAAAAATTAAGTATTCTTAAATTTTTTTTTTAATCAAGGCTATGCATTGAAAACATAAAAACCATAAAATTAAAACATGACTTACGGCTCCATATAGTGAATTTGTGAGTTCACGTATTTTTCACCATATATATATATATATATATATATATATATATATATATATATATATATATATATATATATATATATATATATATATATATATATATATATATATATATATATATATATATAATGTATAATTCGGTTAGGACTAGCCGATTTATAAGGTTTGAAACGTTCAAGTGCCCATAGGATCCGTTTTTTAGTTACGATATCTTCTATGCGCAATGAATCTGTTTTTCGATGATTACTATCTAGTCTCTGTCGAGTCTTCAAAGCTTCCTGGAAAGTGGGTTTCGATGAGAAGCTTCAAAGATTCTTTACTAGAAGTAGTCCGAGATCCGTCCGGTTCAATTAAATAACTGAAACTGGTGGATTAGTAGACAGTGCCTTTCTAAGACGAGAGATCCCCGAGTCTTCTCCATTCTATCACAGAAGAATCTCCACGACCTCCTCTGTGCCTTCCTTGCATTTTTTTTGTACAATTTTAAGTCCTCCTTATAGGAGTCCAAATCATGAGCCTCGCTAGTAATTTTGGCTATATTAAAGGCTGTCCTAGAAGCCTTTCGGTAGGTCCCCAGGTCCTTGACCATATAGGTTTTACTTGCCCCTGGGCTTAACTATTGGGCAAGCGGCATTAAATGACCTGTTGCAAGCACTAGTGCTAGTGTTCACCATGCTGTTCAGTTTCTATACTGTCGCTGGTGGCTCAAGGGCCCCAGATCCTGTTACTGTTTATCCAAAGTTCTTGAGTAAGAACTACGTCCTCTGAGTCAGTCTGAGGAGTAAAGCGGCCGACTGTAACCCTCGTCCTACACCAGGGAAGGGCGGCTGCCCATCTCCTCTCCTAGTACAGCTACCATTAAATGGATTGCCTTCCCTCGTGGTACATCTGCCTCTTATGTGGATAGGGTGTCGGCTTCTCCAGGTTCCCTGTATGCGGCTCAAATTCGTTTTTTTTAAAGGCTTTGAGAGTAATTGACCCAAAACCAAAGTCAATTACTCCCTTAGTCACAGCAAGAGGAGCTAGGGACTCCTTGTTGATTACCATAGTAGATAATCTAGAGTCCCCGTTGGTATGCTTTTGCCTTTCTAACTTTCTAACAGTTATAGGTTGGAAAACTTGGATTGCCTATTCTTATTATTTTCAGGATCTCGTCTGGGCTAGGCCTGCTGGGAATCTCTTCCCTGCTCATAGCCGCCAGCCTCGCACCCTGCCACACCTCCCCTACATCCGGTACTGCCTTCTTCTATATAGATCCACTGATCTGGAATCTGAGGACGCCGTTAACTTAACGCGCCGTTGATACCATTCCGCATCTCTACAAGATGGAGCGGGTCCTGGGTTCTCTCCTAGAACCTTATGAAAACCCGAGTTTAGTGTGTTATATACTAATCTCCATATTTCCAATGTGATGCTCCCCTCTTCATGACTCCTGTCAATGAAGGCCATCACCAACGCACGCTCCTTCACAATATCGCAAAACAACTTATGTTGGAAGGAATCTCAATCTTAGGAATCTCTTTATCCACTTGTAGTATGGCCTGTTTAATATTGACCGCTTCCAGCTCATCCTGGGACCGCTGTCTTTTCGACACATGGTAATTTTCCGATCAGTTGCAGCCGACAATTTTCATAGCCCGTGCTACGGATTCTTTCTGCTCAGCTGTGAGCTGCCCCTCAGCGGTTGCAGCCCACCTGTTTAGAATTCTGAACGCCAAGCGTCTATTTCTATATAGCGCTGATTTGACAGACGGACGTTAGCCGATCCTGCGTTGGCAGTGCTGGATTTACCTTGGGTTCAGCTGGTTCATGGCGTTGGTGCCATGGAGTCGTCTCCCTCTGGTGTTGTGGAGGGAGCACCTTTTAGGGTTCGAGTTCTCCCTCGATGTTTCCGGCCTTTGGAGAGTTCCGGTCTCGTTTTTTTTAAAAATTAACTGACATTATAATCCCACGAGTAACAGAGAAATATTAGTCCACCTGCGCCGCCTGGTTGGGCCTCCCGCTTGGTAGTTTATTGGAACGGGTTGCGTAACTCCTTAAACCAGCCCATCTGCCGTCATTTAGCGTGACCCGCCTCACACCTAGGTCACTTTTGCCTACCCATTCATAACAAACGTGAACCTGGAGGCGACGAAATTTCTGAGGCTTTCTGTTCTTAACTTTTGGCTGTTTTTACAAAGCTTAAATTTTATCTTTTATGTAAAGTATATTCGTAAATGAGTTATAGCTTTAACTTAATTTGGCATGCAACATGTAAACATGTAAACTTAATTTGGTTCATTTTTTTTGTTCATCTTAACTAATCTGTATATGTTGATTTGTGCTTGAACATTGAACGCTGTTGCAATGTCATTCGTCTGGCTTATTATGTTTTTCATATTCTGACTTCATATTCGCTTTAAAAGACAATTCCAAATAAAATATTTGGCATGCAATTCAACTCACTAAGCGTCAGTAAAAATTAAGAAAAAAAAATTACAGATTCCAGAGTAATATACATGCCAACATAGTACAAATTTATTTTTATTATTAAAAATATTGTGAATTATTAGCAATATACTATTCCATAAGCTCGTTTCTTAAAGTTTTGCCCCATTCTATTCGCTCCATCGAATTTAATGATTAGCAAATGTTCGATGACAACCTTTACGAGTAAACGAAACCCTAATAAAAAAATAAAAACATCGAAATTCCCTTTTTTTCACATCTCACAAATTTTGTCATATTTCATTGATTTAATAATTCCATCCAATTTTCCAAGTCATCCTGACGTTTTCTTTAAAAAGTACAACGCGAAAAAAAACTCAACATGATGACAAACAATTATTTAAAAAAAAAAAAAAAAAAAGTTAAAGTAATATCTTTTTAACAGTCTTCTAAAAAGTACTTCTTCTACTCTCAAAAACATACGTATATAAACTCGAATAGCATAATCGGGGAGCATATTTTATTTTTTAACTGTTCCCAAGTAGAATACAAAATATTACAAGTTAATTGAATTTTTTTTCCTATTGAAATTCTAAACGTCATCAGTTCATTCAAAAAAAGAAAAAAAAAAAAAATTATGATTAATTTTTAAACGAAGTTTTCCAACAACAAAAAATTATAATCTCATCATTATTTTATATTAACAAGAGTTTCTTACCCTAATTTTCCAATTTTCCAATCATAAATATTTTCACCCCGTGCCACATCAATATTATGATGATAGCTCACATCTATCGCGCGCGTATCGAATTATTTTTATTATTGTATTGTAGGGTATCCCGCATATAAAATGTTAATACACCTTTTGAAGTTTTAAAAATTATTTAAATTATTATAATTATTATTAATAATATTTTAATTATTTTTTTGGTATATTTTCAGAAATTATTGTGCTCGCGTGTGTTAATGGACTTTCCACAAAATTTCTAATTTAAAAAAGAAAAAAAAATATTTTTAAACAAACAAAATTAGTTTTTAAGCGCAAAATTAAAAATTAATTCAATTTTAATTAAATAAAAGAAACATCACAAAGGATATAAAAATAATAATTAAAAATACATATATTTTAATTTTGTAGCAATAAATAATAATTAAAAAATTGTAATAGTTAAACAAAACAAAAATTTAAATAAATAAAAAGGAACACACAACTCAGGTAATATAATTATATATTGTTATAATTATAATTTTACTTTATTAATTTTTTAATTGAACATTAAAATAATTTTGTGGTGCTTTTATTTTTATTTTTTTCTCGTCGTTTTAAATAATTAACTATTTTTTAATTTTTTAAACTTTTTATTTCGAAACGGATTAATTTTATTAATTAATAATTGTGTATAAATTGAAAAGTTTATTTTTAAACTATAAAAAAAAGCAAAACAAACAAATTATTTAAAAACAATAATTAAATATATTAGCGGTGATTATAACTTAATATTATATATAGATATATAAATAATTATGTTATAAATATAGGAATTAATTAATGAATTTTTTTGTTTCAAAATAAAATTAAATTTAAAAATACATATTAATCAATTTAATTTTAGTGAACCAAAATATTATTAATTATATGTGTATATTATACAAATAAGCAAATTCTTATTTTTTAAAACTATTATTTGTATGTGCCATTTTTATTTCGAAAAAAATTAAAACTAATTTTTTTTTTTTAAATCATTTTTGTTTTATTAATTATAAGTAGATAATTATTATGAACTATATAATAAATAATATGGAAAATGTAAAAATATATGAAATTAAAAATTTGTTCCTAAATAAAAAAAAATAAATTCAATCATCATTTTCCGACTCTCTAAATTATATAAATTTATTTTTTAATTAATTAAATTAATTAAACAAACATAGAAATTGGTATATTTATATACAATCACACACTGCCAGTTTTTTTTATGTTTCTAAAAATTAATTAATTCGTTTTTAATTAAATTTAAAAAAAAAAATGGTTTGGTGCAATTTTTAAAATTTTTTATTTTTATTTACATTTGTATAGATTATATAAAAAATATTTTCAAAATATTGAATTAAAATACGTAAATTTAAATTAACGCGCAAAATATATATATATATATATATATATATATATATATATATATATATATATATATATATATATATATATATATATATATATATATATATATATATATTATATTAAAAATATAATTATAATTTAGTTATAAGAGTTTAAATAAATAATTAAAAAATTAAAAAAAAAAGAAATTAAAATTTTTCTGGTTTCTATATATTATATTTTTTAAGTTTTATTTCATTTATTTTTAATTTTTTGCGATATAAATTTAATTACATATTAAATATACATAAATGAAATAATCAAATTAAATAAATACATACATATATATATATATAAATAAACAACAAAATTTAAACAATTAATTAATTTAAAATATAAAATAAAAACAAAATTATATAATAATTATAAATACATATTATACATAATATTAAAAATAAATAAATATATAAAATATATTATAATTATAAATGAAAAATTTTAGTTAAATATTTAAATTTCGCAAGCAGAAATGAGAAAGGAAAAATTTAAATAAAATATTATTATGTAAAATCGTAAATTAATTTAATTATTAAAAGAAAAAATGGAAAAATAATAATTTGAGAAAAAAAGAACACAAAATTAATGTTTTTTTTAATTTTTATTTTAAATTTATGCGATTGATGGGTGACCAGCCAACATTTTGAAATTAATGTGAGGTCTAACCTAGGCGGTCAGTGAGTAACTATTTATGGTGCTCTTGGTAAGTTTATTAGAAAATTACATCTATTATTTTCAAGAAGTATCGAAAATTTGAAAGGTATCGTAAAATATATCAAACGAAAATTATATATTTACACATACAACTATTAAAAATTAGAGCGTTTTTTTTTTTGGTAAATTTTGGTTTTTTCCAAATAAATGATACCGTAATATTTATTGTCACTGAATACGCTATAACTTAACCAATTGTAAATTATGAAATAATAAAAAAAAGCCCTAATTTAAAAGCCTCTACATCGCTTTTTGTGTAGCTTTTGTAGATTAGTAGATTAATATACTGCAGGTGGAGCAGGCTATGTGATTGGCAAGGAAGCCGAAAATATCACCCCCTTGAAGTTATCCAAGATTTTTTCGTGAATTAAACAAATATATAGTTGTACCAAAATACTCATCCCACACTTGTTTAATATGAAAAATTTGTGTAGTTCAATAGAAAAAAATACTTCTGGGCAAGTCGTTGAAAGGATCCTTTTAGCAACCATTGCGCCAATAAATCAAAGTCGACACATTTATTTTGCAGCTATAAAAATAAATGTGTCGTCTTTGCCAACTTTACAAAGAAAAAATGGAATACAAATCGTTTAGCCAAGCTTTTGTTGGGACGGCAGTTTTCTCACAGTGCTTGAGTTTGGGACCTTCTTGGCCACCACTGTGCTAACAAGAAGGTTCCAAACTCAATCGCCGTGAGAAAATGGCCGACTTGCCCATAATAATTTTATTCCACTGAATAAATTTTACATATTAGGAGTCTGGGATGATACTTTTGGTACCAACTGTTTATTTTGTTAGTTAACAGAAAAGTCTGGTTAGTAAAAAATGTAATTTAAATTTTCAAAACAAAAAAAATTAGGGCGTTTTCTGAATATCATAATAAATTTTGATTTATTAACTTATAATGTTTTTCTAGTTACAAGATTTTAAGCGACCGAGAAATATTGATATTAAACAAACTAAATATCTGGATGGGCAACATGTAAGCACCTTGCCGTGCTAGAATTTGGGCAGTATGATGTATAATGTTGTTTAATTCAAGAAAATTATTCATTTTAGATTCTCAGCTATTAGGATACAAGAAGTACATTACTATTCCAGATAGCAATCAATCAACTGAATGAATTGTGGTTAATGTAAAACTGATGATCCTCCGTTAATGTCAGTGCTTCGCTGACTCAGATTTTTCTGCGGAGGATAAAAGCGAAATACGAAGAGTATAGCTAATTTGCAGCAAACGTCCAACTGGCATTGAGGATGCAACAATGGTCACGAAACATATATTGTTTATCATTTGAAGGGTTATCTCGTATGTGATAGGAAACTTTCGTAGGATAAACCAAATAGATTTGTAAAATTCGTTGGATGTGGAATGATGGTAAATAGAAATTACTCATCAGGGTTTCGATATGGATTCTAGCTGCTGGTCCAAATTAGTTGCTAGCTACTAGCTACCTGATATTATGCGATCGTTAACTCTGACTTCTAGGCTAAATAGTGCCGAGATTCACTAACACCTGGAATCAGAAAATATTTCATTTGAATCGGAATAAGCTGAGGTGGTAAGTCGGACCTTTCACGATATATAAATTCTCCTGTTAATCCGTGTCAAGAAACAGTGTTTGAGGTGTGCCCAATTATCAAGAATGATAACGATCACTTTTCTCAAGTTAGATAAGCTTATTATATAACATTCACGCAAAATAAAGGTTAGCACTCTGGAAGACACGTTCTTTCTATTAACCGGTTTTAGTACCATCAAGCTGAAAGTTTAGGCAATATTTCGGCAACAAATTACATCACTGATGAATGGATTCAAATTGGGCTGCCACACTCGATTTCTTTCGATTATATGTATATGAAAAGAAAATTTTCAACCGTGCCTCTTACTTAATAAATCCAAACAATGAATTAGTCAGAGTTGATGTAAACAAAAGACCCAAATAATTCATTTCTCTCATTTAGATTTACAATGTCGTCGTGATGAATCTGTACAAAGGCACAAAAGCAATATTGTATTTGCAAGTGTTTAAGCCAAATGATTTTCTACAGTCCAATTCTAAATACAATTAAGAATTTAAGATCCTGTTAGACTAACAACACATGTTCAACATTACGAATTCCAGCAACAATTTTAATGGCGTCTGCATACAGCAGATATGTGCAAAACCTGAAACGTTTGACGAGATAATTAAAAAAAAAAATACAAAAATAATGGACCCAAGATGGTTGCCCTGCGGGATACACCACAAATTATCTGTGTAGTTCGTGAGTAAGGATTGTAAGTACTTGTTTTACTTTTGAACTCAATTTAATGGCAAAACGGGAATGGTTAGTCTTGATATCAGATCAAATTTTGAGAACAAATCATTCATTCACTTCGAAGTAATTAATAATCGACTGCTGACTGCTTTTAAATCTCATGAATGTTTTTACGGTCTGTATTTCATCACATTTCGTTGGCTGATTGATGTTCCCAATTACAACATTTTATTTGACATGTGTTTTCTTCGATGTTAACGTACGGTACAGTCTAAGCCTTCCTCTATACACCAATTAGTTTAGTATAAAAGATTTTTCGGAACCTTCAGTCTGGTTGAACTTTCAACGTAGGCCATCTTACCCGAGGGTAACCTGATCTCGCAATTCAATAGAATCTGCATGAGCTTACGAATCTGTATAGCTCTTCTCGGTGTCAGATCCAAGAGATGGTATATAGATTATACTCGCATGTATAGGTGTAAGAGTTTCTGATGGTAACATCCATATCTTTTCTGCTGTGGGTTATATGAAATTTTTCTTTGAGACTAACGTTACGTCTAGTCAGTTTGATTGAATAGATTGTTAAGAAGCGTTTGAAAATGTCAAACTAAAGCTAACTGTATAGTGCTCCAGTTCTCGTGAATCCCGATTATACAAAGCCTTTTCATATCCGTTATGATTAGAGGTGTGTTGTATGAAATCAATTACGAAGGCAACGACCTATTTCTTATGTATCACGGAATTAAGTATCAAATGAAATTTGCAGACTGTACATTATGAACTATTCTAGTTCACCGTGAAGATAGATCATGCATGCCTTAAATGGCTCACATCACTTAAAGATGTGTAAAGCAATGCCCTTTAACAGTTTTCCATGATACCCAAGATGAATTTCTTCATGCTATTTGCTCAATCTCGGCACTTGATCTAAAATCACCATTGACTACCCACCAATTACGTTTCCTTCAGGGATAAAAGGTTAGATTTTCCCATGAACTACCTGAACCTATAAATACAAGCTAACCTAATTTATATCCGAATAGAACCAGGTAAACCCGTATACACTTATCTGGCTAGCTATAGTGGAACATCGAACTTTTACGGCGATTGTAAGATATCTAAAGACCCAGACTTCATTCTCAGACTCCCATGTGCTCTCCAACCTTTACAGAAAGACCAATACATAAACTATACATCGATTTGTTTGGTCCTTATCCTCGTTCCAGAGCAGGAATACTATGATCTTAAAAGACATGGATAAACGTACCAAATTTGAATTCTTAAAACTTCTCCGTAAAGGCTTAGTTCCATTATTGCCGCCATTAGAATGTAGTTTGTAAAATCTGATCACGGGATGAACACATAAGTGAAATTAGGGCCGTACTTCGAGATTCAAGACACGAGTCAATTGCATTTAACCCACGCATGCTTTTTGAATACCAACATATCAAGAAATGCCCATGAATACAAACTCCTATACGTCAAATGGAAAAATGTGTTTCGTTCCAAGTCCACAAAGCCAAGCTCGCCCTTTTTTCTGTGCCAAGTTTGCACCCAAATTTAGATTTTTTTGTTGTTGTATGGTAATGTGGTTGCACATACGAACGAGTAGGCCTAAAGAGGCAGAAGCTGACTCCCACTACCAGCAGCCCCATAACCTCCTCCATCCCTATTTCGAGATTGGGACGAGGCGATCACAGCTTAACAATCAACGGAAGTATTAACGGAAAGAACTGTGTTATTACGGTGGATACAGGTGCGGTGCGTATCTGTGAGGATCTAGTCAAAGGAAGAGTACAAGGATGGATTACATATTAGATACATTGTTTGGTGCTAGAATATGTTCAACATGGAACCGGCAAAGCGGGTATTGACAAGAGAAAAATCGTGGAAAGACGTCGTTTAGTGTGGGTAATGGGCTAAGGCAGTTAAACGTGATACCATTTAGGTAATGTACTTTATGGAACACGTGCACTTATTATATGCAATTTGTGCCAGGATTCGCCAACGTATCAAATGGCTTACATGATTTGACCCGGAAGAATATAGTTTTTGAATGGAACGACGAGCAAGAAGATTAGTTCACTGAATTAAGAAGGCATTTGTCACAGCACCATTCTTGGCACACCCTAGACCCGGTGTTAAACTTATTCTTGACACCGACGCAAGTAATGATCGTATCGGAGGAGTGTTGTCACTGAATTGAGGGTCAAGAAAAAGTGATAGCTTATTACTCACAGGTGTTATCTAAACCAGAGCGTTACTATTGTGTGACTCGTAATGAATTATAGTGGAAGATTTTCATAAGTACTTCTTTGGCCAGGAGTTCCATATTCGAACGGACCATGGAGCATTACGTTAGCTTCCCCAATTTTAGAATCCGGAAGGATAAGTGGCGCGTTAGATCGAACGACTACAGTGTTATCATCACTAGATCGAATATAGGAAAGGTTGTGCACATGGTAATGTCGATGCGGAATTAAGAAGGCCTTGTCAAGTAGAATGCAAGGTGAAATAATCAATAAAAGTGTTTCCTAAGTGTAGGATTGATGAAGTATTAACGGAGTATCAACGGAGGAACAAGCGGGGCCACCTATCTGTAGTGGAGTGGTGCCAGAAATTTGGCCAATTTGCGCCAGTGAAAGGTTCCGCGCGGGAAAGTCGGGGAGCAATGCTGCAATATAACGTCGGAGCATCATTCGAGAGAATTGCAATTAATTTTGCGGGACCATTTCGGACTACAGATATTGGTAACCGACCAGGGAAGAAATTGTGAGTCACCAGTTTGTAAGAAAGAAGATACGACTATCAAGTGACCGGATGAAAGCACGATATGACATACTAGGAAATAATAAAGGTTTCGAAGAAGGAGACTTAGTAGTCGATCGAACCTTGTTTGACAAGGCTAAGACGTAACAATATATAATACTTCAACCGTTTAGTACAAAAAAAAGCTCAACTTTCCAAAACTTACATCACTAGCCGTTGCTACATCTTCATTATCCACACAAAACTAAAAAAATGTGGTACTTTATGAGCACGCTGTATTTTAGTATAAAAATAATAAACTACAACATTATTTTAGATTGGTTTGGGCCCAAGATATAAATTAGTACATAAACTGCTAGAAATAAGTCTTTGCTAAATTAGTACAGAAATTTATATATACAATTTTTTAGTACATATCAAGCGCACAAACCATATATTTAGTTGCGAACAAAAATCTGTTTTATCGACATCGTTTAGTACACCCGATTATATAGTATTCAGCCCTGCACGCCGCTGACGTCACAATATAAAATTTCACTGATTTTTCCGTATAAAACCAAAATAATTTTCATCTCCAATTCTCTTTTATTGTGTATGTATGTGTATAGTATTGTATATATGCTCTTGGATCTACCTCTAGTAGTAGTGTTAAACTCAATTTTGTTGATAGTCGAAGAATTCGGTATTTTTCTTTTCCCAACCAAAAAATATATTAAATTGAAAAGCTCATTTTGTATTTTCCTCCTGTTTTGCACAATGGAAATTCAGTTGAGTTTGATTTTTCGTCGGGCGAACATCCTTCTTACACAGTAAAAGCTAAATTTTTGAAAATTAAATAAAAAAAACTAAAAAATAAAAGAAAATTTGCTTTATCCGGTTTATCACAAAAAAAAAAAAAAGAAGTTAAGTTGGGAAATTTATTTTCCTTTATTTTCTTTATAAAGTGTGCTTTTCGTGTATTGTATACGAAAGTGAATTGTTTTAGTGAGATAGAAAAATCGTATACAGTTTTCCGAATTTTTTTTTTTTTTTTGTAATTGTTCGTCTTGATATTAAATCAGGACAAAAGGAAAATTAATAAAAAAAAAAATACAAAATTGTTCAAAAATATTTAATTAAGTGGAAAATTACGTTTTGTTGTTGTTGTTGTTGTTTTTATTTATTGTTAATTTTCTACGTTTAAATAAAAGTTTTGCGTAAAAGGTACGACGAAATTTGTGTGCTTTCGACGAAATATTTTCCTTTTTTGTTGGTTGTTGTTGCTGTTTGTGCTGCTAAATTTTGATTCGTTCGGGTTTTGTTGTTTTCCTCTCGCTCCGCGCGCGAGATTTTACTACTATACATACACACATATGTACATGATTTTCTTTAGTAATTTTTTGTTTGTTTAAACCGTGCGTCGGGTGAAATCAAAAAGTGGATTAAAAGTGGAAAACAAATATACGTAACAGTGAAAAATACTTAAAACAAAAAAGAAAACAGAGTGAAATCCAAAAAAAAAAAAAAAAAAAAGGATAAACACCCAAAACTGTTTTTCCAATATATTTCTTAATATTTCTCATTGTTATTTTAGTTTTTGTAAATTTGTTTCGAGGAAGAGAAAAGGAAAATGATAAGTAAGTAAAAGAAAATTTTTTTTTGTGTAAAAATTTGTAAAAAATATTTTCGTGAAACAATTTGTTTCTGTTCAACAACATTTTTCGTTTCCTTGTTTTCCTTAAATTTTTTTTTTGTTATAAATATTTTCTCGGAGCACAGTCAAAAATATACAAAACGAAATAAAAGAAAATTCAACAGTTTTTCCTTGAATTATGTCTGTGTATATGTGTAACCGTATCTATACACTCACGTATACATGTATACAACAACAATGCTTTAATGTTATTTTTTGGGGGCCAAATATGTAACACAAAACGGAAAAACTCTTAATTCAGAGAATTTTCTATTATGTACGTACATACATACATACGTACATACATATTGAAAGTGAAAAGCGAATATGTTTTGTTTTTGTCTTTGCACTATGTACATACATAGCTAGACATTATATACTCGGCGTCGTCTTTGTGTGTTTTCTTTTATGCGCTAGGCAAAATTAAATTAATTGAAAACTTTTATGTGTGTGTGTGTACCTTATATATATATATATATATATATATATGTCTGAATGTTTTTGACATTTAGGTATACACACACATACACACAATATACAGGAAGCGAAGTAATATTCATGATTTTATGATAACATGTACCCTCGAATAAGCACAAAATATTCCGGTAATAACGATATAATGAATGACAAGAAGCTGTTAAGAATTAAATGGGCCCACTTAAAGTGACTAAAAGTGATAAAATTATTATACGTACGGCTCAGAACATCGTTGCCATCGCTCATTCCATTGATTATGATCAATCAGACAACCGCATAAATGTTTGTGTATGTGTGTGTGTGTGTATATATGTAGGCATGACTTGAGGAAAATAATAAAATTATTGACGGGAAGTACATCGATTTGTGGAAAAAGGGAAATAGATTGAACTTTTTGATTTGTGTGAACAAAAAAATATAATTTGATGATGAGTCATGATGAATTTATGTCTGACCTTTGCGAAATTAAGCAAATACCCTGGTAATCTATATGTAATTTGATTGAATTGTCTTGAGGATAATTCCATAACTTTATTCTAAGTCATCTAGTTGCTTTACTATCATAATTATATTAACAGTTGTTGGGATATAGCCCAACGGCTAGTCCCAGAAATTAAAATTATTTATTTCCTATAATAGTAATTCTATGTTCCATTTACTAGATCAATTGGTTTAGTCCTTTGGAGACGTCTTACTGCCAACGATCTGTCCCGCATATTGCATATCTCGATGTTTTCGTGCTGTCGGAGACGTGAATCATGGTTGAGAGCATGATACGTAATAACTTCATCGATGCATTCCATCTTTAAATTTCCGAAGTACTTTGTTTTGGAACGTCTGTATCATCTTGATGTTCGTTTTCTTGGTACAACCCCAAAGCTGTATACCATAGGTCCATACCGGTTTCAGCATTTGCCGGTATAAAAGGAATTTATTGTGTATAGATAGTTTAGAATGTCTACCTAAGAGCCAATACATCTTCCTATACTTCATGTTCAGCTCTTCCTTTTTCTTTTTGACATGTTCTTCCCACCTCAACTTGGCATCCAGGGTCATACCTAAATATTTCGCCGTATCTGCATAGGCAACTTGTTTAGAGTTAATTATAATTGGGATTCTATTAGAAATATTTTTATTAGTAAAGTTCACATGCACAGATTTAGTTTCATTCAGTTTTATCCTCCATTCTTTCATCCAATTGTTGACTTTTTCAATTTGTTAGTAGCTTCTTCTACATTGTTCCCAACTGCCAAAATCGGAGTATCATCAGTATATGTTGCTATAGTTGCTTTTTCCATGGTGGTATATCCCAAGTATACAGGAGGTACAAGGCAGGGCCCAAAACACTACCTTGTGGTACTCCAGCTGAAATTTTCTTTAGGTCCTAGTATTCGTCTTCATATTTTACACGGGAGAGTCCATCGGTTATGTATATGATTTCAGAGTTTCATAGTATTGTTTGGGAAGGTCTCGCTTGAGCTTGAACTCCAATCCTCTGTGCCAAACTCGGTCATATGCTTGCGCTACATCCAGGAAAACGCTTGAACATATTTTATTAGTTTCTAGTGTTCCCTCTATTATATTTGTGATTCTATGGACTTGTTCTATAGTCGAGTGGTTTTCTCTGAATCCAAACTGGTGGTCAGGAATGAGATTTCTGTCCATCATTATGGGTTTCATTCTCTTCAGGAGCAATTTTTCAAAAATCTTGGCTATGGTTGGGAGTATGGATATCGGTCTGAAGGACTTTTTATCGTTACATTGTTTGTTAGGTTTTAAGATCATGATTACCTCTGCCACCTTCCAATGACTTATTTGAGATTTTTTCATGTTTAAATTTTGAATTTCCTCTTTTAGCTGCTGTAGAGATACACTTTGTATTTCAAGCTCATCAGATCGTTTCAGTATAGGTTAACATTTTCATCCGCGGTTTGCCTGGGTAATGGTTGAAATATTTCTTCTAGGTGTCTCGCAAACAAGTCAGTTTTTTGTTTAGCGCTTCGAGCCCAGCTTCCATCCTCACTTCTAATTGGTGCCGTCGAATTTGTTGGTCTCTTAAGTACTTTCGTAGCTTTCCATAAGGAATCTTCGATATCTTTTTGGCTAGTAAGTGACGACAAATATGTACTTATTGATTCATTCTTAACTGTTCTGATCAGAGATATCAACTTGTTACATAGGTTATTAAGGACGGTTTTATTTTCCTTGGTTCGATTTATTTGCCAAGACTTTCGATCTTTTCGTTTCTTTGCCACAAGCTCTCTTACTTCAAGTAGATAGTTTTTACCGTTGTTGTTATTTGCGTATTTGAAAGATGTACTTTGCCACGCAGCTAGTTGTATGTTTTCTATCAGCCTTTCTACTTCCTCTTCGACTTGTATAATGGCCGTTATTGGTGCTTGAAGATTCATGTTTTGTTCTAGTAATTCTCGAAATTTTTCCAATTGGTATTCTTATTGGACAGTCTCGCTGTAATTTCTTTTTCAATTATTGTTTCACTGACCGTCATAATAACAGGAGAGTGGTCCGATGTAAGCTCTTCATTATTTTCCAAACGAATATAGTTATCTGATATACCTTTTGTCACATAAAAGTCTATAAGATCCGGTGTTTTGTTTAAATCTGTTGGCCAGTAAGTTGGTGAGCCACCAGATTGAATGTCACATTTTAATTTTTTTCCTGCTTCAAACAACTCTCTCCCTTTTTGTTGTAGTAAGTCTGGAGCCCCAGTATGTGTTTTTCGCATTGAAGTGATAAAACAACCTGCGAGTTTTGAGTGTTATAACTTGCATAGATTCACTTTCAATTTTTAATTCTTCGT
This sequence comes from Tipula unca, assembly GCA_951394425.1. Taxonomy (NCBI): domain Eukaryota; kingdom Metazoa; phylum Arthropoda; class Insecta; order Diptera; family Tipulidae; genus Tipula; species Tipula unca. The sequence continues at coordinate 13,612,762 of OX596381.1, read as the reverse complement.
TGTGTTTTATGTTCTCTTTAATAAGAATGGCAGATCCGCCTCTTGCTCCCTCTCTGATGGATGAATAGTATGGTAAAAACTGTACCCACGTATTCTAGCAGTTGAGGAGTTAGTAGAATGGGTTTCAGAGATTAGACAAATATCAATTTTTTGTTTAAATAGAAATATTTCCAGCTCGGGGATGTGTTGGATCAGCCCATTCGCATTCCAAATTACTATTCTGAGCGTTTGTAAATTTATTTTTATTTTCTAGGCGTGTTGGATGATGAAAAGTTTCTTAACTGTTCAAATATGAGTTTATTGGTCGCAGCCTGCTCATCAAGTTTTTTATTTAGAGCATCTATGCATTTCACGACATCTATCAAAATTTGGCCGTCGTTGCTATCCTTCGCTTTTGCCTGTTGACCTTGGGTCACCTGTGCATATGATTATTTTCCTCGTAATTTATATAATTCCCGATTTGTCTGTTGATTGGTCGGGGCTTCACTAGCAGGGTTTCTACGGTTTATAGATCAGACTTTCTAGCGCGATTTCTTATATTTTGTAACTTTTTAGCTACCACAAGCCACGGTAATTAGGTGGATGTTGACCTTTGCAATTAATGCATTTTGGAGCTGAGTTCCTATCTAATGTACACGTGCTCGTAAGGTGGTTACCAGCACATTTAACGCATCCTGCCATACGTCCACAGTATCTCTGAGTGTGATTCAAGCCCTGACATTTTTTGCATTGGACTATCTGCAGAAACTTTTTCTCCACTGGTTCTATTCTGACTTTCATATTTTGAATGGCTCGAATATCATGAATTTTTTGAATATTTTTTCGTCTTTGCCAAACGTTAGCATGAATAGCGGTAGCCCGCGTTTTGTGACGACACTGTTGTCTTTCTCATCTACCTTTCTCTCTTTTTTAATGATGTTTGCAGCATCCTTAATGTCGAATCCTTTACTATGCAGTTCGGCAATTATATCTTCACTCTCGCATGTTTGATGTAGTCCTCTAGCCATAACCATAATTGGTCTTTCCTGCTTGTCCTCATATGTATTCTACTGAACTTTCTTAGCATTAATCTTCATATAGAGATTTCTATAAGTTCTATAAGTTCCAAACATCATTATTTAGTGCTACTAGCTTGAAATCCTTGTCCGTAATTGAGGTCATCAGAGCCTGACGGCCGGGTAGTCTTTAATACCAACTATATGTTTATTGGTGGAGGCTGTTTTTTTTCACTGTGTTAAGAATTTCATCGTTGCACTGAGTAGTTTGTTTACTTGATGTTGATGTTTGCTTTCCCTGCTCAACATATTCTGGCGATGATTCTGCTTTTCGTTTCTTTCTGGGCTTGTTTTTTTTCACGATCCAATCAGATTCCCTTGCCTCTTCCTCTCCATCGGAAATTGCCGTGTTGAATGTGGCGATTTTTCTTATGTTTCTTGATCCTAGTATCCACTAGGAACTGGTTCCTATTTCTCTTCCGAGTTCCTCTGCGTCTGTGTAATAATCATTACAGACTTGTTTTTTTTTGCTTTACCTAATTCGATGATCCTTTTCAGGTCTTCATTTTCTCTCTTTAATAGGGTAATGTCATTACTCAGACCACATCTTCTAGGCTTTTTACTTGGTTATGAAATGTGCTTTTATCGCTTTCAACATTAGTTGTTGGTGAAGACAAAGTCATATTAATATCTCCTAGAACTAACGAGTTGCTACTTTTTTCTGGTGATCTTCTTATGTTTGGTCTTCTTTGGAACGGGTTTGGTGTTCCGTGGTTATGTACCAGATGGCCCTCCTCAGAGGCCAGTCTGGAGTACCACCTTAATTAAAATAAAAACTCATCGACCCAATAATTTTAGCCGGGAGTGTATATAAAATAATTAAAAAAGAAACTACTATCACTGCACCTTTTGACTATTTTCGCTTCCTTTATCGATTTCACCAAACCCCGCAACGATTAAAATCGACCCATTCATTTTAAATGCCCAGCCAAAATTATTTTTGTTCTGTTATGTATATTGAGCTTTTAGATAACTTTCTGGACTAGCATTTTGTGTGTTCGGAACTAAATAAACACATTATACTACCAACAATCGGATGCCTATGGAACAATTGCCTTATTTGTTTACGGTGTAATACACCCCCGGGAAAAGCGAGTGCTTGTTTATATTTAATCAAAATAGGGTTATTACTGGATAACGTAACGTCATATTATCATCCTTTCCACATACAAATTCAAAATAGTTTGTGTGCAGTGCAATCCCTGTTAATGAAACATTTCATAGGCCACACTATATATATACATACATAAGAAAGTTTCAAGAGAATGTGCGTTCGTTTTAACCAGCTCTGTGCAAGGGTCTTAATCCGACTACTGATGGCGAAATATTTCGCGAGGGCAATGTAGATTACGCCATGTAATCTACGTGGTTGTCGACACGTAAAATATTACGTAGATTATTTGGTTCAGTTGTGTTTTGTATTGAAGAAAGAGTATTGCACTAAACGTTCGGATTGATTTAAATTTGGTGGTCTTGTTTGATTAAGATTACTGCCCCCCTCGAGCACGACCACTGGGATGTAACGTTCAATGGGCAACTCGTATATTGCAATTCTTAGCTGTATATTGTATTTTAGGGGATGTTGTAGTCTCACTCCGTGCTAGTAGAAACTCTGTACTACTTTCTTTATTAATTGATATTCGATTACTACCTTATCAATTGGAATTTGAATGGTTACTGGAGTCCCTATTTGCACATCAGATCTTTTGGATTGAATTCTTTTCGACCATCGTGGTTCCTGTTTTTTGGGGTTTTCATGCTCTGTAGATGTTAGATAATTTTTGGGGTTTTCATGCTCTGTAGATGTAGATGATTTAATTGAATCCAGAGCTTGTGCATATGATGCCTTCTTAGCCAACATAGTATCTAATCTGCCCACTATTGCAACGTTGTTGCACCTTTACGTTTAAGAATATTGCAGCAATATTAATGCCTAGTCTATTTTAAAAAAAAACTATTTGATAATTTATTTTTAATTGCGCTTGATTAACGACGCTGTCCTGTATATATGCGATATTTTAATTAAACGAAATACCTTTCAAGAGACATTTCCCAAGAAAATTTTCAATAAAATACTCATTACAAAATCATTTAATTAAAACTATATAAAAACTATATTACAGAATTCATTTCCAATGTTAGCGGGAGATTAATATTTAACTTAAGTAATTAAAACCCAACACAGTATATACTCAGTTTTCTCTGCAGGTATAGAAAATTATATGCAAATTTACAATCCATAAATTCTAAATCGATGAATGGAAATAAATAAATTTCTTAATTAGTTTGTCATTAAGACTGTACATATAGAAAATAGTTATGTATAATAACCCTCGACACTATCTATAACGTATGTAGGTAGATAAGAAACACATGAAGATATTTTTATTTTATTTTTGCGATGGGCATAGATCTTAGCAACAGTGATGGATTTTTACCATCTCAAACCACACACCCTTCCATCCATCCTCGATGCGAAACTATAGTTAGACATTATACTTTGCACGGAGGGGACTAGTCCTTAAACTCTTAATTCTCTTCAGTGTCTCAACCTATGATTGTCATCGCTATCTACTCCCAATATGATTCTCTTCTCTGGCATGCTCTAAGTACCTCAGCTCCTTTAGTACCACTGCTGCTATGTGGCTTACATTTCGAAACCGAAGTATCGTAGTGAAGGCTGAGAAGGATTTAGGTCTCTCCAACATCAATATTTACAGTTTCTACCACCTTATGACTGGACTGTTTCGGTTTTATGGTCGGCAAGTTGGAGTCCGAATGATATCAGCCACCGTTTTATTAATTATTATGGCCAACCTGCGCATATACCTCCTTTATTTTCTCTATGGTTTTCGCTACCACTACAATGTAAACGTCGTCCGCGAAGCCCACAATTTTCACATCATCAGGTTTGCTGAGCTCAAGATGATTGATGTACTCCACACATAACTTTGTATTCCATGATACCGTCGTCTGTATTATACATAAATATTCTATTGTGTATGACGTGTTAGATGGCGTCAATTGTCGATCAAGCCTTCATAAATCCATATTGTTGATCGGCGAGGTCTCCGAATCTTTCCACGGCTTTCTTCAATCGATTGTAGATGCATCCCATATGTGGTCGGTATGAGGATGGAAATCCTGGGGATTTCTTTTTCTTTGGCAAAAGAACCAGACGTTGTCTCTTCCATCGTTTCTGGAATACTTCCTCTCTCAAACATGAGTTGTAGATTTCTCTGAAGTCGTCTGGTCTAGCTCGGATAGCGGCCTTTAGTGCAATCTTTGGAATATTGTCAGGTCCGGAAGGTTTTGAATTTCCAAATCACTGAGCAGATGGGAGGCGTTGCATTTCGATTTCTGAATATTTTATAGGGTCTCCCCCATGGGTCCACTTCACTGCATGCTTAAACTGGTTTCAAGCATCCAAGTATTTTTCGCGCAAGCCAGGATAAAACTCTCTACCCCAGGCACGCTGATATTGCCGCCTTGCATGATGGTACTTCCGGCGTAATTGTTCAGTCTGCTGAATCCACCAGTATGCTGGTCGGCGATAACTATCTATAGTTGTCATTCTACCATAATTTTACAGCAGACATCAGTGGTCACACTCATCATCTACGCCGCTTTTGCAATGGCAGCCCCCGATAGGTTCGGCTCTTTAAGGATGTGATTAAATAAATCTTCCTCTAAATTACTTACTTGCCCTCCAACCCACCGGTTTCCTTACAACTTTTGTTCATATATCTTCCTCTGCCAGTTTTATTTCAAAAAGTATGGTTTGGTGGTCACTACGCGTGTAAAGTTCACTGACTTTCCATGTAGTCACCAAACTCATCAAGCACCTGTTACTGAATGTCAAATCAATTACGTTGAAGGCATCTCCTGTACAAAACAGTCGCCATGTACTGATTACGGTTCTTTTTGGTCTGGCAAAGCATACAATTTAATAAGACAAGAGTCTATCTTGCCTTTCATATTCATCGCTTTGGCTATTGAGCATGGCTCAGCCATCATTGCCGTTTGGTTGCCTCTATATGCAGCTCGCAGTGATTTAACACAGTTTATCGGTAGGTCTTTCGCCTCCATAAACTTGTCTGTAATGTACCTCATTTTCTGTTCTGGCTACATCAATGTCTTTAATTTTAACCATAACCTCATCACTCTGTGATAGCGTTTGTATAGTTGCATTTGCAACAACAGAGTTTTGTAACGCAGTTTGGAATTCAAGTTTGTTTGCGTGTATATACTTCCCCTTACTCAAGTATGAGATCACCTTTTGCTGTGCTACGTATGCGAGTTACATTTTCAGAGAGGCCATTCAAATTTGAATCCCTTTTCAATTTCTTAAGCATCTCAGCATACGTTAACAACACTTTTTGTTATTCGGATGGCCAGAGGACGAGGACGCGAGAACCTTCCATATTTTTTGTCCTTTTTTTCTTGTTCCGGGATCGCTAGGTTCATCTGGGTTTCCATATGACATTTTAGCTCCTAGATCTTGGGCATCATCAGATCACTTTTTCTTCTGTCTGACTCTTGCAATACTATCTCTACCTACATGTAATTCCATGGCCAGGTACAAGGCGGTGACTCGCTGTAAAGTGTTTAGATAGTTTACTGAATAAAATTTCCAGAAGGCCTGAACTATTTTCTGAACTCCATCTATTTAATCTTGACATATTGATTTCTTCATAATTAGCATGAGGTAATGCTGTTATTGGACCAAGTGTTAAACAAATGTGATGGAGTCAATGCATGAATATTGCTTGCGTCTTCGTTTCTAATGACACATAATGACCTAGAATTCAAAATGCAATCAATTTGTGCCATTATTGTAGTCAACTCTTCGAAAACTAAGTGGCTATTACCGGTGACCTTAATTAAATGTGTTTTTACAGATCGAACCGCTCGTTTACAAATTCCACCGAAATGTGGAGAAATCGGACGAATGAACAATTGACGTTTGTACAATTGATAATGCTCATACAGTTTGCGTTTAGCCCCCACAAAATTAGTACCATTGTCAGAATGGATTTCAGTTGGTGCCACAAATCGATCTAAGGCAGCAAGAAATGCCTCTGTTGTGATAATTCTGACGCAACCGCCAGATGTAATGCCTTGGTAGAAAAACAAACGAAAACGACTAAGAAGCCTTTGATAAGTTTTGCTCCTTGTCCCTTTTTTCACCATGAGAGAAGTGGCCTCGCGTAGTTCACACCATACAATTGAAAACGGTTCACTTGGCGTTATTCTAGCCTCGGGAAGACTGTTCATTTGCTGAGTGGATTTTAACGTTAAATGCCGAAACATTCTGATCGACACATTTCTGACATTCTGATCTGCATAGATCACGTCCACCTTGGATCCATTATTTATGGCGAGATAATCCAAGTAGTGTAAGGTTGGACCTTGATGTAAGAATTTGTATAGGTATACCACAATCATTCTTGTAATTGCATGAATATTAGCGGATGCTTCATATCATACGAACAATGTGCGTTTTCTAGACGTCTGCCAACTCTCAATATTCTGTCTGAGCCTATAGAAATGCTTTAGTAAATTTTGATGATTTTTAATTCCGCCTTGTCTATCTCTGCTACGCTAATATAACCCTGCAGCATAGCGTTTTCTCGACTATTATGAACGAACCTCAACAGATAGGCCATTGTTCGCAACAGTTTCGACCAAGTTGTTATTCTTTTGTATGGTTCAATGATCGCGTGATTATCATTTGGTTATACTGTGAAATGATTGCAGCTGCTTGTTCCGATTTCCGCGAGTCGCCAAATCGGCTGGATTTTCATATCCTTAGCCAAGTCGAATCTGGTAATAACTGATGGATAGTTGAAACTCTGTTTGCTACATACGTCTTCCATTTGCGAGGTAGCGCGGACCACGACAATTTTAAGGCAATTTTACTGAGACCATCCGTGTCAAGAATTTGTTTCACTATAATTACGCCAATAAATTAGCTCCACATAATTCTAACCTGCGAAGGCTCACCTGTTTTATAGGTGCTACTTTAATTTTTGATGTTAAGAGCCTTTCTTGGCATGCTAATCACTGCCATTTGCGTCCCACGATAAGATGCTCTAAGCGTCTTCACAGTAGTAGTACCTTTTGTCTCTTCCACCTGCGATTCCAAAGCTTGTAGTACATCTTCGGATGTGGTAACTTCATCAATATCCCTTATTTCTATTAGGGTTTCCTGTGACAAGGTTCTAACGTCAGCTTCTTGGCCAATAATGCCTTGTAATTGGGATTGGAAAATAGCTGTTTGAGGTTGATCGCCAGTGCTTACCAACTCCAATAACAGATCTCCCTTGGCGGTTTGACGTATATGCGTCACCTTTTCTCCCAACCCTTTGAGCTGAGAGGGTGCCTTTACCTTCCGCAGCAAATCAGCATACGAGACATCCCTCTTCTTTTGGATTAACAGAGCATCAGATCGAGGCTGTCTTCTCCATTTCCGTTTTCTTTTTTTCGGCTTGACTTTTTGCCAGTCTGGCCTAGCTTCTAGTGCCCAATTATTTCTCCCCGGATTTAGTACGCTTTTTGTGTTGCGTTTTTTAGCCTCCATTTGTGTTTCACCTTGACCCGGTGAATCCCGCCTTCTCTTAATCGGTTCATCCGTTGGTATGTCCACCGTTCCACTTATTGTCTTATCATTTTTTCCACCTCATTATATGATAGTTTAATCATGCGTATCATCCTCTTAATTTCTCCGTGCACATTGTTGCGATCTTTCGTTTTTTAGTTGCAATCAAATTGGAAACCTTCGTAACTGGCTCACCAGCCAATTCTTTCTCGAGTGATGCAGCTATGTTGGGAAGCGATACTGCCTCAAACATTTCACTGCGCGTAGGCGATTTCTGTAGCCTTCCACTTCTCTTGAATGGGTTAAAAACTCCTGGAGTCCCACTCACTGGTTTAACACTAAATGGACTTGTAATATTTCTAGTTCCGACAGCCAAGTTTTCCACTGCTGGAACAAAGCGCTCGTTGGATTTCGACGACTGGGAGCCCGCTTGCTCGCTCCTTAAAGTCGCCGGTACTGGGGTTCCGAATCCCTGCACCGTAGTCTGATTCTCCGGTTAAACATTTCGGTTATTTGTTTTCAGGGAACCGCCCTTAGCATTTTTTGACTACTGCCAGGACATTTTATGCAGCCGCTTCTCCTGGAGAACAGACTCTGACCAGGAACCCGCCCACTATAGACCGTCGCGCCTGGATTTAAATTTATACCTATTTTAAGGGTGGTATATTATTAGCCCTTGTTGCTTCTTAGGTTTATATGACCACTCGGCATACCCACCACCTCCACCTTCGAAGTCGCACCTCTGGGTGAAGGGACACTGCTTGCTAGTTTTGATCCGCGAATGTTAATTTCTTATTCACCGACCCGACCAAAATGGTTGTGGGTTTCCCCAATCCGCCACCTGGGGACGCGCTCTATGGGAGATCCAGCAACTCCACACGAGTTTGCTTTATGTGTGGGTTGTTGTAAATGGTACTACACTCACTACCTGTAGAGAATATAATGGCTATGTAGTTAGTTGTGTGTTCTAGATAGCGCCATTAATTATTACATAAAATGTATATGACAAACAAAATATGTATGTACATACATGTACGTGCTAATTTAAAATATTTAAAGCTTTCATACAATACTCGTACCTGCGATATCTGTTTGTCGCGAATTAAACAGTTGTGATCAGTTTTTCACCACCCGTTACACACATGTACATTGTACATTTATAAATATATATTTATATATATGGATGTACACGACTAAATACAACATTATTTTGTGTAAAAAAAATAAAAAGCTCATGCAAAATTTAAATCGTGTAACAGGATAAAAGTTGTTTAGTTAAAAAACAGAAAACACAAAAGCACTGTGGAACACATAACCATCGCACCTATATATAGAAACTGTGTGTTCATTTTACGTTTACCATTTTTTTTTAAAGTCAACAGTCATGGTGCTTTATTCGAATTTTATATGTGTATGTATACGAAACAGAGCTTTTCATAATTTTCTTACCAAGTTCTGTAAATACAAAAATAGATAAACCTTGACAATAGGGAAGGAAAAATATTAGCAAAGCAAAACGAAAAATATTTATTTAGATGACACCGTGTTTACAGTAAACAAAAGGAGCTTTTCTAGCTTTTAGATATAGGTTGTATAAACTATTTTTTTTTTGTTATATCTACATACATATTTACATAATATACAGTTTGAAGTGTATACTATATATGTAAATGTGTATATGTATAAATTATGATGGTAATTAGTGTCGTGTATTAGATGAGGATTGTGTGCTGTTAAAGTATGTAAAATGTATAGGGTTAGGAAAATGGATTTTTACATAAAAATAGAAATAATGAAAGGATATATGTATACCTATAGATGTATATGTATGTACATACATAGAAAAGTACAATTAGATTTGGTAAAGTAAAAAAAAAAACTATTATTAGTTCTGGAACAATAAACACTAATCGTTCGACATAGTACACCTATATACACACACACATACATGTACAAAGAAAATAGGAAGTGGCGGGGTGAAAAATAAAAAAGGAAAAGTTGAGTTATATAATGATTATATGATGGAAATTGTTATTACTTTTATAATTTTGCTGTGCTAGATAATCGTGGTGTTTGGTGTATATTGAAGGGATATGGCATTAGGCAAAAAAAAAGAAAAAAACGATTTTTTAAATCGCTTTAGGCTCATTGTGAGATTTTGTATGGGGAGGTAAGGTTTATATTTTACAGTCGATTTGAAATAGTGACACCCATATATAAATTGAACATTTATTTTAATTTATATTTTAGTTTTGCCTATTCTGTAACTCGATTCCACTGGAAAATAATTCCATTGAACAAGTAGAGTTTCACCCACAGGTTAGCTCCAAACTGATTATACGATTACATTAACTACCCTAATCTTATAGGCTTCGTCCTTCGAAACCGTCTGACTGGTTCTGTGTTGTTCAGCATACGACGCATATCTGCATTTTGATGTTGACCGAGTCGCTATACATATACATGTTTCTTTGCATGGTTCTTGATTTCTTCGGTAGCGTACTCCATTAGATCCTTATGCAGGTTGTCGTTTCTAATGTATCATGGTGCATTCACAATGCCACGTATAACTTTGTTTTGAAAGGTTTGAATTATATTTACGTTGCTCTTCTTGGTACAAGTACAACCCCACAGTTGTATACCATATGCCCATTAGGTTTAAGTATCTGCCGATATAATATCATTTTATTATGTACTGTTAGCTCGGATTTAGCTACCTAAGAGCCAGTATATTTTTCTGTATTTGATGTTTAGCTCTTCTGTTTTCTTTTTTCTTTGTCCTCTTACCACTTGAGTTTTTTGCGCCAAGTCTTTTGCGCGCGCAAATATTTTATTGTGCAGCCCCCAAGTATCACCCCCCTGCAAGTAAAATTCCCCCAAATTATAAGGTTAGAGGCGGGGATGTTTAGATAAATTATAATTAAGGAATAATTTGGAATCGGACAGAATTTCTAGAAGTTGTTTGGTTAAATACTAAGTTACACTCAGCTAGGATACCGTATGCCGGCTGTAGTCTGTCAATAGAAACATTTACATTCTAGCCTTTTACATCAAGAATGTAATGTTTACGATAACGACTAATGACTTTGTAAGGACCTTCGTACGGATGTATTAGGCCCGTTCGAACTCTTCAATACGAATGAATACGTACTCGCAATTGTCTTGGACTTGGGAATAAAAATAGACGGGCTTGACCATAAACTAGTTCAGCTGGGGAGTATTTTAGTTCATCCTTTATTGTTGCTCGTATTCCCAGCAAGACGATAGGCAGCTCTTACTTTAATGGTATTTTATCGAGCTTTGAGCGAAGCTTTAAGTTGTCGGTGGAATCTTTCGCGGATGATAGGCAGTGAAATTGTGATTTTCTTCACTTTTTTGAGTAAGCCATCGTTGCTCCAAGTGCGTTTTACAAACTTTATTTTTTTGAGCTTTCTCGCAACTTTGAATACATTTTATTGTTCACGGCAACATTTGAGGAAACTGATAATAGTTTTTAATTCGATTTAATGTTTTTATTACAACCTGATGTCCACCAATAGGGGAATTATGATATTTGTCTAACACTCTTTTGATATCCTTGTCATCTGAAAACCCTACTTTGTTCGAACCAGCTGTAGATTGACTTTGATTTTTCTTATCATTTACAGGATTAGAACTATTATACGGTATTTGAACAATAATCTATTGTTGTATTATTAATTTTGAAATCCTGAAAGGTCCTGCAGACTATAGGATTTTTCACCTATTTACTACATGACTTGCACTACCTCTCCGGCGCTAGTACCGAGCACTCCGGGAAATGCATTTCTAATAGTAGCTCCAGAGATTCCCCACTACACGTAGTCTGTTGGAGATAACTCGGGATGGAAGGACTAGAACATAGTAATTTGTATAGCCTCTCTAGCGAGTAAGTCTAACAGACGAGTTTACGTTTTTGTGGAACCAATTTAATGGCTTATGATCGGTTCCAATTATAAATTTTTGACCATAAATATATGGCCTGAATTTTTTCACGGTATAGATTATCGCTAAAAGTTCTCTTTCTATCACAGGATTGTTTCCTGCTGAATTCAAGGTCGATTGAACCGCCACTAGCATCACTACTAATTATGTTGGTATGGTCAGCAGAAATAAGGATTGGAGACGAAATAAGAGCAGATTTCAAGGTTTAAAATGAATTTTCCAATTTTGAAGTGATGTTAATGCGGTGCAGCAATATTCGCAAAGTTTTTAATAAATCAGCGATAATACTTGCACAATCCAAGACTTGATTTTATTTCTTTTGAATTAGTTGGTTTTGGTTAATCCTGAATTATACTTGAGCTTTACAAGGATCAGGTTGTACTCCGTTAGCTGGGATATGATGACCTAAGTAAATCCTTTTTTTGCAGAGGATGTAACATTTAGACGGCTGAAATTGTAACTTAAATTGTAGGATGTAACATTTAGATGGCTAAGATTAAAATGCCGAAGTATACTCTAATTTTAAGTCATTTAAGTACACAAACGTACAAGATGCATTATTCGATTAAAATGATAATGGTTTGTTTCTCCACTAAATGCAGTTTTGAATTTGTCAATTTGAGCCGAAGGTATTTGATGACACTCATCCGCCAAATCTAGCGTTGTAAATTCTCTATAGATTCTTCAAGATATTAGTAATATTGGGAAGTGGGAAAACGTCACTGATAGTGATGTCGTTAAAACGACTAAAATTTACTACCATTCTCCATTTTCCAAAAATGCTGTCACAATTAATTGGTAATAAATCCGGTACGATTTGGAACTGCTGACTGTTATTATTCACTGGCTAGCTATTACTAGAAACTCATTTCCCGGAGTGCTCGGTACTAGCCCCGGAGAGACTCATGTTAAATACGGGTGTAGACTCCGTAAGTCATATGGTAAATATAGGCGGAATATCCTATGGGCAATAAACAGTTTTAAGCCATAAAAGTTGGCAGGACCTGATGGCATTATCCCTGCGGATATCCAGCGAACTATTGACTTAATCCTACCCTGGCTGGACGTTATCTGCAAAGGCAACCTAGAACTCTGTCAGATTCCTAGAAAATGGACTGAAGCATAGTGTAAGGGATGATCGGTGGAAACAGCTCTCCACTCCGTTATAGGCCCGATCGAGAAATCACTTGAACACAAGGAATATTCAATGGTAACTTTCTTTGATATAGAGGGGGCTTTAACAACGTCATCCCCCCTTTTTTGGAACTTGGTCATTAGAGTTGAGCTGTTACTAAACCTGGAAAGGCAAGGTTGCAAGGTGCGGTTGCCTACGCGGATGGTGTTGCTCTCTGAGTGGGTACGCGATTGCGGACTGAACGCAAACCCACAAAAAACGGAGCTGGTCCTCTTTACCAGGATGCACAAACTTCCTCAGTGTGATCCGCCGATATTAAATGGTATTCGCTTGATCTTTACGGATAAAGCGAAATACCTCGGACTACTTTTGGACAGCAAGCTAAGCTGGGAACCAAACATCTTAGAGAGAGTAAAGAAAGCTACTATAGTGCTCTACTCCTGCAAAAATGCCATTGGAAAGAGATGAGGTATGGAGCTCCACATAGTACACTGGCTCCACGTCTCAGTGGTCAAACCTATACTGCTGATGACGGCGGAGGTAGCCCAGAACTGTCTGACATCTTTACATGAGATGGCTGATCAGTTCAACATTCGCTTGATGTGGGGTGCCAGAGCACTTCAATATCGCAGGGAATGTAAAGGCAGATGAGCTGGTCCGCAAGGGCACAGTATGCCTAATCACCAAAAGCAGGCGGGATATAAAGATACCGCTTGCTTCATGTAAACTGCTGCTTCAGGAAGAAGCCATCAAAGAAACGAACGTCAGATGGTCTAACGCCAGTTCGTGTGTAACAACCAGGCAGACTTGACCGGTCCAGATCAGGCCAACTGATATTTCTTCGCCGGCACTATATTGGTATGGTCGTGGGAGCTACGGGACATTGTCTCATTGGGATACATGCGAACAGACCGGGTGTCTACTGGAGTCAACTCGAATGTGATATAGCTACGGACAAAATTTACGAGTATGTCTATGCTAGTCCTTTAGGACGGCCATCCTTACCTAACCTAACCTATTATTCAAAGAGTGATGAGATTTCCAATACACTATCTTAAACCGAGAAACTATAATGACCAAAACCAACCAGTATGATGATAACGCTGCCGATGGACCACAATCACTTACTATACAAATATTTACCAAACGAATGTGTATAATAAATGTAAACATACAAAGGCCAAAAATATTTTTTTATTTTTTTTGAAAATATTATTTTGATAAAACCAACAACAACAAAAAATAATTTTAAAATATTTTCATTTATTTGGATTTTGCGGTTTATTCGTCTGTCAATTTATATTTCTGTTAAGTTAATTTGATTTTGAAACAAGCGAACGCAAACCAAACAAAAAAGCTCACAAAAAGCACATTGTAGTATTGGTATACACTGCGATTACGAGTATGTGCGGAGTAAAGGATCCATAATGTATATTCACAAAAATATGACGATATGATGTGTGCTGTGTATATACGAGTATACAAGTTTTGTGAACTTAACTTTAATTTGCGGTTTAATGCGGTTTTAGGGGTAAAACATTTGTACTTATACGTACATATACCGACCGGAATAACATAACACAACAAAAATGTTTGTTCAACGATATTAATAAATAAAATTAACAATCCCCTTTTTTTTTAGTACATATATTTCGCTGAGAATATATATGTATGTTGTGTTGTTTAAGATTTCACCCACATGCCGAAATTATGTTTAGTGTACATATTTATGTTATTAAAAAACTGAAACCGTATAAACGATAACAAAACCAAAAACCGAATAAAAAAACTTTCAGGAAGTTGATTATTTTATGCGATAATAATTATGTATATGATCCTTACCGTGGATATATGTACAATATACCACCGACCGAGTATATTAAAATATGTATATACCTTACATATATGTATGTATATAATTCAAAACTAAAGGTACGTTTATAGATGACTGGAAAAAATTCATTTCCCGCGCGCACCATTGCGCACCGCATGTATATAGGCACGTCCGCCAAATACGTACAATGACTTTCGAATTTTATATTTTAATGAAAGATTCAATTTCCAATTAAAATTATCAAGTGCGGAATACAAAATGAAACGAAGCGATATTTGATTTCGAAGAAAAAAAAATGTTACAAATAAGACGACGATGACAAAATTTTTTTTTTGCCATATTCTAACAAAATTATAAATTTTCAATTCACAATACCGTATAGTCGTCTGATATTGGCACTGAGCAATATATACGGTAGTGTGTATACGATTTTATTATTATCCTGCATCGAATTTTATTTTTATTGTACGTATTCCATGGTAACATCACAAGTACTTTCGATTGGGAAATTTAATGAATTTTCCATTTTCCATTACTACAATTTTTTGGTTTTTAATTAGAAAGAATTATGTTTTCGGAATTATTATAGATAGCAACGTACAGAAAAAAATGTTATAATTGTTTAACATGCAATGACAATAAAATTCGGCGATTTATTCGATCGAATTTATCAAATCAATTGGATTTATATGTTAGACGAACTATACGAAAAAGTTTTATAGTCGTTTGTATAAACGGCGCATCAACGAAGTGCATCAGGTAAAACTATTCTCATCCTCAAGTGACATACCACAAATTTTTGATAAGGTGTGGCATGTGGGATTACAATACAAATTTACCATACATGATTACTACAGAATGGACAGATTTCTTATTATAAAACATCAGGATGCTTACACTAGTGTCCGCTCAATTAAATCCCAAAAAAAATATAATAACGCAAAATGAAAAAAGTGCTTCGACATTTGCTAATACCACCTTTTAACATAAAAGAAAATACTAGTAAAAAAATAAATGCTGCAACAGCAAATAAACTCAATGCAATTAACATGAATATAATGACATTAATTTAATTAGTGAGATAGGTCACTTAAATAAAGAAAATTTGTTGCAAACCGGTCTGGACAGATATACGAGTATAACTGTTCAGACAAAAAGAAAAAGAAGCCCGAAATCAATAAGACTAAAGCGTCTAGATTGAAACAATAGCTAAAATGATTGAAAAGCCGCCACCAATTTATTTAAGAGAGGCGTCAAATAATGAACTCGTTAATACAATCGGCAAGTTAACTGAGTCAAAATTTTATATTGCCCCGCTTAAAACGGACAATATCAAAGACACGAAAATCCAACCTTAGGAAATTGATGGTTTCAGAGCGCTTGCAGCTCTCGCTGAGCAAGGTTCCATGCCAAATCTATTGCAAACATTTTAATTTGGGACAAGGTTCCTCAACCGATGTTTCGCATAGAATTAGAGCCAGGTGAGAAACAAAGTAAACCACAGTGTACATATATAACTTGAGATATTTACTGCACCGCAAAATCACTGTAGAATAACCCCAAAAGTGAACAGGACCAGTACAATGCATCACGTGCCAAGAATACGGGCACACAAAAGCTAATTACATGTTGAGTGAAGTCTGCGTTATCTGTGGCGAACTTCATGTTTCAAAAAAATGTGATAAGATGAGAAATGATCCATCAGTAAGACGCTGTAGTAATTGTGGTGAAAATCACACAGCAAACTACAGAGGTTGCCCAGTATATCTGGATTTGAAGCGTAAGGCCAATCCAAAGTTGCGATCCGAACAACGAATGCTTAAGTCACGTTACAATCAAAGAGATATGATATGCCCAACAAGCGAATGCACACTCAATCATACAAAATGACCTGGAGAATGATACAATCAGTTTTGTACAACCAGGAGTTTCCTATGCCAACATCCTAAAAGGTGCCGCCCCAAAAACGAAAGTTCATTTCAACGAAGAAGAATTAAATATTCAATCAACAGTAAACAAATTGACAGAAACGATCCAAAGTTTCATGATGACTTATGAAAATTCTCGTCAAAAGTCAAAAATGGCGCCTCCTAAAGACAGCTGTATGGAATGCGAACGGTCTTTCATAGCACAAAGCTGAGATTCAGACCTTTCTTGTCGATCAAAATATAGACATCATGCTAATATCAGAAACACACTTTACAAAAAATACCTTTTTTCGTACAGTGGATGTTCAGTATATGACACCAAACATCCAGATGGAAGAGCACACGGTGGGACTGCGGTCTTGATCAAACGAAGAATAAAGCATTATTTATAAATTTATAAATTTATTTATTTTGTATTTTAAAAAATTCTTTTTATTTTGGAATATATTTTGTTAGAAATTTTTGTGAATAAAATAGCTAAAATGTTAAAAAAAAAAAAAAAAAAAAAAAAAAAACTCAACAAATATGGTAAAGATCACATCCAAGAAACTAATATCTGCTTAGAGGAATGGTCTGGAAACTGTAATATCGGCTGTTTACTGGCCACCGAAACACACAATCAAAAAGCAGCAATTTATCGACTATTTTAATCAGCTGGGCATTAAATTTATTAAAGGGGGCGAGTACAATGCTAAACATAATAAGCCTTCACGTAATATACTGCAGTTAATCCAAGAGAAACGGACAATACGCCGGCTATGGTAGCAGCAAAAATCTCTAGTACTAAAAGGGAAATTGAATAGGGCTATAAAAGCCCTTAAACGAGCATTGAGAGAAGAAGAAGACTCTGGAATCCAGAGTTACCTTACTGAACTCGCGGCGACCGAGAAGACAGATTATTCAGTATGGAAGGCAACAAAAAAATTAAAAAAGAGGCTAACATTATCGAATCTACCAATTAGGCAACCAGATGGAAATTGGGCCAGAAGTGACGTAGAAAAGGCTACTGCTTTCTCTAACCACTTGAAAAAAGTATTCACACCAAACGAAAAAACTGGCAACAGTGAATTACCAAAGTTTACGGAGGATCCTTTGAAACCAATTCCTTTAAAATTTAAGTGGAAAAAAATTAAAAATACCATTAAAAATTGTATAGACCCAAAGACAGCTCCAGGACACGATTTTATTACCTGATAAATGCATGAAACTCATAACTTATATCTTTAATGCGATTATGAGATGTGGGTATTTCCCTAAAAAATAGAAAATATCGCAAATTACAATGATTCCAAAGCCAGGAAAAAACGAAACACAAGTCGCATCGTACAGGCCAATAAGTATACTTCCGATGATTTCTAAACTTTTTGAAAAAAGGGTATTACAAAAATTAAAACCCATGTTGTTTGCAGGACAGATTATACCAGACCACCAATTTGGGTTCGAGACCAACACTAGTGAAAAGAAATATTGTTCGGCAGTTTTCCTAGACATTGCGCAAGCTTTCGACAAAACAATTTCATGTAGTCCTTGAAAGCTACATGTTTCAAAGAAAATACCAGGTTAAACACAATTCGGCCATTACTAAACTAAATGATATAAACGCAGCAGTTCCACAAGGCAGCGTACTGGGGCCAGTATTGTATTTGCTGTATACTGCCGATCTACCAACAACTGATAAGGTTGTCACATCAACATTTGCAGATGACACTGCTATCATGTTTTCACACAAAAATCCTCAAACTGCATCAAGAGAATTGCAAGATCACTTATACAAAATTGGGAATTGGCAAATAATGTGGCGGATAAAAGCAGATGAAAACAAATCAACACACATAACATTTACGCTGAATAAGCAGTGTACATGTCCAGCGATGAAATTAAACAATGTCAACATCCCTCAACAAAGAAATGTCAAATACTTGGGTCTTCATCTTGATACCAAATAAAAATAAAATTCTCAAAAATGTACTGGCTGATTGGAAGAAATTCAAAACTTTCCCTAGAATGCAAGATTCTACTATACAAAATGATCCTAATCCCTATATGGACATATGGAATTCAACTATGGGGCTGTAGAAGCGTATCAAATATAGATCTTTTACAACGAACGCATTCAAAAATACTTCGCTGTATTACAAATGCTCCGTGGTATATCCGAAATTGCTACATCCATCGAGACCTTGGGATTAAAACGGTCAAAGATATGATCCAAACACACAGTTTGAAGTACCTTTCGAAACTGGAAACTCACCCCAATGAATTAGCAAGACAACTATTAAGGTAATCGAAATATAGACGAATTTACAGTGACCTACAGGTCCATAACGAGCGAAAGATTAAAACGTTACAAAATTTTTGATCTGCCAAATAGGTCTAAGATATAAGAATACTCGTACCTACCTTGGACTCAGGTTCTGATACTACACTAGGCGATGACTATATTCCGAATCAACAAAGCCTAAAAACTACCCTCTACCCCCAGGAATAAATTATTCGGGAAGCTTATATTCAGGAATGGGCGATGTAGATTTCGCCATTTAATCGCAGTTATCAACGCGTAAAATATTACGTAGATTACTTGGCAATATTTGTCGTCAATGGCGACAATTAAGACCATGTCAACAATCTACGATAGCAATATGAAATAAAATGTGCGGTATTTTATAAAAGGGCGATTCAGTAATTTAAACGTTCGGTTTAGTGTCAACATTTTAAATTTTGTTTTAACAGATTATTATTATTAAAATTGGCTGGAACCCACGAGGATTCCACACTCAATGCCACAAAGGCCCATGGTGCAAACCCAGGATTCTATCCCAATTCAATGCTGCTTTCGCAAACTGAACAAGTTTAGACCAAGGCAGAGGGGACAACTGATCTAAATTCAAAGACCTAAAGTTGAATACCCGAACTCGTATAGAACTGAACGCGGGACAACTGCTCACGAAGTGGAGGGAGTCGTCATCTTCCTCAAGGCAGTCCTCGCAAATAACATCATGAGCTAAACACATACGAAGTAGATGATCTTTAAAACGGCCATGTCCCGTAAGAATCGCTACCACAACTCTTAACTGGCTCTTTTTTTAAGATAAAGCATACTTCGTGGACCTCAAATTGGGCTCCCCAATGAAGTACTTCGCCTTACGACAACCAAAAGTCGCAAGCCACTGAGACCTTAAGTCTTTCAAAGCGTAATCCTTAATAACTTTCTTCCCGTAGTTGAAAGATATAGGAGCAGCTGGTTCAGGACCAATTAAAGTTAATTGGGAGCCAGCTTTGGCTAAACAATCCGCGATCTCATTGCCTATGATGTCACAATGAGCCGGAACCCACATGACCGTAACTTTATTGTTAGAACAAAGAAGGTTCATGAATTATTTGTATTCCTTGACGAGTTTAGAAATAGTCAAGGGATTTCTTAAATAGTTAAGTACAGCTTTACTATCTTCAAAGCCTCAATAACACTACGTGTCAGCACTATTAGTTCCGCTTGAAAAACAGTACAATGCGAACCAAGACTACCGCAAAGTCTCAGATCCGTCCCAGGACAGTAGATTCCAAAGCCTGCACTGAGGTTAGAACGAGAGAAATCAGAATAAAAAACAATGGACTCATTTAATTTATTAAGAAAAACCTACGAACTCCACAAATCTCTCCACAAATCTCTCGAGGGATAAGCCACCGAGAAAAGATTAACCATATCGATTTCTGGTAAAATGAAGAATAATTACTAAAAATTTGTCGATGTCCCACGATAGAACCGAAGAGATTCCATGCCCCAATGCACCTCAGACGATAAGCTGCAGAACAGGCTGTTCCTAGAATAAAGGTGCGTAACTGAGGCAAGGAAAGAATGGATTCGATAGCAAGAAGTGGAGTCGAGGACATAGCCCCAGTTATGGCTCTGCAAGCAAGATTTTGTAGATCATTAAGCTTGGCTATAAAAGCCCTCAGGTCAACTACTGGCCACCACACAATAGAGACATACGATAGTAGCGGTAGGACCAGTGATTTATAGATAAAAGAAAACATCCTAGGGCTTAAGCCCCTGGATTTCCCAAAGGCTCTTCTACATTGCCAAAAAATGGCAATAGCCTTTTGAAGCTTTAGTCCAGGTGATTCTTCCAGGAAAGTTTACTATCCAGGACAACACCAAGGTGGTTGACGTGGTCACATTTTGTGATCGTTCTCCCAAAAAGGGAGGGAACAGAAAATTCAAGAGTATTCCTCTTCCTTGTAAAGACAATTAAATCAGTTTTAGAAGGATTGACGTGAAGACCCTTCTCAACACACCATGCCTCCACAATAGTTAAAGCATGCTGAGTTAGGTCGGATAAAACACTGAGATGTTTGCCTGAGACTGTCAGAACAAGATCATCAGCGTAGCTCTGTGCAATGTAGCCAGATTGCTGCAGCTTCACAAGCAATTTGTCAATGACCAAAAGCCACAGCAGAGGTGAGAGCACACCTCCCTGAGGACAGCCTTTGGTGACCTTAACAGAAACTAACACCCCATCCAGCTCCGCCTCCACAGTGCGAGACTTAAGCATGGATTCAATCTAAAGGATAATGGTGCGATCAATACCAAAATTGGTACAGGCAGTAGTGATCGTAGCAAACGAAGTGCTATCGAAAGCTCCTGTAATATCCAGGAGAGTACCCACTTACCGACTCTATAAGCATGTTGCATGTTACTGAGTGGGGATGTGATTAGAAAATGATCTCTAAGAATCTATCGACAATTCTTTCCAGAGCTTTAAGAAAAGTTGAGGATAGACTAATAGGCCGAAAGGACTTAGGATCCGTATAATCGGACTTACCAGCTTTCGGGATAAAAACAACTCTACTTCTGCTCCAAGACTTTGGAACAGTGCTAAAAGCAATACACGCTTGAAAAAAGTGTATAGCAAATGATCCTGAATTTGTGGAAAACCCTGCTGTTGTTCAGCAGGAAAGATACCATCAGGACCGCCAGCCTTATAAGATGTAAAGGAAAATAGGCTCCATCGCAAGACATCATGATTGATCAGCTTGTGAGCCAAACTCCAATCGGGACTTGCAACAGACGTCTTAGTGAGATCGGCAGCAACATCATCCGAGTTGACGATATCACAACCAGGAAAATGAGCCGAAAGGAGCAGCTCACCAATTTCCTTGTTGGAGTAGGTGAGCTGTCCGTTCGGTAGACGAAGAGAATCCAGTTTACACGTACTGTTGTTAGCTAAAGCTTTATTGAGTCCAGCGACAGCAGAAAGACTGTTGATTTCTTCTCAGAAGTTCAACCACGCGGGTTTCTGAGCAGATCTTAGACTTCTTTTATATTCCTTTTGAGCTAACAAGAAGTTATCCCAGTCAATCTGTTGCTTAGACTTTTTTGCTTTGTTCTTCAGTTTCCTAGTAGATTTCCTTAATTTTTTAAGGTCAGAGTTCCAAAAAGGTTTGTTCCGAATCTTTTGATTAGTGATAAGAGGACATGATTTTTAAATGGCTATCGTAATTGCCAATGGAAGTGACGATGCTTGAACCTCAATGTCCTTCCACGACCGAATGAATAACCCTCTTTGGCGCAAGTAAAGAACCTAGCTCGAGAGAGAAAAAACACCAATCGGTTAATTTCCGATTGCGGTAAGGTTTAAGAGGTGGTCCTTTAAGGTTGATATTAAACGAAATACACCTGTGATCAGAGGTGAGGATGTTATCCGTCACTCTCCATTCTAAAATTAAATCAATAATGGACATGGAGCATAAACTAATGTCAATCACCTCCTGCCGGATAGAGTTGACAAAAGTAGGCTCACTTCCAGTATTTAGAATCTCAAACTCAGAGGAGCTTATATAGTTAAACAGCAAAGAACCCCTGTGATTAATGTTCGTACTACCCCAGATCAAGTGACGAGCATTAGCATCACAACCGATCACCAAAGGGGTATACTTGTTCTTACACCATGTCAAAAGATTAGTGAGTTCCTCAGAGGGAGGAGGTGAAGACGAGTCATACGTAACGCTAATGGGTGCTAAGGTACACATGCTTGAGTTTATCATAAGCCTGAATGCTCAGGGCTGGTAGGGTTCTTAAAGATCAGCAACCACTCATAGCATTTACAAAAAAAAAAAAAAAACACTACCATCCTGGCCATCACTTCCCTTTAACCCAAATCACGATCTTATGTCGATAATCACGATCTTTTGTCGATAATCACGAACTTATGTCGATGACCTTGTCAATTTATATTCCGTACCGAACCTTGCTTCTTTCATACTGCGAAATTCTTAATCTCATTATTTATTTATTTTTTTTTGTTTTTGTTTGAATGCGTTGAGTCTCGCGTTTCTTTTAGCGCTCATCAAGAAATACACTCATGAGTTTACTATTCTTGCTTGTATTTTTTCACCGTCGCTTTAATAAAACAATAAAAAAATTTGAACTTGTCTACCAAATAAGTTCAAACTTATGGGCACCGCTGTGTCCGACGTGGAGCTTGAAAACCTCGCACTTTAAGTGTCAGTGGTTTTAACTCCGAATTAATGTCGTGTTCTAAGGAAGCCCTGCTTAATTCGGATGCTGAGATGACCTTTGGGGTAACCCCATCTCAACACGGAACTAGGCGAAAGGGCAAAAGGAATCGCATGCGCCTACGTAACAGAATGGAACGTAAGATGCTTGACCCGATAGCCGAGGTGCCTGGCACTTCCTCTTCTGTGGCAACACCGAAACGTGTCCAATCTAGCATTACTACAGAAATGGAGGCTAAAAAGCCACGCACGATGGCTCTTGTTGTTGCTGAGTCCACGCTAAGGTAAGATTTGAGCGTCATACGCTCCTTTGGAATGAAAATTGTTCTTCGTTAGTCATTTGAGCGTTGATATCCTTTAGTTTATTTTGGATATCATTAGAATGTTTCAGCAATGTTTGACCCCCCTAGAATCAATGGGACCGATTTCCGAAGAGAGTGGATTTTCCTGAACAACAAGTCTTCCACCTAGTGTATTACTTTCCTTGTTTGTTTTATCCATTGCGTTTCGTTGTTTATAGTGTTATAACACTCGCCTCTAGAAGTTCAGCCGTGGTGATACATTAGTCATGTAAAACAAACGTTGCCCAAATGCTACCGCGGAGAGGTAAACTAGAAACAGTTGATGGTTTCTACATAGTTTTAACGCTGGATGGTTAATTGGCTATAAACGGTTCACGCCTACCCTACTGAAACACATCCAACATTCCGGTAGATGACCATATTCCGAATCCACAAAGCCCAAAAACTACCCCTTACTCCCAGAGATAAATTAATTAGGAAGCTTATTATATTGCGATTTGGAATAAAACTGTTAATGGGCCATTAACGACTAAAGCAAAAGAGATATGGACTCAGGTTCTGATACTGCACTAGGTAGAATCCACAAAACTCAAAAAGTACCTGCTCTATTTTATCAGTTTTTTGATACTATTAAAGTTAGCCGATAATTTCCAGCCGAAAGTTATAAAAATTGATAATGCAGATTATATACATATTAAATGGTTTCCAGCCGATATATGTCGATAATTTTTAATATTTGGATAAAAATAATACGATAATTTGGATTTTGATACAATTGTAAGACAATTTAAAATAATACTATAAGGAAAAGCTCCATGTGGGGATCCTGGGGACTTTATAAAAATTCTGCCTCTACAGTGTTATGTCTGACTAGATTATCACACTTATAATGGGCCAAAATTGAGTATTATAGTTAGTTAACACATAGTAACACATCTAGAGGCTGAATTTTTATAAATTTTCAGTTATTTGCATATGATTTTGAAAAATCTAAATTTCCCAGGATCCCCACATGAAACTTGAACCAAAACAATTTTCTAGTCATAGCTATTGGAAAAACACTTCAAATCAATCCATCATCAGACATAACACTCTAGAGGCAGAGTTTTTATAAATTTTCAGTTATTTGCATATGATTTTGAAAAATCTAAATTTCCCAGATCACCACAAGCAACTTTTCGTACCAGTATGTCTTCACAAATGTATCGAAATAAATTGTATCTCTTTTATTCAACAATTAATCATCTTCTTTATCGACATTCGTATTTCGGCTGGAATTTATCGGTAATTTTAGTAGTATGATAGAAAGAGAAAATATACATAATTCTAATGTTCAATTCAAAACAAAAATTTATCTTCATTATCGATTTTTTTCCGCTGGAAACTATCGGCTAACTTTAACAGGGTAGTTTTCTGCTTTGTTTTATCGGTTTTGTTTGGCAATCATCGAAACATTGTCGCTGTTTGTCGACGTAATATTTGAGTTAATATTTTCACATCAGTATACGAAATATTTTGTTAATTAATGGATTGATCATCTGATGATGTGATGCGCGTGTGTTTAAGGTAAATTTATACATTTAAGAGAAAAACCAGCAATTTCTGTTGCTACTTCAAGATCAAAAATTATCTAATTTACCGTCGTTTCGGTAAGCTAAATTTGACGGTAAAACTGGTTAATTGATAAATCGTTTACCGGTAATGTGGTCCCTAATTTTGACTTTGGAAATTCTGAAAATCCTTTAATTTCTAATTTTGCAATCCCAGCTTTGGTTTATTAATTTTTTTGTAAATTGAAAGATTTGTAAAGACGTCGATAGAGAAATTTTCTTATCTATATATAAAACCTATATATGTTGTACGAGAATACAATTCAGTTTTTGTACTCAATTCGTATAGAATATTTTTATATCAATAGAAGCCCTGACGATGTTGTTGTTATTTATTTAATGATGTATGAAGCATGAATATCTCTTTCGTATATAAATGTATGACTGTGCTCATTACTGCGCGCTTCATGATAACAATTTTCCATAGCTTTAATGTTATTAAGGCACGCGCAACTTTAACTAAAAAAAGTCAATTTATTATTAGAATTAGCTGGTAACTTTTTGGTATATAAAGTCTCGAGCATATATACAGCCCATTTTATAATTTATATGGAAGCCACCCGTGGATGAATTATTTATTTTTTCTATTTATCATATAAACGAATATTTGGATTCGCGAATCGCGAGTTAATAATAACAAATATGTACAATAATAATTTTAAATAATATATTTTCCCATTTTATATTTATTTAAATAATATTTTCTTTAATTTTAATTTTTTTGTTTAATGAAAACGGAAGTTAAAAGGAAAATCATATTTTCTCTGTGCTTTCGCTCGTTTGTCTGTGTGTGTGTTGGATCTAATGAAAAATGAATAAATTTTTATTTTTAATTTTTTTTTTGATTGCAATGTAAATTAAGATAAAGTTCATAACTTTTGTGAGCTTTTCTTGTATCTAGCGCAAATATGTATGTATATGTGAATACGAAAAAAAATTAAAATCGAATCTTTGTTTTGTTCTTTGTTGTGCGCTTTGTGTATTGTATATATAGACGATTTGACTTTTTAAACTTTAAAGTTTTGATTTTTGAAGAATTTGCGCGTATATGATAAGCGACTGAAAATTATTATTTAGTTAGAAAACTTTAAATTAGATAGGTACCAATATTACACGAATTATTCTAAAAGCAAGCGCCGTCAAAAAAACATGTTAAACAGAAGTTTCTTCATTTTGAAAGCTCCAAACGATTCCCTTCAAACATAGCGTATGGTAATCGTACGGTTTACGTAAATTTCACTATACTAAAGTCTTCGCAGGCGTACAGTATTGGCAAACGGAAATAGTTTTTAAAGCGAACGGTTATAATAACACAAATATGTGTCTTCGAATTTATTTCGATTTGGCGTGATGTTGGCGAACGGTTAACAAGAATTGAATTTGCTTACATTTTTCGAACAGTTTCTACGTTAATTTTACAAATTTTATTTTTTGGTTTAAATTAAACTAAATAGAAGTACGTTTATTTAATATTGATTTTTCATTTTATATCATAAATACAGGGATAAAATGTTAAATTTTAATTTAAATCTAATTCAACTAAATAAAATTCATTAATAAAAAAAAAGTTAAATTTATGCGATAACGATCTCTTGCGTATTGAAACCATTTCTTGATTTCGTTTTCTACATCAGATGGTCGTGCAGTCTCATGTTTTTGCATAGCTTCTTCTAAAATAAGAACTAGTTGATCAGGTAATACCCATTACATAATAAGAATAGTTCGTCTGTAATAATTGCCTGTAAACTTTCTCTTATGTATTTCGGTAAAGATATATTGGTTATGCCTCTAAAGCGGCGGACCTGTTATTTGTATTCAATTAATATAAATCTCTGTAATGAACCAAGGGAAATTTGGATTTTATCAGGTACAATTATTTTTTTGCTCATTAAACTCTCTTCTCAATAACTTCACCTCGCGTAAATTTGCCTTCATCATGGCATATAGATGGTTGGCATCTATATTGGATATTGAATATTGGTCAAGAAAGTGGTCAAACCAAGAATCTCAATCGATAAAAGGCACAAACTCCACCCGCATATACGATAAGTATATCGTTACAACTTTAAGTTCGAAGGCATATAAACGTTGCTAGCCAAGCCCCTAATCGAATCTTCACTTTGAGCTCAATCAATTTATCAGGCAAACCGGCAATAATCAGATTAGAATTCAGTTCAAATTATTTGTTGTTATCAATGTCAAATTCAATATTATTTATACGTTCTTCTTGTTGCTGAAGTTTATCGTATATGTTTTAATGAGTTATTTACAGCGATAATATTCCTAAATTAAAATTTTAAAATTCCGAATTCGTTGTAAATAAACTCTTGGAGATTTCCGAATGTCGATAATCATTGATTTTAGTGCCGCATCTAATCGCATCATTAACCCATATACCGCTGCTTCACATCTAAAACCAGAAGAGTTTTTCTACTTTTTGTTTAACTCTGTGGTGGATTGTACATTTTGTTGCAAAAACTGCACATACAACCTATTTGTTTTTTGGTCACCCCCTTTGCATGCTACCACAGTGATAAGTCGGTTCGAATGTTACAGCAAGACTGAACTAAAGTTTATTGATTACAATTTACATTAATACTCAAGGTACATAACTGACTACAATATATAAATGTGTTAGTACAATAACATAATGGTATATAATATTTAGAACGTGTTACAGTACTTAATGAATGCATACATATCAGTCCTCCCCACTAAAAAAAACTTTTGGGTTTACATTTTTTTTTTTTTTTACAACTTTTAAACTAACTCTAAATTATATTACTTAAAGGTACGTTAACCGGTCGGGAGGACGCCTGTCCCTAGTGGAGCGTCTCAAAGGATGTGAATTATCTCCTTCATTAACATTTTCTTCGGATGTCGAAATTGATGTACTTTCAAACGCTGGTCTCAGTGATGTATCTGGATGTAATGAATCTTTAAGATGACTCAACTTCAATTGGTCCTCATGAGCAAAACGAATTTGATTTCCCACATTGACTAAATAGGTAGCTGGACTCGTTACTTCCACGATTCGCCCTGGTATCCATTTTAAAACCGATTTTGAATTAAAATTTTTAAACAAAACTTTATCACCACTCTCAAATTTCGGCTTCTGTCTTTCCTCATTCTGTTCTCTGACATCAACATTCGTCGGTTTTAACAAATCAAGTTTGGTTTTTGGTTTGTATTTAAAAATTGTTTCATTTGGTGGCACCCCAGTTGTTGAATTTGGTGTATTTCGATACGTAAATAAAAAACTATCTAATTTTTCTTGAATAGTTAAGGAACTTTTTAATAAAAATAGTTTTTTTAGATAATCCTTTACAGTTTGTACCCCTCTTTCGGCAAGACCGTTAGAGTTTGGATGATATGGGGGACTTTTACTAACAATAACACCATTATTTTCCAAAAAACTTAAAAATTCTTTTGAATCATAAGGCGGACCATTATCCGAGACTAACCTATGGGGAAACCCAAATATTGTAAAAAATGAACGTAGACAACTATTAACTGTTCGCGCAGATGTATCTCGTACATACCAAACTTGAATATATTTGGAAAAACTATCGACTAAAATTAAAAAATGTTCACTATTGAAGTAGAAAAAGTCAACATGTATCCTTTCGAATGGATAATTTGATTTAACCCAAGGTATTACATGGGATTTTTGTGAATTTGACGTCATTACACAAGCTTCACAAGAATTTGCGATCTTCTCTATATCAGAATCGATATTAGGCCACCAGCAATAACTTCTGGCTAGCATTTTCATTCTCACGATACCCACATGATTTTCGTGTAAAAGGTTAAGTACATATTTTTTTAATGAAAATGGAATAATTATTCGATTATCTCGCATGATACAATTATTTTCAATAACCAATTCGGACCTAATTAAAAAATACGGTTTTAAATCTATTTCAGAGCAATGATTAGACCAGCCAGACATACAATATTTTACAACTTTAGACAAAATTGGATCTTTTTCTGTTTCTATCGCAATGTCCTGAAATTTTAAGGGTTTCGTTATCAATGTGATATTATTTAATAAATTGCAAAAACTGTCATCAATTTCAGACTTTTCATTTAGTGGTAAACGAGACAATGCATCAGCATTTCCTATTTGAGATCCTTTTCTATATATAATATCATACTGATAAGCGGATAAAATAATTGCCCATCCTTGCAATCTATGACAAGCAAGAACAGGTAGTCCCTTAGAAGGATTAAAAATTTCTCTTAGCGGTTGATGATCCGTGACCAGCGTAAATTTTTGCCCATATAAATATTTATGAAAACGCTTCACAGCAAAAACTATTGCCAATGCTTCTCTTTGGATTTGTGCGTATTTTTGTTCTGCTGAACTTAGTGTGGAAGATGCAAAAAACACAGGCATTTCCGAATTTCCAATGCGATGCGAGAGAACGGCACCTACGCCATAAGGGCTTGCATCACAAGTCAAGATTATTGGTTTAGAAGGATCATAAAAAGTTAGCACTTGATTTGATGTTACAAGTATTTTGCTTTTTTCAAAAATTTTTGAACATTCATCAGTCCAAAAAATTCCATTTTCCTTCTTCGTTAAATCATACAAGATTTTCAATTCTGATGACATATTAGGAATAAAGCGTGAATAAAAACTTAAAAGACCAAGATAAGATTTTAATTGTGTTATATTTTGTGGTTCTGGAGCGGCTTGTATGGCTTTAATTTTGTCAGGATTAGGACTGATTCCCTTTTCGGATAGTACATGACCCAAATATGACACAGATTTTCTAAAATAGACACACTTATCTGGATTTATTTTTACATTGAAATCTGAAAGACATAAGCTAACTTTTTCTAACATTTTAGCACATGAATCAAAATCAGGTGCTCCAATTAGCACATCATCAAGGTAACATGATACACCTGGAAGATTTTTCAGAATGCAATCCATTATATGTTGGAAAATTGCTGGAGCCGAAGCTATACCAAAAGGTAGCCGATTAAATTGAAATAACCCCCATTCGGTATTAATAGTTAAAAACTTTTTTGATTTCTCTGAAACTTTTACTTGTTGATATGCCCCACTGAGATCTAGAGCACAAAACATTTTTGATCCTGCCATTTTTGCAAAAATATTCTCCATTTTTGGTAGTGGATATTGATCTGTTTTGAGAACTTTATTAACAGACACTCTAAAATCACAACAAATACGAACCTCTCCATTCTTTTTTGGGACACAGACTGTAGGGCTGGCCCACTGACTAAACATGACTGGACTTATAATTCCATTAGCCACTAATCGATTAATTTCTTTATTGACTTTATCCTTTATAGCAAACGGGACTTCGTAATACTTACAAAAAATTGGTGTACAATTTTCTTTGACTTTTACATCAGCAACGAAATCTTTAATACAACTTGTCCCATCTATTTCGAAAATATTCTGAAATTTGGATTTTAACATATCGACAAAGGCGTTGACGTTGGACATTTCAATTATTCTTTGCGGATGACCTACATTTTCTTTTCCCCCAGACTTTGATTGACTTTGATCATTTTGAAGGACTATTGATGAACTTTTAGACTTGTTTGACTGATTAGACTGACTTGAAGCACTATTAGACATTGAAATAGGTTGACTTGACTGACTAAATAAATTACTAAACGACACATTTTTAAATACACCTAAATCGTTCTCGCGATTCTTTACCAAACCTTGATTTGACCCACCAGAATGTGAACACGATGGTAAACGAGAGAAATTAAGAAAAAACTTACGCCAGTTTGGAGTAATGATATCCAACCAGTTGCGACCAATAAGTGGAATAAACGGTCTGCTTGTGTTAATTATTAGCATATCCAGAACTGCATCACTGGTTCCGCATTTTACTAGTACTTCTATTTTTCCCATAACTTCCACCGAATCTCCGGTAACCATTTGAAGATGAACTCCACAAGGCACTAGACGTCGACCTGAAAATAAAAAACTGTAAATATCTTTGGGAAAGACTGAAAATGATGCTCCCGTATCCACTTCCATTTTAACCTGATGATCTTCAATGATGACATTTAGATATAGTGGTTGCTCGATACCCATTGATCCAATATTTTGAAGGTGTTTAAGTGTCATATGATCAAAATATTTTTCCATGTATGTGTGTTCTTTTTCTTCACAATTTTCTCTTGAAGGACTAGACTGACCAACATGATTTAATTTTGTATATGAGCTATGACGTGATGGACTGTTATTCCTTGACTTCGTAGACTGACAAACACGAGACGTATGACCTCGTATACCACATAAAAAACATCTCCAATCTTTAGCGGGACAATTATCGTATTTGTGTTTATTAAAACGACCGCATCTGTGGCACCTGCTTTTTGAACGTGACCTTGGACGTGTTGGATAAAATGAAACTCGTGCTGGACTTTTAGATTTAGAACGTGACCTTGCTCTTGAACGATGTGTTTCAGTGAAAACATTTTCAAATTTATTCACATTGACATTATGATTGTCGCGATGAAATAATTTTAGTTGATTATCAGCAAGTTCCACTGTAGTTGCTATATCGAATGCTTTAGTGAAATTTAAATCCGTTTTTTGCAACAATGTGCTTTGGATAACTGCATCTGATACTCCGCTAACAAGTCGATCTCTTAACGCGTCATCATAAAATATGTCAAAAATACAGTTGGACGTCAATTTTTTTAATTCGACAACATATTCGGATACACTTTCACTCGATAATTGATTTCGTGTATAAAACTTAAATCTTTCCGAAATCACATTTATTTTCGGTGAAAAATGACCATTTAATAATTTTACTAATTCTTTAAATGCCTTTTCGGATGGTTTAGATGGTTGTGTTAATGATTTTAACACACCGTATGCGTCAGATGATAACGATGTAATTAAAATAGCTGTTTTCTTATTATCATCTGTAATTCCGTTTGCCACAAAAGAACTTTCCAGTTGTTCCACCCAATCTCCAAATGTATGAATTAACGAATTAAACTTGTCCATAATTTGTACTGTATTACGAAAAGTTATTTAAATTTTGTATTGTGTGAGTATATTGGTCTAATATTTATGTTTCTTCACTACAAATTAACGTTTTGTTTTTTATTTAATTTTTTTTTTTTTTAACATAAATCACTTCTTAATCACTCGTTTAAAAAAAAAATTTTTTTTTTTTATATCCACAAAACCACAAGGAGAAAAAAAAAAAAAAATTAAATAAGACTATTTATTTTTTTATATGTATATCCCATCTTCGTCGCCACTGATAAGTCGGTTCGAATGTTACAGCAAGACTGAACTAAAGTTTATTGAT
Source organism: Tipula unca (assembly GCA_951394425.1). Taxonomy (NCBI): domain Eukaryota; kingdom Metazoa; phylum Arthropoda; class Insecta; order Diptera; family Tipulidae; genus Tipula; species Tipula unca. The sequence goes on along the minus strand of OX596381.1, from coordinate 13,580,496 downwards.
TACAATTTACATTAATACTCAAGGTACATAACTGACTACAATATATAAATGTGTTAGTACAATAACATAATGGTATATAATATTTAGAACGTGTTACAGTACTTAATGAATACATACATATCACACAGGACACGTAATGATTGGTACATAATTGGGATAGTTCTCAGAAAATTCAGAAAATGGCACTTTGGCGGCAAATGAAAATGAAAAACTATTTGGTGAATTGAAGTAGTGGTGTTACTTCACACAAATTCACTTTTTCGTTAATTTTCAGCCGATAAATGTCGATATAGAAGATCTTAATTTCTTGAATATATGAGATACCATTTATTTCGACACATCTGCGAAATATTTTTTATTAATACCGGTAGGAAAAGTTTCTTGGGATCCCCAGGGAAATTTAAAATTTCCAAAATCATATGAGTAGAGTATTATGTCTGGAGACGGCACGACTCCTTGATTTGAAGTGTTTTTAGATCGATTAAAAACTTCCACATCGCTTTTAATTTCAAATAACAGTCTTTTAAAATAAAAACATCAGATTTTTAAATAACAAATTTTTAGTTGATTCGATAAACCATTTGTTAGTTACTTTTCTTTTTTATTTTCTCAATGATTTTTAAATCAAAAGGCGGATGTATTTGAAAATAAACAAAAATTCTTTTCTGCCATTCTAGTCATGTGGTATATCAAAAGAAAGGTATTTTAATTAGCAATTCAGTGGTACTAATGTTTCTAAATAAAAATCCATCTAATCAATAAAAATTTAATTTAAATAGTAGTTTTATATTTTACTATGTATATGCTCATCAATCACCCTTAACGTATATATATATATTTATCAGCAGACCATATCCACATGTACACGTTCATATGTATATAATTACAACCCATAATACATATGTACATGTATGTAAATGTATTAAGGCTAATTAAGATCCAAATAATGTACAAAAAAAAATTACCAAATGATTATTTTGTATATAAATAAAAAAATAATACAATCAGGCAAAAATATGCATTAAATTTATAAATTAAACAAAAAAAATTGGATTAAATATTATTGTTATTGCATGTGCATTGTGATTAAAGGATTTAATGAATCGATTTTTATGTATATATGGCAAATTACACAAATACAAAAAAGTAATTCCAATTCAAATTTATATCGCATGCAAATCAAAATTTATGTGAATTTATTGCATAATTAGATATATTATGTATGTACATATGTATGAAAGCCGAGACTAGCTATTTATGCGCTATGGTTATATAGAGGAGGGATGTTTTTAATGGTCTACTCTATATATGTAGTTTATATGCGGTTTAGTACCAAACTAAATACACATTTTGGGGTTGATTAATAAACGATTATCGTGTGTAATAAAATTATTATCGTAACCATGCTTTCATTTTCCCACCGATTATGTGTATAATTTATATAATGGGGGTTTTTCTCGCATAAAAGTCTAGTCAGTGCTTTTGCGAAAAAAAACCATCTTTTCTCTTAGTATATACTACTTATGCAGTATACCAAATGTCAAGTCCTTAAACAAAGATTAATGATTTTTCTATTTACGCATACATACATAAATATATACATAAAACGGATATAAATTAAGGGATGTTCATATAGTAAACGCCACCCCTATATTATATATTTATATCGTGTACATATATAAATACAACTTAGACACACAAGAATATGAATGAAAACTTTTCGCTTTTTTGCCAAGCTTTTTGGTTATCCATGTACATATACCAAACGTGTTGAACAATAATTAGAAAGTTTTCCTCATCGTCTGGTGCGCGCTATACACAGTAGAGATACATTTATAATTAAACAACTTTTTTTTGCAAATTTTCACATAATTGAATTTTAATTATCAAATAATTAAATTTGATTGTGCAAAAAAGTACAAAAAAAAAAAATTTAAAATGCTTTATCGTGATTCACGTAATGAACGCTTAATTAGGCTTGGCGCGCACAATTTTCGTTGTGTTGTATTATATAGCTGGCATTTTAAAAACTATTACTTTTTATTATAATATGCGAGGATTAGTAAACAAACATTTTTTTTTCATAGTTGTAGGTATATATGTATACAATCATAATATAATACACAAGATAATGTTAATGAGCTGGTTAATAGATTCATAAAACGGTACATAAAAGCTTTTATTAAAGTGGTATAATAGTTTTCTGTTTCGCGCGATATTAAAAATTCGATTATCTGATTTGGGGCACAGATTTCCATTTGTGTATGTTAAATTCCATCATCATTGTAAAATTATCAAATATCGGCTTAGAAGCAACGGTTCCCACTTTATATTCTTATTTTGTGGCATCATTTTTCAGGCCTCCACATAGAAACGATAAACCATCGATCGCAATTATTTTTAACAAAATTTTGCAAAAGCTTGTTTACATCCATTGTTTTACACCCAGAAAGTATTTGGTAAGCATTGCATCTTGGAGGTGCCCTCGGACCATATTTCTTTCAAAATGATCAGGAAGTGGCCAAAATTGTTTATTTATTAATATGTATTACCTACAGAGTCACAATCGGTAACAGGGAAAAAAATCAACTAACAAAATATAAAATATAAAATTGCCGACTACTTAATTTCTACTACATACAAACTGAAATAAAGCATTCCTGATGGCGAGTTTATGCGTTTCTATGTTGCTGCAAAATGTTCACCGACCATATATAAGCCAATCAAACCAAGCCATTTCGTAAACAAATTTCCCCTTCCAAATTAAAATAATTTCAAATCGATGCAAAATGTGCAGCAGGCTGGCAACTGCTACAAATTAAAAATATGCTCACTTTTTCAATTAATTTTTTTTTTTTTGCCATATCTTGGCGAAACCGAAATGTCATTGTCGTTTTGACGTTGTCAAGACTAAAAGCGAGGAAGTTAAACAAAATTTGGACAATCACCGTGTTTTATAAATCTCCGAATATATTAAATTAAATAAATTAATAGGCCAATACACATAAATGTAATGCATTTAAATGACAGCGATCAAAAATATAATCGAATCGATGAATTAATCCAATACATCACATTGCATATACCAAATCCAATCATATTGATGAACGGGAATATATTTTTGTATTGTATGGCCTTTGGTTTAGCCTGTGGATTTTTGTTTTCAAATAATTATATCGCTATGCTGTTACTGTAGTGTTCACGTTCATACGTTTTTAAATTGTCGCTCAGTAAGTAAATATCTCTTAACGTAATTAATTGATTAATTATTCATGCTCGTATCGATTATATAGGCGAAAACTCCACAAACAGCGGTGGTGGCAAAGGTAGTACCAACGTCTAATAATGGATCATCCGAAATGGTCAAACTGAGTTCTACGCGGTTGAAAAACAATAACAACGATGTAATCTACTGGTTTGTGTTCCAGAAAACCAAATACATCTGGAATGAAGATAAAAAGTAATTCAGAGGGCTCGAATTTCCAGTTCATAAAACGTATCGCGAATATATTGAATCGAAAGGACATGAAGATGAGAATGAAATTAGCCTAGCCGAGAAAACATATGGCAAGAATCAGTTGACAATGGTTGTGCCAGAATTTTATCAACTATTTATTGAACGTGCCACAGTTCCATTTTTTGTTTTCCAAGTATTTTCTGTCGGTCTATGGCGCTTAGATGAATATTGGTACTATTCTTTATTCACATTGTGCATGTTAATTCTATTCGAGTGCACGTTGGTTCGTAGGTAAGATGGGCAATAAACCATACATGATCAATAAAATAAAATTTATTAAATTAATTAAAATTTTATTTATATGTACTTTTATACTTTTATTACGATATGTTCTAAGGCCGTTTGGTTTTCTAATATAGTCTTAATTCTTGATTATTATAAGCTTCTTCTGGTGCATCCTTACAAGGTACGCACATACATACAATGATTCAGTATTTAGAGTGGGTTTGGTTGTGAAATTACAGTGTGTACAATTCCCTCTCGAAAGATTTCAAGAATCAAAATTTTATGCAAAGAAATTACCAACAGTAGTATTTTATGTGATATATTATCATCATACTTGCTTTGCAAATAACATCAATTTATTTACATTATGTCATAATTACGTCAAACTGTAATTTTTGACAACCGCAAATTGAGCAAAAAGCCTTGTACCAACATACTAAAATAAAAAGTGGCTAACTTCACCCCGGTTTGCAGACAATTTTGCAGCAAGAAACAAAAGCATAAACTCGTCTTTAGTCTTGACAACGTCAAGACGACAATGACATTTCGGTTTCGCCAAGATATAGCAAAAAAAAAAAATTAATTGAAAAAGAGCTAAAATTGACATAACGAGTGAAAATGTGAGCATATTTTTAATTTGTAGCAGTTGCCAGCCTGCTGCACGTTTTGCATCGATTTGAAATTATTTTAATTTGGAAGGGGAAATTTGTTTTCGAAATGGCTTGTTTTGATTGGCTTATATATGGTCGGTGAACATTTTGCACCAAGATAGAAACGCATAAACTCGCCATGAACGAATTCCTCGACATGTGGAAGTCAAAAATCCCAAACATTGAATTGAAAATCTGCGAGGCTCTCACGATTGGTTCCGAAAGAGCGTGGTTTGTTGCTGGCTAGTCAATTATTAAAAATTTATCGCGTTGACGATTTTTAACTTGGATATTTCATATCAAAATATGTAAATCGTCCGAAAAAGTACGAATTTAGAATGAAGTGGGTAGTTTATGCAATAAAAATGTTCAAAAAAGTACGAATTTCGTATAAAGTGGTAGTTTATGCAATAATTTTGAATGAAATGGGCCGTGACTCCACATGACGTGTTATGTTTTTGTTAGGTCATTGTGTTCTCCATTTTTTGGCTACACAACAGATTTTTAACTTTAATATTTCATATCCGAATATGTAAAAATATCGTTCGTTTGCTTATTTGTTTTTGAGATTGACCCTAATGAGTTTTGGGTTGGTCTGGCAACGGCTTTCTTTGTCGGGCTGGCGACTGTTTTTGTTTCCTTAATATCTATGTTAAGATTCGTTCGATTAACTTGAGCACTTACGGTCGGTTGGTTAACCTGAGAATCTTATCTGTTTTTTCTCGTATCTTCTGTGCTTGAACATACTTGCGGAATTTTAAGGTATATACATATCTCGATTTATACCCATTAGGAGAGAATATTTGTGTCCGTTTTCGATTGTAGTTTTGTGTCTGCAATTGTTTGCTAGATCCAACTGCGGGGGCTCCCTCTTACTGCTGATCGGATTCGTTGGGGTTTTCCTGGTTGCTATGCCGGTTGTGTATATGCTGTACGGCAGTGTTTTCTAATGGTTGAAAGATGATTGTATTATGGTTCGTTGTGCTGAGTTTGCTTCTGCATTCGTTGAACGTGTGTCCATTTCACCTTGTAGTGTGAACAGAATTTAGGAGGTCTGTCTTGGAAATTTGGATTTGAAGGTTGTCTATAGTTTATGAAGCTGCTTTGTTGAGGTGATGGTGTACCTGGTTTGTCTTGTAGGAGTGTTTAGTTGCTGTTTGGATTGGTTTTGGCAGTAATTTTAGTTGTTATATGATCTTTGTGATTTTATGTGGTAGGTAATTGGTGGAGTTTGGTAGTGTGGTCGGTTTTGTGGATATTTGGTTTAATACGCAATATTGGTTAGATTGGTATTGTTTGTTTTTTGATATCCGTTCTGCAAACATCCTGATGCTGCATATGTCCCATGTGTGATTTTTTCTTTAGCAGTAGTGGCACACTACTTGGTTCATTTTAGTTGATGCGTCCTCGTGTTCATTCTCTTTGGATTGTCGTAATTCCATTTCTGATTGTTGTATTGGTGTATACTGGTTTGGTTTTCCAGTTACCATAATTAACATCTTCTCAATCCTTTCTGTTTCATCAATTATTTTGTCAATATTTGTTGCTACTTTTTCTTTTAATATCATGTTTGTTAGGCCCCTTTTGAATGTTTCTACACTGTTTGAGTCGCGGTGTTATGCGTAAGTGTCATCGAGGTTGTTTAGTCCGTATGTCGTTTTGTAACCGATTTTGTATAGTTCTAAAGCTTCGCTTAGTCTGTAACCGTATTTTTTGATCGATTTACCGTATTGCTGTCTTATTCCTGTGTAGTTGCCTTCTAGTTCACTGTGCAAGTTTGCCGGAGCGCATATATTTCGTAATGTGGTTTTAAATATTTCTTAGTCTTCTGTTTGTCGTCGGTTTAGCCCAATAATTTTTCACGATCGCACTTTCCGCCGCGTTTTCTTGCCACTGCGGTCAGTTAGTTCTCTCCATCCATTTGATCATCGGAGCGATGGAATTATCGTGTCGTTGATCTTCCGCCAATTGATCTGTGGCACCCACTCTGATCCATCTTATATGTGCGATTGGATTAATTTGTTCATGTCTGGAGTATAGTACTCCAGACATGAATAGTACTTACTTTGACTACTACAAGGCCTCGTGGACATTCCATCTGCCTCACTATCCTCTTTCTGCGCAACTATTTGTCGCAATTTTTCTAGCTGTTTCTTGTGACTGTCTATTTGCCATGTCCTCCCAGTTGCACGTTGTTAACATCTAAAACATCTAACCTAAGAACGAGATCTGTTCCGTTTCACATCACTAGATGTTGTCGCCTATTATGCAGCTGGATTTTACCTAATTCCTGGACATGGCTCTGTCCGTACCACAAGTCCAATTCCTTCAGAATTCTTTCGCTGCTCATCTGTGGTGCAGGTACTATCTGTAGCATATCAGCTGCTTTGCCTCTAAGTGCTTAGATTAAGGTATTAAGCCGTTCCTCTGCACCTTATCCATTATGTTGCAGAGCTGCTTGAAATTGCTACTTGAACTTCTCTTGCTTATACTTGTTTCGTATATCTGGGTATTGTTGTGGTGCGCGGGAGCGTTATATACTATTTAAATTAAATTTTCATTAATTATTTGTAATTGCTGATAAAAATACCTTTCTTTTGACATATCACATGACTAGGGTGACCAGAAGCTCTCTTTAAAAGAGAACACTGTGTTCTGTTTTGTGACCCTGACATATTTTACTCTCTTTTTTAAATTATTATCTTTTATGGGGACCTACTATGCAATTCGTCTACTATTTCCGACGAATTTCGTTTTGCAAAAGTAAGCATAGGAAGGAATAGGAAAATATTTTTACAAATCTCCTATTGTTTACCTTTTTCGTCCTTTGCTTTCTTTTACAAAACGATAGTCATCGGAAATAGTAGGTGAATTGCACACTAGGGCCCCAGAATATCTGAGATTATTATCAAGTGATAAATGGATGAAATATTTATTGCAATCAGAAAATTATGAACTTTTCAGTGAGCTTTTTAAAACATTAGATATTTTTGTTCTATACTTGGTCAAATTAAAGCAGAATAGAAGCTGAGTTGAACAAACACCAATTGAATGGATTCATGTTATTTTTGTAATGATAGTTTGTGGTGGCCTGCTTATTATTCTGATGGTAACTAAAATCCCAATATTTTCAGTTTAGCTTCATGATACTCAAATAGGAAACTTGATTAAAAGTTTCGTGGTAACTTGGCTGGTTATTTTTGTGAACTAATAGTGGAATAGTGGAACTAAGTCTCCACATTCATGACGTTAACCTCTTGATCTCTCTTGATCTTTTGTTGTTTTCAGTACCGTTGTAATCGTAATCGATATTCATGCCTCGCTCATTTGTAGATAGTTCGTCCTATCAAGCTACGGTATTGAGGCAGTTTTTCAACTCTGTCAAGAATGCTTCATATAGCGGTTTCTAAGAACTTTTTGCTTCCTTGATTAAAATTAAAACTTACGGTCGAGATCCAATCACCAGGTAATGTTTGGAAGATTGAAATAATCTGGGATAAAGAATATATTTATCTGATGAATCATGATTCGGGTGGGTTATAACCTGACGCAATGTAGATGTTAATTTTGGTCAGGCCCAATAGTTCAAACAATCATACAATTCCCATGATGTCATGGGAAACACCAACAGTTTGATTCGGAATAGATAATTTGACTGCGTTAAGAACTCCTCCTCCTGTAGTTTTGTGGCTGATTTGTATATGTTAATCTATTGATGTACAATTCGAAGTAACTTGTTTTTTCAATATATATATTTTCAATAAATGTGGATAATCTCGTAGTATGGGGCGATGGTTCTAAAATTGGAGCCCATGAAACGTATATAGCCAGTGTAAATTCAATTATTTCGGGTTTCTGCATGTTGCTATGGTTTACCTCAAACAGCTGTTGTAAGGTCGTTACTATACACAGTGTTATTGTTAAGTTTTGCAGTGTCATTCGTTTATGCATAGGTTGAGGAGATTGAGATCATCGTATGGTTGAACCACTGCCAACGCCTTATTGTTTAGAAGGGAACATGCAGTATTGCGATTATTTTGTCAGTAACAAACTAAAATACACATTTTGGTATGGCAATTGCATTGGCTAATATGTGTATTTTAGTTGGTTTTGATCGCTTTGATCGATTCGATTTTGGAGTTTTCCATATCGTGGTGTGTAAACGCGTCGATATGTTGTAAGTCCAAACTTCATCAGTTATATAGGAGTAAGTTAGATTAAATTGAATTCTTTTACAATATAATCCGTATGTGACGGATTCTGAAGCTAGGAAAAGTCAAATGTCAAATAATTTAGAAAGTACTGAATGTTACAGTACAAATATATTGCCACACTACACTGTTTCGCTTATTTTGGTCCAATTGTTATTGTGTCGCACGTCATGTACCTATATAATCTTTGGACCACCCAAAATTATTCATCAAACCGTGAGAAAAATGAGAACGATACATGCGTGCTTTAATATTATAAAACAAACATAGACTACAGGTTACCCTCGTACAACGCGGCACTCGATTATAACACGATTTTATCGTGATTGAAGCTATAACGATATTTATTGCGATTGTTTTCTTACTGGTTATATTCCACAATAAATCGAGAGCTTGACATTTGAAAGTTATACGAGGGTTATCTGTAATACATTGTGTACTCTACCAGGAATTTTTATTTTTTATTATCAGCTATTATTCATATATGTATATGCATATAGTTTCTAATTGTTTTCAATATAAGTTTTGTTTGTTTATATAAACAGATTGGGGGGATTTTTTTGCAAATACATTTTTTATGCCGCCGTAATACGAGTGTGTACCCAGAATTTATGTTGATATACTAAAACATTTCGAGGAAACACGACTGCGAATACAAATAAAATCTCATTAATTTTGTCAGCATCTCGCAAAAAATCCCCATTTGAATCTTATTTTATTTTATTGATTAGACGCTCGAATCGTGGAATGACCTACGCGAAATGTACATATACATATGCGTATATACAAAACAATAATAAATAAATTTTATATATTATCGTGTACACATATGTGTACATTGACATCACACTGTGCGAGTTGTTGTGTTTGCGTCTATATATGTGTATCGCGCGAGTATATAAGAACAACCGATTTCTCGTTCTTCATCAATTCAAGATCAGTACTTATATTAAGACAACGTATATCGACAAAAAAAATGAAGTTCTGTATTAATAGTTTGGTTATCTGCATGATTGCAACATTTTTCGTACCATATCTATGGGTTGCAGCCGCTGATTGTGATGTTGAGGCACAGGTAACTAATTTTCATTTACAATTTAGGCAGCCTAATAAATATTTAATCGTTTGTTTTCAAGAAATTAAAATCGGCCGTGAAAACATGCCAACACAATTTTTCGATTGACAGCTACAATGAAATATTATCTCAAATAGCATCGGCCACGCTCACCGTAGACAATTTAAGGAATTACAGTGCGGCCCATTGTGCAGTAGTCGATGAGATTACGGACTGTGTTATTCGACAAAAGGCAGCATTGGCCAGTGAATCATGCCGAACGGATTCGGGCTACAATCATGCGATTTTTTCGCTAAACCATGTAATTCGATTGAATTTATTTGTGTGCGGCAAACAAAATGGTGATCTATTGCTCGAGGCTATGATCCCTAATGATGGTCTAAAATGTTTCTATGGCAATCAAAAATATGTGAATTGTGTACGGAATAGTGAGTCGAATACAGATTTACCGGATATTTGTGCAAATATCGATGTCCGTATGAATTGCTTGCACACCGCAAACGATTGTGGAAATCCGAAGGCGGTTGAATCGTTCCGCAAATTGTTCCTTTTGTATAAAGAAAAAATTGTTTGTTAAATAATTTGTTAATTATTAATTAATATTTAAATAAATAAATTCGTAAATAAATTAAATAGCTAAGTGATTGGATATATACAGTTGCAAAATAGTTGCCAGATTCTAGCATTTCGTATTTTTCAGTGTAATGGATTATTTGAAAAATGTGTTTCGTTGTAACACGTCTGGCGTCATTCACTGGCTCTATACCGCTAGTATACCGCTATAGTTAAATCAATCTGCGAGGCAATAATTAGCCCTTCAACGCAGGTACTGCATCACCTACTATATCTTGCTCCTTTAAATATACTCGGTGAACAGCTGGTATAGCATCTAATGCCATTAGACTTTATTGATATACATTTCCTGACAGTGATCCCCTCCAGGGAGGACTGCCTGAGGGATAAAGGTTTAAATTCTGGAATTATAAACTTCTTCACGGATAGTTCAAAAGAGAGGGGGAAATCGGTGGTAGGGTGTACTACAGCATCAAGCTAAGTAACAACGACTTGGGAACCCATAGACTGGTTGAGGTGTAATGTAATGTCGGTCAACGATATTCGCATTTTTAAGGAAAGTCAAGCTGCCACTAGACAACACGATGGAAATAGTCCAGTACTGTCTATCACTTCTAAATAGATCAGTTCAATATCCACCAACAAGCAGTAAATTAGTTAACGAACGACTGACGATCAAAATGCGTACCTTAAGCGTAATAGCCTGGCAGATTTGGCCGAGTTTGGATTTGGCAAGATCTAAACAGCTGATCTTTTATCAGAGGCCTTCTTTTTACATCACAAATGTCGCAGCTGTGAAGGTGTACTTGTACTGCTTTAGAATTCTACACCTCATCAGGTTTGTGCTTCATCATAAGTTATTCTTAAAATACTCTATTGTCAGATATTAAGTAATATTCTAAGTATGGAAAACCTTTTGCACCTTACATCACCCTCGCTGCAGCGAAGCGCTATGATTATGAATTTTAAATATTCTATAGAATGAACCGCTAACCCGATTCCTTAAAAATTGCAGAGATTGACTTGTGTTGTACGAATATGTGATGGCACCTAAGGAAATTCATGAGTTTCTCGATCAGCACATAGTATGTGCCTGAATCTAATTTGCTGATAATCATTGAACACCAAATTTATTTCGCTGCTAATCGAACGTCTATGTTTTTAAGTCCATAATAATTCGAATTTTGTTACTCACCACGAAATGAATGAATTAAAAAATTTGGTCACAGTTCGGCAGATCTACGTGAACATGATAGAAGCTGATTATGACTGATTTATTGTAGAATTCAATTTCAAAAATAATCAGGTATTACGATTACGTCCCAGATTACAATTGAATGAATGATGAAAATCTCGGTTCTTTCTGGAGATGCATTTCACTGAATTTGACAGTATTGAATAATAAAGAGCCACCTCAAATTAATAGAAAAAGTAAATGCCAGTTTTTATAAAAAAATGTCATGTGATTTTTAGCCAATACTTTTATTTTTACAACATTGCCATTTGTGGGTTAACAAATCGCTAACCTCATCTGGTGCGTTCTTGTATTGTGATATGTCGAGCAAATTTTTTGAATTGAAAATTTATGTAAGTCAGCTATAATCTAACAGATTATTTTATTAGAAATTCACGTTGCAGGGTTTGCATTTCAAATTCAACCATTTTCATACCAATTTCGTCCTTCTTTAAAAATTCAACCTATAAGGACAAGTCAAATACAAAAGTATCTACTGCATACGCCCAATGTTTTCTAATAAAATCGTAAATTAATCCTCAAAAGTAGTAAAGGCTCGAGGTAAGTTGGATCTTATCCATTCCTTTGTCATTTTCCAAATAACTAACTAAGTTGAATTTTTAGGGCAGTTTCAATATAATTAAATAATTTTAATATTGAAAATCCTAAAAAGGTGATCGGTGGAATCGTAACTAAATACAGTTGATAAATTGAAAATCGAAAACTTGAATTTGTCATATAGAGAAATTTTGACATTCGGTATGGTAAATAGAATGCAAAATGCTGAATTTGAAATATAAACCCAACAAATGATTTTGCAAAATCTTACAAAGTTTCAGGGTCCAAAATTAACGACAAAATTCTTCCCATTACTATCTTATCTATTAAATACGAAGAAAGAGATTTTTCTTGAAAAAGTCTTGCGTGTACCTCAATTAACACAAAAACGGGAATATACTGCATCACTTTTGAATTTGATTGGCACAAATTTGAAATTGTTTTCCAAAATTTTGAAATGCGGTGTATGCCTGCTTCTCTGCGCTAAATATTTCATTGATTTTTTGTACACCACGAAGATCAAGCTCAGCGAAATGGTTATCGGAATCATCAACAACCACGATTCACCACCATTCAACACCAATCAATCGTTATCGAAAAACCAACATCAATCAAGGTTTATCGCCTATAAACGATCACTAACTGCGTCGATTTTAAACCAATGAAAGTTATGATTGAATCCACTTATAATTCAACTGAACTCTTCGAGATCGAAAAGGACTGAAAGCTCCGATTCACAACAATTAAAGAACGTTATCAGTTTTACGCAGGTCATCCAACTCAAAAATCATTTTCTATAGATCTCTCTCGATCGAATTAGCTGGCGAAAATTCAAAATGTCGCGACAGTAGAGCTAGAAATGGTGGTCATATGATTTTGGAGGGTGATACCAATAGTGCCGGTGATTAAATCATCAGCCGCAGAAATCTGAATAGTTTAGAATCAAATTTAATTAATTGCGCGTGTGCGTTAGATAGAACAATTTTTCGAATCCAAATGAATCAATTTATGCAAATGATGGAAACCAGAACAGATAGGTGAAATATTCCGAAGTAATTAATTTTTGTGTATCAATTTAAAAAGGCTGTGGATAAATCTCCATAAAACTACCACTTGGAACAAAAGTTTACTGTTTGGCTCTTGTTAAATGGAGAATTAAGGCCAACGTGCGTAAAGTGTCGGATGCATTACATTCACACAAAAATGTGGGTAATATGCTAAAAGGTAGAACAAACCGTTCACTTGGCTGAACATACTCCGGGGGCTCATTTTATAATTGCTTCTTCAGGGTGTTGTAATGAGAATTACCAGTGGTTTTTCTGAAGCTTAATTCAGTTGGCTTGTGGCTTATCCGCTGTAGCGTATAATAGTGTTGATAAATAATCCATTGATTTGTATGAAGGTAACATTTGCAGTTGGGAAGGTTTAAACAGTTGATATTTCCGCTTGTTTAAAAGAGACAGCTTTAGCTCTAGTATAGCATACTGCTCATTTAGATGACCTTTGCATGACATTATAGTTGATATAAGATTAGCCTCGGTGATAGATGTCTGATTTTTTATAAACCTTAGAAAATACTTCAGATTTTCCTTACTTTTCTCTCTTGTTCATAGTGTTCCGCGGCACGAATGTCCAGTGTATCGAAAAGCTCATTTGCTATATTGCCAACTATATTGATGGCACCCCTTTTCTGCCTGTTATTTTTACCGTGGTGGAGTATCTTATTCGTCATATCGATGATTAACTTCATCACCATAAGTGGATGGAAAGAATAATTATTTTACAGATTGGGTGCTTAATAATCTCTAATTGTCACTACTCTGGTTAAATTAATTTGACCAGGATGTAGTTCAATAATCCGTCCAAATGGCTATCTAGTGGGTGACAGGTTATTATTTTTGATCAAAATGAAGTCATTTAATTTGAGTTGGTTGGAATTCCATTTTACTCGCTATTGACTTGATAGCTAATCAGTCGACCGTCCTTAACAAGATTGTTGAACCATCTTCTCCACTAATTTCCAGCGCTGGCCCAAGACTACCTTTTCAAACAATAAATCTGGTTCTGGTGTGGCAAGAAGCGAATCAGGCCTGGAACCTACCGAAATGAGGTGCGGATGGTGGTATAAAATGCCATGTAGTATACCTTTAGGGGATGGCTTGCCTTAAGCTCCACGCTTTTCCTTATCTAATATTGATTGAGCTCCAAAAAATCGTGCCGTTATCAGAATAAATTGTTTGCTTATACCACTATACAATAAATCTTCAGAATGCTGCTATAAAGGCTATTCCAGTCAAATCGCTTACAATTTCTTGATGTACCGCTTTTGCTGAAAAACATACAAAAACAGCAATATATCTAAGGTGATCGATATCCTCTTTTCAAGAGTATTAGTACTCTTTTGTTAAGCAAAAAACTTCAACATATACTCAAAATTACGGAATTTGAATAAATTTTATAAATTTTTATTAAATTCCTGAAATATTTTAAACTTGTAAAGTTTAGAAAATGGTCAGCTTTTAAAATTTGAAATTAATCCAAACTCTGTTAACTAAAATTTAAATTTAAACTTCAAGTTTATTAAATTCTGAATTTAAAATTTGAATTTAATTTTCAAATTCAGAATTTCGTACAAAAATTTTGATTTCTCTGATTATTAATATTTAATGTATCGAATTGATACTGAATTTTACAAGTCTGACTATAAACTGAATTATAACATTTTAAAAAATTTTAGTAAAAATTTCCAAGTTTCAATTTTAATTATTAAATTTTGAAATTTTGGTTGATCAAAATAACAAATTTCGATATAGTTAAATTTAATTTTATTGATGTCTTCAAAATTTTAAAAGTATTTTTAAGTGATTTTTTGAATGTTTTAAAGATTCTATATTTCCGCTAAAATGGATATCCCACTTATAATTTCTAGTTCATATTGATAAAATCTAAATTCAAGTTGTAGGTTACAAATTTAATATTTAATCCAACAATTTCAAAGGCATATAATTAAATTGAAATTTCGAATTCAGCATTAAAAATCCAATTCCAATTCTGATTCTAATATAAAACTTCTAATAATCTGAATTTATCCTTCAATTTGAATTACTGCATTTTAAAACAATATTCGAATTTTCCAGAGTCAAAAAATGTGTTTAAAATTTTAAAAATTAAAAAATTTTATTTGTCAGTATTGAAAATTTTATAACTCAACATTTAAAACCGAAACAGTTCTCAAAAATTACAGAATTTTTCAATTTTTAAATCGTTCAAATCTGAATTCGAAATTTCAATCCTAATTATCGAACCATGCAACATTTAGAAGTTCGAATTTTTAAAAGTTTCAAAATTTCCAAAAAATTTCGATTGATGGCCTGGAAATTTTGTAGTCTTGTAATATTGTATTCCAATATTTTTTGGACGAAATTATCCATTCCAGTAGTTTCAAAATTCGAATTAAAATAACAAATTTTGTATTTAATTAAATTTATAAATTTTATAAATTATAATTAGTCCAGGTTCTTCGATCGAATTAATAATGAAACCGCGTTTTTAGTTATACAATTCCCAATCTGAAATTCTAGTTTGAATTATTATTTTTAAAATATTGCCTTTTTCCAAATACCAATTTTCAATATATCGAATTTAATTTGGAATTTTATAATTCCGAACTATTAAACTGCCATTTTAACTACCGCATTTGAATTTTCGGAGTTATACATTTAAACATAGAATTAATTCAAAATATATTATATTTTTTATACTGCGATTGTTTAGAAGAAGACTACGATCTGGATAATGGACAAAGTTATTTCATGTGTCTCATTGGTAGTATATATGCAGTTCCCGGAAGATGGGCCAGGATGGGGAAATCATATCTTTAAAGGTCATAAGTCTGAGAATAAGTGATGCCAACATGAAAGACCATACAGAAGAACCGAATCGACGAATGAGAAATACACCAACCTTAGAAGGTATGGCGGGCAATACAGTCGTAAAGCATACATTTTTCTTGATACCAACAGTAATTTAGACTTTAAACCCTTGATGTGTGCATTCCAGCTCAATTTAACGTCTATGATAATGCGTAAGTATCTAATCTCACTAACTACTTTTCTCTCAAAACAGTCGTTTAGGGCGCAAGATGATCCCCCAGTGCAACGAAATACATTATGAGTTATTTGACGAATATTATAGGGCTTTAAGCCATATCGCTAGAATATTTAAATCATGATCAATCGCAGTTGTATTGACGTGTTTGCTTAGGCCAGTTTGCGTAAAAATGAAAAATCATCGGCAAAAGCAGTTAGAGAACCACAAAATGGCTTGCTCCGTATTTTTTTTTTTAATTTTTTTTTTCGAGTGTGGAAACTTGCTGCACACACTAATTTGGACCGTAACATAAATAATATGCCATCAAAAGTATGGAAGTCGTTTGGGAATTGCTTGCAATTCAAATCATTTCTATAGCATAAATTGCTACACCACCTATTTGCGAATAAATTGTACTCATCCATACTGCGTAATCCTCGGTTTCATCAGTGTACATCCAGAATACAGAAAGACCAATAACTAAATGTTAAAATTTAACGAATACGAAAGTTTTGAAACAAAATCAGGGACTGATTTTATAACGAATAAAATAATTATCTGGACTGCATGAACTGCAAAAACTGTTTGTTGCTTGGTTAGAATTACAACGTCTTCAAATATTTAAAGTTTGTAAATATACTCAGCCTAAATATATCCATTGTAGGACTTGACTGGTGTAGAAACTGTAGATTTACTTTAACTGCGTAATCTATTTGCCAGCTGGAAATAGTTCAAGTGAAATAAAAGGAAACCGAAATTCTTTAGCAATATATGACTGGTTTATTAGCTGTATAAGAATGAAGAGAAAAAACAAGATATTAGCATGAGTTGATTCATCATTTCCCAATGAGCATTTCAACACTCCTCCTCAATTTAATAGTTTTAATTGCTCGACGAACTTCACGTGTTTTTCCGTAACCAACGCCAATTGACTTCTATGCCGAAGCATAACCTTATATCTCCCAGATCTTCGATGTCAAATTTCGATGATAAAATTTGTATTACCTCATTGATTGCTTCCATCCCAACAGTCAAATTGTCATCGGACCCTTCTTCGTTTTTGTCGATTGCTGCGTTCTCTTCAATTGCTGGTGCCGGTTCATCTTCTCGGATTTCGACTGATACCGTCGCTGGAATGATTTCCCCTTTGAAATCGACGAATCGAACGTCACGGCTTATGACAACCTTTCGCTTTACTGGATCAAAACATCTGTATGCTTTCGAGATTTCATCATAACCAACAAAAACCATTTGCGCTGCCGTAGTGTCCAATTTTCGTCGCTTTTCTGTTGGAATATGAACGAAACATTTAGAACCAAATGTAACGAAATGCTTCATACCTGGTTTTTTGTTGTTCCATAGCTCGAATGGTGTAGTTTCGATCGTTCTTGATGGTAAACGATTTTGCAAATAATTAGCCGTATTCACCGCCTCAGCCCAAAACATGTTTGGCAAATTAGCATCCACCAACATGCATCGAGCCATTTCAATCAACGTGCGATTCTTCCGTTCAGCACCGCCATTTTGAAAACTTGAGTACGGTGTTGTGTATTGCATCTGAATACCGTTGTCCTGTAAAAACTTCTTTACTGCAGCGCCGGTGTATTCTCCCCCTCGATCCGATCGGAGAATAACTGGCTTTCGAGCGAACTTGTTGTGAATCATTGCCACGTACTGTTGCAGCTTTTCGAAGACTTCTGACTTTTCCTTTAACAGATATACGACTGTATATTTCGAAAAATCATCGATCATCGTCCACAAGTAGGCACATGTCTGTGTGTACCAAATCCAAAACATACTTTGATTTGCTTATCGACTGTTTTGGAATCGGCGACCGAGTCTGTTTTGACTTCGCATTTTTCCTTGATGCCGCAATCAACGATTTCGATACCATCAACCATTTGCTTCGAAAACATTTCCTTGATTGCTTCTGGATTACGATGGCCAAAAATTCGATGCAAATTGTGAATACAATTCGCTTTGTGCTCAAGCCTTTGAACAACTGCGTTGACTTTATTCGGTTGACGTAACACATATATACAAATCGTTGATTTCGTCTGCGATTGCGATTTGCACGTTTCCCTTGATGATTTCGCACATTTCGTCGTAGAAGATTAGGTTAAAACCTTTGGCTGGTAATTTCTTGACCGAAATTAGATTTCCCTTAATTTCTGGCACATACAAAACGTCCGTAAGTGTAGCTGCATTGATTTGCCCATCGCTGTTGACAAATTCGATTTTGCATGCACCTTTTCCTTCGACGTGAATCTTTTCATCATTTGCAACAGTCAAGCTGCTGCCGGCCGCGCCCAACTCAACAAAGTAACCTTTATTACCACTCACGTGACTTGTTGCAGCGCTGTCGCCAACCCAAGTATTGATGTCACTGGTCGATGTCGTGAACAAAAATTCGTCGCCATTTTGCTTTACAGTATTCGCTTTATGTTTTGAACCCTTTTCTGGATTGTTCTTTTTCCACTGTGCGTATTTTTTGCAGTCTCGCTTTAGATTGTTGTGCACCCCTGATAAAGAAATTCATTCATTCAATTCATTACCACCTTTTATAAATATAAAAGTAATTTCAAAAGTAAACGCCCATTTATAAATCGAATTAAAGAAAACACCTAGATATAGCTTAAATTAAATTAAAACACCTAAATGTAGACTAAATACTACACGCGCACTCTCTTTTTAAAATACAGTGCTAACCTAAATAATAAATCGAATAGTCAACAGATTAATACAACACACAAATTTTGCAATCAACAGTGAAAATTTTAGTATGTCAATTACCCAATACATAAAACTACATAAAATGCACATTTGACAAAATTAATTATAAGTTCAGTTAACCCAGAAATTAACCAAAATTTTAGTATATATAGTTCAAAAATTTGTAATCAAAATCAGTTGTAGCAGTTGCAGTCAAAGTTAATAAATAAAATAGTTAAGTTAGAGTCAAAAATAAAAATCCGGTGTTGTAAATCAAAATTCGGGAATATCCACCAGACAAGTAAGTATCTCTCATTAAATAAAACAAAACAATACTGTCATAGCCCCCACCAGTGGTAAGCGGGTATTGTTCAACGCATCAACTACTAACCTCAAGGCACCGAGTGAGTCTCCTTTTAATTACCTGCCACGGCCAAGGCGGAGTCAGATACGCAGCGTCTGTGGGCGCGCAGACTCCTTTCTGGTAGTTAAGGTTACTCATTCCCAAATTACTTACTAACATATGTAATACCGTTAAACTTCCTCTCCCCTTTTGACGAATACACTTACTTAATAGTATTTCATTGCTGCCTCAATCATTACATATCTCTTAATACTACGTCATATATCGGTAAACGGATCTACAAGACAACTCACCCGATTAACACACACTAACAATAACATCTAGAAAAGATTGACTCTACAGATCTCATACACACATAGTCCCTAATATCAACAATTTATCGACAATATCCAAACTCTTACATCTAAAATAACAACCATTTAATAATATCGACGCTATCTCAATCCCCACGTATAAATATATACAAATTAACATTTACAAACACTCTGTATAAACATAACAAATTAATACAATATTGACACTGCTAAACACCCCCGTATAAATAATAAACCTATTTATACAATAAGATGACCTTTAGATTTACAAAAATAGCACTCCAAATGGCTGTCAGTCGTCTTTAAAATCGATTCCTTAGTTTCGCCTGAATTTTCGATGCGTCGATGATATTCGGCAATCAACTTGGCTTTGACAAATATCATCGTCAAATCAGCTTCATCCCTTGATTCAAGCGCTGTAATCAATGCATCATGGCTGGTTGGCAAACTGCTCAAAAGCATCGCTACTCGACATGCTTCCAACTTTAGTTGTCTTTAACTTGATTTGGTTTCTATATTTTCACCTTTCGGCAAACGATATTTACTGGGCCCATAACCGATGCTTTAGTAATATATGACTGGTTTATTAGCTGTATAAGAATGAAGATAAAAAACAAGATATTAGCATGAGTTGATTCAATATTAAATTGGTCTGATCATTTCCCAATGAGCATTTCAACAACTGGACCATACAAAGTCTACGCCAGTAGATATGTGAATGGACGGTGACGGTGGTACTCTTTCTTGAGGAAATTCTATCATTAATTGTAATTTGGTGGTAGACTAGAAGCGATAACATACAGTCGCGAATTTTATTTTTGCCGTTTGTGATCTAGTATGTGCTCCTTAAAATGGCTAGCGTTTGCTGAGGGCCTACGTACAATGTTCGTTGATATGCATCAATGATTCGGCTCGAGGGACCAATGTTTTAAATATACTTTATCCATTTGGGCGTAGCTTCACAAACACAGACAAACCTAATATACGTTTGTTGATAATTCGTCTAGGTCGTTGATATATTCTAATAAGACTCGAAATCATTCACAAAGGACAATTTCGAAAAATATTCCCAACACGACCGACACTTTTTCGGAATAAAACAAAAATAAAATCATTGCTGTATATATACGCATATATCTATGTATATGGAAAGAAACCTAAGTAGTTGTATATGTACGATTTACACAAAGCAAAAAGCACATAAACCAAACACCATAGTCCCATGAAATTTAAGCTTATCAATTTTCTTACTAAAAATAGAATACCAAAGTTAAAAAGTTATAAACACAACGACAACATTAACACACAACAAGGACGACAGAGAGGAAAAGTTGACAAAAAAATTAACATTCAAAATTAAATTTTGTTGTTGTTGTTGTTGTTCTTCTTCTTCTTTTTCCTCTTTCATTTTCCCAACATCCAGTCGAGGGCACCTAATATTTTAAATAAATAATATATATAGGAGAAGAAAACCATGGAACGATGCGAGCGGCCGGGAAGATCTAAAAAATTGTTGGCACAAAAATTTCCCAAATTTTTTGTTTATTTATTTAAAATTCATGAATAAAATATAGAAAATAATTAAAGGAAGACACACACACACACACATACAGTCAGTCAGACAGACATATGTATATAGTTGAGTTAGGAAAATTCGGTACATAATAATAATTAAAAGAAAGACAAAACTAATTAAAAACGAAAATATTTTTGTGGAAATTCTAAAATTAAATATTTAATTTATTAGACTTGTTGTTGTTGTTGTTGTATGCTACATGATTAGTATTTTGAATTTCTAATTAAAATTTATGGTATATGCTATTCGCAAGCTAGAAGCTGTACTATATAGGTGGCTCCACCTTCTGTATGCATATAATTACGATTGATGCGGCCATGATTTGTATTAATTCCGCGCGCAAATTAAATAAATCAAATTTATTCTAATTTACATAAAAAATTTAATTTTATTTCGTTATTTTTTGGTACAAAAACTTATTGAATTGGAAATTAATGTTTCATTTATTTATTTAAAAAATTTTCTAATTATTTCGGTTCGTATAATTGACGTCATCAGAATAATATGTTAATTATATGGATGGTTGGAAAACAATTCTAACCTTTATAGACATAGTTAGTTTTAATTAGTATTGAAATGAATACAAATAATATAAATCGATGTTGTTGTCTAGGTATAATATGTATGTACGGTATATTATGTCTCTAATATAAAACTATTTTGTGCCACAATCGATAGAAATTAAAATTGTTTTAAAATAACATTAAGACTATTGTTTACCGTTTATTCAATACTTTTCACTTAAATTTAGTTAATTCCAGGTAAAAATTCTTTATATAAAATAGTTTGTGTGCTATACGATAAAAATGGAAACCTACTATTTTGAAAGCCGTGTTGTAATTTTCATACAAACATGCCATTTTTATGCCTTCCCAAAATTTGAACGAAACCAGTAGGTTTTTTCGTTATTGTTTCTCTAATAATGTAGATGGCAAATCGAAATAAAGGTCTTGTTCGGCTGTGTATATAGATGGGTGGATTTCAGCCCTAATTAAAATATATAATATTTAGATTGGGTGGGCATAATAGATTTTCTCTGTATCGATGTGGCAAAACGTTTTTATATATTTATTTTTTATTTATTATCACAAAAATCAAATATGATTTTACAAAGACATATAACGGGTGATCCATTAAGAGCTTTCGGAGTTTTCAGATACCCCCATAAAAAGTAATCTAACGGCGTCAGATCATAAGATCTTGGAGGCCAATTTACGGGTCTCCTTGGGAATAAAAATTCATTGACCATTGCTCTGTAGTTTGACGCCATTGACGTTTACACGCTGTATTTTCAGTATGCATTGGAAGCTCTTCTGGCTGTTCATCATCCCAAATACGACAATTTTGTTTGTTGACGTTTCCATTCCGTTAAAAACGAGCTTCAACGCTGAACACAATTTTTCGATAAAAAACGGATGAATTTGGAGCGGTTCCAACGCCCATAAACCAAATCGATGAAGCAAAGAAAGGTCAACCAGCTTTAATTCTTGAACAAGCTGTATTTTGTATGCCTTCAAACCAAGATCACTCTTCAAAATACACCACAATGTGCCATATGAGAGACCCAAGGCTTGAGAACGGCAACGAATGGATTGATTGCGGTCTTCACGTATACACTTTCAGCTACTGTAGCAATATTCAGTTGAACGATTAGGAATACCATAAAATGGTCGAAGAGCACGAAAACAATTTTTCACTGAACACTGATTTTTGAAATAAGTTTCCACAATTTATAAACGTTGTTCTCGCGTAAATCTATTTATGGTGAAATGTCAATGAATACTTAACACAAATGTCATATGAAAATGACAGTTGACACGCATGAATCTCAATGAGAATCCCAATTCGAAAAAGTACCTCCTCCTATTGGATCACTCTTTATAAATTAGATATGAGACAAAGTACATATAAACCAATTGAAACCTACGTTTCCTATCATTGAAGCGCCCAGTTGTTTTCTTCTATTATCTAGTGTGGCAATTTGATAATTATGCCACCTTTCTTTGTAAGGTGGTAGACGGCTAATATTCTCGTAGTATCGTAAGCTACTGTCATAATTCCATCAATCTTTTCGGGCGATGAACAGTAAAAATTTCTTTTGTATTCTTTTTGATAGGGAGACCAAATAGAAACAGCGAAATCTATAGTTGGGAGCGGACATAGCCAAATAAAGATTAAATAGACATTTGATATCCTTTAACTCCCATGACCAGGTTTAATAAACCCTAACATTCAGTTGGCTTTGGCGACTAACTCTACTAAATCTATTTAAATCATCTTGCAGTTCAGATGCATTGTCAAGATTTCTGATAACTTTGAATATTTTTAAGTCGTCGGCGTATATTAAAACATCAGAGTTTTGGATAACCCTGATTACGTTGTTTTTGAAGATGATGAAAATCTATGATTCTAAATGAGAGCCTTTTGGTACCCCAGAGTGTGTTATAATGGAATTTGATTTTTTACCACCCATTTCAATATATTGTTGTCTGTAAGTAAGATGAGATCCACTTGACAAATGCATTGGAGAAACAAAATTTCGACAAACTTTGAATTTCTATTCCATGGTCGATTGAGTCTAAAACTTTGCTAAAATCTGTGTATACGGTATCTACTTGCCACCTGTCTTCGATGGTTTTAGTTATTTTGCTTTTAAACGCAGTCAAATTAAGTAGACCTTCCTGGTAGAAAGCCGTGTTGGGCTACTAATATTCCTCTGTAGCATTATATGTCAGCTCTTATTTTACCCATAAAAATAGGCGTTATTTTAGTTAACTTCCAATGGGTTGAAAACCTAGACAGACATAGTGGTTCAACTAGTTCCGGTCCTAATGTTTTCAGAATTGCTGATGGTATCTTATCAGGACCACATCCATCACCAAATGAATTAAGCGCTTGTGGATTATCTACCTTTGTGATAAACGGTATATCTATATCCAGATTAGATTGGATACCTAAGCCACTTGTTGAGGTTGAGTGGTTTTTGTGGGAAACGGATTGAAAAAATTCAGCAAGCGCGCATGTTAACGATATAGTGCGGCGAGATACGTTCTGTATGTTGTTTCCTTGAAATAACTTCTGTTATCTTCAGTATCGCTAATTTTTATTCGTTTGTATGCTTTATTCTTCTTATTTTTCAGGTTGATAAGAACGTGGTCACTCCATGATGATTGATTTTCGTTTATCTGCGGACAAAGGAACATAATTCTCGAACGTTTGGGTAATCGGCTGATAAAAAATTTCCACGTTCACTTTGTCAGATGATATTATATTGAGTGAGTTTTTCAATTCTGATAGGTTAGCTTTCTTGAAATTAAAGCGAGTTTCAACTTCTGTATGATCTTTACATATATAGGGAGACTACTGCCGAATTCAAAGATAAATCCATTGCTTTATGATGGCCGTCATTTATAAAGAATGGTAACAGGGATTTTACTACACCAAAAATATCAGGATCATTGGAGAGGATAAGTTAAATTGAATTTATGCAATGGAGGTGCAATGGAGCTGCATACATAAGACTTGCTTGAAGGCAAGGTATCCATAATTGTTTCCCATTTCATCTATAAAATTGGTTAATTGGGAAAAGATTTTACAGGTGGTGAAATCCCAATTAATTCGCAATTTCAAATTATTTTGTCGCTCCCGTAAGTGACAATGGTTTAATTTTTAAATCCCGGTCAAAACGTTTTACAATATGTAGTAACAAATAAGCGTTGTAGATTCATTAATTTTGAATCGCGTAATAAATTAACTGATGACAAGTATTGCGGCAACTTTATACGAAATCTTTCAGTTGCAGTACGTTGTCATGTATTGAGAAAGTATGCTTCATTCTATGTATTCTTTCGGTGGTGTGTGCTTTGTAAACGAAAATTAGATCAAGCTGTGAATTTGAATTAAACTTTAGACCTAACACAAACGAGAAAATGTCATTGAACAATTAATCGAATTATAGCAAGGCTACTGATGGGCATTTACGTATCATCTATTATTTTCTACGTCAACGTGTCGACAACTCGTAGACTATTCGTAGGAAACGTCGATAATGTAGACGATTGATAGAATAATTTAGTAAACTAGTTCTAAACTATGGTGCCCCATATATCTAACATGAATTTTGTCCTAAATCTGTCCTACAAAAAAAAAATAAAGATATTGTGTAGGCTAAATTCACAATTCTATGTGAAGTTTGTCTTAAATCCTAAATTTTTTTTCATGAGTTAGTGATACATCTGATAATTTTGTAAATTTGATAATTTAACCGATTGTTTAGTGACTGTAATGAGGTCATACAAAACATGGTTGTCCTAAACGTCCTAATCTCCTATATTTTCCAACAACTGTAAACCGGCGCATTCAATTTCAACATGCCAGAATGTCGTGGGTTGTTGACGTTGTCTTAACTGTCGATGGGGTAATCTACCTAGTCCATCCCTGGTTGTAGTTTTGGTTGGTACGTTTTCAAGTCATTTCGGTCTTAAGTTTCCATAGTAAAAAAAGTCATTCGGGTTCCAATATTTTTCGTTGCCTTTTATGAAACTGACCTCATAAAATTACTTATTATAATTTTTTTTCGTTTCAGGTAAGCGCAGACATTTTAAACGATACGTAGCTAAGTATAAACATTTTAATAATCAAAAAAAATGGTTTGTCGTGAAATTTTGGCAAGTGGGACTTTGGGGTAATAAACTTTAATTGCTGTATATACAAGTAAAATTATAAACCGACCGAGCATACATTGTTAATTCCAGCAACATTATATCCATAATTTAATTAAACAAAATATTTTCCAGACATTCATTTAAATTTATAAACTATAATATGAATTTTATCGACGAATCAACCTCATTGTCATCGCACCTGTGTGTATACACATAATCATCATTAAAAAGCCATTTCGATCGTCTTAAGGTGCGGTGCATAAAATTTATACACAAACAACATTTTTTTTTTATGTTTTTTAATTAAAAACTTCATCTAACCGAGCGCGGTGCTGTTAAACGGTTAGATAGTCGAGAAAAATGAGAAAATCTCGTATTAAGCCGATTAAACATAAGCTTTTCATTATTTGTGTTTTATTTAGTTGTGTAAAACTTTGTGCTCTTCATTACAAAACTATCTACTAAGAAACTATAAATTACGGAATAAAATTTCATATAATTAAACATAATAATTTTCACCTGAACAACTTTATTCGTAATTGGAAATCTTTGATAGAATTTTTTGTATATATACTGAGCATATAAATTATGTTTTTATGTACTAACAAATCAGTATACACCATCACTCATACCAAAACAAGTACCAGGGCAAATAGTACAGGTCACTCGCCTACATATACGTATACTCGATAATTAATTCAAATCAGCAAAATGCTCAATACAATTTTTATTTTTCACCTTCGTAAACAAAAAAGCTTTTATGTAAAATATGGTATAAGCTCCGGCATTGTATGTATGTATGTATGTACATATTCTAACGACTCTATATAGTACATATTATAGAGAACATGAATTATAGATAAAAAAAAAAAAGTTTTTATAAAAGTTCTAAAGTGGAAGTAGTTTATGTTTTCAATTAAACTATGTGCATACATAGAATAGAGTGACAGAACGATATAAAAACTGAAAATAAAAAAACACGAAGAAGAAGTCTAGAAATGAATTTAAACATGAAAAGTACAATTCTAGGTATTTTTATATATCCTGATTTTGTATTTAGAAATTTTAATATTTTTTGAAAACTAGTTAACTTCCATGGTAACTTTTTATTATTTGTGGTATATAGTTTTTGAAATAATAGGATATACGTACACATACATATGAACATAAAAAGCATTATAGTATTATCAGAGCCACCTATATAAGCCGTAAGGATCAGCCATGTTTTTTGTCGAGCTTTTTCTAGAGGAACTACTTTTTGCATTATCCCATAAGAATCAATGTAAAATGACCATTTTTGAATTACTTTTCATCAATGAAAAGTTAAATCTTTCATTTCGATAAACACTTTGTGGAATTGATTCTATATTGAAGCAGCACATATCTGAAAGTCAGAACCTTAAACCTTTTATTAATTTAATAAACATTAAATCAAAATTAAATATGAATTTATCAAATTTATGTAAACATGAATATATTTGAATGTGTAGGTAAAATAAATAAATAAAACATATATTGCCATCCTTTCGATCGATGATTTTGTCTCTTTTTTAAGAATTAAATCTCACATTTTTTTTTTAATTTCGCTTTTTCTATTGCGATCGCAGCGCTCGTATAAAGCATTATTCTATTTCCTTTTATACATTTGAAAATGTATCACCACCACCACATATTTCTATTTCATTACCTGTAGCGAAATCGCGAAAAGGGATAGAGTGCAAAATTATTCCAATAGGCTGAGATCGCAATAGAAAAAAATCAAAATTGGATTCACGAAATAGCGTAAAATTTAAAAAGAGAACAGAAACATCGATCGATAGAAAAAAAATGGTGATATTGAAAACATGTCATAGGGAGTTCCAATAACAGCTGCACAATTTATTTAGAACCATAATTATGCACAAATGTGTAACAAAACTTTACCAAAATAAAATAGAACCGTGCCAGAAGAACTGTGATAGTCATGGTGTTCCATTTATAATCTAAAATCCAAAATTTACGTTGAAATTGAAGTGAAATTAGTTTGAGATTTATTCAAACAAAATCATGCAGCTTTTATTGAAATACCCTTTAAGTATCTTATTTTATTCACAAAAATATAATTCAAAAGGAAACATAACCACACTTTTACTATTTTCTCTTTTCGTCTTGCAGTTTAATTTTATTGCGTTGGTATTTGTGTGTATTTATATCAATTCAATGTAGAAATGCTTTTTTTTCTATAAATTTTATTAATAAATATATCAAAAAATAAACAACTTCTTTGATCAAGCTTTGAATCAATTATAAAATGATAATTGTAGATTCTATTTCAATGTTAAAATACTTAATCCATCGACATTTTCATTGAAAAATATCGCACCTTAAAAAATTTAATTTTTCATATGTTTTGTATGGAAAAAATGTTTTTTTCGTCAATTTTAGTTCCTCTAGAAAAAGCTCAATTTTTAACCTTAGGGCTCTGTATGTATAGGTGGCTCTGGTATTATACGAGTGCACAATTCTAGAAATTGTAAATAAAAGCTACTTACAAATTTATTAGTTAATATATATTTTGAATTGCACAGTAAACATATAATTTATGTATATGGATGATTGAATATTCAATTCAGTATGTTAACATGATAATTTCAAATAGTTAAAATATGATTTTAATGGTGATTACTTTAATAATTAATTCAAGATGGTTGAAAATAATTCCCCTGAATTTGGTCCTAAAACTTGGTTGTCCTAAACCCCATAATCCTCTACTTTTTGAAAATTTTTCCGAATAGCTTAGATCTTAGGACATCTTACTATATGTGTCATTAAGGTGTCAGCTTCTTAAAATTTTCCCCAGAAAATTCGGGTAAATCATACAATCGGCATACATAAGGTCATGCCGAACTTGGTTGTCCATAGCCCTCGGATCCCCTATTTTTTACAAAGCTTCTCAGGATTTCTTCAGCAAAATTAGGAAAATTCATATAATCATATGACTTGAGGTCATATAAAACTTGTGGTTGCCTAAACCTTCTAATTCCCTATTTTTTCCAAAATTGAAATATTGTTCGGATTGCGTATAGGCCTCAACACACTGTGGTATCAGCCTATCAGGAATTTCCCAAGAACAATAATATATTCAACATACAAGAGGTTATACAAAACTTGATTTTCCTTAGCATCCAAATTCCAGACTTTTTCCAAAATTGAACGATTGTTCAGATAATATGGTGTTCGCTTCCTAGGATTTTCTTAAGAAAATTAGGAAAAGCCATATAATCGAGTTACTACCATACTTGGGTGTACGAAACCCCATAGTCCCCTACTTTTTCCAATATTAAAATATTTTTCGGATAGGTTTGACACATTTTGATATATGGTATTTGTTGCCTAGGAATTTCACAAGAAAATTAGGAAAAATCTTATAATCGGCAAACATTAGGTCATAGTAAACTTGGTTGTCCTAGACCCTTAATTTTTATAAATTTAAATATTTTTCGGATAACTAAGACCTTAAGACATCTTAGGATATGCGTCATTATGTTATTATGGTGTCAGCTTCTTAGGATTTTTCCAGAAAAATTAGAAGAATTCATATAAGATATATTTAAGGTCATATAAAACTTGTGGTTGTCCTAAACCTCCTAATTCCCTACTTTTTCCAAAATGAAAAATATTATTCAGATAGCGTAGACCTTAACACATTTTGGTACATAAGTAATTAGAGTATCAGCTTCCTAGAAATTTCCCAAGAAAGTTCGGAAAAATCATGTAATCAACAAACAAGAGGTCATACCAAACTTGATTTTCCTAAGCAATCAAATTCCGGACTTTTTCCAAAATTGAAATATTGTTCGGATTACTTAGACCTTAAGACATCTTGGAATATGCCTCATTATGGTGTCAGCTAACTAGTATTTTTCCAGGAAAACTTGGAGAATCGATATATATAATCGATATACTTAAGGACATATACCAAACTTGGTTGTCGTAACCCCTTAATCCCCTATTTTTTCCAAAATTGGACTATTGTTCAGATAGCTTAGACCTTAAGACATCTTCGAGTTAGCGTTATTATGTATTAGCTGGTTAGGATTTCACCAAGAAAATTAGGAAAAATCATATAATCGATTTACTTAAAAGGTCATACCAAACTTATTCGTCCTTAACCCCCTAATCCCCTTATTTTTCAAAATTGAAATATTTTTCGGATAGCTCGGACTTTAAGACATCTTGGTATATGCGTCATTATGTTGTACGTTACCTACGATTTTCCCAAGAAAATTAAGAAAAATCATACAATCGATATTTATTAGGTCATACCAGACTTGGTTGTCCCCTTTATTCCCAACTTTTCCAAAATTGAAATATTTCGGATAGCTTAGACCTAAGATATGCGTTAACACATATATGCGATAATTGTTTTTATTGTTTTTTAGGACAGATTAAGGGCGTTATTTCTATATGAAAAATAACCATAACTCAGAAATACTTTAACTAGCTTAGATGTAAAAATCGTTGGATTGTCGAGTAAGATTAACATTTTAAATTATTTGTTATGAAATATAAACAACGCCCTAATTTTTTTTTGGTTAATTAGCCTGAATCCTTACAAGGCAACAAACCAAATTATTTTTGCGCATAATTAAATAAATTTAATGCAATAGGGTTTGAATTTCCAATAAAAAACCGTATACGAATTAGAATTAAATTGTTTTTGGAAAATCAAAAAATTATTCAGATAATAGAATGTTAAATTGTGAAATTTTATCAAACATTTAAAAAAAACGAGGTGTTATGAAATTCTATTCTAAACTTTTATCTAATTCTAAAATTGTATCAAAAACTTTTATTCTAACAAATTAGCAAAGTTTTAAATTTTGTAGTTAGTTAGTTTTGCGTGGCAGATTCAGCAAGCTTAGGCCGCTTACAGTACGTTATAATACCACCTCTTTTTAACGGTTATGATTTGGCCCATATATTCTGCACTGTAACAGAGAATTATATAGATATGCTCATCATCATCCTGATCGAAATCAAGGATGAAGAGTCACAATTGCATCTTGTATCTTATCAGATTTTATAATTACCCCAAATTATAATTTAAGGGAGCATACTCTGCTTTTTTTTCAAATTGCAACCAAACAAAAGCCAAATCAATCAATCCTTCATAATATATATAGTATCCAACATGCATGAGAATAACATATTAAGAGGCAGATATATTGTACACTCAATACTATATCAGATTCTTCAATGATTTATTAAGGCCGTGAACCAAGAGGAGATAGTTCCAAGAGTCGTAAGACTCCAAGACTATTAGAACGATTAGAAGTGACCGAGGTTAAAAATAGGAAGAACCAGCGGCAACCGACAAAAGTTTTCACTGTAAAGCCAATTGCTGGTCGAATGACTTCAATTCAAGAATCTCAAGTCGAGATAAGGTATTCAAAGGAAAGGTAGGATGGTAGACTGTTGTAAAGAATGGTTAAAACTGTATATTGCTTTGGAGTAGATTTTGTTGAAATGAAATATAAATTATTAGAAGGTTTATGTATTTATCATTTATATATTTAATTCAAAATGGTTGAAAATAAAAATTAGGGCGTTATTTCTATTTTAGAATAACTATAAAATAATATAACAAATACGTTAACTTAAATTAATTTAAATGTGAAAAAGGAAGGATTATCGAGTAAGGTTTTTTTTTTACCTTATACTTTACGAGGCAACAAACCAGTTATTCTCGCACACCAAAAATAATAAAATAAATCGGTTCATCCGATAGGGTTTGATTCAACAATGACGAGTATCCATCAAAAATGTAAATTACAATTTCAAAATTTTTGTATACAAAATGTTGGGTTAAAATATAAAATTCGTTAATCCATTTCGAAATATTTCGCGAATTCGAATTTCCAAGGCTGTAATTTGTCTTTGAAAATGGTAACACATTCGAAAATTCTAAATTGTTGTTTTCGCTAATAAAATTAAACAGCGCTATATCAAAATTAAATCTCAAAATATTTATGTTGTATGTTCAGTTTGGTCCAATTTAATTTCATTGAACCGTTTTGATTTTGATAAAAGTTGTGGTCATGAATATCATTATAACAAACCTTTGGTGTGTTAATTCAGATTCAAATTACATAAATCGTTTTGGTATTCAACAAATTTTTCGCAATACTTTACTAGCACTTACTCTGTTTTTTTCCGTTGCAACTAAACAGAAGCCATACTCGGCCTATAAATAAGCGCGATCTAACTTCTTTTTTCTCATAATTATGCCAAAGATGAACCCCCTTGAAGTTAGCCCAGGATTTCATCCCAGGATTTTAAAAAAATACCTCTGACAACACAAGTTTAATAAATCCATCCCAGACTTTTTAAGAATTTCTAGGCCGGCCAAAACTATGTTCAGCATATGTGGGGAAAAGTCAGGGATTGCATTAAAAAATTAAAAATTAAATATTTTTAAAAAGTCTAAAATGGATTTTCTACGCTTGTGTTGTCAGAGGTAATTTTTTAAAATCTTGAGCTAACTTCAAGGGGGTAGATATGTTGTTAGATTAGGGTTAGTGAAAAGTGATCAACAAATTCAATCAATTAGAAGATACACGATCACTATACATCTAATTTCAAAAGGAAGGACTCCGATTACAGATTATGATCGAGTCAGCGGCATCTTAATACACGGTGTACACATATCTGCGACAAAACTTCGATTCAATTTTTTAGCGTCGATATTATTGTGACTACCTACAGATTGAGGTAATAGAGAAGGCTGGCCACGGTTTATTCAGTTTCTTAAAAGTTGAATAAATGTGTTGATAGCATAAAAAAAGCTTTAAGATCCTAGAGCAAGATTTAGTAATATCTAAATTAATATTGTTCAGAGATCAAAATTCCAAGAGTCGTGAGACTGCAACACTATATTACACAACGATCGCAGATAGTACGTAAATTCTAAAATTCGAGAAAATGCAACCTATCAGGCGCCATTGGCAATCGACAAAAGTTCTCACTTTATCCATTCATCCTCCTCAACAGCTATCCAGCAATTATTAAATGTTGGTGGCATCACTTACAAAAGAACAATTTACCAGATTTTTCATTAAGACTTGACACATTGTTTCATGACTGAGCCAAATTACAGCAATATGGTGAATTGGGTAATGAGATATCGCCTACTAAAATAGTTAGCTTAGATAAGAATTGCACTAGCTTTACCCAAGGCTAGCAGCTTTAAAGAAGACAACCCACATCACACTCAAAAATATTATTAATAAAGGATGCTCAGCCAACCAAATCGCAATTTGTATTTTCTCGCAATCTTGAAAAATATGTCGTTCGATAAGGCTAAAAAACATTATACCAGTAGCGCATTCTTTGGATTGGGACTACCTACATATTTTAAGACAACCGACTGATTTAGAGACAATAGAGCTTTTCATGGAGCGACCTTTCAAAATTAGAAAAATACATTTTTGGTACTATTAACCGCCACAGGCGCCCGGCCAAAACGGAAATATAATCCCTCTATTTTTTATCTTTGGTAAATTGGACATTCTTGAGTCAGTGGCATAAGACTTATCATTTATGATGTGGAGAGAACCGCAAGACAATAAACTCTGACTGTACCAAGATCGAGGATTTGAAACGTGGTTTAATGCCTGTACCAAATGATGCCAAGATGATCAATTGTATCATTGAGGTGTCGGTTACCCTAATTTGTTTTATAGATGTATTGCAATAGCCACGGTTTTATTGAAAATATAATTTTTTGCCATTATTGGAAGCTCAATTTTCAACTATTATTTACAGCAGCTGGAGCCGTAGTACAACAGCATAATGCAGCGTATATTTGCTTTTAAGTCATCCATCGTTTCTGGTTTATCGGCGGAGACTAGCAGCTTCATATATCCCCACAGAAATCCAATGGTGTTAAGTCGCACGATCTTGGAGACCATAAATTGAGGCGCGCGCTGTGTGACATATTATGTCATTTTATTGGATGAGCTTTTCCAGTTTAATGCCATTCACTGTAATATTCTGGCCGGTATCAATATGATCAATATTTGCACCGGCTCAAAAAGCACAGAACATAGTTTTTTTGTGGATGTAATAATGTCTTCTTGATTTTCTTCACTTCAAATGCGATAATTTAGCTTGTTTACCGATTTTATCAAAAATGAGCCTGATCGTTGAATAAAATTTGAATACAATTTTTAAATACAAACTGAACTACGATTTTCGAAATATCCATTTTCTTTATGTACCAGCTACTTCCAATGGTAGCCGATTTAAAGATGTTAAGTCGCAGGGCCCCTTTCAAAAATAATGTTAATAAAGGAAGTTCAAATAATTCGCATTCACGAATGACAACGCGTGCTTTTGCCTCAAAATTCGTGACAAATGATTCAAGAGAAAGCATCAGAGAATGGTAGTTTTATGATGTAGTAAATGAAGGTTTGCTCAGCTTAGACAGTTACGATCCAATTAAATTTATCACTTGACATCAGAACCCTATAACAGATCTCTCCGTTAATGGTTCATTAATTAAAATGATTAAAACTGGAATGTGGCTTGTTGTAGAGTTTGATGAAAAATTGGAGTTAATTTGCTAATGAGGGTATAGCACGAGAGACGTGGGGCCTTAAACAAGGTACACTGTCTGCTACATACGAAAGCCTCGAGGTGGCATTAGAATAATTTACCCGTGTGCTAGATGGTATGAATGAATTGCAATCACTGCTAACACTAAGTTGGAAAATCCATATTGGCTGAGTAGAAGGAATAAAATCTAGCCAAAACGATGTAAAATATATTAAAATTACTCAATACCAAATTTTATTCATCCTTTCCAAACACTTCCATAGTAAAACACACGAAAACTTGTCATGCATCAGTGCTAGACAATTTTTCGTTTATTTTACTATGTGAGTGCTTGGCAATGTCGACAATTTTTTTTATTAAATTCCATAAAGCGTAATAAAAAAACAAAATAAAAAAATCCCGATACCAGATTTTAACCAAATTGACGATGCGAATGTGTAAAAATTCATAGTTTTGCCATGCGATTTATATGATTAGGGTTCGAAATAAAATCGGATTTTAAGACCCTCTGGATTCCGGTTTGCAAACTAAAGTTAAACCTTATTTGGTATGATTTTTTAATTGTCAATCCAACGAATATTTTTATTTCACGTGCACACCTCACCATGTAACACACCGTGAATAAATTTTTCATTTAATTTTGTGATTTATATTCAAACTCCACCTAGCCTACCTGTATAGACAGCATTTGATTGTCATTACATCACAATATTTTTTATAATTTTTTTTGTATATACCAGCTAATACCATCGCGATTTATTATATAGGCAAATATAAAATAAATAACAAAATGGAAAATTCATGTCAATGTCCCCGAATACAAAAAAAAAAAAAACAAAAAAGGAAAGCAGACTGTTATAAATCCTATATTATGTGTATGTATATAAATAGGAAAACTGTTCATCCAACAAATTCAGGATTACACAAAAATGTTGTACCGAAATATATATCGCCATATAGCTATGATAATAAATTCATAAAACAAAATTGTATTTCATGTCTAGGTAATCCTATAGCTTGAGTAAAAAATTTGAGTCCATCAAAAAAAAAAAATCATTTTCACTGATGCAAATGAAAATTCGTTGTGACACATATTTTTCGGTATGATCATCATCATCGAGCTAGAAGGTAATTATTATTGATTTTTATCAAATATTATTTTCATTTATCCATCATAATTGAAGCGGCACAAACAAAGAAGAAAATTCACTTTCCAATAAATTTAACATAATCGGAATTACAAAAGGAAGAAAAATCCTTTGTTCAAATTTTCTTTTAATACCTCGCAGACGATGGAAAACTTTACATAAATATGGATCGATTTTATGAATTGTTTTGTAGAACAAAATTCTGACTAAAAGTAGCTCAATGTTGCCCAAATTATTTCAATTTTTTTTTGTTTAATTCGACCTACTTAGCACCCTTGTAACTTTTTATGACAATTTGTCTTACCTCAATTCCTAATAAAATTGAGCAACTTCTGTTAATTTTTATTTAAGCGATTCCGATCTGGACTACAGTTTTAATTAATGGCATCGGAAAAGAACTTGTCAAACTCAGATACTTAATTTCATCTGTTAACTTCATACTGTCAGCGTTCAGGCTCAGGATGTGTTCGGTTACATCCCTGACTTGTTAACTTTAATAATAAATCACACAGCATATTGCTCTATATTGTCCTTGGAACAACCGCTCTATCTAGGAGATAGTTTTTCGGAATCGGTTCGGTATCATACCAAAGTTATGTTCTTTGAACCTTATACGAATGAAATTTCTGATAATGCTATCGATTCCAAATTTCATGTTCTTGAAAATTCGGACCGTGTAAAATTAAACGGCATTCTGGTGACATTTCTGTCTTGTTTACCGAACTAGGCCTACGCTGCACGAGGATTGTAAAAGATAATCGTAAAGGATGCTTATGAATGGATGGATCGACCCAACATCGTTTGGATCTAAGTCGATTTATTTCGATCATTTACCTAAAGATCGATACGACCCACAATCCAGAGGTAAAATGGCTTTTACGGTACCTGGAAGGCCCTTGTACTAATTTAAAGTCAACCCTTTTGGCATGTGCAACGCCTCGCAAACTTGATGACGCCACAATGCGATCTTTCACCAATTATACGACCAGATTTTGGTTTACTTAGACCGATTTCTTGGTTACCTTTACCGACCTTCCGTGAACATTGTAATTTGTTGGAAGAATTTGCTCGACTATTGAAAAACATCGGTTTAACAATAAATATAACTAAAAGTCAACTTATTTTATAATAGGTATTTTATCTGGGATATCTAGTTGGAGATGGGTACCTTCGGATAACTCCAAAAAATGTAAGGCAATTTTAGAATTTCGTCCACCCAAGACCACCAAACAATTTAGACGTTTTTTGAGTATGTGCGGGATGTACCGTAGAATTATCAAAAATGTTGCGTCCTTAGCTGCTCCTCTCACCGATCTCATGGGGAAATCTGTAAAATCTAGATGGTCCACTGTTACAGATGATGTTTTCAATTATTATTATTTCATTTTTATTGCGTGTGAGTGACTTTTTCAGAGGGAGGTGGAGAACATCTCATCGAGTACATTTCTCACAAGCTAAATGCGACTCTGAGAAATTACTCCAGATTGCATACCGGAAAGGATCAATAAATATAGTGTCGGATGCGTGTTCCGTGAGCACGTTTTGCTGTCGTATCTCGCTTTCTGGGAGATCATTACCTTTCTATCATTATAACAGTACCAATGATCACCCAATCAAACTAGCCCGTTCTCCAGATTGACCTAAGTTCGACCTAACCGACTGGAAATTGGTTATTCCTCTTTTTAACTTAAAATTAAATTAAATTGGCACACGGATCACCAATTTCAGCGCACATGAGTACTCCAAAAACGCTTGGAAGATTACAAAGAGAATTTTATTGCTGCCTCGCAAGTCGCTTGATGTTTATTTCGAATTGCATAGAATGCAAAATGAACAAGCCGGTATTTGTTCCTCTAGAAGACTCGCAATACGACATGCGTATTGTTGTCTATTTGCAGGGGTACCTCCATAAGTTACGCCATTTCAATACTTTAGTTTGAATATTTCTCGTTCCACAGCTTGAAGGCTTTCCCCTCGTTGTTGTCTTTTGCATAAGTCCTGGACAAGTCTCTGTCCGTACCTCAAGCCCAACCTGGGCATTTCAGTTGCAGTTATTGTTTTTAACACATCAGTTGCCTTTCCTATTAGTGCCAAGATTAAGGCGTTAAGCACCTCAACAGCTATGTTACACAGCTGCTTGAAATTGCAGCTTGAAGTTCTCGATAGGAGTTTCCCCATCAAACGATGTAGGTGGTTCTATTGATGTGATTGTGCTGCTTCTTTTCGGGGTATCTGTGTGGTGTGAGGGACCGTTTGAAGGTGGATGAAAGAGATTGATGACCGTGGCGGGCATCAATCTCTTTCATCCTGCCCACCAAATGTTGTATCCTTTTTGACATGACAGGCTCGGTTGCGCCCGTTGATCAGCTTTGGTGTTTAGCTGATCAAATTGCTGTGTCTGTTAACTTTAGTATTTTGCTGTTCAAATTGTTGGTTCGATTATTTCGTCTGTTGATCAACTTTTGTATTTAGCTGTTGTGTTTGTTCAACCTTAGTGTTTAGTTATTGGGTTTGTTCCATTTGTGAGAGTGGGGTGTTGAGAGCAGCTCTAATGTTTGTCTGTTCCTACGGTTAGCTATTACAATTTCCGCTTATTCATTTTGCACTACTGGCTCGCTACTTTGGACGCTACTAGCCCTAGTACCAGTATTTTCCCTAGCTCTCAGTTCCAATGATCCAAAATTTGTGGTTTTGTTGTAATTTTTTTTGAGTTAAAAAAATGTCGGAGGGTGATATTATAAAATCGTTGGCTTTTACGTATAGCGTAGCCGTATCAGGTGTTCCCGGAAGCCGATGTGAATAAATTATATTTATGATCGATCAAACTATAGTTAAATCTAAAGTCGTGAGGAATTATTTTAAATTTCGAAAGATAATTATCACATAATGTTCAAATATTTATAAAAGCACAACACAAAACTTTGCATTTTGCTTTTTTTATGTCGAATATGTGTTATGTACCAGTATATACGATAATGACTGAACCAAATTAAGAAAGTTCATGATTGCATTGTACATCATAATATTATTATTACCATCATCATCATCATCATCATCGTCATCGTCATATATATATATATAATGTTTTAGTATGCAAATCGGCATTTCTATAATAAATTTTATTTCTTAAACTTAAATCTCTCGTTTTACGAGTATATCGTCTACTATATGCTATGATATCTTATTTATGTACGTGTATATAGTTTTATGACCCTAAGATAGTTATTTCTAAATTAAATTTTTTCGTCATTGTTGTTGTTGTTGTCAATGTTATTTGGTTTGCGGTTCAGGTCAATCATTTATATATGTATAGTCGCTCTCGTCTCTAATAAATTGTTGATTAAATAAAATAAATTCATGTACACGAAAAGATGATATTTCGTCGTGTCGAGCACATACCAACCACAATAATAACAAAAACATTTTTTATGCCTAAAGTAATAACTACATTTATATTATGCCGTTATGCCTTATATTGTCTTTGTACAGAAGAAAGTTACTTAAAAAGGTAAGGTATTACGTACAGTATATATGTATGTAAGATCCGGACAATGTGTTTTTTTTTCCTGTTGACCATAATACATATTCATGGAATAAACAAACATAAATAGGTACTTTTTATATTATGTTTTATGAAAATATGTGCTAAGAATACATAAGTTTTGTGTATATACCTAGGACTTTTGGTCAGGATATTAGAAATAAGTTCGTACGATTCTGGTGTGTCCTAACACAAAGATTTTCTTGATTTTATCGATTTGGTTTCAAAGGTATTGAACAATATAATTTATGGTGATCCCATTACGTAATTGATATTTGAATCAGAGCTTTTGATTTTCGATACTGTTAAGGATTTAAAATTTAATGAAATATTTTTTTGAATTCTGGAATTTGGCCAAATCTTGACTTAATTAACTTTGTGAAACTCGTTTGAATCAGAAATATTTGTAAATCTCGTTAAAAAATTTCCCGCCAATTGAATTTTGTATTTTCAAAATTTTATAAGAAACTAGCTACGAGTTTAGAATTTGTAATTTTCAAGTTATGTTTAAAAAATTATTTCTCGTATATGAAATTTTGTTTAAAGCTTCTCAATATTTCTAACCACATTTATGAAACTATAGAAGAATTGACATTTTGAAATCTAGAGTACAAATATAAATCCTTTGATATTTTGAATCTGTAATTCTTAGAAGTTAACGAATTTTCTTGACGTGGAACTTCTAAAATTTTAGTTTAAGATTTAAAATTTTGTGGTCGGAGTTTTGAGAATATTTTGTAACTGGCATTTAACAAAAATTTTAGAAGCGATTATTCTCAATCTGAAGCTTGAAATTAAGAATTTCTACTCTGGAATGGTTCAAGTATAATCATTTTGAGATTTTAAATATCGT
The DNA here is from genome assembly GCA_951394425.1 of Tipula unca. Classification (NCBI taxonomy): domain Eukaryota; kingdom Metazoa; phylum Arthropoda; class Insecta; order Diptera; family Tipulidae; genus Tipula; species Tipula unca. Next base: position 13,540,594 of record OX596381.1, on the reverse strand, counting down.
TTTTAATTTTTGTTGTATATTTATGCGGATCAGAATCTTACAGAATTTGACGAAGTTTATTTCTTTAAGTAAAATTTTACATGTCGACCACCGAATCAATAAGTTTCGCTGGTTCTAAATAATAAACAGTTTATAAAGGCCATCACTCGCTCCTTACTGAGTGAAAAATTTGGCTCTAGCTCTTTCGATTCAGAACTTGGTCTTCATACTATCTTAGACAATCTGAAAAAGTCGTTTACTACACCGCGGAGCCATCGGTGCGTGCGACAGCCTCTGCGCCGACTATATTGTGGCACGCCTTTCAGGGATCGCTGCACAATTTGTACCGGATTAGCACGCAGAACGTGATCGAGCCAGCGTACTCGCTGAGATCTATTTTCATGTACAATATCGGGGATCTTCATCTATCGATATTGTATACAGAGCTTGATATATACCATTCAAGGTGCCATCTCTCGTATTCATTCTTCAGCGCCCAACTCTCACATCCAAACTTGTCAACGGGCATGATCAACACTTCGTAAAGCTCCAGTTTTACGGCATTTGATAAGTGTTTAGATTTTATCAGTGGCCTTAGAGGATACAAAACACGACTGCCAGCTGCACTTTAATATCCTCACCCAAACTGTAATCGTGAATGAAAAGCCCAAATATTTTATTTTATCACTCCCTCAAACGTGTAGTGGCCACTACTAAAATCCGATGTGCCACTGTCCCTATAACCAGAAATCATGTTTTTCGTATTGAACTGATTGATCTAAGCTGAAAAATTGACTCCGTTGCTATTCCGTCCAGTCACCCATATGTAATCTGCATATGCAAACACCTGATTGGACTGGCGATATAACATGTTGTGCTGAGGTGTTTCAGTTTTACGAAAGATGTACTCCAACATGAGATTAAAGATAATTTGGGGACAGAGCATCTCCCTGCCGAACACCCAAGTTAACTACAAAAACTCTCGATAGCCTGTTCTCAACTTTAACACAGCATTGAGACTGCGTCAATGTCCTCCTACACAATCGTACCAATTTCTAGGTATTCCAAGGCCCGACCACAAACTCTACAGAAATCCAGGAACACCTCATGTATGGAGATGGAAGTCTCATATTATTGATAGATAGAATTATCCGCATCTGAAAGACCTGATCAGTGACTGATCGATGCGGACGAAATCGTTATTGATAGTCAACAATAGTTATATGCTGTGCAAATAGGCTACACCGCGATAATTCTCAAACTTTAAGTGGTCTCCCTTCTTGAAGATGGGGCATATCGCGATATTTTTCCATTCATCAGACATAACTTCGGTTCGCCATACCAATCGCATAAGGTCGAAAAGACAATTCCATGAAGTATCCAAATACCATGAACTCTAAATTAATGCAGTCCAATTAGTTTCCCCAACATAATTACCTATTATCTGACAAGATCCTGATATCGTTTCTTTTGATCTGCATTTATCAGACTTTCACAGCCGAAACGTTCTATGCTTTTCGCCGTGTTCCCCGACCTGTACGAACACTTCAATCGTAGCTTTGCAGCGACCAAATGATGATCCCTACCTACGCATATTTTGTTTACTGACCGATAATTTCGAATTTCACATCCTGCACAACCCTGCACAACCCAATCCATGTTTCTAAATGTATCTGTTTGTGTGGGAAGAATGTGCTTGCGACTCTTAGATCGTGAGCAATTGCAAAGTACATCATGCTCTCACCATTAAAGTCCCCAATTACCATTCAAACATGGTGTTCAAGTCATTGTAAAATGAGTCTTTATCTTGGTTGGTTAACTTATACACTCGGTTATTGACCGCTTGAAAATCCAAAACAGCTCCAAAATTTCCGAGGTCATCTATCCTGTAGAACAACGTATAGCACTGGGACACATGTCCTCCATTTTTAAGGCAGCCTGTTTCTTGAAGACCAACGAGTTCCAGCCGATATTCTTTCCTGTACTGCAAATTGATGTTGAAGTTTTGAAGAATGAAAAACACGGCGTTAACGCTTTTAGGTCATTTGTGTCTGACTATATTGGTGGAAGAGTTTCAATACAGCTTCGATTTGAATGAGAAGTGTATTGAGCTTTTCGAAGGTAAGCGAGGAGTTTCCTTCTACTCGAATTAATTGATGCTCAGCTGCTTTTACAGTAGCATCCCATAAACCGCCAAACTGAGGAGTTCTGGGTGGTATTACGGTTTCTATATCGAACTCGATCATCTTGACAGATTATCAGCAGTATATGTGCTTGAGACTGAAACATATCAAATATCAAACTATCGTGTTGCATTAGCCGCGTCCTCCCACAAACTGTTTTAGTACGGCGATGAATGCTTGCTAGGTAAGATCGAAATAGGGCAATACCGTCGTGTTTTCCTCGTACTCGATGGTGCATGCGCATTGGCCCACAGAAATCCAACCCGGTAGTGTAGAAGGGTGCTGCTGGGATGCCTCGTTCTATGGGCAGGTTTCCTATGAGATGCTCGATACTCTTCGGCTTGATTTTGAAACGCCCTAAGTTGATTGTAACTAAACTTAAGTTGAAACATAAGTTGATGTTTCTAAAGAGAATTGTGGATGCGACCTCCTACACGTAGGAGACATTGGATGCTCAGAAATGGGCTTATGCAGGATAGATGTTTCGTTCGGGGCACTTCTTTGTTTTCCAGCAGTTCCACAATTTCGTCTCTACAGAAAAGTGATTGGATATCCTTCACGAATGCCAGGCGCTATCCAATTAATCAGCGGCCGTAAGTTTGTAAATGACTGTCTATGGTTCATTTCATCTACAAAATATGAACTTGTTCCGCATGGCAAAAGAACCATCTTTTGGTTACGATGCTGTAGAACATCAATGCTCATTGTGAGTCGACTTGAGTTGTGCTTCTGAGTTGTGTAAAAATGTAGGAACATGAAATTGGGAGGCATGCCTCGATACTGATAATGTCGCCTGGCTTTTTGGATTTTGGTTTACACATTTTTTGGTTTACGTACGGTATGGTGCTAGATAAACGTTGAATTAATTCAGCCATCAAAAATTCAGGTGCCGCATAACTCAGGACGAGGTAAAGCGGTAACCCTTAGTGGTGCCAATCGTGGTTTCGCGCACACTAAATTTACGTTTATATGTTCATTAACATCTACGGATTGAAGGTAAATTGATTTCCCATACGCAGATTTACTACTTCTTCGGTCGACCGAAATGGCATCATTTTTCTTGAAAAATTGTTTAGATCACAAAACTGTTGCCAAAATTTCAACCGTTGAGGCTGAAACTGGTCCAATCAGTAGTAACTGATCAAGGACTGCCAAAAAAGACCTACAGTTTTTATGACATCGTTATCTATAATGTTTAGATGCACGTCGCGAAGTTCCCTTTCGATAGATTCCAGAATATCAGGATGGCTTGAACAAAATTCACGTAGCTCGAACCCTCCATTCTTCACGGAATAAATTAATTCATCTCGCAATTGAACACAGCCTTACAATCGTATTGGATACTATCATGACATCATCCACGTTGATATATTCTTTGCTGGGATCTGCTAGTTCTATTTTAGGTGAAAAACCAACTGTTGAAAACAATAAAGCTGCTTGGTTAATATTCAGTAAGTCTAGGCAATACGTATGCCTCAATTTTAGTGGAGAATTGGCTAAAGCGAGACGTAATTGCAAGAATCGACAATTCCCATGCAACAAGTTTTAGGATTTCAAAGCACTTAACTTCTAATTTGTGGTTCAACCGTTCTATGTTAAGTAGTGTAATTGTGATCCATAATTAAGAATTGTTCTTCAAGCAACGGGTAAACCGTAGTACGTGTATAACGGCAGTAACCAGTGTGACTTGACATTGTGATTTGATGACAGTTTTACACATCTGGCAGTGAAAATTTGATGAAACACCTACATCTGTGTATATTGTGTTTTGGCGTAGCGCAATACAAACAAACAAGAGATGACGTAGAAGGATAGCTTGACGAGTTCTAGTAAATGTAAATTAATTATCGAAGTTTGACTGACGACCCTTTGTATATCGTTAACTTTTCACGATCGTTTCTATTTCTTAAGGGTTTAACAGCAGCGGGATAGTTTGTAGCAGTAATCTGTAACGACTTAATTCTATTGAAGGCTGCGCCCGTTACGCTACAACTCAAAAGATGAAATTTTTGAATGTAACCTAATTTTTGGTAGATCATACAATAACATTCAATTTCGACTTTAACTTTGCATTTTTAGCATCGATCATTCTTATTGACCAATTGTATAATCCTCCCTCTATAAAGCCTCTAGAATAAATGACTCTCTTAGATTTTACACAATCAAGATAGTAAATATACAATTCTACGATCATAAGGTGATGTTGATCCATGAAAAGCACTCCTGATTTCCAGATGAATTATTGTTGGAATTATATAATTCCAAATTTGCGATGCTTGTCTACAAACCAGTATAATAGAATAATAAAAATCAATATTACAAATTTTACATGAATTTAACCAAATGACTGCGCTTAGATATGTAGATAGTCTTGTTTGCGACCCAAACCTAGTTTGAATTAAAATGTTCATCATAAACAAATTATTTTTTACGAATGTTGGCTATCACATCGTTCGGAGAGATAATAGCAACTGAAGCTTTTCATTCCCAACGTCAATTGCTATTTTATCAGCGGATTTTCTAGCGATGATTTGTCTATAAGAAACTGTGTGAGTGGCAGTTTTCCCAAATTCGGCTGACAACTCCAAACTACGTTAGAAATCATTTGCGATTTAGAAAAATTCTTATAAATTTCTAGCATTCTATAATTGTAGGACCAATATCGAAAAATAATTGAATCTAACATATTACCGTAAAAATGTATAGTTTAAATTTCGTGAAATTAGAGAAGGTCGGTAAGGTATAGTTGTAAATAGTGGTAAATACAAATTCAAAACTATATTATACGTTGTCCAAATTTTAATTCAGAGGCGGCCCTAAATATTGTGAAATTTTGATTTACAAAATGTCCAATGTGTTTTGAATAATCAATACACTCAAAAATAAATCGTCTTAAGTCGTACGAAAAATCGTCCGAGTGAAATAAAAATACTGAATTGAAGTTAAAATTAATTTTTTTTGAGTCAATTCAGGTTTGCGAAATATTGCGAGTTCTAGATAATTAATGTATCATAAATGCTGGTTTTTGCACAAACCAGATAACTAGAAGTACATATCAACAGATGGAGAAATAAATCAAAATAATTTTACATAACATTATAAATGATTGGAGAAGCAGAAATAATAGTGCTTCCACGGGAATATTAGGAACTTAAACAGGAATACGTAAACTTTTACTTGCATTTAGGTGCACGAGAAAGAAGATTTACTCTATTTACATACAACCGAGCTTTAGTATAAACAGCTGCAAGCTGGATGTTTTTTTATTTTAAACAGCTGAACGCTGGAATTTTTTCAAGAATTTTAGGGAAGCAGTTCTTTTCTTCCTTCCAAAGACGCTACGCTACGCCTCTGATGTATTTATATATCTCATAAAATGATGATATTGAAATAAATTAAATTTCTTTTTATACTTATGTACGTCGTATATCACATATATTGAAAAGCTCTGCTTTAATTTGTATTCAAAAAAGGATATACAGATGGATATGAACATAAAAATCAATATTTTCTAATCCATTTTTGAATAAAATTTATAAATAAATAAATAAAAATTCAATATTGTCACTCAATATATTATATATATGTAAAGTGTAGTTTGTCTATATAGAACACATATACGTATATACATACATACATACATAGGTATATCATCTTACATAAATTGATTTTTTTTTTCTTATATCGTCGTACGAGTATAAATTTCTTTTATGTGTAAGGATTAAAATAATTTATACGAGCGTTATATTTATAAGAAATAAGGCAAACCTGGGTGGGATATCTTGTGTGTATACGTACAGTTATTTGAATTTTTTTTTACAAAATACATTTTATTGGGTTTTATAAAATATAGACATAAATCTATATACAGGCCAAAGTGAAAGCCATAAATATTAACATGCTGCGGTTTAAATCAACAAACCATATTTTTACATTTATGTGTATATATAAAAATCAATATTACAACACATATACATACATGTACATATGATTTCTATGAATATAGAGCGAACTATAGCTCCTAGGTACATAAACTAACAAGGAGGCAAAAAACTTTTATTCTCGATAAATACAAAAAAATATAATTTCCCTATGTAACAGCACACATAACACAGTTGAATAATAATTTTAAATTAAAAAAAAAACTTTCTTATCTAATTAGAGAGCTTTTTCCGTTACTTTTTCTTATATGTGTGTTGTTCAGAACCATAAAAGAAAATAATATTTTATTTTTAGTTATGATAAACTACCATTCTCTATTATTTTTATTTACTTATATTTCGAGTACAATAGAGAAATATATTTTTCCAATTTATTTATTGTCTGATGCTCAACATATGTACAAAGTATTCCTATATAAATACAAAAACTATTAGTTTGGGAAACCTTGGATGTCAGTTTTACATTCTAGTATACTAACTTTTGCTGGAAAAGTGGATAATTACAACTACTGTCAACCTGGCACTCTGTATATGAGTGTGAAGTATATACTAAAATAATAACAAACATTTAACACATTGTGGGCTTAAATATGTTCAACACAAACATAGTAGATGGTTTGCTTTAAAGTAGGCCCAGCCCTTTTCGAAATTATGTCATTTATTAAAAAAATCTTGAGCTTTTAGTAATATTAAAGCTCTACAATATTTTGAATAGAAGAAAATTTTTGTCTACTTAAAGTTTTTTTCGAAAGCTCGACAATTATTAACTTATTATATCTTTTGCTCATTTACAAACTAATCTTTTTTGATGGTTATCTGGTGTTACTAAAATTACTTTTTCCTGTAAAATAAGTATCAAGAAGCTTAAAGTTTATCAATAAATATTTACTTTTGGTTTTTCTACCAAACCATGGAATAGATTAGTCCTAAAGTTCGTGTTAAGCGTTCATTTATTATTGGATTGCATGCAGTATCCTCAATAAATATCGGTACTAAGTTGATATTTTTTTTAAGCTTTCTATTTTTATTAAACGAAAGCCCTAATCAAAATGAAATGTATTGCCCTAAAAGTTTACAATATTGTTTTTTTTTTTGAACCTTAAAATTCCTCAGCATGTGTTATAAAAGGTTGAACGAAAATGTATGCCGCATTTGTAAAAGCTCACTTAAAGTATTAAATATTGTTGTTTTAAACTAATGCATTAAAACCACCTAGGTAACATAAATAACGCTTAAGTTTTTTGTTTTTATCATTTTTGAGCTTTTTGATACAGATTTTTAACTATGCATCAGCGCAAGCTTTTATACTAAACATTAAAATTTCAGATAAATTTACGCTTTTTTGCTCACTAACAAAACAAAATTAAAGCTGATTTGTTTATTGTATTGCATGAGTTCAGCTAAATGACACCATTTGGTGGAAAACTTTTTGAAACTAGCCATATCCAGTGAAAATGGTAAAACATATGACACAAACTGGAGCTTTCAAATCGAATGTTATATTTTTAACTATTTAAATTTATCGTAACTGACTACTGTAAAACTATCAAAAAATTAATTATACGACTGATATTAAAAGCTCTATAGTGATATGATATAACCAAACAATGAGCTTTGTCAATAATTAAATAAAACTAAACCCAATTATTTAAAAAAAATTTGAAAGCTGAATCATTTTTAATCGAAAATTTTGATTAAGATTTTATTCAAATTAAAGCTATTTTATATTACATTATTACATAGGAAATAATTAAGCTTTTTGAAACCAATGCCAAAACTTATTAATTTGAGAACGAGGTCTTGTGAATATTCCTGTAAGGTCAACCTATATAATTGTAAGGAAAACGTAAATCATAGAACTTCTACGAAAACGTTTCAGTAGAAAATTAATTTATTAAAGCTCTAAATGAGCTTTTGCTAATTTACAAACTAATATTATATAAATTGTGAACCTCAAAGTAAAAATACTTTATTTTTGATTATCTGGGTGTTGTAAAATAAGTATTTCCTGGAAAATAAGTCTAGGCGGAAGCTTAAAGCTTATTAATATTTATAATGTCAAATATTTACTTATGTGTTTTTCCACTAAAGGATGAAATTCATTAGCCCTAAAGTTCGTGATAGGCATATATTTATTTTTGGATTGAGTATCCTCAATAAACTTGATACCAGCTAGATAAAGTATTTTGAGCTTTTAATTTATTTTAAATTAAAGCTCTAATCAAAATGAAATGTAATTACCGCACCAAAAGCTTATAATTGTTAATTTTACTTGGTTTAAAAATATACAACAGGTACTGAAAAGGGTGAACAAAAATTTAAGCCACTTTTTAAAGTTCACGCAAAGCTTTAATTATGTTTTGTTTTAAATTAAAACATTAGAACCACTCAGGTAAATATATAACGTATAAACTGTTTGTTTTTATGCTTTTTGATACTGGTTTTTAACTATGCATCATCGTAAGCTTTTGTATTAAACATTTAGTTTCATCTGCTTTCCAATAAGATTTATGAATTACAATTTTAAATAACAGTAAGCTTTTTTTCTAACTGACAAAAAACAATGAAAGCACATTCGTTTTGTTTGTATGTTATTGCATGAGTTCAGCTTAATCTCACCATTAAGTGCAAAACTTTGTCAAACTGCGAAAATCTAGTGAAAATAGTAAAATAAATTACTCAACAATGAAACTTTCAAATAGCTAATTTTAACGTACAATAATTTAAGTTTATTGTGAATATATCAAAAACTGATATTAAAAATTATATTAAATTACAACAAAATAAGCTTCTTGGCAAACAATCATTATTTTTATAAGAGATTTGTAAATTATTCAATTTTTTAGATAAGAACATCCATTAAACGCTTTTATGCTACAATTAGCTGCATGATTTTTAAACGAACATGTTCATGATAAAAATCTGTCCAAAAACCTTTAGATTAAGGTTTTATTCAAATTAAAGCTATTTAATTTTTTTCTAGAGGGAAGAATATATAAGAAACAATCAAGCTTTTGGAACGATATTCCTTGATATCCCCATAAAAAATACATTAAAATAGATTCCTGTACTTGACACGAAGAAGACAACTTATATGAGAAATTATTAACAACCCAATGTGATGATCAATATCATATCTCGAGTTCGAATTATTCTGTAATTAAATACGAGCTTTTATTGATTCTCAAAAATTAAATCGCATCTACAAATAATATTTATCATATTGTATTTATCATTAATGTAACAGACTTTAAAATTCTTAAATTTTAGAGATCAGCCACCACTTATTGTTTCACCGCGCACAATCATTTAACGACCAAAAAATGTGCCTAAATATCTATAATAATGACTCCAAATTAATAACTTATTAAGTCGGTATACACAATTTAAACAATAAAATAAAAATTACCTAAATAAGCTTTTGCCCATTTACAAACTTATATTTTTAAAATCGTGCACTTTGACTTTCGGGTTGGACTTTGAAACCGCATTATTGTTGATTATCTGGTGGTAGTAAAACAATTATTTTCTCTAAAATAAGTTTTACGCAGCTTAAAGTTTATTATATTTGAAATATCAAATAATTACTTATGTTTTTTCCAGCAAAGGATGAACTATTTTTGGATTGCAGCATCCTCAATAAACTTGATACCAGCAAAATAAATTTGTTATAGCTTTTAATTTGTTTTAAACGAAAGCTCTAATCAAAATGAAATGTAATTACTCCACTAAAAGCTTACAATAATGTTTATTATATTTAGTTTAAAATTTCTCACCATGTGCTATAATCGGCTGAAAGAAAATTTAATCCGCATTCTTAAAAGCTCTAAATGGATAAAAGACCTAAATAACATTTAACCTTTTTAAGGAAGTAGCATACGAGGTAACAAAATATATTATAATTAAGCACATACATTTGAATCATTTTTGAGCTTTTTGATACTGAATTTGAGTTACTTCGTATTCGCAAGCCTTTGTATTAAACACATAGTTTTCAACGGGGTTTTTGAAAAATTAATATTTCCGATAAAATTAAGCTTTTTTACTAACTAGTAAAAAAGTAAAGCTTATTAAATTACATTTTTGAACGAAAATGATTATTATTAAAAATTTGTCAAAAAACCTTTTGATTAAGGTTTTATTGATATTAAAACCGCTTGATTTTTTCTAACTAGAAGTTTATATAGGAAATAATCAAGCTTTTTGAAATAATATTCCAAAGAATAAAACAATTCGTTAAAAATTGTGACTGATCGATTCGGACGAAATCCTCCTTGATAGTCACCAACCAAGCCCTCCGCTAGAGAAGTGATTCTATCCAATACAATGTATGACGGTCTCCCTTTTTGAAGATGGGGCTTATCGCGGTCACTTCCCATTCGTCGGGCATAACTTCGGTTCGCCATACTAATCGAATAAGGTTGAATAGACGAAGTTCCACAAACGAATTGAAGACGAAGTTCTACAAAGTATCCCCTCCGAATATCAAGAGCTCCGAATTAATGCAGTCCACTCCAGGTGAGCGGTTTCGTTTCAATCTCTGCATGGCCTTAGTGAATTCCTCATGGGATGGCTCCTCAGTGCAAATCTCCGCAGTCTGTCTTAGAGATGGTTCAACAACAGTCTTTGACGCATGATGAACATCAATCAGCTCAGTAAGGTGTCCACTCCATGCGTCAAGTACTGCGTCAATGTTGACACAGAGGTTTGATTTGTTAAAAGAAAGCCCTAATCAAAATGAAATGTAATTACCACACCAAAAGCTTTCAATATTGTTTATTTTTTTTGGTTTCAAATTTTTCACCATGTGCTAAAATAGGCTGAAAGAAATCATAGGCCGCATTTTTAAAAGCTCACACAAAGCCTTAAATATTTTTTATTTTGAACTTAATTTTTGAAACCACCCAGGTATATTAATAACGCTGAAGCTAATTGTCGTTATTATTTTTACGCGTTTTGGTATACCGATTTTGAACTACGTACCATTGCAAGCTTATGAATTAAACATTTTATTTTTCAAAAATTATTTTGAAAGATTATAATTTCAGATAAATTAAGCTTTTTTACTAACCAAAAAAAATAAATCTTATTTGTTTTGTTTACATTTAACTATTGCATGAGTTCAGCTAAACACACTAATTAGTGCAACACTTTATCATAGGCTGTCCAACCAGATGTCTAACAAAACAATGCGAGCTTTCAAAGAGATATATTTTAACGGTTTAAGTCTATAGTAGGTAAAACGATATTGTGAATATAAAAAAATTAACTATACGACTGACATTAAAAGCTTTATAGTTTTATTACAAAAACTAAGCCTCTTGGCGAATTAAACAAAACAAAATCTCATTATTTAAAAATTATCTGAAAGCTGCATCATTTTTAAACGATAATATTTATGATCAAAAATCGGTTCAAAAAGCTTTTGATTAAAGTTTTATTCAAATTAAAGCTATTTGATATAAAAGGATATATATATCGATATAATCAAGCTTTTAGAATCGATGTTCCAAAGAATGAAAAAGTAATTTTAAAGGATTTCTGTATTTTCAAGGAATAAGAGAAGCTAAGCTTTCAAGAGAAATAATTAACCCAATGTGATGATCAATATCATCTCGACCTCTTCAGTAAAATAAACTTTAGTACTTTGAAATTGTTAAATTTTAGATAATGCAAGCCATCTCCTAAAAAAAAATATTTGCGAGTTATCAAAAATAATGACTATAAAGCTTATTAATTTGAAAACACTAAATCTTGTGGTAAATGCGGAAAAGCCTTTAGAATTGAAGTAAGCTATCGCAAAATTTACAGGAAACCTCAAATTTTAATTTTTATATTTAAAAATACAAAAAAATTAACATTTTAATTTTTGTTATTAATTTTAGTATAAACTTCACACTCCATACAAAATTAGTTTTCAACAGTTTTGTTCGACTTTTTTTTGATAAGGTCAACAAACTGTGAACGGTGCAATACTAGAATGAAAATAAAAACAACAGACTTGGTAAAAAATTTGATGATATAGAGAGTAATTTCAGGGGTTGAATCGAATTATCCGAAGAAGTTCAGTTTAGAATAATATATACAAAATCAATGGCAAAAAGAGGTCATGAATATAAATGTATCTCTTATATAAGAAACAACGTTCTACATATTATGTACACCCAAATTATGGAGATCCGTGCTATTTACCTATATGTACTGACAAAAGATGTCAAATATATTATGTTGTAAATAAATTACAGATGCAAATTTATTTTTATTTTTTCATTTCGATCATAATTTAAATCATATTCCAACACCAATTCCAATTCAGCAAAATACATTTTGTATTTTTCATTTACTTTGTATATACGGGTACATACATACATATATGTAACATATTCAAATATACAAACATACATATTATGCTGTTATACACATATAAGCATATTCTAAATCAATGGAGTTTCATCATGCAGAGGAAAATTCATATACATTTAACAGGTCACTTTCAGACACACACGATTTTCATATATGTACATACATATTATGTATGTGCGGTTTTTAATTTCTTTGCAAAACATAAAATATATTTTTAATGATGTTTAATACATGATATGCATATATGTACTATATACATTATAAGTTTTATGTTGCATCTGACAAGGTTTTTATGTTATACGAGTATGTATTATGTGAAATGCGGAATAAAATTTTTAGGTACGGATATATGAATTTAATAGTAGTTCAGTTTTAGTGCTGATTTAAAAAAAAAAAATCATTATTTGCCATAAATACATATATACGAGTATAGTTCAACATATTTCGTTTATCATGTTTAAAACAATAAAAAATGCCTACATCCTTCATGTGGTCAGTACTAAAATCGGCTGGTTAAATATCAAAAATGTTTAAAATATATTAAAGTAAACTATAAATTGAAGTACACCACATCGTTATTGTGGATTTTAGATCAGCATTACGCTGTTTACACTAGCAATTACACCAGCTCAAAAGGTTAAGTTCGTTTGAGCCTGCGTGCAATATCTGTGTTGTTAAACAGCTTAGTTGCCTCAGTGTTAACATATTGTACGAGCCTCTACGTCTCAGTGCATTTTTTTGGTTTTCCTTTGAAACAGTGCCCACTTCAAGGTCCCTATGGAGGTCTCTGTTCCTAACAAACCATGGTGCATCACCGAAATACTTTGTTTTGAAGCCTTTAGATGATTTCTACGTTGCTCTGTTTGGTACAACCCCAAAGTGGGATACCATAAGTCCAAACCGGTTTTAATATTAGTTTATATATTAGAAGTTTGTTGTATGTTGATAGAGTGCAGCTCCTTCCTATCAGCCAATACATCTTTCTATATTTAAGCCCCAGTTCTTCGCTTTTCTTTTTGACGTGTGCTTTCCATCGTAGTTTTGCTTCATTTCTTGATTAATTGTAACCGGAATATGTTCGAGTCGTTTGTTTGTAAAATTGATGTGAACTGATTTAGTTTCGTTAAGTTTAATACGCCATCTTTTGGTCCAGTTATGTATTTGAGTAATAGCTGACTGTAAATTCTGAGTTGATTCTTCGTTGCTATCTCCAACAGCTAAGATTGCCACAGTGTTATTTTCTAATACAGGGAGGTCATTAGTGTACAATAGGTATAGGATCTATAGAACCACTGCCCTGCGGTACTCCTGACTTGATTTCTTTCAAATCAGAATAGGAATCGTCGAATTTTACTCTAAAGAATCTATCTTTTAAACATGATTTCAATATTGTAGTAAATTGCATGGGTAGTACAGTTCTTGACTTATGGTTCTAAGTCCTTCGTGCCAAACTCTATCAAAAGCCTATGCAACGTATAAGTATATCGTTGAGCAGACTTGTTTCTCCTCTAATGCTCTTTCATTAATATTAGTTGTTCTGTGTACTTGATCGAATGTTGAGTGTTGGTTGCGAAAATCGAACTGATGATTTGGAGTCACTAATAACTTCTGAAAGAGTTTAGACATAACTGGTAATAACGATATTGGCCTGTAAGATTCAGTAGGCTGGGTACATATTTCAATCGAAAGGCGGCATTTATAATATTGGTGAGCTTTAATAAAGGTTTCCTTGTTGGTTCTAACCCGGCGCTTTTTCCGGATTCATACATATTTGTTTTTATCTCATACATGACTTCTTTTGGTGTTGTTCGTAGGATTTTTTCACTTTCCTGTACACCCTCTCCAGTTATTATTTTGGTTTAAATATTTTTTCCAGGTATTCAGCAATACATCGTACGTTATCTTCGTTATTTCTGGAGCATTTTTTATCATCTGTTCTGATTGGTGGAATTTGCATTATTGGCCTTTTAATTCTTCTGGTTTCTCTCAAGCGAGAATAATCAGTACTAGTATCATTAGAAAATTTTCTGAGGTAGGAACTGATAGATTCGTCTTTCAGATGTTTGATTTCCCTTTTAAGTATAGCTGAGTCAGATTGTTTAGCTTAGTTTTATCTTGAGCGGCTCTAGATTGCTGCCATATTCTCCTTGCCCTTCTTATCTCTGCCAAGAGCTATCTTTTTAACTGCAGGGGTGTTTTCCCAAGGTGACTACATTATGTCACATATGAACTTGTGAATTTCTTTTTCTAATTGCTCCTCACTCCTTAGCGGAACCATTAAGTTAATTTTTCTTTCTTAAGACAGTCTAAAATATTCCCAATTTGTGTGCTTATTTACTAAACTAGAATACCTTTTTTTTTTGAATGATCCTTCTACTTAAGGATTGAGGAGTTCTTTACTTTTAGTTGTTGTTAGTCTAGAACCCCAGTGGATATTTTTTGCATTAAAATCTCCTTCATCTACAAATCTTTCGTCTAGTTTACTGAAAAATTGAAGACAATCTTATTCTTTTAGAGAATATTTCGGTTGGCAGTAAATTTCAATAACAGTAATAGAATTATTTTTGGTCTAGATATTAACAGCTGTTGCTTGTATTTGTTCTGTTTCATATTTTAATTCCTCGATGTGATTAATACTATTTCTAATTATAACGGCACTACCTTCCTTAGCAGTATTTCCCGGATGAATAGTGTGATACGTTTTATAATTCCTAAATTTGATAATTGATTGTCTAGTGAAGTGAGTTTCAGAGATGAGACAGACATCGATTTTCTCTGCGTCCAGAACCATTTGCAATTCCTGTTGGTGTTGCTGATGTCCATTGGCATTCCAGCATCATGGTTTTGTTTAGGAATGGCTCGCTTAGTTCTGTATTCTAGTTTCTGTAATCGCTGATCAGAAGTATTAAGTTTGCTTAATATCAGCTGAAACATTTTATTTATGTCGTTTGGTTGAGGAGTTTTTTGTCTGTTTTCGTTACTCATCCTAACGTATGCCAGGAATGTCCCCCTTCGCTTAATATTTTTGTCATTTCTCTGTAGGTTTCACCATCTGCTAAGTTTATTTTGATGTTGTTTCCACTCATCAATTTTGTATTAAACTTATCTATTTTAGTTATTGTTTTTATTTTTTCATACAGTAGCTCATAGCTTTTAGCTCCATCTATAACTATTGGAGGTGGTGGAGGTAATTTTTTTGGATTTTTTTGAATTATTTTAGGAATTGTCTCTTTTAGTTGAGGAGGAATAGGTGCATCATTCCTTCTATTTTTTTGTCTGGCTTTTGACTCTAATTCACTAAGTTTTGTGAGTTAATTCTTCTTCATTCGTATGGTATTCTTGTTCCATTCCTTTTTGGATAGGAGGATAATCAACGTTTCCCTTTGCTTTAAGGGTTTTAGCTTCGTTTCCTAGAATCCGAATGTGTTCCTGCATCCAAGCAATTTTTTCATTGGCCTTACGCAATTCCTGATACAGCATTATTTCTTTTTTATAACAATTATTGTTCTCTGGAAAAGCATTTCGTTATTGAAACACACCCACCACTCAAAAATTATAATTTGAATTAGTTTTATGCTAGTGTGGCTAGTCTACCTGTTTAATGATTTGTTGTGGTATGAGGCTGGTTGCAAGATTACGATTTGTGGTGATGAATGTGTGATAAGGATTTCATATAAATTGTACAATTTTAATTTTTTAGGTTCGCCGGATCATTTAAAATGGGTACCTTTATAATTTTTAGTTTGTTTTGAGCTAGACGACGTCAAATACGAAGGAGATGCGTATATCACTAGAGCTGATATTACGGCTTTCTTTATCGCAGTTATTTCTGTTTAAAAAATGCAGTCATAGTCAGGAAGACGGAAGAGAAATCTATACATTCCTGTCAGGCGAAGGGTTATAAATTAATTTTTAGTTAATCTCCAAGTTTGTGTCTGATATAGTAATTCGTATATGTAGAACCTGGAATTTATTTTACAATAATAATGATTGCGTATCCATTTAATGCTCTATTGTCTAAAAATGAAATAAAATTTAATTAAATTACAATAAAAGGGATTTGCAATTTAAATAAAATCCCCATTTCTAAGGTGTTTTCTAGCTATATACGAGTATGTGTGTATATATAGCGCAACCCTGTCATAACAATCATAAAAATACTCTGTTACATTTCCAGTTTTTTTTTCTTATTTTTTATTTTTATTTCACAGAATATTATAAAAATATATAAAATGTATCCTTGAAAGATTTCCATACTCCTTTATAAAATGAAAATATATTTTCATTTGAAATGGGATAATCCAGTTATATACTATGTATATATTCTAGAAAATAATAATAAAAATCTTTAACTTAAATTTAGAAATCCTTTTGTATTAAAATATATACATTTTGATTTTTTTATTCTTCGAATTTTGTGCACAGGAGACAAAAAGGGTTCACAGAGATATTATTTATTTATCTAGTATTTTATTTTATATATACATATAATATATACGTTTTATGGATAAAATAATTAAATTACATGGATATATAATTTCTCAAGGTGACAACAGACTTATGTCTTAAAATCATTATATGAATAAATATAAATGTTACATTGCCCGCAGCAAAAAGACGCCGTAATAAGAAATTGCCGCCTCGAGATAAATTCAATATTTTCAATGATTGGACGTGATATTTTCAATCTTTCAGCAAAGTAAAAATATGCCGAAAAGTATAAATTACACAAAAATGTACAATTTGAAACACCAATCTTATATAATGTAAATTTAAAAAAATTAGGGCGTTGTTTTCATTAATATGGTTTGAGAATAACATTGATAATATTTACACAGGTTAAAAATGATTTTATATTTGTAGGTTGATTTTAATTATAAAATAAAACAAAGCCCTAATTTTTATTTTTATACCTTTATATAATGTTCATATTTTAATAAAATTGTTCACATAATTTATTTTGTATTTGATACACTTTTTCCTTAAGTGTTATATAAAAAATAATAAAAAATTAGGGCTTTGTTTTTATTTCTTGATAACCAATATATGTATATTAGAATTTATTTTTCAAATCCGTCTACGTATATGGGTTGTAAATATAGCACCATCATTATGTTCAATTTTAATCCAAAACATAAAAAACCATCGAGGCTAAACAATTCTTTTCATTATTGTGAAATATAAACAACGCCCTAATTTTTATTTTCGTTCATTTTTAGTTAAATAATTTCAATCCGATTTGAGAATCTCTCAGTTTTTTGGATTTACTTTTGGGTTATATAAGATAAAAAAATTAGGGCGTTTTTTTTAAGAAAAAATTAATTTTTTTGTATTTTTATGTTGTTATCTAATTTGCATTTTATTTATTTGGACAATATATTATTTCGAAAGTATTTTATCTATACATCTATTCGCACGAACTATTGATGTCATTTAACTTTAATTCAAACTGATAATTCCCACTTTTGTGTTTTTTATTGTTATAAAATACATTTTTAATTAAGATTTGATTAAAAATTTTCCTCTTGTAGAAATAGGATGATTCTAATTATTATCTACATTTGTAACATTTTTGAAATACTGTAATTGTTTTAATGCACCATCCGATTTGGTCCTCATATATTATCGGCTCTGAAAAACCCAATATGTCAAAGAAGAAACCTTGATGTTGATACAATGCAAAAATTAGATTAAAAATTAAAATAACTGCAATAGTTTCCATTGTATGATCAATTTACGTAGACAGCTCCAAAAATGTTTTATCACAAAAATACTAAATTAGGACGTTTTTGTTATTTTCTCATAACTAATGAAGTGTAATTTGCAACAGAAAAAAGTGCAGTACTTATTGCATTACTTAATAACGCTCTAATTATTTTACTAAGGTAAAATATGATTTTATATTTCTATGTTGTTTATTAAGAAATAAAAAGCCCTAATTTTTATTTTCATAAATTTGCATAATAATGCAGATTTATCCGGCTCTTCTAATAAAAAATAAATAGAAATAATACCGGCTCAAAAGGGGTGATGGTCAGAGATGACATAAGATTGCTAAAGAGATGGTTTCGCCTTCATGATTTTGTTCTTAGCGGTAAGTCAAAGTTGATGTATTTCAATGTGAGTTGTGCCATTCAGGATTCCAATTCATTATTTTATCGTTCACTTTCTTGTATTGAGTCCCACTGTAATACTCATTGTGTACCTATTGAATCGGTAAAATCATTTAAATATTTGAGGCTAACCTTGGATCATCAGCTAAATTTTTAAGAGCACGTGGCCAACTTAAAAAAGAAACTTAGATAAACTTTCGCTACGTTAGACAAACTTATACGTTTTCAAGGTTTTAAGAATGTATTATTCGATGAGTGGTTAGCGTCTAATCAATGTTCATATCACTGTACCGTATATGGTTCGGAATAAAAATAGATTGAAAATCCAACATCCGGATAAAGAAGATTTTAAGAAATTTTTCGCTTTTAATGATTTTTGTCGTTTTTAATAATTTGATTTATAGAAATGTTTTGTGTAAAATCTTTAGATTTTGTAGTATACTAACCGAAGGTTTTGCTCGTTTTAAATTATTTATTATCAGTATTTGTTATGTTGTTTCCTTGTTTTGTTGTAATTTCTCAATCAATGTTCGTATGGATTTTAAATTTTTTTAGAATTTTGATTTTTTACACCAATAACAAATTGTTAAGTACTACAGTAATTTTAAAATTTTAATTTTGTTTGGTATTTTCAAAAATTTTGTTTTTTTAATGGAAATATATTTTGTATTTAATTTTTAATGTACATAAATAAAATAATAATAATAATAAACAGTTTTTAACGGCTATTACTGGCCCCTTACTTAGCCAACTATTTGGCTCCAACGGTTTTGTAAATAAAATATTATGCCAAAAAAAAAAAAATATTTCAAAAAAAAAAAAATTAGGACGTTTTTTTATTTTTTAATTACTTATATTTGAATTTATTTTTTCAATATGTTTTGATAATATTACACCAATGATGTTTATTTTACGGGTTGTAAATATAGCTCGATCATTATGTATGTTTTTTATTGTTTTTACTGTGAAATATTAAATTTTTTACTGTGAAACAGGTAATTTTTGACCGGCGCCGCAATATGTGGCCGAGCGTTATCGTGGTGGAAAATGATTGACTCGTTGGCCGCACTACCTGGATTTACTGCTTCAATCGGATCAATTGTTGACGATAGAGTTGGGCATTGATGGTTTGGCCTCTAGGCAACAGCTTATGTGAATCACACCTAGCTGGTCCCACCAAATGCACAGTATGACCTTACCCCGTGAATATTCGGCTTTGGTGTCGATGGGCCGGCCTCGCCTTACTTGACATAGGCTTTTTGGCGCTTGGGATTATCGTAATGGATCCATTTTTCATCGCCAGTGACAATACGATGCAAAAACGAT
The DNA here is from genome assembly GCA_951394425.1 of Tipula unca. Lineage (NCBI taxonomy): Eukaryota > Metazoa > Arthropoda > Insecta > Diptera > Tipulidae > Tipula > Tipula unca. The sequence continues at coordinate 13,520,689 of OX596381.1, read as the reverse complement.
TTCTTTTTGTAGCGCTCGAGCAGCATTTCGGACATGCAAAATCGTCTTTCCATGTCTCTTGGCTTCAACTCGTATGGCACCCAATTTCCCATCTTTTGGATGAAACCCAAGGATTTCAAACGTCTGGAAATGGTTGCGTTTGACATGAATCTTGATCGAGTAATGCCTTCAATTCTTCATCCTCAAACTTTTTCGTCTGACCAGGACCCTCTTTGTCTTTGATGTCAAAATCACCACTTTTGAAGCGACTAAACCACTCAAAGCACTGTGTTTTGCAAGAGCATGCTCACCATACAAATCCACGAGCAAACGATGACTTTCATCTGCTGTTTTGTTTTCTAAAAGTGACTCAACAAAACTTACCGCAAATGTTCTTTTTTCTCAAATTTGATAATTTTTCCATCGTTGAAATCGGTTGGATGTGCACAAGGTTTTAGACAGGTATTGAATAGAGCTTTCAAATGACATAGATGTCATTGATGTACTATTACGCATAAACAAGTAATGACATCTAGTATTAAATTGTGAAATATAAACAACGCCCTAATTTTTATTTTCGTTCATTTTTAGTTAAATAATTTCAATCCGATTTGAGAATCTCTCAGTTTTTTGGATTTACTTTTGGGTTATATAAGATAAAAAAATTAGGGCGTTTTTTTTAAGAAATACAATATGGTGGTGCATATTTGATTCTAAGACTCAGTTGGTTACTCATATTATTTGAGCTTATTCCCTCCAGCTTTCTAACTTAAAAGCACGTATTGTCCTTCAATCAAGGATGGGCATTTACGCGTCATCTCTTATTTTCTACGTTGATATGTCAACAATCCGTCGACAACGTAGAGAATGTTAATAACGTAGAAAATGGCGATAATTTAGACAACTTTTACAGTGATTTTGTCAAATAGGTCTAGACTACTGTGACCAGATACATCACTTTGTCATCTTGGCCAGGAAAAAGGACGTTTCTGATATTTTTTGTATCCATAAAAGGACAGGCTAAAACAGCTCACAAGAATCTACATACAGAGCCTTGCAGAGGCACGATCAGACCTACATTAGGTACTGAAGATTTTGGAAGGTGGCAAGAAATTATTTAATTTCAACGAAATCCAGAAAAATAATATTTTTTTAAATTTTCAATAATTTTTTTTTAAAATAAATTTCAATTTCGAGACACCAAAATTACGAAGGAATTATGTACTTAAAATATTCCAATTTTCTAGGTTTCCAATATGAACACTGCTTCAAAATGTCAAAATTCTTTGGAGTTCGAGGACCTGCAGTTTCGGGGGGATTCGGCTCAAACAATTAATTTCTTGTGTTTTATGATTTTTTTTTTGGTGTAATAATCCTAAATGGTTCTTATGAGATGTTTGCTCCTTTTCTTATTTTTTTTTTATTTAGAGTAGTTTTTTTTTTTTTTTTTTTTTTAAAAAGGACTTGGCATAGACACTCTTTTGGTCCATAGCCTTACCTTACATTCACACAACATTCATTCAATCCATTCATTCATCCCATTCACACAAGTACAGTATACCATCTGCGCATTGCATAGCTCCATGTCACCCTGTACAGTGACATGGAAGATGGGTCGGCCCATGAGTTCTACATTCCAACAGAGGGTCATAGATGTTTTCAATTTAATCACCGATCGTAATCGGGTAATCGGGAGATGAAAAAACCTTTTTGCATCCCGCCTCTGTTGGGATTCGAAATCGGTACCTTCCGATCCAAACGTCGCAGCTTTAACCACTGCGCTATTTGCTCGGTAGAGTAAGTAGAGTAGTTTAGTTTTCAAATGATTTAAATAAGAACAAAAAAAAAATTATTTACGAAAAGAACAAATTGTCTCAAAGAAGGACAGTTCTTTTTCAAACGGGACATCTTGCAGCCTATATTTTGGCCAACTATTAAAATAAAATTCTGATGTTGTACGAAGTTCACTGAAAAGTTTTTCATTTTTCGATTACAACAAATATTTCACCAAATATTGATCACTCGATATGAATCTCAGATATTCTGGGACTCTGCTGTGCAATTCGCCTTCTTCTGGTACATTTGAAAAAAGAGGACAAAAGATAATATTTAAAAAAAAGAGTATACAAGATCAGGATGAAACAAGAGAACATGTTCGTTTTTAAAGAGACATTCTGGCCATCCTGGTTGCTCCACATGGAAGGGAAAGTTACCCTCGATATATACATTATAGCCCTAAGCCAATAAAACCACTTAAAATAGCCCAACAAATTCATTCATTTCCGCTCTTTCAGGTTGGTTCGAGAAGTCGAATATTTACTCCAGCTATTTTCATCATACCTTAAAATGTTGTAACTTGTAAGAGGGGAAATGTATGATTTGTTTTAGTTATGGATGAATTATTTTGATAATTTTATTGGTTTAGAGCTTGGATATACATATATACGAACTCGTAAATTGACTTTCTCAATAATATTCTACATAGCTTCCGATGTGACTTTGGCACCAATATTGTTCCATTTAAAACGCATATTTTCAGCATTCTTGTCACATCCGCAAATCTTCTTTTCTCTATTTCCAAATAATTTTGCGGATAGGTCGGAACCGGTTAGCTTACATCTTCTGAGATAACATTGATTTGATTAGTCTCCTTTATAGCGTCTTTAGAGCAGAGCTTCGGACAGGAACTGAACCGTGAACATCAAACCGTAATTAACCGAAATATTTTCCGAATTGTAATAGATTGTAATAGACCAATATTTTTGTTGATTATTAAGGCTTGTGTTCCAAAAACATTAAAATGAACCTGTTTTGTTACAATTTTGCATTAATCTTAATTTAAAAGAACAAAGATGTAACTAAAAATGTTAAATGGTTTCAACCCGATTCCGTCCCGGAAAAAACCGAAACAAAAAGAATTTCCTAACACTGGCGAAGGAAACCGAAACAAAACATCTTTTGGAACTGAATCCAAAACCAGAACGATAAAAAATCTGTTCCATGCTTTAGTGTAGTGTAACTATAGTTTAATTAAGCCAACATTTTATTGCTGAATCCTGTCAACGAACAAAACACGTGTCATTCTTTTACGTACACATTTGACGTAACAGTGAAAGATGTGACAAAGACTTGGCTCTTGAGTCCACAAATTTATCTAACTTGAAGTGCTTATACATTTATAAACATATTCTCAAAATTTTGTCAAAACTTGATAATAGAATACCGAAACACACATACACACGGCACATTTAGCGGACAAGTTCTTGTTATCTGAACGATTAATGGTTTTTATCATATCGTGACCGATATTTGGTTAGCTGAATTGACAATACCGTAAGCTGAATTCAATGTTTCGTTCGAGATTGATTATTGTTTGTCTCTAATTCAGATAATAAATTGCTTATACGTATGCGGCGTCTAGCCTTGTATGGTCCATCGTATGAGGTTTTTAAATCAGTTCAAATTTTATTATGACCAAGACGTAATCGCAGTTGTCGAGTGATTTCGGAACAAAATTATCGATTCGTTTACCAATACCAAGTAAAACAGCTAGTACTTCTGAGATCCAATTAATTGTGTTGCCCCGAACCTTTAGAGCAGATTTAATCTGTTGGTGTGAGCGTTCGTCCATGACATTGCCTTATGTATGGTAAATGGTAAGCCGTTGAATGTACCCGATGTTATCCGATGAGTTTCGTTAACTCTGAGAAAAGTTTCGAAAACTTAATTTTGATATTTGCCAGAATAAATGGTCGTTTCGTAGTTGATCTGCAACAACGTTATCGGTACTTTAAAAATGCTGGATATCCGTGTTAAATTGACTAATATAATCAAAGTGGCGTCATTGTCTTGGATTACATTTAGTTTTAGACTGAATTGCTCGTTGAATGCAGAGTATTTGTTTTCGGCATCCGAGAGTTTCTTCTAACCGAATATAGTTCTAAAGTTATGACTCTCTGGGAGACTAGACAGACGAACAGTGAGTGAAACCAAAAGCACAGTAAATATAGTGTCCTAGCTTTCGTAGTTTGGTATTCGAGGGTCTCGGGTTCAATTCCCGATGGTGAAATCAAGATTGTATTTTTAATGTGTAAGTATGTGTGTTTTTCCGGGCCTTGCATCGTGAGCTCATTTGTGGCATTGAGTCGTGGAGTGATCCGCCACACTCTATTTGTTTTTAATTATGACCGCTCTATTTGGAACAACTTAAAATGCATTGAAAAAAATTCTATAAAATTGTCACATTAAACCTAAAATAATTTGGTCTCCATAGTTTAGAACAAATTCTCAAAATCACTCTAGGAATTGTCTACACGACGTTGTCTACAGGTTGTCGACACGTTGACGTAGAAAATAATAGCTGACGCGTAAACGCCCATCCTTGCTCTCCAGTAATCGATAGCCTACCGATGTTACAGTAAGATATGTGGATCGATTAATCCAAGTCATGTCTTAAATTGTTTAAGTATTTTTTGGAGTCGATTAGATAATTTAACGATCTAACGGTCGGTTGTTGAAAGCTGTGAACTCTAGAAGAGCAATATTAGAGATAAAAGTATTTTTTTGTGGTTTGTGTTGTTTCGATAAGTGTAAACGATCGTTTCGCGGGAGTTCATTTTAGTCGTACTTATCTGCTTGGAGGTAATTTGATTTTGTATGTCTTGAAGCTCTAATGTAGTATTAGATCCAGGTAAATGGTCATTTATACACATACATATGGCATTATACTTTAGCATTTAGAGATAACTGTTGGGCACAGCGTGTTGTGAAGGGGTTTTTACGATTTTTCGTATGTTACTAGAATGTTGAAGAGGTTATTTTGAAATAATTACTCTTCGATATTAGTACAGGCGGAGATGATAGATATTGAAAGTCCAGGCTAAATTCAACAAATGCGGATTCAATTGTCAGAGCTCAGAGTAATATATAGTATATAATTGGTCATATAAAAATAAGATGTTGAAAAACGTGTTGCTTCAAAATTTATGTATATGGTTGCCAAAAATATTGGTTATACAAATATATTGCTTGTTATGGATGGAAAATCGCCAAAAATATAATTTAACAGCAAATTAATGAAACAAAAATACTTATTGTGGTGTACTGCATAACAAGGTGCGACATTGCGCTGAAGTGTGTCACTACCAGAAATAAATGTATTTTACTGCATTAAAATGTATCCAATAAAAAATATACATAAATTGAATTGTCAAAGGCACTTTTCAACCCCTATAAATTATACCAAATTGTATGCAACATTTAAAAAAGGCTGATTATAAAAGACGACAACAATATATTTATTTTGGTTGACAAATTATGTAATGGGCCCACCCAAAACATAACATCTATACTACCCCCTTTCTAACAAATAAAATAAAATAATCAAAACGTCTACTAGCAAAAATTTTAAATTCTAAATTTTTTTCTTTTATATACTCGTATATATCTATCTAGAGATACTATATAATAGTGTTAGAACCAAATCAATATGTAATCCAATGTATATAGGATAGTGTATTGCTGCTGTTGTTGTTGCTATATGATTATTTGAAAATTATCCGACAAAAAAAAGGAGAACAAATTCGCAAATGTTTATTTACGATACATGATTTGAATTTCAAACACATTGACAACAACAACAACCCTGAATGACAACAACAACTGCGACCGAAAAAATTAAATTTATCGCAGCTATATAGAGGTTTTTGTGTTTGGTTCTCAGATCTCGGATGTATATATATGTTGGTGTGTATAAAAGCCTTATCATTCTTCTGCACGAATCATTTATCTTATTGAATTTGTTGTTGTTTATATATATCGCATCTCCCAATATATATTTACTATATATTTGCCAATTTTGCTTATATAATGGGCAGAGGCAACAAAACAACCATGTCGCATGTGCCAAAAACCAAACAAGTATAAAATTATCCTTTGAATATATGCAAACGGACTAACCTATAATAAAATTTATCCCTTCGTTCTTATATAAATATCCCTTGACTTATTTTTTTATTTTGCTTATATACATATGTATATATACATATGAACCAACGATGATACTGTTCTTTAGACAAATTTATAATGAAAATGTTGTCACAAAAAATGTATACATACATATATGGAGATGATATATTATATACTTGATCAAATAAAATAAATTATGTCCCGAAATAATCTATACACAACAATAACAAAAATTATCAGTTACGGATTGATGCAGAAAATTTCTTTGTGTATCAATAGCGCTTATGTATATATGTACGTATATGGATATTGCCTATATCGATGGAATTATCCTTTGAAAACAGAATATTTTTATACAACAATATCAATTCACAACAACAATAAATTCAAAAGCACAGGATATTTTTTTTTATTTTTTGTTATTTTTATCAAAAAGGATAACACTGGCAAAATATAAATTTTTATTGTATATGTACATGAAAATGCTGTTTGCGAGGGAGGATGATATTGTACAAATGTACAAAAAAACATTCGATTGATTGCTTTTTATTTTTTGGATTACTATCGTGTGTCTGTGTGTGTGTATTAGATCGATAGATAGATATATAGGACCACATAGAGCTCGAACAATTTATTAAATTTATATCTGTCCGTTTGAAATTCTTGATATTAAATATTTTATCTGTCATTCGATTTTTAGTTTCATTTAGTAAAACCCGTATATACAATCGTTAAATACTGTATCCAATAATTTTAATATAAAAACAAACCGAAAATTCTGCCTTTCTCTGAAACACCAGATTTAAGAGATTGGCAAGCTTTCATCTTTTTAAACTATAGCAGCTCTAGCTGCGATGTCCCTAAAGCTCATGTAGGCCAAGGAAATTATAAGTAAGCTACTACATGCACAGCTTACAAATTATAAAATATAAATTCGTTAGGAATTTTGTCTTTTACAATAGAAGCTTTCACAGAAAAGCTCATTTATATGAATAGTTAAAATTTAAGTTATCTAAAACTTTAAGCTTTAATATGAATAAATTTTTCTGAGCTTTTATCAAACTTTCGAAATTAAATAGACTTTTTTGTTCTTTTCTAAAAGAAGGAAAGCAGTGCCTCGTGTTTTGAATGGGTATTTACTAGAATTAGGTTTTGTAAATGCATAAATTAAATTAAATCACAAACTGTTCGTTCGGCAGTTCATAATTTGTCAACTTTTATTAAATAATTTTTTAACCTAATTGTTATAGAGCTTCGAATACTTTTACTGTAGTTTTACATATGTTTTCCAAATACCGAGTAGGGTTTCAATAAAGAGCTTTTTTTTCAAACTGAAAGCTCAACATTACCGCGGAAAGTTTATTTATGAAAACAAAGTTTACTTTTAAATTTTTTTTTGTATTCCTTGTGTACTTTAGTACTTGAAAGCTTCATATGCGTAGATCACCAATTATTTTAAATCTTATCTTTTATTAGATTACATTTATATGTAAAACCTAAACATTTAATAAATTTACAGGTCCATCAGTCCAGGTGGATCTGCTCTTTTCACGCGCCTAAATCGCGGCTGTTGTAGTATATCTCTAGCCAATTCATTGGGATGTATCTCTAGTTAAGCTTTATTTGCTAATGTCTGCTGAGCTTTTCTTCACATCAGCCAATACATTTTGGAGAATTTTATTTTTATTTGATTGCGCTTTGCTTCAATATGATTCTTCCACGTTAGCCTTTATCCAGGTGCATGCCTAAGTATTTCATCTTGGATTGTTGAGGAATATTTATATCGTTTGAATGTGTCGTAAGTTGACTTGTTTTCGTTCACTTTTATGCTCCATGACTCAGCCAGTTCTCGATTTTGTTTAAATGATTCTGTAATTCCTTTGAGGCAGTTTCGGGATTCTTATGAGACACACATCATCGCCAAAGGTTGAGATTACTACCTTGTTGGTTACATATAGGTAAGTCAGCTTTGTTCAACAGGAATAATATTGAACCTAGAACGCTGCCTTGTGGTACACCTGCGTTGATATCATTTAAACAATTAGTTATATTATTTTGTTTAATCATGTACTGCCTTGAAGGAAATATTTTCCCAGAACTGAGGGAAATTTCTTCGGTAGAAGTCCTTTAATTTTGTATATCATGCCAAACTGTATCAAATGCTTGCAATATCCAAGAAGGCAGCAGAACAATATTTCTTTTCTTCGAAGGTATTTTTGATTACATTCACAACTCTGTGTATTTGTTCTGTGGTGCCATGTTGGTTTCGGAACCGAAATTGAACATCTCGAATGATATGCCGTTCTTCTGATGCTGCTTTCAATTTCGTTAGTAGCATTTTTTCTAAAAACTTTGAGATTGTAGGCAGCATGCTTATTGGATAATATGATGAAATATGTGTTTCATTTTTTCAAAGATATCTTCCATTTTTGAGGAATATAACCAGTCCGAATGATTGCGTTGAATATGTATGTTATTCGTTTTATACATTTGTCTGGCTGTTCCCTTATCATTTTGCCGGTAATAAAATCATGCCCTGCTGCTTTTTCTGGGCTTATATAATTTTTTATGGTATTCTTAACTTTCTTCCAATTATATTTTATAGGTTTGAAGGACAAACTATGATCCATTTGGTCGGGTAGCAAGAAGTTATTAGTTTCTTCGTGTGGTGCGAATACTGTTGCTAGATGAGCAGTAAACGCATTGGCTTTCTCTTCATCGCCAACAAATCTTAAAGTCTTAATAGCTCGACTTAATTTCCATTTCAATAACGCAGATTTCCGCTTTTCCTGGATTAGTTTACGCAGATGAAATCGTTTTGACAGAGTCTGGTAAATACCTGAACGTCTTATCTGATCTGATGCAGAACGCCCTTAATATAATGGAAGTTTGGGGTCTTGAAAAAGGGTTGCCCGTCAAACCCTCGAAAACTGATCTGGTTGTGTTTTCCAGGCGTAGAGACAGTGCTAATATCTCTATTCTCACTCTAGGCGTTATTCTATAGATAGTAAGCTCTCCTGGAAATTTCACCTTGAATATAATCTACAAAGGCCATTGCTATCTTTTGGCAATGCAGAAGGGCCTTTGGCAATTCCTGGGGTCTAACCCTAAAAATGATATTATTCATCTATACATATCACTGGTTTTACCTTTACTGTTGTATGTTAAACTGATGTCTTCTGTAGCAAGACTGGATGGACTGCAGATGACATCCTGCAGAGCTATAGCCGTGCCTATGTCATCTACTCATGCTTCCCCGAATTGCAGTCTTTCATTCTTGGTATGGCGTGCTTTGCTGCGTTTCGACTGAAGTGCATTGGGGCATGGAACGCCTTCTAGACTTATACGGGGCATAGATAGATTTTTAATATGTTTAAATTACATATTCCGGAGTTTGAAATGGTGAATGACAGGCTATTGCCAGAATTTAACTTCACTAATTCATTCTCAACTGTAGGCCCTCCAGGATTTCTAAAGACAGTTGTCCGAGTCGATAGTTTTTTGCAGATGGCACTCGTTCAGAAGTCAATTCAATTAACAGTTTTTAAAAGCTCTCTCTAATTTTAGATCGATACTAGTCGGCTGTTTTAAAAATGTTGTAAACCATAAAAATTTTGACTTGAAAATTTAAAGTTTAAAAGCTTGCAAAATATTTTTTCGGAAATAACCTAAGCTTTTAAAAGCTTATACTTTTTAAATTTTAAGTTTGAATGCTCCATGCCATCACATTACAACAGTAAAAGCGTTTTTAACATTTTCCTATGTTTCTGTATATCAAAAGCTTTTATCATGTAAAAATTACGATGATGCTCAACACCGAACTTGCCAGTTTTTCGTGAAAAGCTCTATTTCAATTTATTAATATTCTCACAGCTTTAAAATATTTATACTATTTATTGAAAAGTAGCGCTTTTTGTAAAAGTTTCAATCTCTAATTAATTTAGATATGAATTTTAAATTTAGAATTTCATTTAGCCAAGTACATGATAGAGCTAGCACATCATTAAACTATATAGTTTTATGTACTTAAATTTGAATAAATCACGTTAATTTGAACTAATCTTTTAAACTTTTGCTGAAAGTATCCATAACGTAATAAATTCTAAAAAAATACTTTAACAAAACTAATTTTTATGCATACACCAGGAAACTTTAAATGAATATTAAATAAAAGTTTTATGAAATAGTTTGTGGTAAATAAAAATGGTTTAGCAATTTTTCTATTTATAAAATACAATTTTGCATTGTTATTGTTTTTTAAAATATTAAATAAAATTCTAAACTAAATAATAATTATGTATAATAGCTTCAAGTATTATTTTAATTTGAATTATATTTTTATTTTACGAGTACATATTATAAATTTTAATTACTTTTTTTTTGTAGTTACATACCCATACATACATAAATATATACGAACACGTGAGTATGTGAACTAAAAAAAAAAAAAATTATGGGAAATTTGTTTGTAAAATATATGTTCGTACACAATTTAAAAGTAGAAAATTTTGAAAATTATTTGTATAGTTGAGTGCGGTTAACGTTAAATGTTATTTGTTTATGAAAATAAATGCAAACTTTATAGTTTTACTGGAGTTAGAGAACACACTACTTTATATCATCATGACTCATTCATGCATGAGTCATGATGATATAAAATGGTTACACTTTTTGTCACTCAAATTTTGGCTCAAACCAAACAGGCAAATTAAATTAAATAAATTGTGGGTTGTACATTTTTAAGCCTCGGTAACACAATATAATATGAATTCTGTATAATTTTAACGCTTAATATAATAAAAATCATAAGATGAAAAGGGTAAGTTCAGAAATTTTTTTAAATTTTTTTTTGTTTGTATTTAATACAAATTTAAATTCTGTATTCAAATTATGTTTAAACCTTACATAAAAAGATGCTTGATGTGATAGAGAAAATACATCGACTTGATTTTAATAAATGAGCTTTTAAAATTTTTATATAGAGGAAACTCGCACAATTATTTAACGAAAGCTTTCTATGGACAATTATATAAGCATAATTGGTATTTTATGTTAAATCCAAAATTAGGAAGCAGGAACAACTTAGTTATTAATATTTCTGAAAATACTTACTACGAAATCTATATTGAAAATTTAGAAGCGTTCATTACCATGTTACTTATATTCGCTGTAGAAGTAGCTTAATTGATGAATTTTTATTAACTTTTTATCAAGCATACAAAATACCTAAATTATGATATAATCATGAAAGCTCAGTAAATACAATGCTATGATTTAATATATGAGCTTTGAATAATATTTTATCCGTGAAAGCTTTCTATGACAAATCAAATATTCCTAACAGCAATTTTATTAAAACTTTATTGGTTTTTTGTACTTCGAAAACAGAAAGCACTCCTATATTTTTTGTATTATTTGTTACATTTTAAAACTAATGGTGTCTAAATCATTCTTCAAGATATCAACGTAGCTGAGAATTAATTAATTTTTCTATAAAAGTACCAATTGATTATATTTGATCGTCCATTAAATATTTTAATTTACTTTAACAAACTAACAAGTTGAATCTAAATTATTTCAAAGCTTAAAATAAGCGTAATTATAATTTTTAAAAATCGTGTTTGGTTGCTGGAATAGTCTGAATTTTTTATTTATAGAGGTTTTGCTGAGTCTGAATGATTTAAAAACTGAAATAAAAAGTTTAAAAATAAAAACTCCAGGAAATAAAATCACATGTTGTAAATTAATAATCGAGCTTTTATCAATTTTTGTGGAGAGAAAATAATACATTTTAATTTTAGAAAGCTCTCTATTGAGAAAGGAACAAATTCTCAAGCTGTATTTCTAAAGCATTTTATATTTTATTCGAGATGAGAAATCTTGAATTAAAAACTTCACTATAAATTTATAAGCTTTCCATATAATTATAAAATAAAGAAACATAAACCTTAATTATTTAATAGCTTCATCAAAAATATGCTTTACATGGTAGTGGAAGCTCCGCAAACACATTAACATAATTTAATATATGAGCTTTTTCCAGTTTTGGTGAAGTTGGTAAATTGTTATCCATGAAAGCTTTTTATAATCAAATCATTTTTATAATAACATTTTTATTGCTTTTTTGTACTTGAGTTAGTTAACGCCGAAAGTATTTGAAAATTGATTAGTTTTTCTGGACAAGCCCCAATTCAACATATTGGATCGTCCATTAAAAATGCACTTAAATGTGCTAACATTATGAAAAGTTGAATCTAGTTTATTTCACAGCTTATTTCCTATTTTGTATTTATTGAGCTTGCTCAATTTGAATGATTTAAAAACCTTAACTAAAAGAGAATAAATTAAAGCTAAGAAGAAATTTAATATCCGATGATCGATATAATTGTGAAAGCTCAAAAATTCGTTTACGTAATATAATATAAATGAGATTTTTAACAAGTTATGTGGAAATTGGTATTGAAGCCATACATTTAATATATCAGGTATTATTAGTTTTGATGAAGATTGACTCATGATTTTTTTATTCATGAAAGCTTTCTATGATAAATCATATATTTCTTACAGCAATTTTATTTATATTTTATTGCTTTTTTGTATTTCAAAAATAGAAAGCACAAATATATTTTTCTTTTCATTTGGGACATTTGAAATCTAATGGTTTAAAAATCATTGTTTAAAACAAAAGCTTTCATTATCATGTAATTCATTACCGAGAACATATTACATTTCGTCCTTAGAAATTATTAACTTTGCTGCACACCGATTCATTTTATTTGATCGTTCATTAAACATTTTATTTCATCTTAACAATAATAAATGAAAAGCTGAATCTAGTTTTTATTTCAATGCTTTAAAAGCGAGTTTATAGTTTTTTTAAATACTTTTTTTGTTCATGTTTATTAGCTACAATATTGATTTTTGTGTTTATAGAGCTTTTGCCGAGTTTAATTGATTTAAAGAAAATACATTATCGATATACTAATCAACCTTTTATAAAATTTTGTGGAATATAACAGTTTAATTCTAGAAACCTCTTTGTTGAGAAAGTAACATATGTTTAATAGTAAAGCTTTATTTCTATATTCCACTTTGTTCGAATAAAATGGCACACCTACTTGGCGTATTAATATTTTCTAGAATCTTGAATTAAAAACTTCACAATAAATTTGTAAGCTTCCTGTATCATATAACACTGGGATTAACTAAATTTTATGCAAAATGATGGTTGGTATAATTGTGAAAGTTAAAAATAATACCTTCACGGAATTATTTAATAAATGAGCTTTTACTAAAATTTATGTGGAAATGAGATTTAAAGCTTCATATTTCATGTTTAATAAAAAATTTGAAAGCATAAACCTTGGTAATTTAAAATCTTAAGCACAAATATACTTGCAATTTTAGTGAAAGCACATAAAATATGAGATTTAAACAATATTAGCTTTCTATGACAAATCAAATAATTCTTAAGGAAATATATTTTTGTTGTTATTTGCTTCATTTAATATTGGTTTGAATGAACTTTTCATAATCATTACTCAAGATAATACTGAAAAAAACTGAGAATTAATTAGTTTTCCTGCACAAGTCCCAATTCAATTTATTGGATGGTCCATTAAAAATGCAATTAGATATGCTAACGATAGAAAAATTGAAATTTAGTTTATTTCAAAGCTTAAAAAGCGTATTTCTTATTTTATATTTATTGAGCTTGCTCAATTTAAATGACTTTAAAACTTTAACAAATAGTTAATAAATTAAAGCTCCAGAAAATATGTTCGATGACTAATATAGTTGTGACAGCTTCAAAAATACGTTTACGTAATATAATTTAATAAATGAGCTTCTTAAATTTATTTCCGGAAATTGGGTTTAAAGTTTCATATTTCATACGTAATTATAAAAAACTATGAACCTTAATTATTTAAAAGCTTAAGCACATAAATGCTTGTTATTGTAGTGAAAGATCAGAAAGCACGTTGACATGGTATATTTTAATATATGAGCTTTAAACAATTTTGGTGAAGATTAATTAATAATTTTTTATCCATGAAACCTTTCTATGACAAATCAAATATTTCTTACAGCAATTATTAACTCTTTATTGCATTTTTGTGCTTCAAAAATAGAAAGCAAAAATAAATTTTTATTTTTATTTGGTACATTTGAAAACTAGTGGTTTAAAAATCATTGTTTAAAACAAAAGCTTTCATTATCATGTAACTCAAGAGTAACTCAAGAGTAACCGAGAAATTAGTACATTTTTTGCTGGGAAATTATTAATTTTGATGCTGCTGATCGTTGATTAAACATTTTATTTTACCTTAACAAAAAGCTTATCCTATAAAAGCTGAATCTAATTTTTATTTCAAAGGTTTAATATCGAATTTTTAGTTCTATCAAATACTTTTTTTATTCATGTTTATTAGCTATAATATTGTTGATGTATAATATTTATAGAGCTTTTGCGAATTTAAATGATTTATAGACTTAAATAAAATGTTGATTACGTTTATTTTGTATTTATTGAGGTTGCTCAATCTAAATGATTTAAAAACCTTAACCAAAGTTAATAAATGAAAGCTCTGGAAAATATTTGTACGCGATATAATTTAATCGCTTTTTTAATTCGCTTAAAGCTTTACTTTCATTTTATATTTTACTGGAAATGAGTAGGCACACTTATTTTTTAAATTAATATTTAGTATAGAATCTTGAATTAAAAAATTCACTTTTGTAAGCTTTCAATATCAAGTAACATTTACGCATTTACGCTGAGATTAGCTAAATTTTAAGCAAACCGATGATTGATGTAATTGTGAATGCTAAAAAAATACGTTAGCGTAAGATGTTTTTATAAATGATCTTTTTAACCATTTATGTGGAAATGAGATGTAAAGCTTCATATTTCATATTTTTAACCTTAACTATTTAATATTTTTAGCAAAGCCTATGCTGGATATAATCGTGAAAGCTCAGAAAATATAATGGCCTGGTTTAATTTAATATATGGCCTGGTTTAATTTAATATATAAGCTTTCATTAATAATTTTTTTATCCATGAAAGCTTTTTATGACAAATCATTCAAAATCATTGTTTAAAATAAAAGCTTTCATTATCATGTAACTCAAGTTATTACCGAAAACAGCTGAGAATATATTAATTTCGCTGTGCACCAATTCATTTGTTTTATTAATTTATGTGGAGAGGGAAGAATATATAAGCTTTCCATATCATATAACTTGCGTAATTGTGAGAGCTCAAAAATCCGTTCGAGTTTAATTTAATAAATTAACTTTTTATAATTTGAGTGGAAATGAGATTTAAAGCTTCAAATTTCATATTTAAAATTTAAAAGACACAATAATGGTGTTTATATTTGCTAGATTATTAAATTAGAAAATAAAATTGCAAATGTTGGAGCTCTATACAATGTTTCACTTATTACCGCTGAGATGTTATATTTGATCGTGTATTGAAAGTTTTATTTTACCTAACTAAAATGCGCACTTGAATGTAGTGCGGTATACAAAATAAAATGAAATTTATTTAAAAAGCTTAAAATTAAATCTGAGGTGAGAAGTAATACGAAATAATGTGTCAGATGACAAGTTTTAGAAGCTTTATACATTTTGTTAGTAACTGATCGCTTTTTCAAGTTTTGATGAAAACTTAATTAATTTTAAAACCATTTTAATCATAAACGGTGCCACTGGCATCAAACCATTGTTTGCCCTGAATTCAAAATATATTATTCTACCAAAAACGATTGCACTTAAAACTTTGGAACTCATCACCTTATAAAATTTAATGTTATATTGCAAAATAAAAATTGTATGTCACTCTTTTATATACCGACACCCATCACTGTCAAGGAATGCAAAAAAAATTCAACTGATATAAAAAAATTACTGTTTGCTTTTACAGAAAGGAAACTTTTACAAAAATAAATAACACACTTCCATCACTCGCAGATCAAAGTTTAAACGAATTTAAAAAAAAATGTAAACCAACATTTCGAATCACTGCAAAAGCTTGAATAACAACAAAACAAACTTGACAACTATATACATTTTTGTTTTTCACACAACGAACGAACAAACAAACAAAACTTTAAATTAAATTAATTGTAAATATTGTTTTTAGTGCACAACAAACAACAAAAACAATCTAAAATAATTATATTTATTTTTTAAAAGCATGAATTTTTTTTAAAAATAATACAAAACGATGGGTTGAACTAAAATCACACAGTTTTATACTGTGCATTGTTTTTGTATTTAAAACACAGATACACACAAATAAAAAAGAGCTTCGTGTGTGTGTGCGACACAAAAAAAAAATATTCGAGAAACCGAGAATAACAAATTCATTTAGATTGGATTTTTAATTTAGTTTAGCTTTCTTTATTATTTGTGTGCGAGCTTTTTGTTGTTGTTGTGTTTTGTTAAAGCTTTGGCATTTTTATAAATATTATTTGATTTGGTAAATACATGTATATGAATGGGAATAAAACTATCAGGTTTTATTTTAATGTTAACTTTTTAATTAAAATGAAGCGAAAGCACAAAAAGCTTAATTTATATTTAGTATGGTTAAGCTCATAAAATCTTTTATTTTACGAATATATTCATTTGTTTTATTATTGTCTATACTATCTCTATGTAGGTGAATGATTAAATAAATTTGGCAAAATCTCAAGAATCATACAAACAGCTTTAAGCGTTCGAATTAATTATATCTACCTGTGCTGCTTAATTGATGTTCCATGGAACATATTATAATAGAGTACTGCTTATTGGTCCATCGTTCAATTGATAAAACTTGTTAAGGTTCATAATATAAACTGATAAAAGCTCAAATAATGATTAATATTTTGAAAGCTCACTTTATCTTTTTAGATCGATTAATTTAGATAATACAAAAGTTTATTTATTTATAGAGCCACTCAAACGCGGCTGTAAATATGTCCGCATTTGATTAGTTTATTATTTGTATAGGATCCCCATTCGGCCAAGTATTGAGAAACACTGCACCATTTATATAATATGCACGCAAGTCAATTAATTAATGTGGTATTTGTTCATTGGAACAATAATACGAAAAGACAGGCAAATGAGATACAAATATTTGATTTAACTTATTATCATTCAACGTTCATAAAACATAAATAAATATTTTATTTAAACATAATTCTATTGTAATGTTTTATATTCGTTCTTATGCTTCACATAATATATTATGTAATGCTACTGAAATGAAATTAAAATGGAACGTTCTCAGAAAATATTTGTGTTATGGTTATGAAATTTTATGCTTGGTTGCATAATGTATACAGAACCAAAACCAATGTATGTACACAAGTATGTATATATAGGTGAAAAGTCAAGACTAAAAGTGAGCATATTTATTGGTATATATAGTGTATATACTTGTTCTATTCTAGAATATAAAATTTTGTATGTTTTTTTTCGAAGCTTTTTTAAAGCTGC
Source organism: Tipula unca (assembly GCA_951394425.1). NCBI lineage: Eukaryota > Metazoa > Arthropoda > Insecta > Diptera > Tipulidae > Tipula > Tipula unca. The sequence continues at coordinate 13,503,247 of OX596381.1, read as the reverse complement.
TATTCAAATATTTGGTTAAGTTTTGTTATACGTTATGGGAAGCAATATATGGTTTTTACATGAAAAAAATGGTTCATGTTATGAAAGTGTTGGATTAACAAAATATTGTTTGCAACATTATGAATTTATTAATTTTAATGCAATCTGATGACGTAAATAGAAAGGCGATTTTCATCCGTCGCGTTTATACAACGATATTGTAATCGAATTGCTTCATAAAATAATTCAAGCGTTTCTTCTCACGTTTTGGCGTATATCGTCTCAATACCAAATTGTTGTTCTTTGCGTGCTTTACAAAAATTCGGAACTTTCGGTGGCGGAACTTTTAATTTTCTATCTAATCTACACTGTTAAAATCAAACCTAAACTTGTAAATTACGAAAATCCAGAATTTGCCAACTTGCCAAGGTTTCAAAATTATTTAAAACCTATATTTAGAAATTCTTAAAGCTTACATTCAAAATTCTCCTCCTGATTTAACCATTCCCAATTGCCGAACTCCAGACATTGGCCTAAGGAACATTTTATATTTTTTAAATCGATTTAACAATCGGCAACACTGTGAAGGTTCCAGATTCAGTTAGACTATAGAAGCAGAGTGGCAGAACTTTATCATAATTCTGGGCAGGCTGGTTTTAATGTGGATACAGACATTAAACATACGGACGTATACATCTAATTAATCAGTTTTTTCATACTCAAACATCGAGAAAAGTCGTTTTGAATGAATACAATTTTTGTTATGTTTGACAACTTTGTTCCTAGTGGTCTAATGTTTAGGGCCCTATGACATTCTAAAGAAGTTCCTCAAAAGTTGACCGGCTTGACGCTGGACTCCCAGAGCATGAGGTGCGCAGGTGGTGGTTAAATGCCAATTGATTTGGTTTAAAGAATCTCCTAGCGCCAATGAAATTGGAAAAAATTAAAAATGCCATTATCAGAATATATATTATTTAGAGCTCCCCTTCTTGCCACAAATCGCTTTAACGCAGCACAGAACGAATCACAGCTCATATCTGAGACAAGTTATATGTCTGTATAACTATTACAACCATACAGACGAATATGGTAACATAACCCTTTATCATCCTTCCGCCTCTATCAATTCTCTATACTCCCCAACATTATTGGACCTGCATAATCAACACCACTGTTCGAAAATAGTATGTCGAACTTTAGTTGTTTGGAACAATTCTGTATATGTATACTCTATATGTATGGCACATTTTAAACAATCACTTACTAGTTCTCTGGCAACTGGTCTTCCGCTTATACTATCCAGTATTGCTGATAAGAATGGCTGTATGGGAAGGGCGCGGATCTCGGATAACCACACCAGGACAATTTAAGAGTTGGTTATGCATAAATATTGGTGTCGTAAACAGTTCTTATACGATAAGGATACCTGTTTAATTGAAACGGCCATCGTTTTTGTAGCTATAAAATTTGTGCGAACGTTTCCGCTCTGGTCTATCTCAATTTGATTCTTCCAAATGTGTCTCGAAATTTTTAAACATTCCGTCAATTATTTTAGAAATATTCGAAATTAAGCTTCTTTTCTTAGGTACTGGATCTTCTAGTAGTATTAACTTAACATGAAAAGGTGCCACTGTATGATGTCCACTAAAATCCTAATATTTTGTTTGTAGAATCTTTTTCTTTAATGACTTTTACATGTAGCTCATCTGTATGTCTGATAATTCTAATGAATCTCGAAAATTAAAGAAAAGGTTCATATTAAATCCGGAACCACATACCATACTATAACTTTGGGAATATATGTTGAAATCAACAACCAAAAGGTTTAATTAAAGAAAGTTGATGCACTAAACAAACGTTCCGATTGGTCTAAATTTCAAATTTTGTTATAACGGAAAAAGCCAAGCACATGTTGTTCAATGCTCCCCATGAGATTCTACACAACTTGTGTTGTGATTTATTCATGCCAATACTTTGGTTCTAGACTGGTAGATAATCATAGGCAGTTCATCGCAAACAATTTACTGTTACCATTTCAAAACACGGTAAACCATAGCAAAGCCGCGCCGTCTATCACGTAATGTTCTAATATTTGGACTACTAGATGAGGATTGGGCTATTTCTTGATCGATTAGGATAAATCTAACATATTGGATGGAAATGCAATTTTAAATTGATTTTTAGATGAGGGTCTGGATGATTAATTTTGATAAAACTCAGCATGTTGAAGGGCAATGGGCTTATAAAATTCATTTTTATATCCTGTTTCTATCGAACAGATAAAGTTTCGTCATAATCGGTCGAGAAATGGACTAGCTTTATACTAGTTTCATTATACCACGAACCACGGTAAAAATTGTTACCGCGTTGAATTTATTGCGACGAATTTCTTACGATAAATTGCTTGCGATAAATCGACCGGTTATTAAAGTTTACTGGTGAATTGTGTTAACGAATTATAATCAAAATACGTTTCTGTCGCTATTCTTTTATGAACACATTCGACGCTTCTGTTGAGAATGTCACGAATGCCTGGCAAAGACAATGATTCGACAACTGTAAATCACTTGCCATCTTAGCTCTTCTTGCAAATTTATCTACAATTTATCTCACATTCATTAAACTTTGTCAAAACTTATACATAGAGCAGTCTGGCCAGGTCTAACGGGCAAAGTTCTGTTTATCTGAACGATTTGATTATTTAATAACTCAGTATAGCTTATAGCCTTCCTTCCTAGCCGTCAGAGATATCCGAGCTGCTTTCTACGCTGATCTTATCTTTACACTACTTTAAAACAATTTATATCGCTGTTTTGCATTGATCCTAAACCAATTTTGTCACCTAGTTTAGAAGTAATTGACAAAATCAATCTAGGAATTATCTACATTATCGACGTTGTCTACGGTTTGTTGACACGTCGACGTAGAAAATAATAAATGCCGCGTAAACGCCCAATTCTGATATCAGCGGAAATCCAATACAACTTGGCGATTTTCCTCTCTTGGCTGAAAGTAATCTTTAAGGATTGTTTAAAGCTGGTCTATATGCCAAAGAAATACGCAGAGGTCAGAGTGGTCTTTATTTCAAAAGTCGGACAGACCTCACACGGTTACCCAAAGACTGAACACCTATAACTTTATCAGGGTATATTTCACCTTCTTCCGGTCGATATTTTTGGTAAGCAGATAGAGCGGGCAATATAGCTATGCGGCTATCAGCTGTATCACAGTGGCAATGTCTTCAGGCAGGCCACTCGACGATAAGTAGATCGCAAGTGAAAAAACTGGCTACACTCGACTACACTACACCTAGTTGATGCTTCAAGAAGGGCTTCCAGTCAATTTGTCCTTCAAGAGAAATTTGAAGGGACAGGTAACTATCGAAATCTGAAGTACGGCCGTTTTTCACAAATGGCTCCAGCTAAACGGTAAAATAAGAAGGGGAGTCTTCAGTGACAAACTGTGGCCAGTCAGGCGGCAATCAAATCGCTTAAATCAGTTTTTCTAGTGGCAAGGCCTCTTGGACGACTGGAGGAACTGCAGGGTGGACGAACTGGCTGGGTCTAATACGAATCTGCAACTGCAACCGGAAGAGTCAGTGCCCTCGGTTAATCAAAGGTGGACTAATATTTTATAGCATAGCACGGCAAGTTTGGCCAAAAGTGGAATCTTGTCGGATTGCACTGTCATTTCGAAGAATTCGCTAAGAACCTAGGTCTGGAAGCAAATGACTAAATAGGAAGAGACTCGAAAACTGTGCGAGATATATTACGCTATACATATTAAGTAGCTCTGGTTGATTCCACTAGAAGTAAAGAGAATTAAGATCCTTTGGTATCACAACGAACCGTTACCAAATTGTTCTATGCGAATTTGTTCTGTGATAGACCTGAATATTTTATTAACCGCATATACCTTTCAAGTATATACAAAATTAAAATATTTAATGTCAAAAATTAATCCAAATTCATAAACAAACAATTTTAATAATACGGAATATTATTTTTATTTTACATTTATATTGGTCCTTTATATAAATTTATAAATTGTATCCTTATCTAAGTATTAACAAAACACAAAACAAAAAAATATATATAAAATTCTCGTAACGATGAGGCCAACCAAAACCCCCATCCCAAAAAAAAAATTCTATTTGACCAAAACCCCATCATATCTTTGTAAATAATTAATAATTTTATTCAAAACACTAAAGATCCCCATCTGTGTAGCTAGAATTCATAATATAATGATAACCCTTTTCACAAAAAATCAAATTAAACCGAAAAAAACTATATATTGCGACGACTAAAAATAAAAATAACAACAAATTATATTAATTATTTTTTTTGCAAGGATATACGTATAAGGACGAACGATTCGGTCGGTCGATATAGTGTATACGTATATGAGGAGGGACGACTCGAAAACTAAAAGTAAAACATTTTAATTTTTAATTTTTGGAAAAGTGTTTACATTTCACTTATTAATTATAATTTAATTTTGTTTTTTTTTATTTTTTTGGTATCCTTACCATTTTTAATTTATTGTTAAAATAATAATAATTAAGGTTTTAAGATTATACATACATATAAGAAAATGTAACATATGATCGTAGAGATAAAACCGTCATCCCTTTTCACAAACGATAAACTATAACGATTATCATTTTTATTTTTGTTATTGTTATTACTTTATTATTACTATTATTACTATCATAATGTACACTTTACGATATAGTTCCTTTGTTTCGAGGCCAAATCATCTCGAGATATCGCCGAGCGTAATTTTAGTGCTGTGAGATACACAATAATAATAATAAATAATAAACAGTATTAAAGGCCATTACTGGCCCCTTACTGAGTCAACAACCCGGCTCCAACGGTTTCGATCCTGAGCATGGTCTTCATACTGTCTAAGACAATCTGAAGAGGCCAAGTCGTTCTCTACATCGTGGAGCCATCGTCGCCGGCAACGACCTCTGCGCCTACCATATGGTGGCTCTCCTTTCAGAGATCGCTGCACAATTCGTTCCGGATCAGCACGCAGAACGTGACCGAGCCAGCGTACTCGCTGAGATCTTATTTCATGTACAATATCGGGGATCTTCATCAGATCTCTGATCTCGATATTGTACAGAGCTCGGTAGGTACCATCTATTTCGCGTTTTGGGCCGTAGATCACACGCATGACTCTTCTCTCAAATGTTAGGAGCCATCTCTCGTATTCATCCGTCAGCGCCCAACTTTCACATCCAAACATAACAACGGGCCTGATCAACGCTTTGTAAAGCTTCAGCTTCACGGCACTTGATAAGTGTTTAGATTTTAGCAGTGGCCTTAGAGGATACAGAGAACGACTGCCAGCTGCCAGCCGCACTTTAATATCCTCACCCACACTATTATCGTGAGTGATAAGAGAACCCAAATATTTGAACCTCCTCACTCCCTCAAACGTGTGGTGGCCACTACTAAAATCTGGTGTGCCACTGTCCCTAAAACCTGAGATCAGGTATTTCGTTTTGGACTCATTGATCTGAAGTCCAACAGAAGCTGAAAACTCTACAAGCGGATCAAGTATTTCTTTCACTCCGTTGCTATTCAGTCCAATCACGCATATGTCATCTGCATATGCAAGCACCTGATTGGACTGGCGATATAAGATGTTACGCTGCGGTGTTTCAGTTTTACGAAAGATGTACTCCAACATGAGATTAAAGAGTATCGGGGACAGAGCATCTCCCTGCCGAACACCCGAGTTAACTACAAAACTTGTCGATAGCCTGTCGAGATACACAATATTTCTTGTTTTTCCATCAGGTGCGTACACGAAAAATCAGAAGGTTTTCGGGCGCGTGAGCAGGCCACATAAAGCAACACATGTGAGAAGCATGGATTCTCTAAATTTAATCAACACACTTGTAACGATTGTCTTTGTTGATAGTTATTGCGAAAGCGAGTCGCACCGGGAACTGCAAACGTTTGAACTTGAATGGCATATCTGTTGGGATCATTGGGATACGTGGCAACAGTACGTCTTCACTATAGAATTTTCCAGTCTAAATTGTTGCCTCGATAACATTATTCGTCATTTTCTTGACTGAGAGTCTTTTTTTTTTGTGGGGTTGGGACAAACACCTTAGCAACAGTGGCGGATTCTTACCATCTAAAAACCACACATCCGCCGCTTTCACATCCTCCATGCGGAAGTATCGTTAGACATTACTTCACATGGAGGTGACTAGCCATTTGGCTCTTTGTTCTCCCTGTAGCCACTCAATCTTGGATTGAGCTTGTCACCGCTATCAAATCACGGTATGTTGTTCTTCTCTCGCACGCTCTAAGAGCCTTAGCTCATGCAGTACTACTGTGGCCATATGGCTTACAGCATACCATCCTTCCTCAGAGTCAAGCATTAGTTGCGTTATATTTTCTGGTGGTGGACGCTACCCTAGGACAGCTGACAGCTCCCTTCGGGTATCCTCAAATCGTGGGCATTAGAAAAAAATGTGCTCTTGTGTATCTCTGCTTGAACCTGGTAGTGGTTAACTTCGTCGTGTTGCCTATTTAGCCATTTTTTAATGGATGGTATGAGACGGTAAGTCCAGCAACCCTTTTCCGAGCAATCCCATCGTCTTCCTGGTGGTACACGATTGGAGTACCATTTTTTTCTCTCCCTCGCAAGGAGTTCGATTGGGATAATCCCCGCAATAATGAGTGGCGTGTCAGTAGATACTGTACGGAAGGCACAAGTCACTCTGAGTGCACTTAGGCGATACACCGATACCAATTTCCGTCTATATGTATCGAAGTGCATCGCATCACCCCATACAGGCGATCCATAGAAAATGATAATGAAGGCTGTGAGTGGGTTAAGATTCCACCTACATCAATTGTTACGGTTTCTTTCACCTTCCTATTGGTAACTAAAACTGCATCGGTTTTATGATCAGCAAGTTCAAGCCCACATGTCATCAACCAGCTTTTTATAATTATGATTGTCAACCTACTTATCTCCATTATTTCATTTATAGTTTTTGCAACCACTACGACTGCAACATCGTCAGCAAAATCTACGATTTCCACATCATCAGGATTCCATCGTACGTGATATTCCACAGTAGCGGCCCCAATACAGATCCTTGGGGTACACCACCCAGAACATTGTATGTCTTCACACCGTCATCCGTATCATACGTCAGCACTCTATCAATAAAATAGTCAGCGATGATACTTCTTAGGTACACTGGTACTTGTAACGTCTGCAGTGGATTTAGGATACAGCTCCATTTGGCCGAGTTGAATGCGTTCTTAACATCCAGGGTGACAACGGCACAGTACTTTTTTGAGCCTACTTTCCATCTTTTCACATCTGTGGCGTTCTTGGAGATCGAGCTCTCCACATCTTTCTCCAGTCGGTTGTATATGATTCTCTCCAGCACTTTGGCAGCCGTATCCCCAGCATGCATAATGGTCAGTAGGAGGATGGTTCACCCGGTTGGTTCCTGTTTTTTTCCAACAGGACCAGACGCTGTCTCTTACATCGGTCAGGGAATACTCCCTCTCTGAGACAAGAATTATATAGTTCCTTAAATTCATCCGGTCTGGCTTGTATTGCAGCCTTTAGTGCAATATTAGCGATATTGTCAGGCCCAGGGAGCCTTTGACTTCCCAAAACGATTATACGCCTTGGTGAGCTCTTCTGTTGATATCCGGCGATTCATTTGCCTTTTTAAGATTTTTCATGACGATTCTGTAGGGTCTCCCCCATGGGACACGATCCACTTCTTCGCATACCTCTTTCCAGCATTGGTGTTTCCGTACTTTAATGGCCTGCTTAAATTTATTCCGGGCATCCAGGTAATTTTGATGCAGGATAGAATAGGTCTCTGTACCCCAAGCACGTTGATGTTTCTTCCTTGCATTAATGCATTCCCGTCGCAATTGTGCAATCTGCTCAGTCCACAGTATGCTGGTGGACTGAGCAGCGATTGTCTAGCAGCCTTTCTACCATAGAGATGCACTGCAGGCGGTGGTGATCGTATTCATAATCTGGCCCGCTTTTGCATTGGCACATCCCGAGATGCTCGGATTCTCCAATGATAGCATAAATAAATCCTCTTCAAACGTATTTGCTTTCCAGCCTGCCGATTTACTTATATGTTTTTTCTGATTACCTTCCCTAGCCAGTTTTATTTCGAAGAGTATGGCTTGGTGGTCCTGATGCGTATAGTGCTCACTGTCTTCCCATTTGGCCAACACTCTCAACAAGCAGCTGCTACCGAATGTAAGGTCAATTACGGAGGAGGAGCCACCTTTACGAAACGTCGATGTATCACCAGTGTTGAACAACACAACGTCTATGGAAGAAAATGCCTCGAGCAGTGCTGTTCCTCTTCTATTCGTTTCTTTACTGCCCCATTCAGTTGCCCAGGCATTGAAATCATCAGCAAACAGCCAGTGCTACGGGTTTGGGCATCGCCGACCAGTTGTTCCAGGAAGTATTCAAACTCCTCAACTGTCGCGCTAGGTGGTACATAGCAGCTATAGATATGTAAGCCGTCTATTCTTATATGTAAGCTGCTATTCTCCTGCATGGTCCGTCTGCTACAGGTTCATAAGGCAGCTTTACCAGTTTGATCAGTTGCCCAATTGCATCAAAATGGCGACATCTACTCTTGTTTCATGCACAGTTTGGACAAGTACTTCCTGTGCAACTTCACAGTGGTTTAGGTTGAGCTGGACAAACTTCATTGTCGTCGTGCTCGTCGATTTCAAGGGCATAATGATTGCCGGCGAAACAACCAGTAATCGCAAACTCATGGTTAGATTCATCGGATCATAACACCCTGAGCACGAGCAGATTATTCCTTTACGATAGTAGGAATAATCTGAAAAAAATTAACGGCTACTTTATTCAGCGACAGTAGTTGTAACCCCTTCTGAGTCGACCTCATTTCAAAAGGTCAAAAACACTTGGGTCGGCCACTGACCTACTTAGCGTGACACTTGCGTCGGCTTGGGTTGGACATACTTAACGTGACACTTGGGTCGACAAAGCACTTGGGTCGACCTATGCCCTTGGGTTGAAAAAGAACTTGGGTCAGACCTACACACTTGTGTCGGACCTAATTAGCGTGACATTGCGTCGGCAAATAACTTGGGTCAGGCCTACTTAACGTGACACTTGGGTCAGCGCACTTACCTACTTACCGTTATTGTCACGCTAAGTAGGTCGGTGGCCACCCTAGTGCTTTTGACCTTTTGAAATGAGGTCGACTCAGGAGTGGTTACAACTACTAGCGACAAAGCTGTCAGCCACAATGGATCGCTCTGACATACCTTCACCGATCCATTTTAAAATCGACAACGCCTATGGCTCAAAAATTATACGGCCCTAATTGCCGAACCAAATTGTTATTTACCAGTTAAGCATTCCGTGGTACATCATATTGTCACTGAAGGTCATTTATTAGTGTGAAGACCACGAAGGCCAGACTCGGTTCGCCATAAAGCAGCTCTAATTGACCATCGGCATCTTCCGTTTCTTGTCCATTACATATGGTCAGGAAAAGATTTAATGATTGGAGACCATGTGGGGATTGCCGGATACCCCACATACAAAATTTCTCCATATATACACTTACATGCATGCAAAATCTTCTCCAAAATTGTGTTATATAGAGGTTATCATCATATTCCCGTCGCACCTGAAGTCGTTTTTAAAACGGAAATCACTGCACTTGGATCAATTATTCCAAAAGTTACTGGAGCTTGAACATTAGTTCAAATTAATAGTGCTAAATACGTATTTGGAGCCAGCACACTTGACTTCCTCAGTCATAAAATTACCCCTGATGGTATTCTACCTTCTGAAGAAAGGATTAATGCCATCACGAATTTCCCAGCACCAAATTCAATCAAGGGCATTCAGCGTTTCGTTGGTATGATTAATGACTACCATAGATTAATTCCGAAACTAGATGCTACACTCGCACTTAGCGACTCTTGTTAAACAGCCCAAGATCAAGAACTTTTCTTGGTCCGAGGAATGTCAAAATGCATTTGCCTCGCTGAAGAGTGATATTTCTAATATTAGTTAGTACATCCGCTCGATTTTAAAATTCAGTATCATCATACTCTGCAATTGGAGTGGTTGATTTTCCCAAGCAAATTCTTCGAAAATCCTCTAACACCTTTACCAACAGCATAGACACAGTTGTCAACCAATTACGCAACACCATGCAAATTCTTGTTCCGACAGCAACTTGAACAATTTTAGTCCCAAAAACGGTGGACACGTGTGATTTTGTTTTTGTTCGAACGGACAAGGTTTGCACAGAATCATTACCAACCTATACGATAATGTCCATATAAATTAATTAGACGCCTTCTTGCCAAAATCTAGCCTCGTCTGATCAAATATCAGCACCACGAGCTCGGTATACAGTACGAATAGCACTATAACTATTTTGACTTCATATAAAGGGGAGACCTTCATTGGCATGATTTTTTGCCTCATTTCACACTCAGTTATCTATATTTTTTCCTAACTCTAATTTTTTACTGAGCAGCCACATTTCTTGCGCAATAAATTAGAACGAAATTAAACAATTCATTGTTATCTCAAAGGAGCCCACCGGTGTTCGAGATATCTAAAAATATTTGCCAATAATTAAAAGAACGAGGAAGAAGAACGGCAGATGCGAAAAGGCTTCTGAAAATATGCGTTTTAAATGGAACAATATTGCTGCCTAAGTAACACTGGAAGTTGTGCAGTATCTCATTGGGGGCATCAAACAATGTATGCGTTAGGGCAAACTGACAAGGGCCAGTTAATCTATACCTAAAATTTTACGTGTCGCAAACCGCATAGGATTACACGGCGTCATCTAGCCTCACCCATCTCAGGTTATGCGATGTAACCCTGTGTAACATATAAAATTACAAAACAAATAATTTTCATAAAACCAAATACTTGACTTGATGTATGTATTCCAATATTATACGCAAACATACCCACACACACGACACATATTTATAGGATGAGCTCAATCTTTAGATGATTTGAAAATCAATTGAAAAATTATAAATCATGTTTCTTTGGAAATTTAAAATTCCATGAAAATTTATTGGATTGAAAAAATAAAAAATTGTCAAGTTCAATTGAATTAGATCGATTGAATAAAAAATATATAAATATTCTCGTTTGATGTATATATGCGAGAGTATTATCGTCTCAAACGATATTCTATGTAGATTTGAAAAGTCAATCGTATAACTCGTTGGTTTTGAACTCGTTTGTACTCTAAAAGTACAGAGCATTTCGAACTATCTCTAACGATGGTAGGTCAACGGCGTAAGTTTAAGTGGGCCTATAACTTACATAATAAATAGAAGAAACAACATTATGGAGAATAAAAAGTTTTAAGCCAACTGGATATGATTGTATTATACATGAAGTTATCTTGAAAGGTAGCCTAGAACTTTAATTATTGCATTCCTATATAGTACATGAACTGATTTATAGCTTTCATTTCAATCCGAACGACATTACCTATAAGCTCATCCTTCTTTCAACTAAAAATTCATTAATCGGAAATAATATAGGGGATCACATTAGGGGCTCAATCGAATCGGAGCAGATGTCAAAATCTCAACACGCGTACTGTGAGGAAAAATCTGTGGAAACAGCTCTCGACTGCTTTATTGGCCTTCTTAAGAAATCCTTTGAATATATAAGAAATACTCGACGGTAACCTTCGTTGATATAGAGGAAGGGGGCTTTTAGCAACATCAGATCTGGATAGATCAAATGCTAGGGGGCAGGATCGTGACAACTCCGTATATAATGTTACACACTCTACTTCTCTTTAAGTGAGGCAGCAGCTGTGGAATATATACAATTTCTTGATCATTATCCCAGATGTTATCTTGGAGTTCAGAGCACTATATCGTACACTGACTCTGGACCTCAATGATCAGTTTTTTTTATTATGTTGCGGTTGGCACCTGGTGGCCATTTGTAAATATTTAAGTCAACCTGAATATTCTGATGAAAGTTAAAATCCTGGTTGTATATTAGTGGAGCGCATTTACACGCAAGCATTTGAGATTCTCTTTGTTGTAAATGTTGTAGCCAATCAATAGAAAGCGATTACAACTATAATCTGCATAAGGATCTGTAATTACATAGGATACTCATCCATTACAGGAAATAGTGATATCGCTGACACTACCGACTACGCTATCCCTTTGCCATCCCTCGCGCGGGGGAGCGCCTAAGTGAAATTTCCCCTTTTAACGGAGGGTTGAAAAAGTCGGGTATGGGCCCGATTTTTGCAGTGTTTCTCAAACGGTTAACAAATGGCTAAAATGGAAATGACAACGAACATCATTTCTACGGAAAGTCACACTGTTATCACTACAATCACAATCAAAAATAGCTCGCTTAAGAACACAATAAGATGTGGATAGTGAACTTTGAGCAAGATTAAAATCCCATCAAAATGACCAACAGTTGTGAACTACCTGAGTAGTGACTGTAATAAGTATATGAAAAAGCAAAATCTGAAATTTCCAGTTGTCTGCCTGAGTTTCTGAGTCCACATTATTTCGGGATCCACTTGCTCGATTTTAAAAAAAATTCTTCACCAATATGCTTCTATAGCCAAAGTGTTGAAGCGCTGAAAAACGTTAGGGGTTTGTTATGCTATAGCAGATATATAATATTTGGACCAGCGACTTCTCTAGTAATTACGGGGTCTACTCCATTCTCGATTAGAACGAATGGAGTTCGGTTTTTCGTCCCGCCTTAGTTCAAACCATAGCTGGACAGGTGACGGTACATTTTAGTTAAATTTTAACCTGCCTAACTCCAATTGTTTGTAGGTATCATAATGGCTTATGTATAACATGCAGAGCAAAGCATCATATTGTCAAGATAACAGAAATTACCACCGAACCTGAAATGAGTTACCCACCACCGACTAGTTTAATCGGGCATACATCGATTATAACAAAGTAACTTATTGTAACAAGCGCATCTCACGTTAGAGAACATACAAATATTAAATTTATATTTTTATTGTCAACAGCGATTGTCAGAGTATGCTATGCTTCTATAGGCATCAAAGATGTAGGCTATTATTTGATTCGAGTGCTCAAGCCTTTTTATGTCAGATTCAAAAACTAACTACCATCAATTTAGCAGAATCATATAAGTTTTCTAATCTACAATTGACTTACTCCGATTTTATAGCTTGAAACCTCTCTCGTTAAGAGGATTTTCATAACGGAAGTGAATGTTGAATGCTGCCGCATTAACAGACATAAATCCGTCAGATAACCCAGTATCATCAAAAAGATACGTTTTGGACCGTTCGTTGTGACAGCTAAAATGCTATTTCAATAACTGTGGGCGATCGGCGACTAAACGGTTGATCACTGATCATAATATAATATTTAGGATTGGCACGTGGACCTTGCCATCATTTAGAAAACAAGGAACGTTAGAAGGTCAAATTACCTAGCTGATCCAAAAGTGGAGACCATGAGTCCCACGACTATACATTGCTCTACAGTGGATTTGACTTAGGCAATCAATAACCGATTGTATAAAAGCTTAGCTTGATGTTAGAATGTTAATTGGGGACCTTAATACTAGAGCTGGCAGAAATTCGTCGATCATATAATGAAGATCATAAGAAACGATAACAGAATTTAGTCATAGACAACATTGGGGAGACTAATATTTCCGGTTTGACTGTGTGAACTCTGTCTGGGAGGTACTGAAAACTTTTGAAGTACAACAACTCAGCAATGAGTGCATTTCGCGTAATTTCTTTAAATAAATTACCGGATTGTACCATATGATGAGTCGAAAGAGGCTGTAATGTACCCCATCTTCAAGAAGAGAGACCGCTTGAACTGTGAGAATTATGGCGGTATAGCTCTCCTTTGTACAGCATATAAGTTAGTGTCCTACATTATATTGGATAGAATCACCCCTCTAACGAAGGGCCTGTGACTATCAGGGAGAATTTCAACCGAATCAATCAGTCACTGATCGAACCTTCCATCTCTGTACATCTAGTGTTCCTGAATTTACGGCAGCATATATGACTCGATAAATCGAGAGAGTATGCGGTCTGCCTTGGAATATCTAGGAATGCCAATAAAAATGTACGATTGTGACCCAGTCTCAATGATGTGTTAAAGTTGAGAACAGGCTTTTGAGAATTTTTGCAGTCAACTCGGATGTTCGGCAGGGAGATGCTCTGTCCCCGATAATCTTTAATCTGATGTTGGAGTATATCTTTTGTTAAACAGAAACATCTCAGCGCACCATTTTACATCACCAGTCCAATCAGGTGCTTCCATATGCAGATGGGACTTAATAGCAACGGAGTAAAAAAGAAATACGTGATCCGCTTGTTGAGTTTTTAGCTTCTATTGGACTCCAGATCAATGAGTCGAAAATTCATGATGTCTGGTTATAGGGACAATGGCATATCAGATTTTAGTAGTGGCCACTACACGTTTGAGGGAGTGAGGAGGTTCAAATATTTGGGCTCTCTGATCACTCACGATAACAGGATGGGTGAGGATTTTGAAGGACAGCTGGCAGCTGGTAGTCATGATTTGTATCCTCTAAGGCTACTGCCAAAATCTAAATAGTGACTTGAAGCTGAAACTTTTCATTTTTTTGAAGCGTTAATCAGGCCCGTTGTTATGTGTATGGATGTGAATGTTGAGCGATGCAGGTGACCACGGTGTAATCGATCGACTTGGCTGCTTCAGATTGTCTAAGAAAGTATGAAGACCAAGCTCAAGATCGAAACCGTTGGACCAAAATTGTTGACACAGTAGAGGGCCAGTAATAATTTTTTACAAATTGCCCCGTTTTCTTTTTTCTTTTATAATATCGAACGCAAGGTGTTTCCTTTTTAAAATGACACTTTTAAAGCACTTTTCAAAGGATCGAACACTTTAAAAATTAAAATGAAAATAGATTTTATTTTAACAACAGGTGAAGAAAATGGGTTTAGTTTCAGTAAAGCATTGTAAACAGGGTGAACTTCTAAAAATAGTTTTAAATTTTTTGATTTGACCAATCAGAGATATTTTTTTAATTCCGAAAAACGTCGATCTTACAGATCTATTTTCTTTAAGGAATTTGAAATTCCTTCAGTCTGTCGTTTTTGTAATTTCCTTTTTGTAGGTACACATTTGAATTCCTACAGGAATGAGATTCCTATCGAGTTCTGTGATAGCCCTGATTATAATATATAGCCGACCCAATGTCCTTAAATAATATAAAAGATATACCTTTATACTCTGCGTATATGTATTACCATAAATTCCAATAAAATCAAACGAACGAAATTATTGTATTGACATTTTGGTAACAATTTTTTTTTTCAAACCTTCATGTACATACACAGATGTGTGAAATCCTAAATCCAATTGCTATACATACATATATACAAATAGTACATGTTATGGTTTTTCTTTTTTTTTGGAAAATTTATTGATTATTTTGTTACAAGAAATACGATATATTACAACCCTAAAACACCGGGAAGAAAACTATAGGTACATATATAGGCAGTTTCTCGATGGTATGGGATCAATATACAAAAACCAACAACAGATTATGGGAATAAACATTTTTGGTACTCAGTTGTTGTTGTTATTCACTTTGAATGAAAATTCGGAAACGATAGAGAAAATTAATCTTTGACATGAACATTTTTGGTTTTCTATTTATTTTTTAGGTATGTTGTGTACTTATATATTGTGTATATGGAATAATAAAGGGTACCCTGAGTAATATATGAGCCACATCCATATGTATGTATTATATTTAACAGGCTTAATGTACGAAATGGGTATGCTACATATCCCAACATTTATGTTATTCGATTTTCTTGAATTATAGCCTTAAGAGATTATTTTTTTTATATAATTTATTATAAAATGATTCAAGTTAATGCGTCCAAACTTAAATATTTCCGACGGTTTTACTTTGTGCTTTACTAATCGTGATGACATTAGTCCATATGGGCACCCGAATGAAACGGCAAAATGGGTATTTAACTTATAAAAATGTGGAGAATTATATTGAAACACTGGTATCGAGAAAATATTTTAGTCGACCTTTTCAATGCATGTCAAACTCGACTAAAATTTAGTATAGAAATTTTATTTTGTATAAAATTTCATTTACAATAGTTTATCATAAAGAAATTAAAAAAAAAATTCGATACCAAATTTTGGTCAACTTTGTCAGGCACTCACGTAGTAAACGACGCAAAAATTTAACTTGCATCAGTACTAGACAGTTTTTCGTGTGCTTTACTATGTGAGTGCTTGGCATGCTCTACTAAATTTTTTTCTTATTTTTTTTTGCTTTGTTTTACTTATTTCTATTTATTTTACATTTTCAGCCCTTAAAAACACTGCGCTTCAACAGTGAAGATATATTGTTCTATTCACAACTTTCTTTAAATAATTAGTTTTAAAATAAATTAGTTATTTACAAAACCCATTGTTGTCACAATTTTTTTTTTTTTTTTTTTTTTTAAATTAGGCTGAAACCCATTAAGTTCCCGTACTCAATGCCACAAAGGACCCATGGTGTAAACCTTGGATTCTATCAAATCGCCCACACGCGTTTTGAATTAAACACATGAGATCCAATACAATCGAAAGCAGGGCAGCTGCCGATGAAGTGTGTGCTATTATCATCATCTTCAAGGCATTCATCGCATACGGCATTGCTGGCTAGTCCTATGCGATGGAGATGACCCTTGAAACGATCATGGCCAGTAAGAATCAATACTATTATTCTGACGTTATCTTTTTTTAATAAAAGACCGTAATTAGTCAGCTTCGAATTGAGCTCACTAATAAAGTATTTCGCCTTTCGACAGGTGGGACTGGATAACCACGCCTGCTTGAAGTAAAGTAGAACAGCATTTTTGATTTTTTTTTTACCAATGTAAAGAGACAACGGAGCAGCAGGTTCAGGTCTAACGAAACATTAAAGCGAGCCAATTTTTGCCAAATTGGTATCCATAAGACCGTGACTTTGTTGTTACGGCAGAGAAAATTCAAAAAATTCTTTTAATCCTTTACCAGTTTTGATTTGTTCAAATGATTATTTAAGGAGTTGAGGACAGATTTACTGTTAGTACAGAAAATAATATCTGCACTATTAACCGTGAAATTAATAGCTGTAATGGCCCAGCGAGTAACCGCGATTAATTCCGCTTGAGAAATCGTACAGTAAGTACCCAAACTGCCAGAAGTACTCAGACCCAGCGATAAGCAGCAGATACGGAAGCCAAGAATGAATGACTGTAGCTGGGGCAGAGATTAAATAGACTCCATAGCTAGAAGCGGAGCCAACTCCGCTTGTCACAATTTCTTACATTCGAGTATTTTACGTATTGTTGCGACCACTATATCACCTCCCTGCAAGTAAAATCCCCCCAAATTATTAGGTATAATAAGTTGGCATATTTGGATCAAAAAAAAATTAACGATTACTTAGGATTTGGACCGACTTGCTAAATTACACTGATCTATGCTACCGTTTGCTGGCTTTACTCTATCAATAGAAACATTTAGATTTTTGCTTTTTTCATTAAGAATTTGAGGTGTTTGGCGCGTTCGTACTCTATCAATGCGAATGAATACGTACTCGCAATTGTTTAAGGACTTTGGAATAAAAATAGGCGAATTAGTTTTGCCGGTGTCAATTGGAACTATGTTGCGCCTGGAACTATCCTTGGAACTTGTATCGAAAAATTCTCCTGGTTATTTGATTGCTTCACCATAAATTAGTTTAGCTGCATATTTCCAGTAAGGCGATAATAAGCTCAGTGATCCATTTAATGGTATTTTTTCGAGCTTTGAGCGAAGTTTTATGTTGTCGCCTAGTAAACGTGTAAGTTCGGATAAGAATTAATCTGTCGTGATTTCAAGAGATATTCCAATCTTGAAACATATTGCTCGAAAATGTCCAACATTTCCAACATCCGGCCAATGGGTAAAACGATCGACAATGGCATCGACAATTAATTAACGTGATGCTTGTATACTTGGGTGAGACTATACAGAACATCGAACACTACATTATATAAGATGCTGAAACAAATGGTCGATTTACACCTGTTGATGTTTCACAATAAATTTTATAATCTGGAAGGATGGTGAGTCCTATTTTGAATAAGGTCTCAGCGTGCGATGAATTATTCAATAATTGAAGTAGTTCATCATCAAATTGTTGTTTCTGAGCTAGATTCTTAAGATCTAGACTGACGGGGTCTATTGTGGAAACGTGATCGCTAGTCCGGGAACATGTGTCAGCGACCACGTTTTGTTTTTTTTCTATATAATATGTAGAATGTCCGTTGTGAACTGAGCGATCTAGTCAAAATGTCGAGTCTGCCGTGGGCTCTTTTCGCTCAAGGAGACTATTTAGACAGTAAATTGTCTACCTTCCAGGAAATAGCGGAGGTGTTTGATGGTTAAATAAATAGCGAAAAAAACGCTGTCAATGGCTGAGTATTTTATCTCTGTTGCACGGAGCTTTTGTTCTTGGGCATTTTGTTTGAAATATTCAAATGAGCATAAACTTGAGACAGTGATTCGGCTAGCTTTGGACTGAATTGATGGTAGGAATTGACCTTTCCCATGAATCACTGAATTTGTTAGATTACAGTTTCTGAAAATTTTTCAATACCTTCAACTTGCCGTATCGAGGGTGTTTTGCTATCTTGAGTAATTTGGTGACTGAGGAACTCGAGAGCAAGAACACCGGAAATGCATTTGCTAATTTAGATATTCACTCCAATTTTTGCATTGATTGAAATCCTCTGCAGTCATTGGAGTAAACCTTTCTCTTTGTTTATTTACCGCGAAATATTTTATGGATTGTGACATATTTTTGAAGACATTGGTTGAAGATTTGAAATAATACCACTTGCACAAGAGGTAGTTGGATCAGAAACATTATTTTATTGTAAGTTACCAATAGTGTATAAACTGTTTCCACCTGGAACCGGATTATTTGAGGGAATGCGTTCCATTACGTTTTCAGTTTCGTTTCTAGTTGTAGTTAGTGTGGAGTTCCCTTATTGATGATGGCTAACTTCTTTTGTTCTTTAATTAACGGCTCTTTTGTACACGCCCTTCCTTGCTAATAAAATCAATACTTGAAATGTTTAACTGGCTGTTGTTAATGGATGTTTGGTTACTTGGTTATTATTGCCTGTCTTACCAGCTGTATCTAATAATTTTTACTTGAACAAGTTTGTCGCAGCTTTGTTTAAACTCGAAACGGCTTGACAGTATGATTTCTTGAGCCCTGCTGTATGAATGTGGTATATCTTTTGTTGTTTTACCTTGCGTTCAGGTTGGCCGTACACAATAGTGGTTGGTTATGATTGCTGAGCTGTTTGTTTAAAATTCTCGTGTTCAGCCGTGTTTGTAAAAACGTAAGAGCAGACTATCAGGTAATAATCGTAATGCCTCGAAATATCTGCGATATCGAAACATACTGATAGCTTATGGCCAAAAAATAATTCATTTGAACCTATTTAAAGTTTAGATATATTCTAGGGACTACAATGGTTCTAATTTTGACCTAGGTTTGAACTAGATTTTCTTGTTAATAGCATTATGGTACTCGCTTGGCTCTAAGATTTCCTGTTTTCGGATGGCATTGATCCGCATAATGAATATCTGCTATTCTTTATTTAAAATTATGACGCGGTCGCCCGAATTCTTGGATGTTGGAGATTGTTAGAAACACCATTGAGCTTTTAGAAAACAAATAATTAAACTTTTATCTAGAAGCATGTTGCCCTAAAGGAAAGGCATCGCATGTGTAGTAAAGGTTTCTCATCCGCAGCTAATATAATGTTTGTTTGGCTGGCTGATATCATTAGAAAGCTCTGCTTAAATTATCATTTTAAGCAAACAGCTGACATGGGGAGCCGCACAGAAATTTAATATTTATTATAAATTCAAATTTTTTAATAAAATTTTAAAATTCTCAAAAAAGCTTTAAATATCAGTTTGCTTTAATTAAAGATTTGACTTAAAATGCTTTGGCCAATCGTTTGATCCGAATATGTGCATAAGTTTTAACAATTTTATTTCAGAATCACTAACGAGATAAAGCTTTAAAAAGTGCAGGTGTCCAAATTACTCTGATTATGGAAACTTAACTAACAAAGAGAAAGTTTTAATTATCCCTGATGCAATAAATGTCCTCAAAACTTGTAATATGTAAATTATAAAACAAAACAGTCAAAGTGACAACTTTAAGTTTAATGTTCCAAAAGCTTTAATATTTTTTCTAGAATTTGCCGCTAAGATGAACATGTCATAATGAACAGTTTAAAGTAAAAGTTCCAAATAGGTTGTTTTTATTTTGAAACATTGAAAACAAATATGTAGCAAAGCTCTACTGAAAGTGCAAAAAAAATTGTTTTAATTTTTAATTTTTGTTTAACGAAATTTTATTGCCTGTATAAATATAATTTAATTCTCAGAACCAAATTATTATCTCATGCATATGCTGCATTGTATTTCTTATATACACAATGTTTGAACTTTTAGCGATTAAAAAAAAAAGGAAATCAAGCAGCTTTCGATCAATATACTTTTAACAAGCAAATTACATAAAATCGTATAAGAGAATATAAGCAGATATGATCATATAAACTCAAATCCAATGTCGAAAACAGATTGTCGACAAATTTAATCTGAATCCAAATAAATTTTCAAAATTAATGTTTCAACAAACTCTGCTGCCTAATCCCTATCATTACGTTGATCCAACGAATAGATATATACATACGTACGTAATATAAACGCCTTTGTAATTTTATTTTATATGTACAGACTGTATAATATAGTACATAATATATACATACATATATGTAGACAATAAAATTGCTGTTCATTTACTCATCATATGTATGGGAGTGTAAAATTATTTTTGTATTTTTTATTTCAGGGTAATAATCAAAATTTTTTTACTTTTAGCATTATGTATTATGATTATTACATTTTATGTTGTATAAGCATCTCTCGAATCATCAAAATAATAATTTGACGAAAGGCACATACATACATATACATCATATACGCATTATATACCCATAACCTCTTTAACATACATATAATATATATATATATATATATATATATATATATATATATATATATATATATATATATATATATATATATATATATATATATATATATATATATATATATATATATATATATATATATATATATATATATATATATATATGTATATATATATACGTTTATATTCATCATTATCATCGTTCTTAAAATAAAGCGATTTTCAATGCTTTTATATCGAGAAGATGCGTAAGAGAGTATAGACGATTTTGTTCTGCCTCGATTTTGATATATCTTCATATATTGAAATTTTACGGTTGATTTTCCAATAATTTTCTTCTATCCATCCATACATACATTTTCCTCATTATTATGATTATTTTTATATTTTATGCCAAATTATTATTGTTTAAGGTTCAACCCAATAATTTTATTGATTTTACTGTTAAAAGCCTTAATTTCACGTATGCATGGCATAATATTATCAAACATTATTCTTAACGAGTTGAATGTCAAAAATAAATTAAATTAAAATAACTTATCTGCCAGGCGGGTGACATTTTCTTGCCATTCTACGCAACAGAGGTTAATCAATAAAAATTATCAATAAGCCAGTCAAGGACTTGAATGAGTCAAAAATTTTCTTAAGTCTCACTCATACGAGTTTTTTAATTGCCTCTCTTCAGCTGGGTAAACGAAATTTAATAATTAGTTAAACGGTTTTTAAATAAATTCTGACTATTGAAAAAGCTCAAAAATCAAATAAATTTTTAATTTATAAATTTTTGAATTTTGGAAATTTTTTAAACCAGTTAAATTATTTAATTTTATAACAGCATATGTAAAAGAAAATCCCAATTTTAAAATGTTGCGTTAAAAGAGTTTAAATCTTCAATTAAAGCCAACATTTTTTCACAAATAAAGAAAATTCAATTTATATTTTGTGAAAATTCACAAATTTTCCAAAACTATAAATTTTAAAATTTTTTAATTAGTAATTTAAGTTAAAATTTGTATTTGAAAAATTAAAATTTTTAATTTTTTTTAAATTTTTTTCAAAACCATTTCAAATTTTAAAAATAATTGATTAAATTAAATATTTTTAAATAATAATATTCGAATTAGCTAATTTCTTGAATCTAGTACATTTTAAAAAAATTTAAGTATTTTTTCGAAATTTTCAAATTTCTGGAGTTCGTATAATTGTTTAAATATGCTAAATCGTTTATATTTTTAATAAGCCATCAATTAAAATTTAATTTGTTAAAAATTTTATGATTAAAATATTTAAACAGTTAAAATTTAAATTTCGTAAGGTTCTAAAATTTTAATTTTTACACACTGTTTTTAAAATATTCTAACTTAATATTAATACGGCATTTTTTTTTTTAAATTTCGCCTTACCAGAATTTCTTTAGTTCAGTTGAGTAAATGAAAATAAATTTAAATTTTCTGATCTGTAATTAAAATTCTATTCCGTACATTTTAAAATTATAATTTTTTTGTTTAAAAAAACTTGATTTTAAAATGTGTAATTAATTTTCACGTAAATTCGCAAATTTTCTAAAACTCCAACATTTTTGAAAGTTTCTTAAGTTCGTAAAACTGTTAATTAAATATTCTAAAATAATTAATTTAAGTTAAAAATTAAAAAGTTTACATTTTTTTTTGAATTATTTTCAAAATTACTTCAAATTTTAAGAAAGTTTATTAAATTACACATTTTAGATTGATAAAATTCGTTAAATTCCTTGGAAATTCTAAAGCTGGAATTTATTAAAATTTTGTTTTTTTTAAAATTCTTTTATTATAAATATTCCAACTTAATATAAAAACAAAAATTCATAAATCATTTAAATTATTTAATTATATAAAACCAGTTGTTTTTTTAAATCATAGGTAACTCGAATTCGTACAGTTAAGTAAACGAAAACTAATCTAAAATTACTATTCTGAACCTAGAAAATATTTAAATTTAGAAAATTCTATCATAGATATTTTAAATTTTTAATTCATTTGTTTCTAAATGTGTTTTCAAAACAAATTAAACAATTTATTGTATTAAATTTTTTAAAATTATGATATTTGTTAAATTCCTTGGAGATTTTAAAAATTCTAAATGTTTATTAGAAATTTTCAAATTTCTGAAGTTCGTAAAAATGTTTCAATATAAAAATTATTTAAATTTCCTAAATCGCTAAATCGTTTTGGTTTTACAAATTTTAGGACTAAAATAATAAACTATAAATTTTGAAAGATTCTAAAATATTTAAATTTTTAAATAGTATTTTTAAAATATTCTAACTTAATATTAAAATAAAAATTAATTTTTTTTTTTAAATTTTCGACTGACTCGAAATTGTTGAGTAAACCAAAATCAAATTAAATTTACTCGTCTGAAATTTCCAACAATTTCAAAATTCTAATCCACATATTTTAAAATTTTAATTTATTCGTTAAAACAAAATCTATATTTCAAAATGTGCTTTAAATAAGCTTGAATCGTCAATTTAAGTCAACATTTTTAAAAAACATTTCCACTGATCATTAAAATTCCAAACTAAATTAGTTTTCTAGAATATTCTCAAATTTTCCAAAACTCTAAATTTTTAATTTAAAATCAATAATTTAAATTTGGAAATTTTAAAAGTTCAAAATCGGTTTAATTCTCGAATCTCCTACATTTGTTAAAACTTTAAATATTTAATAAAAATTTTAAACTTTCCAGAGTTTGTAAAAATGCTTTAGTATAAAAATTATTTAAATCACCTAAATCGTTTCATTTTTTAAGGTTGGCCTATAATTAAAATTAATTTTTTTACAAATTTTAGGGCCAAAACAATGAATATTTTTAGTGGTAAAATCGTAAAAATTTCATTTCGAAAGATGCTAAATGTTTTTAATTTTTACATAAAATCATTACAAATTTTAAAAATAATTTATTTAATTACATATTTTAAAATTATAATATTCGCTAAAATACTTGAAAATTCAAAAGCAGAAATTTATAAAAATTTTGCTACCTTTCAAAAAATTTAAAAAATTTTGTTAAAATATTTAAGAATATAAAAATTATTTAAATTACCTGAAAGTTTTTATAATTAGCCATTAATTAAAATTTAATTTTTTTTTTCAAATTTTAGGACTTAAATTATTAAATATTTTATGTTTTGAATATTCTAATTTAAAATTAAATCGAAAATTCATGAATCATTTAAATTAAATATATTTTAAATCAAATAAATAAATACATTTTATAATTTTAGTTTACTTGTTTCTTAAAAAAATATCTTAATTTTAAAATATGCGTTAAATTAGCTTAATTCTTCAATTAAAGCCAACCAGTTTTTAAAAATATTCTGGCTGATCTATAAATTTTTGATATCCGAAAAATTTAAAAATTAATTAATTTTCGTGAAAATTTGCAAATTTTCCAAAACTCCAAATTTTTAATGATATGTAAATTTAAATTTAAAAATTGTATTTTTCAAATTTAATTTTATTAATTTTTATAAATCGTTATCAAAGGTATTTAAACAATTAATTAAATGACATATTTTAAAATTATAATATTTGTTAAAAACCTTGGAAGTTTTAAAAGTTCTTTATCGGTTAAATTCTTTGATATCACACCTTTATTAAAACTTAAAAAATTTATTAGAAAATTTGAAATTTGAAATATTACATTAATCGTTAAATAGTTTAACTTTTAATGATTTTTATAATTCAATGAAATTTAATTGTAAATTAGTTATAATTTGAATAAATTTGTAAGAATATAAAACGGTTAAACGTCCTTTAACACTGTTTTTGTTTAATATTCTAATTTAATACTTAAACGAAAATTCCTAAATCATTTAAATTATTCAACTTTTATAAAGTATTTGTTTTTTAAAATCTCGTTTGACTCGAATTTGTTTAGAACGAACAGTAGAGTAAACGAAAATCAAATTAAAATTACAAATTTGAAATTCCAAGATATTTCAATTGGCAAAATTCTATTCAATTTTTTAAATTTTTGTTCAAACCTTCAATAAAAATATTTTGACGAAAAAATCATTAAACTTTACGCACAAAAATTTTACGATTTTTTAAAGTTTCTAAAATTCGTAAAACTGTTTATCTAATTATTATAAAAACTTAAATTTAATTAAAATTGTAGAATCCGTATGGTTCCCAAGTGTTGTTGTTGACTTACAGTTACATTTGAAGCTTACATTACATAAGGCGTTTTTAGTTTTTTTAGAAGCTTCTTGGCATTCAATTGTTCATGATCATTTTTATGAGCTCGTTGGTACCTTTTGTATAGTACGCCTAGTTGTGAAGATAGGCTAAAAATTTAAACATTTGGTAACCATCTTTGATAAAAAATTTTCATACCAACAAATCTTTGTATTTGTCTTATGGTTTTTTGTTTCTATCTTCTGAAACGTTGGCATAGTTGATCCGTGTAGCGTAATCCAAACAGCTTTCGCATGTAAGTATGGTAAGAGGTAGCGGTCGGGTAATTTCAGCGGTTGGATTTGGTAATTCATTCAAAATTTCACCTAATTTGACCTAATCCTAAATTCACACTCAACAATCCCGTGCCATACGCATTACTGGTTGTTCCGTTGACTGCGATTAAAAATAAATTGTCGTCTCGAGAGGTGCACTACGAAAGGTTTCGAGAATTGTTTGGTCCGTAAATTTTTAAAGTTTGTCCTTGAAGCCTCAGCATTGCTATTTATTGTTCCTTCAACGCAATCTTCCTTCTTTACGCAGCTCGTCGTCGGGTCACTGATCTGACGACTGTTAATCCGAAAAAGTCATCTCCGTCCGGGAGTTTGTTCACGCCAAACTTATCACTCTCAACAAAGTAATTGTTTGGGTAACGTATATAAAAAATACATGTGCGGGTGGGTGAGTGTGTTTTTTTTTCTTTTTTTAATCTTTAGATACAAGTTTGTTTTTTAAATTATTTATTTTGTCGTTGATAATGTGCTTTTTGTGTACCGTTATTGTTAAAGATGTATGTATACATATACTAAAATTCAAATAAAAATGACACTTCGGGTACTAAAAGATATCCATCCAAATGTAAATGTGTATAATGCTGAGTGTATATTTATAGACAATGTTAAGCACATTGACCCTCATTAAGATGATTACATGTTTTTATGTTAATTTAAATTTAGATGAAATTTTTCTTATTTTTGTCGCTCACTTTGAAATTTTCCATTTTCTGATGATTTTGTTGAAAAACAAAATAAAAAATAAATTATCAGAAGAAAAATATGAAAGTTTCGATATCCTCATTATTACTCCGGACGTCACAACCAAGTTTTGTTCCAACAATAAAAACCATAGCTCAATGGCATGTGTATATGTATATATAGGATGATGACATCTGATGAGAGATAATTTTAAATATTTAATGGAATTTTTTATGCTTCGTATACATATTTATGTAAAAAACCGTATATGAAATGATATCCGACAGACTTGGTCAGCAGACGGTATGATATTATGAATATATTTGGAATTTTTAAATAGGTTCATATACCATCCTATATTTGACAGTCGACGATTATTTTAACAGGATGTGTAATTGGAAGGAAGACGTCTACATATAAACTGCTTTTGTTATGCTTTTATTATGTGCTTATTCTCATGTGGTTACACGTAATTTTCAAATAAAAGTGGCATTTTATGCGAAAAGTTCATTCAAATTTTTATTTCATTTTTTGAATTTTGTATTCCCCATAAGGCAATGTAATTTCTCAATAAAATTCGTTTAAATTTCCAGGAATATAATAATATGTTGGATAATATTGTAAATAAAAATTTATTGAATTTTAAATTACGTTAACTTTATCAATTCAAAGATATCCAATGAATGTATGTATTTTGCACAGTTCCCATTTGACGTGTAACAAGAATTTCCTCGATTCGAAATAAGCGTTCGTGATAAATTTTTTAAAATTGCGATATTTAAATATTCTGGTGTTCTATTTTAAACATGAGATTATAAGTTAATACAGAACTGACTTCGAAAGCTCTCTTTATTAATAGCGGGAAAGTAAAATGTCGAATTATCCAATATTTGTAGTGGCGCTTTTAAGTTATTATTCGTAAAGTATCTGGGCCGTAGATACGCAGTTTATTATTTTTACTTATATTTTTAATGTACAATGAAAGTTCAAAACTTTAAGTAAGGCAAAAATAAGGTAGGAACTTTAATGTAACGAATACAGAAAATGAGCTTATTAGCATGTTTAAGTTATTAATAAGTTTAAATTTCAAGCGTTACTAACTGTATTAAATTTCACAATACTGAATTTCACTCGCTGAATCATCCGAAGTTTATGTTGTTCTTATGTTTAAGTTTATCTAATTTAAATAAAGGAAAACCTCGAAAGCTTTTATGAATGTCTAACATTTTCACATTTTCGACTAAGAGACTTTGGTTAAGCTTTTTTGTAATGATATATTTCAGAACTTTTGATTACTGTCTTTATTTTATTTTTATAAAAGCTCCACGTCATTACATATACAAATTAATAACGATTTCAAGTGCTCGGAAATAGAAAAATGTAAGATAAAGTTTAAATTCTTAAATTTACTGCATTTCTTACAAAGTGGATGTTCGTTTAGTTTAATTCTGATTATTTTTTCAGATTCTTGACTCAAACACGTGTATTAAAACTTTAACTATACATTGAAAGAAAAACTGAATATTCTAATAAGATGAACCAATTAAAATCCGACACGCTTTTGTCTTTTTCACTAATTTAAATCTGGAATAAATATTAAGAACTATTTTAACTGTTCACTGAAAGCTTTAATACAAATTATTTTGTCTTTGATATATTGGAAACTCGAATTTGAAGAGCTTCCACCTTTCATCATAGGATTCAAATAGCAATACAAATATTAATGTATTTTTTAAATTCGGCGACTCAGCACATTTTACGTGTCAATTTCTACCTAAAAGGATTGAAACTTTTTAATTTTATATTTTAATTTTTAATAAAGTTTTCTTGATTTTTTAAATTTTCTTTCAAATTTGTGATTATATATAAATTAATGCAGAACTCGTTTGGAAAGCTTAATATGTTTTTATTGGGAAAGAAATGCATCTATTCAACCAATAAAAGCTTTTTCCCGAGAATATTCATAATATACCTTTTAAGTTTAACAATTACAGATTCTTATTAAAGCTTTAAGGTGTTTATGTCCTAATTACAGAAAGCTTCGTTTTCAAGATAATTTATAGATCGTATGTCAAAAACCAGTTTTGCAAATTTAAAAGCTGGCTTGTGTTCGGAATCAAAAATTAAGAAAATATTTGAAGCTAGAATTTCAAAAGCTTTCACCTCTCATTACTGATAGGATTAAAATAAAAATTTCAAATATTAAAGGTTTTCTAAAATTTTTTGATGCAAGGTATCAGATTATACTTTAAATGATTGGAGCTTTCAAATTCTATAGTTTAATTTTTTAATCAGGCTTTAGTGTGCTTTATTTACAAAGAATCCAGTATTCTAATTTCTTATATTTTCTTTCAAATTTACGATTTTAAATTAACACAGAACTGGTTTTGAAAACTTAATATATTAATATCGAGCAAGCAATGCAACTATTCAACCAAAAAAGCTTTATACTCGTAAATATTTTCAAAATTAATGATTTACATGTGATTTTGGATTTGTTTGTAATCTTTGAAATAAGCTTTTACACTTTTCATTATAATTACAGTTTATCGCCAAAGTTTGCGTAAATTAACAAGTTAGTAGTCATAATAGAGCTTTAAAGTTTTAACGGTTTCTAAAGTTACTTATTAAAGCTTTTCATTATTTATATGTCAATTTTAGAAAAATCTTCGTTCCCAAGATAATTTATAAATCATATTTTAAAATAATGTTTTGCGCATTTCAAAAGTCTTGTATTCTATTAATGTGGTTTTAAGATTGTTATTTGATTCAATTAAAAGCCAAACATTGAAATGTACAATATAATTTTATTATTCTCTTTTTCAGGTAAAATTTAACCTACGCATCCACTAAAATTAATGTTAATATTCCAACTCCTTAATGGCTTTTAAAAGAAGCAAGCTTTAGAGATAACATTTAGAGTTCACTACAGTTCATACAAATGTTTCTGCTATATGTTAAAGTTTCTCTAATTACAATGAAATTAGTTTCAAAAAATAAATTTACAAAACTTGAAAGCTTTTACGAAAGCTTTAATTTTAATTTTCAAATTAGGGTGTGCTATGCAAAAAAGTTTGTTTAATTGCAGCAACAACTTTAAAACCAAATTTAAAGTCAATACCGTAATAAACATTCGAAAAGTTGAAAGCTGTACTATCGATATAAAATGAACTTGTTAGATGAACGATCGGAGCGGTAAGGTTTAGAGATGATAGTTTATGTTTTTATCAGAAAATTCGTCTATTTCACCAACAACTTCGCTGAAAGTTTTTATTTAAACTTATTAATTTGTCTTAAACATTTGGGGAAATTCCGAAGCTTTTATGTATCATTGCTCATATTATTATACGAAAAAAATTAAATGTGCTTTCTGGGCCAGGAATATCAGCAAATGTCAAGAAAATGTCGTCCAGGCTGGTGCAAAACAATCAATACTCAAGAAAGGTAGGTCATCACAGTTTTATATATTTCCCACTTACTTATATACTATTACATCCATACATATAACTAACGTAATACAAATAACGATTCTAATTTACTTAACACTCCAATGTAACAATTTTCCTATTTTCATTTTTTCAACTTTTAAAGCATTATGTATGTATGAAGAGTAAAATTGCTACAAAAAAAGAAAAAGCGCTTTAAAATTAAATTATCTCCCATTTCATAAAATCGTTACATATTATATCGAATTGGAATGGAGTTGGTACGAACGAACGAACGAACAAACTGTCATAAAAAAACATAATATCATAAGGGAAATTTTGTATATAAGTGAGAAAGTTATCGTGATAAACTGTAATAAAAAGATAAAAATGAAAAACAAAAAACTATCACTTTTTCCGAGCTTTTTTTCTCTGGTTACGTATTTTAATTTTTTTTTTCTTCTGTTTTTCATCCGAAAGGATACATAATATAATTTGAAAGATAAAAAAAAAATATATAGGATACAAAAATAACATTGAAAATATTTGTATCTAAAATGAGAAACTTTCAAATATCGTACACACACACACATATAAACACAGTCAGTATAAAAAAAGAAACTAAAAACCAGGTAGGAAAATATATTATTTTCCACCAAGAAGTAAATCAATAGAGCAAACTGAACAAAAAAATAAAAATAAAAGAAAAATCACACGGCTTCGGAAAAAACTTTTCTGTACACTACACATCTGTGTTTGTAACAAAAAATAAGAAAACCATTGAATTTATATAAACATACCTACATACATATACAATACCTTGATCCTTCCCGGGACACCAGGTATACATATGTATCGAGCTATATACATATACGAGTTTATCAAAATACAATTTTTGTTGTTTAGTTTTTCCTCAAGACAAAAATTTTCCGGTCAATTTATTTAGTGGGTGCGAGAGATAAATAAAAAAGTTGATTTCAATTTGTCTTTTAATTATTTATGTAACGAAAAAAGAAAAATATTTTTTTTTGTTCGGGAAACTGATTGAATAAAACAAAAGGATTGATTAGACAGGTGATTAATGATGAATCGATTAAATCTTTGATTAATAATATATAAAGCAAAGGTATACAGATTTATACAATAAACGCTGTTAGTGCTGTCTAAATAGGGAGTACAAGTCACTTGTATAAGTGCCATCTAGTATCGAAATTCATAACTAAAAAAAACTGTATCCTTTGTTTTAAATTGGATCGCCCGCCCACCAAATGTGGTTTTCAGGCTGAGTTCGTATTACTTGAAAAGGTTCAAGTGTGCTATGTTACGATATTGTAAATGTTGAATTTGTGCCCGCCCAATTTATTTATTTGGATCCAGCTAGTAGTTTGGTCTCTGACAAGCTCGATTTATATTATTTGTTAAGAAGGTACTAAAGGCGGATTCAGTGTTGCGTTCCTTCGATACTTCCTTTCATCTGAAATATTTTTAAACCAATTTTATTGGTTAAAAAGGACTATTTTTTTCTTGTGAATTTTTTAGAGAGCCTAAACGATTTGGAGGATTCTACAATATCTACTAAACTTTCTACGTCCAAGCCTACCGGACCATGAGATGCGCATCGCCAGCTGGATTATTAGACCCCATACGTCCGACATTCCGCAACTTATCAATACTTGCTCCCCCTCTATTCACCCAACTTTAACGATCCACAAAATCATTTCCAAACCTGTTGATTTTGTATTGTTAATCACAGTAGGTCAGCTTGCAATATTTGGTTTCCAGAAAATTCGCCACTTTGAGCTCAGAGTACCGAAAGCATTTTCGACGACCCTTCTGGCTCTTTGTAATAAAACGACTTTAATTATCGATTATAATTAAAGTCGTTTTTCCCGTGTGATAAAACGGTTGTTCTTCTTCCGGGATATGGCCACAAAATATTTGTTAGCAAGGGGAATGCTTCATCACCAACAAAGCAATATGGTGCCATTATTGTGCTGCCCGGCAACAACGCATCATTTGGAATTTGAAATGAATCGCATTTGTTTATTACACGTTTTCCAAATTAACTTCTTCTAAATATCCCACTATCATTGTTTCTTCCAGATGCTTCAATATCCAGAAATATAAATTTGTATTGTGCATCACCAACTGCCATCAACACTATGCTGTGCGAATGTTTGTAATTATAGCAGGCACTATTTGAATTTGACCACTTGACGTGTGAGAATTACGTGTTGAGGTATTATGTTGAGGCTCTCCTTTGCACAGCATACAAGTTATTGTCCTACATTATATTGGATCGAATCACCTCTGTAGCGAAGAGCCTGGTTGGTGACTATCAAGCATTCCATCCCCGTACATCAGATGCTCTTGGATTTCCGGCAAGCCTATGGCTCGATTAATCGAGAGAATTTTAGGTCTGCGCTGGAATATCTAGGTATGCCAACAAAATTGGTACGATTGTGTAGAATGACAGTGACACAGTCTCAATGCTATGTTAAAGTTGAGAAGAGGGTATTGAGAATTATTGCAGTTAACTCGGGTGTTCGGCAGAGAGATGCTCTGTCCCTGATACTATTTAATCTCATGTATGAGTACATCTTTCGTAAAACTCAAACACCTCAGCACAACATCTTATCCAGTCCACTCAGATGCTTGCAAATGAAGATGATATATGAGAGTTTTCAGCTTCTGTTGGACTCTAGATCAATGAGTCCAAAATAAAATACATGACCTCTGGATACAGGGACAATGGTGTTATACAACCCTGAACCCAAGTACAATAAAAAAATATTTACGTAAAATTAAAATACTATAACCTAAATAATTAGTAGTAATAATAAACTTTAGTAACTATCTTCATCAGATAACAAATTTGTAAACATGAATGACAAAGTTCAATGCACTAACAATACCCAACTGCAATAGCCAGTCATGTTAAAACTTAAAAACGCTAGTACCAGCGTACAAGTCCCAAGACCAATAACAACCGAACCGACAGACGATATGCTAACCTTTACAGAAACCGGCGATAGAACATCAAACACTCCTACAACCCAAGTTACACACAAACCGCACCACCAAACCAACAACCTTCAAACGAAATAAAAACTCATACAAGAAACACAGCCCACACGCAACAACCAAACAAATGGACGCAAGAAAGCATAGCTAGCTTTGTCCGAGAATTCAGTGGCGAAGAGACCGTCCTAATACAGGCTGCAATCAGCCTAGTGAAATTTATTGGAGCTTCAGACAACATCTAAAACCGACTATAAACCAACGAAGAAAAAGAAGAGTTCAACGGAATCATCAAGTACAGACTAACAGGAACTGCATTTACTAGAATATACAGATGGCTAATAAGGGACTATCCAACACTCAAAACCACATTAAGAAAGATGAACACTCCAACATACTCACTCAGCGAACTTGAAAATTAATTTCAACAGAAAAACCAACATATTGGCCAACTGATCCAGGAAAAATACCTGACCTGATTTTTTTATAACCAAAAGTATTTCTGGACTTTGCTTATTTGACCAATTTTTCGCTTTTTGTTTTTCAAATGATGGCCGTAACTGCGATGGTCTTTTCTCAAAGTCCAATTTTTGAAGACGCGTTTGAGAATATCGAATGGTACTTGGCGAATGACACGAGTAATGTTGGCTTCTATTGCCTCAAATCTAGCTGGTTTATTCACATAGACTTTGGACGGTATCACACGATCTAAATAACCAATTCAACGATCCGAACCGTGAAATTAATTGCTCGCCAACATCATTTTTCAATAAGTACATTGCCTCTATATGGCAAATAGCGCCGACTTTTTGGAACCAAATGTCGTCGAAGTCGGGCTTCAATTTCAGACAGCAAATATTCCATTATCATGGCGCAATAACGAGCACTATTCACTGCCGGGCTCAGTCTTTCCATGATGAAATGACAAAGAATACTGAATAAATAAAAACACGATGACAGTTTGAAACTATTCATGCATCATTTGAACGCTTTTACAAAATACTCCCACGAACTGGCGCTTTTGATTTCAAATCGTTAAAATATCGTAGGTTGTTGATATCATTTTAATTGTCGACGATGACAAAAAACACTGCCAAGTAATCTACGTTAGATTTTACGTGTCAACAACCGCGTAGGTTACATGGCGTAATCTACCTCGCCCATTCCTGCCTATAATCCCTAATTTCCAAGACAAACCTCCTAAATACTGCTCACACTGCAAGGTAACGATAGGACACACATTCAACTTAGGAAGACAATTCAGCACAATGAAACTCAACACAGTCATCCAACAACCAATAGAAAACACTGATATACACAACCATTATGACAACCAGGGAAACCACCAGGAATCCAGCCAGCAGTAGGAGAGCCGACGCAGTTGGATCCAACCACAAATAACCACGAACACCAAACGCAAATCACAAACTGATACGAATATTCTCTCCCAATGGGTTTAATTCCCGAAACGTACCTAAAATTCGCAAGATCATGCTCAAACACAGAAGACACAAGACAGAACACATAAGATTCTCAAGTTAACCGATAGAGCACAACCACTCACGTTAACCGAACTAATAGAAACATAGATATTAAGAAAATACAAACCGTCACCCGCCCGACTCACAAAGCCGTTGCCAGACCAACGCATAAACTAGAAATTAAGCAAACAAAAACTGTTACCAGCCTGACACCAAAAAAAGATTCTCATTTTAGCCGACAGAGCACAATCACTCACGTTAACAAAACGAATCTAAATACTAAAAAAATACAAATCGTCGCCAGCCCGACACACAAAATATCAAACGTTTAACATTTAGCGTAGTTATAACAATGGCACCCCAGGTTTTAGTAGTGGTCACCACACGTTTGAGGAAGTAAGGAGGTTAAAATATTTGGGCTCTTTTATAACTCACGATAACAGAACGGAACGACTTGGCTTCTTCAGATCTAAGACAGTAGGAAGACCAAGCCCAGGATCGAAAACGACGGAGTCAAATTGTTGACACAGTAAGGGGCCAGTAATAGCCTTTAAACACTGTTGTATTGTTATTATTATTCGAATTTGCAAATGCCTAAAAAAATATAATAAAATGACATAAATAATACATAAAACATCTGTCAAAAGATTAATTTACTTGAACAACGATATGTTTACCGTCAATTGCTCCAAAACAGTTCGAAAAATTCCAAGTAGAATTAAATTCAGCTGCATTATTTTGCCATATCGCAGTGGAGAAATTTGGGAAAATAACTGGTTGTTTGGCCTATCCGACAACCGTAGGGGCCAATGGATACCATGCTGTTGCCGCTTGCCAAATAACTACAACATAAATATTTCTTACTACTTACCGTAAAGTTAATTATAGCCTTTCGCCTGGAGTAATTGGATTAGTAGTAAACCCCTCGTACTTTTGTATAGCCAGTCCAACCATATGCATAAGAACATCAAACAATTATGGGGTGTCATGCGGTGAAAATTTGTTAACCCCTCCACATCGTGCTACCTGATTTCTGATATTAAATTCGTGAAATGCCCGATCCTCCTTCTTCCTCTAAATATTTCACGGAAATTACAACGTTGTTTTGCGCGTGTGCGATGATGACGCTGGCGTTCATCTTATCTGACGAAAGTAATGCCAATTCTTCTTCATCCATATTCCAAAAATATTTAAGTTACCATACACAAACGTTTAAAGTAAAACTTTCAATCATTAAGAAAAATGTCAATCAGTTACATTTTTTACCTATAGATGGGAGCAAAATCGTTCTGCACTTTTTTAAAATCGCAAAAAAAAAAATTCAGAATGATAGATTGAACGGAAGAACAAAGTAGTTTGTTTAGTCCTTCGAACCGATATAACAAATTAATTGGCACCCCGGAACAATCATAAAAAATGCCAATGAAAAGTTCGCCTCTTGCCTTCTTGCGATTTGGGATTGTCCACATAACGTAGTCAGAAACTGCGGATGTGTTAAAACGTAAAAGAGGTTATATAATTTTATGGCACAAAAAAGCTCAGCTGGTTGTCATATGATATTTAATGTGAACTTTAGCGTTACGTCTAATTTCTGGCTAGAAACGTTTTATGGTTTTAAATTAATCAGTCCAGTTGAACCCACAGTAAATTTCGCAACATCAACAAAAAGACAACAGTCATAACTCACAATATCCGTCTATAATACAATCTAAATTTGTACCCAAAACATTATCACCCCAAAAAACGGTTCAAACAACAAAAGTTTAATTTACATCATGCCTATATCAATCTGTCTCTTTCTGGCAATCTAGCTGTCTAGCTAAAATAATTCAAAAGCATCAAATTAGCTTTGTTATTTATTTATCTTATTATTTAAATATTTTTATATTTTAAATTAATTCAAGAGTAAAATGAAATAAAAAGCTTAACAAAAAAATGAAAAAAAAGCTTTTAAAAGTGAAGATACAATTTGATAAAAAAAAAATCTATTTTTTGTTCTTGTTTTATCCAAATAGCATACATTTTATTTTAAGAAGTTTAGGATATGCTAGAAATGTTTGGTTTTAAATACGATTTTTAGTTTGTTTGTTTTTTTTTTTTTGTTGATGCCTTTGAACCAGAAACGTATGAGTACACCATACTATAGTCTGTTTATATAAGTGTACAGTACGACGATACACAATAAAAATGAAATTATATTTTATTATTCGATTAAATTGTTTGTAACCACATATAGTTTTTATAAATTATGTCAAATGTTGCAGAACCCATATCTTGTGTTACAGAAGAATAACCATTTTATGTATGTACATATATGAATTGTGTATAAATGCATTTATGTCGAATTAAAAGCTCTGTTCGGGCTGACTAGATAAATTATAAACAATTTTTTGTTTGGAAATAACTTAATTTTTAAATTTCAAATAAAAGCTTTTCCATAAATCTTAACCGAATCGAATTAAATTGAATGCTTTCCAATTTTATCATTTATAAAACCTTTACAAATATATATTCTGATGGAGCTTTGGATTAAATTAAAGATGGATTGATTTCTAATACAAATAAAAGCTTTTTCCCTTTCATTTCAAAGGCGCGTTGCCGCAAAATCCAGAAAGCTGCCCAAATATTAACTTCATACCTCTTGGCTTTAATGAAAAAATATTTGGTATTATGAATAATCCCAAATATTTCTACATCACGATGTGATGCTTTTGAATAGTAAAAAGCTTTTGATGGTTTTAATTTGATTAACATTTAGATGAAGCATTTGAATTTCTCCTATAAATGTAACACGTTCCATTTGCTATAATCATTCAATTTTAAGCGTTTCATTTCAAGGTTTTTCAAAACGAAAGCTTTCAATTTTTTAGGAAACCTTAATAAACTGAACGATGTTTATTTTTAATCAATAGAGTGTTTAACAAAAGAAATTTCATACCCTTTGTGATTCATGATATATTATGTATATAAATGTATATAGGCGTATATTGCCAAATTTTACAATGACATGATGAACATTAAAAGCTCTGTAAAAAAAATTCTTATTGAGCCTGAAATTAATTTCAAAAGTAAATATTTTTAATTACAACTTTAGATTTTTAGTGAAAACTTTCTAATTTATCTACTGTAAATATTTTAGTTACAATTAAGCAGAAAAATTTAATTTCAACTTTTGAAGGTGTCATGAACTTGAGTTTTTCGACAATGCTTTAATCAAATGCATCGCTTTAATCAAATTTTCGACGTTTAACTACCATTTTGGTCACATAAAATATAAAATTACTCCTTTGCCGTTGAACTGTAGCGATATAATTCAAGATTGATAAAAAAAGTTTGTCTGTAAACAGTAACACTGATAAAGCAAGTTTGTAAAATTGAGAAAAACTGGAAAATGATAGATCTGGTTTGTGAGAGTGAAGTCCAAATATAATAATGGGAATGTAAGCTACGCTTAGTTTAGATGGTGGGTACTGTGCAACTTTTGGAGTACCAAATTTTGTATTGCGGAGCCCAAAATTCCATCACATTTTAAAAAATTAAAAATTAAAAAAGCCTTTTAAGGATTTTGTTAGTAAAGTTATAGTCCAGACACTTTTTCAAGAAAATCCGACAATTTTCGAAAATCTGCATTGGTATAATCAAAGTTCTGGTAAGTAATTGAGCTTTTGCAATGAAACCTGGAATACTAGAGTTACCGGCTTCGAAACCTATATATTTGTAAAATGTAGAGCTTTTATTAACTCTGGCCCATTTTAGAAGTTGAATAAATATATGTTCACGGCTTTTTTCAACTCATGGAGATTTGGAATTTTACATTGTTGGTTTCGCCGGAGCTATATTTCCGGAGCTTTTATAATATGTGAATTTTGAAAGTTAGATAATTTTAACACCTTTTATTAACTCTGAGGTTTTCTAAACTCTAAAAGTTTCCAAAGGTTTAATTAGCTCTGGGAAATTTTAGAAGTTGGAATGACAATTTTTCTGTTCTTCTATAAAATTGGGAAACTTTCAGATTTCGGATTCTTAAATTTATAGAGCTTTTCTAGCCTTTACTTTGAGACATTGGTTTAGTCTATTTAACTCCGGAGCGTTTATTATATTTCATTTTTAGAAGTTGGGTTAGTAAATTTTGAAAGTTTTTATTAACTCCGAGCTTTATTTAAAATTGTATAAGTAAGTTCCTTAAATGTTTATCAACTTTGGGAAATTTTAGAAGTTGGATTTTCAAATATTCTGTTCTTTAATAAAATTGGAAAATTTTCAGATTGCGGATTCTTAAATTCATAAAGCTTTTACAGGCATTATTTTGAGATGTTGGTTTAGTCTATTTACAGAGCTTTTATAATAAGTTATTTTTGAAAGTTGGATCAGTAAGTTTACACAGCTTTTATTAACTCTGAGCTTTTCCTGAAGTTGTAGAGTAAGTTTCCAAAGTTTAAACCAGCTGTGAAGTTTTGAAATTGGGATATTTTCAGATTCTTAAATTTATAGAGCTTTTCTAGACTTTATTTTGAAATATTAGTTTAGTCTATTTTCGGAGCTTTTATAATATGCAAATTTAAGAAGATGGCTGAGTAAATTTTCACAGCTTTTATTTACTCTGAGCTATTCTTGATGTAGTATAAGTAAATTTAATCAGTTCTGAGAAATTTTAATGGTTGCAATGCCAAATTTTCGATTCTTCTAAAAAAAGGGAAATTTTCAGATTTCGGATTCTTAAATTTATCAAGCTTTTCTAGATTTTATTTTGAGATATTGGTTTAGTCTATTTCTGGAGCTTTTATTATTTGTGATTTTTAGAAGTTGGCTTAATAAATTGTCAAAGCTTTTATTAACTCTGAGATTTTCTTGAGGTGGTATAAGTAAGTTTCCAAAATTTTAATCAGCTGTGGGAAATTTTAGAAGTTGGAATGACAAATTTTCTGTTCTCCTATAAAATTGAGAAATTTTCAGATCTGATGCTACTTAAATTTATAGAGCTTTTCTAGACTTTACTTTGAGACATTGGTTTAATCTTTTTATCTCCGGAGCTTTTGTTATGTTTTACTTTTAGAAGTTGGCTTAGTCAATTTTCACAGTTTTTATTAACTTTGAGCTTTTATTGAAATCGTATAAGTAAGTTTCTTGATTTTTAATCAACTTTGGGAACTTTTAGAAGTTGGAATTTCAAATATTCTGTTCTTTTATAAAAATGGAAAATTTTCAGATTCTGAATTCTGAAATGTATAGAGCTTTTTTTAGACTTTATTTTGAGATATTGGTTTAGTCTATTTCCGGAGCTTTTTTTAGGAGATGGCTTACTAAATTTGTACAGCTTTTATTAACGCTGAGCTTTTTGTGAAGTTAAATAACTAAGTTCTCAAAGTTTTAATCAGCTCTGGGAAAATTAAAAAGGTGGATTGTCAATTTTCTATTCATTCGTAAAATTGGGAAATTTGCAGAATTCGGATTCTTAAACTTATTGAGCTTTTCTAGACTTTATTTTGACATATTGGTTTAATCTTTTTTCGAAGCTTTTCTGATATGTGACTATTGAAAATTGGCTAAGTAAATTTTCACAGCTTTTGTACACTCTGAGCTTTTCTTGAAGTTGTAAAAGTAAATTCCCAAAGTTTTAACCTGCTCTGGGAAATAAAAAGCTGGAATGTTAAATTTTCTGTTCCTCTATAAATTTGTATGTATAGAGCTTTTCTAGACTTTATTTTGAGATGTAGGTTAAGTCTATTTCCGGATCAATTATGTAATGTGATTTTTTTAAATTATCTTTTAAATTGTAACAGCTTTTATTAACACTGAGCTTTTCTTGAAGTTGGATAAGTAACTACCCAAAGTTCTAATTAGCCCTGGGGAATTTAAGAAGTTGGAAGGACTAATTTTCTATTCTTCTGTAAAATTGGGTAGTTTTCAGATTTCGTGTTCTTAAATTTATAGAGCTTTTCTAGACTTTTTTTTAGATATTGATTTAGTCTATTTCCGGAGCTTTAATGAGATTTTATTTTTAGAAATTGGCTTAGTACATTTTCACAGGTTTTATTAACTTTGAGCTTTTCTTGTAGTTGTACAAGTAAATTCCGAAAGCTAGAAATTGAAATGACAAATTTTCTGTTCTTTTATAAAATTGGGAAATACTCAGTTTCCAAATTCTTATATTTTTAGAGCTTTTCTAGACTTTACTTTGAGACATTGGTTTAGTCTTTTAATTTCCGGAGCTTTTCTGATATGTGATTTTTATAAGTTAGCTTAATAAACTTTCAGAACTTTTATAAAGTCTGAGGTTTTTTTGAAGTTGTATAATTAGGTTCCCAAAATTTTAATCAGCACTGATAAATTTTAGAAGATGGAATTACAAGCATTCAGTTCTTCTATAAAATTGCGAAAGTTTCAGGTTTCGGTTTCTTAAATTTATAGAGCTTTTAATGACTCCGTTATCTTATAGAAGTAAGATTACGAAACAAGATATTTTTTTAGAAATACAAGTAAAATATTTATTATATTTTTACAAGCTTTTCTCATCTCTGAATACTTATAGAAGTCGGTTTAATCCATTTACAGAGGTTTTAGAATGATTTGAGATGTTTGAAATTTTGAAATATGGAGATTTCATCAACTTTGGAACTTTAAATAATATCGATCAATATATTTTAATAGACCACCGGGCCAGTAATTTTATCAAAAGGTCTAGTTAAGCTGTAATAACAGAAAATATAAGTCATGGTTTGAGCTTACTACAGATGAATCTTACTTCTAGTAACAAATAATTCCGCCTTCAATATACACGCTATATGAGTATTTAGAAACTGGAGACATGTATTGCAGTTTGATCTACAGCATATAGAATACATGGTTTGGCAACGATTGACCGTTCCAATTTATCACATCACAATCAGCAATAGTCACAATACTGGGTAACATATTTCTGATCATTGTTTTCTTCCCTGTGACTTTACTCACAATAAAATAAATGCCTAATCCGTATGTGGAGGACCAATTCTCGAAAGTTCACAAAGGATCCGATTTAGACTTTAACTTACGATTTTTACTAAAACTCTATTGGGTTTCTTGAAATAGCCTAGGAGGCATATATAAATCAAGGCTATATAGGTGAACCAACAAAATCCATTGGTTATATTTCCAGCGCGTCTAACTCCTTGATAACCAACAATTGATGGGCTATGGAATTATGATTTCTTTTATATCAAGTTATACTTTGTGTTCGAACTCAACTCGCCATTTCAGAACACTAGAAGAAAATGTTGGTGGGCCATGTGAGTGGTCTATGATTAGGTGTTTAATTTGTCCGCAGCCCAGACTATTGGCAACACTCTTTCTGTAATTAGGTAGTTAGTTTCAGCTAGGTTCAACGATTGACCTGCTTAAGCGATTGGTAGGTGAATCATATTCGAGTTTTGAGATAAGTGTATTAAAATGTTTTTCGCAATGTGCATCCCACACAAATGTTAGGTACAGATAACTGACGCTTCCCTAAAGCTTCTGGGTGGACGATCTGATTGTTAATCTACTCGTATATAGCCTCTAAGATTACCTCTTGCAATATTTGACAGTTTTCTGAAAAATCCTGATCTAAATAGGCTGCCATCTATTAAGCAATAGATTAGTTATATAAGTACAAATCTGTAATAAATAGTTTTGTTAGTTATATTTGTAAGCATCTGGAAATCTGCCAGTATACATTTGCATAAAAAGAGCTTTATGTTTAAAATGCGTGGAAAAACCCTATACGAAATATATTTGTATTATTAAAACATTCCCTGTACACAATGTTGCGCGCAACGGTTTTACATATGGGTAGGTATCTCTTGAACGTTAAACTAAAATATTTTAATTTAAAATAAATATTTTCATTTT
Source organism: Tipula unca (assembly GCA_951394425.1). Lineage (NCBI taxonomy): Eukaryota > Metazoa > Arthropoda > Insecta > Diptera > Tipulidae > Tipula > Tipula unca. Next base: position 13,461,107 of record OX596381.1, on the reverse strand, counting down.
CATACACATGAAAATATAAAAAAATATGAAATTATCCCACCCGTGTGAATACAATTTTGCAACATGCTATTTATTATTAATTTGTTAATTTTCGATAATTTTTTTTTATGTTGATATATGTAAATATTTTAATATAATTATATGTATTTGAAATTGTGTACAATGTTGCAAAACTAAACCGCACGTAGGTGGGTAGAAGGTATGTTATGAGTTATATATAAGATTAAAAATTAAAATCGTTTTTCGAGAAATTCGACCCAATCAAACAAAGCAAAATTATTATGTTCTTACCGCACACAAACCGCACCATTCGATCAATATATACATAAAATCCTTATATGTATTTATTATGTAAGGCAACAAATGTATAAATAAGTAATAGGATTTATATAAAAAAAATTTATTTAAATATATAAAAGCTCACAAATCAAAAATAAAATTTAAAAACCTGTTCGCCCCAAAAATTTAATACTCGATCTCGTATATACGTATACGTACGTAAAATTCAAATTTTTTATTTAATTTGATTTCCAAAGAAAAAATAAAAATAAAACTACATTCGAATTATAATAAAATAATTGAATTGAAATTTTGGGTTTACCCATCTGATCCCGTGGAAAAACCATCCACAAATTAATTATATCCCGCATCTTTTTGGCAAAATTTTTAAGGTTAATAATTATTCGTATTACAATCTTATCCATTATCTTCTTTGCGGTCTTATCATTATTATTCGTATTCAAAAATATTTTATATAAACGGAAGTAATAATTTTCGTTCTTGATTTTATCCAATTCTGGATACATATACAAGGACGGAGGTAAAAATGTGAAGTAAAGTATCCTTGTTATTTTTATTCACTTTCGCTCCTAACTATATGTATGTAGTTGAGTACCGAATATAAGAAAAACCAATTGAAAAACAGGTGGCTCATTTAGAATATATCAGATAAATATTTTTCTTTTTATTCTTTTCTAAGTGTTGTACATATCTTATATGAAATTCCTGCCACATATACATAATATGTACATATGTATGTAGGTTTATATAAATACATAGATATACGATATTTTCCTTTTATTGCACGATATATATCGAAAAAATTAAAGCCAATGCTGTTATTTACAGTATTCACAGGTATATACATACCTAAACAAGGTCTGTTGTGGAAAATCGATATGTACAGGGAAATTTATTATTCATATGCCATTTATGAATTTCAATTTTTGATATACATACATGCCGACAATGAAGTCTATAAATAGTTTATTGCATACAAATATATGGCGTAACTTAGCTGATTTGATGAGTTTTTCACAAACCAATAAAAATAATGATTGTGACGAGTGTACTTTAAACATTAATGAATAATAAAATTTCCAAATTTTAGTCAGACTTTCCAAGCACTCGCAAAGTAAAACACATGAGAATTTGTCCTGCATCAGTGCTCGATAATTTTTTGTACGTTTACCTATATGGGTGTTTTGCACGGTCGACTAAAATTTGATGTCAAACATAACAAAAAAAACAATTTTGAATATATCTTTAAGATTAGAACAATTTATGAATCCATAATTTATCCATTATATTCCGAAAATTGATTAATCGTCTAAAACCAAAAGGTTCGATATATGAACTTGATTCTCTAATACATAATTTAGTTCAATATAGAGATTCAGATATACACCATTCTAACTTCTAAAATCACAATGATAAAGCTTTGGAAATTAGCTAACCCAAAATCCAAAAAAATAACAAGAAAGCTCTAAAAGTTTACAATCAAATTTTACCGTCTTTTCATTTCAAGATTTAATGAAAGCTTCGGAACTTAGAGAATCGATCTTCTAAAACTCCTCGAAGTCCATAAATTCTTCGAAAATTTTGTAATTCAACTTGTTAAATTTAGTTTTAATAATGCGCATGAAATATTTCCTAAATCAATCCTAGATACAAAAACAACGTTTAGGATTGGCTTAGAAAACATTTCACACGCTTACGCAGGGCAGTGAAAAATTGCCTAAATTATTCCTAAGAAAAACTGGGTATGTATTTGTGAATATTTAAATTATTGCATAATATGTAATCATTTAGGCGAAAATATTCTTTGATATAATTAAATCGATCGTTCTACCTTCTAATTTAAAGTACCAAAAGTAAAACACTGAACTCATAAAAAACTAAATACTAATTTTAAAGTTTCAAGTCTATCTGTTTCAAGTCTATATAGTTAGATATTTCTGGATTGGTATTCAGTTGAAGTGCGAAAATCAAATAAAACAATAACCACGTGTTTCTCGGCCAAGTTTGGCCAATCCAGAACAATGACAAAAATCTTAAAAAAATTCCTGGATTATGACAATTGATAGAACTAACAGAGAATCATAGTGGCACCGATGTCTACCTCGAAAATTCTAAATTAGAGCTTACAGTGAAATATAGTGGCCCGATGTCTACCTCGCAAATTCTGGACTATTGTTTAATCTAAATTTTATAATTATTTAAAACTCATAAATTTTAATAATATGTAATTCATAGTTTTAGCATAATGAAATATCGACATGAAACTTTAAAACTAGCCTTATTAACTTTTTATGAGTTCATTGTTTTATTTTTGGTAATTTATATTACTAGTAGAACGAACGATTTAATTATATCAAAGAATATATTCGCCTAAATGTTTACATAGTCTGTATTAATTTAAATATACACAAATACATTCACAGTTATTTTACTTAGGAATAAGTTAAGAAATTTTTCACAGTCGTTTTTAATATATGGTTCGAAAAAAAAATGCAATTCTCAAATCCGATTCAACAAAATTCTTGGAGCTTACTATGAAGGCAATTGCGTTGAGAAAATTTCTGGAGTTTCTGTGAATTTTTCGTCTTTAAATATATAGTTCTTAAAAGCTCCAGAAATGTAACAATTCAAAACCTGAAATATCCTTAAATTTATAAATGATCACCCAACTTGTCAATCAAACTTCTACATATTCCCAGAAATGTGAAGCCCAAAACTTTATCAATAAAAATCGTTCTGACTGTACAAAAGCTCCAGAGTTTAAAAACAAATCCAGAAAGTCACGATTCCAGCTTAAAAAACGATCGAATCGAAATCTTCTCAACTTAATAATCCAATTTATGAATGTTTCTAAATGTACTAATTCTTTATAGATAAGCAGAAACCATAAAAGCTATTGAAATGCTTTAAAAAGCTCCAGCATTACACGAACCGAACATCTAGGAATGAAAGTAATAAAGCTCCGAACTTTTACGAAAACTAAACTATGAAATGCTACTAATTTTAAACCTTATTAAAATTTCGACTGGCTCGAAAACTTTTTAATTCAACAGTCTAAAAAATAAAGTTTATGAAACCTCTGGATATTTACAGAAGATCCACAAAATTTATAAAAGCTCAATTTAATTGACAAAAACATATGATATTAATAAATTAAAAATTTTATTTATCCAACTTATTAAATGACGTAGAGTCGATAAATACGAATTCACCTTCTAGAATATTTATAAAATTGGTGGATACTTCGTCAATTTAGTTATCTAACTTATATAAAAAACTAAGTTTGTTAAAGCTCTGTAAGTTCACGAATTCAAAATAAGTTTGTCATTATAACTTCTAATATTTCTCAGAGCTGATAAACCAGTAATTTACTAGTATGCTAAAGTTAATTTCTAAAAAATCATAGAGTTGACAAAACCTCAAACTGACTATTGCTTCGAAAATTTGCTAATCCAATTTTCAAAAATGCTTACTTAAAAAACTCCTGAAAATTACGAATGGTTATACGCATTTTATAATTTAGTTTTTTTTTCTAAGATGTGATAAAAGCTCAGGATTTGAGTTGATAAAAATTTCGGAAATTAATTGAATGAACTTCTAAATATACTGAGATTAAACAAAAGCTTCGACAAGTAATGATTTAAATTTTCAAAATTTACTATGGTAAGTAGAAGTTTTGGAAATATATTTCCGGATTAGTAAGTAATCCGCAACGTTCAAAAATACTCTAGTTTGGTGAGAGTTCGGAAAACTTACTAATCACGCTTACAAAAAATGCCAGAGTGTATAAAAGTTGGGGAAATTTTCGAGTCCAATTTCTAGAAAATGGCATATTCTTTTTTAAGTAATTTTAGTAAGCTTTCTCGCATAAAATGCTCGGTAGTTTTTTGGAAGTCAACCGTATCTTTTTTAATGCAATGTTCACCTTGAGAAACATTTACCATTATGTCAACAATATGACTAATTATGTTAAGAAAAATTGCCAGGGTTTCACAGATTAGAAAATGCCAGTTTGTTAAAATCTTGGTGTTTATCCATTCTGGAAATTTCTCGACTTTTTCAGATTTTTCAATTGCCAGAGTTTACAAAATATCCAGAAAGTCAAAATTAGATCGAACAAATAAATCAGAAGCTATAAAAGTTCTTCTGAATTGCATAAATATGTTTGCGAAAGCGATGAATTATAGAAAAAAGATTCTGCTGAATCGTAGGCCCGAGCATTAGACAGTCATTTAATGATAACTGTGACGACGTTTTGGCTGACGCATTGAACACTACCCGAAGTTTCGTATAGTGGTACTCCTGTCTTAAAGCACATAATAATGCGGCAGATAGTAAGTTTTTGTTAGAAAAATGTCTAATTGAAGATTCATTACCACCAATAAGCCTTATATATTATGCTTCAATGAACATATTGTTCATGGTGGTTTAGTACAGTCACACACATTGTGTCTTACAATAAGACAATAAGTACATAATTTATGATCACGACTGAATTGAAATCGCATCTGCGGCGAAAGTTTCTCGTCATGAAACGACGGACAGTAAATTATTAAATGAGTACTCGCACAATAGCTGCAACTGTGCGAATTGGACATCAACGCAGACGATTTATTATAAGTCGATGTAAACTTTCTTGAGTCTCTATATTACCGTGTTGGCGAAGTGTTAGACTGCGTAAAGGTTGCAGAAGATGTACGCGAATAGTTTCAATTACAGTTTAAATTACATCGAACAATTCAATACAACTTAATAAATTTACAACACTTACATAAATGATGTGATGACTCTCAGATCGCTTGCCCACTGCATTATAGAATTCGACAATCTGTATTTGGCAATAATAATGAATATGACGAAGATCGTCCACACCATTGAAACTGTTAACGGTTAGCTGTAGTTGGCAGATGTGTACATCAAATAATAATGGTACGAGTTTATCCAATTCCACGTGGCACGAATCAAAAATATCACGCAAGAAATGACTTTTATGCAGTAAACCAAACGTTATTCTGAAGAAAATACTTGATGATACGATGACGATTCACTTGCTGATTAATTTTAAATAAATGCGGCTACTGATTTACGGAGTTTAAAGGTGGTTATGGCGCACTGCACTCCAATGGATTGATTATTAATGAGGTCACTGATGCAAAGAGTTTGACAAATCCCGATGACTAAATTGAATTTGTGGATGAATGATTTTAAGATGTTGGAACCATGCAGTGACCGCGCTCAAAAACTGATCATCACAGCACAAAAAATCCCACAAGTGGGTTTCGTTTACTTAAAACGATGCATTAATTAAATCACAGATGTTAGCCTAAATCACTTGATATTACAGCACAACTTCAAGTGGTACTTTGGTAGCAATATTATTCCATTTGGAAACCATATATTTTCAACAACATTATCGCATCCGCCATTCTTCTCACTACTGCCGAATATTTTTATATAACTCAAAAACCGATGGGCTCGTAAGTCTTAGCGGGTACTGCTATGCAATTGTTAACTGAATTGATTTACAATCTTCCTTACATCTGTCCTGAATCGTCGAATTAGCTTATGTGGGCTTTCGTAAGGCGATGTTAGCCTAGTAGGAATTTAATCAACCCGGATAGAAACGAAGTTACATTTATCCAGCGTTTTTGGAATAAATATATCGCTTTTCAGAGCATGTGGTGGCGCAGCTGGGACTAGATTGCACATAGTATTTCGTAAATATTTAATAACCTGACCGAAGTCTGTTGGTTGTTGATCGGGCACTTCCATAAAAAATGTACATGGTCATTTCAGTGGTTGTTCACAAACTAGTTCCGCCGGGGAACATTTAACATCATTTTTTGGTGTAGCTCTTATGAAAAGAGGAACTATTGACATCTGTGAACTCCAATTAATCGTATCGCCTTTCGCTTTTAGAGATGTTTTTAGTTGGCGATGAAAACGTCCCACTCCAAATTCGATGTATGCCAAGCAGCTTCGTTAATTCTGAGAATAGCTTAGATTGGAATTGGCTTCCTTGATCTGTAGTTATGTTTACAGGTTCCCAAAATCTTGATATTTTCCATTAAAGTTTTGGCAACAGTTGCAATGGTAATATCCTTAATAAGGCTATCTAGTAAAACTACGGCAGTTAAAATGTATTCGTATATAGTGGTGCAAGTGATCCACCGATGCCTAAATGAATTTGTTCAAAACAACCAAAAGGCTGTTTAAATGGTTCTAATTCCGATTTCATGTGCCTTTGAAATTTAGATCTTTGGCATGATAGACAGGACTGTGCTCAGATGTTAACGTCTTTGTTCACGTTAGGCCAAAAGTAACGATCCATTTTTAATTTTCTAATTGTGAGACGAGTGGAACCGCAGAAAGTAATTTTAGAAGTTCTTCGTCAGGCTTCTATAATTCCGAAATAGACATGAGATCTAGTGTTTTTTCGATAGATGCCGTTGCGTTATCGCTTGTGTGTGACAAACTGTCAGCGACAACATTATTTTTATTATTGACTGTCCGTTGAAAACTGCGAAATAAAATCTTTGTGAACTTCTTTCTGTTTTGGAGAAAACCTAAGGTTAGGTGTAAATCGTAAATTCTCAACCTTCTACAAGATATCTTCTAATATAAATTGTATATGTTTTGTAGAGGTTCCATACATCCATTTTTGAGTTGCTGCAAGATGGCTCGGATTGCGGTATTCGAGAAATCAGTAGTAATACTGAACACTGTGTCATATAAAGGATGACCCAGTAGTGTTGCATGAGCAAGCGCACTTTTATTCTAAGCGAATGCTTCCATGAATTACACATACCAATAAATTATTGAATTTGTCGAATGGATGTAGCCTATAGAAATGCTGATATACATAGCATCAACTCTTTCTTTAAATATTATTCTCTTAGGGATAATTTTGTGACTAAGAAAGTTAGGAGCATTAACAACAAAAACGCTTTTGAAGTTTTGATAATGATATCGAAATCGTCAACAGATGTATTACAGCTCCTTTGAAACGATTCAACCATGTATAACAGCTCCTTTGAAACAACACTGAATATATTAGATTCGTACCAACTGGCCATTCAACACTATTTTTTAAATTAAACGTTTAAATAATAAAACAACTGACTGTAGTATAGTTTAGTCGATTTCTACTCTAAACTTGCATAGAATCGACGTCATTGTGGAGAATGTGACAAAACCGACCCTTGAGTCCACAACAGCGTATCGCTTGGTAAATCATAATTCTTTCATACTTTTTTACTATTAAAACCAATTTTAACGTCGCTTTGCAGACAATGCAGATTAAAACGAATTCTATAAACTTTAAAATTCTATTTATCAAATCACTCTACGAATTGTCTACATTATCGTCGTTGTCTACGTTGTTGACGTTGTCTACACGTTGACACATCGAGGTAGAAAATAATAGATGAGGCGTTAATGCCAATCTCTGTTGCTGATAAAGCTCGGCAAATTAAATAAACATAATAACATTTCCTAATCTAACTTTAAAAAACTAGAGTCTACAAAAGCTCCAGAAATGTATAAATTAATAAAAGCTCCAGAAATTAACTTATGCAACTTCGGGTCATTATAATTCCAAAAACAAAGAATTTTTATTCGAAAATTTTTATAGTATAAAAGCTCCGGAAATATATCTTATCAATATAGTTCCAGAGTTAAGAATATATCGCGAAACTGACCATTCCAAATTTTAACAACTCTAAAGAAATATTTGAAATTGTAAAAGCTACCAAAATAATTGTCCGGACTAGCAAGTAATTGCAATGTCCAAAAATACTCAACATTTTTCGATTGGCAGTTTCCAGTGTGAAGATTAGAATTTGTTTTCTGAATGTTTCTGAATTATGTAGGTTGAGGATTGAATTATATTTTAGGAGAATTGCTTTGGAGAAAAAGGTAATTTAAAATTTTTTGCTGTCATAATTTTTGGTGCGGGCGATCATAATTAATTTTTCATAATATTTATTCTTTTCAAAAATTTCCATTTTACTAAACAAATTATTTTTATTTTTTCCAGGTAAGCAACGCATTTTAAAAAATCATTAAATGTATATAGCCCGTAAGTACAATTATCCTTTATTTCAAAAACACTGTCTAACATAAATAATTCAGTCAGTTTGCTTTCCGTAAATCATAAAAGCACATACCTTCATCAGTTAATTAGTGATCTCTCTCTCTCTCTCTCTACTGTAATTTAACCAAAATAAAACGTAAAATTAATCAAAAATTCGAAATTAGTTCATCACCAACCAAGAACCAAAAAATATTTAATCAATAATTTGCCGTTTATTTTCCATCTTCATGTTTCGGTACATATACGTACATTCCACAAAAAAAAATAAAAAGTAAAAACAAAACGGAAAAACTTTTTCTATAAATCCCATCCCTCGCGTGCACATGATTATACAATCGATATTCAAAAAGCAAGCACACAAGTAAAAATCAAAATAACATTAATCTGTGGTGGCGGAGGGAATAGAAAATGACTTTTCTTATCATTTTCCATATCTGTCGACGAATCGAACGATTAATTTTTTGAATTTTTGTTGTTGTTATTGTTACGTTCAATTTTATATATTTAAGTGAACAACACTAAAACTGAGATGGTGTACTAACTACATACTTTTATAAACAAGCAGAAAGCTTTAATATTGTTATTTTTCCTTTTTTTTAATCAAGTCAATAGCAAAACTTTAAGCTTTTACAGAAATTAACTATATGATATTCAAAGTTGACTTAAATAAAAAAAAAATTGATGACAAAACAACAAAATACAACTTTTCCCAAAAATATGTTGGTTGGGCTTGGGAAAATGTTTCTATTATTCATAATATCGATATATTTTCCATTTCTTGCAAAAACTTTGGGATTGAACAACAAAAGCACACAACACAACCAAAAACCGTAAAAAAAAAAACAAAAACAAAATGAACCATTTATGTGAATATCGTATATCGAGTTGTTAAAATTTTTTTTTTGTGGGGGTGGTGGTTCTGCGGTGCTTTTTCGTCGAGTTTGATGCAAAATGTCAAAACAAAAAAGGTTAACTTGTTTTCCTTTTTTTTTCTGTTATCCATTGTAATAATTTACTTTTCTCTCGATTTCGGATTTGCCAACTGAAACATGACGTTAGTATATACATAGACAGAAGATGAAATATTTGTTTGGTATATGTTTGTACACCAATCTCAACTTAAAAATGGAAAATTATTTTTATTTTAGTTTTCCGCTCAATATGAGAAGTTTTATTTGTTTGTATTCCAGTTTTGTGTTACACAAAAATACGTACCAGAAAAAAAAATGAAAAGTTTGATGCAATAAATTGATTTATGGCATGGGTTTGGAAAATTCTGCAAACATAAATTCGATAGTGTTATGTGTGTGTGTGTGTGTGTGGAAAAGCCTGTGACCCATGTCGATTGAATTTTCCATTTTATTTATATGTTTTTGCTACTGTTTGTGTGTTTGTGGAACATTCGCAGATCATATCGTTATTCATATTATATTTTAGTATTTCAATATTTTCAATAAATTAAAATTGAAACGATGACGCAGGTGAAATTCTTGGCTGTTTTATAGATAATCGACGCACCTCTCGCGTTATAGCGTTCCAAATGTTTATAGATACTACTAAAAACCACTATACCGTCAAAAATATGGACTCTGCTCCAGTTTTTGTAAATATTTCAATTATTCTCGAGATACTGCACCTTAGCCAAAAGAACTATCGGTATAAAGTGTAAAGCAAGTTCATAAATTATACACTGGGGTTCAAAAGTATCAAAATTCTAATTAATTTATTTAACGAAAGCAATAATGAAATCGTTACAAATAAACTTTAAAAATATGAGTTTTGGGAAATTTCAAATTTTATTGACAAATTTTGCAAGTCACACTTAGTTAGAATTAGAAACTATCACTATTACTTAAAAACTTAAAATTTTCTAAACTAAAAGAAATTTTTAAAATGTCATTCCAATGGAGTTTCATTTTCTATTGTCATCGACAATTAATTAGTGTTTTTCTATTGTCTGGAGCCCTTCAAACAGGCTTTAATTTCATTTGCCATTATATCTGCCATAGTCTGAAATTTCTGTTTCACCATGATTGCCCTTAGTCTGTGATAACAAAAAATTAGGGATTTTTTTTGAAAAAACAGAATTGAAATACCGTCCTCCGTGCGAAATTATTTGCTTTTCATCAAGATTGTTGCAAAAAATTAATATTAAGGCTATTTTAGGATCATTCGAACCATTTTTTTCTTCAAAATACCGTTAATACGACCTAAAAAAAATTAGGGCTTTTTTTTAAATTGCGTTAATTTTTTGCTCTGTCTGTCCAGTGTGGAATGACTTGTGTTTCATCAAGACTTTCCTAAATCTGCTGTCGAATTTAAAAAAAAATTAGGGCCTTTTTAGGCAAATGCGTTAATTTTTTATGATGTACAGAATTGTACAAAATTTTAATTGTGGAACGATTTCTGTTTCATTAGGATCGTTCGTAATTTATGGTAAAAGATATAGTTTTTTTAGAAAAACTAGCCTCCATTGAGGAATCATTTCTGTATCATCGAGACTGTCCTTAATCTGCCGTTAAAAAAAAAAATTGAAAATTTTTGGAAAAACTATTACATTTTTTGCCGGTGAACATAATTGTAATACCATCCTTTGTGAAGTTTTTTTGGAATCATTATCGAATCATTTTTTCTCTAATATTGGCCCTAATATGACCTGTTGCGTAATTTTATTGCTGGTGAATAGCATTGTAATACTGTCCAATGTGGAATGAGTTGTATTTCATTAAGACGGTCCTAAATCTGTTCGTTTTTAGGAAAACGCGTTTATTTTTAACAGTGCATAGAATTTTAATTGTGGAACTATTTCTGTTTCGCTAAGATCGTCCTTAATCTGTAATAAAAAAAATAAAGAATTGTTTTAGAAAAACGAGCATCCATTGTGGAATCATTTCTGTTTCATCAAGATTGTACCTAATCTTTCCTAAGAAAAAATTAGGGGCTTTTTTGAAAAATCGAGTTCATTTACGGCCGGTAAACTGTACTGTAGCACCGTCCATTGTGGAATGACTTGAGTTTAATCGAAATTGTCCCAAATTTGTCTTTAATCTGCAAACGTAATAAAAATTAGGGCTTTTTTTAGGAAAACACGATCATTTATTAACTATTTTTAAATGTATGTTGAGCTTACTTGTACTTTTCGGAATTCAAATTTATTGATTGAAATTATATTTAAACACAATTCAGAAATAGTTATTTTTAAAAATTGTGAATTTTTTACATTTTAAAAACCGCAAATATTAAATTACAAATTTAAAATTATTTTGAAAATCTGTATAGTAAAAACTTAGCAAATGAATTTCGGTATTTCGAGACATTTAAATTTGGTATTAAAAATTTGTACGTAATATTTTGAGTTTTTTAAAATCTATTATTTCTTAAATCGCATCGAAATTTAAAAATTGAAATATAGAAAATTTGGAAATTTAGAAACTCTACTATTAGTTCAGATTTATTATTTTATAATTTCACGTTACCCTTCCCAAACGTTATTCAAATCCCAGGAACATGGCATTGCTTTGCTGCTAGTACCATGTGCCGGACACCGTTTTTTTTTTGTTCTTGGGGCGACGAATATGTTGTTAAACGAATATAAGTTAAAGTAGCTTTCATCGCTTTGAAAGTAATTCAAATGTGTCTCGTGGCAAAGTCGAATTGTATCATACGGATTCTTGGAGATACGCTGGAATATTCTGCATATTTTAAGTATTAGAATTTATAATATAATGGGACTTTAAAAATTATATTAAATTTTATACATTTATATGGAGCTGACAAATTTAAAATTTAAAACAGTTTACATAGTTTGCAATTTTTAAAATTTAAAGAACGCTAAGAAATTCAAATTTTATGTTCAAACAATCTAATATTTCATTACTATGAGAACAACAGTTTCAATAATTTTTACCAACTAATTTTATTATTAAACGAGGAAAGTTTCTGATAATTTTGTAAATTAACATTTTTCAACTTTATTTCAACATTCACCAATTTCGTTTCGTTGACTCAGGAACTGATGAAATAACTCTAAACTTGGCACACGAGGAAGACATTTCACCGAATACAACAATTCGTCAAATAGTGACAATTTACCGAAAGCGACATTTCACCGAAAACATCATTCATCGGAAACTGTATCTTGCTGAAAAACACAAATCGCTCCAAAACGTCAAATCAGCGTTTTTTTATAGTTTTAAACATTAAATTACAAATGAATTTAAATTAATTTCCATCGTACAATTGTAGTTTATTTAAAAATACTCGCCCATAGTTTCAGTTCATTTGGCTACATATCAGAATTCTACCAAAAATCCAATTTGAATCTCATTTCAACCAAAATAATTCAAATTTCAATATAATCGTAATCTGATTGTTTCCGTTATCGATGAATTGTCATTTTTCGGCGAATGGTCAATTTCAATAAAATAATTGTTCATTACGGTGAACCGTCGTTTTCGATAACAAAAAAAAACTTCAAAGAATTATTGTTTCGGTGAATGGACGTTTTCGGCGAAATGTTACCAACAAAAATTTCTCCTTAATTCAACAAAATTCAGTTGAAACTGAAAAGAGCAACACGAAATAAATGAAATCCTGCTAAAATCCTGCAATTAATGTGGTTGATCACATTCTGTCTCGTTAATGACGAGTATTGGATTGCCAAATCTACCTTCTATTTGCAGAAAATTAAATTTGCTTTCTCTTTCCGGACCCAATATAAGATTATTATTTGGCGATTATTGTGAAAAGCTTACAGGTTCGAAAAGCGATCGATCTTTACTTTTGATAAGTTCTTTTTTTTTGTGTTCTGTCATGCTGAATTTTTTCATTATTTCAGCCAAATTAGGTGTTGGGTGTACGCGAAAAGATACATATGCATGCTGTTACTTTTGATTTGATCGTTGATAATCCGCTGATTCTTTTGAGCAGCCGTGATGTTATGCGAATCACGTAAAGGGCTGTGTCATAAGTAATAGGATTGTGCAAATAAAATTAAATTTTTCCCAACCACAATGGGATTATCATCGATCATCTGGGGGTGCTCTCCAATACTCTCTTTAAGAATTTAAATCTCAATAGGAGCGAGTAAGGTAAAAAAATAAGATTGTTCTATCACGTGAATCGTTGCCTAAACTACGTATTTTCTCTAAGTTTACAAATTAACCTTTCATTATTATTATATTGGTTGGAACCCATACGGATTCCGCACTCAATGAGCTTTGCAGCCCTAGCAAACTGTACAAGTTTGACCCAAGGTATGGAGGACTATGATCTACATTAATAGAACTACAGCTGAAAACCTGAAGCCGAATAATATTGTAAGCTGGACAACTGCACACAAAGTGCAAGCTGTCATCATCTTCCTCAAGAAAGTCATCAGAAATAACAGCCTGAGATAAACCCATTCGATGTAGATGCCCCTTAAATCGACCATGACCCGTAAGAATCGCGACCAAGATTCTTAGCTGATCCTTTTTCAAAGAAAGAGCATATATTTAGTAGATTTCAAATTGGGCTCGCTAATGAAGTACTTCGCCATGCAACAACTAAAAGTAGCAAGCCACTGTATTCTTAGATCTTTCAAAGCGTAGTTCTTTATAACTTTCTTGATGTAGTTAAAAGATAATGGAGCCGCTGGTTCAGGTCCAAACATAGTTAGCTGAGAACTGGTTTTGGCTAAACAATTCGCCATCTCATTTCCTTCGATGTCACAATGTGCTGGCACCCACGTGACCGTAACAATATTATTGGAGCTCGGAAGATTAATGAAGCGTTTGCAATCCTTGACAAGTTTGGAGACGGTCAATGGATTTTTAAATGAATTGAGCACAGCTTTGCTATCAGTGCACAGAATAATGTTTTTGTTTTTAACAGCAAAGTTCAAAGCTTCCATAACACAATACGTCAGCGCTATGAGTTCCGCTTGAAAAACAGTGCAGTGTAAACCAAGACTGCCAAAGGATCTCTGATTGGACCATGGACAATAGATCGAAAATCCTCCGAAAACCACAAATCCCTCGAAGGACCTTGAATAAGTTATAGAAGTTGTATTCTGGTAGTGATCTATCATTAACCATATCGATTTCTGGTAAAAATGAACTGCCGTTTTTAAAGATTAGTCTATGTCCCACGATAGAACCGAGAACATTCCAGGCCCCAATACACCTCAAGCGAAACGCTGCAGAACAAGCAGTGCCACGAATAAAGGTGTGTAACTGGGACAAGGAAACTCCATAGTAAGAAATAGAGTTGAGGTCATAGCAATTTAGCTTACAACTTGCGTACATTTTCGAATGAAAGCTAATTTTATACAAAAATCAATCTTAGTTCTGTCTTTTATCCAACCAACTGTAATTTAATATGCCAAACAATAAAAATTATGAAAAAAGGAAAATCTTTCACGTTTAACTTTAAATACAAAACTTTTATTATTTTTACAAAAGTCTAATAAAAGAATAATAGTAATAATAAGTTTTGTTGGTTGTTGTTAATGGATGTATAATGTATAGAAAATTATTCGTATTTTATGCAAATTTATATAACGCTTTTCTTTTCTTTTTTTTTTTTTATATAAAATAGAAACCAAATTAAATTCGCGTGCGTTTGAAATAAAATGTAAAACCAAATTTTCCATTTTCTTTTGTTTGTTAAATATAAAATTTCCATAAATAAAAATTATGTACAATAAAACACAAAATTTGAAAATAAAAAATCGGTAAAAACCTATACTTAATTGTGGGTTGTCTAATTATTTTAATTCAGTTAGTGGTTACTCGATTACCCGACCCGTCTTACATTTATACACCAACATGTACGAGTATGTATATATACGAGACGATGTGACTTTATTAATTTAAAACGTAAAACCGCACGTAATTTTATTCATATCACTGAGCTGATTAAAAATTTAAATTTTAATTGAGCAGAGCGCAACAATAACAACAAAATTTTAAATTAAAAAATATATGTTCCAATCAACCTTGCTTGGTTTCGCTTGCTGCAGCAACATAAATAGCATCAGCACAACATACATATAGCCGAATACAGTACACAAAATTAAAAAAATCGATTGTTTCACGGCATGAATATTAAATTAGAGATTTTGTACAGAAGTGTATACATGTATATAACCGTACATATACGTACGTACGAGTAGTACATAATGTAATGATTATGTTTGGTTAGTTCGTTTGGGTCGCCATAATAATAATCATTTCCCAGAGATTAACAATAACCGTCATGTATATATACGTATATATATATATATATATATATATATATATATATATATATATATATATATATAAACGTTATGTGCAGAAGACGACGAAATACCACAAACAATTTTGTTGTTTGTTAGAATTTGTGTTTGGTGTGGCTTAAAATGTGGAATTAATAATGAAGCTCGATACGAACGCGTCCTGAATAGCTGATGTTTATTGTAAAACAGAGAATGAAACTGATACAATATAGCAAAAAACTGTCTAAGATATAATTGATTACCAGCATTGTGTTTCCAAATCAGTATTTGTAATTTTTCAAAATTCATATATTTTTAAACTAAAAAAAAATTAGGGCGTTTTTTGAAAAATATCTCAATTTTTCAATTATAATGTAAAATATCGATTTTTAGTATCATATTTTACTGAATTCAATTTTTTTGGCATTTACATAAAATTTAGAAATAATTAATTTAAAAATCGCGTGGTTTAACTAAAAACACATTTCGAATCATATTTAAAACTAGTTAGTTCATTTCAATAAAATAAATGATATTTTTAGAATGCCATTCCAATGGACTCTTATTTTTTATTGTCATCGACAGTTAGTTATTCTATTTTGTGAATCCCTACAAACATGGTTTAATTTCATCTGCTTATGTATCTGCCATAGTCTGACGAAAATACTATCCTTTATAGAATTATTTCTAATTCATCAAGATTGACTTTGGCATTTCCTAAAAAAAATTAGGGCCGTTTTTAGAAAAACAAGGCCGTTTTTTGCCGGTGAACAGAATATTGTTCACTGTGAATTAATTTGCGTTGCATCAAGATGTTTCTAAATCTATAGAAAAAAAAATTAGGGGCTTTTTTTTAGAAAAATAAGATGTTTAGAAGAACGCGTTAAATTTTTGCTGTTGAACAAAATTGTAATACTGTTCATTATGGAATGACTTGTGTTTTATTAAAGGCGTTCTTAATCTATCCTAGAGAAGTAAAGTTTAGGGCTTTTTTATAAAAACGCGAATTCAACACAGTACAAAAAATCGTATTGTAATTCGGTCCTTTGTGAAATGGCTTATGTTTCATCAAAATTGTCCTAAATCTGTCCTAGAACCAAAATTAAGGTTTTTTGGGAAAACGCGTTTAATTTTTAACAGCGTACGTGATTTTTATAGTGGTATTATTTAATAAAAGAAATGTTTTTTTTTCTTTTAAACGAGCGTCTATTGTGGAATCACTTCTATTTCATCAAGATTGTCCCTGATTCGCCCGTAAAAAAAATTTCGGGATTTTTGAGGGAATTTTATAAAGACTGTCCTAAATCTGTCGTATAAAAGTAAAAATTAGGACTTTTTTTAGGAAAATGCGTGTATTTTTGAACAGTGTTTAGAATTTTAACAGTGAAATCATTTCTGTGTCATCAAGTTTGTCCTTAATCTGTCCTAAAAATGCATAGGTTCATAGTACCAAAACTGAAATACATATATCGAAGTGTCCGATTTTTTTCGAGTGTTTCTAATAAGAGACCATCATTGCCGAAAAATGTTTGATTAGGTGTGGGTCTAGTCTAACGGAAAAACGTTCAGATTTTCCGAAGTATAGGCTTTCAAGTTCTTAGGACTTGACTGTCCTAAGTATCGAGTGTCTGAATTTTTTCAAGTGTTTCTTATAAGGAGCCATCATAGTCGAAAAATATTTGAATAGCTGTGGCTCAGATTTAACGGAAAACAAATCAGATTTTCCGAAATATAGGCTTTTTGGTACTTTTAGGTCTGAACATTTTTGAATTAACAAAATTGAAATACATTTAACGATCAGAAGTGTCCGAATTTTTCCGTGTTTTTCTAATAAGCAGCCATATTAACCTAAGATGTTCGAGTAGATCTGGTTCTAGTTTCACAGAAAATCAATGTTATTTCCGAAATAACGTGCTGGAATAGTCTCTGTTCATGACTTTGAACAATTTTTGTAATTTCGAACTCGTCGAGATCAATTTTCAAGGTCTTTACATCACATGTAGCACAAGCTTATTGTATGTAAGAAAAGAAGGAGTGTGTTCCCATTTTTCCAGGGAATTTTTCTGTATTTAAGATGTAATTCTTCTTTTTCCTATTTTATATGAGCCTTCCATCTAAGTTTGCTTAAGTATTTCGCTGTATTCGAATAGGAAATTTCTCCTATTATTGAAATCGACATGCACAGATGTGAACTGATTTAATTTAATACGCCATCTCTCAGTTCAACTATGTAAATATTATTTATGATGTGTGTATAGTTTTACTGTTAAGTCATTATTGCAGTGTCATCCGCAAATGAAGCAACAATGCTATTTTGTATCATAGGCAGATCACAAGAGTACAATAGATAAAGGACCTGGTCGAGTACACTTCCTTGAGGAACTCTTGGTTTAATTTTCTTCAGTTCAGAATAGGCATCATCCTGATTGATTCTGAAGTATCTATCTAATATTTCATTTTTCATATCAAATGATTTGATACGAAGACAGCGCTTGTATCTAATCCAACGCAGACTTGTAATTCTTTTAGAATTTCTCCTAAATCTGTATGCTTAGCCAGGCGTCCCTGTTTCATCGCTGCCAACGAGAATGCGCATACTCATCTACTTATATACTAGCCTTTACAATTTATATTTAAGATAAAATATCTTGTGAATATAAAATATCTTCTTGCAAATAACAATATGTTATTCTACCATCCATTGAATGGGTTCTTGACATATTGCTGTAAACGGTTTTCTCGTTTGCCTCTTAAACGAACCCAAGAATTTTACCCGGATTTGATGGCCTTGAACTTCCAGGGTTCCGTAGCTCACGTTTTGTCTTTTTCTTATTTTGTAGTTCGCAATTCTTTCATTTAAGAGTACAGGGTCAGTTGACACTGTTCTGTAGGCTATAGTGATTTCGAGCAAGATACATACTTGACAGTTAACCTTCTTACTGTTATTCGTGATTCTTGTAACAATTGAAGTGACTCCGAGCCTTTCGTCGAAGTTAACTCCAAGCCACTTTACAGTTAACACCATCCTGATTTATTGATCATATATGGAGACCAATTGTGGTTTCCTGATGTCAAGTAAACCTTTTATTTGAATCATACCTGTCTGTGCAGAGGATAGCTTCATTTTGTAATCCATTTTGCATCAGTCAACTATTCTGTCTATGGCTAATTCAGTTTTTTGTTGAATATTTTGTCTTGAATTCCCAACAAAGAGGGAATCACCTTATCGTCCGCGAATGCTTCTTCTAGGACTTCTCGGTTCACGATTCCGTTAAAGACAATATTCCAAAGGTGTCGACCTAGGATGAATATCCCTTATTGACAGTCATTTCAATTGTGTCATGATTTGAAGAAGCTGTGGTTGTTGTAATGGCTTGTGTTTCATCAAGACTGTCCTAAATCGGTTCTAAACAGTGTGCATAATTTTAATAATGGTATTATTTCTGTTTCGTTAAGATCGTCCTTAATCTGTAATAAAAAAAAAATTAAAATTAGGGCATTTTAAAGGTATGTAAATGCATTTATTTTTAATCAGTGTACAAACTTTAACAGTGAAATCATTACGATCATTAAGTTTATACTTAATCTGTGTTAAAATAATTAAAAAACTTTTTTAGAAAAACCAGCATCCATTGTGGATTTTTTGGAAAAACTATTCCATTTTTTGCCGGTGAATAGTATCTGATTGATGTCCTACAAAAATAAAAATTATTGCTTTTTTTTGGTAAATGAGTATACTGTCCAACAACGGCATACTGTCCATTGTTCTAAAAAAATAAAAAGTAGGGCGTTTTTTGGAAAAACGTGTGTTTTTTAACCGGTGAACAAAATTGTCATCCAATTACTTGAGTTTAAACGAAATTGTCCTAGGTTTGTCCTAAAAAAATATCGGAGCTTTTTTTAGGATAACGCGTACATTTAACATATATTTTGAAATGTTCAATCTCGATATATTTCCCGAATTCAAATTTTTTGATTGAAGCTACATTCAAACTAGGGACGACAAATTTACCGAAATTATCATTTACCTGTATACGGTAAAAATTAGGGATAGTAACAGGTAAAATACTGATAACTCAAATACTTACTACTAATTATTAAAATCTTGTACATATGTATGTAACGGGTGAGCCATCTATCGGTTTAAATTTCAACCACCGGTTATTTCGAATCTGGCAATACAATATAAAATTCAGTGTATTATCTCCACTGAACGAAATGGATCGATTAACGCTTGAGCAACGTTGGGATTTATTGCAAATTTATTTCCAAAATAAACACAATTGGTCGGAAATTGCACGAAAATGTCGTGAGCGTGCTGGTACAGTGCGTACACCCGAAAATATCGAAGCTGTGGCTGAGATAGTGCGTGAGAATCCATCAACATCAACTCGTCATCGTTCTCAAGAATTCAATTGGTTCAAGAGTTGAAGCCGCATGACCATCCGCTTCGTTTTCACTTCGATAGATGGGTCAACGAGAAACTGCACGATGATGTCGATTTTGCCAAAAAATAATAAGCAAAATTGCCGTATTTGGGGCTCAGAAAATCCACACGTGTTCTTACAGAAGCCAATGCACCTGAAAATGAGGGCAGCGCAACCATTACGGTCAATGGCGACACCTATCGCACCATGATAACCGATTTTTTTGCGCCCGGTTTTCTTGGTATTGATGAGAACGATGTTTGGTTTCAGCAACAGGATGGCGCAACTTGCCGCACATCTCATGCCACAATCGATTTATTGCGTCAAACGTTTGATGGCCGTGTTAAGAAATGGATTTCGTCCACATATATATTATTAGAATTATAAATTATTATTATTATATTCATTATTTGAAAAGACCTGCCGGGTTTTTATGCAGACATAAATATCTTCTACGATACTTATATCTGCTTTTCCCGGTATAGGCAAAATTCATAATCACCCTGTTTATGTGTTAATTTAACTTTAAAGCTTACTAATTTATATGCAGTTAGAATGCATAATTCTGTTTTACATTTTTTTTAGTCAGATCAGTCTGCATATGAAATTCGGTCTATTAACACAATACAGTGGTGAACAAAATAAACGATTTTTGAAATACAATTACATACATACATAGTCATTTTTTCATTTGGATTAATTTCGACGACGGTTTTTGGTTTTTTACGTGAAGAAAAAACATTGGTAGCAGAGCGTAGTTTTATAATCTACAATTTATAATTGTCGAAAGGAATCATAATTTATTTCGATTGATTTGAGAAATTGATTATTTTGTTTTTGTGTGCTCGCGTGTTTAATTGTACTTACAGTGTAAACCGGTAGAAACCTACGTACAACCTCAGTATCAGCTATTTTTTATACCTCTAATATTACAAATAGTGTGCGCGTTGTTAATAAACGGTATATAACCGGTGTGTGAATACATGCTTGGATTCAGTTATTATTATTATTTTTTTTTAACTCTCGTGGTATGTGCATCATCGTTTTGGACATCCGCTGGGCTGAATATAAATAGACCTATACAAGTTTTATTTTGCTGATTGTCTTGAACGAGGAAAGCTATTTCGGCACTAATCATTAGTTGCTGATTCATCGAAAATTGTGGAGACCGTTTACATGTAAACGACCTTAAATTCGAACCAGCGTGTGCTTACCTTACGTTAGTATCAAACGTTAAATATATTTGTAGCTTGATTACGGTAATCAACTGCACAATGGCGGACAAAGAAAAAAAGAAAAAACAAAGAGCAGCTGAAAGGAAGAGACTAAGCCGATCAAAATCACTTCCGTTAAATGCAACTAAAAACTTAGCGAATTGGGTAACTGCACATGGAAGTACCGCAAGTACGACAAAGCTCAAAGTACAGATTGGGCAGTTAGAGTCCCATTACAAACGATTTATTGAGATTGAGGATCAAATATTGGATCAAGTAGAATCAGAGGATGAGGATGAGTTCAATTCGGAATTTACCGATTTTGAATCTGCCTATGTCGATGTTAAGGCCGAAATCATGAATCTACTCGAAGCAAGGGTCGATAAATCAAGATCCAAAGAAGTATTGGAAACTACTGTACAAAATCAATCACTAGTGGTAGCAACAAAGGCTGTTAGATTACCGAAACTGGAACCACCGAAATTCTCCGGTATCTATAGCGAGTGGTTAGATTTTAAAAACGAGTTTAACTCAATGATCATCGAGGATGCTGAGTTAACGGACGTTGATAGGTTTCGATTTTTAAGATCTTGTTTGACTGGGTCTGCCAAGCGGACACTTTCAAAAATGGAATCGACACAAGCAAATTTTAAGTCGGCTTGGAAGGCATTGATCACACGGTATGAAAATACTTCACTAATTTTCCAGTCGCACATCAATGACATCATCCAAACTGAGACCCAGCAAAAGGAATCCGCCGAAGGAGTTCGTGAAATGGTAGATCAAGTCAGCGCTCATTATCGTGCACTGAAATCTTTGGGATCCAATGTGGAGCTAGCAGAAAATTTCATGATTTGCTTGATGTTGACGAAATTGGATGCAAATACTGTCGAGAAATGGGAAGAGATGACCACTAGAGAAATTCCGACATGGGATGGGTTTCACTCCTTCCTAGAAAAGCGTTCAATGACATTGGAAAAGTTAGAATACAACAGAAAGCAGTTTGATAAATCTAAATCAACTTTATCGCGAAATCCACCACGATCAGCTAGGACTCATCATGTACTGATGACTTCCAACTCCAATTGCTGTGTCAAGTGCTTAGCCTTTGATCATACGCTACCGAAATGTCCAAAATTCGTTGAGTTGCCATCGCTGGAACGATATCAGGAGATCAAACGCCTGCATATTTGTGTATTGTGTCTCGAGGCGAAACATTCGGCACGGTTTTGCAAGGCAAAGAGATGTAGCAAGTGCCACAAAAAGCATCACGTTATGGTGCATTTTGAGTCATCACCCAGTGGTATATCAAATACATCATCATCCAGTGCTGGGTCCTCACAAGCTGTTATGGTCGCCACTGGAATCTGTGACGAGCCAGCTATATTAGCCACAGCGGTAGTCAATGTTCTAGATTCAAATGGACTGCTTGTTCCATGTCGAGCTGTTTTAGACAGCGGTGCAACCACTAATTTCGTGTCGGAGCGTTTTGTACAAACCTTAAACCTTCGTAGCCAAAAGGTCAACATGTCTATTGGCGGAATTGGCACCACTTCAACGACTTCAAAAGCTGTGTGTTTTATCAAAATATCGTCTCGCTTCAACAATTTACAAAAGTTTGAAATTTATGCAGCTGTTTTGCCTAAGATATCCGAGACTCATCAAGTAATTCCAATTTCAACGAAGGACTTGGTAGTCCCAACCAATTTACATCTGGCTGACCCACATTTTTTCAAACCTCAAAAAATCGACTTGTTGATCGGAGCTGGGCTCTTTTGGCATCTTATTCTTCCCGCCCAAATAAACATTGGGAACAATTTGCCAATACTACAAGAAACTAAATTAGGCTGGATTGTCAGCGGTCCTTTAACCACAAAAATTGAAGTCAAGTCAAGATCACAATTTTGTGAGGGATCATCAACTACAATTGATTCATCCGAGTCATCATTGAACGAGATAGTACAACGTTTCTGGAAGATTGATGCTCTTCCTCTTGTTGAACCCGAAATGAGCTCCAGAGGTCAAGAGTGTGAAGACCATTATGCACTGCACACTCGTCGGAACTTGGATGGATCTTATGTCGTTCGTTTGCCATTTTTAAAAGAAACGTCGTTTCTAGGGCAGTCGATGGGAATCGCTATGAAACGTTTTCTCAACTTGGAGAAGAGATTGGACAAACAGCCCGCAGCAAAGGAGATGTATACCGCTTTCATTACTGAGTACGAACAATTGCAACATTTAGAAACTGTTCATGATTTTGATTCGACAGTCCCGCATTGTTTTTTACCACACCATTGTGTGATGAAATTGACTAGCTCTACCACAAAGTTGCGTGTTGTTTTCGACGGCTCGTGCAAGACCTCTTCCGGTATCTCGCTGAACGATATTTTACATTCTGGACCTAAAATTCAAGAGGACTTATTCATTATTTTGTTGCGGTTCAGACTCTTTCAGTTCGTTTTAACGGCAGACATTCAAAAAATGTACCGCCAGGTTTGGGTCGGATTTCCGGACAATAATTTTCAAATGATCCTGTGGCGCCACAATAAAAACGATCCAATCAAAATTCTCCGACTATGCACCGTGACTTACGGAACTACGGCTGGCTCGTATCTGGCAATTAACACAATGCATCGTCTAGCAGATGATGAGCAGGCGGAATATCCCATCGGTGCCCGAGTACTACGAAAGAATTTTTACGTAGACGACATGATGGTTGGAGCAAATTCAGCCTATGAATTGAGCCAAATTTTGGAAGAATCAATCGCGGTTTTAAAGAGGGGTGGTCTTAAATTAAGTAAATTTTGTTCTAACAGTGAAAAAATATTGTCCCTAATTGAGCCGCAACATCGCGAGAAATATTTGAAAATCGACGACCAAGATGTTATCAAAACATTGGGATTAATTTGGCAACCAGATCAAGATGTTTTTCGCTTTACTTACCAGTCAATAGGTTCAACCGCGCCTGTCACCAAGAGAGTGGTATTGTCTGAAATGGCAAGTCTTTTCGACCCACTTGGACTAGTGTGTCCAGTCATCACTTTAGCTAAGATATTTTATCAAGAGCTTTGGAAGCTGAAAGTCGACTGGGATACACCACTGGATAAGGAGCTTGCATCAATATGGATTAATTTTCGAACACAAATGAATTCGATGAAAGATATATGTATTCCTCGATTTGCCCTATTGAAGGGAACCTTTGAAATCGTAGAAGTTCATTCATTTTCAGACGCCAGTGAAAAGGCTTATGGGGCTTGCGTATATTTACGATGTCTTCATGAAGATCGTTCTATTTCTTGTCGATTGGTTTGTGCGAAATCACGGGTGGCTCCAACGAAAACGATCAGCATTGCACGACTCGAATTACTTGCGGCTAAACTTATGACCGATCTGGTTACTCGTCTCAAACGTGACGTTTTCAACGAGTTGAATGTTAACAATTACTTTTATTGGACTGACTCGTTAATTACGCTGTGTTGGATTAGTGCAGAACCCCATAATTGGAATATTTTTATTGCACATCGCGTAACTAAAATTCAGCAAGACACAGAGATGGAAGATTGGAGACATGTTCCCGGAAATTTAAATCCTGCTGACCTCATCAGTCGAGGCATGTTGCCCTCAGAGATTGCCGTTTCCGAGTTTTGGTTTTGCGGTCCAAAGTTTCTACAATGTGATGAATCAGTTTGGCCTATTATTCGTTCACCACCCTCGCCGAACGAAGAGATTGCAGAAAAACGCGCCACTAAATTTGCTCTATTTACAAAAGTCATCGAAGATATTGCGAGCAGTATGCACTATCGACTTGACTTTCGAGGAGTTCGTCGATCATTTGCGTATGCGCTGCGGTTTAATCAGAATTGTCGGTTTCCTGCTGTCGAAAAAGAAGTACGGAAGAAATTTTTGATGAAAAAAGATGTGAAAATATATTCGCGCGTGGTGCCTCCGACCATCGAAGATGAGGAGAAGGCAGAATTGCAGTTCATACGAAATATTCAACAGTCTTATTTCACGAATGAGTATAATTTCCTGAAAAACAATCGTGCAGTATCCAGCAACAGTTGTTTGAAGTCCTTGGCTCCGTTTTTGGATGAGTTTGGAATTATAAGAGTTGGAGGGCGCTTGAAGAAAGCCAATATTCCGTACAATTCCAAACATCAAATCCTCATTCCCAGAAACCACGAATTCACAAAGTCATTAATTCGTTATTTTCATTATTTTAGAACATTTCACGCCGGACCACACATTGTTCTCACAGCAGTTCGAGCAAGGTACTGGCCAATAAACGGACTAGTCCAGACTAGAAGCATCATTCGTCAGTGCATCAGTTGTTTGCGCATGAAGCCAAAATTTATATCGCAAATTATGGGTAATTTACCATTAGCACGACTCGACTACAAAAACGTTCGACCATTTCAAGTGAGCGGTGTTGATTTTGCTGGACCTTTGAATGTACGTCATCACACTCGTTGCAAGGTACCGAAAAAAGTGTATGTGGCACTTCTCATTTGCTTTTCCACAAAGGCAGTTCACCTGGAGCTCGTTGTTGATCTATCAACCGAAGCATTCATTCGCTGTTTGAAGAGATTTATCTCAGATCGGGGAATGGTGCGAAAGATTTATTCAGATAATGCGACAAATTTCAAAGGGACCGCCAATCAGCTGCTTGAAGTTAAAAGAATGTTGGAGGACGATAAGGATGCCATTTGGCAAGCTCGTGGTCACTCGTCTGTTGAGTGGGAGTTTATACCCCCTAGATCACCAAACTTCGGAGGATTATGGGAAGCATCTATAAAAATCACCAAGCGGCTCATAAAAAATGTCATTGGATGTGAAGAGGTAACAGTGGATGAACTTCACACCATAATTAGGCATGTTGCGGCTATCATCAATTCCCGTCCCATCACTCCACTTTCAGCGGACCCGAACGACCTCGAGCCATTGACTCCGGCTCACTTCTTGCATGGTGGTCCTCCTTCTGCTTTACCCGAGTTGCCCATATTGGGGAATATCAACAGAGTGAAGATGTATCAGAAAATTAGCTGGATGGTCCAACAATTTTGGCGACGATTTGCGACTGAATATTTAACCACGTTACAGCCGCGGACGAAATGGTTTGCCAAACATGGGAATATTGCCGTCGGCACTTTAGTTCTAGTCAAAGACGACACATTACCGCCGTTGAAATGGTCCCTAGGACGAGTTGATGAATGTAAACCCGATAAGGATGGAAATGTTCGAATGTTGGTGATACGGTGTAGCGATAAAACGTTTGAACGATCAATCTCTGGAGTAGCAGTTTTACCAATAGAGAAGGACGAACAAAATATTGATTGACCTGCCACGGACAGATCAAGGCGCGGAGTATGTTAAGAAATGGATTTCGTCCACATATATATTATTAGAATTATAAATTATTATTATTATATTCATTATTTGAAAAGACCTGCCGGGTTTTTATGCAGACATAAATATCTTCTACGATACTTATATCTGCTTTTCCCGGTATAGGCAAAATTCATAATCACCCTGTTTATGTGTTAATTTAACTTTAAAGCTTACTAATTTATATGCAGTTAGAATGCATAATTCTGTTTTACATTTTTTTTAGTCAGATCAGTCTGCATTTGAAATTCGGTCTATTAACACAATACAGTGGTGAACAAAATAAACGATTTTTGAAATACAATTACATACATAGTCATTTTTTCATTTGGATTAATTTCGACGACGGTTTTTGGTTTTTTACGTGAAGAAAAAACAGGCCGGTTTAATTAGCCGAAATGGTGATGTCAATTGGCCGGCAAGAAGTTGCGCTTTAACACCATTGGACTATTTTCTGTGCGGCGCCGTTAAAGAAAACTGTTATGCCGACAAACCAAAGACAATTGAGCATCTGAAGGCCAACATTCGCGATGCGATTTTTGAGATACGACCCCATACACTCGAAAAAGTGCTCGAAAATTGGACCGATCGAATGGAGTACTGTGAGGCCAGCCGGCAGCCATTTTTTTATTTTTTTTTAATTATTTTTTTTTTTTTAACCTTCGTCTACTAGGTGGGACCATCTAACTGTATTGGCTGCTACTGTTTTAATTTCCTTCAATGATGTGCCGAGATGTTTCGCTTCCGCTAGCACTGTTCGTTTCCACGTTACAGGTGGACGTTCAACCTTCTCTTAGGTCTCCTTTCTTTCGAATCATTATGGTTAATCCCTCTTTCCATTTATGTGGTATTTTACCCGAATTCCATATTTCCGTTATGATCGGTGTTGGAGTCTTCACAGTTGTAGATGCGTGACCTTTGAATATTTCGGATGGTATGTTATCTATTCCAGCGGCTTTGTTATTCTTCATTTTCCCAGTGATACTGCTACCTTCCCGTTCCGTTGGTGGATGTGTGTTGATTGTTTCGTTAAGAGCATTATTGGGTAATTCGAAGTTTTCTGTGCCGGCAGCCATATAAATGAAATAATATTCCATCTCTAACCGGAACAATTATACTTCACAACAACAAAATAAATTTACGAATATTTCCAACCATTTTTGTTTTATTGTATTTTGAAATTTAAACTTTTAAATGGCCCACCCTTTATAAACAAACCAAGTTCTGAATTAAAACACAACGTATACTTTATGATGTCATATGTAAATTTTCAAATTCTGCACTTGGACGTTTACTCGTTAAAAGTGCTTACTTCTTTGGTTACGTTGTGCAACTTCTTTTATCATTTTATTATTTGACCACTAGTTGCAAGCGTTCTTTCATGGTGAATGATGTCGTTAGTTTAGCTAGTGGTGACGCGTCACCTGAATATCTCTTGATATATTTATTATTACCAAATTTGTAGCATTTATAAACACAACATTCATCGCAACATTATGTTTCTCCACATTTATCTATGTATCACAAGAAATATATGACGAGTCGCAAAGACAACAGGTTAAATGCTATAAGACGCCGTGTAAAGAAAACATAATAAGTAGGCAGATTAATTTCACATCCATCAATGATTCTCTGTACCGCGTCGACGTCTCATATTACACAAAATCGTCTGTGGTGTAGTATTATGTAGTGACACCATAAATAATAAGTAATTAAGTAAATATCTTAATTGCGCACATAATCACTTAACATTCGGGTAAACACACACACACACACAAACACAGACTAACAATAAACGAGAAGAGTATACCTATGTACCTCCTGTACATAAAAAACTAGTAACCAATTAAAATAATATTTATTTAAATTTAATTAATAAAATTGCAAATATCAAGTGGAGCACCAACACTATACACAACACCAAAATTACAACAAAACGATAAAAAATTTACCATAATGTTTCGAGACAGAGAACGACAGTGTAAATGTATATAGGAAAACTTTTTAATTAGGAAAATTAATATTTCCTTTTGTTTTAAAAAATTAAAAACATTTTTTTTTTTTTTTTTGCTTTTTAATAATATTTTCATCGTCGCTTCTAGTTGTGAAAATCGTCGAGATGAAAATATAATTTCCATAAATATATTTTTTTTTTTGTGTTACTTTACACAATGGTTTACATAATATTGTTTAATCGTGCTAGCAGTAGCTATGTATATATGTTTACAGTGCGCTATATAAGTTTTATTTACATTTTTAACCAAGCTTTAATGGATTTATGGTTTTTTGTTTTGTTAAAAGTTGTTAAATGTTAAAAATCGATGCATATTCGATGCGTATGTATACATTACAGATGATGCGAAATTTTAAAAGCTTTGTGAACTATTTAAAAAAAAAAGTTTATTTACGTTTCATAAAACGTTAGGTTGACCGATTACCTTCAACAAATTCACCATGGCTGAATCCCTATTCGATTATCGTATATCGTTTTCAACGCAGATAATCTGAATTTAACTTCCAAATGACAATAGACGATATATAGAACTTACTGGAGATCCAAGTCTAAAATCAGCTGCTAAGAAATTCAAAATCTACTGTCATCAGATAAAGAAGAAATTGTTTGAAGTTATTTATTTATTTAGATGCCTACAGTGACTACAATCGGCACAATAAAACAATTATTAAAATTACGCAGCTAACCACCAATAATGCTTTATACCGTGTTAAACACTCGGGGTGCTCTCGTAATTGGTTCAGAAAAACTATAGTTCGTTGCCACTCGATCAATCAATAAAGCTCCATCACGTTGTAGCATTCGACATTCGACAGCATACAAAGTGAGACGTGCCAGTAACTCGATACAATCGAAACGACAGTTATTGAGAGTAAATCGTGCATGAACAGTTCGAAACAGCGCTCTATGTCCCGGCGATAGTCCAGACGTTTCAGTTTCAAAAGATTAAATCGATTCTTATAAGGTGGAAGGACATGGCACGTGTTTTTATTTTATTTTTGTGGTGGTGGGGGTAATCTTCATAAGACCTCACATGTGGACCTAATCCATAAACATGTAAGAGTGTCGGATTCTTACCGACTAAACCCTAACCCCCAAATTCTTATGCCTATAGTTGTCTCGTGGAACTACTGTTATGTATCACTTCGCGAAAACAGGCTCAGCCTTAGCTGCCATCTAACTTTGTTGTCTTTATCTATTTTTTTCTAGACTTCTCAGTTTCGTATTAATCCTTGCACTCATTTTACACACCACCTTCCAAATTTCTTTGGATTGCAGCATACAATCAACTGTTATCGGTGATAACTCATTTCCCATAGACCTATATAGTTCCAATCTTTCTTCCTCGAAGCGCGGGCAGTCAAAAGCTACATGCTCTACGTTCTCTAGATTTCCTTTGTACATTGGGCAATAAGAGGAGTCATCTTGCTGAAATTTATGTAAATAAGCGTGAAAACAACCGTGCCCCGTTGGAAACTGGCATAAATAGAAGTCAATCTCTCCATGTTTCCAATCTAGCCATTTAAATACCGAAGGGACTAAATGATGTGTCCACCGACGTTTTCCCGCGGAGCTGTCCCAACGCTGCTGCCACATGTTGACGGTCTCTGTGCGGGCCCCAATACGATTTCCTCTCTTATCCCCATTTGCACGGCGAGAATATATTTCTTCACGCTCCGTAGCCAATAAGTCAATTGGAGGCATACCAGCCAATAGACACATGGCTTCATCTGATACCGTTGTAAAAGCACTAACCACCCTCAAAGCGCTTAACCTATAAACAGATGCCATCGGTTGTTTGTAAGTACTTCTCTCCATAGCACTGGCCCAGGTTGGTGCTCCATACATCAAAATAGATGTCACCACACTACTCAGTAACAGTTTGCGGATCTGGCGCCCTCCCCCCCGCGTTGACATAATTCGCATTTACGCCCTGTTGACTTTTCCAGCTTTTTTCCCAATGGTATCCAAATGCGATTTAAAGGATATTCTACTGGTGATTAGCACTGCTTCTGTTTTGTGTTCCGCCAACTGTAAACCCACAGATGATAACCAATCCTGAATTACTTTTATACTCCAATTGCAGATTTCTTCCACCTCATCTTTGTACCTTGCAACAACTACAATCGCAACATCATCAGCAAAACCAACTACCATTGCTTCTTCTGGCATCGGCAGGCTAAAAATGTTGTATGGCATTCCACAATATGGGTGCCAACACAGACCTCTATGGTTAATTAACGCAATCCCAACTCGCCGAGTTAAATGCATCTTTCACATCTAATGTAACCACCGCACAATTCTTTTTAGAACCTCCTTTCCATCTACCACCAGAACCTCCTTTCCATCTACCACCTTTCGCGCCGTATCAACTACGAGTTTAATCGCTGCAATGGTAGAGCGAGCTTTACGGAACCCATATTTGGTCTCCGCCAAGTCAAGTCCCCTTTGTTTTTAATGGTTTCCTGTAATCTGTCACTTATGATTCTCTCAAATAATTTACCTGAGTATCTAGCAAGCAGATGGGCTGGTAGGAAGATGGATCATTTAGCGCCTTATTCGCTTTAGGCAATAGTACCAGCCGCTGTAACTTCCATTGAACTGGAAATAGTCCTTCCTCTATGCATGAGGTGAATAAGTTTACAAACAACTCAGGGTATGAGCGGACCACTGATTTAATTGCAATATTGATCCAAGGCACGTGTGGGTGGCCAACATTATAGTGCGAACAAAACAGGCTGTTTCTGGACAATCTTAATCGTTAATGACAGTGGTAGGATGGTGAGCAAACCGGAGATACATACGGAATAATGTCAAAGTTAACGGATCACTGAAACCCTTGCAGTTTCGTTTAATAAAGCTCAGCGTTATGTACGACTTTGTAAATAATGGCATCAACATGTCTGGTATATGGAGCGTCGCAGATCACACTAAGATCGAAAATAAAATCGACTCCGTCAATGTCTTCGTTGTAAAGTTGATATTGATGAAAACAATGGAAATCTGCATGTCTGTGCAAACAAGGTGAAGCTGCAGCTTGAAGTTTAGACATCAAATTAAATCATTGTAGACCTACCGGGATAAAACCCATGTTATGAGCACAGACTTAAACAGTTTCGGTATGCACCTTAATGCATTATGATAGGATAAGTACATGAGATTTTCCAGACATCAGCAAAACAAATCATGACAAACGCTTTCATTAAAAATGAAGGTAACTGTGGGGGCTAGACTCACAGCACAACAATTGAAGATGATCGGTAAGCAAAATTTTGCCAGGTAGCTGACTAGCGGTGGAGGCCTTGTAAGCCATATTCGAACGGAAAACCAGCTGAGAAATTCATGCAAGCTGTCACATCCAGTGAAGTTCAAGCTTTGAAAAACATGAGCATGCAAGTCGTTAGCAAATAACAGGTCCAGAAATTTCCCTCGACTATTGCTGAAACAGTTAAGCTGCCTGGTTGCGACAAAGCAAAGTAATCAATGATAATCAATGCTTTGCTGGAAGCAAAGTAATCAATGATAATCAATGCTTTCTCATCAGTTGAATAAGACGAGAATACACCATCAACATGTTCCCAAAATATATCAAAATTCGTCTCAGAAACTGATGCTACTATTCAAAATATTTGTAAACAATGGTTTGTTGTAATTGGCCCTTTCGGCAGTATGATCTCATCGAACCAATTTTTATTAGTTAATAACCTGGGACGATCAAAATTCTGGGATGGAATGAAAATTATATTGCTATAGATGAACGGTTTTAACTGCTTACACTTTCAACCAGTATGTTTCATTGACAATTGAAGCGATCCATTAGTATATGTTAGTAGGGCTCGTAAATTCTTGGGGCCCACTGATTTACCCAACTGTCTGTATCTATTCGCTTTAACATTAATCCGATACGTGGCGTTTGTTATCCTATGGAATCTTCATTGCATATACATATATATATATGTGACAAATTGACTTTCGTTGTTGTACGCAGAGGTCAATATGAACAATTAATTCAAATTCATGTTTAAATACGCCGTCTGAAGAAAATGTCTACACATTTTGTGAACTCGATGGACTGTTTGAACATTTTAATTTAATTTCTCAAACCGAAAATTTATTTTCACATTTCCTCTATATATAGGACACATTTACAGAGAGTAACACAGATGCTGTTGCGGATAAAGAAGTCCTCAATTTTTAGAACGAATTAAAAGCAGCCATAACAAGGACCTGAGGCTCTACTGTGGTAGTATACAAGAGTCTTCGGAGGCGGGCAGGCTATGTAAAGATCTGTGGTACTTTCATGAAGCAAGTCATGTAGTAATTAGGCGGAAAATCCTGTGAAAAATAAACAGTTTCAAGCTATATACAATAAGTAGCCAGGACTTGATGGCATTATTCATGTGGATGTCAAGCGAACTATTGACTTAATTCTGCTATTGCTTGAAGTCATCTTCAAAGGTCACCTAGAATTTTGTCACATTCTGAGTATATGGACTCAAGTAATAGCAATATTTTTATCTAAAAGCTCTCATTGCTTTGGGATAGCAAATATTGACTTAAGGCCTATAAGATTATAATTTTTTCCATTAAGACGTATCTTAGTAAGATTGACGTCAGGGATTTTCATCGCTTCTTGGTGAGGTCAGGATGGTTAGACGAGTGAGGAGGAGGAAACTCAAATGTGGTATAGGTATGAACCAATTTGGTACTATGATAGTTCATTCGAACGGCCATCCTAACCTAACCTAACCGGCAAGTGCGCATTTTACTTTGATCGGAGATGTCGTATATTGGCTTTTTTCCTACGAATTTGAAGTTATTGTGAAACTTTTACGAAATTGTTGTTCTGTGTATGTACAATGTATTAGTGATATTACCTGTGTAAGACGGAACTTAAATAAACTTAAGCATTTTCAAGCCGAGCTCTGTATAATGTCAAGATCATTGATCTGATGAAGATCCCCGCGATACTGTACATGAAGTAAGATTGTGCGGCAATCTCTGAAAGGAGCGCCATCATATGGTATAGGCACAAATTTCACGCAATGATGGTGTATGGAACGGCTTATACTTCTTCAGATTGTTTAAGACAATATGAAGATCCAAGCTCAGAATAGAATCACATCAACGAGAGGGCCGCAATGGTCCTTTTTATTAAATATTTTAGTAAGAGAATTAGTAAAAACTTCTCGGACATATATTTTTAGATTTTTTTAAACCATGCCAGAGCTTTTCGTGGCAGTCAAGACAATCATGGTTTATGTGATACGGACTTCCATAAAAAAGCAGGTTCGTTAAAAAAAAATATCCCAACATTTTTTGGTCGCCACTAAGTCAAGTTTAGTCACCATCTGAATATAACATATTTTATGTTTTGGAGTACGAACACCTCCTTCATATCACCATTATTTCTCCTAAAATTGATTCATGAAAGTGATCACTTTCTCAAAATTATTTGCCGACGTCTAAATTAACAATCTTTAAGAGAAAAATAAAACCAACTTTCGTCGAATTGAAGAGCTTAGTTCTGGCCACTGGACGAATTTTCACAATTCTAGATCTGACAGTACTACTTTATAGCTATTATGATTTTTCGGTAAAAAACGATATAGGATATCACTAAAACCGTTTAAAGATTCGTTAATGACAAAATTAGATTTATAACTCCCACACATTTATGCCGAGTTCTTGCAAAAATGTTACAATCACAAAGACAGCAATAAAAATGTAATATTAATATTCGGGATCTGGTATTCTAAGAATTTTTTCAAACCGCATAAATAAGTCTCTTGTGTAAACATGTTATATGTATGTATACACTTATGTATATATACTTTACACGAACCATGCTATAATATGTAGAGACTCAATTTAATTTAATTTAATTTAATGTTTGTGTGCGCTCACAAATTTCTAATTAAACAACCAAAGGCAATTTGAAAATTTATGCTTTACTTAAAATCAAAAATAAAAACATAACAAAAATTCTCGGTAACGAACAAATTTTCAATCAAATTCCAATTCATATTATAATCATAAATAATAAATTCCGTGAAAGCACAAATAAAGTTATTTATGTAGGCGAATATAGAAAGTAATCCACTTGTGTTCTTATATGTATGTAGATTCATACAACCTGCACCATGCGACGACAGATAGCTGCGTAAACAAATACAAATTATATTAAATTATGAATTTCAAGCCAACCGAGGCGGCTTAGCAAACATAATACAGATTTTTAGGATTGGCACAACCGACTAAATTTGGTTTTCGGAATTGGTTTTGTTAAATTTCTAAAATATAAAAAAAAAATTCCAATACTAAATTTTGGTTCATCTTGTTAAGCACCCACATAGTCGAACACGCGAGAAATTTACTTGCATTAGTGCTACACAATTTTTCGTGTGTTTTACTATGTGGGTGCTTGGCAAGTTCGACTAAACTTTGATATTATTTTTGGAATATTAAAAAAAGAAAAAATCGATACCAAATTCTAGTCTATCGGGGCAAGGATTGTCGACGAAAAGTTGTCTTGTATTGCTAACAACCACTTTTCGTGTGTTCTGACAAGGTTTAGTATTTAAGTACGTGGGCTAATTTTGCAAACTCTTTTGATCGTTATTCCAAAATTTTGTATAAATTAGCACGTTATGTTCCTAATATTCGGTTGTTCCACCTCTTCTATATGTAATTTGCACGACGCTTTCGCTTGCAGTTTATACATTTTGGAGGATTTGTTTTTTTGATTGTCCGCATTTACTTTTTGCTGCTTATATAGGTTCAACTGATTG
Organism: Tipula unca; assembly: GCA_951394425.1. NCBI lineage: Eukaryota > Metazoa > Arthropoda > Insecta > Diptera > Tipulidae > Tipula > Tipula unca. The sequence goes on along the minus strand of OX596381.1, from coordinate 13,425,641 downwards.
AGTGAAACTTTCTAGCCATAATTTAAATTGCACAATCATATCCGAATCATTACAGATTTCTTTGTCGATTAGGCAGTGCCTAATATTCTGGCTACTACAAATGCATAAATTACCCAATTCCAGCACCGGGAGGTATAGTGGCGAAAAATAAAAATATATGAGTTAGTCCGAGGCCCTGTAATTTATATCCTTTAACAAGAAACAATTCGAGGGTATATATTAAAAATTGTTGCGGTTTGAAAACGTTCGTAGTTGTACTTGTGGCAAACACCGTAGCTGGGTTCGTACATCATCTTGATTTTATGACGTATTACTGTAGTGTAATAAATCGAAATTGGTACTGTTTACTGAGTGCTGGTCTAGAATAGTCCAATTACTTTGAACCAATTAGAGTGCTTAAAGCAGATCATTTGTGTTTTAATATTCTCTGCATGGAATAATGGAATAAGACGTCTGTTCCATTTTGTTCGGGCTTTAGATCGCCTGATTGAAAATGGAACAGACGTCTTAGTGCGCTCATTAGACGTAATGATTAATAGTTGGGCTCATCAGTGATAAATTCGTGGACTACTGGATGGAGCTACATATATGGCTCTTTCAGTCGCTTTCTGGGAAAGGTTTTGGGATCCGGGAGAAGTATGGTTGCAAAGTTGAAACTTAAAGGGATTGACGGCAAGGCACCATCAGGGATGGGCGAGGTAGATTACGCCGTGTAATCTACGCGGTTGTCGACACGTAAAATATTACGTAGATATTACTTGGCAAGATTTTTTGTCAATGTCGACAATTAAGACAATGTCAACAACCTACTATTTTTAAGCGATATGAAATATAATTTAAGTTGTAAGAAGAAATGAAAGTTTGTGCACTAAACGTTAGGATTAGTCTAAATTTAAAATTTTGTTATAACCTCCTTAAGTCAAGCGCATGTTATTCTACGCAATTTCTGATGTGACTTTGCCAGCAATATTAATTGTTCCATTTAGAAGGCTAAAACTTTGGTACTAGACTAGTTTATCATAAGCAATTCACCGCAAGTAATTCATCCCAAGCAGTTCATCGCAAGCAATTTACCGTTACCATTTCAAAATTCAGATATTTGGACTACTAGATGAGGATTAGGCTATTTCTTGATCAATTATGATAAATCTCAACATACTGGATGGAAATGCAAATTTGAATTGATTTTGGAATAATATTCTGGATGACCAATTTTGATGAAACTAAGCATGTTGAAGGGCAACGGGATTATAAAATAATTTGAGAATGAAGTTCTGTCTTACCTTTACTGAAACTAGAAGGTCACTATTCCCGGGATCATTTGATTCCCGGGAAACGGGAATTTTGAAATCTTATTCCCAGGATTCCGGGAATTTCCGGGATATATAATGCCCAGTGTGATTTTTACAGTCAGTAACAAATAGTAACAATACTATTTAATAAGCAACGATCGTTTTTTTTAATACAAAAATTTTCTGACGATGAAAACGCCCGTTCGCTTTCTATGGATGTTTGCTGAATAGTGAACAATCTAAAAGTTTATTTAAAAACAAATATTGTTGTGTTACCGGTTTCGTAAATTTGAATTTCTTGTTGTACAGTACTCTTTTGGAAAGCGTGACAAAAGGCAGGTTTAGACTTCATCGAAGCTGTAATCGTTGCCGCCAGCATTTCCTTTAAATTCGATATTTCTGTACTTTACCGGTTTTGCATTTGCTGTGTAACCTGAGTACGATTCCGTTGTATTGTCCACAATAAATAATCTGTCCATAACATTCCGTGCAAATTTGGTAACTGATGTTTTTAACGAATATATCAGTGGTTGTTCCGTTTCGATTTCATGATCCAAATTCAAAGTATGTAGAAATTTCAGCAACGAGATAAGCTCAAAATACCGACGCTCAATGCCGCGCTAATAAAACATCTAAAATCTCATCTGAAATTTCGTTTTTATTCGACGGGTTTGAAAGCAATGTGACTTTGATATTAGATTTAATTAATAGATTAGATTCCAAATCAATTAATCCCTCACGGATTGCGTCGATAATGTTCAAAAGTTGCAAAATTGTGTTTCGCACTGGTGAAAATTTAAATTTTTTTACAATGTTTTACTCAATTCACTTCCAATGCGCAGTTTGGCTTGTTGTGGTTATTCAACAATGAGATCATTCGGATTCGTCTCATCATCATCGGTTTCAGAGCAATCTTCATTTAAGTATTCTTATTCGTGATCACTATCACTATAATATCCTCTGGTTAATAATTTAATATCAATGATTTCTTACACTCGTCCATTCATCTAAAGTTAGATTGAACTTTCCACTCATTTTTTTGTGAGATTTATGGTTTCAATTATTTCCTGTTTTGCCAAATCATAAAACTAATATATAAGATTCATCACCCGATGCGGTTGCCTCTCGGCAAAGTATAGTCCTGAGTACTTTATGAATCACGAATTAATTTACTTTTACAAATGCCGGGAATCGAAAACGAATACTACAGCTACTACAGCCTGTAATATTGCCGTCGTCTTTACGTTTGTTTGGATCGACGTTGTGCACACTTTCTAGATGCCGTCTTAATCCGCTTGTAGAAATTCCTTTGAAACTTAAAACTTTATTTGGGCATAGCAGTCATTTAGCGTTTTTGCCATTTCTCCGGTGTTTTCAACGAATTTGGGCGCACTTCAACTCGAAATAATTCAAATGCATAAAGAATTATTAGTTTTTGCTTTTCGCATTACATCTACCATGTTTGCTTGACTTTTTGTATTTTGATAGTTGTTTAAATGAAACTAATTTTGGGAGTGGTTTTACTCCCGGGAAATACCAAAAAAATCACGGGAGACGGGAAATAGAAATCCGACATGTTGGATTGAAATGGGATTATAAATTGATTTTTGGGTAAATTTCTAGAAAATTATTAACTGTGGTGAATTTAAAATTATTTTTGTACCATATTGTGGAATACAGCCAATTGGAATGAAACTAGTCTATTTCTGTAAATGTTATAATTTATAAGGTAAATTTAAAAATGTTTTTTTTTTAATTGAAGACAAATCTCACCCAGATAATTATATATATATGTATTATATTACACTAATTTGCCCAATTTTCACTAAGAGGACATATTTTGTTAAGCGAATGATTTTTTTTTTTTATAAGTAAAGAAATTTTATCTTAATCAGTGAAAGCCACATCCCAAAATTAGTCTAATTCATATTCTAAAACTTATCTCGATAATCATGTTAGAATTTTCATTTCAACCGAACATGTCGAATGACATCATATAATCGGTTATCGAATACTCTCAAAATTCATTTTTAATTCCGGTTTCTATCGGATTCTGTCTATTCAAGTTGGTCATATTCAAGAATTGTATTAAAAAAATCCCACTTTTTTCAAATCAAAAATCACCTAAAAGTCCTATTTCCATAATCGGTCAAGGACTAGGCTATAGTCCAGTTCAAGTTGGTCATTTTTCATACCTTTAAAATCTCATTTATATCCAAAATCTCATTTTTATCCCTTTCCCGCGCTGATTTGCCATCACGATCCGCTATGAATTGCTTACAATGAATTCCTGAATGTCACAAAGACAACTATAACTCGACAACTGTAAAACGCTTGCCATCTTAACTCTTTTTGCAAATTTATCTAAGTTGATGTGCTTATATTTCGCGGGAGCCTATTGTCACTGTTTTTGGCATGATTCAAATTTTGACCTGTTTCATATCCCATTTTATGTGCGATTCGTCTTCCACAAAACTCTGTTTATCTGAACGATATGATTTTTTAATAACTCAGTAGCTCATAGCCTTTCTGAACTCGAATTCGGGTTACCATCAGAGATCTCCTAATTAATTTTATTGTAAGTTATAATCTTTTTGTACATTTTTTTTATCAAAATTGTGCAGTTTTTCCGTTTTTTATGAGCTCTTTCTACACTGAAACCACCTTTATACTATTTTAAAACACTTTATAACGTTATTTTGCATTGATGCTAATGAAATTTGGTCACCGTAATTTAGAACTAATTCACAAAATCACTCTAGGAATTGTCTACATTACCACCGTTATCTACGTTGTCGACGTTGTCGACACTTCGACGTAGAAAATATTAGCTGACGCGTAAATGCCTATCCCTGGGCACCATCAGGAATGGAGCCTGCGGCTAAATGTGGCTCAACATGGGGAAACTGTTTTTTTATTTAGGAAGGACGTGGCATAGACACTTTTTTGGTCCATAGCCTTACCTTACATTCACACAACATTCATTCAACTCATTCATTCATCCCATTCACACAAGTACAGTATACCACCTGCGCATTGCATAGCTCCATGTCACCCTGTAGAACAGTGACTTGGAAGATGGGTCGGCCCATAAGTTCTACATTCCAACAGAGGGTCATAGATGTTTTCAATTTAATCACGGATCGTAATCGGGAAATGAAAAACCTTTTTTGCATCCCGCCTCTGTTGGGATTCGAACTCGGTACCTCCCAATCCAAACGTCGCAGCTTTATCCACTATTTGGGCACTATTTGCTCGGTCTGGGGAAACTTACCAGGTTCGAACATAAATGAGTAAGATAGATTAATATAGGTTTTTCTCGAATCTATAGGTTGTGATGCATGGCCGTTCTTAGTTACGGATTTGTCTGGTTAATTTCGATAACGAACGAAATAACGGATCATACCTATGCAAAATTAGAGTAAGATCGGCTTAATCCATTTTATCTGTTATTGCTAAGGCCAAAATTAGTTAAAGATTCGGTATTTTGATTCCTTGTGAGTCTCGCTTGTATACAATTATGCAGCGTCGACATGATTTATATCTCGCGATATTCAAGTAAAAGTCGATCGTTTACTGATTTCACTGATTACAAACCAACAGCATTTACTTCGACAACTGAGAGATCTCCAAAACAAGCTAATCAGTTGGAATTCACATCCGATAACAGGTAAAACCAATATCGTCTTATCACGGTTACACGATATTGATATGCATTTACTCACTCGTAAATCCTACTCCACGGATCCAAAAACATTAATTTGGTGAGATATCCCGATGCAAAAGCATATTTTAGATTTTAAACACTATACTTATCTCATTCTGGAGTCAAAGCAGCTCAAAAGCTATAATGGATATAACTGATCCTTTATTTAATTCAATTGACAAAACTATATTCTTGCAATGGTCCATTGTTTCGTTCAATGGTCAGAAGCATATCCAAATGATGATTATAATGACCCAAACTATTGCTTAAACATTTGTTGAATCGCATGTCTTTGATAACCACTAAAATCTTCTGGGATTACATCATATTCCCAACATTACCCGAGCAACATTTTGGGAAGACTAGGCCATGCCACTCCTAGACCGACAAACCATTAAAGTTCTATGTGGCATATATATTTACAGATCGTTCTGGCATTCTTTTTGACAATCGACACGAGTTTAGTAATAAATTAAGAGAGTACTTGCCAAATTTATTTCCACCGTCAAGAAACCCAATATGATGTTTTCATTCTGCAAGTGAATTGATTAGATTTGTTGTTATGTTAGAGTATGTTAGGGATATGTTAGGTTATGTTACATTAGAGGTGACTGCCAAGGAACACTTAGACCGGTACTGGTCCGTTGTGATACCACAGGATCTTACTTCTCTTTTATGTCCAGTGGAACCAATCAAAGCTACGTATGTAGCGTATAGTATATCTTGCACTTTACAGCTTTCGAGATCCGTTGGGCTGTCCATTATGTATCTGTCCATATGCTTATGCCTTCTATATTCTAATGCCGGGAGCATATGAAATATGAAATGAAATAAAGTCTCTTCTTGCAATTAGAAGATCGTACCATGCCTAGCCAGTTCGTCCGCCCTGCAGTTTTTCCATATCTCTGAGTGGCCGGGGATCCGAGGTATCCTGATGTTAAAATGCTCAGTTATTTAATAAATAGAAAAGTATCAACCGAACACCGCCTTTCACGCCAGAGAAACTGCCTCCAGTGGCTTGACTGCCGCCTCTGACTGTCCACATAAATCAATCGAGGGTACCACATACATTATGTCTCAGCCAAGTCAGGAGCTTCTCAATCGCATTCATCTTCGCTTGGAACAATCTGAAGTATTCAAGGTGACTCCCGCTCCTACTTTTCCACTCACTTTATGTGTAGTGTAGTTGAAAGTCGGTAGTTCTTTCCCTAGCGAAATACTAATCATCGACTGGTCTGTCTGAAGACATTTCCACTGTGATACAGCCGATAGCCGCGTAGAAGTGGCCGTCATTTTTTTACTATGCAAGCCATCCTCTGCACTTTCTCGATCCTAGTAGTATATAATGTTTTCTAAAGAGCTGGGCACCATACACTCACTCCTCAATATGGGTTTCATAACGGCAGTGAAAAACCGTTATACCAGCTTCGATTTTAGACCCCATCTTTGCACAAAATGCGTGCTTGCATGAGTACATAACTTGTTTACGATTTCCAAAATGTTAGTGTTCCACCTGAGTTTACTAACCAAAATAATGCCCAGAAATCAGGCTTTGTCAGTAAAAGTTAGCCTAATTCTGCTTAAGGTGTAGGAGGATCCACTACTGGGCTTTAGTATTTCCGCGTAAATAAAAAACAAAAAAACGTCATTCCTCATCAACTCAGTTTCGAACGGGTTGATTCGCGGTTCACATCTGAGAGCGCATTAGCTCTTTGATCGTGCTTATGTTATTTCCAGTTCTAATAGCAATTCATTGATCGCGATATTCCAGAGGAGAGAAGATAGGAACCTCCTTGTGGGATACCCTCAACCACCCGTATCCTAATGGTGGATTCCTCCAACAAAAATTTGACTGTCCTATGTTTACAAGCATTTGATGGAAAAACCTGCTTACAAGGAAGTCTACACCGAAGGTATGTAAAGCTATGTCTATCGATTTTCCTTTAAATTATGCTTGTTGAGACCTTACCCTGTCACTAGGTTATATTTTTGATCGAATATGTATAGATCATACAGTTTCGAGATAATTTCTGACCTCTGCCCATTTCTTTGGAATAAAGACCAGCTTTAAATACCCTTTTAACATTATCCCCATCCAGGGGAGGATACTTGACTAGATGTTTTAGATTCCCGCTGTTAAAATTGAAACCCTTTAGTGCCCATATGATAGCTTAGTAGACAGAATCTTACTAAAATTATCAAAGATTACAATTTCTATTATATGAATATTTTCTCGTAATGTGCCAAATTGGACAAAACCTTCTTTAGCCATTTTGCATAATTTTAATATAGCAATACCAATAAATACCGTGATCTAAGACAGTGAAGTTTATATTTAAAAAAATAACAAAAGCTTGCACTGTTAAATTTTCTAATTTTTTCCAATTTCGATTACATATTCGCATAGCTTAGACCAATTGCTATTCCTGTATTTATGGCAACTAATTTTGCAGTTTTGTGGTTTTGAACGATGTTAAAAATTGTTTGTGCCAATCCTAGAGATAGTCACGGTTACAGAACGTGAACCTATAAATTATCGGCCTGTGCGATAGATCGAAATGTTGAATTTAATTAAATTTTTAATATTTATTTTCTATTGTTAATAAAATCAAATTGCTATAATTAAATAACCAAAGGCAATTTCAAAATTATTTGTTTTGTATGTTTTTTTTGTACGTATGCATAAAACAGTAGCGAACAAATTTCAATCAAATTCCAATATTATCGGAATTAATAAAAAATAATAAAAAATTCCATGAAAGCACAACAATTTATTTATCTCTCTTGTGCCTTGAAATACGATGACGAGCGTAGCAATATAGTACAAGCACACATAATATTTAAAAATATTAAATTAAAAATCCCTCAAGCCAACCATATATATTGAACCGCGTGCTTTCGATATACAAACATATACATGATTTATGAAAGACATACAGATATCAACAACTGATCGAAAGCTTTAACAAGTATATTATAAATAATTTTAAAGTTCGAAGCGACTGGTTTAGGTCAAAAACGTTAGATACAAAAAACAATAAAACTCTATATCTAAAAAGGCAAAAATAAAACTTAATCTTTGATAAGGCGCAAGAATAATCTCGTGTATAAGAATACAATAGGGATGTACAAACAACAACAACAAAAAATTATAACAGATTATAAAATAAGAAGCTGATGTCCAAATGGATGAAAGAGTCAAGAATAAAGTATTTATATAAACAAATCCACTTCAGAAAACACTGTGTTATAGATCTTATATATACATAGAAAGAAACCAGCAACAACCATCCGTGTAAAAAGAATTTTCCGTGTACAGAATTTATTTTTTAAATAAAAGCTCTACACCTTTATTCCAATCACGTTTGTTTCTTAAAAACAAATTTTATGTATTTGTTTATTTGTTTTTACTTTTCCATCGTTGTTTTAACAAATAATTTTTCATGTATTTTCCGAATCGTATATCTGTATACATACATATAAGAAAGCAATCGTAATAGACAACGTATAGCGTACGAAAGGAGACGCATTATAGGAATTAGGAACATTGGTTTTTGTTCGTACCATGTTTTCTAGCACACACACACACACATAATACACAAATAATAGTTATACTCTGTATCCAATGCACCATTTCGAACGATTTACATTTTATATGTATATTGTGTTGATGTTGTTGTTAAATTTTCCTCCAATGACATGTTCTATATGGCAACCCACACACACACACACGCACACAAATTATCTGTAATTTGAAGATTTTCGATTTTCTTTTGTACATATTATGTACATAATACACACATTGTTTTCCTTCGTCGGTTGAGAAGAATTTTCACTTGGTAACAAAATTATATATCGCACACAAACACAACATCACAGCTCCGGACCGGAACAACAACAAAAACAATAATTCTTTTTTGTTTTTTGGGGTGGGGGCAAATGAGGAAAAGCGATTACGTTTATAGAATTCCAATCAAAAATTAAAAACAATCGTAGTAATAACAATAATAATAATAATACATTATGGCAACAAAAACATTTCGGCCAGAAAAAAAAATGTCTGATTGGATGGTGAAAACAACTCACGTTTCATTCAATTAGTCGAATTTTTTTCCTGTTTTCTGCTGTAAGGATTACATTTGACGGGAATCAAATTCGGTGATTTAATGAGAAGTTGTATATAAATTAAATTTGGTCGAAGGTTAACCAATGCGTGTACAAGGTTTTAAGGAACGAACATAAAGTTAAAATCACTTGATAGGTGAGTAACCTTTCAAGTTGCCGCCATTAATGGTTTCACGAGGAACTGGAGCTGAATTTATCCCAGGATTTCATTCAAGGATTTGTTTAAAATACCTCTTTCAACACAAGCGTAAATAATCCACCCCAGACTTCTTGAAAATACTTATATTATTTATACAATTTTACAATTATATTGTCCCAGACTTTTTCGTCAACACATACAGTTGACACCAAAATACTCATCCCAGACTTTATTAATCTGTAAGATTTATTTGGTACAAAATAAATTTTTCTGGGCAAGTCGTTAAAACGACGGCTATTTTCTCTTGGCGATTAAGTTAAGGACAATATAAATATATGTGGCCAACTTTGCCAACTTTTCAAAGTTAATTAAAATCGAAATAAAAAATCATACGACCAAGCGTTTATAGGGTCGGTTTTTTCTCATTACGATTGAATTTAAGACCTTGTTGGCTACCACTGTACCCCCACTCTGTTCATATTTTTTGACCGTTGGAATGAAAAGTTGGCAAAGGCGCCACATTTATTTATATTGCGGAAATTCCAACGGTCAAACAAATATCAACACAAACACAGTGGTGGCCAACAAGATCTGAAACTCATTCGTTATGAGAAAGCAGTCCACCCTACAAAAGCATGGGTAAACATATTTTTTCGGTTCTAGCTTTCTTAGTAAATTTGGCAAAGGCGCCACATTTATTTATATTGCGGACATTGCAAAGGTCAAACAAAATGTCAACACTGGCACAGTGGTGACCTATAAAGTCTGAAATTCATCCGAAATGAGGAAGCAGCAAAGCGGCCACATTTATTTATATTTATTATTTTATTTATATTGCGGAAATTCCAAAGGTGAAAAATATAACAACGCTGGCACAGTGGTGGTCAACAAGGGCTGAAAGACATTTACTATTAGAAAATAGCCAACCCTGCAAAAGCTCGGCCAAACGTTATTATTCGGTTCTATAGCTTTCTTAGAAAAGTTGCCAATGGCACCACATTTATTTATATTTCGGAAATTCCGACGATCAAAAAATTACCAACTCTTGCAAGATGGTGGCCATAAGGGCCCCAAACCAAACCAGTTTGAGAAAAAAGCCAACCATATAAAAGCTTGGTCATAGATTTTTATTTTCGATTTCAGTTTACTGTGGAAAGCTGGCGAACGCACCACATTTATTTATATTGCGATAATTCCAACGGTCAAAGAAATATCAAAGCTGGCACAGTGGTGGTCAACAAGGTCCCAATCTCAATCGATAGCTATAACAGTGTGGTCACACGATTTTTTTTCGATTTTAGTTTGGAAATTCTAAAGGTAAAAAAATATCAACGATGGAACAGTGGGGGTCAACAAGGTTTGAATGACATGCACTATGAGAAAATAGCCGCCCTACAAAAGCTCGGCCAAACGAATTTATTCGATTCTAGCTTTCTTAGAAAAGTTGGCAAAGTCACCACATTTATTTATATTTCGGAAGTTCCAACGATCAAAAAATACAAACGTGGCCAACAAAGTCCCAAACTAAACCAGTATGAGAAAAAAGCCAACCCCATACGATTTATTTTTTTGATTTTAGTTTACTTTGAAAAGTTGGCGAACGCACCATATTTATTTATTTTGCGGAAATTACAAAAGTCAAAAAATTATCAAAGCTGGAGGAATGGTTGCTAACAAGGTCCTTGAATTAATCGCAAATAGAAAATACCTATTGGTTTAACGACTTGCTCAGAAGAATTTACATATTAAAAAAGTCTGGGAATGAGTACCAACTGTAAATTTTTATGCTCACGAAAAAGTCTGAGCTGGTATATAAATGTAAAAAAATCCTGGACAAACCAACTGTATAAATTATGTATGTATTTTTAAAAAGTCTGGGATTGATTATTTACGCTTGTGTTGTCAGAGGAATTTTTCAATAGGATAACTTCAAGAGGGTTCAAAAACTTTCAACGCGGCGTACTCGGGACCGGATCATAGTATGCTCCATAAAAGGATAGTATTCCCCTGGCATTAGGGCTCGTTTTACTATAGGGGTCAGATATCAAACAATATATTTCAGAACTACGTGTATCTCTGGAATGGAGCTATGTCAAAGCTATTTCTTAACCAAAATAATGATGAAATGCGACATACCGAGCAAAAATCACGGTGATTAAAGCTGTGACTTTTAGATCGAGAGCTATCGAATTTAAATTCCAATAGATAGAAACAATTTCAAAATTTCAAAGGTATTCTTTATTTCGGCCAGAATTATGATGAACACAACTATGACCCACCGTTTAGAGTTCATGGGTCGAACCATCGTTCATGTCAAAAATTACATTAAAATTTATTACTTTCAGAATTCGGTTTTATACATAACTTCCGAAATTTAATTTCACGTACACCAGAGTCTCTTATTGCATCGGTAATGCGTTCCAGAAAAAGGAACGGCACTCGAATTAGCGCAACTCGAATTTCAGATAATACACATTGACGTCACATTCTGCCCCAGGCTCCATTCCTTGATTTTACTTTGGACCATGAATCAGCAATATTTTTTGACAGCTGTTTAGATGTTATATTCTCGAAAAGGTTTTGTATTTGAAGGTAAAAATTACACCCTGATCCATTGGTTGAATGATGGAAGTGGGGTTGAGAGGCAAAAATAAGAATTCTACATTTTCGTTGATATCATCTACGTAAGCTGCGGGTGTCCTGGTCCATTGCCGATTTCCTGAATGCGGGTATAGTAAATTTCCCCCCAAAAGTAATGTCAGCATCTCTTTAATTGCCTTGAATCCGAGTGCAACAGCCTCATTTTTGAAAATGTACGTTCATTTTGTAAGACGTTTTCACAAGAAATCGGTTTCGTCGATATTAAAGATCTGTTTAGAGCAATACCCACCTTCTTCGATGACAGATTTGAGTATATTAAAATTCTTTTGGAGCCGTATGATCTGCACTGACCGCTTCCTCTTTTAAATGAATGTTATGTGAATTTGCTCTCGATTTAAAACGTGTGAGCCAAACCATTACTTACATTAAGTACAACATTAATTACTGTACGAAATGGCTCCGGCCATGGATTCCCATCGCTCAAAATAGTTTATCGAAAACCTTTTGGCTCAACGGCAACAATATAAAACATTTGTAGCGGTTCCGCTAGCAACTGCAATGGGTAAACCAATCCAGTATCCCCTGACAGAATTTAAAGGCAGCTGAAACTTTTATTAAAGAATGATGCCGCCATATGAGTTAATGGACGAAATATTGACTGAGGATATTCGTGTTAAACTACATTTTGATTGTGTCCGAATTTAAGGATCGTCTTTTTTAAAGAACCAAACCTTCTAACCTTTACTGGCGGATACCTAGAGTGGAAATCATTCATAGGCAGGTTTAACGCACTGATACACGACAACCAATCTCTCAGTGATCGATCAAGGTCTTAGTACATACTTGAAATTATCCTTCCATGTTGTTGGCTCTATTGCAGTAGCGGCAATAGAGTTAACAAACGACAATTACGAGGTAGCCTGAGAAATTTGAGCCGCATCGACATGTCTTCCTACCGTAGATGATATAAATAACGTTTTCAGTTCTATATAGCTCACTGGTTAGAAAGCCAAGCAGAATTCACACCAATTTCATCTACTCGGTAGAACTATTAGTGCGGAATCAAATTGATGACTTGGAAAAAGATATCTTAATTCGATTATAGGTTTTAACCTTTTTAATAACAGCTGCTCGAACAGTTTTAACATTATCGGTGGCAAATATATTGATTGGTGTGTATATGATGTTGTTAGATGCAGTGTTTCGCCATGCTTAGGTATCATGATGACAATCAAATTAGTAAGGTCTGACACATTAAAGAATGTTATTCCAGATTAGATGTTCCGTAGTTCGTAAAAACATTAAATTTACTAAATAATCAAAAAGTGATATTTTATGTGCCACGGTGTACAATCATCCCAAAAAACTATTTTGCATACTCGAAGCACTTTTCCCATGGCTGAATTATTTTTCACATTTAACATTGGATGCTCTGTTGTGTAATCATGCGAACTTGCTCTATGGTGGAGTAGCTTTTTTGAAATCCACTGATGTGGTGGTATAAGCTTCTCTCTATTATTATAGGTTTAAGTACTGGAAGCAGAGAAATTGGCCTATATGACTTTCTATTGGTATCATAATAATTTTTGCTACTTTCTCAGGAATTTTCACCTGTAAGTAAATTATAGCCAGGAGATTTTTTCGTATTTATGTTACTTTTAATTTCATCTTTCAATTCTCATAGAGTTACAGGTGTTATTTCCCTACAATCCTTCTTGTGCACTTGGATTACATTTTCATCCGCTGATTGTCTAGCATATGGCTGGAACGTTTCTTCAAGGTGAGATGCAAAAAGCGTTGCTTTCTGTTTGGCACTTGTTCTCAATGTGCTTCATCATTTTTTATTGGCTGTATTTGACAAATTTGTCTTTTTAATGCTTTTGAACCTTTTCATAGAGAATGTTAATAAACAGTTTCTTTATCGTCTCTAAGACTACGAAGATAACGGGTGACCGATTCATTTTTTAGTTCTCTAATTCTTTATTTAACCTCATTGCAGAGATAATTAAAAATTATTTGGCTTTGTGCTGCTGGGTTTCTCTGCCATGTTTTCCTTGCTTTCCGTTTTTCCTTAACCAACTCCTAGATTCCAACTGGATAAATGAAATTATTACGCTCCATGTTTTGGATTACGGGGTGCCATCTCATGCTGCTTGTTGCATATTATTAATTAATAGTTCACTTCATTTTCTAATTGAAGCGGATGCTTGATTGGCACAAGAAAATTGATGTTTTCGTCAACCAATGTCCTAAATAATTCTCAATTGGTTTTGTTATTTGTTAGTCTAGATGGATTTTCCTTCTTAACAATCGTGGAGCTAACAGTTATAATGACGGGCGAGTGGTCCGATGAGAGACTTTCACTCTTTCCTAGAAAAATGTGGTTTTCGGATATTCCTCTTGTAATGTAGAAATCATTTAGATCCGGAGTTTTCCTTGTGTCAGTAGGCCAATTCGTTAGTTTTCCTCCTGAAAGAAATTCACAATTATAAGCCCGACTTGCGGCGTAAAGTTCTCTTCCCTTTGGAGTTGTTAATCTTGACCCTCAGAAAGTATTTTTTGCATTAAAATCACCTCCAATGATAAAATTAAATCCTAGCTGGTTCAATAACTTTTTATAAACCTCTTATTTAAATAATGTTTTGGAATCCAATAAATTGAACAGACTGAATGCTGATAGTAGCCACCTGAATACGTTCTTCTTCAATTTTTATTCTCTCATGATGATGAATATTTCTTTCGCAAATATTGTTGGTCCTCCTCTTGCTCTTTCTGCTTCATGTAAACCGTGATAAGAGACGTAACCACGTGTTTTGGTATATAAGGTTTTAGTAAGATGGCTTTCTGGTTTCTAAAAGATTTCGAACTCTGGAATATGTTAGATTATTCCATTTACATTCCAGATTACAATTCTTAATGTCTTGTTCATGGATGTTATATCATCCACTGTTTTTCGGCTATCTAGTCATCTGTTTAAAGCATCTAAGGGTCTCTCTTGTTTTATTAGCCATGTATTTAGCGCTCCGATGCTTTTAAATATTTTTTCAAGCATAGATGTATCTTTGAAACTTACTAATTTGTGTGGGATCGTACTTTGTAGCCCCGAATGCCACCACTTGCAAAAACACCTTAGAGCAGTTACTTTACTCGATATTGATGTGGTGGTTGCTTTTATTTTCATATGTATACCTCTCGATTTTCTCTAGGTTAAACTTTGTTGATAAGGCTCTATAAGTAATAGAGTACGGTATGTAGTTTTTCCAAAAATTGTTATTTAAGGATATTACTCTTTGTTCCTTATCTATAATGGATTTTAAAATATTTTGCACAGTTCCATATTCGGTTATACCAATAATACTAATTGGAGGTGGTTCCACTTCTTTTGGTGGTTTACTTTCACTTTTAACTCGCTGGTGATCATTCTGGGGCGTTTCCTTTGCTTTCTTCCTATTAGTAGATTCTGTACTAGCTACTTCCGGAGAGTATTCCTCTTTCCTTTTCTTGCTTGGACGTTTTTTCTATTATTATCTCCTCGTCATCGGTATTAAACTCTGTAGTCTCGTTACTAATTTAGGTGTATCATTGGCTTTGGTTAAAAAACCTTTTATCAATTCTTCATTTTCCTTCGTCAGCACCATAATTTTGCTACTAAGCTGATGCGTCATCTTTTCAAGTTCAATTATTTTTGCGCGATGATTCGCATTTTGTCTTTTTTAACTAATAGTAAGGCTAAGTTAAAATTTCCGCTGGCACCACTTCTGGTGTTAGAAGCATCGGCTTCTTGCTACTTTTTTCTTTTGTTGGTGATCTTCCTATAATCCATAGGAACCAGTCTTCATAGAGCGTGGATTTACCAATGTTGATGTTGTTGGTATACCAATATCAACATTGGTAAATCCACGTTCTATAAGAAACTATTTTGGTAAGTATTTGGTGAGTGGATAACTCCATAACCATAGTAGTGGCATAGGTCCAGCTAGCTCATGAATTCGAATAAATATTGAATCTATCTTCAAAGATGTGAGGGAACTGGAAGGTAAATTAATGTGAAAATTTGGGTTTTAGCGCTACATATACATTCGAAAGGTGTTCGAACGTTGAAAGATTTATCATTTTACACCAACACTATGACATTGGTGAACAGAAATATATTGAATAATGTTCAGATTTTGAATTTATCGTAATTGGCTAAGGGAGCGTCTTCGAATTTATAATCACAGCTGCAATCTCATATATTCAATTTTCAAATATCGCATTAAAAATATATTAAAAAATAATAATCATATAAAAGCTCTAAAAAGCTAACCAACTAAATATAAAACTCGTATATTAACAAACACAATATAAATTCAATTTATATCAGCATCATCCTCCAATGATCAATTAATTGTGTTTAAAAAAAAAATAAAAATAAAAATAAATAAATAAAAGTGGGAAAAGTAGAAAAACAAAATTATTATCACATTTAAATTGAATTTTCTTGTTTTCCTCCGTATATACACCACATTCACAACACACACACACACACACACACACATATATAACTCCTTTTAGTTTTTCTGCACACTGTGTCTCTATTGTCGTTATTATCATTATCGCACTCGTTGCACATAAAAGCACTATAATATACATATACATACATATATACATATACATATAAATTGTTTGTATGCCGCGCTGATGCTGCTTTGTTCGAGAAAAGTCTCCTCTATATGATGACTATCATGATATTCATAAAAATTATTCCGCATCCACAAAATATTCATTTTAATTTGACATAAATGCAAAATGTTTATAGTACATTTGCAAAGTACAATAGAATTAACGAATATTCATTCTCATTGTTACTTACATACATATATAGAGCTTTCCACTGTGGAAATTGTGAAACGAAACGAAATATTTGCTATTTTCTTACAGTAAGTAAAAATACTTGAAAGAAAATTTCTTTATTATCTTCCGAGTACCATGTGTATATTGTATGTGTATTTGGAAAATATATTTTATTTCAATTTTCTTTTGCTAAACACAAAAGAAAATGCTTTCCTTCTGTAGATTCACATCTTCATTCCAATTTTGTTGCTAACTGACTCTCTTATATACTATACACTGGTGTGTACTATGGATTAAATTATTATTTGATGTTTACGGAATTAGTTAAAAGTTTGTTTGCCGTCGAATAAAATAATGGAAGGCAGCAGGGAGGAAGAGGATTGGGAGGTATTTTCACTCTATTTATATACATGTATACGATAGAGTTATTCAAGTGCTCTTTATACTACATATGTTAAATATAAAGTTGAAAGATGATAATCAGAAAAATTTGTAACGTTTAACGTTGAGATCATGCGATAGTTAAAAATACACCAGTCTATATAATTCAGTGCCAACGTCGAATCAATTAGATGGCATAACTGAATGATATTTTTTGCAAAGCTTTATGAAGGTCAGTTTTTTCTATAAAGATTGCAGAATTTTACGAAAAAGGTTTATGCACAAACGTATACCAAGTAAAAATTTAATATTTGTTCATAAGCTTCGAAATAGGTAAATGCTTTCTTGTTTAGCGGTAACTAAGTGTAAATTACCGCAAATATGTGAAACGTTTAGTTATCAAATCGATGATGGTTCGTTAATTGAAAAATTCAAAGTTTTTATATGAATTAAGATAAACATCGAAGAAAAGTTGCAAAAGCTCTCTATTTTTTTTTTAATCACCTTTATTAGTATGGCTTCTACAATCTTAAATTTGATTAATTCGTTTAATTCATTAGTAAGGTTGACATTAGTACTTATGAGATAAGCATCAACCTTTGTGGGTTTGCTGCACCAGTGTCCAGTTCCCCTGAGGTATGATATGCATTAGGTCATGTGGTTTGGTTCGTTTGAGTCGCCTTACTTCGTTTGTACTATCCTGTAATTGTACGGCCTCAACGTTGGTGTGGATGTGAAGCCTCTTTTCATGTTTGATGGCACATTGGCGGATTTGAAAATAATTATGTATTTCCCTGTTAGTCACAAATCGGTAAGCGTTGGTGACTCTTCGAAGAAATTTATTTTGGCTACGTTGGATAATGTCTCTATTGGATTTATGAGTACAACCCCATAGTCTGGTAAATTAGTCTTTTACAATACAGGATTATTTATAGGATATCGCCTTAAGTCTAAATGCAGACCAAGGTATTTGGCCGATTCAGTCTGCGGTACTTGCACCCCATTGAGGTGTATGTGCTGGTTAATATTTTTGAGTCGGAGCGTAAATGTCACATGGGTTGATTTAAGCTCATTAAGCGCAATTTTCCAATCAATCGTCCATTTAGTAACGTTGTTCATTCCTCGTTGAAGATTTTGTAGAGAGTGTAGAGAAGGTAGAGGAGATTTCATCTAACGCTAGTTCCTTGAATAAACCTGGTGATATTTCATCAATTACTGGTCCCTTTTTTGGTTAAGATTTTTGTAGATTTCTTCGGCAATTTACATTGGCTTGACCCTTTTAAAATTCTGACTTGATTGATTAACAAGTGCTACGTCGATGTTGAATTGAATATCATGGGGTTGAAATACTGTTGCTAGGTGTTGAGCAAAGAGTTCCGTTTTTTCTTTGTCTTGTTGAACCCCACGACCTTGAGCGTTTCTTATGGGTGGTATCCGAGCTACAGGTCGTTTGAATTTTCTGGTGGCTTTCCATAACGAGTAGTCCTTATCCATTTCTGGACCTAACCCGCTTAAGTAGTTGTCGAAGCAATCATGTTTAAAGCTTTTCATTAGCCTATTGACTTTGTTACTTATCCGATTGTAGACTGTTTTGTCAATGGGATTTCTGGTGAGATGCCATATTCTTTTTGCCTTTCTTCTTTCCTTGATTTGTTCCCTGATCTCAGCAGGGTATTTGAATTCCAAGCTCGCTTTTTCATTTAATTCTGGAGTAGCGAGACTGGCGGCTTTTCGAGTGTATTCAATGAATTTCTTTGTTTGATGTTCCAATTCCTCATTACTTTTGATACTCTCTTTTAATTTAACTATACCTCTTCTAACTTTTCTCTGAAGAGATTCCAATCCGTAAATTAATTAGTAAGGTGTTTTCGCTTTTTTTGTTTATTGATTACTATAGTGCTTACTGACAACAGTACAGGAATGTGATCAGATGTTAAATCATTAATCTATTCGGCTCAAGTGTAACTGGATTAAAAATCCTTTATGATAAAGAAATCAAGTAGATCTGGCCCCCCTGAATATAGATATTCACATTTGTTTTCATGAATGGCAAGGAACAGAGCAATTCCTTTTCCAGGAGAAATTAGCCTGGAACTTCAAGCTGTATGTATTATATTGTAGTCCCCTCCAATGATAAATCTTGGACCGAGTTTGTTTTAGACGTGGAGGGCAGTATGATGCCGCCCCCGTTGGCTCAGTAAATAGCCTGCTTGCTTTGTTATTCGAGGGTCTCGGGTTCGATTCCAGGTGGTGACCAAAAATCATGGCTGGGTGTTTTTAATATGTAAGTATATGTGTTATCCGAGTGTTGCACCGTGGGCCAGTTAGTAGCATTGAGTGCTACCGCCCAAAGTGATCCGCCTAATTTTTTTTTTTTAAATGTATGCTGCCGCAATATTTAGATCTGCGCCATTATATTGGATTGAGATAACCGTTGTTTACAAGTAGCTTTCTCGAATATCCCTTTGTTGATTATGTTTGACATTAGTTTTAATTAGTACAGCTGAACCACCTCTAGCTCTTTGACTAAGATGGGTTGTCCAGTAGGAATTGAATACCATTAGTCTAATAAAACTTTGGTTGGAGGACTGCGTTTCTAAATCAGCGCAATATCTATATTGTTTGTCATTGGCGTTCCAAGTTACAATGCGTAGGAACGAGTTAATCATTTTTCTGTATTCTGACTTTTTTACTTGGTGGATAGAAATTAATTTTCAGTTTTATCACCGTTTCTCCTAAGTGAGAAAATGGCAAATTTTCTTTGAAAATGCCCTGTGCTTTCTCGTCATTCACATTAATTTATTAAAAACAAGTTTTAAGTAAAAAATTATGGAAACAATTGGAAATTCAAACTGATAAATTGTAAATAAATAAAGAGAGATCTGAAAATAGAGCTTTGAAAGTCTATCGCAAAAGCTCCGAAATTGAATTACATGTTTTCTATGCCCTCAGCAACCGACGAAATTCCTGAAAAATAAGTTTATAAGCTATTGGAATTTATTGGGTTCTAATAGCTTTAGCCGTTAAAGCTACATTTATTTAATGGTAAAAAGCTTTTAAGGATATTGTGGGTATAAATATTTTATTTATTTTTTAAACTGATCAATTTTGTTATTAGATTCGACACATTAAATAAATATAATATATCGGAAAATTTAAAAGCTCAAAAAAGAAAAGCTCGCAATATGGATTCAAATATGTATAAACTATCTGCCTTTAATCGCAAACAGTATTTGATTTAAGGTTATATCTTGCCACGGTTAAATCCGTCATATAGAAGCTTTCATTTGTTAAGCACAAAAGCGAAAAACGAGCTTTGGTAAAATGTATTTTCAAAATTTTAGTTGTTGGTGTTCTTATTGATACTCGTAGTTGGTTCACTCAACACTTGATTTTTCACACTCTCATACATCTATATTATTATAACGTCAAAGTGAAAATTGTGATACCATTAAAACGTGAGTTTTATGTGCCACAAACACACATCTTGCCACAACTTTTTTATTCTTTATATATATTTTTCTAAAATCTGTTATATGGATCTAGTTTATATTCGGTAATAAAAAAATAAAAATAAAAGTTTTGGCGACGCTTTTATATCGTCAACATTTCAATAATATCATAAAAATATAAAAAAAAGGATCCACACACAACAAAATAGCCTTTATAAAATCGATTAGTTATAAAAAATCAGATTTTTTTTTTGAAAAATCCTTCTTCACCACATACGCAACATATGATTTTTTAGTTAAAATGGCAAGTCATATACATTAATTTGATTTGTTTTCATGTGTATATACATTGGAACACATTACTAAGCTAGTATATCTGTATATATGAACGGGGACGACGACGGGTAATGGTGCGGATGATAACTCCCATTAAATAAAATAAAATAATAAATTTGCCATAGGTGAATTAATGCGGTTGCCAACATGTTGGCAAAATATTATTTGCTTCAACATATAATGTACACACATATTATGTATAAATGTTTGTAATAAAATAGCATTATATACATATATACATAATGTATGTATCAACAAAATTATATTAGTTCATAAATCATCAACATATAAAAAATATAAAAAATCATAAATTAAAATATTTTATGTATACTCGTATATGCTATACATTTTAGTTTATGCTCTGTTTCCAAATCGACCACATTTATGATGCTTTATCGAATGCAATTTCCGATAGATATTACTTTGAACAGTACTCAACACAATATATACAATTAATATCGTCGATACATTTAAGAGTTTAAAATATTTAATATCGTTTAGCGAATTTTATATGGACGAGAATACAGTATTTTTGTGGTTCGATAAATTTTTTTATGGTCCTCCCCATACGTTATAAGTTAAATGGATAATTTATTATATAGAGCTGTTTGAAAAATATATACTTTCGCATAATTGCTTGTTATAAATAAATTATAGAGATATTTTTTTGTTTTTCAATTATTTGTTATGAAAAAATTTACTTTCATAATTCAAATCTATCTGCAATATTCTTAACTGTACAAACGAAAAGCTTGATTTTTATAAAAATACGACACCGTCAACCATTTCAAAATTAAATTTCGAAATTTGACTTGGCATAAATTTCTTGTATATCAAATTCTGAAGACAGATTTAGACTACATTTTTATTTTTATTTTATTTCAATTCCGATAATTTTTAAAGATTTAAATTTCTATTCGAAATTTTAATTTTTACAAATTCATACCAAACCCAAATTCTGAAATTATATTATTTGTATTTCTACTAAATTTCAACCTTAAGTTTTATTTATGGTTTGAGACTTAGTTTGAATTAAACTATTACATCGAAATTTAAAATTATGAAAATTTAATATATTCGAAATTCAGAAATATCAGCTTGTGAAATTTTCGTGTAATTTATAAAAAAGCTTTCGTAAATTTTGGATACAGAATTTTAATTGGTTATAGAAAAAATTATTGCTTAATTCGGTAAACCAAATAGAAGTTGGAATTTCTATATATACAAAATATTCCAAATTTTTTTTCCGTTTTTTACTAAATTTCTACATCGAAATTTAGAATTCTAGAAACTGAAATATTTTAAAATTTCGATAGTTCGGAATTTGAAACTTCAGGCATGTACATCGAATTTCGATAACGAAAATTCCATTAGGTTTCACGTATTAAAATTTCAAATTGTAAGATAATTAAATTCGAAATATACATCAAACTGTTAAGTCGAAATTTAGAATTTAACATTTTTAAAATTCTGAAATTTCAGTTGGTTGAAATTTCTTGTAATATATAAAAAAGCTTCCGCAGCTTTTCAAAATAAAATTTTGGATTCAGAACTCTAATTAGAAATAGATAAATTTCATCAACAATTTCTTTTAAATTCGATAAAGTAAATAGAATTTCGAAATTTCTAAAATTATAAAATATTCCAAAATTTATCTTCGGGTTTATAATAAATTTCAACATTATATTAAAAATTATTTAATCAGATTTAAATTGAACTTCGACATAGAAAATTAGAATTCTATTGAGAAATTGAAAATTTTTTAAATTTCGATAGTTCGGAATTTTGAATGAAATTTTAAAATTTAAAATCGGTACATTGAATTTCGATAACTAACAAAAATTCCCTAACCTTCACGTATTGAAATTTCAAATTGGGAATTGTAATATTTAAATTCGAAATTCGATTGGAGAAGAGTATAGGATTACAACCAGCGAATTCTGAATTGATAATAATTTTTAAAATAATGAGGAATTTTAAAATTTTTAAATTTGGTAAAATTTCTACAAACTACATCGAAATGTGATTTTGTTAACATTTCACAGAAAATATTTTTCCAATATCAAATTTCGTTAATTTCCAATTAATTCAACAGTTATTCAAAAATTAAAAAATTTTGATTTAAAAATTTAAAATAAATGTCTTTACAAATTTGATAGAATTTAAAATTTAAAGACAAATTCTTAACATTTCAAAACTTTATTCTGTTCAGAATTGATAATTGATGTTCCATTTAAATTCTAAAAATTGTATTTAAAATTCTAAAAATGTAAAACTTAATTAATTTAAATTTTAAATTCTAAAATACTGAAAACCTTAAAAATCTAGACACATTGAAATTTAACTTTCAAACATGTCCATTGAATTTAGAAATAACTTACAATGCTTTTCGAACTGAAATTTCGTTAATTCGTATTGAAATTTTTGGGCACGGAATTTTAATTGCTAATGGAAAAATTGTATCAACAATTTATTTCCGAATTCGATAAACCTAATATAAATTCATAATTTTCTAAAACAACAAAATATTTCAAAAGTTATCTCAAGGTTTTTAATCAAATTTCGACATTAAATTTATAATTATTAATTTATATTTAAGTGGACCTTCTAGATCGAAATTGAGAATTCTAGAAATTAAAATTTATTGAGATCTCGATTGCTGAACGAAATTGTAAAACTTCAAAAATGTTCATAGAATTTCAACAACGAAAGTTCCATTAAGTTTCACGTAATGAAATTTCTAATTGTGGATTCTGACATTTAAATTCGAGATTCAATTAAAGAAGAGCATATACATTTTATTAAATCCCGCGAATCCATAACACTTCAAACTTTTTAAAATTCGGTAATTCTGAATTATGAGCGAAATTACATTTTGTTTATGATAAAAATTCGACAAACTACATTGAAATGCGAGTTTATTAAAATTTCACGTCTTTTAAATAAAACTTTACCTTTTTAAATTCTAAAAATTCTATTTAAAATATTACAATTTAAAACATAATTAATTTAATTTATAAATTCTATAATACCTCAAAATTCTACACACAAATTTAACTATCGGACATGCCCATTTAATTTAAAAAGAACTTACAAAACTTTTAAAACTTAAATTTCGTTAATTCATATTGAAATTTTGGCCTCAGAAATTTAATTTGTAATAAAAAAATTTTATCAACAATTTAATTCCAAATTCTAAATTTTTTAAAATTTTGATCGTGTGGAATTTTGAACAAAATTTTAAAATTTCAAAACTGTACATAGAATTTCGATAACAAAAATTCAATTCTGTTTTAAAGAAATTTTTTAATCAAATATCGTAGTTCGTATTAAAATTTTAAATTGTGAGTTTTGGTTTAAAATCGGTTGGAAAGAAGAAGAGTATAGAAATTGGATTAAACCCATCGAATCCAGAATTAATCATAATTTTATAAAATTCAAAATGTAAAAAATCTACAAAATACATTCAAGTTTGTTAAAATTTCACGTATTTTAAAGGAAACGATTCCAAAACCTTTTGGATTGAAATTTTGAATAACTCAAATTTCATTGCTTTGTATTGAAATTTTGGATCCATAATTTTAATAAGTAGTAGACAAATTTCATCAAAAATTTCTTTTCAAATTCGATAAACCGAATAATAATAGAAATTCGAAATTTCGGAAAATACAAAATATCACAAATTTTATCTCCGGATTTTAATTAAATTCAAAATTATTAAATCTCATTTAAATCGAGCTTTACATCGAAATTTTAGATTTCTAGAAATTTAATTTTTTTAAATTTCGATAGTTCTGAATTTTGAATGAACTTTAAAATTTCAAAACTGTACATCGAATTTAGACAACGGAAATCCCATTTGGTATTAAAAGAATTTTTCGAATTCAAATTCTCGTATTGGAATTTCAAATGTTGAGTTCCGATTTAAAATCGAAGAGTATAGAAATTTGATTAAATCCAAAAAGAAGAAGCTTAAAATTTTGGTTTGATGTTTCGTTTAAAAAATATCTTTCAAAATACGATAGAATGAAAAATTTAAGAAAAAATCTTTAACAATTCAAAACTTCACTCTAGATAATAATGGCGTTTAGTTCAGAATTGATATTTAAAATTTCATGTAAATTCAATAATTCTATTTTGAACTTTGAGAAATTAATTTAATTTTTATAGTCAATAATTCTGAAAAATTCAAAAGCCTACACTCATTGAAATTGAATTTTTTAACAAATCCATTTCATGTAAAAAGAACTTACAAAGCTTTTCAAACTCAAATTTCGATAATTTTTAAATCGAAATTTAGGATTGTGAATATTCTCATATTTGCGAAAATGCGGCAAACTACATCGTAATTCGACAATGCAAAAGTTCGAAATCGTTTTCAAAATAAAATGTTGTAAATTTGAAAGTATTGAATTTTGATTAAAGTAAATAATTCAAATTACAAATCAAAATACTACAAAGTACCAAAATTTAACGGATTTTTATTAAATTTCGACTTTAAAGTTTAAAATCGAAATAATTTATAGTTTCATTTAATTTAACCCATTCGAAATTTAAAAATCACTATTTTTTATATCATGCGGGACTTCTGAATTTTGAACGAAATTTTGGTTATAAAAATTCCACTAACGGTATTGACTATTACACCAACATTTATTATTCTGAAAAAATTTTCATAATTCAGCAAGTTAATCCAAATTGTTTATTCTAAAAATCAAAATTCTTCAAATTTTATCGAGATTAATCCGGGAGATTTAAAATATTTTCCAAAAATCTTTATAGTTATCGAAAATCATTTAAATTAAATACACAACACGCATAATTGTTTTTTTGTAACAAATCTAAAATTACCTGTTCATACAGAAAATATTTACCATTGAAATTAAATTAATTACAACAGAATCAATAATAAAAAAATATCAGTTTGGTTAGAGTAAATATTGTCAGAATAAATATTGGGAACGATTTTCAACATACAACAATAATCCAGATATTTTAGTTCATCCATCAGTAGTTTTTCATCATTATCATTTTTCATACCAGATATAATTTATTTTATTATTATTGATTTGTATATCACAGCCCAAACTCCTTCCTGCTAAAAAAACAACAGAAAACCGATACGAACATTTATATCTGTCGGTAATACTCTGTGTACATCTATATGCATCACATTACTCGTGTATATGAGATTTTACCATAACTTGTGAACAAACAACAAATACTTTTGTTATATGTATCTAATATATGTATGTTTATTGGTAAATGGTAATGAATTGATGATGGCGGTTGCTAACACAACACACATACACAGACCCACACTAATACCTATATAACTACATATGTATACCAAAAAAATACCAATTTTGTTTTTATACTTCTCGAATAATAAAAAAAAAATGGTTTAGGAAAGTGAAGCCAATTCGAATAAAATTACATGTATTGAAGCTTTGTATAAAGCTTTCGTCTAATTTTAAAAAAAAATAATTTTGGGTATACAGAATTTTCTCCATGGGAACAGCAATCATTTCGTGTTTCTTTTGTCGCTAATTCAACCCCGATCTGATCGACGCAGTTCAATACCCAATTTATTATTGGAATGGGAATATGCTACAGTGCAACGAAAGCAAGGATGGGATGGAAAAACCGAGAATTTTGATTGAAATACTACTGTCAAGTATATAAATAATTAAAAGGTTATATTCTGGTTAAAAAAAAATTAGGGCGTTTTTTCATTTCATATAATTAAACCAATTAAAAACAATATTTAATTTATTAGTCTTGAAATATTTCTTGAAAGTTTTGTATTCCAAATTGGATTTTTATAAAAGTCGGTTTCAAGGCAATTTTGATAGTTCACATTTCTTCACATGAGCCTCAAACAATGTACCGTGACTAACATGCATAGGTATATTTACCCATTTTAAAAAAATACCAACTTCCAAGTAACAATAAACTACAAGTACTTTAAATTAATTCAAAATACATACTACAGCTGTTTTTGTTTGCCGTGTCGCTCGTACCATTTATTAAGTACACATCTTAAGATTTATATAGGTATATATGTCTGTGTGTGTATGTTTTGGGTGGTTATGTGTACTGGATTGATAAATCTTTAAGCATAACATAAATTTTATTTTTTTGAATTATTACAAATGAATATATGAGACATCCAACAGAATCTACTACCTGCAGTGTAGCAGTACATGTACTATATGCTACGACAAATAGTAAGCAAAAAAAATTTGTAGTACTTGGATATATAAAAGAAAAACTGAAAATATTGCATTTTTTTTGTTACGACCTAGAAACGAGTCGTTTATGTCGTATTATATTATATGTACACATAGAAGGAAATGGGAAAACGAAATAAATGGAATGAAATGTTGTGTAGCGCAAAAAATTACAATAAAGCGAGTTTAAGAATATTTTTCTTAGTCAAATGGAAGTAAAATGTCTGAGTTTTTGTTAGAAATAATATTAATTCATATATGTATGTATATGTATGTACACAAATTTGAAATACGTTTTAAATCATGATTATTTGCTTTCTAGTATATTGCAACTGACTCGCTTCTAATGCCGTAATTCTTAATGTGTGTTCCACGGAATAAAGCCGCTACAAAGTCTACAAAACCATCAAAGCTCCATATCCATTCAAATACTTTGCTTGGCACCAAAAGCTGTAGTGTTTATGGAAGTAAAATTTCATCAAAAGTTAAAAAATTGAAATTTTAAAATTGAGCTTTTTTATACACATACCTTTAAAGCTTTTAAAAAAGTTAACATAACTTTTCCGAACTGATAACACATGAAATTCTAAAAAGTATTTAGATTTTGAAAAATTATAAAAATTATAAAAATTCAAAAGCACGATTTTAATGCCCAAAAATTAAAGCTTTAAAGCTAATTTATATATAAAAAGCCCCTGAGAAATTTTAGCATTTGCTTTGTGACTTTTTCTTCAACATAAAAAAAATCATTAAAAATTCAATATTCGAAAGCTCTAGAGAATTATGTTATAATGTAGTTATAAACCAAAAAAGCTTTTGTTTATTACTCAATAAAAAATAATGTTAATCCTGCGTTCTGGATTGATAATGTAAAATTCATATCTTATGGTTTCAGTTTTATGTTGATAAGAATTGAAAATGTAGTTCTGTGGTAAATTGGGCTTTTGCTTACCTTTAAATATTCACTAACTTGTGGCAAAACACTTGCTAGCATTGAAACATAGTTGATTTTGGAATTAAGCTTTTCCTACCGCTATATGGATTATAACTTTAGTTTTAATAGAATAATAATAATAATAATAATAATAACAGTGTTAAAGGCCATTACTGGCCCCTTACTGAATCAACAATCTGGCTCCAACGGTTTCGATCCTGAGCTTGGTCTTCATACTGTCTAAGACAATCAGAAGAGGCCAAGTCGTTCTCTACATCGTGGAGCCATCGTCGCCTGCAACGACCTCTGCGCCTACCATATGGTGGCTCTCCTTTCAGAGATCGCTGCACAATTCGTTCCGGATCAGCACGCAGAACGTGACCGAGCCAGCGTACTCGCTGAGATCTAACTTCATGTACAATATCGGGGATCTTCATCAGATCTCTGATCTCGAAATTGTACAGAGCTCGGTATGTACCATCTATTTCGCGTTTAGGGCCGTAAATCAGAATAGAATAATATGTTTGGTTTATAGTTAAAAGCTCGTTTCTAGAATAATTTATTCAATCTTCATCTACTTCCAATAATAGGAATTTGGGTCTTGTTTATGGCTAAAAGCTCATAGTTTAAAACTATTTATTTTCAATACTAAGCTTACTATTTCCTAAATTAATGAAATTACTAAAAAGCTCATGGTAACAGAGATATTTTCTTATAGCATTAAAACATCAATTTATCCCGAATTAAGTTTTTACCTGCTATAATAATTATAAAATGTAATATCGGTTTTTAAAGTCAAAAGCTCGTAAGTACTTCCAAAAACGAATGACTATACTAGAAAGCTAATGGCAACAAATACATTTATGTATCTAGTGTTGAAAATGTCGCTGAACTTTTATTTATCACTATGGCCAAAAAGCTTTTACTTTTGAAAGCTCCTAAAATCTTGCATACGTTTAATATTTTTGGTTTAATACCAATTTGTATAACTCCAGAAATGAATTGATGTACGAATTACATTTTTGTTATTAGCTACAATCTAGATCTTCGTTTTGTATGTTAAAAATATGAATAAGTTTACCAATAAGCTTCATTTCTAATAGCGGATAGAAAAAAACCGATTCAACAAAATCGATGTTTACAAAATATGCCATGAGCTTTCTGGTAGTCGATTAAATGTTGGAAACCTCGTTTGTTCAGTTTTGAGCTTTTCTTTCCATCGTAACAAATACAACTTTTAGTTTCAAAATTATACAGTAATTTGGAGGTTAAAGTTTAAAGCTCTTATTTAATTAGTAGTTTAAACTATTATTGTGACACTGCAATCGATTACCAAAAAGCTCATGGCATATTTTTTTATTAAAAGTATACCAGATAGCAAATGGCTACACATTTACCTACCATTAAAAATATTACCAAGCTAATCGTTACAGGTACAACTAAAGAAGCTTACAGTTTTAAAGTAATGTAATGTTCTGAGTTTTAAGCTACGTGAAAGAAAATACCAAAAAATTTCCTAGCAGTGAAACATGGCTTATTCTCGAAACCAGCTGTTGCTTATCGCTGCAAGCAATAAAGCTTATAGTTAATTTTTTTATATTATTCTGGGTTTAAAGCCATACTTAAAGCTCGCATATATAGTGATTTTAATATTCAGTTTGCATTTTCCAAATGCAATTTAAATTATTAAAAACCTTCTTTTAGCTGTAACAAATAAAGCTCATGGTTACTTACCGTGTGCTCTGTGTTAAACCTAAATTGTCATTTGTATAACGCTTTTAATTTTAATTTAACGCCTTTAGTTTGCATGACAACGAAAACATTTATCTAGCTTTTAAAATATCGTTGAGCTTTCGCTACAAATAATATAGCGTTTTGTTTAAAATAATTTGAGTTCTGGGTTTATAGCTGAAAGGTCACACGTACAAATATATAATGTACTCATTTTCAATTTGTAAGTTCAAAACTTGAATCAGTATACCAGAAAGCTCGTAAATTAAACCTCAAATGTATATATGTACCTATGGATGTCTGCACTTTTGTATATTAGCACGTGATGTGTGCGATCAATAAAACTGCAATTAATCATGGACTTTATATAAAACTATGTACATGTTTTATAGTCTCGTCTTTCACATCGATTATAATGTCGTCTATACTATGTATAGAGTTATGTATGTACATTGTACGTATATTACAAACATAATACTAATTACTATGTTGTATAAATTATTATACAATATATAACCGAAAGGTGTATCATATTCATAAATCCATATACATACTAAACAACAACAAAAATTATAAATAGAAATTAGATAAAAATTCATTAGAATAAACTTTATACATTTTTAAAGAGGGTTTGACATTTAATGTGATAAAAATTAAAATTATATTTTGTACACAAAAAATCTTAATTATTAATAATTAAGATTTATTTTCGATTAATTTTTTTGTGTTTTTTTTCGGTTTCATTTTAATTTCTTAATTGATGTTTGGTTTTTCTGTGTACATATACACATACATATATACATATGTATATAGAGATAATGATAATCCATTAATAATCAATCAATCAAAAATTATCTTCATTATAATGTATTTGGAGTAATGATATGGGAAATTTGAACAGGATTGCGGAAAGCTTTTAATTTGTTATTTTTGACTTAATTTTATTGGGATAATCGCATGTGTATATGAGTGACACGCCCTCCAGGCAACCAATCTACGCTTTGACATAAATTCATAATATTCCAAATAAATTTAAAATTGATTGTGGAAATTTATATTTCGTTGGTCACTTTAAAAATGTAAAATACTAAGGTGATGCGATTCTAGGAGTAATTCGAAGGGCTTCCATATAACCAGTTTGAAAAAAATTAAATCAATTCAAAATTAATTAAAAATTAAAAAAAAATTATGCTCAATGGACGTTTTACTCAAATGAGCTTTTAAAGTTTTACGATTCTAGGATTAAATCAAAGGGTTCCTTCATAAATTTTTCCGAAAAATGTGTTTCCCCACTAAATTTTATGTCTACATAGTAAATGTATTAAACTACATAGAATTTGATTGTATATTTAATAGGTTTTCTATGAACAGCAAGCCGACCGAAAATATATTTTACTGTCACAAAGTGTATATATATGTATATGTATTACAACCGCCATATAATTTTAAGATATAAAAAACGAATTTATTAGGCGAGGGATAAAAATTCAACCAACATACAAATACGTCCACAAATTTCGTATGTCAGTAAACAAAAAAAAAAATTTTTATGAATTTATTACAGCAACAAAATTTAAGTTTAATTCATTTAACCATAAATTATCCTTTTACAATTTAATTAAAAAAACCGCGAACAGAACATTTTTTTTTATGTCGTTTACAATTTTCTCTGGATTCTATACTACAATGTAATTCTAGTTTGTATGCAATGGTATAATTGAAAATTATCAATCATCTGGGTAAGACAAACAAATAAAAAACGACACAGACATATAATCCACATTGGATTATGAGATGTAGTGTGTGGTAGTATATATAGTGCATTATGTGTCATGTTTTTTTGTTTGGTTTTGCTGTGATATATTTCGTAACAGCTCAAATTAAATGCATATGATTGGAAACTAATTTAATTTAAGTACTAACCAATGGATAATAATTTTATGTGTCCAATTATTAATGCATCTCTTGACGTCAATAAAAGAAAAATTGTTGGAGCGAGACAACTTTTTTATTTTGTTTTAAAATATTTTTCGATTATGATAATTTTTATTTCCCCCGCAAATAAAATATTGCCCGTAAAATAAAAAAGCTCATAAAAAACTTTCGATTTTATTCTTTTTTTTCTCCACCCAATCTCTTTTCAGGTATTTGGTACAATAATAATGATAATAATAGAGATTGGGTACGTATAGCTGGCCGATAGTACCCATTGTACCCTGTAAAAGGGATTAGGAAAAATAAAAATAATCAGCAGCAGCAGCAGCAGCAACAACATCAGCAGCAGCACCAACATCAGCAGCAGGCGACAAAAACAAGTGGTAGTTCTTCACATCCGAAGCAACAAATACCACAGCATTCGTCATCCTCATCATCGTCGCATCATCATCATCATCATCATCATCAAGCATCGGCGGGTACTGTTGTTAATTCACCATCAACAGATGCAATGGGAAAACACGATATTAAACGTGGTTTAGGAAGTCGTTCATCGGAAGGTGGCGGTAAGTCGAATTTAATATTTTGTTATATATTTACCATGATATTATGTATATATAAATGTTGTTGTCGTTATTTTTCTGTATACCTAGCATATCCTTGTACATAACAAATTCATAAATTAATGTAATCAAAATACTATGAACGAAACGCACGTTTTAGGTTGACATCGTTACAAAATATAAATCCACAATGTTTTCGGCATGTTTCAAGGTGATTGTTGATTTTTCATTATTTAAGCTAAAATCATTTTGAAGGTACGTATTAGACGCAGCAATGACATTTAAGAAAATATTGATTCAGTCGGTATTCATTATATCACGATAAGTAAATTCCGATTTGTTGCTTTTTCTTCAAATTCTATTTAGATTTTAATTAATCAACAAAACAACAAAAATAATCAACAAAATAGCAACAACATTCAACAAAAGAATACCTCGTACATAAATTCTATTAAACGGTTGTGTTTGCCACTTTTGATAAAAGATAACGTGGTATAAACGCGATAAATGAATATAATAAATATCTATTGGATGTTTTACTAAAAAGCTCTATATTGATAAAGCTCTTTTCTATATACAACGAAATAAAATAGTCACAAAATTAACTATTTACTGTGTGTATGTTATCGGGATTGAAATCGTTTGCTGAATATTTTTTTGGTATTTTTTTTATTCTGCTCGATTTATATAGATTTTTAAAATTTAACAAATGAAAATCTAACGCTTCTGGCGTTAAAGTTATTTTGTCTATCTATGATACGAGCAAACCTTTTTTTTAATTTGTTTATTTTCGCCTTGATGTGTATACACAGGGTTCCATCGTATGACGCTGATAAACATATTACGTTTTAACTGTAGCGTTAAATTAAATTATCAATAAAACTTTGTGTATATTAATCTGAAAGTCTAAAAAAATGTTTTACCGCTCACAAAAGTGCAAAATTAACGGGTAAAATATATAAAAGAGTTTCAGTTATGGTAAAAGCTTTAAACATGCTTGTCAAAGTTCAAGGTTCTTCCTCGAATTATTGATATTTCCTTACTCCAACTTTATAAATATTTAAAAGCTTGACTATTATTAAGGCTTTTAACTAAATTTGTTGCGCGATTTTTTAAATATTTCAGAAACGAAAATATTATTCAAAAGCACAGAGCTTTTAATAATGCAAAATAATATTCAAACTTTCTGGCCAAAAATTTCGTTACGGGAAAAACTGATTATTATAAAATATTAATCAATATTTTGCAAGCTTTATCATTTTTATTATTTTTAAGTTAAAAATCACGAAAGCTCTCATCGTTTGACTAACTTATATAAAAACCATCATGATAATTAAGTCGTTTTTATTTTTCAAAAGCTAGTTGGAAAGCTTTTTTATTTTTATGCAATAAACAAAACTATTGAGAACTAATTTAAAAACAAAAGCAATAGGATACAAATTTTGAGCTTTAACTAAGAGTTTAAGTGTTCACTTTGGGCTCTTACTCACAAATAAGGTTATGCAAATAAGTGGTCAATATAATTTTATAAAAAAGCTGATTCTAAGCTTATTCGAGCTTAGTGAAAGCTTTTAAATAACAAAATGTGTTTTTTTCATTGGAAGCTTTCAAATATTTAGTTCGGTTCGAAAGATTTTTCAATTTTTAAAATCTAGGCGGATTCAAAGAGAAATTTTTAAAAAGTTTGATTAATAAGCTTTTTGTCGAAATTTATAAATCATCTTAAATCTTAATAAATATTAGGTAACTTGTTAATTCTAAATTTTTAATTTGAAAAGCTCTTAGTTTTATTTTGTTTAAAAGCTTTAAAACTTTAGGTTTGTGTCTTTAGAATTTTCACCTTTCACGTTATGCTAAGTTTTTCAGAGAAATCTATACAAAACATAACAAAAGCACTGTGATGATTCCTTCTTTAAAGTTTAAACACATTAAATCAACATTTATCGTATAAAACGTACTGTTCTCTTCAAAAAACCTGTTCGGTCGCAAAACTTTAACAAGCTTTTTGAACATCACAACTTTTACACTCTTGTGTAATTCAGCTTATTCTCCGACTTTGTTTCTCCGAAAAACAAAAGTTACAAAAGTTTGTAAAAACTGAAAATTATAAAAGCTTGCCAAAACGAAAAAGCTTGGTTTACTCATTATATGTAAAATTTAGATGATCTCATTGCTACAATAAACATTACGAGTAGCATTGAAAATGTAAAAGCTTCCAATAAGTTTTGTCAGCACTTAAAGAGCTTTTTGAAATGCTGTGTTTTATTCGTTAACTGTAGCTAATCTTTTAATTAGGCAGGTAAATTTAACTTCAATATATGGAGCTTTTTTGAACGAAAGCTCAATTTTTTTAAAATATCGAATAACTTCCAAAATCATCAGATTGATTGAAATTAGGCAGGTTTTTTTCAATTCTATATGAAGTTTTGACCTTTCAGAGACCGTGCTATACATGGCATCCCTGTACATACATACATACATAAATATACACATAGTATAAAATCTAATTTGTTGTCTACAAAATATATGAAAAATTATATGTTATGGTTTGTGCCGGAAATCTATAAAAAGTAAAATAAAATAAAGTGAAAAGCAGCACATATAGCGAGGGCAAATGAAATGAAAAAAAAATGTTTACCCGGAAAAAATGATTTCAAGCGTTTTTTCATACATACATACATATGTATATACCATCTCAATTTTCATTACATAATGAATGAACGAATTGAATAGGTTTATCGGGAATTTTTTATTATCCTGTTACATACTGATGTTTATGTATACCTACATAAGTGTTGTATACACACAACATGTGCAAATGTAAAAATAAACCACACGAAAATTACGTTATATTGTGTGTAATTGTCAGGGGACCAGTAAGGCTGCTGACTTTTCTTTTAGGTCTTTGTTGTGGTTTTACTGGATTTTTTGTATGTTATGTCGTTCATTTAAGTTGATTTTCTAATATAATTTTTTTTCTCGCCGTTGGAAAGGTGTTTTCCTTGTACTTATGTGTTTGGTATTTTATTATTATATAACAACATGCGTATGTGTATGTAGCTATAAAGTTTTATACATATATACATTAAGAATTGTGTGTGCTCATAAAAAAAAGTTTTTGAAAATTTATTTTTATGAAAGGAAATAGGCTTTCATACATGAATAAATATAATAAATATCTCCTGCTGGTTGTTGTTATTGCTGGTATATTTTCCAAAGATTTTTTTTATATTATTTTTGGTACTTGTTGATAATATTATTGAAAAATAGGAAGATTTAAGAATACAGATTACCGAAAATACCTTTATTTATCAGACTATAATGTATTCGATACACAGACATATATCGTTATATGTAAACTTGCAGATTTTTCATGCGAATTATAGGCATACATTACAAAAGCTGCGGGAGTGTAATATATATATACATATATTCTCATGGCAGCAATCTAATCGAAACTACTATAAATGGTTTTAGATGGCTTGAAAATGGTTTGGAAAATGGGGAACCCCTAGACCTTGAGTGTCGCACCGTTTTGTATGTATTAAGATTTGTTAAGATCAAATAATCATTTTTAGATCAGCTACATATTTTGTTCGAAATTTTAACTGCTTTTAATTGATGAACGTTAGTTAGAGAAGAGGTCAAAACAATTCGTATGTGGGCACCTCGATCTCGGAACCAAATTGCTTTGTACTAAATTTCAACTTTCACCATGAATGTATTAATGAAAGCCCAATCAAAGACAAGAGTATGAATCAAATCTTTATTACCAGAGACACCAGTATTTGGTGTCACTATGGGTGTCTGTTCCAACCATTCTTCACAAAATAAATAATGCCTTTAGGCACAAACAGATATCAATCGTCTATCCTATTGTACAGAAATAATGCATTTGAAACAGAGCTCAAGATGAAAATTGCAAGCCCAAGAGAGTACAATATTAATTGAACAAATAGTATATTGAACATATTTTCAATGACAAAAGAGATGTATCTGTGGCCTAGTTCTCAATACGTGATTGGCAAACTGTTCTGAGGAAGGAACCCAGTTAGGCAAGAGATATTGAAGATTTGTTTTTAATAAATATAAAGAACCGAATGGAGTTAAAAGTTTAGTATCAGTAAAACCTTAATTTGTTCAACCCTACAACACAAATATGTGTCTAATATAATATAAAAGTGTGAAAGCTGTTAAATATTATTAGTGAGAGAATAATGAACAATTATTTTAAGACTTGGGATTAAAACCCAAATCGTAGAGCTGCCAAACAGACAGACTGTCCAAAGCTAGTGTTTTCTCGGGATCCCGAGATCCTATTGAATTTTAAAACATACGGAAATATGGATTATATTCAAAAAAATTCCAATGGATACAGGTGGACAATAATGCTCCTACAATCATAGAATTCGCGAATTTAATAAAATTTCCGGCCATATTGGGGTACTCATAATTTTCAAAAATTTTAAATTTTGATAATAATAAATCTTGTTTCTTCCAATTTATTATAAATGTTGAGAATTCTGAGAATACAATTTTAGATTATGTAACATTTGAAACCACTTACAAAATTCAGTTCTATCAATTGAATTTTGAAATTTTGTAAACGAATTTGACAAAACTACTGTAAACTACTGCAAAATGTTAGAAACATCGTTAGAAATTGACAAATAATAACTTGATAATAAGAGTTTTAATTTTACCTCCTCGAGTTATGGAATAAAATCAGAGCTTCGAAAAACAGATCATTCAGATTACAATGAACTAAAATATTTTAAAATTTTCTAACCTAAGGATAAGTTAAAAATACAATAAAACTGTAACCGTCCGTATGCATTGCTACCCTAAAGAAATCTAGTCAACGAAGTTTAAAACTATAGTTTACAAAATCACACTATGAGTGCGTTGACTACGTTGTCAATACTGTTATTTTGTCTATGCGGGCAGTCGAATAATGCGGCAATACAAGAGGGCAAGCCAATTTGTCATCTATAATCCCACATCAAATATTAACGTGGTCAAAGGGCTTTGACAACACTGCCATATATAGAAATAAAAGTATATACTTATATTCAACTCGCTTCTCAAGTTCAAACACAATTTCTAATGCTTTCAAATTTTGCTTAAATCACTTAAGATTGCATAACAGATCTACGTTGAAAGTCCATACTAGAATTTTAATTAAGAAAATCGACTCAACATAGTTCAAAAGTTATTCAAATATAAATACGATTAAACGAAATTTAAAATGAATTTGATGTGACCTTAAGAGTTCGATTAAAAATTTGGGTGTCTCTGAATATCCTGCGATCATCCACAGATGCCTTGTAAGATATTACATTCGAATTTCACACAATTTACTCTGTTTTGGCACACTTCAAGTACCACTTTGGTCATTTAAGATATTTAAAGCGGGCTGATTTACCATACTTTTAATTTTTACACATGCGCTGATTGACACCTAAACGTGATAAGACTTACTCTAAATTCTGGCTAATTAAATTCCCAATACATTGGGGCCTGAAGTCTATCACGATCATAGCAAAACTAGATAGACTTTCTGATTTATGATGTAAGTATATATAGAGATAGAGATAGGTCAAAAAGTTTGTTAAACCGTGCCTGGGATAAGCCTGAACAAAGTCATAAGGGTGTGTGCATTGAAACATATGGCGGTTACTTTTGTATTCGAAAACAGGGCAGTTGCCGATGAAGTGTATGCTATCATCATCATCTTCAAAGCAATCGTCGCTACGGCATTGCTTGAAATTAGCTCACATTAGCTCACCAATAAAGTATTTCGCCTTCGGCAGGTGCGGGTAGAGATGACCACACTTGCTTTAAGTGAAGTAAAGCAGCATTTCTGATTATTTTTTTCCCAATGTAAAGAGGCAACGTAACAGCAGGTTCAGGTACAACGAAATTTGAATGCAAGCCAATTTTTGCCAAGTTGTCTGCGATTTCATTGCCTTCAATGTCACAATGCGCAGGTACTGCTGGGGCAGAGCTAGAATTGACTTCATAGCTAGAAGCGGGGCCGAAGACATGGCTCCAGTAACAGCCCCACATACGATATTTTGCAAATTCTTGAGTTTAGCAAGTCATCATTTGAAAATTGACTACTGGCCACCAAACCACAGATGGATATTTTAGCATTGATAGAACCAGATTTGTATATAAAAGAAAGCATTTTGGGTGACAAGACCCAAAACTTACCAAAAGCTCTTATGCATTGCCAAAAAATCGCTGTGGATTTTTGTCTAGTTTGCAATCCAGATGATACTTCCAAGAGAGTTTATTAAATAAAATAATGCCAAGGTGCTTGACGTAGGCTGAGCTATTAATCTTACACCAAAAAGAGATGGCACAGAAGGTGCATCAGTATTCCTACGTTTAGTGAATACAACTAAGTCTGGTTAAGTTGAGGGGTTCACGTGTACACATTTATCAAAGCACCACTGTTCTACAATGAGAAGGATGCATTGCGTTAAATCAGATCAGACATTCAAATGCTTACCATAAACTGTCAGAACCTGGTCATCAGCGTAACTTTGACCGGATCCCTGAAGTTTCACAAGAAGCTCGTCAATGACGAAAAGCCACAACGAGGTGAAATCACCTCTCCATGTGAACAACCCCTGGCAACTTTGACTGAAACCGAACTATCATATAGCTCGGAATATACTATCAAAGGCTCCTGCAATATTCAGGAAAGTGCCCACAAGAAACTCACTATTACACAGTGCTGTTTCAGTCCTATTACAAGTTCATGTTATGTAGTTTCATAGGATTTGCCAACCCTGTAAGCATGTTGCATGTTACTGAGCGGAGCGTTAATTAAATGGTGATCTCTGATGAATTTATCAACAATCCTTTCAAAAGATTTGAGAAAGGTTGATGACAGGCAAATAGACCGAAAATTCTCGGATCCGGTATAGCCCGACTTGCTAATTTTCGAAATAAAAATAACTCTACTCTTGGTCCACGATTGTGGAAATCCATGCTGTAAGGTGCGATGGAGAATATAGCTAAATAATAATATAATGCAAGCTAAATTGCAATCAGGAGTTTCAACAATAACGTTAGTGGTTTCGGCAATATAGAAAGAAGTATCTCATTTACTTCCTGTTTAGGGGAAGTAGGTTCACCATTGAGTAATCGAAGTGAATCGAGTCCACACGTATAAGGTTTTAACTCACAGAAATGAATCCAGGATGACCTCTGTGCAGATCTTAACGCTTTTTTAAACCCATTTGGTACATCAAGGAAGCTGTCCCGGTCAGCTAGAAGATTAGTTCTCCTGGCTTTATTCTTCAACCTCCCAGTGGTTTTCCTTAACCTTTTAAGATCAAAACACCAAAAAGGTTTGTACAGAATCAAGTTCAAAGATTCGGTAAGGTTGAATTAAAAGAAATTCACCTATGATCAGAGGTGAGAATGTGATTCGTCACTCTCTAGTTTAAACCTAACTCAGTACTGGACGCATGGAGCATGAGTTAACAAAAAATGGCTGACACCCAACATTGAGAATATGAAGTTCCGAGGAACTTATATAGTTAAACAGAGCAGAACCCCTGTTGTTAACATTCGTACTTAGCCATAGAGTGTGACGAAAACTTAAAATCTACCTTATCAAATAAATGCAAGTCACATTATGTAACGAAAACTAAAAAGTAAATCGATTTAAATATATCACCATCAAAAAATCTAAAGTTTTGTTGTTGTTGTAAATAAATGTAGTTTTTCCTATATTTACCTTTCGGATGAAATGAAATTAGTTTATGTAATTAGAAAATTTAAATTAGAATTTATTTTGTTTTATCATTTTTCTTGGTTCTTGTTAGGTTATGTATCGTACACTACTCTTTCTCTCTTTCTGTGTCTCTATGTACACACAATATACCAATTATCTAGATCAGTTTAATGACATGAGCGATAGTTTAGTTTTTGTGTGTTTTATATATTAACCCTTTCGGTTTGTTCAGTACATAATTGTAGTTTTGGTATATATGACACGGCCGACAATATAATATAAAATTTGCCCCCCCCCCCCTGCCCTCCTCCTCAAAAAGGGTTTGAACAATAATTTTCTTTTTTCTTGTAATAAATATTAACTTTTAGTGATAACAACAGCAACACAACAACAAAATACGCCATGAAAAAAAAACCCAGAGTAATTTATGAGATATAATTTAAAAATATATATTTATGTATGTGTGTATGCTATAAGAATTAAATGGCTAAACTATATATATATACATAATTATAGGAACCATGAATATTAATAGTCATCCAACATAGCAAAACATTATCATGATCTTTTCTTATATGTGTTTACATCATAAATCTGTAGCCCATTGAGGAGCGCGCGCGCATTAAGCGAAACAGCGCACCCCGCACCTCGAATACATACATACATACATATATTCAGAAGTCAGAACATAAACCAAAGAAAAGAAAAAAAAAATTTATGAGACCGTGGGACATAAAATTTTTTTTTGGATTAAAGTAGGATATAATATATGGTTCCAGGTATAGTTAATTTCATACCTATGCTCGAAATATATGGGATATCAACAGCATAACACAGCATATATATGTATGTACAGATCTCTTGCACTTGGTTAAATGAGAATTATTATTGTTGATTGAAAGCGTAATTGAAAAGGAAAAATTAACACAGCCATACAAAAATATATCAGGACGAGAAAATGTTGGAAAAATTATGTATGTGTATGCATGTAACTATGCTATATAAACAAAAAATATATTTGTTATCTTTCTTTATACAAGGATATGTCAGGATATAAATGTATATGGTACACAATATAATCCTATCGAGACAAGAGTGTAATTTAACACGTGAGGAAGACAATTTTTTTTTCCTAATGCCTATTAATACAGGATGACGTAGATATATTTTTAATTTGGTATTAAATTTGAAGAACCAATATTCATAATTTTCATGTACAAATGTTACGAAATACTGTGATTTGTATTTCAATTATAACAAATTATGGCAGGAGCCCGTGTGCCTTAAACCAGAGAGTGGAAAACATTTATAAATTTGTCTGTTCATAACAAATTAATTAAATAAAATCGGTGATTTCAATTCATGATAGGTAAAATATAGGTTTTCCGCTATTATTTATTTTTAATACTAAATTTAAGTCGCCTTTTTCAAGCACTCTTATATAGTAAAATACAGGAGAAATTGTCTTGCATCAGTATTAGAACATTTCTCGTGTGTTTTACTATGGTAGTGTTTGTCAAGGTCGACTAAAATATGATATCGACATTTTATTTTCTTCTTAAAAATTTTCTAAATAATAAAAAAATAAACAAAAAATCGGTACCACATTTTAACCGACTTTTCCAAGCACTCACATATGTAGGAAAACACACGAAAAATTGTCTTGCATCAGCGTAAGAAAACATTTTTTTCCCTATATTGTTTGGTAGCTGTGCTTCACATCGCCAATAAGTCATAATCTACTAGAATTATGAAGCCTTTAAATTAATACCTTCAGTTAAGTCGGAGTTTAGTTCGAAATTAAGATGATTGTAAAGAGATTCGAATTAGGTCGGACGTATAATCAAAGACTAACTGTGAGATACTTGGGAAAAGCTTGAGCCTCAGACTAAGATAAAAAAAAAAATACAATTTAGTCATGTTAGGAAACCTTATTTTAAATATTGGCCCAAGGCACTTCATTTTCAATACAATGTCTGATTTCGTTACCCACTCTGCGTTTGCCGTTGGCATAGTCATTTGCACCTATCCTCAATATTGACAAGTATTTTTTTGGTCGTTACCCAATTTATAGTAATCGCATATCGACTTAATCAACATCGCTAACTGCTATTAGTTGGGAGATTTTCATTATAATTTGTCCATGTAGTGCAACTTTTCAACAAAATTAGGTATCTTTACTTAAAAATTATTAAAGTGTTTGTAATACAACTAATTAAATCTGCAGATATTAACTTGATGTGAATTCAATTCTGATACACTAAAAACCGGTAAAAACAATTATTTATGTACTCATATTAGATAATCGTAAATATCTTGTTTTAACACCAGGTTGAAGACCAACCCTTAGGTATTTTTCATGCTTGTGATCAACATTTTTCTATGACGCATTTTGAAGTACGGAATTATTTAAATTTACAACGCTTTAGAAGTAGTAAATAGAAGGAATGTGAACTGTGGTCTGTGTCACTTCTCAACTCCCCATCCAGGATCAATAAAAAACAACAACTAATTAATTTATTTAAAAATGTTGCAAAATTCAATTTTTTTATTTTATTTTTTTAAGCAATAAATTCTAGATAAATTGTATTTCTATATAATTCTACAAATGAGACCTCCTGTTTAAAGCTGCAAATTCAGCCTCAACACTTGTGTTATCTTAAAATGTTATATTATCACCATCTAAGGTGTCACAAAATAAATGATAAATTAAAATCAGTTGTTCACAAACTCTTGTAGATTTTTGATTGGTGAATGATTACGATGCTTAACACTGCATCCATAACAACATTGAAACAAACATATTGGTGCGTATGATGAAAAAATATAAACCATTGAGTGCTTTTAGTTTACGAACTCCAGCATCATCATTAAGTATGAATATGTTGTATTTAATACCTATAAAATGTAGAATTAATTAAATGGCCGGTTTAGCACTAAATATAAACACAAAACATAAAGTCACTTACAGCCTGAGCGGTTGCTACATTTAATTTAGCAAAACTGCCAACATTTAGCTCCGGAGAGTTTTGTGCTCGTAATATCATTAAAGATACAAGTTTTTGGTGGCGAACTGGTAATAAATACCATTTCATACCATAAATAATCTCTAAAGCCCTATCGTTCTAGAAATTTGGAAATAGATATAATTTTACCAATTATAGGTGTATTCTATGTTTCTGACTTACTTGAACGGTTACAACGGTTCCTAAACAGCAATATTCCAAGAGTTGGAATAAACCTGCAATTACCAAAAATGGTCCTATAATCCAGTTACTCCATACTGTCAAAAATAATGCCATGGTTAAGGCCAATTCACTAGTCATCAGTTGCGAAAAACAAAGTTGGGCATAACCCTCATCCACCATTTCAACATACGAAATATAATCCTGATGAGCTTGAATACATTTATAAAGTTGTTTTTGAATTTTTTGAATATCTTGTGGCTGATTTACTAGTAACTCATCCAAATGTGCCACACGATGTTTCAAAATTTGTATATATACAATGGAGTGCAGCACAAGATACATAAAAGCAAGATCAGCAATCATTATACCAGTGGGACCGGCAATATTGACGATAATGTGATTGATTATATTTGAAGCGTATCCGATCGGTGTATGCCAATCAATAAATGGAAATTGAATTGGAAATATTGTAGTCAACACATTAAATTGTTTCCACATAAAAATTGGGAATGATATGTACATAATCGCTACACCATAATACAAAACGAAGAGTATCTCAAATAAGATAACACTATAGAAACAAACTTGTTTAAGAGATGATGCAATTGCAGAATTACCCAGATAGTTCAAATGTAATTCACTTAGCACTTTAGTACATTTAACATAATATTTTTTCATAAAAATCGATGAGTACAATTTATGAAGTCCCTGTGAAAATTAATTAGATGTGTACAATGAATACATTAATACAAGAGTTAAATACTTACTTGGTAAACAACGAAAACTAGACACAAGCCTTCCAGTTTGGCATTAAGCGATGCATCCGAAAACACCATGAAGAAGAATGATACAATGAGTGAATGTGTTGTCAAAAATACGATCCAAGTTCTGACGTTCATAGCGGGTCCTGGTTTCGTCATTACGAGTCCAATAATATGCAGCATACCATCTATAATGTTGTTTAAAATATAATTGTGGGCTTCCACGTTTGTATAATCCTTGATTATGTTATGCGGTAATCTTCTTCTTATATAATCCATCGTATAGTGACCGCTTGATTTCGAATATGGTTCTTGTTAACAGAGTGGCGAAATTGTGAATAAAAAATCCTTTTTCATTTTATTTAGCAAAAACAATTTTTTTTTTATCGATTGCGGGTGATGTAATTATTATTATACGCGTTTAGTAATAAGGGGGTGGTGGATGGTGTCATTGATTATTCAATGTGTAGTATGTTCCATCTGAGGT
Source organism: Tipula unca (assembly GCA_951394425.1). Lineage (NCBI taxonomy): Eukaryota > Metazoa > Arthropoda > Insecta > Diptera > Tipulidae > Tipula > Tipula unca. The sequence goes on along the minus strand of OX596381.1, from coordinate 13,381,191 downwards.
CGATAAATATTTCAAAAATTACGTTTGTTTATGTGCTGTTCCCGCTAATAACAAATCGATAAATAGCGCTGAATGTACTAATATAACCAAACTTTTAACTAAATGTACATACTTATCGATTGATTTCCCATTTTCTAACATTTACCGTTGCCATATTAGTAAAGATTCTTCCTAATTTAATATACAAACACGTATTGCTTCTACCTTCGTTTTCAAATTGAAATTAATTTTAGAAAAATAAGTAAATTCTCCTCTAATCGCGGGAACAGCTTATTAGTGACGCAGAAAAATTTAAGCCAACGCGAAAAACGGTGGAGAATGTGCTTTAAAGGAATATTGAAACAGAATGTCTCATGCTCAGTCCCAATTACCACAAATTGAAAATGATTTGAATTACTAATGGTACAAAAACCTCAATTTGCCTTAATCTTCAATTTGTCGAGTCTTATTTTGATTCCAGGCTGAAGACCACCCCTTGCCATTTTCCATGACTGTGATCAGAATTTTTCTATGACGCATTTTAGAGTACGACATTATGGGCATAATTGAAAGTACTAAATGCTCAATTTGAAATACGTGCAAGTTTAGATCACGATGTCCCATGAGTCATTTCAGACTAGCATAGTCTGTGATTAAAGTAAAATCATAACTAATAACCTTCTACGTATGGTCTGAATTTTGTAATCGCTAATATTACTGCCAACACGCAACTCAGCCACGGACTAATTTATTTAGGCTTTATTTAGCTTTTGCAACATAAAGGTAAATGGCCGTTTGTCTATATGTCTTTCTGGTACAAAATAGCCTTAAGTAAGTTAAAATAAATTAAAAATTTAAATTTTTATATTTAATATTTATTCATCATCACTTAGTTTTTATTTTTGTGTTATTTTCTAATAATAATTGATACATCAGGTTTTATTTTTTTTTTGGCGCCAAAGTTCAGTTGTCACAAATTGTTTTTTGTGGTTATTGTGAGCTAAAATGCCTGTGTTGGTGTGTGTAACGTGTACTAAAAACATTACATCGGAACGATTTCAGGGAATTAAATGTGGCAACTGTGATAAAGCGTTCCATATTAAATGTGGAGGAGTTACGGATGAGCTTATAAAAAGTATAAATTCCGGTACCACCACATGGCTCTGTCCACCTTGTCGAAGTTCATTACGGAGATCGAACATTGATGACACCGTTCCTGTCAATAATAATCCTACGCTGCACGATGTGATGAGTGTACTAAACAGCCTGCAACAGAAACTTACAGTATTGCAGTCATCCATCTGATAAAAAATATAATTGAACTTGAGAGGTGTGTTGATGACCACGAAAACAAATTAAGCTGGTTGGAGGCGAAAAACGATATCACCAATCAATCATTAGAAAATGCTAATAATATTGTTGTGTGTGGGTTGCCCAGTGAAACGGAAGACTTACATGAAATATTTATTAAAGCCACAGACAAAATTGGACAACAAATCTCTCGTGGTGAAATTATATCAATTGCGAAAATGAAACAACATATTGATGGATCAAATGTATTTAAAAACGCTTTTATTATCAAATTAAAAACACCTGAACTTAAACAATTAATACTTACAAACTTTCGGAGAAAAAATCACTTTATCTGGATGAGATTGATAGTAAGTTCGACAAAACCCGAATTATTATGCTGCATCACGTCACAAAGTTCCAGAGCAAGCTCTATAAGGAGAATTAAAGCGAAATTTAATTTTCGTTTTTTATGGTGCGCGAATAATAAAATTTTGCTTCAATAATATTTCTGAAATCGATGTTGGTAATAATACTATGATAACTGATTCTAAGGATATTGCTAACGTGTTTAATGACTATTTTATCAATATACCTAGTACTGTATTATTGCTGACGTTGATAAAAAAAATATGGTTTTGTCTAGGTTCAGTAATTCAAACTTTTTCTTTTTTCCAATTTGCGAATCGGAAGTTGTGTTAGCATGGAATGGATGGTTATTTTCAATATAATTTATATTCTTGTATATATTTTCAATTTGTGTCTCGAAAAGGGTGTGTTCCCAGAAAATCTAAAAATAGGTATTGTAAAGCCCCTATTTAAAAAAGGCTCCCGTGTTAATCCTAACAATTATCGCCCTATTACCATATTAAATACCTTTTCAAAGATTTTTGAAAAAATTATTAAAAGGCGTTTATTGAATTATTTAGAAAGAATAAATTTTTTGGATAATAGACAGTTTGGTTTTAGACAAAATTTATCGACGGAAAAAGCGCATTTTGTTGGATAAATTAGCACATTTAGGTATCAGAGGCTCGGCACTTTCCTTGTTTAAATCATATCTGCAAAATCGAGTTCAAACTGTCTGCGTTAATAAAATTCTTAGTGATATAAAAGTTGTTAACGTTGGAGTCCCGCAATGCTCGGTGTTAGGGCCATGCTTTTCTTGATATATTGCAATTCGATTTTTGATCTTAATCTGCATGATGGTCCGGTTGCTTTTGCTGATGATGTGGCGTTGCTATACTCTAGTTTAGATATGAATTCATTAAATTGTGCCATTAAAGATGACAAGATTACTAAAGAAATGATTTTACGTTCATGAATTTGTTCTGAGCACTAAGTCCAAATTAATGTATTTCAATGTGAGTTGTGCCATTCAGGATTCTAATCCATTGTTTTACCATTCACTTTCATGTAATGAGTCGAACTGTAATACTCGTTGTGTACCTATTGAATCGGTGATGAAATTTAAATATTTGGGACTTACTCTGGACTATCAGCTAAATTTTAAAGAGCACGTGGTCAACCTAAAACAGAAACTTAGACAAACTTTAAGATCATTTTATTATCTGAGAAATATTTGGTATTTACTTATCATGCATCAAACCCTTGATGATCATTCAAAAAAGAGTAGTAAGAATTATGACTCACTCATATAGAACCACACCATCGTTACCTTTGTTTGTGAATTTAAAAATTTTACCGTTGCGATATTTATACGTTTTTAAGGTCTTAAGAATCTACTATTTGATGAGTGGCAATCGTCTAATGAATGTCCATAACACTGTACCGTACTTGTTTCGTAACAAATTTAGAATCAAAATTCCTCAACCGAATAAAGAGCATTTTAAAAATTTTCGCTTACACTGCTCCCAAGCTTTTTAGTCAAATACCATCCAATATAATCAATGCAAAAACTTTTAATGAATTTTGTTATTTATTAAAAGATTGGTTATTTTCATTGAATGATATTGAAATTTTATTTGAAACCTTAATTTAATTTATATTTTAATAAAATGTCTAGTATAAAATGTCTCAGTTTTGTGGTATTAACCGAATGGTTTTGCTCATTTTTATATTATAATTTATTAGGATTTCTCCTTGTTGGTTGTAATCTCTCACACTATGCTCGTATGTATTTAAAAAAAATTATTTTTTATTGATTAAATTTTTAGATTATTAACGGATTGTGTAATACCGTAACTGTACTACAATGATTTTAATTTTTAGATGTTTGAATCGTGACTCCATGGCATTTATTTTAAATAAGGAGTCACTAATCTTAGCTGTTTATAAATTTATTTATCTATTTTGTATTTTCAAAAAATTGTTTTTTGTTCTACAACGATGCATCTTTAGATGACTTGAATTCTTCAATGAGTAAATGAGTAACCTTCAATGACCGCGGACGAAATTTGTTTACGCTCATCACCGTCGTCAAACACTCCAACTCTGTAATTATGTAATTGCGCTGTGCTTTATTTAATTTCTCCGGCATAAATGCAATTGGATACTCGTTGTCACCATCCTTGTGAAACAGCACACTACCGATGCCTGTTGTGCTGGCATCGCATTGCACAAAAAAATGCTTCTTAAAATCAGGATTGATCAAAACTGGGGCTGATATTAAGGATTGTTTTAATTTGTCACGCGCATCTGGTGTTAGTTGGTTCTATTGTGATTTAACTCCTTTCCTCAAAAGGAAACTGCATAATTTATTGTGTTGTGTGAGGCGTGAGGTATTCAGCTACTGCCTGGATTTTGAACGGGTCCACTCTGAGGCATCCAACACCAATTATATAACCAAGGTATCGCGTTTCTGTGCCTACCGCTATAATTTCGCTACTTCAGATAAAAACAAAATATGATCTTCAAAAGTCGTTGGACAGTGAAATCTGTCCTATCCTTGGACATATGATCAAGACGTATTTGCCAGAAGGCATCTTTTAAGTCGATGGAACTGATGTAGTGGGTTTGGTCCAACCGACTTAATAACTAGTTTTTTCCAAAATATGGTGGCAGTCTGTTGTAATAAATTATTAAAGGTGATAAAATCGACATTTTGGTATTGTTTTTTGTATTTCAGTAGGTTTCTATTAAAATAAGTTGATTTTACACAAAATAATTACATTTTATTTTTCGGTGTCTTCCCAATGAACTGTAATTTGTTTGTAATAAATTTAGGCCCAAGTTTTAGCTCGATATCACACTTACATCAAAAATTACAAAGTGGCGGTGTAGGTTGAATTTGATGTTACTCCGCACCCACGCTTTCCTCGAAAACGGTAAGAATGATAAAATTGGGACCTGGTGTATTAAAGTGTAATAAAATTGTAATAAATTATGGGCTAGTGCAGCTTTAGGGCACTCCTTATCGAAAAGCTGTAGCCGAATATAAGTAATAATCGATTCCGAGATATTCAGACGATTCCAGATTTGGCACAATGCAGAATTTAATTTTTTGTGTCCCGTAACCGAACGTTACAGGTAAAACGTAACCTTCTATATATTATTGCGTGTACCGATTGCTGACAAGCTTGGACGATTTTGTGTAAGTGCCTCGTAAGGTATAGTAACATTTCATGATTCCAGACAAAAGACCACTCGATTTTCCATGACAGTGCTCAGAATATTTTTATGACGAATTTTTAAGTAAGGAATTATTACGGGTCATCTCTTCTCTCCCCATCCAGGATCAATAAAAACAACAACAAATTAATGTGTTGTCAAAAATACGATCCAAGTTCTGACGTTCATAGCGGGTCCTGGTTTCGTCATTACGAGTCCAATAATATGCAGCATACCATCTATAATGTTGTTTAAAATAAATTCGTTGGCTTCCACATTTGTATAATCCTTGATTATGTTATGCGGTAATCTTCTTCTTATATAATCCATCGTATAGTGGCTTCTTGATTTCGAATGTGGTTCTTGTTAACAGAGTGGCGAAATTGTGAATAAAAAATCCCTTTTCATTTTATTTAGCAAAAACAATTTTTTATTATCGATTGCGGGTGATGTAATTATTATTATACGCGTTTAGTAATAAGGGGGTGGTCTCATTAATTATTCATTGTGTAGTATGTTCCATCTGAGGTCGATACGTATTTCAAAAATTACGTTTGTTTATGTGCTGCTAATAACAACTCGATAAATAGCGATAAATGTATTTGTCGGTTGATACCCCATTTTCTAATATTTATTTACTGTTGCCAACAATAAATATTCGTTCATATTTAGTATTCATCACCGAATTGATTTTTCTTAAAACATTCGTTATTCCCAGGAAATTATTTACCTGCCCACTAATGATTTAACCTTTATCTTTGTTTTCAAATTGATATTAATTTAAAAAAAAATAAATAATTACTCCTCTAACCGGCAACAATATATACTCGTAAGTGTTGCAGAAAATCCATCCTTAGTCCCAGCCTCAATAAATTACGAATGTAATCTTTTATTCAAACATAGAATGTAATTATATGTTGCATGACTCTTTGCAACATTGCTTAAACTGTGATAGGAAAGCTGGAAATATTCCTACTGAGCTGCGGACAATAATCATTACCTAATAGCGCAGTATTTTGGTAATAATGCAAAAAATATTTGTTGGTTGCGATTGTACTAAAGGTCCTATATTTACAATTAGGGTACCGGATTCCTTTGAGGCGCCACTCTTTACAAAAATGTTGTTACTATAATTATACAGTGTCGAAGTGAAGACTACTCCTTCTGATAGGCCGGTATCTCTTATCCAGTACCCCTGAAATCTGGATAACCTTCAAAGGTTCAATCAAGCGTTAATCCGAACTCAAAATGCTACAAAAACGGATACTAAATTGAATCCTTGGGATTTACTATTCAATGGTTGTCTATATTGCTTCGATGACTTCTCTATCTCGTTAGTGGAACTACTACAGTATATAAAAATTCGACCCTTCGTCTAGGTTGCATCAGGAACGTGAGCTTGGTTCCCACCCTCGATTGTTTCCTTAGCTTCTAATCATTATTATGACTTCTATGTTTGCACTGAAACAGATCAACTTACATCATAGCTCGTCTCTCTCAAATCGTCGAACTCAGCCAGATCTCACCTACTCCCTAGGAGGAGTAGGACAAATCATTTACCTTTAGCGGTAGGATGCGATGGTAATGCTCATCACACGTTATGAGGTAGCACGAATATTATTGATAGGGGTTTATCTCTACTTAATTACCTGAGCACATCTGAGATTGAAATCCTTAACAAAGGCTGTGAGTACCTTTATACCTTTATCAATTCAGTATGGCGAGAAGTGATTGACATTAGTTAGTACTCCATGTCGATTATTTGTAATTATAGGGTAACTAATGACATTCTCACCTCCGTGCATCTCGTTTAATTTAAATCTCAGAAGACCTACTTTTAAACCTTATCGTAACAAGAAGCTTACCAACTGGGAGTTATTGGAGTTGGAACCTCGGCTGGTTTCGTTGGGTGAGATATGTTCGACTGAGGACAGTGAATTGCTATAGCCTCATTTTTGACGCATGCAATCACGTCAGCCTTCGAAATATCTTGTCCTCTTATTACCAAGCAAAAATCTCAGAATAAGCCTTTATGGCCATCGTCGCCTGCAACGACCTCTGCGCCTACCATATGGTGGCTCTCCTTTCACGGATCGCCTCACTATTCGTTTTGGATCAGCACGTAGAACATGACCGAGCCAGCGTACCCGCTGAGATATTAAAATAAATTTTAAAGTTTTAAAATTTAAATTTTAGAAATTTTACAATTTTTTAAAGAATTATTTTGAATTTTAAATTTCATTTATTTTTATAATTTGGAATTAAAATATTTTGCACCAGATTTTGAAGTTTGACTTGTATTTTCGAAATTGAAATTGAACTTAGCTTTTGATTAAGAATTTTTAGAATTAAACAGTTAAGTATCGTAAATTTTGCAATTGGTGAGTCTACGATGTTTAAAATTTGCAATTTTTGGAAATTGACGTAAACATTTTTAAATGGAATTTCCAACATCGGAAATCAGAATATCATATAATTCGATTATTGTTTATGGATTAAGCATTTTTAAATTGGTATGAATGCATTATTTGGAACAACAACAGATAATGATGAAAATAGACTTTTTTAAATTGTTGATTAGTTCATTCAGTCATACATCGGTGACACTAGTATCAATGAAATAACTTATGATTCTAATTTTCAAAATATGTAAACATTTTAAATGTTCAACCCAAATAAATTAATAAATTTCATCTGATTTATTTTTAAGTCTTTCTTCTTAGACTTTAGAAGGCGCAAGACGCATTCGCACAGTCACTCTTACAATAATGAGTCAACCAATTTAAAAACTCCAACTTCTGGTTTTCTTCTACTCTTCACTTTAGTACGTTTAATACTTACACGAGATAATTTTAGATTTTTACACTTATCCATGACACTTTAGAACACTTATCACTCACCCTTAGTCGAGACGCAGGTACATCATCCAAGACACTTTAGTGCACTTAGTCGAAATACAGGTACAAAAAGTGTGCTATATGGGGCAAGTGTGCCAGAATCGCTATTTTCACCCTACTAACGAAGTTTTTCAGCATTAAAACCGGTTAAAAGTAATTCTCATAGTACATGTCACAAGACCGTTTTCACGGGTTAGCATTGATGTCCATTGCAAAAAGCCGGCTATTCGATTTGAAAGCAACAGAATCCTTTATCAATGATCTGATTTTTATGTTCATATGTATGTACAAATGTACCATCTACTTTGCGTATTGGGCCATAAATCACAAGCACACAAAACATTAATTCAATTATTTCACAATGATCACTTCATTACTCTATCCCTGAATAGTTTCGACAAATATTTAGTAGAATGTATATATACTGTAGTTCCAATATCGAGATATAGATGTCACCGTAACAATTGATATGACATGATTGATACCGCTTCTAGAGATTTAATGGCCTTTCTATTGATTTGAAAATCTCATATTGGCATAATAAATTTCAAACAAATTTTACAATTCCCTCCAGGTTGTTAACGATATTTTATTTTTTTCTCATTGGTTGTGTAGAGCACACGTATTTCTCCTTTCATTCGGAGTTTATCGAGAATGGCCGGAAAAATATTTCGTTATCTAAATTAGTACTTAAACGACTTAATTAAGACATTTGGGTAGAAAAATTATTAAAAAATGATCCCCCATACACCCTTCTCATTTTTGGAGAATGTACATTTATATGTACATTCCGAACTGACGGGTGTTACCATTCCAATTGGAGCTCATATAAAAACTAAAGAAAATGTATGGTTTTCAGGTACATTTTGTTTCATAAATAAAAATTAAAAATAAAAATAAATATATCACACAAGGTTAAGTTGTATCTAACTATTGCGATGAAATTCAGCGAAACAATTTCTGTCTTTATTGAGGCATAAATGTACCATACATTTATCACATATAAAGTGGGATCGGCCTTTACAATTCGTATTTTTGCATCGACTGGCTTCTTTTCTTTGATCGTGTTTTGGCATGTGGTCGAACCTATCCAGCTGAATTTCTTTAACAGGCCTATTCTCAAAGCATTGTATCACTCGAGCTTCCTGGCTCCACGTTTTCTGGATTTGAAGGGGGACCGCGCTTTTTAGCATCCCTTTTAGCTTGTACAAGAGATTGAGCTAAATAAATTCGAAAATGCAATAAATCTAAAAAAAATCTGAAATCGAAATCTGTAAAATGCGCAAACAAACGAAGATACCACTTTTTTGAAATTATGAATGTTCTATAAACTAATCAGTTGATCTAACAAGTCAACTCCACCCATTCCCATATTATACGACTTGATAATATCTCTGGCCGTTTTACATAGACGTATGATTTTGACTGTTTGTCCCTTCTTTTGGCTTCATCCTCAGTACCGATTCCCACAAAGTTTGAAGCAACATGAATCGGTTTCGTATCCAACTTTTTTACTATGGTTATTTTGCCATCGCAGCACTCGTTACACTGTCCGATTTTTTTTTTTTAAATTCGGTATCTGGAATTAAAGGTGAAAAAAGTGAAAAAATTATCGAAATAAAGGTAATGGCCTGGTTTATTAAGACGATTGATCAAATGCAATACGGTAGCAGCTCCGAATCCAAATGTATTTATATAATTTTTTGGTACGCCTGACTCACTCTCTTGGTACAGGAAAAAATCGTATGGCATTCCTGATTTGCCACAAAGCACGTAAACTTTAATGCCCCAAGGATTTGGCTTTCCCTTTATATATTGTTTGATAGAGAACCTTCCTTTAAAAGGAATAATTTGCTCATCTACGCATACTGAGGGTTCATTTATTCCCAACGATAATAATTACGTTTGAATAGACTCAATGAAAGGACGAACTTTAATAAACCGGTCTGAACAAATTTTTGGCATATCTAGATTATTTGTTATATGAAGATTATTTCGAAGCTGAAAGCATCGGTCGCTCGTCATAGTACTTCTAAATAATTCAATCCCAAGAGCTTTATCAAAATACAACCGGATTCTTGGTAGTTTGAAACACCCCGTTGCTATTTGTACAAATAACTGTTTTATTTCCGGTGGGTTGGTGTGTTTGTAGTTGCTTATCATTTTTTGTTTTGCGTACAAATTTCTGAAAAAAGCAATTTTTAAAAAATTTTATCTGGCAAATAATTTTTGAAATATTCCAAGGGAGTTTTAATGGATGGCATATCAAGTGACTCGACGCTGGAAAAAAATTCCGAAATTATTGGATGCAATTGTGATCGGCTCCATTTAATATTTCCTTTTTTCGTGTACTGAAAGCTTTCCATATGTTATCAATTATTTCAATGTTCCAGTAGCAATAACTTGGGCAACCGAAACATCTTGGTCTGCAGAATCAAATGCGTCTTGCTCTAAATTCAATTCTAATATTTCTTCATCCGCATTTTCCTCTCTTATCTCATTATTTTTTTGGACCTTTCCTATATCATTTGCTTCCGTATCAACAAAATCTTCCAAATCCGAATCCCACTTTCTAAGAATATCTATTAGTACTTGTTCTGTTCTATATTTACGATTCATGCCCCTAAAGAAATTACCAAAAATATTAATAACCATCAAAGCGGAATGTACATGTTTATATATGTACATGTAATAAATCATGTACATTACTCTTTATACGGATTGTACATTTTGAAGTACATTAAATTTCTTACCACTTTACACCAAATTCTAATTGTAAAATCACAAAAAATCAATTACTAGACCAATATTTAGGCCTTTATGATAATATAACACAAAAATATAGAATAATAAATCAATTTTAGCTATACTAAGTTAAGATTAGAAATAAGAACACAAACTAGATTAAAATTCCACTTGAACTCTGGTTCATTAATCTCTCGTATTTGAACAAACTGTATTAATTTGACAGCAAACGCATGGAAAAACAAAAAAGAAACTAATTAGCGCTTGCGCAAATACGTCAATTTTATTACTAATACATTTGTATGCAAGTTATAGGTGATAGAAAACCAATGTACTTTATTATGTACATTTCGAATCAAAGGGACTACTTAAAATTTAATCGGATGTATCGCATGCAAATCAAAAATATTTTTATCAAATGCCGGGCATTTAGTATCCGTGTTTGTAGTCATTTTGAGTTCGGATTAACGCTTGATTGACCTTTGAATGTAAACCTTATTTCAGGGGTACTGTATAAGAGATACCGGCCTATCTGAAGGAGTAGTCTTCACTTCGACACTGTATAATTATAGTAACAACATTTTTGTAAAGAGTGGCGCCTCAGACGAATCGGGTACCCTAATTGTCAATATAGGACCTTTAGTACAATCGCAACCAACAAATATTTTTTGCATTATTACCAAAATACTGCGCTATTAGGTAATGATTATTGTCCGCAGCTCAGTAGGAATATTTCCAGTTTTCCTATCACAGTTTAAGCAATGTTGCAAAGAGTCATGCAACATATAATTACATTCTATGTTTGAATAGAAGATTACATTCGTAATTTATTGAGGCTGGGACTGAAGGATGGATTTTCTGCAACACTTACGAGTATATATTGTTCCCGGTTAGAGGAGTAATTATTTATTTTTTTTTAAATTAATATCAATTTGAAAACAAAGATAAAGGTTAAATCCTTAGTGGGCAGGCAAATAATTTCCTTGGAATAACGAATGTTTTAAGAAAAATCAATTCGGTGATGAATACTAAATATGAACGAATATTTATTGTTGGCAACAGTAAATAAATATTAGAAAATGGGAAATAAACTTCGCTATTTATCGAGTTGTTATTAGCAGCACATAAACAAACGTAATTTTTGAAATACGTATCGACCTCAGATGGAACATACTACACAATGAATAATTAATGAGACCACCCACCACCCCTTATTACTAAACGCGTATAATAATAATTACATCATCCGCAATCGATAATAAAAAATTGTTTTTGCTAAATAAAATGAAAAGGGATTTTTTATTCACAATTTCGCCACTCTGTTAACAAGAACCACATTCGAAATCAAGAAGCCACAATACGATGGATTATATAAGAAGAAGATTACCGCATAACATAATCAAGGATTATACAAATGTGGAAGCCAACGAATTTATTTTAAACAACATTATAGATGGTATGCTGCATATTATTGGACTCGTAATGACGAAACCAGGACCCGCTATGAACGTCAGAACTTGGATCGTATTTTTGTCAACACATTTACTCGTTGTATCTTTCATCTTCATGGTGTTTTCGGATATGTCGCTTAGTGAGAAACTGGAAGGCTTCTGTATATTTGTCATTATTTACCAAGTGAGTGTTTAACGCTAGTATTAATGTATTCCTTGTACACATCTAAATATTATTCACAGGGACTTCATAAATTGTACACATCGATTATTATGAAAAAATATTATATTAAATGTGTCACTGTGCTTCGTGATTTACATATGAACTATCTGGATGATCCTGCAATTGGACCATTTCTTAAAAAAATATCTTTCTATTGTGTCATCTTGTTTGAGATTATTTTGGTTTTGTATTACACTGTTATGACGACATACATAATGTTACCGATTTTTATGTGGAAACAATTTAATGTGTTGACTACAATACTTCCAATTCCATTTCCATTTATTGATTGGCATACACCGGTCGGATACACATCTAATATGATCAATCACTTTATCTCCGTTATTGCCGGCCCCACCGGCATAGTAATTGCTGATTTTGCTTTTATGTATCTTGTGATACACTCCATTGGATATATAGAAATTTTGAAACATCGTGTGGCACATTTGGATGAGTTACTAGTAAATCAGCCACAAGATATTCAAAAAATTCAAAAACAGCTTTATAAATGTATTCAAGCTCATCAGGATTATATTTCGTATGTTGAAATGGTGGATGAGGGTTATGCCCAACTTTGTTTTTCGCAACTGATGACTAGTGAATTGGCCTTAACCATGGCATTATTTTTAACAGTATGGAGTAATTGGTTTATAGGACCATTTTTGGTAATTGCAGGTTTATTCCAACTCTTGGAATATTGCTGTTTAGGAACCGTTGTAACCGTTCAAGTAAGTCAGAAACATAGAATATACCAATAACATGGTAAAATTATATTTTCCCAAATTTCTAGAACGAAAGGGCTGCAGAGATTATTTATGGTATGAAATGGTATTTATTACCACCTCGCCACCAAAAGCTTGTATCTTTAATGATATTACGAGGACAAAACTCACCGGAGCTAAATGTTGGCGGTTTTGCCAAATTAAATGTAGCAACCGCTCAGGCTGTAAGTGACTTTATGATTTGTGTTTATATTTAGTGCTAAACCGGCCATTGAATTAATTCTACATTTTATAGGTATTAAATACAACATATTCATACTTAATGATGATGCTGGAGTTCGTAAACTAAAAGCACTCAATAATTTATATTTTTTTATCGTACGCACCAATATGTTTGTTTCAATATTGTTATGGATGCATTGTTAAGCATCGTAATCATTCACTAATCAAAAATTTACAAAAGTTTGTAAACAACTGATTTTATTTTAACATTTATTTTGTGACACCTTAGATGGTGATAATATAACATTTTAAGATAACACAAGAGTTGAGGCTGAATTTGCTGCTTTAAACAGGAGGTCTCAGTTGCACCATAATTATTGAAATTCAATTTATTTAGAATTTAATTGCTTAAAAAATATTAGTAACCGCATTTATGAAATAACTAAAATTTGAATTTTGCAACATTTTTAAATAAATTAATTAGTTGTTGTTTTTATTGATGCTGGATGGGCGGTATGAGAGGTTGTGGGAGCAGAAGAGCTTCGATTCCAGGCGATGAACAGGTCTATTCATTTATGGCATGGAATTTCAAATTGAACGAGGATATTAATTAATTCGTTGGAATTGTAAAGATGTGGGACATCGATATCAGGACTGTCGTAAGGACTTTTTCTAATATATTCTGCTTTGGATGTAGAGCAGCAAATGTGCGGAAACCATATTGTCAAAATTGCATTAAATTTAAACCGGGTACCAAGAGGGTACCACGGTTCCAGCAACTCGTCAAAACCAGATAAATTTAAGATCCCCAAACAACATACAGAATTCCCAAATATATAGTTAATAATCCAACATACATTTCATCAAATAATACACACCACTGTCCTTATTTGTTATCTAAATCAAAATGACATATTCGTTCAATAAATTATTTCAAAAATAAATGATCTTTTATAAAACAAAGTGTTGCATCGATTTACAAAAACATTTTCAAAAACGATTCTCGCCGATACGCCAAAATAATTTTTGCGTCAACCCCTATGAACACTTTAATAGACAGCGGTGCCTGAAAATATAAAACCAGAAGATTACTCAAAATTGTTGGCTGGTATCGCCAATGTATAACTTTGCAGCAATCACAGGACGCCAGATGCAAAAATCTTACCACAGCTCCGGTATTGCTAAGATTGAAAGAAGAACAATTATCCAGCAAATCGAAATTTCAATTCAGCTAAAATGTATCATTATTATGAGACTGTAAAGATGCTGGTGTAAACATCGACCAAGGTCCAAACAGTTTCCTGCATTCTGTGAAGATAATCAACGTATTTTTATACGATTGAAGCCGACAAAAAAGAATCAGCTATCTGATCTGCCAGTGTGGAAGCTGTGGACACGTGGTAGTATGCGTAATCGACTAGTCAAAAAGCAACACAGCGATCCGTTATATCATCATATGGTTGGAAAAGTAAAACGTTAGAACAATTACGCAAATTTTATTATTGGTCTGGAATAACCAAATCTGTCAAAGAATATATGTTTTGCAACATGTGACATCTGTAAAGCGTCAAAAGCTCCCAATAGAAATATGAAACAGTGAATGGGTAATATGCATAAACCGATCGTCCATGGCAGCGAACTTATATCGATTTACTTGGACCCTATCCTCGGTCAACTCACGGAGAAACACTAATTCTCATTGTTTCAGATCATTTTACAAAATTTGTATTGCTTGAAGCACTAATTAAAGGTTCTTCACAGCAGATAGTTGATTTTCTTCAAAATAAAATATTCTTTGTGTATGGAGTATCGGAAAAACAATCCGAACATGCCAATCGTTAAATTTGTCCCCTATCAGGTCCTATATATAGGGGTGTTCTTTAACTTTGAATTAAAACTAGACTTGACAATTTAAAGATTAAGCCGATTTAGTCTATTGTTTTATTGAATTGAACTTCTCATATTGGCGTTATAAATGTTGTTAATGACAGTTTATTTTTTTGTCTCATTTGTTGTGTGGAGCACACGTATTTTCAAAAATATGAATAACTTGCCTAATGCCTACAAACCTCTTGACATTTAATCGAATATGTGTGGAAACTTATAAATTCGATTTAATCGATGATTGAACCTTTGAATTTTTGGCAAGTTTCAGGGGTGCTGTACAAGTGACCGTGGCCTACCATAGGTCCATAAGTCCGAGTACACTGAAAAAAATTTGTACATGCTATTAAAATGATTGAATGAATTGGTTCGTTATAATAGAAAGAGAAAATGATTAGCTCAATGCAATTTTCTTTACTTTGTGACAATTCTGGAGAAGTGTCCCTGAAAGACTTCTTGTAGGGTTTGTATAAATTCCTCAGGTATTTTTATCCCGTTAATCACATTCAGTTTTAAATTCTCTATAGTAGTATTCTACCTAATGCTTCCTTGTTTAGCTCCGTAGACTAATGTGACGCCTATTAAAGCGAACTGGGTGAGGTTTGTTTAGGGATCTGGAAATAAATATACGTGATTGGTCTGTCCTTGCCAATGTCCCCGTGTGATAGTAATGCTCCTATAGCTGTGTCCGAGGCATCGATCGTCAGGTTGCTTGAAATGCTTCAATCTTTTGCTGGTCCGTACTGATTTTTACGTTTTTTGACTGGTTCGCTTTCATTTAGTATGTAATCCTTATCAATCCTTAGCAATTCGGTTTCTGTTTTTAAGAATTGCGCTTTGTCTAAATTAATCCTTTGATTAGGTTTTTAAGTTTAGAGGATATTTTTTCAGTATTTATTAGATGTTCTTCCTCGGTTTCTCCTCCGAAACCAATTCTGACGTCGATGTATAGATATAGCAGATTTCAATAATTAAAATTCCTTCAACACGTCATCTATCATCCTCCGGATGATAGCCGGTACGTTTTTAAATCCAAAGGGAAGTCTCTCGTATTCGTTAATGGTTGTGAACATGTTGTCGGTATATCGGACTCCTTCATTGTCATTTGGTGGAATCTCGATGTAAGGTTGTGGTGAAGAACTGGAATTCCTAAGATTCGCGATGGTGTTAGTGATGTCCGGGATCGGATAAGTATCTGAGATGGTGACGGCATTCAATCGCTTGTATTATTATATTATTGTGAACCGGAAGCATCCGATTTTTTGTTCACTATCCAGATCGGTGAGTTATATGAATGATCAAAACTGTCATATCGATCAGATGTAAGTTTTTGATTCCCAATATAAAATAATTTATTTTAATAGCGCTGAACAGTTTAAACCAGTGTGGTTGGTGTTAAAATAAAGGTGTAGTGTCGAAATTTAAAATGTTAAATACGAAATTTAATTATATGGCTGAAATAACATTTCCATATCGACACAAATAAAAAAAAGTTATAGCCTGCAGATGGCGCACAAAACGTTTTTTTAACAAGAATCTTTACGTTACCTGTTATTTCCAAGTTATTTCAGCCGGGTATTGTCAATTTGTTTTTGTTTATTTAATTGTTCTTTTCTTTTTAGATTTATTCACTTTATTTTTCATAATTTCGTTAAAAAAAATGGTAACATAGTATTTTGTTGCCAGTGGTGCCATCTAGTTAATATAACCGAACTGCGATAAACTGCCATATGCAAATCTGCAACAATTTCCTTTGTAGTATTATAAGTTATTTGATTTATAATAAAAAAAAGAAAAATATGTATATGTATATATTTAGGAGGTGATGGGAAGTAGGATAGATAATACGGTAAGTATCGGGGGACAAGCCATTTCCACTATTACCCAAGAGGTAGGCTTCAATGCTTTTTTGAGAGGTATCCCCAATTAAATCAGGCCTAATCCCATTTAGTAAAATAACGCTATGCCTAATCGTGTGGTGACATTTATCGTATCTCAAGTGAGACTCTCCGGGCCACCCATTGTAACAAGTTGCACCAACCCTGAGGGAAGTCGAACGAACGGCTAATTTTAACGTAACTGTTTGAATATTTGAAGTGGTATTTTGTATAGATGTGGTGGAAGTTATATCGGTTGGTATAGCCGTCTGAAATAGGTTGAATAGGTTCAATTGGTGCTGGGGTGGTTACTTTCTGGGGTGGTTGAGATTAGCGGTATTCGTCAATGATTTTTAAGGCTGCGCTATTTTACTATGTTAAGCCCTTCCTCGTTTTCTTCACCAAGTGACTCACTGGAGTCCGATTCATCAAGTGCATAGATTTCATTGGCCGCTTGCCTTAATTCAGTACGTAGAGGGAGCAATGTCTCCCATTCTATATGAAGTCTACCAAAGAAACTTAAATCCTTCCTTAGTGAGTCATTCCAGGTGTCATAGGGGTGACCAAATTTTTGGAACCAACAATGTAGGACGACGCTGCTCTAAGAAAGTGGCTGGGATTCCTACGATGGATGCTGATACAGGTATAGGGTAAAACGATCCAAACAATCCAAACTAAACGGAGTAGAAAGAATCAATTTTTGTCGAATTAACATAGATGAAATTATTTGTACTTTGGGTTAAGATATGGTCTACCTGGGAACAGCTCTGACCAAGAGTAGTGAAAATTTTAGACGATCGGCTACGATACGATTAATCGTAAGGTGGCACATATACAGCAATGAACCTCACCTAGATTCGAAACAGTACCTAACAGGGTTATAATAGATCCAAAATAATGTTTGATTCGCTTTGACCTTACAAGTGAATCCTTCTTGATCATTATACCAACTCCAACCATGCGGGCCTTTGGATCGTTGGCAAGATACCAAGTATAATGGGACATTGAACAGACACCCGCACCGATATTACTTTCTTGAATGCCACAAACCTGAATATTATTTCGGAAAATGCTTTTCGAATAGGGCCCGTGAACATTTTAGGTGCCAAAACAAAGGGTACAGGATAAGGGCGATAAAGGGGACGGAACAGGTAGTGTCGCATCAATGAGTGTGTAAAGATTAGTACTGGGTTGAATGGGACGATGTAAAGTGTCGCAAATATTTTGAACATAAGGACTCTTAGAATTGGATGATAAGGGTAAGAGCGAGTGGGGAAGTATGCTGTCATAATGTGTACCAGTGTAAAGTAGGAAAATTTCACAATTATATTCATCATTGTCTGGTAGGAAGGAAGCTCGGTGCTCAGTGCCGGCATAAGAAACAGTAATTTTGATATTTTTTAATTTTGAAATAGCGGAAATACATTAGTACTTTAGTAGTAAAATAAAAAGTAAAATAAAAGTAGATTAGAACTGTATCGACTTGTTGTATTACTAACTATTGGCTATACCAGGTGTCTGTAACTGAGTCAATTTCTATCATCCTGCATAATGATTGCTCGAACATTCTAATCAAATCAAATCAAAAAAAAAATATCCAGATCGGTGAGTTATATGGGCTGCTCGAAGGCCGTATGATCTCACCCTTTAGGAGTTTGATAATTGGTTCTTCTACTTTGTTCCTCATATTGATTGGATAAAGATAGGATTTTGTGTAGATTGCTTCCTCTGTAGTTGTTCTAATTTCGGCTCTTATCGTAGTGTCGATCAGTAGTCGAAACAGTAGTTTGTGTTTTAATTCAGAAGAGAGGTGGCTGACTCGTATTTCCAAACTATTTACTTGAGAAGCTTGTTTTTCATGAAATGGTATCTTTATCGTTGAGACAAGTGTTAAGATGTTGGTTTTTCGATCAATGACTGCATCTAGTTGTTTGAATGTGTCATCGCCAATTATGCCATTGAAGGATTTTAATCCTGGTGCTGCCCTCGTTGGCAGAGAAAGTAGCATCCTTGCTTTGTTATTCGAGGGTCTCGGGTTAGATTCCCGGTGGTGACCAAAAATCGCGGATGGATGTTTTTAATGTGTAAGTATATGTGTTTGTCTGGTTATTGCACCGTGGGGTCATTAGTGGCATGAGTGCTGGAGTAATCCGCCAAACTTTGAATTCTTAATCCAAGTATTTTTTTGATGATTCCGATTTCTCCTGCCGATCTAATTTTACATTTTGCAAGGTTCAATATCCATTGCGGTTCTGATGGTTTGGGGTATGTTGGTCTTGGTGGTATTTTTTTTTGAATTATTTGATCGAATTTTTGATAATTTATTAAATCGAATCTATTCTATTAAATAATTATACGTCACCTAAATAACGACAGAGTTTTTTTTGAAATCAACATTCATTAGAAAAACGACGTTACTATACAGTTAATAAATATGTATATGCTATTAGAGAAATAGCATATATGTACATATATTTTTGGATGCGTAGTCTTCGCTTCGAAACTGTAGAGTAACGTCGTAGTAATACATGTATAGTAATGAATGTTTCCTACATTTAGGGGCAATCGTATAGTAAGGAATTATTATTTTCCATCTCGCTTGAAAAAACAATGCGCTAGGTAATGATTGCCGTCTGCACTCAGTTGGAATATTATATCATTCCTCTTCGTCGGTATAAGCTAGCTATCATATTGACAGTCATTTTTCCAAACAGCTTTCTCATCACAGCGTGAGCAATGTTGCAAAGATTCAAGCATCATTCATAGTTTGTTAAGGCTGGGACATTCTATTTCAATATTGCTTTATAGCACCGTTTTTCGCGTTGATATCTTAATTATATCTTAATTATAATTTGAAAACAAAGATAAAAGCAATGCGTGTATGTTTACTGAGAATGGAAGAATATTTACTAATGGCAATGGTGAATTTTACAAAATGAAAAATCAAGCGATAATAACATAATAGATAGTTAAGAATTTTGATATATTATTGGCATTACCATCATCGTTTTTTATCGATTTGTTATAGCAGCACATAAACAAATGTAATTTTTGAAATATTAATCGACATCAGATGGAACATACTACACAATGAATAATCAATGAGACCACCACCCCCTTATTAGTTAACGCGTATAACAATAATAATTCCATCACCCGCAATCGATAAAAAAAAAATTGTTTTTGCTAAATAAAATGAAAAGGGATTTCTTATTCACAATTTCGCCACTCTGTTAACAAGAACCACATTCGAAATCCAGAAGCCACTATACAATGGATTATATAAGAAGAAGATTACCGCATAACATAATCAAGGATTATACTAATGTGGAAGCCAACGAATTTATTTTAAACAACATTATAGATGGTATGCTGCATATTATTGGACTCGTAATGACGAAACCAGGACCCGCTACGAACGTAAGAACTTGGATCGTACTTGTGTCAACACATTTACTCGTTGTATCATTCTTCTTCTTGGTGTTTTCGGATGCATCGCTAAGTGAGAAACTGGAAGGCTTCTGCTTATTTACCATTATTTATCAAGTGAGTGTTTAACGCTAGTATTAATGTATTCCTTGTACACATCTAAATATTATTCACAGGGACTTCATAAATTGTACACATCGATTATTATGAAAAAATATTATATTAAGTGTGTCACTGTGCTACGTGATTTACATATGAACTATCTGGATGATCTTCCAATTGCACCATCTCTTAAAAAACTATGTTTCTATTGTGTCATCTTGTTTGAAATTATTTTGGCTTTGTATTACACTGTTATGACGACATACATATTTTTACCGATTTTTATGTGGAAACAATTTAATGTGTTGACTACAATACTTCCAATTCAATTTCCATTTATTGATTGGCATACACCGTTCGGATACACTTTAAATATGATCAATCACTTTATCGCCATTATTGCCGGCCCCACTGGCATAGTAATTGCTGATTTTGCTTTTATGTATTTTGTGATACACTCCATTGGATATATAGAAATTTTGAAACATCGTGTGGCACATTTGGATGAGTTACTAGTAAATCAGCCACAAGATATTAAAAAAATTCAAAGACAGCTTTATAAATGTATTCAAGCTCATCAGGATTATATTTCGTATATCAAATTGGTGGATGAGGGTTATGCCCAACTTTGTTTTTCACAACTGATGACTAGTGAATTGGTCTTAACCTTGGCATTATTTTTAACAGTATGGAGTAACTGGTTTATAGGACCATTTTTGGTAATTGCAGGTTTATTCCAACTCTTGGAATATTGCAGTTTAGGAACCGTTGTAACCGTTCAAGTAAGTCAGAAACATAGAATATACCAATAACATGGTAAAACTATATTTTTCCAAATTTCTAGAACGAAAGGGCTGCAGAGATTATTTATGGTATGAAATGGTATTTATTACCACCCCGCCACCAAAAACTTGTATCTTTAATGATATTACGAGGACAAAACTCTCCGGAGCTTAATGTTGGCGGTTTTGCTAAATTGAATGTAGCAACCGCTCAGGCTGTAAGTGACTTTATGATTTGTGTTTATATTTAGTGCTAAATCGGCCATTGAATTTATTCTTCATTTTATAGGTATTAAATACAACATATTCATACTTAATGATGCTGTTGAATTTCGTAAATTAAAAGCACTCAATGATTTATATTTTTTTATCGTATGCACCAATATGTTTTTTTCAAATATGGTTCAAGCATCGTAATCATTCACCAATCAAAAATCTACAAAAGTTTGTGAACAGCGGATTTAACATTTATTTTGTGACACCTTAGATGGTGATAATATCACATTTTAAGATAACTCAAGTTTATAGTAGGTCTCATTTGAATCATAATTATAGAAATACAATTTATCTAGAATTTAATTGCTTAAAAAATATTAGTAACCGCTTATATGAAATAAAAAAATTGAATTTTGCAACATTTTTAAATAAATTAATTTGTTGTTGTTTTTATTGGGCGCTATGAAAGAATGTGGGAGTTCATGGGCTACGATCTCAGGCGATGACCAGGTCGTATTCAATTATGGCACGGAATTTCAAATTGAACGAGGATACTCCGTCGAGGCATTTGCACAAAATCGTCCTGGTAACCGTAACTTTTCAAATAATTTAATTACTTTGTTGGAATTGTAAAGATGTGGGATGTCGATATCAGGACTGTCATAATGATTTTTTATAATATGTTTTGCTTTGGATATGAAGCAATAAGTGTGAGGAAACCAAACTGTCAATATTGCATTAAATTTAAACCGGGTACCAAGCGGAGAGTACCACACTCGGTAGAAAAGCCAACCGTTCCAGCAACTCGTCAAAACCAGACTAATTTGAGATCCCCAAACAACACACAGAATCCCCATCATATAATACATACAACTGTCACAATTTGTTATCTAAATCAAAATGACATATTCGTTCAACAAAGTATTTCAAAACTAAAAGATCTTTCATAAAACAAAGTGTTGCATCGATTTACAAAAACATTTTCAAAAACGAGTCATACCAATACGCCAAAATAATTTTTGCGTCAACGCCTATGCACGCTTTACTAGACAGCGGTGCCTCGCAGTAAACGTGTTGAGTAAAGATACTATTCAGTTCCTTTCCTTAGATGGTTACATTTGGGTATCCGAATTGCCTGTATATCCCGGAATCAATTTCTGCGATATGTTTAACATTGTGCCTCGTCTTAACTTTAGTAAGTTACGAGACACCGAATTAGAACAATCAAATTTCCATGTGCTATGGACATCGTAGAACAGAAGGAATTCGAGAGAATTAGTAAATCTATTTCCCTGTATATGAGCACAGAAAAGATGCATGTCCACTTCCATTAATTGGCGAACTACTTGATGGACTTTTCGAAATAGATTACGCTTGCGGAATCGTCGCGTGATAATTCAACGTTTACAGTACCGCTCTATCAATTTCGAGTGATGTGATTTGGGCTGCGTAATGAAGCCCAATCAATGTTGATGCATCAAGTAATACCGCATGAATTGCACGATATAGTGTTTGTCTATCTAGACGATATGCTGATCATCACTGCCACATTGAGGGGTCACTTTGAGCTGCTAGAGTTGCAGGTCGCAAACTTATTACGGACAGCAGGACTGACTGTTAATGTTTAAAAAACAATTTGGTGATATGAGAGCGATAAGTTTTCTAGTAGTTGATACTGTTGAAATTCGGCGTTGTATAAATCTATCTAGGGGATTTCTTCTTTTAGTCGTGTGTCAAAATAATACCGATTTACCAGAAAGAATTTTAAAAAATAATTGCTCTTCCTTTATAAAATCTAGATTTATCTCAACGATCTAGATAAAACTAAATTCAAAACTTGTGCATTACAATGAATGATTTGCGCCGAAGGAAATTCTCTTCTTACTATAGTGTTTGAACGCCACCACGTTCTTCAGACATTATCATTGCTCAATAAAAGCCCTTCCCAATATTTTTTTTTTCAATTTTCAAAAGCTTAATATATTTTATTACACACAGCGATAAGGCAACAACTGTTCTATCTGCACTGACTTCGACAACTCGTAAAACAGATCAATTATATTTCGTCATTATGTTTCATGGAGTCTGACCGATCCGCCCTGAAAAACTGTGAACTCTCGTAAATATTGAGCAAGCGCGGTTCATGAAAATCAGCGATAAAATAAATGGGTCGATATGAAAGTTGGCCGAAAGAGCAAATTACAGAATACGGTTGGTGTTGAGTATTTTAGCAGAGCTTGCCCTTACCATGACTATAATTCAAACCATAAGGAATTAATTCCGGTCTCGAAAGTTCTTAGGAGTTAGAATTTTGTTCATATACGTTTATATGGATCCATATGAAGTTGGCCGTATTGTATATGGGGGTGTTTGATAGTTCTATTGAGGTGTCTGTAGCATCAATCTTGTATAAATGTGTTGTTTTTATACAGAACTATATACACTCTATACGTGTGTGTTTGGGGTATTTTACACGATTGTGAATATGAGCAGATAATGTACTTATGGATGTTATACAGTTGTATGGAACTGTATGTCATGTGGTCATGGTCTATGTTTTTATTACGTGTTTACTGTCGTCAATGTTGGAATATTTGGACTAATCCCAATATTCTGGAGAATGTAATTAAATGTTAGTTATGAGTAAGTTCTTTATCGACACTTATAACTAGGGAAGCTTGAGCGCTGAAACACTCTTCCGTCTTCCCCCCTCGCTTTGCCGTACGAGGTTCGTCCGCCAATGTCGTAAAGAACGGTGCCGTGTTATGTTAGTAGGAAGTTTTTATGTTAGAACAATACCCGCTTACCACTGGTGGGGGCTTGGCAGTATTGCTTGTTTTTTTGTTGTTATTTAGTGAGAGATACTTACTTGGTATTGGTTATTTCCTCTAGAAGAATATTTTAAATGAAAACTGGAATTTTGATTTTTACTGAACTACTTTTATTTAACTGTTTTAATTATTGACTTCGATTACAAACTGACTTCAACTGATTTAATTCTTGACTTCAACTGATTTAATTCTTGAGTTCAACTGATTTATTGATTGAAATTTTGAATTATTTATACTAAAATATTCTAGGTAATTGAACTTAAAATTTAACTTAATGTGCAATTTTGAATTTAATGACCTGAATAGCTATTTCGAAAATTATTAATTGATATTTTTCGCAGCGTAAGTATTTTGCGCATGCGAGTTTATTTGGGTTTATATTTTTGTAATTTCAGCTATTCATGTTACTTATTCAAAAAATGACATTTGTTAGTTTTTGTTTTAAAATTATTTTGTTCTGAATAATTATTTTAGCCTAAATGTGGAGTAGTTTTATATATTAGTAGGTGTTAACTTAAATTCATAATGGGTGTTATCTTTATGTTTAATCTATTACTACGTTATTTATGTGTTTATTATTTATCAGGGGTGTACAACACCTTCCCCCTTTATTAGTGAAATCTTCTTATGGAAGATTTCGCAGTTATGGGATACATATTGTCTAAGACTTATTACTATTATTATTATTATTATTATTATTTTTGTTTATTATTGTTATGGATTATTGATGTAGGTCTGGTAATTGGTTGTCTTCTGCTGGTCTTCTTGCGTCTTCTCTGCATTATAAAATTTAGTTTGGTCACGGATTCAGTATTCCATTGTTTGCATGTTGTATTGTTGTATATGGTTGTGGTTGATGTTCTGGCATCGTATCTTGGCTATCTACGGTCCAATCGTTATCCGTATGTGTTCAATTTTGTGGTTTGCTAGATGGTAGGTAGTGTTCTTATAGTGATTCTGTGCCAAATCTGTGTTGTTATGGCTGCTTCGTCAGTATCGTTTGTCTTCATCTTACGTATGTCGTTGCGTTTTGCCTTGTCGTGTGCCTCATCGTTTTGTATTTGTTTTGTTGTTGTTTTGCTTACAATGTTATGTTGAATCGTGACCATGAACTATATTTTATTTTTGCTCTGGAATTCTGTCGTGTTGCCTTATTGTCTTTTGTATTATATTATATTATTATTTCATTAGGTTATTAACTTATATAATTTATAATTATTTTTTGTAATCTAAGCTAATTTTGTTTATTTTTATTTTTACTGTATGAATTGGTTTAAAAAAAATATGAAATGTATGCATTTTGTAATATGAGCTAAAATTTATATAATTGAAAAGAATTTAGAGAAGAATTTATTTACTATTTTGTATAATTGTATAATTGAAATTTTTATGTATGTAATATACTTTTTTTTTGTTTATCTTGTTTTTTTTTTTTGGGTTCGTCTTTATATTAAATTATAGAAAAAAATTATTTTTATTTGTAATTTGATAATATTTTTTTTTGTTTCGTAATATTTAAATTGATTATCGTTATGAGTTTTGACTTGGAAATTGATTTTTTGTTTTGATAAAATAATTTATTTTTTTTTTTTACTTATGCTAGGTTTGTCTTATGTATGTGTTAGTTTTATGTTTTTAATTTCTTAATTTTTAGCTTGTTCTTCCTCGAGGGTTAGTGTTTGTTCGATGAAGGAAAAGCTAATTAGATTTTTGAACAATATTTCCTGTGCGCGCTATTTTCTGTCCATGTCGGTCATGGGTAGTTTTAATTGGGTTAGTATGTTTGTTTAAATTGGGTTAGTATTTTAATTTTGATTTTGGATTTTCCGAATTTTTGTATATGCCTTGTTTTCTCAATTGGTGTGTTTGAAAAGAAAAGTCATTTTGTGGTAAGGAAATGTCCTTATATAATTTTTAATCTTGGTGTCTAATTAGTCTATTGTTGTGTACTTTTACAAGTCGTTTGTTGATTTGAATTGTTGTGTTTGTGGGGGAGTTTACTTCTGTTACTCTGTATGGGCCTAACCATAGCGGGTCCTGTTTATTCCGTCTCATGTCGTTTTTTAACCATACAAGATCGTTGACTCTTACGTGTATATCGTTTATTTTTTTGTCGTGCTGTGCCTTGGTTATATGTTTCTTTTGGATAAGTCTTTGTCGAGCGATTGCATGCGCAAGTCTTAGTCTGGCTTTTAATTCTGAAGCGTAGTCGTCGTAGTTGTATGTAGGTTCTGGGTCCTTTTTTATCGCTGTTGGTATTAACGCTGGTCTGCCATAAATTAATTCGTGTGGTGTATAATGTGTAGCGCAATGTGGTGTAGTATTATAGACGAATATGGCGTAGTGACACATTTCGTCCCAATTGTTTCTATCGGCGTCTGTGAAGGATCTTAAGTATTCCTTGAGTGTATTATGGGATTTTTCAAGTGCTCCGTTTGTTTCAGGATGGTATGCTGTGGTAGTTAAGTGTTTAAGTTTGAGTAATTTGCATACATCTTCAAATGTTCTACTTTTGAAATTGGTGCCCTGGTCGGTGAGGATTTTTTCTGGAATGCCGTGTTTGGTGATGTAATACTCGCAAAGTGCTTTTGCTACCGTATTTGCATTCTGGTTTGGGATTGGTATCGCTCCGGAAAATTTGGATAGGTCATCTTGGAATGTGAGGATGTAACTGTTTCCTTTTTCTGTTGTCGGTAAAGGGCCTACGATATCAAATGCTACTCTTTGAAATGGGTATTCCGACGTGGTTGTAATTTGTAGTGGGACTTTTGTTTTTCTATGGTTCTTGTTCCGTTTGCATAAATGGCATTTTCTTATAAAGCGATTTATGTCAGTTAGCATGTTGGGCCAGTAGTATAACATTTTAATCCGTTTGTACGTTCGCCATGTACCTGCGTGTCCACCTAATGGTAAATTATGGTATTCGTCCAGTATTTGTTGACGTTTCTTCTGATCTAATACGATTTCTATGTTAGTTTTATTTGTTATATCCGTTTGCATCAATTCTTGGTTTTTAGTTGTTTGTTTGTCATCGTTTTCTTTGAGTTCTGCTGTCTGCTGACCTGTTGTTTCCTGGGTCTTCCGGTTCTGTGCTCTGGTGATTGCTAATACTTCGTTGTATCTGATCCTACTTAGTGCGTCGGCATTTGTATTTAGTTTGCCTGATTTATGTATTATTTCAAAATTGTACTCCGACAGCTTTAAATTCCATTTTAGTATTCGGTTTGGAATCTTTGTTAAATTCCCGGTGAGTGGTTTGTGGTCCGTAACGATAGTAAACTTTTTCCCGTATAAGTATGGTCTGAAATTGTTTACAGCCCAATATATTCCTAACATTTCCTTTTCTATAGTGCTGTAATTTCTCTCTGATTTGCCTAGTGCTCTGCTGGCGTAAGCTATCGGAAATTCGCCTGTTACGTAATTTTGTGAAAGTACGGCTCCTAAGCTGTAGTCGCTTGCGTCTGTTGTTAGAATGAATGGTCTGTTTAGGTCGGGATACTTGAGGATTGGTGGGTTTACTAGACATGCTTTGAGTGTTTCTAAGGCTTTTTTACTTTCTTCTGTGAATTCGAATGGTACTTTTTTACGTGTTAGCTTAGTTAGTGGTTCTGCTATCTCTGAGAATTTTGGGATAAACCTGCGGTAATAGTTCGCTAGGCCTAAAAATGATTGGGTTTCTCTTATGTTTCTTGGTTGTGGAAAGTCTTGTACTGCTTGTGTTGTTTTTGGATTAGGTTTGATGCCGTCTGGCGTGATAAGATGTCCAAGAAATGTGATCTCTTTTTTGAGAAATTCGCATTTCGCACATTGGAGTTTTAAATTGTTTTTTCGACAAGTTTCAAAAATTTCGATCAGCTTAGTGTTGTGATCATTTAGATTTTCCCCGTAGACGATTACGTCGTCTAGGTATACAAATCCTTTTAATCCTTGGAAACCACGGAGGATATGTTTGATGGCTCTTTGGAATGTGGCCTGAGAATTTTTGAGTCCAAAAGGCATTCTTGTGAACTCGAAATGTCCGTAATCTGTGCTGAAGGCAGTTTTGTGATAGTCTCGTGGGTTCATTTCGATTTGGTGGTAACCACTTGCCATATCTAGGGTTGAAAAATATTGAGCATGCCCTAGCTGGTCTAGGATGTCATTTATGTTTGGGAGTGGGAATGAATCGCCTATTGTTGCTTCGTTTAATTTTCTGAAGTCAACTACTACTCTCCATTTCGGTATTCCGTCCTTGCCTGGTTTTTTCGGTACTGCTAATAGTGGACTATTGTATGGACTGATGCTAGGTTGGATTTTTCCTTCTTCTAACATTTCGCTGACTTGTTTGTTTATCTCGTTTTTGTGTGTCTGTGGAAGTCTGTATCTTTGAACGTGGATCGGTTTGGTGTCCGTGTATAAGTTTATATCATGTTGTACGCCCTTAATGCTTGTCAGTCTGTCTCCTTCTAGGAAAAATATGTCTTCGTATTCTGTGCAAAGTGTCAGTATTGACATGTTTTCCTCAACGTTGTTGGTTGGGTCTAGATTTTCTGATATCATTTTGATAATTTGTTCTGTTCGGTTATCATTCGAGTTGTACTGTGCTTGTTGATCGTGTTGGAATGAGTAGAGGCTTAGTTCAGGGTAAAATTCATTTAGTATTGTGTCTTCTGGCAGAGTGTTGGCTAGTAGAATTTTGGCTTTTCGATTTTTGGGTTGTAGGAGTATGTGTGGAGTGTGTATTCCTGGTATTATTTCGGATGCATTGGATATGTATTGGTCGTCGGTCGGGGTTTGTATTTCTATCAGTATTTCGCTCCTTGCTGGGAGTGTGATCGTATTTTTAGAGTCGTTCGAAAAATGCACAAAGTGTTCATTTATCCTCAGCATGTTCTTGCTGTATAGAATGTCAATTTTATGTTTTTCGAACATGTCTCTACCTATTATTCCGTCTTCTGTTATTGGGAAATTGTCTTGTACTATGTGTAGTTTGTGCTTAATAGTTAGGTTGTTGGTAAGTTGTATGTCTGCGTCAATTGTTCCTATCGTTATTATTTCTCCTTCTCCTATTCCTGTTAATGCTGTTTTCATGTCAGTGTTAATTTCTTCTTTCGTTGCGTATTTGATCTTAAGTAAGGATACGTCTGCTCCTGAGTCTATATTAGCAGTTTCGGTTTGTGGTCTCCTATTGTCGGTGTGATTGTGTCGCGATTTGTTTTATATTTTGATATTAGCTTTATTTGTTTGGGTTCTGCTAGTTGGAATAAGTCTGCTAGTACGTCTTCTTGTTCGTCAAAGATATTACTTTGTTCTGGTTTGTTTGTGTCATTCCTTGTTGCTTTGCAGGTAGTTTTTTCATCCGAGTTTTCGTGTATTGTGTTTCTTTCGTGTAGTTGAATTTGTTCGTTTACTCTGGATTTGGGTTCTTGGGGTGGGTTTTGTTTGTTTAGTAGGGACAGTCTGGGAGCTGGGATAGGTTTGAAATTGATTTTTCGAGTTGGTTCGTATTCTTGTGTGCTTGGTTTGATATTTGTATTGTTTATTTCGTTTATTTGGTAAGCGTCTGGGCTTGTTTGGTTTGTGTCTCTTTGTGTTTCCTTAAATTCTAGTATTTGCGTTGGTCGGGCAACGGCTTGGTGTGTCGGGCTGGCGACTGTTTGAGTTTCCTTAATATCTACGTTTTGATTCGTTCGGTTAACGTGAGTGGTTGTACTCGGTCGGTTAACTTGAGAATCTTGGTTTGGTGTCGGGCTGGCGACTGTTTGTGTTTCCTTAATATCTATGTTTTGATTCGTTCGGTTAACGTGAGTGGTTGTACTCTGTCGGTTAACTTGAGAATCTTGGTTTGGTGTCGGGCTGGCGACTGTTTGTGTTTCCTTAATATCTATGTTTTGATTCGTTCGGTTAACGTGAGTGGTTGTACTCTGTCGGTTAACTTGAGAATCTTGGTTTGGTGTCGGGCTGGCGACTGTTTGTGCTTTCTTAATATCTAATTTTCGCGTTGGGCTGGCAACGGTTTTGTGTGTCGGGCTGGCGACTGTTTGTATTTGCTTAATTTCTATGTCTTGATTCGTTTGGTTAACGTGAGTATTTGCACTCTGTCGGTTAACTTGAGAATCTTTGGGATTTTGTCTTGTGTCTTCCGTGTTTGCGTACGGTTTTGTTGGTTTTAGGTATATTCTTTGAATTATACCCATTGGGAGAGAATATTCATGTCCGTTTGTTATTTGCGTTTGTTGTTCATCGTTGTTTGTGGCTGGATCCAACCGCGGCGGCTCTCCTACTGCTGGCTGGATCCTGGGTCGTTTCCCTGGTTTCCATATTGTCTACCTCTGGCATTGTTCTCCATCGGCTGTTGGATGACTGTGTTGAGCTTCATTGTGTTGAATTTGCTTCCTAGGTTCTCCACTTCATTTGGTTGTCGTTGGTTCTGGTATTGTCCCGTGTTGTAGGTTTTGTTTGTATTGAATTTGCTTCGGCACTCGTTGAATGTGTGTCCCTTCGTTGTTTTGCAGTATGAGCAGTATTTAAGGGGTCTGTCTTGGTAATTTGGAGTTGTAGGTTGTCGGTATGTTGTGAAGTTATTTTGTTGAGGTGAAGTGTATGTTGGGGTGTTTGAAAATTGTCTGGGTGGTGTGAATTTGTTTTGTGGGAAGTATTGGTTGTTTTGTTGCCTTCGGGCTTGATAATTGATTGGTGTATTTTGGTAGTATGGTTGGTTTGTTCGGTATTGGTTATTTTGGTGTTGAATGATTCTTTGTCCCTGTTCTCTAAATATCCTGGTGCGGCATATATCCCATGTGTGGTTTGGTTTTTGACAGTAGTTACATATTATTTGATTCCTTCTAGTTGGAGTTTCCATGTGTTGATTTTGTGTTGATTGTAGAGTTTGTGGTTGTGGTGGGATTACATGTTGATGTGGTTCGCCAGTTATTATTGTTAGTATTTTCTCTATTCGCTCCGTTTCTTCGATTATTTTGTCTATGTTTGTTGCTGCGATTGTTGCTACTTTTTCTTTCAATATTGTATTTGTCAGTCCTCTTTTGAATATTTCCACACTACTTGCGTCTAGGTGGTTTGTGTAGGTGTCGTCCAAGTTTGCTAATTCGTACTTTGATCTGTAGCCACTTTTGTATAGGTCTAGTGCTTCGCTTAGTCTGTAGCCGTAACTTTTGATGGACTCTCCGTATTGCTGTCGTATTCTCATGTAATTGTTTTCGAGTTCTGTCAATGAATATACTGGATTGTACATCTTTTTCAGAGTGGTTTTCAATGTTGGGTAGTCTTTTATTCGTCGTCTGTGTATCCTGGTGAAAGCCGTTCCTGTTAGCCGGTACTTGATGATTCCGTTGAATTCTTCCTTTTCGTCATTTGTTTCCAGTCTATTGTAGATGTTATCTGATGCTCCGAGGAATTTCGCAAGGCTCGTTGCGGTTTGTGCCGAGTCGGTCTCGTCTCCACTGAATTCTGGTACTAAGCTAGTTACGCTCTGGTGTATTTGTTGCGGATTCATTTTGTTAGGTTGTTGTGTATTACGGGTGTTGGTTACGTTTGTAGGTTGTGGTGTATGTGGAATTTGGATTGTAGGAGTAGTCGGTGTTCTGTTGTTAGTTTTGGTTGATGGAAGGTCGTCTGTCACTTCGATTTTTATTGGTCGGGGGACTATTGTATTGTCGTTTTGTCGTGCAGCCTTACTACGAGTATTGTGTACTGTTGGTGTGTTGTTAGCTTGTTTAGTTGGGGATCGCGATGTCAAACCGGATTTTGATGCGAATGGTGAATCGTTGAACATGTGGGTCTCTGTTGTCTAATTTTAACCTAATTAATTCGCCACAGGTGCGAATTTCGGCAGCGCCAATATTGTATATGTGGGTGTTTGATAGTTCTATTGAGGTGTCTGTAGCATCAATCTTGTATAAATGTGTTGTTTTTATACTGAACTATATACACTCTATACGTGTGTGTTTGGGGTATTTTACACGATTGTGAATATGAGCAGATAATGTACTTATGGATGTTATACAGTTGTATGGAACTGTATGTCATGTGGTCATGGTCTATGTTTTAATTACGTGTTTACTGTCGTCAATGTTGGAATATTTGGACTAATCCCAATATTCTGGAGAATGTAATTAAATGTTAGTTATGAGTAAGTTCTTTATCGACACTTGTAACTAGGGAAGCTTGAGCGCTGAAACACTCTTCCGTCTTCCCCCCTCGCTTTGCCGTACGAGGTTCGTCCGCCAATGTCGTAAAGAACGGTGCCGTGTTATGTTAGTAGGAAGTTTTTATGTTAGAACAATACCCGCTTACCACTGGTGGGGGCTTGGCAGTATTGCTTGTTTTTTTGTTGTTATTTAGTGAGAGATACTTACTTGGTATTGGTTATTTCCTCTAGAAGAATATTTTAAATGAAAACTGGAATTTTGATTTTTACTGAACTACTTTTATTTAACTGTTTTAATTATTGACTTCGATTACAAACTGACTTCAACTGATTTAATTCTTGACTTCAACTGATTTAATTCTTGACTTCAACTGATTTATTGATTGAAATTTTGAATTATTTATACTAAAATATTCTAGGTAATTGAACTTAAAATTTAACTTAATGTGCAATTTTGAATTTAATGACCTGAATAGCTATTTCGAAAATTATTAATTGATATTTTTCGCAGCGTAAGTATTTTGCGCATGCGAGTTTATTTGGGTTTATATTTTTGTAATTTCAGCTATTCATGTTACTTATTCAAAAAATGACATTTGTTAGTTTTTGTTTTAAAATTATTTTGTTCTGAATAATTATTTTAGCCTAAATGTGGAGTAGTTTTATATATTAGTAGGTGTTAACTTAAATTCATAATGGGTGTTATCTTTATGTTTAATCTATTACTACGTTATTTATGTGTTTATTATTTATCAGGGGTGTACAACAGCCGATTTTGCAAATTGTACTATACGGCTGGTATTATGGATCCATCTAGAGTTTGCCATACCATGGCCAACTCAAAAATAAAGAAATTATTTCCGGCCTTGGATGTTCTGAGTTTATTTGTACGTTAAATAAAATTTTAATCTCTTTCATAAAACGTAAACATAATTTTTTGAAATCATTTAAAGAAGTTATCGTCGCGTTTTGGTCCGTAAATCACATGTGTTCTCTCAAATGTGCCATTTCTCGTACTCATCCGTCAGCGCCCAACTTTCACATCCAGACATAACAACGAGCCTGATCAACGCTTTTTAAAGCTTCAGCTTCACAACACTTGATAAGTGTTTAGATTTTAGCACTAGCCTTAGAGGATACAAAGCACGACTGCCATGATATTGAAGATTATTGGAGACGAGTTAACTGCAAAAATTGTCGATAGCCTGTTCTCAACTTTAATACAGCATTGAGACTGCATCAGTGTCATCCTACACAATCGTACCAATTTTACCACAAACTTCTTCGGTTCATCGAGCCATAGGCCCGCAGGAAATCGAAAAACACCAGATTTACCGAAAGGCGGTTGACGCAGGCCTGAAAATATGGTACACTACAATAATTCCTTTAAAAAAATTACGCAAACTACGCTCATTGCTGAGTTGTTGTACATCGGTTTTCCACCATTCTCACTTCTTCCGTCTACAAATCCGCTTAGCTGCCCCCCCGAGCAAGAGCACCCTTGTTTTTCCTCACGTTGTTGCACTGCACAATGGGTTATATTTTGTTGCTCGACTGCAAGACGACACTCATCATCAAACTAATCATTCTTGTGTCTGACATGTGTCATTCTATTGACGCTATAGCAGCGTCCTTGTCCTTGCTCAATAAAACATTAACGTGGAAAGTTTATTAAAACCTACACCATCGTAACAGTTACACCTATACTTACAAGATGCAAGAGGAATGAGAATAATTACATAACAACGGCCTCAACTGACCCGAGTCCAGACTAGCTCAATCGCTAGACAATAATCTGGACTCGTCTAAAAAAATCTTTATTGGTGGTGGTAATTTGAACTGTACTCTGCGTACTGTTGAGCCGCTGCGGTGGAATTTTATTTCTCGATTATAGAAGGAAGTTACTGATGATGATCTCATGATGTATGTATATCAAAAACAAATTTGCAGTTGACCAACCTGTACTATATTGCTTTCGACGTAATGCAGTTCGCGATTATGTATCATTTAAAATCGGTATTCTTGTAAACAAATTTGACCAAATTATGGATTCACCAGCGTGGCCTCCTGGAATTTTTATTAACGAATTTTTAAAATCATGTCGCAAATCAAAGAATACAAATTTTTTACTCCAATGGTCAGCTCTGATGGGGTGAATTTGGATTCTGTTCCATCTCTACCTAGAAACCTCGACCGAACAGCCTTCACATCGCTCTACTACCACAACGCCTCAAGCATCCGCAGTACAATTTATTCGCTAATTTCTTTGAATCAGTCTATGAGCCGTATCAGACGCCAAATGTCAAACTTTTTGTTCTTGGAAATCAGGAATTCACTAAACTATTGTTTAACTCAGAAGAAGTCTTTGCTTGTTTATCAATAAGAATGCAGCTTGTGTAATCGCATTACTGTTATCTTTAATGAAATCCGTGAAAAATATCCTTCATAAGTCCCATATTCAAAACGTTTAAACGAAGGGAGATCATCAACTATCGCGGGATTGTCATATGTATATCATTCCAAAGCTCTTTGAATCAATGGTTCATCGATTTCTGTTTTTTCATACAAGGTGGTATATTTCGCCTATGCAACAAGAATTTTTTGCGGGAAGGTCGACAATCACAAAATGTGTATTTCAGCGGCCATCTTCACAGCACGATTGATTTGAGACTACATCTGAACGTGATCTATACTGATTTTTCAAAGGCTCACTTACCTATACCAGATCGTTGGCAATTTGTCAGGTTATACGATTCCCGTTCTCGTTTATTCCGGGGTTCCTCATAAGGCAGGTACTTGGGACCATTGTTGTTCTCACTCTTCGTTAACGATGTGGTGAACTGTTTTAAATTTGCAAGATGTCTGCTCTACGCTGATGACATAACAATTTCTGTTCCAGTTTTCAATTTATCACACTGTTGGATGTTGCAAAGTGTTGTAAACAATTTTTGTAATTGTTGGACTATCAGCAACAATTTACGGTTAAATGTATGCAAATGTAAGACTCTTTCGTTTTATAGAAACGCGATGTCCATTACTTCATTAGTATTTTTTATATGATATGCTAATTGATCGAGTCGAATTTATGATTGATCTTGGAGTGACGTTCTCTTCGGATCTAACATTTACTAGGCTCCGCTATTTCTAAAGTTTACCTTATTTTGGGTTTTATCAAGCGAAACTGTTACCAATTTACTGATCAGTTAACAATAAACTCTTTGTATGTGTCATTTGTACGTCCTGTTCTGGAGTACGCCTCTCAGGTTTGGTCGGCTTCATATCTGTGCCACTCGGCCAGGGTTAAGTCCGTTCAAAAGCAGTTTTTTCTGTTTGCCCTCTGACGTCTACCATTCAGGCGTACTGACGTATACGAACTCCTACTATATCGCCATCGCTGCAATTTGGATTGTCACAACTCAATCATCGACGAGAAATAGCAGCAGCTCTCTTCGTACGTGGTCTTTTAATATCGCGAATTAATTGATCGGAGTTACTGTATTTTTTTTTTTTTACTTAAACGGTTGGAACCTACTGAGGTTCCGCACTCAATGCAACAATGGGCTCACGGTGCAAAACTTACTTGCTGCCTCAGGCGATTCCGGTACCCTAATTGTAAATATAGGATCTATAGTACAATCGCAACCAACAAATATTTTTGCATTGTTAGCAAAACACTGCGCTGACTATAAGGTAATGATGGTAATGATAGCTTTCTCATCACAGTTGTGCAATGTTGCAAAGAGTCGTGCAACATTTAATTACATTACGTATTTGAATAGTAGGTTCCATTCGTAATTTGTTGAGGCTGGGACTGAGCATGATCCATTCTATTTTAATTGGTATTCTTATTAGACCGTCTCGCTGTGATTTCTTTTTTAATTAATATTTCACTGACCGCCATAATAACAGGAGAGTGGTCCGAAGTAAGCTCTTCATTATTTTTCAAACGAATATAGTTATCTGATATGCCTGCTTCCAACACGTCTTTCCCTTTTGTTGTAGTAACTTTGGAGACCCAGAATGTTTGTTTTGCATTGAAGTCGCCACCAATGATAAAACAACCTCCCATGGTGTTAAAAAGTTCGTCATAATCGTCTCTTTTCACATTATGTCGTGGTGGACGGTATATTGCTTTCTCTGATGGATCGATGATATAGTAAAATTTGTACCTACGAATTCCGGCATATGAGGAGTTAATGAAATCAATTTGAGAGAATAGACATATATGTCAATTTCTTGTTTAAATAGAATCAGCCCATTCGCATTCCAAATTACTATTCTGAGCGTTTGTAAATTTGTTTTTATTTTTATATTCTAGTCGTGTTCGGTAACGATGATGACAAGTTTTTTAAATGTTCAAATATGAATTTAATGGTCTCAGCCTGCTCATCAAGTTTATCATTTAGAGCACCTGTGCATTTCACGACATCTCTCAACCTTGGGTCACCTGTGCATATGATTTTTTCCTCGTAAGTTATATGATTCCCGATTTGTCTGTCGATTGGTTGGGGCTTCCCTGGCATTTTGGAGTTTAGCTGGCTCTGCCTCTCTTTTTAATAATGTTTGCAGGATCCTCGGCAATTATATCTTCACTCTCGCAAGCTTGATGTAGTCCTCTATCCATATGCTTAATTAGTCTTTCATGCTTGTCTTCATATGTATTCCACTGAACTTTCTCAGCATTAAGCTTATCGTTGCGCTGAGTAGTTGGTTTACTCGATGTTGATGTTTGCTTTCCCTGCTCAACATAGTCGGGCAATGATCCTGCTTTTCTTTTCTTTCTGGGCTTGTTTTTTCCCCGATTCATTCAGATTCTCTTGTCACTTCCTCTACTTCAAAAACTGCCATGTTGAATGTGATGGTTTTTCTTGTGCTTCTTGATCCTACTATCCACTGAGAATTGGTTCCTATTTCTCTTCCGAGTTTTTCATCGTCTATGTAGTATTCATTTCAGACTTGTTTTTCTTGTTTATCTCATTCGATGATCATTTTCAGGTCTTCATTTTCTCCCTTTAATAGGGTAATTTCATTACACAGCATTGAGACCACCTCTTCTAGGCTTTTTAATTAGTTATGAACTGTGCTTTGTTCAATTTCAATATTTGAATTAGTTGTTGGTGAAGACAAAGTCATATTAATATCTCCTATAGAACTCATTTTTTTCGTAGTAGGTGGTCTTAAGATTTTGTTACTCCTAAGAAAAGGATACTCGTCAGCCATTAATATATCTATCTCAGCAGCCAAGTACACCATTGCGGAGACATTGTGGACATTTGATTTCGCCGATAAGGAGTCTCATCGTTGGTTTTTTGTTCAAGGTATCCTTTCTGGATTTTACCTGTATTTTATACCTCCTGCCAGGTAAAATATTCGCTATTTCATTTGGAAATTTACTATATTCACATTCACAATTTATTTATTCCTTCGTACACAATTGATTTCAATAATAACTGCCTACAATACGCTCATTCCACAATCAAGTTCTTTAAATAAATAATGAAAATATAGTTTTTCATGATTACCCCCGTTCTTCCTTCTTATTTCTATTCGAATTTTAGAGCTGAATAATACATTTGATTGGTGAATAGTGTTTCATAATGTTTATGGTCAGAAATTATTCATAATCTTTTCTATATGAACATTGTGCGGACCGTGGAAATTATTGGTCAACCCATATGTCATTCAGAAAAGTATACAAATCATTATGCGTTAAGAATAATATCGATACGGATGAGGTGGTCCGGCTCAGCACAACGTAGCGATGCTAGGTCAAGATCGTATTAATTTAACAATTAAGTGTTATAATATAAGTTCCATTCTTGGTTACACGAGTTTAATGCCACATCATGCAATCGATCATATTAGCTAACTTCTATGTAAAATATAACTACACATTTACACCTATACAGCAAATTGCTGAATATTTTATTAACCATACTCGCAATACGTGTATTTTCCCAACATTGCTGTTTTCAAACCTAAATATATACGCGTTCTTCAATAATCGTACAGTTGCGGATAATCGAATTGTAACACCCAAAAAAGTGTATTATGGTATAAACATATGGATCTCTGAACTCTTTACCACGCCGAACCATAAATCCAAGAAGCTTGTATGCTTTAGCGTAAACATTGGCAATCAGAAAGTTCAAGTTAGCTGATTTGGCTATTTTCATCCTATGAAATCTGAATTTTGGAGTTTGGAATTTTTTGAAGATTAAAAAAACAAATTTAATTTTATATTTTATTTTTCCAAGCATTTTAAAGAACATTACAAAATTTAACAATTTGAACCTTTACAAAATAATTGATAAAATACCACTAATGGTTAGTTATAGTGTTTGAAGTTTCGTATGAGTCATCATTTTGGTCAAAATTAAAATCGATGCAAAGCTTTGGTCGACCTTGCCAAGTACTTACCTAATAAAACACACGACAAAATGTATTGAACTGTTGCAAGACAATTTTTCGTGTGTTTTACTATGTGAGTGCTTCGAAAGGTTAACTAAAATTTGGTATTGACATTTTTTTTTTATTAATTATAGAAAATCATACCCTGATACATTTACAGCCTCAGTTGAAACCTCAAATAATTTTAATTTTGTAAATTTTATGTTTTTTAATTAAACGTGAGTTGAATTAATACAAATATAGTTATATAATATTATCAGTTGTTATCACAAACTTTTATAGAATTTTACAAAAACAATTTACGATGCTAACTGCACGCATACTCGAAAAATTGGTGCGACAAAAGTACATGAAAATGCGATAAATCATTTGTGCAAGTTGTGAGCTGCAATTGTAATACATTATTTTCATGCAGCATATTTCAAAAAAAATATTTGTTGATGGATTTTACATGGTTTTTACTTAATGAATTCCAACATCATCATTAAATATGAATAGGTTGCGTTCAATACCTAAAATGTAAATTTATTTAATCAAGGGTTAGTTGAGTACTAAACGCATCCATATTATTATTAACTAACTCGCATACTGGTTTCCACATTTAATTTAGCAAAACCTCCAGCTTTTAGCTCGGGTGAGTTTTGTGCTCGTAATATCATTAATGTTACAAGTTTTTGGTATTGTACCGGCAATAAATACCATTTCATGCCATAAATAATCTCCGAAGCTTTTTCGTTCTGAAATTTTCGAGAAATGTAATTTTAGTATTTTGCTATTAACTTAAATTTTTAACTGACTTACTTGAACGGTTACAATGGTTCCCAAAATGCAATACTCCAGGAGTTGAAATATACCTGCAAATACTATAAATGGTCCTATAATCCACTGACTCCATAACGTTAAAAATAATGATAATGTTAAAGCCATTTCACTCGTCATTAGTTGCGCGAGGCAAAGTTGTGAATAACCGTCATTCAGTAATTCAATAAAACCAATATACTCTTGATGAGCTTGAATACATTTGTAAAATTGTATTTTAATTTTTCTCAAATCTTGTGGTTCGTTTTCCAGCAATTCATCCAAATGT
Organism: Tipula unca; assembly: GCA_951394425.1. Taxonomy (NCBI): domain Eukaryota; kingdom Metazoa; phylum Arthropoda; class Insecta; order Diptera; family Tipulidae; genus Tipula; species Tipula unca. Next base: position 13,341,327 of record OX596381.1, on the reverse strand, counting down.
CCCACATGATTTTTCAAAATGTCTGTGTATGCAATTGAGTGTATTACAAAATACATGAAAACAACGTCAGCTATAATTATACCGGTGGGACCCGCAATATTTATGAATATATGATTGGCCATATTTATTGCGTATCCGATCGGTGTATGCCAATCAATAAACGGGAAATGAACTGGAAATAATGTAGTCAACTCGTTGTATTGTTTCCACATATAAATCGGCAAAATCATGTAACTCATCGCTACGGCATAGTACGAACTGGATAACAGCTCAAATAAGATTGTAAAATAGTAACATATTTTTTTTAGTGCTACAGCAATAACATTTGTATCCCTATATTTCAAATGTAAATCACGAATCACTAAGATAATTTTAAAATAATATTGGCTCAAAAAAAGTGCGGTGTACATTTTATGAAGTCCCTGTGGATGTATAGTGTAAATTAGGAATAAATATTCAAAAATATTTCAAATTACTCACTTGGTAAATAATAATGATAAGACAAAATGCTTCCAATTTAACAGAAAGCGACGTGTCCGTAAATAACATGTAGATGAAGGATAAAATAAATGAATGTGTCATAAAAATCAGTAACCAAATTCGTCCACCCATGCGATAATCAGGTACTAAAACATTCAGGCCAATAATTCCGAGAACTTTCTGTAGTAGATTTACAATGTATTGATTGGCCTCTACGTTTGTTGTTTTATTCTGGACTTGCCTATGTGGTAGGATTTCCCTTAGTCTATCCATCGTAACAAACTATTTAACTCTGAATACACTCTTGTTAAAAGTTTTGCGTACTGAAATAAAAAAAGTTTTATTTTAGTTTGTATTTAGTTTTTGTTGTTGTTATTTGCAATTTTATTTAATATATATCGGCTATCGTTATATTTAATTCATAAGTACTAGGGGGGGGGGGGGGGGGGGAGGTTTGTAAACTATTTATTGTGTTGTCTATTCCATCCGGTTTTTTTAAATCGTATCTCTTCGAAATAATGAACTAACTAGATAAATAACGATAAAGGCAATTTTAAATAATTTTAGGATTTTTGATTTAAACTAAAGTAGGGTCTTATACTATTAATTTTATTTATTAGAGGATCCTTGTTTAATTTTGTAGCGGTCGCAACAATATGCATAATACTTGGCGACTACACAACAAGTATTTCGCGCGCGCAAAAACACCTGGCGCAAAATCATTATATACAATTTTATTTGTATATAATATACAACAACAAAAAACGATGCAATTTTGTATTTCGGACGATGGATGAGTAATGATAGAAGACAATGTCAATCAATAATTCTACAACCGGAGCAGCATCAACAACTGAATCTTATAAACCAAAAAATAATAATAATTATATTAATATCAATATCGAATTTAGTTGTGAATAGAATATAATAAATTCTGAATTTTTAATGTAAAAACATTATACATGTTAGAAATAAAATTGTGTTTTTATTTGTTAAACTAAGTGTTGGAAAAATAATTCAGAGACTTACATAAGTGCCGATATTAGTCCCGCACAATTAAAGTGAACCCATCGCGTACAATTTTAACATATACAAATCGATAATCCCAAAAATGTTAAGTATTTTTATAAATTTTCGTGGTCTTTTGTGATTTCAATAAAAAACGCCCTAATTTTTATTTTCACCTAGTTTTTATTTTAATTTATTGGGAATAATCATTTCGGACAATCTTGTTATAATCATATTAGACTTACTTAAAAAGCACATTGAAGAGGTGGTAGCATCTCGTATTATTCCGGATGCGCTACCAATAAAGTTCTTCAGTTACGTGTCTTAAGTAATTCTATGAAATTTTAATTATTATCTCAATTGCATGAAATAAATTTTTCCATATTTATGTGGCCAATTTATAGGTCAATTCTAGTTTAGTGAGACGGACTGACATTGAAATAGCATTTTTATTTTCCCACATTTTGATTTCACATACATAGTTGTTTTCTTACGATTCACTGACTATATTTTATACAGCATTCAAATCATTTCAGTAAATGCAGAGACTTAGGAATAATTTGGTGCAAGAAATATGATCGTTTCTGTTATTTCGAAGTTCTTTGGTAAAGTCATTCTAAGCCAAGAGCATTTCTTTCCCTATGTTTAGAAAATTATAATTGTTATTTTGGCAAACCAGATTCAAGTGCGACATCGGTGTCACCTTCTATACTGACTTAAAACTCATTTTGTTTACGATTTATTTATCCAGCTCCGAAAAAATCTTCTGCTGTCCCAGACAATTAAACCTACTCCTAATAATGGCCTCCATAATATTAGTCGCATCCTTATATTTTTTCCATATTCTCCATCCTTACACTGACGATTACCATTTACCACTTCAAATCGGCAACACTGATAACTTGCTAGCTCTAAATGTTGTTCCAAATAACTAATTAATATTTTTTTGTGGGGTTGACGGATTATCCCACAAAAGTTTAATTTATTTTCTCATTCCATCAAAAACATTCTATTGAATCTGTACCTATTATCTACCTATTATCTACCGACGGATATCACATCAAATCAACCAGAAAATGAAATGTACACAATTTTAGTAGACCTAGGTATCATTCTATAAAATGTGACCTCACAAATAAAATTCGAAATGCGATCGATTCCTATAAAATTTGTAAAATGAGGAAATTTTGACAAACCAATTTTTTCCCTTTCCACAAACAATTTTATATAATTATATAGGGTTTCAAAATTTCAGACCGCAAAGAGCAGAAGTACAAACCAGGCACAAAATGTATTCTCAAAACTGAAATCAATATTTTATTTCATGACTAGTTATGCTATTAACCCTTAGGCAGCTACCAATATAGCTTAATTCATTTAGCCAGCTCGTGAGGTTGCTTCAAATTTTACTTATCATTTTATTTCGGTTGGACAACAGAAATTGGAATTTACTTTGAATAATTGGCACCACATTTATTTATATTGCGGAAATTCCAATGGCCAAAAAATTATAAAAGTTGTCGTTAAAAGCATTGTTGACGGAAAAATTTGGAATAGCATAAATGTAAATAAATCCTGGGATGAACCAACTGTATAAATTATATGTACAGAGGTATTTTAAAAAAATTCTTGTATAACTACAAACTATTATATCGGCCTTTATCACATTTAAACGAAACTTTTTGACTCATGCTACCATTAACTATCGTTTTGGTATTTCTATATGTTACATAAAAATAGGATATGTAGATCAATACAAATAAATATCAGTGTAAATTATATTTAATATGTTTAAAAAAAAAATAGTTTACTGGTTCCTGTAATGACAATAATAGTTCTGAATGCATATGTAAATTTTAAAATAATCTGAAAGCTATTTCTCTAATCGGTGAGCTTTATTTTGAATCACGTGAGTCCAAAAATCCAAAATATATATAATGCCACTGTGGCATATTGTTTGAAGGTTTACTAATCAATATAACGATGCATCATGTCAAACATCGACTAATTGCATTTTTTTGAGATTAGTAAAATTCGCTAGTAAAATAGACTGCGATAATTGACTATAAGACTCCAATTACCGAAGTCGTGTCACGTCACTTTAGATAACTAAAGTCACATCAATATTCCTATTGTCGAACTCGTTTCTTACGCCTCAAGTAGTCACTTGAAACCACTGCTGTCACTTTAAATGACTTTCTTGTCACGCAATTTTTTCAAGTGACAAGAATGAGATTAATGGATAATACGCTTTAATATATACAAAAATAAAAATTAACCGCCCAATTACCGAAGTCGTGTCACGTCACTTTAGATAACAAAAGTCACGTTGCATCAATATTCCTATTGTCAAAGTCTTTTCTTACGGCTCAAGTATAGCTACTTGAAACATTGGATGTCATTTTAAATTACTTTCTTGTCACGCAATTTTTTTAAGTGACTGGAATGAAATTGATGGATAAAACGTCAAGTAGTCACTTGAAACAACTGGTGTCACTTTAAATAAATTTCTTGTCACGCAATTTTTTCAAGTGACAAGTCGTGTCACGTCATCTTAGATAACTAAAGTCACATCAATATACCATCGTCGAACTCGTTTCTTACGCATCAAGTAGTCACTTGAAACCACTGCTGTCACTTTAAAGGACTTTCTTGTCACGCAATATTTTCAAGTGACAAGTCGTGCCACGTCATCTTAGATAACTAAAGTCACATCAATATTCCATCGTCGAACTCGTTTCTTACGCATCAAGTAGTCACTTGAAACCACTGCTGTCACTTTAAAGGACTAACTTGTCACGCAATATTTTCAAGTGACAAGAATGAGAATAATGGATAATACGCTTTAATATATACAAAAATAAAAATTAACAGCCCAATTATCGAAGTCGTGTCATGTAACTTGAGATAACTAAAGTCACGTCGCATCAATATTCCTCAAGTAGTCACATGAAACAACTATTGTCACTTTAAATGACTTTCTCGTCACGCAATTTTTTCACATGACAAGACAGAGATTATCACTTGAAATAACTGCTGTCACTGTAAATGACTTTTGTGTCACTCAATTTTTTCAAGATAATGATTGATGAATAGTACGCTTTAATATATACAAAAATTAAAATTAAATAAATAAAAATTTATTGCAATATTTCTAAACTTAGCCGATAAGTATCCAACGTAATATTTAACAGAAAACAACCTGTAAAATTAGAGTAAATGCTTATTAAATTTGAGCAATTAATTTTATTATAATTATTTATTATTGAGCAATATATGAGCTTGAGGTGACACGATTTTGGTAATTGGGGTGTATGCATTTGGAGCGGTATTTGTGAAAAACCTTTTAAAATGTTCCTTATTAGGAAAAGTGATCATTATTCTATAGTTGTTCCGTAAGTGATGCTGCTGCTAAAGCTAATTACAAGACGATGTCCGCTAACGATATAAAAAGCTTAAGGACTTTAAAGACAGAAAGGTACCGAAGCGGAAAATTTTTTAGGTTAACAAACAGCGGAAATGATGGAGTAACTTTTGGCAGGAAGTTAACATTTCGTATAACAGCTTTTCGAAGACCTGCCAATGGTTTAATGTTACATAAATAAATTCAACTCCAACACGTAATTCCATACTGAAGGTGTCAACCTTAGCATAGTACAAATTTAGGACTACAAATGTTCCGCAGATAGTAAAATGTTCTTAACGTCATCCGCAATTTCAATTATGAACATGATGAACGAGTTTACGGTTTCAATAGGAACGCACAGTGGGGTTACACCTGTTTTGAATGCAAGATAATGAATGGTACATTAATGTTTAATTTAAATCTGTAATTGTTTCACATACACTGAAATTCATTAATTAAGACTTACAACTCAAAATCATATAATGAACGAAGGACCATTTTTCAATAAAATAATGTCATGTTCAGTACTGATCCTTGTGGTACACCAACATTAACAATTTTTCCTCGCTGAATATACCTGAATATGAATAATACATGCACTTTGCTTACGATTGTAAAGATAACATTTAAACAAATCCAAAGATAAAATAATGTTAAGATTCACCGTATCGAAAACCTTAGAAATATCAATGAATAAGGCAGAAGATTTGAAATTATTATTTAAATAGTAGTGTAGTGGCGATAAGAATGCGATTAAGGCCTTTCCCGTGGAAAATTAATATTATCGAGATAACCTATAAGTCTATTTTTAATTAGTTTTTCTAAGATTTTAGAAAAAGTGCTCCGCAGAGTAATGGGGCGATAATTCGTCATATCTACACTGAAAAAAATAGGTATACCTATAGAGTGAAAAACTCCATAAATAATATGAATAATTCATCAAAACTCCTCCGATGCAAGCTTTCGTTAATAGTATGAAACAATGTGCATTAATATTTCGAAAATCAAAAATTATTGATCATAATATTAATAAACTATGTTGTAGTATTTATGAAAAATGGTTGATTTTTGATGAATGAATTCATAGTATTTACATAGCAAGTTATTCAGTTTCTGAATCCATACGTAATATTTGTGAAATAACTTCATAAATGTAATGAATTATTCGTTATATTAGTGAAATATTTAAAAATATGAATGAATGAATTCATGTATGTACTGTAGAGATTCATTGTATGGATGAACAGTTTGTAGTTATTTATGAAATTATTCATAAATTTCATGTATATATACATATATATATATATATATATATATATATATATATATATATATATATATATATATATATATATATATATATATAAACATATATATATATATATATATATATATATATATATATATATATATATATATATATATATATATATATATATATATATATATATATATATTGTATATATATATATATATATATATATATATATATATATATATATATATATATATATTTATATATATATATATATATATATATATATATATATATATATATATATATATAGATACATACATATATACATACATATATAATTATATAAAGATATAGATAGAGAGAGGCAGAACTTAATTAAAAACTTGTTTAATTTTTGTTATTTGTTATTTTCAATTTGTTTATTTAAAAAAAAATTCCAGTAAATTATAAATTATAATTATTCAATAATTTTTATTTAATTCAGTCTAAAATAGGAATTAGTTAGAAAGTTTCCTATTTTCGTTTCTAATAAAATTCAAAAAACTATACATAACAACAAATCTATAGGTTCACATTGAACTAAGTTCTTCGAGAATGAAACTCACTTTGGATGATTTTTGTTTTAAAATTCTAGAAGATTTATAGAAATAAGCTTGACAATAACAAACATCAATTGCCCTTAAAAAGCTACTAAATGGTAATTTAATATCATCTAAGTAAATGAAATACTTTTCAATGTGCTCGAGATCTCCAATTGCCAGAATAAATGGTTGGATACATTCTTGTTTTTGTTTTAAAAAATGTAAGTGATCTTCAGCCTGCTGTGTATTTCCTATGAATACCATCGACTCTTGGGAATCTTTAATTGTAATTTTGGTTACAAGTTTTTTCCCCGTGTTGTCTTTCTTAACTACTTTTTGTGTGGGTACGATCAATCCATGGAGACACCAGAAGAGCTGTAGAGCTGCATTATCTATTAAAAAAACAATAAATAATATAGAAAATTAAGCGAAAGTCATTATATATATAGACATAAATGTACTAGTTTTAAGTAAGTTATCTTTGTGGAAAACGTCCTCGTTGATTTCATACAAAATCCGTTTAATTTCTGCAGATTTAATTCTGTTTTGATTTTAAAAATTTTAAATTTTTTTTAAAATTAGTCTCACAATCTACCATAACATCAGCACAAGGTGGATGAACCGTTTTAATGTATATATCAATCTAAGGGAAAAAATATAATTTAATAGTTTTAGTATTTTTTGTACACTTCGATAGTTACAAAAAATTATGCTCCATCTTTTGTAAGCCTATTTAAAATGATTGGATATTCGCATTTGTAAAATATCTATGTTTTAAATACGTACATTTTAAATTGTACAATGTTCTTTTAATTAAATACTAAATAAATATTCATCTTTATTTGTATTAATGTAATAAGAGCACATGAGAATTATGTACGAAAAATAATATCAACCAAATGGTCACCTCGGTTACTCTACAGATGACAACTCTTTGAGCAAAATTTTGGATAACGTTTTCACATAAATAGATTTCTATATCCATAATGACATGAGTAATGTTGCATTTAATGTAATTGTTATTGTCATGCTGCGATAAAGAAAAACGTTTAATTTCCACTCATAGAAGTGTACTACGGTTATGTGATTTAATTGGAAAATTTTCTTTGGGATTATGTTAAATTTCAAGTTTATGCCAATACTCTAAGTATCAATTACCTACATCGAACATCATTCGTGTCATTACATGTATGTATATGGAGCCATTTATGTGAAAATCTTATCAAAAATGTTGGTTAACACCGTCTTTAAGAACAGAAGAATTAGCTATATCACCAATATAAGTTTAGATAAAAATAACTCCTAAGCGAGCTAAACATACGTGTATCAATAAACATAAATATTTAAAAAATATATCAGTGGTTTTTTCTGGCCCATACAATACTTACCAAATGATAACCGGTTGGTTTTTTATATTCCGGCCATTTATTCAATAATTTTTGAAGTGTCGTAAGCTGGTTTTGAATTTGATGAACTCTGTAACCACTGCAAGCTTGCCATATACTGTTGAATTCTTCGGTACTCAAATTTTCATACTTAAGGCTTTTAACACACGCTTCGGCATCCAATTCAATATCTAATGTATAAAATAAATGAAAATGGTACGGAATTTTTATATTATACTAGTAAGTTGATCACAAGCAGAACTTACTAAACATTTTATTTTTTGGGGATTCCTCCACTGGACTTAATTTAGATTTCAATAAATTAGTATTTCTTTTTAAATTACAGTATTTAATATATAAATATTACCGCGTTTTCTTATACGATAAAATTCTTTTTTTTCGCCTGGAAAACGTTCCGTTATTTCTTGTTCAATTCTATAGCTCGTTTCTAGATCTACATGAATATTGTTTTCTTCGAAGTATGTTGCCACAATATTTATAAGCATACCTCTATGAACTGTTTCCAACTTGTTGTAATTTTCAAAGTAATTGGAAATATGACTGCCTTTAGCTTTAGAATTGAGTATCTGTGTCAACGATACACACGGTTCCGATCTTTTCGGTAGTTCATTTGTGGTATCTATTGATGAAAATGAGTATGGTGAACCGCCACTACTACTCCCAAAGTTGTTTCGAGATGGGCTAGAAAGATGAGCACGTTCAAACCCCATTAGATCGGCCTCGTTCGAAGTATACAGCGAAATTCCAATACTTCTTCTCCAGCAAGATAAATTATGTTCAAACTTAATTATATCAGCCATTTTACAAGTTTTTAATAGCTCTTTAATATGATGAACTTTTATTATTTTTAAAATCTCAACGTCAATATTTTCTTCTGTAATGAAAAAATTAGATGCAATTTTATTAAGAATAATTTTATAATTTTTATATTACCTGTTAGAATACTTAGTAAATGAACTTGTTTCCAAGTTGTTAATAAAGACTTTAGTTCGGTTTCGGTTTCATCAGGTATTACTGAAGTATTTTGATCATCCACTGGAGTTGCATAATTTGGTATTGTGAGCAAAGTATAAGTTGCAAATGCATTACTAGATGTATCTTGATGTGAGTACTCTTCATTAAAAGACATATTTACTTGCAAACAATAAAATAATACTATATTACAAACTGAAAAATCCGTATAAAAAATCGAAATTAAGAAAAACATTTAAGCGTTTTTTAATTAAATGGAAATTATATTACTTTAAATTATTTGTAATCGAAAATAAAATCGTAAAATTTAAAATTTCTATAAAAGAATATTAAAGTATTCTTTTAATCTAAGCATATTTCTACCTTTGGCGGTTTTTATTATTGTTATTGGTGGACCGATAATATCATCAAATTTAAGAATGTGAAACTGACCTAAAAGCGATGGCTCAATTTCGTAAGCAATAAAATGCTCGTTATATACAATACTTGTTAATTGTTGGCAAAATAAGAATACATCTCCATTTATTTTAATAATATGTAAAATACAGTAAATAGTATAATCATTAGTGAATTTTGCAACATAATAATCTTTTTGAAAATAAATTCCATTATATTCAATTTTATTGAACAGTTGTATTTGAGTTTCCTGATCAATATTTAGCTTGCTGCAAATTATTCCCTTAAAAATGCTATTCATGTCTTCCTTACATTTGATTACAAAAATATTAGAAGTTTGTTTAAAATTTATAATTTGATGTGCAAATTTCATTTGATATTTTTTGGAAATAGTTAAACAAATATTTTTACGTGAAGTTATACTGTGTGAATATATTTTAAATTGTTTGTGTTTCGCTTCAAACTTAAAACACCAAAATTTTCGAAGTGGTCCACATAACTTAAGAATAGTAGGATAGTGAGTCAAAATATGAAACTTTGGTTTCAACGTGTCATGGAAAAGCTGCATGTACTGAGAATTGTGAAACTTAATCTTTTCTCTTAATGCTATAATTAAGGAATCTGTAATTTTAAAAGACAAAATAAAATCTATAATTTCTATTAAAGATATAAGAAATTCCCAAACATTATCATCTAAAGGTACAAAATCACCTATCATCAAGGGTAGGTACATAACAAAAGTAAGTATCTCACGCGCAGACATTTTAAAATGCTGTTTTTTTATATGAGTCAACTTTATTTCAGTTGAATTATTTCCAATTTCCGTTGGCCCATACTCAAAGTTTTGTTTCCTTAGATTAAGAATTTCTAATGAAAAATATTTGATTTTTTGTATAAAATAAGTCAAAATATGTGATAAATTGTAATGACAAATCCCTTCTAATACATCGTGCATCGCATCTTCTGCATAATTTTGGGTAACGTGAAATGATGGGATACTATTAAAACAACTTTCAGTTACAATGCCTGTTAACTGTGGATTGTTTAGTAAAACATCTGCAGAATAATTTTCGGGATTTCTAATCATGTCTAATCGTTCCTCACATAAAACTTGAGCTTCTGTTTTCAAAACTTTACAAATTCGACAAAATGAATTACTCGAAAAAGATTTATTGAAATCTAGAAGGGTATTTAATCCCAAATTATCACCTAAAAAGAGTCGTAGTACAAAATAAACGTGTTTATATGTTCCTTTTTCATCTTTAATGGTGATACCATCCTGTTCTAATTTTTTCAATTCATCAATTAATGGTTCTAAACATTTCTTATTACCATATTTTTTTAGATCTTGAGACTTAACCACACACGCTAAATAAACATTATCCAACTTGCTATTTGTGACGGTAAGACATGGAAAAGAATAATAAAAATTACAAATAGAATGGATTGAGGAATGTGAGCCAAGTGGGTTATTGATTTCCAAATCATCAGCATATAAAAAATATGGAATAAGTGTTTTATCCGGGTATAAATTACATTTGTTTTTCCAAACTGAACCCTGAATAAAGTTAGTAAATTCTTGATTATTTTGTAAATTTTCCATGATTTTTAGAGTTTCCATTAAGACATTTGGTTGTTCAAATAGTAAACGGAACTGTGTTTGTATTGGTAATAGTGAAGCTTTTACTACTTTTTCGCCATATTTGGTTGCTCCTTGTCGATAAACAGTTTCTATTTCATTACTGATTATAAAATCATTTATGTCGTCCATATACCCAGAAAGCTTTAAATTTTTACATAGTGTAAAATCGGAGGTACAATCTTTAAAAATGTATCTACACTTGCTGATTATACTATTAAAATCGTTATAGTGAGTATGAAAATTAGTAATGGAATCTTTAGCGAAATTTTGAAAAATGTCCAGTAATGGATTTACAATAAATGTTAATAAACTATGTTGTATCTGGTATACATCTTTTCGGGTAAAATTATTATTAGCATGTAATGAAACCGTAAATTCTAAACTATTTTTTAGTAATGTTTCTATTGATTTATCGAAGTTAGAATGTTGTATAGTAATTTCAGATGGATTAATTTTAGGCGACTTTAATTTAGTACATGTTGGGGTTGATGTAAGATCTTTATTACTAACAGTGTAATCGTCCGTTTCGCTAATCTTTTTCTGAGGACTTAAAGTTCTTTCTGTCTTTTCTTTATTTATATGCTTGCGTATACAAAGACATATTTTCTTTTAAAGACATATTTTCTTTTATATGAAAATAAATTATTAAACAGCTGACGGCAAGAATTTTCAAAACATCTAAATGTACTGTGACCTTTCAAATTATGATTTTGTTTTAAATGATGAATTAACAGGTCAATAGTAATAAAACTTTGTTTGCACATAAAACAATGCATTGTGAAAACCACTTTGATTTGTTGATCCTTATATGATTTCTTTAAATTTGTTTCTATAATATTTCTAAAAGAACTTTTAATCCAAAGTAACTTTTCAGAACAACCAAAATTTAAAAAAAAAATTATTAATTATAAATTACTAAAGGAATTTGAAATAATAACTATTCTACTCTATTTTATTTATATACAATATACAGTTGAAACTCGAGTTTCTGAGAGGATCAAGATCGAATGATCCCGGGATATTCAAAAATCCAAATTTTCGAAATTTCATCAATAAATTATACTATAAACTAAAATGTTGTTTCGAAAACAATTATTCTTACGATCATTATTTCTTTTCCAAATTATTATTATGTACAGTAAAAAAATAGATCGAAAACTTAACACTGTTATCAAAATTTCACAAAAACTGTAATAGAATTTTAATAAAATCACGAATAATCGAATCAAATTCCGAAATTAAAAAACAGTATATAAAAAATACAGTTATTCGGAAAAATCCCGGATAGTAATGTTTCACGGGGCCCCAATAATCGAGTTTCAACTGTACTACAAAGTTGATTTTTATTTTATTAATTTAACACAAATTTGAAAGCATTTAGTCTTGATAAATTAACCCGAAAACTAATAAACGGTATTTCAAACTCAATGCACGTTTATTATAAAAAAAAAATTACTCAAACTGCATTGCAAAAATTCTTAAAACAACATGTTCCACTAAACCACTAATTCACTTAAATTGTAAAACTGAACTACTTAATTATTATTTATATTACCTGATATTTTATTATTTTTCACTGCACAATATTCTTTATATAAATTTAGATAATATTTAATTATTAAATTATTTTATTTTTTTTTGCGTATCACTTTTTAGTATAACAATTTAGTGTGTACAGTACTCAAATTTCAGATAACTAATGGATTTGCGTTGGGATTTATTTCCTTTTTTCGACCATCCCGTTATTATTTTATTCATAAAGGGTGTTCCAAAATTCACGCAAGAAGTAATTTTCATAGAAAACACTGGTTTATAATTATAAAATTGTTTTTTTTTATTGATTCGTAAAGTATATTGTATAGGGCTATGTATGGAATAGCATATCGGATAAGGCTTTTTTGGCACATACATACGCACTGTTTTGTTGAAAAGTTCCATGACCATTTTGCATAAATATTACTTAATTTCGTTGGGTGGCGTGAGTTTGTTGACCTAAACCCGCGGATGGTTGTACTCTTGTTGGCATAAACCTTAGCCTTCAAAACACCTCAAAGAAAAAGGCCAACGACGTTAAATTGCATGTTCCGGGTGGCCAATTGTGACCACCAAAAGAAAAGAAATCACACGATTAATGTCATTAATTTAGAAGCTTCTCGGGCTGCGTATGACATACCACACCGTCTTATGGAAACCTCATGTCGCCACACCATATTTTGCCATTTAGAAACAAAAAACAGGATTATGGAAAATGGTCATGAAAAATTTCGACAAAATAGTGCATATGTGGCAAAGCCGTGGTGGCTATTTACCCGATATGCTATTCTATACATTACCTATTCTATACATATATTACATTATTATATCCATTTATTTATATCCATGTTTTTTATTAAAATTACTTCTTGCTTGAATTTTGGGATACCCTTTATATAGCATGAATATAAATTGATAGCTTTCTGAATTTATTCATATACGCAATGAACAACCTTAGATATTCATCGATAATACGACCAAATTTTAATTATTATGAATTTGATCATACATTTTATGAATATATGAGTACGACTATGAATATATTTATGTATATTATGAACTAATTCATACATGTTATTAAACGATAATTTACTTTTTCGAATTTAAATTTACAGGTTGAAAAATTCAATTTCGGAATTTTAGAATGATTAAATATTACAGGGTAATTTTGAACGAGAAAATATACATACATATACTCGTATGAATATGAAAATATACTCCTTTAAACATAAAATAATCTTATTATATAATATTGCTTCTGTCATCTTTGCTTCTGTCATCGAATCTATCTGCTCTATATCTCCTACCTCGAGCTTTCCCAGCTAAACGGAATCAGAAATTAGGCTGGCTCCAGCTGCTTTGTACACTAACGGCGATCAGAAGAGCGACCTCGTTCAAGCTTTTTCCTTTTTCCTTTTGCTATCGTCCTCAAGTGAAGCTTCAGCTGGTCGTCCGTCATCTACTGTAAGTTCATTCAAGACGTCACTCGGAACTTTACAGTAAGCTTGGCGCGCTCTTTTGAAGGCGTTCTCTTCGTTGTTGTCGCCTATTATGCAACTGGATTTTGCATAATTTTTGGACATGGCTCTGCCCGTACCTCAAGTCTAATTCCTTCATAGTCCTCTACACCCCATCCGTTAGGTTGCACATCTGCTTGAAACTGCAACTTGAAGTTTTCGATACAACGAATCGTTACAAAATGATAATTTAAAACCTAATAAACGGGGATGTGTGCATCACATGACTTTATCATATAGGCGTGTACACAAGAAGATTACTTTTTCGTTGCTTAATAAATAGTTAATACTTATCCTAACTGATCAAATAAATGTGTACCACTAGATTGCTTATACAAATACGTTTCATTTGATATATCACATGACATGACTAAAATTCAAAATTTTGAAACATTACTAGCATCTCTGGTCCCGCTGAGGTTTTATAAAATTTTCTAACCTCTAATATCAATATCGATAAAAGTCCACGAATAGCTGTTCAATAAAATTCCAATTTAAATTTTTTATTGTATTCAGAATCTGAATTTTAGATTGGAATTTTATTTCACAAGTATTCGTGGACTTTTATAAAATGGATTAGTGGATAGAAAATTTTGTGAAAAATCACCTGGACCACAGGTTTTCAATTTTTTAATTTGAGTTATGTCACATATCAAATGAAACGTATTTTTATTAGCAAGCTATTATTAAATTAAGATTAAGATTTTAACGAAATAATATAAAAGGACAAATTAGACAAAAATTATATCCAGATGGATTTTTAGAAGTTTAAATTATTGAGAAGTATAGTAGGTTTCCGTTTTCATTGAATTAACACAAAATCAACTATTGGATGGAAATTTTATTGTTGAAGTTCTTCTGTGTAACGCAATTTATCAGAACAACATCGAAAATCACAAATCATATGTAGATTAAGTTGGTCTCTACATATTTCACCTTCTGCAGGTTAGAATCTTATATGGCTCAAGGCATTCTTCTTAAAATAATGATAGAACAACGACTAATGGTGTCCAAGATTTTCGAGGTCCCGAAATTTAATATTTCAACTTTAGAAGGTTTCGGATTTTTTTGTACATGTTTGCGTGTATATTTTTTGATCAAATTTTATTTTTACGGTTTTGTCTAGTTAACCACGATGCCATTTCCTAATTGCCCATTTCGATTTTTGCTATTTCATTTGGAAATTTACTATCTTCACATTCGTAATTTACTTATTCCTATATACAATTGATTTCAATTATAACTGCCTACAATAAACCCATCCCACAATCTAATTATTTAAATAAATAATGAAAATATAGTTTTTCATGATTACCCCCGTTCCTCCTCCTTTTCATATTGTAATTTTTGAGCTGAATAATATATTTGATTGAGAAATAGTGCTTCATAATATTTTCTATATGACCACTGTGCGGGGTGTGGAAATTATTGTTCAACCCATACGTGATACTGAATAGTATACAGGTAACAAAACACGTTAAGTGTAATGATATGGACGTATTCACTGATTTGCGATACAGATGGAATAGACCACACGGAATTAATATTAATCAGTATGTATGTATATAGTTTTCATTTTAGGGCTACGCGCGTTTAATGCCACATCATGCAATCGATCATATTGTCTAAGTTCTGCACCTATATACAAAATGATTTGCATCATTTGCACATATACTGAATAATTAACCATACTCGCAATACGTGTCTTTTCCCAACATTGCGGTTTTCAAATCTATATGTTTATATTCGTTCTTCGATTATCGCACAGTTGCGGATAATCGAATTGTAACACTTAAAATAATATATTATGGTGTACATTTTTTCGGCAGTAATATATTATTCCCACATATCTCCGTAGCCACTCAAATTGAATTGGTTAGGGTTTTCATTGTGTTTTACGCAGGGTTGCATATTTTGCAACAACATTCCAAACAACACATGCAAATAATTTTGGATAAGTTAAACTTACATAAAACGGAGAGGCATGTATGCTTTTTTAGTGCAAACATTAGCAATCGGAAAGTTCAAATATAGGTACTAAATATATTTGTTTATGTTAAAAAACAAAATTTTGATACCAAATTTAAGTCGACCTTACCTAGCTTTCACATGGTGAATGATGCAAGATAATTTTTCGTCTGATTTAAGACCCACTGGATTAAGATCTGTACTGCATTTAAATCCTCTACTACTGATATATGAATTTAAACCTCTTAAAGGTGGAAAATAGGTAGAACTAAAAGTGGTAGTGGTGAGCTGGATCCCTTTTATTTTTATTTATTTTGTTTCCGTTCATAAATATATGTTTTATATCAAAGAGATTTAATATTACTCCGCTCATCCTTAAGCCGCCGAGCCCACAACTACAAATCGCTTGACATTATAATATATTTTGTAAATATTTTTGGCAAGATTCGATTTTTGATCTGCTAATCTGTTTCAAATTTAATTTCACGTACGTTTCGTCGTCCTTCAAAACACCAATTTTGCGTCAAAACGTACATCATAGAGCATTCTAGAACGTTTAGCGGACAACTTCTGGTTATATGAACGATATGGATTTTTATTAACCCGGTAATTCTTTTATCCTTCCTAAACTAGAATTCGTCTTACCATGGAATGGGACGTACTCGATCTAATGCCACGGTCATAGTGGATTATTTTTAATTGAAGTTATAATCTTATTGTAAAGATTTGTGAGCTGATACTTCTGTTTTACCGTTTTTGCATTGAAGGAAATTCTATTCAATTTTCACAGGTTGTCGACACATCGACGTAGAAGATAATAGATCCCTGATCACTTATAATATATAATCAAAAAAATACGACACTGCGATGAAGACGTATTTATAAAATTTCTTAGTATTTAATTAAATTTTTGTCGTCCGATTACAACTATTGGGATTTAATTGATAATGTTTATCGTCCAGTTGTACATATTTATAGTGCATCACTGTATGTAGATCATACTCTACCATATGCAAATAAATACATACACAGGTACGAGATTTAATAATTAGCCTCACTAAGAATTTTTCTTCGTTATAAACATTCAAGTGTATGAAATTCGTGATCGCAATATCAGTATATAGTTGACGAAGTATCAGTACCCACTCGTTTATGTCTAAGCACACAAATTATATGCACGGTTTGTATATTACCACTAGATATGAGAAATTTTAAGAAAACTGACGTTACATATTGACTAATTCCGTCCTATGAATTTTGAATTTGAAAATTAAAAAAAACAAATTTACTTTTATATTTTATTTTTCCAAGCATTTTAAAGAACATTACAAAATTTAACAATTTGAACTTTTACAAAATAATTGATAAAATAGCACTTAGTTATAGTGTTTGAAGTTTCGTATGAGTCATCATTTTGGTCAAAAAAAAATCGATACAAAGTTTCGGTCGACCTTGCCAAGTACGTACCTAATAAAACACACGACAAAATGTATTGAACTGTTGCAAGATAATTTTTCGTGTGTTTTACTATGTGAGTGCTTGGAAAGGTTAACTAAAATTTGGTATTGACATTTTTTTTTATGAATTATAGAAAATTATGCACTGATACATTTCCAGCCTCAGTTATGAAACCTCAAATAATTTTAATTTTGTAAATTTTATGTTTTTTAATTGTTGATTGTTCACTGTTGAGTTGAATTAATACAAATATATTTATAATATTATCAGTTGTTATCACAAACTTTTATAGATTTATACTAAGTGAAATTACGATGCTAACTTCACGCATACTTCAAATATTGATGCGACAAAAATACATGAAAATTCGATTAATCATTTGGTGCGAGTTGTGAGCTGCAATTGCATTACATTATATTTCCTTGCAGCAGATTTCAAAAAAAAAATTTGTTTATAGAATTTACTTGGTTTTTACTTTATGAATTCCAACATCATCATTAAATATGTATATGTTGCGTTCAATACCTAAAACGAAAAAATATTTAATCAATAGTAAGTTGAGTACTAAACGCATCAATTAATATTCACTAACTCTCATACTGGTTTCCACATTTAATTTAGCAAACGCTCCAGCATTTAGCTCCTGTGATTTTTGTGCTCGTAATATCATTAAAGTTACAAGCTTTTGGTACTTGACCGGTAATAAATACCATTTCATGCCATAAATAATCTCAGAAGCTTTTTCGTTCTGAAATTTTCAAGAAATAGAATTTTAGTATTTACACTTCTTCTATTTAATGTATTAGTGATTTTTAATTGACTTACTTGAACGGTTACAATGGTTCCCAAAATGCAATACTCCAGAAGTTGAAATATACCTGCCATTACTATAAATGGTCCTATAATCCACTGACTCCATAACGTTAAAAATAACGATAATGTTAAACCCATTTCACTCGTCATCAATTGCGCGAGGCAAAGTTGTGAATAACCGCCATTCAGTAATTCAATATAACCAATATACTCTTGATGAGCTTGAATACATTTGTAAAATTGTTTTTGAATTTTTCTCAAATCTTGTGGTTCGTTTTCCAGCAACTCATCCAAATGTGCCACATGATAGTTCAAAATGTCTGTATATGCAATTGAGTGTATTACAAAATACATGAATGCAACATCAGCAATAATTATACCGGTGGGACCCATAATATTTATATATATATTTGATTGACCATATTTATTGCGTATCCGATCGGTGTATGCCAATCAATAAACGGGAATTGAACTGGAAATAGTGTAGTGAACTCGTTGTATTGTTTCCACATAAAAATCGGCAAAAACATGTAACTCATCGCTACGGCATAGTACGAACTGGATAACAGCTCATATAAGATCGTGAAATAGTAACATATTTTTTTTAGTGCTACGGAAATAACAGGATTATCTCTATTTTTCAAATGTAAATCACGAAGCACTTCAATAATTTTAAAATAATATTGTCTCAAAAAAAGTGCGGTGTACATTTTATGAAGTCCCTGTGGATGAATAGTGTAAATTAGTAAAACATATTTTCAAAAATATTTCAAATTACTCACTTGGTAAATAATAATGATAAGGCAAAATGCTTCCAATTTAACAGAAAGCGACGTGTCCGTAAATAACATGTAGATGAAGGATAAAATAAATGAATGTGTCATAAAAATCAGTAACCAAATTCGTCCACCCATGCGATAATCAGGTACTAAAACATTCAGGCCAATAATTCCGAGAACTTTCTGTAGTAGATTTACAATGTATTGGTTGGCCTCTACGTTTGTTGTTTTATTCTGGACTTGCCTATGTGGTAGGATTTCCTTTAGTCTATCCATCGTGACAAACTATGTATTTAATTCTGAATACACTCTTGTTAAAAGTTTTGCGTACTGAATGAATAAAAAAAAATTTCCCCGTTTAGTTTTTATTTAGTTTTTTTTTTTTTGTTGTTTGCAATTTTATTTAATTTATATCGGCTATCGTTATATTTAATTCAGAAGAAATATTCTATACCATATGCGCTAATATATGGAGGAGGGGGGGGAGGCTAAATTATTAATTGTGTAGTTTTTTTCAGGCTATTTTTTTTTCGTATATCTTCGAAATAATGAATTTAATTATTAATTTATTTAATTTATAAACTGTGCTAAATAGATAAATAACGATAAAGCAAATTTTAAATATTTTTAGGATTTTAGATTTAAACTAAATTAGGGTCTTGCTAATAATTTTATTTGTTACAGCTTGAATATTAATATGTACAAACCAATAATCCCAAAAATGTTAAATATTTTTATAAATTTTCATGGTCTATTGTGATTTGAAAAAAAAACGCCCTAATTTTTATTTTAATATATTGGGAATAATCATGTAGGGACAATCTTGTTTTAAGTCTTGTGTGAGATGTTGTAATCATATTACTCGACTTGAAGAGTTGGTAGCATCTCGTATTATTTCGGATGCGTTACCAATTAAGTTCTTTATTTGCGTGTCTTAAAGTGGTTTATTATGTCTATGACATTTTTATTAGCCGTGTTTCATGACGACAAGTGATCCGGATCAGATAAAATTGTATACACAAAACAACAACATTATTGGTTTTGGATCACAAGTGATAATCTAAAAATTAGTTCAAATACCGAAATGCAGGTGCATCAATCTTTTCCATTAATTAGTTGGTATAGTAATGGATTAAACCACAGTTATGTTCTGAACGCAACCAAAACAAAATCATGCTATGATATCTATGATCCAGGCTATCATGCAATGACCCAGGTTCACCACAATGCACCTCCATACGCTATGTTTTTGATTAAAATATGCTTCTTTATTCATCCGAGGAGCTTTAATAGTTATATGCGAGCAGTTTATCGCCCCTATTACATGTGGAATTGGGTTTTTATTCTGGAATTTTGAAGTGATTTCCGAAACTTCGTCTGCAGTTGGCTACTTTACATATCTATGCCCAATAGATATTAACAATCGGCTCACTCGATAAATGATTCTCCATGCTGATGCCTTACATATTTCGAATCGGTTTGCAATAATCCTAAATGGCTCTTTGTTGTACATTTTTTTTATCTTTTAAACAGATTTAAAGGCTATTACTAGCCCTTTACTGAATCAACAATTTGGCTCCAACGATTTCGATCTCGAGCATGGTCAAATTGTCTAAGACAATCTGAAGAGGCCAAGTCGTTCTCTACACCGTGGAGCCATCATCGCCTGCAACGACCTCTGCGCCTACCATATGGTGGCTCTCCTTGCTCAGATCGCTGCACAATTCGTTCCTAATCAGCACGCAGAACGTGCCCGAGCCACCGTCAGCGCCCAACTTTCACATCCAAACATAACAACGGGCCTGATCAACGCTTTGTAAAGCTTCAGCTTCACGGCACTTGATAAGTGTTTAAATTTTAGCAGTGGCCTTAGAGGATATAAAGAACGACTGCCAGTTGCCAGCCGCACTTTAATATCCTCACCCACACTGTGTAGCTACGCTTATTTTTTCTTACGTATAAGTTTTGCACAAGCAGATAGATACGAGTAGATCAAGCGGCGAATATCCGATCAGCAACTTAAAAAAAAAAAAAAAAAAAAAAAAAAATAGAGAAGTATTTTGTCGGTTAATTATTCATAATTTGTATTTTTGCACACTGTTGTCTGTTCTGTTACGGACTGTAAATCAAATCAATAAATCGGTCGTAATTGACATCAGCTATGGATTTTTTTTTAAATCACTTTAATGAATTTAATTTTTTTTTGCACGATCAGACTATTTTTTGAGGTTTACCGATAGGGTCTCCAGGGCAGTAGGTTTTGTTTACAATTACTGGGCGGTAAGTGAATTACTTACCGCCTCATAGGCGGTAAGTAAATAAAGAATGAATGTATAATTTTATAGTTTTCAATTAAGATGATTTATTAAAAATTAAACTAAAATTACAATTGGAACAATTATTTAATGTAATTGGGATGTTTGCTGCAATTATCTTCTCCGATAAAATATTTTCCGTGTTGGATACTTCAGTTACAGTCGAAGTACTTGAAGTTATTGGGATGTTATCGAAGTACTCGGAGTATTTAATGTAATTGGGATGTTTGCTACAATTATCTTCTCCGATACAATATTTTCCGTGTTGGATACTTCAGTTACATTCGAAGTACTCGAAGTTATTGGGATGTTTGCTGCAATAATCTTCTCCGATGCTGCAGTCCAAGTATTAGGAGTAGAATGTTTATCTCCATTTTCACTTAAAATTTTTTTTGAAAACTCAATTTTGTTTTGGAGAGAATCCTCCACATATCCCTCAGCGACAGAAGACGAGCGCCACCCACCATGTCTTTTAAGGCCTAAAACATCAACACCTTTGTTCGCCAGAAAGGTAGCCGAACTTCTTCTGAACGGATGTCCGGTATAAGAAAGTGGATCTGACAAATTCAGGCATTTCGCTATCTTCGAGGGCCACCTTCCTATTGTATTCTTGCCCACTGCTTGATTAATGACTTTTCCATTACGCATTGCTAAGAAAAAGTTAGAAGATTTTGAATTTTCTGGTCGTAACTTCAAATATTTTCTATAAATATCCAAATAATTAATAGTTTGCTTCCTTGAGTAGTAATTGTGAAAGTTCGCGGAATATTGGTTTTAGTATTAGGAATATTGACTATAATAAAGAACCCAATATCTTGAATATATTCTAATTTTAAATTATATAATTCCTCCCTTCTGCACGCCCCTACTATGCCAAATATCATACCTAGTTTCATATTTAAATAAACTTCATCGGGAAATTCCTTAAGAAACTTGAACATATCTTCTTTAGAAAAAACTTTTGATTTCTTAGGCCGATATCCGGTATTTTTTCTCTTAAGAAAAGCAATTAAGGTTTTCAACTTCGAAATATCGGACGCATCATTTAAAAAAATTGTAGCCTTAAGCATAGAGTACTCAGCCCATAAACTCCCTGGAGATTTAAGTTTATCACTTCTTCGTACAAAATAGGACAAGAGTACCTTTTCTGTGATGTTTTGACAATGTTTCTCACTGCACCATGCTTTGAAAAGTTTATAGGTATTTTCATACCGTTCTCTTGATTTTTCTGGAATAATTGAGGAACATCCTATGTTCCATGCATTTTCCAGATCAGAATCGTCACTGTCATCCATTTTTCACAATAAAATACTATTATTTTGCTTTATTTTACAAAGAACTGACAGAAAAAATCTCTTGATAAATAAATAATTATTGTTTTCGTACGTCCATGACAACATAACAACGAACAAAGCTTACTTTAAATAATGTGCAAAAAAAACAACTCTGACAACTAAAAATGTCAAAACAATTTTCAAATATTTCTAAATTGTAATTTCGTTATTGCGCCTCAACCGGTAGAAAGCACTTACTGACCTTGATACTTAAATAACTATTGTATACATAGTAATAGTTTAGTACCTAAATACCTAATTATTGTAATAGAGCATTAGAGTATAGAAATAATGGGAAATTTATAATATATATATAAAAAGAGAAAAAAAAACCAAGAGGATGGACAGGTAGAGCAGATTAAAAATTGGTGTTGAGAAGACCAACATTTTTGAAAAAAAGAAAAAAAGAAAACAGATGTACATCCAAAATCCAGAAATAAAATTTAATAAAAATAATTTTAATAAAATTCTAATTTTAATGGTAAAAAAATTAACAAAAATATAAATTAACAATTAAAAATAAAATTAATAAAATAATTTTTAATAAAAAATTTAATCATCAAACCAAAATAATAATTACCAAAAATAAAAATAACACAATATAATATCGGCGATCAAATCATCGACCAATTGGGATGGATCTCAAGATATGTACATATCTTTAGATAAGAAGAAAAAGCTTGATTGTATTTCGGATCCGCAACGACGCGTAATTATTTTAGTGAGTAAGCATAAATTTAGTTATTGTAGAACAAACAATTTTATTAGTTTTTATTTGGTGGCGGGTAGTTAATTTATTAATTATAATTATTTTTTTTTAGTAATTTGGTTTATTTCTTCTAAATAAAAAAATATAAATTGCAGATCCCTGGTGCTCGCGGGTGATAGTGTGAAAAATGTTAGCGAAGCTCACTCACAATGCAGCAACTTCAAGCTTTTTGGTAGCCCATAAATTGGACCTCCCCACACCACTGACCGCTAGCCGGCTGAAAGATGCTGCATGGGATAACTACCAAGGAGTCTGCTAACTTGAGCTATTACATGGTTCGCAAGAACCATGCGGTAGCCCAGTTACAACTGTTATCGTGAGTGATAAGAGAACCCAAATATTTAAACCTCCTCACTTTCTCAAACGTGTGGTGGCCACTACTAAAATCTGGTGTGTCATTGTCCCTAAAACCAGAGATCAGGTATATCGTTTTGGACTCATTGATCTGAAGTCCAACTGAAGCTGAAAACTCTACAAGCGGATCAAGTATTTCTTTCACTCCGTTGCTATTCAGTCCAATAACGCATATGTCATCTGAATATGCAAGCACCTGTAGATAGTATCATCCGCAGAAAAGACCTGATCAATGACTGATCGATTCGGACGAAATCCTCCTTGATAGTCACCAACCAAGCCCTCCACTAGAGGAGTGATTCTATCCAATACAATGTATGACAGTAACTTGTATGCTGTGCAAAGGAGAGCTATACCGCGATAATTCTCACACTTCAAGCGGTCTCTCTTCTTGAAGATGGGGTATATCGCGGCCATTTTCCATTCGTCAGGCATAACTTCGGTTCGCCATACTAATCGAATAAGGTCGAAAAGGCAGTTCCACAAAGTATCCCCTCCGAATAGCAAGAGCTCCGAATTAATGCAGTCTACTCCAGGTGAGCGGAGCGGTTTCATTTCAATCTCTGCATGGCTTTAGTGAATTCCTCATGGGATGGCTCCTCAGTGCAAATCTCCGCAGTCTGTATTAGAGGTGGCGCGACAACAGTCTGTGACGCATGATGGACATCAACCAAGTCAGGAAAGTGTCCACTCCATATCCGCTTAGCTGGCCTTCTTGCAAGAGCAGCCTTGTTTTTGCTCGCGATTGTGAGACGTTGTTGCACTTCATTAGGGGCTATATTTTGTTGTCCAACTGCAAGACGACACTCGTCATCAAACCAATCATTCTTGGGTCTGACTTTCACTATACCCAAAGTCTGTTGAGCAGCACTGACAACCGAAGTTTTCCTCCAAGACAGAGTTCCCGCAGTCAGACTGGTAATTGGCTTCATCAATGTTATCGCTGACAAGATCTTGATATCGTTTCTTTTGATCTTCATTTATTAGACCTTCACAGTCGAAACGTACCATGCTTTCGCTGTGTTCCCAGACTTGTACGAAAACTTTCATCGTAGCTTTTCAGCAACCAAATGATGAACGCTGACTACGTATTTGGTTGTTGACCGATAAGTTCTCACATCCTGCACAACCTGAGCCCGTCCTTTAGAAACTAACACATGGCCAATTTGGCTGCGGGAAGTTCCGCGAGGATGTGTCTCTAGATGTATGTGTTTGTGAGGGAAGAATGTTCTTGCTACTCTCAGATCATGAGCAACCGCAAAGTACATCATTCTCTCACCATTATCGGTCGCAGTTTCGTGTCGGGAGTACGTTCTGATTTCTGCCAGCTCTAGCAATAAAGTCTCCAATTACCATTCTAACATCGTGTTCGGGTATAGACTCCGAAGCTATAGCGAAGCTTACACAATCGGTTATTGACTGCTTGGAAATCCAAAACAGTGATCTTTACCTGCGGCCCTAGAACAAATCCAGCTATGAGATTTCCGAGATAAAATAAATTAAATTTCCTTATCCGCACTAATTTATTTTCTAGTTTCATCGATAGCAGCATTCTAGAAATGGGTGGATATCTTATAAATATATAAAATTCAAATTGATATAAGTAATAAATATAATTTATAATTTATTAAACAATCAATTTGTACCTATCAAATTTGAACAAGTGGTTCGTTTCATTCGAAAATGACTTTTGAATTCCGTGTCTGAGTAGGCTTCAATGCTATTCAAGAAATTGTTTGCTTCATTCAACTCTAATTGTGAACTAGTCGATTCCGAACTACTGCTATAATCTGTTGAGCTTGACGTCTGCAATAGCTTCAAAAAATAAACAAATTAGTTATACAATAACATTTAACAATTACGCTTACCTCTTTAATTTGAATCAATTTATTTTTCATTTTGTTGTCAAAAAACACTAACCTCAAGTTCAATTCCTTCATAGTAGTCCTCTGCACCCCATCCGTTATGTTGTACAGCTGCTTGAAACTGCAACTTGAAGTTTTCGATACAGCGAATCGTTACAATATGATAATTTAAAACCTAATAAACGAGGATGTGTGCATCACATGACTTCATCATACAGACGTGTACACAAGAAGATTACTTTTTCGTTGCTCAGTAAATATCAAATATGTGTACCACTAGATTGCTTATAAAAATACGTTTCATTTGATATATCACATGACATGACTAAAATTCAAAGTTTTGAACCATCACTAGCATCTCTGGTCCCGCTGAGGTTTTATAAAATTTTGTAACCTCTAATATCAACAAAAGTCCACGAATAGTTGTCCAATAAAATTCAAATTTAAAATTTTCATTGTATGCTAAATTTGAATTTTAGATTGGAATTATATTTCAAAAGTATTCGTGAACTTTTGTAAAATGGATTAGTGGATTGAAAATTTTGTAAAAAATCACCTGGACCAAAGGTTTTCAAATTTTTAATTTGGGTTATGTCATGTGACATATCAAATGAAACGTATTTTTAAGAGCAATCTACTGGTATACTACTGGTATTTTTTGATCAATTATGAAAATATTATTAAATTAAATTATTCTCAATTGTTAGTTTTAACGGCTCTAATAAATCCGCAATTGACAGAGAATAGTATTGTGTCCTGATAATCCTGATATATTTGGTGAGCAACGTAAAATTAACTTCTTTGTTAGACACCTTTATGTGATAAAGTAATACACATCAGATTATTCTCATATAACTTAATTGAAGCCACCCTTTTATTAATGAAAATGCTAAAATTATTCCAGGTTATTGATGGTGTCTACAAGACGATAAATAGTGCTAGGTAATCTACGTAATATTCATAATTTAACAAAATAAAGATTTTAACTTAAACATGACATAATGGTTGTTGTATTTAAAAATCGTGTTGTAAAAATTGATATTATCTAGTCCTTCCACCTAGAACAGTTTGGGTAACAGTCAATAGACGACACAATATTGCAGTATATTAATTGAATAAATTATTGATCTTTTGTTTCTTTAATACATTTTTTAATTTTTTATTAAAATGATTACATTTCATGAAAGACTTATCGTAAGCTTTATATGAACAAATAATTCATTACATTAACGCAAGGGTTCGTTACAAATATACAATTATTTTTCTTAGTGTATAGTTATGACAAAATTTCTTGGTTGAGAACAGGTGTTTATTGATACTAACCCAGTAAAGCTGGGATATGTTCATCATATTTCCTATTTGTCTCCAAGATTTTCGAGGGTCCGAAATTTAATATTTCAAATTTAGAAAGTTTCGTATTTATTTTGTACATGTGTGCGTATATATTTTTTGATCAAATTTTATTTTTACGGTTTTGTCTAGTTAACCACGATGCTATTTCCTAATTGCCCATTTCGATTTTTGCTATTTCATTTGGAAATTTACTATCTTCACATTCGCAAATTACTTATTCCTATATACAATTGATTTCAATAATAACTGCCTACAATAAACTCATTCCACAATCTAACTATTTAAATAAATAATGAAAATATAGTTTTCCATGATTACCCCCGTTCCGCCTCCTTTTTAAAATTGTAATTTTTGAGCTGAATAATACATTTGATTGTTGAATAGTGTTTCATAATATTTTCTATATGAGCACTGGCGGGGTGTGGAAATTATTGTTCAACCCATACTTGATACTGAATAGTATACAGGTAACAAAACACGTTAAAAATAATATCGATATAGACGAATTCACTGGTTTGCGATACAGATGGAATAGACTACACGGAATTAATATTAATCAGTATGTATAGTTTCCATTCTAGGGCTACGCCCGTTTAATACCGCATCATGCAATCGATCATATTATCCAACTTCTATGTAAAATATAACTACATATTTGCACCTATACAGCAAATTACTGAATATTTCATTAACCATACTCTCAATACTTGTTTTTCAACATTGCGGTTCTCAATCGATAACGATTTTTCGATAATCGTACAGTTTTCGGATAATCGAATTGTAACACCCAAAATAGTGTATTATGGAGTACATTTTATTGGCAAAATATATTATTCCCACATATCTCCGTATCTACTCAAATTGTAGTGGTTAGTGTTTAGCAAGAAGGGTTGCATAGTTGATAAAAACATTACAAACAACACGGACAAATTATTTTGCATAATCTAATCTCAGAACTCTTAACCACGCCGAAACATAAAACCGAGAGGCGTGTATGGTTTAGCACAAACATTAGCAATCAGAAAGTCCAAATTTAGCTACTATACATATTGACGAATACCGTCCTATGAATTTTGAATTTGAAGATTAAAAAAAACAAATTAACAAACAAACAAATAGCTGATCCTATGAGGATCTGATGGACCTTTCCCATCATGATAAAAGTACCTTCAATATTTTAGCGGATCGTCAGGGTCTTATAACTTATAATTCACATACGATATTATTCGTAGCTGCCGACTTATATCAGCTGTTCCAGTGAGATGGACGAAAATAAGTCTTTTGAACTAGTTTTGACAAAAATTCGTGGTTGAAACAGGTATGGTATGGATTGTAATTTTGAAAACTAGTCGGCTTCCATTTTCAAAACTACGTCACAAAGATCAGTTCAAATCAAGGCACTAATCCTTTGCTCCCCGCAATAATACAGAATTGACAACTTAACACTAAAATATATTAGAATTTTAGAAAACTATAAGGGTAACGTAAGTGTTTTTTTATTCATATTATTTTATTTTGAAAAGAGGAACGTCTTTCGCAGCAGTAACTCAACCGATAACCAAATAAATTCACACAAGCCAGTAGAGCAATTCAAGCATAGTTTTCTACATAACAACGCTTCGATAAAGTGGGCCTTTTCTAGCTAACCATGGAGGATATCACTCCAATTTTTTGTACATGGAAATTTTATATTTACGGTTTTGTCTAGTAAACCACGATGCCATTTCCTAATTGCCAAATTGGAAATTTACTATCTTCACATTCACAATTTACATATTCCTACACAATTGATTTCAATTATAACTGCCTACAATAAACCCATTCCACAATCTAATAATTTAAATAAATAAAGAAAATATAATTTTTCATGACTACCCCCTTTCTTCCTTCTTTTTTCTATTCGAATTTTTGAGCGGAATAATACATTGGGTTGGCGAATAGTGTTTCATAATATTTATGGTAAGAAATTATTCATAATATTTGCTATATGAGCATTGTGCGGGCTGTGGAAACTATTGTTAAACCATACGTCATTCAGAGTATATACAGATCATAAAACATGTTAAGAATAATTTCGATACGGATGACGTGGTCCGGTCTAGCACAACGTAGCGATGCTAGGTCAAGATCGTATTATTTTATATTGCGTGTTATAATATAAGTTCCATTCTTGGTTACACGAGTTTTTCATCATGCAATCATATTAGCTAACTTCTATGTAAAATATAACTACACATTTACACCTATACAGCAAATTGCTGAATATTTTATTAACCATACTCGCAATACGTGTATTTTCCCAACATTGCTGTTTTCAAACCTAAATATATACGCGTTCTTCAATAATCGTACAGTTGCGGATAATCGAATTGTAACACCCACTAAAGTGTATTATGGTATAAACATATGGATCTCAGAACTCTTTACCACGCCGAACCATAAATCCAAAAAGCTTGTATGCTTTAGCGTAAACATTGGCAATCAGAAAGTTCAACTTTAGCTGATTTGGCTATTTTCATCCTATGAATTTTGCATTTTGGAATTTGGAATTTTTTTTTGGAGATTAAAAAATAAATTTAATTTTATATTTTATTATTTCAAGCATTTTAAAGAACATTACAAAATTTAACAATTTGAACCTTTACAAAATAATTGATAAAATAGCACTAATGGTTAGTTATAGTGTGAAGTTTAGTATGAGTCATCATTTTGGTCAAAGAAAAAAATCGATACAAACTTTTGGTCGACCTTACCAAGTACTTACCTAATAAAACACACGACAAACTGTATTGAACTGTTGCAAGACAATTTTTCGTGTGTTTTATAAAATTTGGTATTGACATTTTTTTTTTATTAATTATAGAAAATCATACCCTGATACATTTCCAGCCTCAGTTGAAACCTCAAATAATTTTAATTTTGTAAATTTTATGTTTTTTAATTAAACGTGAGTTGAATTAATACAAATATAGTTATAATATTATCAGTTGTTATCACAAACTTTTATAGAATTTTACAAAAAGAATTTACGATGCTAACTGCACGCATACTTGAAACATTGATGCGACAAAAATACATGAAAATGCGATAAATCATTTGGTGCGAGTTGTGAGCTGCAATTGCATTACATTATTTCCTTGCAGCATAATTATTTCAAAAAATTTTTTTTATGGAATTTAATTTGTTTTTACTTTACGAATTCCAACATCATCATTAAATATGTATATGTTGCGTTCAATACCTAAAATGTACAATTAATTCCATTACCGCTGGTTAGTACTACATATACAAATTATATTATCTTACGTTTCTTAGCGGTTTCCACATTTAATTTGGCAAAACTACCAACATTGAGCTCTGGTGAATTTTGTGCTCGTAATATTATGAAAGTTACAAGCCTTTGATGGTGTACCGGCAATAAATACCATTTCATGCCATAAATAATCTCCAAAGCTTTCTCGTTCTGAAATTGTTAAGAAATGAGATTTTAGAATTTTACTATTTACACTTCTTCTATATCTAATGTATTTGTGACTTTTAACTGACTTACTTGAAAGGTTACAATGGTTCCCAAACAGCAATACTCCAGGAGTTGAAATATACCTGCCATTACTATAAATGGTCCTACAAACCATTTACTCCATAACGTTAAAAATAATGATAATGTTAAAGCCATTTCACTCGTCACCAGTTGCGCGAGACTAAGTTGTGAATAACCGTCATTCAGTGTATCAATAAAATGAATATAGTCTTGATGTGCTTGAATACATTTGTAAAATTGTTTTTGAATTTTTCTCAAATCTTGTGGTTCGTTTTCCAGCAACTCATCCAAATGTGCCACATGATTTTTCAAAATGTCTGTATATGCAATTGAGTGTAGTATAAAATACATGAATGCAACGTCAAAAACAATTATACCTGCGGGACCCCCAATATCTATTATTATTTGATTGACCATATTTATTGCGTATCCGATCGGTGTTTGCCAATCAATAAACGGGAATTGAACTGGAAATAGTGTAGTCAACTCGTTGTATTGTGTCCACATAAAAATCGGCACAAACATGTAAATAACCGCTATGGCATAGTACGAACTGGATAACAGCTCAAATAAGATACCACTATAGTAACAGATTTGTTTGAGAACTGGTGCAATGACAGGGTCCTCAACATATTTCAAATGTAAATCACGTAGCCCTTGCACAATATTTAAATAATATTTATTCAAAAAAAGTGCGGTGTACAGTTTATGAAGTGCCTGTGGATGTACAAGTAAATTAGTAATACATTTTTAAAAATATTTCAAATTACTTACTTGGTACGTAATAATCACAACACAAAATGCTTCCAATTTAGCAGATAGCGACGCGTCCGTAAATAACATATAGATGAAGGCAAAAATAAATGAATGTGCCATAAAAACCAATAACCAAATTCGAAAACCCATACGATAATCAGGTAATAAAATATTCAGGTCAATATACGTGAGAACTTTCTGAAATAGATTTATTATGTATCGGTTGGCTTCTACGTTATTTCTTTGATTCTGGACTACGTTATGTGGTAGGATCCGCCTTAGAATATCCATCGTGACAAACTGTTTAACTATGAATACACTATTTTGTTAAAAGATTGGCGTATTGAATGAAAAAAATAAAAATTTCCCCGTTTAGTTTTTATGTTGTTTGCAATTTTATTTAATATATTGGGTATCATTATATTTAATTCAGAACAAATATTCTACCGTATGCGCGTCTAATATACGCGTTTGCTAATATATGGGGGGGATTGGGGGGTTGGGGGAGAAATAAATTATTAATTGTGTAGTCCGTTCCATCCGGTTATTTTTTTAATACGTACCTCTTCGAAATAATGAATTTAATTATCAATAAATTGTACTTAATAGATAAATAACGATAAAGGCAATTTTAAATATTTTTAGGATTTTAGATTTAAACTAAATTAGGGTTTTACTAAATTAATTTTGTTTGTTAGAGCTGGATCCTTGTTGAATTTTTTCATGTACAAATCGATAATTCCAAAAATGTTAAATATTTTTATAAATTTTCATGATCTATTGTGATTTGAACGGAAAAACGCCCTAATTTTTATTTTAATATATTGGGAATAATCATTTAGGACAATCTTGTTATAAGTTTTGTGTGAGATGTTATATATAGTTCAATAAAGTTTTTCATTTACGTGTCTTAAGAAAATTTTTAGAAATTTTTATTATTACCTCAATTGCATGAATTAAGTTTTTCCATATTTATATGGCCTAACAAAGGTATAACGATGTACTCAATGCTGGATGTCAGGAAAATCCTTCAATTTTCAAAACTAATTTGATAGTCTGCATTCCAATTCTGGTTTAGAGTAACGGACTCAGATTGAAATGGTATTTTTATTTTCCCACATTTTTTTATTCCTATGGATGACGCCAAATTGGTAGTTTCCTTGCGATGCTGGCCGAAATTAACTCAATAAATATTATATGCAGAAAAATTACGAATAATTTGGTGCCATAGGTTTTAAAGTTTGCATTTGAAATTTTCAAGAACTTGAACTTAGGGATTGCAAAATTACCGAATTTCGGCTTATCGGTAAACTTGATTTTAATAAAAAATCATGCATAGCATATTAGTGATGGCGGGAGGAAAAAAATGTACGAAGATATAACTAACAATAATTTTATAATATAATTTACAATATTTATAGTGTAAATCATAAAATTAAATATAATTATAGCAATTCAATAATAAAACCAAAATACATTAATTTAATAAAACAAAAAGAAAACACTAATTTTTTTTGTATCTAAAATGGAATCATTCAGACTAGTTCTTATTTTAGTGCATATTGCATCCGCAGCTGAAAAAGCTCGCTCAGATTCGACGTCAGATTCGACGCTGGCTGTATTCATGAAATGTGGTTGAACGCCAACGTTAAATGCTTTCCGTTCTTTGTCCTATAAGCTCGAGCGCAAGATCTACTAAGTAATATTCTTCGGACTTAATTATTCCACAGCTATAGATTCATCGGTAGAAATTTCGATACAAATATCTTGATAATTAGTATTTTATCATTTTTGGTTGCAAACACCAGGGACGAACATTTTGTAGGTCACGGGGTTGATCATCTGATGTGTGTTTAATTATTTAACAACAACACCATATTTTTCATCAGAAATGTGTGAATATCCAGCAATTTCTTTTGTTATTTCATTTTCAAAAATTACCGAATTTACCGGTAAATTGAATTTTTGTTACCGGTATTTCGGTAAGCTAAATTGGACGGTAAAACCGGTTAATCGTTTACCGGAAATGCAATCCCTTTTTGTACTTTCCGAATATTTAATTATTTTCAAAAATTTAAGATAAAATCGGAATTAGAGCAACCTAAAATAATTGAAATTTTTAAAAATGTCATTATTTAATTTATGGAATATGTTTAAATTTTAAATTATTAAAATTTAAATTTTTATTCATTTTACTAGATAAAAAAAATTTAAGTTGGGATTTCCAAAATTTTAAAATATTTTGGTATTTAAATTATTTAGTAGAAGAGTTATAAAAGAAGATTTGAATTTTGAAATATTTTTATTTAATGTTTTAGAAAATTTGAATATTTCTGAAAATTATTTGGACCATCAATTTTCAGATGTAATTGGAAATTTAACATTATTACTAGAATTTTAAAACATTAAGAATTTATGAAGAATAAAAGAATTTGGTAATAATAATAATAAACAGTTTTAAAGGCCATTACTGGCCCATTACTGAGTCAACAATTTGACTCCAACGGAGGCCAAGTCGTTCTATACATCGCGCCTGCAACGACCTCTGCGTCTACCATATGGTGGCTCTCCTTTCAGAGATCGCTGCACAATTCGTTCCGGATCAGCACGCAGAACGTGACCGAGCCAGCGTACTAGCTGAGATCTTACTTCATGTACAATATCGGGGATCTTCATCTGATCTCTGAGCTCGATATTGTACAGAGCTCTTTATGTACCATCTATTTCGCATTTTGGGTCGTAAATCATACGCATGATTCTTCTCTCAAATGTAAGGGCACATCTCTCGTACTCAACCGTCAGCGCCCAACTTTCACATCCAAACATAACAACGGGCCTGATCAACGCTTTGTAAAGCTTCAGCTTCACTGCACTTGATAAGTGTTTAGATTTTAGCAGTGGCCTTAGAGGATACAAAGAACGACTGCCAGCTGCCAGCCGTACTTTAATATCCTCACCCACAGTGTTATCGTGAGTGATAAGAGAACTCAAATATTTGAACCTCCTCACTCCCTCAAACGTGTGGTGGCCACTACTAAAATCTGGTCTGCCATTGTCCCTAAAACCAGTGATCAGGTATTTCGTTTTTGACTCATTGATCTGAAGTCAAACTAAAGCTGAAAACTCTACAAGCGGATCAAGTATTTCTTTCACTCCGTTGCTATTCAGTCCAATCACGCATATGTCATCTGCATATGCAAGCACCTGATTGGACTGGCGATATAAGATTTTGCGCTGAGGTGTTTGAGTTTTAAAAAAAAGATGCACTCGAACATGAGATTAAAGAGTATCGGGGACGATAGCCTGTTCTCAACTTTAACACAGCATTGAGACAACGTCACTGTCATCCTACACAGTCCTACTAATTTTGTTGGCATTCTTAGATTTTCCAGGGCAGACCACAAACTCTCTCGATTGATCGAGTCATAGGCCTGCCGGAAATCCAGGTACACCTGATGTTTCTATTTGTTTTATGAAGTTTCGAACAACTGGATAAATAATATTCGCAGGAATTTGATAAAAATATTCCTGCATAAAAATCCACACTTACTTGCATATTGTAGAATATTGTAAATTTAAGGCAAATATAAGATTAAAACATATATCTAACGATTTTATAAATGTTGGTAATTTATACTTAACTACGTCACAAAATACATAAAAGTCTGTCAGTTCTTCAAGACTTTGGCCTACTACAGTAACTCTTGGCTGCATATTTCTTCCAGTTGCCAAGCAATTACTTCGACGTTGGTGAATTTTTTGCTGTACATCGTTTATTGTTGCGGCATGTAACAAAAAATCTTCTTGTGAATCAGAAATTGTTGGTTTTATTTTACGATTTAACCGTGGCGGAGGTATGAACGCATATGGAGCAATAAGGCTGCAATGCACGCTTTTGAGTCTAATTAAATTAAAAATGCAATTAACTTAATATATTAATATATATTGATTAGAATATTTTGATATTTCCTGAATTGATGTTAGGGTTTAAAAAATTTGTATACAACTTCGAATTTAATTTGTCCTTAATAGTTACAAATAGTAAAGTTTTACCGCAGAATTGGTGGTCGAAATCTATTTCTATCTGTTATTAATACAAATTTATTTATATTATTTTTATACTTAATGGAAAAATTATTTATTGTCGATGTCATTTACCAAATGATAAGCTGAACTATCGTTGTAGCGTGGCCACTCTTTTAAAATTGTTGAAAGTGACAGCCCTTGCGATATTATATTTTTCATTCGAAATTCGCGTGATTGTTGTTCTTGAGCCAGAGTTTAATTTGCTCCATTTGGTCTAAAAAAATAAAATACACAATTAAATAAGTATTAAACCGTAAATTGTAGATATTAGATAAGTAAAAAATTTACCATTCGCAAACGAGAGATTTTGTTAAACTCGCTTGATTTTGGCTTGATTTAAATTGATTTGAACAGTTGGCTGATTTCTTTAGCTAGTGCCGCCATATCGTGTAAAGTCATTCGACGTTTTGTTCTAACATAAAATTCAACCACAGTGTGTACCAGCTCGTTTTGGTTTATTAGAGACAATTGTTTAGTTTGCAACAACTGTTTACCGGTAATTGAGTTTTTTAGAATGTCCTCTAAAAATGGACGAGGATGATGTTGGTTCTCCAATAAATCGCTACTGGAGTCTGATGTGTTGGGTTGGTTTTGAATCCATTCGATGACTCTGCTAGTCCTCGTTGCAGTAGTCACTATTTGTGAAGACGAGTCTTCAATAGGTAAACCCTAAAATATATTTGTTAAAAAACATTTTTAGTAAAATGACAGCTTGTTCTAAATTTGTTCAAAATAGCTTTACAATTTCAGCACGCCACTTAATAAGCCCCGTTCTAAATAGAATCATTTGTCCGGATTGTTTTATATCCGGGAATAATTTTTCGATATCTTTTATAATCATGTTCTTCATCACGTTTTCGGTAGCTCCACAACCCCACAAAAAATCAGCAGTCTCTAATGAAATTTCCCACTGAATGAGAAGAAATTTAAAAATTTTCATTTTCATTTTCACTTGCCATATTTATATCGTTATTATCTAAATTAGTATAAATAATTTAATTTTAATTAAAATTCGACACAAAGTAATGTAAAAGTTCTCGATAATAAAATTATGAAACTTACCAAAGTATAAAATCAGACAAATAAAATCCAAAAATATCCTTAACTAATTTTATGTTTATCTTATATATACATATGTACATACGAGTATGCGAATAATGTAAGTAACCAATATTAATTTTTTCAATGTTTCTTCTTTTCTATTTACCTTTAATCACTATAAACAAAGTTCTTTTTTAACGTGGTTCATACACATTATTGAGGTTATGAATTATTACACAGTTTTGCTGAAATTGCTGTTATAACTGTATTTCATCAGTTTTATATATTTTAACACTTCACTGAATTTATTGTTTAAATTTTGTAAAAGAGACATTACCACATTTTCACTTGTCATTTTTATACTGTCAATTATTTTTGAAAAATATTAATAAAAATTCAGAACACAATTTTATTAATCGTTTTTATTATAAACACTGCACGGTTAGCTTTCACCATGTGTGAACAAGGAAACAAATAAAACGCACTTTAACAAGCATAGTTGAAAAACACACACACACACACAAACCGCACTTCCATTTGTTGCAAAATGAATTATTTTAGGTGAATAAAATGAAAATAAAAAGAAATCAAAATGTTAAATCCGTTGTTATTTAATATTTTGATTTAACATGTTTTTTCTAGTAAAAACCCATAATAATAAAAGGAATTTGAAAAGGGAAATTCCTTTTGATACAAAATTCAGAAAAATAATTCATTTTAAATAATTAAAATGATTTACTTTTAAAATTAAAATAAATGTTGATATTTAAATGAATTCCTTTAGAGTTAAAATTAAATAGTGAAAATGCCATTTAAAAAGTAAATCTATTTACATTTAAATGCATTTTTTCGCTGGGTGTGAGTTGTTGTACTTTCAAAACCTCGGCCTTCCACCATTCCCGCCTCTTCCGCCCTTCTTGCAAGAGCAGCTTTGTTTTTCCTCGCGATTGTGAGACGTTGTTGCACTTCACTATGGGCTATATTTTGTTGCTCAACTGCAAGACGACACTCGTCATTAAACCAATCATTCTTGGGTCTGACATCCACTATACCTAAAGACTGTTGAGCAGCACCGAAGCAACCGCAGTTTTCAGTACCTCCCAGACAGAGTTCACGCAGTCAGAATGGTAATTAGTTCCTTCAATGTTGTCGCTGACAAAAGAATTTGGTAAATATTTGGAATTAAAAATTGTATACAACTTGCTTAAGAAATTCGTAAATTTTATTATGAATTAATTAAGCGATTTATGAATATTTCAATGAATTAAATTGTTTTAAATTTAGATTTTTAATAGTTGTAAGAACTTAAGTTTTAGAAAGTTTAGCAAATTCAGTAGATTAAATGAAACAGTATTGGAAAATTTTAAACATTTTGTGGAGTTTGAAATTTGAAAACTTTAAAAAAAAATTCGTAATTAAACTTCATAGAGAGATTTTTCTAAGTATCTGAGTCTGCAACATTTACCTTCCAAACAGCATTATTTGACAGCCGGATATTCTTTAACACTAACTATGTTTACTGGCGGAGTCTGTTTTTTTTTCTCTACTATGAGCATAGTTGGTTTACTCGATGTTGATGTTTGTTTTACCTGCATAACATATCCTGGCGATGATTCTGCTTTTGTTTTTTCTTTCTGGGCTTGTTTTTTGTTTCACGATCCAATCAGATTCTCTTGCCACTTCCTCTATTTCGAAGACTGCCATATTGAATGTGATGATTTTTCTTGTGCTTCTTGATCCTAGTATCCACTGGGAATTGGTTCCTATTTCTCCTCCGTATTCTTCTTCGTCTGTGTAGTAGTTATTACAGACTTGTTTTTTTTTGTTTACCAGATTCGATGATCCTTTTCAGGTTTTCATTTTCTCCCTTTAATAGGGTAATTTCATTACTCTGTTTTGAGACCACCTCTTCTAGGCTTTTTAATTGGTTATGAAGTGTGCTTTTTTGCTTTCAACAGTGAAAACAAAGTCATATTGTAACGAAACGCTCATTAACAGCGCGTTGGACGCTGCTGTAAT
The DNA here is from genome assembly GCA_951394425.1 of Tipula unca. NCBI lineage: Eukaryota > Metazoa > Arthropoda > Insecta > Diptera > Tipulidae > Tipula > Tipula unca. Next base: position 13,302,677 of record OX596381.1, on the reverse strand, counting down.
GAAACGCTTGTTAACAGAATCCCCATATGACTTTATGGTGGCTGCAGCACGTTTGCCAACTAGGTATCAGCGGATTGGGGAGGTTCTTTGCCACCAGTCACACTGCACAAAAATATTTATAAATGTTTAAAACTGTTTCAATGAAATTCATATAGAGCGATATTTCCTTATGATTTAAGTCTAATGGATAATCAGTAACAAGCCAATTGTTACAATCGTGGGGCAGTCCCACACCCATGAGAAGGTCTCAAAGGCCGGGCAATAAAAATACATTCTCAATTATTAGATGTTAAATTCCATTAAATTAACTTACAATTATGAAAGAATTCTGGTATATAAATAAATACTAGTTATTATTAGAAATAAATTATTAAGATTCATTTTTTTTTTTGTTAATTAAATTTTGATAACAAGTTGAATGTTATCGAATGTCTTTGCAATGATAATGACCAATTATGGTGCCTGATTCGTTTTGAACTTCATAAATCACTGTGCCAATTCGACGAGAAATAATAGCTTTGATAAACTTGGGAGCAAGTTTACTCGATATATTTGCGGCCGCATTACTTTGAACGAAATTTCTTACGTAAACTGTTTGTCCAGGAAAAAATTCACGTGGTCGACACCGCAAATTATAGGTGGACTCATGGTTTTAATGAGCTAATTTGAGTTTTCGTATTATTGAATTGTGGGCAGAGGATAAACGATCAGATGGATTACATAGCATGATATTTCGGTCTCCAAGGGAATCCAGTTTTCGTAACAAAGTATAGTTGGTACCATGGGTGATCTTATGTTGACCAAAAACAAGGAAGTGTGGTGAGTATCGTGTTGATGTATGAACTACATTACGCAGTGCACCTGCGATTTCATTCAGATGAGAGTCCCAACTTTTATGATCCTCCTTTATGTACGATCTTATGGCGGCTAATATAGATCTGTTTACCCTCTCAGACGCATTGGCTTGAGGGGAATATTTCGCTGTGAACTCATGCTGAACACCATATTTCGCTAACAACTCAGCTAAAAGGACAGAGCGAAATTGCGGGCCATTATCCGAAAAAATTGACTCGGGTACTCCATACAGGTGGAATATATTATTTTCTAGAAACTCTGTTAATTTGATTGCGGTCGCAGATCGCATAGGTTCCAAAATCGGAAATCGGGTGTATTGATCAAGAACAATTAATAAATATGCATTTCCACGTTTAGTACGAGGATATGGACCCAGAAAATCGACGAAAATACGTTGAAAAGGACGAAGAATTTCAACATATTTTCCCATTGGTGGCTTGGTAGAAAAGTTTAGTGCCTTACTAGATTTGCATACATTACAAGAGTTAATATAATTATGCACTTGAGTATTCATCCCGTTCCAGTAAAAATATCTTTTTATTAGCTCCAGTGTTTTAGCGATCCCTTGATGAGACGCTGTAGGAGGGATATGAGCCATTTCAATTAGAGAATTTGTTAGGCTAGTCGGTACAACGAGCTTCCAACTTGGAATATCTGATAGATCGCCATTATCAGATAATTGAATAAATATTTTGCCGTCATCTATTTTGAAATTGGTTTTGACTAGAGAATTATTTTGGAGAGCTTTAATTTTTGCGACATATTCTGATTCCATAAATGCAGGAGATTTTAAATCGATATGGAGAGGACTTTCTGATAAATTCATAGCATCTACGTGAATCCTAGAAAGACAATCTGGTACAACATTAAGTGACCCCTTCCGATATTCTATAGTGAATTTAAACGATTGCAACTTAAGAGACCATCTTGCAAATCGACCAGTCAGATCTTTTTGATCCATTAACCACTTTAAACTGGAATGGTCAGTAATTATGGTAAACGGAAAACCCTCTATGTAGGGTCTGAATTTTTTTACGCTCATCACGGCTGCAAGAAATTCTAGCTCCGTTATGCTATAATTACGCTGCGCTTTATTCAGCTTATATGACATGAACGCGATTGGGTGTTCTTCATTATTGCGTTTTTGAAATAATACGGTGCTGAAATTAGGGCTTGTTTCAGGGATTCGAACGCTGATTGAGCTTGTTCGTTCCACATAAACTTGCTGTTCTTTTTGAGGAGGTCACTAATTGGTGCGGAAATAGTGGAATAATTAAGTATAAACCGCCTGTACCAACCAGTCATCCCCAGGAATCTTCGAACTTGCTTGGTGGTGCGAGGAATAGGATAATCGGCTATGGCTTGCACTTTCGAGGGGTCCGTTCTTAATGATCCATTGCCAACTACATAACCAAGATATTTGGTTTCTTTCAGCAAAAATTTGCTTTTCTCCACATTGATGGTTAAATTAGCTGCGGACAGTAATCTAGCCACCTCAGATAATAACGACAGATGTTCCTCAAATGTAGCAGAAACTACAAGGAGATCGTCTAGATACACAAATACTCGATCATGTAGATGGAATGGTATCACTTTATGCATTAATCTGCACATAGTTTTGGGCGCATTGCATAGCCCAAACGGCATAACGGTGAACTGATATAGTGGACGACCTGGCACTGTAAAGGCTGTCTTATCCCTAGACCCTTGATCTAGTGGCACTTTCCAAAAGGCATCTTTCAAATCAATAGTGCTGATGAATCGTGTTTGATCTAGACGGCTAAGCATTCCATCAATCAAAGGCAAGGGATAAGCATCCGGCACAGTAACCAGGTTCACCTTGCGAGCGTCAAGACATAGACGACTTTTCCCATTTGCTCTTTTAACCACAGTCACTGGGGATGACCAGGAGCTTGCGCTCTCCTCAATGACGCCAAGGGCAAGCATCCTATCCAATTCTTGATAGATATCTTTTTGGACAGCTGGTGAGACAGGATAGTGTCGTTGTTTTAATGGTGGAGAATTACCAACGTCGATTTTATGCGATAAGACAGATGTTCTACCCAATCCAAGTTTTTCACAAGATGGAAAACGATTTATTATTTCATTTAACTGGGTTTGTTGTTGTGTAGAAAGTTCATGCCTTTCGGGATCATTACAAGTGGCCGATATTGCATTAATAGATTTACTTGACTGAATAATCATAGGAACGAGACCAAATGCGGACCAAAAATCAATCCCAAGATAAAGAGTTTGGGAGAGTCCGGGTGCAATATGTAAACGAAGGCGTTTCGTTCTACCGAGATAGGAAACAACTGCAGTCGTATAGCCAAGAACTTGCTGCGACTCGCCACTAGCGGTAGATAATGACATGTTAAGGTAATGAATTTTGAAATTTTTATTTCGAAGTAGTTCTTCGGAACCGGAACCTAATACAGATATATTTGCTCCACTGTCGAGCAATCCCCTGTAAGGTATACCATTGATTAATACATTTGCATATGGCCTTGAGTCCTCCGTAGTTTGAATGGTTGTTTCGGATACCTGCTTTTTAAGCGTTTTACGAAATTGAAAATATTTTAAGTTTCGGTTTAGTCTCGAAGTGTATTTAGAGGTAGTCTGTGTGCACTGAGACACGAAGGTAGGTGGTGAGTAGGTTTTAGACTTATTCATTCTTTCGAAGTGGTTTGGGGATCCAGCTCGGGATTCATTGACACTTCTTGGATATTCGGTCTGGGTGTTGCGGTTATTTGAGAATGGGATCTCAGAACCCCAGAGTATCTGACATCCCTCTTCAAGTTTTCCTTCTGTTGTTTACAATTTTGACATTGCGGTTTAAAAACGTTACGAGCTCCACAACCAAAGCAGAATCTATTGCGGATAAGAGATGTACAATCTTTATAAAAATGTTCGGGAGATGCACAATTCCAACAAGCTTTCGACGGTGTTGTATGACGCAAGTTATTTAATTGATTCTGAGCAGAAATAGGTGGCACATTTTTGGCGCAGGAAATACTACATACGTTGGTAGGATGTCTAGACAGCTCAGAAAAATCAGAATATAGAGTTTCCTCATGACCATAATCTCCAACCACTCCAAGTTCGTTGACGTGGCCTCTATGGTGTTGCTGGTGAATAACTTCAGGGTTCCAACCAATTCTCAGCCATGTATCTTCAATTGCTACGCATTTATTAACTAAACTAGACACTTCGGTAAATGTTTGGCCTGCCAAGGATACCTACAAACCTCCTCGCATATTACGAATTAGTAAATATATCAGTACTAGTTCTGACAGAGGAGTCTGCAATGCGAGAGCCATACTCATGATGCTATGATAAAAATCTAGAAAATTTTCTTTCTTAGGATCTTGTTTGCGATTCCCTAAAGCCTGTAGAACATCATTATCTGTACGTCTGGTTCGGAACCGTCGTACCATGGCTTCCCGTAAGTCTGACCAACTAACATCTTCACGGTGCTCACGGTAGTCCCATTACCAGTGAAGGGCTTTATCCTTTAACAAAACACTGAAATTGTCAGCGAGACGTACACGACTAATCCCGTTTGTTGAAGCCATGCACTCAACTCGATAGAGAAATCCCTCTACTGGAATTTCTTGTCGCTGGTCTCCAGAAAAGTGTATTTTCCAATTATACATTTTAAGGTTCTCTTTACTATCGGGAGATTGATTTGGAATGAACTGCAAATTTGCATTATGATTATCCGAAATATCTGATTGGTAAAATTTTTGACTAGCCGGGTTTGGTACCAGCGTTGAAAAACTTACTTTCGAAGAAGCGGGCTTGCTAAAATGCTCTGATTGATTATTAAATTCTGAATATTGATTTGGAGGTAGCTGATTTGGGAGATTAATTTTTTTCAAAAATTGATCTAACATCAGATTAACTCGTTCTTCTACTGATAAACCAGAAGCTTTCTCTTCGGATGAAGTTGGGTGTTTAGAAGAACCAGCAACGGGCTGTTCCTCTTGTTTTCTCTGGACATGACTTTGGTCATTAGAGTCCCTTGGTACATTTAAATCTATATTTTCATCCTCTTCGGAGGATAATCTGTCTACTGACTGATCAGAGAAGTGATTTTCTAGATCCACGAATGCTTCTCGGAATGATGTTTCCAGAGTGTTGTTTGGATTCGCCTCAGACCTTATTTCCTCAAAACATTTTAATAGTTTGTCACAGGTGTTCAGTAATTTAATAGCCGTAGCTGAAGCAGATTTGGATGGGCGTATTCTACTTAACCGACCGGTAACATGAAGTAAAGTGGTCTTTAGCTCATTTAATTTAACTAGCTTTACCTTATCTGGCAGTTCCAGAAATTTTTCCAACTCAAATTGAATAAATTTTAACTTATTTGCACAAAAAGTAGTTTCTCTTTTTGGAAACTTGAGGGCTAAATTATGGGCTTGCGTGGGTGTCTCACTAGGATTTTCCAATTCACGATTGAAATGTTCCTGTAATTTTTGTATTTTAAGAGAGACACTTCCAGTGATATTACGAATCTGGCATTCAACACCTATTTCGTTGCAATCTAAATGCAAAGCATTCATTTTAAATTTATTGAATTGCAATTATTATTATTTTTATTTTTATTTTTTAATTTTTTTTTTTTTTTTTTGAGTTCTTAAAATAACTAACCGTTACCATAAATGAAATTAGAAATAATGTAGGAATTCGAAACAAAAAATAATAATATAAGATTATAATTTAGACTATATCAAAAATCGAAATTATAATTTAATTCAAACAATTGACAGATAAATATTAGCTTAGCAGTGACTCAGCACGAACCATACTAATGCAGTTGTGGCTGTGACAAAATAATAAAATTATTTTAAAAAAAAACTATGTTCCGTATGTTAGGGTTGGATTTCTATAAACAGTAACATTTACCTTGAGATTCTGAATTCTAAAGATGACAAAGCATCAACGTCAAAACGGATTTCAAATCAATAAATGTTTTTGAAACAAACTGGATTATACACTTCGCAATATTGTACAGTAAAATCTAACTTAACAGTGAAATACTCTTCAAGCAGCAAAATGTATATCCACACTATTTAGCCAGAAACTATATAACATTTGCAAAGTGAATGCTTTAGATAGCTAAAAATCGAATGTTGACATAGCAACGACCTTTTCAAAGAAAACGGAAATTAGCCTAACATTCACGTACTAGTGGGTTTATGAGATACTAAGTCTTACCAAACATTGATATTCAACGCCGAAGCGGATGTACAACGCGAAGACTGTGATCACATAATAAAAATAATATTGGTTTATTAAGACGAAATTTGAATTGATTACTGTATCTACTCTAATTAATTAAGTATATCAAACCGTATAGAAGCGTAATCTAATAGAAATAATTAATTTGATTAAATTATTATTAAACATAAATGAATTGAATACTTGAGTTTAGCTGACCTGACGATATTTGTTGCTGTAATTAATAAGATATTACAAAAAAAAACAGTTTATACGGTTAAACCGTTAGCCAATGTTGTTTAGGCCGTTAGCCAATGTTGCTTGGGCGCCACTGTAACGAAACGCTCATTAACAGCGCGTTGGACGCTGCTGTAATGAAACGCTTGTTAACAGAATCTCCATATGACTTTATGGTGGCTGCAGCACGTTTGCCAACTAGGTATCAGCGGATTGGGGAGGTTCTTTGCCACCAGTCACACTGCACAAAAATATTTATAAATGTTTAAAAACGTTTCAATGAAATTCATATAGAGCGATATTTCCTTATGATTTAAGTCTAATGGATAATCAGTAACAAGCCAATTGTTACAATATTAATATCTCCTAAGGAACTCGATTTATTACTAGTAGGTTTTCTTAAAATTTTGTTACCCCTATGAAAAGGATCATCAGCTCTTGTTAAGCTTGTATTAAAATATCTCTCTTAGCAGCCAAGTACACAATTGCGGAGACATTATGGTCATTTGATTTCGACGACAGAGCACCCCCTGCTCACTCCCGAATGTCGCCTGTACTGGGTTTCCGTATCCCTGCACCATACATTTTCCTGTATTCAGGCTCATCGTTGGTTTTTTGTTCAAGGTATCCTTCCTGTAGCATTTTATACCTCCAGCCAGGTAAAATCACCCGCCTCTTACATGAAAAATTTATTTGCTATTTCATTTAGAAATTTACTATCTTCACATTCACAATTTTCAAATACCTATACAGTTGATTTAAATTATAACAGCCTACAATAAACCCATTCCACAATCTAATTATTTAAATAAATAATGAAAATATAGTTTTTCATGATTACCCCCGTTCTTCCTCCTTTTTTCTATATTCTAATTTTTGAGCTGAATAATACATTTGATTGGTGAATAGTGTTTCATAATGTTTATGGTAAGAAATTATTCATAATATTTTCTCTACGAGCATTGTGCGGGCTGTGGAAATTATTGGTCAACCCATATGTCATTCAGAAAAGTATACAAATCATGAAGCGCGTTAAGAATAATATCGATACGGATGAGGTGGTCCGTTTCAACATAATGTAGGGATGCTAGGTCAAGATCGTATTATTTTAACAATTGCGTGTCACAATATAGTTTCCAGTCTTGACTATATGCGAGTTTAATACCACATCATGCAATCGATAATATTAGCTAACTTCTATGTAAAATATAACTATAATATTTCATTAACCATACTCGCAATACGTGTACTTTCCCAACATTGCTGTTTTCAAACCTAAATATATACCGTTCTTCATATAATCGTACAGTTGCGGATAATCGAATTGTAACACACCCAAAACCACACACGTCTCTCATGCAAAATTTAGCGATTAGTGACGGTACGGAAATACAGGCATCAGAATATAATATGTCTGCGTTAAATAAATCTACTCATGGCACCGTAACTGATAAATCAAATTTATTAATCTGTTGGAACTGTAAAGATGTTGGGCATTGATACCAAGATTGCACACAAGAGTTCTTATCAGTATTTTGTTTCGGTTGTATAGTCGACCAGGTCTTAGAAAACCAAATTGTTTGTTCTGTCGGAAGCGAAACTCGGAAACTTTGTATCCGAATGTAAATGCTGGGATAGTGCGGTCGAGAACCACCTTAAACCGACCCAGATTGACAGACCAAATAAATACAAACAATAATAAGTCAAATTATATCACAAACCCTTCCAATAATAATGTAAGCCAACCTGCGAGGTCGATAATAATTTATTCGTAATGTTAAAATGAATATGACTGACCCACGCCAAGTGTTAGTAAACATTTGTAATAAATCGATTACAGGACTTTTTGATTCTGGAGCTTCAATATGTATATTGGGCAAAAATTGTTTAAACTTTTTGCGAGAAAATGAACAACACTTTAAGAAAATTAACTCATCTGTAAAAACTGCAGATGGCACTTCTAACCATATAGTTGGTTATATAAATTTACTCGTTAAATTTGATGATCGTGCAAAAATGGTTCGATTTTTTTTAGTTCCATCTCTTCATGAAAATCTTTATTTGGGAATTAACTTTTGGGAAACATTCAACATAATGCCGCAACAATACGTCAGAATATCGCCACCATAACAGCTGAATCTGATCCAAACAAACATCTTCTGATGAAAAACCCAATTTCGACTCGTATATCATCTGCAAGACATCATTCAACATCAACATCTTGAGCAGGGAATTTTCCCCCCAACAATTATATTGTGCATCGTTGTGATAGGATCAGCATATACCAGTCCTAAAATTTAAGGGGGAGGAGTTCTAATTGTACTAAAATCATTTATCCCAAACCAAACTGTGGCTGTTTCTCAGTTAGTGATAGCTTATAACCCATCCCAATCGACCTCTGATAATACATATATTTTTGGCGAAGTCTTAAACGAACTAGATAATTTAAATGATCTGTCAGACATATTTCTCATCCCAGGTGATTTCAATCTTCCTAACATTTTCTGGTGTTTCAATCCCGACATTAATTTTGACATTAATACTGTCTTCAAATGACCTTTCGAAAATGTCTATTCCCCAATTCTCTGAGCGTTTGAAAATCATGTTCCACTGTCCAGAATATCGAAAGTGAATCAACCATCATATGGTATGACTATACTCTTATCAACTTGAAAAATAGGCAGAACACAGCATACATAAAAATTAAAAACAACGATAAAGGAGACAACAAAGGTTCATAGGGTAAGGCGTGTTGAGCTGTTGATAAATGACGTGGAGTAATCGGCTTAAATGAGTTGCAAATAACCAATTCACATAGTTTCGGAATTGACGACCACAATGGTGACTGTTTTTCCAACTTTAAAGATCGGTCTAATGTTGGTGGTTTTCCAATGAGTATATGCAGTTAACTTGCAAATATTTAAAATATCTGCACTGCAAGATGATTAAGACCGAGTTACTAGCAGGTGCGAATCTAATCCAATACGATTAAATATAGACAAGTGCAAAATTATGTCATTCTTTCGAAACAAAAGCCCTTTGCAACCCGAATATCATATTAACAAGGTAGTTTTATGTAGAACAGTTAAAATTCGAGATTTGCAGATAACTTAACATAATTCCATTTGCAGACAACTTAACATTCAATAAGCACATCGACATAATAATCGTCAAAGCCAAATGTATGTTGGGATTTATTAAGCGGAGGTCATGGAAGTTAATGAACATGATAGGAAACGTGCTTCTGGGACACATTGACTCACCGTATATCCTGGAAAAAAGGTTTCCAAATAGCTTCAAGGTAAAAATGTTCGATCAACAACTCAATCGAAATCAATATGTGAAACAATTCATTATCTAAGTTCATCAATTTTTTAAGAACTAAAATAATTTATTTGTCGAGTTCCATAGAACGTTAATCGAAATTGAAACCAAATTTGCTTAAACATACAATTTCTCCACTATTACCATTCAGTGATGTTCAAGTTGAAGCCGTAATAATATTTATTTTCCAAAGCTTGCAAATTATTCACATATATAGTTGACCTCATATTAAATATTCATATTTAACGATTGCCATTGTTGTATCAAATATAAATCGTGACATTATTTCATTTTAAGATCATGGATTATGTGTCTAAGCGAATAAATGTCTCAGAACCATTCAATTAACTTTCTCTTATATACGCACGTATATGTACACGTATATAGGTATATGCGTTCTTCGATAATCGTACAGTTGTGGTTAATCGAATTGTAACACCCAAAATAGTGTATTATGGTGTACATTTTACCGGCAATAATTTATTATTCCCACATATCTCCGTAGCTACTCAAATTGAATTGGTTAGAGTATTCGTTGTGTTCTATATAGATCTAATAATAAGAAGGAATGAATTTCTATGAATATTGAATTTAAAAATTAAAAAAAACAAATTTAATTTTATATTTTATTTTTCCAAGCATTTCTAAGAACATTACAAAATAATTGATAAAATAGCACTAATGGTTAGTTATAGTGTTTGAAGTTTCGTATGAGTCATCATTATGGTTAAAAAAAAAAATCGATACAAAATTTTGGTCGACCTTGCCAAGTACTTACCTAATAAAACACACGACAAACTGTATTGAACTGTTGCAAGACAATTTTTCGTGTGTTTTACTATGTGAGTGCTTGGAAAGGTTAACTAAAATTTGGTATCGACATATTTTTTTTTATTAATTATAGAAAATCATACACTGATACATTTCCAGCCTCAGTTGAAACATCAAATAATTTTAATTTTGTAAATTTTATGTTTTTTAATTAAACGTGAGTTGAATTAATACAAATATAGTTATAATATTATCAGTTGTTATCACAAACTTTTATAGAATTTTACAAAAAGAATTTACGATGCTAACTGCACGCATACTTGAAACATTGATGCGACAAAAATACATGAAAATGCGATAAATCATTTGGTGCGAGTTGTGAGCTGCAATTGCATTACATTATTTCCTGCAGCATAATTATATCAAAAAAATTTTTTTATGGAATTTACTTTGTTTTTACTTTACGAATTCCAACATCATCATTAAATATGTATATGTTGCGTTCAATACCTAAAATGTACAATTGATTCCATTACCGCTGGTTAGTACTACATATACAAATTATATTCTCTTACGTTCTTAGCGGTTTCCACATTTAATTTAGCAAAACTACCAACATTGAGCTCTGGTGAATTTTGTGCTCGTAATATCATGAAATTTACAAGCTTTTGGTGGTGCACCGGCAATAAATACCATTTCATGCCATACATAATCTCCAAAGCTTTCTCGTTCTGAAATTTTTAAGAAATGACATTTTAGTATTTTACTATTTACCCTTCATCTATATCTAATGTATTTGTGACTTTTAACTGACTTACTTGAAAGGTTACAATGGTTCCCAAACAGCAATACTCCAGGAGTTGAAATATACCTGCCATTACTATAAATGGTCCTACAAACCACTCACTCCATAACGTTAAAAATAATGATAATGTTAAAGCCATTTCACTCGTCACCAGTTGCGCGAGACTAAGTTGTGAATAACCGTCATTCAGTGTATCAATAAAATGAATATAGTCTTGATGTGCTTGAATACATTGGTAAAATTGTATTTTAATTTTTCTCAAATCTTGTGGTTCGTTTTCCAGCAACTCATCCAAATGTGCCACACGATTTTTCAAAATGTCTGTATATGCAATAGAGTGTAGTACAAAATACATGAATGAAACGTCAGCAATAATTATACCGGCGGGACCCCCAATATTTATAAATATTTGATTGGCCATATTGCATACGTATCCGATCGGCGTATGCCAATCAATAAACGGGAATTGAACTGGAAATAGTGTAGTCAACTCGTTGTATTGTGTCCACATAAAAATCGGCAAAAACATGTAAGTTATCGCTACGGCATAGTACGAACTTGATAAAAGCTCAAATAAGATACCACTATAGTAACAAATTTGTTTGAGAACTGGTGCAATGACTGGATCCTCAACATATTTCAAATGTAATTTTCGTAGCACTTCAAGAATATTAAAATAATATTGTCTCAAAAAAATTGCGGTGTACATTTTATGAAGTGCCTGTGGGAGTACGGGTAAATTAGAAATATATTTTCAAAAATATTTCAAATTACTTACTTGGTACGTAATAATCACAACACAAAATGCTTCCAATTTAGCAGAAATCGACGCGTTCGTAAATAACATATAGATGAAGGATAAAACAAATGAATGTGACATAAAAATCATTAACCAAATTCGAAAACCCATACGATACTCAGGTACTAAAACATTCAGTCCAATAGAAGCCAGAACTCTTTGAAATAGATTTATAATGTATTTATTGGCCGCTACGTTTGTTGTTTTATTTTGGACTTGGGTATGTGGTAGGATTCGCCTTAGACGATCCATCATGATAAACTGATTGACTCTGAATACACTCTTGTTAAACGATTGGCTATACTGAATAAGTTTTCCCCATTTAATTCTACTGTATGAGCGTCTATTATACGCTTTTGCTAATATATGGGATTGGTGGGGGGGGGGGGGGGGGGGGGGGAATAAATTATTAATTGTGTAGTTTGTTTCATCCGTTTTTTTTAAATCGTATCACTTTGAAATAATGAATTTAATTATTAATTTATTTAATTTATAAATTGTACTAAATAGGTTTAGATACAAATATTATGACATCATAAAAATGTTTAAAATGCTCCTTTCTTGGTGATAGGCAACTAACGTAAGGTAGAATTTAATCGTGATTTACATCATATCGTTTTCATTATAAAATTTCGTGCAACTATTGTATTGCACCCAACAAGTTACACCATACTGTAGTTTTGACTGCACAATGTCAAAATACACCGATCTAAGTACGGGTTCAGGACAAATATCACGAAGAAGGTATAATTTTCTATTACATGCTAACAAATAATTTTGTAACGACTTAACATGACTCTCAAAACTAAAACGCTTATCGATCGTGACTCCTAAGTATTTAAACGACTCAAGTATATCTAAAACTTTACAATAGTCTGAACATATAACACTATTATTTAAACAGTCTGAGGAATGATATACAACATCAGTTGAATTAGACACGACTCCATGTAGTGTGTGTCAAACCAGCGTCTCAGAATTCGAAGATCGTTATTAATCTTTGGGACATTAGTATCACTATTTTTGGAGCTATATACCATCCCCATCTAACTTTAGTTAGAAAAAAGAATTATTATATAGATCAAGAATAAGATAGGTTCTAAGACTGATCCCGGTGACACTCTACACTTAATTTTTCTAAATTCACCAATACAATTCCCAATTTTTACCGCCTGCTGTCTATCAGAAAGGTAAAACAGAAACCATTCGTTTGCAATGCCGCGTATCCCTGCTTTATCTAGCTTCAAAAATAATAAATTGTTATCAACAGTGTCGAACACTTTTGTAACATCTATAAAATTTAATGTTGAGCTCTAGCAGAGCATCTTCAGTACTTTTACCAACTCTGAAACCAAATTGGCTATTTGAAAAAAAAAATTGAATTTTCCCAAAAAGGAAAGTAATATTTTCTTAATTATTTTTTCAAATATGAGAAAACGGAAAGCAGAGAAATTGGTTGATAGTTACTCAAACTATAAGTGTATTCTTTTTGAATAAATACTGGGATTCTTCTATTGCACACGAAATAGTATCTTTAAGATCTTCAGCAACGTTGGCAAAATATTTATCAAATTCATTTGCAATATTTGCATATAAACATGAGACCAATTTTATCTACTCAAAACTCATTTAACTTAGTCTGATCAATCACCTGCTTAAAATGAATATTAGTTAGTCTATTCGATTTTTTAAGGTTATTTATTGTGATTTTAAGCGACAACATACAATGGTCAATAATCAACCCAAAGGAAGACATCATTTGAAGACATACACTAACATGTATGATGACATACACTCGTAAGATTACATTCTGAAATATTAATATTTAAATCTCCCACAATAATAAGATTTTTATTTCTGATACCATTAAGATAAGTCAAAAATTCATCAACAAACTCCAAGATTGAACAAATTGAGAACGATATACGCAAACCACACAAAAACTCTCAGAGTTTTGAACATCAGCAACCTCATTACTTCCAATCCAAATCTCTGGGAAAATATAATATCCGGCAGGTTGGGATATGATTTTACGATTTGCAAATATTTTATCAGTATTTTTTCGTAAGCTACGGGAATTTTTGTGGATTATCCACAAGGTACGTTCATCTTTGGATATAGAGGATTTTTTTTTTTTTGATGAGAGATTTACCCTTTGATCGTGACGTATACAATTTAGAACAGACACTTAAAATTTAGCCTGATAGTACAATTCCCGCATATTGAAACTCAATGACTCGTTGATGAATAAAGGCTTAGTCGTTTGAAAACCGCATATGATATCCCCTTAAAATTTCTTTTAAGCTACGATTGAAGCGTTGAAATTTCGTAATAATTTGGTGCACGAGGTTTTAAGGTTTGCTAAACATTTAAGATATAACCGGAATTAGAGCAACCGAAAATAATTGAACTTTTTTTAAATTTCAATATTAAATTTATAGAACATGTTTAAATTTTAAATTTAAAAAAATGGATTTAACTAATTTAATAAACATTAAAAACTGAAATTTAAATATGATTCTTAAAATATTCAGTAATTTAAAAAATATGGAAATTTTTATAATTTCACTAACAATTTTTTAAATTGTATTCCAAATTTTAGAATTTTATTTGGATTTTGCTAAATTGTGGGTTTTGAAAAATGGATTAAATTTGAACAAAATTAAACTATGTGGAATTAGACCAATTAAGTAATTTCAATCATTTTACTAGATAAATACAATTTAAGTTTGGGATTTCCAAAATTTTAAAATATTTTACTATTTAAATAATTTAGTAGAAATTTAGTTTGAAATATTTTTATTTAATGTTTTAGAAAATTTAAATATTTCTGAAATTTAGTTGGACGATCAATTTAACATTATTACTAGAATTTTAAAACATTAAGAATATATGAAGAATAAAAGAATTTGGAATTAAAAATTTTATACAATTTGCTTGAGAAATTCGTAAATTTTATTATGAATTAATTAAGCGATTTATGAACATTTCAATGAATTTAATTGGTTTAAATTTAGATTTTTAATAGTTGTAAGAAGTTAAGTTTTAGAAAGCAAATTTCGTAAATTAAAAGTAACATTTTGTTGAATTTGAAATTTGAAAACTTTAAAAAAGCATCGTAATTATAATTTGAAATTTTTTATAAAATTAAAATAAAAATCGTTTAATTTATTGTATTTCATTTAGTTTTAAAATTTTAGAAATAATATTGTACTATTTGCACCATTTTAAATTTATTGGTTCATTTAAGATTTTCAATATTTGGTTTTCTTAAGAATTTGAAAAGTTTTGATAGTTAGCAAATAGTAAATTTGATAATATCAGACTTTTAAAAAATTTCAGTTCATAATTGGTACGACTTGAAGAATTTAATAAATTTAAAACTTTGAATTCCAAAAAATTGCAGAACTATCGATCTGCTTCGAGAATTTTATAAATTTCAAGAATTTGGAAGCCATTTAAAAAAAAAATTTGATTAGCTTTCAAATTTTTTTTAGATAGGAACGGATACATTTAGATTTCGCAGTACGGTGTGCCGGACATCATTGTTAGTGACAAAGGTCCGTTGTTCCAGCGTTAAATCCAGCGTTTTCCACGAATTTTGTCATCAGAGTAGAATAGAGCATCTCACAACTGCTCCGTTTCAGCCAGCGTCAAATGGAGAGGCAGAGAGGTTTGTGTGAACCTTCAAGGGCTCGAGTTCGACTAAGGTTCGACTGATAACGCTTTGTTAACGTTTCTCAGTACTTACCGTTTTTCTGAGAAGTTGCACGGGCGTAAACCCAAAATAGCATTTTCGTTGTTATGCTCAACCCGATGCAGTAGTAGCGAGATTACATAGTTACGAAGTTTGAGCTGAGACAACCTGTATTTGTCCGATGTTTTTTGCGATATGGATCAAAGTGGATCAGGGGAATAGTAATACAGAAGTTACGGAGACTCTTGTACATTGTGTCAACGAGTAGTGACGATATGAAACAACTTAAATGACTTGATTGAATAAACAACTTGACATAGAAGCCAGCAGATGAAAACAAACAACAAGTGGCTGATCAACTAAGTGACCAAGACCAGCGTTTGCGATGGTCTATAGCAGATTCGGATTTACGGATGCTGCCAAGAAGATCAAATTGAACACGAACACTATAAGTTCGGTTTGCACCAGGAGTCTAGCGTGTTTAAAAATAATGCGAGACGAGTGTTGAATGTGAACATAGTCATAAGAAATATTTTCGGATGACCGAAGTATATTATGTGTCGTATGGATGAGGTCAACCAAATGGTATTTAAGAAAGAATATCAAAATTTAAATTTTGTAAATTTCAAGTCTATAGATTTAAGCTAAAAGAATTTAAAAAATTCAGGAATTTAACTAACTATGCGCCCAAAAAAAATTTAATAATTTTAAGATTTTTAAAAATAGTTTGTGTTTAGATAGATTTTTTGAGTATGCGAGTTTTACAAATTTGAGAAAAATTGGAAAATTAAAAGAGTTGTTAAAATCAAAACAAACTGAATTTTTAATCCAAAACGTTGAGATTTTTACAAATTTCAGCGATTGAAATTTTAAATTTAATAATATTAACGCGGTTTCTCACACGATAATTCAAGTAATTTATTGAACACCTATTCCGAATTACCCAGGACTCGTTTTTCTTTTGCCTTTTGTACTTAAAAACGCCCTAATTTTTTCAACTCAGTTCAATTTCCATATATGTATGTAATTACATATATATCATTCGGGTATACAATTAAAAAAAATGGATCACGTTAAAAAATAATTAGGGCTTTTTTCATAATAACGTAGATTACGTACCTCAAACAATATTATGTATTTTTTTATATATGGGTTTTTATTTTAAATCGAAATTTTACGTATTTGCCATTTTTAACGTAATTGGTTATTATTAAACAAAGTAAATGGCCTAATTTTTATCATTATTATATTTTGACTACATTTATTTTCCGTATACGAAATAATTTAGAACTTAGGTAAACAATAAGATTAAATTCAAACATCATAATGATCAACCAGTATGTATAGTATAAAATATTTTAAGCAGCTATAAGCCAACCATTTGTATATGAACAACTAAATTGATTTATTTATTGGAGTAAGGTCTACAAATATCACCTGAATATAAAACAAATGGATTATTATAAATTTGGAAAATAAAAAATGAAATCAAGAAGCACCAAAATGTTGCTTCAACTTACGTTTGAAGCTATCTCTACTTGGTGAAATCGAATAGATGGTCGATTTTATTATTGGTCTCATTGTCGCCAAAGTTTGTGCTGTGTGCATCTATAAATTTAATAATTGAGGATCCCGTAGATTTCTGCTAGGCACCTTTAATTTGATTGACTCCAATATATATGGTGCCTCGATGTGATGAAGTACAATGTTCCCAATAAATGTAGTATTTAGCAGTTCAACGTCATAAACGGGACACCATACATTAACTGCATACTCCACTTGAGATCTGACATAGGCGTAATCGTTCGATAAAACCAAACATTGTGACTCTTAGAACTTTAAATTCGGAAACCTGTTTTAAAATGGTACCATTTATTTGGTACTGTTACATAACAGGATTCTTTTTCCGATGTAAAGGGTCTTGCCCTTATTGATGTTGAGGTTTAGCAAGTTGAAGTCACACCACTTCGCTAGGTTGTCGACATCTTCCTGGAGTTTGTAAGTATCATTGATATTCCCCACAGTTTTGTATATTTTGAGGTCATCGGCAAACATTAGGACCTTGGAATAATGAATTACTGCAGTGCCTCTGCGCCTACCATATGGTGGCCCTCCTTTCAGAAATCGCTGCACAATTCGTTCCGGATCAGCACGCAGAACGTGACCGAGTCCGCGTACTAGCTGAGATCTTATTTCATGTACAATATCGGGGATCTTCATCAGATCTCTGATCTCGAAATTGTACAGAGCTCGGTATGTACCATCGCTTTCGCGTTTTGGGCCGTAAATCACACGCATAATCCATCTCTCAAATGTAAGGAGCCATCTCTCGTACTCATCCGTCAGCGCCCAACTTTCACATCCAAACATAACAACGGGCCTGATCAACGCTTTGTAAAGCTTCAGCTTCACGGCACTTGATAAGTGTTTAGATTTTAGCAGTGGCCTTAGAGGATACAAAAAACGACTGCCAGCTGCCAGCCGCAATTTATTATCCTCACCCACAGTGTTATCGTGAGTGATAAGAGAACCCAAATATTTGAACCTCCTCACTCCCTCAAACGTGTGGTGGCCACTATTAAAATCTGGTGTGCCATTGTCCCTAAAACCAGAGATGAGGTATTCCGTTTTGGACTCATTGATCTGAAATCCAATTGAAGCTGAAAACTCTACAAGCGGATCAAGTATTTCTTTCACTCCGTTGCTATTCAGTTCAATCACGTATATGTCATCTGCATATGCAAGCACCTGATTGGACTGGCGATATAAGATGTTGCGTTGAAATGTTTCAGTTTTACGAAAGATGTACTCCAACATGAGATTAAAGAGTATCGGAGACAGAGCATCTTCCTGCCGAACACCCGAGTTAACTGCAAAAATTATCGATAGCCTGTTCTCAACTTTAACACAGCATTGAAACCGCGTTACTGTCATCCTACACAGTCGTACCAATTTTGTTGGCATTCCTAGGTATTACAGGGCAAACCACAATATCTCTCGATTGATCAAGTCATA
The DNA here is from genome assembly GCA_951394425.1 of Tipula unca. NCBI lineage: Eukaryota > Metazoa > Arthropoda > Insecta > Diptera > Tipulidae > Tipula > Tipula unca. Next base: position 13,283,951 of record OX596381.1, on the reverse strand, counting down.
GGCTTGCCGGAAATCCAGGAACACCTGTTGTACGGGGATGGATGATCCGCGACGAGAAGACCTGATCGGTGACTGATCGATTCGGACGAAATCCTCCTTAATAGTCACCAACCAAGCCCTCCGCTAGAGAAGTGATTCTATCCAATACAATTTATGACAGTAACTTGTATGCTGTGCAAAGGAGAGCTATACCGCTATAATTCTCACACTTCAAGCGGTCTCCCTTCTTGAAGATGGGGCCATTTGCCATTCGTCAGGCATAACTTCGGTTCGCCATACTAATCGAATAAGGTCGAAAAGACAGTTTAACAAAGTATCCCCTCCGAATATCAAGAGCTCCGAATTAATGCAGTCCACTCCAGGTGCACGGTTTCGTTTCAATCTCTGCATGGCTTCGACTGTATTATAGGAACAGATACAATAGTCAATAAAAATAGTCTGTGACGCATGATGGACATCAAGCAGGTCAGTAAACAACAATAGTCTGTGACGCATGATGGACATCAAGCAGGTCAGTAAAGTGTCCTCTCCATGCGTCAAGTACTGCGTCGATGTTGACACAGAGGTTTCCATACCGGTCCCGAATGGCGGTTGACGTAGGCCTGAAAGTATGGTGCATTCCAGTAATTCCTTTAAAGAAATTACGCGAACTGCGTTCATTTCTGAGTTGTTGTACTTTCAGAACCTCGCCCTTCCACCATTCTCGCTTCTTCCGTCTACAAATCCGCTTAGCTGCCCTTCTTGCAAGAGCAGCCTTGTTTTTCCTCGCGATTGTTGTTGCACTTTATTATGGGCTATATATTGTTGCTCAACAGCAAGACGAGACCCGTCATCAAACCAATCATTTTTGGGTCTGACTTTCACTATACCTAAAGTCTGTTGAGCAGCACTGACAACCAAAGTTTACAGTACCTCCCAGACAGAGTTCACGCAATCAGTCAGGTAATTAGCTTCATCAATTACCAACATCATCATGTATCAGACCTTCACAGTCGAAACGTACCGTGCGTTTCGCTGTGTTCCCAGACTTGTACGGAAACTTCCATCGTAGTTTTGCAGCGAAATGATGATCGCTGCCTACGTATTTGGTTGCTGACCGATAAGTTGTTACTGTCGCAGTTTCGTGTCGGGAGTACGGACTTATGTTTTCACACAAGTCGGTCTGATTTCTGCCAGCTCTAGCATTAAAGTTCCCAATTACCATTCTAACATCGTGTTCGGGTATAGATTCCATCAGATCGTCCAAGTCATTGTAAAATGTGTCTTTATCTTGGGACTGGCTTACTTCTGTGGGCGCATGTACACAAATTATCGACAGGTTGGCTAACTTCTTGCGCAAGCGAAGCCTACACAATCGGTTATTGACTGCTTGGAAATCCAAAACAGCGTTCTTTACCTACGGCTCCACTGTAGAGCAACGTATAGCCCTGTGATACATGGTGTCCACTTTTAGGCCAGCGAGTTTCTTGAAGAGCAACGAGTTCCAACCGATACTTCTTCAAGCACGTGATTAGGCCCTCCAACGCTCATGGTTTTCTAAGTGACTGCACGTTCCACGTGCCGATCCTAAATCCCGTATCCGGATATTTGAGCGGAGGTCCGGTGTTGTTTTGGCGGTATCCATTTTTCTTTTTGTTGACTTTATAAACACTTGATTTTTTTACGGATGCGGGTCGTCAGCCCAGCGATCCAACCGTTTAGTCGCCTCCTACGACAAGTAAAGAATACTGTGGTGGTATTCTTGGGAAACATATTCGTGTAATTTAGATTTACGAGACATGTGAGTGCCCCCCGACCACAGGGGCCAATTCCGTTGATGAAAATGATGAAAATTCATGGGCCAATATGGAAACCTTGAGGTACACCTGAAGTGGCATAAATTGGTAAACATGTATCAGTATATCTTTGTAAGCCTTGTCCTTTGGATTTTTTAAGTTATTTAGTTTCCCATCGTACCAAGAGGGATGCCGGTTAGTATATACGATGATAATGGTGAGTCTGGTGAAATATATGCAACGTACAAGTACATTGTATTTATGTTTATCGTTGCTTTAGCGCAAGCTTGCTCGATTGATAAGTTGGATGGATTAATCCATTCACTTGATATTGATTTATCAATGGCGATGAGTACTCAACTGACTGTCTTGTTTTTGCTCGACAAAGACGTACGGTCTCATCTGTACACCACGTGTTGCGTTGGAAAGAATTCAGAACTGTGAATTTGGTTTTTGCAAAAGTGCGCTGAAGGTTCTGTATGGTAGCATGAATGGCTCTACGCACAGATGGGTACAGTTTGTTAATTTCCTTGTATGTCGGGTTAATGCCACTAATGCATGAGGTATGCTCTCACAAAGATCCAATTTTGTATCAAGTAACCGCACACAGATTACGTATATATACTCGTACATATATTACGAAATTTGTTCACGTTAGACTTTGTGCCTTATATGGATAATCAATAATTCACTACAAACGTAACTTCAGTTTGCTTTTCAACGGTATTTTTATCGGGTTTCGTGCCTGCTAGATACAACGTGTCCGGTAAAACTGGGATATCCGTAATTGATACACTTTTATGAAAACTATCAGAGTTTTTGGTGGTATTGGTAGTACAGAAATCGTGGTATATATAGGCTGTAACACATGAACAACATCAGGACTTCTATAGTATTAAGGCTTTTAAATTTTGTGGTGTACTTGTTAGCATCAAAATAGCGCATGTTGGCATAGTTCAGTCTATCAATATATGGTATTTGATGTTGGTCCCCCGCAGGATAAACAAGTTACAGTAGTCACTAGCCCTAGTAGTCCCGCATGTACCATCATATATTTGGTTTTGATTTCATTAAAATTTCTCCCTGTACCCTTACACTGAGACTCCACTTTACTTTTTATATTTTTAATTTAATTTACATTTACCACATCCTGGAACTCCTTGAATTTATATGATAATTACTTCAGTAAAACTCTTAGTATAAATCCCTTTGGTTTAGTTGTTTTTACGCACACAAATTTGACTAAAATAAATCAAATCTCAAAACAACAACAATACTGTCGCATATGACAAATTTATTTCCTACAGATGTGCTATATACTCGGGATTTTGTACAAATCCTCTGGCTCAATATATGTACGTACACATAAATAAATACAAAATTGATCCAAATTTGATAAGAACGGAGACGGAAAATGGGAGATAAATCTTTCAAACTAATAAATTCGTTAGAATAATATAGACTCGTGTACAATATATACATATATAAGGCACGACATGAAGAAGATTTTATCGTCGCGCATATTTTTGTTAACTAAGCCAATTACATCACACATATACATCTTCAATAGTTAAGTGATTGTAAGAAATTTGCCAAATGAAAAAAAATTCAGGATCCATAAAATGGATTTTGGTGTAGCAATGAAAAATACAAACTTTTCTTGTTATAAAAGTAAATTAGGTTTAGTATACATACGTACATACATACATCCATACAAAGAGAGCAAGAGTACTTGTATAAGTCTGGTACAAGGGATTCGATTTTTCTTTTTTTTACGAAGATTTTATTTATTTTTTATTTTTATTATATCATTATTGTGTATATCATTGTTATTATTATTGTTATTATTCGTTGCTGTAATATTATATAAGGAAATAGCAACATTTGCATGAAAATGGATCTGTATAATGTGTTGGGTTTTCATTTAAACAAAATGTTACATTTTATATGATATTTATACGATACATACAGGAAGCCCATGTATAGCGTTTTGTTTAACTGAACCAAATTGTTTTTCTCCTAGCAAACGCACAAGCTGACAAAAAACTGTATAATAAATATTTTCATTCGAAAGCTCGACAAGCTTGCAGTAAGTTTTAACTATGTGAGCTTTCATATTTCGAAATTAGTAATTTAATCAATTTAGTGAAGTAAGCTAAAAAAGCTCTACTATAGATGAATAGTAAAATGAAAATAACATGATGTGATGCTCTACGTTATTAAAAGCTCTCCCATATAGTGTTTAAAATTACATCAAATTGTGCAAATAAACTTTGTTTAGAGAACTTTTTCGAATGATTAGTTAATATCGATCATACAAGACGACGTTATTCAAGGTATCCCTGTATTCAATATTTTCCCAATCATATTATATTTTGTACATGCGGAAAAGTGTTTTTCATTGTATATGACAAACAGAATTTTTTGGTTGAATGTTTGTACATATATCTTCGTTTCACTTTATCAAAAAGTTGATTGTGTTTACAGTTTTTATGTACGAGTATATAGGTATACATAGTGTATGGCATAAAGTTAAAAGAAAATGGAAAGGGGAAAAATTAGTTTTTCCAAATTGGATTTCTTTTTTTTTTTTTTTTATAATTGGAAATTTTTGTATTTTCTTCTGATTTATTTTAAAAAAAAATAAAACTTAATTTGGGTGTAGGTAAATAAAAAAAAACGGGTTTTGAAATTTTTGTGCTTTCTCACCTGGAATTATTAGTATTTTTATAAATATAGCGGGGCGATGTATATAATGAAAGGGTTGGTTAGACTGCGATGAGTTTGTATTTTTAATGGTTAAATGCTTGAATCAAATTATATATAATGGTATATAGAGGTTTTTGTAATGAAACAAATAATTCGACATATACCTGAAATATTAGAAAATGGGCCAGCATCAGATTATGGTTCCATGTAAGTGATGCTTTCAAGATTTGGCCGCAGTGAGAACATATGTCTAGGTAATTCTCTAACTGCTAAATATTTGTTAGAACTTGTCTTAAAACATTATGGTTCAACCAAATCAGTGCCAACATTAGAGCTTCTCTTTTTCTGCTTTCAACTGCATCAATTTGATTGCTGATCACTAACATCCTCCCCACCTTGATTTCATTTCTCCAGTAGCAGTCTTACTGGTTAACACGTGGACGAGACCATCAACACCAGGATGGGTTTCAATTACCATGCCTAATTTCCACTTGAGTGATGGAATATCGTTTTCCTTGATGATGGCTATTGTACCAATTTTAATATTAGGATTTTCCATTTTTGGACCAACAAGAAAAATTTGAGTTAGAACATTCCAATTCTGGTATAGATTTAAATGTCCGACCAATGAGAAAATATCCTGGGGTGAGACCACTTAATTTTATCACTTTGGAATTGAAATCCGAGCTTTGAAGCAGTTTAAATAATTTGTCTTATTCGGTGTTGGCACCGGAAAAATTAGTGCCGATGTCGGAGATGATTTGACAGTGAAGAACCCGGTTCTAGGTTCACGCCCTTTGTGGAAAAACAGACATAAAAGGCCATATAAGCCTTTGTCGGGACTCGGCCTCGTAACGTGAAGTGCACATAGAATGACCCACAATAGTCAACGCCCACCTAAATTGAAAGGGTTATTTTAAGGGTCCGGTTAAACCTTCCGGACGGTAGGTCACTCATTTTCTGCTGCAGTAATATTGGTCTTGCTCGAGTACAATTACACATTGCTTAAACACATTTCGAGCAAGGCGACGTCCATATATCGGCCAGTAATTACATCGCACGGCAGCAAGAAGCACAAAAAATAGCTTGAGTAGAGAAATAAATGGGTGGAAGCAAGGCTGGATGCTTTGATGTGTAGGACAAGGAGGAAAATTTCAACCGACCGCCTACACGAATATTCTTGTCATCACCCATAAATAATGATAAAGAGTTCAATTTTGGATCGCGAACGATTAATGAAGCAGTTTCGCATGTCGTTTGAACCAGTCGACTTGAACTTCATTTGAACCAGTCGACCCGGCTTGAAGACCATGTGCAACTTCTGATAAAGAAAGCGGGTCAGTATGACGAATAGCGGGTTTTCTTGTAATATGAATGAAGCGCAAAACGTAACTCATAGCATTTTGTATAGTGAGAAACGAACCTCTGGAGTGGATGCGAATAAGCATCTCTTTTGCGTCTTCCAACTGCCTTAAATTGATAGACTTTATGGCAACTAGGGTTTGCGTGGGCTTTCACTGCTCAGATAACTCAGTGTCATCTGATGACAAAGCCAGTTGAGGCCAGGAGTCGTTAGATGGTTGGAGAAAACTCGGGCCATACCACCATAATTCGAAATTAATTAATTGTTCGGGTGGTAATCCACGCGAGAACAAATCAGCCGGGTTGAACTTAGAATTGACATGACGCCAATTACTTATTGCTACTAATGATTGAATGTTTGATACACGATTTGCAACGAAAGTTTTCCAACGATTTGACAGGGCGTTCAACCAATGCAATTGTTGTGCAAATCTGTCCAAAAAAAATTGTCGTCAACTGGATAGCTTAGGTTAGGCTTTGGTTTTGCAGCCAATTGTGATGATAGCTGAGCAGCAAGAAGCTCAAGTCGAGGCAGAGTTAAAATTGTTTAACTGTAACACAGGATTTTGAAACACAATAATCTAACTATAGAAGTGTTACTTCGAACATATACAGCAGCGTCGTAGCCTCTTTGACTAGCAGCGGCAATCCCATGTAATTCAATTTTCGTTGGATTTCGGCAGTGATTGAAGTGAAAATGAGACCAGGAAGTATGGAGATCAATGGGGTCAAAATTTTTTAGATACTATGCGTTTTTTTATTCTCGGAGATTCCTTGCTAAGGTTGAAATTGATACGGAAAATATATATCAATATAAACCAAAAGTTCAGATAAATTCATCGCATCCAGTATCTGTAGAAGTTGCTCACGATCATCATCGGGAATATCGGCAAGAGAGATGAATTATTTGAAAAGCATTTTCGAAATGACATACCAACAGACTGTAGAATGAAGCTGATTTTATTCCTGAGGGGAATTACTTCATTCTTTGAATTAGGCCCACTCAAAAGGTCGTCAACAAACATGTCGTTGCGTATTGCTAAACTCGTTGCTGGGAACTTTGATTCGTGATCTAGGGCCAGTTGGAGAAGGCAGCGAGCAGCTAGGAACGAACCAGGAGTAGTACCGTATGTGACGGTTTTGAGCCGGTATATGAGCAGATGATCCTTCGAATCAAATCGCCAGTAAATATATTGAAATCTTCTATCATTAGGGTGAACACGGATTTGATGATACATTTTTATGATATCTGCACTTATAGCATATGCATGTGCACGAAATTTTAGTAGTATTATAAAGAGATCATTTTGTACAACAGGACCAGTCATTAGAATAACATTCAGAGACGTACCAGAGCTATAGCTGTCTTAGTTGAGCCGTCAAATACTACTCGGTAGATGTTGGAATCAAGTTTAAATACACAGTGGTGCGGAAGATAAAAATGATTTGATTCGACTGAATTGACTTCCATATGATTGGGTGAAATATATTGACGCCTAAAGGAGTTATAAGAATCGCGTAACTCAAGGTTTCGATTTAATTTCGACTCACGATTGAGAGATGCCTAGTTCACCTTCAATATGAGAAAATGGCAACCGAACAATCAAACGACCATCTTCTATATTCCTCGTATAAGTTTGATAAAAATGATTCTCACACTTAGTATTCGAGATAGTATCTTGGATTGAATAGTCTCCTTCCATTATAGCCCACAACTTTTCCATAAGAGTATCTAAGTAACAGCTAAATTACAAATTTGATAATCTACAGGCGGCGCATTGATTTTGCCTGCGATCGGTAAGTCATTGCCTAGTTTAATTTGACCAACAGATTCTAACTCAAAAACCAGTTCTGCGCCAATGAGCAAATCAATCCTGTGAGGTGAACAGAAGCTTAAGTCTGCGAGTTTGATGTTAGCTGGAATAGGCTATTTGGATAGATCATATTGAATATTCGGCAAATTTTTAATTCATCGATATGTGAAGGTTGATGAAGTGTAGATGGACTAAATTTGGAAATATCTTCGAAAATATAGGAATATAATTCATAGGAGTTTACTCCTATGAGCTTTGGGGAACTTGGTTCCTCAAACGGTTTAACCTTGAACAATGAGTTGATATGTAATATAGAAGATAATCACAGGCATCAAATGTTAATGTAAAATCTTTGCTGACATGTGAAATTTGAGGTATTGGTGGATTAATAAGTTTTGATGTAAGCTCATCGAACGCATTTTGACATAGGCCGGACCACTCGAAACATTGGGAATAAAACGTCGATAATAGCTGACGAATCCAAGAAAAGATTTTATTTCAGTTTGGCTGTTACGTATATAGGAAAGTTTTCGGCCGCTAGAATTTTACTTTGATTGGACGGATTCCATGCGATGTTCCTACAATTGACCTAAATATTTTGGAACTTTTTGATCTCGGAATCGAGTTAAAACATCGCGTAATCGTTTGTTGTGTTCAACCAGGGAAGAGCCAAATATTATGACATCGTCAAGATAAATTATTGAGACCACAGAACACAGTATTCATCAAGGCTTATGAAGGTTTACCTGATTAATTCCGCAGTATAAATCTGATGAACTATAAAGTAATGGGCGTTTTCTAGCTTATCGAGAATATTCGAAATATTAGGAAGAGGAAATACATTGTCCCCAGTAACTTCGTTTAATTTACGATAGTCTACTACAACTCGCCATTTTTCTTCGTTCGTTGTCGATTTTTTTTGGAGCAACCAGTATTTACTTGAGTGTGATTGGCGATATTGACAGTATCGCTTAGAGAATCACCGTCCAAATGGAACACGTCATTATATTCATGAATAATAGGTTCAACGAGTTATATTCTTCCTTATTCAAATGATCTAGTTCCACACAGGATTCTAATTTTTTGCTTCTTTGGTGAAAGTTATCATGCCATGATTGGTAATGATAGATATCAAAATGATGTAATGGCTCTACATTAAGATTGAATTTGTTTAACGTTTGAGTTTCTTCGGAGATATTTAAAAGCGACATCTGAATTTCATTATTTTTTAGTTTATAGAAAGAACTAGGTATAAACACTGACGGAATTATCCCTTGTGAAAAGGAAAGAAATTCTGTGTTATCATGAAAATTGACCTTGATATTTGATATCCTCTCGGACCGTGGTGGAAGTAACACGACATCATTACAATTCCCTTTAGTTAATATTTAATATTCAACAGTTTCTTTTTTATTATACACATATCGGCGCCTGTATCGACCAGGAAAAGAATATTTTTGAATTTACCAACTGATGAATTTGAAATAACATTTTGATTAAAAACGATGAATTTGTTTGGAGGGGTGCACTCTACTCGCTCTGGACTGTTGATGGAGTACCCCCATTTATCATTAAGCGCCGCTCTTCGTTTTCCGGATACGATGTTGATTGAACTGGAGAAACTCATTACAATTTTTAATACCGATTTTACTCATTACTCAAAAGTAATGATGTACTAGTCTAGCGTAGTGGGAGTGCTAGGAAAGAGGTAAAACGAGATTATTATTTAGTGTTTTCCATCATACTCCAAATACAACACAGATTGATCGCGGATCGCTGATTAAACTTGCTTACTAAAGACCTCTGCTAACCTCTTTAAAAACGGGTGTTAGGTTTCTACGGAGTATCCCCCTCAAAAAGCCATTAGGATCTAAAACATTTGTATGCTATACGATGTGGCCACTCGCATTATATTTGTAGTGTTATAATGCAGCACTGTCCAGGTTGGTTCTAGCCAATGATTTTTTTTTAAATCACCAATTGGAATTCAGATTAGAGCCGCCAATTCCAGAGGTTTCTTTCTTTAAATCCTTCGTACTCCATTTGTTCATTTTGTATGTGTTTCCTTGCATGAATTGTTATCTCTTTGCTGACGTATTCCATCTGGAGGTCCCTATGTAGGTTATTGTTTTTTGTGTAACAAGGAGCGTTCAGTATACCACGTAACACTTTATTTTGAAAAGTTTGTATTATTCTAATATTGGTTTTCATAGTAGCATCGAGAATCGTGCCAAGATATTTGGCTGTGTTAGCATAAGGTACTTGTTTGGAATTTAGTTCTATTGGTATCCATTTAACTATTTTATTGGTAAAGTTAACGTGCGTTGATTTTTCTTCATTTAGCTTAATGCGTCATTTTTTGGTCCAGTTGCTTAGTGGGTTTGTAGCCATTGCAGGTTTCTAGTTGCTTCGTCGACTTTATAACCAGTAGCTAAAATTGCAGTATCGTCCGCGAATGATGCTATTGTTGTCCCGTTTGTTTGGTAAGTCGCTTATGTAAAATAAATACAAGACTGGCTCCAGCACACTACCTTAGAGAACTCCTGCAGATTCACTCTTTAGTTCGAAAAATTCTTTTTCACATCTAGCGAAAATATCTGTTAGCATAATATAAGAAGATTTCAATATCTGAAAGTATTATTTTATGGCAAATATCGATGCAGTTTATATTCTAATCCAGAGTGATATATTTTATCTAAGGCCTGTGCTACAACCAGAAATATTTTTTTTATTTTCGAGTGCATCTTCAATAATACTTGTAATCCTATGTGAACTTACTCTATGGTGGAGTGGCATTTTTGTAATCCGAACTGATGTAATGTTATATTAGCTTTCTCTCAAGTACGAGTATTATAGGTTTTATCCTTTCGTGAAAGTGTTATTTCTCAAATATTTTCGAAAGTACTGGAAGCAGAGAAATTGGCCTATATGACTTTTTATAATTAGATGGTTTGTTTGGCTTTGGTATCATAATTATTTCTGCTACTTTCTATGAAGCGTTGATTATATGAAGAAGTTTTCGCACTCCTTTCTCAGGAATTATCACCTGAAATTAAATCATAGCCAGTAGATTTGTTCGTATTTATGTTATGTTTAATGCCTTCTTTGAACGCTCGTAGAGTTACAGGTGGAATTTCCCTACAATCCCCCTTGTGCATTGGTATTATATTTTTATCCGCTGATTGTCTAGCATATATGGTTCGAACGTTTCTTCAAAATGAGATGCTGCTTTCTGTTGGGCACTTGTTACCCAATTTCCCTCAACTCAATCAGTTTGGCCTTGTACCATCCCATGCTGCTTGTTTTATTTTATTATTAATAGTTCCACTTCATTTTCTAATAGAATCGGATGCTTGATTGGTACAAGAAGATTGGTGTTGTCTTCAAGCAATTTCCTAATTAATTCCCAATTGAGTTTCCTTCGGTCAGTAGGCCAGTACGATGGTTATTCTCCTGAAGGAAATTCGCAAATGTAAGCTCGACCTGCGGCGTATAGTTCTCTTTCCTTTGGAGTAGTTAATCTTGACTCCCAGAAAGTATTTTTTGCATTAAAATCATCTCTAATGATAAAATTAAATCCTAGCTGGTTCAATAACTTTTTATAATCTTCTTTATTTAAATTATGTCTAGGAGGTCATTGAATAGACATCGATAATTTTAATGTTGTTAAGTTGAATGGTGATAGTATCTTTTTACATACTTTCTTCATCAGTTTTTATTCCCTCATGATGATGCATCTATGTATCTCTCTTGTTTTATCAGCCGTGTATTTAGCGCTTCGATGCTTTTAAATATTACTTCAAGTATAGATGTATCTTCTTATCGAGCAAATAGTGCAGTGGTTAAAGCTGCGACGTTTTGGATCGGGAGGTACCGGGTTCGAATCCCAACAGAGGCGGAATGCAAAAGGGATTTTCCATCTCACGATTACGATCGGTGATTAAATTGAAAACATCTATGACCCACTGTTGCAACTCATCTATGCCGACCCATCTTCCATGTCACTATACAGGGTGACATGGAGCTATTCAATGCGGAGATGGTATACTGTATTTGTGTGAATGGGAGAATGGGAATAATGGGTTGCATGAATGTGTGTGAATGTCACGTGAATGTAAGGCAAGGCTATGTGTCTATGCCACGTCCTTCCTAAAAAAAAATAAAAAAAAATAGATGAATCTTTGGAGTCTACACAGTAAAAAGTTTTATTGGAATTTTGCTACAATAAACATTGGCACAACATTTGCCTACATTTAACGTTGTAAGAAAAAATTGCCATGTGATTTTACACTTTTGAATGTAATTATACTTTGGTTGCTATTGATAGTTACACTGACGAACGGTACTATTTACACTTAATATGTGTACAAGTACTGTGTGCAAGAAGTTGTTCTCTTAGTTGTTGCAATATTGCAATGGAAAAGTTTATTTTTACTTGTTAAGGTAGGAATAAAGTGCCCTATAAAAGAGTAGTTTTATTTTAGTTGTATAGGTATAATTACAAGTAGTAAGGAAAAATAATATTTGCAATCGGAAAATAGCACTTGTTGACAAATGGATGAATCATGGAATGAATTTTTTTCAAAATGCGAATATTCGTTTAGCCGTTGCTTAATTTTTGTGAAATTATACCTATACCGGGTGTTTTTTTAATCTGAGACGATCAAATATCTCGAAAAATAGCCACTCTACGGAAAAAATGTCCATAATCAAAATTTAATCATACCGCGGGGGAAATACATTAGTGCAAAAAAAAAAGTCTCCCCACCCCCGCTTTGTAGGTGGGGGTAACTTTTAAACTAAGATAGGAAGCCATATTTTTTATTGCAGATACGGATTCTACGTCTAAAAGTACGTATGATTTGAATAAAATATTTTGTTCGGTTCATGATAGATGGCGTTGCAATCGACGAAATTCAATTTTTCAATTTCTCCTTCTTAGAACACACGCATTCGATTCTGCAATACGTTTGAAATAAAAAACATCACGTTTTCATTGGAAATACTCGAAATTCGTCATCAAAACAATTTATTCAGTTTTGTAAATCTAAATAAGTGTTCAAAATTAATTTCAAGTTTTATTATTAAATTTCAAAAATACAAAATTCAGGCCATCATTTTGAACACTTATTTAGATTTACAAAACTGAATAAATTGTTTTGATGACGAATTTCGAGTATTTCCAATGAAAACGTGATGTTTTTTTATTTCAAAAGTATTGCAGAATCGAATGCGTGTGTTCTAAGAAGGAGAAATTGAAAAATTGAATTTCGTCGATTGCAACGCCATCTATCATGAACCGAACAAAATATTTTATTCAAATCATACGTACTTTTAGACGTAGAATCCGTATCTGCAATAAAAAATATGGCTTCCTATCTTAGTTTAAAAGTTACCCCCGCCCCACCTACAAAGCGGGGGTGGGGGGACTTTTTTTTTGCACTAATGTATTTCCCCCGCGGTATGATTAAATTTTGATTATGGACATTTTTTCCGTAGAGTGGCTATTTTTCGAGATATTTGATCGTCTCAGTTTAAAAAAAACACCCGGTATAGTTAATAATCTTTAAAATTAAAAATTATTTCATCTTTCAAAATTGGTAAACTTTTAACCTTCTTTTTTGAAGATATTCATGAGTGAGTCACCATTTTTTTTAAATAAAATGTTTTTATTGATGTGATAAAAACATTTTAATGATAAAAAATTAAAAATAATGAAATACAATTTATTCAGTAAAGGCAGTGTTGTTCTTAGTATTCTGCATCATTATTGTTAAATTAAACAAATCCAAAATAAAAGAATAACCAATTTATTTAAAAAACAAAATTTATTTACTTCATTAATTTGACAATTCAATTGTAAGCTTTAATTCAATTTTCATGTATTTTTTTCAGGTAACTTATCATGTATAATTTGTAAATTATTGTATAGTATAAAATTTTTGTGAGCACTGTATTATACATTATTCAATAGTACTATTTATAGCATTTAAAATACTACTCACTTTAGACTTGTTTCCTAAAGTTTTTTTCTTTGATCTGCCAAATGTATTAGGTATACCTAATAAATTTTGAATAGTCTGCATTGTCAAGCTTACCTCTTTCGGATAGCTCATATTAAAATTAAAATAAAATATAAATAATATCTCCAAGGCTTTAAACAAAGTGTTTGCTGTTGTACACATTTTATTTTCAACAAAAATGTAGTAGATAGTTGTTTCGGGAGCAATTTCTGTAAATATATTAATTAAAGAATTTAGTAAGTGAAATATGTAATAAATATTATCTTTTAGTTTTAATTTGTTTTATTTTAAATTTTATATTAAATAAACCTCAATGAGTTTGTGAATTATGCATTTCCATCATTAGGAAGGAATAGCTACTTCATATTGATGGAACACACTCATCGAAACATTTAAAGCATATTTTTATTTCTACTAAAAAATATAAAATATATATTAATTTAAAATTAAAAATTATATATATTTTTTATTATAAAAAGTTTAAAATTTAAAGTAATGCATTAAATCGTGCGATTTAATGACGGAACAAAAGTCACATATTGCAACATCGAATCGCTTCAATAGTCTATAATATTATTAATTTTTCCATTTGCTATATGTAAATTTTAATTTTAAAGGGTTTTCCCCAAGAAAACATATCAGTCCCATATTCTAAACTAACATTTCCAATTTTTGACAAATTTATTATTCCTATCATGATGAAAGAACTAAAAAATAGTTCAAGTTTATAAAAGCCTTCAATGAAATGAATTTGTCGAAATGTTGAAATTCGGCCGACCAAGCATAAAAATGTTTCTTGTTTAACGAATTATAAATTATAATGGTTTATTTAAACTATTGTTTTAATATTTTGTCATAAATTGGAAATTCTAAAATATCGTACCGACATACTTCCTTGGACCCTTATTCTTAAAATTCGCCCGAAAAAGTCACCTGTGACTAGTAAAATATGTCATTTCAGTCGAAAATTTAAATAACATTAATGTCATCGACGACTTTTTTCGATTGAATTCAAGAATATGGGCCCAGGGCCTGCATTCTTGAATTCAACCGAAAAATGTCGCCGGCGACTTTAGTATAAAAGAATTTGAATTTTCGATTAAACATTTGTAGAAATAAAATGGTACATACCTATAACTGCGATCCACACTGAATTGTGAGTCGGCACTACATCATCTATCTTGGTGCCCATCTAGAAATATTTAGATTTTAATTAATAAAACATTAAATTGAGATTGTTTTAAGATTAAGTACTTACTGGAAATTTTTTATATATAAAATTTACGTTCTCATTGAAATAAGTTGTCAATATTAATAAGACTATAAACTCCTTATTTACTTCCTCTTCGCTCCCCTCTATTTTATTGAGACCAGCTCTTTTATATTTTTTGGCAAATGTTAAAATTGCTTCTACTTTGTTTTCCAAATGCACTATGTCGATTTCGGAATTATTAAGAAGTTTTAAAAAATGCTGTTTAGCAAATTTTGAAAGCAGTAAATGTGGCCATTTTTGTTGTATCTCGCAAATGGTTGGCGGAGATTCAATATTGTTTAGAAAATCCCTTTGAATCGAATAGGTCTCATCAAAATACAATTCAATTTGCTTTAATTCAACAGACGATAAATTTATTATATTAATCTTTTCTTTCATAAATATACGTTTCCGTTCTAACGTATCTTGGTTTTCGTCAGATTCTTGTATCCAGTTGGGACAGCTCTCTTTTAACGATTTAAGTTTTTTTATTATACTTGGCTTTTGATTAATATCGCGATTTCTTTTCTTTCCGCATCTGTTTAAATAATTATTGTGATATAACAATTTGGCTGTAATATTGATTGGTTCTGTGTTTATTGAGTTTTCCAATATTATTCCAAGACTTTTTGGATATTTTGATATAGCTTCTTGTGCTACATGGCGGAAAATTGGTACTGGAATATAAAAAGATATAGAACGCATATCGTCCACTAAAAAATGTATGAAGTCCTGCAAATAATTACCCAAAGGCTCTCCTGTTTCGAATAGGTTTCTGATATTGCTCGGCATTGTACTCCAATTGATTTTAAAATCAGCAAATAATTGTTTGCATTGAATGAACCCAACGTTAGTTTCATTAGATGACTGTGAAAAAGCCCCACTTGACATGGATAATGTTTCACTTAGTGAAAATGAACATTGTGAACTGGGACTAAATGGTTCAATGTCGTATATTGTAGGTGCAACGGGAACTTCTGTACTTGTCGATTCAATCGGAGCTTCTGTCGTTGTAGGCATAAATACAATTTTGTAATTTTGATTTTCATCGTTTATTGTTGAGGCACTTTCATTTGGATTTTCAAGAATTATCGCAGGACTCCATTCATTATCAGTTTCCAGTAACATAAAAATTTTATCAGAGTAATATTCAAGAGTCTCTGAATCTTCAATTTCTGTACCGTCTTCTTCTAGCACAAGCTTGATACCAGGTACGCCAAAATGGTTCGCTAAAATAAAAATTTAAATTGTTAGAAAATCATCATATCGAAGACCGATTTATGAAGTGTTTACGAAAATAAAGACAAATTAACCGCTCTGCGAATTAAGGCCGCAGAAATTAAACTCGTTAAAAAAATGTAATTAAACTCGTAAAATTTGTATGAAGTTTCCGACTTTAATTAGCACAACATCTGGAATTAAAGTCGGAAAATATTCATAGTACGAGTTAAACTCGTAAAAATTAATTAGTTTCTTAGATTAATTTGAAGTTTTTTTCCGAGTCTAGTTCCATATTTTTGCGTAATAAACTCGAAAACTTATAATGTTCTGCTGACCTAAATTTCCACACCCGTGTGAAATTCTGGAGAAAAGGAAATTTAATACTTAGTAAGAAACAATGAGCCGCAGAAAAAGCCGCTGAACCTCAGAATCCATCCGCGGTTACCACTGAATCCGAATTTTCAAGTTTAATTCCAATAATTTTCCGAGTTTAGTTCCATTATTTTGTGGAATTAATTAAATTTTTCCGAGTTTAATTCCAATATTTTCCGAGTCTAACTCCATTTTTTGACGACATTAATTCTTACGACCTTAATTCGTCCCAAATTAACAAGCGTCATTTATTTGAGCCATATATTTTAAAAATGGTACAAGTCCATATTTCGTTGAACTGGGATATGAAAGAATTGGATTTATGCACAAATACATGAGATTTTGAACTATAGTGATACTTCTATATGTCAAATCACTAGTTGCCACAATAAACAAACACAAACTAGTGATTCGACTTTTAGAAGTTTCACTGTTTATTATTTCTTCTACAAGTATTAGGTATTATATTTTTTATTTTTTTTATTTTGACTATAAATTGTTTCCCGATAAAAATATTACATTAATTATGTATTGTCTAATGTTATAACTAACTTTTCTGAAAAATAAACTTGCATCATTTCCAAATTATCGACTCACTTCATATTACCTTTCTGTATTACTGCTCCTAATTCAATTTCGGAACAAAAACTTTTCTTAACGCTGCGCTACGAGCTCCATACCTTGAATCCCCTTTTCATCTATTACAAAAGTATTTATTTTTTATATTAATAATAATCTTAACGGTAATTTAAAATAAACTTACTTTTAGTTATAATAAATACAGGATGCTATGTTGCAACAATGCGTATTGAATGTTTCGCAACTTATATATTTGTAATGGAAACGGAGACAATAAATTATTATATCTAATTAGCATTGAATCGCAGTTTAATTTTTCTACTTTAAAGACCCCTTTAGTATGTTCCAATTCCATTGTATAAATATTACCAAAAAACGCAATTTTGGAATAAGAAGAATTAAGAAATATTTGCTTAATTTTTAATAGTACAATGAAATTAATTTCATTAATGTATATAGAAAGTAAAGTGTCGGTTTCATACTGTATATCCCTATATTTAGCACGTTTTGTTTCAAATTTATATTCAGTTTTGATTTGCTCGCCGCATTCAGTATTGCTGCTGGTGATACTATAAACAATATCTGCAATAAGCTGATCTGGAAACCGCGATTTTATTAAACTTTGATATAATTGATGTCTTTCCGCTAGTAATTTGGTAACATTTATGAAATTCCTGGCGTTGCTCAAAACTTTTTTAAAATACTGGTGTTTACTCTCGAACCGTAGAGTTGAAAATTTATTTAGAGGTCCAAATTTTCTAATTAAATTTGGGTAGTGTTGTAAATAATGATGCTTAGGAATTAGTGAAATTAGTTTTTATATGGAAATAAGTTGACCCTTGTTTTTATGTAGCGATCTATGAGAAACTCCAGCTTATAAATTTGGTTATACGATATAACGTAAGCAGAAGATATTTGACTAATTTGGATAAGATCTAACATCAATTCCCAAACTTCATCTTTGTAATTAAAACTCCCTTTACAATTAAGTACTATCAATGGAAATATCATCAGCAAGGTATAATTTTGATGTGCGTTACCAGCAATTCGCTTGGTTTTCACGTTTATGTTTGGAAAGGATGTCTTTAACTTTAAGTAAGTATTAACATAACGAGCATTTTGGTTAAGAAATTCAAATGAGAAATATTTCTTTGCGACGAAATATTGAACAAATAAATTTAAATCTTTTGGTATAATACCCTCGTACAGGTCATGAGCAATACATGGTGGCAATCCCGGATTACAAATATGATAGAATTCAAGCTCATTAAAATCACAATTTTGTTTTATTCCACCGGAACTTTTTATTTCAAAATTCTTCAATTCTTCAATATCATTTGCGTAGCTTTCTGGACAGCGAAGTTCTTTATGTAAATTTGCGGAATTCTTAAATTCATTCATTGTTATATAACAATATCTACAAAAATACTGAGATTTACTAAAATTTTCCAAAAATCCACCTATTTGATGTGAACCTAAATTATCTCCACAAATGGCAATTAAAGTACCACAAATATTCACGTTCCTTGATAATGATATGCCGGTATTTTCAAGAGCTTTTAAATCCTGTACTAATTTTTTAAAAACACTATTGTATCCAAAATCTTTAATGTACGATTCTTTGCAAAGTAGTACCAGTTGAATGTTATCCACTTTAGATCTATTATGAGAAAGAACGTTTCCTAAAATAAAATAAACTCCCAAAATCTTGTGCTTTACTTTGGCAGAAACTAAAGGGTTGCATACTTCAAAAGCATCCACATATAAAATTATTTCTAATTTTTTGTTTTTAAAAAAAATATTATTCCGGTAATTCCGCCCATCAGTATAATCGGTATAAAAATCATTGAGTTCACAAGGCTGGTCAGCGAATACTTGTTCTTTCACAGATGCATCTTTCATTAGCATTTGTAATGTTTCGAGTATTGGAACGTACTGATAGGAGCAATCTGCATGATGAGAATTTTTCCCCAAATATATTTCAAGCGGCTTCACATAATTATCGTCTTTCTTCAATAATTTGGTTCTCGTGTAAGTCGAATTCGTAATATCACCAAGTTTTAAATTAACTTTATTTAAAACATTTTTATTGATTTCTTCTATAACAACTTTATTTAAATTATATTTTAGATAAATTTTATCTAACTCTGCTTCACAAGACGCTTTACAGTTGTTACACTCCTGCCGAATTTCTTCAATAATAAGTTTTATGATAGTTTCTGGAACATTGTTTTATTTTTAGTTGTGAAATCAAGTCCTTGAATTCGAAACAGTTAGATGAACTTAGATTTGTTTTATTTGAAAATCCATATTCGTTGCATTCAGTATCCGATTGGTATTCAGTTGGGACTACTATATTAGCATTTAAACTCGAAATTACTGGGATTTCGTCGCCGGTTTGAGCAAAATTAAATAAATGAATTCTACGCAAAATGTGACCGAAATGACCACATATTCAAAAAAGAAACTGTACAATTATTTAATGGGCATTGTATTGGACCCGTTTTCATTTTTAAATGATTTAGGCTATGACGCACTAAAACTATTTCTCTGTTACAAGTAAATCCACAAGCTGGAACTTTGCATTTTATAACTTCATTTAATAAAACAGTTTTTATTTTTGGTTTCAATTCCTGTGTGTGTTTTCGATATTTGTGCGACGTGTACGTATTGTAATTAGAAAACTGCTCACGGCAAATGTGGCACAAGAATATGGCACTTTTTTCAAAACGATGTGATTTTATATGTTTTTCATAAATATTTATATTTAACGTTTGAAAGGAACATACTAAACACATAAACATGATTTTAAACTAGAAAAATTAATTGTTCACTGTTTTACTCGTACACCTTTAGATTAGGTTAGAATCGACAAATAAAAATTCAATACTTCTCAAAAACTTATTTTGATTATTTATTTAAGATTTTTTTAAATTGTTTTATACTCACGTTTTAATTTTTCACAAATAAACCCACAATATTTTACTAATAGCTTAAATTTTCACTTTTAAACGCTAAATATTTTCTTAACACAACTGCGTCTGCACAACTCTAATTCACAAATACGAGTACTATTAATTTATAAGCTTTGTCGGCGTGGCATCACTCTAATACAAAGTAAAAATGATTTTTTCGTGCATAAGTGCTACGGTTTATAATTCAAATTGATCGATCATTTAAATAAAAATCCATATTTCACACAAAAACCGAAAAAAAATGAAAGGAACAGTCGAGGTGCTTATACGTTGGAGCAGGATAACTAGTTTCAATATTATTAAAATAAAATGCAACAGAATATAAACAAGATAACAAAGGATTTTCAACAGAAAAATGAGAAATGTTTATTAACCATATAGTTGTCAAGTTTTTTGTAAATTGCTAGCAAAACCAAGCTCTTCTTTTAAAATATATGAAATATATTAACTACATGAGCAACGTGTTGAAAATAAATTCTTTACGACAAACCACTATTTGAATTTTTATTTTTTAATTTTTGTTAGATTTTGTAAAATAAACCAATGTTATTTTCTAGTTTTTTGCACTAATTATAAATACGGAATTATACGGAATTTACGGAATTATTCTAATTGCAGTAATTATTGCGAAGATATACTAAAATTACATTGTGTAATTTGTATACAGTTCTAAAATTGAAAACTTGAAGTGCGTCTTTTTTTAGAAAAATTGAAATATTTTTTAGGAGCACAATCAGTTAAGTAGAGGATGATTTCAGCAAACACCAATATTATCCGTTTATTTTTCATATACATTGTACTTGTACTCATTTATTATTCATCTTAATCTGAAAATGACTTAAGGCTTAATCGCAGTTTTCCAACAATTACAATACTCGAACTCATTTTTGCAAGGTGCATATTGTATTGAGAAAATCAATTTCTGTTTAATTATAAAATATGCTAAATTACAACGTTCTTGTGGAAGAATAATACGATTATAATTATATTCAATTTTAATAATTATTTCAATATCTAGTCACTTGACGCAAAATTGCTGTAAAAATATTAGTAAAATTGTCTTGAAAGTAGTATTCATTTGTAAAACTGCGAAAGTTAGGTAAACTGTACTCGTTAATTTCAATTGATTGTGTGATTTTACAGAAAAATTATTTCTTTACAAGTTAAATGTTGTAACTTTTTTGTGTAAAATTACACATTTTTTTTACTGTGTATGAAATTGACTGATTTGTGTGGGGTCGTACTTTGTAGCCCGGATGCCATCACTTGCGAAAACGGCATGCAATCAGTTACTTTACTCGATATAGATGTGGGTTGGTGTTTACACTATTGGCTACCGTCGTTTTATAATATGATGGACCTTGCCGTGATTTTTTCTAATTTTTTGTACTTCTTTCGCACTTGTTGGAGAGGAATTTCTATTACGTGGACACACCTGATCAGGGTGCTTCTATTTTAACCCTGATGTTTAACATAGCTCTTATGTTAAAGATGGCTTCTATCTATTCTTTGTTATTGAAAGTTAACATAACGGGAGACCTCTTTTAGTAACTTTAAATTCTGACCCTCCTTTGACCTTCTTTCTTTTTATAATATTTGCTACATTTTCTATTTGCAGTCCTTATCGTTATAGAGATCTTCCATAATGTCTTTTATTGTACAGGTTCGAGGAGGCCCTTTGCCATAACCTTTATTGGGCGGTTGTTTTTTTTTTCATATGTATACCATTCGATTTTCTCTAAGTAAACCTTTGTTTATAAATCTCAAAATTTCAGAGTCCGATGTGTAGATTTCCCATACACTGTTGTTTAAGGGTATTACTCTGTATGCCTTATCTGTAATGGATTTCAAAATATTTTGCACAGCTACATATTCGGTTATACCAATAATATTAATTGGTGGTGGTTTTGCTTCTTTTGGTGGTTTGCTTTTACCTTAACTCGCTGTTTTTGGCTCCTTCCTATTAGTAGATTCTGTCTGCGAGCTACTAGCTACTTCCTTTTCAGTATAAAACTCTGTAGTCTCGTTACTTATTTGACGTTCATCATTGGCTTTGGTTAAAAAACCGTTTCCCAATTTTTCATTTTACTTCGTCTGCACTCAAATGTTCATAGTGACATACTAAGGTGATGCGTCATCTTTTCAATTTCATTAATTTTTGCGCGAAGATACGCATATTTTCTCTTTCTAACTGAGGGTAACCAGTTGATGTTGGCATCAGGCTTGAAAGCCCTTCTTGTGATAACAAGTCTATGTTAAGTTTTCCACTTGTGGCTTTAGCCGAAGCATCGGCTTGATCAATTAACGAGTTGCTACTTTTTTTTTTGTTGGTGATCTTCCTATATTTGGTCTTCTTTGGAACTGATTTAATGTTCCGTGGTTATGCACTAGGTGGCCCTCCTCAGAATCCATATGGGCCAGTCTCCATAGAGCGTGGGTTTACCAATGTTGATATTGGTGTACCACCTTAATTTGAAGGAGAATGATAATTTAGAAATGGGATTTAAAAATGATTTTTAATTTAATTTTGTTGTTAATTCGGCGATAGGTCTATATCAACTGTCTTATCCAAATAATCAATTTCGAAATGCGAAAACAATTCTCAAGAAAGTTTGACGAATGAACATTGTTACGGATGCCCCTCTTAATATTCGCAGATCTACAGAAACTAATAATTTGTCACAAGCTGGAGCCCGTTAAAGCGGCGAGACCAAACCACATTTATTATTCATTAAATCTTAAGAGTCAATCAAATGTATGATAAATTTTTTTCTAGATCTAAGAGATGGCGCTCTGCTCATCGATCATTATTTACTATGTATATAGTATTCATTCAGGGGTAACATTTATTTCTGTATACAATTTTTTTTTTTTTTTTACAAAAACACTCACGATAATCATGCGTGAAATAAAATATCACTCAACCGGATGCTATATGTATACATTATGCACACATATATAAACGTTATCTACTATATATTTGAACTATTCGTATAATCTCCAAACTGAATGTTGTTTCAAACGTCGTATAGTGTACACAATATACGGTGCGATAATACAACGATTTCACAAAAGTTCACGGCTAAACTGATAACACTAATTTGTTGTTCCACCACAGTCAATACAAAATCTTGTTTACTAAAATAAAAAACTAAATTAAAATTTAAAGTTTATTTACATAATTTAGTAAGTATATATTCGACAAAATATATTATTTATAATAATAGTTTTAAACTTAATCACTAGTTTTTTTTTTTTTTAAATAATTTAAGCGAAACTCTTAACAAATTATAAATTTAATTAAAAAATTGATTTGTTTGTTCAAGTGCCGCATCCAATACATCATCGCTGCACGGATTGTAATCCCAAAATGCTCCACCACAACCGAGATTTTCAAAGCAATTATAGCGTAACGCTAAATTACCACGCTTACAACATGCTACTATGCCCCATACGCATCGGGATGGTCCTGTTGGTAGTGGTTCATCCACAAACTGATTTGGTTGTGGTCGATTTTCACTTTGGAATGCTGGCCCTTTAAATAGAAAATACTACAAATTTAACAAGAATATAAATATTTTTCACCGGGTGGATACGCTCGAGAATAGGGTTAGTAGCGAAACGGTATGGTAGTTTAAAAAAAAAAATGTGCAATTAGCATGCGCATTTAAATGTGAAATTTAGGTGCAAAATTTTTGTTAATGTGTTGTTTTTTTCAAAAGTACCCTCCCCAAATCTAAATTAAACCCTTTTATTAACCGATTATTAACCCCCAGCTGAATATTTTATTTGATATACTGTACCTAATTCAGGGCCCCGATTTGAATTGCCGCTATCACTTTGAACCGAATTCAAATTACTAACAGGCGATTTTGGTTCTTCGACAGATTTAATTGGATTCCGGATTATTGGTGGTGCCGGTCGACGGGTCAAAGCGGCTGGTGCTGCCGTTGTTGTTGTACGTAAAATTGATGGTGGTGGACGACGTGTCGGTTTTGGTCGTTGTGGATTAACAATTTGTATCGAATTTGGTGAATTAATATCCCACATTTCCCAAACTGGTTTATCATCATCCTCACCAAAACGTTCACCAAGTTCCATTGATGTTGTTGGGGTCACGATTTGTGAATTTGGTGGTGGATTCACTGGTGGATGGCCGATATTATGGTGTGGTGGCGATGATGGATATTCACCAAATGGTTGGAGTGGTGGTACAACATATACGGGAGCGGCCGGTAAATAGTGACGATTAACGTATGGACGATTGTTCTGATAATAGTTGTCGGTCCATGGATTTACTGGAACTGGATAATAGTATCCCAAATCTGTAATTAAATTACCAATCAGCACGTAATTAGTATGGAATGCAAATTAAAAAAAAAAAACAAAAAAACCTACGTGTTTGTCTTTTAACGACATCCTTATCAGCACCCGTACTAATTTCCTTATCATCTAGCGCTAGTGTGTCACGGCGATACCGTCTCTTACTATTCTTATTGTGTTGATGATGTTTTGAATGTTTTTTAGGTGCCAATTTCTTCTCGTGCTCCTCCCCATTCTCGCTGTCGCTGTCATCCTCGGCTGGCAAATAATCAAAATATTTCTTATCGTAAATATCGGCCGCGACTTTTTTCGACTTTTTTGGTTTAAAGTCCATCTCCTGTATTAGATCATCGTAATCACGATCCGTGTACGGTTTTTTGTGCGCGTGTATACGTTGCCGAAATTTTTTCGCATCATCTTTCGTTATATACGATTCACGATAATGGGCAAATAATTGTTTTGGTAATACTGTCAATATGAACAAAAATATTTTTCGTTTATGTAAGAGATAAGATAAAAAGAATTTTTGTAAATTTTAAATAATTACCTTCATCTGTATCTTCCTTATTTAAATTTGTACTACTAAGTTTACTATTACTACTACTACTTAAACTATGGTCATCACTATCAATAATACTAGAACTACTAATACTGTTTACAAATGTCAATAATATTAAATAAAATAATATTTTTTGTTTATTCTTGAGTTTTCGATACATCTTTAAGAAGAAAACTTTCTCAATCTCTCGTTAAATTTTCTTATTTATTAGATCTATACACTTTGTTGTTACACGGTTCAAGTTGTTGATTTAACTGTTTAAATCTGTAAATAAATAATAAAATAAAAGAAATTAGATTTAATTGGTTTTTAGCGGTCTCGAGGTATTTAAAGTGGTTGAGTGGTAGTTATACACGATTTACGCGCGGTTTAATTTTAGTTTGAGTGGTTTTTGTTAGTTGATGTGTTTGAGTGATTTCAACATCAGCACATATTTAAGATACATACGATATTCAACCTAATACTATAGCTTGAATCATTTCTTATCAAAATTTGATTGGTATTCTACCTAAACTGGTTCAAACTAAATTCGATTCCAAATTATATGCTTGACACAACTTAACTCGAAAAGTATTTGAAATATTAGTAGGATTCTGTTCAAATTTGTGTTTAGTCAAATTCAAAAATTGATTTCAAATCAAACTCGACTTTCAATTATTATTTTTCACACGTTCAAATTAAATTCAAGCTTAATTTTCATTTCTAATCTAATTCGATTTTAAATTTTCGTCAAATAGTAATCAAATTTGAGGAGCATTTAGACCGGCTAACGTCAAATTTCATCGACCCTTGCTAGGTTGGTTCAAATTGTAGTCGAATAGTACATCAAGTTTCTGTCAAATTAGTTTGACGTAATTTTGACGAAAATTTTAATTCAATTCTAGTACAAGTTTTATTTCAAATTACGTTCGATTTTCAATTGTTTCAATTTATATTTAAGCTTGCCGGGAGCGAGCAAATTAGGTCACAAATTTTGTTTCTATAGCTAATCTAATTTTCGTCAAATCAAATTCAAGGTTTGAATCGTTATACTGTTTCTTGTTTGAAACCCCTATGCAAATTATGTAATTTGCTTCGGAAATTAAATTTCGTTTCAAACTATGGTTTGGTTCGTTAAATAGGTATTCAAACTTCAATCAAAATTTTTTTTCTCAATTGAATATTTCAAATAGTAAATTTTCAAGATGTTTTACGTACACGTCTAGCTTATTTTTAAATGTCTACCCATTTTCGTCAACTATAGCCGCACGAGTTTAATTTATTACTTTTAATTAAAGCACACAACAAAAAAGCTACGAACAATCTTAAAGCGTTATTTGGTTTTTACGTATTTGTACCAAAAAGCAATAAATAACAATAAAAAATCAATTAACTTTATTTCCAGGCAAAAAAAAAAAGTCCTGCCAAGTTAAGAAAGCTCGTAACGCAAACAATACCCAAGAACGCCAACAACAGAAAACGGATATTCTAATTCATTTAGAAAAATATAAAAAAAAAATATATATCTATAAGACAATGGAAGAAGAATTTATTTTTGTCTTCGCGACCAGACCGTATATAAAAGAAGCTTTTAGTGATGTAAGAAAAATAAAAGCACACCAAAATTGGGTATTTGCCTTTTTTTTTGTGTGTGTGAGTGTGTGTGTATGCCTTGTATTTTATCCATGTTGATTAAATTTCGAAAGCTTGTTGTTTTGTTCGATACACATTTTCATCTCTTGTTTAACAATATAAAAATGATGTTGTCATTTTTATTATATGGAAGATGGAAAATTAAAATGGAAACCTTTTTTTTTATTTTTGTTTTTTTGAGTTATGATGGTGGTGGTGATGGTGATGGTGATGGTGCTATGCTTACTGGGCTGTATCATTATCAATTTATTGTTATTTGATGTTCATTAAATTTTTTGTTCTTGTTTTGTTTTATGTTGCCCCTTCGGGAGCAAGCATCATCCCGATATTAAGTTGCAATATTTACAATTGTATACAGATGTCTTCTGTCATGACATGGGTATACGGAAATATAAAAGCTTCTTCTTGAATTTTCTGATTTTATTTTGTGTTGTCTGATTTTTGTATGTAATTTGATATCTTGCAAAATGCTCACAATCAAACTGCGGAACTAGGTTAGAAGATGCAATTTGTTATAGTCTCTGTCATACACTTTAGCAATACAACAAAAGATATTAAATTGTGTGTTGAACAATTGTATTGTTGTATATAGTTTTCATTTGAAGTATAAAATCTTAAATTTTTTTTTTAACTTATTTATATTGTTACAGAACATTTTTTGTTTGAAAGTAAAATCAAAATATAAAAATTTTGAACACTATTTAAAATGGGGCATTAAACTAAATTCAAAATAACAATAATTTAGCAATCAACATAATATCACTGTCAACATCGAATATTATATTGATTTGGGTTACAAACTAGATTTACGAATTAATAAAATCGGCTTTACGTGGCGCTTTCATTTTAATGACCTTTCGATGTACAAAACAACACTCTGGATCTAATTTAGATAATAACACAAGGCTACAGCTGTTTTAAACTATATGTACTATCAAATTTGAGTGTTTTTTTCTTTTTTTTACATTGAGTTAAAAATTTGCCAACCTTATACCCAAACAGGTTTGCATTCCCTTCAAAAACCTTGATTTTATTAAAGACTCAAATCATTAGCAGTATGTATTTACTATCCTTGACTAGCTCTTAAGACTCGATAATATATTAATGAAATAAGACAATGCCGCGAATCGCTGATAGCTACTTCGTTCTTCAGAATTTACAATAAT
The DNA here is from genome assembly GCA_951394425.1 of Tipula unca. Lineage (NCBI taxonomy): Eukaryota > Metazoa > Arthropoda > Insecta > Diptera > Tipulidae > Tipula > Tipula unca. Next base: position 13,256,189 of record OX596381.1, on the reverse strand, counting down.
TTTTTTTTTTGAATAAGTTTTAACAAATAAACTCTAAAACAAGTTTTATTGATTAACATATTATTATTTCAATAATTTGGCTGGTGGTGTGTGACTGGTAAAACCAGTGAGAAGTTTTATAATATTCTGTGTATATGTAATCAAGCCAAACTAGTTATACTTCAAAACAAAACAAAAACTCTATCAACAAGATATTTTTAGGCTGTGATGTTCAATTCAAAGTGACTCACGACATTATCAAAATACCATTCCAAATATCACTTTCACAATTTTTTCACAAACAATCACAAAACAAAATAAACTTCACAAAACAATAAACTAATTAACTTTTATAATATTATTGGAATTGAATATAACAAATAAAAAGTCAAGAATCAACAATATTCACCGAATAAAACCACTCAAAATCAATTGAAGCCGAAATATTGTTAAAAAAAAACTCAAACATTTTTTTTTTGGTTTTTGTTGTTGCTACAAAAATTTATATATTTTGTAAATAGCTACTTTCGGAATGTTGGGTATTTTCTCCCCCCCCCCAAAAAAAAACAAACCAAAATAAGTTTCTTCAACCGCATTAATTTAGTATTCGCAAAAAAATAAAACCACTTTGAATCGACAAAATGAAAAATGGATTTTCCATTAAGCATCAAAATAACAAAATCAATACCACTCACATTAAAATTTAACAACAATAAAAATAGCAAAACAATTTTCTTTGGTTTTTCTTTTTAAATTAACAAATAATATAAAAATTTTCACTCATTTCTTTTAAAATTTCACTCAACAGTAAAAATTTTTATAAATTCACTTTCGTTACACGCAACTGTACTCACTTAAAATTAAAGTTTTAAAAAAAATAATTTATAAATTCACGTAATCGACCGAACTTCAGAATATATACGTATGTACATAAGTACTATAGTTTTGTTGTGAATGAAATTAAAAACTCAACTGACTTTGCATGTTCGGCCGAACTATCATTTATATGAAAAATATAAAAATACAAATTTTGTTGTTGTTGGTTTTATTATTAATTTTCGAATTAATGTATACGTACACGCAGTTATTCTCTGTATTATAGTCGGGTTGTAGTAGTGTAGATTGTATGTAAAAGCCGAGAAAAAAAAATACTCAATTTTTATATAGGTTTATAGTTGGGAATGGGTAATTCATATCTTTGATTTTCTTTTAAAAACAATACAATAAAAATATTTATTAGAGATTTAAGTCGCCCTCTCTCCTAAGGTACGTGCAATATAGGGAATACATAAACATATTAAAAAAAAAAATGTATGAGAATTTTGTTCGCCGTCATAACATTCTCATAATACATAACTCATATTCATGTTTACGAGGTATGTAAGTATGTATGTACATATGTATATAGTACGCGATTAAATTTTATGAGTTTTAGAGTATAGATAATAATACTAATAGAATAGAACTTTGATGATTCATTGGTAAATAAACTTATTAACTGTGACGTCGTTCCCAAGACACAGATAATCTAGGAGGTTCCATACAAATTATGACTCTTCATATAATTGTACTACATAGCGTTGGAAATGTAGTCGAGAGATGTTAGTGGGAATCTCTAGCATTGGTGGCATACAATTTACAAAACACCTCATAAAAGAAATTTCATTTTTAACAGTGTTACTTACGTATAGTTATTTTTTTTTGCTATAAACTTCACGCAATCGTGTCAAATTCCGAATTATGTTTAAACTTAATGAGAAGCATTTTAATATATGTACAATTCTATTACTCAAATTAATGGTAAAATAATACATAATTAGAGCCAGGCGCAAAAGAAAGAAACAAATTTAAATTCTGTTAATTTATTACTAAAATTTTAAAATATTTGTTTGCTGGATTTTAAAAAAAATAATTTAAAATTTCACAAATTTCAGATTTTCAGAATTTGGAAGCTAGAAGATTCTATTTCTACATCATTTTAATTTTAATTATTTTAGAATAATTAAAAAATTTTGAATTACACAATATAATAATTAAAAATAATTTAATACTTTTCGGCATTGTATTATGAATTTTATTACGATCAAATCATTTAAAAAATTTTAAATGTACGCATTTTGAATAATTTTAAGTGTTTAGATTTTAAAAAATGTTGTTAATTTAAAATTTTTAATTTTTAAAAGTCTATTTAAAAATTAAAAAATTATAGGCACATGAATTTTAAGAATTTTAACTATTTCGATTTCAAGTATTTAAAATCTTAAGAATTAAACTACGATTTAAAATTAAGAATCATCACATTTTTCTGTTTCTAAAAATTTTAAAATTCAGTGAATTTAGTTATTTTATGAATTTTAAAAATTCCAAAAATTTGAAACATTTTAAAAAATTTAAGAATTTTGATATAATTTTATTTAGATTTTAAAAATTTTAAGTAATTTAATGCTTACAAGAATTTTAAATTTAGTAAGATTCTAAATAATATTCTAAAAAATTTAAATTTGTTATGAATTTTTAAAAAATTAAACAAACAATTGTTCACATATTTCATGGGTCTTGATAGCATTCGGTTGTTACTCATCTGCGACACACCAACTATTCATCAACGATCATGACCAGACGACAATTCCCTTGTCCAAGTAAAAGTTATATTCCAAGTAAAATTCTATAGATTTGTAAAATTATTAAAATATTTTAAAATGTTTAAAACTTTATTACTCATAGTCTCAATATTTTAGAATTTATGTTTATAATTTTTAAATAATAATTTTTAAAATTCTAAAATTTCTGGAAATTGTAAAAGTTTTTAAAAATATATAAGAATTTAAAATTTTTCGAATAATTAAACGAGAATATTTATTAAATAAGAAATTCATAATAATATTAAATTACACCTTTTAAATATAGAATTTGGAATTAAAAATATCTGAAATTTTAACATTTTGGAAATTTAATAGTTCGAATTTTAAAAAATGATTCACATTATTTTTCTGTTAAATTAAAATTCACGTGAACCTCTGATTTTATAGTCCAGAATTTTTAGTAATTTATATAATACATTCCTTAATTTTTAAATTTTAAATTTCTGAAATTTTAAAATTGTTGTTTTTTGCTGGATTAACTAAAATTAATTTTTATATTTTTATATTCTGGGTCTTTAATATTTTTTTTTTTTGGAATTATAAAATTTAATTCTGAAGTTGGAATTTATAGACTAAATAGAATTTAGAATCTAAAATTTAACAATTAAAATTTATTTTTACTACAACTTTCCAAAATTGAATAACAAATTTTTAAGTTCTAAGTCTAATACAAATTTAAATTTTGGAATTCTAAAATTATTGAAATTTAGAATCAAAATTCTTTGAAATTTATGAAATTTACTTGTTTCAATTTTGAGAACAGTTTACAAAACTTCACATTTTGTACCTGGCTTTGTAGACCCCTGATTTTAGAACATGAATTTTTGGTGGAGATTACAAAATTTATATTGAAATTCTATAATTTTGAGTGTAGAATATTTACAAATAGGAATTATGAAATTCGATTTTGAAATTGTTAGGGATTAGAGAATTTAAAATATAGAATTTGGAATCTAAAAGTATAGAAATTTAGTTGTTTCACACAAACAAAATTTGAATTTTAAAACTACTTTCGTGACCTCTGATTTTAGCGTTGGGTTTAAATGTTTGTAATCTTTGAAATTCTAGACATTGCAATATTCCAGTTTTTAAAAAGATTCTCAAAATTTCATCAAGAAATTTAAATATTGGTGTACTTAATTATCCGAGGACCTTTGATTTTGGTGTTTGTAATTATTTAAATTTAATGGTAAAACTTGTAAGTCGGTTGTTAAATTCAATAATTTTGAATTTAATAATTTGATTGTTTTCTGACTGAAAGGAAGAAAAATTAAAATGTTGATTTTAAAATATTTAATTATTTCCATCAAACGTTTGCCGTAAATTTAATATTTTGATAATAAATTAATATTTTATATATTAAGTTGTGAAATTTGGAATACCTGGAATTTGATAAATCGAACTTTTTATGCTGAAATTTAAAAAAAATTATTTTTTAAATATTAAACGTTGGAGTTTGGTATTTTAAATATAGACTTTGGATAAAAGGTTTACTCTGATTTTAAAATCAAGAATTTTTTGAATTTGTTTGGAATTTTTGAACTTTTAAAATTGGAAATTTTTCGCTGAAATTTTCAAAAATTTTAATCCAAATATTTTTATTTCAGGGTCTACAACATTTAAATTTCGAAAATATAGAATTTGGAATTAGAAAGTTATTTTCTTAAAAAAATTTTAAAGAATTTTTATATTTGTTTTAGTATACGATTTTATTTACTGTAACAAAATTTTTGTTTAAATTATGAAATTTTGGGTTTAGAATATTTAAATTTTGGAATTCAGAATTTTAATGGTTATAAAAAAATTATTTTCCGTTAAGTTAAAATTTTAAAATTGTATTCACGTGAACCTCTGATTGTACATATAGTCCAGAATTTTTAAAATTTAAGATATATTACTTTTAAATTTGAAATCTCTGAAATTTTAAAATTGTTGTATTTTGCTGGATTAACTAAAATTAATTATTATATTTTTAAATTTTGGATCTACCATATTTTAATTTTGGAAATATTAAATTTATTTCTGAAGTTGGTAGAATTTATACTGTAAGAGTATTTATAATTATAGAATTGTATAATTCGAATTTATTTTTACTGCAACGTACCAAAATTTAATTTCATATTTTGAAATTCTCAGTCTGGAATTTAAAATTTTAACACCAGAATTAATGGAGTTAAGATTATTTATAAATAAGAATTTGGAATCAAAAATTTCTTTTTCAATTTTTGTAAGTTAGATTCCTAAATTTCAGATCAATGGATTTTTGTATCTAGAATAAAAAATTCTGTGTCTAGAATATTTAGACTATTTAAAAAATAGAAATTAGAATTTAAAATTTTTGAAATTAAACTGATTTTTCGTGAATTTCCAATTTTGAAACTGGAATCATGGACCTCTGATTTTAGCGTGTGGAATTTTTTCATGTAAACCATAGTTGTGTTCCTGACTGAGTTATGAAAATTGGAATCACTGAAGTTTTTAAGATGCCAAATTAAATCAAACATTTTAAATGTTGGTGATCGTGGAGCTATCACTTTAAAATCTGGAATTTTTTTAAAATTTGATTTACGAATTTTTGTACATAAGTTTTTAAATTTGATATATCTGAAATATCTATAAATCGATCTTTCTTTGCTGAAACTTACTAAAATTATATTTTAAATATTAAATGATTTCAAAATCAAGAATTCTTTTGAATTTATTTGGAATTCTTGAAGTTTTAAAATTGGATTTTTTTTTCAAAATATTTAATACAAATTTTTTTATTTATGGGTCTAGAATATTTAAATTAATTAATTAATTAATATAGAATTTGGAATTAAAAAGTTAGTTTCAGATTAGATGTGTAAATTTTAAAATTTAGAATCTCTGAAATTTTAGAATTCGGTTTAATTTACTGCAACCAAAAAAAATTTACAATTATAAAATTTTGGGTTCAGAATATTTAGATTTTGGAATTCAGAATTTTAATGGGGAAATTAGAGTATTTAAATTATTGAAATTGAAGACAAAATCAAATTATCTTGAAACTTGACTCGGATTTTAGAATCGGAATTTTTAAAATTTGTATTGATATATTTTAAATCTTTCAAATTTTTTAGTCCGAATTTTTATTAAATTTTAAAGTTAAAATTAGATTCTTTAATATTGAATTTTGATTTTCGATGAAACTCTTCGATGGAATTAACAAAAAATGAATAATTTTTGAATTCTGAGTCTAGATTATTAAAAGTGAAAATATAGAAATTTTAATCAGAAATCGGTAAAATTTTACGTGAATTTAAAATTTTAATTTGGCGGGTTGGTTTATTAGTCGGAATTAATAAATCGAATTAAATTCTAAAATTTTTATGTTTTCTAGCATTTTGATTCTGATTTAAGAGAATATTTTGTGAAATTATAGTTTAACACCTCTGATTTTATAGTTAAACTTTTTTAAGATATGTTCAATCAAAAGTGAATTTGCACATTTTGGACTTATGGCATGTGGATTCGTTGGTAAGGTAAATGAATTAGTTGGTTTATGTACCAACATTGCGGGATTAACCTATAGGTAGATTTGAATAGTCGAAAATTAAATTCGTATTTTAATACCAAGGAAATGATTATGTCACTAAATTCATTATAAATCAGTACACTTCCGCACTCTTATAATTATATACGCGCGGAATATTCTAGTCACGTACTGTACACACTTATAAATTCTCACACATACACGCTTAAATCTCAATTAGTGCTAAGTCTATCAGAAATTTGTTCGTGCTAATATTTATATATTCATTCGTACATGCAAATAATTTTTAATTTTTGTAAAAACGTCGTGATAAAATTGATAAGATGCCAAATTACATCGTCATTGGTCTTGAAAAATTCGAAATTCACGTTAAATTTATATTAGTCGCGGCGTATACATACTGTCTGTGTAATGCTGTATGGGTATTAAAAAAATTTCAGATAATTAATTTACAAATTTGGTTCGACACTGTGCTCGTATAAATGTATGTATTCTCATTCTGTGCAGGTAGGCTTCAATTTTATTTTTTGGTTTTCGGTAGAAGATTATATACCTACCTGACATAATTGATAAATCGATATAATCAAGACATGGGATAATGCCGCTGGAGATTAAAGATTTAAATAAAAGATTACTGTCTATACTATCGATGTATATCAGCGTTTCTTAATGTTTGTCTAACAATGGGGCATAAAATTCAATTGTTTTTTTTTATATATAGACGTATAATTCTTAGACCAAAATTTGTATGTGACTTTGACCATGAAAAAATATCTGGTATATATGTATATATATATATATATATATAGGCCAAAAGTGATCCGCGGCACATAGATTAACGAATACCGCCGTGTGACTCAAGACTATTGAACTGGAGACGTGATAAAACTGTGCTAATTCAGATGAAAATCTGGTTTGAAATCAACAAAGCACGTTTGTTGTGATATTTCTTTGTTGATTTGTAAATATACAATTCCCATAATTACGTTCTGTGGTTGATTATGTGTTTGAGACGTTGTTTTTGTATTCCGCGAGTTACAAATTTTTTTTTCATTCATAGCATAAAAAAACATTCCCAGACTGATTGAAATCATTGAAACCAAATCGCGTAAGCATATGCGTATATATGTACATACACATCAAATTCTTATCAGTAAAATTTTTCAAATTCCCAATGTTGAATACCGCTTAGCTAAAGTACATAATTGGAAAAATACTAACTGCGACGGTACGTAATGATAACACAGAAATTTATTAATCGAATTATTGATTCACAAAATAAATAAAACGAATTTCCGGTTCATCTGCCCTGATAACAAAAAAAATATGAAGGAATACAACATATGTTAGATTACGGCAAAATCAATAAAACCAAGAATACATTTATATACAAGAAAGACAATATTATGGATACAGTCATCAATTTTCTTTTCTTATAGATACGTACAGATATGTACGATATTGACACAGGTGCGGCCCCATTTGTTGTTGATGCTTTCATAGAGGAGTATGATGATGATAGCGTTGATAATAATATTATGATTCAAATTATCGAATCATAATTAATCATGATGATGATAGTGATTATTCCCCACATTATACATACGAGTACATACATACATACATACCAACTAAGATTAGTAAAACAATAAGAATGTAATCGATACGTCTTATTATTGTATTAATCACGTACATATATTATTGTTGTACGAATATGTCTAATTGATTCAAATTACAAAAAGTGTGCTTGATTGGTTAGATAAATTCTAGGTAAAAAGCCAATTAAATATTATTTCAGCTCTTGAATGATTATACATACTATATATAGGTAGATGCGGTTTTAGGTGGGATAGCGTTTCGGAAATATGTTAATTTTTTTAGATTTGACGTTAAAGCCGGATCTGAATCATTAGCCAATTGATTGATCAATTCAAATAATGTTTATGGTTTTATTTATGTGGTTAAGCCCCGCCCGTGGGAATTATTTTATGCGATTTGTATTGGCATGACATATTCTCAGAATACACAATTTATTGTACATTGACGTTAGATTAATTCACAAAATTAGTTTATTATAGCTGGTAAGCATGGACACTGATCGAATGCTTTTGCATTAAATTTAATTAAATTTAAAATGAATGAGGATAAAAATTAGAGCGTTGTTTTTATTTCATAATAGACAATGACGTATAAAAATAATAAAAAATAAGTTAATTTCAATTTTTATCTGACAAATTAAGGAAACCGATCATTTGTAAACGTTATTTAATAAATTAAATAACAAAACTGAAATTTAATCAACGCCCTAATTTTTTTTATTTAGTTTCCTTCCATTCCATAGATATTAAAAATAAAACTTTATCTTGAAATTTTTGAAATCGGAAACGTGACCTGACTCAGGGAATATAAAAAAAAAATTCTCAATGGTTCCCGAAGCAGGATTTAAAAATGGTTACCATAATTTCAGTAGACTGTCTGCAAACTGCGCATGGACAGATTGCAATTGAAGTCATTTTGGCCACAAAAATATTTATTAAAATAACCGTCTGATACGACCAGACGCATCCACAAAAAATGTCAGTGTTATAGTTTTGTTGAATGCTTCCGTTTGATCTGCATCTGAGATAAGTTTTAGTCTGGTCCATTTTTGATACTAGTGGATCAATCAATGTATCTTCTACCAAAACATTTAGAATATTAGAATATTATTTCTTTGTAACCAGCTTCGATTTCTAAATGATGGTATAAGTTGTATTCTCTTATTGTTCAAATTTTATTCAAGTTTATATTAAATTTGACAAGAAAATTGTGTGTGTGTGTGTGAGATACAATCTACAAGAAAATTAATAATTTGATTTTTTTGCGATTTTCTAGTTTGATTTCATTTCAAACCAAGTCTGAAACTAGATTTGAATACAATTTTTTTTAATAGAATTTTGATTTAAATCATTTTCCAACGTCAAACATTTAATTAAAATTTTTTTATTCAATTTTATACAAAATTTAATTGATTTGGTCTCAATTATCAGTCAAAATACATTCAAATTGATAATTAAAAATGGTTCTTGCATGATAATATGTAAATTTAAAATGCTTTTATTGGATTAAAATTGAGCTGAAAATGTATACAAATCCAACTAAAATGTTAATTTTTTTTTTCAAAAGATTTGAATGGAGTTTGATTGAAAATAAAATGTTCTTGGTTGAATTCAACTCATTTCCATTTTTTTTTTATAAATAACCCAACATATTTTTTCACAAAGGACTCTGACCTATATCAATTTAATTTTTTGTCTATCAAATTTATTTCCAAGAAAAATGGTGTCATTAACTCAAACTAATATTGATCACAAATTCAAATTCTATTCAAATTCAAATTCTGTTCAAACTTTATTCAAGTATTTGTCAAATTTATTCAAAACCGGTTCAAGTTATTGTTTTTATGCCAAATTTTATTTTATTTTATTTTGAATGTTTGGTTTAGATCAAGTTTATTAAGAGAGTTTGATTAAATAACGTAATAACATTATTCCATTCAAATTTTATTCAACCTCACCAGAAATTATATTTGTAATTTGATTACATTTCTTGTTTTGGCTTGAAAATGGTAATATTTAATTTAAATTCCCATCAAGCATGCATTTGAAACCTAACGCTCCCACACATTTAATTTCATTCATCACAAAAATATTTTTCAAACAATCCGACTTATACTGACCGACGCACTTATAACGAACGAGCTTCACTATCACAATTTTGTAGAATGTTTCCATTTCATCTGTATCTGGGACCAGATTTATTCTGGCCAACTTTCATTAATAGTAGATGATTTGGAACAATCAAAGTAACACCTTCGTAATCTGCTTCGATTTCTAATGATGTTTTAACTTGATTTACTTATTGTTCAAATTCCATTCAACTTTTTATTAAATACCACAAGAAAAGTAATTATTTGATATTTTCACCAGTTTCAAGCTTGACTCATTTCAAACCAAGTTTCAAACAAAATCTGATTTCAATCATTTTCCAACGTAAACGTTTAAATAATATTTTTTAACTCAATTCTATACCAAATTTAGATAATTTTGCGATTCAATTCAAATTCCATCAAATGATAATTCAAAAATCCTTGCCGCATATGTAAATTAAAAGATGATTAGATTGGATTAAAATGTATTCAAATTCAACTAAAATATTAATTACGTTTCCAAATAATTTGAATGAAGCTTGATTGAAAATAAAATGTTTCCGTAATCAAACACATTTCAAATGTTGTTGAATGAACTATATTTTTAATTCCATTCAAATTTCGATCACAATACTAATTTTAAATACTAAAATAAAATTTTAATCAAACCGTGTTTCAAATTATGCTACAATTTTCTATCCATTAACCCCGCTGGCATCAAATCAAATTTATTTCCAAGAAAAATGGTATCATAAACTCAAACTAATATTGATCACAAACTTTGAAATTCAAAATTTGTTCTATTTAATTCAAATTCTGTCCAAATGTATTCAAATATTTATCAAATTTATTCAAAACCGGTTAAAATGGTTGTTATTTGCCAAATTTTTATTGTATTTTGAATGATTCGTCATCAAGTTTATCAAGAAGCAGTTTGATTAATTCAGATAGTATCATTATTCCATTCAAATTTTATTCAAACTTCGTTCAAATTTGACATAATTTTCATTCATCACAAAAATATTTATCAAAGAATCCAACTGATACTGCCCGACACAGCTATAATGAAATTTACCGTCACAATTTTGTTGGATGTTTCCTTTGATCTGTACCTTTCTGGGACCAGTTTTATGCTGGTCAATTTTTCTTGATAGTGGATGATCGGGAACAATCAATGTATTTTCTTTCTAAACGTTTCTCACCTTCTAACATGTATCTTCGTTATCCGCTTCGATTTCTAAACAATGTTTCAACATGAATTCACTTATTGTTCAAATTCCATTCAACTTTTTCTTAAATACCACAGAAAAGTAATTATTAGATATTTTCACTAGTTTCAAGCTTGATTCATTTCAAACTAAATTTGAATATGATTTTTTTTAAATATAATTTTGATTTCAATCATTTTCCAACGTAAACGTTTAAATAATATTTTTTAACTCAGTTCTATACCATATTTAGATAATTTTGCCTTACGTTTCCATAAGATTTGATTGAAAATTAAAAAGTTTTGTATTCAAACTCATTTCAAATTTCGATAAATAAACTATATTTTTAATTCCATTCAAACTTTAATCACACTACTATTTTTAAATACTAAAATAAAATTTTAATCAAACCATGTTCAGATTATAGTACAATTTTCTACCCATTATCACCGGCATCAAATCAAGTTTATTTCCAAGAAAAATGATATCATAAACTCCAACTAATATTGATCACAAATACTGTCATTCAAAATTTGTTCTATTCATTCAAATTCTGTTCAAACTTTAATCAAGTATTGATCAATGTTATTCAAAACCGGTTCAAATGGTTGTTATATGCCAGATTTTGATTGTATTTTGAATGGTTCGTTTAGATCAAGTTTATCAAGAGGCAATTTGATTAAATCAGATAGTACCATTATTCCATTCAATTTTTATTCAAACTCACCAGAAATTTTATTGGCAATTTGATTACTTATCTCGTTTTCATTTGGAAATGGTCACATTTTATTCAAATCCCCATCAATTATGGATTTGAGACTTATCAATCCTACAAACTTCATTCAAATTTGATATAATTTACTGTCATAATATCAAGCAATTTCTGTTTGAATATAGTGAAATGGTTTAAAATAATCACAATATTTAAGTCTAACCGTGATTCAAATTATACTTGAATTACATTTAAATCAAATTTAATTCAAAGTTAAATGCTATGCCGAACACGAACTTCGAGACTGAATTAAGAATTATTTTAATTGAGCGCAAATTTTCAATTCAAATTCGGATCTAAAATTTGGTTAGAATCTAGAAGCTTTTGCGACATTTTTGTTTGCCATTCATTTCAAATTCGATTTGATTAAAACTGAAGTATGCCAATATTACTAATCAATTTTTTTCAATTCAAATTATGTTTCAATTTTGTTTCAGAACATTTTTCAATGAACGCAAAATTAATTCGATAGACATTTTTTTAACATATTTCAAAATCTGATCAATTATCTTTCAAAATAAATTTGTAAGTCGCATTCAAATTCTACTAAAACAAGTAATAAAGTTTAATCATCAAGTTTTATTCAAAGGCGACTAAATTGATTTTTGCATTCAAGGTTTATTTTACGCTTGATTCAAAAATATATTGCTGAACTCCAAAAAATTGCTTCAAATTTGGATCAAATTGCACATAAACTTATATTTCGAGTTGAAGCGACGATTGTTTAATCCCCGAATATTTGATCATAGATGTTTTTTTGGTTTGGTTAATGTTTCCCGGCAACCCTGTACCTAATTTCGTCTTAGTGTAATCATTTAACCTAAACTTTGATTTGATTGCACAATTAAATCCGGTGCCGAAGGTCGATATAACGCTCACTCTACTAGAATATTACCTTCATAATTACCATTCAATGATGAAGATTACATTTCCCAGTTTGTAACCCAAGAATATAAATAAATACTTAACAATGTAAAATATTTTATCTCGAAAAATAATCTTCCCATAAATTCAAATGATAAACAGATTCCACACCAATTTACTGTACACTGAACTAACATGTGACCCGGCATTTATATGAAACATTAAAACGATGACAATTTACAGACTCCCATAAAGCAATCAAACAATTTAAAACCTTGAATTATCGAATTATCTTTCCTCCTTTCAAAATAAACTAACTCGCGAACACAAAACACAAAATTTATCTGCAATCATATCAGAATCATGTTCTACACAGCGCGCCCTAATATTCTTTGATCGCGATCATTATATTTGATCTAGCCACTCCCCATTAAATCTTATAAATACATTAGATGTATACCAACACAATTATTTATAAAAGAATAGATACATTTTCATTGATCATACATAGATCATATAACAAATCGCGATTCCTTGCCAAGTAATTAACAAACAAAAATAAAAAATTCGCGGCGCAGAATGATAAATTACTAACACAGCTTCTCGAGAAAAATCGTGAATTTAATATCGTTTATTTGATCTTGATCTATCTTCTATCTCTCTATTTCTTGTTTAAGCTACTCGCATATGCTATAACTCAACCATAAAAATGAATGTCTTAAGACGTTTTTTAAGAAACTGTATATAAGAAAATTCCCAATAACGTCAATGTTTTTATTTACACGCGGCATCAACAATTTGTCGCTTTCGCTAGAATTACTGTACGGCAAAAAACGCGCTTTTTTAATTTCGATTGAAAAGACAAATTGGGGAGGTGTGTCATTTCAAGAAAGATCTATCAATAAAAATGAGTATGAACGCATTTTTCACGTCATCAACAAATTTAATTTGTTTATGTGATATATATGCAGAGTTACGTCATGAAAGTACATGTCATTGCACATCGATTGGAAATAATAAATTGTACAAGATTCTTTTGAGTCATGAGACTAGCCAATAAAATATGGGGACGCATAAGATCATATGTCATCAGTAAGATAATATGTAGGGTAGCAGATTTATGGTTAAATAGGTGCGCCGTTTTTATTATTTGTGAGATTATTAGCAGTAATTTAAGTGCTTCTGTTCAGTTTTGTTCCGAATTCATTACTGATCAGTTAATCACACAAATTGTTAGGGTCAAAATTAGGAAATTAGGGTCAAATAATTCGGTTTAAAGCGAGCCCTGAATTATGGCTACGCTCTTCTGCAATTGATGGGAAGTAAAGTTGACATTCATACCAAAATTGGGGTCTATATCAAAATCATCAAGCAGATACAACACATTATGTCGGTAATCAGATAAAGCTTCATTACACAGTGATAGTATATGCCGATTTGACAATTTATGTAAAATGCCCTGGCTCTCAACTAAAATTGGTGCAAAAGGATTAACCCAAACAAAAAACACTCATAATTCCTCAGTTTGTGATAGATGGAGTACATAAATTCACTCATGGATTCACTCAGCGAAAATTCTAGCCCAAAAACCAACAGCTGGATCTACAAACAGTTAATTTGTCTAGAAGGCCCTGCTGGTCCTAACACCGTTACATATAGCTATAAAAGATGAACCCCTGAAGCAAGTTCAAGCATAAAGGAATATAATCTAAAGACAGCTAATTTAAAGTGACCTTTCGAGATACTAAAAGAAAGTGGTCATCTAAATGACAGATCAGGTTTAGCGACCAAATGCAGCTCAAGATGAAATTCAGCCAAAAAATTGGAAATTTCACATCCCAGCCCAGGAGGATTGAGAAAAAAATGTGTATACTGTCTGATACTTAAGAAGAATTTAAAGCACTTCGACTGACACAAACCTCAAAATAAACTGGCGAATACATGAAGAAACCGTGGTTTTGAAGAAATGTGGTTTTCGGATATACCTCTTGTAATGTAGAAATCAATTAGATCCAGAGTTTCCCTTGTGTCCGTAGGCCACTATGTTAGTTTTCCTCCTGAAAGAAATTCACAATTGTAAGGTCGACCTGCGGCGTATAGTTCTCTACCCTTTGGAGTTGTTAATCTTGACCCCCAGAAAGTATTTTTTGCATTAAAATCACATCACAATGATAAAATTAAATCCTAGCTGGTTCTATAACTGTTTATAATCCTCTTTATTTAAATTATATCTTGGAGGACAAAGAATTGAACAGGCATTGAATATTTTTTTATTGTTAAGTTGAATGATGATAGTAGCTACTTGCATACTTTCCCTCAATTTTAATGCAACCTCTGTAGTTTGCAGGATGTTGCTCCTTGCAGTTCACACGCGGAGAATTTCAATTTAGTGAGCACACCTGAGCAGGGTGCTTCTACTTGAACCCTCATGTTTAAAAGAGCTTGTATATTAAAGATGGCTTCTGTCTTTTCTTTGTTATTGAAAGTTAACATAAATAACGGGAGACCTCTTTTAGTAACTTTAAATTCGGAGCCTTCTTTGACCTTCTCTCGTTTTATTATATTTGCTGCATTTTCAATTTGCAGTCCTTGTCGTTGGAGATCTTCCATAAAGTCTTTTATTGCACAGGTTGGATGGAGGCCCTTTGCCATAACCTTTATCGGGCGGTTGATTTTATTTTCATATGTACATCATTCGATTTTCTCTAAGTGAAGCTTTGTTGAGAAGGCTCAGAGTCCGGTGTGTAGCTTTTCTATAAATTTTTGTTTAAGGATACTACTGTGCATTCCTTATCTGTAATGGATTTCAAAATATTTTGCACTGCTCCATATTCGGTTATACCAATAATATTAATTAGTGGTGGTATTTCTTTTTATTGTGGCTTGCTATCAATTTTATCTCGGTGTTGATCCTTCTGAGGCGATCACTCTGTCTTTTTCTTATTAGTAGATTTTGTCTGCGAGTTATTGGCTTAATGAATTTTCCAATTAAGCCATTAGAGTACGGAATTATTCAAATTTACATCGCTTGAGAAGTAGTATATAGAAGAAATGCAAAGTATGGTCTGTGCCACCTCTCCCCTCCCCATCCACAGCATCAATAAAAACAACAATAAATTAATTTATTTAAAAATCTTGCAAAATTCAAGCGTTTATTTCATATATGCGGTTAAAATTATTTTTTAAACAATTAAATTCTAAATAAATTGAATTTCAATAATTATGGTGCAACTGAGACCTCCTGTTTAAAGCAGCAAATTCAGCCTCAACTCTTGTGTTATCTTAAAATGTTATATTATCACCATCCAAGGTGTCACAAAGTAAATGTTAAAATTAAATCAGTTGTTCACAAACTTTTGTAGATTTTTGATTAGTGAAGGATTACGATGCTTAACACTGCATCCATATTTGAAACAAACAAATTGGTGCGTTCGATAAAAAAAAATATAAATCATTGAGTGCTTTTAATTGACGAACTCCAGCATCATCATTAAGTATGAATATATTGCTTTTAAGACCTGTAAAATGTATATAAATAATTCAATGGTAAAGTATACTGAATGTTAACACAAAACATAAATTCACTTACAGCCTGAGCGGTTGCTACATTTAATTTAGCAAACCTGCCAACATGTAGCTCCGGTGAGTTTTGGGCTCGTAATATCATTAAAGATACAAGCTTTTGGTAACACACTGGTAATAAATACCATTTCATACCATAAATAATCTCTGAAGCCCTTTCGTTCTAGAAATGAAAAATATAATTTTACCAGTTATAGGAATATTCTATGTTTCTGACTTACTTGAACGGTTACAACGGTTCCCAAACTGCAATATTCCAACAGTTGGAAAACACATGCAATTACCAAAAATGGTCCTACAATCCAGTTACTCCATACTGTTAAAAATAATGCTATGGTTATGACCATTTCACTAGTCATCAGTTGCGCCAGACAAAGTTGGGCATAACCCTCATCCACCAATTGGACATACGAAATATAATCTTGATGAGCTTGAATACATTTATAAAGCTGTCTTTGAATTTTTTTTAATATCTTGTGGCTGCTTCTCTAGTAACTCATCCAAATGTGCCACCCGATGTTTCAAAATTTCTATATATCCAATGGAGTGTAGCACAAAATACATTAAAGCAAGATCAGCAACAACTATACCAGTGGGACCGGCAATATTGATGAGAATGTGATTGATTATATTTGACGCGTATCCGATCGGTGTATGCCAATCAATAAATGGAAATTGTATTGGATATATTGTAGTCAACACATTAAATTGTTTCCACATAAAAATCGGGAATGTCATATACATCATCGCTACACCATAATACAAAGCGAAAACTATCTCAAATAAGATAACACTATAGAAACATATTTTTTTAAGAGATGGTGCAATTGCAGGATCGTCCAGATATTTCAAATGTAAATCACGTAGCACAACGACACATTTAATATAATATTTTTTCATAATAATCGAAGAGTACAATTTATGAAGTCCCTGTGAAAATTAATTAGATGTGTACAAGGAATACATTAATACAAGCGTTAAACACTCACTTGGTAAACAACAAAAAATAGACACAAGCCTTCCAGTTTGGCACTAAGCGGCGAATCCGAAAACACCATGAAGAAGAATGATACGATGAGTGAATGTGTTGTCAAAAATACGATCCAAGTTCTGATGTTCATAGCCGGTCCTGGTTTCGTCATTACGAGTCCAATAATATGCAGCATTCCATCTATAAGGCTGTTTAAAATATAACTGTTGGCTTCCACGTTTGTGTAATCCTTGATTATGTTATGCGGTAATCTTGCTCTTATATAATCCATCGTGGCTTCTTGATTTTGAATGCACTTCTTGTTAACAGAATGGCGAAATTGTGAATAAAAAAACCCCTTTTTCATTTTATTTAGCAAAAACAATTTTTTTTTTATCGATTGCGGGTGATGTAATTATTATTATACGCGTTTAGTAATAAGGGGGTGGTGGGTGGTCTCATGGATTATTCATTGTGTAGTATGTTCCATCTGAGGTCGATACATATTTAAAAAATTACGTTTGTTTATGTGTTGCTAACAAATCGATAAATAGCGCTAAATGTAATGCCAATAATATATCAAAGCTCTAAACTAGATGTTCTGATCGGTTGATTTCCAATAATAGTAAATTATTGAAAAATGGTGGGGAATGTGCTATAATCGAATATTGAAAATCTCATCCTTAGTCCCAGCCTTAACAAATTACGAATGCAAACTAATATTCACACATGGAACGTAATTAAATGTTGCACGTCTCGTTGACAGTCAAAATGATAACTATAAACTGACGAAGAGGCTTGAAATGATATTCCAACTGAGCTGCGGACAACCACCAGGGATGGGCAATATGTTAAAATAAAATAAACAATAGCTTTAATTAAAGAAAGTGTATTGCACTTAACGTTCGGATAAAGTCAAGCAGATGTGGTTTGATGTTCCCCGTGAGATTTAACACAACTTCCGATGTGACTTTGGCAAATAATTTTATTCCATTCAGAAAGTATATTTACAGCAATCTTATCGTATCCGCCATTCTCCTTTTCACTATTGCCAAATATTTTTAGATAAGTCGAAAATTGGTCTGCTTAGATACTTTGAGATAATATTGATTTGGATTAGTCTCGTACCAATTTATTGCATGTTTAGAGTAGTATGAAAAGCTTAATCAGGGCAAAATTTTACTGCTGAATCGAATTTCAATACCAAATTTTAGTCGACATTACTCGTCTTTCTCAAGGTAAAATACACGAAAAATTGTATGGCACTGATACAAGAACATTTTTCGTACGTTTTACTATTTGTGAGGGCGGTTGAATAAAATTTGGTATCGGGAAATTTTAAAATTGGGTTGCTAGAATATTGCTGTCTAAATTAAAAGTTTTAGAATTAATTATTAATTAATCAACATTTAGCGTCAAATTTTACAGTATATTTTTAAAAAATCTACTGATTTCAAATTTTATTGTAAAATTTTTAGAATAATTAATTCTAAAACTTTCATTTTCATTGTAGAATTTTAAATTCAAAAATTAAAATACAAAAATTATAAAATGTAGGAATTTTTGAAATATTGATTTTAAAAATTCATAAAATTTTAGAATTCATGATTTTAAAAAAAGTAAGCATCATTTAAAATCCTATCAATGTTAAATATTTTGAATTGAGGAATTAGGATATCTGAAAGTAATGAGATTTTGATTTGAATTTATAAAATTTACGATGAGAATTTGGAAGTCAGAATTTTAAACATATATTTTGAAATTCTATAAAATCAAATATTTTTAGAATTAAGAATTTGAAATCTAAAGTTTAAATTTCTGTAACTTTAAAATAAAATATGAAAATTTGTATCGACGAACCTGTCAATGTTATTGCGAAAATTTAATTTTATAATTAAGAACTTTTGGAACTATATCTAAATTCAATAATTTCATTTAGATTTTAATATCATGATTCATAATAACTCTGGAATTGGTTTCAAAAATTTCAAAAATATTTTTATCAGACTTTATATAATTTTTTAATAAAATTATTTAAAAATATTTTATTTAAAAATATAATTTCTACAATTTTAATAATAATGATTTTGAAATGAAAATATCTGATATTTTAAATCATAGAATTAGTAAGTTTTATTATTCAAAGGGCTTGAGTTTTGAATTTTAAGTATTGAATATCTCGAATTATAAATTTTGAAATATGATAAATTTTGGGTTTTACAATTTTATTTGTAGAATTATAAGACTTAAGTGGTGGTTTTTTAAAATGAAGACATTTTAATTTTAAATTGGAAATGCACACTAATTTTTATTTTTTATTTTAAAATTTCGACAATTGTATATAAATACGATAAATACGATATAAAAGTTCTTCAAATTCTTAAAAAAATTCAGTATATGAGATGTCGTGAAGCCTGCCAGAATTGGTTAAGGAATTATTTTAATTTAAGAATTATAAGAATTATTAAATTTTGATTTGAAGAATTTTAAGAATAGTAAGAATTATAAGAATTTTAAGAATTTTTTATAATTTTTGTGAAGAATTTTGTTAATTTTAAGATTTTGAAGAACTTGTGTAGAATTTGAAGAATTTAAAGAATTTGAAAATTTTGATGTGAATAATTTAAAGAATTTTAAAAATTTTAAGAATTTTAAAAAAAAATTTTAAGAATTTTAAGAATTTTAAGAATTTTTTATAATTTTTGTGAAGAATTTTGTTAATTTTAAGATTTTGAAGAACTTGTGTAGAATTTGAAGAATTTAAAGAATTTAAAAATTTTGATGTGAATAATTTAAAGAATTTTAAAAATTTTAAGAATTTTAAGAATTTTAAAAATTTTAAGAATTTTAATAATTTTTAGAATTTTAAGAAGTTAAAAAATTCTAACGATTTTAAGAATTTTAAGATTTTGAAGAATTTGTAGAATTTGAAGAATTTAAAGAATTTGAAAATTTTGCTGTGAAGAATTTTAAGAATTTTAAAATTTTTTAGAATTTTAAGAATGTTCAAAATTCTAACGATTTTAAGAATTTTAAGATTTTGATACATTTGTAGAATTTGAAGAGTTTAAAGAATTTGAAAATTTTGATGTGAAGAATTTTAAGTTGTAAGAACTTTAAGAATTGTAAGACTTAGAATTCTTATATTTGAGAGTTTTCAGAATTTTAAGAATATTAAGAATTTTAAAATTTTAATTTTTTTAGGAATTTGAAGAATTTAAAGAATCTTAAGGATTTTAAGTTAAAGTAAAGAATTTTTGGAATTTTAAGTATTTTCAAAATTTATGGAATTTTAATAATTTTAAAATGTAAATAATTTAATGACATTTAAAATATTAATAATTTGAAAGTATTTGTCGAATTTTAAGAATTCGACGAATTTGATGTGAAGAATTATAATTTGAAACTATTTGAAGAAAATGAAAAATTTTTGTGATTTTAAATAATTCTAAGAATATTAATAATTTAAAGAATTTTTAAATTACTAAAGATTTTATCATTTGAAGAATTTAAGGAATATGAAGATTTTGATGTGAAGAATTTTAAGAATTTTAAAAACTTTAAGAATTTTAAGAATTTTAAGAATTTTAAGAATTTTAAGACTTTAAAGAATTTTTAGAATATTAAGAATTTTAAGAATTTTTAGAATTTTAAGAAGTTAAAAAATTCCAACGATTTTAAGAATTTTAAAATTTTGAAGAATTTGTAGAATTTAAAGAATTTGAAAATTTTAATGTGAAGAATTTTAAGAAAATTTTAAGAATTTTAAATTATTTAGAATTTTAAGAATTTTCAAAATTCTAACGATTTTAAGATTTTGAAAAATTTGTAGAATTTGAAGAGTTTAAAGAATTTGAAAATTTTGATGTGAAGAATTTTAAGTTGTAAGAACTTTAAGAATTGTAAGACTTAGAATTCTTATATTTGAGAGTTTTCAGAATTTTAAGAATATTAAGAATTTTAAAATTATAATTTTTTTAAGAATTTGAAGAATTTAAAGAATCTTAAGGATTTTAAGTTAAACTAAAGAATTTTTGGAATTTTGAGCATTTTCAAAATTTATAGAATTTATTAAAATTAAATTAATAAATTAATAAATAATTTTAATAAATTAAAATTTTAAAAGTAAATAATTTAATGACATTTAAAATATTAATAATTTGAAAGTATTTGTGGAATTTTAAGAATTCGACGAATTTGATGTGAAGAATTATAATTTGAAACTATTTGAAGAAAATGAAAAATTTTTGTGATTTTAAATAATTTTAAGAATAATAATAATTTAAAGAATTTTTAAATTACTAAAGATTTTATCATTTGACGAATTTAAAGAATATGAAGAATTTGATGTGAAGAATTTTAAGAATTTTAATAATTTGAAACTCTAAGAATTTCATGTTTTGAGAATTTAAATTATATTATTTTTAGAATTTTAAGAATTTAATATTTTTAAAATCTGATGAATTTTATTTGAATTTAAAGAATTTCAAGAATTTGAGAAATTCTAAGAATTTTTGGGAATTTTAAGAATTTGAAGAATTTTAAAAATGTTAAGGAGGATATGAATTTTATTATTAAAAATAACTTAGAATTATAATTCGGTTTTTGACGAATCAAAGATAAACGTATTTTAATAATAGTTGAGAATTTAAAATATTTAAATTATGTGAATGTAAATTCTTAAATTTTTTAAATTTTGTGAATGTAAGTTAACTTTATATAAATTTTGAACTAAAATTTTTTTAATTTTTTGACTAGGTGTTATTGTCAAATTTTAATGAAGCTTCTAATTATTGTAAATTTCACTTCGGAAATAGCATATCACGCGATTTGAATTTAAGCATTTAAAATTCTTAAATTTAATTTAGAATTTAATTTCATAAAATCAGAAATTTGAAATTGGTATCGAGAATCTTTAGTATTTTAAGAACCAAATTTTTAGAATTTCAAAAAACGAAAGGTATGAAATTTACGAATTTGTTAATTAATTAATAAAAAAATTAATAATTACAAATTTGAAATTTAGCATTTATCTAGAATTTAAAATCTGGTTAAAAGAATAAACAATTTTAAATCGTTGATTTTTTATCTCGTGAATTGACAAACTATTAAAATATACGCATTTTTGAGATGTTGATTTTAAAATAATTTATCTAAATTTTAATATTTAAGACTTCACTTTTAAGACTTTAATTTTGAAATATTCGTAAATCATAAACCTAAAGTTTAAGAATTTATTATTTTTAAAATAAAGCATCTTAAAATTAAAATTATTAATAAATTGGTTCCTAACAATCGAGAAACTAGAATGTCTGAAATGAGCGAATGTTGTGATTTTGAAATTATAAATACGTAACGTGTGATATTTATTAATTTTTAGGTTTGAATTTTCACGATCTATGATTTTAGAATTTTAACATAAATTTTGGCTATTTTATTTTATAATTTTAGGATTACGTCTTTTGTCAATAATGAAAATTCTCAAAAATTATTATAATTTATAGAATTAATTATTTGAAATCTAGATTCCAAATGTCAGTACTCGTATCAATAAATTTCCTCCAAAAATTTAGGATTTTAGGATCTCTAGACTTTTAACCGTAAATTTTTGGAATTCAAATTTTAAATAAAATAATTAATCAAAATATGTAATTTAACAATCAGAATTGAGAATCTTGAATTTTTGAAGTTTTTATTTTAAATGTATAATAATTTCTATAAATTTCTAAAATTTAAGAATTAAGAAATTTTAAATTTAAAATTAAGAAATTTTACTTTATAATTTTAGGACTAGATGTGTCAACATTTTTTGAAAATTTTCTCTATTTTAAATTTCACTTCAAAAATAGCCAATCGCGCGATTTTTATTTCAGGATTTAAAATTCACACAGTTGGGTTAGAATTTAAAATCATGAAATCAGAATTTTGAACTTGGTATCGATAATCTTTTGTATTTTAAGCATGAAACTTTTAGAATTTTTTTTTTTTAAATCAAATCTCAGAACAGCATACAATTCAAATTTCGCACGAATATTTTCTGTGTAGACTTTTAGAAACTATGATTATGGAGTTTTTAGATTTTAAATTTAATCCTGATTATTTAAGTGTAAGTCTGAGATTTTTCATGTGAATGCCAAACTTGGATTATAAAATTTTACTGGAATGATTAGAATGGTTAGAATTTAAAATTTGTGTTTTGAAATGTCTCTACATTTTTCTGAAATAAGAAAAATTTTAAAATTTTGAAAACTCAAAATTCTAAAGGTATGTTATAGAATATAATTTTTGGCAATTTATGAAAATTACAAATAGTTTAAAATTTTAAAATTGACAGTTTGTGAGTAAATATAAATATTGTCGAATTTCGGAATTCGCACAAATTGGAATTTAACGTCAGAAAATTTTATAGCTTACAATTTTTACTATTACTTTTAAATTAAATTTCAAAAATTTTAACCATATAGTGAAAAATGGAATTTAAAAATTGTTCAGAATTTCCGAAATATCGAATTTTTATTTCAAATTCAGAAATTTTGTTTATGTAATGTTTAAAATTAAAAAGTGCTGATTTATAAATTGGGCCACTGGAATTTTGTTTTATTTTGCTGATTAGTCCAGAATTTTATCAATAATTTGAAATTTTGAGTTCTAGTATCGTTAGAGAGTACAGTTCGTTTTAAAGATTTTTTTACAAAAACCACATCATTTAATGAGACTGTCGAAAACTGTCATCGTTATTTGACAGTCAGATTATTTATCACTGTCACTTTTTAAGCTTGTGAGTTTGTGTAGCATCGAGAAAAACGTAAAACTATGAAATGTTATATCGGTTGTACCAATAAAATTTTCAAATTTTTTGACTATATACATAAATAGTATATATTCTGCGCGCACATAGTATATATTCTGCGCGCACATAAACCGTGCACATAAAATCTAAAATAGTTTAGCAACAGCGTTGTGACGAATTGGGAGAATTTCTGTATCCAGATGTATAAAAATATTTCGATTTACATTTTCATTCATAAATAAAAATAAAAAAATCGAACATTTCAATTATATAATCCAATTTAGGAAAATTTGTCACCATTAAGCCTTCAATCTGAATAATATTCAAAATTTGAATTTTCAATAAAATCTAGTAAGATGGTAAACAAGACATTACATTATCTGATCATCATCATCTTCTTATAATAAATGTCATTCTCATGCGAACGAACGTACGAACGAACGTAACGAACGGAATGGAAAATTATTCAAATTGGCATCATCTTTAAGCACCTACCTTAGCAATGTATGTATAAAATACACACACATAGTCTATATAGAAAGTCTATCTGTTGATTTTTTAGATTCCGAAATCGTTATGTACGAGAGAAGATGTATAGAACAATAAAGAAAACTTATTCGAATTTTTATTTTTCCTGATTTTATTATCAATCGAATCAGTAAAATTGATTTAAGATTCTGTTAATGTCTTATCTTTTATTCTTCTTCATGTAACGGAAAAATTTATGAAGTTTATATAAATTTTGATTGATTCAAGGCTGCAAGAAAAAGTGGAAAAATACTTCCATTGTGCTGTATGATTGATGGATGATTAATTGAAAATTATTGGCGATAATTTAATTACCCGCGTGCTCAGGTGAACACTTTTTATATTTATTTAGAGGTTTTCCCCTCATTCATTCATCTTATCAGCAAATTACAATCCATTTCAATGGATTTTGCAAATTATGTCAAAGCTAAATTAATTCAACGTAATTGTGAGCTCACCAGCGATTTAATATCAAAAATCACGTTCAATATTTACAAATTAATGAATTACTTCTTGAAAAACAATTAAAACTAATCGAAATAAATAAATCATAATAAATTAATAATTTATTTAACTTTCAATTGTGTTGTTCGTACATATACATATATATATATTCAAGAATAAGAATAAGAATAATAGAGGGAAATGGTGTTTAATTTGCGCCACACAAAACAGCACACCCAAATCAATTGCGATTTTCGAATAAATTAAAGATTGATATTTTATGCTAAACTCACGTACCTACCGTAATTTGCATATTTATAGGAAATTAAAAAATAAAACATTTTTTAGAATAAATTAAGAAAAATTATTTAAGACCTTAATCAATGTCACATTATGCTCGTGAATATAGGGAAGCGACACGGAAAGGCATGAAGTCTGTAAGATTTACCTTACGTGAACGATAATTTGCGAACACTGATGAGTGTCTTTAGTAAAATATTGATTTTTTATTTCTATTAAAACGGTTGGAACCTACAGATGCCCATGGTGCAAACCTATAGGATTTATCCTAACTCGCAGAAGTGCACTGCAGCCTTATCAAACTGTAAAAGTTTGAACCAAGAAATGGATAATAACTGATCTTCGTTCAAAGATCCGTAAGAAAACACTTGGGATCTAGCTTCGACAATGGCCGGACTTTCGTCACAAAGATCATCCTAAGCAAGTTTCATGCGTTGGGGATGAACTTTGGAACGTCCATGGCCCGTAATGGATCCTCACGTTGGATTCAATGATGAACCGTTTCGCCATTCGACAGTGCGGGGTAGAATGCCACTTCAGTCTTACAGGAATTGCTGGCTACTAACTATCGATTCGGACAACTGAGAATGAATTGGTGAAGGTAAATTTGGACAATAGCCTGTCATTCACCATTTCAACCTCCGGAATATATATGAAGGCATACCTAACGCAGCAGAGCACGTAGTACCAAGAATGTAACCCTACAATTCGGGCAAACATAGAATAAACTCCATAGCAATAAGGGGAGTAGACGACATTGCCCTGCGGTTATAGCTCTACAGGCTGCCATCTGCAATCCATTCAGCGTTGCTACAGAAGACGTCAGCTTAACAACTGGTCACAATACAACTGAAGCATATGACAGTAAATGTAAAATCAGTGATTTTGAGGGTCAGACCCCAGGAATTGCCACAAGCCCTTCTGCATTTCCAATCAAGGTAAAATTTCCAGGAGAGTTTACTATCTAGAATAACACCTAGCTCCTTGACGTGATATGTTCTTGTATTTGCTCTATCAAATAGAGTAGGAACAGATTTATTAGCACAGTCTCTACGTCTGGAAAATACAACCAGATCAGTTTTTGAAGGATTGACGTGTAGCTCATTTTCAAGACACTAAACTCCCAATATATTAGAGCGTTCTGCTTCGGATCAGATAAGACGTTCAGGTGTTCAGGTATTAACAAGTAATTCATCGATAAGCATAGCAAGGGTGAGAGTACTCCTCCTTATGAGCAGCCTTTGGCTACTTTGACGGACATTAAGATGAGCCATCCAGCTCAGTCTCAATTATATGGGACTTGACCATAGGAATCGATGAGTCTAACAATGGTTTGATTAATATTAAAATTGGAACACGCACTCTTGATTGAAGATACCTACTAGAAACTCTTTGTAATTAAGTGATATATCAATTCTAGTTACTACCTAGGAGGTAGTTAAATAGTTATCCCTAGTAAATCTGTCGATCATCCTCTCTAAAGCTTTAAGAAAAGTAGAGATTAGAATAATGAGCGGAAAGCTGTTGGGTCAGTATAATCCGACTTGCCAACTTTAGGTATGAAAACTACGCCAGGATCGTGGTACAGAAGTAAAAGCAATGCACGCCTGGAACATAGTGAGCAGAAAACGCCATCAAGACCACTGGATTTGAAAGGTGCAAACGAGAAAACATTCCAGCGTAGAACATCCGTACATCAACCTTCAATTTAGAATTAAGTCAACGATGGTCATAGAGGGGGTTCTTCAACTTTATACGTTCCACGTAATTACCTCTCATGGTGTAAATTTTATGAAAAACAAAACGAACAGTTTTCTGAAATTGTAAAAGCCGCTTGAATTTATAACTCAGATGCGTGGTCGGTTGCCCACAGCCCAGTTGGAATATTATTTCATTCTCATCATTTTTCCAAACAGCTTTCTTTCTCATCACAGTGTGAGCAATGTCGTGGACTTGGACTGAGGATATGGGACTTTCAATATTCCTTAATAGCACATTCCCCACCGCGTTGATTTAAGTTTTTCTGCAACACTTATAAATTGTTCTCGCGGTTAGAGGAGTATTATGACAACGATAAATATTGGGAAATGGGGTATCAGCCGATAACAACATATATAGCTAAGAGTTTTGATATATTATTGGCATCACATTTATCGCTATTTATCGATTTGTTTGTTAGCAGCACATAAACAAACGAAATTTTTTAAATATGTATCGACCTCAGATGGAACATACTACACAATGAATAATTAATGAGACCGCCCACCACCCCTTTATTACTAAACGCATATAATAATAATTACATCATCCACAATCGATAATAAAAAATTGTTTTTGCTAAATAAACTGAAAAATAGGTTTTTTTATTCACAATTTCGCCATTCTGTTAACAAGAAGTGCATTCAAAATCAAGAAGCCACGATGGATTATATAAGAGGCAGATTACCACATAACATAATCAAGGATTACAGAAACGTGGAAGCAAACAGTTATATTTTAAACAGCCTTATAGATGGAATGCTGCATATTATTGGACTCGTAATGACGAAACCAGGACCCGCAATGCACGCAAGAACATGGATCGTAATTTTGACAACACATTCACTCATGGTGTCATTCTTCTTCATGGTGTTTTCGGATGCGCCGCTTAGTGCCAAACTGGAAGGCTTGTGTCTATTTTTCGTTGTTTACCAAGTGAGTGTTTAACGCTTGTATTAATGTATTCCTTGTACACATCTAAATATTATTCACAGGGACTTCATAAACTGTACTCATCTATTATTATGAAAAAATTTTATATTAAATGTTTCACTGTGCTACGTGATTTACATTTGAAATATCTGGACGATCCTGCCATTGCACCATCTCTTAAAAAAATATGTTTCTATAGTGTTATCTTATTTGAGATAGTTTTCGCTTTGTATTATGGTGTAGCGATGATGTATATGACATTCCCGATTTTTATGTGGAAACAATTTAATGTGTTGACTACAATATATCCAATACAATTTCCATTTATTGATTGGCATACACCGATCGGATACGCGTCAAATATAATCAATCACATTCTCATCAATATTGCCGGTCCCACTGGTATAGTTGTTGCTGATCTTGCTTTTATGTATTTTGTGCTACACTCCATTGGATATATACAAATTTTGAAACATCGTGTCGCACATTTGGATGAGTTACTAGAGAAGCAGCCACAAGACGTTCAAAAAATTCAAAGACAGCTTTATAAATGTATTCAAGCTCATCAAGATTATATTTCGTATGTCCAATTGGTGGATGAGGGTTATGCCCTACTTTGTCTGGCGCAACTGATGACTAGTGAAATGGTCATAACCATAGCATTATTTTTAACAGTATGGAGTAACTGGATTGTAGGACCATTTTTGGTAATTGCATGTGTTTTCCAACTGTTGGAATATTGCAGTTTGGGAACCGTTGTAACCGTTCAAGTAAGTCAGAAACATAGAATATTCCTATAACTGGTAAAATTATATTTTTCCAAATTTCTAGAACGAAAGGGCTTTAGAGATTATTTATGGTATGAAATGGTATTTATTACCAGTGCGTTACCAAAAGCTTGTATCTTTAATGATATTACGAGCCCAAAACTCACCGGAGCTACATGTTGGCAGGTTTGCTAAATTAAATGTAGCAACCGCTCAGGCTGTAAGTGAATTTATGTTTTGTGTTAACATTCAGTATACTTTACCATTGAATTATTTAATACATTTTACAGGTCTTAAAAGCAATATATTCATACTTAATGATGATGTTGAATTTCGTCAATTAAAAGCGCTCAATGATTTATATTTTTTTTATCGTACGCACCAATTTCTTTGTTTCAAATATGGATGCAGTGTTAAGCATCGTAATCCTTCACTAATCAAAAATCTACAAAAGTTTGTGAACAACTGATTTAATTTTAACATTAACTTTGTGACACCATGGATGGTAATAATATAATAAGCTAAGCCTAGTGGTGTGACTGAACTTGCTGCTTTAATCAGGAGGTCTCAGTTGTAGCAAAATTATTGAAATACAATTTATTTAGAATTTGATTGCTTAAAAAATGTTATTAACCGCAAATATGAAATAAAAGCTTGAATTTATCAGTATTTAAAATAAATTAATTTATTGTTGTTTTTATTGGTTTTTATTGGTGCTATACCCTAATTCATGAATGTTGCTCAGCGGACGTTGCTCGTCTCTCTCAAATCGTCGAACTCAGGCGGATCACTGGTGGTAGCATCAGTGGATCTGCCTTACGATTCGGTCTCACCTCCCTCCTGGGAGATGTTTAGCAACCTTGTTTTGTGGAGCAGGACAAAGCATTTACCTTTAATGGTAGGATGCGATGCTAATGCTCATCACACGTTATGGGGTAGCACGAATATAAGTGATAGGGGTTTATCTCTACTTAATTACCTGAGCACATTTGAGCTTGAAATCTTTAACAAAGGCTGTGAGCCTACCTTTATCAATTCAGTAAGGAGGGAAGTGATTAACATTAGTTTGCGCTCCATGGCGATAATCGATTTGATCTGTAAATGATAAATCTCGTTTAATGTAAATCTTAGAAGACCTAATCTTAAACCTTATCGTAACAAGAAGCTTACCAACTGGGAGTTATTCTCTCTTAAGTTGGAACCTTGGCTGGTTTCGTTGGGTGAGATAAGTTCAACTGAGGACATTGAATTGCTAGCCTCATCTTTGACGGATTCAATCACGTCCTCTTGTCCTCTTATTACCAAGCAAAAATCTCAGAAAAAGCATTTTTGATGTTCTGATCTTAAAAAACTGAGGAAAACTGTTAGGAGACTCAAAAACAAAGCCAAAAGATCTGACCTTCAGGTGGATTGGGATTACTTTTTGGCTTTCTCAAAAAGAATATAAGAAAATGCTAAGATCCCCTCGTAGAACTTCTTGGATTAGTTTCTGCGAAGAAATTAATAGTATCTCTGGGATCGCCAGATTTAATAGGTCCTTGGTTAGAAATTATCCCTGCCGACTTTCTGTTCATTTCCCTGAGTGCAATATTATCAATATTAGGTATACCGATCCCAAGGCATTTCGCCCTAAAGCCACGCATTGCTGTGGCCAAGCTGGACTCCCTTTCCATTTCGGTTAAATTAACTAAAGGTTACCCACAGAGAGGTGTCCTGTCACCTCTCCTATGGCTCTTAGTTATTGACGAATTATTTGTAAAACTACAGCAATCCGCCTTCACTGCTCAGAGTTATGCTGATAAGTTAGTCGTTTTGGTTCAGAGTAAATACCTTAATGTACTATCAGATTTAAAGCAACGCGCTCTCCAAGTTGTAGAAATGTGGTGTCTAGAGAAGGGATGGCACATTAATGCATCGAAAACTAGTCTGATAGTTTTCACCAGACGTAGGAGTACTGGAGAGCTGTCTGTTCCTTCTCTTTTTGGAGAAACGATCGCTAGATCCGACACAATAAAGCATCTGGGTGTCATTCTGGACAGTAAACTCTCCTGGAAATTTCATATTGAGATTAAACTGCAAAAGGTCAATTCCAGTTTCTGGCAGTGTAGAAGAGCATTTGGGAAGTCGTAGCTTTACCTATGCTATCTTACGCGTCTGTTATTTGGTGGCCTATGGTTCAGTCAGTTTCTGTCATTGCGAAGCTTAATAGCATACAAGGTATGGCTTGTCGAGTTATTACGGGTGCTGTGTCCTCGTATTCTATACTAGCTTTGCAGGCAATCTTATTTCTGCCCCCACTGCAGTCGGTCATCCTAGGCACAGCATGCTCCGCTGCCTTTCGCCTGCGGTGTATTGATGCGTGGAACGCTCTCGTGCTGATTCTGCTACGATATTTCTTTCTTGATGGTTTATCCAGCAAAGAACTCGTGGTTATCTCAAGAATTCAAAGACTGGGTCATCTTATCTCAAGAATTCAATGACTGGATCGCTGACGGGTCTCACCCTAATTTTTTTGTCCTACACATGACCTACAATCATGTGCGAGTCTAGGCCGGAACTTCACTGTATTCCAAGCGGAGCTGATTCACTCACACGATGCGATACGAAATCCTATGATCACTTCCTAACTGGACAGAGACTGTAAACATTTTATTAATGTCCTTTGCTCTTATAATCGTGTCAGAGTTATGTGGATTTTAGCTAAAACAGAGTCAAAGATGAAATTCATTGGACCTGAACCGGCAGTGCCTCTGGACCTTTAATTGTGGTAAGGAAGCTATTAAGAACTATACATATTTTTGCAGGCTAAGCGTAATTGGCTATCTTTCATTACATGCCGAGTGGCTAAGTGCTTCATTTGCGAACCTAATCTGAGGCACGTATGTGAAGTTTGTCCTAAATCTGTCCTAAAAAAACAACAAAAACAATTTCCTCTTATATGTGTTAGTGTACAACACAGAATGTGTCAATATAACGAATTTTATCATAAGGACAATCAAATTTGGTACAACGAAAACATGATTATTTGAACTTTCTTTGGAAAATTCAAGGAAACGGACACCATAATGACGCATATACCAAGATATCTATAGGTCTAAGCTATCCGAAAAACATTTCAATTTTGAAAATAGTAGGGGATTAGGGGGTTTAGGACAACCAAGTTTGGTATGGCCTCATGTATATCGATTGATTATGTATCTGATTTTTCCTAATTGAACCCCCTAATCCCCTACTTTTTCCAAAATTTAATTATTTTTTTAGCTTAGACCATAAGGATTCTTGGTATAAGCGTCATTATGGTGTCCATTTCCTAGGACTTTTCCACGAAAATTCAGGAAATCATGTATATTTCCTAGCAAATTTTGTTTTCTTTATTTAAAATTCGTTATATCGAGACAATCTGAATTGCACACTAACACACATAAACGAAAATTGTTTTTGTTGTGTTATAGTACAATTTTAGGACAAACTTTACGCGTCCATATAGAATTGTGAAGCTTGTCCTAAAAAAAATCCTATTTTTTTTTTTTAAACATCTGTTTAGGACGAAATTCACGTGAATATCTGAAGCTCACAAAGTTTGCCCTATTTTTGAAGAAAGACCAACTTAGAGTTCTGGCCACTATTCCGACGGGCCATGGTCGTTTTAAACTCCCTTTACAAAGAATGGGACTTGTTCAAGATTCCTTGTGTGACAACTGTCTTGAAGATGACGATGACAGCATTCACTTTGTCAGTGGTTGTCCCGCTTTCGAGATAGTTAGGTCCCAATTTCTTAATTATAGATCTTTAAATGTAGGTCAATTATCATCCCTACCCTAGTTTAAGCTGTTTTCAGTTTGCTAGAGCTGCCGAGCGCATTTGCGAATTGTGATAGAGTCAGCGGTTTGCACCATAAGAATAATAGCATGACAACCGTTGATGCAACATTCAAAATAATCCAAATCTGCTATCCAATTGATATGTCTAAATAAATCTGTTCAACAAACACCTATTATTCACTAATTTAAAGTAATTTGTTTAATCTCAACACTGTATTACGTACCACACTCAAGGCAACACACCACCACTATATACAAAAAATCGTAATCAAATAAGATTTCATTCTCTCGTTACACCCAATTTTTATGTTTAAATTTGACTTTGATTTATGTTAATTCCAATAAAAAAAAAAAATCAACCAAACTGAACACTTTCAACGTTACGTACTTTGCTCTATTCTCTATATACAGATACAGCAATAATGTTATTAAGTTATTCAAAGAAGCAGCACTCAATCTGATCAAAACGGAAATGAAATAAATAGAAAAATCGAATTCAATTGATTTTGGTGTGTCTGTGTTGTGTGAAGCAAGCAAAAAAAAAAAAAAACCGAAAAGCGGGAAATAAAAATTCAATTTTTCATCTTTCACTCAAGAACATCATTTTCTTTTATTTCGTTTTGTTCAATTTCCGTTATAGATTTTCCTGTTTAGCTTCGTGATCACGCATCATCATTTCACCCCGCGCACAATTCATTATTTATTCTGTAATATTGATGGAAAATGACAAAATTTTGTGAAAGGTAAACATTTATATTATTGGCTGAGTGAAAACTTTAAACTTTAAGTGACTTGAGTCGAAAGTGTATATCAAATCGATTCCACAAAAAAAAATTATTTTGTGCTGCAAAATAGATTATACAAATCGAACGAACTTTTTATTTTTATTTTTATTTCAGATCATAAACTTTAATTAGATTAGTTTTTATTAGAGTATGTATTCCATAATAAATTGAATTTAGTTTTTATTACACATATACTCATATATTTTATATTTAATTTAAATTCAGATCTAGATTCCAATACAATTTAATGTTCAGTAATTTTTTTTGGTGCTAATCTGTTAAATCGTTGGAACAAATCATTTATATAAACTTAACTCAAAATATGAAAGTCACAACAAAATTATCAACTTTTAAACCAGATATATATGTATCTACACACAAAAACATAAAGACTGTGTTCACCTGTATTATAGACCTTGATTTTTACTCAAAATTTACGTCTGCTCCGGTACAGGAATACCTCGTATAACGCTGTGGTGATGCTATAAGTCTGCACATAAAATTATGTTCCACACTTTTTCGCTATGTTCCACAATTACAGTCTACGCATTACATTCAAATTCTGAGATAAACATGTTTCACTATAAGTTTCTACACGAACATTTATGTTCCACAATTTTATGTTCCACAACTGAACATACGTTCCACACCTCAAAAAAATGGAACTTTATTAACCTAAGCGATACACGAGGTCTGCCTGTGTATGACATCATTTGATTGATTAAATCCTCGTAATTCCTTTCACTTCATACATTCTTCATAATAAATTAATTCCACAGTTCGTTGTTTTCGCGCATGCAGTTAACTTTATAACCATACCTGTTTCTTATACACATACATTGATTAAGATTTCAAAAACATTTAAATAACAATAATTACGTGCAACCAAATATATTATGTTTTAATTTTTATTTTTTCGTTTGTAAAGAATGGAACATAATCGTGAGTTATCAAATTTGTATAATTTTTGAATAGTTTATGAGAACTAACAGGTTACGATGGTGATTATTGTTTTAAGAATTTCGCATTGATTTTAATGTTGGTGTATTTGTATTAAATATTCGGTTTCCTGTATCATGCGAATTATATTAGTGATATATATATATATTGTGTGTACAGTGCACGATATATTAGAGTCGTCAATTCATCCACAACACCACGGATACTCGTACGACAATTTGACAATACGTAAGCTGTTCGATTATCAATTTTTACAAATAACGGACAATATTCATAATGAATAAGCTTTGAAAATGTTGGCAAACAGATATAACTCGAGAGGGCAAAAAATAATTCAAAAAAATTTCTTAAAATGCTGCTACGCTAGGATTCCTTATCGATTACATAAATTCAAATTTTCATGCATTTCATGCAAAAAATAATTCAAAAAAATTTCTTAAAATGCTGCTACGCTAGGGTTCCTTATCGATTACATAAATTCAAATTTTCATGCATTTCATGCTAGGAATTGTAGAAGATGTATCCAGCGCCGACACACGCTTCTACATCTTGAAAATAATGCATGAATCAATTGACTAACCAACTTACTTCGAAAGCAGATGTTAACATGTTTTCAAAAGGTGGTTCTTCCCAAACGAATAGAAAACGTGACTAAATAATACGACTTGGCGGTCAATGGTTTAAACGACATCATGCGGCTGATCCTGAATTCCAACTTCATCACGACTGATTCATCGTTCGAGGCAAGTTGACGTGCTGTTTGGGGCAGAAGTGTTTTAAGATTTATTGCGCTCTAATCATTCAAACTTACAGATAAGTCGCCCAATTTACATGGATCGAAGTTTGGATAGATTATAGCGAGTAAGCATAATTCTAATTGAAAGAACAAGAGTGTGAGGAGCATTTCGCTCGAAATACTATGCGGGATTTATGTCGCTGACGAACGATTTGAAGGAGTTACCGGGTTATTGGATAACTAGAACCAAATTTTGGCCTATGGAGAAAAAGTTATCACATACAATCCCGAAATAATGCAACAATATACGGAATTGCGTGAGTATAGGAATCGCTTAATCTTCACCTTGACTGTAAACACCCGGGTATAGATCTGATTTTTCACGTTCGAATATTTTTGCTGTTTGTTGCTGGATTTTAATTTCGTTTGGACTCAGTTACTAAACTTTTGAGTTCTTTTTGAAAATGTAAAATCACCTTGACTGTATACACCCGGGTGTAGATTTTTTTCTTCATATATTTTCTATGGAAAAAATTAAAAAAACCTTTAAAATTCTAAATATCTTTTAAATTCAGGCTTTACAAGGTTATTACAAAGTTGCATATTTTAGACTCTTTTGCACGGGTCAAAATAACCTTTACGGCTTTTGTAATTTATTGAACTATAGTTAAACGAAAAGTGGTATAGTTTTATATTATACTTCACTACCAATTCATGCCGACCGTCTGCTTCTCTATCCATGGTATTGTCTGGAATAAAAGGAACATTCTGCAGCTGTTGTAGTTCTTCAATAGATTTTCCAAGAATGCACTCTACAGCACTTTTCGTTGGAAAATAGCCCATCACTCGTGGTATTTTTGCCGTTTTTATTATAAGTGGAATACACAAATGTTCACCCAACCCTAGTAAAAAGTCCCGTCGTCGACAAGTTTTCACGGGTTGAGAGGTTGATGGATTATTTGTAACAAATAAGCAGCAAATCCTGCGGTGTCAATTATATTGAAAAATATTGACAGTTGCCAGCGATTGGTTTTCCTTTTTGTTGAAAAACTGATACAGCATTTTGTCCATCGTATCGCCAGCTCCTTTGGTTTTGTTGTAAAAATGAATTATGTCCGGCTTGTGTTTTGGCCCAGAGGTTTTATCGTCATTGTGTTGAGTAGAGATTAAAACTACTGCTTTATTGTTCTTAGGGACAAATGAACTTTATTAACCAAAGCGATACACTATCATTTTCTCTCCAAAACCAAAATTTGTTGTTAAAACCTCTAGAGTTTTTGAGGCTTTAAATTCAGCAGTGAGAGATTCCAACTAAGAAGTTCTTTCGCTAGAAAAATCGACGTAAAAAATTGTCCATGCAGTTACGTTTCTGCCCGTATTCTTCTATAGATCCCTCACCACCCGTTCGCCTTGGTTTATATCCCGAGTATTTCCGATTTTACCGGTATAAATTTGTCCGTTCAACGAATATACGCTGTGTCCGAATCGCATGCCCACTATATTTTTATGATATATTTTGCTGGCTTGGACGGAATGTACTGCGTAAACTTGCTACGCCCTCTAAATGGGAACAATTGCTCTTCAACTGTTATGCTGGTGTTCGGTCGAAAATTAGCTTTTAGGTTTAGCATATAAAAAATTACACTGCTGGGCGCCGCTTTGTCGGTTTCCATTCTAGCTGCTGTAGTTGAATCAAAATCAAACCGAATAAATCTCAATATATTATAAAAGCGTCGCACAGACATACATAGTTGCTCGGTACAAAGGAAAAGAGTTTTTTTTCCAGAGTTGATCTACAGGCTCATAGTTGGATCTGTGTTTTCCGATTACAATTAGCAGTCCTTTATAAGCCAATAATTCTTCGTGTAGCGGTTTCCAGACCATAGGCTTTTTATCTGAATTAAATTCGTTCCATTTTTGATATATTTTGTCAGCTTTTCTATTGGTGTGTCGACAAATTAAATTTTGCATCAATGTATCGAAAATAACGCAAAATGTATTCACGTCATTTAACATTTTGGTATTTGGTTTTGGACCTACAAATAATGATTCCTTAAGAATATTATGGGCTTGCGATCGCTGCATATTTGGCCGAGTTTTCCACCAGTTGGTCCCATCCATACCGACGTGATATTCTTCTGAATCTTCACGACCGTCTTCATTGTTCTATATCATCGCCTTGGGAAGCGGTATCATCGTTAATTTCTGCTATTACCTGGTCGATTCTTCGTCAAGGTATCTTGGTAAATGATCATCAGTATCATTAAAATCAGAATTCTGATCTTCATCTGTTTCAGAATTTAAACGCTCCACTACGCTTTGTAAATAAATTAAATCATTTCCATATAAAATATATGAAATTTTCATATCTACACCAGGGTATTTCCTGTCAAGATTAAGGATTTTTTTTTGACTAAAATGATTAAATCAACGACACCGTTGTAAATATTTTCTGCCACACATCACTGGGTGCTGAAGTGCGAAAGCACATAAACCCAATTACGCGTCGTTTATGACGTTTCATGTAAATCGGTTTAATACAGTTCGTCAAATTCGATTATGAATGTCGGTCCCAAATAAAATTCAAAAGGACTTATTCTCGATTATTATACTTCATTTTCGATTTCATCGTTTCGCGCCAACTCAAGGTATATCAAAGATGTATCGACTAGTTAAATTAGATGAGGAACAATAATATTTTGTAGATACCAATGCGAACCTAACAGATTGACATGTTTCGTTTAAAAAAGGTTACTTATCATCGGTATGCGATGCTTTCATCAGCTGGCAAACGATAATGAGACCAATTTTGATTTCTACTTGATATGATTTTAGGAGCAAATAGCATTGATGACCGGTGGACTAAATATTCGCAAGTTGGTCTCAAATGATGTTCAATTAGTACAACAAATTTCCACTGACTTTCAAAAAAGAAGCGTCTATATTGACTTTAATAATTCCGTGAAAACCTTAGGCCTTATTCGATCCAATGGGTTTGTGAAATTGAAAATTGGATGGTATGAACAGTAATCAGTTAACCGTAGTCAAGGTGCTAAAGCTTCCTCGTTTCGTTCTTTCATCAAAGTCAAGTACAGTTTAACTTCATGGATCATCAATTATCCGTGAAAGAAAAATATTTCTGCAGATCTCGTTTCTCGGGGAATGTTGCACGAGAAATTAATCAGAAGCTTAATTTAAAGCTAACCAATTCACAAAGCATTTTTATGTTTGCACCTGACGACCTCTCCTTGCTATACAGTCAGAGAACAATTTTGGGTAGTGAGAGAAGAAATCTGCAAGAAGTTTACAAGATGTTTTTTGACCGAAAACGTAGAGCCCATTTTAACAGAGCATGCATAGGTATGCAACAGTACTGTTCCAATTGCAAACTCGATCTAAATGGTTACACTGCAATCTAATTGGAAATTTAGATTTTTTGTTAGCCTATATAAATATAACCTTAGACTTGTGATTGAATAGCGGATGCGACAAATTTCTAAAATAAAAATTTAATGTTCTAAACAAATTGCTGGCCTTAATTCATATATACGTTTAAAATAATGAGCGTTATTCCCATTTATTGGGTAAATTAAAATAATTAATTATCTAGTAAATCACGATTTTTATTTTTTGTAACAATCAAATGTATTCAATGACTGACACATGACAATTGATTTGAATTGTACATTAAATATTGTTCCGTAATTCCTATTGTTTTATGTTAGATTCACGCAAAAAAAACGTACTATTATGTCTTAAATATCATCTTAAAACCGCGTACCAAATATTTCACAATTAACGTCATTGAAGATTAATGTGTAACCTTGTTGTACACAAAAAAATATTAAAATCAATTTATTTTATACGGACAGGTAGGTTTTTGCAAACTAAATGGTAAGCTCAACCAGTTCAACAGTTAAACATAAACATATTTTACCGGAAGGTGCACCTATCCCTGCCATAATTTAACAGCTTCATTTATAATGTGTATAAAGTTAGCTCGAAAGCTACCCACGCAAAATAAATACGATTGCAACACTAACCACTTACCAATATCAAGCATTTTCTTACTATCATTCCGATAAAAATATTTCTGTCACGAAATTTTTTGAAATCAGCACGGAATTGAAATTTCTGATACGATAGTTTGGAATAGCACTACCACCAAGAAGGTAGAATCGTATTTAACAACATCTTGTATAATTGATATAATCAAAAGTGGCCACAGATGTCTGAAGATTTATACGATAAAACCTCGCATTTTATAGGTTATATTTACTATAGGCATCATTTTTAGTGAAGTTAGCCCAGAATTTATCCCAGAATTTTTTAAAAATACCTCTGACAACACAACCGTAAAAAATCCATCCCAGAATTTTCAAAAATACTGAATTTATATAGTTGGTTCATCCTAGGATTTTATACAGTCGGCTCATCTCAGACTTGTTGTCATATATAAAAGACAAAACAATAATAATCTGGCTCCAACGGTTTCGATCCTGGGCTTGGTCTTCATACTGTCTTAATACTGCACTACTTCGGTTCGCCATACTAATCGAATAAGGTCGAAAAGACATTTCCACAAGTATCCCCTCCGAACATCAAGAGCTCCGAATTAATGCAGTCCACTCCTCCAGGTGAGCGGTTTCGTTTTAGTCTCTGCTTGGCTCAATGCAAATCTCCGCAGTCTGTATTTGATGTGAATCAACTATAGTCTGTGACGCATAATGTCACCAAGCAGGTTTGTAACGTTCCATTCCATGCATCGAGTACTGCGTCGATGTTGACACAGTGGTTTCCATCCCGGTCCCAAATGGCGGTTGACGTAGGCCTGAAAGTATGGTGCAGTCTAGTAATTTCTTTAAAGAAATTATGCGAACGGCACTCATTGCTGAGTTGTTGTACTTTTAGAACTTTGGCCTTCCACCAATCTGTAAATCCGTTTAGCTCTCCTACTAGTAAGAGCAACCTTATTTTTCCTCGCGATTATAAGACGCAGTTGTACTTCACTATAAGCTATATTTCGTTGCTCAGCTACACGACGACACTCGTCATCAAACCAATCATTCTTGGGTCTGACTTTCACTAAACCTAAAGTCTGTTCAGCAGTACTGATTACCTAATCAGACTGGTAACTAGCTCTCTCAATGTTGTCGCTGACAAGATCCTGATATCGTTTCTTTTGATCTTCATTTATCAGACCTTCACAGTCGAAACGTTCCATGCGTCTCGTTGTGTTCCCGGACCTGTACGAAAACTTCCATCGGAGCGTTGCAGCGGTCAAATAATGATCGCTGCCTACGTATTTGGTTGCTAACCGATAAGTTCTCACAACCTGCACTACCCGACCTCGTCCTTTTGAATGTTTCCCAGTTTTTCCAATCGCGTCAAGAGTACGGACCTATGTTTTTACATAAGTCGGTCAGATTTCGGCCGGCTATAGTATTAAAGTCCCCAATTACCATTTTAACATCGTGTTCGGGTATAGATCCCATCAGATCGTTAAAGTCATTGTTAAATGAGTCTTTATCTTGGGGCTGGCTGACTTCTGTGGGCGCCACACAAATGAACGTGCACAAATTATCGACAGGTTGCCCAATCGGTTATTGACTGCTTGAAAATCCAAAACAGCATTCTTTACCTGCGGCCCAAGAAGAAATCCAGCTCCAAGATTTCCTAGGTCATTTCTAATAAGGCTAGTGAGTATCTTGGAGAGAACCCTCTAATGCTCCTGGTCTCTTAAGTGACTGCACGATTCCGTATTGTTATGGTGGTATCCATTTTTCGTTTTGTTGACTTTATAAATAGTTTAGTCGCCCCCTACGACAAGCAAAGTATACTGTGGTGGTATTCTTGGAAAACGTGTTCGTGCAATTTAGGTTTATGAGACATGTGTGCCCACTGACCACAGGGCCCATATATAAAGGATATAGTTATAGGGTTATTGTAAAAAATTCTCATCGGGATACTGTTCAGCTGAACAGTTGATTTTGGGTTAGTTTGGTTTGTTATTTCATAAGTAGTATACTAACGCCAGAGCAACGTTTGCAAATTGTTCAAATTGTACTTTGAAAATATTCAACAAGCAGAATTGTTGCATTTGGAGTGAAGAACATCTACAAAAAGTACCACTTGGTGTTCTCTATGGGCCGAAGGATTCAACGGGCCCAATATGTATTCAAAAATGATGCAGGTGAAAACGTTACGATCAACGGAGACCCTATAGAGACCCATGTAGATACATGATTACTTATTTGTTTACACTTGGATGTCAACATTCAACCCGTTATTGCCGTAATATGGCCATAAATGCTAAAAATTATTTGTCTGAGTTTTATTTAAATTCAAAGTATTTTTCTGTACCTCGAAATAAAACACCCTGTATGCAACAGATTTTTTATTGTTGACACATTCTGGACAAATTTTTCACCTATCACGAGATGCGTTAATCCGATTTTGCTAGATAGGTTCTGAAAGGCATTTTTCCCCAGAAAAATCCCGTTTCGTCGGCGTTAAAATTTGGTCTATTGGTATTTTTTGCTGTAGTTATCCTCCCTCCACGCAATACTAAAAGACTTTCCAGTTTTTCTTACAGGGCATTTCGATTGTATGTTAATGTTTTGGAACTAAGTACGGATCCCGAAATTACTGTCTGTCAATTTGATTTTTCGGTTTTTCCCATTGTTTTAATACTCGCTTCATATAAACCAAAAATTTTGCCAACAAATGTGGGACGTTCACCTCTCTTTCGACGGTCTAAGATTTTTAATTAAGTTTCTAAACTGTTGAATTGATCATTCCACTTAAATTAAACAAAAGATCTTCTTTAACTTCTTTTTTAGTGCTTGTTAAGCAACCAGTATGTCTTGTCAGCAATTCCAACCAGATTTTGGGATTTCCAAATTAAATTTCATTTCCAAGAAAATTGTTTTATTATTCCAACTCCTCGTTCTTTCCTTCAATTAAACAGTTCTTTAGAAAAAGATCTTCATTTGGTTGAATAACGTCAAATTAAGAATGGTTCTCATCCTTTTCATAATCGCCATTCTAATAAATTTTATTATAAATGAACTCCTGTTTTCACGAAGTTATTCAAAATTTGTTTTAGTAATTTGATGAAAATAATACCATTTTCAAAGTCGTTTTCAAATTTTTAATTATTTTTAAAATATTTCAAAACAAAATTTTTCTTTCGGGAGCTGCCATAAAAATTAAGATTTCGTTATCATGGAGCTTTCCGGAAGTCCGTAATTGTTTTGTCAAATTAATTTAATATTTAAAAATTCACCGACGTCTTAAATTGGCGGGATAAAGACATGACTATTGACCCTACAAAAAAAAGAATAGTATCGCCTGAACCGAAACGGTCTCTAAAATAAAATAAAATTATTTAAATTCCACAATACTAAATTTTAGCCGATGTTTTGAGATACTCACATAGTAAAATACACGAAAAATTGTCTTACATCAGTGATATACAATTTTTCGTGTGTTTCACTATGTGAGCGATTGACAAGGTCAACTAAAATTTATTATCAATATTTTTTTTTTAATTTTAATTTGTAAATTATAGTTACTCGAATTTAAAACAAAAATTAAATTCCCCAATATTAAATTTTCGTCGACCTTTTGAAGCACTCACTTAGTAAAACACAAGAAAAATTTTCTTGCTACAGTGCTAAACAGATTAGATATTTGACTTTCCATGCTTACATCATACCGCACAGAAATTCGTAAGAAAAAGCTTATATATTAGAAATAAGGAAATACATTATTTCCCAACCTTCGTTCATATCGTTGTAATTGATCGCAAATCAATGACACATCATAATAATTACGCCATTCTAAACCACGACTTCACAAGAAATGATTGATCAAAAGATTTAATTTTACCAGTCCCCTATATAAAGTGATTCCCAATCGTTACGATTTTACGAGTTATATGTAGAATGCGCGCTCAAATTCAATTTTTCAATTTCCAAAATCAAAAGCATTGGAGTATGTATCGTGAGAACATAAAACGATGATGACCTTAAACATAATTTTTAATTTTATTTTTTTATTGCTACGTTTCAAATTTAATTTAATTTCATTTTGCATAAAAAAATCATAAAATTAATTAAAATTTTCCATTTGTGACAACCAACGAGAAAAAAAAAATTGTTTGAGTTTCCTTTCAAACAAAACAAAATCAAAAAATACTTGAAAGGTGATACGGTTACTTTCATTTCAGATGAATTTATATTACAACTTTTTGTTGTTATTTTGTCATGTTGCTCCGAACATTAAACAGCATAAAAGATAACATTGTTGTTGGTACATATTATGAATTTTTAATAAAGTGCTGGGCTATTCGCGTACGCGGAATGACGTCAGATGGGTAATATTTTAATTAATTTAGCTGGGGTATTGTTTAGGATCTTTTATTTTATTTACAATCTTACGATTTGATTTTTTCTTTATTAATATTTATAAGTCGTTTGTATCTTTTATGTAATTTTCTTAGTCTTATTTTGCATTTAAGATTTCGGCATAATTTAAGAAGAATAAAAAATCTTTGAATGGTTTTTTATGATTCAAGCCATTTAAACATCCGAAGATACAACTTTATATTATCAATCGTCCCAGTTTGGCTGAATCAACTAAGCATCGTTTCAACAAATTATTATTCAATTCACTTGAAAATAGAAATTGAATTCAAATAAAAAGGTCTAGATTTTTAATTTCTAAATCTTAAATCTTCTAAATTTCCACCAAAAAATCTTCAAATGCGCCATATGCACGTAAATTTCTTCAACTTTCCAAGATTTGTCTAAAAGTTGGTCTCCGCATATAACACAAAATTTGTTTGCAATTGGTTTCTCTGTGTATAAACAATTATTTTAGTCGAAAATTAGAAAAGTCGCGTCCTCACTCAATTATTTCGACAAATTGTTGGCACCAAAAGGCGAATGAATTTATTTTCGATGTATCGTTAATCGAGAAGTTTTGTTGTTGTTATTTTGTTGCAATCAGCCTTTCCAGATTTTAGTTAAAATTCATGAATCAATTGCCGCGTACATCAATTTTTCCAAGTTTATCTATTTCGAACGTTCAATATATAGAATTTTGTAAAGAAATTTTCTTAAAGCATAATCTATCGCACACGTCGAAACTAGAACAAACTTTTATAAAATCTATATAAATTATTTGAAAATAAAAAAAAAACAAAACAAAACGAAAATTCTTTATTATGGTTTTGGGAAAATGTGAAAAAAACCGAAATTAAAAAGCAAAAAAGCTTTTGATGAAAAAATTTTCTTAAGACAAAACAAAACAAAAAAGTTGTGCTTTATTTTGCCACAAATTTATACAC
This sequence comes from Tipula unca, assembly GCA_951394425.1. NCBI lineage: Eukaryota > Metazoa > Arthropoda > Insecta > Diptera > Tipulidae > Tipula > Tipula unca. The sequence goes on along the minus strand of OX596381.1, from coordinate 13,211,793 downwards.
ATAACTTGAAAGCAAAAAAAAAAAACTAAATTTTTTTTAATTTCTCAGCAAAAGAATTTTTATTTATTAAAACTTTTATTCGTTTTCGGCTTTTCTTTTATATATGTTTAAGATTATAATTTGAAATTTAGTAAATCTGATTGTTGTTGTTGCTTTTATGCTGACACATTAAATAAGTTTATTATATATAGTTTTGAAGTTATTATTTTATAATTTTTATGGGTATATCATCTGACATGTAGCTAGTTAATTCTACATAATCTAGATGTATATGTGTAGGGTCCACAAAGCTTATTTTTATACTAAGTTTTATAGTTTCCAGTGTGTACATATGCATGGATACATATTACATAAACATTGTGGTAAATAGACACATTGTCTATGTTATGTTGGCACATTACTTTAACACTTTGATAAATAAAATCGTTGAATTTAAATTGTGGCTTGTTTATGGGTAAACCGCAATTTTTCCAAGATTATCATTTCATTACATTTCATTTTGAAAATTTGTAATGGTTTAGAGACAGCATATTGAATGGTTTTATCGGCAGAAATGCTAAACCGCACAGCTAAAAGATGGACAAGTCAATATTAATTCGTATTTAGTTGCAGTACGGTTTGACATTTGTATTAAAAAAAAAAAAATTTCATGATATTAAAATCTAGACCCATTTACAGTTAAATTAAATTTCCATATTTCAGAATTTTTTAAATTTTTGGAATTTTTTTTGAAATTACAACTAAATATTTAAGTTTTATAAAATTCAGTTCCTAAAATTCACATATCCTAGATGAAATCTAAATTTCGGCTAAAACTTCAGATTAAAAATCTAAAATTTCATACTAAAGATTACAAATTTTGATTTACTTATCACATATTCTAAGTGGATTAAAAATTTCGGTCAACAATTTTCATATTTTAAAATTTCCAAATTTTAAAAAATTCAGATTGAGAAAATCCGAAATTTCACGGCACTGACATATAATTTTCGAAAATTGAGAACTTTTGTTTTAAAATTTAAAATTTTGATTGGCTTATATTTTAACAAAATTTCTACTTTCGACCAAACTACTAATAATTATATTTAGTAAGATTTTAAAATTTCGAAATTAAATTTTATTTTTCAGAATTTTTAATATTCTGAAACCAAAAATTATTTTTAAAATGATATCTAAAAGTTCTGTTTTTAAATATATAACTAGCTGAATTTCAAATTTGGGCAATACATTTCGAACTAATTTAAAAAATTCCAAATTTTAAAATTACATAAAAATACAAAAATTTTAAAAAATTCAATTTGAAACAAATGGAAATTTCACGGTACTGTAATCTACATTTCGGGCATTGAGAATATATGCTTTGAGGTTACAAATTTTGATAAACTAAAATTTGAACATAATTTCAAATTTGACCAAACTACAAATAAGTATTGTAGTAAGTTTTGAAACTTTTTTTTTTAAATTAAATTTCATATTGCATAAATTTTATTTATTTGAAATTTGAAATTATTCTTTAACTAATAACTGAAAATTTTTGTTTATAAAATATAGTTTAAAAATAACACATATCCTAGATGAATTTAAAATTCGGCCAAAATTGACTAACAAATTTTAAAAATTTCAGATTGAAAAATCAAAAATTTTACTAAACTAAAATCTAAATTTTGAAAACTGAGAATATCTGATTTTAAAAATCGAAAATTTCATATTTAAATCTATATTTTGAGAATTAAGAATGTTTGATTTAAGATTACAAATTTTGATTTGCTTATTACATATTCTAGGTGGATTTAAAATTTCGGCCAAAAATTTTCATATTTTAATATCTCCAAATTTTAAAAATTCAGATTGAGAAAATCCGAAATTTCACGGCATTGACATCTAATTAAAAACATTTGGCTTACAATTTAAAATTTTGATATATATGCTTATATTTTAACAAAATTTCTAGATTCGACCAAACTACTAATAAACTTATTATTATATGTAGTAAGATTTTAAAGTATATTTCGATATTACATTTTATTTTTCAGAAGTTCTAATATTCTGAAATTTGAAATTATTTTTAAAATAATATCTAAATGTTCAGTTTTTAATTAAATATCACATAAATCCGAAATTTTAATAATTAAAAATTCCACAAAACTTAAATCTAAATTTCGAGAATTGGGAATGTTTGATTTAAGATTACACATATTGATATGCTAGTATTTTAATAAAATTTCATCTTTCGACAATTCTACTAGTAAGTTATAAGTTTTGATACCTAAATTTGAAATTCTATTTCGAATTTCATAAATTTTAAAACTAAGAAAATTAAAATTATTCTCAAAATAATGGTTGACAATTTTATTTCTATAAAACATAATATTTTAGATGATTTCAAAATTTTGGCCAAACATTTCCATATTTTAAAATTTCCAAATTTCTGAATTTGAAAATTTAAAAAATTCAGATCGAAAAAATAGGAAATTTTACGATACTTCGAGAATTGAGAATATTTAATTTAACATTTAAAATTTTGATTGCCTTATATTTTAAAAAAATGTTTTATTTCGACCAAACACCTAATAAGTACATAAAGTAAGTTTTGAAACTAAATTTCGAAATTAAATTTCCTTTTCAGAATTTTTAATATAAGTTATTTGTTAAATATTACATATCCCTAGCTGACTTTAAAATTTTGGCCTCAACTATCTAACAAATTTTAAAAAATTCTAAATTTTATAAATCGAAAATTTCACTAAACTGAAATATAAATTTCGAGAATTGAGAATGTTTCAGAACACTGTAATTTTAATTTTCTATTTTAATATAATTTCAAATTTCGACCATCTTATTATCAAGTACCAAGCAAGTTTTTAAATCTAATTTTAAAATTCTGAAATTTGAAATTATTCTTAAAATAATAACTAAAAATTTGTCTTAGTTATAGAATGGTTTCAAAATATCAATACTCCGGACAAAAATTCGTAAAATGTTTTAAAAATTTAGAGATTTAATGATTGGAAATTTGACTATACTGAAATCCAAAATTCTAGAATTGAGAATGTTTGATTTAAGAATACAAATTTTGATTTGCTTGTCGCATATTCTAAATGAATTATAAATGTCGGCCAAAAATTTCTAAATTTCTAAATCCTAAATTTTTTAAAAATTCAGTTTTGAAAAAATGGGAAATTTCACGGTACTTACATCTGATTTTCGATAATTGTGAATATTTGATTAAAGATTTTAAATTTTGATAAGCTTATATTTTAACAAAATCTCAAATTTCGACCAACGTTCTAGTAAGTAGTAAGTATTTCGACATTTAATTTAAAAGTTCAGAATTTTCTCAAAAGAACTCAAAATTTTAGTTTTATAAAATATAATTTTAAAATATCATTTATTCTAAATGGATTCAAAATGTCGGCCAAAAAATTCAGAACTTTAAAAAAAATAGAATAAAAATCGAAAATTTTTCAATACTTAAATCTAAATTTCGAGAATTGAGAATGTTTGATTTATGATTTCCAGTTTTTACAAACTTATATTTTAATAAAATTTCTAGTATCGACCAAACAACTAGTAAGTAGTAAGTTTTAAAACCTAATTTCAAAATTTCAAATTTCACAATTTTTAAAATTTCAGATTACAATAATCACATATTTCACGAAACTGAAATCTAAATACCGAGAATTGAGGATGTTTGATTGCAAATTTTGATATGCTTAATAAAATTTAACATAATTTTAACATTCGACAAAACAACTAAGTAGTAATTTTTGAAACCAACGTTCGAAATTGAATTCCTAATTTCAGAATTTTTGATTAATAAATTATAAACCGTTAAATGAATGTAAAAAATGGAATGTAAAATTAATAATTCATAATGTTAAACTCAAAACTCTAGAGGAAAAATCTGTAATTTCTCGAAATTTGTAGATATTGATTTTCGAATTCCTAGAGTCCCAGAAAATTCTAGTTCTCAAATTTAAATTCTTATATTATTATATTTTGAACAAGGTATCTAAATAAAATTATGTTATTTACTCCTGAATTTCGAAATTTACGAGTATATAATACGGAATATGTATAGTCTAAGCTTGAAAATTTTTAAATTACAGAATTCTTAAATTATTAATATAAAATTAAGAAAATGTCGCCCCAAATTTTAAAAATTTTCTACGTCATTTTTTACGTCCTAGATCGCAGTTTTGAAATTTTATTTTTTACATTTACGTAGTCCAATTCGTAAAGTACTAAATCATATGTCTACCTTTTAAATCGCAAATTTTTTAGAATTGTTAATATATGAGTTTTTAAATTTTGGCTTTCGACAAACATTCACAAATAATTTGGTAGCTTGTTAATTTTAAAATTCCCGAACTATTTAGCTTTCTTCTTAAATTCCGAGATTTATAAAACTATATAGGATCGTAATTTTCAAAAGTATCTTTTAATACGTGTGGCTATCCGTAATGTTATATTTTAAAGTCGTAAATGCATTGATGAGTCAAAGAATAACATAACCCCGCACCAATACATAAAGTATTTATATGCATACATAAATAAATCATTTTCATGGATGTAGAGATGAAAGAATTTTTTTTTAAATCACAATGTCGCTCCCATACTCACAGTCATGCATATACTCGTAATAAACAGACCAAATATTTTTTGTACATAAATTTTGGCATAAACACAAATCCGAAACGTAAAAAAAAAACTTGTTATAAATGAATATTTGATTACATTCATTATGTATTTGTCAGGAAATCATATAAAAGCAGTTACAACTCTATATACCGACATACTCGAATAAATACAAAAAGTTGCAAACAGTGTTATCGTAAAATAATCATTTTAAGTCGCGCACTTAACAATTTAGTCATTGTTCATTTATTGGCCATTCGCCAGAAAAATTAACTTGAAACTACTGTATATGTCGCATATGTTCGTATATGTACTTTTTATTTAGTAATAAATCATATAAGTATAAATCGTTAATTACTGTACAGAGATAAGAATGCATCTATTATGTACATACATAAATGTATATTAACTATACGCTCCATCATCCTACAGCAACATCGTTAAAATTATTTTAATTAAAAATAATCAAAACAAATCTTTTTTTTAGATCATAAATGTCGTCAATGTGTGTGAGACAACGAACGCGTTTTAATTTAGATTGCGGCGCGAAAAAAAAAATATTTATAAATAACTGAGTAGAAAATATGTGTGTCGCGAGTGTCGCGCGAAGAAGATTAATTATAATTACCTTGCGATTTATTTGGTTTTTATAGCCGCACAATTATATTAAACGCATTGTATGATTGTGTGCGTGTCTATAAATAACAAAAATGTTTATACTTCCTCGTGAAATTGACCACAGAAAATAACTTTAAAGCATATTTTTAGTATAGTCGAGTATATCATATACCATAAACAAACTACAACAAAAAGTATGCTGCAGAACGGCGTAATTACTCAATAAAAATAGCTACATTTAATTGACTGTTTTTTAGGAATTCTGAAAAAAAAAAATTAAATACAAAATTTTAATCGGTCTTACCAAGTAATCGCATAGCAAAACACACAAAAAGTTGTATAACGCTGTTACATGTAAAATTTTCGTGTGTTTTACTATGTAAGCACTTGGAAAGGTCGATTAGAGTTTGGTATCATGAATATTTTTTTTAACTTACAGTAATTGGAATTAATGAATTAAATTTATAATTTATTATTTAAATATTAAATTCTGAAATTTGGAATTTAATTTCGAAATTTAGATTAATAAATTACTACTATGTAATAAATTACTACTAAGTTTTATCGACACTTCAAATTATTGAGCATATCAAAATGTGTAATATTAAATCAAACATCATCATTTCTCAAAATTTAGTTTTCAGTTTCGTGAAATTTTCGGTTTATTCAAAATTAAGAAATTTTAAAAATTTATTAGAAATTTGTGGCCGCAATTTTAAAGTCATCTTAGATATGTGATATTTAAAAACTTAATGTTTAGATATTATTTTAAAAATAATTTCATGTTTCAGAATATTAAAAATTCTGAAATATGAAATTTAATTTCGAAATTGGGTTTCAAAACTTACTATATGTACTTATTAGTAGTTTGGTCGAAACTAGAAATTTTGTTAAAATATAAGCCTAACAAGTTAAAATATTAAATCCAATATTCTCAATTCTCGAAAATAAAATATCAGTACCGTGAAATTTCCTACTTTTTTAATCCGAATTTTTTAAACTTTAAAAATTTGGAAATTTTAAAATATTGATGTTTTTGGCTTAAATTTTGCATCCATCTAGAATATGTGATAAGCAAATCAAAATTTGTATCTTAAATCAAATATTCTCAATTCTCAAAATTTTGATTTTTTTAAAAATTTGGAAATTTGAAAAAAAAAAATCGGAATTTTGAATCCATTGGAAATTGTGATAAGCATACCAAATATGTAATCTGAAACCAAACATTCTTAATTCTCGAAATTTACATTTCAATAAGTGAAATTTTCGATTTTTATAATCTGAAGTTTTTAAAATATGTTTTTGTCTGAAAAATTTTTGAGCTGAACTTTTTAATTTATTTGGGATAAATGATATTTTGAAGCAATATTTTATAAAATTAAATTTTTAGTTATTATTTTAAGAATAATTTCAGAATTTTAAAAATTCAGAAATTTGTAATTTAATTTCGTAATTAGGTTTTAAATTTTCCTACTCACTAGTAGTTTGGTCGAAAATTGAAATTTTATTATATTACAAGCATATCAAAATTTGTTATATTAAACCATTTAATATTCTCAACTTTTAAAATATAGCCAGCACCGAAAAACTTCCAATTTTTTCAAATCTGAAATTTTAAAATTCGGAAATTTGGAGCATGTGATAAGCATATCAAAATTTGTAATCTTAAATCAAATATTCTCAATGCTCGAAATTAAGATATCAGTACCTTGGAATTTCCAATTTTTTCAAATCTGAATTTTTTTAAATTTGCTTGAAATTTTTGGCCAAATTTTTAAATTTATTTGGAGTGTATGATATTTTGAAGCAATATTTTCTAGAATTAAATTTTTGGTTATTATTTTAAGAATAATTTTAGAATTTTAAAATTTTTGAATTTTGCAATTTAATTTCGTAATTAAGTTTTAAATTTTTCTAATAAAATAAAAAAAATTGTAAATAACTAAGCAAACAGCGCAGTGGCTAAAGCTGGATCGTTTGGATCGAGAGGTGCCGTGCTCGAGTCCCAACAGAGGCGGGACGCAAAAGAGATTTTTCATCTCCTGATTACGATCGGTGATTAAATTAAAAACATCTATGACCCTCTGTTGGACTGTAGAACTCATGGGCCGACCCATCGTTCATATTAGTTCAAGCTAGCATGAAGCTATGCAGATGGCCAATTAAAAGACGGACATGTAGTCGTGTACAAAATAAGGATACTGTTCAGCTTTCAAAGGAGAATACATCCACTAGCCGAACAGTCTCTAATTAATGTGTGTGACATACGTGTTGGTAATTTATTTAAAAAAAAAAATTTTAAAAACAAATACATATTCTATTTTAAAATTTCCAAATTTTTAAAAATACAGATTAAAAGTATTTTAAAAAATTTGGAAATTTTAAAATATGGAAATTTTTGACCGGAATTTAAATCCATCTGGAATATGTGATTTGCATGTCAAAATTTATAATCTTAAATCAGCTATATGCAGGCAGTTATCATCTTCCTCAAGACAGTCCTCACACATAACATCCTGAGACAAGCCCATTCGATGGTGATGACCTTAAATCCACCATGTCGCGTAAGAGTCGCACCAACACTTTTAGCTGGTCCTTTTTGAATGATAGAACATACTTTGAGTTGATCTCAATTTGGGCTCGCTAATGAAGTATTTCGCCATATGATAACTAGAAATAGCAAGCCACTGTGGCCTTAGATCTTTCAAAGTAAACTTCTTAATAATTTTCTTAACGTAGTTAAAAGATAAGAGAGCCTCGAGTTTAGGTTCAATTAATGTTAACTGGGGACCGGTTTTGGCTAAACAGACACAATCTCATTTCCTTCGTAGTCACAATGTGCTGGCACCCCCCAGTATTGTTAGAACAACAAAGGTTAATATAGTGTTTGGAATCCTTGATAAATTTGGAAATGACCAAATATTATTTAACGAATTGAGTACAGCTTTGCTATCAGTACATAGAAAACTGTTTTTGTTTTTAACTGTGAAATAAATTGAACGCCTTCGTAACACTATGCGTCAGAGCAATTGTTTCCGCGCGGAAAACAGTGTATAGCAAACCAAAATATCCCAAAAAACTCTGACTAACAGTGGCAAGTAAGCATGAATTTCTTAACAAGAAGTTGAGTCGAGGACCTAGCTCTAGTAACAGCCCTACAAGCAATATTTTATAGACTATTAAGTTTGGCAATATAAACCTTTAGATTAACCACTGGTCACTACACAATAGAAGCTTAAGATAATATAGGTAAGACCAGCGATTTATATTTGAAAATCACATCCTGAGTGTAGGACCTCGAGATTTCCCAAAAGCTATTCTACGTTGCCAAAATATAGCATTAGCTTTTTCACTTTATCACATCAGGTGTTCGGTCTCCCGAAACAGGAAAATAGAACAGTTAGATCCAAACCATTCCTACGTCTATAGTAAAGACAATTAAATCAGTCAGAGACGGGTTGGCACATCTCCTTCTGGCAACTTTGACAGAAACTGTCAATCGTAACAAACAATGCACTATTAAAGCCCCGCTATATCTAGGAAAGTAATAACAGTAAAGTCGTTATTATATTGTCGAATCTTTCTAAAGTTTTATGAAAAGTTGAAGACAGACCAGTAGGCCGAAAAGTCCTGGGTTCCGTATTATCGGATTTGCCAACCTTCGGAATAAAAACAACTCTACTCCTGCTGCATGATTTTGGAACAATGCTTAGAGCAATGCATTTCTGGAAAAGGTGTATGAAATGGTCCTGAATGAAATGGAAGCTGCACTATAATTCAACAGGCAAAATAACAGCCATATAAGGTGGAAAGTAGAATAGACTCCAACGCAAAATACCACGATTGATCAGCTTATGAGCCAATTAGGAGCAACAGATCCCAATTAGCAACAGATGATATCTTAGTTAATTTGGTAGTAACATCATCTGAGTTGACAACGGCACTACCAGGGAAATGAACAGACAGATGCAGCTCACCAACTTCTCTATATGGCAGAAACTACGCTTACCATCAAGTAGACGAAGAGTACCAAGTATATACAAACGTCATTCATAATCAATGCTTTATTTAGTCGGCTGTTAAACTTCTCTTGTATATTCTTTTTGCGCCAGTAAGAAATTATCCCAATCAATCTGGCGATTACTAATTTTTGCTTTGTTTTTTTATGTCCTAGCAGATTTTCTTTTTCTTTGACTTTGTAAGGTCAAAATTCCAAAAAGGGTGGTTCTGAGTCTTTTAGTTTGTAATAAGAGTTTTCTAAAGGAAAGGAAAAGATTTAGCGAAATTCGTTAATTTTCGGATACGATATGGCTTTAGAAACGTTCGTTTAAGATTTGTGTAAAACGAGATACACCTGTGATTCGATGTGAGGACAGCCTCCGTCAACTTCCTATCAAAAATTAAATCAATGATAGACATAGAGCACAAACTGTTGTTTTTCATCTCGCACACTGAACAAAATTAACAAAAATCGGCTTGCAGCCTGTATTGAGAGGACTTCAAACTCAGATAAGCTTATATAATTGAACAAAGAAGATCCCCTGTGATTTATATTCGCACTACCTCAAATCAAGGAATGAGATTAGCTTCATATCAAATTACGGGAAGGATGTGCTTATCGTTGCTCCATAACACAAGCTTACCAATCTGGTGAGACAGAGTCATACGACAAATAAATTGATGGGAGCACCAGGTTAGCGCAGGAACTATAAAATATCAAAGTGATGAGTACTTCTGTAAGATCAGCTGAACTACTTTCTTGAATGAGGGAAGCAACAATGTTGTAACCAATAAAAGTGCACGCCCGAGTTTCTTACAGAAAATTTCTGCCATTATTAGGGTTTAGTCGAGAAACCTGAATTAACCAAATTTCTGTATGCATTACAGAAACCAGCGTCTACAAAATTGAATCGTGTTCGTACCATAAACCGCGTTCGAACGGCAGCAAAGCTGCCTATCTAAAACAACGGGGAACACAACCCGGAAATTATTGTAAACGAGGAGAATTTAGGAGTATTCCGGTACAAACTGAGTCATCAAGTACTTGACTAGGCGGATTCATCGGGTTTTGTGCCGCAGATTGGGTGTTATATCTTGTGGTTTTGCAAGGAAGTCTCAAAACTGAAAGAGATTTGGAGTGGTTGTCAGCTATCGATTGGCGACGCTGCAGGATTCTCGAGTCGTCACAACCAATATCAATCTGATTGATCCGCTTGACCAGAAATCATTCGAGAAAATCACGGGTTCCGGTTTGACGTTCTAAACACGTTCTATATAGGACCTGCTTTAATATCAACTCCGGTCCGTAAATGTTTTACTTTTTTATTTTTTGCTGGACTTCATATGATGGCCATGCTAAGAATAAAACAGGTTAAGTTGCATGTAACATAGTACGTCAGAGACGTTTTCCCAGAAGCTTAGATATGGTGTGTTGGCTGGTTCCCGCTAAGGGCCCGTCACCATCCGAGATGAGAAAGATATCATCTGTACTCTGTATCGTGGTCAGCAAACTCGATGTTGTATTCCACTACAGTCAGATTCATATCAACTCTATGCACTAATGTGTCTTGCACCTGAAAGGAAAAAACAGAAAACGTTAAAAAGAAATTTAAAGGATGAGAGAGAACACAAAAAGATGGTACGAGAAACCTCTAAAAAAATTTGTTGACTTATTTTAACATTAACATTTGGTTGATTGAATAAAGTAGCGGGGTCTGGTGTAATTCTGCACTGACTTTTATTATGTTTGGCTTACTGTGCAAATCTATCAAAGTGTGGTGTCTTGTGATTTTTCATATACTCATACTGGCTACACAAATATTCTTCATTTGCTTTGGACGCGATGTATCTTGAAAGATGTTCCACGTTTTGGTAGTGCTTGTCGTTTTGATAATCATAAGAGGCCTGTTATGTTTTCGAACAACTTGTTTTAGTTTGATTAGCCCATGTCGCCGATTTGTTAAGCGTTTGATAACTACGTTAATTTAGAATTTTGTAATATACAACCAATTAAGACATCTAATAGATGGATGAATCAAAGACCGATTGTTCCACGCATAATATGTTATGCAAATTTAAATTCTCAAAATTATATTTTGGTACGCATACGTTTAAACCAAATATCCGATCTACATACACAAACAATATGCGATCAGATTTACAATTCGGTTATACCAAAAATTAAAAAATTTCGCAGAGTAATTTGATTTCTTCGAAATTGTTTGATCATTTTTATACCAAACTGTCAAACATTTAAATTGATCATCTTTCATTGCCCATATAAATAGTAAGTAATGCAAAGTTCAAATGATCTCATAAAATAAAATTTCAATAAAATGTTTAAATGATTTGTATGTGCTCGGTGAGTAATTGGAAACATATGCAAATTATGTCGTCATACACCGATCAATTTGTGTGTTCCATAGAAGATGTTTGATTTGATAAAAAAAAAAAAATTAATTTGAGAAGCAACCTTGTACACCCTCTCATAGCGTATCGCAAATTTTTTTTTTAATGCGTCTAATTGTTTTAAATTAATCAGCCGTGCCGACATTAAGTCGACTAATTAATGCATATATAGATTGACAATGCGGTATATTGAATTCAATACCAATGTTAAGGACTTATATTGTCTATGTAAATGAATGTTTTCAAGGTTAGTGGATTTAAGATATAAAAATAATTCTCAAGAGTCATGAAGGTGTGTTCTTTTATTTGGTACGCTCCTATATGATATTATGTTGAATTATGGTGGTGATATTGAAATGTATTTGCATATTTTATGCAGTTTATATGTAAACTTGTTATGTTATATGCTAGTATGTATATGTGGTCTTGAAATACACGGTATATCAGTTAGCCTACACAAACACTTAACAATAAACATAAAAATATTTTTAAATTGTTTTGTTTTTTAACATTATCGCGTTCATTGATCTGCTGTTGAGGTTAAATATGAGCAAATATTTTCTGTTTGTTCGGTTGTACTGTGGAAATTCGTTTGCATAAAAGTTTGATTTATTATCGTACACATATAGATTGAAATTGGAATAAATGTACAGCAACCACCATTAACCATCATATACAGTGTAATCGAGAAGTATGCAGTTGTTGGTCAACAAATTGGCTGCCACCTGGATTGAATGTTGATGCTTCACAATGATTTCCGAATGTATGGTTTTATTATTTTTCTCTTTGGGAGCTGGAATTTAAATTTACTTCCTGCTAAAATACTAAATATTTTGATTTTGGAAATTAATTTTTTCAGTTTGGACAATATTACAAATTTAGGAAATTCTATAATACATAGTTGCGTTCACAGTGTTTTCGAAGTTGTTCAAGTCCATAAATTTAATTTGGTATACATATTCTAGTTGGTCTAAACTATCTGAAAATATGTACCCGTGAACACCACTGTGATCGGCGGTATACAATTTTAAAAATCGGGCAATATTGGTCCGTCACTGGCTCAAAATCATTTTAAATTGTGTTGGGGTGATGACAATTGACAATATGATTTTTAAAACAGTTCAATATGATTTTTAAAACAATGATCCTGAACAAATAGTTCAAAGAATTACACAACATCTTTAATTTGCTGGCCGGAATACTATACAACCGATAATTGGTTCACAACCTATCCATTGGCAAAGATATGTTGGAGAAGAGAACTACTCTAGTCGACACAGTAAGGTAAAATAAAACGTTTTTCCCTCAACTATTTACAATTGCGAAAGGCCGTGAATTACATTCAACAGCATTTGACCACCAAAAAAAAATACTACAATTTTATATTATGTCGCAAAAACAAACTAGTGTGCCTTGCTCCTCTCTCCACATTACATACAGGTAAAAATATTATCAGTGGGTCCAAACTGCGGCCACAAATAATACATTTCTATAACAATACAAACGGAGGGGTTGACACTACAGAACAACTATGTGCTACCTACTCGTATAATTTGCGAGAAATACACACCGCTTGTAATATTCATTTGTCTGTTCAACGTATCAATCATAAATGCCCGCATCGTATTATTGTCGACCGACAACCTACCACTCCAGTACAAAATACGGTCATTGTTTATAAAAGATCCTGCAATGAGCCTTATCCAAGCACAAATTGACAGGAGTGGTAACATCAAGAGACTAAACCACAATTTGAAAATTAGCTGTTTAAAATTTGCAACTAAAAATACCAATGACCAAGGCAATGGCAAAAATGAGGCAATGGGCTCTCCGATTCCAGAAAACTCTGGATATTTTCTGTATGATACTGTATAGTTGGTGAAACTAACGAAAATAACAACAATTGGTAATGTTTGTGGTTCATTCGCGATTTAAATGACTATCAAGTATGTAATGGGTGGAAAAAACAAGTATGTAATGGGTGGAAAAAACCCATAGTTAGTAGAAACTAACTAAAAATCTAGTCTAGTAATGGAGGATTAAAAAGAGAGCCCGAAATCGATCGATGCCACCAATCATATAAATGCACATTATAAAATACCCATAAATTGGTATGGGAGCCCTTTAAGCTCGGGGCTCGATCACTTTGAAAATTTATTAGATCAAAATGTCTTTATAGAAAATTAAGTTTTGTATAATGTGTGGAGGCTCGTTAAAAAAACTCAAAACGTCAATCAGCTAACCCAAACATTGGAGGTAAAGCTTGTAAAAAGCGTTTAGCAATAAAATACCATTTGAAAATCAATGCAAATATTTTAGTTAGCTGGTTTTAAACAGTTCACCATACATTTGTAAACGCACTAACATTTTCAGTAAAGCTCAAAGAAAAGCTTCAACTCGTAAGAAAAATTATAACATTCATTTGGTTTGGTAATGATTTTCTAAAGCTTGTCTCAATAAAATATACTAAATAAATATTTTTTAATGTGGAAGCTTTAATCCGATATTTAAAAAAAAGAAACAAAGTTTCTTGTTTCAAACCATCATTAAATCTAAAGCTTCTCACTATATGATAATAACGGTTTCTATTTGTTTAAATTCCGATTTATTTTCGAATGTTGTGTTTTTGTTGAGTACCGGATTTCATGTTTTGGTGAACGAGAGCTTTTAGTAAGTTTTGATCGATATTTAAATATTTCCAAACTTTTGTATAGGTAATAAATTTATTGAAAGCTTTTAAGATAAAATAATCACAAAAATCATTACTAACAAATTTGTTGTTATTCTTAAGAAACTTGATTTAAGATTTACATTGCTCTAATCACCAAGCTGAGTTTTATACTAAATCGAGCTTTCAAGTATATTAAAAAATACTGTGAATATTGACATAAGGTTAAGATGTATTTAAAAATACCTGAGCATTGCAATGGAAACCTCTAGAACCTGGACCCGATCACCTTGAATGGAGGTACATACAAATGTTTGGTTAACGATGTTTAGAAATTGGTTAAAAATAATCGGAGGTAAAAGTTGGTATAAAGCTTGTAGAAAGCTTACACTAATAAAACTCTTTTTGAAAATTTTCTATGTGAATTGCAATTCATTTTAGTGGCTTAAAATATCAAAACGTAATTAAATTTTCAAAGCTTTCGTAAGGAGCTTGATACAAAAAAGCACTTAACTAAAATGGGTCATGCAAATATTTCAGTAAGCTTGCTTTAGACAATTAACCATTTCTAAACGAACGTAAATTTCGTTTAAGCTTTTAAGCTTCGACTTTTATGTAAAAATATCCTTTCAATTAGTTGGTACTATTAATAATTTTCAAAAGTTTTGCCTCAATAAAATATTCTAAACAAACAATTTTTAATGCTTTTCTTCTGTTTTGGAGAGCTTTTTTAAGTTAAAAAATATAGAAAGCTTTTTGTGTTTTTGAAGGTTAAATGAAATAAATTTGTATTGAAATATTTACGAATTATGAAATAATGAATTTCAATATTTTATGTGTTTATTGAAAGCTTTTTAAGATAATAAAAGCTAATCACAAAAATTATTACTAACTGAGAATAATGACAGAAAGCATTACTAACAAATATTATGGGATTATCAATAAATTTAATTGAGGATTTACATATTGTTTGAATCTGAGCTTTTAAATAAAACGAGCTTTCGTATACAAGCGTATACAAAAAAAATACTGTGAATATTGACATAAGGTAAAGATGTTTTTAAAAATACCTAAGACCTCTAGAACCTGGACCCGATCACCTTGACATTCATGCAAATCTTTGGTTTACGATGTTTAGAAATTGTTTAAAAATGAAAGTTAGTAAAAGTTGCTATAAAGCTTGTAGAAAGCATACACTAATAAAAATCTATTTGAAAATTTTCTATGTAAATAACAAATTATTTTAGTCTCTTAAAATATTAAAACGTGTATTAAATTTTCAAAGCTTTCGTAAGGAGCTTTATAAAAAAAGCATTTAACTAAAATGGGTCAAACAAATATGTCAGTAAGTTTGCTTTAGACAATTTACTTTACATTTCTAAACGAATTTAAATTTCGTTAAAGCTTTTAAGCTTCGACTTTTATTTAAAAATATCATTTCAATTGGTTGGTATTATTAATGATTTTCAAAAGCTTACCTCAATAAAATTTTCTAAATTAACAATTTTTATTGTTTTTAAGCTTTTCTTATGTTTTGGTGAACGAGAGCTTTTTAAAATTAAACAGTAAAGAAAACTTCATGTGTTTTTGAAAATGAAATAAATTTTGATGGACATATTTATGGATTATGAAATAATGAATTTCAAGATTTTATGTGTTACCTATAGTTAATGTGTTTATTGAAAGCTTTTAGTACTAACAAAGAATAATGATATAAACCTTTACTAACAAATGTTTTGGGATTCTTAATGAATTTGATTGAGGATTTACATATTGTTCGAATCTGACGAATAAAACGGGCTTTCAAGTATATTTAATAAAATACTTAGATTAATATCATTACACTGTCACGTTGTGGGAATAATGACATAAGGTCCTTTAGTCAATAATAAAGGTGCTGAAAGGCTTTTAAACAAAATGACATAAATCCATACAACAAATATAAGCATTCTGCACGATGTGTTTCATGCTTTGGTAAACGAGGGGTTTTTTGAGTTCAACAGTACAAAAAGCTTCTTTGATTTTTAAATTTACGAATTATGATTTAATGAAATTCAAGCTTTTAATTATGTTAAAGGTAACAAAATTATTGAAAGCTTTTAAGAATAATCACAAAAATCATTACTAACAAATTTATTGTAATTCTTAATAAATTTGATTGGGGAGTTATGTACATACATTGTTCAAATCATCAAGATGATCTTTCAAATACGACGATATTTAATTACTTAAACACTATAAATTGTAAAAAAATCAAATTTGTTGCAAAATAAAATTTAATTAATTTTTTTTAAAATTTCCCAAAATTCAATGAAATCCAATTAATTTTTATTTTGATGTCCAATTAATTTATCTCGTTTTACTGTTGTTGTACGTGTTCATATGTGTTACATTTTATAAACTACAAACTCCATTAAAATATTTATTTATTTAAAATAATTTACTTTTTATTGTTTATAATGTTTCATTGTTAAAAAATATTTTGTTATTATTGAATTTAAAAAAAATGAAAAATAAAAACATTAAAAACCAGCAACGCGAGAAAATCAAATCAAAATCAATTGGCTTGATGTGTATGGACAAATTTTAAATGAAGTGTACGTACATACATATATGTCCACAGCCACAATGACAACAACTTAGGGTTTTTTGTTTTGTATTTAGAAATTACAATTTAATTTGGGTTCGCCCAACAATCGAGAAATGGGAAGTGTGTAGGAAGACTGTATATACTGCTTAAACCTTACATATCTAGTTGAATAGAACAAACTTGAACATTATAGACTGCCACATAAGTCGTTGGGGAATTCTTTCAGCCCCACTTAGATTTCAAGTCGAAGCTTTCATTACTTCAATTTTGCCTTCGATTACTTTATCATTATTAGATTGATGATATTGGGGTTTCTTCCTTTTTTTATTGGAATAAAATGTTTAATTGGATAGCCAATAAATTAAATGACACTTTTCTGTCTCTGTTTTCAAATGCATTTGAAGCAATTTCCTGTTCTGGTTCAAAACAAAACTGACGGTAACTCAGAAAGAAATGCGAAACTTAAATTATATTCAAAGTATTGTTAGTTTTCAAGTCGAAAAGCTTTATCATATAGCCTCTTTACTGAAACCTAAAACCAGCTTTCATCGTACTATTTGTGAAGCTTATATACTAGAAGATTGAAAGCTTTTTTATTTAAAAGCATTTTTGTCACTACTAAAGCACTCAAAAACTTACAAACCAAATTATTTGATAAATATACCTAAACCGATTTCTTGTATTTCGATGGAGCAATACAAACAAGCCATTAGTTTCTGTTCTCATTTACCAAATTAGGCAAAAGCTCACATTATTACTACAAATACTGCAAAACCAATACAAGTTGAATAACCAATCTTGAAAAATTTGAACTTCTGTTAATTGGGGAAGGTTTTCAAACCAACTTATTAGAGTATCTTTTACATGCTAAAGCTTTCATCAATGGCTACTCAGCTTCTCAGATTTCATTAAGGCTTCAATGTTAATCTTGGACCGACTGTATAAATAAAATAAAACGTCTGGAGTGGGTTTTTATGTTTTCTTGAGATCAGAGATGTTTTTTATTCAGTCGCTAGCAGATTGTGGATCTTGGGGTTTCTTCTTTTTTATTGAAATTTAATGTTTATTATTCTGCCAGGGTGCCAAACGGCTGGTTCGGTACACATGGAATTATTGTTTGGGTTATGCTCAAAATTGTATGGAGACCTAAAAAGTCGAAATCCCGAGAAATATTTGATTTTTATGCAATTGGAATGATATTGGAAATCTAGAAAATGGATATTTTCGGGATTAAGTTGAAGTTTTTTGCATTTTGCAGAGCCCAGGGGACGCCCTTTTCTATCTATTTCAAGCAAATTCTTTTTCTGGTTCAAAAAAGAGTAGGCGGCAACTCAGAGAGAAATGCAAAATTCAAATTACATTCTCTATTGCCAGTATTCAAGTCTAAAAGGTTTATCATATAGGCTCCTTGCCAAAACATAAAGGCAACTTTCATCATATATTATTTTGAACGTCTATATAAATGTGAAACTTAAAATAATATTCACGAGAAAATTGGATAGCTTTTTTATTTTAAAGTATTTTTGTCACTAAGCACTTCAAAAATTACAAATGTAATTATTTGATGAATGTACTTAAACTGATTATTATTTGTCATTTTAGGAAATATAAAATTTAACGAAAGCTTCAAACGGCGGCTTACTAGTAACGATGGTCAAAAGGTATTCTGATAGATTAACCAATTATCAAGACCGTAGCCGTAAAATATCTGTTTTGTTATTGCCAACATAGCTTTTTAATTAATATTAATTTTTTGTGTCAATGCTCAGGAGAACACGCTGACCCTTTAACCAAATATAGCTTTTTTGGCAGAAAGCTCTTTGGCTTATAATTTTTGTTAAGGTAATTTAACTAACATTATGCTCAGTACCAATTGAATGTATCATGACCATTTCATGGAATCTAGTTTACCTCTGTCGGAAGCTTAAAAGCATTATTCACTCATACTGGTGGCCAAAAATAAATAAAAGCTCATCAAAATTTTTAATTTGCTTCTTAATGCTTACAATTAGCCAAACAACCTTACTTTGTTTATTTTATATCTGACTGATAGTGGTCGCTCTGCCTAATTCAGTGGGTAACTCATATCATATTGTTCTTCCTCTATTTGGATTGAAACTAGTGTAGGATGGCCAATAGCCATACACATCTTTTGAACCATCCTCTCTCATCGAGTCGAGTGTCAAGTTCAGGTGTAATCTACGCGGTTGCCGGCACGTAAATTATTACGTAGATTACTTGTGAATTTTTTTTTTCAATGTCGACAATTAAGACAATATCAACAACCTACGGAATATATATTTAAGCGAAATGAAATAAAATGTGGTAATTTGTAAAAGGGCGATTCAGTTAAGTAGTAAGAAGAATTTAAAGAAAAGTTTCAAGTTTATGCACTAAACGTAATTGTTGGTCTACATTTTAAATTTTGTTTAAATATAACGGATGCAAGCATATGTGGTCCAATGCTCCCCTGAGGACAACTCTGATGTGAGTTTGCCAGCAATATTGTTTTATTTATCGTTGATTTGATTAGTCTCGTACCAAGAATAGTGTAAACTAGCTTATTCACACAAAGTAGCAAACTACCCGTTTGGTTCTAGACTAGTTTATCATAAGCAATTCATCGCAAATAATTCATCGCAGTTCATCGTAAGCAATTTACCATTACCATCTGCGCCGGTTATTATGATAATGTCCTGAGATTTGAACTACTAAATGAGGATTAGGCTATTTTTTGATCGATTATGATAAATCTCATATTGGATCGAAATGTATTTTAATCTGATTTTGGAATAAAGTTCTGGATGACCAATTTTGATGAACCACAGCTGAGGACATTTTCACAAAGAGGACATATGAAGGCCATATTCCAAAAACTTATCCCAATAATCTGGATAGAATTTCTATTTTCATCCAACATGTCGAGTACAATTATAATCGGTCAAGGATTAGCCCAGTACTCTTCAAATTGATCAATTAATTGCCGCGCTGAATTGCTTATAATGATTTTCGTGGGGTAATTTGCTTGCGATAAATCGCCCAGTTACCAAAACTTTACTGGTGAATCGTGTTAACGAATTATAGTCAAAATTCGTTTTTGTAGACATTCGACGCTATTGTAGAGAATGTCACAAAGACCTGGCAAAGACCATGAGTTGACAACTGTAAATCGCTGGCCATCTTAACTCTTTTTGCAAATTGATCTAAGTTGAAGTGGTTATATTTAGCGGGAGCGCATTGTACTATTTTTGGCAAGATATATATACTTTGACGTGCTAACCTGTTTCAAATCCATCAAAATACATTCATTAAATTTTGTCAAAACTTGGTCATAGAGCAGTCTGGCACGTTTAGCGGACAATGTTCTGTTTATCTGAATGATTTAATTCTTTAATAACTCGGTAGCTCATAGCGTTCCGTTCGAGCGCAAAAAATTGATGTTTATGCAGAGTCCTGCTTGGAACATTAATACAGATATTTCCCAAAATGTAGGATGAAACAACGTAGCCGAGAAGGACGTTTCCGATGAAAGCTGCATGAAGCAGAACGACGTCTGTTTTCCAGAGTGCACATTTGATATTCTTTGCACCTTGTAGAAGCGGGGTAAGCGAGCTAAATTTCCATAGAATGGTATGTTATGATCATAAGTCCAGCCGATTTTGTTCAACAGGAATATTAGGATTCTTTTTTGTATGCTTTCTATTCTATTGATGTGCTCAGCGTAATAGAGGTTCCAAATGATTTCAGCATATTCTAGTTGAGATCTTACAATAGCGTAATATAATGTACGTAAAGTTAATGAATCCATAAATACCCCGGTCCACCGCTGGACAAACCCAAACATGGAGTAAGGCTTTAGTAATACAATTATGTAATGTTAAATTTGACTCCTAGATCAATAGTCTCGCGTACTCTAGGAACTTATGTGCCATTTAATTTATATGCCGTAATTAATAGGTGCCTTATGATGACAGATAGAATCAATGCCTTACTAAATGTTTTTCTATCTCATTTAACATTTTACTGGTAAATTCGACCAGATTGGTGTGGACCTTCCAGGCATGAATTCGTGTTGGGAGATAAAAATGTGACGTATCAATGCTGATTTAAAAGCAGTGCATATACAATCTGCTCAAATAATTATGGAATCAATGAAGATCGATTGAAGAGACATCATCCCGCATTCCTGATTTAAAGATAGATTTGATCTTTGAAATTTTCCATTTTTCTGGAAACACGGCAGTGGGTAGGCTGATGCAACGTTCTCATCACATATGACAGGAGGAGTAATTAATTTATTGTTGTTGCTAATTTGATCAGTGTATCCAGTATTATCATGCGGTCTATAGACTGATTGGAAAAATGCAGCAAACATGTCTGCTATCTCTTTAGCGTGCGAAGTGCAGGTATTATTATAAGTCATGATGGAGTATTTTCAAAATTGTTTAGGATTTTCTGTAACACATATGACACATGATTACAGAAAATCCTAAATAATTTTGAAAATACTCCATCATGACTTATAATAATACCTGCACTTCGCACGCTAAAGAGATAGCAGACATGTTTGCTGCATTTTTCCAATCAGTCTATAGACCGCATGATACTACTGGATACACTGATCAAATTAGCAACAACAATAAATTAATTACTCCTCCTGTCATATGTGACGGTCATTTTGCCTTTGATACTTTGCAAGGTAAGGTTTTCGATTTTTTAAATTTGTTAGCAGGTCATCAAACCATCTGTATCTAAAATTTTACCTCAATTTATTGCTTCCAAATAACCTAATTGCAAACCGGCGTAATAAGTCCTCTTAAAGTTGTATTTCATGTTCAGATTTTTTGAACTAACAGTAGGATGTATCAAATAGTATAATTTGATTTGATTTGATTTGATTGGAATGTTCGACCAAGCATTAAGCAGGATCTCCCGGAGATGGCCGGGCCTCACCGAACACCCGTTTACACATAACATAAAGAGAATTTGGATAGGTTCAGTTAGAATGATAGAAATTGACTCGGTTACAGACACCTGGTATAGCCAATAGTTAGTAACACAGGACAATACAATTCTAATCTACTTATATAATTTTTCAGCGTCGCTGGGCTCTGAAATCAAATTAATTAGTTTGCTGGCGGGTCACGCTTATTAGATACTCCTGAAAATTCAATTCAAATTAGTTGTGATTTGTTTTGTTCTGCAATCCAATATTTAATTTGTTAATTTACTATTAAGTTTAACTGGCAGAGATCCTGTAATTTAGAGCAATTTGTTAATATTAATTCCATATATTGGAGCTGTGATAGACCCTGTAATGAATGATTATTAGATTAGTACCTCTTTTCCCAACCCGCTCTTTTTTAGCAGTAACATTGGAATCTGAAATAAAATTTATTAGTTTCTTAGTTTGCTGGATCATACTTATGAGATTTATTCCTGAAAATTCAATTTAAATTAGTTACGAATTATTTTATTCTGTAATCCAATATTTAATTAATTATTTTACTTTTAAGATTAACTAGCCTAGATTCTGAAATTTAGATCAATTTGTAATTATTTATTCCGTATGTTTGAGCTGTGCTAGTCCCTGTAATGAATAATTATTCGATTAGTACCTCTTCCCAACTCAATCTTCTGTTATAATTTTTAACAGTAACACTGGACTCTAAAATAAAATTTATTAGTTTGCTGGATCATACTTATGAGATTTACTCCTGAAAATTCAATTTAAATTAGTTGCGAATTATTTTATTCTGTAATCTAATATTTAAATAATTATTTTACTTTTAATATTAACTAGCCTAGATTCTGAAATTTAGATCAATTTGTAATTATTTTTGACAGCAAAACTGAGCTCTGTAATAAAATTTATTAGTTTACTGGATCAAAATTATGAGATACTTCTGAAAATCATTCCAAATTAGTTCCAATTTATTATATTCTGAATTCAAAGCTATAGTTAATTAATCAAAATTTAAGTGGCAGAGAAACTTCAATTTAGTTCAATTTATTATTATTAATTTCATATTTGATCTATGGTAGACCTGTAATGAATAATAATTAGTGTAAACAATGCCGCCATTTTAAAACAAAAACTTGACTCTGCAATAAACTTTACTAGTTCACTGGATGTGACTTGAAATAATGCTTCTGAAAATAATTAAAATTAGTTCCAATTTATTATATTCTGCATGCTTAACTGCAATTCATTAATTTAAATCTAATTCATTAAAACGCCATATAAATGCGGCAATACTAGATGAAATAAAATTAATAAAATAAAATATAAAATAAATACAACCAAGAATAGTCCTTAAAAGAAAGAAATACAAGAATATAAGATATATAAGAAACACAAGATATATAAAACTAGGAGGGTTCAAACCTTTTGAAACAGTTCTTCGGTTTTAAATAAATAATTTCAGCAAATCTTGTTGAATATTTGACTTCTATATTACTACAATTTAATTTAAATTCATATTTATACATTTACATATAATAAAATTTTAACTTTTTTTCTGTTTAACACACTAAAATAAAATATATAAAAAGTTGTAAAATATAGCACTCGAATTAGGAATCATCACCTAAAGTAAATATCATTATTGATTACTTAATAAGAAAGAAAAGAAAATAAAAATGTAAATTATGTACAAAATTAGACTAATTCATTCCACCTGACGCACCATCTAGATACTGATATCCGTATCAATTGATACTATTTGTGGCTTGTCACTGTAAATCTAATTTAATTTAAAAACAATTCCAATTGGAACACATTTTCCCGTATACGCGTAAAACATAAATGGAAATGTTTTGTTTTGATATCTAACCTAACTTAACAGACAATTTAACTTACTTAAACTTACCGAATTATCCAATCTTGGGACCAAAAACGTTTCTACTTACGTTTTATCTGAGACCAGTGTTGTACCTCTACGCGTAAAAATTGATTGTCTACACTTAAGTGTAGACAATTACGTAGACAATCAAAATTGGCGTAGACAATTAAAATTGGCGTAGACAATGTCGACAATGGTGTAAAACTGTGTAGACTATATATTTCATATTTTATTTTAATTATGATTTGCTTTAAGTTAACAATGAAACCAACTTACGAATGGACTGAACTTCTGGTGAAAAGTATAGATAATGTAGAGACAAATCGACAATATAACAGAAATTTCTTATACGAAAACAGTGCCTATATTTAATATGATTTTTTATTACTTAAAATTGAAATTATTCTAAAATCTAGTTAACTTTATATGTTTAAATGGTTATTTTTGTATATTTGGTACATTTGGAACAATTTTATCACTTTAAATGCCAGAAATTTTTGCTTAAAAATGGCACGAAAATGATGTTAATCTAGTGTTACAAAAAATACAAATGTTTAAAAAAAAACAAAAATTTTAACTTGTATTTATCAATTAAAACGTTATATGGTCTAATAAAAGTTTCAAAAATGGTTTAAAGTTTAAAATTTAATTTTAAAATTCAGCCATTTTAAAACACAGTTTTCTGGTATTTAAAATAGTAAAAATGTCCCAAATGAGACAATAATACAAAAATCGCACTTTAAACTACACATAAGATTAAGTAGATTTTAGAATCATTACAATTTTAACTAATATAAACTAAAATTAAATAGACACTATTTCCATATAATTTCATAAAAGAAATTTTATTACATTTTTCATAAAGTTCGCTATTGTCCGCTTAAGGCACTTTTTACACATTTCCAATCGTCAATTGTATGAACTTAATTCATACTTCGAGACATTGAACAATAGATGGCATTAAAAACCCATTGCAATGAGTTTTGGTAATCAGCATACAGAAACTTGCAGTATGTTTGCGCTGACTAAAACTGCTTGAATAAAGAAACCGATAAAACCGAAACAGCAATCAAATCAAAATTATTTTTTATTGTTGTTGTTTCTTATTAAACAAACCACAGTGCTGACTAAAAGTGCTAACAGCAAAAAGGTTTTTGTCAGCGCAGCTAGTACTGCTGAGTGCTGACGTAAATAACATGAACGAAATGGGAAATTACGCAGCTGTCAAATTGATTCAAATTTTTTTTCATTAGCTTCATTCGAATTCTTTAGTATTTGTTTTTGTGAAATTAGTGTTCATTGTTCAATCTAGAATATTGTAGTTAATTTTGTAATTAATTAATACATAATTTCCAATAAATCATGTCAAGTAGTGGTCGACCAAAAAATAAAAATTTCCAGGAATTCGGTTTTCAATTAACCAAAATAAATGGAAAATATGTGGCTTACTGCGTTGTGCACAACAAAAATTTACAAAATACAGCCGCAACTCGCCTAAAAGGACATCGACATAGGTATATTCTTCTTATAAAATTTGTTTAATTTTCGATATAATTTTTACATTTTTATACATTTAGAAACATCTGTAAATTGCTGGAAAATCAACAAGAGCCAATAACAACAGATGAATCAACTATCACCTCCCAAAGCAGTATGATAATCATTTTGAATGATACCGAGAATCGACAAAATTTGGAATCTTTCCGTATGTGATGGTAAACTATACTATAATCTATTTTAGTAAACTAAGCTTCTAACATAAATTATTTTTTTTTCTTAGGCAGATCAATCAATGTCTGCAAACTGTAGCACAACAAAATTCACAAGACCTAGTTGTGTTAGATGATAAATTTATGGATGTTGTGACCAGTGACAATTTTTTAATATCTGACGAATCTACGGTTTCTTCACAAACCTCCTCCATTGGTAGTTCATATTTTTTACCATCTAGGCCAAAATCTTCGATTAGAGGCTATGATATCAGACCATCGACGTCCTCTAGCTGTCATAGTGCTTCTAGTTTTTTAACCTCTATATCTCCATCGTTGGCTACAATAGCAAAAATTAACCAAAAACGAACGACTACCAAGAAACCCAATTCTGTTTCAAGCTATATAGATAAAATTTCAAATAAAGAAGAAATAGAATTGAACGAGGCTTTAGCAAATTTGGTATTTGGCTGTAATTTACCTTTAAGAGTCATCGAATCCAAATATTTTAAAAATTTTATACATAAAATTAGACCAGCATATGCACCAAAATTACCTGGACGAAAAGCATTATCAACAACACTACTGGACAAGGCATACGACAAATGTATTTCGTACGCTAATTGCTTTATTGGAAAAGAGTCCGTTTTATTAATTGATGGCTGGAAAAACAGTTCGAGTAACAGTAAGCTCGTAGTTGCAATGATCCACAACGCTAATAAAGAGCAGGCATTTCTTCAAGCTTGGGATTTAACCGGTATTAGTGAAACTGGTGAAAAGTTAGCTGAAATTGTTTTTGAATCTATGGACATTGCAAACACACTTTATAACACAAAAATATACGCCACAGTATCCGACAATGCTAGTGCGATGATGAAAATGGGAAAACTGACCAGCCACGTAATTTGGCATAGCACATGTAGCAGTCATACGGCCAACTTATTAGCTAAGGATGTGTTAAATGATCATTTAACAGAAAACATTTCCATAGTGTTAAGAGAGTTCAAGCAGCCAGATTTCGAAAGGCGCATAATTGAAAATGGTGGTTTAAAAATAAAATTACCCTGCGAAACGCGGTGGTGCTCATATAGAGATTCATATTCTTGCTATGTAAAAAAACCTAGAGCAAATGAAACAAATAACCGCTGCTTTGGATCGTTCAAAAGTAAGTCGATTCCTTATTGGGGAATGAACATGAGCCCAACTTGAAAACAATCTTTCAATTTGAGCAGATGATGCTGGCATCTTCAGAAGCCTGATGGCCAGTTTAGACAAATTTTCATGCTTCATTTCTGCCATGTTCCAAAACACAAGTGGATTTTTAATTTTTTTCTCAATATTAATAAGTTGGCAAAAATGATAATATTAATAAGTTGGCAAAAATGGATCTGACATTTTTATATTTTTCTTGACTAGCACTAATATTTCGTCATCAAAAATTAATTTAGCTACGTTTTGTTTCACCCTTTTAACATGTATTATTCGTTAAGAATAAATAGGACGAACTAACTTTATTGGAGGACGACTATGAATATTGATTATTGAATGAATAATTATATAATTATAATTAAAATAAAATAATTTCAAAATTATCAAATAGCAATTTTAATTTAAGTTGGGAATCATTCGGTTCATCTGGAATTGGTAAGTAATATGGATCAATAAGGTGACCAGCTACAGTTTTATACACATTTCAGCGTTTGTGTTGACCCTTGAACCATCCCAAGTTTTATATTTTTCCTCCAAAATATGGTTAATCGTGGACAAACTTTCATATGGTCGATGATTTTGCATTGTGTCTTGTTTTTAAGAATCGTATCTTGAATGATAGCACATATTATAATGGTGAAAAAATTTAAATGGTAAGGTAAGTAAATAATTGTGTTTGAATTCGGAACACAAAATAACTTGGTTGCTATGTAGTTATTACTTAATCTTTTCTGATTTTTTGTTTCTGTGTCGTGTCTGTAGGTACAGTCTAATCAGATATAGTCATTCCAATAAATTGGCTTTGCAAAATCAGTTACCTATACGGTTGTATCGGAAAACCTAAAAATGATTAAACTTTATCCAAAAATTGAACGAAACCTTGAAGTGCTTTGCTGCGTCTACGACTGCCCGAACATTAATCAAGAAGAGTAACCCACTTCGGTATTTACAATTTACTTACTTAGTATGTATAATGTATGTAGAATATTTGATTGCTTAAAGATTGTACAGCAATTATTTCAAGGCTCAAGATGGTATACCAATACAATGTGTTTTATAGCATATACCTAATTTGATGTGGATATTCAACATAAGCAATTATAAAAATATCGATGGCAATAATGTGAAACCTCCGATTAAGAGTATTGTTGGATCACTCTACGTCTGTAAACCGTGTTTATTTCAGCTCAATGGCTCAAAAATAAGTTTTTTTGTCTGAACAATTTCTAAAGAAAATACTGTAAGCCAATTTTTTACATCAATGGTATGGTAATTCGTTAAGAGCATTGTGGGGCCGTATTACGCATGTGTACCAATTTTCAACTCAACGGACCAAAAATAATTATTTTTCACAAGAAAATTTTAAATTTCTAAAGAAAACACTTGAAGCCGATTTTTTTACATCATTGGTATACAGATAATTTTTACTAGGACTCATATCGATCTGAAACTTTGCTTAGAGCATTGTGGGGCCGTATTACGTATGTGTACCAATTTTCAACTCAACGGATCAAAAATAATTATTTTTCACAAAAAAATTTAAAAGTTCTAAAGAAAATACTTGAAGTGATTTTTTTATCATTGGAATCGATATTTTTATAATTCAAATCAAATCACATCAAATTATGCTATAAAACACATTTGACATAATATATTTATGACTGTAAACACATTGTATTGGTATACCATCTTGAGCTTTGAAATAATTGCTGTACAATCTTTAAGCAATCAAATATTCTACATACATTATACATACTAAGTAAGTAAATTGTAAATACCGAAGTGGATTACTCTTCTAGATTAATGTTCGGGCAGTCGTAGACGCAGCAAAGCACTTCGAGGTTTCGTTCAATTTTTGGATAAAGTTTAATCATTTTTAGGTTTTCCGATACAACCGTATAGGTAACTGATTTTGCAAAGCCAATTTATTGGAATGACTATATCTGATAAGACTGTACCTACAGACACGACACAGAACCAAAATCAGAAAAGATTAAGTAATAACTAGCAACAAAGTTAATTTTGTGTTCGGAATTCAAACACAATTGTTTACTTACCTTACCATTTAAATTTTTTCACCATTATAATATGTGCTATCATTCAAGATACGATTCTTAAAAACAAAACACAATGCAAAATCATCGACCAAATGAAAGTTTGTTCACGATTAACCATATTTTGGAGGAAAAATATAAAACTTGGGATGGTTCAAGGGTTACACAAACGCTGAAATGTGTATAAAACTATAGCTGGTTACCTTATTGATCCATATTACTTACCAGTTCCAGATGAACCGAATGATTCCCAATTTAAATTAAAATTGCTATTTGATAATTTTGAAATTATTTTATTTTAATTATAATTATATAATTATTCATTCAATAATCAATATTCATAGTCGTCCTCAAATAAAGTTAGTTCGTCATTTATTCTTAATGAATAATAAACATGTAAAAGCTTTTTGGATCGTTCAAAAGTAAGTCGATTCCTTATTGGGGAATGAACATGAGCCCAACTTGAAAACAATCTTTCAATTTGAGCAGATGATGCTGGCATCTTCAGAAGCCTGATGGCTAGTTTAGACAAATTTTCATGCTTCATTTCTGCCATGTTCCAAAACACAAGTGGATTTTTAATTTTTTTCTCAAAAAGTGTTTTAAAAAAAAATGTCTGAGATCTATAACTGTCCCAATCCTCTAATCCTTCACCAGAAAGGTTTTTAATCAGGAAATTGTTAATTTGGTCTTGGTGGTTCTGACCTAGCTTAGCATGATCCTTATGAGGATGTAAATAAAAAGCCGTCAAAGCGTAGACATTTAACGCCATGTTTCTTCGCATTTCTAGAGACGTTTTGAATTCGTCTGGTACATTCAAATCAAGCCATAAGTCGGCTGCATCTGCAATCGAGCAGGATGTTGACTGTGCAATATTAATAAGTTGGCAAATTGGATCTAACATTTTTATATTTTTCTTGACTAGCTCTAATATTTCGTCATCAAAAATTAATTTAGCTACGTTTTGTTTCACCCTTTTTAATTTAGGATCAGCGGTTATTTGTTTCATTTGCTCTAGGTTTTTTACATAGCAAGAATATGAATCTCTATATGAGCACCACCGCGTTTCGCAGGGTAATTTTATTTTTACACCACCATTTTCAATTATGCGCCTTTCGAAATCTGGCTGCTTGAACTCTCTTAACACTATGGAAATGTTTTCTGTTAAATGATCATTTAACACATCCTTAGCTAATAAGTTGGCCGTATGACTGCTACATGTGCTATGCCAAATTACGTGGCTGGTCAGTTTTCCCATTTTCATCATCGCACTAGCATTGTCGGATACTGTGGCGTATATTTTTGTGTTATAAAGTGTGTTTGCAATGTCCATAGATTCAAAAACAATTTCAGCTAACTTTTCACCAGTTTCACTAATACCGGTTAAATCCCAAGCTTGAAGAAATGCCTGCTCTTTGTTAGCGTTGTGGATCATTGCAACTACGAGCTTACTGTTACTCGAACTGTTTTTCCAGCCATCAATTAATAAAACGGACTCTTTTCCAATAAAGCAATTAGCGTACGAAATACATTTGTCGTATGCCTTGTCCAGTAGTGTTGTTGATAATGCTTTTCGTCCAGGTAATTTTGGTGCATATGCTGGTCTAATTTTATGTATAAAATTTTTAAAATATTTGGATTCGATGACTCTTAAAGGTAAATTACAGCCAAATACCAAATTTGCTAAAGCCTCGTTCAATTCTATTTCTTCTTTATTTGAAATTTTATCTATATAGCTTGAAACAGAATTGGGTTTCTTGGTAGTCGTTCGTTTTTGGTTAATTTTTGCTATTGTAGCCAACGATGGAGATATAGAGGTTAAAAAACTAGAAGCACTATGACAGCTAGAGGACGTCGATGGTCTGATATCATAGCCTCTAATCGAAGATTTTGGTCTGGATGGTAAAGAAAATGAACTACCAATGGAGGAGGTTTGTGAAGAAACCGTAGATTCGTCAGATATTAAAAAATTGTCACTGGTCACAACATCCATAAATTGATCATCTAACACAACTAGATCCTGTGAATTTTGTGGTGCTACAGTTGCAGACATTGATTGATCTGCCTAAGAAATAAAAATAATTTATGATAGAAGCTTAGTTTACTAAAATAGATTATAGTTTACCATCACACGGAAAGATTCCAAATTTTGTCGATTCTCGACATCATCCAAAATGATTATCATACTGCTTTGGGAGGTGATAGTTGATTCATCTGTTGTTATTGGCTCTTGTTGATTTTCCGGCAGTTTACAGATGTTTCTAATTATATAAAAATGTAAAAATTATATGCAAAACTAAGCAAATTTTATAACAAGAATATACCTATGTCCTTTTAGGCGAGTTGCGGCTGTATTTTGTAAATTTTTATTGCACACATCGCAGTAAGCCACAAATTTTCCATTTATTTTGGTTAATTGAAAACCGAGTTCCTGGAAATTTTTATTTTTTTGTCGACCACTACTTGACATGATTTATTGGAAATTATTAATTAATTAAAAAATTAACTACAATTCTAGATCGGTTTCTTTATTCAAGCAGTTTTAGTCAGCGCAAACATACTGCAAGTTTCTGTATGCTGATTACCAAAACTCATTGCAATGGTTTTAAACAAACCAGTGTTGACTAAAATTGCTAACAGCGAAAAAGTTTTTGTCAGCGCAGCTAATACTGCTGAGTGCTGACGTAAATAACATGAACGAAATGGGAAATTACGCAGCTGTAAAATTGATTCAAAATTTTTTTCATTAGGCTTCATTCGAATTCTGTTTTTGTGAAATTAGTGTTCATTGTTCAATCTAGTTCAATCAGCGCAAACATACTGCAAGTTTCTGTATGCTGATTACCAAAACTCATTGCAATGGGTTTTTAATGCCATCTATTGTTCAATGTCTCGAAGTATGAATTAAGTTCATACAATTGACGATTGGACCGTGTGCTCTAGCGGACAATAGAGAACTATATCACCCAGATATCAAAAATTTCTTATATGAAGGTATACGAAAATAGTGTTTATTTAATTTTAATTATTATTAGTTAAATTTGTAATGATTCTAAAATCTACTTAATCTTATGTGTGTTTAAAGTGATATTTTTGTATATTTGCTTCATTTGGAACAACTTTATGACTTGAAATGCCAAAAATTTGTGTTTACAAATGGCAGAAAATTGATATTAATCTATGTATTGTTACAAAAAATATAAATGTTTTAAAACTATTAAATTTTATGTTGTATTTATCAATTAAAACATTGTAAATATGGTCTTATATAGTTTCAAATTTGTTTAGTGACCTAAATATTTATTTAGAGTAAATTTAAAGTTAATTTTCAGCAATTTTAAAACACATATTTTATCTAACATTTAAGATTATAAAAATTTACCAAAAGAATCAAATAAACAAAAATTACACTTTAAACTACACATAAGATTAAGTAGATTTTAGAATCATTTCAATTTTATCTAATAACAATTAAAATCAAATAGACACTATTTCCATATAACTTCATATAAGAAATGTTTGTTATATCATATGGTTCATACAGTTCTCTATTGTTAATAATATCTGGAAATTATAATTATCATTAGCATAATATCGTATTTATTCTAGTTTTTTGGGAGATTTTCGGTTATACAGCTAGATTGGACGATTGTCTACATTGTCTACATTGTCGACATAATTATTTTGATTGTTTACATACATTGTCTACACGTGTAGACAATCGTGTAATTACGCCATGTAGATTACGTGGCACAACACTGTCTGAGACATTTACCAGATTCCTTTTCCAATTTGACACCACTTCAAAAAAATAATACTCATTTAGAAAGTCATATACACATACATTAATCTTCCAGTAACAATTATTCACAGTATATTTGTCTCTTTTTTTCGAGTTTTGTTTTTTTCGTTTTGTTTCTTTTTTTTTTTGTAATTATGTACGCACAAATATGAAGTACATAAGCACTTTTGATAAATGCAACGTCTTATTTGCAATTCCGTTCGTTAATTTGACACTTTTATTGTTAAATAATTTAACAAACTGAAAGAACAACACTTTAATTAAATATTAACACGAACCACACTAATTAATTCCGCCCAAAACCATTTAAAAAATTTTTTTAATGTAGGAGACCAAAAACGCACGTCTAATCGATATGACATTTCGTTGTTCCCCCAGGATGTATCAAATAGTATAATGTCCAAAAATTGTTGGATTCAGTGATTCCATTATTTTGAAGTGGTGAAGACAAGACCCAGGAACCTTTCCAAATTATTGACAATCATGTTAATTTGGTTAAGATTAAAACCAACCATGGTGTCAACAAATAAATTGTCAGTTTTTATATTACATGCAAGAATGCAGTTCAATCCCTTGTCATGATTCCAGATGATATTTGGAAGATTGAAGTGACCTTTTTTAGAACTAATTCACAAAATTACTCTAGGAATTGTCTATGGGTTGTCGACACGTTGACATAGAAAATAATAGATGACGCGTAAACGCCCATCCCTGCTGATGTTCTCGTATCGACTATCTAGAATTTTTTAAGTAGCTCCTTTCGAAAATTTAATTCTATTTCTACCTTACTATGATGAAAACATAAAAAATTTGGATCAACAGCAAAATAAATCGTATTCCAAACCTGAACACATTTCCTCTTTATGTATAAAAATACCAAAATATTTCTTACATCTAATCGTCATTAATTTTAATTCAAAAGAACAGATTACACACCAGTAGACGAAAAAAAAGTTGTTGACAAACGATTTGATCTCAATTCATTTCAAATTTGTAATATTTGTAAGACACACACAGACGAAATGAAAAAAAAAAAAAAAAATTTCTGTCAACACTCCGAAATTAAGGAAATTTTACAAATCTTGGAAAAGATTAATGAATATTTAGATGTATGTATATACATATGTATGTATAATGGAACAATAAGATAAAATCAGTCAATGGTACGGGGGAGAGAATATGTATGTCGAAACGAATATAAAATCTCATGTCATAAAGTTCAAAGGTTTGATTTTGGTATTATGCAATAATACCTGAAGCAATTTTTATTTAAATATTTATATTTGTGTATATGCATGTGTGTGTGTGTGTGTATAACATGTAACATACATCATATATAAACAAGAAAAATACTTCAATTTTCATCGAGATGAAAACCCACCTTTCTATCACTAAAACGAAAAAAACAATTTGTTTTCCTCAGCTACTCGTCGATTGATGTAACTAAATAGTATTTCCATCAATAGAAAACATCTTTTTGGTTTTGATCTACTGCCCCCTTCCCCTCGGAGCCACCGTTCTGCGCGCCGCATTCCCCAAAATGTATATAAGAAGAATTTTATGTATAGAACTTTGGTTTATTTGAAATCTAATTAGATATTAAAAGAAAAAATAACAAAAAAACAAACGAGAAAGTAATTAAAAAGTAAATAAATAATTAAAGTTTGCCAAATAATAAAAATAAGTAATACGAAAAATAAATAAGAATTTCGATTGAATCGCAATTAATATATTGATTAACTTCTTAGAATCTTAACGAATTTGCTTGTTTCATTGTTTGGTCTTGTTGTTCGTTGTTTAATTTGTAACCTCATGACGATAATTATGTATATAAATTGAAAATGTATTACCTGGTACCTTTAATCAACTCGTTCAATCTGTTCAGCATACCCCTGTCTATATAGGTTGTATATGAATTTATATCTTCATCTATTACAATATCAAATAACCGTCTGGTGTCGTCATCAAGGATGGGCGAGGTAGATTACACGATATAATATACGGAATTGTCGACGTCCGAATTGGTCCAAATTTCAAATTGTGTTATTACGTTTTAAATCATGCACGTGAGATTCTGTACAACTTTGGTATTTCATTTGGAAAGCATACTTTCGGCAACCATATCGCATCCAACATTCTTCTCACATACTACCGAATATTTTTGAATAACTCAAACATCGGTGAGTTTGTAAATGTTAGCGGGTATTGCTATGCAATTGTTATCCTAACCCGATAGACTGTTCGAAACACACACTTAACTTTGGTAATACGAACGCACCGAATTGAATTGATTTATAATCTTCATCTTTCAAAACACGTATATATTTGTAGACAGATGAGTTTGTACATAATATGTAATTGTTTTCATTGCTTCTCGTGAATAATTCATCCCGGTCTGGGCTCTACATCATCCCCCTTCGAGTAAATGTTACTGGAAAAAATTTGGTTTGGTTGCTAAACTGAAAACCGAACATATTTTAGTTTTGCGATACTATTGATCAAGACTGCTAAAGCTGGTTTAAGTCGATCGATAGATATATGAACGTGTCTTTTCCATTGAATCGTCGAATTACCTTATGTGGGCTTTTGTTGATCTGGTGCTTCCATAAAAAATGGTAATTATAGTGGTTGCCCATAGACTAGTTCTGCCGGGAAACATTTAATATTATCATTTGGTCTAGCTCTTATGGCAGGAAGAACTATTGACATCTGCGAATTCCAATTTATCGTATCGCCTCTAGCTTTTACAGATGCTTTTAGTTGGCGATGATGATTTGATTGGAGTTGGCTCCCTTGATTTGTGGTAATGTTTACAGGTACCCAAAATCTTGATGACCGGTAATATCTTTCATATAAGGTAGCCTTCTGGCCATCTAGTGAAACGATCTATGGCAGTTAAAATGTATTCATATAGTGGTCCAAGTGGTCCAACGATGCCCAAAAGAATATGTTCAAAACGACCAAGAGGCTATTTAAATTGTCCTATTTCCGATTTTGTGTGCCTTTCAATTTTAGATCTTTTGTATGAAAGACAGGACTGTGCTCAGATGTTAACGTCTTTGTTCATGTTAGGCCAAAGGTAACGATCTAATTTTAATTTTCTAGGCGTCTGTAATTCCAGTTTCGTTAACGCTTGGGCGTGACAGACTGTCAGCGACAACATTATCTTTGCCTATAATTTATTGCATGTAAGTTGAAAACTGCGAAATAAAATCCAAAAGACGAGCTTGTCATGAACTTCTTTCTGTTTTGGAGTTAATGAAGGTTAGTGGTCGTAAAAAAGTCATAAATTCTCAACCTTCTACAAAATATTAAAAATGTTTAACCGCTAAGTAAATGCGGAATATTTCGTTGCGGCTGGTTGTAACTTTTAGAAATATGCTAGAGTATCCCCATCCATTTTTGAGTTGCTGCAAGACGGCTCCGACTACAGTGTTCGAATGGGAACATTCACATTGGGGGTAATTTTGTGATTTAGAAAGTTAAGAGCATTAACAACAAAACAACAAAAACGCTTTTAATGTTTTGATATTGTTTAGTCGATTCCTACTAAACTTTTCAGTCCAGAACTGCAAATCGCTTTGCAGACAATGCAGATTAAAACGAATTTTTTTTAGAACAAGTAGGCCTAGTTTATTAAAGCCGTGTTGTTCTTCGTCGTGTTTTATTTCTGAAAATTGAATTTGGCGACAGATTGGAGTTTTGGCTATAAATGTTCAATATTTGTTTTTTCAAGATCTTCGAAACCCAAACCACTAATTAGAATTCGTGATATCAAAATTTTTAAAATTGTAAAACAAAGATAAGTCAAAAGGAATGGTAATTGCTGTCTTAGCAATATCTTCTGAACTGCAACAGGTATTAAATGATAATTAATTTTTTGGTTGGATAACTTTCGTACCAATTCATTGTGGCTTTAGAGTACTGTGAACTATAGGTAACTTAGTAAAGGAGTTCTGTGCAGGTTTTTTTTTTACTAAAATATAAATTATAGTGACGATTGTTTGATTTCATTTGGGCATTCAACAAATTTTTTTAAATTAATCGTTGAAACAAAACAATTGACTACAATGTAGTTTACTCGGTTCCTACTAAACTTTTCAGTCCACAACTGCAAATCGCTTTGCAGACAATGCAGATTAAAACGTATTTTTTTTTCTAAAATGCATGTAAGGCGCAATTAACTTGAGGTGAAAAAATGATTTACAACATTTCTGGAAATTGTGTAATTTTGAAATTTTAGCTCTCTAGAAATCGAATTTTAACAATTTTATGTTTTTTTACAATATCTTGCAACCCGAACTAAGTCGAGTATTTGGATTTTTAAAAATACTGAGCAAATTTTAAAATTTCTCAAAATTAAATTAAAGTTTTGAAACTAAATTTTCAATATTCTGAATTAGAAATTTTTGGTTTTTTCCAAGCAACTTTTTAACATCGGCAACATTTTTGTAAACGATCCGTTAACAATTGTGAATTAAGAATTTCAATTCGGAACAGTGGTTAATGGAAATAATAAAATTTTGTTGTTTTGAAAAATTTTCGGAATTTGAAAATTTTCAATAATTTTGATGTGGATTAACCAGAATTTGGAACTCAAATCGACATGCCCGAAATTGGACTTATTATATCAAGAAGATTAAATTATTCGATTTGATAACGACGTTTGGTGGTGAAAGTTCGCTGTTCTCTTGCCAAATTTATCGAATGGATTTATTGACTTATCTTAAACCGAATTGTTGACTGATGTATTCAAAATCATGTAGTAAAATTTAGTAGAACTCGTCATAAGAACAATTTATTACCATCACACACTATAATTTAGGATACTGCTGCATAATAATGGTGAAAAATTTTCTGATTCTAATTAATTTTGAAATTCTGAATTATAAACAACTTCCAAGAAATATTTCTTACGAATTTTAGTAATTTCATTCATTTAAAAAAAAAATAGAATTCTTCAATTGAAAATTTTCTAACTCAAATCAAAACACTCAATCAAAAATTCATAACACCTGAGCGTCATAATTCATAAATAGTTAGTTTCGAAATATTTAAATTTTGTTATTCTGCAAACGTCACGGAATTTATAAACTGGCTAGAAAGATTTCAAAAATTTTAAAATATTTCTAAAACTTTGACTACCTAAATTTTAAATTAAATGTAAATACAAGATTTTAAATTCTAAAATTTCAACGTAATCATGGAATTTAAACATTTTGAAAACATAAATGAAACAAACTAAAAATTATATGAATTCAAAATGTTAAATTTTATTCCAATTTTTGAAACCTGTGCTTGAAAATTAATTGTATAATTCTTTATTTTAAAGTTAAATTCTGAGTTTGATTATTGGGTATTTTGGTAGTAGAAAAAATAAACAAATAAATATTCAGAAATCTTAATTCACACTTTCCAAGACAAAATTTTAAACATTCGGGATAAATTCCAAACTCAAAAATTTGTTGTTCCAATTTAGAATTCAGATATTAAATTTTGTAATTCTGAATTCAAAATTTCCAAAATTCAGAAAGCTAAATTGGAAAATTTTTAAATATTTTTAAATTATTAAATTCGAAAACATTTCTCAACTAATTCTCTAATTTTGACTTTAAAATTTAATTTTTCAATTTATTTGTTTTGTTAATTTAAGAACTTTCGAAAAATCTAGAAATTAAAGTTTTGGAACCAAATTTAACAATTCATTATTCAAAATATAAAATTGGAACATTGTTGTATAAAATTTCAACTTTCGATATTTTGGAAGAAGAAATTTCAACAAATCTAAAATTTTCAGTCAAAATTTCAATTTCAATTTGGAGTTGGGGATTTGTTTATGACAATCTTAACAAAATTAATAATAATTTATATCCCCAATCTTCGGCACTCATATTGTAGTTTCAGCCCAATGGCTACTTGAAAATTTTATCGTTGGACATTTCATCGAATTTTTAAATTTAAATATTAATTTATCTGCTAACTAGTCAAGTAAATTTAAAATGTCAAGAATTCTTCAATTCGTTGTAAATTTGAAACATTTGGAGACATTATTTTTAACAACATTTAGAATTAATTTGATTGATCAGACGTTTTCAGATTTGAAATTTTGAAAAAAATTAGTTTAAAATTTTAGTACAGAATTTAGCGTTGACATCATAAATTTCGCAAATTCTAAATTCATAATTAGCTAGTTTCTAAATATTAAAATTTTTTTATTCTGCTACACACCATAATCACTAAATTTATAAATTCAAAATATATCTTTGATTTTAACATTTCAAAAATTCTTAAATTTAGAATTTTTTAAACTTTTCTAAAACGTTGAAATAAATAAATTTTTAGTTAATCGTCAAATGCAATGATTTCCGTTAAGATTTGAAAATTTCAATGTAATCGTTGAATTTAGCCATTTTGGAAACCGCTCATCGTTTGTATATATATTTAAAATTTGAAATTTTATTACGATCTTTGGAAATTGCGCGTCTCTTGAAATTTATATTTAAATTTGTTAAATATTTTAATATCGAAATTTGATTTTTTTAAATTGGGACGGTAGCAAATAAACAACGTAGATAACGTAGACAACGTAGACAATTCGAAGAAAACATCGATAATGTAGACGATTGATAGAGTGATTTAGTAAACCAGCTCTAAATCTTCAATGCATTTTAATCACTTTTCAATTACGGGTTAGGCTAGAAAATTTTAGTGCGTTTTGTCCGTTAATCTTTTATATATTTTTTTGATTTCCCAACTATAGGTAAGATACAATAAAAATTGAGACGGTCAAATTATTGTTTTGTCACACGGCTTACTGAATCACAATTTTATAAATTAATAAAACTGTGGACTGTGAACAAAACATTATATCGTACATAGGTTATTAATGTTGTCTTAACTGTCGGCGTTGACAAAAAACAATATATGTAATACTGTACGTGTCCAATACTGCGTAAATTACTTGGCGTATACTACCTCGCCCAACCCTGGTTACAAAGCGGATGAGCAGCCAATCTTAAAAATATCATCCCATGTTTTATATATTATAGAAGCATATAACAGGCTGCCAAAAGAAATCCACTACTAAATTCAAATTCTGTGATTAGCGATCAAAATAGTTTGCGATGTCAACGTTTTGCATGCAACCTACGTTTGAGTGATCTGCGCCTACTTTCGGTAGACTAGACAATTTTTAAAGTAAGTAACACGGTTCAAACGTAAAACAACATTCTTTACCAAATCTTAACACCTCTAATAAGAATCTTGAAAACTATCAAACATTTTGTAAAGAACTCCACAGTTAACTTCATTCATTCTTTTTTTCGTTCTCCTCCCATTCAAGCATGCAAATCTTAAGGATTTCTTTAAATAAATTTTGAGTGCCGAATAAGTTCGAAATAAACTAATTTAGAAATTGTACCGAAACTGTAATGGATTGGAAAGATCAAATCTTCAAATAATAATCAAATAAATAAATAAATTTAAAATTACGTATGTTGAGTGGATTTTTTAGAGTGAAAGTCAAGGTAGAATTGTACTATGGAGTTAAGTTAAATTTTAAACGAGTTTTACAGACAGAAATATTTAGTCATATTTAGTAATTTTATGTTTTGAGTGAATTTGCTTAAGTGATATTCGAGGAAGAATGCTAGTATGAATCTAAAGTAAAATCTGTAATTTTGTAAGATTAATTATACGAGTGACAATAAGGTAACGTTTTCAACTAGATTTGAACAATATTTGTTGTGTTCGAACCAAAACATTGTTTAGAAAATATTTTGTTAAATTTGATTGGGATTGAGTAGACATTGAAATAAATATTTTGAGTGGAACTTTTTAAGTTAAATTCAGGGTACAAGCTTGTACTATGAAGTTGAGTAAAATTTTAAAATCGATTTATAGATTATTTGAGTGCAATTTAAATTATAAATATTTAATAATATTTGAGTTTGGATAGACTTCGAAGTATATATTTTTGAGTGAATTTATTTGAGTGAAATTCCAGGTAGAATTCTAGTATATGAATTTATTTGTGTGAGTGAAAATAAAGTAATATTTCAATTTGACTTGAACAAAATTTTAGTGAATTTGAGTGCATTAATTTAATCAAATATTGAGTTGAACAAATATTTTCTCTTTTTACGTTGGCGTATAGATTTTGAATGATAATTTAAGGTATTAGAATTTATAAAGTTTTAATATCAATTAAGATTGAAATTTAAGTAGATTTGAAACAAAAACTTTAGTTAAATTAAACGAGTGAATATAAATTAATATTTCAACTGGAAATGAATAAAAATTGAGTTCATTTTAAATTTTGTTTAATAGTATTTGTATTTGAAAAACAATTGAGATATGTTGAGTGGATTTTTTTAAGTAAAATTCCAGCTAAAATTCTAGTGTGTGCTTGAATCAAATTTTAATTATTATGGTTTAGAAGTAAATTTTTGGTTACTACAACAAGTTAAAAATAAAACCCTTGGACCACGTTAATATTTGGTGTGGGATTATAGATGATAAAATATCGACAACAATGTAGACAATTCAAGTGTTATTTTGTAAACAGGTTCTAAAATACGGTGACCAGATTTCTTTGATATATCAATGCGGGGAAAGTTTTAAAATATCCCTCATTTTAATCTAACTATCCTCTAAGAAAATTAAGGTTGGTTGGAAAAGTTTTAAATTATTGTATTTCCATAGTTTATCTCTAGAAATTTAGAATTTCAATAATGCAATGTAATTTGAAAGACCTGTTTTATTCTCTGTTACATACATATACTGTTTTGCGAAGTTTTAAAAATTTCTGCAAATCTAAATTTATTACACCAAATTTATCATTTGTAAATTTTAAATTTTAATTTAGAGTTTAGAATGTCCCATAGTTTCAGTCCAATATCGAGTTTTATAAAAATTTAATTTATCACAATGGTTCAGGTTAAACATTTTTATGGTGATTCTGATTGAATACTAATTTCATAGTTAATAAATAAATAAACAAAATTCACATTTCAATTACTTTTGATATCAACAAATTCAATTATTCAACATAACAATAAATAATTCAGGTACATCAAATAAAAATTTATTAATTCATCAATATTTAACGAACTGCAAATTTTATATTTCTATTAGACAAAATTAAACAAAAATATTTTTAGTGGCTAATTTACTAAAAATAAAATATTTTTATAAAATTTTATTTGATTTTTTTTTCCATATCAACGGAATTTTAGAGTGCACATTTCCGATTCGATTGGGTTTTATGTGTAAATTTAAATAAAATTTAATGTTTCTATTAATTATAATATATTAATATAAAATTTATGTATGTTCCTGGAAATATTTAAAAAAAAATTTCAATAAAAATATTTTATTAATAATTAATGTATTGCGGTTCGCATGAACGGAATAGCATTGCAAATTGATTGCGATTACATTGAAAAATTGTGTGTTTGTCGATAATTAGGTGTGAAAAATTGGTTTTCCATAATTTGAATAGAAAAATGTATGTGACAAAATTTACATTACATATGTATATGAATCATTGCCATTCGAATTAAAAAATTATGATATTTGCATTTTAAATTGCATATGCATAAATAATGTATTTAAATGAAGAGTGACAAGTATATATGTATGTAGGCATATACAATTTAACTATATTTTCTTGATGACAATGAACTTATTGTCGATACGTACTGTTTATATATTTTTATTATTAGAGAAATGATTCATGTAGACGATGATGAACATTCATAGGTATGTACATATTGTATGCGAGTAGGATTAGCATTTTAATTCTTTGTCAATATGTGTTCTGAAAATACGATAAATTTTTTATTGTTTTCGTACGAGATTACATTCTTATCTGTTTACTTATGTATAGCCAGAAGAAAATATTATCAGACAACGTAAACGTTTTTGGTATTATGACGCAAACAATTTACAAGATGTAACCTAGAAGACTCATCCACAATATTAGTCACTTGTGAACTTAAGTTCACAATTTTTAGTACTCAACATCCGGTGAGATTAACAACTGGTTTTGATTCTATATGTGAATCACCCTATTATGATGCCACCTTTTCAATAAATACCTTTACGACAGAAATTATTAGCGCAACCGCATGACAATGGAGTTCAAAGTTAACTTCTTTTTTCGAAAAGGCTTTAAATATTTTTCTTTATGGATTCGATAACCTTACGTCGGGTTATTAATCGCAAAAAGATCCAGCTCCTGAAAAGTTTCTTCATTTCTTCTAAAAATTTAAAACATATCAAGCAAACTTCCACTTGCCTTCATCATTGGATACGGTTTGAGCATATTCGTAACTATTGGCTTACAATTTCAATATCACCTCTTATGGCCATAGTAGAAGATACTTAAGATATTCTAAAATAAATAAAATCGTGTTTAAACGTTTTTTAAATGGTTTACACACTATATTAACTACAAAACATAATTTTAAAGGTTGGACCTTTCAACTAAAATTCTGTTGCGTCGAGCCGTGCTGTAATTAACACTGAGAAAACGTTTATAAATTTCAGTGTAGTTAGCCATAGTGCCAGTTAGTTGAATTTGGTTGAACATAATGCCATTTCCACTTCAATCTTGACGTGAGATTTAAAATTTCGAGAATTTTGACCACAAAATTCCACAATATTACCTAAATTTAAAATTGCTAATATTTTCAATTGGTCAATTCCAACATTTGAAAATAGTTTTAATTTCTATAAATTGCCATATATTGATATAAAAATGTTTACTTCTAAACATACCTACCTAAATTTTTTATGGTATATAGGATGACGGAATTAATTTTAAAAATTATTGGTTTTTCGATATTCAAAATTTGAGAAAATACAGTTTAGAATTTTTAGTTTTCAAAATTTTTTTAATTCCAAAAAAAAAAAAATTTAGAAACATTTCCAATATTAATTCTAAATTTTAACAATTCTTGAAGTAAAATTTTAAAGTCTTTGTTAGCAATCTAATTTATGATTCTTAATTGAAAAATGTATGATTTAATACTCTGAAATAACCAGAATTAAATTTAAATATTAAAATCTTCATAATCATAATTTGTAGAAGTCTAGACCGAAAATATTTAAACAATATTCGAATTTTATATAATTCTGAGATTTGGTTTTAAAATAAAAAACTCGATTTAACTTCAAAATTTTAAAAATTTCAAGCCAAAAATACTAAAGATGTTTGATATCAATTTCTAAATTCTGATTGCATGATATTAAATTCTAATCCAAATTTGTGAATTTTAAATTCTAAATTTTCATTAAAATTCTGTTTCTTATTTATAAATTTTAGAAATTTATAGAAATTATTATTTATTTCCAACAAAACAATCCTTTATTTTTTTTGGTTTATATATTCTGTGAAATTTAAAATCTTCAAAACACGGATTTGAATTCTAACCTTTAAATTTTAAATAACAAAATTTATATTTATAAAATATCTTAATAAAAATAAATTGTAGACGTTCTGATCCTTCCAAATTTTCATTTAATTTTAAATTTATAATCAAAATTTGTATGAATTATGTTCAATAATTTCAGAAGAATTCAGAATTTAAACTCTGAATTTCTAATTTTAAATTTTAAATTTTAAAAATAAATGCTAAATTTGTGTTTAGCATGACAATAAATATGATATTTTCTGCAACTATTTTTCAACAGAATGATTAAAAAAATTAAAAATATGTTCAGAATTTAAATAATTTTTATCTAATTCAATTTTTCAAAATTTACATTTTTACCACCTAAAAGAGAAACTACATATATCCATACTAGAATGCGAAATTTTAAATTTTTGACTACAAACCCTGCAACAAACTAAAACAAAATTCCACGCAATTTAGAAATCTGTACTTTTTAATTTTAAACAATGCACAAAAAAATTGGAATTCAAAAAATTTTAAGTTTAAAATAAAAATTCGATATTCCTATCAAAATTTCGGAAATTTTCATACAATTTCAAAATTCCATTTATCACTTTATTTTTAAATTTTTGATTTTTAATGAAAATATA
The DNA here is from genome assembly GCA_951394425.1 of Tipula unca. Classification (NCBI taxonomy): domain Eukaryota; kingdom Metazoa; phylum Arthropoda; class Insecta; order Diptera; family Tipulidae; genus Tipula; species Tipula unca. Next base: position 13,167,203 of record OX596381.1, on the reverse strand, counting down.
TTACCAAAATCTCTAATCTGTAAAATCTCTGTCTGAAAATTTTCCTCGAAATTCGATAATATTACTTACACATACATATATAGCGATACATTTTTAATAAATTTTAATTTTCATAAATTGTGTTCGAAATTTTTAAAATTTTTCAAATTCCATAAAAAAAAAATGTAGAAACATTTTAAAAAATAATTTTTAAATTTTAACAATTCTTGAAGTAAAATTTATTTTATTTTATGATACAAAATTCCACACCTAATTCTCTAAAATAACCAGAATTAAACTAATCTAAAATTTTAAAACTCAAAAATCATAATTTTTAAAAATCTAGACAGAAAATATCTAAACAATATTTGGATTTTATACAATTCCGTGATTTAATTTTAAAATAAAAAATTCGATATTTTTCCAAAAATTTTATGCCTAAAATACTTAAGGACCTGAATTCTGATTTCATGATATTAAATTCTAACACAAATTTGTGAATTTTAAATTCTAATATTTCCTTAAAATTCAACAATACCTAATCCTAAAGTTACAAAGTAAAATTTTTTAAATCTAAATTCAATCCTATTTCTTATTTAGAAATTTTAGAAATTTATAAAAATTATTATTCAAAAATTTCAGGCACAAAATTTAAATATTTACTTTCCTAGTTCTAATTGTTAAAATAAATTTTATTTTGATTAATAATTCTGTGAAATTTGAATCTTGAAAACCCAAATTTTAATTCATATTTTTAAATTTCTTAAATTTCAGTAAAATACAGAACTATAAATTTACTTTAAATTGAAATTTAAAAAAATTCTAAAGTCTGATTGAGCACAATTCAACTAGCGAACAAATAGCGTAGTGGTTAAAGCTACAACGTTGAATCGCAACAGAGGCGGGAATCCAAAAAGAATTTTTCATCTCTCGATTACGATCGATGATTAAATTGAAAAACATCTATGACCCTTTGTTGGGGAATCTAGAACTCATCCGAACGTTCATGTTAGTACAGGCATGGAGATATGCAGTGTGCACTGTGCAGATGGCCTTTTTTTGAAATTAGAAAATGTTTAAAAATCTCAAAAATTCAAAATTCAAAATTTTTTTCTCTCAAATTTATGAATTTAGAAAACCCATTAATTTTCAAAACGAAATCAAATATTCCATTTACTCAAAACTACTTGCTGCAAGTAGGTGTGTTTAGAATATTGCAATTTGAAATTCATTATCCTTTTTTTTTTGTTTGTTTAATTCTAACCCTTAAAAATTACTTGTAGACGTTCTATAACTTCCAAATTTTAATTTAAAAACTAAATTTAAATTCAAAATTTTGTACGAAATTTGTATTTAGCATGACAACAGTTATGATATTTTCAACAGAATGATTAAAAAAATAAAAAACATATTCAGAATTTAAATAATTTTTATCTAATTCAATTTTTCGAAATTTATATTTTAAGCATCTAAAAGAGAAACTGTACTCTCTATCCATACTAGAAATATTAAATTTTTGAGTAAAAACTCTGCAACAAAATGGAACAAAATTCCACGCAATTTAGAAATCTGTACTTTTTAATTTTAAACAATCCACAAACAAAATTGGAATTCAATAAATTTTAAGTTTAAAATAAATTTTCGATATTCCTATCAAAATTTCGGAAATTTTCATACAATTTCAAAATTCCATTTTTCACTTTATTTTTAAATTTTTTAATCAAAATGTATTACTAAAATCTCTAAACTGCAAAATCTCTGTCTGAAAATTTTCACCGAAATTCGATAATATTACTTACCTAAATTTAAATTTTTATAATACTCACATACTCGTATATAGTGATTAATTGTTAATTAGTTTTAATTTTCATAAATTGTGTTCAAAATTTTTAAAAATCCTATAAAAAAAATGTAAGAAACATTTCAAAATATAATTTCTAAATTTTAGCAATTCTTGAAGTATAATTTTATTTTATGATACAAAATTCCAGAAATAACGCTCTTAAATAACCAGAATTAAATTTAAAAATACAAAGCTCCAAAATCATAATTTTTAAAAATCTAGACACCAAATATTTAAATAATATTTAAAATTTATACAATTCTGAGATTTGATTTTAAAATAAAAAATTCGATATTTTTCCTAAATTCTTTAAATTTTATGCCTTAAACACTTAAGGTCCTGAATACTTTTCCTGAATGAAAATAAAGTAAAAGTTTTACATGTTCAAACTTTTTTAAAAATTTCTAATTTCAAAAAGAAAATGTAGAAACATTTCAAAATATAATTTCTAAATTTTAACAATTTTAGAAGGAACATCCACGTAAAGCATCCAAAATTAATGAGGCTTAATCTTAATTGAAATTCCAGATTTAATACTGTTAAATAACTAGAATAAAATTTTAAAATCAAACTCCAAAATTATAATTTTTAAAAGTCTAGACAGAAAATATTTAAACAATTTTTACACTTTTTTTTTGTTCTGAGATTTGATTATAAAATAAAAAATTTAATAATTTTTCAAAACGTCATCCTTAAAATTGCATGCCTAAAATAATTAAGATTCTTCGTACCAATTTCCAAATTCTGATTTCATGATATTAAATTTTAATTTAAATTTGTAAATTTTAAATTCTAAATTTTCATTAAAATTCAATAATACTTGGTCGTAAAAAATGAAGTTAAACTTTTAAAATTTAAATTAAAAGACAAATAAAATTTCAAAATTTAAGTATTTTACTCTCTCAGTTCTGATTGTTAAAAAACAAATTTTTTTATCTGATATTCTGTGAATTTTAAAATCTTCAGAACCCAGATTTTAATTCAAATTTTTAAACTTTAAATTCCAAAATTTATGTTTTTAAAATATATTTCATATTATCATTTAAATGTTAATTTTCGTGTGGATCGGAAGGAACTGGCTGGTTTTCGAATTTTGTTTGCTCCATAATCTCAGAAGAATTCAAAATTATACATTTTCTCTGAATTTCCAATTAAAAAAATCTAAATACTAAATTTAAAAGAAAAATGCTAAAAATTCTGATTAATAACAATTTAATCACCGAGCAAATGGCGCAGTGGTTAAAGCTACAACGTTTGGATTGGAACGTCTACTGACCAATTAAATTTTTTTGAAATTAGAAATTTTTTAAAAATTTCTAAAATTTTTTCCCTCACATTTTGGAATTTGGAAAAGCCATTAAATTTTAAAACAAATTCAAACAACCGGTTTGCTCAATTTGCGGCAAGTTGGTGTGTTTAGAATAATACAATATTTGGCAATTTTTATAAATTTATATAAATTAAACCTAATTTAAAATTGGCAAATTTAAAAAACAATAATGATAAATTTGTTTGAATGTTTTAAATTCTGTGTCAAATCTAATCGATAAAGATTCAAATTTCACTAATGATAAATGTTTAACAAATATTAAATCGATCTAGGTAATGTATTTTAGAAAACAAAACGTGACAACAGCTAGTGTTGTAAATTAATCATCAAAAATATCTTTAATTCTAATAGAGGCAGTGCAAATTTGGCGAATCTGTGTTAACCGTCCAAACATTAATTTTTCAGTCTTACAAAACTGCTTTATGGTTCAGCCGGAAGGTATCCGTTTCGTCCGTTTCATTTTATTAGAATTGCCAATTTGTATGAAAAAAACCAAAACGACATAACCTTAAATACATTGATACATCGGTCGCAATTACGTATGTAAGCAGATCGGTTGTATTGTGTTTAAGAAAATAAACAGACGGTGCGGGCCAACAACCGAATGGGTTAATTCTGGTTGAAATTTCACAGTTAACAAAAAAAGGAAACGGGTTTAGATAGATCATAGCGATGGCTCCCCAAATCTTAGTATGCCAATTGGAATATTAACATGGATCGTTCAATATTGATTTCTCTCTTATATACAAAACTGCATGCACTACACTATACCTATTTTTGATATGCTCCGTTGACTGCAGTCGTACAAAAATTACTTCAAAATAAAAGTTTTTAAAATGCGATAATTTCAAATCAAATTTAAAACTCAGAATTTTACATACATAATCAATTTAGATATAATTGGAACCAATTGTTAAATTTTGTAGAATTGAAATATAAAATTAAATTGTAGTTTAGTCAAAAGGTTCAACTCTTAATGATTTGATCATAATTAATTAAATTGTATATAAGTAAATTTAGAATTCTCAATTTTTAAAATTCGGACTTGACATATTTTTGATAAAGTCACAAAATTGATTTCAAAACTCAATGCTCAAAATTACCTATTGAGACCTGAAGAAAAATGGTTTGATCCTATAATCTTGTTTCGAAGTATTTCGAAGACCAAACAAATTATTTAACGAATCATTAAAATATTGAACAGTAACGACTTGCCAATGGCGTTCTAATTTAGTATAACAAAAGTTCAACTATTTACAAGCGATGCCAGTTGTATTTGAATGTCCGTTTCTATATCTACGTTTTTATTATAAAAGACCATGCCAATATGAAACCAAGCACAAATTTAATTAAACAATTTTTATATGTTATTAAATTTAATTGTATCCCAGTTTATTGATAATAATTTCCGAGTATTAAATGTATGTCAAACAAACGAACAAAAAAATTGTCAGCAAAAAAAACCATTGAACACCAAATTAAAATTGTTAAATGTATAATCCGATTAAATACATACTAACAGCATATATACACCAAGTTATGTAGTGTTGTAGGCAACAACGACAAAACATTAAAAATAAAATTCTAAATATTTATTGAAATTTAATATTCGAATTGTGTGTCTCTATAGTTTTTGATATACAAATTTATAAACCGACAGACAGACAAACTAACGATATACATACAGTCGAAAATAGAATTTAATTTGGTTGGCGCATCGTCGCTTTCATGCATGGTACAACAATATAGAGATGAGTGGAACCGAAAAGTATTGCAGAATTGAAATTCTCATGATAAATCGACATAATTTTTAATCAAACAAAAAATAGCAATAATGCCAAGTCCTATCTATATACAACTATAATTCTATTGTAACAATCAATTATATTTTTGCTTGTCGTTTATGATTTATTTCCTGGGAATTCTGAAAGAGGATTGGATTAGTATGTTGTTCATAAAATTTATAGAAATTTTTAGGTTATGTGCTACACACAAAACGATGATAATAAAACTTATTGTCAACGTATACTTTTATAATGTTAAGCTTGGTTAAGCTTTTATAAAAGCTCTAGTGCCAACTTTAGCTTTTAAAATTATCAAAATCTATTATTCCAATCTAAACAGTCAAAACCATGAAAATAATTTTAAAAGAATCAGCTACATGTCGTCATACGAATGCTAATCTGACCATTTTTCTAAAAATAAGTTATTAATGGATTCTTATATTTTCGACCATGCTCCTTCCAAATTTGTAACCTAAATTGTCGCACCTCTTATAGATACTGAAATAGCCTGAATCAACTTTGCCCTATATAGAACAAACACTTTGATTTTTGCGTTTATTTAGATTCTTAATTGTCCTACCTGCACAAATTTGTTTGAAACTGGAGGAACTGAAGTGCATGATGGACACTATCTCTAGTGCCTACAACCGGTCCTTTAATGCTGCTTACCAAATAGTTAAAAAAGCCTTTAATAGAGCCAAAAGTACGAGAAATACTCGGGATTAGGACTCCTGTAAGGAGGACTTAAAATTATACAAAAAAGAAGTAAGGAAGGCAGAGAGGAGGTCTTGGAGACTGTTCTGTGATAAAATGGAGGAACTTTCCAAGACTTCTCGCCTTAGAATGATACTGTCTACTATTCCAACCAGTCCCAGTTTCTATTACTCAAAGAATAACTAAACAGCGGATGCTATGATCACTTGAAGGTTTCAAACCCTATAAATCGGGTGGTTCTGACCGAATTATTCCAGCGGAAATTCAAAACAACTCGTTGATTACTATCCCCTGGCTGGAAGTAATGTTCAAAGGGTGCTTAAAATTAGTCTGTATTTCGAAGAGCTGGACAGAGGTCTAGGTGATTAATTAAGACCCATAATTCTATCATCTTTTCTGTTGAAAACCTTGGAAAGTCTGATAGCTGTTTATATACGATCAAAAATAAAACCTAGTGACTGGGCACAGTTCTAATATGCGTCCTGGAAAGAGAAATCGGTGGACACAGAGCTGCATGTCCTGGTACGTACGATTGGGAAATCAATATTCTCGCAAGAGTTTTGTACGGTGGCATTGCTTGATATTGAGGGCGCCTTTAACAATGTAAAGAAAGCGGCAATTCTGGAGCGATTATCACTCCTTGGGATGGGCGACCCTGTAAGTGGTTTAATCAATCATATGCTGGGTAGCAGAATGGTTAACTCGGAGCTGGGGGAATCCACCATTAGGAGGCAGGTGGTTAAGGAAACCCCTCAGGGAGGTGTCCTGTCTCTTCTTCTCTGGAACAAATCAATTAATGGGTTGCTATTGGACCCGGAGAGAAAAGGGATTATAGTGATTATGCCTATGCCGATGACTTAGCGATAGCTGTCCCTGGAAAATATTTTAACACGGTAAAGGAGGTAATCCAAAATGCCTCTCTAATCATTATGAAGTGGGCCATCAAATGTGGACGGGCAATCAGCTCGTCCGAAACTGAACTGATATTACCAGAAACTATAAAATCCCGGTAGTAGACCCACCTTAGCCTTTACTGATATGGCAAAATTTCTGGGCGTAACCTTGGACAGTAAGATTAGTTGAAAGCCTTATATGCGATTATAGTTAGATCCCTAAGGAAGGAACTGGCGAATCTAGGCTACGTTACACCAACATGATGGCTCGAGAAAGGATTCCGAACCAAGTACCCTTCCAGAGGATCTTGGAGGAGCAGGTCGCTACAGGCAACAAAAGCATTATAGTTCTTTACGAATGGCTCCAAGCTACACGGTAAAATAGGAGCTGTAGTCTTCTGTGATAAATTCGGCGGCAATCAAGTCGCAGGAATCAGTTTCTCTGACATCAAGAGCGTTGGATTGCCACTTGTCTCTAAATGATATGAGTGAGCATTTCAAAATTGGGATAGTCTGGGTCTCCGGCCACTAGCACATCATGGGGAACCGCATCATGGGGAACCGCATGGTCGAACTAGCTAGGAATGGTAAAACTTTCCAACTGCTACTGAAAAGGGCAAATTTAGGAAGGTGGACTAACACTCTCACATGTAGTGTAGCGAGACAACTCCGGCCAAAGCTGGACTTGAAACGCTCAGATGCACTAATCTCTCTACGTAGACGCTTAAATTAAAAACGATCATGGGGATAGTCACAGAATGATTTTTGTACAAGTTGTATGGACGAGGAGGAGGAAGTGACTTTAGTTCACATCCTATGCTCATGTGCGGCTTTAGTTCTCAGAAGGCATAGACATATGGGTAGGTTCTTAATGGGCAGCCTCTTTGATCTCTAAAACCGTAAAGTGCGAAATATATGATTCTTTGATTGGTTCCACTGGTTCCCAAAAGATAAGTAAGATCCTGGTAGCAGGGATGGATTCAACGGAATGGTTTTAACGTATCGCCACAAATACAATGATTTAAGGAGGAATCACGGGAAGAGTAAGTCGAAAGTGACGATTATTGCTGCGAAAATATTTCAATGTTGTTTGCAGGTTTAACGGAAGCTTCAGTGCCGAATGTGCCGTTCTTCCACCTTCCAACAGTGTTGTAGCAATTCTGATAGATGCGAGAGCTAACGCTATGCCACTTTGAGCACGTATTGCTGCTAATATCAATGATATCAGGAACATTTTCCCAGTTTCGCCGGGCGCCGCAAGGAAATATAATCCACTCTTTTGCTGTTCATGCAACAGTGGAATATTTGATTGTATTTGTTGTTGCAACGTTATCGTGTCGTAAGTACGCTAGAGCTTTCAATTCACGATTTACTACATCTTAAGTTTGATGATTTGGTGCTGGCATATGAATTTCAGTCAATAGTTTGCCACTCATAAGCAAACACAAATTTCAATCAGCACTAACGCTTCATTGTAGATGCCATCATGACGGTCATAAATCGCAAATGAAAATATTATCCAGAGTGCTTCGTTGCGGTTCATATATCGGCCCATTTGAAACTTGCTGATTTCATCTCGCTCAACTGCAATAACCGCCATATCGCTTCCTTTCGGTGACGTATACGCAAACATACTTAATCGTTTTCTCCGAACTGCAATGCTCAACATTGATATGTCACTTAAATGCCTTGGGCAATATTGGCGAATATGGCACGATCCATGTGTTGTCAACCACGATATCCGCTCCTTTCAATTTAGTAATGAATGTTCTGCCAATGTCATCTGGTGAGCGACGCCGATAGAGTGGATATCCATCGTTTCCAGTTTGAGTTTCAGTACCGCATACACGTTGTTTCGCAATGAAGTCTATTAAACATTTGAGTTTTTGTTTGAACATTCGTGCTGTAACGTCGTAACGATCGCTTGGTGATTGACTGGGATGCTATAACTGCGTAATCTCTGTGCATTTTGGATTGCAAGTAATTGTCACAAACAAATCCGTCCACTGCTAATGTTTGTCGATGGCAAAATTGTGAGTCGATCGATGTATTCTTCAGATCCCAGTTTAGCCTGCTTGAATCGAATATAATTGAGCCGTTCTGTCTCAACCTTAACGTACATATCAACTGCATATTGTTGAAATAAATCATCAATCATCAAACAATCAAACAAATCATGATTCGATATGCGTAAAAGTTCATTGAACTGATCTTTAATTTTTCTATCCATCTTCACCATACCAGAACATAAGCGGATCAGGCAGAGCGTCATACCACTGTGTCCCACTTATTTGCTGTAGTGGGTTTCCAGTTCGACGTTTCATGACTATATCACGCGATTCCAAATTTTCAGCAAAAACGGAAATTGATATTTCACTAACTATAAGTGCATTGCACTGTCGTTTATGAGTTCCTGCTGGTCGTTTGTCCTCTTTTATCACAATGCTGTGATCATCGGATGGCATCTGTTCCAACGAAGTCGTAAACAGATTGATTAGCTCTCATTGTTTTCGTGTAACATTTTCTGCAATTGCTGGACTATTTCTCTTTTCGTTGTATTAAAAATAGCACAACGCCGATTTACTTCATCATGTGAATCTTCAAGAAAGTACATTTGCAGATATTTGTGTTGTTGATCTGGATGCCGCAACAGCGATCCGGAAAGATGAAAAATTTGCCCATGAATCTGTATAGTTGGAGGCAAATTCTGTAATTTTTGTCTTTTGTTGGCGAGATAAATGTTAGTTTGTGTTGGTGTATTAGCATTCATTGCTGATGTTGGTGAATTTATCTTGAACGTTGGATTGTAATTTCGTTCATTTACTATTTCGATCACTCTATTACGATCATTCTGATTCAACCAGTTCTCTTTCAATAGCACGTTCCTTTTCCGTTTGACGTGCTGTGACATTCCGGTGTTGCGTTACATTCTGAGAACGCCAACCAATGTTACCATGACGTCTTCTGTGCATCATTACAAATATATCAGACTGTAAATGATCATCACTTTGTATAAATCGCACATAAGGTTTTTACTAATCAATAATTTACCTTTGAAATAGCCAAAATAAAGAAAGCAAACGAACGGAAAAGACGCAATCTATATAGTCCAATGGAAATGGGGTTAGGTTTTTGCCAACAAAAAAAATAATGAACACAATGTTTTGTGATCGAAATATCAATAATATCACTCAGAAATTGATAATCCACAAATTCGCAATGATATTCTTGTATTTGGTAAATGTAGACTATTTCACTCGGAAAACCAATGAAAAATTATAATAATATCGGAAAGTCGCATTTAACCGTGACCGCACAGCTCAAATTATCAAATCAGAAAGAACAAACCATATGCTCAGCTATCAACGATTGACTTGAACTGAAAAACGAAATGTGCGCCTACAGTGCTACCTGTTGAGATGTTTCGATTTTCCCAACCCGCAGAAGGAAGTATCTAATTTGGTCCAGTCGTTTTCAAGTTTTAACCATCCGAACAAACCACAATTTTTTTTATATACGAGGGCGGAGTGAGAAATTGATAAAATTGGCACAGAGTGTGCCACAATGGCAAATCTCAGATGTCATCTGTCACTAAGCCAAATTAAAGAAGGCTAAGGCGGTTTTATCGGTTTTTTGGGATACACGCAGCGTAATGCACATCGATTACCTTCAAAAGGATAGAATAGTGAACGGCGAATATTATTGCAATTTATTGGACCGTTTTAACGACGTTTTGAAATAAAAACGACCGCATTTGGCGAAGAATACAGTTCTCTTCCATCAAGATAATGCATCCATCAGACTTAGCCTCCTGCCACTATTTCCTGTTTCCGAACTTGAAGAAATAACTTGTTTCTGTTTTACCAGGGTTCTCACTCCACCCTAGAGATTAACATGGTAGTATAGACATTAACATTGTAGTCCGGACGGTACGAAATGGGTATTTTGAAATTATTTTGCTGCCCGCGTGTTTCAAGTTCGACTCATACGCTTTAATAATATTTTTCGTATAATTTATGTTCGCCCTCCTTTTAAATGACAACCACTTATATTATTTGAAAGTAATAAATTTATAAATCGCCATTAGGGTCCACAAAACCAAACCAGACAAATTATTATAAAATTTATCTACAAAACATTAATTAAAATGTGTGCGGCAACCTAAATTCCCGCCTCAAGGATTATTGCATTTATGCATTCCATAATATTTCATCTCACATTTTAGGTAACATTAATCAAGTATTTCAACATAACATCAATGTATTTAGGTTTTATACATAAAATAAATTTTAACATTTTGTGTAACAAAAACAATTATAAAAGTCATCTTAAGAATTTTCTTTTATACATTTTTTAATTTTTGGTTTATTGTTCGACGGTCATTCACCGTGAAATTATTTTTAAGAAAACCAAATTTTTTTATTTTTTTTTGCGTTGTTGTTGTCGTTTGTGTAATTCCAACGAAAATTTAATATTCAATTCCATATGTATGAATGCATGAAGTACCCAAGCACAACCGACTTAACTACAAACCTGTTTAAAGTAAATATATAAAAGATAACATACTTATCAGTAAATACGGGTCAATAGGCCATTTTATTTTTAACATTTTTTGATGTACATTAAAATTATGTGTTTGATGTCTATAATTTTTATGTTGTATATTTGTTTGGAATTACCAATATTTTATTCATTGGACAAAAATAATTTTTTCATTTCAGGATCAAATAATTCATCAATCCGGAAACAAAGTAATTATGATTTTAATAATTGGAAAACATTTTTATTTTTAATTTATTCAGTTTTTTTAATTTTGTTTTTTTGTATTTTTTTGACAAATTAAATTAATTTTTATTTCGAGTTTTTGTAAAAATTTGTAAACAAAATTAATTTACATTTTAAATTACTTAACATTAATTTGTAAAAAAAAAGAAAAAATTAACATGAAAAGCACTTGAGAGTACAAATTAATTTTATGACACTACAAAAATAGTTGAATTTAATTATCCGGAAAATTTTATAGCAGTACATTAACGATTCTGTGGCTTAATCTGCATTGGTGAGCTATATTCGGGTATGGCGTGCATAAAAAGCTTTAACAATTACGATTATGTTTTTGATTTCGTCGTATATTCTTATAGTGATTTGACCAATTCTATTGCAAATTTAAATCTTGGTCAAGTTTATTGAAAGCTTCTAAAAGAAGAAGGAAGGTCATATTATTGAATATATCTAGTATTAAAGTTCTATATTGTCACTCATCTTGAGACTAATAGCTTTTAAGCAAAAAAATTAATAAATGTGTCGACCACGCTTATTCAAAACGCATAACAAACCTTAAAGCTCATTAGTAAATATCATCGTTATTATGTCAAAATATTAAAGTTTTAACTTTGAGCTTTCAAGCGAGCTTTAAAAAATGCATATTTAATTATTGGTGGCATTACATTATAAGTTGGTTTTCAAAGTTATTGAAGGCCAACATTTTTGGAAAGCGGCGAGCATCAAATTTAGATAAAGATAAGGACGATTTCAACGGTCAAATGTTTATTAATTCAATCGACTGATAGAATTTCATAATAAGCTCGAAAAATGTAACATTTCCTGTCAAATAGTTTGAATAAAGCTAATTAAGGATTCGACCCTCATACGCATATCTTAAAGCTTTTTGACAAATCTTCCAGTTGCATATAGTACCTAGCGAAAATTTAAATATCCATTCAAATATTAAGTTTGGTAGAAGATCCTTGATCTTTATCAAGCGTTTATTATAAATTCTAATCCTCAACCAATTTTTAACGTTCAAGGTTTTACGAACCTGATAAGTTGTAACTGGGACGAAAAGAAATTTAATTTATATTTTTATTCAGTGTTTCACCACGACCTTCTGAGAACTATAAAACTTTGCATGGCATCAACCCATTTTTCTTCTAGACTATAAAATTTTTGACTTGTAAAGCTTGAAAGCTAACTTATTTTGTAATTGATTATTTCCATAAGCTTTGTAAAATCAAAATCCACATATTTTGTAAACCATGATGTGGAAGCTTAAAGCTTATTTATATGTATATATATATGTATATATATATATATATATATATATATATATATATATATATATATATATATATATATATATATATATATATATACATATACCAATTTTAATCCTTGATTATGAAGCTTGTAAGCTTATCAGAAAAATTACATTCCTAGGTACTTTATCAGCTTTCAGATTAAAGTTATTTAACAAATTTTTGGCTCTAAAGCTTATTTAGGATTGTTAACCTTATGTCGAGGATTATGAAAGATAAGAAAGCTTAAAATTTTTGTGCGCTTAGTTTCAAATAGACTTTATGTGTTCAAATGACTTATTTGATTTATCAAGTTTTCCATTAAATAAGGTTATAATCTCAAACAGTTGGTTTTCTAAAAAGCTCAAACACAGGAAACCATATATGGGGCTGCGTCGGGGAAGAAAAACATTTATTAATAACTTCAAAAAGTTTAAATGGTCACACTAATTGGTGGCCAGTCTATTACTGAGAGATTTAAAAGCTTAAACAAGAATAGTTTTGTTTTGTTTTTTACAACAAACTTTGAGATGAACAAATGTTTCATTTGGCATTGCACAACAGGTAAAATATAGGATTTTACCATTAGATGTCACAAAAGCATAGCGATTTTGGAATATAAATTCTAAATGGAAGCAAGTGTATCAAAGGTTCATAAAAACAAGGTCTAATAAAACCGTTGGGTCTTTCGATTCAATACAATAAAACTTGTGTTGTGCTTTATTGTCAAGCATAATTTTGTCAAGTTAGTATTTAATGCCTATGCCAACTGGAACAATTCTAATATAGACAAAATTGAAAAGTTGGGAACAAAGAGCTTTATAGAAACATTTTATTTTATTCTGAATGTGTTGAAACTTATTTCATTGCTCCTCCAGCGGTATTATATATTTGATTCCAAAGTTCGGGTAAACTTTAAAATGGCTGAATGGGTTTTATCCTTGTGCTTTAAATCAATCCTTGTGAGTTAATTCCTTATGCTTTCCAATTAACTTTGAGAGACTTCAAAGTACAATCAGACCCAAAAAAAGATTGTGAATGCCATATTCATTTGCTTTGTAAAATTCATCTGTTTGAATAAAGCGTGTATAAGGGAACTTTATTCTACATTGATTATATTTCTCCACAAACTTCTCATAAAAGCCCTCCATTTGGAAAAAAGCTCTTAAATATTCTACCAAAAAAGTTATATTATTTGAATTTATTTTGAAGCTTCATCCTATGTTAATAGGGGTTGTCAAAGTGATGGTCAATACTGTATACTCATACCCAACATTTTTGGAAAGCTGCGTGCACAAATTTTTTTTTGAACGTGCTTGTGGTTCTAAAAATCCATATTGGACCATGTATGCAGACTATTTACTAGTTTTATGGTACAACAGATATAAAGATAAAGATAAATGATGATCCCAACATTTAAATGCTTATTAATTCAGCCGGTGGATAGAATTTCATAATAAGCTGGATAAATATAACATTTCCGGTTGATTTAAAAAAAGCTTAATACGAATTCGACTCTTATAATGCGTGTTTCAAAGCTTCCTGAACGAATTTTTCAGTTGCACAAGGTGTTACAACATCTGATCTTTGTACAAACCTGATAAGTTGTAACTGGGACGAAAATAAATTTTATTTTTTTAGTCAGTATTTCACCGCAAGCTTCTGAGGATTATAAAAGTTAATAACATTTTTCTTAATTTAAATTTTTTTATGTAGAATTTTTCAAATAGTTTTGTAAAATTCGAACCACAAACACCATGAATATGGATCTTTAAAGCTTATTTATATATCGAGCAGTATTAATCTTAAAGCGCCATAACGTGTTGTACCGCTTATATAAGTTTGCAAGAAAAATTACATTAACGTTATTTAAGAGGTTGAACTATAGGACTATTATCCTTATGTTGAGGAGCACGAGAGATGAGGAAAGTTAAGATTGTATTCGGTAGTTTCGAGTAAACTTTAGAAAATTCAAATGACTTATTTAATTCGCGCAGATGTTACACGAGTTTAACAGTTGGATTTCTTAAATGAAGATTGCTTATTTAGAATTTTTTGGTTTGTTTTTTATCAAATTGGTTGTATATTGACCTTTTGAGAGAGAATATTGCTTAATTCGCCACATATGACAATTTTGTGCCTTGACCTTGCTTTAACAAGCTTTTACGTTTTAAATATTATTACGGGAAGCATACTACAAAGCCGATCTATATTTCTTCAACACGCGGGTGCTTAAAGCTCATAATATTTGTTTTAAGCGATCTGCAAAAAGCTTATAACTGAGGGATATAAAAGCTCCGAGCAGAAGAATTTTGATTGGAATTTTAGAACAAACTTTGAGATTGATATTGAGCAAATTCTTCATTTGGCAATTGCACAACGGGTAAAATATAGGATTTTATCCGTAGATGTCATAAAAGATTTTGAAGTATTAATTCAGAATGTTAGTAACTTTATCACTGGTTTGTCAAACCAAGGTCTAATAAAATCTTTGGGCCTTTTGGTTCAATGCAAAAAAGCTTTTTTTTGTGCTTGTAGCTCGACTGATGTTACGGCTGTGCTCATTACTCAATATAAAAGAAGTTTAAGATCCGCTCAAAGAGCCTCATGGTTGAACTTCTGCGAGGAAATCAACAGCCTCTCTGCTGTCGCTGAACTCAATTTAGAAAGCTTTGGCTAAGAACTATGTGTGTAAACTTGATTCTTTTCGTCTACCGGACGGACAGTTTACCACTTCCAACAAGGAAATAGATGATGTAAATATGGATGATGTTGCTGGCGAGATCACTAGGATGTCTGTTGCAAATCTCGATTTGAATTTGGCCCACAAGCTGATCAATCGTGATGTCTTGCGCCAGAGCCTATTTTAATTTGCATCTTATAAGGCTGGTGGAAGAAGATGAATACTGCCTTCACTTCGTGAGTAGTTGTCCAGCTTTCAGTTCTATTTGTTTTCAGGTATTCAACATTAGGTCTCTAAATTTAGATGTTGTCTTCTCTGGTTTGTTAATTTTGTTCAGTTTGCGAAGACATTCGCCTTTGTGGCATTGAGTGTGGAATCCTCATGGGTTTCAACCAATTTTTTAGTTTGGAACTAAGAATTTTATACAAACCTTTTATGTATTGAAACATATTTTATAGTTCCTCCAGCAGGGTTATATATTTGATTCCAAAGTTTCGGGTAAACTTTAAAATATCTGAATGGGTTCCACTCTTGTGCTTTAAATCAGTGCTTGTGAATTAATTCCTTGTGCTTTGCAATTAAGTAAGAACTGCTTGAAAGTACAATCAGAGACAAGAAAGCTTGTAAATGATATATGTTTATTCATTTGCTTTGTAAACTTCATCTGATTGAATAAAGCGTGTATGAAGGAATTTTATTTTACAATGAGTATTTTTCGCCGCGAACTTCTCCAAACGAGAAGCTCTTGAAATAAATGCGTATAGTTTGTAAAGAGCTCGGCTTTTAAAAAGCTTTTAAATGATATTTTCCTAATATCTTTGCAATTCAACGTGCTTTAAAATTGATTTTTCAATGCACTTTGAAATTCATTTTATTGAGCTTTCTTGTAGAGTAATGTAAAAGCTTCGACATATTTTTTTATCATCCTGGCACGAAACTATAAGGCATAATTAGAAATTATAACCCTTGTTGCTTTGTATATGATTTTCATTTATAAAGCTTAAAAGCTCATAAATAAAATTTGCATATTAAGGTTATTATGAGCCTTCAGATTTAGCTAGATGAATTGAATGACTGAATTTGAAACGAAAAATCAAGCACCCAATAACCACAGTACAAATTAAAAAATTAAATCAGATTAACACCAAACTTTTGAAAGTTAGGGATACTGAAAATCTAATTTTGTCTCTAGATTTTACCAACTAGCTTTTAAATCGTTTATGAGAGTCAATACAGCCAATGAAATTGTTATAAGACTGCCCTACATACTTATCTTAATAGATTTGTAAATTTGATTTATCTTTGTGAGGTTTTATGATAAAAGCTTATACACTGCAGAATGCTAGTGTATAAGCCTGTAGTTGTAATGTCCTGGTTTTCATCAAACAATCAGCCATAAGAGGTAGAGAAAAAATACTTAAAACGTTAAAGCTTATGTTTATAAGCTTAAAGCTTATAAATTATTCTGTTCATTGTCTAATTTGAACATTCAGAATTATACCAAACTTGTGAATAATAACCACTTTTGTGAGATTTATTTTGTATTTGGCTTCTCAATAAGCTTAAAGCTGGCCTAATACTTATTGTTTAGAAAGCATTTCAGATAGATTCTGAATGAAACAAATACTTGTATTACTAGGCTTAGAGCCTAGACTATATGTGAGTACTTATGGTAGTTCAACTTGATAAAATCATCTGTTAATTACTAGGTTGGCAACCAGCTGCATTAGTTCAAATTCTATTCTATTCTATTAGTTGAAATTTCTATTTATTATTTTAGTATTACGCTTCCAGTTATCTAAACAGCTTCCAGTTACATAAACTATGCTAGCTTCTTTCTTATGAGCAATATAAAAATAATTTGTTCTTGAAAAATTATTGTGTAGTTGTCAAGAAGCCAGTTGCCGGAACCCAGAGCAATTAAAATATAATTTAAAATAGTTTTGCAAAGTTTAAAAAAATTGTCTTCCAAACGCAACTGGTCCAAGTATTAACAAAAATTAATTAAATTTAAATTATTTATGCTCTCAAGTGCTTAACATACATAATTATATATAATATAAATCTGACATTCCAGCACAGTTTTATCATAACTGACCAACAATTTTGTGCCATATACATAACAAATACTAAATCAATTTTTTTGCTAAATAATCTTAAATTATTTGTAAATGTTTTCGTTATGTAATTTAATTTCATTAATTAATTAAAATTAATTTTTTTTTTTTTTTTTTTTTTGAAAACTATATAAGTGTGACGTAATTAAATTGCCAGTTCAGTAGTCTAGTGTGTAATTTCTATATATAAATTATGCAAAATCATCATCACAACATTGAAAATTCATCATAACATTTAGACTTGTAAAAGCGACTTTGTATGTATAAATGAGTTACGTTTACGACAGATTTGTGTTTTTTTATTTCATTTTTATTTTGCTAAATAGAAAATTCTTGTGTACATTTTTTTTTTTATTCTAACATATACCTACATATTTTGTACTGTCACGAAAATTTCAGCAACCTACAAAGCAAGAAAAATAATCATTTTTCATTTTCCTAACCAACACAAATTTGTACAAAAAAAAAAAAAGTTACCAGATTACTAGTCTGTATATACATATATATGTATATGGCATTTTCCGTATAATACATTGCATCTGGTTACCTACTTACCTGCGTGTGTGTATCTCATGAAAATATTTTTTATTGTTGTTGTAAAAGAGGAAAATAAAAAAATAAAAATTCCTTTTGTGTTGGCACACACAAACGCAATATCAATGCCAATTTTTTTCTATGCTGTACTTAAATTATAAAATTAATTTTAATTTAATTTGTTTAGGTAAAAAAAACATAATAAAATGGAAAATTTAATGATCCTGGAAAATTGGTTCTTCGTTATCGTTATCATTTTTTTATGTCCAAACCATCTGACATTTTTTTTTGTTGGCATTCTATCCTTATACGTTTGTCGTCTATGTATAGTTTCAAAATCAACAAGTTGGATTGGAAATTGGGAAAACAAAAAAGAAATTGTTTGTGAAAGTAAAATAAAATCCAATGTCACAAAAACTTTTACTAATCAATCGATCAGCAAAGCATAATGACATCTTCGAATTAACAATAATAATAATTGTCAAAAAGTTTTTTCTTATGTGTACTTTTGACCGCGCTATGAGGTCAAGACTTATCGGGTACCCTTTTCGTATATGTCAATTAATGAACCATTAAATGTTGTATTTTGGTATATTTTTTTGATATTTACATTATTTTGAATTTATATGTTCATCAAATATTGACATTTTGTGAAAAGGGTTCGAGAAATATTTTATTGCGTATGTTTTGGATGTTTATTGGAAATTTTTTAGGTATAAGTGGGGTTGTGTCACACATTCGACCTGATTATACATTTGTTGGTAATTTATTAATTATTCAAGATCAATGTACTTTAATAAAACTGTATAAGTAAATTAGTCACCGGTTTAAAATCTCTTAAAATGTTGAACTTTAAAATTTAATTTTCAAGTAGCTTCCTAGTAATTACTCGGCGCTAATTTTTACTCTTAAAATTGTGAATCGCTTAAAACCTCCAATTTTGTTTCCAATTTAATCATTTTCTGTACAATTTGGAATAGGCCAAAAATACCTAATTGAAATTAAATCGCGTGATGAAGGTTAGTTCCAATTTCAGTTAGGAACTCAGTCGGCATTAAAAATTCTTAATTATTGAAGTGAGTCATTAACAGATAGTAATTGTGACTGAGCTTCATTTTTAGAATCCACATGCGTGGAATCTATTGTTGAAACGTGACCGGTACTCGGTGATATTGTGCCAACGATTACCTTTATATACGTTGACTGTCCGTCGTTTGATAATTTTTGATTTTGTTATGTCATCTTATATGTTATGTATCCAATTAGGTGGTATTGAAAATTTTGAACATGCGTGATCAGATAACGTTGTACTCGTAAGATGAACTTACGGCGTTTAGTCGACGATAATCCTATACTTAGACGATATGCTTGAACGTACAATTTTCTATTTAACATCCAGGCTGTCTCGTCTTGAGCCTAGAAGTCAACTTCAGTGTAAATATAGTGAACTACGTCGTTGATAGACTGGCATAATCCGGTGTTTCAACCAAAGAAGGAAACATTCTCAAAAATTAAAAGTGAATTATATCCACTATCGGAACCTGTCCAGATGGATTGTTGTTGGGTTTTGACCTGGTTTATTGCGGCCATATACAAAATAAATGAACATTTATTTCATGAATTCGGTTGCACTGAAATAGATGATTGGATCAGATTTAGAACCGTGGCACACTGTATAATTCTCAGACTCAGAATAGATCCTGATTTGGTCACCAAACCATATACATATCTGGATTCGAAAAATTCAATTCACAGAATTCATCGATTATTTGTCATTACCACAAAGCAACTTGACTTGATTTTTTTAAGACGATCAAATTTGGTCGGTAATTCTAAAATGCACAACAGAAAATTGTTGCTGTTTTGCGATATAAAACTATCCTTAGATTCTTGGAACTTAGGCCTTTTTTCCGCCAAAAATTTAAATTGTTCAATGACGCGCTTAGCGTATCTCGTCAGTATTTCGGTTCTAACTCTTTTGAAAAATACTACAACATTCAATACTATGGTGCCACTTTCAATGAAACTGTTTCCGTGCTCAGGATCTTGGGTATGGCTATATCGCCTCAATCACTAAATCCATTTTGAAAATTTGTACACAGAAATATTTATGAAATGTAATCAAATAATAAGTACCTGGCCAACTATTTTATATGCCACATTTGTACAACTGAAGTGCGTTCTTAACTAAACTAAAACGAAGGCTAGGAACCAAGTTTTTGTTTCAGAACACAATGTGCTCAGATATCGATTTGATGTACTGTCATTTCATTGGAATCTGCGACCATTACGAATAGTTGTGAACCTTCTGAATAAAGGGTAAAAAGATTCTTTTAATTTTTTATAGAACATTTCTTGTTATTATAACAGTCCATATGTTCATCTCCAGGTAAACCAATTTTGATAGGAACAGTACGAAAACATTAAGCACGACGCCGGGCCATTAAGGCAGATTATACGAAATTCGACCAAGAAACATGGAATTACATTGGATTTCATACTCATAATTTGAATAGTATTTATAACTGGCTTACACATGTAAAATTTGACAGATAATTGTCAAAAAATGACGGGAAATAAAATTTAACAAATGTTTGATTAGAATTGGAAATTAATTTCGATAAGTTTTGATTACAATTTGACTCGAATAATAGCTGCATTATAAAATTATTTATGTTAGGACTAGAGAATAAAACGAGTTTGAATTTAGAATTTTAGGTTTGAATTAGAATTTTATATACATTTTAAATGGAAAGCTAGTTGAGGTTTTTGTTATAAATCTGTTGAACTTAATTTCCATTTCTTAAGAGCAATTTAAGGAAAATTGATTTTAATTTGGAACAAATTAATAAACTAAAATAAATTTTGCATTGAGTTTGATACAAAAATATATAAAATATCAGAAAACTCAATTGAGTTTGATAAAAATTTGACATTTGATGATTTGAAAATGTAAAACACTTTTCCATTCACGTGTAAAATTCAAAAAATAATTAAATAAAATGTCATCAGAAAATAAATTGAATTTGATCGATATTTGATTAGAATTTGAATTGAGTTAGAACAGGTCCATCAAATTTATAATTCGTAATGTAACTTTAGAGCAATTTGAAGGTAATTTGAGTTGTATTCAATTAATTACCCATAGCGCTTGATCGAAGTTTGAAATGGATTTGTAATAAAACTACTAAAATTTGATAAAAATTTGAATGGAATAATCGGAAAGAAGCATTCAATAAAATTATTTAATTGGGTATGAATTTGAAAATACTTCACTCAAAATGTGAATATAATTGTAGCAAGTACAATAGAATTCAAACAAAAACAATTTGAATTGAATTTAAACATAAAATTAAATAATTTATACATAATTAACATAGTTGAATTTGATTTGAATTCGAAAAGAGGAGAACGATTTTAAAAATCTTATAAAAACTACTTTGGAACAGCTAACGTCAATTTCAGTTTATTACGATCATTTATAGAATTTTGTTTAGTAAAGTCTGATTAGAATTTGTAATCAAGTTTTAAAATATAAAAAAAAATTGTAATCAAGTTTTATGTCATTAAAATTTAAAAATCCCGAATATGGCGAGAGTTTAGTTTGATGAACATTTGATTTAAATTTGAAATTAATTTGATTCAAATTTGATTGAATTTTTTTTTTAAGTTGAATTTATTATATTTGAACAACTACCGTCAATTTCAGTTTATTACGATCATTTATAGAATTTTGTTTGTGTCAAAGTAAAGTTTGATTAGAATTTGTAATCAAATTTTGAAATATAAAAAATATTTAATTGTATTCAAATCGTATTGCATTAAAATTTAAAAATCCCGAATATGGCTAGAGTTTAGTTTGATGTACATTTGATTTAAATTTGAAATGAATTTGATTCAAATTTGATTGAAATTTTTTAAAAGTTGAATTTATTATATTTGAAACATTTAACATTTATCAGACCTATATAAGCAGTATAGACTATTTGTCGTCACATTTTTATATTGAGTATAACAATTTTTTCAACCTCTCAACAATTTGGATTGCATCAAGCTAGTTCATCAGCCTTTAAGAAAACGTTGAGACCTTTGGATTATATGAACGTGCATGCGCGTAAGGCTGGTAATTCCATTCTCATATAATATATTCAAGTGCCAAAATACTGTAATCTGGCTTAATGGATGGTTAAAAATAACGAATATCGCATGATTTATTGATATTTGTTATGTTTTTTGTAAACATGACATATTAACTCGCGCAATTCTTGTGAATTTCCAAGAAATCTTCCTAACAAAAAATAATGATTGGTTCTTAATTCACATGAGAATAGATACACATAAGTATACGTGCGTAGTAACTCACTTTTATGTTTGAAATGTTGAAGTGTCATTGAAATTTTTGTCTAATTTATTCAATTGCCAAAAACTGTTAATTGTCATTTGAGTGGGATACAAACTGAATAAGTTTAATTGATATCAACAAATCGTGGATTTTCCACATCTATTAGTAAAACGTGTTATGATTTATATAGGGTGTGTGCAATGTGGTTTAATTAATATTCTGATTTCTTTTTGGATTAGGTAATAGATTTTTTAAAAACTGGATCTCTATTAATTTATTGATCTTAATCCATCAATTCATCGTAATACTATTGGGAATTAATTTTAATTTAAAAATAAAATGTATTTTTGACTCTTGTTCGGTTGATCAAATATTAGTGGAACCTATTCGATGACCCTTCGGTAGTTTAGCGAAGTGGCTCTGTGGAACTTATGTTAAGAATTTAATGGATCATAGGACACCCAGAAGCAGGTCCACAATTCTGGAACATTCCGAAAATTTAACTGACAGATGTTGCTTAGCAGTGAAAACAGACGTTTGTGGAACTTATGTTCAGTATTTGATTTTTATCATACTGAAATGGCGAAATACCCATTAGACATTGCACAAAATTTTGATTGAGAGGATATGATTGTGGAATTATTTTATAAATGAACCTGCTGTATTTAAAAATGAATTTGACAAAATTAATGCGTATTTATAAATTCAAACAAACCACTTCCTCTATCACCAAATGTGTTTTTTTTATAAAATATCAAATAAAAATTCCACGCAATATCACTTCGATTACAAAATTTGTTTAATTTTTATGACAGCAGATTAATTAAAAACGAAAAAAAAAAAAATTAATTAAACCGCGCGTACACCAACCATCTGCACTTGGACTATAATTAAAAATTAATTAAAACTTTAGCAATTTCTTATACACAATAATAACAACGCATTTTAAAAGGTCAAATCTTTAAATTTAGATTCGCGCATATTTTTATGACTTGATTTATGTTTAGAGTATATTTTTTATTTAGCTCGCATGTGACATATTTTAACATAAATTGGATGACTGTATTTTTGTTTTTGATGGAAGATAGCAAAATGCGTTAAATAAAATTATACAACACACATTTCATATATATATGAACATCGAATACTTCAAACCGACAATTTAATTTGTGTCGTGATATTTCAAAAATATAACCACTTATCACATCGCACATCCTAAATTGCGATTTTTTTGTTATTTTTAATGACAATGCAATGACATTGACACAATACAACAAAAAATTTGTAAAATTTACACATAATTGTGTCTTAAAGATCAATGACTTAAATGCGTACAGTTTCGACGATAAAGAAGATAAATGGAACTAATATGCACGTGGTACATAACCAACGGACAAACATTTTTTTATATCAGTAACCAAAAATAAAATTGATTTTAATATTCGTGGTTATTGGTGCTGGATGGGGAAACTAGTTTAACTGGATTGGAATAGCTTTGAAATTTTTGTTAGTGGTTGTGTTAATTATATTTTTGTTTTTGTTTATACCAATAATGTCAATCTCTCACAAAATTTTTTGAACATTTTTGTAAATTGATTTTTTTTTCATTATCAAATCGATTTAAAATTGCGCTTCCGGAAATATGTAATTTAATTTAAGACAAAACTATTTTTTTAAAGTGTCAGCCACATGACAATGAATATTATTGATCAATTTATAAATTAATCGCGTTTTGATATGTTTGTATAAAAAAATATAAAAAAAAATAAATTAAATTGTTATTATCATTTTTATTTTTGGATTTGGGTAATAATACACAGATGAGTGGTTTTGGTGGTGCGCGGAATTGGGTCGGAATTTTATGGGCGTATAATAATATACAGTTAAAGGTGTGCACTCAATCATGCGGAAATTATTGGGTCTATATACTATATAGTACAAAAAATTTTGTGTTATTACTTTCTTTTATGTGTAACGCATATTAGATATTCCGCGCCCGTCCTTCCGATCTTCACAAATTTGGTTATGGTTTAATTACGGATGAGGCAAATTTTCTCGAAACAATTTCTGGCGTTTTACAGTCTGAACTAGGCGTACGCTTCCAAACAAATTGTAAATTCCAAAAGCCACTATTTTATTAAAGGTTCTAAATTAATACATAACTACATTATTGAAAACCTCGTAATGTTCAATATTCCTCAAACCCTTAAATTTTAATATGCCTGATAATTCAAAATTTAATTTCACAAATTTTCAAATAAATTAAATAATTTTAAAACACTAATGCTCTAATAACTGTATTTCTTAACTCTGGAATTTCTACATTGATGAGAAAAATCAAATTATTTCAAATCCTTAAAACTGTTATTGTTGTATTGCTATTTTTTTTAATTGAGGATACCAAATGTTTTCCCCCTCAATTTTAGAAATGTTCATTGAAAATTTGAATTCTTGAATACGTATTTCTTTCCCAAATTCTCTATTTCTTGTTTTCATTTCATAAAATCTTTGATTTAACATCCAGTAGATAGATATATTCCTCAATACCTATTGACTGAAACCCCATAACAAATATTTTCTTTAATTTCTCTTTAAACTAATTTTAATTATCAAAAATAATTTAGTTTTAAAATATCATATTCCATAATTTTGAATTTTTACACCCGAATCCCAATTTTCATATTATGAAATTTTTAAATTCTGACATATAATAACTAACACAATTTAAAATCTATTTTTAAAATTCCATAACCGTTGTAATTTCACAAATATCTCATCTTTAAAATTACGATCAAATAACTTATTTTAAAATTGATGAATTCGCTACAATATGATATTTTTATCACCCAAATTATAAATCTATATTTTCGAAATAAATAAATTTTGAAAATGTACATAATCGAATTTCAATAAGTTCTTAAACAAATTCTATTAGTTGAACAAATTATAAATTTTTTTAAAAATAAAAATTCAAAATTTTACAAATATTTTGAAATTTCCCAAATTTTTTAAATCTAAAATTTTGAATTTTTAAAAACATTATAAAATTATTTCTCTAGTTCGATTGATGAATTCTGTAAAATTCATCTTCGTTGTTTGAGTTATGGAATAACAAATTTTATATATCGAAATTCGACGAAGTCCACTTAATTTTAAAATAAATTTTACGAAATTTTAACGTATTTTAAAAATTTTAAAAACATAAATTCTGTATGTTCGAAATGCATTCAACGTTGGATCTGAAAATTTAAACATAATATATCTAAAATTTCGATGGTTTTCTTATTTCCTAGTTTTAAAATTTTTGAGATCTAAAATCATCGAACTTTATGTAAGTTGTTTTGAAAATGAAACAAATCGTACAAATAAGTTTCACGAACTCATATTCATATTTTAAGACTGCAAATTCTAGATCTAAAATTTCAAGACTTCTGTTTCTAAGAATTAATAAAATTCGATATTTTCCAAATAGAAACAATTTTTAAACAATTTATTTCAATTCACAGTTTGAAAATTAATTAATTTATAATCGATAATCTCAAAATAATTTATGAATACAAGAATTTAAGTTTTTCATAACGATTGTTTTACAAATTTAACAATTGCGACAGTTTTAAAAAGTTTAAAATCCGTGTTAAGTTTATGTGAACTTTGTTTCAAAATTTAATTTACTACGTTGAAATGGGACTTTGTAAAATTTCAGAATTCGAGAACTCCTATATACTTAACACAAATATCGAATTAGATTATTACAGAATTTATAAATACTTGAATGTGAAAATTTTAGAATTAATCGTTTTCACAATTTAAAATAAATTGGATGATTTCTGAATTTTGAATCCAGCAATTGGCAAAACTACATAAAACTATTTCGGAATTTTAGATTGTTAAATGAAAATTTTTCGAATTAAATTATTTAAAATTAGTTAAACTTCATTTAAAAATTAATAGACTACGTCGAAATTTGATATTGCAAAAATACAGAATTCAATAAATCAATAGTCAGAATTACAGAATAAAATGGTTAAACTTTTATTAATAAATTTTATTAGTTCCCAAATTTTTTAAATCTAAAATTTTTAATTTTTAAAAGAATTGTAAAACTATTTCTTTAAATCGATCGATTAATTCTGTAATATTCAAATTCGAAATTTGCGATATGGAATAACCAATTGTGTATATTTGCAATACTGTGTTTTGAAATCTTATATTGTCAAAATTCCACAAAGTCCATTTAATTTTAAAATAAATTTTATAAAAGTTTAACGAAATTCTGAAAACTTAAACGTTACATATCCAAAATTCCGACGGTTCCTTATTTCCTAATTTTAAAACTTATCCTAAATTTTGAATCCTTAAATCATCGAATTTTATGTAAGCTGTTTTGAATTTGAAACAAATTGTACACAAAAGATTCACGAACTTCAAACTTTCGAAAGAGAAATTCGAGTTATTCCAAATATTTAAAATTATTAAACAAATTTATTTTCAAAATAAAGAATTCAGCAATTATTAACGTTTAAATTCAATTTTGTGATTTTCGGAATTTTTAAATTTTAAATTTACTTACTAATTTCTTAATTCTGAAATTCGAAAATTTCCAATTTTATTAAAAAATTTCAAACAATTTATTCTGAAATTCTGACTACTGATTTATATAATTTTCTATTTTGCAAAATATTAAAATGCTAGTTTCAAAATTCAAATATAATCCAATTTATTTTAAAATATAAAAACCATTAATTCTGAAATTTTCACATTGAAGTATTTATAAATTCTGTAATATTCTAATTCGAAATTTGTGTTAAGTATATAGGAGTTCTCGAATTCTGAAATTTTACAAAGTCCATTTTCAAAGTAGTAAATAAAATTTTGAAACAAAGTTTGCATAAACTTAACATGGATTTTAAACATTTTAAAACTGTCCAAATTATTTAATTTGTTAAACAATCATTATGAAAAACTCTTGTTTGATTTTTAAACATCTAATTCTGAACTATTTCAAATCGAGTTAATGTTCAAATTCAAACTGCGAGTTTCCAAAGTTCAAATTTGGAGAATTTTGAAAGCTAAAGTTCAACGTAACTTTGTAACAAATTTGAATAAATTTCCCGAATTTTAAAAGTGATAATCCCCAATTTTCCAAATGTGTTTGGATTTCAATATGAAAATGTTACAATTTACACATCGAAAACCGCAAAATTGTTGCTTTCTTGTTAGTTTTAAAATTCGTAAAGTGATTGGGAAGCATCCAGCAATTATTAATTGTTCAAATTTGAATTTTAAATCTATCATCAAATTTTATGAATATCGAATTTTGAGATTTTACACAATTAAAATTTCTCATATTTTGAGACATATTATGCAAGTAAAGCTAATTTTTTGTCCTATGAACCATTTAAGCTTACGAAACCAATATTTAAAAATTGATGAATTCCCTAGTTTATGAGTTTTTTATCACCCAAATTATAAATCTATATTTCCGAAATAATGAATTCTGGAAATTTTGGGTTACACTGTTAATTAACATTTGTATCAAATTTTGAAAATTTACATAATCGAATTTCAGTAAGCTTTGAAACAAGTAAGTTGAACGTGTTATAAATATTTTAAAAAAATAAAAATTTTAATTTTCCAAATTTTTAAATTTAAAATTTATAATTTTTAATAAAATTGTAAAACTATTTCATTAATTCGATTGATGAATTCAGTAATATTCAAATTCGATGTTTGAGTTATGGAATAACGAATTGTGTATATTTGCATTACTGTATTTATAAATTTTATAATGTCCAAATTCGACGAAGTCCACTTAATTTTAAAATAAATTTTACGAAATTTTAAATATTTAAAAATGATTCTGTATGTTCGAAATGCGTTTAGCGTTCGATTTGAAAATGTAAACATACATATCCAAAATTCAGACTGAATAAATTCCACGAATTTATATTCATATTTTAAAACTGCAAATTCCAGATCTGCCAAATAGATAAAATTTTAAATTTATTTTCAAAATTAAGAATTCATCAATTTTTAATGTTCAAATTCAATATTTGTTTGTAATTATTTCAAACCGAATATTTTAAATTTACTTACTAATTTCTTAATTCTGAATTTCGAAAATTTCCAATTTTATTAAAAATTTTCAAACAATATATTCCGAAATTCTGACTTGATTTATTGAATTTTGTATTTTTACAATATCAAATTTCGACATAGTCTATTAGTTTTTAAATAAAGTTTAACTAATTCTAAATGTTTTAATTCGAAAATTTTAAATTCCAAAAGTTGTTTAAACAGCTGATTTCAAAATTCAAATATAATCCAATTTATATTAAATTATGAAAACCATTGATACTGAAATTTTCACTTTCAAGTATTTGTAAATTCTGTGATATTCTAATTTGGTATTTGTGTTGAGTATAGAAGCTCTCGAATTTTGAAATTTTACAATGTTCAATTTCAACGTATCAAATTAAATTTTGAAACAAAGTTCACATAAACCAAACACGGATTTTAAACATTTTAAAACTGTCCAAATTGTTAAATTTTTAAAACATTCGTTTGGAAATCTCACATTCTTGTATTCATAAATTATTTGGAGATTATCGGTTCTAACTCCCAAAAGTTATCTGTATTTTATTAATTTAAAATTTTAAGAAGTAGAATCTTCCAAATATTTTGAATTTTTAAAGAACTGATTCTGAAATATTCCTAACCGAGTATTCATCAATTTCAAGTTTTCGAAGTTCAAATTTGGATAATTCTAAAATATTAAGGTCAACATAATTTTGTAACAAATTTCACAAATTTGCAAATTTTAAAAATGGAATCCTCAAAAATCGAAAATCGCCAATTTTTACTAACTTGCTAATTTTAAAATTCGTAAAGTATTTGGGAGCATTCATCAATCCTTAATTGTGCAGATTTGAATTTTAAATCTATCGGCATCATCAAATGTTATGCATATCGAAAATTTAAACTTTACAAAGTATTTTGAGACAAATTTTACAAGAAAAGCTAATTTTTTGTTCTACAAACCGTTTCAGCTAAAGAACCAAATATTATAAATTGATGAATTCGCTAAATTATGAATTGTTTGTCACCCAAATTATAAATCTATATTTCCGAAATAATAAATTCCCGAGATTTGAAGTTCCTTACACCCATTAAAATTACCATATCAAATTTTGAAAATTATAATATTTTTAAACAAATACAATAAAAATTTAAATTTTACAAATATTTTAAAATTTCCCGAAATTTTTAAATTCTAAAATTTTGAATTTTTTAAAAAATTGTAGAACTATTTCTATAATTGCTGGATTCAAAACTCAAAAATTAATCAAACCTATTTTAAATAATGAATATTCTGAATTTTTGAAATTCAAGTATTTAAAAATTCCATAATATTCTAATTCAAAATTTGTGTTGAGTATATAGGAGTTCTCGAATTCTGAAGTTTTACAAAGTTCAATTTCAACGTATTAAATTAAATTTTGAAACAAAGTTCACATAAAATTAACTTGAATTTTAAACATTTAAAAACTCTTCAAATTGTTAAATTTGTAAAACAATCGTTATGGAAAACTCACTTATTTTAAGATTATCGATTATAAATTCCAAAAGTTTCTTGTATTTAATTAATTTAAAGTTTTTAGAAGTAAAATCTTCAAAATATTTTTAATTTTTAAACATCTTATTCTGAAATATTCTAAATCGAGTATTCATCAATTTTTTAATGTTGAAATTCAAACTGTAAATTTTCGAAGTTCAAATTTGGAGAATTTTGAAAGCTAAAGTTCAACGTAGTTTTGTTACAAATTTACCGAACTTTAAAAATGAAAATTCTCAATTTTCAAAATTTATTTGGATTTCAATATGTAAATGTTAAAAAATGTTAACAAATTGAAAATCGCCAAATTTTAAAATTCAAAAATTGTTCTGATTGGAAAGCATTCATCAATTCTTAATTGTTCAAATTTTATGCATATCGAATTTTGAGATTTTATAAAATTAAAATTTTTAATATTTTGACAGCAATTTTATAAATAAACCTAATTTTTTGCCCTACGAACCTAAAATTTTAAAATTACAAATCCAATATTCCGAAAATTTTCCTTTTCTCTTAATTCAAAAATTATTAAATCTTACCAATTTAAATATTTTTAAATTAGAATTTTTACCTTAAATTTAGGCTTCATTCGAATATTGTGATTATGCAAAGCCTATTTTCGAAAAAGTTCGCTAAAAGTATTCTTGATCCCCGAGAAGTATTTATTAAAAAATTACAATTTAAAGTTTTTAAAATATTCGTAAATTATATTCAAAAATTGTCCAAATTTGTTAAATTTTTAAAAAGAATTTATTCTAAAATTTTCATATTTATTTTGAATTTGAATCCGGAAGATTCGGTTTCAGAGTTTAACACAATTTCTTTTGCAAGTCTCATTTTCGAGTATTCTTTGAATGTTGAAATTTAAATTTTGAGTTTCAAGAATGTGGTTTTAATTTTAAATCGTGATTATCGAATTTACCGAATATACTACAACTGAATCATGGAACTCAGGTTCTAACACACTAATTATGAATAGCACGAATATGGAAATTATCTGCTAAAACCATATATCTAATATTTCAACAATTCTGGATTATTTTTAAACCACCAAATTGCCCCATACTTAATCAAAAATGTGGTCCAAAAAAAATATTTATTTTTATGTAAATAAGAATATTTCATCATTTAACCACGATTATTAATTATTTTGGTCTGCAAAACAAAAGTCAAAATAAATAATTTGTCTGCCTACTAGTAATGCGGCAAAATATACGAACAGCAAGAAAATAATCCAATTTCGTATGACAGATATTGGTAATTAGCAGCGCGCACACACGCCAAACATACTGTCAAAAGCAAATACATTTACATTTTTTTTTAATTTTTATAAAAATCGTCGATCTATAAATAAATAAAGATATTTTTGTGCGCGACTTCTAAACCAAATTTCTTGTTTAAAATATTATAATCTACCACACTGGGTGCACAACTACTGTGCACGAACAATCGAACATTGGATAAATAGAATTAAGTCAATAAATCAATCATTTGTGTATGTTAATTATGGATATACGGAAAAATTTGATTGTTTGTTTTAGGAATTTTTGAATTATAATTGGATTGGGGTATATACGAGTATATGAATTTTGCTTGATTCAGAATAAAATTTGACAAGGAAAGAATAATTTTTTTAAAGATTATAAATCGAACGTCAAGGTTGACTGGTGTATTATACAAATACATATATAACAATAAAAAATGTTTTAAATATTTTAATTGGTTTCGTCGTCGAAAACGGTAACAAAAATCTGGAAAGATTTTAATTTCCAGAAATAGATTGATAAAGACCGTTTTGGCGATATTTTATGCGATGATAACATTTAGTTGATCAATATAAATATGTGGGGGCATTAAACGTGTTTTTCTTTGTGGCTAACCACAGTTTTGTGTTAACCACACAATTTTAATCAATGATATTATTTTATATAGCTCAAACTATTTTGGAATTTCTAACATATCGCCTTATCGCGATGCGGTAAACTGACCTGTACCAAACTATTAATTAAAATTTATTGAAATCTTGTGATATTGTGCAGTAAAAATAATTATATTTTCCCATCTTGACAACGAAAACAACGCCCTAATTTTTTTCTGCTTTATTTAGTTGTTCTCAGACATCATTATTTAACAAATTCTGAATGTTGGGAGGACTGTTCTGTAACAAACCATTTATTAAATTCTTAAAATACTGTGCAATGAAAAAAATTATAATTTTTTATTTAATTAATTACAAGGAATAAAAGAAAATATTACAATGAGAACAAAAAAAATAGGACGTTTTTATAATTCTATTGTAGAAAAATTAGTAATAAAATCGGGAACGTTGTTGTTATGTACATACATTGGTATATTATTTTTAAGGCACATAAATTAGCTAAAAATAACAAACATATTTTGTTTGCATTGTATAAAAACAACGCCCTAATTTTTTCCTGTTTTTCTTAATTATTCGGAAATTTAAATATTTGACAAATTCCGAATATTGGGGCGCTATATAGATTAATTGTCCCCACAACGGATACTTGACATAAAACATAACTGTGGAACTATCAAACTATTATGCTATTATCTAATAAATTATTTTTTAACACTGCGCGATTTATGAAAGATAGATGTCATGAATCAAATAAAAGAACAAAACAAAATCGAAAGTGTATGCCCAAATCGTATATATAATAGTTATAATTGTATACATAGCTGACAGCTAGTCTTTTGTTAACAAATCAAATTTAACATATTTTTGATAAAACACGACGATAATCATGTCATTAGCCGTTGTAATAAAAATTTGTCTTGGATACGTACATATATATGTATACATTAATCAAATATGTATTTATACAGTCGAGTACATAACATAATATTTATTTATTGTATGTGATATAATCACACACTATTTTATAAATAAATTTATTTTTAACACAAATTTTGTCGAAAGTCAACTAATTATTGTTTCAGAGATTGTCTCATCGCGATTCTTGCGCGTAACAAAATAATTTATCATACGAATTACCATAATATTATTGTATAGAACATAAAATCATAATTTAAAACAACTTTTAGCGCTATTTTTAGATCAACCATGCTCGCCCGCTCATTTATTTACGAATTATTTGATCGACAAACATTTTTAATGATTTTAGATTAATCAATTTTTTTTTTTTTGTTTGGGTTTTGTGAAATTAATAGAATTTATAGATTTTCACAAACAAACGGAAAATAAAATGATGATAAAACCAGACATTGCGAAGATGAATTATTTATGTGGTGTACTTGAGAATAAATTTTTATTTTTACGATATATGTATGAAGAAAATTACGATAAATACGTTGATGAGAAACTGAAGTTGTTTAGAATTGAAATTACAGTTCAATGTCAATCAAGTCATGTTTTTGTTTTAGTATCGTATCGAATGCGCGCGGCTAATGAAGTTTTTATGTTATTGTTATAGTATTGGGATAAACGTATCAATTATAATCAATTTTTGACGTCAACTTACCGAACAGCTAAGCAATTTAAATACAAGCATTTGGTTAGTTCTTTTCACGACTTTGAAATTGAAACCAAATAAAAATTAGGGCTTTTTGGATTCGAAACTTTAAACCAAACTTTAAGAATTATATCGAAAAGTTCAATAATTTTGAACTGAGCCTTAAAATTTGGAAGGAATTAGACTAAGTTTTATAAAAAACACTAAATTTTATTTCCACAAAAAGCTCAAACCAATCCAAATTCAAATGAGTCCACTTAGAGCTTTCCTCGTTCTATTTTGGTTAAATTTAAATTTTTTGTCCATTAATTAACTTCATTAAAAATAATTCATTTATATTAAGAATTTAACAGAAATTTAGATAGATTTTTTTTTAAGATGGTTTTTAAAAATTTGTCAATTTAGAATTTTACGATTACGAATAAATTAAAATTAGTAAAATTTTATATTTATGAATTAAATGTTTTTGGACCAAACAATTAAATGTTAAGGTATAACTACGGGATTTAAAATTTATAAATCTACTTTTAAAATTTAAATTTGCAAAGATTTTTAGGAATGTTTAAAATTAAAAGCTATTATGTACTGGACGTCTCAAAATCAAATTTAAAATTTTAAGATTTGAAATTTATATTTTGCGAAACTAGGAATTTTAATTTTAATAAGGATTGTATTCGGAATTTAAAAAATTTAAAATCGAAATTGTTTAAAAATTTTAAAAAACATAAAATTTAATTTTATTGAAGAAGATTTGGGTTTAAAATTTTTAAATGTATGTGCTAAAGAATTTAATATAGTAACAAAAGTATTTGTTATGATGTTAATTTATTTCTTAATGAATTCCGGTTGATTAATAATTAATTATTTTATATTCTCACAATTATTTATATAAAGAAGTTACGGAAAGAAATTTTAAATAGTTAGAAATAGAAATAGAAATATTATTAATTAAGGTGATAATAAATTCATTTAAAAAAACAAATTAGAAAACTTTTAGAAAGAAATTATTTATATTCTTTTAATTAAATTAAATTTAAATCCAGTAATATTTGGGATATCTAAGAGTAACAATTTCAGTGTTATATAAATTCGGAAATTCAGAAGTAAGACGTTTAATTAAGAAACCAAAAAATGTTGAATTAAAATTTAGTTTTAAAACAACTGCAAATTAAATAAATATTCGACCAGAAAGAAGAACTTCAAATTGTGGAATTTAAAAGCAACGGAATTAATTAGTATAGAACGAAAATTCACCGAAAACGACAATTCACTGAAAACGTCAATTTATCGAAATCGACCATGCACCAAAAACGATATAGTTAACCGAAAACGACAATTCATCAAAAACGACAATCCACCGAAAAGGGCAATTTATCGAAAACTATAATTCATCGAAAACGACAAATCACCGAAAATTAAAATACACCGAAAAAGCAAATACATAGGAACTGCTATACCGAATATAATGAATTCGAATTATTTGATGGAAATGGGATTGTAAAATAATAGTTGGATAAGATTCTGGATTATGGAAATCTTGGCCAGAACTAGATCAGTGTTTAACCGAATATGATGAAATGGCGTGTGCGATAAAAAGGGGATGAATGTATAGTTGCTGAATATGATCAATTAGAACAGAACTAGGCTATTTATGGCCATTCAACTTCACAAGACTTATTCGCCCGCCGTCTTATTTAACTAAGTAACATAGTCTTAGTTTTACCCTCAATTTTAGTCTATGTAACCCTATTTAATGGGTTGAAAATGCGAATTTTTCGAAAACCGTAAAGTAAAATAAAAATAATGAAAATCAGACAATTTTTAAAATTTAATGCACGGTTAATTAATTATAGGTGAATGTATAAATGTTAGGAATAGAAAATTGCATTCAACATGTCAAGTATCATGATAATCGGTCAAAGATTGGCCTAGTCAGACCCATTTTCATTCAATTTGTCAAGTTAAATCATAATCGGTCAAGGATTGGCCTAGTTCTGTTCCAAATAACCATATTCCAGAACATTATGCGAAAACCATTTAACAATCACATTTTCCATTCAACTTGTGAAGTTTCACGTTAATCGATCGAGAGTTGGCCTAGTTCCGTAATCCAGAACTTTATCCAAAAATCATTTTCCCACCCCATTTCCATCAAATAGTTCGAATTCATTATAATCGGTATGTAGTTCCCATGCATTTTCTTTTTCGGTGAATTCTCATTTTCGGTGAATTGTCAATTTCTCTCAAATGGCGTTTTCGGTGAATTGTCGTTTTTCGTAAATTATCGAGTTCGGTTAATTTTCGTTTTTGGTGAATTGTAGTTTTCGGTGAATCGTAGTTTTCGGTGAATTGTTGTGTACGGCGAATGGTCGTTTTCGGTGAATTGTCGATTTCGGAAAATTGTCGTTTTTCGGTGATTGTCGTTTTTCGGTGAACTGTCGTGGAACCGAATTTATGACAGTTAAAGTTGCGAGAAATTCAGGTAGTAAAAACTAATTAAACTATAAACTTAGAAATTTTAAGAATTTTGGCTTTTGTGAGTAAGAATTATAAAAATTTGAGATTTAATATTTTAAAAATGCATGCATCTTTAAGTTTAAAAAATTAAGAAATTTTAAAATTAGAAATGTAAAATTTTTTAAAATATAGAAACTTAAAAATATAAGAAAAATAACAAGAATAATGCAATTTAGAGATCGTTAGTCAATGAATTAATATTTGAACTTTGAAAGTTTTAAAATTTAATAGCTTTGTTTTGTGAAAATGTAAAATTTTGGACAAAGCAATTAATTGTTAAAGTTTGCTTTCAAAGTATACATGAACTTTATTCGGAAATTTAGAGGTTCGACAATTTTGAAAATAACGAGCTCCGTATTTTAAAATGTATAGGGTTTAACGAATTGGAAATTTTGAGAATTTAAAAATTTGATATTAAAGAATTTACGCTAAAAATAAGAAGTTTGAGAATTTTAAAATTAAGTCGTTTTAGTAGTACCTATACATTGATTGAGATTTAATTTAATTTAATTGAATTAAAGAATTTTCGACCACTGAATGCAAAATTAAGGAATTTTATGAAGATAGTTCTAATTTTAAAATGTAATGTTTAACTATTTCGGATTTTGTTTATAATTTGAATTGAGGAATTTGGAAAGATAGAAAAAAATTATAAATTATAATTTGCATTCTTAGAAATTTAGAAATAATTAGAGGCCGATTGAATAAAAAAATTATAAATTTGGAAACTGAATTTCTAATATGGGAATTTTTTGAAACGTAAGTCGAATAACTATGAGATTTAAGTTTGTAAGAATATGGATTTTGAACTAAAACTTGCATATTTTAAAAAGAATTCTGTTGAAAATTTAAGAATTTGGAATTTTATTAGTAAGAATAGAGGAATTTTCATAATTAATTTAGAACCAATTTTGATTTGAATTTACAAATTAAGAAATTTAATGAATTCAGTAATTTTGAAATTGAATAATTTAATTTAATTTTTTGGACAGGAAATTATAAAAATTATCAATTTGGAAATATAGGTCTCCTTGGCCAAGTGATTTTCAGCGGCGCTTCGGTATGCAATTTTTTTTATCATCAAGAGAGTTTTGCAGAGACCGAACCAAATGGTAGTAAAACGGTGCAAGGTCCGAGGTATATGGTGGATGCATCAAAACTTCCCAACCAAGTTCCGTCAATTTGTTCCGAGTTATCAAAGATGTGTGTGGCCAGACATTGTCATGATGACAACTCTCTTTCTGTTGGTCAATTCTGGACGCTCTTTCTGGATTGCACCGTCCAAACGGTCGAGTTGTGCACAGTACAGGACCGAATTGCGCCACGTTACAGCTACTCATAATGGACTTCCAATCTCACCAAACACTCGACATAATTTAGTTTGCCGTCAATCCAGGCTTTGAAGTCGTTTGTGGAGGGTCACCAAAATTTCACCCATTTTTCATCGCCTGTAATAATTCGCTTCAAAAATGGTTCGATTTCGTGGCGTTTCAGCTCATGTCAATTCGGTTCAAACATCGAGCTTCTTTTTGTAGCATGATAGCCTTCATTTTTATAGTAAGAACGCATCACATAGCGGATTTCTTCAGATATTTCACTCATTTTCAAATCAATATAACTGAAATGTCACCTTTTAAGCATATTTACATTTGAGACCATCGGGTGAGTGTTGCCCGATATATGTAGGCATTAACACCATCTAGTGGCAAAAACCACGGAAATGTATGAATATGAATTTTAATAATTTTAATATTTTATTTTAAATTAACTTTGTAAAATTATTCGAAAAACCTTTAAAACTGCTTGTGAATTTTTGTTTTGGCAGAATTAGGAAACTGAACGTAAAAATTAAATTTTCAGTCGAATAACTTTTAGATTAAATTATGAGAATATGAGTTTTGAACTAAAACATGGGAATTTAAAAATTTAGAATATTGAAAATTTTGGGAATTTGAAAATTTATAAAATTATTAATTTTAGTAAAAATTGTGCAATTTTAAAATTTGAGAATTCAAGAATGTTCATCGTTAATTACCGAATTTAATACATACTTCAGAAATTATTAAAAAAGTGCCTATCATTTTTGGAATTTTAAAAACAATTTTGAAATTTGGTGTATGTATTTTGAATATGATTTTTTTTGGACGAAATATTATAAAAATGACCAATTTGGAAATATAGAATTACGAAATTTATGAATTGAGAAATACAATTATCAATATTCCGGAATATGTATATAAGTTAAATGTTATTAAATTAGGATTCTACAGCGTTAAATTTGTTAAAATAACAGTGAAAATGAGTAGTGC
The DNA here is from genome assembly GCA_951394425.1 of Tipula unca. NCBI lineage: Eukaryota > Metazoa > Arthropoda > Insecta > Diptera > Tipulidae > Tipula > Tipula unca. The sequence goes on along the minus strand of OX596381.1, from coordinate 13,128,975 downwards.
GAAACGCCGCTGAACAAGCTGTGCTAAGATTGAATGACTGTAGGTGGGGTAAAGATAAAATAGACGATATTTTGCAAACTGTTGATTTCACACTTCACATTTCGGAAGTTTGGGAATTTTGTAAATAAATTAAGGCAATCTAGAATTTAAAATTTGGAAGAGAAATAATTTGGAGTTTCGGAAATATAGGAATCTAACCGGATTATGGCCAACCAAGGATGTCGGATCTTCAAAATTAATCTTTAAAAATTTATGAATTCAGAGTTATTTTTTGGTTTTAATTTGAAATTTAAGAATTCTGATGGTATTGCGATGATGGTCTTCATTCGTATTCTATAATTTATCTTAATAATCATATGTGATGCTATAATCTTACTACATTTTATTAATTGACATTTAGATTAAGCTATAAATATAGCACGCAAATAAAATTATGTTAAGCCATTAACACAACATGTATTCTTGTTTATCTATATATCAAGCTTAAATAACACAACGTGACTAGTTTTGTTAATTTTTTTTTGTTATATTATGATTTTATAAATCGATTGTGATTCCTGTTCCAAACTCCAAATAATGCAACCGTCTATAGATACAAGATTGTTGTTGACATCTTAATTATTATATGGAGACATTATGAATCACATTGTTGGTAAATCCAAATGAACTTTGTACGTATATATAGCATCGTTTAAAATTCCATATTAGAACCATAATTAATCATATCAATACAATTTATTATTTATTGATACATCATAATTGTACGCTGTGCGGTTACAAATTTTCGACTTTCTCACAAATCATTTACATATGTATACAAATAAGCAGTACGCCACCCACTACGTTACATATGCGCGTACGTAATATATGGACACAGCTGAAAGTTCACTGATTAAATATTATTTCGAACTAAACACTCCAAGGCCCCTTACATAATTTACGAATATTGATTGATTATTTTCACTTTCAATATTTTAAAAACGATTATTTTAATTTGTTGTTGTTGTTGTTGTTTGTTGGTGAGATAAAATCTTAGATCATAACGCTAAGAAAAACATTGGGAATTACTTAAGTAAACTGTAAGTATAAAAGGTGAATCATAATTCATAATACTGCTTATCATATTTTAAAGTATGCGTATGTAGATCAACATATTAGGTTGAGTAATAAAAATCCTCTTACATACAGCTTGTCTAATGTGTGTCAATGCGAACGTAATTTTTGTGTGGTTCCAATGCGAAAGGTCATTTGAATCCACAATATATACGTTAATATGAACTTGCGTTTTTCGGAATTTTTTGACAAGTTTGATGAATTGGATATTGTGGCGTAGGGGATTTTATATTATGCGACTAACTATAATACTGCCTGCGGGGTCATAGTACTTGGTAAATAACGATAGGATTAGTTAAAATTGTTACAATATCGGATTTACCAAAACTGTATTCGGTATAGTCTTTCGAAAATATAATCACAGTCGCGGTCACAGTATATTTTGTGTAGACCAGTTTGGCTGGTTCAACAAAATAACAATTTTCAAGGTCACTTTTTAAAAAATTTGAAGAGAATTTGTTGGTATCAAATTTAATTAATTGAATGTTATATAAACTAGTCCCCTGTGGTCGGGGGGCACACATGTCTCGTAAACCTAAATTGCACGAACATGTTTTCAAAGAATACCACCACAGTATCCTTTGCTTGTCATAGGAGGCGACTAAACGGTTGGATCGCTGTCAACAAAACTAAAAATCCGTTATCCGTCAAAAAAACATCGGACCCCAGATCAAGTACCTGGACAGGAGAATTCGGATCGGCACGTGGAACGTGCAGTCACTTAAGAAACCAGGAGCATTAGAGGGTCTAAGTATCGGCTGGAACTCGTTAATCTCATGGTGGAGTACATCTTTCGTAAAACTGAAACACCTCAGCGCAACATCTTATATCGATAGTCCAATCAGGTGCTTGCATATGCAGATGACATATACGTGATTGGACTGAATAGCAACGGAGTGAAAGAAATACTTGATCCACTTGTAGAGTTTTCAGCTTCTGTTGGACTCAACATCAATGAGTCAAAAACGAAATACATGATCTCTGGTGACAGGGACCATGGCACCCCAGATTTTAGTAGTGGCCACTACACGTTTGAAATAGTGAGGAGGCTCAAATATTTGGGCTCACTTATTACTCACGATAACAGTATGGGTGAGGATATCAAAGTACGGCTGGCATCTGGCAGCCGTGCTTTGTATCCTCTAAGGCCACTGCTAAAATCTATAAACACCTATCCCCGATAGAAGATCCCTGATATTGTGCATGAAATAAGCAAGTGCACTGGCTCGGTCATGTTCTGCGTGCTGATCCGGAAAGAATTGTGCAGCGATTTTTGAAAGGAGAACCACCATATGGTAGGCGCAGAGGTCGGTGCAGGCGACGATGGATCCATGGTGTAGAGAATGACTTGGCTTCTTGTGAAACTTGATTCGTCCATTTATATTGGAAATTTTTCAAAAATCATTAAATTTCAAAATTCTGATTTTTTAAATAATTTTCGTCACACTGTTAAGTTAAACATTGTCAAGTTAAATTTGATTAAATTTTACCGAGCTACACAAAAAACGAAATTGGCTTGTACAACTATGCAAGCAAACCTACAATGTACTGAACATAATTACTTTTAAAAAAAAAATTATTTTTTACAAAACAAATAAATTTATAACTCCCATAGCGTCAGAATGTCCGGCACAATGAAGAATTCAACAATTTAATATTTATGTATGTGCTCTATGCGAAATGAAAAATTGATTTTCCTCAAATCAAATTTTATGATGAAAATCCTAACAGGCAACAGCATCCACAATACACAGGCAGGATAATTTGTCATGATGTTTTGTTTAAAATGAGGTTAATGAATTTTGAAGTTTTAATGTTTTTTCCACTTTGCGCGTATATGTATATGGTTTTCACTCTATTTACTATTTATTTATTTATTACAAACAACCAGAGAGAGAACAAAAACAATTTTCTGAACACAAAAAACAAAATAAAATTATAAATGATATAAATTATGAAATAAAACAGAAATAGCAACAATACTATTGTTTGTTTATTTTTCCACCGCTTTAGCGAGAGGAAATGGAAAAATAATTTCCTGAATGATTTTATAAATCATCATTCTGAAATGATAAAAGACATAAAGTGTTACTTAATAATTAAAGTGTTGTTCCGCGTTTATAATATTGACAATTTTACGCTATTGTATGCACTAATTAAAAAGCTGATTGGAATTTTTATAATTAATACGGGCTTGGGCATTCAACACAAAAATAGATCATGGCAGTTAGTTGCTACAAAATATGTCGAGAGTATATCAGCAATTAAAATGTCACACGACAATAAAACGCAGATTATTTTGCTCAAATCGTAAATTTAGATCACACACGTATTTTAGAGATAATTAAATGTTCAAATGAATTTAAACGTTATACGTGCGTGATTTATTGCTGCTGGCTTCCGTTTAGAATTAAATCTTCAGATTCGTAACGTATGTATATAAATGACTGTTTTGTGGTTGCCAATATTGGCTAGATCTAAATCTGGTTGATGAGTCAGGAAGCAATTTTTTTCAAACTGGTAATTAATTTTTATTAGGTTAACTATTAATTAAAATATCGAATTTCAATGCAATTTTGAACATTCGGCATTCACAAATATTAAATATAAATTTAATTTTAAGAACTAACCATAATTTTTTAATTTTTTAAATACAAAATATTTTCGCTTGGGTTCGTTGCTGGAGTTCTCTGTTAGACGCGCTGGTGGATCCGCATAACTGAATACCATATGGGTTTGATTATCACTTTGTACAATAAAACTTTATTGGCTAATGACAGCTGAAATTTTCTTCCCATCAGCGAATATACATTTTGGAGAATTTGATTTTTATTTGATTGCGCTTTGCTTCAATATGGTTCTTCCACGTTAACTTTCTATCCAGGTGCAAGCGATTAATTCGATAATTATGGAATTACTTTTAGACAGTTTCGGTATTATTGTGAGACACCAGGATGGACCATATTTCTTTTCTTCGAAGGTGTTTTTGATTGCATTCACAATTTTGGTTATTTGTTATGACGTGGTACCATGTTGGTTTCGAAACACAAATTGATGGTCTGGAATAATATGCCGTTCTTCAATACTGGTTTCAATATCGTTTCGTTAGGAGCATTTTTGCAAATAACTCTGAGATTGTAGGCAGCATGTTTATTGGGTGTATCATTGTGATCAAAGATATCTTTCATTTTTGAGGAATATAACCAGTCAGCATCATTGCATTGAATATGAATGTTACTAGTTTTATGCATTTCTCTGGCAGTTCCCTTATTACTTTTGCGATAGTAGGATCAGGCCCTGGAGCCTATTTTGGACTTATACAATTTTTAATTGTATTCTTAACATTCTTCCAATTTATTATTTGGGTTTGAAGCACAAACCATCATCCGTTTGGTCAGGTAGCACGAAGTTATTAGTTTCTTCGTATGGTACGAATACTGTTGTTAGATGAGCAGCAAATGCATTGGCTTTTTGATCATCGATTCTCGCCCAATTATACCAGTTGATAGTCTAATCGGGTGAATCAAGTTTGTTCCTTTTTAACTTTTTTGTTGTCTTCCACAAAAAATAATCTGTCCTCTCGGTTGCCGATAGTTCATTTAAATAATTTAAATTTTGGACGCACTGTTTTTCTGCTTCCCGCAATGCAAATCTCAAAGTCTTAAAAGCTCGATTTATTTTCCATTTCAATAACGGTGGTTTTGTTTCTTGCCATCGGCGGCGAATTTTCTGCTTTTCCTGGATTAGTTCCTGTATATTATGTGACAGTTTATTATCTTTTTCAGAACCATAAGTAGTTCTGCAGGTAGTTCTACAGGTGTATGTTTTCCAGCTGATAATGCCAGGATATCTTTTAGATTTTCCGCCGCCGCATCAATATCTGCTAGTGTGGTAAGAGGGATATTCAGTACACAATTTTGTTTGACCAGCCTCTTATATTGATTCCAATTAGTTTACTTGTTTGTAAGCCGTTTTGGCGTTTCTATTCTTAGGACGCTGGTGCTCACTCTTACCATTACAGGTGAGTGCTCAGAAGACCGATCATAGCAATCGGTGACCTTAGCATATGTACGTGGAATGCCTTTACTTGAGTTACACAAAAGTCAATTAAATCGGAAACTTTCTTTTTATCTGTGGGCCAGTACGTTGGGTGACCGGCACATAAGTAATCCAGGGACTGTTGTATAGCTTCGTGAAGTTGTATGCCTTTCGGCTATGTTAATCTGGAACCCCATTGAGTGTGTTTGGCGTTGAAATCACTCCCCGCAAGAAATTTATTACCTAGCTGGCTGAAATAATCCCAGAAGTGCAGTTTTATTATAGCATGTTTCCACTGGTGAAACGACACAGTGTCCAGACTATTCTTGCAGATAAATGCTCGTTGATTGGATATGTTCCTTCTCATATTTAATATTTAATCCTTACTTTTCAAATTTTGTATATTCCTAAAATTTAAAATTATCAAATCCCATAATGAAAAATTAAATTCTGTACTTGCTTGAACTTTTGAAAATACCACCACCCATTCGTGATTAATCATGACCTCCAAATTATATTTCAAGTAATGAAGTCACCAGGCTTACCAAATACTTGAAGCGCCTGGCTTAAATTATTTTTTTCGTCTTTCGTTTCTAGTAATTTAGAGTCAACCAGAATTGAGCAATCAAGTGTGATCGATGGCATTTAATCACGTTCACTCATTTGTCTTTTTTTGACCTTCCATCTTTCTATTTCTGTTCCTAGGTACTCATTTCATCCTAAATTGTCTTACAATAACAGGGTCCCATAATCTACCTGAGGATTAGCTTCCATTCCACTAATATTTCAAATTTTTTCAGATTTTCCTGCAAGTTTTTTGTATATTGTATTCAGGGTTGTCACAATCACAAGAAGATTGTGACTGAAACACCTGGCTTATATCAAGTTTCCTTCTTCCATAACCAACTAGTTAATCACATTTTTGTCAAAATTTGGACGCCCTCAGCGACCTACCAAATTACATCATGTAGTTGTACCTTACGGTCCGAAATCAGCGCACCTCGCATACACCTTTAATGCTGATATTATATTTCTCGCATGTTTTTTTTTACTTTTCTATCTGCCCCAATTTTAGTTCCAATTGTCACACCAAGTGTTACCGATCGGATTGTGGTCTCAATACTTTAGAACTTTTACTAAGGGGAATTTGGAGTTTTTTCTATGCATATTACTCGAATTATATACCGAGCAAATGAAGCAGGGTGTAAACGCGATTCCAAATATTATATCGGACCTGTAATCGAAGCAAACTGCGAGAGGCTGAGAAGAGCATTAAGAACTCAGACAAATAGAAAAAAAACTAAAATTACTTTATGGTAGAAAATTGTTAGGGAAACCTTTATTTAATACTGACGCCAGGGTACCCATAATTCGGTACTGCGTCAAATAACACAATTGATTTACGATTTATTTATTTAGAAAAAACTCTTATAGCAGCGAATTATGCATTCAACCTTCGTCTAACGCTCACCTTACTTATGGTAAAGCCCTACAGGTGGTTAGTTTTGTTTTGTTGAAACCGTTTTGTTAAAAAAAAACCTAACTATTTATTTCATTTTATAGAAATTTCTGTAATTAAAATTTAATTTGTAATTATCAAATACATTACTTTTCAAATTGTATTCAAAATTATAGAGTTTTTTAATTTGAGAGTGTCAAACGTCAAGTTTTCCTGAAATTTACATTAAAAAAAGAAATAAACTTTAGTTTTCAACTTGGCATTCGATTATTTGTTTTTTTAAAGAGATCAGTAGCAATACCATTATGAACCATTTTACTCCCTTGTCTGTAACAAATCGAAGTTGACCGGTTCAAAGATCCTAGTTAGTATTTTCGAGGCTGTCAATTTCCTGCTTGGATTTTGAGCTACCAGCCAGGACTCTCTTTGTATAATGATCTTATAATCTTCGCACCCCAAATATAGTTTTCCTTATAGTTAGAAATCCGCTATCACAAATACCTAATCGTGACATGTTATTCCATTCAGTTTGATTTCAAGTCACAAGACTTCTCAAATGCTGGTTCATCCTCACGTGCGCTATTATTATTTTTCCTTGCAGCGAGAGAAAATCATTTTTATGTAACGATGTTCCTTCGAAGTACTTTCAACTTCCATCATTATCTGACTCTACATCAACGTGGCGTGGAAAATGCGTATCTAATGGTTGTTAATCGTTCTCCACCTATTACCATGTCTCTTTCTTTTTGTAAAACCAAATGGATATACTGGAAAGGCAGATGATTGATCCAACTGTACCATTTGTGCACAATCACTTTATGTGAGACTCTTATCTTTCTAATTTAAATCATCAACGGCATAATCATCGAAAATTCTTGAGTTCCTGCAATGATATGATGGCCTCACATAGTTTAAAACATCTGATATGTATACCAACGTGAATTGTAAATATGTTCTCATATCTAGATTGATTAGATTTAAAAAAAAATTCAAACAGAAATCTTTCGAGATCTGTGTATGTAAAAAATTATAATTCGTTAATACAAATTTCACAAATTTCTTTTCTGCTGCCGTAATTTTAAGTGCTGGTCATGATTACTTTCAGAATTTCTCAAGAACACTCACTGTCTAATAAGCAGACAAGGACTTCATCATAATAAATACTTTTAGCAAAGTCTATACAAACATGCTTCACTGTTTCGAGTATCTTACTGTGGTAATCTGATCCGGTGTGGAACGGTTTGTTTCAAATAATTAGTGATAGTCCTCGCGGCCTGCGTGCTCTAGTCCTCTTATGCAGTTATATCTCTTAAACGTCAATGTATGTAAAAATATTCGTATAGATGAACTATACCGTAAAATGTAGAACCCAGAGGTCTTAAAAAAAAATTTGAATCTGAAGTTCAACTTTTTATGCTTTGATGATGATGTTGTATTTGAAGTGAGTCTTGAGTGGTGCGTGTTAGAGTATCCTACCTACCACGTTGTCTTTACCATTCACATGCTGAAAATAAATTGACTAATGTAATACCAGTGACGCGATTCTGTAGAATTACGTTCAGTTATAGACTGAATTACTCTAGTCGGAGGTTTGTGTTCGGTGTTAATTGTGAATTCCCGATTCAGAATATTTCTTTTCGGCATCCCAGAATTTCTTTGAGCAAAATCCCACTGGTTCCCAACAATCAATAGTGTGTTGTTGGAGAATATAGCCCCAACAGCTGTATTCGATGTATCAGTCGTCATATATGTCAGAGTTATGTTAGCAAATTCACTCTTAGTCATGTCAAAAATGCGTGTTGACATTCTTCGAACCAAACGAATTTCTTTGGTATCTTGGGCTTCTTTAGAGCCTTGATTGAAGTGAGATCTGACAATTTGGTAATGAAATTAAATCGTTTCTTGCGAGGCAGAATACCATAAGGTGTTGATCTCGAAGTCGTTGATCGTGTATTCGCAGAGGCCGTGGTGACATCCGCTCATAAGATCGAGTATGACATGGTGTCGAAATTTCAGAAACAAATTGAAACATTGAAAATTGATAAATTTTTTATTGGTTTTGTCGTATATGAAAAGATGGAAAGTTGTGTGTCGCCCTATTCGTTTTTTGAGACCGAAACATTCATAGCCGATATAGCTTGGCTATTATTTCATTCGTTATAAAATAAGTCCCTGATTTTGAGCCAAATCATCTCCCAACCGACCTCTGTGGGACCTATAAGCTGATCAAAAAATGTTTATTTTATTTGAACTTTAACACGATATTCTATTAGAAATCGAACCTATAGAATGAGCACTGTGTTAAGAGTAAGACAATGGATAAATATAAACTCTATCTTTGTATATGCGTGTTTGCTTGTACCAATAGTGTACACAAATTTCATAAACATTGAAATTCTGCATTTCAAGCTATGAAAAATTATCATAATTCAATCGTGTATCCAAAATTTAGAGTTTACATGCGAAGTTATTTGAAAAACGAATTAATGACAATTGTTAAAGCTAGAATTAAAATATAATTTATTTCTAAAAATTAATTAAAAGCCCAAATTATTTCAAACAAATGGTTTTAAATAAAATAAATTTAACGAAGTAAACAACGAAATTTCATTTACAGTCCTAAATTTAACGAGTTTTGAAATAAGAATATTTTTAAATGTAAATCCGAAATTTCCATTCTAAATATCGCGGCCTAAGACATTGTTGGATGAAATATTAATTTCCTGATACTCTTGATGCTAACGTTGTTCGAATTAAAAAATTTCGAAATCAGATTATACGTAAATAAAAATTTTATTATACAACGCCAAATTTTAAAAATATTGGACTAATTAAAATTTAAAAAATTCATAAATTTAATTAAATTTTACTTTGAATTTTGAAACTACTTAAAAAATATTAAAATACAATATTACAAGTCTAAATAAGACAATTAAATTTTACATCGATCAATCGAAATTTTTAGAAATTCTCAATTTTTTATAAATTTTGAATCTTTTAAAAATTCAAATTTCCTAATATTTCATTGTTCGATAGTTAGGATTGAAATTTCGAATTCAGATTTGAACTATAGAAAAATTAAAAATTTCCAAAATTCTTGAAAAATGTTTCGTATTTAAATTTTGTGTTGTAGTATTCTCAAAAGATTCAAAATTCAAGTTAAAACTAATATTTCTGGAAAATTCGAATATTGTTATTTTCGTACTATACACTTAAAAATTTTAAAATACAGAATTCTGATTTAAGAATAAGTTCAGATTTGCGTAATTTTAAAAATACCTAAAATTGAAAGTGTTATATTACAATATCAGAATTGGAATTGGATTTTTAATTATGTATTCGAAACTTCAAGTCAGATCAATAAATTCATTTTAGCGAAAATGTTGAATTTTTAAAACATTCAATAAAATACTTGAAAATATTTAAGCTTTTTAAATTTTGAAGATATCATTAAAATTTGGAATTATAAAACTTGGATTAGAATTTCATTTAACTATATCGAAATTTGTGATTTTTATCAACCAAAATTTCAAAGTTTAATAATTAAAATTTAAATTTCGATTGGTGCGATTTAGTTTGATAATTAAAATTTACACAAAATTCTAATTGAAATTAATTATTTTTATTTTTGAATTTGCTAAAGTTTTAAGAATTTTTGTAATTTTCACTAAAAATATTTAAATTCAGTTTGAAGTTTATGTCCAGACTTGCAAAATTCAGTCTCAATTCGATATATTGAAAATTATTTATTTCAGGAAAATCAAAAATTTTCAAACTTCAATGATTTAATTTCTATAAAATTCAGAATTTGTAAATTCTATTTTCGAATTTTTAATTCAGAATTTAATAAAGAACGGAATTTTTAAATTCAAAATGGAATTCATTAGTTTGGTTTAATACATATTAAATTTTAACGTATTTGTAAGAAATTTGAATTTAAATTTTGGTCGACACATTTTGGATTCATTTCAAATTTAAAAAGGCTGACAATATTCTAATATTTGAGGAATTTAATAAAAATTTCAAGCATTTTTGCAAATTCTGTAATTTGTCATATTCTTTAAATTTTTAAAATCCCAAATAATTTTAAACTTGTTAAATTTTGTATTTTATATTAAAATTCTAAATTCGTTCGTGTACGTTAAATTTAAAAATTCTTTAAATTTATCCATAGAGCAAACTGTTAAAACGTTTTATTAACTTTTAAAATAAAATTCCAGAAATTCTGAAAGTTTTAACTCAAAACGAGTTTATTTTGATGATTTTTGCCTAACAAGAGAGTAAAGAGTAAAACGAAACGAAAAGAGTATATCTGGTCACCATAGTTATGGCAGCAGAAATTACCATCGGTATACGTATGGATTCCGATGACGTGCGATTTTGATTGTCGTTCCGGTCTCGATTGTACCTCGTTGTTATACATTGTTGGCCGAGGAACATGGCGGCGTGTATTTGATTGGCAATTTTACCAAATTCATCGGTTGATGTTCATAATGGTTGAACTGAGGATTTGTTGTAACCACCATGCCAAGGATTATACGCAACGATCCGTTTCTGCTAGGACAGCATCGGGTTGCGTCTCCCCTATATGTTTGTTTTAGCGACTCGTATAAATTTTAGGTCGTAGGGTTCGTCAAGAGGCGTTGCTGCCGTTCGCTGCCATTAGACTTTCAGCAAAAAAGCAGTGGGCGCATTTAATTATTTTAGCGAACATATTATCACAAATTGCAAGACAATAATTTTGCTTTGGGAGATATACATAAAAAGTAAAAATATCTTCTCGTAATTTACAACAATATATGCTAAATTAATAAATTGTTACAATTCAGCATACACATTTAATCATAATTTAAATTCAAATTAGTAATTTATGTTCATTTACATCTATACCATACAGACCGTATATTTACCCACATCCATATACATACATATGTGCATACTCAGAATTTGTCATTTACAATATATGTGTATCTGAATAATAATATTTATGAACATTATAAGATGAATAAATTATATTTACCAAAAGATGTATCTGTACATAAATTGAAAATCTTTCATTTTGTATAAAATTTGTGAAATCAGTTTATAAATTATTTGTGAATTCTGTATTTATAGAGCATTGGCGTAGCATGATGTTTCTCCATATATTATGTAGCCCACAAAAATATGTTATAATCGTTTCAAACCACATTTATATACATATTATAAACTCCATATACCTTACATACGTATTTATTTCATATACCCTCCCCTCACCACCCTCGAACCACCTTCAGAATAAAAAGGAATAGCGCATATAGATAAAATTTCATATGGTCTTAGATGTGTACATACATATATACAGTCTGATAATCGTCAAGATGTGTATCATTAAGAAAAATCATTTTCTTTTACGACAATGTCGTCGACGTCGTATTATCACTATGTTATGTATATACAAATTAGACTCGGTGACGGAGGGAGGTGTGTAGCCGCAGTGACGAGAAAAGAAAATGATTTTTTTACTGGATGTTTATTTAATTTCGTTCTTTTTTTTTTTTTTTTAGTTTTGTGCTAAGGTAAATTTCTTATATATAAGACAACAGCAACACCCGAAAAATGTGTTTTGTATACACACATATGTACACGGAACATCAAGTGTTTTGTATAGGTATATCGTAGACACAGCACGATGCGCACATAAAAATAAGGCCTGCGAGTGTATTTAAAAGATTTACGAATTTTTATGATTTATTTTCTTATTAAAATTTTAATCTAACATATTATGGAATTAAACCTCGTAAGCTTCTGGGTATGTTGCTGCAGCTGCTTACGTATATATACAAGATATTTTGTGGAAAGAGTTGCACTCTTGTATTATAATTTGGGTTACAAATCATAAATCAATTGAGTGCAAAATCACTCTTCTCACGGGAAAAACGGAAACCGACGTCGCACCGAAATGAATTATTTTGCAATATTCAAAACGAGTAAGTTTGGCATGAAAAATGATTTTATTTTATTTTAAATGTTATTAATAAATTGTTGTTGTTGTTGTTGTTGCTGGAGGAGAAATTATTGTTATTAATCAAAAATATAAATTTAGCGCGCGAACATGTTGACTGCGTGATATAAGATTTTCTACTTAATATGTGGTTATGACGTTTGAATTTGTGGTTGGAAATGTTAATGACTTTTTTGTTGTCGTTGTTATTTAAAGCTTAATCGGATATTAACTTTTTAAAGAAATGTCACAGCGCGGTGTTAATGGATATGCATATACAATAGTTGAATTGGTACAACTTCGCCAACAACGGAATGCATCTGTCAGAGAATTTACTTCTATAAGATTGAGCAATTTATTTCTGATTTAAATAATGCATGCATTGCTAGAGAAGGAGAGATAGCTGCAAAACATATTCGTAATCTAAATTCGATAACACAGGCCTTAATACATTTCAAAGTGGTTTGGTAGAGTCATTTCGGGTAATAATCAAGACATTTACACCTGTGGTCGGGGGGCATGTTTCGTAAATCTGAATTGTACGAATATGTTTTCCTATAGAATACCACCACAGTATCATTTGTTTGTCGTAGGAGGCGACTAACCGGTTAGATCGCTGGGCTGACGACCCGCATCCGTAAAAAAAATTAATTGTTTGCAATATCAACAAAAGAAAAACTGGATACCGTCAAACCAATACTGGACCCCCGCTCCAGTACCCGGACACAAGGTTTAGGATCAGCACTTAGGATGAGCAGTCTCTTAGAAAACCACGAGCGTTAGAAGGCCTAATCACATGCATGAAGGAAGATCGGCTAGAACTCGTTGCTGTTCAAAGTCCCAGGGCTATACGGCGCTCAACAGTGGACATGACCTCCGGAGTTTTGGAGCTGGAATAATTTTTGGACCGCAGATAAAGAATGTTGTTTTGAATTTCTAAGCAGTCAATAACCGATTGTGTAAGCTTCGCATGCGATTGAATTTAACCAATCTGTCGATAGTGTGTGTACATGTGCCCACCGAATTTAGCCAGCCCCAAGAAAAAGACTCATTTTACAATGAGGCTGATTCTATATAAATTTTACGAGACATTTATCTCCGTACATCAGGTGTTCCCTAATTTCCGGCAGGCCTATGACTCGATCACTCGAGAGAGATTATAATAATTATTGTTTGTGGCCTGCTCTGGAATATCTAGGAATGCAAAAAAAATTGGTACGATTGTCTAGAATGACAGTGACGCAGTCTCAATGCTGTGTTCAAGTTGAGAACAGGCTATCGACAATTTTTGCAGTGGCAATGGGATGCTCTGTTCCCGATATTCTTTAATCTCATGTAGGAATTTACATCTTTCGTAAAAGTGAAATATCTCATCGCAACATCTTATATCGCCAGTCCAATCAGGTGCTTTCATATGCAGATGACATATGGTGTTTGGACTGAATAGCAACCGAGTGAAGCAAATACTTAATTCGCTTGTAGAGTTTTCAGTTTCTATTGGACTCCAGATCAATGAGTCCAAAACAAAATACATCCTCTCTACTCATAGGTATAATGGCACACCAGGTTTAAGTAGTGGCCACTACACGTTTGAGGGAGTGAGGGGTTCAAATATTTGGGTTCATATTAAAGCGCGGCTAGCGGATGGTACTCGTTCATATCAAGCGCCGTGAAGCTGAAGCTTTGCCAAGCGCGTTGATCAGGCCAGTTGGTATGTATGGATGCGATTAATTGAATATACGCATGATGTTGGGCGCCAGAGCATTTCAACATTGCGGGAAATGTCAAAGAAGATTGTGGTGTTGGTCAAGGCAAAACCTGCCTCACGAGCGAAACTATGTAAGCAACAAACTTCATAGATGTTCTAACCCCAACTATAAACTGAGTAATAACAAAGTAGAGCTGGCCCAAATTGGACCATTTCAGATCCGGTCAGCTGATATCACTTCGGCGGCATCATATTAGCTTGGTCGTGGGAGTTAAACCAGCGGGGCACTGTCTCATAGCTAAATATGTGGATAGAATGGACGTCTCCTCATATGATTATTGTCGTTGCTGCAAAGATGAGGAGAAGGAAGAAACAGTACCTATGTTGCACTAGTTTGTGTCTATGCTAAGTATTTCTATGGGTCAACCACCCTAACGTATTCTAACCTAATCATTAGCAAACTTAATAATGTTTTTGTAATAACCCTGTACATTCTGTATAAACCACTTCAATGTATATGAACAACACTTTTGAAATCATATCAAAAAACCTAAAGTATATACGAATGGCGATTAAAAAAATAAAATAAAATAATGATCTCGCTGACCCGCGTGATTAAAATGCAATTAATTATTCGGTTTGCTGTATCGCAGTTAAAGTTTAACGTTACATTAGAACAGATCTAAGAAAATCATGTTTCGATCCAGTTTTATAATAATTATTGTATTGTGCCTGTGCATGATTTTAAAAGTATGCAGTTCGGCTGAACCAACGGTTTCTAAACGTGTGCAGAGTAAGATTTAGTACAAAGATTATCTGTGGCTTATTAAGATTTAATAAATTGTTTGTAATTTCCGGTTTGCAGAATGCCGATGGTATAGTCCGCACATATACCTACTTGGTACACCAACATGTAAAATTTCACCCAAAAAGACTCAAGCAATTGAAATTCAACAATTCCCTCATATTGCGATTATTGGATATCGTTATAGAAATGATGATGCAAATGTTTACTGGGATGGTCATGGCACGCTGGTCAGTTCACGTTATGTTTTAACAACCGGGTACTGCGCGAAAAATTCAATGTAACGTAACTTTCCATGTATCCTATATTTATATTTGTAAATAACAATAGTGTGCATTATTTTAATTACAGCAAGGTGAGATTGGGCGTAAATAGTATCGGTTCCAAACCAAATAAATCCTCATTCTCATCCTCAAACTCATCGGATTATGACATCGAAAACAATAATGTGCATCCTCTATATAGAGAAGGCTCAGTGTACAATAACGTTGGTCTAATAAAATTATCGCGGAAAGTGAAATTTTCCGAAAATGTGCGACCAATTTGTTTGCCGGACAGGGATTTCAAGCCAAGCACAGTTTATCAAGTATATTATGATGAATCACCGAGTACGAAAATACAATTCCTGTTCAAATACCATTAGCAGTACATGAGCAAAGATTAGAGCCTAACGAGCAATGTAATGAAAAGTTTTCACACTCCAGTTCTCGCGAACTTCAAAATGGTATCACCAATGAACTAATGTGCAGTTTACAACCAACAAACCTTCCTAATTACACCCTTCGTGGACAATTGGGAGCTCCATTATATATCGATCATCCTGACCTCACTTGCTCACATATCCAACTGGGTGTGGCTTCGCTTCCATCATACTTTACTCTACTCCCAGAGCTTGCCATAAAAGTTTTTGATATTATGGATTGGATTGAGAGCGTCATTTGGGCAGATGGTGAAGATTTTTAATATGAAATTTGAAAATATGCTTTTGTATTTCACTCCGTGCTTATCGCTTAAGTGTTTTTATATCTGATCTAGAGTGTTGGAATTTCCAAGCATGTATAGATCACATTTTGTTTGTGTGTTAGTTTATCTGGAATTAATTAAAGCACTAATCTTAATTTTTTTTTTTATAGAAATTTTATTTGAACTTGGCCTTTGCCAATATTTGAATGCACTTTGTATCATTTATTTTATTATCGGAATTGCAGAAAGTTTTTAGCACTTTATACATAAAAATAATCACGTTGGTGCTCATGGGAAAGAAAACGATAAGTTGGTTCTTCGTAGAAATTCTATCTCGGTTTGTCTCTCAGAATTGTATCAATATTTAGAAGCCATCGAATAGTTTTGAATGTCACGATTTCAATCTGGCACTTCAATTGCTAATTTGTGCAAGTTACCTGAATAGGATGAGCAATATAAATAGCAGCTCCTGATTTTCCAAAACAAGCATCGTATTGATGTGCTGCCACCGTTGTGAAATGTTTCGTTTATCAGGCTTGGATAATACGTTTCGAATTTGATTAGCGGCACAATAACAAATATAATTGAAGATTAAATCAAACTGATAATTGACTTGGAGCACGATACGCGACAATTATTAGATAAAAATAACTTTTACTAGACTGTCAATAAAAAGTTTAACAGTTGCCAGATATAAAATATGTGCTGAGTGTTGCGAATTGTCAATATCAAAAGGTTGTTTTGATTTTTTGTGTTATATTTAAGTCAAATGAGGAAGTATTTTGTTTAGATTTAATTACATCCAAATTGGACGAGATGAAGAATTTTGATTCAAGGTTCTCGTAACTATTGTATTACAATAATAAACGCTTAATGACACGTAATGGTATTATGGAAATCTTAAGAAAGCGACGCAAATATTCGGTTTGTCAAAATTAATTACTGAGAGGTCTGGAGGCAATTCTATGATTACCTACTAATGGTCTGTGATCATTAAACTAAATGTAGCTACGGCAGGTATGGGCATTTACGCTTCATTTATTATTTCATACGTCAGTGTGTCAACAAACCATCGACAACGTAGACTATGTCGATTGTCGATATTCTGGACAATTCCATCAGTGATTTTGTGAATAAGGACTAAACTATACGGTTATATTTTTTAAGGATCAAAGCGATGCGACTGATGGTTGACAATTTTAGAATCTTCTTCACGTAAAGTTGCCAATAATGAGGAAAATACTTCTACTACTTTTTATATTCATCTTTTTAAACTTCCTGGACCTTCCTATAGGTACAAAAAATTTTAAAACTCAAACTGATAAGTGATTTTGATATTGTGAGTATCTTAGGTGTAAAATTCGGAATTTCGAAATTTTAATTCAAATTTTGAAATTCTTATAATCAGGAATTTAAAATGAAATGTTGCTCAGAAATTCAGGATTTAAAATTTTTAAACTTATGAAATTTACGGACATTTTAAATTTTGTAATTAAATTTTCTGAAATCGAATTTTAAAATTTTGAATTCTAAGTTTTAATAACTATCGGAAGTTTTTGATTTTCTCAACTCAGATTTTCGACATCCGAACCAATATTTACAGCTACCGCAGGAGTTATTCAATTTAAAACAATTAGCAATTTTGAGTTTAACGAATTCTTAATTTCGCTTCGAAGTATTCTCATTTGACTTTGTCAATAATTTAAATAATTTAAACAGTTGGTTCATCCCTGGATTTGTAGCATTTATACTATCCCAGACTTTTTCTATACTCATTCCGCAGACCATTTTAATATATACAATTTATTTGATGGGGAAAAAAATCGTTTGGGTAAGTCGTTGAAAGGTCGGCTATTTTAGATCTATTTGCGATTAAGTAAAGGGGATGGTTTATTTACAGAGGTATTTAAATAAAATCATGGGAAAACTTCAAGGGAGTGATTGAAATACTAGCTTCATAAACTTGACCTTTTTAGTAACCAATGCCCAACATGATGAAACCGGTGAGTGATCCCATACTAAAGAATTATTGTTTTCAATGTGGATGTACTTCTGAGATATACCTCTTGCTACATAAAATATCTATTAGGTCCGGAATCTTAACTGCGTCATTGGGCCAGCCTGTTGGGGAATCACCAAAGTAAAATTCACATTTTGATGTCTGCCTTAAAACGATTCTTTACCCTTTGACGTTGTAAGACTAGATCCACACTAGGTGTCTTTCGTATTAAAGTCAACTTTAATTTAAATGGTTTAATATAGTCTTCCCTTTTTAAGTTATGCCCGGGAGTACAGTATATTGCATATTCTTCGATTGTTATTTCTACATGGTGTTTAATATTTTCTTATATAAATAATTCCGAACCACCTCTTGCTCTTTCCGCTGGATGAATAGAATGATATCAGTTATAACCCTGAATTTTATCAAACGAAGATTTAACAAATGGCATTCAGATATTAGGAAAATATCGAGGTTTTCTAAATTTAAAAATATTTCTATTTAAATCCTATTCGCATTCCAGATTACTATTCTGAAACTTGTGTTCTTACCTAACATTTTTTATTGGATTGCATTGTGGGAGTTGATCAAGTAACATGTTGTTCATGATTGCTTTAGTTATCTAGCCGCTTTGTAATCTCTTCAATACTGTTCATAATGTTTTCCATAATTCGGTTATTTTCAGAGCCCATATATTTGGTCCAACCCGAACCTTTCACTGCCTGCGAGCAAATGTTCTTCTTTTCTCTGCGTTGCTTTGAATCCTTTGATATTCGTGATTTTGCGGTTGATTTCTTGGTTTATCTCTTAATTTTTGTAGTGGTTTAGAAACCTCACCGCCTCGATAAGTTGTCCTAATGATAAAATTCATAATTCATTCAGTCCTAATGATAACATTTCCGCAACTAAAATGTCCACTTAAAACATAGCTGAGAAGAAATTAGTTAAAAAAAGCTTCTATACTAGGCTGCCAATTAACAATAAAATTATTTGCAGATAAAAAGTTTAACAGTTGCCAGATTTAAACTATCTTAAAGTATTGCGAAATGTCAAAATATTGGTTTTAATTTTCTTTGTCATATTTTAGTCAAATAAAGAAATATTTTGTTAAGATTCAATTACAACTAACTGTACGAGACGAGTTCTGACCCGAGCTTCTCGCAACTATGGCCATTAAAACATAATAAAATGCGTAATGACATGTAATGGCATTTTTGAAATCTTACAAGAAAGCGATGCAAATATTTGGTTTGGCAAAATTAATTACAATGAGTTCTGGAGCTATCTCTCCTAATTATCTACTAATGGTCTGCGATTATCAAACTAAATGTAGCTACGCTACGAATTGCAATATTACGCAATGAACTAGGTACCATTTTAACTAATTTCAACATTTTCGTGATTACGTGATATCTCCGCGGCAAAAATGTTTTGTGAAAGATGATCGTGAAGTCTTAGTAGCAACTACGTCCAACTACGTGAATAAACTGCAGTCCATGGTAGCAGATATCAATATCTCAATATGAAGGTTGAATTAGAGCTACAGTGGCTACATTTTTAAGATGTCATCATGGTGTGATAACTTGAAAGTAATTTCAAATAATTTCTAGATTTACGATTTGATTCCATTTTTTTAAAGGAGTTAAGCTCAAGGAGTGTTTTGTGGAGTTCTCAAAATTAAAAATGCAAGTATTAGAATTTTCCGATGAATCTTGAGGGTTTCTAAAAGTTTTTAAAAATAAATCAAATACGATTAAAATTTTTTGGTCTATCGAATTCTGAAATTTGAGAAATTTATAAAATATTGGGAATGTTTAAGTCTGCAAAGTTTCCGAATTTTTTTTTTCGATATATTTGTAAAATTTGATCAGAAAATATTTTAACATTTGAAAATAATTTGTTTTTTTCAGTTCTGAAATGAGCCCTCGAGTTTTAGTACATTCGGTAATCTCTCGATCATTTATGAAAATTTATGAGAATTCATAAGAGTTTGAATAAATGTGTATCCGATAGGTTTACAATGTAATAAAAACTAATCTCATTCCTACACCAAGAAGATTTTAAATTAAATCAAAAACAAATTCATTGGTCATACAAAAATTTGGCTGCAGCTTTTTGGAAATTTAAAACGAATTTCAAAATTTGGTATTTGTTGCTGACTTATATTTCAAAATTTGAAAACAAAATTGCAAACTTGGCAACAAATTGAATTTAAATATTGGGATTTCAGACCTACCACAGTGGTTAAATTATAACAAAATCTAAATTAAATATTTTGCCAATTTTGTAAAATTAGAAAATATATTCTAAAATTTGATTATTTTCAGAAAATTCACAAAAAATTTGTAAAAATTGTAATCTTTCATATTTGCTTCTAAATCTGAAGAATTTTTACTATAAAGGAAAATAGATGAAAATTTTAAAAAATCTTTTCGAAAAATTTTAAATTTCCTAAATTTTGAAAAATTAACTTAAATTTCGGATGAATAATTGAAAATTTTATGTCCATCTTGAACAGCTCTGTTTTATTCTCACGATTTGCAAGATATTCTAAAATTTGAATTGTTTTTGTCAGAAATTTATAAATTTTGGAGAATTCCTGAAATCTTTAGGATTTGTTTCTGTTTAAATTTAATGAATTTTGATCTGTAATCTGTAAAATTTTGTAATATGTTAGAAATTAATTTACAAAATATCCTCAAATTTCGATTGCCTCCTAGAAAAGTTTGAATTATTTTAAAGTTTTTAAAAACTTGTTATTCGTTCATGTTTCAGAATATCACAAAAATTTAGATATTTTAGCACGGTTGTAACAAGATTTTCCATTCCAAGGAAAGCCACCTACAAAAAGGATCCTTCCTTGAGGTTTCAAGGACAATTCTAAATTGTATTTCCATTAATTTTAATTGATAATTTTGGTAATTTCTAAAACTGTATAATTTTGATAAATGCCTATCCAACTTGATAATCAAATAACTAGCATTCAAAAAATTTATGGCGGCATCATATTAGCTTGGTCGTGGGAGTTATAACGGGGCACAGTCTCATAGCTAAATATGTGGGTGGAATGGACTGCTCATATGATTATTGTCGTTGCTGCAAAGATAAGGGGAAGGAAGAAACAGTACCTATGTTGCACTAGTTTGTGTCTATGCTAAGTATTTCTATGGGTCAACCACCCTAACGTATTCTAACCTAATCATTAGCAAATATAGTTTTTGTAATAACCCTGTACATTCTCTATAAACCACTTCAATGTATATGAACAACACTTTTGAAATCATATCAAAAAACCTAAAGTATATACGAATCGCGAATTAAAAATAAAAATAAAATGATGATCTCGATGACCCGCGTGATTAAAATGCAATTAATTATTCGGTTTGCTGTATCGCAGTTAAAGTCTAACGTTACATTAGAAAAGATCTAAGAAAATCATGTTTCGATCCGGTTTTATAATAATAATTGTATTGTACTTGTCCGTGATTTTAGAAGTGTCTAGTTCGGTTGAATCAACGGTCGTATCTAAACGTGTGCAGAGTAAGATTTAGTACAAAGATTATCTGTGGCTTATTCAGATTTAATAAATTGTTTTTAATTTCTGGTTTACAGAATGCCGATGGTATAGTCCGCACGTATACCTACTTGGTACACCAACATGTAAAATTTCACCCAAACAGACTCAAGCGATTGAAATTGAAGAATTCCCTCATATCGCGATTATTGGATATAGAGACGACGATGCAACTGTTGGAATTGTTAAATGGAGTTGTCATGGCACGCTTGTCAGTTCACGTTATGTTTTAACAATCGGGCACTGCGCGAAACATTCAAAGTAACGTAACTTTCCATCAATTCTTAATTTATAATAAGTCATTTGTAAATAAAAATGGTGTGCATTATTTTAATTAAAGGTGGACACCCGTCAAGGTGAGACTGGGGGCCAATAATATCGGTTATTCGAGTGAATCCAACTCGTCTGATTACGATATCGAAAATATAATTCTGCATCCACTTTTTAATATCACCTTTCTACACAATATCATTGGATTAATAAAATTATCGCGGAAAGTGGAATTTTCCGAAAATGTTCGACCAGTTTGTTTACCGGACAAGGATCTCATGCCAAGTACAGTTTACCAAGCAAATTATGAATCAACCGAGGAGCAAAATCCCGTTCAAAGACCATTAGCGATACAAGAGCAAAGAGTCGAGCCTAACGAGCAATGTAATGAAAGGTTTAATAAAAGTTCCAGATATCGAGATATTATCACCAGTGAATTAATGTGCAGTTTGAAACCAACAAATCTTTCGGTGAATTACAGCAATGTGGGAGAATCGGGAGCTCCATTATATATCGATCATCCTGACCTCGCTTGCTCTCATATCCAATTGGGTATTGGTTCGTTTAGTTTACGACATAAAACGATTAAACGATTCCCAAGAATCGCTACAAAAGTTTTTTATTTTATCGATTGGATTGAGAGCGTCATTTGGGCAGAGGGTGAAGGTTTTTAATATGATTTTTATTTGACTCTGCGCTTATCGCTTAAGTGTTTTTACATCTGATTACGTGTGTTGGGATTTCCAATCATGTATAGATCACATTTTGTTTGTGTGTTTGTTTATCTGGAATTAAATAAATCTGTAATCTTAATTGTTATTTATAAAAAAAATATTTGAACTAGCCCTTTGCCAAGATTTAAATACACATTTTAGTATAGGAATTGCTGAATGTTTATGGCACAGTATACATACAAAGAATCACGTTCTACGTCGAAATTCTATCTCGGTTTATAGCGACCTTTTTATTCGGGATGTTTCACAAAATTGTATCAAAATTTAGAAGCAACCGAACAGTTTTGAGTGGCACGATTTAAATTAGGCATCCTAATTGCTAATTTGAGCAAGCGACCTGGAAGATAAAATCAAATTGATACTTGATTTGAAGCACGGTACTCGCATGAAGTCAGTTAAATCTCACCTTGACAGGACTTTGACAATATTTTTCCCCAATTTTTGAGAAAATCGGAATATTTAAAAACATTTTTTAAATGTTCATAAATTCCTACTTATATTCAAAACTACTTCAAAAAATTGGCTCTATCTCTGACCAATGCATGGACAAATGCTTGGGAGCAAATGGAAACAAAATCCTAGTTGTTTTGGTTTGCTGTGTCTGTTTATTATTTATTTTCACTAATTTTCTAAAATTTCATGATTGTTAAAAACATTTGGATGAATCTGGGTTAGGTTAGGTTAGGTTAGGGCGGCCATCCTAGTGAACTTGCATAGACATAATTTAATCCGTAGATGTACCATGTTTAAGTTACCTCCTCTAAGTTTAAATACCTTAATGTTACATACTCGTCGCACAATCCTGAACTTACCATAGAAGCGTTGAAGATCCATGACATCGATCTTACTAAAATACGTCAGGTTGTCCAAAGGGTAAGAATTTCACTGTGCTGAATACTAGAACACAGCTATGCTCTGGCACCCACATCATACGGATGTTGAACTGATCAGACATCACATTGAAAACGATGCTAGACTGTTCTGGGCTATCTTCGACGTCAGAAAGTGTGATTGTAGCGTTTTTATAGCAACGTGACGGTTTGTAAAAATGCGAATATCATTCGTTGACTTTATATTTTACATCTTCCATTATCACGATAAATTAAGCTAGAAAAATACTGGAAAAGTTGGTAAGACGAAAAGAGCGGTTTACCCCTAGTACCTCACAGAATACCTTACAGCCAACACCTCTATCCCTATTTGAGCCATTAGTGAAGAAGCTTAGCGCCTGATTGTTAATAACCGTTCACCCAGACCAATCTGGAGGGAAAATCAGTTTAGAATATAACCTTGGCTAGGTGTGCTTCTGAGGGCTCCACTTATACTCAAGCAGCCGAATCTTTGGACTTTCATCAATAGTTTACGGTTGGCCATAATTTTTAACGCTAGCCACCATACAGTAGTAGTAGGTTTGACCACTGAGACGTAGAGCCAGTGTATTATGTGGGGCATCCACACCCCATTCTCTTTGGAATGTCATTTTTGCAGGAGTAGAGCGCTACATTAGATTTCTTTTCTCTTTCTAAGAGTTATTATTTCGATGTTTCTGGTAAAATTAGCAACAAATTTTAATATTTGATTTAGTTATAAAATTTATGAAATCTTTAAAATTGGCATTAAAATTTCCAAATTCCTAAAATTATTTTATAACTCTAATGTACTAAAATACATTAAATAAAAAAATATTTTAAAAAATAAATCGGTGTAGTGTAGGATTAAAATCGTCAACGGTCACACATCAGATACAAACATGAATAATAATCATATATAACCTTTCAGTATTTAGTCCTCATAAAACGTTATATCCGAACATCAGCAAAAAAATTCGTTATACGTAGTTATAAGTCAAACCCGATTTATATCTGTGAATATGCGTATGGCCTCCGTAATATGAAATCGCTTTCAATATTTCCACATTATTTTATGACAAGAATATGAACTCCCTAAAATATATGGGACTCCCACTTAAATACAAATTAACGATGTGAAGCCAAGCACCGTGGTGCGAGACATCAAATTTTATATGAATGTACGCATTATGGCCGTTTAATACAGTTTTTTTGAAATAATTTTTCCGGATTTTGAATCGATAACGATAAAATATTTTTTTCAATTTTATTTCCTTACCATGTGAGAGTATAAGAACTCATCACGACATGTACGACGACGTGTGTGATTAAATATATTTATTCTGTCTGTCAAAAAATTTGTCGCTGCCATATATGGTTGGTTTTATGAAATTCAATTTAATCGTGACACATAAAATAAATTTAGATTTTATACGTAATATTGCTTTTCGTGAAGCTTCTTTTATGTTTTTTTGTAAATTTAACTGGAAACTAAATCTTCTCGACTGCCAGAAATATAGAGATGAAAGGTTTGGAAGTATTTCAATGGGAGGAATTTGAGCATTAGTGACTACAAAAAGGTCAAGTTTATAGTTCAGCAATCACTCCCTTAAAGTTATCCCAAGATATTTTTTATATAATACCTCTTTAAATAATCCATCCCCTTAACTTAATCGCAAAGAGATCAAAAATAGCCAACTATTCAACGGCCTGCCCAGAAGAATGTTTTCCTCTTCAAATAAATGGTCTGCGGGATGAGTATTGAAAAAGTCTGAAAAAGTCTGGGATAGTATATAAATGTTAAAAATCCTAGTCCTAAACCAACTGTATAAATTATTTAAATTATTGACAAAGACAAATGAGAAAATTTCGAAATGAAATTCAGAATTTGTTAAACTCAAAATTGCTAATGGTTTTAAATTGAATAACTCCTGGTAGTTGTAAATATTGATTCGAAAATCGTAGTTAAGAAAATCAAGCACTTTCAACATTTCGACACTTAAAATCAAAACTTAGAATTCCGGTTTGTAAAATTCGATTTCAAAAAATTTAATTAAAGAATTTAAAAGGTCCGTAAATTTAATAAGTTGAAAAATTTAAAATCCTGAATTTCTGATCAATATTGTACTTTAAATTCATAATTATAAGAATTTCAAAATTTGAATTAAAAATTTGAAATTCTGAATTTTACACCTAAGATACTCAAAATATCAAAATCACTTATCAATTTGAGTTTTAAAAATTGTTGGTACCTATGGAAAGGTTCAGGAAGTTTAAAAAGATGAATAACGTCAAATCGAATATCGCCGACTCAAGCTTGAAGATTGAACTAAACTACTCTAATTAAAAAGACTTTTGAAAAATATATTCCCAAATAGCATAAATTATAAACCAATTTCTGCAAGAAAAAACTCTTGAATGGACTCTTGAATTTTCTAACCGAAAAATATTAAACTGGATAAATATTAAAACAAGTACAGAAGATGAGTCGATTTGGGCATATAAAAAAGGAGCATACACCCGAAAGAAACCATAAGGTTAGGTTAGGTGAGGGTGGCCGTCCTAAAGGACTAGCATTGACACAAAATTTATCCGCAGCTGTACCACATTCGAGTTTCCTCCTCTTCACTCGCTAAACCATCCTGAGCTTACCAAAGCTCACATTCAAAGGGGAAGATCTCATAAATTTTGTTCTGCTGTACGCTAGACAAGGACAGGTGTAGAGCAGGCTGAGCACATTTTCCTCCTCCTACTCATCACCACAGCTGCGGCAGAAATCGTGGGCTGGGCTACCCAGTCTGCTCGCATGTATCCCAATGAGACAATGTCCCGTTATAGCTACCACGACCATACCAATATGGTGCCGGCGAAGCAGCTGCTTTGGGTTATTAGGAGTACTGTACCCTTGCGTGCCAACTCATCTGCCATTTCATTCCCTGCGATATTGAAATGCCCTAGCTTTCACGTCAAGCGGATGTTGAACTGAACAGCCATCTCATTTAAAGATGCCAGACAGTTCTGGGCTACCTTAGAGGTCAGGGAGTATGATTGTAGCGTTTTAATAACAGCCAGGCTGTCCGTAAGAATGCGATTATCCCTCGTAGATATTACAGTATACTTCAACTAGTTCATGACTTCCATTATTGCGATCAGTTCAGCTTGAAAAACACTGCAAAAGTCGGGAAAACGAAAAGAGAGGTTAACCCCTTATGTCTCACAGAATACCCCGCAGCCAATCTCTCTATGGGAAACTCAGTTTGCAATTTTTTCTCAACAGATGGCAAAGGAATGGCGTAGTCGGTAGCTTCCGGAATACCCGTTGCATAGGATAGATGAGTGCCCTGCCTTGTTTCAGGTTCACATAGATGAAAGAGAATCTCCAGAGCTTGAGTAGGTGTGCTCCTGAGAGCCCCACTTATAAACAAGCAGGCCGTTCTTTCAACTTTCATCAATAGTTTACCCGGAGTCTACACTATGCAAATTTGCTGATATTTTCTCTCATGATAATTTATGTTTGTATGTGTTTTTTTCAATGTATTGTTAAATATTTGTTACAAAATTATCATAACTGGGCATTTTACTCTCATGATAATTTCTTCGAATGTCAAATAAAATTCGGTGAATACTGTCAAAAAATGAGTAGGTTTTTTAAATCGTGAATATTTTTTTTATGCAGCTATGAAAAAAATGAAAACCATAGTGACATTTCTTGAAAATTTCATGATAATTTTTTCGTGAAATAGCCTCCTGATAATTTGCTGAGAATGTCAAAATATGTATAATATACTTACACATACATTGGTAAATTTAATTTCATGAGAGAAAATATCAGCATATTTGCATAGTGTAGACCCCGGGTTAAGGTTGGCCACAATTTTTAACGCTGGCCACCAGACGACAACCCCATACAGCAGTATAGGTTTGGCCACTGAGACGTACAGCCAGTGTACTATGTGAGGCTCCATACCCCATCTCTTTCCAATGGCATATAGTAGCTTTCTTTACTCTCTCCCTACGATGTTTGGTTTCCAGCTTAGCTTGCTGTCCAAAAGTAGTCCGAGGTAGTTTGCTCTATCCTTAAAGATCGAGCGGGTACCATTTAATGTCGGCGGGTCACACTGAGGAAGTTTGTGCTTCCTGGTGAAGAGGACCAGCTCCGTTTTCTGTGGGTTTGCGTTCAGTCCGCAGCCACATGCCCACTCAGAGAGGTAGCCAGGCGCGCACTGTATGCGCTCACTCAGCGTACTAGGATATTTACCGAAGACCGCAATAGCAACATCATCCGCATAAGCAACCACCTTGAAGCCCTTCCAGGTTTAAAAATTAAGATTGGGCGGATTTTACTCCAGCACTCAATGCCACTAATGGGCCCATGGTGCAATTCCAGGTTTAATAACAGGTTATTTATTTTCAAGTTCTAAAGAAGGGGGGTGGGGATACAACCCCACCTTAAGGTGTCCCTCTGCTCCCGAATCTGCCGGCAGACGTCCCACCCAGATAAACTGTCACGATCCTGCTTCTAAGCAAATGATCTATCCAGCCTATCCAGAGTGACCCGTCTACCCCAAGACACGCAAGGGCCCGAATGATTGCCCCCGATCTGACGTTGCTAAAAGCCCCCTCTATATCCAAGAAGGTTACCATTGAATATTCCTTATATTCAAGGGATTTCTCAATAGGGCCTACAAGGGAGTGGAGAGCTGTTTCCACCGATCGTCTCTTACAGTATGCGTATTGAGATCCCGACAGCTCGGCCGGCTTGATTGAGCCTATAATGTAAGCCTCTATTTGTCTTTCCAGTGTTTTCAACAGAAAAGAAGATAAGCTGTTAGGCCTAAAGTCTTTGGGATAGCAGTGAGAGCTTTTTCCCGCCTTAGGTATAAATATTACTTTTACTTCAGTCCACTTTCTAGTGAAAGCATAAACAAGTTCAAGAAATCAATTTTTTGAGCCGAACTCCAGAGAGGAAACCGAGAGAAGAACCATGAAAATAGAAATTTTCTGAATTCAGTCGAACTTTTAAATAACTCCTTCGTAATTTTGGGGGCCTTGAAATTTTATTTTGTTTTTTGCAATACGATTATCCAGTAATATAAAAATCCACTTTTTCTGGGTTTGAAATGTTAAGTAACCTTGAAAACTTCTATAATATTTAGTACCCAGGTCTTGATCTGCAAGGCTCTGTATGTTTCAAAAGGTTTAAACTGCCCAGTTAATTAATTCTGGATACAAAAATACCTGAGATGCCCATTTTTACGTATTTCATTTATGAAATAGGTTTAAAGTACTTACAGTGCGAGCTACACTGAGTATTACATTCAAATTTTAAACAGTGTTATGCGTTTTTAGAGAAAATAAAATCTGTCAAAATAGTTTTATTGGACTCTGATGAACATTACTGAAATTAATTTCCGTCTCTGTTTAGATGAATGTTTTTTCCCCATTATGGACAATTCACGTGAAGGAGATTCTAAAACTATCACACACCACTCGCATCGCATTAATCCTAAATAAATCTGGTCACCGTATATAGTTTAGTCCTAATTCACAAAATCACAGAAGGAATTGCCCACATTATCAACATTGTCTACGGGATGTTGAAAATAGTAGATGACCGCAGACCATTAGTAGGTAATCATAGAATTGGCTCCAGAACTCTCTGTAATTAGTTTTGACAAACCAAATGTTTGCGTCGCTTTCTTAAGATTTCAAAAATATCATACCTTAGATCAAAATTCTTCTTCTTGTCAAATTTAGATGTACTTAAATCTAAACAAAATACTGCCTCATTTGATTGAAATATATGACACAGAAAATTAAAACAACATTTTGACAATTCGCAATACTCAGCATGTTTTATGTTTGGCAACTGTTAAACATTTTATCTGTAAATAATTTTATTATTCATTGACAGTCTAGTAAAGGCTATACTCTTGACGAGTACCGTGCTCCAAATCAATTATCAATTTGATTTAATCTTCAATTCTGATATTTATTATTGTGCCGCTAATCAAATTCGAAACGTATTATGCAAGCCTGATAAACGAAACATTTCACAATTGTGAACAGCATATCAATTCGATGCTTGTTTTGGAAAACCAGGAGCTGCTATTTATATTGCCCGTCCTCCTCAGGTCGCTTGCTCAAATTAGAAATTGGGGTGCCTATAATTTAAATCGTGCCACTTAAACCATTCGATTCCTTCTAAATATTGATCCAATTTTGTGAGACATCCCGATTAAAATGGTCGCTTTAAGCCGAAATAGAATTTCAACGAAAAACGTGATTATTTGTTTTTATACTGTGCTATAAACTGTGTTCAGCAATTCCTATACTAAAATTTGTATTCAAATCTTGGTAAAGGCCAAGTTCAAATAAATTTAATATAAAAAACAATTAAGATTACATATTTCTTTAATTCCAGATAAGCAAACACACAACAAAAATATGAACTATACATGCTTGGAAATTACAACAAGCGTGTTCAGATATAAAAAGACTTAAGTGATAAGCGCAGAGTCAAATAAATAAACAAATTCTCAAATTTCATGTTAAAAACCTTCACCATCTGCCCAAATGACGTACTCAATCCAATCCATAAAATCAAAAACGTTTGTGAACGAAACGAATAAATACCCAATTGGATATGTGAACAAGTGACTTCAGGATGATCGATATATAGAGGAGCTCCTGATTCTTCTATAGAGCGGTAATTCACCGAAAGGTTTGTTGGTTTTGAACTGCACATTAGTTCATTGGTGATACCATTTCGAAGTTCGCGAAATCTGTAGTGTGCAAACGTTTCATTACATTGCTCGTTAGGCTCGACTCTTAGCTCATGTATCGCTAATGGTTTTTGAACTGAATTTTCTCCCTTGGTCAATTCATAATTTGTTTGGTAAACTGTACTTGGCATAAGATCCCTGTCCGGCAAACAAACTGGTCGCACATTTTCGGAAAACTCCACTTTCCGCGATAATTTTATTAATCCAATGTTATTGTATGGTGAGGTGAAATTAAAAAGAGGATGCACATTTTAATGTATTCAATATCGTAATCAGACAAGCTGGATTCACTCGAATAACCGATACTATTTACCCCTAACCTAACCTTGTTATTTACAAATATAAATTTAGGATACACGGAAAGTTATGTTACAATGAATCTTCCGCGCAATGAGCGGATGTTAAAACATAGCGTGAACTGACCAGCGTGCCATGACAATCCCAGTGAACAATTCTAATATTTGCACCGTTTCTACGATATCCAATAATCGCAATATGAGGGAATTCTTGAATTTGAATCGCTTGAGTATGTTTGGGTGAAATTTGGTGTACCAAGTAGGTATATGTTAGATTTTATTAAATCTGTTCTAATGTAACGTTAGACTTTATTTGCGATACAGCCAAACGAATAATTAATTGCATTTTAATCACGCGGGTCAGCGAGATCATAATTTTATTTTATTTTTTTAATCGCGATTCGTATATACTTTACGTTTTCCGATATGATTTTAAAAGTGTTGTTCATACATTGGGTTGGTACAAAAACATTTAGTAGTTTTCATAGGTTAGGGTGGTTGATCCAAAGAAATACTTTGCATAGACACATATTAATGCACAGGTACTGTTTCCTCCTCCTCCTTATGTTTGCAGCAACGACATATGATGTGACGTCCACTCTACCCACATATTAAGCTATGAGTGCCCGGTTCTAACTTTCATGACTATAAGGGAATATGACAAATTATTACGCACTTAGTTGGCGTTAGATCATCTATGAAGTTCGTTGCTTTTATAGCTTCCTCCTGAGTAGCAGATTACATGAAGCGAGCGATATTTTAATACATTATGACGATTATGCCTAAGGTTAAACACAATCACGTCAGTGTGGAAGTTAGAGTCAAAGCTATAGCGCTATTGTTATAACAATCGATGGCTCGAACCTCACCATGGTATTTGTAGTTTTTATGGTGGATATTCTTTTGATTCGACCGATGTTAAAGGTTGGAGGGTTGCAGAGTATGATAAGTTTAAATTCAACCAGTGAGAGATTGTATAGAACTGAAAGTGCTGAAAACAATTGGTCTTAATTTGGTCTCGAATAAATTATGAAATGTTAAAAAAGTGTTTCATTGCAAAATCCATCCCTGTTTGAATCAATCGTGAAGAAGTTGATTACCTCATTTTCCATAACTAATTTACTTCACCAGTCCTCTTTGGCGGGAATCTCAATTAGAAAACATCAGAGGTATCTCTGTTGTGCTTAATGGATGTGTGTCCAATTTGTTATTGCAGGTCAACATGGAAATGGGTTTGAGACTTATGGCTCACAATTATTTAGTCGCAAGCCAAACTATCTGCACTTTCATCAAAATCGACCGTGATTTTAAAAGTCAGCCACAGGCACCTTATATAATAGTATGGATTTGACCACTAAAACCTATAAGAGTTAGCCATTTGCTGTCCAAATTAAGCCAAAGTTATTTTACATTATTCGTGAAGGTGTAGCTGGTATCGTCCAGGGTTTGTAGGACGATCTGATGAACTATGCTTTGTATACGCTCTCTCAACGTACAAAGGTATTTTTCTAAAACTGCAATAGCAACTTTATCACCGTAAGCAAACATCTTGAATCCTTACCTTCTCAGATTTAGTAACAAATCCAAAGAAGGTGGGATACAATTCTGTTTCCACCGATTTTCCCTTACAGAACGCAAGTTTGTATTTCGACACCCCATCCGGCTTGATTGAGCATCTAATGTGAGCTTCTATTTGCTTGTGTAGGGCGATTTTGGCTTATTAGTTTGGGACTGCAGTGAGAGGTTTTTCCCGCCTTTGGTTTAAATTTTATGGAATATGTGCGTGAGTATTTTAAAATTTATAGAAATTTCTTAGGTTTATCGAAGGAATAAAACAGAGCTGTTCTGTCAGAGCTGAAATTAAGGAATTTTTCAAACACAGTTTTTAAGATTTAGGAAATTAAATTTTTTTGATATGTATCATTTGAGATTTTAAAATATTTCTATATACTCTGAAGTTAAGAATAATTACAGTTTTTTAAAATTTTCATCGATTTTCCCATTTTAGAAAAATTACTTGAATTTTTTAAAATTTTATGTCAATTTTAACGCTTTCATGGATTTCTCTTTCTTTTTTTCTGAATCATAAAATTTGCAAAATATTTTTAAATTATTTAATTTAGATTTTGCTATAATTTGGCCACAGTTGTACCTCTGAAATCATAATATTTATCAGTATTCTGGCATGATTGGCCCTAATTCAATTAGTTGCAAAATTTGAAATTTTTGTTTTCCAATGTTGAAATCTAAATCAGCACCATATACCAAATTTAGAAATTCGTTTTAATTTTCAAAAATCAGCTGTCCAATTTATATATAACCAAGTGCAATATACTAATCACCGAATAATTTTATTTTTTATTTCATTTAAAATCTTCTTGGTGTAAGAATGGGGTTAGGTTTTTGTTCCCAGATTGTCAAATTTGTGTTACCATGTGTTACCTTTTATTCAAATTTTTATGAATTCTTATAAATATTAAAATTTGATTTTTTTTTAAAATCCACAAATTGTTCGAAAGATCACCGAATGTACTAAAATTTGACAGCAAAATTCAGAACTGAAAACAATAAAATTTTCAAGATGCATCGGATAATTCTAAAACCTGAAAATAAAATTTTTTTTAAAAATTCTTAAATTTCCCAAATATACTTTTTGAAATGTCCATAAATTCGTGAGTGCTAATAAAATTATTGACAAGGTTTACTCGGAATGAGAGGAAGAATGAAGAGCTTAACTGCTAAAAACATTGGAATCAAATTCGGAATTTTTTAAAATTATTTTAATTAATTTCATTGCTTCCAAAATTTGCAATTTTCTCATCATTTCCAATTTGGGAAATATCCCAACATCTAAACCTAATCTGCTATCTACATTGTTAAATAATGAGATCCACAACTACATCCACCATAAAACCAACTAGTGCGTGAGTGGCAAAATAATTTTTATAGTTTTTGTTAGATGTATCAACAGTATTCAACATTTTGGAGTGGAATGTGGGCAGGGCATATGATGGCGTTCCAATAGAACTTATATTTATATCTGCTACCATAGACTGCAGGTTATTTACGTAGTTCAACCGTTTCACTATACAACTGTGGTATTATCATTGCCTGCTCTTGTTATAATGATTCCCCCAATTTAAGGATATTGGATATCTTGGATTTAATAGATGGCTTGTCTGTCGTCTACGAACAAATTTGTAACCTGCTATTATACAAAAAAAATTTTTAAACATTAGAAAGTTATCCGGATATCAAAGAAAAAAGGATTGTCAATCTCCATTTTTTTAAGAAGGCGCGCAATGCTCATCCATCCTATTCTCTCCTATACATCCTTCCAACCAAAATTATTTCAGATTTGGCAGAACTTTTTTCAGATTTCAAATACCAAATAGTTTTTCTTGGCAAAGCAACTTTCTGAAATCTGATTTTTAATGATATCCTGACATAAGAACGAATTTTGTTAAACTCGATTTGTGATACAATATTCAAAGTTTCGTTAGAAAATTTTGAATCACCTTTTAAAACAAAAATTATTTAAAGGTTTAAGTTTTTTCTAATTTCCCAATATTTTAAAATAATTTATAATTTTCTAGAAAGTGAGATTTAAGGACATTTAAAAAATTAAATTCTAATACATATATTAGAAAATTTTTAAAATTTGTCTAGACATTTTTGAAATTTGTTTAAAGATAATTAAAATTTTTGAGTATTTTAAAATCTACATCAAAATTTTTTAAAATTTCAGTTTTGAAAATTCAGCTTCAAGTTTAAGGAGCAGTCATTGAATTTACTGAAAATAAATCAAACTTTAGAGTATCTTTGCTAATTTTACAATATTTTTATCGGACTTTTATAAAAAAATTTATAAAATTTATAAAATATTTTTAAATTATATTATTTTTTAATTTTTATTTTGATATAATTTGACCATAGTTTTGTTAAAAATATTTAAACAGGTGAAAGATTTGAAATATTTTTTATTTAAATTCCTTATTGATGATTCGTAGATCTATTTTACTATGTTGCGATGAGTTTGATGAATTTATAAAAAATTTTAAAAATTGCAATAGGTTTGAGACATCACAAAATGTACTAAAACTCGAGTACTCATTTCCGAACTTTAAAAAAAAATATTATTTTTATATGCTAATATACTCTTACCTTCAAAAATTCGGAAAATACTTACTTACATAATCTTAAATATTCAGAAAATTTTATAAATTTCCAGAATTCTTAACATTTCGGACACAAAATAAGCAAAATTTTGATCTATTTAATTTCTTTTTGAAATTTTTGTAAAATTCCTTTCAAATTTACGATATGTATCGGGTAATTCTAAAAATTAATAAAATTTTGGAAATGTCCTTAAATTCGTAAATCATATTTAATTTTGAACAGGTTTCATTCGGAATTGACCCAAAATCAAAACTACTGTTTAACATGACAGAATTATTATTATCAAACTAAAATTAATTATTTAAAACCCGGCTTTCAAAATTCGATACAAAAATTAGAATTTTAGATTTTTGTTACTTTAAATAGAGTTTAAAAAAAATGTTTACTTAATTAAAGTTAAATAAATATTAAAATTTAATATTTCAAATAAAATTGTTCAAAAGTGAGTTTGGCCAAGAAATATACATATTCTAATTTTCAATTAAAACCATTTAAAACTAATAAATAAATTGGATTTATATTTTTATTTTTTAAATCCCACTTAGCAATTTAACGTTTTAAATATTCTTCCAATTTGTTTGCCTGATAGTGACTTATGTTATATGTTATATTTTATAAAAAATAATTAGAGTTTTATTTAATTACCGATAAGCAAACACACAAAAAATTGTGATTTATACACTTAAGCGGTATCGCTCAGAGTCAAATAAACAAACATATTCTCTAATTATATATTAAAAACCTTCACCATCTGCCCAAATGACGCTCTCTATCCAATCCATAAAATCAAAAACTTTTATGGCAACTTGTGGGAATCGATTTTCGTATGGTAAACCAAACGAAGCCATACCCAATTGGATCTGTGAACAAATGAGGTCAGGATGATCGATATATAATGGAGCTCCTGATTCTCCACGAGAGGTGTAAAACACCGAAAGGTTTGTTGGTTTAAAACTGCACAAAAATTCATTGGTGATACCATTTTGAAGTTGGTGATTTAAGTAGTTTGCAAACGTTTCATTACATTGATAGTTCGGATGTAATCTTTGCTCATGTATTGCTAATGGTCTTTGAACTTGAGTTCCCTGCTCGTTTGATTCAAAAACTGCTTGGTAAACGGTACTTGGCACGATATCCCTGTCCGGTAAACAAATTGGTCGCACATTTTCGGAAAAGTCCACTTTCCGCGATAATTTTATTAGAGCAATGTCATTATACGCTGAGCCATATCTATAAAGAGGATGCCACGTAATGTTTTCGATGTTGTAATCAGATGAGTTTGATTCATTCGATGAACCGATACTATTTACGCCCAATCTCACCTTGCTGTAATTAAAATAATGCACACCATTGTTATTTACAAATATAAATATAGGATATACATGGAAAGTTACGTTACAATGAATCTTCCGCGCAGTGTCCGGTTGTTAAAACATAACGTGAACTGACAAGCGTGCCATGACAACTCCATTTAACAATTCCAACAGTTGCATCGTCGTCTCGATATCCAATAATCGCGATATGTGGGAATTCTTGAATTTCAATCGCTTGAGTATATTTGGGTGAAATTTTACATGTTGGTGTACCAAGTAGGTATATGTGCGGACTATACCATCGGCATTCTGTAAACCGGAAATTACAAATAATTTATCAACTCTAAATAAGCCACAGATAATCTTTGTACTTAATCTTACTCTGTACACGTTTAGATATGACCGTTGATTCAACGGAACTGCACACTTTTAAAATCACGCATAGGTTCAATACAATAATTATTATAAAACCGGATCGAAACATGATTTTCTTAGATCTGTTCTAATGTAACGTTAAACTTTAACTGCGATACAGCAAACCGAATAATTTTTTGCGTTTTAATCGCAAGGGTCAGCGAGATCAGTCTTTTAGTTTAGTTGTTCCTAATTTTTTTAATCGCGATTCGGATACTTTGGGTTTTTTGAAATGATTTCAAAAGTGTTGTTCATACAGTAAGATGGTATATAATGAATGTACAGGGTTGTTACAAAAACATTTGATAATTTTGCTAATAGGTTAGATTGGTTAACCCATCTTTGCAGCAACGGCAGTAATCAACCCGCATATTTAGCTATGAGACAGTGGTCCGTTATAACTCCCACGACCCAGCTAATATGATGCCGCTGAAGTGATATCGCAGCTGGCCGGATCTTAAACGGTGTAATTTGGGCCAGCTCTGCTTAGTTATTACGCACTTATAGTTAGCGTTAGAACATCTATGTCGTTCGTTGCTCTCATAACTTCCTCCTGAGCAGCAGCTTACATGAAGCGTATTCAATTGAAGAGTCTTCATTTTTAGATGAGATGCCTCATCAATTACTAGATGATACTGGGCTATCTTCAACATAACGAAGTGTGATTGTAGCGTTTTAATTACAGCCTGACTGACCGTAAAAATGCTTATGTTCCTTAAAAACCTTATTTATATTATCGCGATATGTACATGCTTGACACTACAAATGTTCAGCACATAATATGGCAAATTGCATAATCGGTATTGTATCAGAGATATCCCTGATACGTGTCTTGTATATGTTATTGCATGACACATGGAGATGGATTAGTGCCAATTATTTGGTCGCAAGATCCGAAAGGATGAGATAAAAACTAATATCTAAAGGTAGATTAGGTGCGCTTCTATGTGCTCCATGTAGGCTGTTCTATGAACATTCATTAAAAGCTTCAGTTCAACCATAATTTTTAAAGCTGGCCACTAGGCGACAATCCCATATAATAGCAACCGTATGATGATAGTAGCTTTTCTTAGACTATCTAAGGTGTTTGATTTCATGTTTAATTTACTTAAGAAGAAAGGATGTAACGCGGTTTCCACCGATATTCCCTTACAGAACGGAAGTTCACATTTTGACAACTCATCGGGCTTGATTGAGTGTCAAATGTGAGCGTCTATTTGCTTTATTAGAGATTTTAATAGAAACATGGATTTGCTTATAATCCTAATTGCAGTGCGAGCTTTTTCCCGTCTTACAAATTTATGGATTTTTCAGAAATTTCCGATAATATTCAAATTTTAAAATAACTTGCTGATTATACAAAATAAATTCCAAATATTCTTAGAAATTTGAAAATAAAAAAAAATAATAATTCACAATTTTCTGGGAGGCAATCGAAATTAGTTAGACACTTTTACAGATTTTTTTTTAAATTTATGAAAAAAATTCATCAAATGTAAAAACATAGACAGAAACAAATGCTAAAGATTTCAGGGGAATTCTCCAAAATTTATAAATTTCTGACAAAAACAATTCAAATTTCAGAATATCTTGCTAATGGCTGTCCAACATGAACATAAAATTCTCAATTTTTTTAGAGATTTTAAGATTTAGTAAATATAAATTTTTCGAAATGTATTCATCATTTGAATCTTTAAAATATTCTATATACACTGAAGTTAAGAATAATTACAGTTTTTTTAAATTTCCATCGATTTTCTTGCTAATATTAAAGATTACTTGAGGTTTAGAATTTTTACAAATATTTTTGTGAATTTTTAGCACATTTATTGAATTTTCTGAAAATAAATCAAATTTTAGAATATCTTTGCTAATTTTACAAAATTTTCAAAATATTTTTAAATTATTTAATTTAAATTTTGTCATAATTTGACCACAGTTGTACCTGTGAAATCACAATACTTATCAGTAGTCTGGAATGGTTATTGCCATTTTGTTGAATTCGATTTGTTGCAAAATTTGATATTTTGTTTTCCAATGCTGAAATATAAATCAGCAACATATACCAAAATTTGAAATTCGTTTTAATTTTCCAAAAACCTGCAGTCCCATTTGTATATGACCACGTGCAATGAACTAACTGAATGATTTTATTTTATTTAAAATCTTCTTGGTGTAGGAATGAGATTAGTTTTTTTTATATTGTAGACCTATCAGCTAAACATAACTCTGTTCCCAGATTGTCAAATTTGTCTTACCATATGTTTTCATAAATTCATGGAATTTTTTAAAATTTACCAAAATTTTCGAGAGATCATTTTAGAATATTCTAAAACTCGAGGGCTCATTTCAAAACTGAAAAAAATCTTATTTTCTGAAATTCACTGAATTTTACAAATATTTTAAATATCTACTTTGCTTACATACATAGTCAATTAGTATATCTTAATCCTATCTGGAGTGGCACACATAACAATTTGTTGGAAAATCTTTTCATTTTGCAAAAAAAAGCGGTCAAGTCTTGCTTGAAATTGCCATTGAAGACTCCTACTAATAAAATATTTGGTAAGTTCATGTCGCTGAATATGATAATTCATAATGAGCTTATAATAGTAACTCATAAGGTCGTTACGAATACAATCCGAAATAATTATGTTACTTTAAGGTCTGACAACGTTCATGATTATGAAATTAGGCGAAGATCCCATATTAGAAGGCCAAAATTTACATCAACAGTATCTGATAGCAATGTCATGTACAGAGGCTTGGCGTTGTACAACACTTTACCTACCGTGCTAAGGCATGATACTGATCTAGCTTCATTTAAGATGAAACTGAAGCAGTATATACTTAGTAATGTTAGTGTTATTATACCGCGAAAATATTGATAATATTTGTAAATTCATACAAACATACTTATGCATTCTTCTCTTCCATTTCTCAACTGAAAGTGTGTTGTTGCAGTTTTGTCGTATGAATGTGCAGCTGTGGGATAATACCGTGTTCAAGGAAATTTCAAGTTTATGTTTATTCTTATAAGAGTTAATTAAGTTATTATATATATGTTATACCATATCATTGAGTAAATTGAATTTCGTAGTTTGATTTGTTTTTTTTTTTTATTTTTTTATATTCAAATAATTATAACAGATTTAATCTAATTTAATAGTTTATAAATTTTTTTCTTTTTTTCTTTTTTTTAAGTTAAAATAGTGTAAGCTATACATAGCGCCGTCAGTTTCATAATCTCTTTTCTGCATAACGATTCAAAGAATCGAGGCAGACAATTACGTGTTTTTCTTATTAATTATTAGAGTGCACATACATTATGTATTGTAATTTAAAATATGTAAATTGTTAATAATAATAAATCTAATAAAGTAAAAAAAAAAAAAAAAAAAAAAAACAAATTCGAAAACCTTGCAGACTTAAATATTCCCAAAACCTTATAAATTTTTTAATTTTCAGAATTCAATAGACAAAAAATTAGCCAAATTTTAATCATGTTTGATATAATTTTAGAAACTTTTGGAAGCCCTTTAAAATTCACGAGAATCATCGGATAATTCTAATGGTTGAAAATAATACAATTTTAAAAAAATTCTTTAATTTCATAAGACTTAAATATTCCCAAAACCTTATAAATTTTTTAATTTTCAGAATTCAATAGACAAAAAATTAGCCAAATTTTAATCATGTTTGATATAATTTTAGAAACTTTTGGAAGCCCTTTAGACTTAAATATTCCCAAAACCTTATAAATTTTTTAATTTTCAGAATTCAATAGACAAAAAATTAGCCAAAT
This sequence comes from Tipula unca, assembly GCA_951394425.1. Taxonomy (NCBI): domain Eukaryota; kingdom Metazoa; phylum Arthropoda; class Insecta; order Diptera; family Tipulidae; genus Tipula; species Tipula unca. Next base: position 13,088,689 of record OX596381.1, on the reverse strand, counting down.
TTTAATCATGTTTGATATAATTTTAGAAACTTTTGGAAGCCCTTTAAAATTCACGAGAATCATCGGATAATTCTAATGGTTGAAAATAATACAATTTTAAAAAAATTCTTTAATTTCATAACTTTTCCAAAATGATTTATAAATATAATTTTTAAAATGTCCACAAATTCGTGAATGCTAATAAATTAATGACAGGTTTCATTCGGAATTGAAAATCAAATTAATATTTCACAAACACAACCAATAGAAAAATTTCATTCTACAATCACGAATGAGCAGCTTAACTCCTTTAAAAAAATGGAATCAAATTTCATTGAGAAAAACTTTAAAAAATCGTAAATCTAGAAATTGCTGAACTATCGGTTATCAAGTTAGGCCAGATGTCGCTCATAAATTCAACAACAGCTGGGTTTACTGGAAAACCCATTGGAGACCCAACAAGTTGTCTGTGGAATTTTTTGTTGAAAGATAATTCGTGATTGTAGAGTATAGATTCCAATGCTTCAAAAAACTTTCAACATCTAATACTAATCCACTATCTACGTTGGTGAATAACGAAACTGCATCCTCTGATAAAACTATAAAACCAAATGGTGTGAGTGGTAAAATAAAATTTTGAATTTTATGTTCTGATTTAAGACAGTACTTTATAGTTCGGTTAGATTTACCAACAGTGTTGTTCAACATTTTGGACAAAACGCGGGCAGCGCATATAATATCGTCCCAATAGAACTCACGATGGAAAGGTATAGAGTGTTTACTTTATGAATTTTAGATGAACCATAAGCTTTGCCTGCCACACCATGATGATATCTTTTAGATTTAGCCACTGACTCTGTAATTCGACCTTGAATTTTAAGTTTTAATTGAATTGATGCAGTATTGTGTTTATCTATTATTTGAGAGATATTGACATCTGCCACCATAGAGTGCAGGTTATTCACGTATAGTTGAAACGTTTCACTATACAACTGTGGTATTAGCAATGCCTGCTCATGTTACTGTGTATTTTAACCATTAGGATGTTGGATATCAAGGAAAAATAGATTGTCAATCTCCATTTTTTTTAAGAAGGCCTCCTTCCTAGGAGGGATATTTTAAAATCAAGTAAATGAGGCAATCAACATTTTTTCAGTTTTTGCAGGACTTTTTTCATATTCCAAAAACCCAACTTGATTCATCTATGCGTTCTTACCATAATATAGTATTTTTTGGTAAAGCAACATTCTCAAATCGGACTTTTAATGATATTCTGAAATATGAACGAATTTTGTCAAACTCGATTTACATCTTTTAAAACAAAGAAAATTTTACGAATTTTCCAACATTTTAAAATAATTCATAATTTTGTAGAATATAACTAAGATTTAAGGACATTTAAAAAATCAAATTCTAATATATTAAAAATTTTTTAAATTTGTTAGATATTTTTGAAATTGGTTTAATAATAAGTTAAATTTGAATATTTTATAATAAATCAAAAATTTTAAAAATTTCAGTTTTTGAAAATTCTGAAAATAAATCGAATTTTAGAATATCTTTGCGAATTTTACAAAATTTTTATCAGACTTTTAGAAAAATGTTTACAAACTTTATAAAATATTTTTAAATTATATTATTATTAAATTTGGATTTTGTTAAAATTTGACCACAGTTGTACCTGTGAAATCATTATATTTATCAGTATTCTGGAATGTCAAATAGTATTGCCATTTTGTTAAATTCGATTTATGATGGAAAATTTGAAATTGTGGTAATTTTGTTTTAGTAAGCTGAAAGATTTGAAATATTTTTTATTTTAATTCCTTATCGATGATTCGTAGATCTACTTTACTATGTTGCGATGAGTTTGATGAATTTATAAAAAATTTTAAAAATTGCAATAGGTTTGAGACATCACAAAATGTACTAAAACTCGAGTAGTCATTTCCGAACTTTAAAAAAATTATATTATGTATTTTAATTTGCTAATATACTCGTACCTTCAAAAATTCGAAAAATACTTACATGACCTTAAATTTTATAAATTTTCAGAAATCTTAACATTTCGGACACATAATAAGCAAAATTTTGATCCTACTTAATTTATTTTTAAAATTTTTCTAAAATTCCTTTTAAATTTCCGATAATTATCGGATAATTCTAAAAATTAATAATTTCTAAATTAAATTTTTGAAATATCCTTAAATTCGTAAATACTATTTTATTTTTGACAGGTTTCATTCGGAAGTGACCCAAAATTAAAACTACAGACTTAGTGAATTTCAATTAAAACCATTTAAAACCTATAAATAAACTCAGGTCGCTTGGTTAAAATAGCAATTGGGGTGCCTGATTAAAATCGTGCCACTCAAAACTATTTTATTACTTTTAAATATTGATACAATTTTGAGAGACAAACCGAGATAGAATTTCTACGAAGGAACAACGTAGTGTTTTCTCTTCCATGAGAACCAACGTGATTATTTTTATGTATAAAGTGCTACAAATGTTCGGCCTTTCCTGTACTAAAATGAATGATATCAACGTGTATTTTGGAAAAGGCCAAGTTCAAATAAAGGTTATATAAAAAAACAATTAAGATAAGAGTTTTATTTAATTCCAGATAAACAAAGACACTACAAAAATGTGACCTATGCATGATGACCAACAAGCATGATCAGATATATACAAACACTTAAGCGATAAGCGCGGAGTGAAATACAAAAATATATTTTCAAATTTCATATTAAAAATCTTCACCATCTGCCCAAATGACGCTCTCAATCCAATCCATAAAATCAAAAACTTTTGTGGCAATCTCTGGGACTACAGCATAGAATGATGGAAGCGAAGCCACACCCAATTGGATATGTGAGCAAGTGAGGTTGGGATGATCGATATATAATGGAGCTCCCACTTGTCCACGAAGGGTGTAATTAGGAAGGTTTGTTGGTTGTAAACTGCACATTAGTTCATTGGTGATACCATTTTGAAGTACGCGAAAACTGTAATGTGCAATCGTTTCATTACATTGCTCGTTAGGCTCTAATCTTTGCTCATGTACTGCTAATGGTCTTTGAACAGGATTTTTGTACTCGGTCGATTCATCATAATATACTTGATAAACTGTGCTTGGCTTGAAATCCCTGTCCGGCAAACAAATTGGTCGCACATTTTCGGAAAATTCCACTTTCCGCGATAATTTTATTAGAGCAACGTTATTGTACACTGAGCCTTCTCTATATAGAGGATGCTCATTATTGTTTTCGATGTCATAATCCGATGAGTTTGGGGATGAGGATTCATTCGATAAACCGATACTATTTACGCCCAATCTCACTTTGCTGTAATTAAAATAATGCACACTATTGTTATTTACAAATATAAATATAGGATACATGGAAAGTTACGTTACATTGAATTTTCCAAGCAGTACCCGGTTGTTAAAACATAACGTGAACTGACCAGCGTGCCATGACAATGCCAGTAAACATTTGCATCATTAAATATATCACGAGTTCCAATAATCGCAATATGAGGGAATTCTTGAATTTCAATCGCTTGAGTCTTTTTGGGTGAAATTTTACATGTTGGTGTACCAAGTAGGTATATGTGCGGACTATACAATCGGCATTCTGTAAACCGGAAATTACAAATAATTTATTAATTCTTAATAAGCCACAGATAATCTTTGTACTAAATCTTACTCTGCACACGTTTAGATACGACCGTTGATTCAACCGAACTTGACACTTCTAAAATCACCCACAATACAATAACTATTATAAAACCGAATCGAAACATGCTTTCATTAGGTCTAATGTAACGTTAAACTTTAACTGCGATACAGCAAACCGAATAATTATTTGCGTTTTAATCACGCGGGTCAGGAAGTCAATTTTTTTGTTTTTTGTCAAATGCTATTTAATCGCGATTCGTATACTTTGGGTTTTTTGAAATGATTTCAAAAGTGTTGTTCTTACATTGAGATTGTATATAATGAATGTACAGGGTTATTACAAAAACATTTGGAAATTTTGGTAATAGGTTAGGTTAGAATAGTTTACGGTGGTTGACCCAAAGAAATGCTTAGCAGAGACTTAAACTAGTGCAAATATGGTACTGTTTCTTCCTCCTCTGCAGATTTGCAGCAACGACAGTAATCATATGCGGAGATTGCCTTTCAATGTGCATATTCAGTTCCTCGTTATAACTCCCACAACAAACTAGATCTGAAACGGTTTAATTTGGGCCAGATCTATTTAATTATTACGCATTTAGTTGTGGTTAGTTCATTATTGTCGTTCGTTGCTCTCATAGATACATACCTCCTGAATAGCAGTTTACATGAAGCGACCGGTATTTTAATATCTAACTTGTTTGGTGAGATGAGGTATGTTTGGCTTGACGGGCAACCTAATCTGCTTTATCATTCCCCGCAATGTTGAAATGCTCTGGCACCCAATATCAGGTGGATATATTCAATTCATGAGTTGATAAATTATTATACATCAACCAGTCTATGGCTTTCCACCTCAACCAGTCTATAGCTTGACACTTTAAAAATCGGGAAGTTAGAAGGAGATGTTCACCTACATACAGTGCATCACAGAATACTCCAAATCAGACCATCTCTTTTGAAACATCCGTAAAGAAGTTGATCACCACAAAAGATGGCGCTTGAGTAGTCGGTAGTATCAGAGATAACTCTGTTGCGCACAATGGATGAGTATCCAATATGTTATTGCAGGTCAACTTGGAAATGTATTTGAGTCTATTGGATCCCAATTGTTAAGCCGCAAACTTTCTGCATTTTCATCAGAACCGGCCATGGGATTGACCAATGAAACATAGAGTAAGCGTATGATGTAGGGTTTTGTCCAGACCTCTATCCAGTCTGCTTTGCATGTGCTCTCTCAGCGTACAGAGTTACTTACCGAAGATTACAAAGACAACATCATCTCGTAAGTATAACCATCTTGAAGCCTTATATTTTCAGATTTTGGAACAAATTCCAAAAAAGGGGGGAATGAACGCTATTTCCACCGATTTTACCTTACAGAACGCAAATTCATATTTTGACAGCCCATTCGGCTACATTAAGCGTTTAATGTGAGCTTCTGTAGTGTGATTTGGGCCTTCTAGTACCTTTGGGATTGTAGTGAGAACTTTTGCCGGCCTAAGGCATAAATCTGATGAATGTTGTGTGCGCATATTAAAATTTAAACGAAAATATTTCAGAAAATATTCAAATTTTAGAATATCTTCCTAATTTTATAAATTCGGACTTTAGAGAATTATTGGAAGCATAAGTCTAACATGGATATAACATGACCGCAGGCTTATTTTATTGATTCGAAAAAAGGAAATTTAAGGAAATTATTGAAACAAAATTTTTAAAATTTAAGAAATTTAAAAATTTTTAAAATTTGCAATAAATATCATTTGAATTTTTAAAATTTTCTATACACACTGAAGATAAGAATAATCACAGATTTTTTAAAATTTTCATCAGTTTTCCAATTTAAGAAAAATTCTTCAGATATAATTCTTCAGCATATATTACTTAAAGTTTTTGAATTTTTACAAATTTCTTGTGAATTTTTAACATATTTATTGAATTTTCTGAAAATAAATCAAATTTTAGAATATCTTTGCTAATTTTACAAAATTTTTATCGGACTTATATTCACCGAAATATTTTTAAGAATCATAAAATTTAAAATTTTTCAAAATTTGTAAATTATTTAACTTGAATTTTGTTAAAATTTGACCACAGTTGTACCTCTGAATTATATTTATACGTATTCTGGAATATCAAATAATATTTTGTTTAATTCGATTTATAATTTTGTTTTTGTAGTTTCACTTAAGAGTTGTTGAAATGTTGATAGAAGTTCACCGTATCAACATTTTTAAAATCACTTTTTAAAATTGTTGATTTGAAGGATTGAAATATTTTTTATTTAATTTCCTTTTTTATGATTCGTACATCTATGTTACTATGTAGCGATGATTTTTATGAATTCATAAAACTTTTTAAAAATCGCAATTGGTTCGAGAGATCACTAAATGTCCTAAAACTTGAGTACTCATTTCCGATCATTAAAAAAAAATATTATTTTTATTTGAAATCGATAAAAACTTACATAATCTCAAATATTTCCAAAATTTTATAAATTTTTGAATTTCCAGAATTCTTTACATTTCGGACCCAAAATTAGCAAAATCTTATTCAATTTTTTTTGTGAAAATTTTAGAAAACTTAAAATTAATGAATTTTTAAAAATTTTTGAAATTTCTTTAATTATACAGAATTAAAATTTTAGATTTTGGTTATTTTAAATAGAAAGTTAGTTAAATAAATATTGGAATTTAAAGTTTCAAATAAAATTTGGCAACAACAAAATCTAACTTTCAATTAAAACCATTTAAAACTAATAAATAAATTCGTTTTATATTTGTTTTTCTTTTTCAAATTTCACTTAACGTTTTAACGTTTTAAAAATTCATTCAATTTGTTTGCCTGATAGTGGCTTAATGTATAGAACCGTGTTCCAAAACAATTAGCTATCAATTTGATTTAATCTTCCATTCTGATATAGTGCCGCTAATAAAATAATAACTGATAAACGAAACATTTCACAATGGTGTCACCATATCAATTCGAGGTTTCTTTTGGAAAACCAGTAGCTGTTATTTATATTGCCCATCCTTCTTAGGTCACTTGCTCAACTATTCGATTGCTTCTAAATATTGATACAATTTTGAGAGACATCCCGATTAAAATCGTCTCTATAACCCAAGATCGAATTTCTAAGAAGAAACAACATATCGTTTCTCACCCACGTGATTATTTTTATGTATAAAGTGCTAAAAACCTTTGGCCATTCCAATACCAACGTGTATTCAAATTTTAGCAGAGGCCAAAATCAAATACAATATATATAAAAAACAATCAAGAGTAGAGTTTTATTTAAGTTTTAATTCCAGATAATCATATTGTCAACATAAACATATTCTCAAATTTCATATTGAAAATCATCACCATCTGCCCAGATGACGCTCTCAATCCAATCCATAAAATCAAAAACTTTTGTGGCAACATCAAAAACGCGACTACCCTGTGGTAAACCAACTGAAGCAATACCCAATTGGATATGTGAACAAATGAGGTCAGGATGATCGATATATAATGGAGCTCCTGATTCTCCACGAGAGGTGTAAAATACCGAAAGGTTTGTTGGTTTAAAACTGCACAAAAATTCATTGGTGACACCATTTCGAAATCTGCGAATTCTGTGGTTTGCAAACATTTCATTACATTGCTCGTTAGGCTCTATTCTTTGCTCATGTACTGCTAATGGTCTTTGAACGGGATTTTCATTCTCGGTCCATTCATAATATACTTGATAAACTGTACTTGGCTTGAGATCACTGTCCGGCAAACAAATTGGTCGCACATTTTCGGAAAATTCCACTGTCCGCGATAATTTTATCAGACCAACGTCATTATACGCTGAGCCAAATCTATAAAGAGGATGCACAATAATGTTTTCGATATCGTAATCCGATGAGTTTGATTCACTCATATAGACGATATTATTGGCCCCCAGTCTCACCTTGACGGGTGTCGTGCTGTAAATTAAAATAATGCACACCATTGTAATTTACAAATGATATATAAATTTAAAGTACATGGAACGTTACGTTACTATGGATTTTTCGCGCAGCGACCGGATGTTAAAACAAAACGTGAACTGACCAGCGTGCCATGACAATCCCAGGTAACAATTCCATCTGTATCAAAACTTCTATGATCCCCAATAATCGCGATATGTGGGAATTTTTGAATTTCAATCGCTTGAGTATGTTTGGATGAAATTTTACATGTTGTTGTACCAAGTAGATCTATATGCGGACTGTACCAGAGGCATTCTGTAAACCGGAAATTACAAACAATTTATTAAATCTAAATAAGCCACAGATAATCTTTGTACTAAATCTTACTCTGCACACGTTTAGATACGACCGTTGATTCAATCAAACTTGACACTTCTAAAATCACACACAATACAATAATTATTATAAAACCTGATCGAAACATGATTTTCTTAGGTCTGTTCTAATGTAACGTTAAACTTTAACTGCGATACAGCAAACCGAAAAATTATTTGCGTTTTAAACACGCGGGTCAGCGAGATCAGTCTTTTAGTTTAGTTTTTCCCAATTTTTTTTATCGCGATTTATAAACTTTGGGTTTTTTGAAATGATTTCAAAAGTGTTGTTCATACATTAAGATGCTATATAATGATTGTAAAGGGTTATTACAAAAAAATTTGGAAATTTTGGTAATAGATTAGGTTAGAATACGTTAGGTTGGTTGACCCATCTATGCAGCAACGACAGTAATCATATGAGGATTGATATCAGCTGGCCGGATCTTAAACCGTCTAAATTGGGCTAGATCTACTTAATTATTATGAACAGCTGGCATTAGAACATCTTTGAAGTTTTTTGCTCTCAGTTTATATGAAGCGAGCACCATACACAGAATTGTTGCTCCCTGCTCAAATACGATAGGCTCCTTGCCCCATGTTTGTGACAAACAATCTTCCATCCACTTATTGACACATTTGAATTCACCACACTGGATGTTTGTAATAACGACAGTAAGATTCTCAGATGCCTCAGTAACTCATTTGTGCACTTATACTGCCAACAGCTACGAAGCAAACTAGCATTTGTGGCAAAAAGCTGAATAAGTAAGTTTTAGTAAGTTTTTGTAGTATCTCAGGCATACCTATACGCTTTTGGGGTGTAGCTGTTACTTGACTCTCTGTAAATTAAATTAGGCACAGGAGTTTTAATCACGATGACAATTATCATTTTTAGAACCCTAACCGTTCTCAGAAAGAGGGAGAACATTTTACGAAGCAGCACATAAAATGCTTAGATAATCTACCTCAAACCCGAACATCTCGATTGCTTCCATATACGTTTACTGAAGGTGCCGAAGAATTTTTTAATTTGCTCCTAGCCCTTAGAGTCCACTAATATTTCATTTTAGACTACAACACAATAGCAAATTTATAGAGCTCAAAAAAATTGAAACATTTTGAGCAACTGTTTTGTATTAATCTTTGCATTTCTAGCTAGCAGAAACTATTTTCTTGTAGGGAATTTCAATCAGTCAGTGTTATTTATTTTTGAAGTTAACATGAGTCGATCCATAATTCATACGGGAAAGGAGTAAATTTTGAGCAAAACTGTCTGAAATCCCTTGATACTATCGATGTTCTACTGTTCTGTGCAATGTGAATAATAAACTCTTCGTGCTGGTAATATCGGTATTGGTGAAAAAAGCGAATTAATCATCTGATTACTAATCTTATGGTTAAGTCTATAATGATGATGATGAATCTCTAATCTCAATAATTATTTTTGAGTTTAATAGTACTTAAACTCCTCTAATTTCATCATATAGACAGTCATGTTAAGTTTTAACTGCGAACGAACAAATTTATATCTTAAGTGGAATGGTATTGGCTAAGAACTCCCTCGGTCACGTTTAGTGCTTGAAAAGCACTTTGAATTTGCAAAATGTTTAATATATTAAACTTGTTGGTGAGATGAAGCATATTTTCACGGGCAAGCTAATCTACTTGTATATTCCCCGCAATGTTGAAATGCCCTGTCACCGAACACGAGGCGGGTATTCAATTGATGAGCCATCTCATTTTTAGATGATTGATAATTCTGGGCTAATTTCAACTAACCGTAAAAATGCGAATGTTTCTTATAGATATTGTTTGTATAACTCAACCAGTCTATGGCTTTCACTTTCGCGATATGTAAAACTTGACTGTGCAAATGTCGGGTAAATGAAAAGAGATATTCAACTACAGTGCATCACTTCACTACAAAATATAATATCAGAGATTTCTCTCATGACAACACGGAGATGGATTTGAGCCCTATGGCTGCCAACTATTTGGCTGCAAGATCCAAAGGGATGATATGAAATCGAATCTGTAAAGGTTGATTGGGGGCGCTTCTTAATGTCCCCCCTAAATACAAGTAGGCTGTTCTTTGAACATTCATTAAAAGCTTCTTTCAGGTCGATCATGAGAGGCCTTAGTGAGCGCTTTTCCCGCCTTTGGTACAAATTAATCGATTTTTAAATTAAATTTGAGCGCTTGGTTTGCCAAATATACGAAATGCTGCTTATGAAAATCAATTTTAATAAGCCTTTTTCAAAACTTTACAGATTTAGCAATTTCTAAAATTATGAATTAAAATAAATGGAAATATAATTTAGGGCGGTCCTTGAAACCTCCAGGAACGAGTCTGAAATTTTTCATGTACTGTGAAAAAACAATGAATATCATCAAAAACAATTTAAATACTATTCAAATTTATTCAATTTGACATAGCAGTTATAAAATTAGATAATTTGAGGTTAAATTTAAATTGCCAAATTTTAAATGTGAAACTCAGATTTATAAAATTCCAAACATTACAAAATATTTAAATTCGGAGATACTTGACTTTATAACTAAATTTAAAAATATTCATTAAGTTCTGAATTTGATCGCTTAAAATTCCAACTTTGTTTTTTATTTAATTCGATATTTTGTGATCTAATTCTGAAACATAAATTTACAGTTTAAAAATATTTTATTTTATATTTTTTTAATTCAGTAGACAAGTTTTTAAAACTTTTTAAATAATTCACAATTTTGCAGGAGGCAATCGAAATTTGAGGATATTTCGAAAATTACATTTTAACAGGTTAGAAGAGATTTTACAGATTTTTTTTTAAATTAATGAAAAATATTCATCAAATGTAAAAACATAGACAGAAACAAATGCTAAAGATTTCAGAAATTCTCCAAAATTTATAAATTTCTGACAAAAACAATTCAAATTTCAGAATATCTTGCTAATGTTACAAAATATTTCGGAAATAGGTTAATCGTAAGAATAAAACAGAGCTGTTCAACATGAACATAAAATTCTCAATTTTTTTAGAGATTTTGAGATTTAGCAAATTTAAATTTTTCGAAATGTATTCATCATTTGAATTTTTAAAATATTCTATATACACTGAAGTTAAGAATAATTACAGTTTTTTTAAATTTCCATCGATTTTCTTGCTAATATTAAAGATTACTTGAGGTTTAGAATTTTTACAAATTTTTTGTGAATTTTTAGCACATTTATTGAATTTTCTGATAATAAATCAAATTTTAGAATATCTTTGCTAATTTTATAAAATTTTTATCGAACTTATATCGAAATATTTTTAAGAATCATAAAATTTGAAATTTTACAAACTTTATAAAATATTTTTAAATTATATTATTATTAAATTTGGATTTTTTTGTATTTTGACCACAGTTGTATCTCTGAAATCATTATATTCATAAGTATTCAGAAGAAGAAGAATATTCACGAATATCAACATTTTTAAAATATCTGTTCAATTGTTGATTTGAAATTTTATGCACCTTAGAGAATTTTACAAAAAACTTAAGCAGTCGCGAAGTTTTGTTAAAAATATTTAAATACGAGTAGGTGAAATATTTGAAATATTTTTTATTTAAATTCCTTATTGATGATTCGTAGATCTATGTAACTATGTAGTGATGATTTTGATGCATTTATAAAAAAATTTAAACTTCGGGAAAGGTTCGCGAGATCACTAAATGTACTAAAACTCGAGTGCTCATTTCCGAAATTAAAAAAAAAATTATTTTTATATGCTAATATACTCGTACCTTCAAAAAATCGAAAAATACTTACATAACCTTAGATATTCCTAAAATTTTATAAATTTTTGAATTTTCAAAATTCTTGACATTTCGGACACAAAATTTGAAATTAATAAAATTTTTGAAATATTTTAAATTTTTTAATCTTCTGAAAATTCGTAAATCCTATTTGATTTTTGGTAGGTGTCATTCGGAAGTGACCCAAAATTCTAACCACTATTTCACATTACAAAATTATTACTATTCATTATTTGCAATCTGGCTTTCAAAATTCGATACAAAAAATAATATTTTAGATTTTGGTTGTTTTAAATAAGGGATTACTACCTACATACGTTTAAAAAAAAAAAAATTCAAATAATAGTAAAGTTAAATAAATATTAGAATTTTTTGTTTCAAATAAAATTTGGCAACAAAAAAATTCTAATTTTCAATTAAAATTGTTTAAAACTAATAAATAAATTCGATTTCAATTTTTTTCTTTTTAAATTTCACTTAACAATTTAACGTTTTAAATATTCATCCAATTTGTTTGCCTGATAGTGATTTTTTTTTTTTATTGAAACGGCCGGAACCCACAGAGGTAAAGGCCGCACTCTATGCCACAATGAGTCTACGGTGCAAACCTTGAGGACCTATCCTAACTCGCATAAGTGCCCTGCAGCCCTAGCAAACTGTAAAAGTTTGAACCAAGAGATGAATAAGAACTGATCTACGTTCAAAGATCCGAACGAGAACACTTGGGATCTAGCTTCGACAAAGGCCGGACAGCTGCATAGGTAGTGTAAGCAGTCGTCCACTTCCTCCAGATAATCGTCACAAAGATCATCCTGAGCTAGTCTCATGCGTTGTAAATGAACCTTGAAACGTCCATGGTCCGTAATAGGAGCAACCAGAATTCTGAGTTGGCTCTTTTTTAAGAATAACACATACTTAGTGACCCTCACGTTGGGTTCGATGATGAACCGTTTTTCCTTTTGATAGCTAGGCGTAGAACGCCACTTCTGCGCCAGTTCAATTAAAGCGAACTTCTTAATAGCATCCTTACCACCGTTGAAGGAAAGAGGAATTGCTGGCTCGGGATCACAAAATTTACTGCGCGATCCCGCTTTCGCTAAAAAGTCAGCCACCTCATTTCCCACAACGCCACAATGAGCAGGCACCCACAGGACCCTTACTCTCGCATTGGAGCAAAGGAGATTAATGACACCAGTTTGGATTTGGTTTTGGATTTTTAAGGTTATTGAGAACGGCTTTACTATCCGTGCAGATAATAATATCCTTGCCTAAGTTACTAAACTTATACGCCTCAATTGCACTACGGGTAAGTGTAATTAACTCAGCTTGAAAAACCGTGCAGTGTTTGCCCAGACTACCCGAGAGTCTCAGCCCATACTTTGGACAAAAGAAACCAAGCCTTTCAATGACTTCTGAACGAGAGCCATCCGCAAAGAAAACTATCAACTCAGACAACTGTTTATAGAAATCTTGAGAGAGCCACAGTTCTCTCGAGGGAAAAACAACGGATAATGAATTGGTGAAATTAAATTCGGGCAAAAGCCTGTCATTCACCATTTCAACCTCCGGAATATGTGACTTAAAACTATTAAGAATCTGTCTATGCCCTGTACAAGTCGCGAAGGAATTCCATGCCCCAATGCACCTCAGTCGAAAGTGATTTAATATCGAGTATCATGCTTCAAATCAATTATCAATTTGATTTAATCTTCAATTCTGATATAGTGCCGCTAATTAAATTGGAAACGTATTATCCAAGCCTGATAAACGAATGGTAACAGCATATCGATTAGATGCTTCTTTTGGAAAACCTGGAGCTGCTATTTATATTGCCGTCCTCCTCAGCTCTCTTGCTCAAATTAGCAATTGGGATGCCTAATTTAAATCGCGCTACTAAAAACAATTCGATTCCTTAGAAATATTGATACAATTTTGTGAGACCTCCCGATTAAAATGGTCGCTATAAACCGAGATAGAATTTCTACGAAGAACGTGATTTTATGTATAAAATGCGATAAACGTTCAGCAATTCCGATACTAAAATGTGCATTCAAATCTGTCCCAAGGTCAAGTTCAAATAAAATTTTTATAAACATAATTTAAGATTAGAGTTTTATTTAATTCTAGATAAACAAACACACATTCATGTTAAAAACCTTCACCATCTGCCCAAATCATGCTCTCAATCCAATCCATAAAATCAAAAACTTTTGTGGCAACATACAGTCGGAGACTAGTAACGTTTGGTGAACGAAACGAATTGATACCCAATTGGATATGTGACGTCAGGATGATCAATATATAATGGAGTTCCCGATGTGTAATTCATCGGAAGGTTTGTTGGTTTCAAACTGCACATAAATTCATTGGTGATACTAATTCGAGATCTGCGAATACTGTGGTTTGCAAACGTTTCATTACATTGCTCGTTAGGCTCTAATCTCTGCTCAAGTATTACTAATGGTCTTTGAACAGGATTTTGCTCGACGGTCGATTCATAATTTGCTTGGTAAACTGTACTTGGCGTGAGATCCCTGTCCGGCAAACAAATTGGTCGCACATTTTCGAAATGATTGTACAGGGTTATTACAAAATCATTATTAATTTTGCTAATAGATAAGGTTAGAATATGTTAGGGTGGTTGACCCATCTTTGCAGCAACGACAGTAATCATATGAGGAGATGTCGATTCAACCCGCATATTTAGGTATGAGACATTGCCCCATTATAAATCCCGGACGACCAAGCTAATATGATGCCGCCGAAGTGATATCGCAGCTATTGTTATCCAATTTATAACATAAATTTGTATTTTAAAAATATGAAATAGATTAGAAAATTTTTAAAGTTTGTCTAGACAATTTTGAAATTTGTTTAAAAATAAATTAAATTTGAATATTTTATAATCTACATCAAAAATTTTAAAACGATCAGTTTTGATAATTCAGCAAATTTAAGGAGCATTAATTGGATTTTCTGAAAATAAATCAAATTTTAAAATATCTTTGCTAATTTTACAAAATTTTTATCGGACTTTTAGAAATTTTTTTATAAAATTTATAAAATAACTTCAAATTATATTATTATTTATTTTAAATTTCGTTGTAATTTGACCACAGTTGTACCTTTGAAGTTTAAATATTAATCAGTATTTTATCAAAGAATATTGCCATTTTGCTAAATTTTATTTATTATGCAAAATTTGAAATTTCACGTGTTAATTGTATTTTTGTAGTTTCACATAAGAGTCTACAAAATTTTGATAGAATATGCACGAGTATCAAATTTTTTAAAATAGCTGGTAACTTGTTGATTCGAAATTTTATACACCTTACAGAATTTTACAAAAAAATATAAAATTTAAATTTTTTTTTCATTTAAATTACCTGAAAGGAAGCGATGATGAAAAAAATTCTAAAATTCAAGAAAATATTCAAAGTTTTCTGTAAAAATATTCCATAATCTTAAATATTCCCAAAATTTCCGAAAATTTTACAAATTCATGAATTTTCAAACTGTTGATCTTATTTAATTTATTTTTAGAAAGTTTTAGAAAACTTAAAATAATAAAATTTTTGAAGTTTTTAAAATTTTTAATTACAGAATTATTATTATCAAATTAAAATTTAATATTTGAAATACTCTTCGATTACAAAATTCGGTACAGAAATCAAAATTTTTGAGTATGGTTATATTAAATAGGGTTTTATTACCTACATAGGTACATACTTTAAAAAAATTTAAATAAATTAAAGTTAAATAAATATTAAAAGTTAATATTTCTAATAAAATTCTTCAAAGTGAATTTGGCAAAAAAAAAAAACTCTAATTTTCAATTAAAACCATTTAAAACTAATAAATAAATTCGAATTTTATTTCTAATTTCACTTAACGTTTAACTCAAATTCGATGACCCCTAAATCAATATAATTTTTTCAATATAAATAAAATATTACACACAACATCAAACTATATATTTTACCCCCACAATCACACACACTCACTCACTATCTATGCATACATTTAAATAACACAATTATATTTAACTACTATAATTGAATATTCCAACTCGTTAACAAGTAGTTAGCAGTCATACAATACTATATAATCATCGTGTTACGGACGCCTTTAATATTTGTTTACGTTTATTGCAGTAGAAAACTAAACCTGGAAATTCCCAGTAATTATGACACACGTTTTGAAGTCGAAACAAAACAAAACTATTGTAATTTCATTTCCGACATTATATACAATTAAGTCAAATGTACAGACAGACGACGGCATATTTAGTTTTATTTATATCATACGAGTACGTTAATGAAATGTGTGCGGCATTCATTACACATTCTGGACTGGACGCAAAATAAATAAAATTAAATATTTTAATTTCAATGACCTTTGATGTTCGCGGGCACACATTGATACACACACACACACAAAATTTCACATTGTTAATTATTATTGTTATGATTAAGCTAATTTTAGTTTGAATATAATTTTTAGTTGCGCAAAAATGCAAATTAAACGTTTGATATTTTGCCAATAAAACACATCAAAACCAAAAAATTAATAAAAAATTATAATTGGAAATTAAATGTGTGAAAATTGGAAATGCAAATTAAATTAATACACGATAATGTGGTGATGGGTGTTGAATCTTTGATCGGTGTGTTTTAATTTTAAAATAATTTTTAATTTATTTTATGATAATTATTGTTATTGACTTGGGGAAAATACATGGTGGCACGTGGCCGATCAATATATTATTTTAATTCAATGAATTACTCATGTAGAGCCTGTGTATTGAACAAGACGAATTATTACGCCACTTAAAAATATTACGTCTGATGATTATACGTAATTAAAAATTTACGATTCTTTGAATAACATCGTTAAAGCTTATAGAACGAGAACGACAACATAGACGGATTTATTCTAATTCTAAAAATATAAATTTCTAAATTTTTAATTATGGTTTGTATCCTTATGGCATTAATAATTAATACATAGTTGAAGGATTTTTTTTCTCGAAATTCTATTTACCCTTTTTTGTTGTATTTTCTGTATAGGGGTGACAAATTGTGCCACCACCTCATTACAAAAAGGCAAGAAATGAACATTTTTAAGAAGTGTGTAGATATTTATATACAAAATGATGTTCTAATTATAAATAGGTGTTATGACCTTGGCGTACTAAAATAGAGCCACTCTTACTATACGGAAACTGCTACATAAACCATTCAAGGTAAATATATGTAATTATGTAAAATTTGTAAAATTTGATAAACATGTAGCCAAAAAACTGGTTCACGAAAATTGATTGATTGATACACCCAAAGTACTTAATTTAAAACAAATATAATTAATTTTTAATAATTGTATCCGTTAATATTTAGAGCGGTTCAATCATGAAAAACTTGTATTTGATTAATTAACAGGATGTCAACGGCTGCAGAAGCAACAATTGCAAACATTTAAAAATTGCATGTTGCTGTTATTTACAAATAAAGAGTTTTGGACTCAAATAAATAAATTCATGTATTTAAATTTAAGTAGGTAAGCAAATTTAAATTTAAGCCCCCTATTTAATTTTTAATTGAAACTTATTTAGTTTAAGTCCGGATTCCCAAAATTTTAAATTCCAGAATTTTCTAAAATTTTCTTTAATTCTGAAACTATTAATAATTATGATGTGCAAAATTCTTTATTTGGCTAGTTTCAATGCTTTAGTCTAAGATACTTAAACTTTTGAATTGTTAAATTATGAAATATTAATTATATTAATTTATTTAAAATTTCTAAAGTTTATACAATTATTTTATTAGCCAATTTCACAATTTTTAAATTGTCTGATTGCAAAATATCGAAAAAAAAGAAAACTTTAATTTTCAACTACCCAACGAATTCCCAAATATTTATCGAAATTGAAAATTCCTTATTTCTTACTAACTTCTAAAATAACTATATTGCCTAAATTTTATGATTGTTAAGAAAACATTTTGCTGAATTCTGAAACTATTATAAATTTCTTAATTTTTGTTTCGTGATTTTTTTAATTTTTTCTTAATTAATAAATAAAAAATTTCTTATTTACTTAAATTACAATTTCTTTAATTCTTTAAAATTCTGACATTTTCTTATTACTTTGATATTTTTTAAAAATTATACGTGACATGCATAAACATTTTGAAATTATGTTTCTTAATTTTGAGCACCAAATTCTAAATTTTAAAAATTCTCAATTCCCAATTTCCCAAAATTTTCAAATTTTGTAAATTACAAAATGCATAAATGTTTTATTTTCCTAAATTTGGATATTTTCTTTACAAAATTTTTTATTTTACTAATTTAAAAATTTCTTAATTCTTAAATTTCAAATATTTAACAAATCGTTAATTCCTTTGTATTTTTTCAAAATGTTGATGTTATTAAATTCAAATATTTCCAAAAAATCGGATTAACCTAATTCCAATATTTTTAAATTCATCTACAACAAATTTTTAAATTTTAGAGATTTGTAATATTCAAAAGTAATAAATTGAAAACTAATTTTTCCCTAACCTCTGATGTAACATTTCATCTAAAAATGTGCATCAATTATTTTTTATTGCGCAACATTTTTAAACTTCATACATCTTCAATCTTTAAAAATTATATTTTCAGTTTCCAATTACATATTTAATTGGCTAAATTCTTCATTCTCTTGTTTTCGAAATTTTTAAAATCTTATATTTCTGAGGTACTTATCCTTACAAATTCAAAAATGTCTGAATTTTCTAATTACTTTATCCCAACAATCCTATAATATTAAATGCTAGCTTAATTTCAGTGTTATTAAGAGATTATTTAATTTGAACAATTGTGAATGAAAATTTATCTTATTTTAAAACATCTGATTTGCTAAGCTCCTACAATTTTTAAATCAAAAAATTTCTAAATTTTTAAATCACGGATTGGTCAAATTTTTATTCTAAATCCAATATTATTAAGACGTTTTTAAAGATAACATTTTGAAATATTTTCTCAAATCTTGTAATTATTAAATTTTGATGTTTATTTAATGGTTCATGACTTTTTCATACTTAAATTTAAGGACTCTTAAATTCCATAATCAATTAAAATGGCCTTTATCAATTTATATACCTATTTCAAAATCCTTATATCTAAACATTCTCTACTTTTTTATTTAAATTTTATGATTTTAAAACATTTAAATGCTCTGCACCCGTTTTATTAAAATATCGGATATCAAGTAATCAACTTCCAAATTTTTCCCCAAACTCTGAAATAATTTAATTCGAAAAACTGTAACCACTCAATTATAAGTCTACGATCCAAATTTAACAAAAGAAATTCTTATATTTTTGAAAAAACGAATTTAAAAATCACCACAAAATGTCCAAACGTCCATTTTATCACAAAAAGTTCAAACTTTGCCAATTCATAATTCTTGATTTTTTCCTAGTTTTTGCTTACATCGTCAATTTAAGAAAATTTCTGTCAATGCATCAGAAATTTTTGCTAGATTTCTGAACTTTTAAATTTTAAATTTTTTAAATTTCTGATGTTTTAAATATTTTCTTAAATCCTGAAACGCTTCTTTTTCCTAAAATTGGAAATGAATTTTCAAATTTTTTCCTATATTTAAATCGATTCAATTCAATTCGGTAACATTGAATTTTTCCTACTTAATTTTAATCAATTAAAAAATTTTTTATTTAATTAAATACCAAATTCCTGTATTCTTTAAAAATCGGATATTTTTAAATTTTGTTATTTCAGAATTAATATATTTTTTCAGTATTTCTTTGATATTTTTTGAAAATTATACTTGGCTTGTACACATATATTGAAATTATATTTCCTAATTTTGAAAGCAAAATTCTAAAATATTTAATATTCTCAATTTTCTTAATTCCCAATTATCACAATAAATTTTCAAATTCCTAAATTACAGAAAGCTTAAATGCCTTATTCTTGGATTCCCAAATATTTTTTGAATTTAAATATTGTTCTTGCAAAATTTCAAAATCTCTAAAATTTCTTAAATTCCAAAGATTTATTGATAATTAAACATTTTTTTTAATTTGAATGTTATTAAATTCAAATATTTCCAAATTTCTTATTAATAGTTTTAAATTCACCTAGAATAAATTTTTTGAAAACTTGATAATTTTATAATGTTCAAGAGTAATTAACTATATCGATTACTTTGGAACTCCTTAATTTCTAAAATTTTTAAAATTTAGTTATTATTGAGTTTCCAATTATGTTCCTACAAAACTTTTTATTTTCATTTCTTCATAATCTCTATAACCTTATATTTCTGAAGTACCTTACCTACCAAATTCTAAAATTACTGAATTTGTAAACTTCTTTATCCATATAAATCTAGAATGTTAAATTCGTACCTAAATTTCAGTATTGGATATTAAGAAATTATCTAATTACTAAATTTTTAAATGCACAAATCAACTTATTCCTCTAAAACTATAAACTTCAAATTTTTAAAATTCTCCAATTTTCAAATTTGAAACTGTTTAATTAACACTATATAATCTTATTTGCATGATCTTATTTATTTCTCCTAAAACCTGAACCTTTTTCAATATATTTCCTACCCTTGCAACATTCTCAAATTTCTAAGTTTATTAATTTGTAAGTTTACAATTATATATCAGAATTTTTAAATTTCGTTAGTTCTCATATTTTCATAATTTTAAACTTAATTATTTTAATATGTACAGATAATCATAAATATTCAAATTTCTTCCCCTTAAATTTTAATGCCCTTAAATTCGAGAATTATTTACTTTGAAAATTTGCGAATAAAGATTAATGATCTAACCACAAAATGTCCAATTTGTTAAGCTTTGCCAATTTTTTATTCTTGGTTATATCCAATTTGTCTTTGAAAACTTAAATTTAAAAGTTTAAATTTAAATTTCGAAATTTTTTCATTTTCTAAATCCTAAAACTATTAAATAAAGTATCAAAATTCTGAATTTTACCTAAATTCAGTTTTTGCAATTCTTAAAATTCACAATTTTTAAATTTGTTATTCTTGAATTGCTAAATTAGATTCAGTAATTAACTGATTGATAAAATCGTTAATTATTAAATACGAAAATATCTGAAAAATTAAATAAAATTAAATAAAATTAACTTTTTTAACTCTATGATGTTCCCAATATTTTTCTTAAATTCTTAAATTTCAAAATTTTGTATGTATCATTTCAGGAAATCATGGCAAATTCCTTAATTTTTCGTCCATTAAATTTACGTTCCACAGTTGCTTGCTCCTTTAAAAAGTTTAAAAAATTACCTAAATAATGGTTTTGTCTACTTTGGTCGGCTATTGTGTTCCGTAACCTAACAAAATTATTTCGAATGTTACAGGTCCTCGTCCACAGATTTAATCAAATTTCTATCAGTTTTCAACATGGTTCGCAAATTCATATTTATTGTAAATCAAACACTGAATTTAAGTTCCATAACTCATATTTTGTGTATTTTTATTAATAATTTTCACACCTCATCATTTGATAATTTAATTTAAGTTCCACAAGTCAATAAATATGTTCCGAGCGCAATTTTATATGATTATAAAAGACGATATATAGTCGAAATTTGTATTTTGTTGACCTTCCATATAATAAATTTATTTAGCCCATATTTTATAGGTATGGGAAAATCCGATACTGAACATAGGTTCCACAAATTAAAGTATCGTCAGTTTTTAATAATCAACGTTTTCAACACAAAAAAAATTGAACAAATTACTCAACATAATTATCATTACTCGAGAAAATACGTTCCATAAATTTAATTTGAGAAACAAATGGTCATAAATTCTATATTTAATAAATAAATTCTAAGAAACAAAAAAAAATAGTTGAATGGGCAAGATAGTTATGGTCCATAATCTGTTGCCATCAAAAGGTGTAAATTAATCGAAAGTTAAACTTTTGTTTATGAGTATTAAATTTGATAAATAATTGTGGAAAAACTGAACATGTTCCAAAAACACGTGTGTAGGTGAAAAGAGGCATGAAATTTTGTATTCTACTTTTAAATAATTCTTAATTCATTTATTTTTGTTATTTCTGAAAATAAATTCTTTTTAAATCCTGAAGTTGTTAAAACCAAAAACTTTTTAAATTTTTTAAAATTTCAGAATTTTAGAATTTTCAAATTTGTTTTTTCTTAATTCTGTTGATATTTATATATTTTATAAAATATCGAGTTCCATTGACGTTACTATTACAAACTCGATATTACCTCATAACTAGTCTCTATTCGAATTTTTTATTTGCATGCGGTTCCTGACGTTAAAGTTAGTTTTCTCGCTGTCGGGTTAGTTGGTTCGGCATAATAACTCGATTTTATTTAGTTTTGTATATGTACCACATTTGAGCTACTTTCTCTTCAATCGTTGAACCATCCTCAGCTAACCAAGAAGCGTTGAAAGCCTCTGACATCGATCTTACTAAGATTCGTCAGATCGTCCAACTGGAAAGTTCCAATAAATTTTATTCTGCTGTACAATAGACTAGGACAGGTGCAGAGCAGATGGAGAGATGGAGCACAGTTTCCTCCTCCTCCACCTCATTTCCTCTACGGCAAAAATCATGGGCGGAAACGGCCAGCCATTTCATTCAAAGTTGCCAGATAGTTCTGGGCTTTCTTCGACGACAGGGAGTATGATTGTAGCATTTTAATAGCAGCCTAGCTGTCTGTAAAAATGCGAATATCTTTTGAAAGACACTGTAAAAGTCGGGAAGACGGAAAAAGAGATTGACTCCAGGTTGAAAAAGCTTATCATTGTCCATAACCGTCTCATTTACCCAGTCCTCTCTGGTGAAAAACTCAGTTTGGAATCTCACCTCAACAGATGGTGAAGGGATAAAGTAGTCGGTAGTTTGAAGAATACCCCTGTTGCATAGCATGTCGTCCGGGATGCTCTGAACTTATGGGTCACTAACACCAGGTGGGACTCCACAAGTGGTATCCACACCTGCTTCAGATAACCCAGATCTGTCGGTTTCATCGCGCTTGTAAACCTTGAGCGTAATAGCTCCATACCCTCCAGATTTTGCCAGAACACCCAATGAGTCTCTGTTGAGGATGATAATGGCCGATCAATGATCTGCTTCCGCTTTCACCTCCTCTAACTTGCCAATCTTCCAAGTGGCTGGCTGGTGGCAGATCCGGATTGGTGATTTGCAGCATTTCCAGGATCTCCTTCGGGTTACTTGGTTCCGCAGGGATCCAAGATTGTGCCCTGGGCCTGCATGGTATTATTTCTATCGTAACTACTTCTAATTTGGCCTCAGGCCAGACTTCACCTAGGTTGCCTATCTCCCTTTTGTAGAGGGTCAATGACCTTTCGACGATACGTGACCCCGATGCCAACCTCCGTCTCGGCAGGACAGAGCAGGACTTGGATTCTCCCTCATGATTTTTATGAAGGTGGCAGGTAAGGCCTTCTCTACCTTCCTCCAGTTAAGGGCCGTAATACCCTCATCTTCTTGAGTCCTGTCAATACGTGCCATAATCAGGTGCTTCTTTAGCACCTCGTTGGAGGGTCTGGTGACAGTGTCCAGAACTCCTTCCTATTTTGCCTCCGTAGGCGATTCATCCTCAGATCGCTGTCTTTTTGCCTGCGAGATCTCAGCGGAACCCTCCTGGTTCGGCTCCGTTATACGTCTTGCTCACTCAAGAGAATCCTTGTCTTTATCCGTTCTCTGCTCCAACGGAATGCTGTTGATATTGAAGAACATGAGTCAGGCTCTCTTCCAGGTCTGGTAGTTCGATACTTGCGGGACTTTCTTTGCGAGACCGGGCCTAAAAGCCGATGTTTTTTCACTGTTTGATACTAGGCTAGTTTTTAGACTGGACCCCCAGCCTGGCCAGTTATCAGCATAGCACGATTAACACCTTAACCTGGCCCAGTTGTATAGCGCCGTGGTTTCGCCTAGTAGACCACATACATGGTGTACTAGTTGCCCGATGGTCACCACGGGGAAGTAACACGCACTCTTGTGGAAGCTGCAAGATACGGAGCTGGCAACAAGTACCAACTTGATTGCAAAAGACAGATTCGCACCAGAGACCTCCTACTGGTCTCTGCTCAAATCAATTCAATATTTTTTATTACTAAATCGTGCCGCACTGATTACAATGCAATATTTTTTTTATGTATTTCCCAGCGTGAAAATTATTTCCATTTCGACTGGGTTTTATTAGAAAAACACATGTTATCGCATCTCAAACAATAAACAGCTAAATGTATTTACGTATATCGTATGTAGAGCAACGAACGAACAAACAAACAAAAAAAAATAATTAGAATCCATTTGTATACGCTAATATGCACAGCTGTTAACGCGCGTACATTTAATCCTAGTGTACGCGTTTATATGTGGATAGAATTTTCATTGTTTTCCATCATCTATTTGGAAATTCAATTGAAACTTTATCGGGCTCCCGTGTTATATGTTTTACGAGACGAACGTCAATATTTTCTATAAAAACGTAATAATCGTAAAAAATTGTTGCGGCTTTAAAATGAAATAAAATTCACCCGCCCTACACAGTGTATTGTTGCGTTGGTGGTTGAATGGTGCGGTGCGGTGCGGTGCGGTCGTGTATGCATTACTGGTCATAAAAATCGGTATTTTATGTTCATGCTGTTATTAACAAAGTGGTTATAGTTCGTATATTGTTCCAAGAGTATATATAAGTATGTACATATGTACATGGATTTCCTTACGATGACGATGATGATGGCCGAAACGGAAAAATTATATGGATTTTCTTTGTCCATTTTCTTATTCTTTTTATTAGTCATCGAGTTTATGTTCGATTGTTCGTATAAGTATATACGGAAGCTATACATATGTACATATAGGCTATGAAACAGTTAAAATTTTATCGGCTGTTTTATGTTTTATACTACGGGTGAATGGTCATAATTTGTATTTCTGTATATACAGCTCTATGTATACATAATATAGGATTTTATGTTTTGTATTATTGTTGCCAAAACTGTTCAATTAACATTTGACCTTGAGTTTTAATGTTTTCGATTTTTTTGTTTGTTCCCGGAAAAATCAATACGTTTATTAGATAGATTCTGACTCATTTCTCTCGTATACGATATTGTAATATATACAAACTTGGAAAATGTATTGTAAATATTTATATTGAAAGCAATAACACAAACCGTGAACTATATACAACATAATTATAGTAATATAGTAACTAATTACGAAATACTCGATTTAGTTATGTTTATTTCGTTTCATACATACACTATATACCACGCTACTCTCTATATACAGCTTAATGGAAATATCAATGAATCGAAATCTTTGACATTTGCCATTAATCACATGTTATGCTATAAATAGCTAGTTGGGAAGCAACAGATGAACTAACTCAAAATAGATCGAATAGTATACGGTTCTCGATGATAATATTTCATAAGAAAAATTTGTTATAGTTTGTCTGTCTGGATGATGAATTTATCTTTAAGATATAAGATATTCTTTATAGATTTTGGAGGATGCCTGTGCTGTCAATCACGTAATTAATATTTATTAGGATTCTGAACCAATTTATTTATGTTTATCTGATTGTTAAATGCCACAAGTGACTTATTTATTGTTAAGTTCTTGTTGATGAATCATAATTGAAGTCAATCGTTTTTAATGATTTTTATATTGAAATTTTCGACACATTGTATGGCATTGGTCTTGCTAGCTAGTATAGTTTATATGTACGAACTCTTCACAACTAAGCCGCATCCAAATATTAAGCTGACTTCAGTTACTTACAGTGGTATACAGCATGGTGAGCTTTGTCGATAGTCGCGCACCAAACGAAGTTGAAAGTGAAAATGTGCAAGAAAATATGTTGGAAATAATTTGGCCAAATTTATCATTGTACAGAAACGAAATTTTAAGATTTTTGATGGTTTAGTATTGCCAGAATTTGCAATTTAAAACTAAACCTAAAACCAAATGAATTAAAGAATGTAGCAAAATTAATATTGCAGATGAGTTTGGGCATTTTCACAAACCAGAATTCCAAACAAATTTATTTACAAGCATTCTAAAGTAATTGTAAATTTGAATCGTGTGTATAAAATGTGTAAAATTCAAAATGCCAGAAATTGTGTTGTTTGACATATTATCAGTATTTTAAAAATTGGTTTAGTTCGGTTTGGTCAAAATGAAACTGAAATTAAAATGATATAAATTTATGTTCCACAATCTAACAAAGTTATTTCGAATTCAATTTTTGATCGAAAGAAATAATTTAAAACTAAACATATGCTAGTCCACAAGGCTTCATGGAACTTCTATCAGTTTTCTACGTAGTTCACAAATCTTTATTTATTATTTATAAGTTCCACAACTTCAATTTTGTTAAGTAAATAGTATAGGTATCTCAATATTTTTATTCAACAAAAATAATTAAATAAACTATTGAGCATCAGTAATAGTAAACTAAAAACTGAATACACGTTCTACAAATTTAATTAATGATTTATCGGTTTGCAATTTGATTTACTAATCGTTATGTATTCTTTTTTCCACAAACAACTAAAACAAGTACTGAACATTCCACAACCTAAGTACACTTTTAAACCTATTATCAATTTAATTTGTATTAGTTGAATAGGCAAGGCAATTATATTCCACAATCTGTTGCCATGAAAAATTCGACATTTACCGAACTAAACTCAAGACTGATTATATTGATCAAAATGTGGAGATTTGACCAAACTTTTATTTTCTGATTTAATCGGAAATCTTTATCAAGTACCAAAGTACCAAAACGTTTATGTTCCACAACCCTGTTTGTTAATTTTTTTTTTTATAATTATTGGTTTTGTTCGGTTTGGTCAACTTTAAACTAAAATTAAAAAAAAAATAACATTTTCCACAATCCAACAAAATTATTTCGGCTGCAATATTTTATGTAAGTAGATAGAAAATTCAAAACTTAACATATTTTGGCCCACAGATTTCATGAAATTTTATCATTTTTCCACACGGTTCACAAATTTGTATTTATTATTTATAAGTTCCACAACTCCAATTCTGTTTAGTATTGTTTTGCAAATAATTTAAAATCGCAAAAATAGTTTCCACACATTTAGTTTTATGTTTACAATTCAAAATGAAAGGTATGGGAAATTTTGAAATCCAACATCGAATTAATTAAGTAAAAGATCATCTGTTATAGTAAACTAAAGTCTGAATACATATTCCACAAATTTAATTAATGATTTATCGGTTTGCAATATGATTTACCAATCGTTATTTATTCTTCTTTTTACCCATAACTTAAACAAGTACTGAACATATTAAGTTCCACATCTTTCATCGCTATTATAAATTTAATTTATATTAGTCGAATAGGCAATGCAATTATATTCCACAATCTGTTGCCATGAAAAATTTGAGTGAAAAAAATCAAAAATCAAAAAAATCATCAAAAATTAAATTTACGTTCCACTGTAAAACAAATTTTATTAAAGTTTAAAACAATTTAATAAATTATTGAATATCAGTAATAGTAAACTCAAGACTGATTATAACGATCAAAATGTGAGAATTTGACAAAACCTTCATTATCTGATATAATCGGAAATTTTTATCAAGTAGTAGTAGAACAAAGTCAGTTTTAAGTTACACAATGGTTTGTTTATATTTTTTTAAATTAGCACAGGTTCGGATGGTTTGGTTCGGTTTGGTCAACTATAAACTAAAATTTAAAAAAAAAATATGTTCCACAATCCAACACAATTATATTGAACCCAATTTTTCATCCATTAAAGTAGATAGAAAATTCAAAACTAAACATTTTCTGATCCACAGATTTACTGCAACTTCTAACAGGTTTCCACATGGTTCACAAATCTTTATCTATTGTTTGTTACAAATGAGTAAATCATACTGAACAGAAATTCCGTAACTCCAATTTTATTAGATATAGTTTTGCGTTAATAATTGTGGATCACTTAAATTATTGTAATGCTTATATAACTAAAAATCGCAAAAATAGCTTCCACACATTTGGATTTAAGTTCACAAATATTATTTAACTTTTAACAGTCTATATTTTTATTTTTATTTTCCACAAACATCAGTAATCGTAAACTCAAGACTGAACATACGTTCCACAAATTCTTCATTCTACAATAACTAAAACAATTACTCAGCATATTAAGTTCCACAACTTTCATAGCTATTATCAATCATGAAAAATTTATCAAAAATTTAATTTAGGTTCCACAATCCAATAAAATTATTTCGATCGTTTATGATTATGAAAGTCATAATGAAAGAGATTTTTGTTTTGCTGACTTTCCATGTAAGATATGGGTATAAGACGGGTTTTATACTGTTTTATCCATTTGCAATCTACATTTTTATTTTTACTCTACAAAAAGGTTAAAATAAATTACTTGACATAAATTCAAGGCTGAGCATATGTTCCACAAATTTAATTAAAGATTTATCTATTTGCAATATGATTTAATAGGCAAGGCAATTATGTGGTCATCAACAATTAAATTTATGTTCCACAATTTAACAAGATTTTTCCGATTGCTATCTTTTATGATTATATAAAAGTCGATAAATTGTAGAAATTTGGTTTTTGTGGACTTACCATGTAAGTTGTCGGTAAAGGAAAATTCGAAATTTAACATCAAATCCAAAAATTTTATTAAAGTTTAAAACAATTTCATAAATTACTGAATATCAGTAATAATAAACTCAAGACTGATTATTAAGGATCAAAATGAGAATTTGACCAAACTTTAATTTTCTAATTTAATCGGAAATTTTTATCAAATACAATTTGTACCACATATGTTTCTAGTAGTAGAAACAAAACAGTTATGTTCCACAATTGTGTGTTCACTGCTATGTTCCACAATTCATTGATCAACTTTAAACTAAAATTTAAAAAAAAAAACATGTTCCACAATCCAATAAAATTATTTCGAATTATTTATGCCATTTTGTATCCAGGACGATTTGTCAAAATGTGAGAATTTGAACAAACTTAAATTTTTGAACATAATTTTAAAAAATTGTCTGAAGTAATCGGAGTTTTTTATCAAAAAGATGTGTAGCCCATACCTTTGATGTAGCACCAAAACAGTTATGTTCCACAATTGTTTGTTATTTTTTTTTAATTAGCATGAAGTGGTTTGGTTCAGTTTGGTCAAATTGAAACTAACACAATCTAACAGAACTATTTCGAATGCAAGTATAGTTTTACGCTAATAATTGTAGGTCACCTAAATTATTGAAATGCTTTAATACTTAATTAAAATCGCAAAAATAGTTTCCACATATTTGGATTTATGTTCACAATTCAACAAAATGGTATAGGTATGGGAAATTTCGAAATTCAACATCGATTCCACAAATTTTATTCAACATTTAACAGTTTCCAATGGTCTTTAATTTTATTTTTATTCCATAAACATACGTTCCACAAATTTAATTAATGATTTATCGGTTTGCAATATAAATTACTAATCGTTATATATTCTTCTTCGATAGAACAAAATTATTCCGAATAAAATATGTTTATTAAAGTTAAGCAATTATTGTACAAAAATTTGAGATTGAACATATGTTCCACAAATATAATTTTAGAAGTATCAATTTGCCCACATTAACCGAACATCTAAATTCCTTTTAATAGTTTTATTCCACAAACATGTATGTGAGAAGAGGCACTTAATTTATTGCCACGCATTTATAACCGCAAAAACATTTCCACACCGCACATCATTTCAATTCAACTAACTCACTATTTTCAAATTAATTTAATTTTATTTTATTTAATCGCTTAATTTAACAATATTTTCAATTTTCACAGTGTTTTTTTGTTGGGGTTTTTTTTTTATTATTTCCACCGTTAATTATCATAATTTCCTTTAATTACGTTGGTAGCTTTTCACCTATTTAAGCAACACATCTTGTATAACACTATACCATCTTTCGTATAATTATTATAGACACACACACACACACACATAGCCACATACACAAAACATCCATGATATACATTTTTTTTTATAAATAATAATTTAATATTTAAGCTTGTTTAGTAAATTAATTTATATATTTTCTGTTGTTTTTCCGCTTATCAATATAAACAAAAACGAAACGAATAACCGAAAAAATAAGGAAAAGCGAGGAAATGAAATTTATAATACATAATTATATTAATAATAATGATAAGAATATTATTAACATTATTATTATTATTAAAGATGGTTTTAACGATGTTGTTGTTGTTGCTTCATTTTATTAAGAAAAATGATTTTTTTTTCTTTTTGATTTTAAGTAGATTCCTCTCGTGTCTCGCGTGTTCGTGTTCGTGTTCATTTTATATACGAGATAATAACGTTATGGGTATTAAGACTACTGTGTTCAACTGTATCTCGCTCCCGCTCCCGGTATGTGGAATGGTAATTACTCACTTTAGACGAAATAATTTAATTTAATGTGCTGCGCTATTTTGTTTGCGAGAAAAAAAAATGGTATTACGGTTAAGAGAAAATACATTCAAAGTTTTCGAAGGATTTATAAGATTAATTGGTTTACAAAATCATCGACTAATTATTGTATGATTGCTTCCTACATGCGGTTTCCGAAAATTTGGCTGATCGATGTAAATCGATAAATCGGCGAGTGTCAAATACATGTAAGTTTGTGAAAGTGAACGGTATGGCATCCCCAGGTGTTTGCAAATCTTGAATTATACGAAGATGGGTATCAAAGTGTCAAAATCTTCAACTAAAATTCCAAATTGAGATTTTACACCCCTAAGGATGATATAACGACGACTTTGTATGACAACCTAGAAACATTTCACTTCATTGATTGACAAACATTCGGTCAATGTCGTTTTGTCCAGTGGCCAGATAGCAATAGCAAAGGTAGATTTCCCCGATTCTATCGTCATTATAGCGATAAAGTACTCCTAGCTTTCACAAGGTATCCTCGAGAAACGTAGTTTTTGTAGTTTGTATCAACCTATGTCTGGGTGTTGAATGCCTTTTCAGAATCTATTTAACGCAAAATTGGGAAATCCGTTAATAGAAACTTTAAAACATTCAGATGTAACAGTCAAAACAAAACCATCGAAGAACAAGAGTTTCCACTTAACCTTTTTCCTCCGTTTGAATTTAGAATTTTGAAATTTAGAATCTTGAGTTTTGAATTTTTAATTTTGCATTTTGAACTAACAACTTTGAATTTTGAAATTTGAAATTTGAATTTTTAATTTTGAATTTTGAAGTTTGAGTTTTGAATTTTGATGTTTGAATTTTGAATTTCGAATTTTGATGTTTGAATTTCGAATTGTGAATTGTGAATTGTGAATTTTGAATTTTGAAATTTGAATTTTGAAGTTCAAATTACAAAATTTTGATTTTGAATTTAGAAATTTGAATTTTGAATTAAGAATTTTGAGCTTTGAACTTTGAATGTTGATGTGTGAATTTTGAATTTTGAACTTGGAATTTTGAAATTTTAATTTTGAATTTTGAATTTTGAATTTTGAATTGTGAATTGTGAATTTGGAGGTTTGAAATTTAAATTTTGAATTTTAATTCTGTGGTGTTGACTGCCATTTCAGAATCTGTTTAACGCAAAACATAGGCATCGGACATTAAAAACTTCAAAACATTCAATAACACAAGAGTGTCAACGTCAATCTATGTTCGAGTTGCATTATTCTTTGCTAAATTAACGGACAATGGTTGATGAATCTTCAGTACCAATAACATGTTTACAGAAAGGTGCGACACAGTCACAGGCGGATTCAAAAATCTAAAATCGCAAACACAGCAATCAGAAAGTCCAAATTTAGCTACTTTATTGACAAATTCCGTCCTATGAATTTCGAATTTGGAATTTTGAACTTTGAACTTTGAATTTTGAATTTAGAAGTTTGAATTTTGCATTCTGAATTTTGAATTTCTAATTTCGAATTTTGAATTTGAATTTTGATGTTTGAGTTTTGAATTTTGATTCTGCGGCGTTGAAGGTCTTTTCAGAATCTGTTTAACGCAAAATTGGGGCATCCGTCAATAGAAATTTCAAAACAATCAATATCATAACTGTCAAAGTCGATCTAATTTCAAGTTGCATTATTCTTGGTCAAATGAAGGAAAGGGGCTGATGAATCTTCAGTACCAATAACACGTTTGCAGTAAGGTACGACACGTGCACAGGCGGATTAAAAAATCTAAATCATACTGCACACACTTTGATAACACCAAGTGTTCCAGGAACTGTAAATTCTAATGGTCAAAGTCACAGTTAGTCGACCAAAGTCCAGACATTTAGTGGAAAAGCTCAGTAGGATCAAGACTATCGAAGAACAAGAGTTTCCACTTAAATTTTTTCCTTTTGAATTTGAACACAGTGTGATATATCACCCAAAAACTAAATATGGTAATGTTAAGTTGTCTCCACGAATCTTGATTACTATTTGAGGACGAAAATCTACACTCAGTACTCACTAATCACTTGCCACCATATAACTGCTAATAAAATGTAATAATAACGTTTTGCTATAATAAACAAAAACCTTATTTCCAAAAAAATATTCGTAATTGCATAACGATTATCTCGAAACTTTCTTTCTTCCATACATTAACATGCTGCCACAATAGCAAATTTTTATGGGAAGAAGAAATCAACATCTACCTACATCACAATGATTATAGTATTTTACTATAATTATGCAAAAACAAAAAATAAATTCGGAACATCACGTAATTGCGGTTTCATGATGCACACCAAATTCGACTTTCTGTGTTACATTCATTGTAAATGTACACGATTACATGTTTGATAAATTCAAACAAGACGGATAATCGTCTTTTTGAAGACAAAGCATCGATTCTATTCTCGGTTTTACGTATATTGTTATTGTTAATTTTTTTTTTAGCGACAAACACAGTTTTGCCTATTTATTTATTCAACTGTAAAATATATTTAGTTTTGCGTTGTCGTCGTCTTCGTCGTAACCTAAAGTCTCTCTAATTCTCTTGTTCAAAAATGAAGTTTTATGTAAAATACCAAACCAAAATAAATAAAAAATTTATTCAATTCACAAATTATGTAATTGTAGCTAGCGATACCTAACCTACACACATTCAATAAACTAACAACAACCAAAAATAAACGCGAATACACTCGCATAACATCACGTTTTGAATTCATAACTTTCAATGTCATCAATCATCGTCATATCGTTATGCAAGCCTTCAGTTTCAGTTTTCTATCAATACTACAAAAATCATACACACAAAAAATTCAGTAACTTATTTGACAACGAGAACAGATATTTATGTACAGTAAGAGGAAGCTAAACTAAAAAAAAAAAAACTTGTTTACCACTTAGTAAGTTAACCTTCAACCTAACATTCGTTTCAATAATACACGGGGTATTACTTCATTTCGCCGATGGTGATGATATCATTTGTCCAACGATTGGATAACAGTTTTGCATATAAATCAGCACGTGAATTGTAAAGAAGTAGATTGTAAAAAAAAAACACTCAAACTCAAACAAAATTTAACTCAAATTCTAAAATGAGACGTCATCACTCAAGTATGACGGCGGCGTGTGGTGTATAGTAGTTTACGTTAAAACATGGATAATTTATATTGGTATAGGTGATAATTTATGTTGTTAACACGATTTGTTCAGTAAGTTAAATAAATACATGTATAACATTGGTGCCGCGAAGGTCTTAATCTATTTAATTGGTATTTACTTATCTATCATTATTCAGGGTCTTGAGGTGCTATATTTCTCTATATGTATATGGGTGCTGAGTGTTATTGGAATTGTTTGCGATGAACACGTTAAACTAGTTGTGTTTATTTATGGGGCACATTATTGTTTGGTGATAAACGTCTATTCAACTCAAAGTAAATTTACATCAAATTGAACTGAATCTGTCTAACAGAAGGTCGTATAGAAACCTTCTGTTTAAAATAATCGAAAAAAATTGAAATTAAAAAAATTTTCTTTCAAATTTAGATCAAATTTTTATCAAACTCAACTCTTCTAAATTTTTAAATTTTTAGTATTGTTTCTAATTTTATACTTGAATACGCAGTTATATTTATTTTTATATTTTAAAAGGGTATGCTTCAAAATCTATTCAAACTTTGGTTCGATTTCAACCAAATTCTTTTCAAATTTTTTAAAATGGATCTTAATAAATTTAAGTTGAGAATAATTATTGTTTCAGAGTATGTCTACTCCTCTCAAATTTAAATCAAATTCAACTAGATCTCCAAGATCAAATTACACTTATTATATTCAAATTTGCTTTAAATAATTAAAATAACTGAATATGTGTTAAATCATTTCAAACTCAATTCGTTCCACTCATATTCAAAATTATTCGCCTGTTTGCTATACTTGGAAAATGTTCATCAAATTAAACTCATTTTCCATCAAATTTTAGAGCTTCAAATTTAACTTTTGATCCGCATTTTTAATTTTAATTCTATTCTCAAATTAAACTTTTGTTTAATTTTAATTTTTTATAGTTTACCTTACAAATTTAATACTTTAACAAAATATAATTGCGTTTTGAGTAATCAAATTCAAATCAAACTGGATTGCAGAGTTATAAAATTCAAAATGATCTTAATTTTTTATTTTTTCATTTCATTTGAGAAACTAGTTGGTCAAACTATTCAAACCAATCCACTTAGTACCAAGTACCAAGTACCCAAACCAAGTATATTACAATTCTATTCAAATTTGTTTTTCTTAATTTTATTTAATTGTTTTCTGTTGGAAATAAAATCAATGTTTGAATTTTTTGTCCTATTCTATCATGTCATGTTTCAAACTATATTTCAAATACAAACGACAACTCGATAGCACAGTAAGTAGCGTGCTTGCCTTGTTATTCGAGGGTCTCGGGTTCGATTCCCTCCCGGTGGTGACCAAAAATTACGGTTGGGTGTTTTTAATGTGTAAGTATCTGTGTTTGTCCGGGTATTGCACCGTTGGGCCCATTGTGGCATTGAGTGCTGGAGTAATCCGCCCAATTTAAAAAAAAAAAAAAAATATTTCAAATTCTATTCAAATTTCCTTACATTGCTGTTAGTAAATGAAAATTGAGTTCAACAGTAGTTTGAAATCTTTTTTAAAATGTGAATTTCAAACTTAAAATAATTAAAGTGTTTTTCAATTTCGATGAAGGGGGAATCAAACTATAATCAAATTATATTCAAATTTTCTATACAAATTGTATTTAACTTCATTCAAATTTTCATCAAATTCGATTTATTTAAAAATATTCACTATTTATAACATAGGTAATATTCGTGTTAAATATTTTCCAATTTTGAGATTTCTAGAAGTTTCTAATATATTTTAAATTCTCACCAATATTTATAGCAATTTGATTCAAATTGTAATCAAACTTCATTAACACTTTCAAAATTAATTTTAATTATTTTCCCGTCTAATTTTATACAATTATATGTCAAATTTTATATTCCATTAAACTTCGGTTCAATTTTTTTTTTAGATCCTTAAATATTTTTAAATTTGATTACTCTTATAATTCAAATCAAATTTTTTTCAAGCTCAATTGAGTTTTCGTCACATAATATAATTTTCTATTAATCTTTAAAATTGATTTAAACTATTAAAATTTGGTTTGCTAATTTTACCACAATCGTTGTTTTCACTGTTCGAATTTAAATTAAATTTTCACCAAAAACAGGTTATCATAAATTCAAATTCAATTTTCTTCAAACTCAATCCATTTTCCAGTCATACATAAAATTATTTTCTGCTAAACTCCTGAATCGTAACGACATAGTTTTGAGGAGTGCAATCAAACTTTATTTAAATTCAGTTCAAATTTTCATCAAATTCAACTTTATTTTTCATCAGAATCTATATACGAGTAATACGTTTTAAATGTTGATCCATTACTTTGTAGCTGTTAATTTGAATAAAATATTTTGTTCAAATTTGTCCTCAACTCTATTCAAATTCAAATCAAATTATCATCAAATTAAACTTATAAGTCAGTTAATTTTATAGATTTTCCAACCTCAAAACAATAATAATTTTGGGACTTTCTTTTTAACTGTTTATTCAAATTCGAACCAAAAATATGATTTTAAAAAACCATTTCGTAATTTAAACAATTATCTGTCAAAGTTTTAATTTGCAATTCAAATTTCGATCACATTTTGGTAAACAGTTTTGTAATTTTATTTCAAATTCAAATCAAACTCAACACCTGTTCAAATTAATTTAATCAAAATTAAATCAAATTCAATTCAAACTACATTTCTAAATTTTGTTCTAATTCTACTCCAATTCTATTCAAATGTCAGTAATATAGTTTCCACCGATTTTAAAAATTAATGTACGATCAAATTTGACTCAAGTTGTCAAACTAAAGTTGAACGTAAAAATTAAAAAAAATCCTTTTGTACATAGCTACATGGTACATAAATACATACAAATCCAAATTAAAATCATTTTATACCTTATTCAAGTTTTGATGCATTCAATTCTATTCAAACATTCATCAAATCTAATTCCGCCATAATATTATATTTAATATTGTCTGTCAAGTTCACCCCTGTATACAGTTTCTGGAAACGAATTATTCAATTTTTTGGGAAATTCAAATCCTAATCAAACTTTATTTCAATTTTCATTCAAATTTAAATCAAATTTAATAATGTAAAATTAACATTTTTTATTTCACCATTTTATTTTATTAAGTTTTATTCTGCGTTCATCTTTTCAATTTTCAATTTTTTTTAAAATCCTAAAATATTTTTTAATTTAATAAATAATTTTTCAAATTGCTCTTATAATTGAAATCAAATTTTTTTTCAAGCTCAATTGAGTCATATTTCATGTAATTGTCTATCAAACTCCAAAAGTCTATTTAGACTATTAAAATGTGGTTTACTAATTTTACTAATAACGTTATTTACACTGTTCGAATTTAAATCAAATTTTCCTCAAAATCAGTTTATCACACATACAAATTCAATTTTCTTCAAACTCAATCCACTATCCAATCATACATAAAATTACTTTATGCCAAATTTCTGAATCGTAACGACATAGTTTTGAAGAATACAATCAAACTTTATTTTAATTCATTTCAAATTTTCATCAAATTCAACTCATTTTTCACCTATATAGACGAGTTATACATTTTAAAAGTTTATTCATCGCTTTGTCGCTGTTAACTTGAATTTCATATTTTTTTCAAATTGGTTTCCAACTCTATTCAAATCAAATCAAATTCAACTTATTGGTCACAAAGTCAGTAAAAATCTATAAAATTAGACTTTTCAAACAATAATAATTTTGGGAAAAATGGGCTTTTTTTTGAATTGGGTATTCAAATTCGAACCAAAAACATGATTTTAAAAAATAATTTTTTAAAACGATTTCAGCACTTTTCAAAGTATTATTTCCAAATCAAATTTTTATGAAAATCGTAATTTAAATAATTGTCTGTCAAAGTTTGAATTTGTAAATCAAATTTCGCTCACATTTTGGGAAACAGTTTTGTAAGTTTATTTCAAATTCAAATCAAATTCAACTCAAACTACACATCTGAATTTTGTTCTAATTCTATTCAAATATCAGTAATCTAGGTAGTTTCCACTAATTTTAGAAATTTATATGCCATCAAATTCCTAATCAAATGTTAGTGTGTTCAAATTTTACTCAAGTTGTCAAACTGACGTTGAATGTCAGAATTTTAAAAAATCCATTTTTCATAGCTCACTGATACATGTAAATACATGGCTTATTACAAATCCAAATTAAATTCATGTTATACCTAATTCACGTTTAGATTCATCAATTCTATTCAAACATTTGTCAAATCTAATTCCTCCATAATATTTTATTTAATATTGTCTGTCAAGTTCACCTCTGAATACGGTTTCTGGAAACGAATTATTCAATTTGTTGGGAAATCCAAATCCGAATCAAACTTTATTTCAATTTTCATTCAATTTTAAATCAAATTTAATTTAAAATTAATATTTTATTTTTTTATTTTTGTCCATTCGACAGGTGTAGTGGAAAGCCGTGGATAGACAGATTAACTGTTGACAGATTAACTGTTAGTGAAATTTTGTTACCGGTAAGGGCACTTGGCTAAAATTGGTGTGAAAAAATTACTGGCGTAGTATTATTCCACATTCAATAGAAACAATTTGTTGGCACCAGCCACCAGTGTTTTAACTCCATTAAATATATTCGGTATATGTGAATCTAACCCGCATTTTATCTTCTAAATATGTATGTATAAATACAAATAAATTATTCCACATACATCCAGTAAAATATGGGACTCAACAGGCTTCATCGTTTTTAGTTTTTATTGTTTCGTTAAGGAATGAGCAACAGCTTGATATGCGGCATGCAATCCAAATTTTTTTTTGTGAAAATTATTTCACATCCAAATTGGCACGTATGTATACCTAACCGCCATTCCATCACATTGACCCATAATTTTTTTTTGTCTGTACCATAAAATTCATACAATCACGTAAGCCATATAAACCGAAGACCATAATAACAACAACAAAAGCATGATACCCAGCTTACATACATCTCATTTCATTTCAAATCAATAAAACATGAAACATTCTTATCAGTAGCAGCAAAAAAAAAAAAATATGGGCAGCGCAACAGTTGGAAAGGAAAATATTATTGTCCGCATCCACTTTGATTTTTATTCCATTGTCTCCTCTATATACGAGTATATACAGACAGACAGCAGATATTGAAGCGGCACACCACTCTATTCCTATTATTATTATTTTATGACAGAAAATCGTTGTTTTATTCACCCCCACCCCAGACTACTAAAGTTTTAGTAGATCTATAAATTTTATTATTGCTATTATTATGGGCAATGGTAAGACACAACCACATACTAACCCAACAGCTGAAGTAGCAATCAATATATAAATGTCTATATACATGTATACGAGCAAACCAATTTACATTTTTAGTTTTTTGGTTATAAAACCAAACTATAAATAAACTAATAGGTTATGAATTTTAATTTGCATTATTCTATCATCTCGTGTACACCACTATCGGGCTACTACTATATACATATAGCTACGAGAGAGCACAAATTCCAAAATAAATGTGGAGAATATTGAGTTGATGGTCAAAACTATTAAAATAAAAAATTTATTACGAATTTTGAATAAAATTGTTATGTTTATAGTGCAGGCAAATAAAATATTCGATTCGGTAGTTTGATACACATAAAACTACGAAATTCAAGATGCTTTACCTCTATAACAATTAATTATTGCATTGTGTACTATCTTGATCGTGCATTAATTACTTATAAGTACATAGAGCTGAACGCTTTGTTTGGTGTTTTAATTGGTTTACTAATTTTGGTGGTGGCATTGAAGATGCACATAATAGAAAAGAAAGATTCGTTATAATTTAGTTGAGATTTAGCATAAATCATCAGGTAATTTATTTAAATTCATTCCCGTAAATTTATTTCATCCTATATACTGCTACTCGTATATACGTATATAATATACAGATTGAATGTTATCTAACATCGTAGCAAATTTTTGTATCCAAATTCGTTTTTTTGCGATATGAATACAAATTAAGCGTAATAGTTTGTTTGCGAAGTTGTTTGGCGCGGGAAATGAGTCATATCGAACATAGAAGAGTATCGCAAAATCTTGTAGATTTATATTAAACGAAGTAATAAAGAATTACAAAAATGGAATCAAGGACATCCATCGGTATAAAAATATGTCTGTTTGTATCGGAGTGAAGTTTATGGCAAATATAAATATTAGAC
Organism: Tipula unca; assembly: GCA_951394425.1. Lineage (NCBI taxonomy): Eukaryota > Metazoa > Arthropoda > Insecta > Diptera > Tipulidae > Tipula > Tipula unca. The sequence goes on along the minus strand of OX596381.1, from coordinate 13,048,978 downwards.
ACTGCGTTCCAGAAGTATCCAAATTGTTCCTAAATATTTTTTACTCAATTCTTCAATGAAAAATTTCTAATTTCGTTTAATGTAGGAAGGTAATAAAATAAGTAATTAATTTGTTAATTTGCCATAAACTTCACTCATTTTCAACTGTGGAATTTTCTCATAATCCATGAAAATTCTCATGAACGATTTAGAAGAAACAATTAACCAATCAATGCCTCTCCTTAATTTTCGAAAATTTTCAAGGGTAGACAGAATCTAAGAGAAAACAATTTCCCGACCGCACTCGAATCATTTGACGTTTTTCGACTGCTAGACAGAATATCGCCGAATTGCAAGCAATCAGTTTTGATTTCATAATTTAACTTAGTCCTCAATGCTTTGGTTTTCGATTCGAATTTGAAATACACTTTCGGATTCCGAATCGGCTAAAAATAAATTTGTACAATTTGTTTGGCCAATGGTATTAGGAGTATTCAATGCCTTATACCATTATCTTTTATGCTAAGCTCATAAGTTGCTTGAATGTGCTGCTGCTGTTGAGATTAACATTAGAACAACATTTCTATAAATTTATCAACAAAGTTCTACGGGGTTGCTCGCAGAAATACAACCAAAATCATTTTTCCATTTGGTTGCACATATATGTTGATTGGGCATGGGCAGTTCAACGACCACCTTCAATTGTTTCAGGCTGGTTTTATTTGTATTTGCTCGATTAACATCGTCCAAAGAGTATGTTCATCAGTTTTTGTTGTACGATCTGAAAATCTTTAAAGATGAAGAATATGGTATTGTAAGTCCCAACGAGTTCCCTCGACATCTAGCCTAACTTGTTTTATAAGTATGTAAACGATATATAACTTAGTAGTTCCGGAAATGGGGGAATTGGTGTTCCTTTATATGAAAAATTCTGATCGAATAATGTTCTGTGATATACGAACTAATATTGTCTTTCTATAGCTAAATATTATTTTTCACCTTTTCAGAATCTGAAATTAATTTGACACGAATTTTGGCTGAACTATGGTATTCTGAAATAGTAAACAATCTTCTTGATCATATTCAGAGATTGTTTGCTGATGTCGTGTTTAATCGCAATCAATTATAGAGCGATTGATGTGATATTTGGTTATGCTGAGTCATGGTGTATGATTCTGGTTTTCAAAAATTGTGACTCCAAAATTCATATTTTCTTAAATACCATAACTTTTTTAGAACGATTTTTGGAACGATTTTTCGAATCTATTGTTTTGCCCTGCTTATATTTTGATTTTTTGCGACCTCTTGCTAAATACCTGCGGTTGCTACAGAAATGTATATATTATATGACTGTTGTCATTTCAGGATGTGTTGGACGAAATGTTAATTAGCCCTTTCTTTTATACTATCATTTCATTATGCTGCTCCTGAGTCTGTCTCATGTTTGCACCTGACCTGAGCAAAACAAAACATTTAACGAGCAAAACAAAACATTCATTCATTCAATTTTTAGTCGTTTCGTTAAACAACCAGAACTTCGTCCATCAATTTTATGGACTGTGTCTCCTATAATGAGGTCATATGGAAGAAATTTAGAACGATGATAATGCACCATCTGATCAGTTGTGTTATCTTCCCCATTCCGGTGTGATGCAGTAAAAATTACTTGTTCTCTGGCTAGTCTCACGCAAAGAACCGATTCGCGATAGTATCCACATGATTTTCTGGCTATCCACACAATTCATACCCTGTCGCTAGTAAAGTTGCCCTCACGAACTTCTACATTGTGATAACCGGAGAAAATGATATTGAGGATCTGTTCGAAACCAACGACATTTGATTGCCTTACTTACGCACGAGGTGAATTTGAGCTTGGGTAGTAGTCATCAATGCTCAGGAAATCATTGATCAAGTGCCACCAGAGTTGATTCAAGATGAGACGGTCAAGGCCCTTGAACTCCATTGGTCCCTATAGACCGATCGCGAAAATAGTTTCTATACCAATCATCGACTAAGGCATATGCCGGTGGTAGAACTGTCGCATAATGTTGCCTAGTAGCTTAATACATCTTCCCAACAAATGTTAACCTGTTCCGTACCGACTCGCAGGTCATCTTGGGATGGCTGCGCGGTTCATGGAATCGGTGGAAAACTTTCGTGGCGAATCGCGTGTCACAAATCTTGGCTTTTTCGAAGCAAACAGAGTGCGCCCAGTCAACAGCGAACAAAATTCTGCCAACTGCGCATTGCATGGAGTTGGTTCTTCGATGTTAACTAAGCACCCTCTATGGTGGCGGGGGTCTGACTGGCTGCAACAGCATGGCCACGACACAAGATCAACGATTTTTCCACTCAAATAAACGAACGTCGCTTCAACCGTACTCGAACCATACTAAATTACTACGTGTCATAATGAAAACATTTTATTCCGGATAGAAATAACGCCTTACAGAGAACTCGCCACAACCGTTTCATAACGGTACCCGAGCTAACTTGTTTTTTGGGTCAAATTCATGTAGATAGACCGCATTGCTGAAGAAATCGTTAGAGTGACGCACTAATAAACAAAAGTCCACTTCGTCATAAAATCCTTTCGTCGACGGTTCGGGTATCGTACGTGTTGCAGAAGCACCCGTTAATCCTGCCAAAACATGACCCATTCCGCTGACTCAACCCCAAAAATAATCTAACTGTAGGCCAGTTAGTGTTGATAAAGAGTAAACTTTGTCAACCTTTGAAATGTATGATGAGAAGGATCGTGGAGACCAATCCGGTTTCTGATGGTCTAGTAAGATCGGGTCACGGTAAAACCCTGAATGCAGTTCTCAAACGGCCGGTGGTAAATTTAAATGATATTAATCCGTTATGGAGGCCGAAAAATGAAAAAAAATTAAGGCGTTGTTTTTATATCTATATTTCAAACTTTCCGATGGCGTAACAACTACAAAAAATTATAGTTGGGACTTCATTGGATATTATGAAAGAAAAACAAAGCTCATATTCTTATTTTCAGTTTGAAAACGCTTATAAGTTATTTAAAATTGTTCAAAACAAACAAATTTGCCTAAATGTGGACTACATAAAAAATTACATTTTAATTAAACAAGGGCCTTTATTTTTTTTATAAATTTCATTCATTTCATAATTCCTACAGTCGAAATCCCGATAGCCGAAATATTGGCCCACCAAATCCGAGATAAAGTCAACAAAATTTTCTATATAGGCATGTAATTAAAAGCATTGCTGTTTTCACCAACGTAAACTTGGCTGCCAGGACTCATCCAAACATAGAATTCCAATAGAATAATTACACTAACCATATTCAAGAAAAGAGCGTTATATTTTTGTGTAAGATTTTATAGTGAATTTCCTTATTTGTCATCAACATTTATAGGACAAATTTTATGTTAATTACAAAAAAAATTAGGGCGTTGCTTTAATTTCTATATTTCATAATAACCGATCATGTATAGCTACATAAACAAATTATGCACTAAAGTTTTGCTGAAAAAAGATGAAAAAAGTTAGGGCGTTATTTTTATTTCAATAATTCATTACAACCGATAATTGCATACAAATTTCAAGAACAACAAATAAAGTAATTAAAAAGTTATTAAAAAATAAAAAGAAAGCCCTAATTTTTATTTTCAATTTGAGGGCATTTTAAATTTTTAACAAATGAATTTGCCTAAATATGAATAACATAAATAATTACATACAAAAAATAAAATTTAATTATAATGGATTGAAAAAAATTAGGGCGTTCATTTTATTTATATATTGCGTTTTAGCCGATGGTGCATAGAACTCATAATTATAATTTCTACAGTTGAAATCCTGATAGCTGAAATATCGTCGAACCAAAACCCAGACATATTCAACAAATCAGAATAGGTCGTCATCCCGTTTTAATTGTAAAATTAATTATTTTCTTTACTATATAGGCACGTAATTAAAATCACAGCTGTTTTCAAATTATGCACTAAAATGTTGCTAAATGTCGTTTACAAAAAAAATATTTAATTTATAATGGATGGAAACAATTAGGGTGTTTTTATTTCAATATTTCATTACAGCCGATAATTGCATAGAAATATCAACAATAACAAATAAAGTAAAATCTTGTTTGGTACGTTATAGGTTATTATGAAATAAAAACAAAGCCCTAATTTTATTTTCAATTTCAAATTATGTATATGTCCTAACTTACATTTGAAATTACCGGTAATATTAATAGTATCTTAATGAGACATCAGACATAACTTATTTTTGTTGGGATATTAGACATATAGCGTCTTAATTAAATAAAAATTATTGGAAGAAAAAAATAGGGCGTTTATTTTATTTAATTTATTTATTTTATTTATTTAAACCAAAAAAAATTTAATAGTAGATTTCTGTGGTACGTCATTGGTTATTACGAAAGAAAAACAAACCCCTAATTTTTATTTTCAATTTGAAAGCATTTAAAATTTTCCTTGGAAATTATCAATAACAAAAATAGTATTTTAATTATCAGCGCGTAACTACTTCATAAACTTTTCTATATAATACATAATCAAGTTTGTATGTACATAACAAATATACAGAAGAAACCATAAAAACTAAATTATATCGTAAATAAATTAAAATTCTTTTATAGTCTTAAAATATAATTAATTTCAACTTTTATAATAAATAATAAGAAACGAAATACTTAAAAACACAAGAAAACTAAATAAATCCATATACTCTATTCATGACTAATTAATTATTATCAATCGGAATACGTATAACAGAACTGTTTCCCTGGGAACCAAATACATAAATTTCCCAGTTGCGAAATTAATTTTTTATTGATTATTAAATCGAAATTCAAGTTTGAATGGTAAAAATGATTTTTCCTCTCGAGCTTTTCTCTTTTTCCTATGAGGGAACAGTAATCGGATTACTCTTATTATTGTTTTTGTTCCTTCTACATACCCCCATACATACATATTTCTACAACAAAATTTGAAAAACCCATTTCCTATTTTCTTACATTAATAGAACAAAAAAAAAAAACATCTTAAGACATCAAACAAAGATAACAATTAATGAGTTTTGTAATTATGTGAAAATTTTTATCAAGATCTTTATCTCGTCCTGTCGAATGGGGAGTGAACTCGTTTTTGTATATAGACGGTTGTACAAAATTATTGTTGTTATATATACTTAGTTTTAGCAAAAACTACAAATATATAAAAAGGATAATCCGATTTTTGTTTTTAGCTTAAGGACTCAGACAATAAAATATATAGTTATATAGCTCCGTACAAAATATAGGGGTTGTGTGCGGGTCAAAAGTACGATAAATATAAATTTATTTTGTTTTTGTGCTTCCGAAATAATGAAATTAAATTAAATTAAAAGTTAGGAAATTAAAAATTAATGGAACGAAATCGTATTCTCTATATATTCAATTCAAATGTTCTTTTCTTTTTGAACGTATAAATTGAGTGAGAACAGAAGTTAAAGGCTTCTTGAGGACGAAATAAATTTTATTTTGGGAACGAAAAAAAAATTAGCTTTTGAGTGAGAGTTTTAGAGCTATAAAAGTTATTTTATTGTTGCGCTAATTTCATTGTAAGTAAGTACAAAATGCGGTTTCAATTGTTCACGTCCATAAATAGACAAATCTCTATCGAAAATCCATTGTATTGGAGAGACATGATACTTTTCGAAAGAACATCGTTTCTAACAGTATTTAACAAATCGTCTAACACGCACAAAAACATACACACACATTATAAAATTATTTCAGAACAAAATATAAAACATTTTTTCCAAAGAAAGTTAGATCCAATAAAATCAATCCAAACAATGTCGTGTAAGACATTTTTTTCAGAAATAAACAAAAAATCCATATTGCCTCAAGGGCAACGCAAAAAATTAAAAAATTCTCTTGAAATTTTAATTATTTTTTTTATTTTGATTTTCGTCTTCATCAGAAAAGCAACATCATCTTAAAATATTCTCGTATTATGTTTAAGAAGAGTTGGAATCGCAAAAAAAAAACATAAAAGATCAAACGAAATTGATTTTTGTGGTTATCGCATAATTTTTATTAGCATAGTAAAACTTAATTTTCTAATTTCTTCGTAAATTAAAATAACCAAGAATTAAACTTTTTTCTAATAATCAACCGCACAGCTAAAAAAATAACACAAGATTACACAAATTAGTCTAACAAAAAAAAAGTTCGATTTATTATCTATACTATATACAGGAGTACCTCGTTTAACGTGGTATATACGTGTACCACTCTTCGGTAAAAATAAGTTCCGCTGCACATTTCTATTAAATTATTTATGATCGAATATACCGTCAAAAGAGACCACGCAGTACGAGGCATGTCTGTGTACACATATACATACTCGTACACATTAAAATAATAACTGTAATAAAACCATACAAATTATGATGAAGATTACAAGAAATCTCATATTTCCTTGGTAGTATCTAATTTACTAAGCATTTTGTTTTTTTGTTATTTGTGTACTCGTTTAGGTTATTGTTGATTCAACTTATGTTCGTCTTTATTTCTATTCGTTATCTATCTAACAACATAACAATGATTATAACATTTGACTTGAAGAAATATGACACCGTTGTGTGGTCGTTTGTTTTTGGATAAAAAAGAAAATGACTTGTTATCTATGTCGATTATCTAGAACTGCACGTGTCGTTTACTTAATTGGGCTTTATATATTTGTATAAGACATAATTTCACCAGAATCGATGTCAGTCGAACACTTCACAGACCAACTTCTTTAAATTTACTATTATTAATTAAGGGGAAACTGATATTGATTTGATGAAAATAATTTCGTCTTTTGCTTCAATTTTGCATCATATCAAAAATATTTATCAAATTTAGCTCAACGAAAACGAATCTAATTCAATCAATTTTAAGCAATAAAATGTTTTAAAACGAAATATTTCTAAAGATTTTATTTGTTGCCATTTATTTAGTTATTCTATTGCTCCATAGATGGTATCAACAATAAATTTAATTTTAGATAACATCTATATAAACGTTTTAGAATTATTTTAAGTTAGAAGAGGATGTACATAGGCGCCGTATACAATCATTTTAGTGCACGTTTTATGTGACCTTGTGATCCAATCATAACCAAAATTGTTGACAGGATCTAAATTTGAATTACTTACTTCAAGAAAAATTTATTCGCTGGCAGCTACAATATTTTGATATTTTGTCATACGGAGGGGGAGAGGTACCACTGTATGCGAAATTAGATGCTAAAACAAAGGATATTCAATAAGTGGTGACCAATTGAATATATAATTCATGATGAAATTATAAATTTTGCCTAACCTGAGTGAAATGGAAAGTTCACCTAGTCTAATGATCCCAAGCATTGAAACCGATTATAAAATGTTGCACAACCAGACAGTAATCTATCTTTAGTGGAAACTCCCAAGCATAAATATCTAGGTAGAATTCTAAATCAAATGTTTAAAATTTAAAATTGATCATAGATGTCGCCCCACTTACATTTTTAAGTAAATTTTATTTTAATAATTTGTATTCGATTGACAGCTGTCAAACTCAACAGTAGAAAAACTCACTTAAATTGGCGGGTAACCAAAATAAAAAAAAAAAAATCTAAATTCCAAAATTATTTATGTGAAGTATTATGAAGTGAAGTGATCGAACTCTTCAGCCGCAGTCCCCTCATACAAATTTTGTGAATCGAAAGTCTCTCACTCAACGGCATTTAATACAAATTATATTGAAAAAATAGAGAAATAAAAAAAAATTCAAAATGGTCGAACCCCACAATCAAGAGGCTCCTAATCTGATTTTTTTTTAAAATGTTTCGAGCGAAGTGATCAAACTCCACAAAGATCTCTTATATTCAAATTATGTGGAAAATATTAAAATCTGGAGAATTCGAATATTTCAAGGTGATCGAATCGCAGAATCCAGTGTCTCGTAAGTTTTTAAGGAATACATTTAATGTATGAATGCCTCTCATTAAAATTGAAAATTTTGTAATTCTGAATTCGAGTGAAGGTCTAAGGCTTCTCATACAAACTTTATATAAAACATAATGAAACACAACCAATAGGCCTTCACACAAACTATCAACAAACAATTAATAATTATATATGTGAAGTAAAGTGATCTAACTCTGCAGTCGGGGGCCTCTCATATAAATTTTGTGAACAACATTGAAAGAAACCAAAATTCTCTAAATTTTCAATGTGTTCGAACCGCAGAATCAAGACGCACAAATTATTTTTAAAAAATTAGGAATTACGTATTTTAAGTGAAATGAACGGCTCCGGTGTCAAAGGCATCTCAAAAAAATTTTTTGGTCGACTTAAAAAAAAACGATAATGTCTTAAATTTTATAGTGGTGGTACTCCAGATGATCCGGCAAACTGTTATGAAAAAATGTTAAATGAAGTTTTCAAACTTTGCTCGCGGTCTAATAAAATGTTGTGGAAAGAAAGTATTTACATTTTTCTAAAGGTTTTAATATCCAAAGTGATCAAAGTGACAAATTTATAAGAGAAATATTAAAAATAAATGCTCGAAGTGAAGTGTTCGAATACGTTTAAAAAAAATATATAAGATTTCAAAGTGATCACTGTCCAAGGTAATCTGCCCTCACACAAATTGTTATGAGAAAATGGAAACATTTAGAAAAAAACTTTAAACGTCTAAAAGTTTAATGTGATCGGATTCCATTAAATGTGAATCAAGAAGCTTTTCTACAAATTTTCATGAGAATTACGTGAAGTGCGGTCAAGTTGCACGGTCAACGGCCTTTCATACAATTATTATAGAACACAATACAAAAAAATTAAAATAATTAAAATTTAAAAGTTGTCGAATCTCAGATTTAAATCGATCTCAAACATAATGATTAAATTTTTTTTTGCAGTTGGAAGCCTCATAAATACAAATTTAGGTTATCGCCTCTGAAACTAATTGTTAATAATCAATTCTAAATTAGGTGTTGTAAGTGACCTGATTCATGTGGACTCTATACAGTCAAAGAGGCACCTCATTCAAATTTTGTCGAAATAAAAAACAGTTTTAAAGTTGGTGATCGAACCTCAGAATCCAGAATCTTCTGCAGTCGAAGAAGATTTCTCACTAAAATTTTACGGACAACAATTACCGAAAACTAGAAATGTCGAAATTTACAAAGTAACCGAACCCCAGAATCATGAGGTTCTCTCACAAATGATCGAACTCCGGAATCGAAAGCCTCTCATACAAATTTATTTGTTTGAAGTCAAGTGATTGAACCCCAAAGGCCTCTTATACAAATTTTGTGGACTTTAAAAAAAAAATGTTAAAAATTGTAAAATTATGTGTTCGATGTAAAGTGATCGAACTTTTTCGAAGACTTCTAATGAAAATGTTGTGGAAAGACAGTATTTAAAAAAACTTAAAAAATGTTTAAACATGCAAAGTCTTTCAGGTGAAAATCAAAATTCAAACAAATTTTATAGAAGAGATTTTTAAAAAAAAACAAATGTTTGAAATTTAAAAGTGATCGACCACCAGAATCACGAGGTTCTCGCACAAATTTTCAAAATAATTAAAATTATTAATTCGAAGAAGTGATAAGATCGGATTTCGCAGTCAAATGTTTTCAGACAAATTTCAAAGTGATCGCAGTTTAAATAATCAACCCCTCAGACAAACTGTCATGGTAAATGTAAAGTTTTGTGTTCGAAGTAAAGTCAACGATCTCTGCAGTTGAAGGTTGTGGATGTTATGAATACGTTGTGGAAAATATTTTTACAAACTTGAAACGTCTAAAACTTATAAGTAATCGAGCCCCATAGTCAAAATGCTTTCCCCCGAATTTCCATGAATAAATTATTTATTCGAAGTAAAGTGCGGTCAAACTGCACAATGGCTTTTCATGAAAATATTTGGGAAATATAAAAAAAAAATTAAAACGTTTAAAATTTTATAGTGATCGAACTCCAGGATACAGAGGCTCTAAGTAAAATTATTATGAAATAAAACGTTCGGAATCTCAAAATGACGGCATCTTTAGTGACAGCAGTTTCTATTAAAATTACAAAAAATTTTGATTCAAGCTTTCTGGATCAGTTGAGTACATAACAATATTCTGTAAATTCACGTAGACAGCTAGCTGTCCAAAGGTTTTTGGGTAATTTTATTTGTTTGTGCGAAGTTGGTTGATTAATTCGATGTGGGTAGCTGCTTGTGAAGAAAAATGTTTTTGATTGAAAAAAAAGCTCACCGAGGTTGCTTGATGATCAGAATCTCAAGTCTAAACAGAGATATAAGAAATATTTTTAATGAAGTACACATTGAGCTTAGGACGGAGCTTTGTTCTGCCGATGGCAAAATATTATTAGGAGTTAATTAGTGACTGAAGAAATCAAGATTGCTTATACTAATGTATGGTCCAAATTTAAAGTTTGCCAAAGCCAATGTCTGAATACCACTCCATTTTATCGAATCTTTCGGAATGATTCAAGAACACTGACAAAACGTAGAGCAATGGAATGTACTGTAGTTTTTATTGGCGGATCACATAAAATATTTTCATGATCAAACTGCATGATATCATTTTTAAAACCTCCTTAAATAAACAGACCGCGTTAATTTATTTTTCATTTACTTTGTATTGTAAGATCAAACGCATATCATGTATAAACGACATATGAATTAATAACAAGATAAATAATCCGTTTATCGCATATTTACACAGTATATAGATACCTCCAAATATTTATTTTAGCGCGAATAATTTTTTTTATATTTTGATTTAAACCGCAGACACCAATATTCAATTAATTTTTTTTTTTTTTAATTAATTTTTACGCGATGATTTACGTCAATTACGACAAAAATTACGGTTTACCATTTTCTGTATAGATTTGGTGAATAAATCCCATCACCATCCTAATCGAGGTGTAGTACCGAATAAAATTTACCATCGCATTGTAAATTTAATGTGCAAAATGCTAAAACGTACGAAATGAACATTATAAATGTTAAATAAATAAATGAATAATTTATAATAATTAAAATTAAATTATTGTTATGTTTTAATCATCGAGTACATACATATACATACATACATATAAATATATGCAATTTAATTCTGTAATTGAATTTTTAATTAGAAAATCATAACCGCGTGTAAAATATAAATTTAATTTAACATTTTTATTGTGTTTGGTTTTCGAGATTTTCATTTTTAATTTTTGGGATTTTTTCGAATTTGTGATTTTGAACTTGATTTGTTGTTTGGGGTGCTTTCTGGTTCGTCTGTTACGATTTGCATAATTTTATGTAATACATACAAATCTCTGTTTTATTCTATTTTCGATATGACAAACAAAACGGTTTTAGCATATGCTAGCACATAGCTGATCTTCAATAATCAATTGTACTGCAGTATCATGCCAACTGAACACACCAAAAGTTATTAATTAACCATCAAGATAAAAATGTAAATCCATAACGACCTCAAAGAAATATTGCACCGATGCACTTATGCAAGACAATTTTTCGTGTGTTTTACTATTTGAGTGCTTGAAAAGTTGAATAAAATCGGAAATTAAATTTTTTTTAAATTTATATTCTCGTTCTGCGTGCTGATCCGGAACGAATTGTGCAGAGATCTGTGAAAGGAAAGCCATCATATGGTAGGCGCAGAGGTCGTTGCAGGCGACGATGGCTCTACGGTGTAGAGAATGACTTGACCTCTTCTGGTTGTCTAGGACAGTATGAAGACCAAGCTCAGGATCGAAACCGTTGGAGCCAGATTGTTGATCCCGTAAGAGTCGAGTAATGGCCTTTAACACTGTTTTTATTATTTTTCTCGAAATTTTACAATAAAATGATATTTCAAAAACATGTTTTGGTTCACCTTGAGAAGAATTCACCTAGTAAAAGACACGAAAATTGGTCTATCACTGGGATAAAACTATTATTCGTGTGTTTAACACTGTGTGAGTACTTCGGAATGTTGACTAATATTTGGTATCGAGAATATTTTTTAATTATGTTATTATTTATGAATTGCAAGTAAATAGAAAAAATATTTTCGATGCCAATTTTTAGTCGAACTTTGGCGGCACTCACATAGTAAAACACACAAAAAAATTATATAGCACTGATACGAGACAATTTTTCGAGGGTTTGACTATGTGAGTGTTTGGAAACGGATAAAATTTGGTATGGGGAACATTTTGGTATGTCGCTTTGACTACTGTATTCCCACTATAGTTAAAAATAAAATTTCTTCGGGTTTACAACCTAAAGAGACCACAAGCAGCTGGCTTGGTTGCGTTGTTATGGGCGTTCAAGTGAAAACAATTCAGAAGTTGGTCTTAGAATAGGAATTTTAGATAGAGTTTTAGTGATTTCATCCACTCTCTGAAAAAAAATCGGAATTTTCTAATTTTAAAATGTTTAACAGACAATTCTAAAATTTCGCCAAATTCAGAAAAATTATCTATTTATGTTACGGAATTTTACCAGTACCTTAATCTAAAGTATATGAAGAATTTTATCTCTGTTTGGAAAATTTGAAAATTTTTTATATTCAAAATTTTTATAAAATTTTTAATTAAATTAAAGAATTTTAAGAATTGTTATTTGATTGCTTATTAAATTCAGATGGAATATTAAATCCGCAAGAACTAATTACCGTGTAAATAATATTAAATTACTTTACTGAAATAAGCCAGCTTGAGTAATCCACATAATTTTTTGGAAATCAGAAGAAGTTGAATTTTACCATGAAAATTTAAAACAAATTTTGGGTTAAATTGGGACCAAATATAGAATTTTATAGGTAAGTTTTTTCCGTAATTTGTTTTGAATTTTGGGATTTGCGGTTTGCTATCGAATAACTCGCCATTACGATAACAACAAATTTAATTGAATCGAACTGCTTTCCCAGAATATTCCAATTTCGATTATTTCATCAATATTATCAAATTTCATATCTCCAATATAGTTTGAACTCAAAACTTTTAAATCTATTCTGAATTCCAGTAACTCATCAAATTTTTAATTTGGGTACCTTTGTACGTTTCATCAAATTTTGTTAATTTGTGAAAATCTGAGTTTGCTATGATTTCAGATGGTCTTGTAAAGGCGGTTTTTTATAGAGTTACACAAGTTAAAAGTTTTTAAAATCAGTGAAACGGGCTTTATTGGATAGAAAATTTTATGACATTATTGTTTAAATATGATTTCGGCCATGTGGCCGCCACGACTTGCGCTTACAAGGCGCAATCTGGAACACCAATTTTCACAAACTTTTCGCAGCATTTGCGGCTGTATTTAAATAACTCTTCGAATGTTGATTTCAAGGTGTTCAATTGTCTCTGGTTTATTGACGTAGACAAGTGACTTTACATAAACCCAAAGAAAATAATCCAATAGGGTTTAATCACACGATCTGGGTGGCCAATTAATTGGACCATTACGCGAAATTATTTTTTCATCAAAAGTTTCATTGAGTAAATCAATTGTGGCTCGCCCTATGTGGCATGTGGCTCCGTCCTGTTGGAACCACATGTCAGTAACATATGGACCAATGACTCCGCCAGCCCATAAAGCGCTCCAAACAGTAATTTTCTGTGAATGTAATGGTGTTTCGACAAAAGCTTGTGGATTATCCTCACTTCAAATGCGACAATTCTGTTTATTTACGTACCCATTCAACCAAAAATGGGCTTCATCGGAGAACAAAATTTTGAATGAAAATTCAACATCCACACTAATTTGTGCTTCAGCCCATTCGCAGAATTGGCGGCGCATATGATGGTCGTTTGGCTTTAATTCCTGTACACATTGAATCTTGAGAGCTTTTAAGCCAAGATCCTTTCGCAAAATCTTCCATAAAATGCTATAGTTTCTTCAGTGCGCACTGTTCGGCGTCTCACGGGATGCACTTTATCATTAAGAGCAAACGTCCAAAAACGATCTATTGTTATTCGAATTAGCCGCTCTGAATGACGATTATGTACGCCATAAAATGGACGAAGTGCACGATAAGTTTGACGAACAGAACCATTATTTTGATAAAAAAAATTCAACAATTTGCAAGCATTGCCCTGATGTAAGTCTTTCCATACTGAAATATCAAACCAAACTAAACAAAGTGTAACAATCAGCTATAAAATGAGTTGTCAAATAAAGCAGTGTTGCCAACTCAAAGTTGTGAACCTCTAAAAAAACACACTTTATAGTTACAATTTTAATTAATATTCCAATATTTAACATATTTTGAAGTTTCTGAGTAAAGTTCTAAAAAATTATTTTGCTTACGGAATTTTTCCCAGTATATTACTCTGTACAGCGATCTCTGAAAGGAGAGCAACCATATGGTAGGCGCAGAGGCCGTTGCAGGCGACGATGGCTCCACGGTGTAGAGAATGACTTGGCTTCTTCAGGTAGTCTAGGACAGTATGAAGACCAATCCCAGGATCGAAATCGTTGAAGCCAGATTATTGACTCAGTAAGGGGCCAGTAATGGCCTTTAAATACTGCTTATTATAATATTACTCTAAATTAGCAAGAATTATCTCTCACACTCTGGAAATTGTAGAAATTCTCTTAGTTAGATATTTATCAGGATTTAAAAGTTTAACAAACTTTAAATTAAGTTTTGGAATTTTTTTAAATTCTTAAAATCTGTAATATATTCTGAATCATTAAAAATTCATTTAAATATCGCATAATGGTTTATTCTTGTGGAATTTAAATAAATATTGATTTCTTAAAAAATCTTGAATTTTATTCTAAATTTTAAAGATTTAAAAATTTTCAAATTTACTGAATTTCTTCTGAAGTCTATCTTAAATTAAATTGAATTTAGAATTGCAATGCCTTACCAAATTTAAATATAAGGATTAATTAGACGTTTGATCAAGTTTTAGAATTTAGCGAAAATCTGAATTTTCTGGGAATTCATAGTTTTGGGTAAATATTAAAATTTTTATTCTAAAGTTCTAAAAATTATTTAGCTTGTGGAATTTAACCAGAACCTTACTCTAACCGAGTAAATAGCAGGGTCGTTAAAGCTGTCTCCCAAATTCTAAGAAATGCAGGATGCAAAAATGATTTTTCATCCTTGATTTTGACACATGTATGTCCCGTTGTTAGAGTGCAGAACATGGGCCGAATTCATTCGGGCCACTTTAAACTTACCATATAACTACTTTAAGGTAGAAAGAATTTTTTTCTAACACTTTTTTACTCTTTTAATTCAAAATTACGAATTAATAGAGAAATTCTGAATTTTTTTTATAAATTCTGGAATTTGAACAAT
This sequence comes from Tipula unca, assembly GCA_951394425.1. Taxonomy (NCBI): domain Eukaryota; kingdom Metazoa; phylum Arthropoda; class Insecta; order Diptera; family Tipulidae; genus Tipula; species Tipula unca. The sequence continues at coordinate 13,033,661 of OX596381.1, read as the reverse complement.
TGTTTTGTAATTACTAAGCATGGAATATTAATTCGAAGAAGACTTTTTATTTATGTTGTTTTTGTAAAATCGCATCAATTTTTCATGGTGTTATAAAATTGGTGTACTGACACACTTAACAAATATCCACTTGGACCAACATTTTTAAAAATTTAACTTTGGTAATGTTCTATCGAAGTTCAAATTAAAATAAACTCGGAATTAAGACATTTAGAAATAAAGAATTTCTGGTTTAAGAGGTACACATTTGGAAATTTGAACTATTTGTTCTGGGATTTTAAGTTTTGCTTCTTCTGTTTGTTTGAGGACAGAATTGAATAAGACCTACCATCATGCTAACAACCAATTTTTTGGTAATTTGGCCCATATACGTTTCAATCGAATTCTGAATTCCAATGACACATCAAATTTATAATTTTTAAACATTAGCCGTTTGATCAATCATCTGGTATTTAGTGAAAATGGAATATTTTTAGAATTTCATATAGTTTTTGTATAAATAATATTGAATTTTTCAATCTTTTCTGATATTTCATCAATTTCGGTTCGTTGTTAGTACAATGCTCTCTTAAGTTTAAAGTATGTAGAAGAAGAACAATTTGAAGTATTTTCTAAAATTTTGAATTTTGATATGACGTTTTAAAAATTACTTCCGATATTCTTAGGTTTGGAGACAAACAGAAATACACGCAATCACGACTTCGGCAACTAAAAATTGGATTACTCTCACCAAAATTTTTAAGTTTTTGCAGACAATTAATAGTTTTGAGTTTTGCAAACTCTACATTTACAAAATATTTCAAAATTTCAAACGAATTCTGAAGATTTTAGATTTATCGAATTATTGTCTGAATTTATTAAAATTTGAAAGTTTTTAATAAATTCTGAAATTTGAAAATTTTGAAATTTCCAAATTTTGGGATTGATCTGGTTTAACTGGTTTATCAGACAGTCTAAGTGGTTTTTTGGACACAAATAACGGTAGTGCATATTAAGCCTTGAGCCTCATGAATAGTCAGGATTTTACATGAATCGGGTAGTTTTAAATTGTTAGTTAATTGCCATTTGTCCGATTTTGTGAATGTTTAGTATACAGCGTGTTAGGCGTAACTGGAATATCAGAAATCAGCCGAAATTTGTTAAAACTGACGGATCTCCTATAAGGTTGTTATTAGTATAGAATTGATGGTATGCTGATTGCAATGCATATACCACATCCGCAGGGCACCTATAAGTTGGACTAAGATGTTCAGACCTTGTTATCTACTTATATCCATCAAAAAGCGGTCGATATAAGGTATTTGGTTTTGATACCCCAGGACGAGCAATTTGCTACAATCACTTAATAAAGCCACCAGACCCAGTAGTCCTGCATCCACCATCATGTACCTATCGACATATACCGTGTCATATTTCTTGAAACCGTTTAATAGATAAGATGATTTTACCAGTTTCTATAAATTGGGATGCAACCTTAATTTGTATGTCATTAATTCCGTGCTTTGTAGAACTGAAGACGAGATCTTTTCCAATTTGATGTGAATTGAAGATCCATGTTGGATTACCGTAGCATGGTACTCCTTGAATAGATATATTTTCAGGTTTGATTTTATCCATAGGTAACGAACGTTCATATATTCTTTCAAACATTTTATGGTCCAACACCAAGTCTTCCCCGTCGAATCCGAATTTGTGATCGGATACAGGTTCGTCTATATAAGTTTTGTAATAATTGTCATAAACAAAAACTTTAACTGATGATAGGGAACTCGAAAAAACGGTATAGTGCCAATTACTTTGCTATATGAAGCTTCGAATGATGAGGGAATTCTCTTAAAGTGTAAAATTTCTTTTATTGAATTCCAATAGTAATGATCTGCTACATCTTCTGAATAGTAAGTAGGTGCTATATAAGAAGAGGTGTGGTGATAGTTAAATCAGTACAGTGGGGGATACCGGGTATCTACCCGTTTATATTTAACTGCATCTGTAAAAGGGATATTCAGTATTCATTTGACATTTGAAGACGTTATCCCACTGATGAAATTTATTACTTTTTTCTAGCCGGTACATCGAGTACGAGCTGAAACGATATATGCCTAATTTTTCATACATGGCAACAGCAATTAGTAGAATACATCCGGAAGAGTTTTAGCTTTTATCCAAGAGATTACTTCTGGTTCATGGTATAGCTGAATGATTTATTAGGAATCAGCTGTAATAATTGGGAACAATCTTCTACAGGTTTTATTTTGGCTTCAGTTGCTTTGCAGAGTTTCGCGGTGAGCCTATGATGCTAAATTTCCGTGTGTACAAAAATAAAAATTCATGATACTTTACAATTGCGAAAGTGTGAATGATTCATTTAAATTAAAAATATTTTGTAGTTATGAATTTATTTTAGACGGATTGATTAAATGATTCTTGCCAAGTCAAGTAAATTTCTGTATTCAATCGATGTTAAATTTCCCTATTGAATTTCAGAAGGTATAGTTTTGTCCTTGGTCTCAGATGTCGCTGGTAATGACTCGTTGCATTTAATTTTAATAACAGATGACATATTATTAAATTTACATTATGACTTAATCAGTAATCGAATGTACCTATACTAAAACCTGTTTGAAGGTGACAATTTATTATCCCACGTACGATTTATTGCAATTAGGTAATTTATATTTATTGATCTATTTTTAAAATATACAGTAAAGGTGCGGCTTGATCTCAATTAGTTACATTTTTAAAATCCATAATTCAGTTGTTCCTGTATATTATGCCGCAACTCAATTCTGGTTGGTTGTTAACTAAACCGGAAACATCTATTAAATGGTATTTGATGAAGTTGTAGGAAGCACTCATATCCACCTTGAAATTAATATTGTCTTAATAGCATCTTCATTGTCATCTCGAGCGAGTTCGATAAAAATCACAATATTTTCTTTGAATATCAATTTATTAATAAAAATAATTTTTTTTATGAATTTTGATTATACCACTTACAACAACAAATATGATTTGATTGAAATCTCAACACATATATGTATATAGGACTTGCGGCAGAATTTATGTTTATCTAACAAAATATTTTATGTTTATGTTCTAGCAATGTTCAAAATGATAAAAATATTTATTCATCGCGGATTCATAACATAACCAACTAGAGATATGTTGATTGACATAAACTGATGTAAATTCTACATGTCTCATTCATTGATTTATTGACTGAAAACGTATATCATCGCCCTATAAACAATCTCGACGTTTTGATCAAATCAAAGTTTATTTTATAAATTCAATGTCAATTGAATTTTATAAACAACAACAAATGTATATTTTCTGCGATCGGCTATTTATTCACCATCTATATAAATAATTATATCATGTTTATAGTTTTTGACATGTTTGGATACATAAATGTATTTTTGTGAACAGAAAACAAAAAAACTGGTAATTAATGCAAGGTGTGTCGCTGAACCTGTTTCATGAAATTGTTGTATCGAGTTGCTCGCGGGGTGCGAAATTTGCGTGGTTAATTGCAAATTATTTCTTTTTATGTATCGACAAAAGCGAAATTCGATAAATAATTTGCTTCTCTTTGTGGCAGAATGTAGGTCAGTGATTTGTTTTTTTTTTAAATACAAATAAGAAAAGAAATTGGTGTCTGCAAGTAGGTGTTAACGCCAATTGAGGTGATAAAAAATATATTTTTTGTGTGCCTTCTGCATTTTTGTTTTTATGCCCATATATGTGTGTTTTAAAAATGCGTCTATAATTAGATTCCTAATACTCGAATTTTTCAAAATAATGAATACATGAAAATTTCTAGACAAATTAACAAAAATTTTATAGAGCTTACAATTTTGAAAGAGATTTTCAAAATGCGGAAATATTTTGAAAATAAACGAACAAGTTGTTTTTGGCAAAATGACACCTTCGAATTTAAAATGTCGTGTGTCGTCAGACTATTCAAGGTTAACTCGGCTGGTTTAAAATATATTTCCGCGGATTAATTTACTATATGGACGCGCATAAGTTAGCAATAACTAGTTCATCATAATATTATTTATGTTCCTAGTTGAGACATATCAATTTATGCATTTCGTCGATTCAAGCCACTTAAATTGATTTGTTAATTTTTCTCACTAAACGAAACCCTCATTATTCACTTCTCATTGGATTAAATCAACATTATCTTAAATTCCAATATTTTTGAAATTTTCAAATTATATTCTTACACAAGAAACTATTCCAAACAAAATTCTTGCTGATAATTTAATCCGAACATTTGGCTACCTTTTTTATCGGCTTTGACAGTTTAAATTTTTGATTAAATTATGTAAAATTAAATTTGAGTAAAGTTGACAATAATGAATTCTAATTATTTTGGAATGAATTTATAAAAAAAAATGTAATTTGGTTAGCAAATTCAATTCGAACTATCCAATTTTGAATTATTTCAAAATTTCGACTTTAAAAAATTAATATTCCTTCTAGAGCGGACTTTTTTTATAAAGTTTATTGAATTTTGAGATTTGAGCGAATCGAGTTCTAACTAGGAAATTTCAAATTTTGAAACACAATCTCATCGATTTCATACGTTTTGATTCATAATACATCTTAATCCGGAGCTCTGTTATAGAAAACTTTGACACGACGTTGAATGTAGCATTCAAATAAATCGTTTGAACAGTAAGCAACAGTAAGACACAATTCACTGAAATTATTAAATGTTGTTGGCGTAAAAAGGCCCGCAAAAAACACAAATTGTCGATTCAATTGTCATTAAGACCGTATTTTAGTGTATATCTGACCCACGGCTGAAAAGGCTCACAATAAAACCAACATCTGTTGAATCTGAACAACAGATGTTGGTTTTATTGTGAGAATATACTGGTATGCTCGCTCAAGGTGATCTCCTCGTTTTTTAATTTCTTCAAATAAAATTAGTTCTCTTTGTTGTGTTGAATGGCACTTTCGTTTTGTCTACAATATCATAGTTTTAGTTTTTCGTTTGATTGCTAATGCTAGTCGTTCCTTCATGGATAAAGTACTGAGTACAATTATTTCTTCTTCAGATTCATCGCTTTCTGATAAATCGACTTCTGCTACGTTATTAATCATATCTAACCTTTCGATTAATGAGACAAGCAACTTAATTTCAGTATATTGATTTTTACCATTCGTCGGGATTGATCTTTTTTAGATGGAAAATTTTTTCAAAGATTTAAGATCTTCACTTAGTCGTGTATTTTGGTTGGATAACTCGAAAACGTAAACTTAATAAAGGCGTCGATACTTAATAAAGTATTACTTAAGCACAAAGCTTCCACAGCTTACTTTAAAGGTGATAATATTATTTCCTCAGTTAATTTAATTTCATTTTCTGAGAATATCAACCCAGTAGACTAATCCATAGCCAGTAGACTATTCCACCTAGTCTGTGTATCGAGAATAAATGCACAAAAGTGCACTTAAATTCATCTTGAGTATGTTTTTGAAGGCAACCATTGTTTTTAGGCGATATTCTAAATATTTTTACTATATTTCAAATTTTTTGAATGACAGGATATATATGATTACAAAGCGTAATATTTTCATTGTTTTCGTTGGATGAATTATTTGATATGATAAGACCATCAAATTGAATATCTTCTTCTACAATATCATCGCATTCATCGCTATCTTCATTTGGAGGCACTTCTGCACAAGGCTCTGGTTCGGAAAACAGTCTATTATACAAAACTTTAACTACGGCTAACTGGCATCTACTAATCTGCCTAGTTTTTTCATCACAGCCGCTCCGTCAGTCGTAATAGCAACTATATTGGAAAAATTTAAGCCGAATTCGTTTAGTTTTTTTTCAACCAAATTTAAGAATTTGTCTGCAGGGGAATATCCTTCCATCCGAGCAAGGACCAAATTCCAAAATTTGTTAACAGTATTGTACATTGATGTTCATAAACCTATGATTTCTTATTGACGTCCATTCGTCAAACGTAAGACTAAATCGTTCACCTGCTCGGATACGGCTAACAATTTCAGATTTGATTTCATTTCGGACATTATTGCCAAATTGCATTACGATTGCAGGAGATTTTGGTACAACGTAACCCTTTGATACTAATAGATTTCTAAAATCATAAGACGAGCATATTTTTTCGGAAGGCAATTCGTCTTTTGCGACTAATTTTGATATTACTGCAGGAAAAGATTCGGAAAAGTCTTGAAATATTTGATTATTAAACCGCTTGGACCAGCTTTTGGTTTACCTTACTAACCTCCGACAACGATGCAAATTTCATTATATTTTAATACTTGTTCACTGTGCTATTACCTTTGCTGTACTAAAAAATATAACGTTAATTCGCTTTGTTTTAATTTGAAGAGTAGAGAGAGAGAGAAACTATAGAGAATTGTAATTAACGATATTACTCACTCATTTTGAGGATAAAACGAACGACAGAGGAAGGAACAATAGAGACAAAGTTATGCATGTATCTTAAATACTAATACAAAAAGCAGTCTGCATTTTTTTGCATTACATCCAATGTTAGCAAAACTCAATTAACAAAAAAAATATTTATCTGAAAAATAATTACCGAATTCTTTTCGGTAAAAATTAACCGGTTTACCGGTTAATCGAAAATCGGGAGTTGATTCCCTAGTATTAACATTTAGAATGGTTTTTAACAAAATTTAAAATTGTCATTAAATATGAATTATGTCATAGATTTGTTTTTACAGTGATAAATAATCCAGGTCTATACGATTAGTTATAATACGCCCTAATTTTTTTTCAACATTATTTAAACAACGCCTAATTTTTTCCAATATTAGCTCGACTTTTTTTTAAATCAATCTAATTAAGATAACAAAATCATAAAAAAGGGCCGACATTTTTTTCTTGCTTAGGGATTTGGAAAAACTTTGAATCTAAGTTGTGTTACAAATTATTTTAATTGGCAAATTCGAGTACTCAAAATTTTGGGAGGTTTAGAATAAATAAATCACCTATGCCAATACGAATAGTTACACTATTATGAAATTTTCTGAATATACGTATCTGTGTTATTGGTTATTATTTAAAAAAACGCCCTAATTTTTTTATTTAAATAACGCCCTAATTTTTTACCATCATTGATATAGTATTCAGTTCAAATTAAATTTAATTATCTAGAATTGTAAAAATGGGGGCCACAATTATTTATTGCATGAGGATCTGGAAAACGTAGATTCGAAGTTGAACATCAATTGATTTTTTAACAATTGCGATTATTTAAAATTTTGGAAGGTTTGATATTTTCTGAACATGTTATTAGTTATTATTAAACAATGCCCTAATTTTTTCAACAAACCCACCCTTTTATTTTTAATTAAATCTAATTGTAAAAAATTATAAAATTACAGGGCCCACAATTATCTCTTGCTTAAGGATTTGGAAAACGTAGATTCGAAATTGAACCGCAAATGAATTTAAAGTCAATTTCGATTATTCAAAATTTTAGGAGCTTCAGTATAAATAACTAAGTTATTAGTTATTATTTTTAAAAACGTCCTAATTTATTTTCAAACAATGCCTTAATTAATTTCAAGATAGTCACATTTTCTTTTTTAATTGATTCTAATTATAAAAATGGAAGGCCCAATTAAGTATTCAGAAACCACAAATTTTTGGGAGGTTTAGTATAAATATATAACCTTCGCCATTACGAATAGTTATATTATTATGATAGTACGTAACTATGTTATTGGATGTTATTTTAAAAAACGCCCTAATTTTTTTCACCATAATCACATTTTTTTGTAGTTTAATCTAATTATAAAAACAATTATTTCTTGCTTAAGCTTCTGGAAAACGTGTATTCGAAGTTGAACTCCAAATGGATTTAAGAGCGTCTTTTACAAAAATAAAATTTTGTTTCGACTCTAACCTAAAAATTCAATTATCGGAAACGTTTACTAATAGCTGAAAAAAAACAGGAGCCGTGTAATTTAGAAACAAATGTAAATGATGTGCCCTCTCGGATGAACGAAATGGAAAACTTTACAGAAACTGAACCAATTAATTAAGACCTGGAACTAATGGAATTACCTCAGGAGAATAGTTTCGCAAATGATTAAACTCAATTCTCCATATTGAACGCCACCGAAGTAAAGCACATAAGTATGCACTCAAGTTTGTTTAGGTGTAATTTATTAAATTAAATTTATCAACTCACTTGTTCGACAGATGATGCTCATTTAAATTTAAATTATTTATCTGTTGTCGGCGGTATTACAATTGATATACAGGTTTCATGCAGACAGAAGAATTTCTTGCGATGGTGAATATTCCATATATGTCAATGAAAACTTTTGGTGAAACCCAAAATCAAGTTAAAATTGATACTTTATCTGCCGCCAAAGATGCAATTCACGTCACTGCTATGGAAGTTAAAGCTATTGCAATTGCAAAATATAACAAAGAAATAAATGGGGTTCAATTGTTGACTGTTTCAGCGGATGCTTGTTTTTCAAAATTAACATATGGGAGTAGTAACGATTATTCATCTTAATCAGGAGTCGCATCAATTGTTGTGATACGGGTAAGGTTATATGGAGCAAAGTCGCGAACAAATATTATACAGTATGTTCAAATCACTCACCAGAAACAATACATGAACATGATTGCAATGCAAACCATATAGGTTACTTAACAGGTATGGAAGCGGATAGTTGAAGGTTTTAAAGAAAGTGAGAAGTTCAATCAGATAATCCCGATGGCGAAAGCAATATTTACAAAAAAATTCTTGATACTAGACCTTATAAAAACACCTACATTGAAAAAATCGAATGTCCAATAAGATTTCGAAAAGTCTTAGGCTGAAATTTAAAACGAATTTCTGTTGGCATTACCAAAGCTGTACAATACCGAAAAAATATGCAAAATATTTCATTGCATGAGAAAACTATTATCGTGCAAAAACATTTTGGTAATGCTCCATTCCATTTGTGGTCAGCATAGAAATTTCGTCAGCATAGAAATTGTGATGCTTTCTTTTGTAATAAGGAAAAGTCTAAATTTAATGCCTCCAATGCAGGAGTGTGGTATTTTGTAAAAAATGGGTCAATTATTCGTATAGATTACGAATTAAAAAGCCTCCTACATGACTTCGACTTATGTAAATCGAGTTGAACATTTCCACGCCCTAGTTGCCAAACCTATTGAAGGAAAACTGGTAAATTTTTCGAAGAAGCACTCATATACCAGCATGGCTCAATTTGTAGTATTACAGCATAACACTCTCCGTGTTCATTATGGTGAGAAATGTGACAACCCAGATTTGAGTCAGATAGAGACTCACAACTTAACTGCTTCACCAGTTGGTTTAATAGATGATAATTAAAGTATCATTAAAATAAAATGTGCATATGCTTCAAGAAATTTTGATCCAGTAAATGCCATCAAACTAGGTCAAATTTTATGTTTTCAAAGGTCATATCAATACTACTGTCTCTTTTGTAGTTGGACTTCATCGAATTACAATCTCATGATAGCAAGAATTGATATAGAGATGACAGAACTTCTCTAAGTTTGGGATCTAATAACTTACTATTAAAAGAAAATTTGGAGAAAAAAACGATACTAGGTACGAGTTTCACATATTATAATTTAAATATAGAAAAACTCTAAAAGAAAATGTTGCTTATCGAAGCGACATATCCTTGTTTTTAGTAAAGGACGCTCTTAAATGGCAAATTCGATTATTCAAAATTTTGGGACGTTTAGAATAAATATATAACAAATACCAATACGAATAGTTATACTATTATGATATTTTCTGCCACACGTAACTATGTTATTAATTATTTTAAAAAAAACGCCCTAATTTTTTTCAACATTATTTAAATATCGCCCTAACTTTTTAACATCATTAATATCGTATTCAGTTTTAATTAAATCTAATTATAACAAATTATAAAAAAGGGGACCCACAATTATTTCTTGCTTAAGGATCTGGAAAACGTAGATTCGAAGTTGAAGTTCGAATGATTTTAAATGTCAATTTCGATAATTCAAAATTTTGGGAGGTTTAGTATAAATATATTTATAACCCATGCCAATACGAATAGTTATACTATTGTGATATTTGCTGAACATACGATACTTTGTTAATAGTTATTATTAAAAAAACGCCCTAATTTTTTTAACTTTATTTAAATAACGCACTTTTTAACATAATCTTATTTTCTCTTTTAATTAAAGCTAATAATAAAAAAATTATAAAAATGCAGGGCCCACAGTTATTTTTGGCTTAAATATCTGGAAAAAGTATATTCGAAGTTGTAATCTAAATGATATTAAATGGCAAATTCGAATGTTTTAAAGTTTGGGAGGTTAAAAATAAATAAATAACCCATAAATAACCCACCCACCAATACATGAACAGTTATGTTATTATGATATTTTCTGAACAATCGTAACAATGTTATTGGCTATTACTAAAAAAAAACGCCCTAATTTTTTTCAACATTATTTAAACAACACCTTAATTTTTCCAACATAATCTTGTTTTCTTTTTTAATTAAATTTAATTATAAAAAAAATAAATTATTTCTCTCTTAAAGATCTGGAAAACTAAGATTCGAAGTTGGGAGGTTTAGAATTCCCATTTTCTCTAAATAGGATATTCCATATACTTTATGCTAAATTTGAATTGTTGATAAAGGTAAAATTAAAATTAAAAAATTTCATCATATTGAACATACTATACGAAAATCATTTGCAATAGTTTGATTTATAGCTACTTCACGTCATAAAACATCTCCACTCATTTCATCTCATGCAAAATTATTACGTCGATTAAAATTTGGTTTAAACCATTTTTAGTAGTGCATCACCACACAACATCAAGCTATTTCGGTGTGGAGCTTAAAAATTTTGATTACTAGGGTGGGTCAACCTACTAAAAAAATATATCACGAATATACTGATGACATTGCTTCTATATATGTATTTAATATTATATTTCTGTTTTATCTCTCTATATTATGTTATATATAAATATATATATATATAGTTTGTTTCTAATCACATATTTCTCTATTAAATTACAAAGCGTGACTGAGTCATAAAAAATCATTAACCATAAACCACATTTTTATAATTAGAATTTATTGCTATATAACTAAAATGTATATTTAAATAAATAAATAAATAAAAAATTATTATAGCTTATGTATGCTTAACCTTTAACTATGCTTTTTAAATAATTAAACTATATAAATGTTGTTGCATCTCGTTATATACATAAATATACTTGCTATTATAGTGACCCACTTTTTTTCGTATAAACAAATTGTTACAATTCAGCGTTAAACCAACCCATATACAGATGGGAGAAACATGGGAGAAGATAATTTGTTCTAACATTTTGTGATATATCTTCTCCAACAGTAAGTACTGCAATATATAATTGGGCTGCGACTCAATGAACAATATAATTGTGAATATAATTCGAATTTAATTGTTAAAGTTGCAATTCTTGATCCTAGTCTGGAGCCTATTCACCTTTTCAATAAAAGTATTTTCATCACTTTTAAGCGGAACGTCTTCTGTTATCATTTCAATAATATCATTTAACCCTATGTGTTACACAATTTTAGAATCTCCATTAGATGAACAATTTTGATAGTTGGTCCACTTTTTGTTATTCAAATTAGAACATATTATGCTGTCAATATGGCCCTTTAAGGTAGACAAATAATTATAGAGCCCTCACACATTGTTAACTTTAGTAGTCTCTGCTACCATCTTTAAAATGAAAATATTCTTATAAAACTTCTAATTTCTAAGCGTAGTTATACCTTTCTACACATGCCATCTATAATTAAATAAATTTCTATTTAATATGCTGCCATCTATTGAGCTATAGATTAACTACATAAATAGTGAAAAATGAATTAGAAGTAAGTCGTTTTAAAAGTTTTCGATGTTTGAATTTGCGAAAAAATTATGTATATCAAATCTTAAATTTGAACAATTCAACATTACCAAAATATAATAATTCTTAAAAGTGCCAGACGTTCTTATTAAAAGTCGTCTTTGAATGTTATTTTAACTTAAGTGAGTAGAGTTAAAATGTCCGGCCAACGAGTACCACAAAATTGGGGCCCAATACTGAGATCAGAATCGCCGGCCAAAATCAGAACAGAAAACGTAGTTAAAAGCCTAGTATTAAAGGCCTTAATCCTCGTGAATTATGTCCTAAATATGTCCTTTAAAAACTGATTAAAATTTAGGATGTTTTTTAGGATAAAATTCACAATTCTATACATACGTATACACGCGTGAAGTTTGACCGAAATTCGAAAAATGTTTACATATGTTAGTGAGAATAACATATTCTATTCGGATAAACCGATAAATCTTATAATTTATACAATTATGTGACTTTCTTGCCAAACTATTTGTTTTGGCATAGGATAGGAGGTCCCCAACTAAATAAATCTCTTAATTTTCTTTGAAAAACTAAGAAGCTAACACCTTCATGGCGCATATTTCAAGACTTTATTAGTTAGGGTATCCAACAAATATTTTAATTGTAGAAAAAGTAGGGAATTAGGAGGCTTAGGACAAGCATGTTTGGTATGACCTCATACATTTGGTTGTCCTTAACTTCCTAATCCCCTGCTTTTAAATATTTTTCTGATAGCTTAAACTCAAAGAGATCTTGGTATATGCGTCATTAAATGCTATAGCTTTCTAGGATATTCCGAAAAAAAAAAAATCGGTAAAAACATATAATCGGCATACAAACTTGGTTATCCCAAACTCCCTAACCCCCTACTTTTCCAAAATTGAAATATTTTCGGATAGCTTAGTCCTAAAGACATATTAGTGAGAAATTCTTTTTGTTGTTTTTTAGGACAGATTTCGGACAAATTCGTAAAAGGGCAATGACGTACGAGTGGATAAAGGTCGTATTTTCCGAAGAACAAAATTATTCTGAATAATCCTGATAATCCAAATTACTAGATTCAAGATTTAAGGAACGAGGACACATTTTTGAAAAGACACCACACAGTCGAAAAGGCGACATTATTTCAAACATAAATTTTATTTCAGAGCTCAGTGATGCTGTGAAAAATAATCGCTAACATTCAACTAACAATTAACTACCACAAGACCAAACTTTATGAGTAAAGCTACTGTTGACATCAATAGTTGTACGTCCCTCCCAATTTCACTGTCCTGATCACAATCAACCCCAACAGAGGTCTGCATCATTTCGTTATCTCTTCGATAAAATTATTCCTCGTTAAATCCTAAGTTTGGACTTTAGTTTTGTTGTTGCTTCTATATGATTTAACATCTGAAGAAAACCTACAACGCGTGTGTTAGACGAAGTGTATTTCTAAGTGATAAAAGTGATATATTGTATTAGATAAAGCTATTAGGTATTAGAATAATGGAAGTTCTCTGATACCCGTCGATGGTAATTGCATTTTCAATACCGTGATACATCACCGGAGATGCTGAGTGTATTTCCGTTATTTTAAAATTAAAAAATATTAAAATTACTGTTTGTTATACCGGCACTGCGCACCGACTCACCGAGCTTCCTTCCTCCCGCACAATGGTGAACATAATAGTGAAACTTTCCTACTTTACACTGGTTCACATTATGACAGCTTGCTTCCTCACTCACCCTTAACCTTATCATACAATTCTCAGAGTCCTTATGTGCAAAATATCTCCGACGCATACATCGTTCCATTCAACCCAGTACTAATCCTTATACACTCGTCTGTTCAACGTCCCATTATACTTGGTATCTTGAAAACGATTCAATCGGCATAATGATTAAGAAGGATTCACGTACAAGTTCAAAGCGAATCAGACATTATTTTGAATCTATTATAACCCTGTTAGGTACTGTTTCGAATCTACGTGAGGACCTCTTCATTGCTGTATATGTGCTACCTTATACCTCTCAGATTAATCGTCTAAAATGTTCACCACTCTTTTGTCAATATAATAGATCGATGCCGCAAATCTCGCGATACAGTTTTGTTTGGCGATTTCGCCCATCTGGGTTCCCACGATTCATGGGGTAAAAAGACCATTGGTTCAAATTTGTTCCACAGCGAGTCTAAGGAAAAGTGTGCTTCCCTGGGCTTTCTTGCTAGTTCAACTCGACTTTTTGCCGCCGAAAAAGCATTATTACTTGAACCGATGGTCAGAGCTACTCCCAGGTAGACCATATCTTAACCTGATGTAAAAATAATTACATCTATGTTAACTCGACCAAAGCTGATTCTTTCTAGCCCGAACTAAGCCACCATCGTTTAGTTTGAATTCAATGTACTAACCGAAAGAGGATGGAAACGTCTCACCCTTCACTTTTATCAGCCTCGGCACCAGCTCTTTCATCGTCTACTTATTCATATAAGTCTTTGAATCTTCCGTTACTACAAGACGAGAGTATGCGTGCCCGCTACCAGTCTGTTCTATCAACCGCCTACAGGCAAGCCCTTTCATCTGGGATCTTAGATCATTAGCGGCTGATTGTTGACAGTATCAAAATTTCATCATAGGTATAGTTCTTGTTTCTACAACCCCTATAATACCTAAACACGACAGGCCCATGTCCGTTTCAAAAAGGCACGGTTTTTCCAACAAAGACATCCCGATGACCCCACTGCTCGTTCTCTTCTACAAAAAGCCCGTAAAAGCTAGAATCTCGCCTACTACGAACATAGATCCCTCGAATGTCAGGAGTTTTTCAATAATTTGCCTTCTCAAAAAACCATCCTACAGATTGCACAAACCTATTCATTTTTTAGATGATATAGAAAGGATAACACTAAGCAAATCACGCATATTATATTCCATTTTCCTCTTGGCTCAATGAGTTGCAAAGATCTGAAAGTGAATGACCGTCTCTAGTCGACGAAACTGATTATTTCCCGTTAGGTCCTCTACCTTCTCTTGCCGAGATTAAGTCTGCAATTACTAGTTTACGCAATGAGACATCCCCCGTGACAGATGGGATTCCTATTGATTGTTTAAATATGCTTCCGTTAAGGTTGTTGAAGGCTTAGAATCTGTAATTGGAAAAATCTGACTATTAAATGAGCCCCGCCTCAATGGATCGAAACTATTCAAGTTCCCATAACGAAGGTCTAAAATCCTCGGGCTATCGGCGATTATCGCCAAGTTACTACTCATTCGATTGAATGAACATCTAGAGTTATCGGTCTCCTAACACGGCGCCTCCTAAGCCAATCGATCAGCAGATGATCACATGTTCACCGTTCGACGTCCTGTTGATGAAGAATGGCGTACTAGCAATCGAGTTTACCTTCTCCTTAAGGTGGTCTCAGAGAGTTTACAGGAATATATACCCCATTACTTAGTTTATATAAAGGCAACTGAAGAGTAGTGTCGAAAAAACCCAAAATGTTGAAATATTATCATGGCCATCGTACTTCTCGGACGTTAATGCAAAATATAGAGAATCTTATTGTAAATTATGAAACACTTTCAAATTATTTATCAATTATTTTTTTTTAACAAATTTCTCTCAAACCAGGCAATATTTAAATTTATGTCACGTTCAACATGTTGACTGAAATTTTTCCGTTCAATTTTTTCTAAATTGGTTTAAATTTGAGTAGAATTTGAAGAATACTCATGCCAGGTGAATTTCAAATTTTGTCTTTATTCACAGTTTAATCAAATAACTTTCAAATAGATTTCCTAATTCAAATCGAATTATGGTAAATTATGGTTTGAACAAATCTAGAGAGGTGTCTTCCCTGTTAGTGAAAAAATTATCTCGATAAACAGTAAAGGACCAATACTCTGCCCCCTGATAGGGATGAACCGACAGTTCAATTCGGTATGAACGAATTGGCTCTTTAGTTTTGATCAATTTAAAATACAAATAACATGGCAAAAAATATAGTTCAGGATGTACATATCACTTCTTATTAAACGTGCTGCCATCTTTAGAGCAATAGATTAAATACCAAAGTTATTACTCTCCTTTTGTTTAATTTCGAAATTCTGGGGACTAATTTAAAATGTAAATTTAGCAGCACCGACAGTGGTTCGTTTAAATTGTCCGTACGACATATCTCATTAATTAGTAAAATAACCAACTCATAATACAGCACAAAAAAAACCTTCTGTCTAGTTTTGATAAAAGCACAATCAAGTACATATACACACACACATTTATATATAAAATAAATAAAAAAGTTGTAACAATGTTGAAGACAAAATATTTCCAGACAATTAACTTACATAATAATATACTTGGATAGTGTTGCTTACTATAATGTTGTATAAAAAGCACAATAAAACTAAAAAAAAAAAATAATTTAAAAATCATAACAATAAAAAAAAAGTTCAAGACCAAAAATAATAAACATTTTTATTATGTTAGTGTTGTTTGTATTTTATTATACATAAAATCCAAACTTGGTATTTTATTTATTTATGTATTTAATTACATTATTCATTTTCCTCCTTGTTGCATTTGAAATTTTAATTAAAATTAAAGTTATGAAAGCTTAATTATGTGGATTTCAAACATTTCATTTCATGTTTTGTCTGCGAATTATGTTTTGTAATAAAGGAGGCGAAATGTTATTGTGGTAATTTTATGAGATTTATTTGGGCAGAACGTATTTTATCATAGAGTTTATCAACTAATAATCAGCATTTAGGACACGTCACAAGAAATAATCGAAAATTTTATTTAATTTATAATTAATAATTGATGAGTAAATAAATTAGGGCGTTGTTTTATATTCATTAAAACGTTTAATTATATCACAAAAATATTACTGAAAATACAAATAGTCTGAGACGTGTTGAATAAATTAAATATCAAAACTGGTTATTAAGAAATAAAAATAACGCCCTAATTTATTTTTAATTAAATTCTTAATAATTAAATAATGTCTCTATAAACATGAAGCAATAATCTGAAATTCTGAATAATCTGATCCGTCACAAAAAGTAATCGAATATTTAAGAATCCCCTTCCCCATATTTACAATTAATAAGTAAAAAAATTAGGGCGTTGTTTTATATTCATTAAAACGTTTAATTATATCACAAAAATATTACTGAATATACAAATAGTGTGAGACGTGTTGAATAAATTAAATAACAAAACTGGTTATTAAAAAATGAAAATAACGCCCTAATATTTTTTTTAATTATATTCTTAATAATTAAATAATGTCTCTATAAAAATGAAGCAACAATCTGAAATTCTGAATAATCTGATCCGTCACAAAAAGACATCGAAAATTTAAGAATCTCCTAACTATATTCATAATTAATAATTGATGAGTAAATAAATTAGGGCGTTGTTTTATATTCATTAAGACGTTTAGTTATATCAAAAAAATATTACTGAAAATACAAATAGTTTGAGACGTGTAGAATAAATTAAATATCAAAACTGGTTATTAAGAAATAAAAATAACGCCCTAATTTATTTTTAATTAAATTCTTAATAATTAAATAATGTCTCTATAAACAAGAAGCAATAATCTGAATTTCTGAATAATCTGATCCGTCACAAAAAGTAATCGAAAATATAAGAATCTCCTAACTATATTTACAATTAGTTAGTAAAAAAATTAGGGCGTTGTTTTATATTCATTAAAACGTTTAATTATATCACAAAAATAATATTGAAAATACAAATAGTGTGAGATGTGTTGAATAAATTAAATAACAAAATTGGTTATTAAGAAATAAAAATAACGCCCTAATTTTTTTAAATTAAATTATTAATAATCAAATAATGTCTCTATAAACATGAAGCAATAATCTGAATTTCTGAATAATCTCATCCGTCATAAAAAGAAATCGACTTAATAAGTAAACAAATTAGGGCTTTGTTTTATATTCATTAAAACGTTTAATTATATCACAAAAATATTATTGAAAATACAAAAAGTGTGAGACGTGTTGAATAAATTAAATAACAAAACTGGTTATTAAAAAATAAAAATAACGCCCTAATTTTTTTTAAAATAAATTCTTAATAATTAAATAATGTCTGTATAAACAAGAAGCAATAATCTGAATTTCTGAATAATCTGATCCGTCACAAAAAGTAATCGAAAATATAAGAATCTCCTAACTATATTTACAATTAATAAGTAAAAAAATTAGGGCTTTGTTTTATATTCATTAAAACGTTTAATTATATCACAAAAATATTATTGAAAATACAAATAGTGTGAGATGTGTTGAATAAATTAAATAACAAAATTGGTTATTAAGAAATAAAAATAACGCCCTAATTTTTTTAAATTAAATTATTAATAATCAAATAATGTCTCTATAAACATGAAGCAATAATCTGAATTTCTGAATAATCTCATCCGTCATAAAAAGTAATCGACTTAATAAGTAAAAAAATTAGGGCGTTGTTTTATATTCATTAAAACGTTTAATTATATCACAAAAATATTATTGAAAATACAAAAAGTGTGAGACGTGTTGAATAAATTAAATAACAAAACTGGTTATTAAAAAATAAAAATAACGCCCTAATTTTTTTTAAAATAAATTCTTAATCATTAAATAATGTCTGTATAAACAAGAAGCAATAATCTGAATTTCTGAATAATCTGATCCGTCACAAAAAGTAATCGAAAATATAAGAATCTCCTAACTATATTTACAATTAATAAGTAAAAAAATTAGGGCTTTGTTTTATATTCATTAAAACGTTTAATTATATCACAAAAATATTATTGAAAATACAAATAGTGTGAGATGTGTTGAATAAATTAAATAACAAAATTTGTTATTAAGAAATAAAAATAACGCCCTAATTTTTTTAAATTAAATTATTAATAATCATATAATGTCTCTATAAACATGAAGCAATAATCTGAATTTCTGAATAATCTCATCCGTCATAAAAAGTAATCGACAATTTAAGAATCTCCTAACTATATTTACAATTAATAAGTAAAAAAATTAGGGCTTTGTTTTATATTCATTAAAACGTTTAATTATATCACAAAAATATTATTGAAAATACAAATAGTGTGAGATGTGTTGAATAAATTAAATAACAAAATTGGTTATTAAGAAATAAAAATAACGCCCTAATTTTTTTAAATTAAATTATTAATAATCAAATAATGTCTCTATAAACATGAAGCAATAATCTGAATTTCTGAATAATCTCATCCGTCATAAAAAGTAATCGACTTAAAAAGTAAAAAAATTAGGGCTTTGTTTTATATTCATTAAAACGTTTAATTATATCACAAAAATAATATTGAAAATACAAAAAGTGTGAGACGTGTTGAATAAATTAAATAACAAAACTGGTTATTAAAAAATAAAAATAACGCCCTAATTTTTTTTAAAATAAATTCTTAATCATTAAATAATGTCTGTATAAACAAGAAGCAATAATCTGAATTTCTGAATAATCTGATCCGTCACAAAAAGTAATCGAAAATATAAGAATCTCCTAACTATATTTACAATTAATAAGTAAAAAAATTAGGGCTTTGTTTTATATTCATTAAAACGTTTAATTATATCACAAAAATATTATTGAAAATACAAATAGTGTGAGATGTGTTGAATAAATTAAATAACAAAATTTGTTATTAAGAAATAAAAATAACGCCCTAATTTTTTTAAATTAAATTATTAATAATCATATAATGTCTCTATAAACATGAAGCAATAATCTGAATTTCTGAATAATCTCATCCGTCATAAAAAGTAATCGACAATTTAAGAATCTCCTAACTATATTTACAATTAATAAGTAAAAAAATTAGGGCTTTGTTTTATATTCATTAAAACGTTTAATTATATCACAAAAATATTATTGAAAATACAAATAGTGTGAGATGTGTTGAATAAATTAAATAACAAAATTGGTTATTAAGAAATAAAAATAACGCCCTAATTTTTTTAAATTAAATTATTAATAATCAAATAATGTCTCTATAAACATGAAGCAATAATCTGAATTTCTGAATAATCTCATCCGTCATAAAAAGTAATCGACTTAAAAAGTAAAAAAATTAGGGCTTTGTTTTATATTCATTAAAACGTTTAATTATATCACAAAAATAATATTGAAAATACAAATAGTGTGAGATGTGTTGAATATATTAAATAACAAAATTGGTTATTAAGAAATAAAAATAACGCCCTAATTTTTTTAAATTAAATTATTAATAATCAAATAATGTCTCTATAAACATGAAGCAATAATCTGAATTTCTGAATAATCTCATCCGTCATAAAAAGTAATCGAAAATTTAAGAATCTCCTAACTATATTTACAATTAATAAGTAAAAAAATTATGGCTTTGTTTTATATTCATTAAAACGTTTAATTATATCACAAAAATATTATTGAAAATACAAAAAGTGTGAGACGTATTGAATAAATTAAATAACAAAACTGGTTATTAAAAAATAAAACTAACGCCCTAATTTTTTTTAAAATAAATTCTTAATAATTAAATAATGTCTGTATAAACAAGAAGCAATAATCTGATTTTCTGAATAATCTGATCCGTCACAAAAAGTAATCGAAAATATAAGAATCTCCTAACTATATTTACAATTAGTCAGTAAAAAAATTATGGCGTTGTTTTATATTCATTAAAACGTTTAATTATATCACAAAAATAATATTGAAAATACAAATAGTGTGAGATGTGTTGAATAAATTAAATAACAAAATTGGTTATTAAGAAATAAAAATAACGCCCTAATTTTTTTAAATTAAATTATTAATAATCAAATAATGTCTCTATAAACATGAAGCAATAATCTGAATTTCTGAATAATCTTATCCGTCATAAAAAGTAATCGACAATTTAAGAATCTCCTAACTATATTTACAATTAATAAGTAAAAAAATTAGGGCTTTGTTTTATATTCATTAAAACATTTAATTATATCACAAAAATATTATTGGAAATACAAAAAGTGTGAAACGTGTTGAATAAATTAAATAACAAAACTGATTATTAAAAAATAAAAATAACGCCCTAATTTTTTTTAAATTAAATTCTTAATCATTAAATAATGTCTGTATAAACAAGAAGCAATAATCTGAATTTCTGAATAATCTGATCCGTCACAAAAAGTAATCGAAAATTTAAGAATCTCCTACCTTTATTTACAATTAATTAGTAAAAAAATTAGGGCGTTGTTTTATATTCATTAAAACGTTTAATTATATCACAAAAATAATATTGAAAATATAAAAAGTGTGAGACGTGTTGAATAAATTAAATAACAAAACTGGTTATTAAGAAATAAAAATAACGCCTTAATTTTTTTTAATTAATTTCTTAATAATTAAATAATGCCTTTATAAACATGAAGTAATAATCTGAAATTCTGAAATAATGTAAGTTCAGTAAATACTATAATGTAACCCAACAATCCTTCAGAATTGAAGGTGTTCTGTAGCTTCCGCTTCCAAGATTACCACAATTAGCTGCTAATATATTTTTGCAAATTACGTGTTAAAAGCTTAGTCCAATGCAAATTTAGCTTTACAACAATAAACTCTCATTATAATTTATTTTTTTTATGTCAAGCTTTGTCGTCGGGGTTGTATTAACATAGTAAATTTTCGGTTGTGGCCAAACAATGAAAATTAATTTTCCCTCGAATAACAATTATTTTTTTTAAATCGGATGAATTGTAACAAATCACTTAAAAACAAAAAATCGAGAAATGCCTTAGTAGATCTATTAATTGAATGTAAAGCTTTAAAGCTCTCTCTCTGTCTCTTTCTCTCTCTCTATGTGTGTGTGTTTTTGTATAATACAATATTATTTTATAAAAATAGAAGTTTTATTAAAATTTTCCTTATTTATTTACATTTTGTTTTTGTTTTGTTATTTAATTTTTTATTAAAAAAACACAGGAAAGGTAAAATTAAATTTTTATGTAAATTTTATTATCCTTTTTTGCCTGCGTTGTTATTGTTTTTTTGTTTTTGTTCTGTTGTTGGTGCGGTTTTCATTTCGAACTTAATAAATATTTGTTGTTTTATTATTTACATATTGACCACTTGAATTACTTATTTGATTTTCTATTTTTTTATATTTCGTGTTTTTTTTTTTTATCGATGCCAATAGAAAATTTCTCCACTTAAGTCCTCGGTGTAAAAATTAATATACGTCCATTTACGTACGAATGAAGGGGGCCATATATAGAATAGTAATTATGGAAATAAATTAATAAAATAAAAAGCAAACCAAAAAAAAAAAACAAAAAAAAGTTCGATTGATATCTACCGCGACGATGATGATGATCCTAATTAATGCTATGCGATTAATTGGAGATAACGTAAATATTGGTATACGGTACGTGAGTGAAACTATCAAAGTTTTATACAAAAAATTCGACGTTGACGTGAGTCCACCAAGTACATGCGTTGAGCGACGAACGATCATCATGAATATGCCACGGAAGAAAGGAAAATTTGCAACACCAAAAAGTAAGTTGGATAAATAAAAATTATGTAGATGAATATAAGAAACGCTTACAAAAAAATTTAATATTTTTTATTGTTGCTTCTTCTTATCTTTAATATTAACAATATTTGGCCAAATTCTCTAGACTTTTTCTTGTGTCTGCAATAAAATTTAAAATCAGCAATTTTTTGCTTAAAATATCCCCTGAATTTATACGAATTGCCAAAAATTACTTTAAGTCACTTAAAGTGCTTCCTCGACAGTGTCAATCTCGTAACGTATTTTCGTAACATGACCGAAAGTGGCTTCAAATGGTTGAACTGATGGAAAGATATCGACGGCAAGAAGAAAACTATGGCAGAGGCAGGATAAAAAAAGGTGCAGAAAGCGAAATTAGATTGAAACAAAATAAAGCACGGTGGATGTCATAAAGCACATGTAGTACAGTTGGGCCATAAACTAAACTAAAAAAGATTTTTTTTTGTGATGGAGGGGGAAACTTCATACGACCTCACATGTGAACCTAATCCATAAGCATGTAAGAGTGTAGGATTCTTACGGACTAAACCCTAACCCCCAAATTCTTATGCCTATAGTTTTCTCGTGGAACTACTGCTGTGTATTACTTCGCCAGAACAGGCTCAGCCTTAGCTGCTAACTTTATTGTCTTTGTATATTTTTTTCTAGACTTCTCAGTTTCTTAATAATCCTTGCACTCATTTGACATCCCACCTCCCTAATTTCCTGGGACTGCGGCATACAATCAGCAACTGTTAAATGTGATAAGTCATTTTCCCACAGACCATTTCCACAGAAGCGCCGGCAGTCAAAAAATACATGCTCCACGTTCTCCAGTTTTACTTCGCACATTTGGCAATAAGGGGCATCATCTTGCTTAAACCTATGGAAAAAAGCGCAAAAACAACCATGCCCCGTCAGAAACTGGCATAAATAGAAGTCAATCTCTCCATGTTTCCTATATCTAGCCACTAACTACCGAAGGGACAAAACGATGTGTCCACCGACCTTTTCCTGAGCTGTCCCAACGCTGCTGCCATATGTTGACGGTCTCTGTGCGAGCCACCATACGATTTTCTCTCTTATCACCATTTGCACCCACAGATGATATTCAATCCTAAATTACTCTTATACTCCAATTGCAAATTTCTTCCACCTCTTCTTTGTACTTTGCAACAACTACGATCGCAACTTCATCAGCAAAACCAACCACCATGTTTCTTCTGGTATCGGAAGTCTAAAAATGTTATCGCACATGGCATTCCACAATGTGGGTGCCCCACAGACCCCTGTTGTACACCTCCAGAATGTGATAATATTTAGTATACCTTCATCGGTTTCATACTTCAAAATTCGTTATCTAAAATAATTAGCCACCATTTTAAGTAAATACACCTTTGTAGTGATTAGCGCGTTTAATACGTTATCCTAACTCGCCGAGTTAAATACATTTTTCACATCTAATGTAACTACTGCACAATACTGTTTAGAACCTCCTTTCCATTTATCACCAGAAATTGACTCTCGTGCCGTATCCACTGCGAGATTCATCGCTTCAATGGTAGACGAGCGTTACGGAACCCATATTGGTTCTCCGCCAAGACTAGCGTTACGGGACCCATGTTGGTTCTCCGCTAAGTCCTGCCAAGTCAATAGTACCAACCGCTGTAATTTCCATTGTTCTGGGAATACTCCTTCTAGTATGCTTGAGTTGAATAAGTTTACCAACAACTCTGGGTATGACCGGACCACTGATTTAATTGCAATATTGGGAATTTTATCAGGCCCCGGAGCCTTGTTAATCTTCAACTTGCTACATGCGTTAAGCACCTCATCCGTTGTAATTAATGGGAATATTTCTCCGCCGCCTCTTGTTTCGACATTAACCGTGCAATCCGGTTTTTGTGGAAACAGTAACGTGACGATATTTTTTATTTATGGGCATGGTACATATGCACCCTTAAGCTTTTACATAACCATTTTATGAGGTCTGCCCCAGGGGTCCCGATCGACTTCTTCACACAATTCTTGAAAACATCTTTGTTTGCTAGCTTTAATTGCACACTTGAGTATAGAGTGCGCGACACAGTTCGGTTTGCGTAGGTCATCCCTAGTTTCCAATCTTGCACGTTGGTATAAACGTGTTCTCTACGAAGCTGGGCTATTTCCTCGGTCCACCAAAACACTGGTTTTTTCCGACTTTCCTTCGATTTCCCTGACATTGCGGCATCACAAGCTCTTGTGATATGGTTTACGATTTGACTCACTTTGCTATCTGCAGTTCCGGACAAGGTAATGCCCTCCAGCATATTGACAAATAAATTACATCAAACATCGTTTGCTTCCATTCAATAATCTTTTTTGTCATTTCTGAACGAACCTTTCCGGCCTTCCATCGTTTATTTCACAGATAATAGCCTGGTGATCACTATGTGTATATTGCTCACTAACTTTCCAACAAACTGTTCTATTTAACCCTCGCCACTGATATAGTAGAGAAACATTAGTCTCTTGGCTACCCCACTCAACAGCCCAAGCATTAAAATCCCCAGCTATCAACAGAGTGTTTCGGTTTCGCGAGTCACTAACTAATCGATCTAGGAAGATTTTGAATTGTTCTAGGGTAGCATTAGGGAGGGCATAACAGCTATAAATATGAATATCATCGATCTTCACTCTTACAAAGCCAGATTTACCGCTGATGGGCTTCTCCAGAGAGAGGCGGTTACCACAAGCCTAAACAGTCGGTTTTTTTTAATAGTTTGATGCCCAAATATTGCTGTCGAGCTGTTTACATTGTTCGCATACAATAGCAATGTCAGCGCCTATTTCACGTACAGTTTGCTGCAACAGGTTTCAAAGAGCTTCACAATGCGGTTGAGATTTAGTTGGATCAATCTCATTTGACCAGCTTTCTGTCTAGCGCCTTCCTATATGCAGGGCACTTCCAACTACCCATTGCATGTTTATTTCCCCCAATAGCTTCCTCGCTACAAAGCACGAATGATCTACTTTACCACAGTTTATACACAGTTTAGATCTTTCTTTTTCACTACGTTTTTGCGCCAGGTGACCAAAGGATGCATGTGGTGTCGGACAATATATTCGAAGTTTGTATATAAGATTGAAGAGGCAAACCAAGGAACCAATAGTAAATTAGGTTGTACACAATATTTGGGCTAAAGAGAACCTATGAAACAACTGAGGTAATAGCTGTCCCTGCATTAATTTTGTTTAACGTATTTAACGTGAAAACACTGTTTACCATCGGCAACACATTGAACTAATATTAATGTTTCTGCAAAGTAAATGGGCCATGATTTTTTAGTTCCAGCAAAACTGGTTTTCTCAATTAAACTACGCATGTGTGGCAGATTGAAATCGTCGCACAATTTATTAAAGCTTCGTTATGTTTACAGCCCCTAGCAATTGAGATCGTTAATGATTTTGATAAGATCTTGAGTTGGTAGAATTATTTTATTTGGCTTGAATAGTTAGAAACTCTATTTCGGATTATACAAAGTGACCAGGCGCGACCCATCATATTAGCTATAAGTTATAAATTAAAAAAAAATATTAAAATTTTTCGACACCCAATTTTAGTCGACCTTGCCAAGCACTCACATAGTCAAGTACACAAAAATGTGTCCAAATTTTCGACTCTCGAATTTAAATATTTTTTTTGTATTTAACAGGGATGGGCATTTACGCAACATCTATTATTTTCTATGTCGACGTGTCGACCACTCGTAGACAACGTAGATAACGTGGACAATGTAGACTATTCGTTGAATTTTGCCCGAAATAGACCCTAAAAAAAATTTTGGATTTTATTTTACTTCAAAATTGAGAATTCTATAAAGACAGTTGACATTTGTCCTAAATCATAACAAACTGTACATGGGTTAGTGAGAATATCAGGTCTAGCAAATAAATAATTTTCAAAATTTTTTTGGTTAACCTTGGAGAGCTAACACCATAATGACGTATATACCAAAACGTCATTGGGTCTATGCTATTCAAAAAAAAATTTAATTTTGGTAAACATACAATTGATTGTGAGGTTTAGGACTACCAAATTTTATATGACCTCATATATTTCGATTAAATTACTTTTCCGATCTGGTGCCAGGGATGCGCGAGGTAGATTACGCCATGTAATTTACACGGTTATTTAAATTAAATCGGGAACCACATATACCATACTAGAGTGTGATTCATCTAGGGGTGATTTTTCATTTGTTTCTTTTTGACAAATTATGCATGAGTAGTGTCATACTGTGATTGTACATTTATTCAGTATTGCTTGAGATTTCATCATAGAAAGACTGAACCCCGCATCGATTCTACAAATTGTTCAGTTTTATTACGAAAATCAGCGTTCCTTAAAGAACGTGTTTTGTGCGCTAAGACCAAGCTACGGTTGACATATAATCATCTTGTCGAGACCACTATTTGGAATACCATCGAAAAGTTTGAATCCTATTTTACCGTATTGGATGATATGCGACTAAATAGACGGTTTGGTGTGGTTTATGCGGGCCTGTGAAAACAGCAGGGTCTGAGGACTGTGAATGTCGCCCGATATCGCACCGTGGAACGGACTATTTACTGCCTGAAATTGAAGTCCGACCTCGACGACATTTAGTTCCAACAAAACGGCGCTACTTGCGCGAAATAATGCACTTATTGATAAATCACGTTGGCAAGCAATCAATTTCACGGTTCGGATCGATGAATTGGCAATTTAGATCGCTTGATACCACACCTCTAGACTTTTTCTTTGGGGCTACGTAAATACCATAGTCTATATGGATAAACCAGCTAGATTTGAGGCATTGGAAACCAACATTACGCGTATCACTCGCCAGATAACACTCGATATGCTAGAACGCGTCATCAAGAATTGGACTTTGAGAAAGTATCACCGCAGTTCTAGCTAACATTCGACAAAAGTAATCTTTAAAAAATAAATGACAAGAAATCCATGTTTCTGCCACAACAATCGGTGTGACTTTGGCATGGTTCCATTAACGCATCCGCCATTCATCTGCAGCACTCTTTTCACTATATAGTCCAATATTTTTCGATAGGGCGAAAACCTCAGCTTCTTTGAGATAACATCGGTTTGATTAATCTAAATGTCCAAAACTTTACTACTGAATCTTGCTGATGAATTGGACAAAAACCTGGTTCCACAACTGCAACGTGCTGGCCAAATCATACATTTGTTTGCAAATGTATCTAACTTGAAGTGCTTATACGTTTCGTTATCCTTCAAAACATGTCCACAAAATTTTTTGAAAATTTGATCCCCAGTCTTGCACATTTTTAGCGAACACATGTTGGCTATCTGAACGAATTGGCTTTTTAATAACTGTGTAGCTTTTATAGCCTTCCTGAACTCGAATTGTTTTTACCATTTTCGTAAACACCCATCCCTGTTTAATCTCATAATCCCCTTTCTTTTCCAATATTGAACAATACGTCATATCGAAGAAAACGCATATTTCAGGAAAATCTGTTTTTGCATCTTGTAGAAATAACTTTTATGACAGCATCCAATATTGTATCGCATTTGGCTAAGTCAAAAATCAGAAACGCTAAACTCGCGGAAAGTCACACAAAAGCTTGGCAAATGTTTTAATGTTTTAGACCAAGCATCGCTGTAAGCTAACTCAGACCATTTGTGGATAATTTCTAACGATCGGTTTGATCTAGATACTGTAGCAGCAGTACTCTATTTGAAATTTCAATATGCCAAGATATCGTAGGCTGTTTAACCTAGGAAAATTGTAATTTACGTAATACTCTACGTGTCGCCCATCCCTGGTATTTACAGTCAGAGTAAAATCTGATCAATAAAATTGTTAATTTTAACATCAATAATTTTATGATTAATCTTTTAAAGTTAATTTCAGACAGTTTTATTTAGAAATCATTAAAATACTTTTGATGAGAGCTTGTAAACTGCCGTTGTAGATGTAACTCAGTAATGTCACCGATTATTTAATTTTGTGATAATGTGCTTGCTGGGTCTCCTCAATGTAGTTTTGGATTCCCTCAGATTTCACATCTATTCAAAATTTAAGGCAGCCGACATCTCATCATAAAAAAATACTCGATACCTCTACTAAATTATTAAAATGCAATCCAGAAATATTCAAGATTATGAAAATCTAAAAAATGTGTTCATGATAATATCCTTAAACCACACCAATCCGTAAAAAAAAATATACCCAAAATTTGTGTAAAAATTCTTATGTACTGTACAAGTATGTCGAAGGTTAACACTCCTATACCGTATCGTATATCGTCTTCTGACTCTAAATAAATAAACCGAAGATACAAACAAATAAACAAAAAATCGATCGTCCAAGTAGTAAGTATGTATATGTATGTATGTGTAGTTATCTGGGTTAAGAATATTCTACATACTTTGCAAAACAATTCAAAGTTGTATTTGAAAAAATAATTTATTTTGTAAAATATTTTTGAAAATCTCTAAACTACATAAATCCATCGATTTTACAAACATTTGTTGCCCCATCTACGAGGAGAGTTTTACGTACGAGTATGTACGTTCGTAAAGGATAAAAAAAACTTTTATTGGTATATAGGTACATACATATATGTATGTATATACACACATTAAATTGTACACATGAGAGTAACAAACTAATAAAATTTATAATTTTCATTTCGAAAATCATCTAATGCTTAGTTTAATACCTTTGTACGATTATTTCGATTCATTTATGTATATACTCGTATGTACGTCGAACATTAGATTTGGATTTTTTAAATTGTTCATGGTAGTTTAGTTACTCGTTTATACAGATATATAAAACTAAATCAGATGTTTAATGGCCATTTTATATGCGTATATATACATGTTTTAAGTGGAATTTATTTTGCCTGTACCCTTATACTCTTCTATATATTCTAAATGTTCGACCCATTCCAACCCAATTTTATTCAAATTTTGTGCTTCGATGGTAATACAAATGGCCGGATCTAGTGTTTATATTCATCAGAGTTATAGACTAGACCGATTCACTCGAAGAATTATTGAATTGAATTTGAATTTAGTAATTTAAATCAATTTTTTGGGATCTTTATTTGATAAATTTGTAAATTGCCATATTGCCTACTTTTATAATTAACAGAATTATTTAATCGTTGAATTTCAAAATTGGCAATTAAAATTCCGTAAACATATTTTTAAACTCTCTTATTGGATTATTATATCTTGGATTTCGATTTTTTTTTGGCAGAATTATACATACACATATAAAATTTAACAGATCTTTCATTTTCTATTGTTTAAATCATTGAATTTCAGAATTTTCTATACTGAATTTTAAAATTTTAGATTATTGGATTTTACAAATTTTTTTACAATTGAGTTTCATAGTTTTGAATTATTCAAGTGTCATTTAAAAATACTGAATTTTATTTATTCCTATTTTTCTAGTAATTTAAAATTTAATATAATTTCAATTATTGAATTTTAACAATTTGTACTTATAGTAAACTTTGGAAAGTCAAATTTCAAAAGTTTATTTTCTTAAAAATTTCGTAAACAAATTCCTAAACATCCCTTATTTGACAAGAATTAAAATTAAAATGTTAAACAAAACTCTTAAGTTACCGAAATTTGAAACGTCATAACCATTTTTTTTTAATTATTATTGATTTAACAAATTGTACATTTGTTTGCAAAATTCAACCATTGGTATTAAATTTCTAATTTTTTGGCTTATTATATTTGGTTTCAGAAACACTTAATTTTACAAATTTTCAATTTTTTAAATATTAAAATACAAAATTTTAAATTATTGAATTTTAATAGTCTCTGTATACAAATACACATCACTATCACCAGTCAGACAATCACTACATCACTATCACCAGTCTGTAATTAAATGATTTTAAATATTTTTAAATTGAATTTTTAAGTTTCAATTAAATAATCATCGAATTACCAAATTTTAAATTATCGAATTAAACAAAATTTGGTAGAATTTGAAATTTCGATATAATGATTGAATTAAAAAACGGAAAATGGATTATTGAATTTTTTAGTTTTTAATTTTTATAATTAAACTTTTCGTGCAAAATTGAGAAACTACATTTTAACATTTATTTGTATTTTTAATAATCTGGAATTTAGAATTTTTGAAAGATTTAATTTTGTTTCAAAAATACAGAGAATATTACAAATTTGTATTTTATCGTCATTGTCATTAATTCTAAAAAATTTTGATTATTAAATTTTCATCATTTCGAATTTGACAGCTTTGGATTATTGAATTTGTAAAACTATTGAAATCTTCTTTGATATCACAGCAATCTTTCAAAAATCGAATTTTGATATGATCATGGTTTATTAAATTTAAAATTTTTAAAATTGATCGTGTTATGAAAAATTCAGCCATAGGTATTGAATTTTAATTCAGAATAACTGAATTTTACAATATTTCTATATTTCTTTATTTCTAAATTTTATAATATTTTAAATTTCGATATACTCATTAACATTTCAAAGTACTGCATTATTGAATTTTAACAATTGAACTAACTATTTAAAATTAGGAAATTGGAAATTTTAATTCAGAAAAAGTGAATTTTAAAAATTTTAAATTTTTCAAATATTTACTCCAATATAATCTAGAATTTCAAAATTTTTGTATAAAGAATTTAATGGACTTTTGACATTATAAAGTTGAACTTTTAATTCAAAATGCAGCAGTATGTATTGGATTTCAAAATTTTTGTATTTGACATTTGACATCTAAAAAAAATGGATTATTAAATTTTTAAATTTTTTAGATACATTTCATAAAAATTATTTTCTTTAAATTTTCAAATTTTTTAGATACATTTCATAAGAATTTTTGATATTTAATAATTGCCAATTTTGGAATATTTTATGGATAAAAATACTGAGAAAAGTCAGAGTATTTACATTTTGAATTTTAATAAATTCGATTTCTAAAATTTGCACTATTTAATTATTTAAATTTTATGACTTCCTTTAAAATGACATTCGAAACTTTAAAAAAATTAAATTTCGATGTATTCGTAATTAATTGTATTCAAAAAATTTTAAATTTAGTTTCTCGTTCACAATTCACCCATTCTGAATCTTATAGATTTTAACTTGTTTTAGTATTTTAAATTTGAATCGATTTTCGGATTATTGAATTTTAATAATTTTTAATGAAAAAATTTTGAGATTCTATATTGATACTGACAGTTAAAATATCAAAAAATTTGAGCATCTCTAGAATTCAATATAAAATATAGAAAATCGATATTTTAAATATTATAAACGGAAAATTGTCATAATACGAAAAGTAAATAAAAAAGTTTAAATTTAATTTCGATCAAATTTTTAAATTCGATAATTATAACGAAAAGTTGAAATATAGAATAGATCGGTTTTTGTTTTTTATTTTAAACTTTCCTACACTCTTAAATAGTTTCAATTTTCAAGTTTTAAGATTGACTTTAATTTAACAGTAAACCAAATCGAATTTTGAGAATTTCAAATTTTATATATTTAATTAATATTTAACATTTTCGAGTAAATAATTTATTATAGTTTTATTACTTTAATCGTTGAATTTAAAAAATGCTAGAAAATGTAAATCCAAAAATGTAAGATCTTAAAAATGTATGACTCAAATTTTAAGTTTAATTTTAAATTCAAATGTTTTATTTATCAAATTAAAATTAGGAAATTGGAAATTTTAATTCAGAAAAAAGTGAATTTTAAAAAATTTAAATTTTTCAAGTATTTACTTTAAATTCCAATATAATCATAGAATTTAATGGAACTTTGACATTATAAAGTTGAACTTTTTGAACTTGTATTTGAAATTTGAATAGCTTCGATCTAGACATCTAAAATAAATTAATTATTAAATTTTCAAATTTTTTAGATACATATCATAAAAATTCCATAACCAAACACCTTTAATTCAACATTAATTTAGATTAAAATTTTAAATGTAAATCTGAGTTACCAAAATTTTTAATATGAGAATTACCCAATTATTAAAAACTTTTAATTTCTTTTAAAATTATTAGAACCATTAAAAATCGAAATCCGTGGTTTATTAAATTATTAAATTATGAATTTTAAAATTTTAAGTTTTCATGCAAAATTCAGCCATTCAGTTACCAATTTTTAGATTATTAATCTTTAAATTTATAAATTTCAATTTTTCTAATTACTGGAAAAATATATTAATCTATTTATTTTTTCTATTTTTGGCTTATTAAATTATAAGTCAGAAATATTGAATTTCACAAATTTTTCATTTCCAGTATTTCACATTTTTTTACAAACTTAAATATTATCACAGAATTTTCAAATTATGAACTATTAAATTAAACTGAGATAGTCGTACAAAAAATTTGGGATTTTTAGAATTTTAATAATTTTGATATAGTAATTATTGAATTTTGAAATTTTACAAATTTGTCTACTTAAAAAAATTTAAAATTATTACACAAAAATTAGCCACCAGTATGGAATTTTCAAGACATGGCTAAAAATACTGAGCATTGCAGCATTACAAATCAGAGAATTTCCAAATTTTAATAAATTCGATTTCTAAAATTGGCACTATCAAGTTTTTTTTTTTGTTTTAAGTTTTATGAGTTCCTTTAAAATGACATGCGGAACTTAAAAAATAAAAAATTTCACTGTAATCGTAATTAATTGAATTTAAAATTTTTTAAATTAAGTTTTTCGTTCACAATTCACCAATATTGAATTTTATAGATTTTAATTTTTTTAGTTTTATAAATTTGCATCGATTTTCGGATTATTGATTTCTATAAATTAATATTTAAAATATTCAACATTTTTAGATTCTATGTTGACAACGAAAATTAAAATCAGGTAAATTTTAGAGTTTCAATAATTCATTCTAAAATATAGAAAATTAATGATTTTAATATTAGAAAAAACGAAAATTTGTCACAATACGAAAAGTTAAATAAAAAAAAATTTAATATTATATTCGATAATTATAACAGAAAGTTCAATTTTATTTTGAAATATGGAATATAACGATTTTTGTTTTTTAAACTTTCCTAAACTCCCAAATATTTTCAATTTTCAAGTTTTAAGGTTGGACTCTTATTTTATAGTAACATTTAAAAATTCGAAATTACAAATCAAATTTTGAGAATTTCAAATTTTATATACTTAATTAACATTTTCAAGTCCTTAATTTATTATAGTTTCGTTGAATTTAGAACCTGCTAAAAAATGTAAATCCTAAATAAAAGTTCTTAAAAATGTATGACCTTAATTTTAGTTTTAATTTTAAATTTAAATCTCAATAACCGAATGTTTTATTTATGAAAACATTTTAAAACATTTTTTTAATTCACTTTTAAATTTTTAAAATTGATCTTATCGTGCAAAATTCAGCGAAAAGTTTGGAATTTCAAAATACCCATTTTTAAAAAATTCCGTATACAGATTTCTAAGCTTTTAAATTCGAAATTAATTTAGATTAAAATTTTAAATAAAAATCTGAGTTACTGAAATTTTAATATTTTTTTACAGAATAACAGAAATTTAAAAAACTTTTTAATTTCTTTCGTACTTACTAGAACCTTCAAAACTCTTGGTTTATCAAATTCAATTTTTAAAATTAAAGTTTTGTCGCCAAATTTAGTTATATTATTCAGTTTCCAAATTTTAGATTATTGAATGTAATTTATTTACTTTTATCTATGGTTGGCCTATTGAATTTTAAATCAGAAACATTGAACTTCACAAATTTTTCGCATTAAGCATTTTAGATTTTTTTTTTAACTATTGAATTAAATTGAGGTTGTCAATTCGAATCGTTTCGATGTATTTAATCGTTGAATTTGAATCATTTCGATGTATTTAATCGTTGAATTTTAAAAAAATTGGATTATCGAGCTTTGTAAAATTTGTACAAAGCTAACACATATGGAATTTTACAGATTTTAATTTTCAATTTAGAATTTAAAAATTTTGGATTATAGGCTTTGGGAATGTTTTGAAATTTTATGATCATAGTAATCTTTAAAAAACGAATTTTTCATATACATATTTTGTCTTATTATAAACTAGTGCTATCTATTGAGCAATAGATTAACTAAGATTAACTAAATAAATAGCAATACCTAAATTCACAGATGCTGTTGCAACATTTTGACAGTTTTATCAAATTTAAACATCGCTAACAATAGATACTTTTAATCAAAAATTTCGATAATTGTATCCTTTAAAATATTGATCAACTGAACTTCATTGCGATCTTTGTATTTTAAGAATTATAATGTATAACGTACATCTCAAAAATACAACTAAACTTCAAGCATCGAAGCCATAATACTCGTATTAGGCGTCTCTTCCAATTTATTTCGCAATTTGTATTCCGCCTACAAATAAAATTCAATAAAATTTAGAATTTCCTCATTCCCAAATTTTCATATTTTCCGGCAAAAACACACAAGAATTTTCATTCTATTAAATTTTATTACATTGAAAAATTTATTTTTATGATTTAAAAATATAAAATATTTTATGTACAGGCATTACTTAATTTTTTTGTTTTTATTACTCTACAATATTCAAACTAGCAGCTATGTCTACAAACGAAGAAGAAATTATTTTGTCTTAAGAAAATAAATAAATAAGAAATAAAAAATAAAGATTTAATTAAAAAAATTTAATTTAAATTATCAAAAAGAATTATTCTATTTTATGTGTGCACAGTAATAAGACAATTAAATTGTAATAAATTTTTGGAAAAATAAATAAATAAATAAATTCATAAATTAATTAATTGATTGATCCCTAGTGACTGTAAGTCGAAAACATAAAAAATTAAAAAAAATGTTTGGTAATAAATTAGAATCGGTTGTCATTAATTATAATTATATTTTTTATACACATTGAAAGTGATGATAGTTGAAAAATGTAGATACGAGACGATGGGGGTGTAACGCGTTTTTTTTTAACGATACTCATTAATGGTTTAATGAGCTTGAAATTAATTTATTATGGTTAGTTTCAAGTATTTTATTATTCAATCAAACTTAAATTTAATAGTACGAATATAATATTTTATTGTTTAAAGAGTCGCATGGTTGATAGAAAACAATGATCTAATTTAGGTCAAGGCGTAATGCGTATATAACAAAAAATTAAATTAAATCACCACCAACCTCTCGCGATCTTATAAATTAATATAATTCACTATATAAAAACACAAGTGTTTAGAGTTTATTACCATTTCCTTGCTATGTAAATACATTTATGTATAGGATTCATTGAAGGATTATCTCTTCCGTTCAACCAGACAAAGAAATAATATTCTTTTCGTTTTGTTTGTTTTCTTTTTTATTAAACGTAGGTAGCTGCTCTCTATACAGTTAGCCAAATACAAAAGGATAAAACAAAAAAGTTTTAATTTTCCTGCCATCCGTATAAGAACAAAATCAACAGCTGAAAATCATTAACGTTGAGGAAGCAAACAGAATACTTAAAAAGTAACAACAACGATTTTTTCACTTTTCCACGCGGTGCGGTTTTTCCAAATAATTTTGTTTTACGTTTTCTGTTTAGCACGAAAAGGACGACGAGTGGGCAAAAAAAGCTTTTAATGCTTTTCTGTTATTAATAATAGACGTATTTTTTTTTTTAATTGATTAGGTGGTTGGTTTACACGTCAACAACGGTTTGTCATGGTGATTATATATCGTGGAAAAATCTGGGAAGGACTTGTTTATGGTGTGAAACAGTAATAACTTACCGAGCCGTATAAACCATAATTTGCCAATTAATTAATATTTATTTCGATGTATTACAAAAGCAGACAGTGTGCTGTTGTAAAAAAATGGTTCAACATTGATAACAAATATTTCATTCAGAATTTAATAAATAAACATGACATTTTAAAATTTTCAGAATTTTAAAAATTTATAAATTTATGTAAAATTTTAAAAATTCTAAATTTATTTATTTAAATTCTGAAATGTTAATGTAAAATAGAGTCAATCTCAAAACTTCAAATCAAAAAATTTTAAAAGTTTAGGGATGTTTTTATTATCGTGTTGTTCAAATATTAGTTTATAAAATTTTGATAGTTCCTAGTATTTAATAGAAATTTCGAAGGTTTAATGTAATTGATTAATTTTGTAGAAATTATTGGATTAATGTAATTTATCGAGTTAACAGAGTTATGATTTTAATAAAATTTATTGACGATTTTAAAATTTATAAAATTAATTAATTTGGAAGAATTGCTAATTATAGACTTTATGAAACTTATAAAATCGACCGATTTTAACCGTCATTCTTCGAATTTAATGCATTTTTAATTATGTCGAAATTTCTCTCAAATCTAATTTATTTAAATTAAAATAGTTGAAATCAATAAAATGAATTAAAATAATTGATTAAATTTATTGAATTGTTCAAACTTACCAAATTAATGAAATTTAAAAAACGAGTTAAGCTTTTATATGAACTAGAATTTATTAACTTTTATCAAATTATATTAAATAGTTCATAGTATTTATCGAACTTTTCGAATATTTAGAATTGGTTAATAATTTATAGATTTTATAGTTACAAGATTTTTCAACTTTCTTGGAATTACTGAACTTAAGTAGTTAATAGAATTTATCAATTTTATCGAGCTTGCCAAATTTATGGAATTATAGAATTTAAAGAATTTTTGAAATTTAAAAAGTTATAGTTGATACATTTATCGATTTTCTTGAATTTATGAAATTTACACATTTACACAACTTAATAAATTTATGGAATTTATGGAAGTAATAGATTATTTCGGATTTATATTGTTTAACGAGCATACTGATTTCTTGTAGAAAGATTCTAATGATTTTCCGAATTTATGGAATTATAGATTTGTCAAGTTTATCAAATCGTTCAAATATTCAGAATTTAAAAATTGCGTGAATATATGTTATTAATTTTTAGGATTTGTCTAATTAAAAATAAAAAATAAAAACTCGATATTAATTTGATAAATCCTAGCAATTATTAACATTTTTGTAAAAATTATTGAATTTATAGATTTAATTGAATTTATCAATTTTATCGATTTTTCAATTTTATAGAGAGTTATACAAATTATAGAATTTATATAATTGCTCAAATATATCGAATTTATGAAATTTAAAGATTTTATTGAATTCATGTTAGTTATAAAATTTATAAACCTTATCGAATTTAAAGAATTCTGATTTAAATTATTCAATTTTTAAAATTTATCGAATTTATGGAATTAAAAGGATTAATACAATTTATAGAATTTATCGAGTTTGTAGAATTTAATAAAAATAATAAAAGTTCATTTTCTGAACTAATACAATTTACTAGATTTATAGTGTTTGTATAATTAAAGAATTTAATAAAATTGATTGATGATTTTAAAATTTCCAACATTAATTGAATTGTTAATTAAAAGCTTTAAAAAACTTATAAAAGTTACAGATATTAATCAACGCAGACATTATTTCCAACTCATCAAATTTAATTTATGTAAAATAAAATAAGTTTAGTTGGAAACACTGAAATTAATCAAAATTTATTGAATGGATTTAATTCATTAAACTAATGAAATTTAGAGGAATATTTGATTCAATTTTTAGACCAGAATTGATTGAATTTGTTAAAATCTTAAAAAATGACTAATTTATGAATTTTGTAAATTTGGTAAATCTTTTGTAAATTATCATAAGATTTTATAAAGTTATCTAACTTGTAGAATTCCCTCAATTTGTCAAATTCTCGTAATAGAGTTTATAAAATTTAAGGAATTTATGAAATTTATAAAATTTATAGAAGTTGTAGAATTTCTTTAACTAATCGAATTTATCGAATTTATAGAATGTAAGGACTCATGAAATTTAAAGAAATTTTAGAGGTTATATATTATAAAAAATTATTAAAATTCATAATTAATTAAATTGTGGGAGTTAGCAAATCTTGTGAATTTTTTAAAATTACAATAATTGGACGAATTACTTGAACTTTAAACTGAAATGTTTAAATTGAATATAACAAAATTGATTCCATAAATTTGAATATGAAATGCAGCGATAAAATTTAACAAACTTATCGCAATTACTAATTGGAATTAGAAAATTGATGATTTCTTAAAACTAATGGAATTAGCTGAAGTTATAGGATTATAGAGTTTACAAAAATAAAATATTTTTTCGATATTATAAAATTAATAAAATTTTAAAAATGATAGAATTTTTAAATTTTATAGTATTAAAATTGGTTTAGTTTAATTAATTTATAGAATTTATCAAATGTTTAATAAATTTATAGGTTTTCTAAAATACTTAACATTTTTTCATATTAAAATTTATGGAATTTATAGTAGATGGATTTAATTGACTAATTTGAATTAAAAAAATTATTGAAATTGAATACTGAAAATAAAGCGTTTATGAATACAATAGAATTTAGAAAACAAAAACTTCATTGCTTCCAAGGTCTTTTAAAATTTCTGGAATTTACAGAATTTATAAATTCCATTAGAATTTTTTGAAATTATTGAATTTAACATTTTTACAAAACTTATAAACTTGAATGAAACTAGAATTGAGAATTTTTGGATTTTTTTACAATTTGAATATAATGGAATCAGCAGAACGAGTATTTAACGGCGACGAAACAAATATTTTATTGTGCTCGAAAACGCGATCTGTGCTGGCTGCCAAAAGGATCACGACATATTTATGAAGTTAACCGGGGTGCACCAAAATCCAATTTAACTGTTATGTGCACATTTATTTACTGTTTCAGTGATGATCATCTACCCATATAAAAGAGTGCCATAGGAAATCCAGAAATCTGTACCTGAAAGTTGGGCATTAGGAATTTCAATTTTTATATATTCTAAAAACCATTCGAAGTAATAGATTTTCAAAATATCTTTAAATTTTATAGAATAATTTATAGAATTTTTAAGTTTATAGGATTTACAATGTATACATTTTAGAAATTTTGGAATATGATTTTCAAAGTTTATCGAATTTTTCGAAATTATCGAATTTATAAAAATATTCAAAATTATAAAATTAATCAAATAGAGAGAACTTATAGAATTTTGGGAATAATAAAATTTACAGAATTCGTAGAAGTAATTTAGAAATTGGAACGTGCATAATTTAACGAATTTTTAATATGTAAATATAAAATTTATTAAAATTATCAAATTTACCCAATTTTGGAATTTCGAGTTTACAGAGTTTCTTGAAATTATTGAATTAAACGCATTTTAAAAATTAATAAACCTTAAAGAAATTATCGAATTTTTAAAAATGATTAAATTTGAAATTTATAGAATTACCTATAAATTCCAAAAACTAGTAATTCGATAAATTTAAAAAACCTTGGAAGCAATGAATTTTATGAATTTCATAAAATATTTAAGTGATGTAAAGATCATTTAATCGCAACGGTAATGCGCCATTTGGTGTATCAACCACGTGACAATTCGTCTAAAATTAGGTGCGATATTATTATTTTTCGAAAAGAAACTCATTCACACTAATTCATTCAACCCATTCATCCCATTCACACAAATATAGTATACCACCTGCGCATTGCATAGCTCCATGTCACCCTGTACAGTGACATGGAAGATGGGTCGCCCCATGAGTTCTACATTCCAACAGAGGGTCATAGATGTTTTCAATTTAATCACCGATCATAATCGGGAGATGAAAAATCCCTTTTGCATCCCGCCTCTGTTGGAATTCGAACCCGGTACATCCCGATCCAAACGTCGCAGCTTTAACCACTGCGCTATTTGCTCGGTTTAGTAAACTCCGTTTACTTCCTGGTGCAGAGCAGCCCCTACTGTATAATCGGATGAGTTGACTCAAGGTCCTAGAATTGATAACCGCAAGGAATTTTTTTAGATCCTTCGCTATTGTTGGCCTTACAATTTTTCTAATTTTTCTACCTTCTCCGGCACAGGGTACATTCCGTGTGGTGTAATCAGGTGCCCCAGGAACTTAATTTCACTTTTAGCGAATTCACATACGGATACGAATTTGATGTAATGCTCTGTGCAAATCTATCTTTGAAATGTTTTTAGCTGCCAAACAAAAACCGGTGTCGATGAGGACCGATTTAGCAGAGTTGCGGTTGATGATAGAAAGTCTGCTACTGCTAGCTTGTGGATGATCCGCTGAACCACAAGCGGCAGCAGATTCGGTTCATTTAAGTGAATTTCTCTTATCTGCCCCGGTTGGTTTATGGTAACGGATTTCATGTGATACCAGCAGTATCTTGTGGGTTTGGTCGATCCCTTTTGTTCCAATAATATGTTAATAGGTACAGCACGAATAAAACGATGTTGCTTGTAACAAGTACACAGTCGAATATTCTTTTTTATTTCTTTTCTTTTTTCTAAAAATTGATTTCAAATGAAGTTGTGGCGAATTAAAATTAAAGCGGATGCCACATGAGTTAAAAGTTAAATGTAGCGGATGACACAATTATACAACTTAAATTAAAATTTAATTTATTTTATTTCTCTATAAGGATTTATAAAGATTGTTGGAATTAAGTATTAAGAATTGAAAAATGACAATTCCAATGGGAGTTGATATAATTGATATAGACAATTTTATTCAAACTCCTAAATTTTCCTAAACACAAAAAACTATTTATATAAAATGTTAAAGTTAAAAAATTCAAATTTTGAAATCTTATTTTCAAATTGAATTTTATATTTAAATTTAAAATTGAGAAAGTTCCACAATTCGCTAATTTCTCTGTTTCTCGGAAGGTAAGCTTGCCAATATTTTTAAAACCGTATTTAAATACACTATATTCCAATTGACCGCCATTAAAATACTATTAAAACACAAAATAAAATAATTAATGACATCACACGACATTGTACAGTAATTAAATTTTTAAATCGTTTCTCAATAGCAGAAAATACATAGAGTATCGTTAACACGTACTGGAATAATTAATTTCAATTACAGCTCGAAACAATCAAACATATACCAATTAAATCATTCTCACGATTTTTTTTTTGTTTTATTAACGATTTTAATAGTGATTCGATTTTAATTGTGTATACTTATAAATCGGGGATTTGGCGGAAATTTTTAATCTGGCAATGACCAAACGATTTTACTTCCTTTGAGACGAAAACTATTTGGTTGTTATACGTTTGCGTTTAAAACGAAATAAAACTATAAAATCACAATCTCTATTCCATATACACATTTATAGATAATTTGAAATTCATATATTTTACACTCGGGGCTAATTCAATTATTTGGCAAAAATGACATTTTTGTACCAATCGAATCGAACCCCCTTTTTAAAAACACTTTCATTTCCTGCCTTTGTCAATTTCTATATATACGTACATGACATATAATTTAGTAAATGAAAATTTAATTAAGGCTGTGTGCCAAAAACAAGTTGATTGAAAATGTATTTTGTGTTTGGTCTAAAATGCAAACCATATACATGAAAATATACTTGCCACGGTATAAGACTATAAAAACCTCAACATTTGCATATTTAAGTTTTCCATTTTAGTTATTTTTTTTATCCATTACTCAAATCTATATGTACAATATATATGTATGTATGTGTGTACGATATACGAAACGAACGATACAAAAGTTCATTCTTTGGGGATACAAAGAACTAAACTTTTGTATAGTATATTATAGAGCTTTAATCGAGATTTTGGAATAAATGAAACGAGGAAAACTCTTATCAAGATGTACAGTGGTTTTTTTATTGAGGGATTTAAACTTCGCATAAATAAATCGAGATAATTGGACACAAGAAAATTACAATACGACATTTTTTGTTTCATACATACATACAATCGATATGTACTATGTAAATCCCGCAGGCAGCTCAACTTTCTTAGATTTTATACTTGTTCATAAAATTGTTACATTTAACAGATATATACCGCAATATTAATTCTAAAATACACAAACTAAAATTTATCGTACTGGAAAATAAACTTTCGTAAAACTATATCTAACTAAAATGTAATTTCAACCGTAATGTTTTACATTGTTTGGATTATTTCCAAAAATTGTGCACACACAACCAAAAAATACAAAAAATTAAATTACAAAATGTGTGAAAATGAAAACTAACATTTTGTCCAAAAAAAAATTTAAACATTTATTTAACTTGTTTGTTCAATTTATATGAATAGAGGATAAAACTAGAAAATTTGTTGTTTTCCCCTTTGTTAAGGTTGGTGGTACATACAAAGTGGGTACACACCGACATACCCAAAATTTTATATGTACAACAATTTTGTAATGAAAATGTTCGCAAACATAACAAAAAATAGGTAAACTGTTTGTGTACTTTATGTATAGGTGATATTGGACAGAATAGCAGTAATACTAATTTTAGTTTGTAAACAATCAATCTGTGTTAAAAACCACTTTTGCCAACAGTTTTTTTGTAAATTTACACAGTGATGAATAAAATTCTTTTATAAAAAGATTTGGGTGTTTTTCAAGAAATTTAGTTTCCCAGGATATTGCTAAGCTGCTATTGTAATCCGGAAGAAATATTCAAATCAAAAATATGTTTTGTGGAAGCGATTTTGTCGTAAAGGAAACTTTGATTGTTTTTACTTACAATTTTAGGCTCAAATAATGATTGAGGTTGACATCATCAGGACATTACAATACTAAATTTGAACGCTGACAACGCTTCCTTGAACGATTTCCTCAACAATTCCGATTTAAGCTTTCTTCAATGCGACGCGAATTTAAATGACATTGTGTTGAAAGGCACGTTCTGTTTGTTAAAAAATTATAAACTACATTTTGGGAACCGTGGTTTAATAATGAGCTAGAGGATTTTGAGAAACGGCGTAATAAGCTACATTCTTTATACAGCCTATATGGTAGGGAGTATTACTCCGATTTTGTTATAGCCCGTATAGAATTTAAAAGTTTCAACTGGTTTTTGTACCACCAATATATAGTGCGAATCGAGGATGAACTGACAACGAGTCCTAAAGAATTTTGGAATTTTACCAAACAAATTATTTCTCCCACCCATCATGGCACTCAACGCTTATATCACCAACCTGGAGAATTTGAATTATCAGTTCATTCCCGTTG
This sequence comes from Tipula unca, assembly GCA_951394425.1. NCBI lineage: Eukaryota > Metazoa > Arthropoda > Insecta > Diptera > Tipulidae > Tipula > Tipula unca. The sequence continues at coordinate 12,989,951 of OX596381.1, read as the reverse complement.
ATTGGTTGGGTTCCTCCATTTCCGATTACTAGGAATCCATAAGGATTTTTGATTTTTCTGATTTCGTCCTCTCTTAAAATAGCCAGTGTTTGTTTTGTTGTAATTATTAAACTTATATAATGTGGTTAAATATTCTTGATACCATTGTTTCCATATATGCTGTACCATATTTTGAATCATTTGCCACCTTGACAAATTGTTCAATTTTTTCTCCATTAAGTTGGGTTCCGGCATCAAGGTAGTAGGTGGATGACCAATCATGAAATGTGAGGGTGTAACTGGATCTCCTCGTTCATCATCTGTAAATAGTGGTCGTGAAATTAGAATTGCTTCGACTTGCTTCAGTAATGTGAGGAACTCTTCATAGTTTAAATTGGTTCAACCGATTTCTCTACGGATGTGATATTTACAGGATTTCACAGCCGCCTCCCAAAGACCACCAAATGTCGGAGCAGCAGGTGGAATAAAATGCCATTTTGTGGTTTGATTGGCACCCCAATTAATTATTTCGTCTTTTGCGTGTTCTGAATTTAACAACTCGGCTAGCTCAAGCAGTTGATTGCGAGCCCCTACAAAATACATTGTTGGTGTGCCTTTATTGAGAATGGACCGGCATAGTCAATACCAGTCTGTAGAAACGGTCGCATGATGTTTACCCTAGAATAGGGTAACTGCCCCATTAATTGAGTTTGTTTCTGGGACTTGTATCGATGACACTTCATACACTCGTAAACGACCTTTTTAACCAGATTTCTACCTCCCCAAGATTTGGAGTCTCTGCCGGATATGCGATAACATCTGTGATTGGCCAGCATGCAGTAAATCCAAATGAATTTTAACAATCAGTTTTTTGGTTAAAACGTGATTTCCTCGTAGAATTATTGGGTGTATCACGTCATATTGTAGATTTGCATTCCCTAATCGTCCTACCACTCTTAGGACACCAGTTTCATCGACAATCATGAACGCCACATTAACTATCGTGGTATCAGGTAGTTCAGGTTCCCCACCTTCTTGGACAATCTTTTGATATGGAACTCGTATTGGATTAGATTTCAGCCTAGTGGGTGCTAGCCACCACAGGTTATAATCTTTAAAATCGGTGAGTGCTATCTCCCTTGAAGCGCAATCCGCCGGATTTTCTGGCGAGAGTATGTGTAACCATTGATTTCTGCTTGTCTAGTTAATAAAAACCGGCAACGACTTAGGTGATTTGTATAGACAGTTTTGAACTATTGTTGAATCAGTGTATAAAAAAAGCTTCGGCTTCGATTCAAACTCCAGCGATTTAATCGTTATGGTAATGGTATAAATAGGCGCTCCCCTTGATTTCGCTGCTATCAATGTCACCTTCACATCGCCGTTCGGGAACACTATTATTGCATACAGTACCGCTGGATATGCATCCTTTGATGCATCGGAGAAACCGTGTATTTCGATTATGGTTGATGTGTATAGCCATCGGGTTATTTCCAATTCTTGAATTAGATTTAGTTCTCGTCTAAAGTTTAGCCAGCTATGGAGGATCCTTTTTGGGAGCTGGTCATCCCACCCAAGTTTTTCCAACCAAAGTTGTTGAAACAAAATAGTTATGGTTACAGTTACGGGTGTCAGCCAACCAATTGGATCAAAAAGCGTCGATGCTTCAGAAAGTAACTGTCGTTTGGTTGTATTGCAGCCTTCCGGCATATCCACCTTAAATTTGAATACATCACGTGATGGTAGATAATACACTCCTAAAATTGCAATCATTTTAGTGCCATTGGAAATTTCACGCAATGAAAGACTCAGTTGGTCTTTAGGTAACTTTTTTAACAAATCCGTATTATTAGCTGTGCCATTTCCTAAGTTTAAGATTGGCAGCCTCTAGGATTTTTACGACTTCAGATTGAATGGTTAATGCTTCAGTCAAACTGTCTGTACCGGACATCAGGTCATCTACATAAAAATCTCTTCCAATTATTTTGGCTGATTTGGATAAAAATGGAGCGCACGAAGTTCCACAAGTTACGGTCAATAATCTGAAGTGCCTTAATCATTCTTCAGGTGACTCTCTCCACAGTATCCTCTGGTATTCAGCATCCGAACTTGTGATCTTAATCTGCCGAACCATCTTCTCTATATCGGCTGAGAAAACAGATTTGTGCTTCCGGAATCGCATTAATATTTCCAATAGGGTTTGTTGTACAGTAGGACCGGTCAAGAGTTGATCATTTACGGAATAACCATTTGAAGGCTTTGCGGACCCATCAAAGACGACACGTAATCTCGTCGTAGTACTCGATTCTTTTATTACTCCATGATGTGGTAAATAAAACACTTGCTCTGATGTCTTGTGTGAGTCTTGCTCTGGTACAGTTTCCATATGTCCCAATTGAATATACTCCCTCATAAATTGAGTGTATTGACTGCGAAATTCCTGGTTTCTTATAAGTTTTTTCTCTAATGCATAAAACCGATACATAGCTTGTTTCAAGGAATTGCTCAAGGTTGGTAGGTTTTGCTTGAATGGAAGCTTTACCACTAACTGCCCGTTATGATCCCTTTTGGTATTCGTTTCAAAAATATCTATGCATTGTAACTCGTCCTTCGAATAAATTGGATCTGACGGTACTTCCTCGAACTCCCAAAAACGTCTCAGAGATTCATCAATGTTAATCTCACTGCCGACACTTAATGGGGCACGTATCGAAGGTTCATTGTTCTCCTGTTCACACAACCCGAGTATTAGAATTAACCAATTCAGGTGGCCTTTCAAAGGGGTTAGTTGGAAGATTTGATGTGATATTCGATACTATTAATGCTGCCACTTCTACGATAAATGATTTATTCATTCTCGACCTTAATTCGATCCTTGAAACACCCCGTGAACTTCCGGCCTTCGTTCCATTTATTATTTTGATTATGATTCTTGAATTTATTCTAGAAAGTCCTAATGCGTAAAGGCATGATTCCGTGATAAAGGATCTCGTTGATGCGGAATCAAGTAAGCCTCTGACCTCTTGACATTACTTGAAAAACTATAGTTGGAAGTGTTGCATTTGCAAATTGTACTAAGGATGTCATTACTAACTCATTTTGAACTGGTTCTGAACAGGAAATATGAGCGCTAGTAGCTGATTTTGGTTATTTTCGGATGCACAAATAATGACTTGATATATGATTCGACAATTGCATCATCAACTCTCAGGTGCTTTATGAGATTATATTTCCTTTCAGTAACCCTTTTAAATACTTAAATTTTTGAGCAGGTGAGACTGTTACATTTTCATGTACCGTAGAGGTGAATATATCATAAAATGATTGCCAATCTGCTAGATTGCCATCAAATAATTGTTTGATCTAGATTAACTATGGTGACTGTATCCAACTGCTTTCTTAATAACCTTTGAATTTTTGGAATGATATGATAGTATTGATCATCTATCACGTCTATATCAGAGAGTACCAATGAATCCAAACATAGCATCTTCCACCTCAACGAACTCGCTATACAGTTTATTCACTCTATCAAGTCTTACTTTAAGTTCTTCGCACCCATACTCTTCGCCATGTGCGTTCACATTATTTACAAGTTTAGTCAGCTGCCCTTTTATGATGGCCCTTCTTTTAATAAAGGCCTCCATTACAATTAAATAACTTGTACAAATAACGGAGCTGCTATAGTTTCGTTTAACTAATTTATCAAATATTTAAGGGTACTTATCGCTTTAAAAATAATTTTCTGGGGTCCCATTTGGCCGGTAATTGATTTCTTGGTGAAATTACTTGTTAACTTGTTGGTAGGTTGCGGTAATCCTGGTATTGGGATCAATTGTTCGTCCAATTCACTAATTGTTGAATTAGGTTGAGAAATCAACGTGGTTAGACTGCTGTATACCTTAATATTGTAGTCAATCCCACGTTGCCCGATTTCAGTTGCCCATTTCAAGAACTGCCGTCTTCTATTTCAAAGGTTGCCGTCTTCTTAGAATCCGGCTCGAAGGACCAAATGATTTATGAAAAATCGAAATTGTTGTACGAAAACTGCCTTTCTATCTTTTTTTTATGTTTTTACAGTGACAGTGCGTAAAATATTTTTATTTCAATATTTAAATCTACAAAGCTTAGTACTTATGCTCTATGATAGGTGTACACAAAAATAAAGTATTAAACATATTCATCATATTCATATAGCACACTTTATAGCACACATATTTTCAATGAAAATTCAAATTGAGCTACAAACATAAGTGTCAATGACTTTAGAAAATTAAACAAACAACAAATCATTAAACAGACAAACTGTACGAGATAAGTTAAAATTCGATACAAATATTATATACACTAGTTACTCATCATTTATATTTTCAGGTAGTTTACAACATTTCTTCCCAGTTTTACCGCGCGTCCTCCGGCGTACTTCAAGGCAGTCATATTGGCCCATTGTTATTTTCATTGTTTCACAATGATATCGTTGACTGCTTTCGGTTTGCGAGCTGCCTGTTTTACTCCGACGCGTCTGAAAGTTTTCGCCCAAGTCAGTAATACATGACTGCGCATGAAGCTCCAAATATCAAGAGACGTATTAATATTCCACTATACATAATTTCAAATAAGCCAACGTCAAAACACACATGTACACAAAATGAAAATTGCCAGCATAGTAGAAATATAATCCAATCGCATATATGAAGAATTAAAAAATCTGACATCATTATGATTGAGATAAACATATTGTTCAATCGTCTTGGAAATTCCTTATTTTGTTTATTATTGACATAAGGTTTTATCACAAATATATTTACTGTACGTACACAAAAGTTAAATTCAGTTCACTTATGAATTAATCACCCGCGTATACAACACCCAAAATTTGCATTATAAATGTATACGGTAGTTAGTAACAATTAAAACTATTTATTGAGTATAATGGCTTTCACCTGTCGACAGTATAGATTGGGTGTGACAAACATTTTTACACTTGACACCATTTCATATAAGCGCATATACATACGGATGTAGACAATATCTCGCCGCGCCGATCTCATGTCACCAAACCAAAAAGACTAATCAAAAAACTTTGTGCGATAGACACACAGAAAAAAAATCCATTAATCATTTGGGGGTTTGTTTATTTTGTTGAAACCGCACAAAAATATATTAAATTACCAAGATGTTTTGACTTCGGATGTATTTTGCTTGGCACAACATATTTTTTTTTTGTATATTAAATTTTATGTATTTATCGCAAAATTTCATTCCATTAGGATGAACAATCAACTGGCGCGTGGACTTTTGATTGTTGCGCACGAAACTCGTTGGTTTAGTACAGAATTTTTATTTTTAACACCGTCTGATTCATCTTACCACAGTTTTAAATGTGTACACATAATATGTAGTATATTGTATGTAAGTATACCATAAAACCGCACGACTGGATTATGACTTATAAAAACCAAATTTTCAATTCATTTATAATCTAATTGTGGTTTGACTTTCTTCAGCCATATAAATATGTACGTCACTTTGATGTGAGTTCTGGTGCGGTTTTGAATTTGTCTCCTTTTTGTTTGTGGAGTTCTTAATCATAAAAATTTATACGCACATAAATCCAAAAAAAAATTGTTCGTGATCAAAGACAATGCTCATCACCATGCAAACAAAAAGAAATAATAATTTTTTTTAATGATGATTCAAAGCCATATAAAACAGATAAAATGATAAATCTCGTCAAAATTAAAACGGAAGGCGACTATGAAATGAAAAATTGTTATGAACAATATATAGAATGTGATTATCTGAGGATTTGACAGATTAAATTTATAACCAGTGGATTTTTTTACCTCACGAACCACACCATGAAACATATTTTTTAACCTCGCCACGACCACTTTAATGGTACGGAATTTTTGATTAAAACTGTCAAAGTTTTTCAATTAAAATCGACGTCATGTTACGGCACGTAACTCTCAAGACGTTATTAACGTTAAATTCATGATGATGTTGAATATGCTTGATCTAATTTTATAAAAATTTTGAAGATGGATTTACTACTTTCCTTCATATGTTGTCATATTTTGGATCATGATATGATACACGTACGTAGCAGATTCGTACCTGGCCCTTTTCCTATTTAAAAAACTGTATTCCTGAATTTCGAGGCTAGAAATTTTAAATACAAAATTTTAGATCCAAAGCTGTCCAACGTTACGCCAATATTTAAACCTTTTGTGTTTAGCAAATTATTGCTAAGAATTCGAAAAATGTACTGGAAAGTCGAAATTTTGTTTTAATAAAATAAAATTTCAAAATTGGATCCAATTTTGTAAAATTTGATTAAAGCCGATTTTCAGAATTTATTAAATTTCGGAATTCCCGAATTTCACAACATTTTAATTCCATCATTATTCAGTTTAAATTGACAATAATTCCCACAGCTCAAATTTCAATATTGATAATTTTTTTAATTTTCTACTTAAAAATATTTGAATTTATAAAAATTTTAACTTTCATACGTTACAGAATTAGAAATTTGAAAACAAAATTTAATAAATCCTTCAGAATTTAATAAAATTTAAAAATTTACTTGATACTGCATTCATTATATTGCAAAATTCAGAATTCGAAAGCATGTAAATTTTCAAAATTAGTACAATTTCGAAAATTTTCAGAAATTTGAAATTTGATGTAATTTAATCAGAAATGGACAAAGCAATACACTTACTTTATTCAATTATTAAGCTCCTCCAATTCATTATTATTAAGCCCCTCCTTTTTCATCACACTAGAGTTGAACATTTTTTAATTCAAACAAATTTCTCGACCTACTCCCGCAGGAAAATGTATTGAGTTTCACGGGTCATTTTGATGCACGCAGTGTTTCATACAAAAATGTTATACATTAAAGAACACAACGAAAATTTGACTGGACTTAATAAAAGGAAATAAATCTGAAGTCTGATTGGACCGATTGTGCGTACATAATATAAGTATATTGCATCCAAACTGTATTCAAAAATAAATTTGAAATTTGGTATAAAATTGGATAATAAAAAAATTGTATTCAAAGATCACCGGTTCCGCAACATCCTTCTTAACAATGAAGAATTTTAAAAGTCAAAAGTAATTTTGAAAATTTAGGGAATTGACAAAATTTCGATCAAAACACCTCAACATTTAATGAATCCTTCAGAATTTTAGTACCTTCGTATTTATTAATCAAATTTAAAATCTTAAAAACAAATTTAAAATTTTTATAAATTCCCAAATTTCGTAATTTCTGAATAATCGATCATAACATTTCACAATTGGAAAAATTAGAACTAAACTTGTAAAAATTAGCAAAATAACGAAAAATAAAAAGTCTATTAGTTGCGGCCATGTACGCCGAAATATAGCCTACCTACACTTAATTTTGACTATATCCCGCATTAGCGAGATTGATTAGAGCGCTAACCAAAGTGCACTAAACGTAGTGTAATATGACGGATTATGATGAAACTCGACATGTTGGATGAAAATTGGATTGAAAAATGAATTTTTAAATGTAATTTGGAATATGGCCAACTGAATCGGAACTAAGTCAAGCGTTTTATGTAAGGAAAGTTGTACGAAATGCTTCAGGTAATCCGAATTATTTGGGAGAGGAAGTCATCATTTACTCGGCTGATTACGGGCGAAGAACTTTTATTGCATGATTTAGGAAACGCTAAACCTAGCTAGCCGATGGGATATTGAAAAGCTTTCCAAATTTGTTTCAATAATTGTATACCCTACATGTTATCAAAACAAAAACAACAATTGTTTTGGTGCACGTATATTTACACTTGGGTTTCGATAAAAGATCATACTGATAGATGAGCACCTCCAATAAGTGTAACGACGTATATACCATCCGTCTTCTTTGATCGAAACAATCCCAAAGGGTATGGGGAAATAACGAATCAATTTGTTTATCAAATCGAATCCTTCGTATTCACGTTTTCTCAAACTACACTAGAACACAGCACAACATTGTCGACTTTTGTAATACAAAATCATTGTATTTCTCCAAATACACTGAGTATCATTTAATAGAAGCAACCATGCTGAATTTCATTTGGAAAATGGCGCCGAAAGGAGTTAATTGCTGCAGCGTTTTCAAAGTTCGTTTAAATTGATGGGTTATGGATCTAAATTATATTCATTATCTTCAACACAACGATTTACAGTAACTCTCACAGATTGTTCGGATTAGCTGCAAAATTGCATACAACTTTCTTCACACTAAACGCTTAACTTAGTTACGCTTAACAGTTCACATTAGTGAACTAAGGTTTAGTGCATTTCATATGGAATCCTTCCAACTAATTGTAATTTTTATCCAATCGGACAGCCGATCGAAAATAAAACGATCATGTATCGCTTGACCTTTGACCACGATGTCAACGCAACATGCCGAATTTATTTGACTGAATTAAATAATTTCAGTCTAATTCTCTTAGTCTCCATGAGCCTTTACTTACTAAATCTTTTGAATCTGAAATGAAACGTAACCTGGATCCAAAGATGGGCATTTACGCGCCATCTATTATTTTATACGTTAATGTGTCAACAACCCAAGGACAAACTGGAAACAGTCGATGATTTAGACAACTCATACAGTGATTTTGTGAAATAGGTCTAAATTACGGTGACCAGATTTATTTAGCATGATTGCGGTACGAATGGTGGGTGACAGTTTTAGAATCATCTTCGAACGTATTTTGCTCATCGACCCATTGAGCCCCATCAATGAAAGTCCCTTTTCACACTGTCATCTTGGCAAGGCTACCAGATATTCACGCGAGTAGAAAAGAACGTTTTTAGTAGTGGCCACCACACGTTTGAGGGAGTGAGGAGGTTCAAATATTTGGGCTCTCTTATCACTCACGATAACAGTGTGAGTGAGGATATTAAAGTGCGGCTGGCAGCTGGCGGTCGTTCTTTATATCCTCTAAGGCCACTGCTAAAATCTAAACACTTATCAAGTGCCGTGAAGCTGAAGCTTTACAAAGCGTTGATCAGGCCCGTTGTTATGTTTGGATGTGAAAGTTGGGCGCTGACGGATGAGTACGAGAGATGGCTCCTTACATTTGAGAGAAGAATCATGCGTGTGATTTACGGCCCTAAACGCGAAATAGATGGTACATACCGAGCTCTGTACAATTTCGAGATCAGAGATCTGATGAAGATCCCCGATATTGTACATGAAGTTAGATCTCAGCGAGTACGCTGGCTCGGTCACGTTCTGCGTGCTGATCCGGAACGAATTGTGCAGCGATCTCTGAAAGGAGAGCCACCATATGGTAGGCGCAGAGGTCGTTGCAGGCGACGATGGCTCCACGATGTAGAGAACGACTTGGCCTCTTCAGATTGTCTAAGACAGTATGAAGACCAAGCTTAGGATCGAAACCGTTGGAGCCAGATTGTTGATTCAGTAAGGGGCCAGTAATGGCCTTTAACACTGTTATTATTATTATTATTATTATTATTAGAAAAGAACGTTCCTATTTATTTATTATACGAGTATTTAGAATAGGACAAGCAAAAACCGCTCACAAAAAGCTAAATTTTTAAAAATACTTAAACCTTTACAAACATACAGAACCTTGCACAGCTACGATGAAGGTTCTTATGAGACTAGAGTGATTTAGTTTTAGAGAGAACACGTTATCCCAAAGAAGGCCAGATATTTTCCAAACACATCCCATCTCATTGAAAAGTTGTGCGTTTTACGATTGCAACAAATATTTCTCCCAATTATCATCACTCAATAATAATCTCATATATTCTGCGGCTCTACTGTGCAATTCACCTACTACTTTCGACAATCGTTTTGCAAAAGTAAGCAAAGGAAGAAAAAGGTTTGCAATAGTAAATTTGTAGTCGTATTTTCCTTTTGTTCCTTGTATACTTCGACTACGTTGACAAAAAATATTGCCAAGTAATCTTCGTAATACTATACGTGAGGACAACCGTGTAGATTACATGGCGTAATCTACCTTGCAAATCAGCTGCGTTTGGTAAGTTTAAATGTTTAAATATGAACAAAAAACCTTACTTTTTAAATTTGAAAAACAAAAAAAAATGTACTACCAAATCATAGTCGGCCTTGCCAAACACTCACATAGTAGAATACACGAAAACTTGCTGTGCATCAGTATAAGACCATTTTTCGTGTAAGATACCAGCTGAGTGTTTGTCACAGTCGACTAAATTTTTAGTAGCAAATTTTTTTTCTGAAGATCAAGCATACAAAAAAAAATTGTGGAGTTTTGTAGAAATAGATTAGAGGAAAGGAAGTTCTGGATAACCGCATGGACCGGAGATGCTGGATGATGGGTTAACATTTTTAATTTGGATTATCTCATGTGATATATCAAATGAAATGTATTTTTATAAGCAATATAGTTGTCCACATTTATTAATCAATTATAAAAAATTTTAATTAAATATTCATAATATTAATTAATTTGGGCCAAAACAAATTATCCATTCAGATTATTTTTTAGAAATTTAAGTAAATCTCAATTGGTATAGTTTTAAAAGTCATGTGGTGCACACATCAGAATTTTTGGCGCGTGTTCGTATTTTTGGAGATTTCAGGCAAATATTTTTCGACAACCACAAATCAGCGAATGACGCGTTATACTGATTGACATATCTTAACTAATCCATTTTCATTATTGATTTATAAATTTTTCGTTCTAATTTCTCACATAATTTTTATAAAAGAATTATTGACATCTACATATTTTTTTTTGGTCATACATTGAAGCCAATAAATTAACAAAACATTTTAAAATTGAACATTCAATTGTGAGATTTTAAATCTTTAGAAATTTAGGATTAAGAAATTAATTTTGAAGTTTTCAATTTTTGGCGCCGTATTGGCTCTGTAAGAGAGCCAATACTACTCCGTTGCCATGAGTATATGGAATTATCAGGGATAGGTGACATTCTCGTCATGTACACAATGTCAGCTATTGACAGCTACTATTAGCATTTTCAAATCTGACGCCCTAGGTTTGTGTTTAATAAATGGATCGCGTTAATTAAGGTATATGAAAAAATTCTGATATGTGCACCAGATGACTTTATCCCACAAACGTGTCTACATGGAGGTTAATTTTTGTTGCTCACCAAATATCTCAGGAATATCAGGATACAATACTACTCACTGACAAATGCGAATTTATTAGAGCCATCAAAACTAACAATTGAGAATAATCCAACATTTCTTAAAAACCACCTGGACGTAATTTAGAAAAAGCTCTTTTTTATTATCTCGCTAAAATCTTAATTATAATTTAATTTTTAAAAATAAAAACCCTATCTTATATTTGGGGTCCACGTGATTTTTTTTACCAAACTTTGTATCCTCTTATCCATTTTACAAAACCCTACGAATACTTGTGGAGTAATACCAAGTAACAAAATTAGTTTCTTAAGATTTAGCATTCAAAAAACAAATTTGAAAAAATATTTGTGGAGTTTTGTAGAAATAGATTAGAAGAAAGAAAGTGGATAAAATCGCTTGGACCATATAAAGATGCTGGATGATGGGTTTACATTTTTAATATGGAATATCTCATGTGATATATCAAATGAAACGTATTTTTATAAGCTAGTGGTCCACATTGAATCATTTGAATAGCGCTTTTATTTTTAAAAATTTAATTAAGATTTTCACGAGATGATATAAATTGATTTGGCTTAAAATAAATTATACATTCAGTTCACATTTGTAAATTTTTCGTCAAAAATGAACTTTACTATACTCAGCATAATTTTTATTAGGCAACCACATATGTTTTTTTGGTTATATGTACATAAATTGAAGACAATAAATTAACAAATACATCACAATAGATTTCGATCGAGTTTCACAACGTGAATAAATTGAATTTGGTTATTTCCTTTTCATATTTGTAATGGCATTTTGAAAATCACCATACTTGATTATTTTGAAAAAATTGTCAGTAAAATTCTAATCCGTTAGATCCTTTCTAAAGCACTACCAAGATCGCAAGTTGTGTGCGAAGAAATCGCAGATAAGTTAGACATTTAAACGAATTTGAGTTTAACATTACATGAGTTAATAAAACTAAAATCAATTTGAGAAATTGGTGTAGATTTTGGCAAATCGAAAAATTGGATTTAATCATTCTGATAAAGAAATCACGAACAGGAAAAAACTACCCATGGACTAGGGGTGTCTATAGCGACTTTTATTTGTTGTAAATATATTTTTCGCGACTAAAACTACCTGTTCGTTGGCCGTTGATTTGAGCGTTTACGCGTCATCTATTATTTTTTTACATTGATTGACTTGTCGACAACCCGTAGACAACGTCAACAACGTAGACAACGTGGATAATGTAGATAATTCTTAGAGTGGTTTTGTCAAGTAGTTGTAAACTAGAGTGATCAAATTTCTTTAGGAACAATGCGTTCAAAACTAATTGTGCTCAAATACCATGAATCTACTTCAGCGTCATGTTTATCCATTACAAAATCATTAAATTGGCCCATAATATAGAATGGGACCTTCTTTACAACGGTGGAACGGAAGAACAGCTCGCACAAAAAAACGGCTCACAAAAATCAAAAACATGGCACAACGGATAGAAATCTTTACAAAAAGTTATAACTTTCATTAAAATAATCCGGGGAACTTCGACTATGACCGTGCCATAAAACATACGAATAACATACGAATTCGAATTCAGGAAGGCTATAAGAGCTACCGAGTTATTAAAAAGCCAAATCATTCAGATAACCAACACTTGTTCGCTAAAAAATGTGCCGGACTGATGACCAAATTTTCACAAAAATTTAGTGGATGTGTTTTTATGGATGACGAAACGTACGTGAAATTGGTTTTGAAACATTTAGTTAGGTATAATATTAGATCTTACCAAAAGCCAAGGCAATGCTCCTGCTAAGTAAAAGCACTTCAAGTTAGATACATTTGTAAAAAAAAGAATGATTTGGCCAGCAATTTCCAGTTGTGGAGCCAGGTTTTTGTCACATTTTTCTTAATGACGAATTTTGCCGATAATTCTTCAACGCGATTCAGCAATAAAATTTTGGCCATTTAGCTAGTTAGCTACACGACTCTAAACCTAACTTTAGTAATAAATTTGTAGGAGATTAATCAAATCAATGTTATCTCAAAGAAGCTGAGCCCACAGGTTCCCGCCCTATCGAAAAATGTTGGGCTATAGTGGAAAGAGTGATGAAGTGCTGTTCTAGGTGGTTGTGCCAGAAACAATGAGCATCAAACAACATGTGTGTGATTTTATCCGTATAAACGAAATGTAGAGGTGATTTGTCTACGTTATATTTTCCGTGTCGATAACCGCGTAGACTACATGCCGTAATATGTATACCTCGCCTATCCCTGCTGTTGATGTAGGTTTTTTTTATAAGCAGCAAAGTATTCGAAGTTTTAATGATGTTTAATTCAAACACCACATCAGAAAATTTTGTGTTGTCGATAGTCATTCCCTTATTACCTTGACTTGGATATATTAAAATCTGTTCAGACAAATGTTTTGTGATAGCTTTGCATAAATAATTTAACATAACATTTCGGAGATACCCGTAATGACCTGGATATTTGGGTACTCAAAAAAACAGAAGAATATGGGTACCCGGGTACTTCATACCCGACAATACAAGCCCTATACGCGATTTTAATCCTAAGTTGAGAATTGTATATCCCATCAAAGGATCAAATTCACTCTACAAAAATCAGATCACAGTATAGTTTTGAACTATGTATTTCAAAAATTCACCATTCTAGATGTTGTCTACATATCGACGTTGTCTACATTGATGTCATTGTCGACGAGTTGTCAACACGTCGACGTAAAAATTAATAGATGGCGTGTAAATGGCCATCCCTGCTTCTCTGTTTATTGAACTATAAGTTACGATACAATTCTGCTTTCTGAAAAAGCATTGGATTAAAAGGCAAAAAACAATATATTGAATGACGAGTAATTCTCGAAATTCGTTATACTGAAAATAATCAACTCTTGAATTCGTAATTTCAAACCTTATGTTGTTGTACGTATTTTGAAAGCGCGAATATATCAATCAAATTGTTTATTGTACAAATCATAAAAATTATACGGAAAATTAGAACTAATTTGTTTACATTTTCTACTAACAAAATCCAGTATACGAAATATCATTGTTTATTTATCATGTACAGGGTTTTTCCAATTCTGTTATACAAATGTATGTCTCCGCGTAAAAAAAAAACATCTGGCGCTTTACAAATTCTTCAATCAATACTAATAGTACACAAACCAAACTGATTGCTTGATTAAATATAAAAATTTACCAACCCGTAATGAAACCACATACATTGTAAATACATATGTACATATGTATACAATGCAAAAACTTACTATACTAAAAATATACGAATTCTAAATATATAAATCGAATAATGCTGTCTAATTTAATGTGCAAATAAAATTCGTTGAATTTCCAAATAATTTCCTCCATATGCCTCGTTGCGAGATTATCGAATTGTTTAAATTTATTCAAGCGTTGCAATATTGGAATTTCCCATCATATGCGCGCAACTTGTGACACAAAATTCATAAAAATGGTTGCGCCCCATTAATCAACAAAAAAAAATTATTCCGTATTCTGATTCTTATCAGATCAGACAGTATGTGTTCTTATTAAATTACTACAAGTCGTAGTTGTTGTTGTTTTTTTTTTTTGTGTATGCGATCATTCTAAAATTATAAAAGAATCGCTGGTCACATACATGCAGGCGTAATATACATCGATCAGTTTCGAACATTTATAAGGTTTTAGTACAAATTTAGCTTAAAACGTTACAATCACCATAACATATCATATGTATGGTGGCGCAATGGTATTATGCGCACAACACATTTCCGCCAAACATGATCATGGTTCGAAACACGCGATTTTCTAGGCATATTGATTAAGTGAAATTATAAATTATAACTTGAACAATTCCAAATAGATCGTAGAATAATTGAATTTTCATTGTAAATTCTACGGGTTTAGACAATAAACTAGTGGATGTCAATGGGGGATTCTCATACAACTTTTTTTTTTGTTTTTACAGGAAGTACAAATTTGGTAGGCAAATTTACGCAAAGTGTCAGGCGAATCGTGCAAGATGTTAAAGATGAGGGTGCGGCTAGTAAGTATTTTTTAAACGATTTAGTATATTTATATATCATAATCACTTTGAATTTACACAGGTGGTATGAGTCGTGAAGAAGTAATAGAGACTAATGAACGGTTACGTGCGGTACGATCCCGGTTAGAAGAATCCTACGATACGGCTAAACAGGCATTAATTAATTTGATGAATAAGTATGGTGATTCGAAAAGTCAACGGAATATATTCCATCGTTATCCATTATTAAAAATTATGATAAAAGTGAGTTTATCGCCCGATAAATTTATTTCAACAAATTAGTAAAGTTATATATTTTTTTTTTTTTGCCACACTATAGGAGGTAATTCGTTTGGAAACGCAATACTGGACCTTGGTCGATATACCAAAGCAGGAGAAACAGGAAACGGTACCCGCGTACGTGATGCGTGCATGTGCTATTATGGAGAAAACGCAAAAATCGGGCGAAGGCGTTAAAACGACTGCGAAACTGAATGAGGAGGCGATCGAGCGACGTGAACGAATGGAACGTTTGGAAGCAATGACGACGGTACAAATTGAGCAGGAGAATACGCAAATGATAAATGATTTATATCGATTATTGAAAAAATATTCAGGACTTAGGAATTTAATTCGTGAACTAAAGGTAAATTTATTTTGAATCATTTAGTTTATTATATTTGATTGTATATGGGCCAAAAAGTTGACATTGTGAAGATTTTTATTGGATTGTCGATTGAAAATAAAATTATGATTTTACAGATTTCTCTAATTCTTGAATTTATAAATTTCGCAATTTTGTAAATCGGTTTTCTAATTCCGTTCCTGTATATTTGTAAGCTAACTTCTAAAAAGACTGTTACGGAATCGGGGAAAAAAAATTCTCCGATATGATATTTACTCGTCAGTCATTTTGGCATTTGTGAAAAAATATGGTTTTCAAAATTAATTAATTCTGACCTGTACTCGGAATAGTTTGAATTAACATTTTTTAATTAAATTAACAAATTACAATTCCAACCAAAATATTTAAAATTTGAAATAAAATTTTTAATTCACAATTTTAAGTATACAAAATTCGATATTACTGATTTTTCAAAATTCGCGTATTTTTCGGAAAATTCGGTATTCATCTTTAAAATTACAATTCAAAAATTTGTTTTCAAAACATTTAAAAATGTTTACAAACAGTAAGAAAATTGAGATTTTAAAATAATTTTAAATTTCTAAATTTTGAATTTATTTAAAACAATAGTGGTTTTTAAAAATTCTACGTCGAAATCTTAATTATTAAAACTCTATGTCAAAGTTTCAAATTTCATTCAAATTTCCTGTCGTACCTGTCACAAGGGTGAGGGCGTTATATTTGTAAGATTAAAATTCAGGAATTATAATAAATTCGACTGCCTCGTACCTAAACTGATGGTCTAAATCAGTTTATTTAAATTTGATGCCAACGTTTGAATTTAATATTTAAAACTCGAATTTTAAAATTTGTAATTTAGATATTTTAATAATTCCAAAGTAAAGTTTTGAATTTTGAAGTGTATAGATATATTTCCAAATTCAATAAATATACAAAACATACTAATGATTGAGGTTTCGAAATTTTTAAAATTCACGAAAATTTAAAAAAGTTTAATATTTCTAAATTCTTAATATTTCATTTAAAATTTAATTCTAAATTATACGAGGGTGAAGGCATTATAATTAATTGGACATTAAAGTTGATTTGCTTAATCGACTACCGCGTACCTAAAATTTAGGTCATCAGTTGATTTGAATTTGATTCTAACTGAGGTTAGAGGTTTAATTTTAGTATTTGAAATTTTAGTGTATTTTAAAATTTTGAATTTAATGTTTAAGACTCGATTTTTAAAATTCTTAATTAATTAGTATTTACAAATTTTATTTTTTAAAAAAAAGTTTTTAAAATATATAGTTTGAATATGTTGACTTAAATATTTAATTAAGAACTCATAATATTTTAATAATTTTTTGATAAGTCTATAAATTTTAACATTTCTATAAGCTACATAAATTGTATAAATTCTTTTAAATTTATAACTTCTATCAATTTAAAAAAAATCGATAAAATTAATAAATTCCATAAATAATTTAAATTCAGTAATTTAAAATATATTTAAATTCTATAAATGTTCGAAAAATTCGATAAATATGATTAATTCAATTCAATTAACTGAATCTATTAATTTTATTAATTCAATAAATTCTTGAAATCGACGATAAAACCAATCAATACTGTTTCAATTTATACAAATTTCAATTATTTATTCTTCAAATTCCATAAACCCTTATTAGTTGTAATCCTGAATATTCTTTATTTGAGTTCTATGAATCCCATAAATCAATTAAATTCTAACAATTGGTAAATAAAATTTAGAAATTTGTCTAATTTCAATCATGAAATCGGGCTGATCATCGGGCACCATTCCTTAAAAAAATTATTAATTAAACAAAATTCGATTTTCCTTATTCAAAAAATTATGTTAATACATTATAAAAGAAATTTATGAAAGGTTAGAAAATTGAGACTTTAAAATTTGAAATACAAACAATTAAATATTTCATTTAAATCGTCAGTTCTGGTTAATTTCCAGCAGATTATTCTTTGAAATCTGATTTTTTACAGATCTTTTGAAAAATGTATTAAAATAAAATTTCATTAATTCGGTTCAAAATGTTATTAGAAAAATTTTGAAATTCTAAAATTCATTCTAAATTAATGTCGAATACGAGAGCACAGGCTTTATAACTGTAAGATTAAAGTATAGGAATTTAAAAAAATTTGAAATTATAAATTTAGTCACATTTATTCACATTTGCTAAATCGATAGCCTAGTATCTTATAAATTTTGAATGTAATATTTAAAACTCGATTTTTAAAAGTTTCATTTAATTATTAATTTTATACAAAATTTGACATTAATAAAAATCATAATTTTGAAAATGTATTCATTTTTAATATTTTAAAATTTTACATTTCGAGCCAAAATTTCTTATATTTGATATGGAGTTTGAAATTTTAAATTTTCTAAAGTGTCTTAATTTGTTTGCCCTAAAATTCAAAGTTATTCATTTTTAGAATGCGTTTAACGTTTTCGGTTCGATTGCAATAAAACTTAATAAATTTGAAAAAACTCTCCGAATTCTGTATAAAATTTTGGAAATGTTAAATTTTGTTTAATTTCAAAGTTGACACATATTGGCTGATCAACGGAAGCGGTGAAAATTAAATATTTAATTCAAGATTTTACATACATATATACTCGATATTTCTGATTTTTCAAATTCGCGATTTTTTTCGGAAAATTCGACATTCAAATTTAAAATTATATTAAATCATTTAAAATATTTTAAAAACAGTTAGAAAATTGATATTTTAAAATTTTATTTTCATAACTAATTTCTGAAATTTTTAAGAATATTATGTATGGTTTATTAAAATTCTACTTTGAAATCTGAAGTTTAAAATTGTATTCAAAAAGTCTAAGATTTTAATGTTAAATAAAAATTTTCGGCATTTCTTTTAAAATATCATTCTTAATTAATGTCGTACACTAGGGTGAGGGCGTTTTAATTGTGAGATTAAACTTCGGGAATTTGAACAATAAAAAAGTTATAAATGAATTCACTTTTGGTAAATATAACGACCGCCTCTTACCTAAAATTTAGACCATCCGTTGGTTTAAATTTGGTCCTAAATGAGGTTTAAGTTTAGCATTCAAAATTTTATATTATTTTAAAAATTTAGAATTTAATAGTTAAAACTCGACTTTTAAAATTTTCAATTACTAAGAATTTTAAAAAATTAGACATTTCGAGTCAAATTATTATAAATTAGTTAGTTTGAATTTTAAATAAAATTTTAAATTCAGAATTCTAGATATTTTAATATTTTCAAATTAAATTTTTAAATTTCGTTTATAAGGAAATTAAAGTTTTGTAAAGTTTCTAAATTTCGTAAATCGATTTTTTTTAGTTCTTAAATTATTTCTGTTCCTGTATATTTATAAGCTTGCCCTTAAATTCAATGTTATTAACTTCTAAAAAAATCTTACAATTACAAATCGATAGCAGGTAGATTTGATATTATTGAAAATAATTCTATAAAATTAATGTCTTATACGAGGTTGAGAGCGTTATAATTAATTGTAAGATTAAAGTTGATTTGCTTAATGGACTACCTCGTACCTTAAATTTAGACCATCGATTGATTTGCGTGCAAGATTTTGAATCTAACTGAGGTTTAATTTTGGCATTCGAAATTCTAGAGTATCTTAAAAATGTTGCAGGATTTTAAAAATTTTCATTTCATTTTCATTTCTACATAAATTTACATAATTTGCCAGTTTCAAAAAATTATGACAATACATTTAACAAAAATTTAAAATGGTTAAAAAATTGAAATTTTAAGATTTGATAACAATTTAATAATCCTTTAAATTTGTAAGTTCTAGAAATTAATAAGAAGATTGCACTTTGATTTTCAAATTCAACAAAAATTGACATTTATGAAAAAGTATGGTATTCAAAATTAATTAATTCTGAACTGTTTTCGAATAGTTTGAATCAAAAACTTTTAAATAAATTAACAAAAAATAAAAACCACAATATTTTAATTTGCATAATTCGCAAATTTCTCGGAAAATTCGGTATACAAAGTTTTAAAAAAATTGAAAACAATTAGAAAATTGTGCTTTTACAATTTTTTTTAAATCGCTAAATTCTGAAATTTTTTAAGAATATTATTTGTTTTTAAAATTTAAAATTCTACTTTGAAGTATGAATTCTTAAAGCTCCATGTCAATAACAATTATAAAAAATTTCAAAATAACAATGCTTTTATCCAGTTTAAAATTTTATTCAAAATTCTGAGATTTTAATGTTAAATATAAATTAACGTTCTATATGAGGATACAATTTGAACAGTTCTGAAAATATAAATTAATTCAATTTTGCTAAATCGACCGCCTAGTACCTAAAATTTAGAACTTCATTGATTTAAATTTGAACATAAATAAGGTTTAATTTTAGCATTTTTCTAGTATTTTAAAAATTTAGAATTTAATAGTTAAAATTCGACTTTTAAAATTTTCAATTAATTAAAATTTTAAAAATTTGAGCTAACAATTGTTTAAATTAGATAGTTTGAATTTTAAATAAAATTTGAAATTCAGAATTTTAAATATTTCAATGTATGATGTATATCGATAAATTCCCAAATTCTATGCATCAATAAAATTTAATGTTCAAATTCAAAAATTTCTAAAAACACTTACGTTTTCAAATCGAGTAAGATTTGACAAATTCGAAAAATAAATTCTGTAAAATATCGAATTTGGTCTAATTTCAATTTCTTACCAAATTTTGTTAAATTTTAGGATGATTCTTGCTATTAACTTAATTTCTAAATTTATTTAAAAAATTTTAAAATTCAACAAAAAATGACATTTACAAAACTATCGTTTCTAATCTGTATTCGAAAAGTTTGAATCAAAAATATTTAATTAAATTGGAAAAAAATTAGGCCAAATTATTTACATAATTCGATATTCCTGATTTTCTGAAATTCGCGTAATTCTCGGTAAATTCGATATTCAATATTAAACATTTAAAAAACATTTAAAAATAAAAAAAAAGTTAGAAAATTGAAATTTTAAAAATATTTCTAAATTCTAAAAAAAATTTAAAAAGATTGTGTTTTTTTTAAAATTCTACTTAGAATTTTTCAAATTTAATTCAGTTAAAAATTTCATTCAAAAATCCTGAAATTCAGAATATTCTAAATATAAATTATGATTTTTGAAATTTTATTTAAAACTTCGCTCTAAATTACCTAATGTCGTATACGAGGACAAGGTTCAGGAATTAATTTAAATTTGCTAAATCGACTACATCTAACCTCAAAAATGTAGACCATCAGTTGATTTAAATTTGATAAATGAGGTTAAATTTTAGCAATAGAATTTTAGTGAACGTTTGAATTTAATATTTAAAACTCGAGTTATAAAATTTTCAAGTACACCCTTCGAATTAAAAGAAAATTGTCTGGACCTAACATTTTTTAAATTAGACAGTTTGATTTTAACATAAATTTTTAATTCAACATTCTTCAATATAATCAAACTAAAGTTTTAAATACTCAATTTAAGTTCATTGATACATTTTTAAATTCAATAAACTATACAAGAGAATTCGAATTTACTAATGATCGTAGATATTTAAAAAATTCAATGAAAAAAATAAAATATTCAAATTCATATTTTTAAAAATTTAGTTAAAGAAGATAAACTTTAGATTGAGGTTTCAAAATTTCTGATATTTTAAATTGGGATTTGTCGTTCCATTTAAAATTTCTTTCTAAGCTTATCATTTAAATTATATTTTCTGGAGAACACACTATTTTATTTAGTTGCCAGGTACATAAAATATCTCATTCTAATGCGATATAATTTCCATTTATAAAATTTCTACCCCATAATCTAAAAAATCCTAATCAGCACGCATTAAATTGGGATTTGTCGTAAACCTATTAAAACCATATACTCGTCCCTTTATATAAATACACAGATGCCATTTAAAAACGGATCACTACACAATTATTAATGATAACAAACAAACAAAAATAATTCTATGAATTGAAGAAAAAAATATTTCTCAAGAAAAACCAAACAAAAAAAATCTATTTAATATATTCCTAAAATTTATAATTAAAAAAAAAATTGTTTGAAATTTTATTTTATTTTATCGTATAGATAGATTCAACATGTATGTATGTACATACTCCTATATCCTACTTATATATGTATATACATATATATATACCAGCACACATCATATGGGTATTAAAAGAATGTTTTGCTCGTCTCTCAAAATTTAATTTCCGTTTTACTGAATTTTTATTAAATTTAAATGTAAATTTTTCCAATTCTCGAGAAAAACTTTTTCATATTTTCGATATGATTATTATTTCTACCTATATGTATGTACTTATATGATGGTATGTACTTGTACAAATATGTATTTACTGGCATTATTCCGCAACGTCTTACAATTTAACAATAACAAAAAAACATATTGTGGCGTTCAGTCAAGAATCGGTAAACTTTTGTCCGTGAACATAAAATATTTTTGAATTGATGGTTGTATTAGAGAAATATTTCTAATCCCAACAAACAGTGTTATAAAATAAAAATTAGGGCGTTAATTTTATTTCAAAATATGAAAACATGAAATAAAAAAACGCCCTAATTTTTTTTCTCAAACATAAAGTTTGCCAACGCTTGATTAACACTACAAATAAATACACACAATGTAGTTTGAATAATTTGGAAATGTTAAAAAAGGAGGTAGCCTATTTAAAATTGTTACATTGACTGAATTCCAGGAAAATGTTCGACATCGAAAAGGTCCAAAAGCTATTAAAAATAGATTAATTTTGTAGACTTAATTTTCCATAAAACATAAATTTCGTTTACTAACAAACTCTTTTACGATACGTAATATACCAAATATAAGTTATACAATTAAAATTTAATGGGGTTTTCTCTGTTTTAATTACTCGTACACAGCTATGTCGATTGGAAGACGAGAACGCAAAAAAAATTAAATTCCTTCAGAACCAGTATACATAATATGTATCTATGTACAGAGAGTAAATGAAAATATTTTTTCCGTATCATCCATCCAAAATATAAACTCGTAGTTTATCCATTTTTTTAAAACTTATACCAAATGAAGAATGAAGACATTTTATATAAAAGTTCATTAAAAAGTAAATATATCCGATTGACCACATTTTTCATTCGAAATTTTCTTTTATCTTAATACTCGTCTATATACGTCTTCAACTTCAGAGCCTAACATTTATATATACATATTCACATTCGACAGAATTATCCATTTTTTTTAATTAAAAAAATTATTAACGATGGAATTTTGGATTCATTTTGGTTTAATTACGAAATAACTTAGCCGTATCGCGTAAAAGGATGTTGAATTCAATGAAAATGAAAGTTTAAATTGTGGAGAAGGTTGAATACCTCTTGAGCAGTAAATTAAATATAATATAGAGGTGAATCCAAAATTATTGGAAACTTAACGTGATAGCCTCCAAAGGGTTCTTTGCTGAATCAATAATTTATATTTGGTGATTCAACGCACGCATAGTCAGCGACTTTAAAACCCTCGGGTACCTACTTAAATAGAAATAAGTTTATATTTGGAAAAATGGCTTTTATGGCGTGATTAAAAGAAAATTAGATCCCCTTATTGCCCCTTATTAACAGCCTGTCTGCTGTCGCTGGACTCAACAAGGCTATCGCTATGAATAGTGTGTGTAGACTTGATTCTCTTTACCGGACGAACAGCTTACCTCTTCCAACAAGGAAATTGGTGAGCTTATTGTTTCTGTTCATTTTCCTGGTTGCGATATTGTCAACTCGATGATGTGGTTCACTAGAGCTTCTATTGCACCCACAAGGACATCTGTTGGAGCCTCTTTTTTGCATCTTAAAAGGCCAGCGGCCCTGATGTTTTTTTCTGCCTTATTACTGATATAGCTTTCCTCACATTCAGAACCATTTGCTCCACCTTTTAGCACTTTTCCAAAATATTGGAACAGGAGTAGAGTTGTTGTTATTCCAAAAGTAAAAAGTCTGATTATACGAACCCTAAGTAATTTCAGCATATTGGTCTGTCCTCAACTTTTCTTCTTAACCTCTGGAAAGAATCGTTGACAGACGCATCAGAGTTGTAATATCAAAGTCCTTTGAAATCACCCTACATCAATTTGTAACAAGGACTGTAAAATCTCTTAATAATAAGGAGTTTCTTGTGTATATACTTTCCTTGGAATTGCGGGCGCTTTCAATAGAACTTTATTTGCTACGATCACTTCTGCCGGTATAAATTTTGGTATTACTGGTAGAACTGGGTGTTTCTGTCATGGTTGCCAAAGGCTGTTCGCAAGGAGGACTGCTCTGACCTCTGCTGTGGATTTTGGTCATTTACAAAGTGTTTTAACTTTTTTAAAGTCAAGGTGTGTAAAGGCACGTCCAAAAATGATTTAATTGTCTTACCCAGGCGAAGCCTTGACCTATATTTTCCCTCTCATTTTGGAACAGACAGACTTAATGTGACCACGTCAAGCACCTTGGTCTTGTCAACTTGGATAGTAAACTTTCCTGAAAGAGTCATCTAGGAAAAGGTTTGCCATATTTTGGCAATGTAGAAGAGCTTTTGATAAATCCTGGGATTTAAGTCCCAGGATGTTCTCTATCATTTATAACGTGCTGATCCTACTGATATAATCGTATGGTTATATTGTGTGAAGGCCCGTGCTTAATCTGAAAGCTTTTTTAACCAAGCTTAATGGTCTACAAAATATTGCTTGTAGAGGACGTGCATTAAAGCGTTGAATGTTCGACAAGTTTTTAATTTATTCTCGGCGGTTGGCCTTTCGACTGATTTGGAATTTCGCAGGATTTTATATGGTGGCCCTGGTTGTAGCCGTGCTGGTTTTGGAATCTACTGTGCTTGTTCTCTGCTTGAGACGGTTCGGTACACGCAGTTCGCACAGTAATATTTTTCAGGCGGAATTACTAGCGCTGATACGTAGTGTTATTGAAGCTTTGAATTTCGCTGTTAAAGAGAAAAGTATTTTCCTGTGTACAGATAGTAAAACTGTACTTAACTTCTTTAAAAATGTCTGTCTCCAAGCTTGCCAGGGTATGCAAACATTTCATGGATATTCTTTGTTACAACAATAAAGTTAAGGTCAAATGAGTACCGGCTTCCAATGCCGGTTTCCAATTAACTTTAATTGGTCCTGAACCAGCGGTAAATAAACTAAACAGAAGTACACTGTGACAGATTTAAGGTTTCAGTGGCTTTGGATTTCTACCAGTCGTATGGCGAAGTACCACCGAGCCAAAAAGCCCAATTTGAGGTCAACTAAGTATGCTTTTTCTTTGAAATAGAACCATCTTATGGTAGCGAATCTTACGAGACAAGATCGTTTTAAAGATCATCTATATCGAATGGTCTGAGCTCAAGGCGTAATATATGAGGACTACTTTGAAGAAAACAATGTCTTTCCACTGTTTGGATTCAAATATTCAACATTATGTCTTTAAATTTAAGTTAGTTGTTCTCTCTGCTTTGGTCAAAACTCATCCAGTATGCGATGGTAGCGGTGCTCGTTAACCCATAGAATCCTGGGTTTGTACCATGAACCTTTGTGGCATTGAGTGCAGAATCCTGATGAGTTCCAACCAATTTAATTAATAATACTGCAGGCGGAAGTATTAATTATGGCAAATCTAAAATTACGTAAACCATTTTGTAATCGAATCAGATCCAACGAAACAAATGAAAGAAATCCAATAATTTAACAAAATGTATAATTCAACATAAAATTATGAAACGAATTAATAATTTACCAAAATTAACAAAGTTTCAAAATAGTTATGTAAAAGTCGCATGAAATCTAAAAAAAAAATAAGGACAAATTTAGGACCAACTTCATGCATCTACCCAAAAGTGTTAAAGGGGTCCTTATTTTCTAGATTTGCACATGTGCTTATTTGGGCATGATCAATGCCGAATTATGGATACTCCTGGTTGGGACAGTATTAAATTTTGGGATTCCTAACAAATTTCCAGTTCATTCAACAATTCTAATTTGTTTTTCTTCCTACTTTGTCTGAGGCTCAAGCCTCTCCCAAGTTTCTCGCAGTTGACTTTGATTACACGTCCGATTTGATTCGAATCTATTTTGCCACCTGCCTCTGTCTAGAGTCCAATTCAGTACCTAGTGTTCAAACTGTTACAGCTTTAATCACTGTGCTAGTTTAATTTCTACTTTCTATCGAATTTCTACAAATCATCGATTGAAAATTCTAAATTTCAATAATATTCCTAAAATTCAGTTTCGAAATTTTCCAATTTTTAAAATTTTAAAACTTCTGTGAATTGGTAAATTTGAAGAATTTTTAATTTTTCGGAATCAAGCTAACATTCAAAATTATAAACGTCAAATTTGATTTTGTATTATGATTTAAAAATTTGGAAATTAATTTACAAAAATATTGGATTTTTAATTTTTTTATTTGTGATCCAGATGATCTAAGTATACGTACACATCTTGGATTAAATCATTAAATTCGTGACAGACCTTTGAAAATTCTGGGTTTTATTGATTTTTGTTTTCAGAATTTGGAAAAAAATGTAAACTTTTTTAACCTTTTATATAAATGCAATCTGTTGGGTTGTAATTTTGACAAATAAGATTAAACTGCAAGTTCTGTTGAAGGCTTTTAAGTAAAATCTTAAAATTAAAAACTGATTAGCTCATATAGGCAGAGAAATTAAAATATTTTTTGAAACTATAAATCGTTTTACACCTTTTCAATGAGCGTGGTATATAGGTAAATTAAATGATATATCGACTGCCTAGACCATCATTGTCAGTCTATAATATCAGTATAATGAAGTGGAGTAAGGTATTTAATTTTAGCAAAAGCAACTTAAATTTAAAAATTATTTTAAAATTTTAAAATTTAACCAAAGTTCAATCATATACGAAAAACATTCAAACCATAAAAGTGTTATAAGAATTTAAGTATTCGTCAAAATTCGAAGAAATATTTTAAAATTTAATACATTTTACAAAATTTAGTGTTAGATTCATACGATCAGTGAACAAATTTGTTAATATTGATAAATTTTTGAATTAAATTATTAAAATTAATATTTTGGAATAGACAATTTATAATTTGTTGTGTAAGCGGTTTTTCAATTTGGGTTAAGTCCAATGAAGGGCAATTCCATGATGCTATATCTGGTCAAATTTTCATGCTGCATAACTGACATATTATATGGGATCAAGTTAAAAATAATTAAAAACTACAACTATCGCTTATTCATATGAAATGGTCCGTATTCAAAAATTCGGGTAGCTGGAACTTATGGATAATTGTGTAAGCGGGTAATAATTTAGGGTTACAATCCAAATAGAGAACTTCTATGCTTAAAAAATAAAAATTAAAATTGGGCGGATTACTCCAGCACTCAATGCCACAATGGGCCCACGGTGCAATACCCGGACAAACACAAATACTTACACATTAAAAACACCCAACCCTGATTTTTGGTCACCACCGGGAATCGAATCCGAGACCCTCGAATAAAAAGGCAAGGACGCTACTTACTGTCCTATCGAGGGCGTCCTTCTATGCTTAGTTACACATACTTCGTTAGAAATATGGTATGATCAAAACAAAGAAGTCCCATTTTTCGTGCCCGCTTGCACGACACATCAAAACTTTAGAATGTAAGTTCAAAATTGTATCTAAAATTTTCGATATACTACAAATTTTGATTAAATTTGACAAATCCGATGAAACTTGATTTATCAAAGTAACTTTTAAAAATTTACGGATATTTGTAAAATTTTCATTTTATTTAGTTTTTTATAAATCGTATGATATTCAGGAATTCGAAAAATCATCTTAACATCGAATGAACATTTGAAAAACATCCCAAAATTCTAGTCAACTTTCTCTAAAATTCAAAAGAATGTTCACCATTAATGTGACATTTTAGCTTTTAATATTCAAATTTTAAATTTTATCTTCAAAATCGTATACATGGAAAAACTTTAAAAATTTGTCGAATTTTAAGATTTCAATAAGAAATTTAAGTTTTAAAACACTTTAGTTTTTCCAAACAGAGCTTAAAATTTAAAATTGTAAACGACATTTTGAATCTCGCTCGTAGGTATTCTCCAATTCGCACCTAATCGCAATTAGAAACTTTCAAAATAAATATGACAATGTCTAAATTTATTAAATATACAAAACTGAATTCAATCCAAAACCGAGGGTCATAGATGTATTCATCATCATTCTGATCGAAATCAGGCATACAAAATTCCTTTGACAGCCTGCTTCCATCTATTGGAACTTGAACCCGGCGCCACCCGATCCAAACGTCAGAGCTTTAACCACTATATTTCATAATAATTTCGGATAAGATATAGCCTTGGCAGGTAATGGGTAAACGTAGTTCTGAAATATATTGTTTGATTCATACTCATTCTGTATTGAAACTCATATTAAAAGCTTATTGCTCTTTCTTGTATTCACGCACCTTATTTAAATAAAATTATGAGTTTTAAACCTTAACAGGTGCATTGATTTTTATTCTTAAAACAATTACAAAATCGTTTATAAAATCTGTGGCCTGTCAATCCCACTAAATTAGTTAAACAACTTTTGTGTAACTAAGACTGCCAGATATTCATGCGAGCCAAAAAAGTTATTTTCGGTATTTATTGTAAACTTTTCCGGATAGTGAGGAATAATTTCAAGGGCTAAATTATATAAAGTACCAATTCATTTACTGAGCCATACAAACATAATGTTTAGTTGAAATGTTGCAAGCGAATTATTCAAAATTTCAAGGAAAATCAAAAAAATGTCTAGTATGATCCAAAAAATAGAATTTCATTTTTGTTGCCTCTAAAATTATGAAAGATTTACTTAAAAGTTCAACTGAACCCAAAAAATTTCAATTTTCTTGGATCTCAATTCCTCTCTGAGTTTTATCAGGGCCTACAGTAAAACGGGTCCCGACTCCTTTTGGAGCATTTTACGATTCGGCCCTAGGTATGATGCTTGGTTCAGTAAGAGAAAATTTACAACATTTTATATTATTAAAGATGGTACTCGAATTTATTTCTGTCAACCTAGATACTTCGTAAGTTCATCAATAGGGCATTTTTCATATTTTGGTTCTTCATTCAAAATTATTACAAGTATATGCAAAAAAATTCATAATAGATTTTTAAAAAAAATTTAGGATAATTTTCGGTTTAAACTAAATGAAACTCTCTAAAGCTGACTTTAACAAAAATGTTTTTCTATTTATTTTAGATGGAATACGGCAATTCTAAATTATATCCAATATTTCCGCGTTACACAATGCTTAAAGACATGATAAAAGATATAATGCACGATCCGGACTATATGGAAGTATGCCACGAGGTGGATAACTGAGGTTAATTCTAAATATTAACGTTTAAACTATATACAAAAAAATATGAACATCACACAAAACACGCATATTTACGCACACAAACATACACAAAGACATATTTATACGTATATTATTGTTGTTTAAATTTTATTTAATTTAAACGTTAATATTTAGATAATAAAACGAAATTATAAAAATTATTTGTTTTTAAATTATTTAAATTTTAAAATAAATAAACCAAACTAAATAATAATTAAAAGAAATTATAGTAATTTTCAGTTAAACGTTAATTTCATTTTAAATAAAGTTTATATACCGCAAAAATTTAAGCACAAATTATAATATATTATCTAGATATATATATATAAATTAAATAAATCTATTGATTAAATTAGTGAATTAATTTTATTTACGCATATAACAACAACAACAAAAACACAAGAAAAATATGTTAATTTATTTTTAATTATTTAGATAGTTTTAATAAAAATAAAATTAAGAATCATAGATGGTAGAGGAAAACATGCGACACCCCGCCATCTATCGATCACAGTTAATTTTATTTAAAATATCAACCAATAATATTTAATTATATTAGCAAAAAAAAAAACAAATTAATTAGTTTTTAAATTATTATTATTATTATTAATTTAAAATGAATATTATGGTTTAAATATTAATCAAATTGAAGGTCCACAAGGTAAAATAAATAAAAATATTAAAAAAAAAAATAATTAAAAATAAAATAAAAATTCTGCTATTTTATATAATAGCTTATAAATTTAGACTTTTTTTTAATTTTTAAATTAAATAAAAACGGGGGAACCGATTTATAAAATCGGAGTCAAAGTGTTTAAGATCCGATCGGGTTACGCGTAGGTTGGTGATTAAAATGTTACATTAATTTTATGGTTAAATAATTTTCACATATATTTTGACTGTGATACCGATGCGAGTATATAAAATACAAAAACCGCATTTTAATCATTCAGACATATATACGCATTCGAATGAAATCCTTCGAAATTTTGATTAAACACACTTTTTTCGCACTACAGACTATATATAGATAGCTCCTCGGCCCGCGTCAACACCTCCCCTCATATAGTAAGAAATAAAAACGGAGATATGATTTTTAAAACCCAAAATAATAATTAGTGTTATTTACTATAATATTGTATTTAATTAAGTGTAGTATTATTAATACCATAAACAACCAAAACCCTAATCAGATTAAATGTTTTGTATGAACAGCTATTCTAATATTTATATAAATAGTTAATTATGTATGATTTATGACAAGCGATTAAATCTATATAAAAGGTATTTAACTATTCTGCATAATACTAATAATCGTTATAATTTTTCCAATTTCATGTGCAAATTTTTTTTCTATAGCACCGTATAGCATTCAAATCACATTCATCATCCACCCCACCAGACAGCTTTAAAATCAAAAATTAAAATTTTTTCAAACAGAAACCATAAAAATACTCTAATTTTTACTAATCAAAATTAACTAATCAAAAAAAAATTATTTTCATTATTTCACTCAGGATTAAAAATATTTAAAATTTATAATAAATTTAAAAAAAAACAATAATGACCAATTATAAATAAATAAAAAAAAAATTAATAAAAATTATAATTATATTAGAAAAACAAAAATTTAAATTCTATACTGGAAAATTATTTATATTTAAGTTATATTAAATAAATTAATAAAATATCTAAAATATTAAATAAATAAATAAAACTGAGCTTTATGTACTATACTAAAAAAAAAACTATTACATAACTTTATATAATTATATATTTATAAAAAAACAAACAAAAAAAAATATTTATATTGCCTATCAAGCTTTAATATAATATTAATTATTTGTATAATGTGGAAAGTACCTTAATTGTTCATTAATGTATAAAAGAAAATTATTATGTTTTGTTATACATAAGTAATTAATTAAATAAAAATTCTAGCTTTACCGTTTTTATTTATGCTCTATTATTTATTACATAATACAATTATATATTATAAGAGTTGTGTAATTCAATTAATAAAATTAATTAAAATTAATTTCAGTTTCTTGTAAAAAAAAAGAAATTTTAATAATTTAAATATTTATTACAAAAACCAAACTTAACAAAAAAAGGGTAAATAAATTAGTTTTTTTGGGTTTTCTAAAAAAATAAAATAAAATTATTTAAAGTTTGTTCATATATATCATGAATCCATAAATAAATATATATATAAATCGATAAAAAACCCAAAATTTAATAATTATATTAAACTTAATAATATATTAATTAATTAATTAATTAAGCGCCGATATTTTTGGTAAAACAAATATTACGATACATAAAACAGAATTTCATGCAAAAATATTATGTCTCATTCATAAAAACAATTTTATTTAAATATTAATTATAAATTTAACAAACAATCTTTAAAAAGTAAAATATGTATAACGTATCCACACACACACACACACACACGTCTCGACTACAATATCCCACCTAAATAATAAAACAAGCTATACAAAAAAAAATTAAACAAAACACTAAATATAAAAAATAATAATAGCTATCTAATTAATAATAATTAAATTAAAATTATAAAAAAAAAAATTATAAAATTAAATAGCGTAAATTAAATAAATACATTTAAGTATTTAATGATGGCTCGACATCAACCAAAAAAATAAATAATAATGATAATAATAATCAAAAAGAAATAAAAATTAAAAAAAAAAAATATTTAAATTAAATTAATAAAAAATACTAAAATTAAATTTAAAAAAAAACTAAATGAAAAAGAGACAAAAAATATAATTAATGTAATTGTTTGTATCTGTTTGTAACAGCGGAATAAAAAAAAAATATATAAATTAAATATGAAAATTTAAAATTGTTTTAATTTAATTTTATTGGTACGTTTAAGCCTTGTCAAATTAGGTTCGATCACTGGATTATGAATAAAACCACAAATTTATATTCTAGACAACACTAATTAACATTTTAGGAACACTTCTACTATACTAACTCTTTATCACATATACAACCACTTAACTAACTCCTACTAATTTTAATCCGAATTTTAACCGATTTAATAAAAATAATTAAAATCGAAATCTTAACCAGAACGACAAATGTGTTCGTCATGTTTCGAATTTTTGTCTGGTTCTTTTGAGCAAAACCAAATCTAGGGCGATTTTGCTCAATTTCAACGACAAATGGAGTGCTTTCTTCAATCTATTTTGTTCAACAAACTAAATTTCAGGTAACTTCATCCAGTATTTTAGTTTTTAGAAAATGTCAAATGAATTCCATTCGTGTGAAATTAATAAATTTAATAATTATAATTCTGGAGCAATTATTTGTATTAATGTATTAGTGCTATCACAGGATGACGAATTCAAAATTCTGTTGGGCGATATTATATGAAGAAATTTGCATTATAGAGAGATGTAACATGTAGAACGGGTTCATTTGAAGCAGCTTAAACTTCTGAAGAAAAATTTTCCGAACCAACTACGAAAAAAATTAAATTGAACGAGATATTGAACGAGGGCTTTTGCACTAAAACGTTTATAGGTTAGGTTAGGTTAGGTAGGTTTACCTGCTTCACCGTGTTTAAATATTACCAGAAACAGCTACCGCTGTGGTCATCTGCATAAGCAATCACTCCGATCTCTTCTCTCTACAGCTCTAACAGTAACCCATTGATTGCTATGTTCCAGAGAAGAGGGGACAGGACACCTATCTGCGGGGTTCCCTTAGACACCTGCCTCTTAATGGTAAATTCACTCAGCTTCGAGTTAACAATCCTGCTCCCCAGCATATGGTTGATTAACCCACTTACAGGGTAGTCCACTCAGTCTTTACATTGTTAAAGGCACCTGGTACTTACCAGGGCGTGCAGAGCTATGTCCACAGGTTTCCCTCAAGGTTTTCAACAGAAAGGATGATAGAGTTATGGGTCTTAAGTCCTTTGGGTTGCCATGTGAGCATTTACCCGCTTTCGGAATAAAGATCATTCTGACCTCTGCCCACCTTCGCGGAATACAGACCAATTGTAAACACCCTTTGAAGATTACTTCCAGCCAGGGGAGAATAATCGACGAGTTGTTTTGAATTTCCGCTGGTATAATTCTGTCAGGACCAGCCGATTTATAACGTTTGAAAATTTCGAGTGCCCATAAGATCCGTTTTTTAGTTACGATATCTTCAATGCGGGGTGAATGTGTTTCTCGATGAGTACTAGTCTCTGTCGAGTCGTCGAAGCTTCATGGAAAGTGGGTTTGATGAGAAGTCCAAGCAGTCACTAGAAGCAGTTCAAGATCCGTCCGGTTTAATTAAATTACTGAGACTGGTTGGATTAGAAAACAGTATCTTCCAAAGGCGAGAGGTCTCGGAGACTTCTTCTATTTTATCACAGAAGAATCTCTGTAATCTCCTTGGTGCGTTTGTTTATTCCTGTTTGTATACTTTTAAGTCCTCTTTATAGGAGTCTCAATCTTGAGCCTCTCTCGTACTTTGGCTATATTAAAGCCTTTCCTACATCCCTTTCGGTAGGTCCCCAGTTCCTTGGACAACCATGCTGGTTTATGCTTGCCCCTGTGTTTAACTATTGGGCAAGCAGCATTGAAGGACCGGTTGCAGGCAATCGTGACTGTGTCCACTATGCAATTCAGTTCCTCTATACTGTCGCTGGCAGCTCAGGGGCTCCCTGCGTTATTAGTTCTTTAAGCGTTTCCCTATACTTGTTCCAGTTTATCTTATAGGATTCCTAAAAGCTTTCCGGGTAGCAGGGGAACCGTTAAGGCTCCATTCCTTGACCATAGAATAAATATTATCTGAGGCGAAGGTTACGTTCAGCGAACCTCCTGCCAATTTTTAGTAATAAATGTGGGTTCTTGCCCAATATTACACACCCAAAGGTAAGTATTTAATAAGCATTTAAAAAATAACTCACCCCTTTCGTTGTGTCTGTGCTGCCCCATAGTGTGTGATGTGCATTAGCAACACATCCAAGGATCACCCCAATCTTCTTTTTTTCTGCTTCGAGAACCAGGTCTCCCCGGTTTTCCAGCGGAACCTGTTTATCCTGGTCCATATAGGCTAAGACCAGCTATATTAGGCTACCGCCAACCTATAGGCTGATAGCAGTTATGTCATAATTGCTGTATTGAGAAAGTAAAAACATGTTTAAATTATTTTTTCCAAGAAAACAGGATCTGATTTTCCCAGAATTGCTTGAGTATATTAGGTTATACCCCTTCATTCTAAGGCCACAGATCCTGTTGCTGTTTATCCAAGGTTCTTGAATAAGTATCACGTCCTCTCTTTAATCAGTCAGTCCGACGAGTAAAGAGGCCGATATTTAGTATAATATCAAGTTGAGCCTAATTACCACTTTTCACTCCCCGCTGCCGCAGGCTAATGAATGTTGCTTCCAGTGGAATCACCGGTGTCACCCGTATCTTCTAGGCTTCTCTTCTCCAAATGCAGCCACCTCGGAGAGCTCCACTGGTTGGATTGTCCACTCTTGTGGTGCATCTGCTTCTAGTGTGGACGGGCTGTCGTCCTCACCACGTTCCCCTGAGTGCGTTTCAGCCCCGTCTTTTTTGTATTCTCTAAGAGTAATTGACCCGAAAGTGAAGTCAATTACTCCATTAGTCACGGCAAGATGAGCAAGGGACTCCTTGTTGATTACCATAGTAGATAATCTTGAACCCCCTAGGCATCTTCATGCCTCATCATCTCCAATTATCTGTCAGAAGATTTAGGTTGCTGATCCTAATTATTTCTTAATCTTGTCTGCACTAGCCGATTCAGTTAGTAGCCAGACGCCCGCTCTTGGGTGCTAGGAATCTCTTCCTTGCTTCTCCATTTTTCCAAGGTGATGCTCACGCTCCTTCACAATATCGCAGAACGATTTGTGTTTAGCCACCTTGTGAGGAGTCCCCTTCTCCTCCTGTAGTTTGGCCCATTTGGTGTCAACCGGTTCCAGCTCATCCTGGGGCTGCTATCTTTTCGACACATGGTCCCTCTCCAAGCTGTCTCTGCCGACAGTTTTCCTGGCCCATACCACGGATTCCCTTTGCTCTGCCGTGAGTTACCCCTTAGGGGTTACAGCCCACCTGACCAGAATCCTGAACGCCGAGCCTATATTCCTATAGTGCTGCTTTGACGGAGGGACGTTTGTCGATCCTGATTCGGCAACGGTAGATTTGCCTTGGGTTGCCCTCCTCTGGTGTTGTTGAGGGAGCGCCACCTTTACGGTTCGGGTTCTCCTTTGATGTCACTTTTATCCACCCATTCATCACGATCGAGGACATGGAGGCGATGACATTTATGAGGCAAAACGTTTATAACTTTCGTTTCAATTGATGAATTTTAATTGCAATATGAACTAATTGCAATGAACAGACCAAGTTTCATCATAATCGGTTGAAGAATAGACTAACTCTATTCCAGTTGGCCATAATCCAGAATTTCAACAAATTTCTTTATACATAATCGGTCAAGGAAATGGCTAATTGCGTTCCAATTGGCAATATTCTAGAGTTTTAGCAATTACAACTTGATAAAAAATGAACCAGGTAACTCACATTTTTCAGTATGATTCAGCATCGGTAGATCGACACACATTTATGATGAGAAATACAACCAATAGTGACCAAAAGCAATTATTTCTTGACGCATGTGTAACAAACCTAACTAACAATAAACCACTTAAGATGAATAGTTTTTTTTTTATTCTTTATCAGTTTTTTGTATATATCGATAACGTGGTGACAACAGACTATCAAAAAGTTGCATTACTTCGACACAAGTATTTATAAAATGTGGACGAAAATAGTTTTTGTTGTGTTAATTGCATCCGGCATATTGGCCAACGATGATGATCCCAAAAAAACAATTACTCGTGGTTTTCAAATATATGAATTTTGGACTCGTCAGCCCGGTGACAACTTGGTGTACATTCACACAAAAGTAACAATTCCATCGCAAGAAAATCAATATCATCAAGTGGTATACAGTTGGAATGATCCAATACATGAGGTAACCCAGGTTACTGTAGAGTGTAATGGGGTAAGTATGGCTATGCGTATACAATGTAACGATATTTAATAACAGTTTTTGTTTATATTGTGTATAGAATTGTTCGGCTTTGATTATTGGTGACCGGTTCAGTTCCAAGCTAACCATATACGCAATGGCCAGGGAATCAAGGCAAGTGATAGCGACAGTTCTTATTTATGCATATTGACAAATGAAAAATATATATTTTGAATCAAAAATAGTAAGATTTGTGTTTAAATTTCGGTGGGACTAGTATGTATACAGTTGAAGATCTACTTACTGAATGAAACTTTTTGGATAGGGTTGCACTTTTCTAATGCAAACAACTCAAAATAAATATTTTTTTGGAAATAAAGAAAGACTATAAAGAAGTCAAGCGAGCCATCTTTAAAGAAACTGCCCATCAACAAACACCTCTCGCCAGTTGTGAAATTGTTTTGAACTGAACTCATTTCTCCGACAAAATTAAAACGTTGGAGTGTTTAATAACACTATATCGATGAGATCAAGCCCGTAAATTATGAATGTTATAGGAATGAAACGATAAACGTGGTGTGTTTGTGCGGAAATCAATATCAGTTCAGATTCTAATGTGATGAGCGGATTCAGTGAAAGTGATAATGTTTCTCACCACCAAGCGTTTCACTTTGATTACGACTCACTACCTTCGCTAAAGAAGCTTCACTTCAAAACTAAGATAAGAAATCTGATTTCAGGAAGCATTTTGGTAGCCAACGAGAAATTAAAGGCTACCTTGCAAAGGGTATGAATCAGATTCAAAAGCTCGATGTCTCCATAATTTGTCCTATGAAATTCAGTTTTAAAAAGTGAGCGAGATCTTTAACCCTCTCATATCTTAAACTGGATATTGCTATTTAGAAGATCGGAAATGGCACCAGCATGCTGACGGCGAATTGCCGTTGAATCGGGTTAAATAACTTTTTCATGGGTTGTTTAAGAAATTCTAACATGGAACATGCTTTTGCTATTATCAAATCAATACTCTGATTTGATGAAAAGGTTTGTGTAAAAACATGACTCCAAGATCTCTTACTTCGATTCCGCGAGACAAGTTTACATTATTAATGGAATATTCATGTATTACATACGGCGACGAACGGGTAAATGACATAATTTTACATTTTTTGGCATTCAAAAATATCAGATTATTTTCACACCAATGGCTAATAGCATCAACGGCCTTCTGTAAATTAATTGCATCCTGCACATTATGTATAGAGGAAAGTTTAAGGTCATCAGCATAAATTAGGCAACCAGCGAATTTAACACACTTATGGTGATATCGTTTAAGAATAAAATGACATTGATGGGTCCAAGATGGGAGCCCTGTGGAACACCCGAATGCACTTTCATCGGATTAGAAAAACTTCAGTAAGGTAAAAATCAATCAATTTAATCAAATTATATTAGCGATGCCGAAAGGTTTTAATTTTTGCAACACAATAACGTGGTTGATTGAGTCAAACGCCTTGCTAAAGGGAGCATTAACCTCAATCACGTCCAAAGTACGTTTCGAAAATTCTATTAAATTCATCGCGGTAGACCTACCAGGGAAAATCTCATGTTGTTCATCAGTCCGAAATACATGTGCGGTCTTAAACAACTGATTCGAAACCTACAATTAGAGACATAGGGGCGATAGGAGAGGATTCCCAGATAGGTGGAAAAATTTCCGACCAAAGTGATCCATTGAATAAAATTGACAAAGGAAATGCCAACTCATAACCAAGTTTTTTTAGGAAGCTTGAAGGAACACCGTCTGGACCACAGCCATCTTCGAATTGACGGAGTGATTCAATTATATCCTTTGGGGTAATACAAGGTATACCCAAGGTGGATTTATACTATCATATGTTGAATCCGGAAATGTTCCCTTATATCAACATTATCTAGTCTATATAGGTATTTTGGAAGAAGGAACTAAATATGTTGGCTATATCTACAGAGTTAATGCTAAACATTATTGTAAGACATTGTCGAGAGAAGACCACTAGTCTTCTTAACAGAAATTGGAACGAATCTGTCGATACCATTATGCAAAATGTTATAAAATATTTGCACATCATGATCTAAGTCATTATATGAGAAGCGCGCATTCCACCCTATATTGATGAGAAATATGAAATCAGGTTATCAAAAAAAGTTCCGAATATATACAGCCTCACACATAGTAGTTGTTTAGTTGGGTCCCAATCAAATGTATCGCTAACGATAGTAGAATGGTCAGCAATGAGTATCCCACCACCCTTAGATTTAGAACTATTTAACTCCGAGCGGTCCCGTCTGTAAACAAAGTAGTCTGCAGGACAGTACTCCGCACACTTTTCAACCAGTGCATAAACCGGATACATAGATGCACAATCAAAACAACAAAACTTCAGTAGATTTTGAACCAATGCCAGGAACGATTTGAAATTAGATGAAATTTGACTTAATATCAATATCGACATTACTAGCTGACAAGGTTAGAAACGTGTTCAAGGTTGCTGGCGAACTCCGCGAAAATTTGCCTTCTGATAGAAATTATATTCTTTAATAAACAGATGTTAAGGCTACGCCTCGGCCTTCTTTACAGCTTCAAATCACTCAAGAGGAACACTAACCTTATACGAGATACATCCAGCATTTTTATCAAAACGTGTGCAATTGGCGTCCACAGTACGTAGGTTATTTTTTATAAAACTTTTGAATTCACTGTCAGTACCGGTTGGTTGTAAACGAGACACGAAGATTCATTTTCGAGGTGGGATTGTTGGCTAATGTTGGCTAGACTGCCTAACGATTACAAACCACTAGTAATGGCAGTAGAAAAATCAACAGCAAAATTGACAACGACATGAATCGGCTGAATTGTTTACTACCGAACTGCGAAAATAAAAGCGAAATTTCAATGAGTTGCAAAATTGACAATAATTTGTGGCATCGGAGTTTAGGACATGTTTGTGACGAAAACTTGAAACAGGTGTGTGGCGCCTTAATTGGAGTGTAGGAAGCAATAATAAATGTATAGTTGGCATCATAACAGGAAGCAAACTCGCGCTTCATATAAATATACGATACAATACTAAAAATTGGCTTGATTTGGTTCACTCCGACGTATGTGGTCCACTGCAACAACGATCAATTGGTGGTACGAAATATTTCGAGATTTTGTTCGATACTTTGTCGATAATTACAGCAGAAAGGAATTTTTCCGTTGAAAAAGCAAAGTTTTCAACACATTTTTAAACTTCAAGGCTCTCGTCGATAAGCAGTGCTCAAGAACCATCAGTCATAATCATTCTGCGCACTAATAATGGAATGGAGTGTTGTAATCGACTGTTTGAGAATTTTTTGGCGAAAAGTGGAATGGTACATCAAAAAATACTCGGTGGTACAACATGGCAATGGGTTGTACAACTTTGTAATCTTGTTTATAGAGTCAAGCTTTCCTAAAAAGCCCGAACTGAAGACAATTGAGCTACTATAGATATAAGCACTGCTTCTTCTTTTTCGCCAGTAATTTTGACCAGTATTGAATGTGAAATTGACGCCAATGTCAATTCAGGGGGTATGCCTAATACTGAATCTTAATCCATTGTCGATAAAAGAAGAATTTATAAAGCGTCTGATAACCAAACTGAAACGAAACCGAATTAAAGGATTTAAATGTTGAAAACAACGCAGTAAATTTACCGGTCACGAATTGTGTATTTCAGATGAGGTTGCGGAACCACCGCAACAAGTTCGTAGTTACAAACGCACCCGATATCTCAATTTATATAAAATGGTGTAAAAAATGTATGTGCGATCAGTTGAGAACGGCGGAACCGATTTAGCCCAATCTCTTTTTGTTGTGTTCGCAATTGCCGGGAGATGGTTCTTACGAAAGAAAATTTTGGGAAAATTCACCGGAAAAGTTGGAAAATTCGAAAACCGAAAATTGCTGTTTTCAGAAGAGAAAAATTGGAAAATCTAAGTAGAAAACTCGGAAACTTCCGGAAAAACCCGAAGGAAATTGAATTTTTTTATTTTATGAAATTTTGTATTTATGTTTTGCTGATTTTGGACCCTGTAGAGCGTGAAAAGTCCATGCAAAGCAGGCGTTGTGCAATTTGATAGGCGATCTTTTCACATTGTCATTTTCGATTGTGCGAACGTGTTATTTTTTTGCTGCTATTAAACTGAACATTTGAGTAAATTCGATCGGTAATTTTTAGGAATTGACAGTGCAAAAAAACCGTAATTTTTAGGGGGAAAAAAGAATTAAATGAACAGAAACGTGCTCATATCGGACAAGTTCCCGCTGCACGAGCACCATTCTGGTTCGCCAAAATGTAACTCGACGAAAAAGTGCGGTGAACGTTGATTTGAATCGCGCTGCTTTATAATTATAACTCTACAATCGCCTACAAAGATTTTCGTTGCATTGATATTGGCGCAATGTCTGCCGTGTGCCGACATTGCAAGCATTGAAGTGAGAAGCAGAAATGCCAGGGCTATGTTGAGCTGATATCAAAGTTAAATTTCCGATTTTGACTTCGCCACAGGAGCCATTGCGTATACTTATCTCTATGGAGATACAACCACTACCCAGACATTTTCTCGCAACGGGAAATGTAATGACGTCACATATCACCTCGTGATCATCATTTCGATAATGTTGAACCATTGTACTCAACATATAAAAAACTGCCCTCTATGTTAAAGATTCAAGAGCAAATTTATCATTGAAGCGGAGCGTTGAAGCTCCCAGCGAATGAAGAACCCAAGTTCCTTCAAATTTATTTCGTTGGAAATTCCGAATTTGAATAAAGTTATCGTCTTGCGCTTTTCAATGCGTCAAAACGACAGATAATCGGAGAACTACAATGTATTTTTCATGAACACAATGCACTGGGTTATTTGTTTCAAACTGCTTTGGAGACAATGACTTCCGATGATCACAAAATAATGATCAGAGCAGACAAATTCCAACCGGAGGCCATGTACGTCAGTACAATACTCCCACTATCGACGTTGTCACAGTTGTAAAATTTGGTCTGAAGCGTTAGAATGCCAAAATTTGCGTCTATATATGGAGAATTGTAACAGAATATTATTTCTTACTATAGTTCCGTGGATGACGCATTAAATTGCTCTAACAAAGACACGCGAACAATTGCTAACGAACGAGTTGTGCAAACATGTTGAGATGAAAGATTAAGGTGACGCGTTCAATTTCAATGGATTGCAATCCAATTTCTGCGGCAAATCAAGATTATTTGAAATTCGGGATGAAATTTAAAGGTAATCCAGCCATTAGTGGTAATTCAATCAGAATTTAGAAGCCTAACCTCTTGCTATCCTGCGACTTCAGTTTACGCAATATTTCTTATTAAGTTTTATAGTCAAGATCTTCATCCAATCTAGGAAGTGCAAATGCATTAAGGCATATCCAGAACAACTTTCTGAAAATCATCATCCATAATGGTATTTCATATAAGCGCGTCACAATGATTGATAATATTATGAACTTGCTTAAGGTGAATATAAGGTGAATTAAATGATTAAGCCACCCTTATATACAAAACCAAAAATAATTGAAATAATCATACCAAGCCGATAAGATATATGTACATACATACATACGATACATATAATGTCACAGTTTTACGAGCATCTTCGGTCATTATCATTTTTTGGGCGATAAGCTTGCGCTGTGTATAAATCACACAAATTAAATTTAGTAGACGCTTGATAGTTCAAAATGAATCATCGTACTCTTAAATTTGGGTTCATCGTTTCAATAATTGCGCTTATTAAATCAACGAGCGCATTTAGGATATCCACTTTCTTCGAACGTCAACCAAATGACGAATTAATCTACGTACAAACGAAATACACAATACCTACAGTGGAGTTTGAATTACATCGACTTGAATTTAATTGGCATGGCTTGAATCAACGGTTTACACAGGTTGAACTCGAAATGAACGAGGTAGGTGCAATTAGCATATATATAGTGTAGTGTGCA
The DNA here is from genome assembly GCA_951394425.1 of Tipula unca. Classification (NCBI taxonomy): domain Eukaryota; kingdom Metazoa; phylum Arthropoda; class Insecta; order Diptera; family Tipulidae; genus Tipula; species Tipula unca. Next base: position 12,947,598 of record OX596381.1, on the reverse strand, counting down.
GCTAATTTAGTACGTCACATTTTTCAGTATAATTCAGCGTCGGTATATCGACTAGAAACTGATGACACACGTTTTAATGCTTACATTTATGTTGAGAAATCCAAGCAATTAATTGTAACACTTTTAGTGTACGGATTTAATGAGGCAACAAGTAGTGCGCAGAATAAAAATGATGACAAATTTTCGCTTAATTTCCAACCGCTAGATCGGGTGAATGCGACCGGCCGTAATTATTTCTTGACGCATGTGTAATAAACAGAAGAGCTAACAATAAACCACTTAAGATAAATAGTTTTTTGTTATTATTCATTATCAGTGTTTTGTGTATATCGATGTTACAAGTTACTTCGACACAAGTATTTATAAAATGTGGTTGAAAACAGTTTTTGTTGTGTTAATTGCATCCGGCATATTCGCCATAGATCACGGTCATCTCAAAAACTCAACTGCCGACGGTTTTGAAATATTTGAATTTTGGACTCGTGAGCATGGTGACAAGTTGGTGTACACCTGTACAAAAGTAACAATCCCATCACAAGAAAATCAAATTCATGAAGTGGTATACAGTTGGAATGATCCATTGCAAAGGGTAACCCATGTTACTTTACAGTGTAATGCGGTAAGTTGTGTATCATCCACAAACGCTATGGTCGACATTTTTTCATAACTATTTTCGTTTTGTAGAATTGTTCGGGTGTGGTTATTGGTGGGCGGTTTAGTTCCGAGCTAGCCATATACGCAACAGCAATGGAATCAAGGCAAATGATAGCAACAGTGTTTATATACGCGTTAACGGTAGGTCCTGGTGTATTGGATCCTGACCTACAATAATATACAATCATGTATAATAAATATATGTTGTGAATTAGAGCTGTGTGAGTTTAGTATTTCATATATCGCAAGCCAATATTGCGTCAAATCAATGAGCGAATAACTTTTCTGCCATTACCCCGTCATAATTCGGCTTCAGAGTATATAGTGTTAATCCAAACACCGAAATTCCAAGAGGAACTAGCGAATTAAGTTTGGGCTAGTACTAGATCTATTTCAATAACTTTAGGAGTTATCTTTTGGAGAAATTTTCAAATAATTTTATTAGTTGATTGAAGCCACTTGAGATAATTTGAACAACGATAACAAATCAAACCGGAAAAAGTGTTTTCAAAATGTGATAACAAATAAACTTAATTTAACCGTCATTATGGGATGTAGTTACTTTATCGCAAAACTAATTGCGTCAATTGCAGGGTCTAATACATTATTGGAGTAACTTATATAAAATCAAAACATTCTAATTTTTGCAAACCGTAGTTTTGTAATGAACCCAAATGTAAGTCAATAAAGGAATAGTAAAATTCCACGGAAACTTCAACGAAGTAAATATTACCATAGATGCAATGTGAATGCCGAGGATGATGTCCAATAGCCTGTAAGTTGATTTAGCGTGTTTGTAGATGTCCACCTTACCGGCTGTTTAGTGCTTAATGAGGCGCGGCTACTTATTCGCATAATACACTCATCGTAATTAATGGAAATGGGTTCCACGTCATCCACGAATCATGTTTCGTTAAGTGCCAGACTGTCAGGTATTAATTTCATTTGCCTTAATGTATGCATTATTAATATCTGGTGCAATTCGGTGTTGGGGCATTTCCAGACAAATATTTAGTCCTAAAATAATATTTTTTTGAAAATTTGTCTTCGGAGCCAAACCCTGTTTTATAAACTAACCTGGACAGATTTGGCAATCATGATTTATCTCCTTTCCGAGTAATGTCGTCACTTTATGGTGAAATCTCTGGCATTCGTGTTATTTGGCAATGGACGTAGAGGCATTTACAGACTAAAAGTCCCAAAATAATAATTTTTTAACACGGACAGATTTGGAAATCATGGTTGATCCACTTTCCGAGTATTATAGTCACTTTATGGCAGTATTTCTGGCATTCGTGTTATTTGACAATGGAGGTTGAAGCATTTCCAGAGTAATAGTCCCAAAATAATAATTTTTTGAAAGTTTGTAATCGGAGCCAAACCCTGTTTTATAAAATAACACGTCGAACAAATTTGGCAAGCAGATTGACTGGTAAATGACTGTTTTGTATAACTTTTAAAGTTCTGGAATTTCGGAAGCCTAAATTAAAATTGGTTTAAATTTATATTCCGCTGCCGTATGTTCACTTAATTATAGTGTTAGACGGTTTTTACCAAGTTAAAGCCGTGAGCAGTTTTTCCATTTTTGAAATATTGTTTGATAACAAGGCGTTTTCAGAATAATCCTGTCTCATCACCATTAAAAATTTGTTTCGAACAATGTTCTCCGGCTTGAACTATTTTATTTTTATTTTTCTGGGAAATTTTCTGGTGCAGCAGGATTGGAACTGGCAGGTTCCCCGATAAGGCTTAAACGATGCAACTTTGATCTAGATTTGAAGCGAGTTTACCACCCAGCACTATCTTCAAAACTCATATTATCATTTGTGGTTGTGCTGGTTTCTTGTAACCTTAAACTATCAAACATAGATTTTGATTTCATTCTAAGGAGCATCTTTCTTTACGTCATCCTATGGTTATTTTGTTCTCTAATCCACGCTTTTCTTGTGTTGTCTTGATAGCCGAGCACACATGTAACAGTTTTCACGTAAATTTCTTTTATGTGTTCCCATTTTTCATCTATGTTGGTTTCGTAATGAGGCAAATTGGGTTGGGCATTGAAGGTGTATCTTGTGTCTGTATTTCTCTTAATAGCTGTGTTAATTTTTCTCCGTTTGATCCTTGAGTGCTTCACAGTGGCTGGTTTGACTGAAAAAGTTGCTATTACTAGTCGGTAGTCGCTGTGCACATTTGCGCCTCTCATTGCTCTGACATCTTGTAAGGAGGATAGAAACTTCAAGAAATTTACCAGTTACATGATCAATATATTTCATCGTTATACCATCCTGTGATATCCAGGTGTATTTATAAATATTCTTGTTTGGGCATTTTCTGCCGCCTATGAATAGCTGGGTCTATCTCTATTGTTATTCCTTGGGGAATCTAGTGCCCGAACGAATGATTGGTCCATTGAATACATAGTCAGGTCTTAAGGCTGCTGAGTGAGGCATAACTGACATGCCCTGGGGAGCGGGGTCGGTGAGGAGAGGGGGGGGGGGGCTTTGTTATTTGTTTGAAATTCATTTTCTTGTATACCTCTCATCAGCAACCGTATGCTTGACCCTTGACCCTCTGTTGGGATACATACATATGCATTATTATTCTTATTAAATGTTCTCATGCAAGGAGAATTCTCATTAATTGTATGATAAAACCAGAGATCACTTGAATAAATAACGACGCATAACGACGTTTGTTTTTTTTTAAACTGACGCAAAAGCGAATAGACGCACATAAAATAGAAGCATAGTGAATTTGATAACGATGATTAATCGTCACTGTATGGTGAAATCTCTTACTTTGTGTTATTTGGCATAGTGATAGCTTCCAATCTAATTTTGATTAAACGTTTACGACCTTTTGGGTACTCTTTCTCGAATATAAACTTAAAAAATTCGTTTTCATTTCATTTTTAATGATTTCATTAACACAGAAACATCAAACTTAAAGGTATAGTAAATCATTATTTCCCCGCCCTCTGATTACTTCAATTTGATAATATTATGAATGAAGCTTCGAGATTACGGAATGACGTACGCAATCTTGTATTTAGATTTAAGGTAATGCTTATACTTGACGAGTGATTGCTTGCGACCAAGTGACAATTTTGTTCTGGTTTCTAAACAATTAATTACCTTCAAATCGCTTAACCTTTTATATTTCTATAAATAACCCCATTTATTATTTATATTTACCAACCCGTAATTTTCTAGTGACTAACTAAAAGATTTTATTGCTACTGGGTGAAAAATGTTGCGATTTATGTGGAAACAAATTTAAAAATTTGATTCAAAAATTTTGGACCTCAAGTCTAATTGTCATTTTCAATATCTGAATAATTTTGACAAATAATTTTTTTTTTCAACTTTGCAAATACGTATTTGCGAATTGCTGCACCTGGAAAATCTTCCCAAAGTTCGAATGAGAATATAATTCAGCCTTGGATATCAATCTGGACGCAGGCTTGATGCTTAATTCAATATCTAAAAGAAATTATTTAACAAATCCTAAACATCCTTATAAACAGCAAAGTGTCCATATTTTGGATGCTATGCCAGTTCTAATTTCATTAGCTTTGGACGTCTCGATTTTCTGTAAATTTTGGCAAACACCACTCATGATAAATATAATCCTTTGGCTAATTTGGCCAACAATTTGCCAAGTTTTGCCAAAAATTTGCCAAGTTTTGCCAACAAATTGCCAAAAATTTTGCTAAAACTACCAAGCTAATAGCGCAGTGGTTAAAGCTGCAACGTTTGGATTGGGAGGTAGCGGGGTCAAGTTCCAACAAAGTCCGGGATGCAAAAAGTTGTTTTCATCTCCCAATTACGATCGGTGATTAAATTGAAAACATCTATGACCCTCTGTTGGAATGTAGAACTCATGGTCCGACCCATCATTCATGTTAGTACAGGCTAGCATGGAGCGATGCAGGGTGCAGATGGTCTATTAAAAAGACGGACCTGGAGCCGTATGCAAAATAGGGATTCTGTTTAGCTTTCAAACGACAATAAATCCACTAGCGGAACAGTCCCTAATTATTGTATGTATGTATGTATGTGTTGGTATTTATTTTTTTAATCAAAGAATTATTTTATAAATTTTTAAGTTCACATCCATGATCGGTACCTACAGATAACCTGAGAACGAAAAAGGCTTGATCGTGTTCCTATTTTGCAGTGTAGCAATTATAAATTTAAGCTTGTTTCCTCCGTGCGTTCGAAGCAGCTATACAAATAGCCAGCCGCTTAAAATACTACAAGCCAAAAAGTTGTTATATTTTACTCATATGACTTAAGGCCATTTGGAAAGCTTGTGAAGGGCTCCCCTCGAAAGGAAATTGAAAATTGAATATCGCGAAGAAGGAATTAAAGAAGTGTCGTGAACTACAAGGAATATTATTTTCTAACTGAGCAGCAAGATCACCGCGTGAACAGTCTAGCTTCTATTTCGATAATTTTTAAAAAATATGGAAAATTGAAACTATGCTGGGAAGGAAAATCAATCCAGCTGCGTCATTTACACAAATATTACTTAACAATGACTGAAATTTAAATATCGTGTCACAAGAAAGTATAAGCTTAAGATTACGACCTTCGGTCAATTGTATCATGCATTTATAGATCAGGTACATATTTGAAGAATTATAATCGAACAATTCATTAAAATGGGGCTCTTTCAGAAGCTGAGATGACCCATCTAAATAAATCGCAACCCAATATAAAAGTGCCCGTCTACTTGAAGTAAATTTATTGTTTACCTTTATTCAAGTGTACACAATTTAATCATAATTCTGGAGAGTCCATTAATTAATTAAATGAAATCAATCTAAATGCAATTTAAATCAATTTAAAAATATTTATTCATTTGAATGTAACAAATATATAAACTCGCCATTCGCCAGTATTAACAGGTTTGTCAATAATTAATCACTATTGTGCACAGTCACCCAATTAGCCGGAATCACATCATATTTTTTGCTATATCCGATAGTTGTCTCATTAAATCCGTAAATCAAAATTGTTACAATTAGTTGCCTGAATTCATTGTGATAAATGTATGCATTGGAATATGGCAAACCACCCACTCCCGCTTCAGTAAACTAAAAATTTTTAACTACATATATAGTATAATTCAATGCTTGCAATTCACTATTCAATTGTAATCTATAACCTACCTCATTCACTTCAATTACAACCTGAGTAATTTGTTTATAATCTTTCAAATCAAAGTTTAACCGATGATACGTAAGTTCAACCGTAGGAATTGTTACTTTCGTGCGCAAATAAATTAATTCATCACCGGGTTCACGTTCAAAGAACTCAAGTATACGGAATGCGGTTGTTAATTCGAGCACAGCAAATATTAAAACGATATACAGAAATTTAAACGTGCGATCACTCATTTTGAATTATCAAAAATACCAAATTTGCTATATGTGTGGGTACGATTAGACAGCGAATATTGAAATGCCGAACTATAATGTAAAACTGATAATATGGCCGAAGCTATATACGAGTACGTATACAAAATATAATCTTATCAGCTGCCGGTGATAATTTAATAAATATTTTTGAGACCCAACTTTTCTGATTATGAATGGTTTAAAACTTGCTGAGAACCATCGTATGAAGAATTTGAACATTGCTCCAATTTGGATAGACAAATTTGTGAAATATTTCGCAATTGAATAATTTCAGAAGAATACCTTAATTAAGGGCTAGTTGGCGAATTTCAAACAAATCGGAAACAATATATAATACTACTGCCGTCTAGTTAATTATGGCCTTCTCACAAGGTATTTTATAAACAGTCTGGGTTTGCTTCTCCTAAAAGATAAATCAATGCTGTGTTCCTAACACCGATTTGGCTAAATTATAGTTGCTAGACTAAACTCATGTGGCTTGACAGCAGTCATTAAAAGATCGCAACAGAATTAATAATTCAAGCTGAGCTGATCATGACCAAATTATTGACTTTACAAACTCAAATTATCAGAGACAGAAACCCATATCGGTTTGTTGACATATTTCAAATAATTATGTCGTTTATGACAATTATCGAAATGACAACTAAATCAAGCAATTCGTAAACCTTTTCCTAAGCTACTCGTATATTCATAAAATTTTAATATCTGAATTTTTAGAATTGACATATTAGAATTACATATTTTAAATTAAAATTCTTGGGTGCAAATTTGGAAATTACAGTTCCTGAAATTTTAAGATTTTGGTAAATTTTGAGGTTTACTATTTTCTGGAATTGCCGAATTAGAACTTTTTATTTTTTTTTCTAGTATTTTTAAAAATTTAGAATTCGGTCTTTAACAGTAAGAAATCTTTTTTCCTAGATTCCAGAATTTAAAAATACTTATTGGTTTAGGATTATAATTTCATATATCTTAAAAGTAAATCTAAAATTTAAGATTTTAAATTCTAAAATATTTAGACGAATTTAAAATTAAAATTCTTCAACAATAAATTTTAAAATTAAGAATCTGGAAACATAAAATGTTGATACCTGAATTTAGAATTTAGCGCATTGAATTTCTACAATATAAGTGTTTTTAGTTTGAAATTGTTAGCTGAATTTTAATAATTTTTTGTAAGTTTAAAATTTTATTTACTATTTATTATCTAGAATCCCTGAGTTTTAAATTTTAAAATTTATTAAATTTTTGATTTCCTTATTAAAATTTAGAATTTTGAATTTAAAAGAAACAAGTTTTTTCTAGATTTCGGAATCTCAAATATTTAAAAATATTGGTTTAGAATTTAAATTTAAAATCTAAACTTTAAATTAAACTTTCTAAACTCTAAATTCAAGGTTCTTCCGCTAAATTTGTATTTTTACATTTAAACCTGTTATTATTATTATTCCAAATTCTAAAATGTTAACTAAAATTTTAGATTAAAATTGGTTGAAAATTTGTAAAATAAGTTTTCTGAATTTTGCTGATTTTGGGTTTTTTCAGTTTTCTAGAATTTTTGAATTTTAAATTTAGAATCAGGAATTTATGAATTTAAAGTTCTGAAGGTTTGACGCTAGAAATTTTTGATTTTCTAATAAAAATTTTGAATTTTGAATTTAATTTAAAACTTAATTTATTTTTGATTTCCTAAAAATATAGAAGTTTGAATTCAAAAGTAACATATATTTTCTAGATTCCAGAATTTCCAATTTTGAATTTAAAAATATTGGTTTAAAATGAAGATTTAAAATTCATAGTTTTCTGCTTAATTTTACAATTTTATTTCAAATTCTAAAATTTTAAGATGAAAATTAAAATTCTACAAAAACAATTAAAGTTAAGAATCTGGAATGATTAAAAGTAACGAATTTCTTCTAATTCTAGAATTTAAAATATAGGTTTAAAATTTAAATTTAAAATGCAATTTTAAATTATTATGCGAAATTCTAAAATTTAAAGTAGAATTTAAAATTAAAATTCTACAAAAACAAAATTAAAATAAAGAAACTGATATTTTAGAATTAAGAATTTAGCGTTTTGAATTCCAATTTAAGAGTTTTTAATTTGAAATAGTTGGTTGAAAATTTGAAAAATTAAATTTTTGTAAATTTTGAATTTTACTATTTTCTAGAATTTTCGAATTTAAGGTCTCAAGATTTTTACTCTAAAAATGTTTCATTTCCTTCTTAAAAATTTAGAAGTTTGTATTTAAATTTAAAATATAATATATAGATGTAAAATTAAAGGTTTTTCCGCTCAAGTATAAATTTTTTAAAAATTATCATTAAAAATTCTAAAGTTTTAAACGAATTTACAATTAAAATTTAAAAAAAATAATTTCAAATTAAGAATCTGGAAACATAAAATTTTGATACTGATATTTTAGAAATTCGAATTTAGTGTTTTTGATCTAGAATTTTAATTTAAGAGTTATTAATTTGAAATTGTTTGTTGATAGATTTAAAAATTAAATTTCTGAATTTTTATAATTTTTGTAAATTTTGGAGTTTACCATTTTCTAGAATTTATTAATTGTAAATTTTGAAACCAGAAAGTTTTGATTATAGAAATATTTGATTTCTTAATTAAAAATATTGAATTTTGAATTCAACAGTAAAAACAATTTTCTAGATTCCAGAATTACCAATTTTGAATTTAAAAGTATTAGTCTAAAATTTAAATCTAAAATTCAAAGTTTTCCCGCTAAATTTTAAATTTTTATTCCAAATTCTAAATTTCTAAGATGAATATAATATTTAAATTCTACAAAAATTATTAAAATTAAGAATCTGGAATCATTAATAGTAACTAATTTTTTCTAATTCTAGAGTTTAAAATTTAGAATTTAAAAATTTAAGTTTAGAAGTTAAATTTAAAATCCATTTTTAAATTATTTATCGAAATTCTAAAATTTAAAGTAGAATTAAGAATTTAAAATTAAAATTCTTCAAAAACAATTTTAAAATTAAGAATCTGGAAAAATCAAATTTTGATGCATGTATTTTTTAAAATTGTAATTTTAGAATTTAAAATTTAGTGATTTAAATGTAAAATTCCAATTTAAGTTTTTAATTTTAAATTGTTGGTTGGAAATTTGAAAAATTAAATTTTTGAATTTTTTGTATTTTACTATTTTTTAGAATTTTTGAATTTAAGTTCTGAAGATTTTTATTCTAAAAATGTTTCATTTCCTAATTAAAAATTTAGAATTTTGAATTTAAAAGTAACAAAACTTTTCTACGTTCCAAAACTTTTAGTTTAAAAATATTTAGAATTTAGAATTTAAATTTAAAATATTATATATAGATGTAAAATTAAAGGATTTTCTGCTAAATTTTAAATTTTTTATTAAAAATTCTAAAGTTTTAAGAAAAAATTAAAATTAAAATTTTACAAAAAAAAATTCAAATTAAGAATCTGGAAACATAAAATTTTGTTACTGATATTTTAGAATTTAGAATTTAGTGTTTTTGATCGAAAATTCCAATTTAAGAGTTTTTAAATTGAAATTGTTGGTGGAAAGTTTTAAAAATAAAATTTCTGAATTTTTATTGTTTTTGTAAATTATGACTCTAGAAATGTTTGGCTTCCTAATTAAAAATATTGAATTTTGAGTTCAAAAGTTACAAATATTTTCTAGATTCCAGAATTTCCAATTTTGAATTTAAAACTACCTTTTGGTCTAAAATGAAGATCTAAAATTCAAAGGCTTTCCGCTAAATTTTAAATTTTTATTTCAAATTCTAAAATTTTAAGACGAATTTAAAATAATATTCTACAATAAAAATTAAAATTGACAATCTGGAAACATAAAATTTTTAGTAATATTCTACTTTTTTGTATGAGATTACATTCAATATTTTCTGGACCAGCAATTGTAAATTGCTTCAAATATTTAAATATTTCGAGGACGTTGTGAAGGAATTATGAAAAGTTAACATAAGCCAGCAAATTTCTAATGACTTATACAAGGTTGGTTCTTATAATTAACTGAAATCTTTTACAGCCTGAAAATTTTCAAAATTTGATAATTCGTGATTTAAGACATTTTTCCAGTTTTCCAAGTGAAGTGTTACTATGGCCCAAAGTTTAGAGAGATAGTTTAGAAATTTACATATAAGATGTTTGAATTTAAGTTTTCAAATTTTAGGAATTTATTACTTTAAAAATTTACAAAAAATGAAAAACTCAAATTTGTAAAAATTCTATGCCCTTTGTAATTTTCGGTGGTCAAGTAAGTAGACTCATTGAAATTGGTTTCGAGGACCTGAGTTCAAGTCTAGGTAGAGTGAATATTTCTTTAAGTTTATTGTCAAATGGATTTCATCTTCGTTGAATCATCACCCCTGTTACATAGAACTCAATAAAATACTTCGTTGAATTTTAGGAAAATTTTCATAAAATTCAATCAATTTTTTGGTTTGATGTAACCGGCGAGAAGAATTTAATGGAGGTAAACCCATTGGCTATTAAATTTAAAAAAAATATTATCTCTATACCAAGACTTAAAATCGGCTCCACGTAACGAATTCTAATGACTCTGCTTAATTGGCCACTGCCATACAATAGTATAATCTTTTATACTATACATTTGGGAATAATTGTAAATTTTTATTTTAACGTTTCACAGGTATAGGCATAGTTGGAATAATCTTTTACGCTTACACCATATACACAAGGTTTAGTAAAGACACAAACCTATAATTTAAAATTCTCATTTTGGAGGTATCGTAAAGTACCCAGTGTTAAATACAGGCACATCACTGGTTTGAATCAAGTATGTAAATGACGAAAGTAAATTGAAGGAAACAAACTAAAAATTAAATTTTATAACCTTTGACCCTTTGATTGCCACTTCCGCATTTTCAATCATGTATGCCAATATTGCTCCAATCCATATTTGAGAAGCTAAACAGTAAAAATTTACATTCCATACTTCGGTAGAGTTTTCAAAATTCATAAATTCCAAAGTAAATTTAGAAAGTACTTGTTTAAAACTCTTTAGGAATATTCAAATTGGAGAATTTAAAAATTTTTTAAATTTCAGTTAATTCGTATATTTTGAAATTTCGAATTTTTAAATTTAAACTTGAGCTTTCATGAGGCTTGGAAATTGTGTCTGTCTTTTAACTTAACAACTTCATAATCGTTATTTGATGTAAAATTTTGTATTTCGGTGCCAAATTATGGATTTTTGTAAATGTAAATTTCCAAACTGTTTAATTTTAATTTTTAAATATTTTCATAAGATTAAGTTGAACACTGCCATCTGTCCATGCTACTCATAGGCTTCATAATATTAACTTTGCATTGTAATTCACAGCACTAATCAATACACCACAAAGAAATATTACTCAAATCGAACCATAGACGTCGCTACCAAAATACGTGGTGCTATCTGTATACTACTAGCAGCACCATTGCTATTATAGCAATTACTAGAGTTTGGTCATAGGAAATCAACCATATCGGTTTCCATCATTACATGGTCTTCGCCATTCTTCGGCATTACACACACATATTCGGAACAAGAAAAATAATTCATTCTAAAAAAAAAATAAAAAAAAAATTTACGTCAAAATTGTAGTACACGCACACATACCACCATACACAATACTCATTATTATTGAATGATTCGAATGTGTGTGTGTATGTATTTGTGTTGTTGCTATTGCCATGGAATTTTTTTGTTTTCAGTTCGATGTTTACCGTGCCGGTGAATGTATCTCGGTCTCATTTGGGAAAGTTTGAGAAAAAATTCGAATTCGACGGAAAATTCGTGTATACAGTAGTAAATATATATAAATTTAAACAAAATTAATTTTACCGGTAAAATCGTTTAATTTTGCGTACGCTCAAACAATGTGACGCTATCGCGCGCGGTTATTATACATTTCTAATGCAGTTCTAGTGAATTATAGGGCCAGATGGAAATTGGCTTATTATTTGTGTGTGAAAATAATTTTTTATGGTTTTTAGTGCAGTTCATATGTTTTCTGGTGGATGAAATAATTCAATCGCCCACTTTATGCGAATTTTTAGTGTATTTTGTATATTTTTGACCTTATATAGTTGATCGCGTTGTATATTTTCTTTTTATATATGTATAGTTGTTGTTGTTTTAATTGCTTATTATAGTGAAATTATGTAATTGTAAATTTAAAAAAAAAAATAATTTATTGAGTGAATTGTAAATAGTTTTTTGCTTTAAAAAAAATGAATCAAAATGCCGTTTGTGCAACGTGTAGTAAGTCCAATATATATTTCAAGATCATCGCGATCACTGAAATCGTATCAAACTACGAAAAAAGTATCACCGCATATCGTCAACGGTGATGGAATTGTTGAATTGCGGGCGACATCGCCATCGAATGGTGGCGGCATCGATACAATCGATGGTGATTTAATAATTCCAGGATGTAGTAGCAGTAATAGCAATAATAATATTAATAGTGTAAATAGTGTTATAAATAGTAATAATAATAATGGTGTTCAATCATATATAAGTGATAATGAATTAGAATCGGTAACAAATTTAACGTTGAGCAATGCGTTAAGACAACTCGGCTCGTTGGCCGCATTGGCCGACGAAATATTCTGCGAACTAAATAAGGAATTAAAATTAGTTAGCGAACGCTCGAATCGGATTAAGACCAGGATTGGAATTTTACAAATCAAAGTGGAGGAATTTGATCCAAAACTTGTTGCAGTTCGTAAGTTGAAAAATAATTTTTTTTAAAGTTTTTATTTTTACCTGAGAAATTTTATCAGGCGGCCTAATCTTATATATAGATGTATATGCGTGAACCCTTTTTCTTATTCTTTCCTTTTTTATATTTTGTTACCTTTAAGGTATATATTTATATATAAAACATAAAAAAAAATTATTTGTAGTTTCACACGTCTATATTTTATATAGCCACACACATACCTACCTACCTATGCATGGCTACCTTCATTTAAATTCATCATCATCCTCATCATCTTCATCTTATTTATATACATACATACATAATATAATGTCAATGCCAATGAAATAAAATCTAATTTTAGTCGACGACTTTAAGAACAGAGCATATATACATACACAGTTGTTTGGTGATAAATCAAATACGATTTGTTTGATTTTCCAATCAATATCTCACGTCTGTGCTATATGTACTTAATGGCGCAATTTTATAGGGACAAGCGAGAGGTGAAATTTGTATTTTGTGTGTAGTGGAATTTATGTGTACCCAGATCGTACAAATTCAATTAGACGGATGCCTTAAGGGAGGGGAATATTTTAATGGTACTAAAGTGGTTTTTCTGTACGTTATTTTAATTATAAGGGAGAATTATATACACAATAGGTACATAATTGAACGCAGGAATAATAATAATAATAACAAATTTATTTTTTTTTTTTAATTTTATCTTTTGGAATACAATTATTGGACTAAGGTATCGTATTTTATTAAGCAACTGGGCCATAAGTGATTTGTGTGATGTTGAACAAGTGCCTTGGAAATTCTCAAGCCAACAATAAAAATGTATGTCGCACTAAATTGTAAATAAACAATTTAATGACATAACAAAATTCAGGCTTAATGTTGGTTTAAGTCAGCTAAAAATGTCCTATGTTTAATACGTAATTAGTCAAACTTTAACGATCGCTTAGTTTACCTGACTAAAGTGAAACAGACATAACAAAACTATAAATATGTCGCTTAGCACCTATGTACATTTTGGTCGAATTATTTAAATTCTGGACCATTTCACAGGATTATGATGTAGGCATAACCGGCATAATTTCAATATAAAAATCAAATTATTGAATTGAATTATTTTCACTTAAGCCGTTTTTTTATAGTAGGCTATATTAAGCCACATAATACACAATTCTAGCATATAATGGCGGTTTAAAATTAGTATACTATTCTACGCCATTTCTCGTCCATCAATCAAGGCTTAAGTGAATAATTTTAATCTTAATCGACTTATATAATGACATTACAATAAAAGGCTTAAGTCATGAATTTTAATAAGTAGGCAAAATTCAACATCACATATTTTTGACTAAAGTATTATATTTCTTCAATTGATAGACAGATAATTTTACTCACCAATAATTCCAAATTGCTAAAAATAAGTAATGTTGGCAAAAATTTACGAAGCTTAAATCGCTGACTTCAATAATTTTAAATATTTTAATATGACTTAAGTCGAAAGTATTTATTTTCGAAAACTCTTAAACTCTTCTCTAAACTCGCCTCTTAGTGTATTAGTTAGTGACTTAACACATAATATTAATATAATTTTTCCAAGTCAACAAGGCTTAATATTCTGCTTAAGCCGCTAGAAAAATTATAAAAGTTAGTATCCGTAGCGCTTCCAGTCAAGCCTTATCATTAGCGGTATAATTTGAATACATAAATCAAATTAGGTATAAATCACTTAAGTCATGTATTTGATACTATGTAGTCAAAACCTTAGTTGAATAATTTTGGCTTAAACTATTTTTTAGCTTAAGTATCATATAATTATAATAGTAGTAAATAATTTGAATTTTTTCACTGGTTAGTTTATTCATTCTTCTATGAACCTCTTCATAGTGACTTACTTTAAACCAAATTACATACGATTCTAGCAGACAGTAGCGGCTTAAAATTAATATTCTACCCGTTCCATCAATTGTCTTTAGTGTATAATTTTACGCTAAATCGTCTTATACAATGATATTACTATAAAAGGCTTAAGTCACTAGAAAATAAACGTACAGTTTCAGATACTAAATCCAGACACGTAACAATAATGGTGTCTAAATTTTAAGGTGCTTAAATCGGTAATTTTAATAATGTTATAATATTTTACTATGACTTAAGTCATAAATATTTTCGAAAACTTAAGCCACTTATTGTATTAGTGAAGTCACATAATATTAACACAATTATTTGAATTCAACATGGATTAATACAAGTTTCTTAAGTTACATTTTACAACTTACGTACTTAAGTACTTTAATATTGTGACTTAAGCCACATTAAAATTGTAAGCCACATTTCTTATTTACTGAATTTAAAATTATTAATCAAACCTAATCTACTAAGTGGGAAAGCATAAGTCGATCGCTTAGTTCACTATTCATTTATTTTTGTTTCATGAACTTAAGACTCAAATTTAAGATGGCTTAGTTATAAGTCACTTCATTCCACAGCTTAAGTCACTCGGCTAAAGTGAAAATTTTATAATAAAATTATAAACCAGGACCTTTTCACAGACTTATAGTGCCGGATACTTAAGCGGCATAATTTAAATATACAAATAAGTCATATATTTGATAATCAAAAGCTTAATTGAATAATGTTGACTAAAACATTTTTTACTTAAATATCATATAGCAGTAGTAGTAGTAAATAATTTGATTCTTGTCACTGGCTTAAGTCACATAATCTAAAATAATAAATAAAACTTAAGCCACGTACTGATAATTTAAGTCATATAATTTGTATCGAAAAATTCCAATTTAAGATCGTTTAATAATGCGGCTTATTGAATTGGACATGGCATTAATCTATTCAGCTACTTTAAGCCACATATAACAAGGTTCTGGCAGATAATGGCGTGTTAAGATTAATTTTCTATCCTAAGCCAGTTTTGTTTCCTCAATCAAGGCTTAAATGTATAAGTCAGAGACTTAATTTTAGTCTTAATCCACTTTTATAATGATGTTATTATAAAGGGCTTAAGTTATGAATTTTATGAAGAAGGCAAAATTCATCATAACATTTTTCTGACTTTCACTGAATTCAATTATTTGAAATATTTTACTGTGGCGTAAGTCATAAATACTATCAAAAACTTAAGCCACTTAGTGTATTATTCGCATAATATTAATACAATTTTTTGAATTCAACATTGTTTAATTTGTTTCTTAAGTTGCTTGGCCATTTTAATTTAATTTAAGTCATATTTTTGTAAATTATGTACTTTAATATTGTGACTTAAGCCACATACAAATTATGACGGTTTTCGCTAAGCCGAGCACAATTATGATACCTAGAAAATTATAAAAGGTAGTATAAGTTGAATAATTGTGTGTTAAACTTATTTTTAGCTTAAGTATCATATACCAATAATGATAGTAAATAAATTGAATCTTGCCACTGGCTTAAGTCACATAATCTTAAATAATAAATAAAATCCAAGCCACTTATTGCCAATTTTAGTCACATAATTTGTATCGAAACATTCATATTTAAGATCGTTTAGTAAAAGTCACTTGTTTGATCCTCCATTCTTCTTGAATAGCAAAGGTTTGTGGTAGATGATGGCGTCTTAAAATTAATATTCTATTCTAACCCATTTCTGTTCCATCAATGTTCCAGGTTTAAGTGTACAATTTTAGTCTAAATCAATAATTTGAATATTTTGAAAACTTAAGCGACTTAGTGTATTAGTTAAGTCTATACTTAATATGAAAACAGTTTTTTGAATTCATAATTTTCATTTAAAGTTGTTTGGCAATTTTTAAGTCATACGTTTACTTTAAGTCACATTAATATTGTAACTTAAGCCACATACAACAAAGCCACACGCCAATGGTGTTGTCATTCAAGCTCGGACTTTGGAATTATATTGTCTCTCTGTTGATATTCTCAATCCGGAATAAAGCTATCAACTTTTTTCCAAATTATTTAGAGCAGGCTGACTTAAGTCGGTCTAAGCAAATATAGTTCATTAGAACAATATGGTACTATATTGTCACACACAAATGATACACCTGTATACATTATATGGATTTGAGTAATCGTATTCCGATATTAACTGTAATGTTTATGA
This sequence comes from Tipula unca, assembly GCA_951394425.1. Classification (NCBI taxonomy): domain Eukaryota; kingdom Metazoa; phylum Arthropoda; class Insecta; order Diptera; family Tipulidae; genus Tipula; species Tipula unca. Next base: position 12,930,653 of record OX596381.1, on the reverse strand, counting down.
TTCTATTAAGGTAAAATTAAACAAAAGTGAAAGCTGATTTGAATACAAATCACCATATATATCCGCGCAAACACACATACACACACACACGATTGAAGGTAAAACGTTAAATTAAAGGCGTTTGATATGCAAATTATAATGTGTGTCTGTTAAATAAACAAATAAATATGCATTAAATCTTTCTCTCTATATACCATGTGTAATTATAACCGACTGTAATTATAAGCATCATCACAATTTGTAATGGTCCATCCCGCCTGTCTAAAATTTTGCATTTTGTATATATACATGACCGCGAAATTAAAAACGAAAAATTACGCGATCAAAACGTCATTCAAGAACATTATATTTTTTGTATATATTCTAAGACGTTGTAATGTATACATACATATCTCGTGTTTTTGTTGGTGTAGGTATATGGTAGGATGGTGCGGAGTTCATAATTTAATTTAAATTCCAAGAATTCATAATAAAATTATGTTCTTATCGTTTATCGAAAATATTGGATATACGGTACGATGTATATACCACAGAGAACCGAGATGATACCTACACATCTTAAATATGTATGTATATAAGAAAATATGTATGAAGCATACGATTTTTTTTGTATACATTTAATAAGAGGGTAATATCTTCTTCTTAAGACAAGACACGTATAACGAAGGTATATATTTATACATCGAAGAGATGTGGAAGATGCATACCTGGAAATATTTGTATACATATGTACATACGTTCCATGTGTGTGCACGCTCGATTATCATTTTTATGTTTAGTAAATTAAACAATATATCTGGTTTGAAAGCAATATACGGTTCGAATAGTTCTGATCACAAAATGTTTCAACATATTCCAAAGGTTTCATACTGTGGGTTCAACACAAGTGAATTGAATACAGTGTATATTACTGATAAGTGATAACACAATTACAAGTCAATAAGTGATACACTTATGTTATCATAATATGTTTGTCAATGTAATATAAATAGTAATTGATAACAGTATAATGACTACATATTATGTATATATGTATATGTATGACAAGAGGAACGTGTCTTAATAAATTAATTCTTACAACATGCTAATCCAAACAATTAGTTAATCCTCTTAATTTATATTCAGGTATATAGATTAGCTAAAATCTATATACTATAATTAAAATGTAACACTTGTGTCTCATCTCATCCAGATGTGCGCGAAAACAGGTACAAATTTTACAATTTCCTCGAACGTATATAGAAAATTGTTATAAAATGCAAATTAATTTTTTGCCAGTAGTAAAATTTTTTAATTGTAAATATTATTTTAACTACGATGCAGGATACTGTTTAGGGCAGAGCTCATTAACCTTTTCTTCCATTTGCCGAATATCAATTAAACACAACCTTTTACATAATTCCTTTGTAATAATTTTTGTTGGAGGAAATTGTTTTAAAATTATTCAAAATAAAATTTGAGAAACAATTGAAAAAAATTAATTTTAAAAAGGTTTAAAACTAGATTTAAGGCTGAAAATTATTTATTTAAAAATGAAACAATTGCGGAATTTTGCGATGTGGAATTTAATTCCAGAAGCATAGCCCACAAAAGATGAATTTTAAATTTAATCTTCCGAATCGTATATGTACGTGAAATTCGATTTCGAAATATTTCGAATTTTAAAATTTAAATAGAAATTTAAAAGCTGCTGTGAATTGGTAAATTTCGAATTTCCAAAAACCATTCCAATGAGCGTCGTATATAGCTAAACTCTGGCATATATCGTCTTCTTCTCAGAAGTGTTGAAAAAGCGATCCCTTAATTTTAAATCAAATACGAGACATTCAAACCATAAAAGTGTTAAAAGGACTTTAAGTATTCAAAAGTCAAATATTCTAAAATTTTAATAAATTCTACAAAATTTAAATTCTGCTTACTTTTGAAAATTTTTTGTTGTTAGATTCAAATGGTTAATGAATACATTTATTGAAATTGATAAATTTTTAAGTGTTTCAAACGATTTTTGAGAAGTTTTTTAATAGTATTTGAAATGGAAGTTCGAAAGTATTTCTAAAATTCATGGAATATTATAAATTTTGATTAATTTTGGGAAATCCGATGAAAATTGAAGTGAATTTTGAAAATTTACAGAAAATTACCGAAATTCTAAAAATCAATTGATTTTCGAATGAAAATTCAAAATTTGAAAAATATCCCAAACTTTCTCTAAATATGTTAATTTTGAATACGCATATTGCAATAATTAGAGAAATGCTCTAAAATTCAAAAAAAAAATTTTCATGAGCGTTTAATATTTAAATTTTTAAAATTCAACATTTCAAATTTTAAATTTTATGTTCAGAATTGTGAATACGCGAAAAAAAATTTGTCGAATTTTAACATTCAATTAGGAAACTAGAGTGTTAAAAAAAATTCAGAATTATACACAATTAATTTCGAATCTCGTTTGAAAGTCAAAATTTTCAGAATGTGGACATGTTGAAATGTCGTAATTTATTTTTTTTGAAAATAACGTGATTTAACATTAACGATGGTACGCTTTCAACGGAGAGGTCATGGATGTGTTCATCATCATCCTGGTTGAAATCATGGTTCTACCAATATTAGGATTTGAACTCGGTACCTCAGTCACAGCTTTAACCACCGCGATATTTGTTCGAAATGTCGAATATTTCATAATAATTTCGATTAAGAAATAGCCTTCGTAAACAAATATTTGAAATTTTTTAAAACTGGGCATCTACTTTCATTTGGATTCTAGAAGAAAACTTATTACATTCTATTCTGTGTAAATAATTGTTGTATCAAAATTTGTAATTAATGGAACCTGGGGCCAGTTTATTTATACTATGATCCGGCGCTATACAACTATCTATAAAGATTCGTATATGTCGGGTTCTAAAATTTGGAATGCTTTAATTATTTTGACTGAAAGTTGAGCAGACTTATATGAAGATTAAAATCGTTCAAAACCATTCATTAATTATCAAATTTATAAAATTTATAGTCCTTGCGGGTAACTTCAACCTTCATTTGAAGTTTTAAGTCGCATCCTTTCGAAAATATATTTAGATCTTGTCGTCACCTGTGAATTAAATACTTTTAAAGTATAACTGAATCGTTCAATCCATTTGTTGCAACCGATTGATTGCCGAAAAGATTTGACCACATTCAATAATAGAAATATAATTTCCGAAAATCAAACCACACTAAGAATGTAAAAAAGTGAGATGAATTGAATTGTACTTCGAATTATTTTTAATACAAATTTAAAAGAGTTAGAGGAGATAGAACAAAAATTAAAAACGCAAAATCGACTGTAATTTTTTTTTTCAAAATGAAGGTTAGTTTCCCATAAAAACCTAAAATGAATTCAAATTCAAATAAAGTTAATTTCGCTCCGGAGCTGATTTAGGCCACATTTAGGACAAATATATATTTTAAAGCAGAACAAATAGCTAATGCAATAGGAAGAACATTTACACTTTTTGAAAAAACGAATTAAATGCTGCCAATACAGAATAGTCCTATACAATGACGAAATTTCGCGAAGTGGTATTTAACTCCAGGAGGCAAATGCATAGCACACAAAGGGTGAATAACAATTCAAAACGAATGAATCCATTAATTATTAGGCCCCACAATAAGAAACTAATTAAATTTCGTACAAAGAACGAATATTTAGTGGAATACTTTAAAATTCTAAATACAATAATGGGAGAGAGATAACCATAAATACCACAAGAATCAAAATACTTATTCCCATACCATCTCGATACAAATCGATAAGTAGATAAAAATATCCCAAAAATATTGTCCCCATCGTCACCGGCGCAAACAGTATAAAGTTAATTAAAGATCAAAATATTTAGATACCATCCATTCTCATAAATTCTTATTCAACTCACTATACTCTTATATACATATTATACCCTCGGTGTAAATGCGCGCAATAAATTATGGGAATATACGCGCACCAAAAACAAATTAACTGTTCCATGTAACATTAATCATATGTCCGCGCGTATGTACAGACAAAACCGGGGCCCACCTGACATAAGTTACTATATTACATGAAAGACTCATAATTGGATCATAATAAAATAAAATATACTTGCGAATGGTTTCTAGAGGAATAATCACACCTGCGACCGTCATGTTACTGTGTTGTTTATTTTGAGGGTATATTATATGATGTCCTCAAGGTACGTAGCGTACATAGATAGATATATAGATGCGGAAATGATAACTTTTCCTTTTGACTATGCTGAGGGGGACATAAATTATTATTCGCGCGCTAACAACTAATGTAATTTTTTATTATTAAATTGAGGAAATTTATATAAAAGTCAACAATGTTGTAATGTCGTCTTATACCTATGATTGCTAGACCGGAAAATCTGTGGAAATCACCCTTCAAAAACTATATGGATAAACGTGTATATTCCGTCGCATATATTTGTTAACGAATGCTTTATCCAAATCATTTAAATTTTATTGGTGAAACTTCAAAAGTATGGTTAGCCTACAAATTGTATTTTTAGTTAAAATTCACTTCCACCAATATTTTATTGCAATTTTAATAAGGTTGCGGTGTTGGTTATTGTCTATATCACCTGATCAGTACTCACTAAAACATAGCCAACTTGCTTCGATACAGAAAATGCTGTTGGCGGTTTTTGGAATAAAAATCAAGGTTACCAAACGTGTTGCTCATTATATCTAACCGCATCAGTTGTGTCAAACTGATTTAGGAGAAATGGACGGGAACACATTAACGCGATCTCCAGAAATTTTTATTAAATTAAGTACATAGTTAAAGCGCTAATAATGACCATGGTAACGCGTGCTCCATGATTGTATTTTTATGGCTAGTATGACACGTAGTATGACACGAAAAATTTGTTATTGATGGTAATTTACTTTATCTAATCTAAACCCAATTCATCTAACACCGATTAATTATAAACAAGTGATTGCATATAAAAGTTAATAGATATAAAAAACTTTAGTATTGTTTTTTTAGTGTCCGAAGCAAAATGGGTCTCGCAGTAAAAAAATATATTTTAATTTTAATTTTAATAAAATCCGTGACTCCGTTTGACGAATATACATTTTTGCAACGACAAGACGGAGATGAATTAATTTATATAAAAACCCTGGTAACTGTTCCGAGCCAAGATTATGAGTATCATGATTTATACTTTGAATGGAACTCCACCGAACAATGGTTTTCAGGGCTTATATTCGAAATTAATAATGTAAGCATGGTTTAATATTTTTATTACGTAATTTATGTGCGAAATTAATTGAATGTTTATCAAAGTGGTCTCATCAAACGGTTGACAACTTTTGGCATCGCATTAATTTGGAGGTGTTGTTCGAAAATGTTTTATCGAAACAAATGATTGTGACCGTTTTAGCATATGGATTTAATGTGTCAGATGTGCCACCACCTATAATAGACGAAAAATCGGTAGTCAAATCGTCTGTTGTGAAAATCAACGATTTTACATAGATTGATGATTAATAAAAATTAATTTAATTTAAATGTCCATTTGTTTTTTTTTTTTTGTTATCAGTGTTGTGTTTTGATTAGATTAGCCAAAATAAATAAAATGAAAGCTTAGCCTATAAAAAAATAAATACCGCGAAGGAATCTCTTTTGTTGGCCCTGAATGTTTAGCCTTCCCAATAAAATGAGAACAACACACACAACAATGTCTCATCATTTGGGTTCATTTTTTAGATTTTTTGAACGAAATTCTTGAAATGGAATTGATGATAATCGCTCGCAGTCAAGAAGCAGTGCTAAATATTTTTTTTAGTGATGTTGTTTTTCGGATCTAAATTTATTTGGTTTGTGTTCTAAGTAGCTCCGCAACACACAGAACGCCAGAACATATGAACTGACCTGCATATAATTAATGTAATGAATGTACTATTATTATCGTATATGAACACACCTCGCTTGGAAGTTTTATTGATGAATATATTGCATTCTTCAGTTTCTATAGGAAAGGAATATAATTCCATCTTTTAGTTTTTTTCGGCTGCTGTTAGGGATGGTAAAAGGTCATGTCACCAAACTTCACGATTGCTCACTATAACTTCTCTGGTTCTCCGTCTTTAAACGTTCTAATTGTTCTCGTTAATTCCAGTCATATCCTCTTTCAATCGTTCTCTTCCTCCTTTGAACCATTTCTCGTGATTTTCCATCCTTCTATAGGCTAGAGGCCGTGATTAAGTAAAAAAAAAACAACAAAGTAATTCTCAAAATTACGATTAATACCATTCGCAATACCTTGTCGAATGTTGGCTTTCAGATCACCAAAAACCTTTGGACACATGATAGGAATTATAAGAAATTTTATGATTTTTAGATAGTCCCATAAAAAAATCTTGTAATGTCAAATTGTATAATCTTAGTATTACTATAGGATATGAATTTGTATATGACTCATCCAGTGAGAAAGTGAATAAATGCTACAAAAATAATTTAAATTTACATAAGTTCGTTTTGTTTAAACAAGTCATCTTTACTTAAAAATTAACAAAGGTCGTTTTGGATGTTCTATTAATTCACAAGAATGTCTGTCTCCTTGTAGAACCAAAATTTAAACTCGCTGTCCAGTTTTAAAATTCTTTTAAATATTTGTGTACGAAACGAATATCTATTTAGGCAATCATAAAGATGTTTACTTACTTATGATTCAGACATAGTTAATCGGGTCGTGGCATAACAAGTTACAAAAGCAAATTAAATTTCGATATTTTCATATTCTGAAAATTCTGAATTTCGAATTACAATTAGATGCAGAGAATTTGAAATCAAATTTGACGTTTACAAATTTTCAATTTTAACTCGAAATATTAACTTGGTTTAACACTTTGAAATTTATAAATTAAATTTTAAAAGATTCTGAAGATAAAATTTAAAATTTTTAAAATTTGTATAACACTCATGAAAATTCAATTTTTGCGGTGGCTATATTTTGAATTTTTGCGAATTTCTCCAATTGTTTGCAATATGTACGAGTATTCAAATTTTACAAATTTAATCCATGGCCATTTGTAGATCATAAGTTTATAAAAATAAAAAATAAATCTTAGAATTTAATATCCAAATTCTGAAATTTCGAAAATGAAAATACGAAATCAAATTTGACGTTTACAATTTTGAAAATTGTTGAAATATACCAATTTACAGCTGTTTTTATGTTTTAAAACTCAACAAATTTCGAAACCGAGTTTCACGTTTTGTGTAAAGTTGAAAATTTTGGGAATCTTTTAAATTTTAGAATATTTTTGTTTGATTCGAAATTATGATGATTTATAGAAATTAAGAATTTCACTCGAAATATACTGAGAGCCTTGAGTAGGCCAAATAGAAAAAACAACAATGGTTACAACCGGTTCATGAGGTTTGGTAGACCTGTTAGGGAACCCATTATTTAATACTGGCTCATGGCCCAGAGTATCTATAATCCGGCAACGGGATAAAAGTGTTGAAAAACTTTACTCAGTAAAGAGATGGCTGGACCTCGCACTTAGCTCAGTTAAAATTATTTATATTTCCTCGTTTTTAAGGCGACACACGAACATAAATCCTAAGGTCACACAAACTATAGAGCATGGTTAAGATTTGTATGTTTCCATAGCCTATTTATTTTCATCGACATATACATACCAACCAATAAACGTCACTAAAGGTAACCAAAAAACTCTTCAATTTTTAGTTACTAAGAAAATGATTGATGAGTTTTACGAGTAGTTTTAAGATTGCATATTGTAATGACACCTATACGACAACTGTATGGCAACAAAAATACACCTTATCTAATCTTGATTTAATTAGTATACGCACATATACACATGGGGGAGGCTCGAATTATTTGTTTGTGAATAGACTGGATTGAATTAACATCGGTCGATTATATTTCATATTAACTTTTGTAAAGATTAAAAACGCTTCATATGAGAGCTTCAGTATTGTATTGTAAGTCTTCGAAGCAATATGGGACTTAAATTAAAATGTGTCTTAATATTTGTATTAATAACGTCGCTGGTTGCATTTGATGAATATGAGTTTTTGGAACGGCTAGACGGAGATGAACTACTTTACATAAAAACGCAGGTAACTGTTCCGAGTAAAGATTATGAGTATCATGATTTATACTTTGAATGGAACTCCACCGATCAATGGTGTTCAGGTCTTATCTTCGAAATTAATAATGTAAGTTAGTAAGTTTTGTGGTTTTTTCAAGTTTTACGTAATTTATGTGTGAAATTTATTTTTGTTTTGTTTATAAAAGTGGACGCAATCAACGGTTGACAATTTTTGGCATCGCGTTAACTTCGAGGTACTATTCGAAGATTTTTCATCGAAACAAATGATTGTGACCGTTTTAGTGTACGGATATAATATATCAGATGTTCCACTGCCTCCTGTAGAGAGCAAAACGGCCGTCAAATCAACTTTTGTGAAAATCAACGATTTTACGCAGCTTAATGATTAATAAAAATTTATTATAGGTCAAGTTGATTTTTTTTTGTTATCAGTGAAAATTTGAAAAGTATATCTCGATACAAAAATTGATTATGTTGTGGAACTGCACCAAAACCCATTCAATTTTTTTTCTATGAGATGGTCTCATAGTTTTTAATTTTCGATGGCAAATCCAGTTTAATCATCTGTATAGTTGAAAATTAATCAAATTATTTTAATAAATGTACACGATTCCCCGAAATTTATATTAAATTAGACATTCGCAGCAATTCGTCCAATTGACCAAAATAATTTAAATTGCCGCAAACTAATTTATATAATCTAAACAGTTAATTAAAACCATAATTTGCCGAATGACTTTGCTAAATAGATCGAATTTAATTCCATATCTAATCTTGAATTATTTTGCTAGGCTTAATTGAATTATAAGCTAGTTAGTGCTGTATTGTAAGTGTTCGAAGCAATATGGATCTTATATTAAAATGTGTCTTACTTTTTGTATTAATAACGTCAATGGTTGCATTTGAAGAATATGAATTTTTGACACGACGAGACGGAAATGAATTACTTTACATAAAAACCCAGGTAACCGTTCCGAGCAAAGATTATGAGTATCATAATTTATACTTTGAATGGAATTCCACCGATCAATGGTGTTCCGGTCTTATCTTTGAAATGAATAATGTAAGTTAATAATTTAAGTAAGTTTTTACGTAATTTATGTGCGAAATTATTTTTAATTTTATAAAAGTGGAGTCAATTTACGGCTGACAATTTTTGGCATCGTGTTAATTTCGACGTATTGTTCGAAGATTTTTCATCGAAACAAATGATTGTGACCGTTTTAGTGTACGGATTTAATATATCAGATGTTCCAGTGCCTCCTGTAGAGAGCAAAACAGCCGTCAAATCATCTGTCGTGAAGTACAACGATTTTACGTAACTAATAATGATTAATAAAAAATTTAAGTATTCAAGTTAATTTTTTATTTTTGTTATGTTGATTAGATTAAGACTAAAAAAAATGCACCTATACGTCAAATGGCGGAAGAAATATTTTATATCTATTGAACTAAGTTAAGGCCCAATTGAATTATCAGCAATTGATTATTTATATATTCTAATTGAGTGATAACACGTTTGAAGGCAATTATGCACAAATACGAGTTTCAGTATTGTATTGTGAGTGTTCGAAGCAATGGGTCTTTTATTAAAATGCGTTCTAATTTTTGTATTACTAACATCGGTGGTTGCACTTGAAACATTTCAACTATTTGATCGACAAGATGGAGATTCATTAATTTATATGAGTACAAAAACCACTACTCCAACCGCCGATTATGAATTACATAATTTACTATTTGACTGGAAACGAAATATTGTTTGTGTTTTAACTCGCAGTTGACGTAATTTATGTGCGCAATTAATTAAAATGTTTTTTAGTGGTCAAGATTCATACTTGGCAACTATAGGGATCGCAACTAGTTTCGAGCTGGAGTTCAAAGAATTGCAGTCGAAACAAAAGATTGTGACCGTTTTAGTATATGGATTTAATGTATCAGATGTGCCATTTCTACCGCCAATCGAAGACAAATTGGCAGGCAAGGCACCTTTTATGAAAATCAACGAATTTAAGTAGCTTCAAATTTCAAGTGGTTTGTTTCATTATCAGGTTAGGTACGACGAATGAATTAATCAACTTATATGACAGTGATGACAACAATTTAATGCGTTGCGTACGAACGTACTTAGAAAATTATTTAAAACTTCAATACTTGCAAAATTTTATCTTAGCATATCATTTCTATATACTTCGTATACGAAGAAGGTTAATTTATCTCTTTTAGGTCCGAATGATTACTTTATATATTTTAAGTGTTTCTAACCGAGTGATAACATACAATATTTTTATAAATATCGAGACTAAGTCGTTAACGAGCTTGACTATTGTATTGTAAGTGTCTAAAGCAATGGCTCTTTTAATAAAATGTGTTTTAATTTTTGCATTATTGACGTCAGTGATAGCATTGGAAATATTTGAATTTATGGATCGAGAAGAAGGGGATTCATTAATTTATATAAGTACCAAATCAACAACACCGACCGTAGATTATGAATTTCATACTTTACGATTTGAATGGAGTTCAACCGATCAATGGTTTACCGCTCTTGTATTTGAAATGAATAATGTAAGTGAAATAATTTTGTTGTTGCAAAAGTTTGTCGTATTTATTATTTAATGGGCAAAATTAAATTAATTTTTTTAAAGTGGTCACTCTTCATGATTGACAACTATTGGGATCGCAATAATTTCGAGTTAGAGTTCGAAGATTTGCAGTCTAAACAAATGATTGTGACCGTTTTAGTATATGGATTCAATATAACAGATGTGCCAATTCCACCGCCAATCGAAGATAAAATGGCCAAGTCACCTTTTATGAAAATCAAACAATTTAATTAGATAAGTGATTAATAAACAATGGTTTTGATATAAATATCAAGTTTTTTTATTGTTGTTGTGATTTTGTACTTTACATATTTTGATTAGATTAATCCATCAAAACTAAATAAAGAATGTTAAATTGTCATTCAGTTTTTTTTTCGTCAGCTCCATAATCTATGCGCTGGGTTGGCGTATATTAACCCATTAGTATGTTTTTTTTTATTTAATTAACTGCCTGCTCTAATCAAATGGTTCTTACGTTGAGTTTCATGTTTTATTATCTGAAGAACTTCTGTTCAAATCCCATCGTAATAAGCAATGATAACAATTAAGTGAGTGATATTTGTTTTCGTTCTGTTTCATTTTTTTGCGTTCCTAGCTTAAAAGAAGCAAAATAAAAAACTATAACTTTCTTTCCTTAATTTCAAATTTTCATTGTCAATTCTACATAGTTTATTTTTTTATTTCAAACCGGTTTCGTCCCAGAACTAAATCAAAACGAATAATATTTGTGAAAACTGGAACAAAAAATCTTTTGAAATTGGATCCTAATCTGGAAGGATAAAAATATCGGTTCAGTGCTCTGTGATCTTAAACTTTTTAAAATTGAAAATTTGAAATCTACAATAATTACCAGATTCAATAGAATTAAGGTTTAAGTATTGTGAAAATACGGAAAGTTTAAAATTTATTAAAAATGAAAAATTGAATTTGGTTTCTGAAATATTAATTTCTGAATATATCTTTAATTTTTTGTTTTATATCTTCTGCAGTGGTAGCCGATCAAAATATGCTTTTTTTAAGTCAACCATTACGATTAAAGTTTATATAAATCAGCCAAGCTGATAAAGCTAATCGACTTGGCAAACGTCGCCGCCAACGCTTACAAAAAAACTGTCTGGACTGGCACAACTTCCGAGCAGCCTAGCAATAGCTTTCGGGTACACCCAAAAAGCCCAGTTCGAAATCGGGCACTACACCTGAAATAGCTACGAAACTAACATTGGCATAATGAATCTAATTGTCTCGACCACATTACTGGATCTGAAGCGTCACACAATACGTCCTTGTGATCCTTGTGAGGTTGATGACTTTTTAGGTAAAGCTGGGTTATGTAGTAAGTTTGTAGGTCCCGAACCAGCAATTCCTATTAAGCAGTTCACTCTATTTTAACTGGGAGTGACTGGCGTTTTTCCTCCTATGGCTGTCAAAAGGCGAAACAGTTCATTATTGAACCCAACTTGAGGTTCACTGAATATGAATTATCGTTAAAACAGAATCAACTCAGGATTCTGGTTGCACTTATTACTGGCCATGGACATTACAAGGTTCATCTCTAACGCATGGGACTGTTTCAAGCCATCTTTATGACGACTGTCAGGAGGAAGTGAATGGCGGCTTACACTATGGCTGGGGCCGCAGCTAGATCCCAAGGGTTCACTTCCGGATCTTTGAACGCAGGTCGGTGAATATTCTTTGTTCTTTTACACGTTCCTAAGATTGCAGTGCGCTTCTGCGATTAAGGATACATCTTCTAGGTATGAAGTTCAGTAGTAACAGTAGGTTCCAATCGTTTTAATAATATAAAATAAAAAGGAACAACGTTTCCAAATAATTAAAATCTACTACAAAAATTCCGAGTCGGTGACTGCAACTTTAAGAGCGTTAATTCCATTTTTCTTTAATTGCATTTTTCGCCAACAAACAGAATATGCCGTATGTGAAAACCCTTATGTGCTTCAAGAAACACCACTTCATTCACAAAAAATAACTGTATGGTTTGGTTTTCTTGCTGGTTTCATTGGACCGTTTTTTCGTTGATGAAAATGACCGTCACGTTACAGTCAATGGAAATCGCTACAGAGACATGTTGGAACATTATTTTTTAGACACAAATTCAAATCAAAATCGATGAACGTGTTATATCCAGAAATGTTCTTGTCGATTGGCTGCTTAGATCGTTTGATTGAACACCTCTAGAATTTTTTTAATGGAGCTTCGTTAAATCATTGTTCTATGCCAACAAGCCGGCGCCGTTAGAGGAGCTCAGAGTCAATATTGAACGAGAGATAGCGGCAGTTTCCGTCGAAATGTGTGGCCGAGTCATCAAAAATTGGGTTCAACGAATCGACACCTGCAAACGTGCCCGTGGTGGACATATGAACGATGTCGAATTCTATACATAAATGTTTTGATTGCACTTCAAGCCAATAATAAAATTTTCGAGATATCTCAAATGGTTTGCAATTTAATTAAAAAAAAGTCGTTAAGTCCTTATTAGAAAATCCTTTATAAACAGAAAATTTTCAAACATTTAATATAAATTCAAATCTTAAATTCTGATTCGAATAATTTGAATTTTTAAATTCCGATTAAAGCTGAAATTTAAGTCGAACACTATTTCCTCTTAAGTTTCGTGGCGTCTCGTTGAATAGCCATCACCATATCGAACGCTTTTTCATTAGTGTACAACATCATCTTAAGAATTGGTTTTTATTGAGTTATAATAAATTAAAAATTACGAAAATAATTGTATTGTAAAATCAAGACTAGGTAAATTAATTAAATTGGAAAATGCTGTAATGCAGATCAATTCTTGCTCATATATATATATATATGTATATATACAACTATATACAAGTATTCATATATGCACATCTACAACAGGCGGAGAAAATAATGCATTCAGCATCAACATAGGGAAACTTGATACAAATCAGAGATACCAATCTTGTTTCAGGAATTTCTTTAAAATAACTTCGTTTACATTTAGTCTCCAGGAAGCCTTCTGTTTATATGAAATTTTAAATTAAAAATTTTAAAAATAAAAGTTTACCTGTAAATTGTCATTGTCGATTTAAATCCATCAGATTTCATATAAATTTTTTGCATCGTGGTAACATGTATTTTCTGCGGTGTTGGATAGCGTTGTGTTCCTGCTGTTGCATCGAATTTTGCAATTCATAAGCGGAATGCTCAAATGATCTATATACTTACTATATAACCTACATAGACACCAGGTCGCTATTGTTTCTTAGTAAAACCTATAAATACAGAACAAACAGAATTTGTCTCACACATTTTTCTTAATGCTTGTGATCATTATAATTGATTGTCAAAGCAAAGCAGCAAAAAATTCCTAAGAAAAAGAGCAGCATCTTTGTGTGTACATAGCTATTTTGTTTTCTTATGTATTAAAAAACTTCCTTTCTAATTATAATTTTTGTTTTTTTCATTTCTTATATGCTAATGAAACATAAAATAGTTTTATCACCAAACTAAATTCATCTGCAATAAAATCAGAAAGAAAGAAAAACAAAATACTAAACCAACCGCGTCTCAGACAGGTACATTTACTTGAATAATTTTGCATTCATAATTTTTGTTTTTGTTGTTAACAATTTTTCAATTACCTGATGAAATGTTAATAACATTTTACTTTTATAGTTTTATTACAATATAGCGATGGCACGGAAACAGGTTACCTAGAGTAATAAAATTTACATAATTAGTTCCATATTTTATAAAATTTTCCAATCCTTGAAAATATTATAGAATCTCGTCGACTACTCATAATTTGCAAAGATTGAAGTAATGTACACATATAAATAATTCAATATATTTAGCCGGAGAGCCATAAAAAAAATGTATGTACACTTTTTATAAAATGGTCGGTGTTATTTTTCGTATCTGGTGTGGTGGTGTAGACCCCAAAATAAAAAGAAGAAAAAATTTAAATCTCTGTTTAATGTCTTGCGTGCGGTAAAATTCATGTCGAATAATATCATTTTTGGGTTTTTATTTGATATTTTTGGTTAGGTTTTGAACCCAAATAAATAAAACTAAAACATTTTGTCTTTTATATGTTGAAATGATATAAACCAGATATATATCGCGTACAATATGTACAGTGTGTTAAACAAATGGAAGACGAAATAAAATATTTGTATGCGGTAAGTGAAATTTGTGTCTAAATGGGAACAAAATATTAAATCATCATTTCCGGTATTTCACATGTACGTATACGTATCGTATATACTCACTAGCTAGATTGTTTATTTTGGGATATAGAGTCTATTATCGTTATCACCAATTATTGTATATGAGGGTTTTGTTGTAATATCAATATATAAGGTCAATTACATTGACCTTTATGCCAAATGATATATGAGAAATTGAAAACGATTTTATCTCGGCTGAGAAATTTTCTATGTTATATGCATCAAGATATTGTGTCTTGGTGCAATGTTGCATTTTATGGTTTTGGTGGTCATGAACCGTAAAAATATTTATTATTGTATGTATACGATGCCAGTCGGAATTCCGAAAAAGGAAAACTGTAAACAATGGGGAAAGATTTTACAATTAAATTTATTTCAGTAATTTATCTGTATTAAAGATGGGCGTTCAATTCTGCATAATTTTGTGCTCAAATGACTTAATTGCAAAATTGTTCTCCATTGTTTTCGAAACTGTTACGAATTTGAAAGTTTTAAAATTGTTGGATTTACTTTTAAAATAATTATGTATACTGAATATATGGTTAATGGTTTCAAATATTTTAGAGTTAATTGGGATAACACCTAAGTATTCCTGTTCTCGTCATTCAAGAAAACAAACCGACGGATAATTCTAGTCGTTGAAGTTGTGGGTATATACCTATATACCAACAACCTTTCGCACCAATCAATTATATTTATTCAATGAACGATTTGACGTCACGATTTGATTACCATTTGCGAAATTTAACATAATAGAATCAAGCGAAAAAAAATATAATTTATATAATCAGGTAAACACATATAATAAAAACATGCACTTTGACACGACACGAATCACACATTATATATTATACATAATACCATACATGTTATATAACCCCCAAGACATTTCGATCTGCAAAAAAAAAATTGTAAAAATTCGATTGCATTTTTATGCAGTCAAATCATGCTTTTATGCTCTCACCAAATATGGTATTTGTATGTAAGATGGAATGTACATATATGAATAATATATATATTTGTATATAGTATTGAAGAGACGAAAACATGTTTGATTGAATATATTTTCTTATCAACTCCAATTGAATTACTACATTAGATCTCGTCGTATATTGACAAAACGTTGTGATATTTTCTTTTTTAAGAAAAACCAGGAAAAAGATTTTTTTTTGTCATTTTCTTTTATCATCATACATACGATTTCTGTATTATGGAGTTTAACTGAGTATAGGTATATATAATCTCGGCTGTGTGTAGTTCGTTGAATTTACTTGAACTTTTCCGTATATACACAGCAACAAAAATCTCACAAAATAAATTCTCGTCTTGTCGTACGTACATGTGTATATACATAATATATAATATATGACAAAAATGTCTTGTGAGACGTTTAAATGAAATAAATTTATAAAAAAAAAAAAATACAAAGTTAACAAACCTGTGTAGTGCTTCGAAATATGTACTGTATGTATATATATATATAAGTAATATCAAAACCGGAACTTTCTTTTTATATACCGGTTGCGTATTTAATAAAAAATCGTCTCAATATGCTATCGTGAGAATTTCACTCATCATCCATCGCTCGTTGAAATATACAATCGAGCTTTTTGTGTTGTTTACAAAACATTAATCATTCAACAAATAGATTTATATTTGTTTTTATTTTTTATTTGTGGAGTAAAGCTTTCCGGCTTTATATCTACATATATATCGAGATTTAATTTTATATTATTTTTATGTTTCGACTTTCGAGATAAATAAAATAGCGATTTGTGCTGGATATATGAGAGTACAAGTATAAATCAAAACATAATAAAAAGTCGCCTAAAACAACGGAAAAGATAAAAAATTGTTTTGTTGTTTTCGAAGAAGCGCAAAATAAAAAAAAATTAAATGTTCAAAAAAAAAGACGAGAGCTTTTTTGACCAAGTTTATTTTTTGGGCGCGATAGCGACTTTAAATGGTAGAAACATTTAAATTTTATAGGATGTAGCAATTGATTTGAGATTTGGGAGTTTTTTTTTTTATTATTTGGGTCAGTGAGTTTGAAATATGTATAATATACATAGGTACAACCAGTAAATTGATCGGTTTTTTTATATTCACAAACTTATAGGGATACAGCGCATGGTAGAAAAATTAATTCATGCGGAAAAAAATTCTAAAAAAATAGCAATTCGTGCGCTATTTGTAAATCAATATATATTTCGTTTAAATTAAGTTTTAACATTTTTTGTATTTTCTTACATTATATCGAATACTAACAGTTTTTAAAATTCATAAAACTACAAAATCGATATCAGCATCATAATTTGAATGAACTTTCACAAGATATAGAATTTTGAAATTTTGAAATCTTGAAAACAAGTCAACAATTTCTCCTTTTATAATTTAAGATTAAACTTTAAATTCTGTATTTTCAATTAAAATTTTTATTTAACTTCATTCTTACTTGACGTTATAATTGCGAAAAGACTTTAACTGTTTAGAATCCCAATATTTGAAAAATTTTAAAATTGAATACTATGTAGAAAAAATAAATAAAATTGCGAAATATTGAATTCTAACGACAACTCGTTTAAATTTTAAAATTTGTATTATTAAATTTTGAAAATTTTAAACATTTTGAAAAGTCTAGGAACCTTAGAAAGTTCAAATATCTTTAAAGAAATTTATAGAAATTTAAACCAAATACCAAAAGCTTTTAAAATTTGATAATTTTTATTTCCAAAATTTCGAAGTTTGAAAATTTTAAATTTGTAAAATTTCGATATTACACACTGAATTTAAAAACAGGTTTAATGTACTCAATAATTCGGATTTAAGTGTAATTTTTTAAATTCAATTTTGCTATTGAATTTTGAAAATATAAGTAATTAAAAATTGTAAAATATGCAAAATTCAAATGTTCTATAATTTTCATTTTCGATTTTTCTGAATTTTGTACGTTAAGTTCAGTTTCAAAAATTTTAAAAGCGATTTAAGTTTAACAAAATTAAAGTAAAGTATAAAATAAAAATTTAAAATTTAATAATTTGTATTAAAATTTTAATATTTAAAATTTAATTTTTTATATGTTAATATGAAATATTTGCTTTAGAATCAAACAATTTGATATGTAAATACTTTTAAAATTTAAACTCTAAAAGCAAGTTATGAATTAAGACGTTAAAAATGTTTGAGATTTAAAAATTTAGAAGTCTCCAATTTTAAAATTTTTTAAATTAAATGTTTACATTTTAAGTCGTTAAAAATTTAACAAATGTAGAATTATTAAATTTATATATAAATCTGACTCTATCTGGAAAATCGAAAATTTCGAATTTATGCTAAAATTTGGATATGAAAGAAATTTTAAAAATTATGATTTAAAAATTGGAATTTTGGAAAATTACAAAATTTTTAATTTTTTGGAAATTTTAGAAATCGAAATGTATACCAAACATCTATAATTTTCAAAATTCAAATATTAATGTTTTAAAATTTTGTAATTTTGTAACTTTCGGTAAGTCTCCATCAAAATTCGAATGATCGTTCATAAATTTTTCAAAATTTCGAGAACACACGAGTAAATTTTAACGGTTTCAAAAATTTAAAAATTTAGTCACATACTTTGTCAAATGACAGTGACTGAATTAATTAAAATATCGATGGATAGATCACATTATTCCAGATCGACTAAATTTAGATCACTTGTGTTCTATATTCTTCAAAAAAACATCTGCCATCAAACTATTTTATTATAATACGAGTATGCTTACCAACTGGTTAGATACGTACAAATGTGAATACACGTGTATGTGTTTTCATATATGTACGTGAACACCACTTGATCACAGTCGATCGAAATACGATCAATAAACTTATTTTTATGAACATAAAAAATTCAAATCTTTCATATCTGTTTTACACTTACAAATTCTTCGCCTTATTTAAAAACGAAAATCTCAAAAACTACCAAATTCCATCCATATCTAATGCATTTTTGTGTATTCTTGGGTATGTGTGCGTGTT
Organism: Tipula unca; assembly: GCA_951394425.1. Classification (NCBI taxonomy): domain Eukaryota; kingdom Metazoa; phylum Arthropoda; class Insecta; order Diptera; family Tipulidae; genus Tipula; species Tipula unca. The sequence continues at coordinate 12,911,680 of OX596381.1, read as the reverse complement.
TCAATTTTATCTAATAAAAAATTTAGAGCAGCTGATGGGAAATATATCCTCAAGATGTGAAACTTAATGTATTTTTTTTTTTATACTTTATACATACTTTCATTCCTTACATCCCCTCTTGTACACACATATATATTGTAAGATTGTCTATTATTGAAAAGGAATACATATATAGAACACAGGGAATACGACTATATAGTGTTTACATAGTTTCTATAATGTTACTCAAATAGTTGTATGTATATATGTATGTATGTGTTCGGTCGTTTTATTAGGATATGTTGTCTACGAGTTCAAAATCTTATTTGTATCACTTTGAAGTTACACATATCAGAAGAAAACACCAAACAAGTTTTACGGTTATTTATTAAAATAAATTTTAGTAAGTATATACACGGGATTGTTAATAAAAAGTAACTTTGTATATTATAACGGAGTTGATTAATAAATTCGCGCTTCCCACACTCTATATATGCTCGCCTCCGCATACAATTATGTTTTACAACATAACATTATACGTTGAATTTAATTATATTTTTCTTGCATGAGATTAACATAGCTATAGTACCTATAAGAAGGAAGACTATAAAATTAAGAATCAATATAATTTTCAATAATGGCGGATGTTAAAAAGAAAAGATTTAATATTATAATGAAAAGATGTTAGCTTACCAACAACAACGATAATGAGGTTCGTAACAATGTTGTTTATGCGCGAATCAATCAAGAAACCTAAATTATTATGTTTGATATACATACATATACACATTATATAAAGACGTTAAAAATGGAGGGAAAAAATATTCAAGGTTGTTAATTGTATGCGCGCCAAATTATGATACGGTTGGATGAGTAAATTGGAATGAGGAATTTTATATGTTTATTGATGTGGTACATGACAAAGTCCAAGCTCCAAATATATTTTATATAATTTATGTATGTATATATACAAGATACGAATCAAAGAATTTACATTTTTATCGGCTACTTTAAATTTATATACAAACAAGATTTCCAACGAGATGAAAATCCTCATTTTCTAGTTTTACACAAAAATGCCATAAAAATTTCCATAATTTGATTTGATTCAATATTTGTTATTTATTTGAGTATTTGCTGTATAATTTTATATATGTATATGGATGAGATGAGATGACATATAAAATTCTTGTCCTGAACATATGTCGTACCTTTACTTATACTATACATTTGTTTTTTTTTAATAGCAATGTAATAATCTATCAGCTGACCAGACAAAAATATCTCAAAGCATAAGGACGAATTTTTTTTTACATAAATCCCACATTATGTAAAAAAACAACCTTTTTTGTTATATATGCATATGAGTTCGTATATACATATAGTTAGTGTACAACTCATTTTTACCCCAGTTCCTCTAAGAAAATTGAAAATATAATATCACGAACAATTTTCACTTGCTAATATTATATATTTCGAAACCTTTTCGAAGATATTTTCAAAATCGAAAATTCCTTATTAAATTTGATTTTATGCCTGAAAGTGTTACCGAAATAAGACCAACAAAAAAACTTGTTTCCTCTACTATTACGATATTCATGGCGCTGGAACAAATTTTTATTTTTTTATTTTTATTTTTTCATTTCGTTACGTTCCCAAAAAATAAAACTTTTTGAAATAAATTACTGATGATGAGCTCTTTCTTCGGGTTTTCTTATATTATTTTATTGTTGGTTCATTTCTTAGAGGGTAACACAATATAACACTGAATAAAAATAATAAGAAAACAATTCTCAAGACTTTGTGTAAATTTGAATTGGGAATACAAAAAAAAAAAAAAAATGTTAGATTGTTTTGTGTGTTCTTGTGTGTACACATATTCTGAATACGATCGTATACATATGTATGGTATATGAGAAGTGAGAACGAGATGGGTTTTCATGAAACCGAGAATATTGTACATTAACATAACACTGGATTTACTTGATTGGAATCAAACAAAAACAAACAAACAAAAAACTTTTACATAAGTTTTCTATATATTTGCGTTGATGGAAATTCATTTTGATTCGGTTTCCAGATATATAATACATGAATACCAAAGAAAGTTTTAAAATAAAGTTTTATTTTAAATTCCATATAGGATCTTTCGACAATCGACAGCAAGGTCCGCATGTTTGACATTGTCTTCCTGTTATACTTTGATTTATTTTTTATTGTTGATTGGATTGTTGTTAATTTATTGATTTACCCTACATCTAACTCTTAAACTTGCTTAGCTCGGCATCCGTGACCAAAATATTTTACAGGAAACTTAACATTTCACAAATTGATGTCAAACTCGTCAAACTCATTCAAATTGTTGTAACAGTTGTCTAGATTTAATTCATTGTCGTTCTATTTTTCTTATCAAGGTCATTCAAATATTTGAAAAAAATTTGATTCAAGATACTGCGAATTGAAAGATTTGATTTAATGTGACTCTGACCACTGAAACATAGCACTAGTGTATGATGTGGGGTTTCCCCACCTCTACTCAATGGAACTTTTACAGGAGTAGAAGCGCTATAGCATCTTTCTTTACATTTTCTAAGATGTTTGGTTTTCGGCTTAATTTGCAGTCCATAATAAGCCAAAGGTATTTTGCTTTATCCGTAAATGTCTAGATCTGTTAAGGGTTGGTGGGTCGATCTGAGGAAGTCTTCTTTACATGCGGTCTCTCGGCATACAGGAGTATTTTCCGAAGACTGAAACAGCAATATTATCCTCATAAGCAACCATCTTGAAGCCTATCCTTCCAGATTTAATAACAAATTTCAAAAAGAGGGGATGCAATATTGTTTCCATCGATCCTATTTGGCTTAATAGAAAAGAGGATATGCTTATAAGCCTAAAAGTGCCTTTGGGATTGCACCGCTTGTTATAATTTAAATGTAAATAAGTATAAACTATATAAAATTTTAAAAGTTGTAGAACTTCAGATTTAATTATCAGATTTATTAATATTTCTGAAAATAAATGAAAATTTGGAAATTTTATAAAACATTACAAAATTTTTAAACGATTTTCAAATTAAGTCAGATTTTATCAAAATGTAAGCACACTCAGTTTGCCAGATGTACGGATTGCTATAGTTATACAAATTTATTTGGATAGGCATTTATCATGAATTTTTTACAGTTTCGGCAATTTCTAAAATAATGAATTAAAATAAACGAAAATACTATTTAGAATGCTTCTTGAAACCACCAGGAAAGAATCTGAAAATTCGCATTTACAGCATTAAATTTGACATATTTCATTCGAAATTGAAGTTAAAAACAAAACTAATATTTTACAATTAGTTTGAAAACTGAAGACGAGCGAGCAATTTAAATCTCAAAACACCTCTAAATTTGCAATTATAAAATTAGATATTAGGTGAAATCTACATTGCAATATGTCAAATAGAGATTTATAAAATTTGAAACATTATAGATGCGAAATGTGTAAATAAAAAAATACTTGATTTTTTAACAAAATTTAGAAATTTTCAATTCTAACACTTGAATAAATTTATCTCAAATTCAGAAGTTTCAAATTTGTAGGACATCGGAAACACTTAAACTGCCAATATTACTGGGAATTTCTGACATGTGAGATTTTGATATCTGAATTTTTTTGATATTCTGAAATATGAACGAATATTGTTTTTATTAAATTTAATTAAGGATATTTTCAAAATTAATTTCTTATATATTAGATAAATGTTCAGAGTTTTTTGAAATTTTATCGAATTTATGATAATATTTAGAAAAAACTTCATCAAACAATTGCGAACTTGGAAATAATGTAGAATTCTCTAAAATTTATAAATTACTGACAAAAAAATCAAATTTTAGAATATCTTGCTAATTTTATAAAATATTTCGAACTTAGATTTACCGCAAGAATAAAACCGAGCTGTCCAATGTATATAAAACAATCGCAGGCGTATTTTATTGATTCGAATAAAAGTGTTTAAAATTTCAAAAGAATTTCCAATTATTTATTTTATCCGAAATTTAAGGAAATTTTTAAAATAAAATTTTTAAGAATTAGGAAATTTCGTAATTTTTACAAAATATCAATTGAATTTTTAAATTTTCATCGATTCTCTTAAGAATTATTCTAATATTTTTTATGAATTTTTAACACATTTGTTATATTATCTGAAAAAAAAACTAATTTTAGAATGTTTTGAAAATTTTACAAAATCTGTGTTTTCCTTATATTCATCGAAATGTTCTTAATAATCATCAAAATCTGGGGAACAAATAATTTCGTTTGAAATAAAATTTGAAATTTAACTAATTTGAAAAATATTATTCAGTATTCTAGAACGAACAGTGATTGCAAATGTTGAAATATAATTCAGGCTATGTGCCAATTTTGTTATATAGTTTCGAATTTTAGAAATTTGCATAGTTGTGAACGAGATCATCGAATATAATTCAACACGAGTACTCATTCCAAAACTGATAAAAAAAATATTTTAATTTGTTAAAATAATTTCTAAAATTCACTGAATTTTACAAATACTTCGAACAAAATTCAAAAACCTTGAAGACTTAAATATTTCCCAAATTTTATAATGTTTTTAATTTTCAGAATTCTTAAGACAAAAAATTAGCCAAATTTCGTTTATTTGATTTATTTTAAGAATTTTTAAAAAATATATAAATTATTGACATTCGGAATTGAAAATAAAACTAATAATATTTTTTTTTTAAATTCACAGTTTCATCAAACTATTCAATCAAATTTGAATTTGAAAAAAATATTTTACACCCAAACACTTAATATACATATTTTAAAATGGAACTTTATCAATTAAAACTCAACCTACTATTTTTAAAAGTTATATACTTCTCGTTCAAACTAAAATAAAAGTTATCCAAATTTGGAAACTAACTGAAAATCCTGTAGAATTTTATTCAGAACTCTCGACATGGTTTGATAATCGATTAAAAAAAATATACAAAAAAAAGTGCTGAAATTCTTGTCTATATACACATACAAAGTTGTGCATTGCAGTTGAACTAGTTTTGAGATATGTAACAATTTAAGTTGTATTGAACCGGAAAATTAAACGAATAGTTTAGTTTAGAGATAAACTTTTTGATTTACCGATATAAACTTTTATCAATATAAAAACTATAAATTCCAGGTAGAATTCAGAAAATATCACCGTTGCGTGACATTTTATTTCGATTGTTTCTTGTGGTGGGATTTATTTTGTATTTTTATTATAGTATGTAGCTATATCTAGTTATTTCATATTATAAAATTGATAATTAATTTAAAATAATAATTAGAAAACTATTAATCTTAATTTAAATCACTAAAATAAGTTTAAATTTAATTATTTCTATAAACACAAAAATCCAACTTTTTTGTTACAACGTCGCAATATGCGAATGACTTTTTATTTGCATGAACGCTTGTATAATGTTACATATTTTAAAATTGGTTCGAATGACATATCTATAGCCCGTTCATGCAACAAGATTTTAATTAAAATTAAGTAGAATTATGGTAACATAATACGATTCATATATTATTTATAATTATTGGCGCATATAGTTATATCGATATTATTGTATGTACGCAAATTGATTGATTTGACTGAATAGAGGCAATTTCTTTTATAAGATGAATGTTATTATAATTTGAATACGAAGGACCTTATATGTATACACGAATGTACAAACCGACAAGCGTATAATTTATTTGACATTTTAATTCCATTCAAAATGTGATTCAGTTAATGTACGGTATTTGTCAAACGATTAAATTAAAACGAATAAATTTAAAAAAAAATAAATGTACTAGATTTTTTTTCTTCTATGTAGTGTAGCCTACCTGATTTTCGTGTCACAATCAAAAATATTTAGGCAGTTTCATGTATAAACACATTTAGAATTTCTAGCACTTGTGTCGCATCTCGTCGTTGATCTAACCGTAGCAGTTTTAATAAATTACAGCGATCCTGGAAAGTAGCAGAATATAGTAAGTTATTAGTCCGTAAAGTCGGTAAATGATATGATCGTGACCATACTGTAGATGCGTATTCTAAAGTAAACCGAACGAAGGAGGCATGCAATACAGTTAGAGTAATTTGGTTACCATAAATTTTTTTCAATTTCTCATAAAGAAGCCTAACGTAATATATTCTGTTTGAATAATAATGTTAACGTGTCTGATTAGCTAGCGTCGTACGAAAACTGTCCACCTATAGTTCTGATATGAACTCAACTCTATCAACAGATTCCTGCGGACCTGTTTAAACGAATAGGGTTTATACTTACTTTTTACACAAAACCTATAGTTGTGGGTGTTGTCGACCCCAAAATAACTTTTAAACACCAACTATTTATTTTTTATAATTTTATTATTATTTTATTTTTATAAATAAATTTTAAAGAATTTTAAATTTATAGAATTAATTCTATCTAGAACGACTGCTGATTAACTTCTGATCTTTATTTTTATTTTTAATACAAAAAATATGATTCCCGCTAAAAGTTAATAAAACCACTACCAAAATAACATTATAATTTATACATATATGTAATTATGAAAAGGATAACATTAAATTATGTGATCGTTCACTGCGTTGGAAACGCTAGAGAAAACGAGACAAATAATTACAATGACAATTGCAATTTATACGAGTACATCTCAAACTTGATATTGTATTGCTAATTATGTTGTTCGGAATAATTTATGTTTGTGTGTTATTGAGGAATATAGATTATAATAAAATGTTATGTGTTAGGGTGCAGGCAGGTAAAATGGACAATTAACTTGTTCTGATTAAATGTATGAAATATATATGTACATACATGTTTATTGTAATTTAAATAAAATTATTATTTTATTTAAGTCCCTACATTCACTCACCCCGCAGTAAAAGTGTTGTGGAAAACGAAATTTATTAATTTAAAAATTTTACTATTTTATCATGGGTTTGTGCAAGTGGATTACCTTGACGCACAGAGTCCGTCATGTATGCTGGTTTAAGTCTGTCTATGGAGATAGATACGTTTTTACCATTTATATCTATAACGAAATACTTTCGAAGTCTTTTCACTATTTTATAAGGCCCCTCGTATGGAGGAGTTAAGCCAACCTTAACTCTGTCCACTCTGACGAAAACATAGTTACAGTCCGTCAAGTCTTTATGTATAAAAATGTTGTTTTGAGGGGGGCTTCGAGTATTTTGAGGTACGACGTTGCGCATCGACTGTCTTAAACGATCGACCAGTGAAGTAGGATCCGTCGATGCCGCAGAGGAGGAATGCATTACTAATTCTCCAGGGACCTTTAGTGATTGTCCGTAGACAAGATCGGCTGGAGTGCATCCGAGGTCAGGTTTGACCGAAGTTCTGATTCCAAGGAGAATAAATGGTAGCTCTGTGCTCCAGTTCAGGGTGTTTTCTCTTGCATACAAGGAGGCTTTAAGAGTACGATGGAATCGCTCCACCATACCATTTGCCTGTGGATGATAAGTCGTAGTCCGTATTCTATGCGAACCTAACAGCTTGTTAAATTCCTGAAAGAGGTTGCTTTCAAACTGACTGCCTTGGTCAGTTGTTATCTCAAGTGGTACACCAAATCTTGAGATGTACTGGTCTACGAATGCGTGCACTACTGTGGAAGTTCTCATATCTTTCAATGGGATGGCTTCCGGCCATCGAGTAAATCGGTCTATGATGGTTAATATGTATACATAGCCATTTGATGGGGGTAGCGGACCAACCAAGTCTACGTGGATATGTTCAAACCTGCTGGAAGGAATATCGAACCGACCGTGTTCGGAACGTGTATGCCGATTTATCTTCGACTTCTGGCAAGCGAGACACGTTTTAGACCAATATCCCGTATCTACATTCATACTTGGCCAGAAGTATTTCGAAGACACCAACTTTCGCGAGGATCGTATTCCAGGATGTGACAAATTGTGGATTTTCTGGAATACATGTAAACGTAATTCTGATGGTATGTACGGTCGATTTTTTCCGGTTGATGTCTCACACCATATGCTTAAGTCTACGGCAGGATGAGGTATCAGTTCAAATTTTAATTTGGAACTAGACTCAGTTTTACTTCTAAGGGTCCTAAACTCCTCGTCTGATGTTTGTAGCGAAACTAGTCTTTCCACATCCAGGCCTGTGTTACATATTGGTAGGACCTCGTGTTCGCTTGTTCTGGACAGGGTATCTGCTACCACGTTACTTACACCTTTTATATATCGAATATCTGTAGTGAATTGCGATATGTAATCTAATTGGCGAGATTGTCGGGGACTACGCTCCGACTTCGACGCCATGGCAGTAGTCAAGGGTTTATGGTCGGTAAGGATAGTGAATATTCTACCTTCGACGAAACACCTGAAATGCTTGATAGAACAATAAATGGCAAGCAGTTCACGATCGAAGGCAGAATACTTACGTTCGGGTGGGGAAAGTTTTTTGGAAAAGAACCCCAATGGTTCCCAACATCTTTTGTTATACTGCTCCAATACAGCCCCGAGCGCGGTGTTGGAAGCGTCAGTGGTTATCCTGAACTCTGCATGCTCTAGGGGGTGGGCAAGAAGTGTTGCTTGAGCCAGGGCAGCTTTGGCTTTGTTTATAGCCGCTTGGCATTCAGGGGGCCAATTAAAATCCTTCTTCTTGCTTTTTTGAAGAATTGAGAGTTGCGTATGTATTGGAGCTAGTAGTTCGGCTAAGTGAGGAATGAATCGGTGATAGTAATTAACCATTCCGATAAAGCGCTGCACTTGCCGTATAGATGCTGGTTGGGAGAAATCGTTTATAGCCACGATCCTCTCTGAAGATGGGCGAATTCCATCTTTTGAGATTTCATGACTAAGAAAATTTAGCGAGGCTGCACCGAACACACACTTCGAAGGTTTTAAGACAATGCCGAAATCTGTAAGGCGTTGGAATAGAATTTGAAGGTGTTCTAAGTGTTCGGACTCTGACCGACTACCAACCAAAATATCATCGATGTATGTATAAACGAAATTCAACCCTTTTGTCACTTCGTCCATGAAACGCTGAAAAGTCTGTGCTGCATTTCGTAGACCGAATGGCATTCGCATGAACTCAAAAAGCCCAAAAGGAGTTGTAATTGCTGTCTTATATACATCGTCAGCAGCTACTGGTATTTGATGGTAGGCTCGGACCAGGTCTATCTTTGAAAAGATAGTACAATCCTGCAAGTTTAAGGAAAAGTTGTGGATATGGGGAAGAGGATATCTGTCTGGTACTGTCACTTTGTTCAGTCTTCGGTAATCCCCGCAAGGTCGCCAATCATTGCTGTCGCGCCGGGGAACCAAGTGTAAAGGTGAAGAAACTGATGATGCCGATTGTCTGCACAGTCCTAGAGAGTTCATGTATTCGAACTCGCTCTTCGCTATCTTGTGTTTTTCTGGATCTAAACGACGCGGTCGTGAAAATGGTAGTTGGCCTTCCGTCACGATTCTATGCACCACGCTGTGTTTCACTGGTAAATCATATCTAGGTTCTTGGGTAAGATTAGGAAAACGTCTAAGAAGTTCTCCAAATGGACCGTTGACCATGAAAAGTCGGATTGTCGGTAATGGATCGTCTATATCCATGGCATTGACAATCAATGACGTATTAGAGTCAAGAAGCCGCTTGTTTGCTAAGTCCACTACGATACCAAACTTAGTCAAAAAATCAGCACCTATGATAGGCCTGGTAACTGACGCCAATATAAATGGATGTTTGAAATCGCGGCGAAAACCTAAATCGACATTTAATAATCTTACACCGTAAGTTGTGATTGGAGAACCATTAGCAGCGAAGATAGTATTGCATGAATCGTGAGAAATATTTTTATATAAATTTGAAGGAACAACTGAAACATCAGCTCCCGTATCAATAAGAAAACTTAAATTGGTTTTGGGACATTTAATAAATAGGCGACGTGTTTGAGTCGTCCCAACGTTTGTCGCAATTACTTTGGGACGATCTAGTTTTCCGATTTATCGTTTGATTTCGTATTGTACTGACCAGTAAATGTACACGAACCACCTGCACATTTTTTGGCTGCGGCACCAAATCGAAAATGGTAATAACAGAAATTTCGCCTGGTCGAGGTAGAACTAGTAGTAGTAGAGTGTGATTTAGACTGCGAACGATTGCGCGATCGGTTTCGAGAAAAATTTCGTGGTCTTGATCGATCTTGTTTAAAGATGTGTTGCCGTAGTTCGTTAATAGCTGTAGCTAGACTTTCTAAAGTTATTGTTCCAGTCGCCGAGTTTTCCTTTGAACTTGAGGCACTATAGATCGCTGATGACGTTGATGGTCGATGAAATTCCCATATTTTGTCAGCTAGGGCAGTTAATTTGGTCATTGGTTCTGACTCTTGGACGAGAATAATCGAACGTAATTGCTCCGGCAATCTTTTTAACCACAATGCTTTCAAAAGCTCATCCGTAACTGCCGTCGAGGAACCCGCTAGCTGCTGTAATCGACGATAAAACGCCGAAGGGTTTAAATCACCCATAGCTGTAGCGCCTATTAAAGTTTCCAATCGTTGAGTCTCTGATAAACTCAGTCGTTTTACCACTTCCAATTTAAGAATATTAAATTTGCCTGTCTCTGGTGGTTTTGAAATTATGTCCGAAACGGTCGCAATAATATCGACGGGTAGTGACGCAATCGTTAGTAAATATTGTTGGTTGTCCGAGGTAATTCGTTTCGTGTTAAATACGGCTTCCACTTGCAAAAACCAAAGTTCCGGCATTTCATGCCAGAAAGGCGGAAATGGAACAGACGTTGATGCATTTACACTACGCGGTTCTTTTTTAACGTTTGTATCTTCATTATCTGACATCGTTTAATTTTCACAAAACTTCACTTGTTTAAATACCCGATTAAAATTCAAATTCAAAAACAATATGGTATACTAGTAAAATATACTATACTTTACTATGATATACTATAGTAAAAGTGGAAACGAAAGAAGTATGCACTTATATGTAGATATATATAACTTTATTCAGATAATATTGGAGGAAGTAAAGAAAATCGAATGGAAATAGCAATATCAAGTTTGAAAATATATACTGTAATAGTAAAAAGCAATTCTCACCATAAAACGCGGTGTTCCAACGCAATGTCCGATATATCACCAATTCTATGTGATCCTGTACAATTTTTTGCTAAAAAAAATTAAGAAAATAGAAAAAGTTATAAAAAAAATTATAATATATAATACGTCGCAGGAACGGGAACTTGACCTTATGTGTGTTGTTCAACGGGGATGGATATGTATCCCAAACTGCTTACGGTTGTGTTGAATGACGAAACGCTGACCTTGATATCGTAGTTGTAGATACAATTTTTAAAGTTGGAGTTGTCGTTTGCTGATAGGTGAATAACGCTGTTGAATTTTATCCGTAATTTTATGATAAATGGCGCAATTTGTATCAGCTTTATAACAGGAATCAGACCATTGTACTGCAACGATGTAGCTAATCACCGTTAAGTTGTTTGATATGCGTAATAGGCTAATTACGCGGGAAATCGGTGAACGGCTTCGCTGTATGTTGTCATTGGTTTATTTTCTGTATTCGTCTTAGAATGTACCGATATTGATTTTTGCACGATGAAATATTTATGTTCCAAACAAGATGTGGCTTTGTACTATTTTATATCGAATTCCAATTCGAGGAAAAAAATAGTCAGAATTGTGGAACGTTTGTAAACTCGGCAATAAATTAATTTTCACTCGTCGACAGCAATACACTTTTTTTTTTAATTTGTTTTTGTTGTGTTCTTGTAGGAGTCACCAATATAGTTGTGGGTGTTGTCGACCCCAAAATAACTTTTAAACACCAACTATTTATTTTTTATAATTTTATTATTATTTTATTTTTATAAATAAATTTTAAAGAATTTTAAATTTATAGAATTAATTCTATCTAGAACGACTGCTGATTAACTTCTGATCTTTATTTTTATTTTTAATACAAAAAATATGATTCCCGCTAAAAGTTAATAAAACCACTACCAAAATAACATTATAATTTATACATATATGTAATTATGAAAAGGATAACATTAAATTATGTGATCGTTCACTGCGTTGGAAACGCTAGAGAAAACGAGACAAATAATTACAATGAAAATTGCAATTTATACGAGTACATCTCAAACTTGATATTGTATTGCTAATTATGTTGTTCGGAATAATTTATGTTTTTGTGTTATTGAGGAATATAGATTATAATAAAATGTTATGTGTTAGGGTGCAGGCAGGTAAAATGGACAATTAACTTGTTCTGATTAAATGTATGAAATATATATGTACATACATGTTTATTGTAATTTAAATAAAATTATTATTTTATTTAAGTCCCTACAAACCTATTTAAGTTTTCCTGCAGCCTCATGCAGTCGTAGACGTTACTAACTTGGGCGAATTTATTAATTTCATTACCGAAAAGCAGGCTATCCGCAAACTCAAAGCGGTCAATGATATTATAAGATACGCCAGATGACGCCCAAAAAACTGGGAACAATAATCCAAAATCCTGACTGACAGTTTAAATTTTTCAACTTGGTGATAAGGATTGAGTGATCACCTTATGAAAAGCGAAGTCTGTATATATACAACGTCGAGTTGCTGTCTGGAGTTTAAACTGGAGAGAATTGTGATCTCCAACGCGATTCTTGTTGGATGAATACAGGAAATATTGTAAGGCTCAGGAAAAAAATCTCTGCCTTATAGGCTTCCGTTAAATACAAAGGTAATCGGAAGGGCCAAACTCTCCGGACGATTCCTGACTAGGATCAGTGGATTACCGTCGTGACGGATATGCAATCTCGAACTTCTTGTTCTTGAAATTTGAAGTGACTAAAATCAACGGAACCGCTTTTCGGATCTTCGAGACTTGACAGTATCCATCCCTGCTGGTTCATACACCGATGTAAAACCACTTGCAGACAATTTGCATATTTCAGAGGGGTGACTATAGCGGAGGAGCTCTGGTAAGTCATGGACGACGGAGACTCAACTACTTTTCAATTATTATTCAAAAAATCCCAGAACTCTTTAGGACTCGATGTCAGTTCCTCCAAAGTCAGTTGTTCAAAGTTTTATTTTTCTAAAAAACGGAACGTGCTTTTCAATACCACTGCTGAGAAGATCGTTGAACCTCAACACAATTTCGTTTAACGGAAATCATTCAAGGAAGTCTAATCGGCGTTTCTAAAATGATTACTTTCGTGATCGGAGTGTGATGGATGCCCGTGCAGCCGGTGAAATCCAAACATGGAGAATCCTCGGCGTATAGGTTGCGACAGCAGGTCCAGGAGGCAGTCGACTTACATTAAAATTCGGTGTAAAGATGCCATCGACATCAAGATAATCTATGTCGGGTAGATTAAAGTCATCATCCACAATGACAAAACAATTAAAGTCATCATCCACAATGATAAGATGATCGTTGGGATACTAAAGGCATCGCAGCTGAGTCAATGAAATTAATGATTATGTTGTATTGATCCAAGTCGGATCAATTCGAGGTTAAGATGACAGGCTACCAATCCATTAGGGACCGAATTTTTCACATCCTTTCTGTGGACGATATAGTCGGATGGAAAATATTTTTGGTAATACATGGTAACGCACATAATTAGGCCCGTGGACCATGATTTTATCTTTTAAATCTGCGTCGACTATTAACTTTGAAACCACTTTGAGGCCACTTCTTCTTCAGTGGGATCGAATTGTGATAAGTGAAACCAGAAATTTGGTTTAACCATCCGGTTGCTGTTTGGAAAAGGTCATGGTTTAGTTTCACATATCGAGGGATATAAAGGTTGATTATTATTTATGGTTGTAGCAGCAGATAACATATAGTTGAAGACGTTGATGATAAAGTAAGCGCGTTAGGATTGAACCATTGGGGTTGTGCAACAATCTCGAGTTAGATCCGCAATCTGGTCGCCAAACCAATAGAGACAACTTGATAGCATTTTCTGTGCTGTTCAGTGCGGTAATCGATAAAATATGTTCATTCTTGTTCACCAATTATTGGATTAACTTGTTACTTCAAAATCTATTTTGTCGGTTACTATATTTTGAAGGTGGTAGTTGATGGTGGAACCTCTTCAGTTTAACAGTATGCCACTTGCTAAAATTTCAGAGCATGTTTCAGTAATTCTATCCAATTTAATTTTCCAAATTACAGAATTTGTTACTGGACGATAGGTGAATCTATAGTTCAAATTTGATCTTACTGGAAAACATTTTCATTTGTGTCAGGTAGATCTATACAATTTTAATTTTATATCAAATCGAACAAACAAATCAAGAAACTGGTGACATCAAAGTATTGAAGACAATACAAAAGTCTACCAAACCATATTAAGCTTTGCGGGTAGGGAGCATAAATATTATTAAATGCCAATGACCTCTTTACACTCACAGTAATATAAATTTATGTACATAACACCAGAATTGTGTGTACATGTCTGCCATATATTTCATAATTATTATACATAAACTTTATAATTTTATGAACCTTAAACAAAGTCTCGATCCTTTTTTATTTGTATTTTTCTTAAGTTTTCCAACCTTTTTTGTATATATTCCCGTCTGTCTAATTAATCCCTTTTGTACCATAAATAATCATAACTCTTTCAAGTCTAAAAACCATATGAACTTTTATTTTTTCCGTAATCAATGACATAAGTCAACCGTATATACCATGTCTGCATATATATGTATGTATGTATAAGAAGAAAGCCTTACACTCATATATAAGAAAAAATAATAAAAAAAAGTCACGCGTATACCCATAACATCATAAGTGCAAAACGAAAAACGTGAAGTCAGGAAGAACAACCGAGAGGCAAAGTTATGATGAAATTTTTCATCTTATAATGAATATTTATGATTTCATTTTTTTTTTTCGTCTTATATAAATAATAAATGGCACATGAATGTAAATCTTTCACGATATACAACATATAATGTCTTCAAAATTTATTTTTTTTATTATAATTTTTATGCTATTATTTACGTTACGTATATTTATATAAAATACATAAGTTAAGTTAATAACATTTTCTTTTTCGTTTCGTTTCAGGTAAGTTACCAGAATTTTATTTTAAGTTTTACATTAGTTTTGATTTTGATTTTGTGCAAAAGGATTGATTGTAAGTAATTTGGAATTGTTTTATATATAAGAGGGTGGAAAGTATGTAATTTATTGGAAAAATAATTGGATTGGAACATTATTTAAGGGGATAGAAGTATGTATGTGCAATCTATTGTTTTAAAAATGTATCTTCAACATACTCGTATATATCGACTAACCCAGATATTTAAAATCCTGTTCAGAATTTTTTTTCCCAAATTAAAATAATAAATTTTTGAACAACAGAAGAATCGAACAATATATCACCGCTAATGGGGATCCATTTATTTTTCTTCCTCCAAATGTTGTTGCTATACTATACTAAACGCAATCATAAAACAAAACAGGAAAAACTTTTCTTTCTATTTTCCTTTCATTAAAGTAATGGAATGAAAACATCAAGCTCGTGCACACACACACACACATAAAAATTTCATAAATAGGATAACGACTTACAATTATATTATCCTCTTCTACGATATATCTCCCGAGTTTCTCCACCACTCTGGTCACCAATTTAATCTAACGGTCGTTCCCTCTTATATCTAATTTTCAATGGAATAATTAAAATATTTATCCCAAAAATTACATCATTTTTCAGGATTAAAAATTACCCAAACAAAAAAAACGTTTCTTATTCCCCCCACCATAAGTTGTTTAAGTTGAGCTGTTGTTTTTATGTATATATACATATATCGTGCGCGCATTATGTAATATCCTTCCGCTGTCGAGGTACAAAAGGATTTCACCGACAAAAAATTTAAGAAACGGAATTAAGAAATGTTATTGTATTCCTTTCTCTTACATAGGAAATGAAATCAATCATACATGAACATAAAAAAATGGTTAGAAAACCTTGAAGATGTTTATCTCACACAATTATGCTTGTATCCGGAAAGTCCATCTCATATAATACCTACGAAGTCGAACCAATAATTATGTATCTACACACATATAAGAAAAAAGTAATAATTTACGGTTTTTGAAAGATATGTAATTATGTTTTATTCATATACATAAGATGTACGTCTTCGGCATCGGCATTCTTGTTGTTTGAAATATTTTCATATATAATCTAATCTCTGCACCAACTTCGAGCTAGCATAAAATATTTGAGATTAATTGAAATAATGTTATAAATAAATAAAATGTTAAAGATATATTGGTTTCTGATCTGTTAGGACCATAACAAATTTTGTCTATAATTCTTGTTTTGTTTTTTTAATGAATTAAGTTGTTTCTTTAATGCGCGGTCGTATAATTACAGAGATGATGGATTTCCGTTTTGGAATGGAATTTTAATTTATTTTATTTTTTTAATGGTGTTTATTGTAAAGTATAAGATTATTATTGTGTATATGGTTAATGGGGTTTTGATCGGTGAGAAATTGTGTACTGATTTCATGTTGGTGTCTTACACACCCAAATCTAGTTTAGTAAATTAAATCTTACGTTCATTTATCTAAAGTTACTTGGGTTAAGTCACTATATTCATATGTTTAAGCAATATTGAAATTTTTTCAAAAATTTCTTTAAACTGTCAAATTTTAAGAACCGGTTTTCAATAAATTCAAAAAAAATTTAAAAAGTGGCTTAAGCCGCTCAAGGATGACTTAAGTCAAAATTATATCCGGGCTATTATTTAATTGGTTTAAGCCAGTCAAGTTTTACCGAGCAAATAGTGCAGTGGTTAAAGCTGCGACGTTTGGATCGGGAGGACCCTCTGTTGGAATATAGAACTCATTGGGGGCCGACCCATCGTTCATGTTAATACAGGCTAGTATGGAGCTATGCATTGTGCAGATGGCCAATTAAAAGACGGACCTGTAGCCGTATACAAAATAGGGATACTGTTCAGCTTTCAAAGGACAATAAATCCACTAGTGGAACAGTCCCTATGTATGTATGTATGTGTTGGTATTTATTTTTAAAAAAACTTGAGAGACAAGCATCTGGTTTGTAGTCTTCTTTAATATATTGGCTTAAATAATATTATAGGCGTTTAGGGTTAAACCACTTTGAAATATTAGAAAGCTCATTTAGTTACGCTTGATGTAAGTAACTTTATGTTTTAGCCAAAACAAAAATGTTCATATTCTGTAATTTGCATATTCTAATTGGCTCTAGCTATCCCAACAAACAATTTTTAACCGGCTTCTAGGTTTAATCCAGATTTTTAAGCCATATTTGAACTATTTCAGAAATATGGTTTTAAATTGTCAAATTTAAATAATGGCTTATCATGTAATTAAAAATATATTTAAAATGTGGCTTAAGTCAAAAGTATATACGGGCTTAAGTAGCATTATGGTAGTTTAAACAGATTATATTTTATTATATTTTAAGCCAGTCAAGTTAAGAGACAAGCATTTGGTTTACATCCGTCTTCTTAAATATTGACTTAAATATTGTTTTAAGCGTTTAGGGTTAAACCACTTTGAAATAATATTAGGAAGCTCACTATTAGTTATGCTTCAAATAAGTAACTTTATGTTTAGCCATAACAAAAGTGTTCATATTCTGCAATCTTCATATTCTATTTGGCTCTATAGCTCCCGACAAACAATTTTTAACCGCAAACAGACTTCTAGGTTCCGCGACCATAAAAAGTCGATTAAAAAATTAAGCCAAAAATAAAAATGTCTACACAAAGTCTATTCGATTTTAAAAAGTATAGAAAAAATAAGAAACAAACGAAAACGAATAGGCCAATGACTAATAGAATATAACCGATGTGAGACTGAGAGACCAATCGGTATTTTAACAAACTTCAAAGATTTTCTAGTTTTTACCCGAATTTCAAAAGAATTGACGTTCTATTAGAGCAACAGGAAACATCTGGTGACAGGTGCTTACAAACAATGTTATACCATATTTTTTTTTTGTCAACATGGACTCAAAATCTATAAATATTAGTCCAAACTTTTACATTTTTTTGTTCATTTTGTTAAAAATCTTGTAATCTGACATTCAGGCAGTACTGCTTATATACAAATAACCGCAAATAAGTCTCCAACACTGGCAAATATTATTCATAATTTGATTTTGTCCAGTATTATTGATTAGTATTGGATGTACAAAATAACTGCTAAATAACCGGTTGGCATGCGGTTTTACGAATCAGAGATATTCTACACCGTTTATGAATTTTGAACCAAATTTGGTTTAAAAATTTAATTTTTCGTAATACAATTAGGGCCTTCTTACGGGCAACAAGGACCGCCCTAGGCCCAAATCGTGATTATTTTATGTTACTTTAGGAAACGATTGTCTGACTTAAAAGTACTAGGTCGTCAGTCCCTCTTCGGCTTTTTTTACAATACTCAAGCTATAGTAAATATGCTTCTGTATTACTAGTTACAACTGATACCAGCCCCATTTCTCTGAAGAAAAATAGAGCATCATTCATCAGAATTGAATATCTTTGACCATAAAAATACCCATGGTCCTTGCTATCCGAATATGTAGACTAATAAACCTGTGAATATGTCTAGAATCGTGTGGTGACGGTAAACAAGTATTGTTTTAATTAATTTACACTTTCGATGTATAGATCGAATATTTTGAAGCCTCTTTTAAACCTACGCCCTCTACAATTCATGATTTAAGTATTTGATACAGTATCAAACTTTAATGGGTTTTGTTTCAATTTAAACCAAAATTAAGATATTTTAAAGATTGGAAAAATTTAAAAGATAAAATGAAAAATTAAGCAAAATTTGAAAAGAGTTTTTCTCAAAATTAAAATGCACAAAACTTTAAGGTTTGAGATCATTTGAATTTGGTAACTTCAGAATGAAATATATTTGAAATGAAGTACGTGATGAAGTGCTAACGTAATTATAACTTTTCAAATAAGTACATCGTTTACATACTCCAATTGACTTAAGTCACGGGAATACCCTACCTAATACAACTAATTTAATTAATTTGGGCTTAAGTCACGTTAGGCTTAATTGGCATTATGAGCTAAAGAAAATGTATTTTCGAATACCTTAAGCTATTCAATTAAGTTGAATATATGCTGAAGTAATATGGGGGCAGCCTAATTTAATATACTTTAGCTACTTTTCTCTTTGTCTTAAGTCATATAATGCAGGTAGTCCAATTTAGCTCAATACAATGCACTTATACGAGGTTAACTATTAAACAGAAGAATAAGAATCAAGACTTAATCTAAGCATACTTTAACCAGCCTTAAATCATTTTGACTAAAGTAGAAACATAGTTTAAACATAGGTCGACATTCAATAATAAAATTGATAATATCTTTGCAAGGACTTCTCGAAGGCGCAGTTTTTTGATCCGATAGATATATTTGGAGTGAGAAACACCTCCAGGTACCTGTAAAATAAAAAAACAAAATTCACCAGGATTAAATCTTCAAATTTTCAAATGCCTCTATATCCCCTGAATTCAAATTGAGATGTTTCAACGATTTCTGGTATATATAAATTTATATAACATTTTTATGTTGAAATGCTGGTCTGATAGGCTTTTGGTAGAAGTCTTCTATGGTTCAGAGGATAGAGAATTTTGTAAAAAATTATCTGAACCTCAGATGCGCGGAATGTTGGATAAAAATATTAATTTGGATCATGTCATGTGTTACATCAAATAAAACGTATTTTTATGAACAATCCAGTGGTACACATATTTTTGTAACAGTTATGTGAATTATTACTTAAAAATAGGTTTGCATAGTGTTTTTAAATTTATTGTTTAAATAATGTTTTCAATGCTAATTGGAACAGCTCTATTAAATTTATTTACAGGAAATAATTATCTTCCAGATGAACATATCAGAATTTTTCTATATTAGGTTCGAAAAGCTTTTACAAATATTTTATATTCACTTGAAATATTTTGAAATTATGAAAGTTTAAATTATAGCTGGGATTAATTTAATTTTTGGCAATTTTTAAGATCAAATCTTTAAGTAAAGCTATGATTTCAGGATACAGACCACTCCTTTTGTATTCTACATACCGGTTCTGAAAATATCACTTTAACACATTCAAAAATATGGAACTATTCAAATTTAATTTACATTGCAAAAATTGAAAGTCTGCTAATATATTTGTATAATTTGTTGTTTCCATTCACTCTTTCAAAACTACTCGATAGCCGTCGTATTCCGATTTTTCGGTTTCAATTCGAGCTCTTATTTCGGCCAAAGGTACTAAAGCACCCTCATGCCACTCTTCATTTTCCACGAAACCAGCCTTTCGAAAACAATTTATTATAGTGGCTTGTGTTACATTAACCATCTAAATCGATGAGATAAGCCTAACAACATCAAGTAAACTTATGGTATTTAGTTTGCTATGGTTGCAGCTCTGATGTGGCATTTGATAGAAAATACTGTAGCGGAATAATTTTTAATTTATATTGAACCACTTTGGGGTTTGACAGGCATTTGTCCGAAAATAGAAGGACATTTCGTTTCTGGCTACCAAAATCAATGTCAAATTTTATCAAGCTTTTTACGTGCTATGCGAAATGCTAACGAATTTTTGCTTTTGCCAATTATCAGAAGTTTTAATTTTTCGGACATATTAAAACCGACTTAACATGTAATCATATAACATTTCCCCCTTTGTAATGTAATTTGCTATTAAGCCTCGAAGTACAACGTTTCCACACTTTGCAAACATCCTGATTTACCGAAGCACTCTCTCCACTTACGGCTTTGAAAACCATATTACGGTGCGTTTTAAATTTATCAAAACAGCCACTACTTGTCCTAAAGTCTGAAATTTTAAGGCTTTTCGCAAATTCAAGAACCTTTCGTGTAATCAACATACCGGTTATGGGTACATTTTAATCCAGTACTTGATGCACCCATATCAAAACATTATTACCCAATTGGAAAATTTGGACAAACGTAAAAATTCGAAAGCGCAAAAACTAACCAAAAAGCCAGAAAAATTAAAAATAAAGTTAGAAATCTAAAAAATTTGTTTTCTTTTAAATTTTTTATTCGAGTAAACGGAAAATTCGAATTAGACAAATTCAAGTAATAGATAAAAATTACGTATTACGTGAAAAATTACGTTATATAGAGAAAAATTACGTCTACGTGATCCAAAAGTAGATTTCCCAAGCAATTTCACCAGCAATTTCAATGATTATAGGTATCTTTCCGTTAGGTACGATTGAAACACCATTGGACAAAAATTAGTGAAAATCCAAACTTGTCAAGTTTCATCAATATCTGTCGATGTCAAATGGAGTCAAATGCTTTACAGAAATCAGTGTATATTGGGTCAATTTGCTGATGGTTTTCTAAAGCTTTTGTGGTTTTGCTGGTAGATCTATGTAGATGAAAAGGTAGATGGCTTAGAGCTCTTTTCTTGAAGGAGATGCAGATTGATATTTCAAATATAATTTCTTTTACCAGATTTTCCATTTATTAAGGAAAATTCCAGTTTGCAATGATTTATTAAAGATGAGTTTTAATGGTTTGCAAACTACATCGGCCAATAATTTAATGGTGGACGAATGGATAGTATCAGGTTCACAACAATCTGCAAGTGATTTAATTACATCTAATATCTCTAATGCAAAATTACCATATAGCTGGTAGGTTGATTGTTACAAGGTGAATCATCAGGATTGTAAATTGTTTGAAAAAATGATGAGAATAGATTTACTATTTCTTTGGATTCTGATGCACATGACCAATTCAAATGCATAGTTTCCATATATCCCTTAATTTTCCTCTTATCTCTGAAGAAATTCCAAAAGTTTGGGGTCACTTGTAATATTATTTTGAACTTTGATTATGTATTTCTGGAAGCAATCATCATAATAAGAATAAAACTGTTCCTTAATTGCGACAAACTTTAGTTTATGTTTGTCTGAATAGGTACGTCTCATTTTTTTATCAGCATAGTCCTTTCTATTTTTCAGATTAATTAATTTGTCATCGTACCATGGCTGATGAATGGTTGATCATAGAAATTGTCAATATTAGTGTTAACATCAGTTAACACACTTGTTTTCTTGTCTCAATTTTTTATATTTGTTAAGCTTTTAAGTCCGTCAATGTTAGCTTTCGTAAAGTTATATCGATTTGTGGTGATTTATTCTTCGCAATATCGACTTCGTTTACAAAGAATAAATCAAGAAAGTTACCATTTACGTTTGGAAGAGGTAGCGGATGGAAGCATGTATTTAAGATCCTCGTCATAAGACCAGTTCACTTTGGTAAGGTTAAAATCCTCCAATACTGCAAAGCAATCACCCGGCTTGGTAAGATTGTAAATTTCTTGGATCGTTTCAATGCAGTTTGTGTATGTTTCACTTGGTGAAGAAGGTGGTATGTATACAATATAAATGAAGGTGGTATGTATACAGTATAATTGAAGCGTTTACGGTTATTAATACTCATGCAACCGTGCTTAAATTGGGTTGGTGGCTTCTGGTATAATCCGAAAAGCCGGCCTTTTTTGAAACTCAAATAATGTAATAAATATTCCATTTCAACAGTCAGCTGTTGATACTTGGAATTTCTCAGACAGTAATTTTGAATTGCTTCCACAGACACAGATTTATGCAGTCAAAAAGGTACCAACTCGGTATAATACTTGCAATTAGAATCATCAGATTTTCATTTTCCGAGCGAGGAGGTTCATGAATTTCTCGTGGCAAATCTGGTGATTGAATTAGGATTGACTGAACCAAAGTAGTCGACGAAGTTTGATCTACAACATCAATGTTGTCATACGCGAAATGAGCCACTTAATGTGACATTTAAAAATGACTACATTCATCCATTTTAAGAAATAGATAAACAAACAGGACCGTTACAAACAAGTCTGCACAAATAGTATAACCCACTTCATTACTATATCATGCCTTACCCAGTTTTCTGTTTTTTAAACAATAAAAAAACTACTATCAATCATGATTCGAATTAAGAATAATAATAATAAAATCTAATTTCACGAGGGCCCACACATTTTAGTTTATTTTATTTTATTTACAATCATCATCTACAATAATCTATACATTTATATAATATATAAGAAATAAATTTAAGACAAGTTTTGTTTCAATATATGGAGAGCGAACGCGTAGAACTATTCCACCAACACCAAACTAAATAAAAATTAAAAACCAAACCAGCAACATCATCATAATATGTTTGGACCTAGTACTCTATGTATATACATAGAAGAAATACAAAAACTATAAAAACAATTATTGATGTTGAATTCATATATGTATGTACGAGTATATAAATTAATTTAATTTTTATTTTATTTATTTTTTGTAAGATGAAAAACTTAAAAATCCACATAAGATAAAAAAAAACATTACGTAGCGTATTTTTCCGGATGGCACGTTGCACCAGTTGTTAGATATTTTGTGTGTATCTGTGTATATGAACTTATATATGTATATATATTTGTAAGACGGAATGAAAAATCAACTCAATCAGAATTAAATCCAAATAAATAAATCTTTAATATATAACAACTCTTCTTCTTGGTATTTTTGTTTTGTTCATCTTAAATTTCCCCAAAAAACGACTTAATAGTCGGGTGTGTGTGTGTGTGCACACGCATTTCTATGCGTAGTGTTGTTGTAATTTTTTGAGATGTCGAAAAAAATAGAAAATGAAATAAATAAATAGATTAAAAGAGGTTTTATATGGAATTTCTTTTCGAAATTCTTTAACGATAAACATACAGCAACGTCATGTTCATTTATGTTGTATAATGACCCTTTCGATTTTTTTTTATATATACATACATATATTTTACGTATATAGCTATGTTTGTTATTTAATATTGTTTTTGGAGCACTTGTCCTACAGCGCAATGAGTTTGTTTACAGTTCCCTGCCATTAAACAGACACTGCACCAGTATAATGCAAGACAGAAGCGTAAATCATATCGTGTTATTAATAAAATACATAAAATATATATTCACATAAAAATGTTTATGATTTATATCCATAATCTGTACGCATCCCATGAAAACATAAATCGAAAATCCCTCGACAAAAAAACAACACATATATGTGTATGGTTGTATGTTGTACAACACAAATCTTTGGATTTGGAACCGCATATGTGTCAAATATTTCATTAAAAATTCATAAATAATATTCGGTCGCGTATATATGTATGTATACACAAAATAAAATCTAAAATTCTAATCAGATACTTACCAATCATAATACACTACTTTATTGTGCTGCGCACTATAATATGATAATAATATAAAAAAATAATGAAAACTATAAATATTTTCTATTTTCAATTTTTTTTTTTTTTGGTTTGGTTAAGTGATTTATCGTTTAGCGTCCATTAATCTTAATCATTTCTAATAATAAACAAATAAAATAAAAATTTTGTTTTGAACAGAAAACGCACATTTGCTATCCGCAGTCATACATACATATATACATTATACATAACGACGATGACGACGACAACGACGACTCGACTCTCGACTCTAGAGCGTGCTAATCAAATAAATTTACAATTGACCTTTTTTTTTTTATTTGGTATACAGTTTTGAAAATAAGAGACGCGTCGAGAACTACCACTTATCACTTGAAGACTTTAAATTAAATTAATCAAATTAGAAAAAAAAGGCACGAGATACTCAAATAGTTTTGTTATCAATTAGATTATGAAAGGAAGTTTGTTTTAGATAGCATACTATTGATAAATGTCTTTGGTTCAATGCCAAACACATATATAAACGATAAGTTTAAGATCATTTTTGATTTATGATCAATTAGTAGTTTATCTTTGTATATACATGTGGTTTAAAAAAAATAACTTTGGGGTTATTAGCATAATATGTCAACACGAGAAGTTGTTGTTCGATATAATTAATACAGAATGTGGGCGAATTTTGATTTAACCTCAAAGTGCCTAATGAATTATGAGAATAAATTTAATTTGTTGTTAAATAAACAGATTTATTATGTTTTTGGAATATACATAAATAAATTTATAGTATTTGTCATGATGATGAGGCGCCAATATACTACTAATTAGTGCTACATATGAACATTTAAGTTGGAAATGAGTTTTAACAATTTTACAAAAATCTCAATTACAAAACTAAATTTAGTTTTTCAATAAACCGAATTCAAATTAAATGTTTAAAGCCTGTAGTAGAAATAATTACCTCACTGGTGATTTATATACATTCAACCGTCCACACCGTTCATTTCACCATCTAAGAAAAAATTGTTGAGTACTCACATAGTGAAATACACGAAAAATTGTCTTGCGTCGATTAAAAAAATAAATCAAAAAGTTTGATAATACAAAAAATTAAATTAAATTTCAAACCAAAATATTAAAGAAAATAATTAAATATTTTAAATGCTTATCAAGAAACAGTTAGACAGATTGAGCAGAAAAAATAAAATTAATACAAGAGAAATTTATAAATATTTAAAAATTTAACAAATAATTCTTCAATTTTTTTTCCTTCGCAATGTTGAATGATTCGGTTAATCTGTTAACTGACTATCACCATAGGCAGTGAAATATTGCTAAAAATCCAAAACTCAATGATTACGTGAAATTCTGCTTGAATCGTAAGGTAAAATATCAAATTTAATTTATTTTACTCAAATTAGAAAATTAATTTTGTAGCAATTTCGATTATTGTCATTGTGTATATCAATGCTTTTGTAACACACCTTCTAGAAATATTTAAAGGTCAGATTTCACATCAAGTAAGTTTTCATTTTTAAAGAACTGTTCAAGAAAGTTGTTACATTCCACTAAAACCATAGCTGCAGTCAAAAAATTAAGATTCAAATACTAATTTAGAAATGTTGAATGTAATATTTTTAAATATTTTTTTTAACAATTTTTAAATGTATTTAAATTTGAAAAATTAAATAAGCATTGTTTAAGAAATGAAATTATTTTAGATTTAGCCCCACTTAATTTAGTAAATTTATGAATTTAACATTTTTTCGGAAATTTTAAAATATTTCAAAAGTTTTGAAATATAATTTATTAGAACTAAATATTTTAGAAGAAAATGTGATAAAACTAATCTATCTAAAAAATAAATATAAAAATGATTTAAATGAACAATCTAATTAATAAAAATTCAAAAATTATTCTGAGTTGATTTTATATTATTGAAAATTAGGAAAATTAAAATAATATTTATTTAAAAGATTAAGCTCTACTTGATTTTTAATTAAATTTTTGAATAAATTAAATTTTCAAAAATGTGCGAAAATTAAAAATTCTAAAGATTTAAAAACCCTTGAATTAATTTTAATAGAATTAAATAGAAGACAAAGGTCTATTAATAATTTAATTAATTAAAAAAATTAATAAAAGTAAAATTCAACGATTATTCTAAGTTTACTTTATAAGTTTATGATTTTATTTTAACACATTTATGAATTTAAAATCATTTTAATAATTGTATAAAAATGTTCAAGAAACACAAATTTTAATCTTTGGCTAAATTCCGCTAAAACAAAGTAATCTTGAAAAAATCCGTCATTGCAGTCAAAATATTAATATTTTTTATAAGTATATGATATATACATTTCTTAAGAATTTTTTTAAAATTTACTAATTTTAACTTTGCCGTATATTTTAATAAATTGAAATTTGATTAATAAGATATTATAAATTTTATGATCATTTCCATTTAGTGTATTAAATTTTTAAATAAGTCAATCTAATTATTAAAACTACAGTCCAAAAACTAATTTGGGATTATTTTAATAAATTTATGGATTTTAAAAATTTTCAAAATTTTTAAAATTTTATTATATATTTTAAGAAATTTAATTTTTTTAGATTTGGCTCAGGAAAACAAAAGCCATCTTTTAAAATCCTCTAATTATATTTAGTATTTAATAGTGAACATTTAATAAATTTGTTTAAGTTAATTAAATTAAACATTTTTGAAATATTGAGATACAATTTTTTAAGAAATCATAAATTAAAGAATCTACAAATTATTGTTTAAAAATTATTATTTTTAGTGATCGACGCTTGCCTATCTTATAAAATCCTGGAATTTGAGTAAATAACTAAAATTTAAAATAATGTACTTAAAATTTATAAATGTTGAGAATTTTAAAAATATTTTTGTGGAATTAAAAGTTATTAACATTTTGGGTTAGTTTATTTAGTTTATTAATTAATTAGAATTTTATAAAAATGTAGGATTAAGAAAAATGTAGAAATTTATCTGACCAAAAAATTCGATAAATCCTGCTAAAATCATCTTGTAAAATAATAATAATTAAGAAACATTTAGAATTATTTTAAAATTCATAGGTATACGTAATCAATTTATGAATTTTAATAAATTTAAAAAAATAATTTATTAATTAATTAGGTTAAAAATTATGAAATTTTTAAAAATTATGATAACTTCACTCTGCTGTCATTTGTGTAGTTGTCATTTTCGCGAGTCAATTTTTTGACAGATTGAAGTTTGGTTAGTTGTTTATATGTCGTCAATAAATAATTGTTCTAAATTAATATCTTAATAAAAAAATCGTAATGGAATTCAAACGTAATAGTGTAATTGCACTGAATTTGGGTGGAAATTCACAAACAGCAATAGTTCGTCAGCTCCAGCATTTGAATGTGAATAAAATGTTTGTGTATCGAACCATAACTCGATACAACGAAACTGGTAGCATCGCTAAACGCAACAGAGGCGGTCCTAAAAAGACAGCAACATCAAAAGAAATGATACGAAAGGTGAAGAAACGAATCCAACGAAATCCTCGTCAAAGTGCCAATCAATTAGCCGCACGTCTACATGTTTCACGATACAGCATTCAAACCATATTGAAAAATGAACTACACTTGAAGCCCTACAAGATACAAAAAGTTCAAGATCTTACGGAGGCACAAAAAAAAGTTAGGCTTGAAAGAACACGAGCATTGAAGGCCTTGGCCGAACATGATGAGATTCCAAAAATTGTCTTTTCTGATGAGAAAATTTTCACCATTCAACAGTATGTGAATAAACAAAATGATCGTGTTTGGTTAGAGCACAAGTCCAACGATAATTTGGACACAAGAGTTGCCATGTGCAAGCAATCACCAGCTTATGTTATGGTTTGGGCTGCAGTTACTGCAGATGGATACACTCCTCTGGTTTTCATCGAACATGGAGTCAAGGTAAACCAAGATGGTACCGCCAAAAGATCCTAAACGATGCTTTGCTACCTTGGGTACGTAAACACTTTGGTACGAACCGTTGGACATTCCAACAGGACTCGGCACCGTCACACAAAGCTCGAGCGACACAGCAATTTTTACAAAATTGCGTTCCGCGGCTGATTTCATCGAAAGAATGGCCACCATATTCACCAGACTTGAATCCCATGGATTTCTCCATATGGTCCATTTTGGAGAGTAAGGTGTCCACTAAAAAATACGAAAGTGTTGATGCATTGAAGTCAGCTCTTGTTCGAGAATGGAATAAAATTCCCCAAGCCCACGTTCGGTCAGCATGCAATGCTTTCTATGGAAGACTGAATCAAATAATCAGAGCCAAAGGAGGTTATATCGAGCAGTAACATGTTTTTCATTAAATGTAATATGTTTTCAACATATTCCACGAAATTTCAATAAAAAATTATCAAAATTAAAAAAATTACAGCGTTTTCATTTGGTAACACTTGGTCTCAGCCACCATGTATATATGTAAAATCTTAGAGTTATATTGAAATAACTAAAATTTAAAAAAAATAATAATTTAAATAAACAAAAATTTCATTCCTCAAATTTAAAGATTTGAACACGAGAACACTTTTTGGAATGCAATTTTTTAATTTTTTTTTAATAATTTTTTTAATTTAATGAAGTTTCATTAATTTCGGCTTAATAAAAATTCTAAAATTGAGAATTGTATAATTTGGCTCCGCTTACCAGTTTTAAAGTTTATAAAGATTTAAAAAATTTTAAAACTATTTTTGATAAAATTAAATATAATAAAATTATAAAATAATTAATTAATTTAAGTAATCAATCTAATTAATAAAACTGGATTCCAAAAATTATTCTGAGTTTATTTTTTCAATTTTATTTTTTAATAAATGAATTTTCAAAACTGTATATATTTTTTTAAGAAATTGAATTTTTTTACATATGGCTAAATTAAGCTAAAACAAAGTTATCTTGAAAAAATACTGTATTTGCAGTTCAAAAATCAAGATTTTAAAAAAAATGATAAAAATGATGATATTAAGTTGTTATATTTAAGAATTTTTTATAAAATTTAATGATTTTAACTTATGATTCTGGCTATAATTTAAAGAATTTATTCAAATTAATTAAATTTGGAGTTTATAAAATGGAAATACAATTATTATTTATTAAATTTATTTAACCATTTAACGAAATTTTAATATATATATATATAAATATATATATATATATATATATATATATATATATATATATATATATATATATATATATATATATATATATATTTATATATATATATATATATATATATATATATATATATATATATATATATATATATACTTAAATTTTAAAACTTTAAAATTTATTAGGTAAATAATTATGAAAATTTTATAAATTAAACTAACATTTTTTAAGAAATTACAATTTTTTAGATTTTAAGTTTATTTTATTCATAGATTTATTCTTAATTTATTAAGAATAAAATTATTTAAATTCTTAATTATTTCAAATTAAATTATTAAATTATTAAATATTTCAATAATCATAAAAATATTTTGTTAGAATCAAATAGAAGAAACAGATAAAATAATAAATTAATTGAATTCAATAATAATTTTTAAATAGTCAGTACCATTTTCGGTGAACGCGTCCAAATTTATAAATTTCTATAAGTTTCATAATCCTAGATTTTTATAAAATTCATAAACTAAATAAAATAACCCAAAATGTTAAATATTTTTAATTTTAAATAAAATCATAGAATTTCATTGAAATTAATAAAATTCCCTAAAGAATTATGCCTACTTATTTAAAGATTTGAAGAATATGTTTCGAAATGAAAAGTTTGAATTTATTTTAACAGATTTTTTAATTTTATGTAATTTAATAAACTAAATTTTACAAATTGAAAATATTATAATATAATATTTTAATTGTATGAATAACTACGGATTACTTAAATTTGATAAATTTAATAATTTGAAAACGTTTAAATATTTAAAATATGTAATTTAAAAATATTTTTGATAGAGTTAAACATAACAAAGTTATAAAAATAATTAATTAGTTTAAGTAGTCATTCTAATGGAATCCAAAAATTATTTTTGGTTTATCAAAAAAATTAATTAAATTTTAATTGCTTTAAATTCTAATAAGTTTAACATTGCCTTCGGAGTATATTTTAATAATTTTAGTTTGAAAATTTATTAAATGAAAAATTTTTGATAATTTGTAAAATTGAAATAATTTTTTTCAAGAAATTAAAAATTCGAAGATTTGGCTCCACGTAATTTATTATGGTCTCACAGAGTTAAAATTATTTAAAAAAAATACAGATTAAAATTTAACAATTTTTTTTAAATTTAATTAATTAATTTAATTAATCGAACTAATTAATACAACTAGAATTCAAAAACTATTCTGGATTTATTTTAATAAATTAATGAATTTTAAAAACTGCAGAATATTTTTTAAGGTGTTTTAATTCTTTACATTTAACAAACCTATCTTGTAATAAATCACCAAATGAATTTAAAAATTAAAAAAGTTAGATTTTTTTTTATATTTACTAAGTTTAACTTTATGTTTTAGGTATATTTTGATAAATTTGTGAATGTTAATTCACAATTGTGATTCACAATTGAATTGTGAATAATTTATTAAAATTAATTAAATTAAAGATTTTTAAAAATTTGTAATAATTTTTTTTAAGATATTAGAAATTTTAAGTTTTTGCTTCACATTGTTTATCAAATTTATGAGTAAATCAATTTTATTTAGAAAATAACTTAAATTTTATAAAAATTTCTCAACAATATTAAAAATTTAAGAATTTAAGTTTATTTCTGTAGAATTAAATTTTTTGAAATTTGACTACTCTTAAATTATAAATGTATACAATGAATATATTTAATTTACTCAAAATGTTTGTATAATCTAAAAAATATTAGTTAATATTCATATTAAATTTCTATATAATATAAAAACGAAAGTCATAAAATTTATTAAATAATTTAATAAATCGTACTAAATAATAAAACCATAATCTAAAAATTATTTGTTAAATTCAAGAAATATTTGCAATGAACGATATTTGCAAGCTATCTTGTAAAATCCTGGGATATTAGTCAAACAATTAAAAATTTAAAAATTGATTTAAAGAATTTTAAGAATATTTTTGTTAAGAATTTAAAAATCATTGATTTATATTTTAAATATATCAATTTTAATAAAATTAAATGTTTTAAAAGATAAAATTATATATTTTAATAATCACTCCACTTAATTAAATTAAATTATTTAAAATAACTTGGGAAATTCTGAAATTTAAAAAATTTCAAAGATTTCTTGTATTTTGATGTAATTAAATAAAAGAAAACGATAAAACCTATTAATTAATTTAATTAATCAATCTAATTAATAAACTAAACTAGAGTCGAAAAATTATTTAATAAACTATCTTATAAAATCCTAGAATTTCAGTAGAAAAACTAAAATTTCAAAAAATTGATAATTAATTTAAATTTTAAAGAATTTTATATTTTTTTTGACATTTAAACATTTTTGATTTATTTTAAAAATATATGATTTTAAAATAATTTGAAAGTTTTTAAATATTGTAACAGTATTTTTTAGTAATTAGAAAGCCTGTCGTAATTAAAGTCTGACTGACGATTGGTGACGGACACATTTTAATGAAGTAAAAGAGTTATATTTTTACGAGTAAATTATTATTTACTATAGCACCATTAACGGAAAGTTATTTATTATTTACTTAATTTATTATTTACTTAATTTAGAGATACGTTCATTAGGCGATTTATAGGCTTTGATGTCTATTGGTGATGATACGAAATAATTCCTAACCCCTTTTTGATTGAAACAATTTCATTAAAATTTTTGTTAAATATTCTCATGAGCTTGATTTTGTGTCAGATGTATCACATCGCATACATTAAGATGTATAACTATAACAAATAAACCGTTGATTCACGTTTTATTCAATCGATCACATATGTATGTACATATATTATTTGAGATTGATCTATTAGATCAACAACGCACACACAATACTGAAATTAATACATTCGATCGCGTCGTCGTATGTACATATAATATATTATTCAAAACCACAATGTAACCAATAATTTGTTATATTTTTGTTGTCGTTTCATTAATTTATAACCATGACTATTTTATTTATTACAATTTGAATATATATACAAACATACTAGCTTTATATATTTTATACTTTGTAAATAAATAAAGTCATCTATACGATCGTCGAACTGAGTGATAATTAAAATTTAAATTAAATAAAGATCTGTATATGGTGTTTCCACATAATAATATGGATCACCCGTTATATACTTAAAATAATTTATATATTTTATATAATATATGATAAAATCCACCGCAATTTATGTAACATGAGATATAATTCTTAAATTTCACATTGTATAATATTATGTATTACGATCAAGAAATGATGCTGTGTGTGCGCGATCGCACGAATCACAAAAAAATTCGTTTAATTGGTCATAAATTTGATCGAATGAAAATAATGTGATCAACATACAAAGTTTCAATTACAAATAAGATAAGACTTTTGTTTAGTGGCTCGATCGACGACATTTTTTATCTTGATGATCGTTTGTCTTTAGTTTAATGTTTTCAAAAGGGCTTGACCTAATAATAATATTTTTTTTGTACAACAAATTTTTTTTTTTTTTTGAATTAAAGACTTCCTGCGGTAGAGTATACGTATACATCAGACATTTAATGTATCTTTAATTATACACGATATGCATTCCTATAAATTTTAGAAATGAGAGCATCAAGTTTTTTTTAAGTTTTTCGAGGATATACGCATGATGACGATGTTTTAGTTTTATCGCGCAGACCAACGAATATTAGTATATGAGCGCATAAGATAATGCACCTACCGCGAGATACTATAAACCGTCATTAAACTATAAAATTATAAAAAAATTATTTCACGTCGATGTTAAAGTTAAAGTTACAAAAGAAAAGAAAAAAACTCGTTTTACAAGTTTGTTGTTAGGTAGATGGTATATATTCTTGCGTTTAGTTTCTTATATAAGTGCTTTTTTGGTTAAGAAACTATAAAATATTATACAACAACGACAATACGATTTTGTCGAGCTCTTCTCTCAACGTACGTTTTGGGTGTTCATGTCTCGTGATCTTATTGACATTGGTGGTTTTTTGTGTATTAATTGTATATTCATATATATACGCGCGGTTTTTATTTTATTCAAAAAAAAAGAATGAGCCATTGAGAATTTTTTATTTGTGTTATGTATTCGATCTTATTGTTTTCTTGTGGTTTGGTCTTATGTATTATATTATACATAAATACCACTCAGATGCCGAAAAAGTTAATGTTGTAAGGTTTAAAATAATAATAACAAAAAATTTCTCTCGAGCGAAATATACATTTTGGCCTTTTATACATTTTTTAATGTCGAGCACGACTAAAATTTTTCAATAAATTTTATTGAATGAAATTTTTTATGTTTTGAATATATTTATGTACATACATAAATACAGTGGTGATACATTAGATTACAACCGATTAATCGGATTCTGTATACACTTTCACTTGTATACGTACATATATTTGACAGGTACAATGAGTTAATTAAAAATGAGTTTGTGACTAATTAGAGGTGGGAATAAAAATAATGTTGATTTATGAGCATACAAAATTGAAATAAAATTCTGGTTCTTAGAAGGGAAATACATTTTTTGTATTATTTATTTATTAATTCCGCGGCGTATTGTATACAGTCAGTCGATTTCCGTTTTATATCCGGATGTTGAATACTAATGAACCGAAAATTTGTATAATTCTTGCAAATTATTTCTTGAATGAATATTAATCGATTTAACTTTTTATTTTTTTTTTTGGTGGGCTCAAGATTATCTCAATTTGTGTTTTTATAATTAAATAATGGAATATGGGAACCGTGTTAATTTTATGTGGCCATACATAAATTATAACTTCATACGGCTGTTAATTATACGTCATGTAAAGTGTAACTAAATAGGGTGATATTGTTAGTTACTTGTTGGCGTAGCCATGTCAAAGATACGGGTGTTACTCCCTAACTTCACCCCTTGCCACAATATCAAGCCAATAAACTACGGTTGGAATCTGTTTATTTACCTTAT
Organism: Tipula unca; assembly: GCA_951394425.1. Classification (NCBI taxonomy): domain Eukaryota; kingdom Metazoa; phylum Arthropoda; class Insecta; order Diptera; family Tipulidae; genus Tipula; species Tipula unca. The sequence goes on along the minus strand of OX596381.1, from coordinate 12,877,105 downwards.
ATTTCCATTAGACATTTATTCTGTAAAGAATGATAAAAGTGGCGATTATGATACACTGTACCAATCACTTAGCAAAGCGTTTGAGGTGAGTGGTAAATACTCATCGTTTAATTAATAAGTAGACACAACAACCATTCAAGAAAATGTTGATTTCGTATGCCATTTGAATCTGATATAAGTGTCTCATCAAACATAATAATGTTGATCGCACATACCCACTATCTGAATGATAGTACAAAATTATTATTTTTATTTTTTATTTAATTTGTAATAGTGCGGGATCGTTGTGTATTGACCGTATTATACAATAAAAATAGCAAAATTTGAAAAATATTTCTTGAGGTGCTGCCTGAAAACACACTGATGAAAATGGATAAACACACAAGAAAATCCTTTTGGAATTTTTTTTAAAATCCAAGAATTTTACATTACATTAGTTTGATTAAATGTTTTAAGTGCCAAGTCTTTCACGAATGAAACCATCTCACGAATCAATACTGCAAACAGCGGCGGCAGCCTCCGTCACCAATTTTTGACATCTCTCTATCGTTTGAGGGTGGCACGGAAACCGGTCGAAATTTATGCTATCGATTGGCTGGCCTTTCTGTATCATATTTTATAATTCTCTAACGGTTATGTGGCTCACCAAAGAAGGTTCTGTAATTTCAGCCCAACAAATCATCTCATAATATTCCTTGGCTTCAAAGTTTATTTTAGGTATTCGAAATTTACGGATGTTTCCTTCTGTCCATTGAGATCTCGCCTTTAATTTTCTTCGAACTCCTAGTTCTCGGATCTGTTCTCGATTATTCGATATCATACAAATTAGAGTATTTTCCAGATGGGCAAAGTATCCGTTTCGTTGAATTACGGATTTCGACTATATTGAATACTTTTCCATAAATGCTTTGCTCCATCTTTACAAGACGATTGTATTTTAATTGAGAACCACATCGACGTGTAAACTTTTAAGATGTACGTTACTAATGTTATTAATTCGTTTGACGGTGCTTCACTTTCAATGTATATTCGAAGAATCCGATTAGCTGTGGTAAGCCACTTTGCGTCAGCAATTTATCCGGGATTTTTATTACCCAAATCGTTTGAACATTGACCAGATTCAATCGCCTGACGTCACGTCATTCGCATCCACTAAACGTAAATTATTATTTATCGGTTTGTAGTGACATCCTGAAATATTTGTGTAGCCTTCTAATGATAGAAAAAGTATCGAAACGGTAGTTCGTTATCGTGTAACTGACTTACAAACCATTGTAGTGGACGATTCTATTTCATTTCTAGTCTTCTAATGACTCTTTCGTTTTGGCCTGTATTTATGACTGTTCTATCACAACCAATTGCATTTAAGTAAGAAGAATCGATTTAATGTTCATCAAAAAATTCAAAAATGTTTTCACTAATTGCAGCAGCTGAACCAGATCGAGGAGAAATATGGCTTATATATTTAGATCCCGGTTCTTGCACCAATATCAGCATCATATATTACATCAGTTGATGATATTTATGAAGACTGTTCCAAAAACAACGAAATACACATATAAGGTCCGCAAGACAAATCGTGATTAGATAGAACCCCTGCTTTGTTTCCATCATTTGAAAAAAATAGTCTCGATAGAACTAGTAGGCATTGCCACAAGGTCACACTTGGGTGCAAGCCAATAAAATAGCTGTACTATCCCATTTCGCTGGTAATACAAAAAGATCTCTATGACTAACACAAGATGTTCAAGTTAGACGTTATCGAGGTTAGTTAAATCTTAATGAGCTGGCCAGTTCCGTTAGTAAACTGAGCATACGAATTGATGGTTATCAGCGGCACATTGGATCGGCAGTTTGATCTGTTAGAGTTGATTGCACACTTATTACCGACAGCAGGACTAACCATAAACATCGTGAAGAGTAAATTCACGATGAAAGAGTTCAAACATCTCGGATATCTTGTCGGAGAAAAAGATTAAGAACCGATTAAGAATGTTCGACAAATAAGACGACTTCTTATGGAATGGCAGGCTAGTATCGCCGGTTCATATTTCATAAAAATTGGATTAAGCCCAAATAAGTCATACAATAACCGAATTGGAATATTTGGCGGTCATACTCGCCATCAACAAATTCAGACTATATATTGTTTAAGAGTTTACTCTTATTACGGACCACACTACTCTTAAGTATCTTATGGCTCAACGAAACTTAACTGGGAAGCTCGTCAGATGGAGTCTTAAGTTCCAAGAATATGCTTTTTCAATTCAGCATCAAAGAGTAACAAATAACGTCTGACGGCGAGTTCGACGAACAGGAGTATTCCAAGGTGCGGTAAAATATCATCACCAATCCTAGTATTTTTCCAGTATTCAGACTCCATGAAGATCGGACTATATAGAACCTAAATAACATAAACTCTAAAAAATTTAGAAGATTCTTCTTTTGACCTTTTAAAGCTTAAAATATATGCTAAAGAGTATGTATCAAAGTTAATTGTCTGTAAGATGACTAAACCTCAAAATCACATAACGCAAAGGGTGTACATATATTGGCTCTGAGCTGTGCTGGGACATTTATCTAAGTTTGTTGTTTTAAAAGCCCTCAGTAGAGGAACTTCCCAACAAATCTCAGACTATTTGAAGAATGAGATTTTTTTTCTATTTGGACGAGTTTATCATACTATCTATTCAGATAATGGAAGCCAGTTTAAGAGCACTGTATATATAAAGATTTCTTGAAAAAATTAGGGGTAATCGATTCTAAAACAACTATTTATTCTCCACAGTCATATGCGTCTGACCGATTGCCTCTGTGCCATAAATCATGGGATAAATATTTGTACGAAATTGCATCTGCTTTCAGGAACGGGATGCGAAAACAATCCAAACTCGCATATTCGGGTATCATAAGATAAACCATGGTCATAACTTCAAGATATTACAGGAAATGGGGGACATCTTCAAAGGCGGAATAACCCTACCTTTAACCGAATTGATCAGAATTTAAAATTTTGAATATTTTAGCTAACTGAGATTTTTATCATCACGGTTTTATAATTTTGTATTTGGTTTCGATAATTAATTAAAATTGACAACAAATAAATTGAATTTTGGATTTTAAAATGAATTGAAATTAAACAAATATTAGGCCAGGCCCTCGGTAAGAATCGAATATCTCAACTTTGATTGGTATATGCTGTTTAACTTTTTTTTGTCAAGTCGGCGTATCATGAATTTTTATTGTACAAGCTTCAGAATAGTAGTGTTAAAATTGTAAACTGAAAATGCTAAAATCTAAGTTCCGAAATTTTCTAGTTGTAGTAGATTTTTAATTCTAAATTTTAGACTCGAAATTGTAATTTCTACGCTTGTTCAAATGTTAATACCTTTCATAATTTTAGAATTCAAAATTCTCAAACAAATCTATTTGTAAAATTTCACATTTTTAAATTAAAATCGCAGAAACTTTAAATACAATTTTTAAAATTATTAGTTTTTAATTTAATAATTTCATTCTGAAAAATTGTGATTTTAGATTCAAACTAGTTAACTTTTTGAAATTTTAAACATTACAAATTTGGTGATTTCAAACTTAAAATTTTAAAATTTCAAATTATAAAGACAAATTTCGGAAAGATGTTAAAATTTAGCTTCAAATTTTAGATGTTCTGGATTCCACATTATAAAAAAATGAAGCTTAGTTCAAAATAAGAATAAAAAAAATTAAATAAAATTTAAATTCTCGCAAAATTTTTAAAATCATATGCTTCAATTTAATAATTTCTATTATTTTGGAGCTTAAAAATTTTGTAAACATTTAAAAAAATTAATGTTTTCAAATTTTAGAATTAAATTTGAATGTCAAATTATATAAATTTAAATTTATGATTTATAAAATTATAGACTTTTAAAGACTCTTTAACTAAATAATATAGAAACTCTTAATTTTAAATTCAAATTTCCCATAGATTTTGAAATTTAGATTCCGATAAATTCAGATATTATCTATATTCAGTTTTGGATTTAGAATTTAAATATGTAAATTTTAAAAGATTATGATTTTATTCTGATAAATTCAGATACTTAATGCTAAATTTTAAATTAAGAATTGTAAAATCGAATTTTTAAAATGTCAAAAATTTTAAGTGATTTGAAAAATAAAATTCAAAAATTTAAAATTTTGCAGTCGGTAAAAATTTTAAAATTTAGTTTATGAAAAATTCTGATATAATAAATTCTCAACAATTAGATGCTTACCTTAGATGATTAGAAAATTTAAAATTTGGATTTTGAAAAATTCCGTTTCAGTTAGATTCGAAATTGAAAAAAAATAATTGATTTTAAAATTCAACTTTTTTCAAAATAAACATTAAACCCGCGTGCTTAAATTTTATAATCTTGTCTATGAAAAATTCATATCTTATGGATTCCGAATTCTAAATTTTAGGTCAAAAACTTTAACTCATAAATCATAGAATTTGCAAACTTAAAATTCAAAATATTGTGGCAAAAATTTTAAAATTTAGTTTCTGAAAAATTCTGATTTTATGAATTCTCAACAATTAAATGCTAAATTTTAATTTTTAAAATTTATTAACCTTATAAGTTTATATAGTTTAAAAAACTTTTAAATTTGGCAACATTTTAAAAATTTGGATTCTCTTAATTTTTCAGAATCCAAATTTTTAAAATATGTATTACCCAATTTTTTTTCAGTTAGATTCAAAATTAAATAAAAACTTGATTTTAATTAAAATTAAAATTTTAATTTTTAAATTCTCGTTGTTTTAGAATATAATTTTTTAGACCGTGTGTTCTAATTTTTAAAATCTTAATTTTGAATTATCATTATTAAAAATTCCCAATTCCCTAAATTTTAAGACAAAAATTCTAACTTCTAACTTTAAAATCTTTAGAATTTGAAATTTTGTAAACCTCAACAATTAATTGCAAACTTATAGTTTCTAAAATTTGTTGAGCTGTTTTGTTTATATACATAGATTACAAAAAAGTAAAATTTGACAATATTTTAAAAATTTGAATTTGAAAAACTAAGTTTCAGTTAAATTCACAATTTAATAAAATATTGATTCTAAAATTTATGTAAATTCATTTCATATTGCATGTGCCTTGTGATTCATGATTTAAATGTATATTCAAAATTGCACATCATTTGAGTTTTGATTTAGATTCAGAATTCTAGTTAAGTCGTTTTAAATTAACTATATTATGTCGAAAACATATGTTCATTAATTTATCTACACGCACATCGCTATTTTTGTACCACTCCATTAAACATTTTCAATCTATCTACATTCAAATTTATAACCTATATTCTAAACCATCGCCATATATAACATTAACGATGCTAATAACTTGGGTATACAGACACATATGATACTATCTACTCTGCGCATGTGAAACCATCAAATTCCTCTAAACTATAATGTTTGTTTTTCTAATTTACTGAAACGAACCAAAAAATGTAATAACAATGATCTAGAAATACCCATCAAATGGTTGTCATTTTACCATTACACAGAAAAAAAACAAATCTGTCGTAACAAATATTAGGAGAACCTAAAATTAAATTAAGTGATGAAATGGATTACCCAGATGGAAATTTTTATATTATCTTAAGATATATGTGGATATGTTATGTATGGAAAGTGTTTAAAATGTATATTACGACATAACCTAGTTAAGATAGGTCAAAGGTTTTATTTTTTTTAAATATATTTTTGATTCATGGAGAAATATCTGCATACAATATGTAAATATAATTCATAATGTCTAGACGATGTGGAAATTTTCTGGTGAGCTTGACTCTCGAAAATAAATTTCGGCTGTACATAACATATACCGCGTACATCATAAATCGTTTTTTTTATGACTCTCATCACATTGACCCTTTTCGTCAATGCGGTAATGATTTTATTCTCATATGTTTACACAAACACATACACGGTTTACCAAAAATTAATTTTTTTCAATTTTCATCATCTCAACGAACAATTTTTATGGCATTTCATCCCATATCGAACATATAAAAGAGAGGCAGAGTCTCATAAATCTTTATGACAGTATATGCGGCCTATAATAAACCTTACACAGAAAGTAAGATTGGAAGAATTTTGTGTACGATGTGCCGAAAGAAATATGCAATAAAGATGATAAAACAAGTGGGAGGTCATATTTGGGAATAGTGCGCTAGTGAAATGTGGCTTCTAGCTATGTATGTATACCGATAGGAGGCAGGATTAGAACATATATATGTACATTATGTAATATCGCATGAGGGTATATACATAATGCTCCTCAATAAAGTCACATACATTTTTTAAAGCATTCTTGCTCAAGCAAAAATAAAAAAATACCGAATACCGAATACCGTGCGTTTTATAGGATCTCGCTGTATACATGTAAGGAAGAAGGAAATTAAATATATTTGACTCGTGCTGCGATGGGATGTTGTGTATATACATATATTTGGAATGTATATATCCCTTAATTTTTTTTTATTTTCCAGTTCCTTCTGGGGTAATAACATAATATCATATCAAGCCTTAAAAGTATGTACACACAACAACAACACAAAAAGAAGATAATATTCGGGATTATGCAAACTAGTTCATCGATTTAAATTTTTGTTAGTTCTTGCTTTAAATTTGCTTGCTGTACGCATATAAGGCCGGAATGCCGGGATAATATTGTATGTATAGTCACGTAAAGGATATTATTAAAATTGACAATAAAATAAAACCAAAAAATTTAAATCATATATTTTTTTGTTCGGGGACGATCCGCTTTACATCTGATTATGCAGTAAAAAATGATTTAAGCCCAATAGCGGCGGGATGGTTCTGAAATATTCATCACACAAAATATTTTTATGTTCACCGGCATAACGACCTCGTTACAACATAAAACTATATTTTCGCACGATGCTCTATTGTTTCAAAAAAAAAAAAATGTACTTTTGCGAAAATGCCAAATTTGATTCGAATGGAGGTCAATAAACAAGGCATAACCTTAAAAATGTTAATGTGCTAGACGAGCTAAATTCGTATACGCGGTTCCCACACCAAAATTGTGTGTGTGGTGTAAAGACATGCGATTAAAATATTGCAAAATTTGGAACGCGTAAATTTTTTTTTAACCTTGGGCAAATTTTAATGATTGCGCGGCGGTTTTTATAACAATATGCCGGAAATTTAGTCATCTTTAGTGCGATTCAGATATTTTCATCACCAAATCAATGTGGCAAATTTAATTCTTTGATCGTATACATATATTAACCAAATCATAAATTAAATTCGTAGCATATTACGATATACAAATGATTATGGAGATTTAACAGTAGACAGATTTAAGATTAAATATTTAAATTTATTAGACAAATTACTGAAAGTACAAAAACAAAAAAATTTGATAATTTGCCAATAAAAAAATTGCTAGACAGTGAAATTCCGCATGCACATGCGACATTCGCATTGAACCCATCTTGGCAAATTTTCATATACATACATATTTACAAATAAATGAAATCTAATACTCAAGTTTAATGTCAAAATGTGTATTGACCCTTCTCATAGAATCGATACATCTGTATACGTACTATAGATAGATAATTTCGACGCGCTCAGTTTATCCAGAAATGTAATACGATACCAAACATCTGGGTTGAATGGATTTATATATTTAAGTATAAATCTATAATTGTAATGTAATAATGTGCCAAGAAATTATTTCTGGATATTTTTAAATAATTAACAAAAAAAAAAAAATACATCAAACAAAATTTTAATTCTTTTAAAGTTAATGACATTGGGAAAAGATTTAAAATTGGCGAGTTATATATAGTTGGCAGCTAATAACCAAACTCGCGGGTAATGTAAAACATATTTTTGAACAGTTTGCACTGTATCCAGCTAATTAAAGTTAAATTAAACTAATTTTTTTTATTAAAAGGGAACATGTTATAATTAAAAATTATTATTTTTCCAGTGAAATTTATTTTAATTGAAATTAATAGAATTTTCCATCATAACGTATTGTTTATAGATAATAGCATGATATTTTTTGGGGCGATGGACTGTATATTACGTATATATGCAAGCAGCTTTGCATGCCATGTTGTTAATTTAATACCTTTGGGGGCTTTGTCGGTTATTTAAAAACATGATGTTTTAACTAATTTTATCAATTTCCGTGGATTTTATTTTTTTTGGCTACATACAATATTTTGGGGTGAATCATAATAATAAAAATGAACTTGAATTGTTGTTTTAAGTGGATATATGCCAATTTCAGTTTATAATCGTGATTTATGTACAATCTATTTTTGTACATTGTTATTTATCTGTGCATTAATTTGATTTAAATGTTAGTTTACCCTTGAAATTTCGGGTTTTATTTTTCTGCAGAATTGGAGAATTTTTTCAAAATATTTTGCTAACTGGGCCTTTCTCTTAGGCTTTTAATCTTGAATATCTAGTCATCATAAATGATGAATCCAAATGGTTATAGTTCGTTTAAATGTATATTCTAGCTTCAGAGTAGTACTGTAACAATTATAAGCTCTTATTTTTAAAATCTAGATTCCGAAAAATTGCTATAATTTTTAATTCTTTTCAATTTCTATATATTTAGACCTTAGATATTAAGAAATTTCAAACCAAATTTAAAATGTATATTATTGCTTAAGAATAAAAATCATTAAATTGTAGATTCTAAATTTTAAAACCTAGATTATTGAAAATTGCAAATACTATAAACTCTCAAGTTAAAACTAACTTCTAATTTCTAAAATTTTTGACTTTTGGAGATTTCGCATTTAAATTTTAGAAAATATAGATTTTAGAATATTACAGTCCAAATTTTTAAGTTAAATTTTGGATAAATTTTAAAGTCTAGATTCTGAAAATTTAGGATATTTAGATAGTCAATGAAAAGTTTAAGATTCAAAAATAATTTTTAAAATTTTAGGTTCTTAATTTTAAAATCTAATTTCTATATATTTTAGGTCGAAAATTCTACTTCTAGTTTCATAAACTAAACACTTTAGACATTTCGAAAATTCGAAATTCCAAATTTCACAGTCAAATTTTGCAATATTTTTAAAATCTTGACTTTTAATTCAGACATTGGCATCGATTCTTAGACTAAAATAATTCTTTAATTTGGGTGGATATTTTTTCGAAATGTTTAGCGAATTTTCATAGAAATAATACAAGATTAGAAGAAATGGTGAACATTGAATTAATGCCATTATAAATTCTGAACCCTAACTTGTAGATTGAATATTTTAATTTTTAATTTCAAAAACTTTAGACCTTTGAAGTTTAGAGATTCCAAATTTTGAATTCAAATTTTTAAAGTCATATAATGAAAAAAAAATTTAAAATTTGAAAATTTGAAAAATAAATTATACTAAATTCTCAATTATAGAAGAATTTGAAATTTAAAAAATAAAATTAATTTTTTAAATTTCAAATTTTTAAATATAAATTCTAGAAGTTCATATTAAATTTATTTACATATTATATTAAGTTGAAAGTTTCAAAAAATCTCAATAATTCTTAAAAGATCACGAAACAAATAACAAACAGCGTTAATTTTAATAAAATTTCAGTTTTAATTTGGTCATAAACCAAGTTGTCAGACTATTATACAGTTTCGTGTCTTTAAAACGCTTAATTCTAAATCTCACTTTTATCGAAAATCTACTAAGTTCAATGGTTCCATTTCGTCATATTTTACTTCTGCCGGATGTTTGAGTGTTGAAGTTCTCTTCGACATTTAATCTTTAACCGGTTAGTCAATTTAACCATAAATGATGGACGGAAATGGTTATAGTTCGTTTAAATTTATACTCTATAAGCTTCTGAATAGTACTGTCAAAAACTATTAGCTCCCAATTTTAAAATCTAGATTCCGTAGTTTTAAACTAGAAAGTATAATTTCTAAAATGTTCTCAAATTTTAATACCTTTCATAATTTTAGAATTCAAAATTCACAAAAAAATAATTTTTTTAAATTTCGTATTATTAAATTTTAATTCCAGAAACTTTAAATAAAATCTTTAAAATGGTTCGCATTTAATTTTATAAGTTTATAAATTTAAAAATCATGTTTCTGAAAAACTCTGTGTTATAAATCCTCAATCGTAACTTTAAGATTCAAAATTCAATTTCAAACTGGTATGTGCTAAACATTAAATAAAATAAAATATTACATTCAAAATTCTAACTAAAAGTCTACATATAATTTTAGAAATTATGTATATAAAATTATAGGACTATTAGAGATTTCACGCAGAAATACCACACTTTAATTTTAAGTCAATTTTTCGATATTATTATAAAATCTATATTCTGAAAACTTCGGATAATTAGATTCGCAATCGAAAGGTTTAGATTCAATATTCTCAAAAAATCTTTACCGACATTGGAAGTTTAAAATTTAAAATTTCAGAAGATTATGATTTGATTGGGAAAAATTCAGATATTATAAGTTTTCTCTTGTGCTTAATTTTAATTAAACATTTTAAAATCGAATTTTTAAAATTTTAAAAACTATAAATGTTTTCAAACCTAAAATTCAAAAATTCAAAATCATAGATTTGAAACATTTTCGCAAACATTTTTAAAATAAAGTTTTTAAACATTCGCATTTTTATGCCTAAGAATCTAATAAGTTTCAGATAACAAACAAATTAAATAAAATCAATTTTTCAAATTAAAATATTCAAAACAAAATTACCAAAATTGTTAAGCTCTTAATCTTAAAATGCAATTTTTAAATTTTAGGTCAAAAATTCTCAACCTTAGATATTAAGAAAAATCAAACTTAATATTCATAAAAATCCAAATTTAAAATTTGGAACTTCAGTATAAAAATCTTTAAATTGTAGCTTGTAAATTTTAAAACCTAGATTCTTAAAAATTGCAAATATTGGATATTTAGGATATTTAGATACTCAAATAATATTTTAAATTTTAAGGTCCTTAATTTTAAAATCTAATTTCTAAATTGTTGTCTAAAATTCTACTTCTAGTTGCATTAACTTTAAAAATTGGACATTTCGAAATTTAGAAATTCCCAATTTCACAGTCAAATTTTGCAATATCTTTAAACTCTTGAATTTTGGTTCAAACATTGTCATCAATTCTTAAACTAAATTAATTCTTTAATTTGGGGATTATTTTGAAATGCTTATCGAATTTTCATAGAACCAAAAGAAGATTAGAAGAGAAGGTAAACGGAATTACCGCCATTATAAATTCTGTATAACAACGTATAGCCTTGGGACACATAGTGTCCACTTTAAGGCCAGCGAGTTTCTTGAAGCGCAACGAGTTCCAGCCGACTTCATGCATGTGATTAGGCCTTCTAACGCTCCTGGTTTCTTAAGTGAGCGCTTAGAACATTATAGATTCCAAAAATATTTTAAAATGTTGTAATAATAAATTAAAATAATTAACCGTAAGATTTAGATTCAAAATTAAAAAACAAAAATTCTTAAATACTAAATTCCAAATTTTTAAATCAAAGTAGATTCTCAAAAATTCGAATATCTAAAAATAAATAAAAGAACATGAAAAGTTTTTTATATAGAATTTTAGCACATTATGATTTTGTTCTGAAAAATTCAGATAATATAAAGATAGCTAAATTTTAGATTAAAAATTGTAAAATCAAATTTTTAAAATGTTAGAAATTGTAAATATTTTTAAAAATTAAAATTCGAAACTTTCAAATTATAAAGTTAAATTTCGCGAACATTTTAAATCTAGCCGTTAAAAATTCAAGCGTTCTAAATTCTCATCGTTTGATTCCAAATGCTAAAAAATAGTAGAATATTTTAAATCGAGAAATTATATTTCAAAAATATTCAACAACAATTTTAAAATCATAGTCTTTAAGTTTGAAAATTTTGATTCTAAAAAATTCTGATCATAAATTTTCATTACTGTTATATTCAAACTTCTAATTTCTAAAATTCAAGATTTGGTAAAATTTTAAAAATTTGGTTTCTGAACAATTAAGTTTCAGTTAAATTCAAAATTAATAAAAAAATTGTCTTTTAAAACTTATATTTACAATTTTAACAGATATTTAAATAATTATAATTCAAAAATACCAAGTTTAAAATTTTTAAATGAAATTTCGCATAAACTTTAAAATCTAGTTTCTGAAAAATTCGAGTATTCTTGATTTTATGAAATGTTTCAAAAACAAAATTTAAACAAAACCTTTTTAAAATTTAAATTCTAAAAGATTATGATTTGATTCTAAAAATTTCAGATTTGTTGTTGGTTTTCAATCCTTAATTTTAGATTAAAAAATTTAAAATCGAATTTATAAATTTTACAAAATTAAAAATTTCAAACTATAAAATAAAATTTTAAAATTTTGTTTCTTAAACATTCACATTCTTATTCCGAGAATGTTCTTTAAGTTTAAGAAAAGAAAATTTAAAAAATTCCATTTTTAAAATTTTAAATTTTAAATTAAACTTTAAATTTTAAATTTTAAGTGAATTCTCTTACAACTCAAAAATATTTAAAATTTCATGTTTTGCAAAAGTTTTAAAATCTTGCTTCTGAATAACTCTACTCTAGTATTATAAATCCTCAACCGTAACATTCAGATTCAAAATTCTATGTTCTAATTTTTATAATTTAAGGGTTAGAAATTAATTATGTTCTTATTTCTATAATTTAAGAATTTCAAAAATTAGTATTTTGCAAAAATTTCAAAATTGAACTTTTGACAAATTTAAATTTAGAATTAGATCCAAAACTAAAAAAAAATGCACATTACAAATTTAAAAATTTATAAACTTGAACTTCAGAATTCAATTTCTCAACTCGTACTTGCTAAATTTTAAAATCAAGATTCTGAAAGATTCTCAATAAAAAGCATCAGATTCAAAATTCTCAAAAAAGATTTATCGACATTTCAAGATTAAAAATTAAATTTTTAGAAGATTATGATTTGATTCTGAAAAATTCAGATAATATAAGTTTCCTCAATGCCTAAGTTTAAATTAAACATTTTAAAATCGAATTTTTAAAATTTTAGAAACTATAAATGTTTTCAAACTTAAAATTCCAAAATTTCAAATTATTGAGTTGAAACATTTTCGCAAACATTTTTTAAAATTAAGTTTTTAAACATTCGCATTTTTATGCCTAAGAATCTAAACAGTTTCAGATTGCAAATTAAAAAAAATCAATTTTTCAAATTTTCAAATTAAAATATTTAAAACAAAATTAACAAAATTGTTAAGCAGTTAATCTTAAAATAAAATTTTAAAATTTTAGGTGAAAAATTCTAGCTTTCAACCTTAGATATTTAGAAATTTCAAACTTAATATACAAAAAAATTCTAAATTTAAAATTAAGTGCTTCAGAATAAAAATCCTTAAATTGTAGATTGTAAATTTTAAACCCTCTAGATTTTTAAAAATTGGATATTTAGGATATTTAGATACCTAAAATTGTCTTAATTTTTTTATCTGAGAATGTAAAAATTTTAAATCTCTCGTTATTATGAATTTTAAAATTTCAATTTTGTACTAACATACAATATATGGCTATCTGAGAACGATCCTTGGTTCAGAATTGGATTTTTTTTAATCTAAATTTTGTATTAACATACAATACAACGTTCATCCCTTGAGTGAAATTTTGCACCAGTTTTTTTTTTTGATTTGGAATAGACTTCGTAGTTAAATATTATTGTATTTAGATTAATTGTCTTTGACATTTGGTAATTTTTCTACATTTGCAAATAAGACATAAAATAGCTTTAAACAATTGATCGGTTTATCGGTTATTTTATTTATTATTGTCATAAACAAACTTATTTAGTATATAGTAGGACAAACTTCACACTTTTAAACTGACGCATGAAATTTGTGCTAATTGTTTATTTTGTAATTTAGGACAAATTTTGGACAAACTTCACGTGAATAACAAATAACAAATTGCGTTAATTTTAATAAAATTTCAGTTGCAATTTGGTTATAAACTGAGTTGTCAGACTTTTCTAAAATAATACGTGTGCTTTAAAAAGCTTAATTGTAAATCCCACTTTTATCGAAAAGCTCAATGATACCATCTCTTCATATTTAACATATGCCGGATGTTTTTTTTTGTTGAATTCAACTTTTGTCATAATGCGGAATGCAATTATCCAGAATTAGTCAGGCCTTGACTTAAAATAAATTCACATGTGTTAGAGTTCCCTTAAATTCGTAGTACAATTTGTCTTATGGCCATTCCATTAAAAACATTGAATAGAAGTCAGAGACTGGTCGATAGTTCGATCCTGACTTTAAAATTTACTGATCGATTTCATTAAATGGCTTGATCTCGTCATCTGATGTAACCTGTTACGTTAAATTCCAATCATCCCCGTTTTGGTTCCAAATAATACTGCTTATAGTGGCAGTAGCGAGCTTCGTTCAATCGTCAATCTGCATTTAAACATGAAGCTTTATACTATTTTAGAAATTTAAATTTTATCTCAACCGTCTTATATTGATCATGTTCGCTTAAATGGAAAAATCTGCTATAATTATCTGCCTGTCTGATTGTGTAAAAATAAAAACTCCCCAAATTTACAACATTTAGTTCAATGAACATTTTGAAAATAATTTCTAGTATATAACTTCAACCACTATAATGATATATTACTTTACTTTTATTATAGGCTAAAATAATAAAATCAACTTTCAATCAAAAGACTAATCGACCGCCCTAAGTTTCCACTTACATCCATCACAAATAAAATGATAAATGAAGAATTTCATCTCAACGAGAAAATTCAATGGAATCATTAGTAATGTCAAAATACATAACGAATGAATACCCAAAAAAAAAAATTATTTAACTTTTAACTTCATTTATTATTTCGAAACACAAAACCCATCATACGTGTATATGTATATATATGCGACCCCCTTCTAATGCGTTCCATATAAAATAAAATTTCAAACATCAACAGGAAAATTGATTATCAAAATCTTACATTCTCGTAACGAACTATTTACCAACAACAACAACAACAACAGCCAAATAGTACATACTAGAGCATAATAATTCAATAATCTCTATGTATACATACACAAGACAGCCTTATCCCAAAATAAACCGGAGAACGGGATGATTGAGATTTTATTATTGTGACGACCAAGTCACCTAATCATTTACAAATCAACTTTATTTCATTTCTTGTAATTTCGTTATACCCTGCGGTGTTTAATAAAAACGTGACATGAATTTTACATTTGAATTATTTCTTACGTATATGAAAAATCGATTTATTATGGAAAATTATTTTTCCATAATGTATGTGTACGTAATCGTAATTGGTATGTACACATATGTATACACAAATTTATTATTAAAAATCAGATACACGCGAAAATATTTCGTTTCATCAACAACGCTCGCACTGATTTTATTTATAAAATATTTTTGTACATTTCCCCCGCGCACCCACGCGCAATTTAATATTAACACTCCATGTAAGATTAGATGGAAAACTTTACTATAATCTTATTACAATTTATCATAAAATGTTTGTAATAAATATGTTGGTGTTGTTGTTTTTTTTTGTTTGACGCGCATTGTTTGGTGTACCATACACACACCTTGGTGTGATAAATGGATTTGTTTATTAGTTAGATACTCGTATAAGATGGTGCGCAGATAAGAAATTTAACGGATTTTAATACAATATTAATGGTCGTACTAATTTTTTTTTTATTTTACTTTTTTCTAGGTAAGTCATCTTTATATATATTTAATTAATGCCAAATCATCAAATCGTAAGTAATATATTTCGATTAAAAAAAACAGAGGACACGATAAGGATCGGTACACTTACAACTTTGTGTACGTCGAAAAAAAAAAAATGTCCACTTTGTAAACATACTACTTGTTTCGACTACATTACACATTCGGGGAAAAATTGGAGCGCATGGAAAAACAAAAACGTTTCCATCAATTTTAATTATTGGAAATATCGCAATCACGCGGAATCGTGCACGGCGTATACAAAATTAGGATCTTGACAAAGTTTTTTGGGTACCTCTCTCTCGAGTAATAACCCGAGAATTAGAAAAAGGATATTTTCAACCCCTTTATTATTCGCCATGGTTTATTATTTATTTTAAGGATCCTTTTTCCTTAATATTATTTGTGTAGGTATACACATGTAGATGCGAAATTGTTTTGTTGTGTGTATGATCCTTAAAAAGAATAACAAATTTTTGTTACACAATCAACTGAAATTTTGTATTTTTTTTGGTGTTTTGTGCAAAGTAATACACAAAATATTTATCAGGACTAGATTTTTATTTTTCATCTCTCCTTATACATAACCAAGTATTTTTTCAATATATGTATACACGATGATGGTTTGTTCCTTTTTTTATGATGTTCATTCAACTAAGGTTTGTTACTATTTTGCGTACAATACCGAAGGAGAGTATAAAAGAAACATGTTTTCCAGGCATCTGATTTTGGTTGTGTATATGCGTGTGTGTTTGTGTATAAACGATTTAAATGGAAGGGAGGTCAATATAGGATAATAGAATATATAAGTACAAGAGATATCGGGAAAATTAGGTCAAATGTTTTGTAACGATGCGGTTAAGTGATTAAATTGAAGGCAAACTACTGAAAATCGGCAGTCCAAAATAATAAACAAATTATTTTAATTATAATTAGTAATGTTCCATCTTGAGATAATGTCCAAATATTTCATTCATAAAAATGAAGTTGAGATCCTTAATTGTTTAGAGATTTCCTATCTTTGTGAATGTCATACTATACCGGGTGGTTTTTTTAAGCTGAAACTTTCAAATATCTCGGAAAATAAGCCCTCCACGATAAAAATGGCCATCATCAAAATTAAATCATTCCGGAAGGGAAATGCATTAGTGCTAAAATTAGGACTCCTCGCCCCTCCTTGTAAGGGTGAGGGGGGGCAACTTGTAAACTGAAATAGGAACCCCTATTTTTTATTGCAGATTCGGATTTTAAGGCTAATAGAACGTAGGATTTCCTTGCAACATTTTATTCAATTCATGATAGATGGCGCTCTAATAGTCGATATTAATTTTTTTTCGATTTCTCCTACTGAGAATATTATGCATACGATTCTGCGATTTTTTTTTAAAAATATCGATTCAGTTCAAAGATTATTTCGAAAACCATAAGACCTGTTTGCGTAAGGCTATTACAATTCAAAATGGAGTATTTAACTGTACAAGATAAAATTAGTCTTGATAATGCTGTCAAGCTCTACGCGTTTTCCAGATTAGATTCGGTCACATGGTTCATTTTACCGGACTATTAAACAATTCACTGCTGATGGAAGTGTTCAATCGAAGAAAAGGACCTGTCGAGCAATAGTCACTGAGGAAAATAATGAGATAATATAAGTATACGAGAAGTAGCTAGCGAATCCGGATTATCCCATACCAGTGTTTGGAAAATTTTGTACCGACATAAGTATCGGGTAACTTTCGCTATGTATTGTTCTCCGATGAGTCGTCTTTTACAAACCATGGAATGGTTAATCGACACAACATGGATTACTGAAGTGTTGAAATTCCAAGTTGAACATCAGCGCCCTTGGACTGTCAACGTGTGGTGTGGAATAATTGGCAACCAACTCATCGGCCCCCATATTATTGAACGCAATTTGAATGGTCAAATGTACCGAGACATTTTAGAAAATAAGCTGCCAAAATTATTTGAAGACTTAGAATTGCGACAGAACATGTAGTTTCAAAATGATGGTTGTCCAGCACACTATTCGTTGGTAGCACGTGAAGTACTTGTTCGTAATTTCAATGGTCGCTGGATTGGTAGAGCTGGTCCGATAAATTGACCTGCCAGATCACCAGATCTTACTTCGCCAGATTTCTTTTTGTGGGGCTATCTCAAAGACAAAGTATACCAACAAGTACAAACAACACGTGAGAATATGATTGAGCGAATAAGAAATGCTTGTGCCGAAATTCCAGCATACACGCTTCTCAGTGCATTGAAGTCGAGGGCCATCATTTTGAGCACTTAATTTAATTAAAAGATGATGTCCACGTCGTTGTTGCGCTAAAAGTAGTTTCTTGACAAGTCAATTTTCAGTAATTAAAAATTAAAGTTTAAAACTAATTTCGAGTATTTACATTGGAAACGTGTTAATTGTAATGCAAACATATTGCAAAATCGGATGCATAATGTTCTCAGTAGGAGAAATCGAAAAAAAATTAATATCGTGATTTCAGACGTATGAATTCAAAGTAAAAAATAGCATACTATTGGTATGTTAGTGTTGCCATCGTATTTTTTGGGGATAATTTTCGAGCTAACTTCACACACATACATTTCTTAGTGGGCTCGCTGTTATTTTCCCTGCTAAATTACAACTTGGCTTTCCACAGGAGTACATTTATTTAAATCCCGATTGTTAGAAACTTTTTTAAAGCTCTGGGAGGAATTATTACCTTTTCCCCACTTAATAACATGCAACATGCTTGCAGAGTTGAAAATGTCTGAAGTCCTATGAAACTGCCCTGTAATAATAAAAAGCTTTTTGTGTGTACTTTCCTGGATATTGCGGAATCTTTATATAGCTCTTCGTTTGCTACGATTAGCAATGCCTGTACCAATTTTGGTATTAAACGAACCATTGGCATATGTATTGAATCCGTGCACTAGATTCGCTAGTTTTCAAGGTCTGCACATCGATTAGTCTAAAACTTATTTAATTGTCTTTATTATAGGCGAGCGAATATTGTTGTTCTATCCATTCCCTCTCTTTTTGTGGAAAGAGGAGGAATGGGGAGCAATGTCGTGGATAGTAATTCCTGGAAGCATAACCTTGACTTCGCAAACTCAAAAAACGACTTATATTATTAGTGGCGATATTTTCGTATGCTTCTATTATGTGGTGGCCAGCCAAACATAATAGTTTACTTAAATATTTCTTGTAAAGCCGTTACTGGTGCTATCTCCGTGACTCTACATCTGGTTATGGAATCCATTTCCGAAAAACAATTTACATTTTGAGAATTATAAAATCACCGATGCGGGACTGAGGACCTAGGTGGTTTAACTCGGACAATCGTTTCCTCAAATATAATAGAATAACCACGATTTGGACGACCTTAGCCGGCGCTTGTTTTAAAATCGGATAGTTCACACAGGAACAATCTTAAAGTGTTTTTCTGATTTTTCTAACTTTTCAAAATCGATCGTATAGAAACGTTTATTTTCGGTTTATTTTTTCAACCTACTTTTACGGTCGCTGAACCAAAAAGCTTGTTTGTCGGGAACCTTTCTGTGCCTCAGTTACATACATACCTCTAGCGACTTCTAGGTGTCGTAAGGCAAAGAATTCATAAGCCTAATAAGTGCTGAACACTGGGAAAATACTAACGCAGTGAAAGCAATAAATCATGCTACTCAAGGCATTCTTTGTATCAAGTATCCATTCCTTGTATCAAGTATCCTGAACATGTTTCGTAAGAAGCGCTACCAAAATTCTTAACTGATCCTTTTTTATAGATAAACCATTCTAAGTTTTAATAATTAGAATATTTTTTCAATTCCAATTTTGGATTGTTTAGCTACAGTCATTCGTCCTGTCTGCAGTTAGAGTGATAGTCCAAAAAAATTAATTTGGTAGGTCCATTTGGTCCTTAAACATTTTGTCTATAAGATGCAAGGCAGCTGGACATGGCTTTTAGTATAGCCTTGCCTCTAATGAAAATCGTACGCTTTCTGAGATTGCCAGACCTGCATGTTTAACTGCTTTTCACAGCACAATATTTTAAACTTGAGATAATCTGAGATCTCACTGGCGAAGGACATTACACTACTACTACGCACAACAAAATATTCCAATAGAGGTCCACTGACATCGGATCTGTTAAGACTTAATTTATCTGGAAATTATATTTCTATACTTTTGGCACCCTGGTTTTCGAGAAGGTGGCTTTACTGGCATTTTAGGCACTGGTTCAAGAATTAGGTTTTCATTGCAAAATGCAGCTCGGTAGCCATCTGCTTTCTTCCAGCTATGATTACTTCAGCAGGCATTACATTCAATCGTTGATTCAACCTCATCGTTCACTTTCTCAATAAATTATTTCAATTTTAAGGTGGTTGCCATTTCATTTTCGATTCATTTTGTCCAAGCTTGATTCAGCCGGTTATGTTAAATTTGGTTTTTTCTTTGGATGTACCTTCTCATTGGCCTTTTCTACTCTACTACCCATTAGAACTCATTAAAACTCTCCGTTCGGCATTCTTCTTCGTTCTCTAGATTTTGCGGTGTATTATATTTCACATTTAACCATCGAGTTCTCATACTTCTTTCTTTGATCCCTTGTACCCTACTCTTAGCAACATTCGGAAGTGGCCGGTTTTAGTATTTTCTTCTCATATATATTTGCGCATACATCTAGCTTTAATCAAGATATATTCTATTAGATTGATATTTCTCTCTGGTGACTAACAATGCTCCAGGTGATCTCTCTTGTTGGGAATACAGTATCCCACTTACGTTTATCAGGCATTTTAATACATTGGATTGTTTGTCTTGAAAACCCGTCTCATCTATAATTTAGGCAATTCCTTTCCGAAAGTGTACTTTATCGGTTGATTGTACCGGATTGATTGGCAAAATCTCAACAATTTAAAGATTTCAGAAATAGGTTTACCGAAAAACGGTATTGAATTCAACACGTCTAAATACACACATCTAGACAGCCTGTATTACTGACTTGAACAGTGCTTGGCTGCGATCCATGGATTAACCATTAGTTAATTAAAAAACCATGGATGATCCATGGATTAGCCATTAGTTAATTAGGAAACACCATTAGTTAATTAAAAATAAACGTCGAGCAGTCTCGAATGTTAACTATTCATAGATTTAATGAATTCACTAAATTAAGATAGATAGCCGAATTTAAATTAGCCGAATAGTCCAAAAAAAATTGCAATCATAACCTTCCCAGTACCTATAATTTGATTTTAGCCACGCCAGAGCATAGCAAACTCCTTTCCAGTGGTAGTACGAAAGTATATTCAATTATCCCGATAAAAAAAATGTACCTCACATAAAACCAATAAATTAAAATGCACCAAATGCTAAAACAATACAGAGTCACACAAAAAAGTTAACTAAAAACTATTCTCGTAAAAAAAAAACTCTAAAAATTATTTAACAACAGAAATTATTTTAATTAAAAACTGAAAAGCCCAACAAGTATTTTGTACCATTTGTTCGTTTTTTATGTATATGATGTACAGCAAACTATGTATGTACCTTCATATTCGGAAAATTCAATTTGGTGAATTTTTTTTAGCATTAAATTTGAATAACAACAAACTCAATTTATTTATTTTGTACATACAGTTTAGAGCTTTTGTGTTTATATTTTGGGGTACACCGATTTAAATCTAAAACCGAAAGGATTGGAAAATTGTTGTTTTCTTTTGATTCTGTGTAAAGAATTTTCTGATTAATTTACTCTAATCCAAATAAATTAAATATTCATGTGATTTTTCATTCGTTATGTATTATGGCTTTGTCTTAAATGGCGCAGCATCTCGTTTTATGTATCTTTGGATGGATTTTTCTGCTGCTTGAAAAAAATACTTATGAAATCTTTGTATACGTACATACATACATAGAATATATACATATGTACACCAAAAAAAGCTCTGTTAAGCTTTGCATTTGTTTGTTTTGTTTTCGTTTGTTTTGTTATCCAATTTTCATGAAAATGTTCATATTATAACGAATCTGTACAGTATAGTAGATACATAAAATTGTACAAAATAAATTATTGCTTCGGGATAAAATATTGATTAAATTATAAATTGATGAAATTTAAATGGATTTTTTTCTGTTGAATAATCACTTGCACATACATGTAATGTATGTATGTACGAATGTATGTCCATTACAAACAAAGAATTACACAAATGAAAGTTTAATTTTGACAACAAGGTTATAGGTTCTAACTTTTACTTCAGCTTTTAAGAGTATTATTTAAAATGGAAAATTATTAAGCTGCTTGATATTCTCATTTACTTTTGAAGTAGCATAAAGAGCTTTTTATTCCGATTGTTTTTTTGAGCCGATAATAACATGAAAAGCTCTTGTTGTCGGTCAAACACAACGAACTAGATCAAAAACTAAATTAAATTGTAATCAAAAACTGAATAAGTTAAAAAGCTTATAAGGCTTCTAATAAATATAAGTTCAGTGAAAAAAATATTAATTTTAAGCATATCTGAACATAATTATTATTTAAGTTGCATCTGGCTTAATTAGTAAAAGCTCTCGGAAAAACTTATTCACAAGGGAAAACTATTAAGCTTTTTGGTATTGCAATTCATTTTTGTAGTATCCCGAAAACTTGAATTTAAGACTTTCAAATGAAAAGCTCTCGTTTTCGACAAAATAAAAAATGAAGCCTCAAAACTCTAATTTATAAACATTTTTAAACTTTGATTTTTTAATCAATAATTAAAACTTGGTAGACTGCTTAATAGATAAAAACTGCCGGCATTATAGTCCCTAAATTAGGAAAGGTATTGAGTTGTAATTATAGTTAATTAATTTTTATTCAGTTTAGAAACAAGAAAAACAGATTTTTTCAGTTTGGTTATTTTATGGAGCTTTAACTTAACACAAGTTCAATCTTTAAAACCTTTTGATAAATCAAAATGCCAAACTGTGTTCTACATTATTATTTGGGGGATCTTTTAGTTTTTTTATGGAGAATTAAAGCAATACAGAGGGATTGTTATTGTTATTTTTTATCTAATGATAAAAGCATAAGCTTCACTTAATAATCATTTATTAAATTCCTGTATGTTGATTATTAGTTAAAAGCTCTCGGAAGTCCTTAAACACAGAAAATTAAAATGTATTCTCAGTAATCATTGAGATAGCTTTGATATAGCTGTTTTGGTATTATTATCTAGTAGAGCTTTTTTGTTGATCGGTTATTGTCATGAATTGCTCATGTTTTTAATTAAATTGATAGTATTAAATAGACAATTATTAAGCTGCTTGATATTCTCATTTACTTTTGAAATAGAAGCGTAGAGATCTTTATTAGTCTGACTTTCTTGTTGAGCAAGTATTAACATGCAAAGCTCTCGTTAATGACCAAATACAAGGTATTAGTTTAAAAACAAAATTTTGTAAGTCAAACCAAAATGTGGAAGCTTTTACGGATTATACTGATTAAGTTATAAAGCTTATTAAGTTATAAGAACTCTTTAATAATGAACAATTAAGCTATTCGTTTAAGTTTCCCATTTATTTTAAAACCAAAAGTATCTTTAAAGTCTGATTTTCTTATTGAGCTTTCTTGTTGGATTGATTTTAATCAGAAAAGTCTCTTTTTTTGGCCAAATAAAAGTTAGCCTCAAAACATTTAATTAGATCAAAATACAAAATATTAAATTCATTATATTTCGAGAGAGCTTTTACTGAACAAGAGTGCATAATAGCGAAAAGCTCCCGAAAAAGTTCCTTAAATTAAAAGAACTTTTAAGCTGTTTGTATTCTTATTCATTTGTACTTACATAGAGAACTATTTTAGTCTGATTACCTTGATGAGCTTTCTTGCTGAGTGAATATTTACGAGAAAAGGTCCCGTTTTCAACCAAATAAAAATCTAAACTTTAAAACCTGAATTAGAATCGAAACACGGAGTTTTGTAATCCATGATTGGTAATGACAACTTTTAAAATTGATAAAACTACGGAATTGCTAATTTTTGGAAATTTGAAAAACAAGCTTTATTAAATAATAAATATTAAATCTGGTTTGGCAGTTAAAAGTTAAAAGCTTGCGAAAGAAGTTCTTCATAACGCAAAATTTCTAAACTGTTTGCTATTTTTATTCAGTTTAGACTCAAAAACATAAGCTTTTTTAAGTTTGATTATCACGGCGAGCTTCCTTGTAAGCAGATTTTACGTATGTGGCCAAAACATAAGTTAAATTTATTTATTTAACACCAAATAGTGTTCTTGATTATTAATTGTGGGAGATTTGATATTTATTTATGAAGAAGTTGCAAATAATATTTATGTAGAAGAACTAAAATACTATTAAGGGAAGGCATAGGAATATGCGTTCAGTTTTGGCATTGGTATATTAACCATAAAATCATACGCTTTACTAATAATTAACACCTCTGAATAAGTTTTTAAACACGGAGCTGAAATAGCTAATTTGGTGTCATTATTTTTTGTGAGCTTTCTTTTTGATC
This sequence comes from Tipula unca, assembly GCA_951394425.1. Lineage (NCBI taxonomy): Eukaryota > Metazoa > Arthropoda > Insecta > Diptera > Tipulidae > Tipula > Tipula unca. Next base: position 12,852,772 of record OX596381.1, on the reverse strand, counting down.
GGATATTCTCTTGAATAGCTCGTGCTTCTGATTTAATAGAAGTTGAAAACTTATATTACACCAGAACACCGAATTTCGCAATAAATATTTAAATGAGGGAGCTTTTACAATTAATTATAAATAAGGTGAAAAGCTTGTTTTACTTAAACATTATAGGGATCTTTTACTAAATATAAATTCAGTGACGAACTGATAATTTTATGAAAATTAATAATTAAAAGCTGGCACTGTGCTTAATATTTAAAAGCTCTTCATGAAAAGGCGTCTATGAAATACATGAAATAAGCTGTTGTATAAGTCATTCATTTTTGGGCCAGCTTAAAGGACAGCTTTTATAAGTTAAATAGTTGTTTGAGCTTTTTCTTGTTAAGCGGATATTAACATGAAAAGCGGCTGTTTTAGACCAAAGTTGAAGGTTCAAAATTTGAATTATATCTAAACACCAAATATTTTAAACCATAATAATTACAGCTTTTACATGTATATAAAGTTAGCCCAGGATTCATCCCAGAAAAACGCAATGGCAACACCATAACTATAGCGACAGTTTTGTATCAACTATCAGCCCAGGATTTACTATCATCCTATAATTTTGTCCCATCCCAGGAATAATATGTCCTAATGTCGCGACAGTTTCATTAAACTATCATCCCAGGAAATCACTATAATCTTGAATTTCGTACCAAACCATCTCAATATCACGAAAAAAAGATACACAAAAATGCATCATTAAAAAATGTAAATTAAACCATTCAATGATTTGATTTATTAAGTCGGATTCAAAAAAGATTGTGATAAAGTAACGGACGAAGTCACGTAATTTTTAATATTGATCAACAGTAAAAAAACATCCTCGAACGACTAAAGCCAATGTCGGACAAGCACGGGTGTTTTTTAAGTTTGGCATACTAACACCAATTTATCCTGTTCGTTTCAAAAAAGTTCAACGGTCGTGAGCGAGCCAACTTAGCTTTAAGCTAACCATTTCATATGATTTTCATTATTTTTAATTATTTCACCCGTCCCATCGTCTCCAGAGTCAATTAGGTAAAAGTGTCGGATTAGCTCGGGTGTTTTTTAAGTTTGGCATATTAACTCCAAATTATCCTGTTCGTTTCAAAAAACTTCAACGGTCGCGAGCGAGCCAACATAGCTTTAAGCTAACCATTTCATATGATTTTCATTATTTTTAATTATTTCACCCGTCCCATCGTCTCCAGAGTCAATTAGGTAAAAGTGTCGGATTAGCTCGGGTGTTTTTTAAGTTTGGCATATTAACTCCAAATTATCCTGTTCGTTTCAAAAAACTTCAACGGTCGTGAGCGAGCCAACATAGCTTTAAGCTAACCATTTCATATGATTTTCATTATTTTTAATTATTTCACCCGTCTTATCGTCTCCAGAGTCAATTAGGTAAAAGTGTCAGATTAGCTCGTGTTGAGATCAACAGGGTACATCATTATAATAATCTAACTGGCGGCCCGGGAATATGTTGAGATCAACAGTGCAACAAAATACCCCACAGTGGCAACAGGATAAAATACACAAATAGACACATATGTTGACGAAATATGCTTTAATTAATCATATATGTGTATACAACAACAACAATAGAAATGCAATTCAGCAATTCTATATTAGTATAATTTTTTACTACAAAATTACTGAATTGCAATTTATTTGTTGTTACTGTAATATGTATATATACTGGAAAAATGAAATAATAAAAGCAGAATAAAATTAAACCTTAACAACGTGTTTACTCTCGCTTATTTAATAGACCCCACCCGTGGTAATCTATTAAGTAAACTCATAAATCGAAGCGAACTTAATTTTAGAATTAAGGCACCACTGAGATTTTACATGGTCCTTCGAGCCGGATAAAAACAACGAGCCGGATTAAGCTGAGATTTTACATGGTCCTTCGAGCCGGATAAAAATAACGAGCCGGATTAAGCTGAGATTTTACATGGTCCTTCGAGCCACTAAAACAACCGGCAAATAGAAGTACGGACGGACAGTCTATAACGTCGTCAAGCCTGACGACACCACCAACCAAGCAACAACAGGCACAAATCTTCACAATATTACCGTCACTGTGGGATATTTTGTTGCACTGTTGACCTCAACATATTACCGAGCCGCCAGTTAGATTATTATAATGATGTGCCCTGTTGATCTCAACACGAGCTAATCCGACACTTTTACCTAATTGACTCTGGAGACGATGAGACGGGTGAAATAATTAAAAATAATGAAAATCATATGAAATGGTTAGCTTAAAGCTAAGTTGGCTCGCTCACGACCGTTGAAGTTTTTTGAAACGAACAGGATAATTTGGTGTTAGTATGCCAAACTTAAAAAACACCGGAGCTAATTCGACACTTTTACCTAATTGACTCTGGAGACGATGAGACGGGTGAAATAATTAAAAATATATGAAATGGTTAGCTTAAAGCTATGTTGGCTCGCTCACGACCGTTGAAGTTTTTTGAAACGACCAGGATAATTTGGTGTTAGTATGTCAAACTTAGAAAACACCGGGGCTAATCCGACACTTTTACCTAATTGACTCTGGAGACGATGAGACGGGTGAAATAATGAAAAATATATGAAATGGTTAGCTTAAAGCTAAGTTGGCTCGCTCACGACCGTTGACGTTTTTTGAAACGAACAGGATAATTTGGTGTTAGTATGTCAAACTTAGAAAACACCGGGGCTAATCCGACACTTTTACCTAATTGACTCTGGAGACGATGGGACGGGTGAAATAATTAAAAATAATGAAAATCATATGAAATGGTTAGCTTAAAGCTATGTTGGCTCGCTCACGACCGTTGAAGTTTTTTGAAACGAACAGGATAAATTGGTGTTAGTATGCCAAACTTAAAAAACACCCGAGCTAATTCGACACTTTTACCTAATTGACTCTGGAGACGATGGGACGGGTGAAATAATTAAAAATATATGAAAATCATATGAAATGGTTAGCTTAAAGCTATGTTGGCTCGCTCACGACCGTTGAAGTTTTTTGAAACGAACAGGATAATTTGGTGTTAGTATGCCAAACTTAAAAAACACCCGAGCTAATCCGACACTTTTACCTAATTGACTCTGGAGACGATGGGACGGGTGAAATAATTAAAAATATATGAAAATCATATGAAATGGTTAGCTTAAAGCTAAGTTGGCTCGCTCACGACCGTTGAAGTTTTTTGAAACGAACAGGATAAATTGGTGTTAGTATGCCAAACTTAAAAAACATCCGAGCTAATCCGACTCTGGAGACGATGGGACGGGTGAAATAATTAAAAATAATGAAAATCATATGAAATGGTTAGCTTAAAGCTAAGTTGGCTCGCTCACGACCGTTGAAGTTTTTTGAAACGAACAGGATAAATTGGTGTTAGTATGCCAAACTTAAAAAACACCCTGGCTAATTCGACACTTTTACCTAATTGACTCTGGAGACGATGGGACGGGTGAAATAATTAAAAATAATAATAAAAATGTGTTATTTGAAAAGTTTAAAAATTTTGTAAATAAACTTATTTTTTATGTTGAATGTATTTTTCAGTTTATTATGTCAATTTTATTTAAAATTTTAATTTTAAACGTATTTTGTAATAATTTCACAAGTTCTATTTACTGATTTAGTTTTTATATGCATTATACTTAGTTCTATCATGAGAGCTAATGGATACTATCACTTGTATTACCTGATGTACATTTTTTATTTTTCTGGGATAAAATTCTGGGATAACTTTTTATACGTAGCTTTTACAGTTGAATACGAAAAACTTAAAACGCTTAGCCAAAACTTTTAAATGAATATGCCTCCAGTTTCAGAATTGCAAGGTTTTAGGATATAAATAAATAAAAAAACAAGCTTTATTTAAATAGCAATACATAAAAGTTAGTATGTCGTATTCTAAGTCATTTTTGAGCTTTTTAAACCTTTTTGCTTTTATTATCTTGTTCAGGGAATATTAACTTGAAAATCTGTCTTTTTCACCAAATAGAATTGAAAGCTTCAAACCCTAAAGTAAATCAACACACCTGGGGGAGCTTATACGGCCGTTGGATAAATTAATAAGCTTATTTAAATAAACATTTCCGCAAAGCGCTTTTAATAAATATGAGCTTAGTGACGAATATATAAATTTTAAACTAATTTGAATAAAAAGCTTTATTAATTAATCAATTATTTAAAGCTCATATGTTGTTAGTGGTTAAAAGCTCTTGAAAGACGTTTTTAATAACAACAATAAATTATTAAGCTATTAGGTATTTTCGTTAAAGTATCAAAGAGTGCTTTTCTAAAAGTTTGATTATCTAGGCGAACTTTCTTGAGGAATGAAAATTAACATGAAAAGCTCCCATTTTGAAATAAAAGTTAAAATGTGCTGGTTCGTATTAATGAATCAAAATTGTAGGGAGAACTTTTTGAAATCATAAAATAATTATGTTGGTTATGAAGCTTTCTCGTTGACTCAATATTAACATGAAAATTTCTCGTTATAAACTAAATTTGATTGATCTAAATTTGTGTTTCAAATCATTAAATTTTCTAGTCTTTAATAAGTTGTGGAAGTTTTTACAGTTTTTTATGCATAAGTTGTAAAGCTTACTTTCAACTTTGTAAATAGGGATTTTATTGAATATATGCTTTTTGAAATAATTTCGTATTAAGTATTTTAAAAGCTCTCTTTTGATAATACGATAGGAGCCACTACTATATCGATTGATAATCGAAAATAATTATTTCTCAGGCTCAAGCTTACAGTTTTTTTTATAACTTGGGATCATAGTCCTAGACTTGGAATATTAAATATTTCTCCATAGGAACCAATAACCCTATAAAATTGACCGACACCATTACATTTAATATAAACAGATCATAAATTTGTACAACTCTATCGAGACATATGTACATTATAATCAATTTAAAATAAATTAGGGTCATGAATTAAAATGATCCCAAAAGACGAATTAAGAATGTAAATAATGTTACTTAAATCATCTCAAATTAAATACATAAGCGAGTCATGTTAACATCATATTAAACTAGATGATGATGTTGATGTTGATGATGATGACATTAAAAAAAAATTTTCGTTTTCATCAACAAACAGTGTATTTCTATTTCCACATGCCGTTGACCATTTTTATCCCGAAATTGTAATTTGTCGATGTAACATTGTTTAATAATCTTATTTAAACGATTAAAGCAAACATAAGAAGACGAATAATAATAAAATTACATTACGTATCATTAACGTATACATATGTGTACGTCTACTCGTATATATAATACATAAATAAATCAGACAACGCAACATTTAACACTGAGCTGGTTATACATCGTGTATATTCTTCACCAACAATTTATATACAAAGCATTTATTAAGATTTATGACAGAAATATTTTAATAAAGTACAAGATAAGTCACTCGTTTTTTGGATAGTTAAAACATTTATTACAATATATCACAGTGTTTTGGGGTGTATGTGGTGTGTGTTTGTGCGTGCGTGAGATGTCGGTTCAAATTATATTCGCTTATTAGGATTTTCGAGTTGGTTGTGTATGCGAGACAAATTCGTTAATAATAGCCCCCCAATTGATTTTGCATTTACAACTTTTTTTATGTTTGTTTTTTTTTTGTTATGTTGACGACAGACAAGAGACATACCATAAAATTTCCATATTTGGAACAAAATTTTTCAATTTGCGAAATAAACCCAACACCACCTCATCGTCTCTATATCCTCCGTTCCGAAACCTAAATGTCTTGATGTAAATAATTTGGTTTCGAAAATTACCAATTTAGTTGAATATTTGATAGACTGATGATTGTGATTGTCTGAATATTATTATGTTTTGTGTTTTTTTGTTGTTGTTGTTTTGGTTCGTGATAAGAAATTGTTTTGATGAGTTTTCCGTTTTCTTTTTTCTTTTTTAATAAACAAATCAATAACAAATTTACGAGGGTGGTGAAATATTAAACCATATTAGAATTATTTCAGTATATGTACTTGGCGTGTCGGAATTTTAAGATCGACAGACAATATGAATTTATTTTGTATTTTTATTTCATGGTTGCGTGAATTTTAAAATTCAATTGTTTCGTTCACGGTTCAAATAAGTCAGACAAAGTCCTTATTGTATCAAAAGTTTTTTTTTTTTTTTTGTACAGATGGAATGTTCTCAACGCCATCCCAAAATTATGGAAGTAGCGACATTTACATCGCATTAAGGGTGTTCAAATTTTTAATGTTACAACTTTTGAATTATTGTTAAATTATTGTAATCTTTCAAATATGGGCGAAGATACCTTCCTTAAAGGCCAAGAGGAAAATGTTTATCAATTTTGTAAACGACGTCGGAAATTACATTTTGTTGCTACACTGCACATTATCGTTCAACCCAAAAATTTTCGATCAACATTTAAAATTTTAACTGTCAAATATCTGTCAAATAACTGTCAAATATTTAACTGTTATCACTATCAGATTATTAGTAAGATCATAATGTATCACAACAACGTTCTGCCTTTGAAATTACTGAGCTACTACTGTTTTGGATACCACGAGGTTTCGTGCAGTCAAAGTGTCGGTGGCCTTCTACTTTACAATTCCAGGCATAAAAAAATTGTGCCTCGTAAAATTTTGCCTCGAAATTCGATAATTGCAGAATATAAAAATTATGAAGCAAGGTGTAACATATTTAGAAATTCAGTAATTTCGGAAAATTTCAGAAGTAATAATTTCGAATTTGGCAAAATCGAGAAATTCCAATTTATTTCTGAATTTATAATTTGGAAATTTTGATGAAAAATGACAATTTTAGGAATTCAAAATATTTGGGTATTTAAAATTTAATAATTTGGAAATTTATTAAATTTTTGGAGATATTTTTTAAATTCTTAAAATTCAATCAAATTGAATTTGTAAATTTTAGTTCGAATTTGGTTGATATAGAAATTGAGAATATTCGCCCAAAATTGTTAAAATTCAAAATCAAAATTGTACATTTTGTGATATTCATTTTTAAAATTTTACAATTTGAATTTAATTTAAGGAATTTGATAAAAATTATTAATTTATGTTATCGAATTCAGAATATCAAAAATTTCAGAGATTAAATAAATTTGATTTACATTTTTTGGAAATTGGTGTGTTGATTGTGATTTATAGATCCACTCTAGCTGCCTATGCAATTATTTCAAACACGCTAAGATTCGGTCCAATAAAATTTCTAAACTTTTAGGTTAGGGACCTGCCTTTGATTTTATATATACATACCTTGATTTCAGAAATTATTTAGTAATTGGACACTGAGTCTCCAATATGTAATGTATGGCTTATATGACTTATAATTCGATTAAACGCACTATGCCAATCGCCACACTTACTCCTTAAAACACTGCCGTTGGCGTTAAAGCCTATAGTGAACGTTTGATGGTGTGTTTGATTTATTGTGTAACGTGAGTTTTGCCAAATTTTGGATGCCTAAATACAGTAAAGAAACTACCTCTGATTGACCTATATGAATCTATTAATATGAATTAAATGTATAGCGTTAGAAGACTTGCGACTAAGCAATGGTTGAGCCGTTAAATATTTCTTCAAAGGAATAAGACCTAAAAATGGTTGTAGGCTCTGTAAACGAAAGTTTTCACAACATAAATGAATTTTTGGAAAAAATGAGCTTTTCTGGTCGTGTTGTGCCCATAGACCTATTCAGTTAACTAAAATTGACAAAAGCTCAAGAATGTTAAAACGATCTTTTTATCATTTTTCATGGGAGTGTATGCATATAACCGAGATTTTTGTTCCTGTATCAACGATGAGTTTATCAACGATGTCTTTAATACTTTATTCTTTGGATAGAATAGATACTTGTAGTATGTTGATTGAACCAATTTTCTTCTTCTGTATTGAAATCCTAATATTTCTTTTATTTTTTTTAAATTTATTTATCGTAACCGGAATACGTTCGAGTCGTTTGTAAAGTTGATATAGTCAGAAAATTTCATTTTACTATAAGTTTATATTTGATCATTGGACGAACATTTATGTATCATTGATATATGCATAGGATCAGACCCAGTACCTTATGGCACTTCTATTTTGATCTCTTTTAACTCAGTGTAAGTGTCGTCTAGCTATATTCTGAAGAATGTTATACCGTTCAAGGTTGGAGTAATTGATTAAAGCAAATTGCATTGAATAAGAGAGTTCTTACATATCTCATATGGTTAAATCTCTCATAACTGAGCAAATAGCACAGTGGTAGAAGCTGTAACGTTTGGATCAATCGGTACCGGGTTACAATAGAGGCGGGATTCAATCTTCATCTTCAATCTTCATCTTTGAGATTCTTCATCTTTGATTTCGATCGGGATGAAGATGAACATATCTGTGATCCTCTGTTGAAAGTGCTATTGAATTAAATCGGACCTGCGTCTTCAATTTGGCTGGCAATGGCGTAAGGCAAAGATATAAATAAGCAAACTGCGAAAGAGTCGGGAGGTAGTGCATAAAAAATTAAAAAAATAATAATTAGTCTCTCATGTTAATCTTTCTCAAAAGTTTACGCTAATGTCTAAAAATAATGTTGAGCAGACTTTTTTATGCTCTAGTACTTTCTGAATAATATTGGCTACTCGTATTCCGTAGACTTGTTCTGTGAAGGGTTGGTTTATTTCTGCTACTTACCATAAGCTGGGTACTCATTTGATTCTAAAGGCTGCAGGCTTGATTTACACTTGCCTTGGAAAATCCTTAAAAATTTCTACAGTAATTAAATCGTAACCGAGAGTTTTTTTGGGTTTTATATATTGGTTTTTAACTTTTGCATGACTGCTGAGTGAGATTGTTCATATTAGTTTTACATTGACGGGCTCTTATTATTTAAATCATTCAGTTCTTTCTGTGATATGATATTTTCACAGTCCCCGGTTTCATCTAATTGCAATCGGAACTGTTATTTTGTTTGGATCATTTAACCAGATGGTCAGTTTTCCGTATTTAATACCCATATATGTATATGTATATAGAATTGAGTAGTTCAAAAAAAAAAAAAACTTTTGAATTCGTATCGTTCTGACACATCTAAAATAATTTTTAAACAAAATCGATTGATTTTTCTATTATATTACCGTGTGGTTTTCGGTATTCAACAAAATTTCGGAATTCCACATATATTACATCAAATAAATAAATGATAATTTCATAACTCGGTTAAGTCCAAAGTACGATAAGGAATCATTAATTTTTGAATTTATCGAATTTTGAAACAAAATTTTACAATTCCAAATTATTTGAATTGATATGAATTGAAAAAATTCAAATTTCAAGACAATTTTACTGAATTTTAAAGATCAATACAATTGAATACAATTGAATTGAATTTTTAGAATTATAAAATTTGGTTTCAATATTCGATGAATTCAAATTTTATAGACAAATTATTAAAATTTTCCAAAATTTGACGTTAAAATTTAAAATTTATTTTTAGATTGCACCGAAATTCGGAAAAAATTCGAACAATTTGTTGAGTTGAATATTTAATTCGGAATTACATGTTCGACATTTCAGACGTTTCATTATTTTTAACATTCTGAATTTAATACGCCACAATCTCAAAACTCAATTTGAACTTTATTTTTTTGAAAATTTTATTTATTTGGTATACACTTATAAAATATCACCGGTAGACATTACCTATCGAGTTTTAAGAAAATGAACTGGATGTGGGAGTCTCGCCCCAGCTCCTATCTCTGAAAAGTTTTAAGTTTAAAATTTTGAAAAAAAATTTTTTGGTCAAAATTATAGAAAAACTGTGGCCAAAGCAACAATATTTTTCAAACTATAGGGTGTTGAAAAATTGCGTTAAAAATTACTTAAAAAATTCAATTTTCCAGATATATAGATTGCTATCTATTTTTCTAGGCCTACCTTAATATAATATGTTTTATCCAAATAGACGATTTATTACATTTTAATATCAAAATCCACTTAAAAGAAACATACACCGACAACCTAAATCATGTAATCGTGTATAACATACATTAACCACGTACATATATACACCAGATAATGATGTACTGATTTCAATTATAAATCATTTCCTTTCCCCCCCGCTATACATCATTATCCAATTATCACTTTGGTCCCAAAAGAAAATGCGATGCTGCCTGTTTTGACTTATCCGCATAAAACATATTTTAATTTTTTTTTTTCGACAAAATTTCTTAAATATTTATTACGTTCGGTTAGGTAAGAGAGTAACGTGTGTAATTTAGATAAGGAAAATGATTATAATTTTGCGCGGACAAGCAATAATTTTCAGTATGGTGTGCTCGCTACATAGAATTACCAATTTCGCTTATATTGGAAATGCTGTGTATCGGATTTATATAGTGTATACAATTGTTGTTGTAATATGTTTTATTTAAAATCAATAAAATCTGGGTTATTGTTGGTTTTTAATGTGATTTTACTGTACGAATATAGTAGAATATATCAATATCCCAATAACAATGGGAGGTAAAACTTTTCTAAAAAAACAAATAAATCGATGGAAATCAATATCGGTATATTACGGTGTACTGAAGGTGAGATACGATATATAGGAATGTAATAAATAACATAAGAAATGAAAATATAATTACATTCGATAAAAAATTTATCATAAATTTTAACGATAATCACTGTGACATAATAAGATTTGGCAACTCGATATTATATTTCGTGCCATGACTGTACACCAGTAATGTAATAAAATAAAAATTCATTTAATCATAAATTTCCCCCTAAGGTGAGATATTCATGAAAATTCATAAAATGTGTGAACCTATACTACCTACATACATACATACATACATACATACAATGTACAATTAAAAAATTACAAAATCTTATTTATTTAATTAAAAGGTGTGGTATACACTGCCCCATACTATTGTTTAGTTAAAATAAATATATTAAGACTAGGGCAATAACCTTGTGCATTACATACTACATATATAGTTTACAAAATTTAATCAATGAAAAAACAGTTTTCTTACACGAGTATACACAACATATATACATAAAAAAAAATTTAATGTTGTTTTTGAACTTGACATAATCTATGCACCGCGCGCACATTGAAACTAGGAGTTATGTTGTTTACATATCGTAAAAAAAAACCGACCAAACACATAATACGTATGTATATATAGTTGGATAGTTGAATAATTTTACATCCGCCCACATAATATGTACCACGTTGTAAAATATCGTTTTGTTATATGTTTATGGATGTTACACATTTCAAAGGGATCACATCTAGGCGTAATTTGTGTGATGAAACATATAATTTGACACTCGGATGTACTGATGTAATACGTTTTTTTTGGTTGAGGATTTTGCGTATATTTTTTTTTGGAGTAATTTATGTACATTTCCCTGTCATCAATTTTCAAAATCAAAACAAATATTTATACATAATTTGGAAATTATTTATATCTGTTTATTTATTTATTTATGATTTATGCAAAAACATGAACATAGACAATGGAATTATGTTGATGAAAGCTTTACAGTTGGCATTGTATTTTATTTATGTATATACATAGATAGTATGTCGCACAATACCAAAAACTATAATAAAAATACGATCATATGGGCGGAAAATGAAACATGCTTTCTAATTTTCATAACAATTCTTCTGTTTTCATTTTATATTGTTGTTTGATTTAATTTATTTGTTATGCTAATATAGTCGACAAGATGTGATAGTTTTTGTATTTTCGATCTGTATATGATTAGAGAAAAATGATAATAAAAATGAACCTTCAAATATCTTCCATTTAAATTTTAGCCATCAGCGCCAATATGGAGGAGTTCTGAGCCAAATTCTCGCCAATATCCAAAACTCTTGGAAATCTCTATAAAAATGTTGACTAGTGTCGAAGCGTATAACTTTTTTGATAATTAGAAAACCATATTCGGAAAGTTAATCACAAAATATTTTGTTGGCCAGTGCGCATCAAAAACCGTATCCCGAAAAAAATACAAACTAAAGCCAACATATTTACAATTCACGTTAAAATTCAACTTTTCATAAGAAACTCAAATTTATGTAAAATATTGTCAATAAATGCTCAATATGAAAAATACTCCAACATTGACAAAATATATTGACCGTCTGTAGGTTAGTTAACAATTTTAGAAAAAAATAAATCTTTTAGGGAGCAATTATATTTAATCGTTATCCATGAAATGCATTATCAAATTTGGTATGTTGCCAGTACGGCCGCATTGCCGTGTCAATAAAAGAATTAAAATCATATTAAAAATATTTTGGTTTCCATTAAACCATCACAATAATACATAAATTTTGATAATATTTCAATATGTCTCCTCAGTCCTCCCACGTTCAATAGTATTGTCAACACTAGAATAAATTAATTAATTAAGTAAAATATTGTCTAATTTATGTGAAATATTGTCAATAAATAACACAATATATTGTAAAATATTGTCATTAATTATTGTCAAATTTATGTAAAATATTTTCAATGCATATGCGAAATAAAATGTCAAACAATTGTGAAATATTATCAATAAATGTGTATTTTATAAGAAATATTGTCAATAAATATCAAATTTATATGAAATTACAATTATATTTTTCTATTTATATATTTTCTTCAAAAGCATAAATATTTTGCTAAAATTATAAAATAGTTTGGTTTTCTTTAAACCATCACCAGAATATTTTAAATATTGACAAATGTTCAACAGAATTGTTAATACTGAAATATTGACAGTAAATTTAGATTATCTGAGAGCCAATGAAATGGAATATTTTTGGTAAGAGTAAGTAAATGTCAAATTTACGTGAAATGTAATTAATACATATTGCCGCGGTTATCTGAAATATTGCCAATTAATATGAAATGTACATGAAATATTGTCAATAACTGTGTAAATTATGTAAAATATTATAAACAAATGTTCAAATTATGAATTATATTGTAAATAAATATCATATTAATGTTAATATTGTCAATAAATAATGCCAATTTTAAGTTAAATTAATGCATCGTCGTACCAATGCTAGACTGGTTTTTCTTCAAAATTGAATTGTTTGAGTTAGTAGTTGATACTTCAATACGTCCTTCTCGATTATTTTAATTAGTCTTGGTGTATCTCCAGGGAAAAGCATTGCCTTGGTTTAACTTTAAACGAGTTTCCAATTTGTGTATTTACATTATGATTTATCTACCATACTTGAATCAATAAAATTAATTATATGATCGGAACAATTAAGCGACCGACCAACATTTTTAACTTATTCACCTAAATTACAAGCTAATATTAAATCGATTTTTGTGTCGCTTAAACCGGGCTGACATTGGCATGACGACAACTCAAATGTTTGTTTGTTTCTCAAATTTCAATTTGGTTTTGAATATTCTGAATAAGTTGAAATGTCGAATAATAATAATAATAATAAACAGTATTAAAGGCCATTACTGGCCCCTTACTGAGTCAACAACCTGGCTCCAACGGTTTCGATCCTGAGCATGGTCTTCATACTGTCTAAGACAATCTGAAGAGGCCAAGTCGTTCTCTACATCGTGGAGCCGTGGAAATGTCGAATAGATCTTATAAAACATAGTGTGACACATTTGTTAAATTTCGTTCAAAATTGGTCAAATTTTTCAGATTTATGTAAAACATTATCAATAATTATTGTAAAATTTATGTTAATTATTTTCAATACATGTCAAATGTATGTAAAAATTGTCAATAAATGTCAAACTGATGTGAAATATTGTCAATCAATTTTAAATTGATATGAATATTGTCAAATGTATGGGAAATTATTTCAATAATTAATGTTATATTATTGTGAAATGTTTTCAATAAACGTGTATTTATGGTTAAATATCAATAACTATATCAATATAGTTATGATAAATTTATGTGAAGTTCATTGTCAATATATGAATATATCCGTAATGCGGTCCTACGATGCTCACTGTGGAAAATACTTCAGCATTAACCATACCTATTATACTGGCAAAACATATTGAGCAACGGTGGATTCAGACCATCAATATTATTGACAATATACATACATAATCTTATAAATTTTAATGTTAAAAATATTCGTTTTCAAATAATAATTTTAGATAAAGATAAAACTTGAGTAGCAATTATATATTGACTTTATCCTTGAAAGGCATAAATATTTTGCCAATTTTAAAAATATTTGGGTTTTCATCAAACCAGCACCACAATATTTAAAATATTGTGGTGCTGGTTTGATGAAACCCGACGCTCAATAGAATTGTCAATACTGAAATATTGATGAAAAGTATTTATCATCTGAGAGCCGCATAAATTAATTAAAATATTGTCAAATTTATTGGAAATATTGTTTATTAAGGTCAATATTTTGTGTAATATTGTCCACAAAATGTCAAATTTGTGTGACATATTGTCAATATATAAATCTCAGTATTGCTAATTAATATCAAATTTAGTTGTTATATTGTCAATAACTGTGTAAATTGTATAATATGTCAAATGTATGTGAAATATTGTCAATAAATTAAGGATTGATGTGACCGCCATTTAAATTTTTTATCCTGTTATATAATGTTATATGTCTTCACTGATTTTTCAACGCAGATGGCGAAGTCTAAACCGCAATGCTGCCCATACACGATACAACCTAGTTGTACAACCGGTTGTACAAGTATGGAAGTTGTATCGTCTGTGGGGAAGTTGACAACTGGTTGTACGACCATTTTGATGGGTGGTAGTTGGTTGTAAAAATATTGAAATATTTAGATTTTTGTGGGCGGGGCGGGGCGTTGGTTATTGATTGAAAGTTGTACTGTTTATGGGGAAATTGTACAACCAAAACGACATTTTCTGTCAAATGGAAACAGTAGAATAGCATTTTTGTTGAATTTTGTTGTGAATTTTTTCTGTTTTCTACACATAAATGTTTTACATTTAAATTCGTCTTCATCTTCACAACAAATTTCAGCAATTATCATTAACGCACAAATAGTTTTAGATTTTTCGCACTTTCTATAAATTGAAAAACACAATTTTATTTAGAGATCAATCGGCTCAATAAATTGTTTGACGTTTATAAATATGGTTGGAAAATAAGTTGTATCGTCTGTGGAGAAATTTTACAACCCGGTTGACAACCGGTTGTACAACCAGGTTGTATCGTGTATGGGCAGCATAAGACACCTTACTAGTGTGAATGAATTTATTTTGCTACTAATACCGATTTTTCACAAGCCTAAGTTAGGAAAATGAAGACCTTCGTGTGTTCTGGAACTTGGAAATTTTAGAATGACATTAGTAAGAGATATTTCAAGATCATTACGTATTTAACAAATGTGACAATAAATTGGATACATTTTTCATAATTCATATATGAATTCAGCTTCAAGTGTGAAAGCGAAAATTAAATATATAATATTGTTTACTGAAATATTGGCAATAAATATTGATCATCCTGCGACAGGCATAAGAAGTGAATTACTGTCAATAAATATCAAATTTACTTGAAATATTATTGATATGTAATGTCATATCCATGTGTGATATTCTCAATAAATATCAAAGTGATGTGAAATATTGTCAATATATGTCACATTTATGTTAATTATGGTCAAACTGTATGCGAAAAATTGCTAATAAATGTCAAATGTATTTAAAATATTGTTAGTAAATAGCAAATTGATGTGAATATTGACAAATGTTTGTGAAATATTTTCAGTAAATGTAAAATTGATGCTAAATATTGTCAATACATGTCAAATGTATGTGAAATATTACCGATATAGGTTAAATTGATGTGAAACGTTGTCAATAAATGTGTAATTCATATGAAATATTGTCAATAAATGTCAAATTTATATGAAATACTGTCAATAAATGTGTAATTTATAAGAAATATTATCAATAAATGTTTAATTTATATGAAATACTGTCAATAAATGTACATACAATTTGCACCATCATGAATTTTCAAAAATCTAGGTGACAATATGACTACACAACACAGTATAGTGATTGTGTTAAATTTTTGACTGAGCTCACTGGCATTCAACATGTTTTTCGAATAAAGTCGCAATAATAAAATACAGGAACGAAAAAAGTAGAAAAGAAAGAAAACTAATTCAAAAAATAGTTTCTAATTTTATATATCTTCACTATAATAGATCTATCTATATATATTAGCTATGTTCTATATATTATGTGTTTTCATCTATTAAATATAAGGAGACGAACGAAAAACCTAATTGAATTAAGTCAATCAAATTTGTAAACTTTAATGGGTTTGTTATTGGTTACAGCTTTGAAATGTACAATATATAATAGCATTTTCACTTCGTTCTCATCAATTTTGTGTTTTCTAATTAGCAAATTGAATATTGATAAGACGAACAAAAAAAAAGAAAAGTAAATCATTGTGTTTGTGTGCCGGCTGTGTATTATATATCAGTTTAGTATACACATATGAATTGTATGTGATAACACTGATAATGTAAATAACAGTCGCTTCTTTATACAATAATACAATTTTTCCATTATCGGCATTACTTAATTAATGGGATAGATAATTTACGAGTACTGCGACTATATAAGTTTATTTATAGGTTGGGTTTGTGATAAGAAAAATTATGCAATTATGATTTATTAGATTTGGTTTTGTAGAACACATTAGCTATTTATATATAGGATGGGTCATTTCCTCATTTATATACGTACATAGTTCAACCAATTATTATCGCATTTTCACTATATTATGTGTACGTATATACTTAACTCAAAATTAATAATTAACTTAATCTTGATGTCATAACACATATTATAAACAATTCGATTGATGAAGGTGTGTCATTTATAATTATTACATTTTGTACGGTATTCGAACCGAAACTACTCTATACCTATATAGAAACTAATAATAGTTTTGATGAAATATTAAAGGCAAGAAGTGTATATGTATACATATAGCTACACAAAAACCAAAACCATAAAAAATTTTTTATAATTTATTAGAACATTAATAATTCCGTTGGATATGGTTGTGTACGAGTTGAGTCGAACCATTTCAAATGCTAATAGAAATATTTATGTGAAACATTAGAAAACATAATAATAACAGCGCACCGTGTTGTGTTTGTATTTTGTGTGTGTGTTTGTGTGTATATTTATTAAGATTGTTGGTTTTACTTCTTTTTTAGTTTCTTGTACTATTAATTATGATTATTATGTATATAGTTTTTTGTTGTTGTTCATCTTCAAGATTTATCGCTTGTATTTATTTATATTTGTCAAAAATGAACAAAACGAAATAATGGAGTTTATAAATAAAATTAATAACACTTTAGAATCTCGAATCTAGTTTTATAGAGAGTTTAGTAGATTTACAGTTAGGTTCAGGCCTAATACCTATTAATTTTAGAACGTGGTACACACCTACTACCAAAGACCGCAGTTTTGTATGCTTTTGGTGACCTGATGCCCCTACTTATATACTTTTGCTACTGTTTTATCAACTCCAGGTCACCAATATTTAAGGTCACCAATAACTCAGTAAGACAGGCTAAGGTCTAGTTAGAAATCCAACAGGCCCATTGTATCATTATTGTTCGGTTATCAGCACAGGAATCCAATTAATGTATTTTTCGACAAGAACGTGGGTGAAGAAACGTTCTTGTGATATCGAATTTTAATCAATTCCTGATCAGTGGCCAATTTTAGTGTTTATTTGGCATATTACATCCCTTTATAATTTAAGGGTGTTTAGCCTTAATATAGCAATAAATCTAAGATTTTGTCTCTAAATTCTTATTGAAGACAACATTTATTAGTTTAAAATTATCGTTCGGGAAGTTTCTACCAAGTTTTGAGCAAACTGTATTAATGTTAAATAACTTATTTTCAAATCAAGCTTATTTAGAGATACAAATTTAAAATTTGGAAGTATTATTCAAAATTGAAATATTATTGAAATTAAATTAATAAAATAAACAGATAAAGTACTCCAAACAGCACGAATATCTCATCTTGATAACATCTTAAAAGCTAGTTTTCACAAATAGCTCCCATGATCTTAAACATCTAGTCAAATAGATTAATGCCGAAGAATGTAATTGAATATTTAGCCATGAATTTTGGCTTGTATATTGGAGCTGTCCGGTTTTGGTTATACTACAAATACCTCTTACGAAACCATGATGCGGTGAAGAATAGTTAGAATTAGATGCGTTATGCATTTTACAAATATGTAGCGTACAATTCAATTATTCACTTAATAAATAGATAAATTAATAAGTAAATTAATTATAAAATTATTTATTTGATTCACTTACGGGTTAAACATTTGATTAATTAAAAAATTTAAAATAATTAATCAATAAATCAAGAAAATATTAAAATAATTATATCATAAAATTTTTATATAAACAGATTCAAAAATTAGTAAACTAATTAACTAATAAATTAAACAATTAATAAATACCGATTAATTTATGAATTATTAAATTAACTAATTTATTAGTTTATATATTTTCAATTTATTATAATTTATTGATTCATTCATTTATTTCTTTATTATTTAATTAATTTATTAAATATTTAATTTAATTACTTATTAATTTAGTAATTTTTAACTACTAATTTTTTATTAATTTTAATTTAATAGTTTGTTACGTTTTGTTCCAATTCTATGGAAATATCTGCTTTTGATGTGCGGTCTAATGGAAGTGGTACGTTTTGTTGCAACTTGGAAGATTTCGTAACAGAATTAGAAATTTAACATTTATTTAAATAATATAAAATTACAGTTCAGTTAAATCAAAAAAATTTACCAAAAAATACCACTTATAAGTTATTCAATTTTAAGCATTCACATAAAACATAAAAATCTTAAGATAATAAAACAGTCAAACAGTAACAATTTTAACATACTCAATAAAGGTCTCACATGTATCCTCATCACATATGTTTAAATCATTTGGTTCACATGCTTCAATTTCACAGAGCTCTTCTATTGCTTTTCGGGAAGCATTTCTGTAATATCCACACCATTTTTCAAAATATTTTTGTTGTTTTATAAAGAAATAAAGAATCAGTCTTCCGGTTGTAATTGGATAATCTTGGCTTCCTAAATAAATCACCATACCATACTCCGAATACATTTTCTGATAGTCGTTCGGCCTGGTGGTATGTATGAGTGTCCCGATACGGGGTAAATGATATGATTTTAAGCCAGTATGAGCAAATGGCTATATTATTGCACTGTTCTTGTTTTTTATTCCGCATCCGTCACAAATCAGCCTTATAATATTTAAGTGCACCGCAAAGTTTGTGTTGTTGAGCCGATTAAAAATCGCAGAAGAAATTACGTTGCATTATTTTGGCCGTTGTACTTCAGTCCGTAAGTCCAAGAATATATTTTCCTTTTTTAAACATGTTTTTGAAAATCCTTCCACAATAGAAAATTGTACCGGTTAAGTTGGCCACTAAAACATGCTTCCTGGTCGGGAAGTTGTGGCGAAGGCATATTTCTTTGACAGTCAAATGATAATGGGTTATCATGTTATCAGATTCTTCCTTAGGCAACGTACAAAATGTTTTTGCTGTAAAACGGTGAACTCGTTTGGCTGTCATTAAATTGCCTTCTTCCTTTGCTGAATTTTAGCTTTTCGGTGTACACTAAGCATTGGGAACATTGAAAAACCCACCTTTTTAACCGGTGTGTCCACCGGATGAACATTGTAAAAATCTCCTGAAAAAGATATTTTCTGGCTGAAGCTTTGGATCTGCAGTAGTGTACTTTATATAAAATTTTAGGGCTTCTTCTTTGGACACCTATAAGTGGTGATTTTTACTTCCTCCCCGATGTTCCCTTGCTGTTGTACTAAATTCATAAAAAAAATTGCCAATTACGTTAATTCGTTGTAGTCCTAAATGTCGGTAAGCATATACGAATTCACAATCCCTTCCGATTCTTACTATAGTATTTGGTAACAAATTCTTTTGCAGATCCTAGAGGGTGCATTGTTTTATTATCACACGAAAATAATTTTTTGTGGAATTCGTTACAATCCTGACCCGTTATGGTACGAGTTTACTTTTTTGTGGCTTCAGGTTGGTCCTTTAGGCAAGCCTTACCTTGCTAATTTAGCTTTAGTTGATTGCCAATCGTTTAATTTTTGTGGATTTCCTCGCACTTATCTATCGCGATCTTATCATTGATTACTAAAATTCCTCAATCTTGTTCACTTTTAAGCACTTACAGTAAAATTCACACCGTTTACTTTGTGGATTAAAATTCCCTCTTTTAGTAATGTTTTAAAATTGTGTTTACATGTCAAGTGTTCGTTTTTGATGCAACGGACCATTGGAAAAGTTTTCGGTTTTGACCCAATAGCTGTTTTTTTATTTTATGCATCATGCTTACGTAAAAGGTGTTTGTACCTTAATGGATAAAATTCTTGCAGCTCTTTCAATTACTTAATATTCTGTTTGATGTTTGGGATCATTTCCTAAATGGTGGATGTTTCTGTGAAATTTACCCTTTAGTAGTTATCAAGATGAAATTAACGGATTTGTTGGACCACGTCATCTGTATATTTTATTCATTTTAATATAGTTTATTTCTATCAGTACTGTTTGCATATTTTAAATTTTAAATTTGTAAATCCTAATAAGTTTTAATTGGTTTTGTTTTCTGGCATTTCGAAAATTTGCTATAAACTTTCCAGAAACTGCAATAATGGTATTTAGAATTTTTATTTTATTTTATTGTAAGACAATATCGCAATATAAAAAATATAAAAGTATACAAAATACACAATCATCTTCTTAATGCGTAATCTTATAAGTATCTCTTCCCCTACTTTTCGGAAAATCTAACTGATTTTCCTTTCAGTAGCGTGGCCGCTGATCAGGAATACCAGGGAAATTTTGGAAATTTCGATATCTCGATTTCTACTATAGTAGGTATGACAAATCCCAAGTATTCTTCCCACTTATTTATGGAACATTTTAACTATTTTACTTTTGAGAGCAAAGACTAGATTTTTCGTGCTAACATTTTCATCCTTTTTCAAAATAAGGAATAATAATTACCATGTGTGTCCTTAGCACAAAATTGACCCACATCGACAAGACTATAACTTTGGATATGGTTTTTACTATTTTTCTTGTAAGTACAAAATACCGCTTGATTCATGCAAACTGCTGTTTGAGGAGGAAGCTATGAGAGAAACAAACGACAGATAGACTAACACTAATTTGTGCCTAATAACCTGGTAGATATGGCCTAATCATGACTGGTTGGGATCAGGTCAGCTGATATCGCTTCCGCGGCACTATACTGGTATGGTCCTGGGAGCTTTAACGGGACATTATGTCTCATAGGCAAACGTACGAGTAGACTGGGCGTCCCCACTTATGATTTCTGCCGTAGCTGCGAAGATAAGGAGGAGGAAGAAATAGAACTTCACCTTTGTTGCACTTGTCCTCATGTAGTGCACACCGACAGTGGTTTTTGAATTACTTAGGGCTATATCTATCTCTTTAGCCGCCCTCGTTAGCACAATAAGTAGCGTGCTTGCTTTGTTATTCGAGGGTCTCCGGTTTGATTCCCGGTGGTGACCAAAAATCACGGTTGGGTGTTTTTAAGGTGTAAGTATTTGTGTTTGTCCGGGTATTGCACCGTGGGCCCATTGTGGCATTGAGTGCTGGAGTAATCCGCCCAATTCTAATTTAATTTTTTTGGGCTATATCTAACTAAAAAATGCAAAAGCTTCCTGAAATGTAGAAGATCCTTGGTTCACCAGGAGAATTTTTTTAAATTTCATTTTTGTGTATTCAATATGGTAAAACACTCCTGTCCCAAGACATTTTTCTTCTAGATTTAGGAAAGTTTTTATATTTTTTATCTATACCTATAAACAAATTTGGAGCAGGCCATATAACCTCGTAAATGGATTTTGGTGAAGGCTAAAACCTACCATCACCGATAATAGATTTAGAAATAGTTTGTCAAAAATGATCTCGAAATTACAGATGCTAATTGTATTCAGATTATGAAAGATTCATAAAATGGAGCTTTGTCCATTTCATATAAAATAAGCGTTTCGATAGTATCTTTTGAAGCTGTTATGCAAGCTGACGCGCATGGCCGTAAAATATGCTAATTAAAAAATTTAAGTTCAGCCAAAACAATAGAAAGTTCGCCGACACGTTCGACGAATATTTGTAGTTCGGACTATCCCTATGCTGATTACATTGTTTATAGGTGTGATCGTTCATCGCTTAATAGATCGAGAGGGGGTGATGTACTGATAATACGAAAGCTTTTTGTAAATAATAATAATAATAGTTTTCCGTCAACGATGTCGTTCAATGATTCGACTGGCAATAATTCTGGAGAAATTGCCAATTTGCTTTCTTAATTTTTTCAAAATATTTATAGGCAATCCGATATTGACAAAGATAAACATGAGTATGGCTCATATTGTTTTACCGATACTAACTTGTATATACCCCACATCTCTCCTGGTATTCTCATTAAATCACTCAGTCGTTCAAGAAAGGTTGCGGCCCAGATGACATTCCTTACCACTTGTAAGTAGTGTTTTCTTGGCTGTCTAGAAATCATCTCATGTCGTATCTATCTTTAAATCAGGTAATAAGACATCTCTACCATATGGATTCCGACCTGAAATCACGTATAATTGATGAGCAACACGGTAGTGGAATTCTCGAAACGAGCTGTTGATGTTATAAGCTCAAAGCTCAACGTGACGTCAATCATTCGAACTTCAGTAAGTCATTTGATTCAATTGATCACGATATTGTTCTCTTAAAATTAAAATCAATTGGTATTGATGATACATAACTGGCAATTTTCAATTTGTAACGATAAATATCAGTGTTTCTATAATCTAATCAGACTACATTTTGGGGTACCACAAGGTTCGCGTCTTGGACCACTTTCAGATTATTTTTAAATGACATCAATATGATTATAAGATATGCTCGCTGTTTAATATATGCCGACGATATACATTTTGTTCAGGGATGAATTCGATAATCTTCAAATTTTTATTTGTCTGTATCAGTCTCTTGTGCGCTCACAACTTGAATATGCGTTATGCATATATTAACAAAATTGAGTCAGTACAAAAATTGTTTCTTATTTTTTATGATATAAGAAGACACTTGGATTTAATCATCGATTATCGTGGTTAGAAAATGTTAGGAATCGTCCACCATATATCGAGAGATATAATGTTTTTATTTAATGTCAAATGTAATGTTTGTATATTTTTATTTCCGATTTACTCAATCGCAACATCATATTTCTTATCGAATCTGAAATTAAACGTTCCTGTCAGAAAACTCAATGTCGAAAATGGTTTTACGGTTTTGACTTGTCGAAATCATAAATCAGAAAATCTCAATTTTAAACGAACATTTAACATGATGAAACACCTCTGCCCTAAGTCACTTATCTTCTAGATTTATGGAAGCTTTTATGATTTTTAGTTAGGTATACCCCTCAGCTACTCAAAAACCTATAAAGCGATTTGGGTATAATCCTTGGTTCAGCAAAATAATTTTTTGACCACCTGCAAAATAGCACAGCAACTCTGTCCTAACTAAGTTCTATATATGGGTGATTTGTTTTTTTAAATTGCAGTATAAGGCATTTGTAGTTGAATATTACTGTATTTAGATCAATTATTTTATAGGTTCGATAATTTTTCAACATTTGCTCAACATAAGCCAAGTCTTCTTAAGGTTTGGACAAATTTTACGCGAATGGATTTTCATGATTAAATATTATGCCAGAATTGCATGATCGATTTCTAGAAATTTAAACATATATTAAAAAATATTTCTGTACTATTTCTTCCCAGGACCTGTGGTAATCCTTTTTAATACTTAATACAATTATTTAGGTCGCGTATTAATCAGATTCCTAGGGGTTAGATTCAAGAATTATTATTTTTCGCTGCCTCCCCATGTTGGTTTTAAATATACAAAATAAAAAAATGTCTAATACTTCCGGTGTATAAATTAGAATTAGGTCTTTAAAAAAAAATGTAACATTATCTTCTGAAAGCAAAAAAAGAAATCTTCCTTTTCTTCATCTATGTCTTATTATTACATCACATATCTCGTAAAATGTCACATAATTTTGTCTTGTATATTGTACATACAAATATGTGTCTCCCAATGGGAATGTAATCTAAAATAAATTTTCCGATATCTCTCCACCATAAAAAAATAAGGAATATCATAATCGGATTTACTGATACATTACTCTCCTTTTGTGTATCGTTGGTTGTTGTTCAGCTATATCGGATCATATCTTATATAAATTCTGTTTATATATACAGACATACATTTAAGGGTATCAATATAATAAAAAATAAAACGATGGGCAAATCTGGTTTCATGCATATAGTATCTCGATTATTTATTATGCGAATATGTGGTGAGAATTACTAAGTGATCGGTTTATTTATAATACTTTAAATGGATATACATAATTCGATTAATGTATGATTCGATGTGTGCGGTCGATATAGCGCGCGGATCCCGATATTATAGAGGGGTGTTTAACTTTTATATATTTTTAACCAGCTGTTTACCGCATATACGCCATGCAAACAATCTTGCGTGGATTGTGAATTTGTGACACCCTTACAAAATTATTATTATTATTATTTACATTTTCCAGCCCATTGAAATGTTTAATCAACTCTCGCCGTATATACCAAAAATTATATTCGATGTCAAAAAATTTTTTACACACAATCAATTCGGTGATTTCTTTATAATATATTTTCTTAAATTTATTTAACAACCCCTCGCCCAAATATGTTAAGAGGTGTGAGACACGTCTTCATCACCAAATCTATTTATTTTAAAAATTATATTTATTTTTTTTGTATATAGAAGAGTAGGAAATAATATTATTTTTAGGTTAAGAATCCCTTTGTGATTTTTAATTTTTGTTTTATGTACATAAAGCTATACATGTACGAAAATATCCTTTTTAAGTCTCTTATGTCTTTTAATATAACATACATGAGTTACACCTTTCGGTGAATTAAACACTAATGAGAATTAGTAAATTTGTATTTTAGATCGGTATCTATGCGGGAAAATTCGAGATACACATCTAGAATTTATAATTATGAAACCCTTTTTCATTAAATGTGGTGCGAGTTGGATTGGTCCTTGTAACCCAATTTTTTCTCAAATTAACATTTTATATTTTCGGTCGACACACACAATCTATAAATGCGATCGAATTATAATTTATAATAATTTAAAATTGTATGTTGAGTATGTGTTATATATTTACGTTATGTATTGTATGTAATGTATTAAGGTGGTTGGTTTTAATAAACCGCGCGCATATAATATTTTTATTGTGCATCATGGCATTGTTATATATTCGAGGGGTTTGAATTTTATGTTTTACTAAAAAACACGATATTATAAAATCTTTTGTGGTATCACAATAATAATAAAATGATTATATGTATATATTGAATAACATATGTCGGAAATTTAAGTATTTTTATGGTATTTTCATCGTTCGTACATTTTTATGTTTTTACTGCGTTGGGAAAATTATTTGATGGTTTTGAATAAAATGCGGATAATTATGGTTGGAATTATATACATATAAAGGAAAATTCAATGTATATGTAACTGTCTTTTTGTGTGTGCGATGTTCATCGTTGCTGCTCCAAATAATCGTGAATGGCAGTTGTAAAAACGATGTATAAATTTAATTTTAAATTTCCTTATTGAATTCCATTTTCTAAATTATATGCGCGAATAAACAGAATACCAATATGGCATATGCTTGATTGATTGAAAAATGACGTCTTGAATAGAATATTTAAATTTAACATTTAGAATGTATATACTTTGTAGAATTTATTGTAAAAATATAAACGGCGCCAACTTATATGTTTTATGTGCGATTGGACATCTATGTGAATTATTATACGGATATCCGTTAAGATCGTCTACATTTCTTAACTTATTATGAGTTAGTTAGTTAGTTTGTGAAATTTTGTACACACAAATATATAGAATTTTAGAAAATTTCATTTTCAGAATTAAAAATTTTCAACTTTGTAAATACGACTGTCTTAATTTGTGATTTAATAATAGTATCAACCTCTTTTTCATAAAATTTACACATTTCAATTGCAAGCCCTTAAAATAAAAAATGTAGAATTTCTGAATAAAAAATTAGAAATCTATATTTAAAATTTGTTTTAAATTGTACACAACTTTAAATTCCCTTATCATTAAACTCCTAATTTTTAAATTCTACAAGAGTTATTGTTATTTTATTTGAATTATAAGAATTTTTTAAATTATTATATTTAAAAAAAAATGTATTTCTTTAATTAATTGTCAAAATTCACCTTAATGCTATTAATGAATAAAGCATGTTTTAAATATACTAAAAATATTGAAAGTAAAGAAATTTATAATGTTTATCTTGTGAAATTAACTAAAATATTTGTAAAACCTTTGGAAATTTTAAAAATGTTAATATAGTTACAAAAAAATTTATTAAATTCTTAAAGTGGTTAAATTTAAAAAAAATTTAGATTCCAAAAAAATCTGAAAATATTTAAATTCTGTAATTTCAATTTTTATTTTAATAACTAAATTATGAGAACCGGTTAAAGGAAACCATACATGAATTCATACGAAAATCATAATTTCGATAACCTGGAAACCAAACCTTTAACATAAAATTAAAATTTTTAATTTTTGATAACTAACTAAAAAATTCAAATACCTATAAAAGGGCCTTTATTCTAAATCACCTTCATTTAAAGTAAAATTCATAAAAACTTTTCAAATACTTAGATCTTTTTAAATATTCTTATTTTTTAAATTTTCATTCACTTAACAAAAATAATTTATTCTCTTGAAATTTAAAAAGAATTGCGGAAACTTAAAACTATTCAAATACGTGAAATCCCTAAAACAATTCCCTATTAAATCCATGAAACTATTTCTTTCAAGTTCTGTAGCAATTCTAACAACAACTTGTTCTTGATTTTTTGACGTTAAATTCATTATTCAATTTGACAATTCTAACAAAATCATGAATTTCGTAAAAATATTCATGAAATCATGAATTTCGTAAAAATTATATTTGCTTTTAAAACTAACAAAAATATTCTTAAAATTATTTTAAAAAAAATAAACTTTTAAACCAGCATAATTGTTTAGACTTCATTCGAATTTTTAAAATTCTTTAAACTTCTTCTGTCTTAATCTTCTCAATATACATATGTAAGTTAAATGTAAGTTAAATATTCTGAATAGTTTAATTTAAAAATTAATGTTAATATAAAAACTCGTAATACTTTAAACGAATTTTAAAATCACATCGAATGTAACCCAAAACATTTTTTAACCCAAAACACTCTTAATTAGATCGATTTGTATGTACAAAATTCACATTTAAAAATATTTAAAGTTCAAAATTCAAAATGTAAAAATTTAAAAAAAAAAACTAAATATTTATTAGTTATTATAATTATATAATAATAAAACTTTTATAATCAATGTATTCCCAACAAAAATAATCCATAAATTAAATCTGAAAAACATATTTAATTAATAAATTTTATTAAATTTTCAAAACTATTAAATTAATTTGAATTTATAATTATTTCATAAATTTAATAAAATTCCAAATATTAAAAGTTATTAATTATCACAACACTTAATGGTTAAAAAAAACTGTAATTCTCTGAACTTTTAACATTTTAAAATAAAATTAAAAATGTTTGCAAATATTGTTTAAACATTTTAATTTCTGATAAACCTTCTTAAATAATCACAATTAATAAAATGTTTTAATATTTTACACAAACTTAAAAAAAATGTTTTCCCTAGGCATTTTTAAAACTTGCTTAAATTTTTAAAATATCAAAATTATTTAATTATTATTTAATATTATATCTTTTTTTACTCCAATTCATAAAATTTTTAAAATCATTGTAAATTTCAAAAATACTTAAGCTTATTGATAAAATTAAATGAATACAATTTATACTTTTTTTTAAATATTCAAAACTCCATGAAAACAATAAAACTCATTAGAGAAAAAACATGTATGTACATACATATTTTAAATGTCTAAATTCTATAAAATAAACTATTAAATATAACAAAAATTGTTTGTTAATATTAATTAAATTTTACAAATTTAAAAAATTTAAAAATATGTCAAGCTAAAATTCCTTAACATTCTTAATATGAATAGTCAAAATTATTAAAATTTTAATTAAAATAAATTTATAATTTTCAAAAGTACAATATTTATTTAAATCTACAAAGTTCATTAAATTCGATGAAAAAGTAAATTGCTACTATTTATAGTAGTAATTTATATTAGTTTTTTGATTTTGTAAATTTTAAAAAATATATCATTTTCGAGAAATATTTAAAAAAATTTTAATGTAGCAGTTATATAGCAGCCAAAAAGAATTATTAAATTCTTTAAGTTCTTAAATTTAAACAAAAAAATTAAATTTCAAAAAGTTAATTAAATTCTTGAATTTTAATAATTTTTTACGACTTAGAAAGACAAAGTTTATATAATTTTTTAGTTTGAAAAATGGCTTAGGGAAATCATACAAACCTAAAACATAATTTTGATAACCTGGATCTTTAAGCTTTAACATAAAATCAAAATTATTAATTTTTTGATGTTTAACTAAAAATTGTAGAGACCATTTAAGGTGCTGTCTTCTAAATTATTTTCATTTATGTTAAAATTTACAATAATTAATCAAACTATTAAATAAATGTAGAGTTTTTAAATATATTTTTTTTTAATTTTTATTTTCTTGAAATTTATCAACATTTGCTTTTAAATGTATCTAAATTTATTTGGTACCTTGAAAATTGAAAAGAATTGCTGAAACTTTCTTTACAAATTCGTGAAATCCATAAAACATTTTCCTTAAACTCTTTAAATATAGCCGAATTTAATTCATCAAATTTTCCAAAAATATTTAGCTCAAAATCCATAAAACTGTCTCTGTTTTCAACAATTCTTACAACAACAATTTTAAAATTAAATCTTAATTTAGAGTAAAAGGATCCCATCCAATTTAAGTCACAAATACAATGTAATTACGAATATTTCAACTTAAAATTAAAAATTCTTTTAAAACTGTATTACTAATAAATTAAAAAATTCGAGTTTTTCAAAAAATTTAAATATTTAAATCAACATAATTATTTAAACTTTAAATTATTTAAATAACTAAAATTCTAAAAATTTCTTCAAGTTCTCAATATATTTAAGTTAAAAATTCTAAAAGTTGAAGTGTAATTTAGAAATTAATGTAAGTATTACTTAAAAAATTCGTAATAATTTAACCGAATTTTTAAATCACAGCGACTGTAACACTATATTTTGAAACACGGCCGAGAAAGAAATATCAAAATAAATTTTTAAAAATATTTAAAGTTCAAAATATTAAATTAAAAAAATTTAAATTTATTTTTATAATCCATAAATTTACAACAAAAAAGAATTCATAAATAAATCTAGAAAAATTTTTTAATTAATTAATTTTATTCAAAACTATTAAGTTAATTTGATTGGTGAATTTATCAATTAATAAAATTGCTAATATTAAATGTTATTGATTTATTTTGATAATCAATCTTATATGTTTTTTAAACCATTTGAAATATGTATTCGAAATTAATAAAAATTATTATTAATAAAATAAATTGAAATGAAACCAAAAATATGTTTACTGTTAAAACTTATTTTATATTTAGAAATATATTAAAATTTTTGTTAAAAATAAATTTTTAATTTTCAAAAATATAGTCTTAAATTAATACTTCAAAATTCTTTGAATTCCATAACAGTAAATTGGTAATAGATAAATTTATTAATCAGTTTTGTGATTTGGTTTTGATAAATATAACAATTTAGAAAGTTCCGTGAACTATTTTTTAACATTATAATATAGAGCCAAACTTTTATTAAATTCTAAACTTCATTTTAAGAATTTAATAAATAATTTTAAAATTATTCATCCGGATTTTTTTTTCGAAATCTATTATTGCGTTTAATAATTCTAATAGGAATCTCAATAAGTAAATAAAATTAACTTTTAGTAATAACAAAAATTTTCTTAAAATTATAAAAAAAACGTCTTAAAAATCTCGATATATTTAAATTAAATATTTTTAAAGTTGAAGAAGTTTAATTTAAAAATTAATTTAACAGCAATCGCCAAATTTGTAAATCACAGCGAATGTAACCCAAAACACATTATTTTGAAACGGGGGACAGATTTTAAATTATTTAATTATTATTTAGTATTAAATTTTTATTTGTTTTTATTTTTTAAATATTTAAATTTACTTTATTTGTATTGCTTAAAATAAAATAAATCAATACCATTTTTGACTATTCAAAATTCGTTTAAAACATTTAAACTCATTTGAGAATAAAAATGTATTTTAACAAATTTTTAAAAATAAATTCATTTTTATTGTTAAATATGTAAAGTTTAAAATTAACTTAAAATTTCTTGAATAATGAATGTTCGAAATTTAAAAAAATTGTTTAAAAATATCTTTTACCATTTAAAATATTTTTGTAACCATAAAATTCTAAAATCGATAAATATATATTCTGAACTGTTTTTTTTTTATTTATTGAACATTCAGCAACATTTTTGAAACCTACAAATAATATTCTTAAAATTATTTAAATTAGTAAATTATTTTATTTCATTAAATCTGTAAAATTTTTAGTAATATTAATTAATAATTTTGAAAAAATCATTTAGTTATATTCAAAATTCCTGAATTCGATGAGAAAATAAATTTCTAATTGATCATAGAATTATTAAATTTATTTTCAATTTTACTAAATAAATATTTTTAACGAATTAACTAATTAAAATTAATTGTTAAATTCCTAAATATATATACTATGCATATAAGTTATAAAAAGATTTCTAATTAATAGTAGAAACCATTTTGCCTAATAAAAATAAAAGTTAATATTTGCAAATGCATATTCAACTTTAATAAATTCTTAAATATTTCCAAATTTTCATGCTTTCTGACAAATTTTAAAAACTTGATATTTCTACACAGAATTCATTACGATTTAAAATATAATTTGGAATTTAACAAAAATTCATATTTTATATTTCTTAATTTAATTAAAATGTTAAAATTCAAAAAATTTATTAAAAATTTTAAAATTTTCTCAAAACTCAAAAAATTAAATTTCTTAAAAAATTAAAATTAATTTTTAGAATTTTTAAATATCCTCTATATTTTGAAAATTTTGTAATGTTGAAATTAAATTAAATTTAATGTTGAAAGCCATCTGTTCTGTCGAAATTCTAAATTGAGTTTAAAGTTGTAGTTTCGTAAAATTATGCCCTTATTGACAACACTAACAATTTGGTTAAAAAATTGAGGTGATTGACAGTTTTCTATAGTCTGAAAAACTTCTAAATTCCACATGGGATGTATTAGGCATGACGGAGCCATTTGGAATATAATCTATTTCTGTACAATGTGCAAATATTGGGCGTATCCATAACAAATTTTTGATTTGCTTGACTTATATGTCGTATTTGTTCCAATTTAATTTGTGTAAATGCCAAACGATTAAGAAAACAAATTTGTTACTCGTATACGGTACACTATGTAATTGTGACAAAAGTTAAATGTTAATACTCCCTCTGATACCATTAAAGACTTAATATAATGTTATTAATTTGATTTTCATGAAACTGCTACACATATTGTATTATGTACATACATATGTATGTACGTACATCCTTTTCCGATATAGAAAATATTTTGTAGGGTTACAAAACCACAAAATTATTCCCAATAGTATATTTATATTGATTCATTCACAAATCAAAATTTATTTTGTAACAAATATCAAATTTCCAAAACAAAACAAAACCAAAAATGAATTCTCAATTTTCATTTAATTTTTACCCAAAAATATATAAATTATTTTGAGTTATATGTCATCATCATTCAAAATAAAAGGAAAATACATTTTTTAAACGAGAACAAGATGGAGCTATACTACTATGTATAGAGGGAAAAACAGTAGGATTTTGCGAGTTTAAATTTCCTTTCGGATTTTCCTAAACAACAAAAACAAAATTCTAACATTTTCATTTTTATTATATTCGTTTTTTGTTTTTTATGATTAGAAAATATGAAAATTTATATTCATGTAAGTAAATGTGTGTGTGTACGGAGATGTGAAGAAGTTCAAAATAAGTCGGAAAACGGAAGGGACACAACAGAACAATCAAAAATATATGTATGTATGTATGCATAGATACTGACACACACAATATTCGTATAATTCCTAACGATTCTGGAAATATCGTTTTGTGTTTGTGTCGGTTCAGTATATATAAGAGATGTAGGGAAATCTGGACAGTTTTTAACTCAATTGTTACAGATATTTGTATCTACATAAGATGGGAAAAAAAGGACCAAGGATATCCTAATTTTAATAGTATTGTACGGATCTATATTATATAATGAATTTCGGTACAATGAATTGACAGAATTTCTGGTCCAAAAATCATAATGACCTTAAATGACCTTAACTTTATAAATGGTGAAATCAAAAGGTTAGTTGAATAAAAATATTTGTTCAGCCTTCACAATTTAAGGACATTTTTTTTTATTGTTGGGTTTGTCAAAAATAGTTTTTATTTTTTTATGGAAAAGCTTAAATCGGTTTGTCTTTCTATGCATAAAATAATTTTACTTTTTGTTGTAGTTATAGTTGTTAAGTTGTAATTGAAGTATATGTATGTAATACCACCGGTGAAATGGAATATTATACCAGTACGCACATATGTATTCCCTGCATACAAACATTATTAATTTTTATGTCTAGACAATTAGCTGTCAAAAATAAATTTTTTTGTAGGGAGAATGTACATGTATTAGATTGCACAATACAGTATGGAAAACTAATTAAAACGATAACCAAATTCATCTTCTGTCTTAAAAATAGATCTTATGACATAAGTGAATCAATATAAGTTTTGTTATTTTTATTACGCATTAACAGCTGCCGCAATATGGTTTCATGCCCAAAATACATTAAAAAAACTATATACAGTACTTACTTTATATATACTCTATATAGTTAATGATAATAGTTTTTAAATCTTTGTATGTATATATAAAATTAAACGCCTTTAAAATCCCTAAACCCTTAAAAAAAATTAGGTGTACATTTTTATAATCCGAATAATTATTTTCTTGTTCGATATTTATATAAAAAAAATCTTGAGAACTGCCCTTTATTTGTATACCATCTATACGAGTATATAGAATTTTTATAAACCGATAGAAACTCACCTGGACAACACGTAACACAAAAAATCAAAAAATAAAAAATCATGAGTGGTATATTTTCGTTTTTCATCCCTTTAAATAAAATAAAGTTTCCCTTCATATATACTTCCCCGTATATATAAACACTAAACTGATAATCAAAGTGTGTTAGATGGATTAAAAATGTATATAGGGACGTATATTCATCCATATATACCTAAAGTTTGCAAAAACACCTTGAAATAAAAAAAAAGTTTTGTTTGGTATTTTTTTTTATTTTTATTAACAAAAACCCTCTTACAATATGTTTTATATATTTTATTATTTACCTATATGCTTATGTATACATACATGTTGTATATATAACAACAAACACAATCAAACAACCCTTGAATATAGAGTGATATATGATTTTTATTTTTATTTTGAAGCCCTCCGGGTGGTGAGCGAAGAAAATTAATTGAAAATTAATTTTATAAAAATAAAAAAAATTGAGTTGGAAAATGCTAAATGGTGCTGGCAGCAAAAAGTCAATTTGAACTGAGTGGAAAATTTAAATTTAATCGTTATGTTATTATATTATAGCTGCTAATTGGTGTTGCTCTATAAAATAGCAAATTTGTGTATTAATTTTTTAATTAACATATGTATGCGTGATTGTTCAGGTGCAGAAAATAATTTAAAGACGGCCTGGGAAAAAGTTTTTTTCACGGACGAAAAAGTTATTAGATCCGATCATCATGCTAAGCTGCACATTTATCGCCCAAACAAAATGAGATATAATGAAAAATATGTCCAAAGGACAAGAATAAGTGGCCAAGTATCCTGTGAAGTGTGGGGATGGATAAGTGCATGTGGCGTCAGTGGGTTATGTGAAATTTCACAACACATGTACAGTCGAGAATATTTGGAAATTCTAAATGAAATAATGATACCGTCAGTCACTACTGTTTATCCGGAGGAATTTTCAATTAATTTTATTAATTTATAATTCCGTAATTCATAGATCACGTGAAACTATGAGTTGGATAAATAGCGCCGAAATAAATCCAATAGAAAATTTTTGGGGTTATATGGTTAAGGATTGGAAGCCTCTTTACCCACGAACGAGGGAAGTAGTCTTAGAATTTGTTTCTCAAAAATGGGAAGAGATAAGAGGTAACTCGAATTTTGCTAACAACTAGTAGCTTCGCTGCCAAACCGATTACGTGAGGTAATCGATAATGATTGATACTGGACACATTATTGAAATCATTACTTATATTCCTTTTTTTACTTCTTATTAGTTTTAGTATTTATTGGTACATTACATTAGTACATTTAAGTTTTTAAGTTTACCCAATGTTTCCAATACATAATAATTCACAATTTCAGTGGGCTGCTTGTTTGAAAAAACACTTAGCTTTTCTTCTGTTTGTAACCAATTTTTAAAAGCGATAGTACATTGGAATTCATTTAACTCTATGCAGTCTGTACCACTGGGAGAAGATTTTTAAAAATTTTGGGAAAGTTTTTTGAAATAACATTTTAAAAGTTCAAATTCATAAGTAGCAGTTTTTTGAAAGTTTCATGTACAAGTATTTGCAAATTTCAAAATACAGCCACTGGATTTAAAATTAGTTTTTATGATTTTTAAAACCAAATACTATGTATACAGCCCAGAAATGTTAACTTCAATTTGAATTTTTAAATATTTTTAAATTTTGAAACGTTGAATTTCGAATACATATTTACATTTTAAATTCTGGGCTCTGAAATTTGTTTGTTTCATTCGAAATATTAAATTTAAAATTTTGATTTTTTGTAATAACCATGAATGGAAATTTAAAGTTAATTTTAATTTAGATTATAAAATTTTAAAGAACCTAAAAGTTCAAATTTTACAAATTTTGAAATCTTCGAAATATTTTAAAAGTGTTATGGAATTTAAATTGGTTTGATTTTAGAGTCAAAACATATTAAATCAATTATTCTACTTGAAAATTTTAAGTTACGAATTTAACAAAATTTTATTCATCAAATTTTTATTTTGGAAACTTTTAAATTTCATACTAACCCTCCCAAAATTCTTTACTTCCTAAAGTTGATAGCCCAATATAATTTCTGGTTTTGAATTTTGTAAATTTACCGATTATCAAAAAATTGTATTCTTTACAATTTCGAGTTTCAAAATTTTATTTTTCAATGTCAAGTATAGACTATGTACATCAGAATACATTTAACTATCTGCAGTCTGCACCACAGGGAGTACTGAGGTTGGCAAATAAAATGTTTAGAAAATTTAAAATTACTGTGAAAGTAAATTATACAGGTTTCATTTATAAATTTTTTTAAACTTCTAGTAAGTTTACCAAAACTTTATTTTTAAAAGTAAATCTTACAAAATTTATTGTGAATTATAGAATTTTAAAAATTTTATGAAATGTTTTCTGAAATATCACTTTAAAAGTAAAGAAAACATTTTATTCCCAGCAGCTGTACTACTGAGGTCACTGAGGATGACATGTATATTTTGAGAAATTAGAATTTCAAATAACTTTTTAAGTAAAATTCAAATCAACATTTCTGATTAATTATAAGGATTTATTATAGCTTTATAGTTGTAGAAATGAATAATGGATCGTGGTAAGACACACGTTAAGTTAGTAAATTGGGTTAGTAAATCTGAAAGTGCGTTTGTGAGTAATCGTGATGCATTATCCTTTGAAAAAAATGTAACGAATATTAGGTTCCACAATGAGTTCTGCAAATACATACATTATTATATCATCATCATACTAAGATACTAAGATACTGTAGATACTAAGAATAGGTAACACAATGTTTATCGAATTGAAGTACTGATGAGGCACATATGTGTTAATTCATTATGATTTAAGTGCGCTAAATCCCAAGTTCTATGTGATTTGCTTATGGACAAAAATATATCGATAACTACTAAATATATTATGTTCCACACTTGTAATTTGTAAAGTAACATCAATTAGCAACAAAAGTTAAGTATTTTAATGTTTAACCACGAAACACGCGCCTAATGTTCTAAATAAATGTTATTTGTCGAATTAAGAAATACAATCAATATTTGCAACAAACGCAGTCAAATCTATCCGTATTTAAACTACTTAGCTTTATGAACCAAATGATTGATGATTGCACGTCTAAAGTACTTTTAAACCTTTTAAATTATTGCAATTGTACCGTAAAAAAAAATGTAACCCCTCGAAAAATTCGTCAAGATATCAAAAAAAAAAAAAAAATCCGATTCATTCCAAAATAAAAATTTTTATTCAAATTATATTTTCAATCCACTCCATCTCTTCAAAATTTAAAGTCGGAATCGAGAAATGACCAACAATTTTATTTTTTGTATTTTATATTTTGTATTCCAATTTGATTGATTTATATTCATGTAAATTCTAAACAACAACAACAATATATTTTATTATCATTTTGGGAATTGAAATCGCTTAAGACAATCAATCTTAGTCAGTAAATGGTTCATCAATTTATTTTCAAAATTTTTTTTTTGTATTTAAATATATGAACGAGTATGGTATGTGTGTATGTATATGGGAAATCTAGTTGCCTTTATAGAATTGATACGTTATCATTTATCATCTTTTTGGATATAAAGCCGATACTCGTTCTATTATAGAATTTTAAATCCATAAATAATAGTTTTTTTTTAATAATTGTGATAGTTGAAATTTATAATTATGAAGGTTCGGTACTTTAAGTTGTCTAGACGTTCCAAACCAAAAAAAAGGTAAATTAAAATTTCATAATTTATGAGGTAATAGCTCTCGCGTGTTCCCTTGATATAAGGTCGCATATTACTTTACAAATGATGGTTATGTTGTGCGGAGAAGATAAAGCTCGTCGTATAAATCCCGCATTTAAAACAAATATACTCGCTTCACGCTTTATTTTTATATCCAAATTCCTGTGTATTAAATACGCATCGTTTGCGTTATCTTTCCATTTCCAGTAGCATACATTTCTATTTAGAATTTTCCCTTTTTTATTTATTTTTTTATTTAATAATTTAGGAAAATATATTTTCCATATCCATTATAAAACCGAG
Source organism: Tipula unca (assembly GCA_951394425.1). Classification (NCBI taxonomy): domain Eukaryota; kingdom Metazoa; phylum Arthropoda; class Insecta; order Diptera; family Tipulidae; genus Tipula; species Tipula unca. The sequence continues at coordinate 12,815,187 of OX596381.1, read as the reverse complement.
CAATATAAAAGAAATGTTCTAAACATTTCAATTGATCGAGAGTGTAAAAAAAAATATGTATGTTTTAACACTATATGGGGTATGGGGGTGTTATGCCACATAAAAGGGTTGGAAATTTTGTATAAAAGAAAATTAAAATTGATTTTAAAAAATATTTTAATTTAGCAAAGAAATGTGTAATGTGTTTAGGAGGTGAATGTGGTCGGAATGTGGGGGTGCGGGTTGTTTAAATTAATTGTGATACGTAAAAAATGTAGGTACTTCGTTTAAATTAGGGTTTAATTGCGAGAATTGAGTTCTATATTTTAATGGCAACCAAATTCAAGACGTATACTGTGTATGTATATGGGCTTACTTAATGTTTTCTTCTTATTCAATATTTTTAGGTTTGGTATGATCGATCTGTATAGATTGCGTATAGTGCTTGGCTAAATATTTACATTACTCGTATATGGAGAGAAATTTTTTTGTTAGTTTTGTGTTACGAAATATGATGTGAACATGTGTTTTTGTAACAAATTTGATTTCTATCAGATGAATTTGATTGATTTTATTTTGTAAATACTTGGAATAGAACTGAATACTGAAAAGTTATGATTTATTTTGCTTGTATTTGGGTACATTTGTATTTTAATTATTGAAAAATAGAAGATACTGAAGTTATGATTTGAAGTTGAGATTTTACCAGTAATATATTTTTCAAACCGACCATTTAAAATTTCGTGGGATCTTAGAAACCATAATGGAATTACGATATTTCTTACTATATTGATTCAAAAGGCTAGTTTCAAAAATTCCGGTTTAGCCACCAAATTTGATATTGAAGCTCCAACAGTCCAATAGCAAAGGGAAATGATACAGAACACGAAAAACGTGATTAGTTATTTTTCCAGCAGCTACTGGCTTCAGAAATTTCTTTTATAATTAGACGTTACTTTTAGCAAATGAATTTTGACACAAAAAATTCGAAATTTGGAGTTGCGAATTAAATTCAAATTTCGATAATCATAATTGTTAAAACCTTTCGAAAATTTTCCAAAAAAAAATTTAAGACACATTAATTGTTAAATTCATTAAATTATTGCTTCAAAAGCAAAATTTTGGTTTCAAAACATTTCTAAAATTTCCACATTTCAAAATAGCTGAAATTTCAAATATTCATGAACATTTTAAATTCGCTTAATGTCAAAATTCTTAAAATTTCAGATTCTTAATTCGTATTTGCAATTTATTGTTTAATTTAAAATTTTAAATTAATTGCGAATTCCGATACATAGAAAATTTTCTACTTTCGAAAATATTAAAATTTCTTTAATTACAAATTTTTTGGAAATTCAACATTAAAGCGTTGAGATTATTTTTCCCACGTCTGAACTAATACAGTATAGCCTCTGAATTCTACCTACAAAATTTTATTTTTTTCTATAAATAGTAAAACCAAAATTATGTAAAACCAAATGCATTCCCCAAATCAGAATTTCGCCTAAGCTAAGTTCTATAATTTTTTACAATTTATAACAGTTTCACAATAATTCCTCCGGTTGAAATAAAAATTCCTTAATGGCAAACTTTGAAACCAGTTTGATTAGGATTTGAAAAAGTTTAACATTATCGGAAATTAACAATACAATTTTACTAGAATTTGAATTAAAATTTATAAAATTTGAACAGATGATTTGAACATGATTCTGGCAATCAATTTGAATAGTATATCAAATAGTTTGGAATCGTTCAGATTTAAAATTTAATTTAACTCAACAAATTGTAATAATTTTTAAAGAAACGAAAATTTCTTAATGGCAAAGTTTGAAACCAGTTTGATTAGGATTTGAATGAAATCTGAAAAAGATTAATACTATCGGAATTTAACAACTCAATTTTACTAAAATTTGAATTAAAATTTATAAAATTTGAGCAGATCTTGATTCTGGCAACTCTTGATTCAACTCTTGTTAACTATATAAATGAACTCTAATTCAATTTTCCTTTCAAATTGGTATAATTACGTACAGTCGATATTCATACCAAATTTTAATAAAACAATTAAGTTAAATTTGAATAAAATACTAAATTTGAAATAAATGTTAAAATTAAAATTTTACAACAGTTGAGTAAACTATTAAACTCGAACGTTAAAATAAATTTGATTAGGATTTAATTAAAATTTGAATAATTTTTAAATAAATTTGAATGGGTTTGGTTCGTGAACTAGATACAACTTTAATTTAATTGACTTTCATCACTAATCAAATATGAATTTGGATTTAATTTTAATTTAATTTTTATCGAAACTTGTTTTTAAATTCATATCAAACTTTAAGTAAATTGGAATGCAACTCAATTTTAAAATTTGAGATATGTTTGATTAAATATTGTTCTAAAAACTAAATTGAATTGGACCCAGAAGTTTTTTTAATCATAATTTTTATGAAATAATTTTGGGTTAAATTTGAATTGAGTATATTTGAAAAAAAAACGTATTCAACTTAAAATAGATTTGAATATAAAATACTTCGAAATTGAATTTAATTGAAAATTCAATTCTATATAGAAAATTCAAAGCTAAAGACTTTGAAAACAGTTTGACTAAAACTTGAACATAATTTGATTAGAATTGAAATGAACAGTGTTATGGAAGGGACACAAAACAATTTTATTACAGTTAGATTTTATATAGTTTGAGCAGACTTTAAATCTGACCTTAAACCTGGCTTTACAATTCTGCATATATTGGAATGAAATTAAAGAAAATTTTAGCAGATTAAATCAAACGTGGATATTTATATTTATTTAGACTTATGAAATTCAGTTCAAATTTTATAAATTCAGTTCAAATGTTTAAACAGTTTGAATGTAATTCAATTTTATAGTTGGACCAAATTTTTTAGATATTGATTACAAATTAAATTGAGTTTAAAGAAGAAATTTGGCTTTTGAAATAATTCAGGTGAACTTGAACGTAATTTGAATGGTTATAAATTCAGTAAAATTCATTAAATACATTTTAATAATATACCGTCTATTATTTGAATACTTTGTGGTAAATCGTATGAAGTTTGAAATGAATTTTAATTGGTTTGAATAGTACTTGAAATCTATATATTATTTATTTAAAAAAAAATCATTTTATACAGAATAAACCATAGCAGATATATGGAACTAAACCACTAACCAGTCTCGCTCTAATTGGATTCCGATTTAAATAAAAAATTAATAAAATCTTAAAGAAATATCCAAGTACTGTTTCTAATTCCCCGTTAAATTTAGATAGTTAGATCAATACTCTATTTGTGCTATGGTGCGCTCTTAAATAATTCTGTTCACATTAACAAAACCATTTAGAGAATGATTTTTTTTTATCTTTTTATTAAATTAACCGAACGTGAACGTCTTATGTACTTTCGTACATACATATTTATGTATGTATGTACATGATGCTTTGGTATATAGTGACTAAGATAAATTACTTTAAAGTGTGTTTTGTGTATATGTATATATATATATATATATATATGGAGCTCATGGATTTATGATGAATGGATATATTGCCGACATACAAAAAAGACCGCGCGATTTTATTCTTGTATTTTATAGCTAAGGCGTTAATTTACTTAGCTCTGATCGATACACATATACACGAGATATTTTGCTTTTATACTGTATTGATAAATGACATATGAACTCATGACGCCGAAAATGTTGTCTCGAAACGAGTCTAGACTTAACGCTATAAAGTGTTAAAATCACGTTCGTGAAAAACTATTTTATATCGTGTTATATAATTTATTTTGACTTTTATTAATTAAATATTTTTTCTTCTATCATTCTAGGTAAGTACCTTGATTTTCAACTTTATCTCGTGTGCATGGAGTAAGAATGGAAAAGAAACTTTATGGTTTGTTTGGGTGGAAAATATGTATGTAAAAGTTTTCACGTTTTGTGACACATATACATACGTAAATATGATTACGTGCTAGGTATGTTGTTTAAAACTTTTTTTGTTTAATGTTAATTGATAGTTACATTCGTATATACGTATACAGTTATAAGATTTTACAAAATTTAATTTTAGTTTTATTTTAACATATATCATCTTTCGGTATACCAATTAAGTCGGAAATGTTGTGTAAGTTTTTTTTTTTTTTTTTTTTATTTATAAGTGGTTTGTTCTGATACTCGAGGAGGGGATGGAACGAGTGCAATATTTGTTTTGGTACTTTTTCTGGTATTTGTTTTTTAAGATATTTTCTTGAAACTTTATGTGTACTGTTCTTAAAGATTTTTTTGTTTTGTTTTATTTGGATATTATATAACATGGGAATGGTAATTATTTGTATTAAAATTTTGATAATGGATCCAATTACAGCGGTTACGTCAATTTACGTCTGAATTTCAAAACCATGCGAACTACTTGAGTACATTTATTTTATTGGTATGTTCAGTATTTGTTCGCACTGCAATCGTAATTTTGTGAGGGCCAGCGAGATATTTGAGATGCTCACTTGACTATCAATTATTTTTGATGAAGGGGTATGATGATCGTGTGATCTTCCCAGTTCATTTAATATTTAAATAAATCACAAAAAATTACAACGTTAAATTTTCAATTGGAATTTGGGTCTCGTCAGACACGTTGGCAACTTGAAATGTTACAAAAAACGCGCCGACGCTTTGAGCCACAAAAAATTATTCGATTGTTCTGTAGTGACCCGATTCGCAAACACAATAATTTTCAAATGAAAAAAACTTTAAAATTACCAGACTCACAAATTTTAAAAATGAAATTTTATATACAATGTTTAGCTGGAAATTAAGTGCAGCAGTAAGTACCGTGCAGTGGTTCTAAAATAATTAGTCCGGAATTGTACCCCTTAACGCGATTATGATTTTCAGATTTTTCTATAGGTATAAATCTATAGATTTTGCTTTTGATTCGCCAATCTTGACGTCCATCCACCTTATTTTCGAGGCTTGAGGTAACGAACTGTATTTTGAAATTTGCGTTGACAGTGCATCTTTCCCAGTTATATAAGTGATTAACTGAGGTTTTTGTTTTATGAGAAACAGACATAATCTCTTTCCAATACCAAATTTGTGGCAAAGGACATATACTTGTATGAGTTTTGAGATAAAATTGTTGCCAATTAGAATTTAAATTGATTGTACGTCAATTGTTGTAATTTTATTTGAATTTTACAGTTATAAGATCTATCATTTGATGAACGGAATTGAAAATTCTGTGAATATTGAGATTTTTAATTAATATTTTCGATTTCTGAAATTTAAAGTTTAAAATTTAACTTATCAAATTTGGAAATTTGAAAAAATCCGATTATTAAAAAAATTCGAAAATTGAAGTTGATAATCGATAATTTATGAAATTCGAATTTTATAAAGCGTGAAGAAAATTTAACCTTTGAGGCTTAAAATTTTTATATTTCTATTAAAACAATTTGAAATTCAAATAAAAATATTTTTTGTTTTGAAAATTTTGTCCAAAAAAATTCCCGAAAATTTGAAAAGACTTTGATTTTAAATTCACATTCCTGGTCGATTTTAAATTTTGGCAGTAAATAGGGCGGTTTCCAACATTTGGGAATTCTGAAGCTTGGAATTTTCTACCATAAATGTATCGTTTAAGTTCTATAATTCTAATAAACTCTGTACAAAATTCGAACAAAATTTGAAGGAAAATTCTAAGAATTCGAAATTTTCGAAATGTGATTATTTGGTCAGAAATTTAAAAATCTGAATTGTATACGTCAAAATTAAAAAAATTCGATAAACTACGAAATTCAAATGTTCAGATTTTTCAAAAAAAATTCATCAACTAAATTTTACTTAACGTATTGGGATTTTTTTATATTTTTTACTGCCGATCCTATAGAAATATCCACTTATGTACTCATGTTCGAATTTGGATAGTTTAGATCAATAGGGATTTTTTTGTGGGTAAGTGGCCAAATTTCTAATACACTTTGCTACTTGTTTTATGGAATTTAAAAGTTATGTAACTTTGACTGATATGTGCTCAATCAAATTAAATTTTGATAAACTTTACTATTTTTCACGCAGTTTAAAAGATCTGTGGCGTTCCAACCAGCTTTATGGCAGATACAATTATTAAATTATGAGCAGCGTTGTAGGAAGCATTGTTATGGTAAAAAGCTTTGATTTAAGCTTAGTTTGAAGGAAAAAAATGTATTTGACTAGTTCAGTAGCGATTAACTCACCTGAGGCGGTTAACTCACCCCGATATGCACAGATTTGCACAGTTTTTTGTGCGACTTACGTAGTTAGGGATGTAAAAGTGAGCTTCTTCGCTAAGATTGATTTTTTTTTCTAATTCGGGATCATCTTAATGCATTTTGTAGTGAATTCTCACTTATCTTTTTTGATTTTCGTTAATCGTATAATTTATACTTGTCAAATGTCAAAACTTGATCAATTTATAATTAATTTAAGATTATCTAAAAACTTTGGATGATTTTTTTAAAAATTTTGACGTGCCAAGATTGTTTTACACGCATGCCACAGGTTCGCCATCGCTGGACTATAGACCAACTGCTATCGTCGTTATCAAAAGGACTCAATTCTGTAGACTGTACTAATATTTTACAAAATGTAAAAGCTTTGTACCTTAGTGGTCAAGGCGACTCAAATCTGATCGAATTTACTATTTTTCATAGAAAATAAAAGTTTCACGATTTTGAGCGATTTTAATTTTTGTGCTGCCAATCTATTTTTTTATTCTGATCACGATCCTCCATATAAAACCTCACTTTTGTAAAGTACGTTAAGTATTATTCAAAGACAAAGTCCCAGTTAAGTATTATTCAAAGTCAATTTACAACTTGTGCACAAAATTAAATTAATTAAATGTTGGGTTTTGATTATAAGTTTGATAACAAAATTAGGTGCAGGAAAATTTGGAGAATAAGGTTCAAGATGAAATATATTTAAACAGAACTGAGACTGAGGTGACGATCAAATTACTAACCGAACAATTTTCTATATTCGCGGCGTTGTCAGCATTCTATCTCGCTCAGTTATAGTCTACTGAAATATACTTTGCATATTCGAAATTTGTGTACACAAGATTGTCTGCCACACGTAAAACTACAATGCTATTTTCAAGGCATTCCATATCCATAATGCTGAAGTCGAATTACACTTTGAACTGGCAGCACCTGAGATTAAGCTTCACAACGAAATTATTTTTCCCAATTGGATTTTTATTTGAGTATTCCAATTGAGAAAAATAATAAAAATTATTTAATTTTGTCCGCTTTTTTATAAAAATGCCAATTGGTGTAAACTATTGGAATACGTGGATACCAGTACCCGTGCACACTTCTAGGATGTATAATAAAAAACTTTCATATCAAAAATAACCAAACTTGCCAGTGTAATTTTTTGTTATTATTTTAGTATTAACTTCACGGTCATAGTATTTTATATTGTCTACAAGCAAGGGAAAAATTAACGAGTCTGTGTCATGAAACGGATTTGGAACACTTTTAAAAATAAAAATTAGAGCGGATATTGAAAAAATTCACTAATTTTATGCTATACACAACATCCCGCGGCATAAACCGACATTTGCGTACATACTTACTCACGAATCTTCTGCACCATTGTAAACAAAAGAATTCTTCTTATAAACAATTAAAATTATAATTACATTTATATACATATACATACATACATTGTTTTTATTATGTTATTCTTAATTAAAAAATATTAAATTTCCTGTTTTTAATGTACGCCAAGCCGAAGACAAATTAAAAATTGTTGTGTATGTTACAATACGAAAAAAAAACTCTTAAAATAATTAATTACGTTAAGTTGTTATTTTCTAATAGTACAAAACATTTTTTGTTGTTGTTGTTGGTTTTACGTTTCTGCTGTTTAATTTAAAATGCCTGTGGTTTTTATTTAACATTTAATTTAATTCATGTCGCTTCAAAAGATTAAATATCATTATTGTCCATTTTTTTCTGTTGTATATAAATGTACTGTACATAGTTTTTAATGTGTATTATGTAAATCGCTGTGCGGTGAATGTTTTTGGCACGATAAGGCCTATATATTGTATATACCTATATACAATGAACTTGGAATTTTTAATTTTAACATGCGAAAATTGTCAATTATTATTTTATATTTGCGCCTATATATAGGCAGCGAGTGGTAAAAGCTGCTAGATAAGACCTAACCGCACACACAACAACAATAATAATATATTTTATGCTCACTCTGTATTCATATATACTTCGCTCGACGTACATATTTCCTGCCATTTAATTACCGCATTTTATAATAATTTTTTAATTAATTCCTAAATTGTGTTCCTCCACAATGTAAAGTGATAATTTAAACTGTCAAATACATTAAAAAAAAAATAATGTTTTTAAAATTTTAATCACTATTAAAAACGTATAAAACCTATCATAAAAACATAATGTGTGTGCGATACCTGCACTGTATATATCATCGTACCAAACACCAAACATTGACATATACCAAACAGACAGACACAATAATACTACTACACCCACTTAGCATATTAATGTTAATTTTATGTAAAAAATTTATTTTTAATAATTTAATGTATGCATAATACATAATAATATCAAGTATGTTAGGCTAGAGCGAAAGCATACACATATACATTAAAAACATAAAAATTATTATGATTTTAATGTTTCAATTTAGAATATGAACATTGTTGTGCCGCTTATCGCAATAAAATAAATAAATAAATCCTGACACAAAAGTAACAACAAAAAGTGGAATAAACAATTAAAGTCTTTATTTTATACACATTATATAAAGGTTGTGCAGATAAGAAAATGTTATTATTGTTAAGAATTAAAAAAAAAATCAATGGTATACTACTGTTGGTACAGAATGTCTTGTTTATTGTAAAAAACGTTTTTTTTTTTTTTGGTAGTCTCATGTTACACTTTTTTTAGTTTAGCGTCTTGAGATAACAATCTCAAATTTATATAATAAGAAAATAAACAGTTAAGTGGATATGAACGCCGTCTTATTATAGCATATATATGTAGGCTATGTTGTATACGTATAAGATGCGTACATGACACAGGAAATGATGTGTATAGACAGAACAAAATAACAGATGATTACTGGTTTGGATAATACGTAAATAAATCAATTTACTCGGATCTATAACTGAACGAGCTTTTACTAAGACATATTTAGATATAGCCTCAACCCGTTTTATAGTGTAGTTTGTTATTCAATTACAGGTGACTTATCCGTTGGCCATGATATGCCTCTCTTTTAAAATTATGTTTAGTTTCCAATTGAAATTTTTGACCGAACAAAGATGTAAGCTCTATACGAAAATATAGCATGAGAACTTTTCTAGAACCGGCGACACCATATTTTTAAAATATCCCAAATTTTTATTTTTGTATAAAAATCAAATTCCTTTGGAAAATATAACAAATTTTAACAGTGTACTTTTTGTTAATTTTTAGTTAGTATTTACTTCACGTATTATTTATCAGGTGTGGGTTTGTCTCGAAATTGAAATTGAAAATGTTAGCCATGACTAATTATTTGCACTGTACTAACAACCGCAATTGCAGTCAATTATTTCACACAAACCCGTCAATCAATGGCGGTTTTTCCAATATTATGGAATTATTTATATTTCGGCCAAAATACTTGAGTCTATCATAGTCAAAACCAGAAAGAAATTGGTAGGCGCAGGTTTGGAATAGTTAATAAGTGAAACAAATAGTGTTGCGTAAGGATTTGTTTTAGCTTAGTAATTAACGAAACCAACATTTTCGGATTATAAATTCCCAATGCTTACGTTGTGCGGATATTGAGTTTGAAGTACCAAATGCAATCGGCCGAAACTCATATAAATTCTTAAGTAATGGGCTGGGCATCACTGAAATGGCTGCGAAATTTGAAAGATATTGACATTAATATCGAAATCGCTTTGAACTATTTTAAATAAACGTAATTTGACTAAAATAAAATTCAGCTTGAAGAGAATAACAATGAAGTACATGACTAATACATCATCGCGGTTTCAACATCCTAAAATGATCCAAAAAATTTACTGTGAAATAAACAAGACCTTTGGCGACAATAGAATCACTTAAATTCAAAAACAGCTTCATTTCGATCGGAGCAAAAAATGCGCCAAATAAGCATCATTGACATTAGTCTTTACAATACACAAAAGCAAACAAAAATCAGATTTTCGAAAATTAGAGGAACAGACAACAGTTTGGACACTCAAGTAAAAAAACTAAATATTGAAATTCCTTAAATTTTCCTGGTGCTTCTGATCGTCGGTCACTTTATAGTGACTAATGGTTTTGGGTTGAGCTAGGTCGGTCCTAACGAAATATCACATCGCAAGCTTGAACATTTGAAAGACTAAAAATTACAACTTTATGCTTTAATTTAATTTGAAAGCTTCATTATTGGCAGGTTCAAAGAGGATACAAAAATATAAAACACATTTTTAGCTAAATAAAACTTTCCTCAAAAATAGTAAAACTCATCTTTTTGATGCGGAAAATCTGTTTTTAAATTTTAAAAATTTTCGTCATTCGCATTCAAACTTTGTTAATAATATAAATATTAATTGTCAAGCTTCAAGTGATATTTTGCACATGTTGATGTAAAAGTTGATCTGAAAGTGAAATTTATGCTTCGAAATTTAACTTTACAAAATTACATTTCAGCTTTAAGCTTAAATTTCAAAAGCTTTTATATTTCGCTGATCCAAACAATATCTAACAATACCACAACAAAATTAAAGATATTTTGTATTGAAAAGCTCATGCTTTGGACTAAATTTAATCAAAAACTTTAAATAAAATAAGCTTAAAACTTGAGCCACATTTCACAAATTTAACTAAATTCCATCAGAACTTTTGAATATATGAGTGGTAAATATAGTATTTCAATTACAAAAATACACAAAATGAGCTTTTAACAACCCTGTCACCGTAAAAAATCGACCTCCAATTATAAAAATTATTTAATAAATTCACGACACTCATCCAAAATTTGTTATTATTATGAGCTTTTAGTAATAAATTCTGAAAGCTTAAATTAAGTAAAATTATTTTATTGGTCGTACCCATCAGCGGTTTTGGTAGCCGAGTTAATTTTTTTCAGGCTCAGGTTGCATTTTTATATTAAATAGAAAGCATCTTTGCCAATTATACTGATTGATGGCCCACTATCCAACAGTCCTGTTATTGGAATCTCGTTAATTTTAACAGCCACATGAGGGCGTGGATCATTTGTTAACCTAATTATGATAGAACTACAAATTTTAAAGGAACATTTTCGTTTTGCTCGAGTGTTCTTATTAGTAGTTTTTACTAAACCTTCTATTTTAGAATATCCTAAATTATTGGATTTATTGGATGAACCTGGCGTTGTCAAAGACAAACACGCTTTATTTTAGTGACATATTTCGGTAGGTTGACATATAGGTATTTGGTTTATTTATGTCCTGGGTGTCCACTGGGGTTCTCCCGAATGAGATCGCCCAGGTCCTGACTCGTTCGGATGGAAGTTTAGTTATAGGTGAATTAAGTGATAGGTTGCTCATTTCTGAACAAGCTTGAATTTCATGTTTAGCCGAAGGGTTAGTGGATCACCACTATTCCTAAAATCGAAACCTGGCTGTGCCCAAAGCATCTCATATTTTTGGCATACATTTCGAATATGGTCTATCGAGTAGAAGTTTTTCTGGATTAACATCGTCTGATGCAGGGTGCATGTTATTCTTTTGAACACGTCTTACGATTACTCGTCGTGTTTCTCGCTCAGTTTCATAACTTGAGAATCTGAACAACAGAGCTTTTCGCACCTGGGTTGTCTAGTATATACCCATAACCACTTTTCTGCTGACTCCGAGACGAAACTGTGGATGATTAATGGTAGTTGGTGCTGTCGGTAACCATCACGTCTGGCAAATAATTCCAGGCGAACAGAGGGTCAGGAATATATAGGCCTCGCGCCCTAGTATAAAATGATAAGAAGAATTTCTTAAATCCGCAGAAATTTGTGTGTTTTGATTGGGGCGATAAATGGTCGGTGTTTTTGCCTTGTGTGGAACAAAACCTAGGAAGATATTTGCAAAGAACATAATATGTCCTTTCTATACAAAAAAAAAAAATAGATTGTCAAAAATTAGAGGAACCAAGTTGGATCTTAAATTTTCCTGGTGCTCCTGATCGTCGATTACTTTATTGGCTATTTGTTTTAGGTTGAGCAAAGTCTGGCCTAACGAAAAACCACGTGTATTGCATTTTGAGAAACTACAAATTGCAAGGCCACTTTAAATTCGAGCTGTATGCTTTAGTTTCGAAAGCTTTATATTTGGCAAGTCCAAAAACTATTTAACAATATCCCGTAAAAATTGGAATGCTTTACTTAAAGTATTGCATTGGGTAGCTCATATTTTTGGCAAAATAAAACTTTCCATAATCATTTTAAAATTCGTCTTATTGATGTCGTAAATTTGTTTTTTTTTTCAATAAGCTTTGTTTGTCTGCCTCTTTTAAATACTTAACTACCTCTTTTGGATATTTAATTCAAATCTCATTTATCCTCTTTTGGATACTTATTTCAAATCTCTCTTTTTAATTTTAATTTACGATTTAATCATCGCAATTTAATTGCTTTGGAAACATTTGCACTTTGACCTATGAGGACAATATAATTAAGAAATAGTAAAAAAAAAAAATCCGATAAATTACTTTCATAAAGAAAGTAACTGTGGCGATGTAACTGTACCGAGCAAATAGCGCAGTGTAACTGTACTGAGAAAATAGCGCAGTGGTTAAAGCTTGGACGACGTTTGGATCGGGAGGTACCGGGTTCGAATCCCAACAGAGGCGGGATGCAAAATGAATTTTTCATCTCCCGATTACGATCGGTGATTAAATTGAAAACATCTATGACCCTCAGTTGGAATGTAGAACTCATAGGCCGACCCATCTTTCATGTCACTGTACAGGGTGACATGGAGCTATGCAATGCGCAGGTGGGTATATACTGTATTTGTGTGAATGGGATGAATGGGTTGAATGAATGTTAGTGTGAATGTCGGTATTGCACCGTGGGCCCATTAGTGGCATTGAGTGCTGGAGTAAAATCCGCCCAATTTTAAAAATTTAACTGTGGCGAAGGCATTATTTTAAAATTTGAGCTTTAAGTTAAAGTTTCAAAAGCTTTTTTATTTGACTGATCCAAACATTGTCTAATACCACAAAATTAAAACTACTTTATATAAAATATGTTACATGAAAAAGCGCAGGCTTTCAACTAAATTTAACGAAAAACATTAAATAAAATAAAACTTGATCAACATTTCACTAGGACTTTTAGAAGTTAGTTAGAACTTTTGAATATATTTGAGTAGTAAATATTTTATTTGAAATTCAAAAATATACTTCAATGAGCATTAACAAACTCGCAAAAAATGCACCTCCGATTATTTAACTTATTTAAAAAATTCATGACACTAACCCAAAAATTTGTTAATAATCTGAGCTTTAACTTATCAACACTGAAAGCTTCTGGAGCTTTTCAAGGTAAGGTTATTTAAATGTTATTAAAAATGGTGTATAATTTGTAAACCGAATTAGGCTTTCATAATTTTAAAAACTTCGAACCACTGAAATATTGTATACTTTTGTAATTAATAGTAAATTTAATGTACAATGTAACAGTTTGTAAAGCTCTAAATGTTCTTTTATACATTAGTAGATAATGACCATCATTTCATAATTCCTTAGTTTGATGGAAAGTTTTGCGATGTAAAATTAAAGGTCTTAAGGTTAGTTAAGATTTAATCGTTGAAATTGAATTGCTTTGTAATAATCGCACTCTACACTATACATGATTCTCATGTACGAGAAACTTTATAAATTTAATTTATTTATTTTAAATATAAGCATGCATATTGAAATACGAAACGAGCTTAAAGCTTCATCAAAATTTCTAAAATTTGTTTTCGTTGGAACTGAAATTTGACGAGTCAGTCAAAATTGTATGTTTATTCGAGGGCTCCTTAGTTGCGCGAGCTACCTCATAACGCTCAGCCTGTTATCAGTGCAAAATGAATGATATTCTGTTCAAACGAAATCTAACAAGTCGAAGGCCAGGCAGTTATACATGTTTTCTTCTAGTCCAACAAGATAGGTTAAAAAACAAAGAAGTTCGAATGAGATATAAATAATCCAAATCCAAAATGGTATAGTTTCAACCCACCTGTGACACAATTCAAATATATTGTTACGCTAACGGATATTCTTTATTAATTAGGCTTCTCCATTTCTGTAAAGTAAATTCAAATCTTCAACAAACAGGTAGTTGTCAAGTCAATATATAGACAATCACATATTACAGAATATCGTTATAAAATAAAAACTTGCATCATTATGACCATTTTAAAAGATATCATCCGTTTATTGACCCCATTACAAATCCACTTTAATATACCAAACCAAAATTACAAAATTTTCAATTCAATCTTTATTGCAACAGCAACAACAGTAACAGCAGCCGCGCAACAGGAAAACAAATCTCTTCTTATGTACAATACAAATTCCGTTTAAATTAAATTGAAAGAAAATAGCAAAACCGCAATATCATCATCATCACCATCATCATCATCATCATCATCATCATCATCATCATTGAATTGCAAACATAAAAAATAAAATTCTATTCATTTTCTTTTCTAACTCGTTTCGCGTATAAGCCATGTATATAATGTATGCACACGAGTACAACAATTTTCCTAATGTCAACTCAAATAAATCACAATAAAATCAATTAAATTGTTTGTTGTATTGTTTATAAGCCAATAAAATAATAATAATAAAAAAAACCGCTATATAATCAAATTGTATACACAAAAGAGATGATGAATAAAACATAAAAAAAAATTGTTTAGGATAGTTTTTGTGTAAACTATGTAGTATCAAATGTATAGTGGTTAAGTTTTGTGATTGCATTTTTTTTATTATTTATGCCATTCTGTTCTGTATTTTTAAAGCATGTCCGAAAAAATTCGAACAATTGTTTTGAACGAATCAGTAAAATTTGATCAAAATTTGAAACTAAAAATCAATTTTTAATCAAATCATACTGTGCTGAGCTTCATAACGAGTAAATTAACTCTGAAAATAAATAAAATAATATTTGATCGAAATTTGATTGTAATTTGAAAAGAATTTGTTATCATAATTGAAATAAAACTTCATAACTGAATTAAAATAAATTAGTATACTAAAATTTGATTTGATTGTGTATTTAAAATTTCAATCGACTCAAATTCAAAATTTTTTATACTCGAACTGACGATGTGTAATTAAGTTAAACATAAACAAGTTTTTATCTAGTACTAAAAAAAGGGTTTGAATGAAATGTGATTGATTCAAATTTAGATTGAATGTGTATTGAATTAAAACTATAAAAAAAAATTAACCGAATTAAGTTCAAACCCAATTTTTTATTATGATAATTTATAAGGATATTCGATCAAATTAAAAGAGTTTCTTAAGTCTGAGCCAAATTTAGTGTTCCAATTTTTATTATAATTTCAAACTTATAAAAATATTTGAACTATACCGAAAAAATTTGATTAGAATTCAGTTTGAATCCAGGTAGTAAACTTTTGGAAATCTGTTGACCTATATTTTACAGTATATTACTGATGAGGTTGGTTTTTTCTGTTAAAAACAAATTTGATAAAAACATTTTTTTATCAGGCAACTCAAACTTTTTCAGGATTCAAACTCAATTAATAAAACTTATATAATCAACAAATTTTATTGCTACTCTTCGAAAGCTATAAAAATTACACTCAAAACTAGAATTTGAATTATTCATATCAAATTTCGAACTTGAACGAAATTTGAAATCAACAAATATTGTTAAATTCAAACTAACATTGAAATTAGTTTGAACTGATTAGGTGATATTATGTAGTTTGAGCAGAATTTGATTTATATATAACATTTTAAACCACAATCGAATTAAATACGAATTTATGTTGAATTTGAATGAAAATTGAATACCCAATTTGGTAGTAATTTAATATGTGCTAAACGGATTTGTATCCATGTTTTTTTATTTTTTTCAAACTAGACTCAAACTTGTTTCCAAATACGCTCAAACTTAAATTTACCCAAAGTTATAATAATGTGTTTCAATCAATATATCTGTATTTGTACACAAATTTTAGTTAAAAATGAAAAAGAAATTTGAGTAGATTTTAAAATAGTGTTTGAGTGCATGAATTTAGATGGAGAGTGTAACAAGTTTGAGAATAGTAATTTTAATTGTAATTTCAAACTTTTAGAATTATCCAGATAGAAGTTGAATAAATTGTGCTTAGAATTCAGTTTGAGTTTGAATTCGATTTAGTTAAACAATAATCTCTATTCAAATCATATTCAAATGCGTGGCACACTAGAGTACATTTTTGGAAATCTGGTGAAAACGAATTTGAGTTATAAATTTGATTTGATTATGAATTTTTGTTAATAGAAAATTTGATGCAAACTGTTCGGAAATTCTTCTAAATTCTACACAAAACTGTAATCTAAATTATTCAAATCAAACTTTGAACTTGAGCGAAAAGTTCAATTCACACTAGTATTGATTTAAAGGTAATTTACACTGATAAGCAGAACTGCTTTCTTCACTAATTTATCTTATCAAATTTGAGTGATACTCTCCATAGTTTGATTAGTTTTAATTAAAATAGTTGAAAAAATTGGACTAAAATTTGAATTTAACTACTCATCAAAATTTTAGTTAATCAAACCATAATCAAATTCATATACTAAACTCATATAAAATTCTGACAATTACTTTGCTGTAATAAACTATTCAAATTCTACATTGGACTTTAACGAAATTTAAATTGGCAAAATATTGTATATTCAAGTCCATTTCAAGCTACTAAGTAGCAAAACTGCTTTCTTCGCTAAACATCTGTTTCTTCAAATTAGATTCAATATTAAATTTGAGTCTCAATAAAAATATTTGAGATAATTTAAAATTTTGGAGTATTGGATTGAAATACTCATCAAAATTTCAGTTAAATTTGAATGTTACAATACCAAATTTATATTGCAATCAAACCATAATCAAATTCATATACTAATTTAAAATTTGAATGCGGTTTAATTAGAGAATCATTCGATTAATCATTTATTTGGGTGACAAAAAATAAATTCCGACAATTACTTTGCTGGGCATGCTTTTCATGCATACATTGTTTATTTATTTTGTCTTTCAAGAAAACATACAAAAAATAAATCGTAATGGTTACAACAGAACTATCTACATAGTTTTATGATAGAAATCAACACGTCGATTTTTATTTATTTATTTATTCTAAGCATTAGAAATCATGAAAAATCGATATAAATACATACATACACATAATAGTGGGTAATAAATAAAAAATAGTTTTTCGATTATAATAGATTTTATTGTCACGATTAGCGGTTATATTATTTTGTGTTGTGTATTCAATAAATTTTGAGCCGAAAAAAAAATCGTGAAAATTTTCAAACCAGTTTACTTTAAACGTAAAATTCTTATATGTGCATATGTATCGCGCATATATGGATTTAGAGTGTATGGTGTACTCACTATACATACATACATATGCACAAAAGAACACAGATTTTTGCTCTACGATAACGAAAAATTATATGTTTTGTTAACAATTTATTTCTTTAATTTTATAAATAAATGTATTTCTCATTTTTTTAATAATACAAATAAATAAATAAAATGAGGTGATTTCTTGTTTTTGTGTACATACTCAGTTTATCATTTTAATGAGAGTCCAAGTGTCAAATGTCAAATAAATTTTTCATTTTTTTTTTAAGTTTAATGTTTTTCGCTTTTACTATATTCAATATATAATATGTACCAAATATGAAATCGTGTTTGTGGTTTTTCATTTTATTTTATTTTTTGCAGTAAATTAGAAAACATTTATTTTATGCAATCAAATGGTACAGGTTAAATATGTTATGTACGTTAGAATTTTCATATAAAAATGAGGATCGTACAATTTTTCAATGATTCAGGTTTGAAAGTGTAGCTCTATTATGCTGGAGATCAAAAAAGTACGTGATGGACGGCAACATTCGGTTTAAGTTGTTGTTAATAACATTAAGCGCCTTTCTGTTATTGGATTTACATAAATACATTTTATAAAATAATAAAAAAGTTTATTTTTGAAGTATTAATAGAAAGACATTTCAAATTTCAATTTTTCCACATTTTAAGATTTTTATTTTAATAAATAAAACATTAAATTTTTAAAATAAAATTGTTGTTTAAATTTAACAGTTTTATATAGTACATTTTAAGAATTTCCGATTGGGAGTTTTAAAATTTTTAATTGGTTTTAATATGTTCGAAATTTATTGGAATAAAATTTTACAAAATTAAACAATTTTCCAACTGAAGACTTCTGAAAATGTCCATCTGAAAATCTTAAGAATTTATTATTATAAATTTTAAATGTAAAAATTATTTTATTTTAGTTTTGTATTAAATTCAGTATCATAATTGCAATGATAAGATTTGAAGAACTTGAATTTTAACGTTTTGTTAAACCTGTTAGAATTATACGATTTAAGAATTTGGAGAACTTATATATTTTATTATACATATGTATTTTATTTAAAAAAATCTGTATTGGTTAAATAATAATTGGTTAAATCTAAAAAAACATAAAAATTGTAATTGTTTGAATTAATATCTTTCATATTTTGAGAATTAAATTTAGTTTCAAGTATGATTTTTGTAATCTTTAAAATAAATTTTTTATAAATTTAGATGTTACGTTATAATTGCAAATAGCTGCCAAATTAAAAATATTAAGAATTTTTTAGAGTTTTACATTTTTTAAACTCTGACTATACAGTTTTTGAAGTTAAAGGATTCATTCACAACGACTTTTTATTTATTTTTTAAATATGAAGAAAAATTTAAAATATAATATAAGTATAAAAGGCAATCATAGAGATTTAAAGTTAAAGGTCCAAACCCTCTAGTTTGTTTTATAATTTTAAAATTTTTGATTTTAAAATGAAATTTTAATAATTTCCTAATAAGGTAATTGTATTGATTAATTAAATTCAATTTAGTTGCAAGTAAAAATGTTTAAACGGCTTAAATAAGAATTTTTATAATTTTAAATGGAAAATTAATTGTTTAAATAACTGTCAAATTGAAAATTAATTTTTTTTACTATTTATTTATTTTAAAAAATAGTTTCATTATTTTAAATTTTTTTAAAACCATTTGGTAGGTTTATACAATTTTTGAATTTTAAGGATAATTTACAGATTTATTAGAAATCTTTAAATATAATCAGTATTTTATCAGTAAATTTGTTGCTGATTTATAATAATTAAAGAAAAATGTAATCTGATTTACAAAATTTATTTGGTTTAAAATTTAACAATATCCGTATTTTTATATATTTGGGCGTTCTACAAATTTATTTAGTTAAATATTTATTTTATTTTATTTACAAAAGATAATTCGTTTAAGATTAAGCTTAAACTTAAGTTAAACTTTTCAATTTTAAAATGTAAACTAAATAATAAACAGTGTTTAAAGGCCATTACTGGCACCTTAATGTGTCAACAAGCTACCACGGTTTCGATCCTGGGCTTGGTCTTCATACTGTCCAAGACAATCTGAAGAAGCCAAGTCGTTCTTTACACCGTGGAGTCCTCGTCACAATTAGAAACGTGTGTTTGTGAATTGCTAAAATTGATTAAATCTAAAAAAAAAAATTCTAGTTCTTTGAATTAATATTTTTTATTTTTTTTTTCATATTTTGAGAATTAAATTCAGTTTCAAGTAAGCATTTCGTAATGTATAAAATAATAGATTTAAAACAAATACATTTTTATGAATTCAGATAATAAATTTATAATTGCAAATAGCTGCCAAATTAAAAATTTTAAGAATTTATGAATTAGATTTTTTTTTTAATTTGCTCGTACTTTTAATTTTTTTAAAGTTTTCCAACCCCCTTGAATCGTTAAAATTGATTGATTACATTAAATTTAGTTGGAAGTAATAGAATCTTGTTAATCATATAAAATTAAAGGTTTAAAAATGATTTTTATAAATTTAAATAGTTGATATATTATTTAAATAACTGCCACATTTAAAATTTTAGGATTTAATAAATTTTTAAATTTTATAGTTAATTTAACTATTTATTTGTTTATTTTTAAAAGCAATTTTATAAGTTTCAATTGTTTAACTTGCAATGATAAAATTTTAAAAACTCGAATTTAATTTTTTTAAACCATTAAGTAGGCTTACACGATTCTTGAATCTAAAGGAAACTGCAAGTTTTAATAAATTTCAGTTTGATAAATTCTTAGATATATTTGAAATTTTTAAAAATAATCCCAAAATCTACTAAAGTGATTGCATAATATCAACCCAATATTAAAGTTTTTAAAGTTCACGTATTGATAAGAGTATTGGAATTTTATAAATTTTAAATAGTTTAGTTTAAGTTTTTAAAATTTCATAAAAATTACATTCTTCGAAAAATAACTAAACAAAATAATTGAAAATTTATTTAAATATTTCTGTAGTTGTATATTTTAAAAGTTTTGAAATTTTCATGGGGGCTTTCATAAATTTTAAGAACTTATAGCCCAGAATATACAATTTTAAAATATTTAAAATACCTGAAATCAAAATTAGGCATTAAAGTTAATTTTATTTTATTCAAAGTTTCAAGAGGAAGACGAATAGATTTTAAACTTGTTGCTGATTTATAATAATTAAAAAGCTATTTTAATCCCGTTTACAAAATTTGTTTGGATTTAAATTCCACATTTATCCGATTTTTTAAATATTTTGGCGTTCTACACATTTATTTAGTTAACTGTCTATTTTATTTAATTCTTTATTTAGAAAAGATAATTAGTTTTTTAAATTGAACAGTTTTGTAGCACTAAATTAATTTTTTATAAATTTACAAGTTTTATATTTAAAAAAGTTTTATATAATCTTATTTGAATTTAACAAGCTCTAAAAAAATTTCAATTTGAGCATTTGTATAATCTAAGTGAGCCCACAATAAAAGCGGGTATATAAGGTAACATATATTTAAAAACGTATATGAATTGTTAAAATTGTTTAAATGAATTAACTTTAGTTGGAAATAATCATATAAAATAATTGGTTTATCAAAGATATTTTTATAAAGTTAATTTAAATTTAATTAATAAATTTTAAAATTTTAAATAAAATAAAATAAATTTTAAAATTATTTACTATTTATTTATTTATTTTTAAAAAGATTTTATAAATTCATTTTTTAAATTTGCTATAATAATTATAATTATTCAATTTGCTTTTTTCAAATGCTAAAATTTTAAGAACTGGAATTTAAATTATTTTTAAAGCGTTTAGTAGGCTTATACGATTTTTGAATTTAACAGATACTGCAAGCTTTAATATATTTTACTTTCAAAAATTTACTGATTTATTAGAAATCTTTAAGAACATCAATATTTTAAATAATTTTAACGAGTATTAAAATATTATATAGGAAATTAAGATTTAGAGTTTAATTTCCCAAAATCTTATAGTGTGATTGTGATATTATAACCCAATATTAAAGTTTTTAAAATTTATGTATTGAAAAGTTTTTCAGAAATTTATAAATTTAAAATATATTAATTAAAGGTTTTAAAATTTCAAAATAATTCCATTCTTGATTTTAAATAACTAAACAAATTTATTAAAAATTAATTCAAACATTTCTCGAATATAATATAAATTTGTTAGAACAGGGAGAGTTTTGAAATTTTCAAGGGGCCTAAGGAATTTGTTAGCCCAGAATATACAATTTTTCGCAATTGAATTATAATATTAAATTTTAAAATTTTAGAATATTTAAAAAATCTTAAGTAACAATTAGAAATTAAAGTTTTTTTATTTTATTCAAAGACAAAAGTTTTAATTGAATGACGAATGGATTTGTTGTAGATTTATAATAATTAAGAAGTTTTTTTTTCGTTAACAAAATTTATTTGGTTTTAAATTTAACATTTAATTAGTTTTTTTTTTTACTTAGCTTATAAATAAAATTAGTTCTTTAATTTCTAAATTGAACAGTTTTGCAGAACTAAATTAAGTTTTTAGAAATTTACAGATTTTAGATTTAATAAAACGGTAAAACTAACAACAAGCTCAATACTGTTAGAAAATTAAAAAGAAAATCATGTATTTAGGCTCGGAGAATTTGAAAAATCTAAGTGAGCACACAATATAAGCGGGTATATAAGGTAACATATATTTAAAAACGTATGTGAATTGTTAAAATTGTTTAATTGAATTAACTTTAGTTGAAAGTAAAAATGTTATATTCATACGAAAATAATTGGTTTAACAAAGATATTTTTATAAAATTAAATGGAAAATATTTAACTTTTTTACTTAAAAATTTTAAAAACTCGAATTTAATTTTTTGTTTAAACCATTTAGTAGAATTATACGATTGTTGAATGTATAGGAAGTTTTACGAACTATCGTTTTCACGAATTTAATCTTTAAAAAAAAATCAGTATTTTAAATAATTTTAAGAAATATTTCTTCGCTTCAACATTTTTAAATTTAATTTTTATCTATTTTAACATTTTCAAATTTTAAAATATTATATAGAACATTGAGATCTAGAGTTAAAGCTCCCAAAATCTAATAGTGTATCACAATCACACTTAAAACTCGATATTAAAATTTATGAAATTTTGATTTAAAAATATAGATATTGAAAAGAGTTTTATAATTTTATAAATTAAAAATATATTAGTTTTAATTTTTAAAATTTTTTAAATTTCAAAATTATTTCAAGGTTTTAAATAAGTTAACAAATTTAGTAAAAACCAATTGAAACATTTCTCGAATATGTAGAATTGTTAGAACGGACAGAATATTAAGATTTTCTGGGGCTGATTTATAATATTTTTCGGTATTTATAATTTTTTAATATTTAAAATATCAGAACTGAATATTAAGAATTACATTTTATTTTTTTTTTTTCAAAATTTTAAGACGACTAGTTTTTAAATTTGTTGCAGATTTGTAATTTTTTATTTTAGTTTACAAAATTAAGTTGATTTTAAATTTAACATTTACCGAATTTTTATATATTTCGACATTCTAAAATTTTTTTTTTGGTATTTTCAAACACTCGTAAATGTAAAACTTTATTTAGTGGACTGATATTTAATTTAATTCAATTTATTTCTAAAGAATTTTAAAATTACTAAAATATAGGTAGTTCTTTAGTTTCCAAATTGAACCGTTTTACACTAAATTAATTTTAAGAAATTTTTAAATACATTTTTACAAATTTACAGTTTTAGTCTTTTTAAAATTGTTGGAACTAAAAAAGTCAAAGATTTGTAAATTTTTAAAAGTTTTGAATTGTCAAAATTTCAAGTTTCAAATTAATAATATCTTATTTGAAGTTAGCGAGCTCTAAAATTAAATTTGGAATTACTTTTAGTGAGCAAACAATATAATCAATTCGATGAAATTACAGTAAGTCATCGTTCAACGCCAACAAACTTTTAAATCAGGAATCTGTTCATCAAATATACAAACTGTGTCACATTCTGTATGGTGGAGTTAATTTATTAATTTGTTTAAACATAAAAGATAGTTTATTTAAATCACATCATGTGCCTACCCATCTGGTAACTATTTTCTGAATTTCCTTAAAAATTTCTAATCTTATAAAAATAAAAATATCTAATATTCACTTCCAATTGCGATTGAATGCAATACCTGCTCAACATTTTCATGAGATCTTCAAAAAATCAAATGCGATTTTCAAATTTTGGGCTTTACCCTTACACGGCCGTAATTAAAAAAAAAACGTAATAGCCTCGTTTGTGTGGTTTTAGGCAAAAAGCTACTTTAGGCCTAAAATAAGGGAATTTGGGCTGTACAATTAAAAAGGTTACTAATAGGAAAACTTGTGAGTCTGACTAATCTGGCTGGAGTCTTAATACCAAAGGATTGTGAAATTTGGTCCAAAAAAATTGAGATTTCAATTTCTGAAAATCGGTACGACCTGAGTTATTAAATTTTGGAATTTTTAAATTTTTAATCGTATTTTCTACACTTGTTAGTGATTTTTAAATGCCAAAAATTAATTGGTGCGAAACTTCTAAATTTAATTCGTTTAAATTCGAACGGCGGCCTTTGGTTTGGAAATGATTTTTAATAACACATGTGAGTCATTGTGTATTTATATAATACCGAAACCACAACAATTTTCAACCAAAGGCAGTCGTCAGTCTGTCAACTTTAATGAATATTAGAAAAAAACAAAAAAAAAACATAAATTACTCAACGCGATAATAATAAATTTTCATGTGACACAAGAGTTTTCACAATTTTGTTCTGTGTATATGTTTGTTGTTCCTCCCTCCCCTATACACATACAATGAGTTTAGTACACAAAACAATAAATTAGGGTAAACCCAAAAATGATCTACCATGACCAGAAATCAATACTGTCCAAAAACAAAACAAAAGTCATTGACCAGTTTTCATGCGGTAAAATTTTCTTTTCTATTTTACCAAAACACCACATTTTTTTGTTATTTTTCTGTGAATTTTCTTTGATGGATAATGAAATAGCTAAATGGGTTGAAAAATCTAAACTCTATACGATTTCCGCTTCATTCAATCATGTGAAAGTAAAGCATTTTTTTTTTTAAATATATGATTCCATCATTTTCCGACAGGATTTTCAACCCACAATGTGCGCGCCTTCAAATCAAATAAAAACAACAACATTGTGTATGAGTAAAATATTTTTACTTGTTTTTGGCGTCAACTTGATTGATCATTATTAAAATGTGGAGCATTTCTTTCATTTGCTGTACATAATATCTTACGTATATATATGCTACATAGATACTCCCCAAGTCACATTCGCATACCAAAAACAAAATATACAAAAAATTTATGTAACTTAATTTATGTCAATCATAAAAAATGTGCCTGGTTGTTACAGAATTTTTATGTAACGAAATTTAAATTAATTTAAAATGATTTTTTTTTTTAAATTTTTGTTTCTGTAAATGTCACATTTTCTGCTTAATAAGGAAATTGAATCTGTTCTACGGTCTGCGCGCGTATATCTTGCAGGAGGGAAAGAAGGGGCTATCGTACGGGTCAAATACGATATACATACTTTTGTTTTTGGGGTTTACAAATTAATTTCGATTTTTTTTTTGCGCTTAAAAATGTTCAGCCGTCAATTCGTATTTCTGTATTTTTGTGCGAGACGTTAAAGGAAGGATTGGGGCTATGTTTGGTGCGGTTATGGTGTATGTATATACGAAAAATTATGGTACTGAGTGAAATGTATGTGTTTTGTACATAATTATGTTGCTTTTATATTTGGATGTTAAAAAAGGAAATTGAAAATTTGGGTGCGGGTGAAAAGGGTTTCTTCAAATAAGTGAGTTTTGTGATTTAATTAAACGTGCGGTTATTTAGAAGACATCTGACTCAACAATTTTCAGTGTTTTATTCTACTTGCTATAATTAAAAAATTTAACAAATTATAGATGGTAGTCGCATTACGATAAAATTAGTGTTTTGGCGTGATTATAGATGGATTGATGTCGTCAGTTACTCGATCGCTATTTTGTTCATGAACAATAGTCTAAATTTTTGGTAAATAAAAGAAAATATCGTGATTTGATGAACATAAACTGACTTTAGTTTACCGAGAAGTCAGCCATTGTTCATGTGGGTTTTGCAAATATGTATGTAGATATATTTTGCAACAAATCCGGACCAGTAATGGGACAAAAAAGTTTGAGACAAAAGAGTTAATAACGGAGCATGGAAATGTTCAATCGTGAGGCTTTGTCTATAAATTTAGCACAAGTAAATTGAAAACGAATGAGGTACTAAGTACCCTGGTGAGCGGTAGTGACCTAACAACAATTAGTTGGGAGGACACTACAAAATGCTTGCTTAACACCTTGTTACCCGATGACGACTATGAGGAAAATGACTCTGAGAGGCAAAGAGAAATCCGCGCCGATCGTAGCTCTGCACCAACTACACCAAATGTGAGCCACTTCAGTTATGAAGGTCGAAATGATACAACGTGCTTAGCCTATTGTAGGGCCCTGTATCACGAACTTTATAAATACTTGTCTTAGTAAAGTACTATTCCTACTATACTATTCCTAGATGTATCGTTCGACAACCTGTGGTGGCCCAGCATTATGTTGGAGCTAAAGAGATTCAATTGCCCATGCAATCACTATAACATCATAACCAACTATTTTTCTGAAAGGAAAGCCACTGTTATTTAAAGTCATGGCACACTTGAAAAAATGATCAATAAAGGATGTCCGCAAGGTTCCATCCTTGGTGCACACCTTGGTATATTGTCTTCAACGGAAGCATGAACCAAGAAGTCCAAGAAGTAGCATTGGCGGATCATAAGGTAATGCTTTTTACTGGGAATACAAGACAAAGTATTCAAGAAAAAGCGCAGCTTGTCATTGAGGATGGTGGACTGGTGCAAAAGCTATGGTGGAGCTATCCTCTGAAAAGACAGTCATAATCCAACTTAAAGGTTCACTGAACATTAGGAGCCCACCATTGGTTTCCGTAAATGGCCAAAGAATTAAGATGGTGAAAACTGTCAAATGACTGGGAGTTGACTTCGATGAATGACTGGGCAACCTGGCTAAGCATATCGATATAGTAGTAATATCTTCAAAAACTATAAGTCCGCGTTGGAGTTGTTAAAGGCACGACCTCCTGGGATCAGCTTCTTGGTATCAAAGTGACAAATTAAATGATGATGATGAGACCAGTAATGGGTTTTGTGTGACAGGGATTTTTCGATGTTCATGTGATTTACCGAGCTGATCTTGAAAATTTATTTCGAGTTGGTACGCTATTTTTGGAGATCTATTCCCGTTGTCACTAAACTATTCATTATTTGGTGTTTTAAAATCTCCTCCATTCGATTGCCATTGGTCCGCGGATCTTCGAAGTATTATGCTTCATGCTTCTTGACTTCTGAAGCGAACGCATGTTGCGATATCATCTAATTTTTGAACACCAAGATACAAAGCACTATGCCAAATTTTAAAATGAACAATAGAAGTCGACAGAAATTTGTGATGGTTATTTCCTCTGCGGTAACATAATGATTTCAGACAATTGTTTTAAATTCATCTATAGGGCAGTGCTGTTCAACTGTTCGCCAAAACTCTGAGGAACCTGAAATGAAAGTTCATCTAATTTTTGAACTTTTCTCTAATTTCAGATATATGTAGGATGAATTTTGAAAATTACCCGAATTTTATTTCCAACTGCTTTTCAGTAGTAAAGAATCTCAGCGAAATTTTCAGGAAATTAAGCAGATTGTCCAAAGTTTAGAAAATTTGGGGAATTTTGAAATTAATTTTCAACTTACACAATTTTTTGAATGCAGAAGAGGTTCCCTCAATTTTTAGGATATTTTATGATATCTGTTGTTCGCAAATTATTAAATTTACTCTAAACTAAACAAAATTGAAAATATCTTAAAAATTTCTAAAATATTTAATTCAGTACAGCATTCAAATTTTACTTGTCCTACTCTAGGTTAAGTTTTATGGCGCGGCTCACAGCCTGCCAGTTGACCAGCGCTGATCTAGATGAATCGAAATACACGAGTAAGACAAAGTGATGTCAAAGGTTATAAAGTTTTTTTACCCAACAAAATTTATCCATAATTTTACTTAACCCAAAGTAAAATGTGAAATTTATTATAATCTGGGGGATCAATTACATCAATCGAAAGTTTTGGGTTTAATTTAATTAAGCCCTTTTGGCGTTATCCGCATAAATACCAAATTGTTAATTTTTTGTAAACTCTTTTGTACCGCACGAGAAATGGATATGACCGTTTTGGTAGAGCTAGTTGTATTAAATAACTCAATCGGGCAGCCTAAAACAAAGCTACTTTGAACTATTCCACAAACACACCCATAACCTTTTTCGCATCGGGTTAGTAATATAACAGAGCGAAGAAGATATGCTTCAAATAAAATGCCAGTTAGCCGACCAGGAAGACAACCTCAACAACAACCAGTACAACAAAAATGTAACGTAACTTGGAAAGAGCTGGGCATTTAAAGATAGTATACCCGAAAGTATAGCCATCGTACCGAACTATCGACAAACCGATATTGCTAGAAAGAGGCCCTGCACGATCTGATCCGACTGAATTGAACATTTAACTGAATTAAAAATTATCCGGATCTGAAATCATTCACTGAATTTCTATTTCCTCAAAACACATCTGCAAATGTTTTCATTCCAACGAAGTCATTCACTCAGGAACTCTATATAAAATGTTGTTTATATAAAATATGATTTCACATAAATACATAAAAATAAAAACAATTCTGAGTAAATCAAATCATAAAAATTATCATCAATATAATAAGATTCGTAGAATGTAATTTAAGCATCAGAATAGTTGATTCATACAAAAATTGAAAATATAATTCCAACGAATTACAATAAATTGTTAAAAATGGAACAAATATGCTAAAACCACCGAGTAAGCTAAACGATTTATATAATTTTAACCGATTTTGTTGGCCAAGATAAATTCAAACGAATTTTGTAGTAAATTCACAGAATTTGAAATCAATGTGGTTGTATATTTATTGCAATATGTGTGTGCAATTAAAATGAATATAGTCTTTGAAATTTGTGAGACAAATTAAATCATTTTAACTGTATAGTATCGGAAATAAGGTGAAAATGGGCTTTTCGAAGAGCGACTTCAAATTTCCATAGAGAACATTTCACTATACCAATACCAGTAAACCGTCTTTTCTTGTTTCCGACCGTCATCGTGATCCAAACATTTTGGTTGAAGAAAACCTGAAGATATTATGACTATTGAACTCTCCATTTGATTTTCTGAGCTTGCTGTAGAGGCTTCTAATAATAAACAGTGTGAAAAGGCTATTACTGGCCCTTTACAAGCGCACTCGCTGGGATCTTATTTCATAAACAATATCGGGGATCTTCATCAGGGGCAGTAAACCACACGCATGGTTCTTCTCTCAAATATAGGGACTCATCCGTCAGCGCCCAACTTTCAAACATAACAACGGGCCTAATCAACGCTTTGTAAAGTTTCAGCTTCACGGTACCTGATAGGTATTTAGATTTTAGCAGTGGCCTTAGAAGTTACAAAGCACGACAGCTGCGCTCATTGCTGAGTTGTTGTACTTTCAGAACATTGGGTCTGACATTCACTATACCTAAAATCTGTTGAGCAGCACTGATAACCGAAGTTTTCAGTACCTCCCATCATAGTCCACACAGTCAGACTAGTGGTATCGTTTCTTTTGATCTTGATTTAATAGACCTTCACAGTCAAAACGATCCATGCGTTTTGCTGTGTTCCCGGAGCAGTACGAAAACTTCCATTGTAGGTTGGCAGCGACCAAATAATGATTGCTGCCTACGTATTTGGGTGCTGACCGATTAGTTCTCACATCCTGTACAGCCCGAGCTCTCCCTTTTGAAATTAACACGTGGTCAATTCATTCGCGGGAAATTTGGCGAGAATGTGTCCATGGTTCCAAATGTATCTGTTTGTGAAGGGAAATGTGCTTGCCACTCTTAGATCGTGAGCGTGATTGCAAAGCACATCATTCTCCCACCATTGTCGGTCGCAGTTTCGTATCGGGAGTACGGATCTACATGTTTTCACACAAGTCGGGCATATTTCTGCCAACTCTAGCATTTAAGTCCGCAATTACCATTCTAACATTGTATCCATTGTATAGTTCCCATCAGATCGTCCAAGTCTTTGTAAAATGAGTTTTCTCCTGGGGGTGGCCAACTTCTGTGGACGCATGTACACAAATTATCGATAGGTTGGCTAACTTCATATGCGCAAGCGAAGCTTACACGATCGGTTATTGACTGCTTGGAAATCCAAAACCTGCGGCCCAAGAAGAAATACATCTCTAAATTTCCGAGGTAATCTCCACTGTATAACAACGTTAAACCCTGGGGCACATGGTGTCCAACGATTTCCATCCAATACTCTTTCATGCCGATCCTTAATTTCCTGTTAATCCATGTTTCATTTTGTTGACTTTATAAACAGATTCTTGTGTTGACGGATGCGGGTCGTCAGCCCAGCGATACAACCGTTTATTCGCCTCCTATGACAAGCAAAGTATACTGTGGTGGTATTCTTTGAAAAAATGTTCGTGCAATATAGGTTTACAAGACATGTGCGCCTCCCGACCGCAGGGGTTTAAGTTAAGAAACATTTGATTTGTCGTTTATTCTCTAACATTTTGGGAAAAGAGGAATGTCCAAAATAATGTTCCAAACTGTTTAGATAAATTTCATAAGTTTTTTCTAAAATATTAAAACCACCCCCTGATAACATCAAGCAAGCCCAATTCTTGAAATAACCACGTTTTCAAAATTTATTTGAACTACAGTTACCTGCGTACGTTTTCGAATAGCATTCGGTTTTAACATACAGAAAGTGAAATTGTAACATACAAGCTGAAAACACTCATTTTGGTACGAGTCTCATTTTGGCGACCAAAATTGATATATGGTTGGCTGTTCAGAAATAGTTGTTTTATTCTTACCAATCCATCAGTATTGCTCCTCGCTCGTCAGTATCAACCCTCGAAACATTATTTGTCCGCACTATCATTTACTTCGGACATTTATCTCCGGCGCATTATTATCTACGGAAACTTCCCCCGATTGTAACAAACGTGTCTTATGTGAAAATTTATAACTCTAGAGTAGCGAGAATAAAGGAGTGCGGGAGTATAGGAATTGTTAGAAACTCGAAACTCGGAACAAACGGTATAGGTGTTCTGATCTTAAAAGGGTAAGAAAAACCGCTAGGAGGCTGAAGAATAAAGCGAGGAGAACTAATATTCAGGCTGACTGGAACAAACAGCTTCCTAGATGCACAAAAGCTGTTTAAAAAATCGTTAAAATCTGCACAGAGGTCGTCCTGGTTTAACTTCCGTGAGGAAATTAATAGCTTACCTGCTGTAGCTAGACTAAACAAAACCTCGAGTAGAGATAATACGTGTAGATTCGATTCACTTCGAATGCCCTATGATGAGCTTACTTCCGCTAAAAGGGAAGTACATGAGCTACTTCTTTCTATTCATTTCCCGGGTTTTAGCACTCTAAATTCCGACAATATTGTCGAAACCACTAACCACCTATTGAAACTCCCGATGGAAATTTACCTTGCAGATTAATAAATCATGAGATTGCGTTGAAGTATATTTTCATTCGCACCTTATAAATCTGCCGGTCCTGATGGTATTTGTCCTGCTGAATTACAGCATCAAGGGAACATCTACTGCATCTGTTCCAGGCTTGCATTGCTTTTAGCTTTGTTCCACTATCTTGGATCTCAGTAACATCCAACATGCTTTCAGGGCTGGCAAATCCTGTGAAACTGCACTACCTGAACTTTAACTAGGATTGAAAGATCACTGTGTAATATTGAGTTTCTTGTGGGTACTTCCCTGGATATTGTAGGGGCCTTTGCAAGTACATCGTTCAATACGGTTACTAATGCCGGTACCAAATTTGGTATCGAATCTACCATTGTCAAATGGATTTAATTTACGCTTAAATCTCGGATCGTTATCTCCAGGCTAGATGATAGTTCGGTTTCAGTCAAAATTGCCAGGGGTTGTCCACAACGAGGAGTGCTTACACCTCTGTTGTGGCTTTTGGTCATTGACGTGCTTCTTGTAAAACTTTAGAAATCCGACCTCATCGCTCAAAGTTACGCTGATGATTTGGTTCTGATAGTTTCTGATAGTTTTAGCGCAACACGCCCTGCTCATTGTAGAACAGTGGTGCCTTGATAAGGGTTTACAAGTAAACCCCTCTCAAAATGACCTAGTTGTATTCACTAGACGTAAGAATACTGATGAATTTTCTGTACCGTCTCTTTTTGGGTGATGGCTCGCTTTCTGAACAGGGAGCTGGCTTCGGTATCTGCTGCCCATCGCTGGGACTGAGAACTTTTGGCAGTTTAGGTATTTACTGTACTATTTCTCAAGCGGAATTCATCGCGGTTTCTCGCTGGGCCATTACAGCTATTAATTTCACGGTTAATGGTGAAGTTATTATTTTCTGTAGTGACAGTAAAGTAAATCTTCTCTCAACTCCTTAAATAATCTTTTGACCAACTCAAAACTGGTGTAGGATTGTAAGAATTTTATGAATCTTCTCTGTCGTGATAACAAAGTTCTGTCTTGTGGGTACCTGTGCATTGTGCGACATTAAAGGACGATTTGATAAAAATTGGCTCACGTTCATGTTTGAGAATAGTAGTATCGATTCTTACTGGGCCTGGCCATTTCAAGGGTCATCTCCATCACATAGGACTAGCCAGCAATGCCGTATGCGACGAATGCCTTGAAGATAATGATGGTAGCATACACTTCATCCCCGGCAGCCCAGCTTTCGAGTGTATTAGATCTCATGTTTTTAATTCCAAGATAATTCCTGTGCATTTATCTATCCTGTCTGCCTTGATTCAAATTTCTCCAATTTGGAGATTGAGTGCGGAACCTCAATGTCGCATTGAGTGTAGAACCTTAATGGGTTCCAGCCAAATTTAATAATTTAAAATAAAATACAAATCCACAGTAGCGAGAATAAAGGTGTGCGGGAGTATAGGAATTGTTAGGCTAAAACCATTTTTGCGTAACAATCGATTGAAAAGTTGAAACTTATGTCATAAACGTACATTAATTAAAAATAAATCAAAATAAAAATTAGGGCGATGTTTTAATTTTATTATAGCCAATGGCGTATTATACTAACAAAAACTATCTTAAATTTCGATTTAAAAAAATAAGAAGACCGACAATTTCTAACGTCAATGGGTTAACAATTTTTTAGCTATTTGGTATGTTATCGGTTAGTTTTTCATTTTTAATGAAAAAGCAAACGCCCTAATTTTTATTTAAATTTGACTTATTTGGTCGCCTGTATCGGTCATTACTCTAAACAAGTGTTTAATGGTTTCATATTATTTCATCTTCTAACAAATGATTCTCAATGCAACACAACGTTCGTGTCGATCAGCGATAATTAAAATTTGTTTTAAAAAAAAAACCTTCTGCCTTCAAAACACTTGCTTTCCACTATTTTCATCTAGAGTTTATATGATTTTAAAACACGTAACGCGAGCGGGACAGGAATAAGTAAAAAAAAATGTTTTTGTTATCTAGATATTAAATTTAAAATTCTTCAAGGATTTATAGGAGTTTTTGCATGCCCCTTATGTGATTACATAAATTTAATTGTTTATAGAAGAATGTAATATTATTCTGAAAACAGCCTTCATCGTATATCCAAGAGTATATCGCTGTTCAAGTCAACACAAATTCAATAAACGAACTTGTTTGAAGTCTTTATCTCCTAATATGGTTTTAAGTATTTCCGAGAAATTAAAACAAATATTAAATTTATTTTCCACGAATCCATTTGTCGGTAAAAGGGTATTTAAAAAAATAAATTGTGTACAGGCATTGCTAGGGCATCCCAGTTCCCATAGCAAACATTTAAATTAATTCGAAAAATTAATTTACGAAAAGTTGATGAAACCATTATATTTTATTAAAAAGCTGCGTTCCAGTGACGTCGTATATTATAACTACCTTATACATTTCTAAAAACAGTTAACCTGCCTTTAATAATAAAAATTAATTAAATCACCACATGGCAGCTTCCGTACAGTTCAATGACATCGACCCATAACAAAAAACCAAATTGTCTGATATTCAAATTCAACACCATCAATAATACAAGTTGTTTATAACAACAACAACACAAAACTGAATAAATTATCTCAGCTGAGCTGATAAAAGATCTCGGGCTATATATTTACGACACTCAAATGCACCTTTAAATAATAGTTATTACCACTATTATTATATTTAAAACAATTCCAATTAACATAAAATCTTATGCCGCATATTAAGATTTTAGAATTTGATACGAAAATAATAAGAAATGTTTTATTTTTTATTCATTTGGTTGCATGTAAGATTAGAACTTAAATATGTATAATAAAGAACTTTTATATTCGAAAAAAAAGAATTCTATAACACACGGAATTAAAAATGTTTTCTTGAAAAATAACTCAACCGTACCGCGTCTATATTATGCCATAAGCACAATAAACGAATAGTTTTTGATTCTAGATCCATAAATAAAATTTTATTTATTTAGTTTTTTTTTTAAAAGAAATCAGCAGCTAAATTGCTGCTAGGAAAAATATTTATTTATAACAACAGAAACTTCTTACCACCAATCGGTATATCGTATATAATGTTATTATTTATAAATGAAATAATTTTCAACACGTCAACATGAAGTCAATATATTTTCTTAACTTTTCTAGCTACCTTCTTAACTAAAATGTGTGTGTATACATGGTACAATGAAAAACTCCATGGTACACAAAAGAACAACAACAAAAATAAACACAATTTGAAAACTCAAAATAATTGTTTTTCGTTATATTTATCCAGTGGAATCAAACATAAAGTTCGTTACGTCTTAAGTATAAAAGAAAAATCGTTTGTTTTTTTTTTAC
The DNA here is from genome assembly GCA_951394425.1 of Tipula unca. Lineage (NCBI taxonomy): Eukaryota > Metazoa > Arthropoda > Insecta > Diptera > Tipulidae > Tipula > Tipula unca. Next base: position 12,780,404 of record OX596381.1, on the reverse strand, counting down.
TTAAGGGAAATCAATCCGTCTTTCATCAAATACAATATCATTATTGTTATGATAACACACAACACTGAAGGTAAAAATAATAAAAAAAAAAAAATTATTTGTAATATTGTGGTTTGCTTCATTCGATTGTTAGTTTCTTTATAAATTCTTTACACTTTTGAAATTCAATCTATATATATTCGTATAGTAATAATGATATATTGAGAATACTGTCAAATGAACACGACACTGATTTGTGTTCAAGGTACAAATAAGCAAGATGAGATGATGTTTCGCTTAAAATAGGTGTGTGTGTGTGTGTGTATGTGGTTTCCAAATCAGCCTGGAGTGAATTAGACAGTTCGAACGAATGAACTTTCGAAGGGCACTCCAAAACCAAATTTATTTCAATTAAATATTTTTTAATCAGCCATCTCGGTTGAGAATGTCTCAATAAGGTTTGAAGAGAGTTGTCAATTTAAATTTAATTAGTGTCAATTTAATTAGAATTTATTGTGAAAGAAGAAGTGGATTCAGTTAGTCTTAATTAATTATCTCTTCTATTTTCATCATTCCGATTCCTTGAAAATTAATTTCTACTGTGTGTCAAATTTCACTCTCCTACATTCATGTTGCGGAAAACACTTATGAAAAGATGTTCCTAGAATTATGAAATACGACATATGTGAAATATGTTGTAAACATAACATTAAGATGAATTCCCAAGTAGATCATTCGACTTCGACCTAATAAATTTTATTCCGAAATATCAAATTTAAATGTTTACTCATTTAACATTTATCATTCACTACTAAAGGAAAACGTTAAATATACAAATGAGACCTTAAAATATTAATTGATTTTTAAACAAATTAATTTTATTATTCAAATAAATTTTTAATTTTATCATTCTTTAAAGATTTCTTAATTTTAAATTAATATGAAATTTTTGACCAACATTTTGACAATTTCTCAGATTTATCGCATTAGTCTAACCTGTTATTGATCAATCACTAATAAAGATCTCGTTTAAAAATTTTAAATTTTAAATTCTTAATTTAAAGTTTTGAATTCTGATTCATTATTTAGATTATTATTCTGATTCTTAATTTAGAGGAATAAAAAATGTCGAATTACTCTAACCTGGAAGTTTTGAATTTATAAAATTTGAAATATTTTTAAATGTGGCATATCGATTTTTTAATATTTATTTTTAAAAACCCGACACAATAAATTACTAGGGTTTTGAATTAAGAATCCGAAATTTAAAATTAATTTTTTCAAAAATTGTACAATTTTCATTATGGAGATTTAGTAAACCAATTCTTAATTTAAAATTTAAATTAAAAGTTAAGAATTCTGATCCATTATTTTATTATGTAATTAACAATTGATAAAAATTATAATTTTAAAACTGAAATTATAATTCCAGAAAATCAAATTGTTAATATCTGAAATTTTTTTAGATAACGAAATTTTAAAAATATTACAAAAAGAAATTGATTTTTTTAAAATTTAACCTACAGAATTTAAATCTAAATTACAGCTCATTCTTTAAAAATATTGCCAAACAAATTCATTAAAATATTAAAATTTGATTCTTAAAATTTCTTAATTTTGATAATATGCATACTTATTGGTTAAATTCAGCAATTAAAATGAATCGTAGCGAACTTCATTAATTCCATAAAACAATTTTAATAATTCGTCCAAACTAGAAGTTTTTTGTAGGAGATGTCGTCAAACTAAATTTAATGATTTGGTTTCTGATTCTTAATTTCAAATCAACCTACATTCTGGAATTTTTAAATTTTTTAAATTTACGAAATTCGATTTTTTTGTTATATAACATGTCGATTTTCAATTTTTTATATTTAAAAACCTAAACAATTAAATTAGTAAAATTTTGAATTAACAATCTGAAATTTAAAACTAATTCTTTCAAAATGTTTCAAAAGATTTACTGGAGTTTTAACTAAATTTTAATTTTAATTTATTAAATTAATATTAAAATATTTTATACGTGATTGTTAAATTTTACAATTTTATTATCGAGATTTAGAAAAATATTTAGTTAATTATTCCAATAATTTTTGAAAATGTTAATGTTAAATCATCTTAATTTAAAATTCAAAGTAAAAAATTTAAATTTAAGTTGAAGATTCTGATCCTAATTTTAATATGAAATATTATGAAATTATAAATTTTAAATTAGAATTCTTAATCTGAAATTTTTAATATAACAATTTTTTATTTAATTTAGACTGCAGAATCCAAATTAGGACCAATTCTTAGAAAATACTGGCATAGAATGACTAAAGTTAATTTTTGAAAATTAAGCCTACAAAATCCCATATTTAGAGCTAATTCTTAAAAATGTTTACAAAAAAATTCGTTGACATTTTAATGTTTGATTATAAAACTTACTAAATGTTGAAATTGAAATGAAATTTAAAATTTCTACTTGCAATACATACAAGTTAAATTTAGCAATATACAAAATGAACCGTCTGAAAGTGAGTTTTTGATAATTAATTCTGAAAAAACATTTAATACTTCACTATATAAATAGTGAAATTTTAACATTTAATTATGAAAATATTTTAAATTTAAAATATTTTAATTATTAATGTTTTATTTTAATTATTAAAACATTTAAAATTTAGATTCTATATTCCGGTAAAGTTGCAAAAAAAATTATTTAAAAACTAAAAATCTGATTCTGAAAATTTTTCAAGTTGGAATTTATATTTAAATTTTATTATGAAGCCCATTGAAATAAGTTATAATTTCTTAATTTTAATTTAATATTTGAAATTAAATCAATTTTTGATGTTACCGAATTCTAATTTATAATTTCCGATTAAATTTAATTTTATAGGTTTGGATTATGATTCTGAATTTTAAATTTTATGTGAGTAAAAGTCTATTTGCTGAATTATTCCGGATTAATAATTAAGAATTTTAAAATTTACGATTCAATGTATATTTGAATGCAAGAATTTCTAGAATTTTAAATATAAATTGAAAATTTAATTTCTAAATTTAATCTCCCGAGCCCTAAATTTCCAACTTACTCTTTAAACGTTGGTACAAAACTTTATCAATATTTAATTATGAAATTTTTTAAAATTTTGTAATTAAAAATATTAGAATATAGAGTTAGACCAATCTTACTCGTAATATTTTAATGATCTTGTAAAACAAATTGAATAATTATTCTTCCAAAAAATAGTTGATGACAATGAGTTTGATTAAAAAATTTTGAAAAACAGAACTTTAAATTTATAAGCCTAAAACATTAAATTAGTCAAATTTTGAATTTATAAACCGAAATTTAAAACATATTATTTCAAAATGTTTCAAACATATTACTGAAAATGCAATGTTTTATTAAAATTTGATGTTAAAATTGTTTGCACACATAAATGTTAAATTGTACAATATTGAGATTTAGTAAAAAGCTTCATTAATTATTACAAAATTTGAAAATGTTGATGTTAAATCATCTGAATTTAAAATATAAATTAAAAGTTAAATTTAAAGTAAATGATTCTGATCCAAAATTATTGATCTGAAATATTCTTAAATTATAAATCAAGAAATTCGAATTGTTAATTCAGATTAATTTTAAATATTACGAGATTTAAAAAAAAAAATTTTAAATTTAGACTGCACAATCTAAATTTAAGTAAGAGCTTATTCTTTAAAAATATTGCCAAAAGCATTTTTTACACTAGATCATCCGGAAGTACGTCATTAATTTTGTAATAAAATTTTAAAAATTCTTCCAAAATAGAAATTTAATGTTTCAGATTCTGACACTCGTAAATATCAATAATCTGGGAAGTTTACATTTTTGAAAAGTTAGAGCTAATTCTTTAAAAATGTTGCAAAAAAATTCGGTGAAATTTTAATATTCGATTCTAAAACTTCCCAAATTTTGAAATCGAAACTTAAATTTAAAATTTCACCTAACAATACATAACTGTTAAATTTACCAGTTTATAAAGTTTAATATTTCGTCAAATAAATTTTAAAATTGTATCATTTTTAAAATAATTTTAATTTAATGGTCAATATTCTGATTCTTAATTTTAAATTATTATGAAATTAAAAATTTTGGACATTGAAAATAGAAAAATTTTAAAATTTCGAAACACGAATGCACGAACTTTAGAACACAAATTGAAATTCTAAAATCTAATTCTGGAAATTTTTCAAATTGGAATTTAAATTTAAATTTTATTATGGCGCACATTAAAGTGAGTTACTATTTCTTAATTTGATAAAATATTTGAAATTTAATCAATTTTTGATGCTAACTTATTTTAATTAAAAATTTCCGAGTCAAAGCTTGAGTTTATAGAATTGGATTCTGATTCTTAATTTTAATTATTGTGGATAAAAAATTAAAAAAAATTCTATTTTATGATTGAATATTTTTCAGTGCATGCAAACTTCTAGAATTTTAAATTAAAAAACTTGATACGTTAAATTTTCTAAATTTAATCTTCGAAGCCCCAAATTTGCAAATAATTGAAATATGGAGGTTTATGGATTTTGAATTTTAAAATTGAGTGATTATGAAATTTCAAGTAAACGGGGAAAATTTGACAGTTTGAATTCTAAGAATTTACAAATATTATAAAGATATTTTAAAAATAGTAATTTGAAATTATCGAAACGACGACAAAATTTTTTTTTGGGTTTTCTGAAATTTAGGAAAACATGTAAAAAAATTACAAATTTTGGCTAAAACGATATACGTGACGTTTTAACATGCTCTACAAAAATTCATTGAACCATGCCAATCCGTTTCATCATGATAATCCACAAGTTTGTTATTAAATTATTATAATTTAAAATGATTTTATATTCATTCAGGTCAATTACTTCAATATGTGTTAATCCATAATAACGATCAATAAAAGCGCTTAACGCCATACAATTCAACCGCATATATCCAATTTGGCGAACAAAACAAAAAATCACTTCCACTCTAAATTTAACCTACATATAGTTGTACATTAAGAATTATATTTTATAATTCTTCATAAATAGAAAGAATAATTAAAACTAAAATGCTAATACGTATATAGGAATAATTATTAATCGATAATCTAAATAGAGCGATTGACACACATCCGTACTACATATATAAACGTATGGACGGCATTATAGTAAAGTTATATGCATTCATTATAGAATTCATAAATATTCCAAAATGTTTAAAAAAAAATTTAAAATTTAAATTCTCTCGCTGTGTTGCTTATAAAAAACTGCGGTTATCGTCTTTACAATAAATATGAATTAATCATCGTTAATTATTACGTTAAACGGTTTTTTTATTCGGTTGATTTTATAACACATAACGACCAAAATTTTAATGATGCGATATTTCACTGCAATTTATTGGTTATGGTATCTTCATATCGTACATATAAAGCCACATAATCATAATTTCTTATAATATATAGTTTAAGATATTATTTATATCTCTCTCGCCGGATTCTTAAAACGATTAAGCATGAAAAAAAGCTATAAACAACATCAAACGAACGAGCACACAAAGATAAAAGACATCGGATATAACATAATGAATGAAAAATCGTCTTCATTGTACCATACACACACAAAAAAAAAAAACTCTTATGTCGATTTATAAAAGATTTGTCAAGTGATACTTTCAATTTTTCCGCCACTCTTACCAAGTCTCATATCTATTGATGTGTGTATCTCTCTAGATGATTTGATTCTGTAGAAAATTTATTAGAACGACGGTCATAAGGTTTCATCGATTCGAATTTTCCAAACTCCATATACTCGTACATATTAAATTATCTAATTTTGAATCGATATATTTGTGCGTATATACATAAGCAGCTGTTCTTAATTTAAAGACAATTTGAAGGAAATTAACATACCATGAAAATCAAAACAAAAATTTTTTTTTTATTAACTTTGTCAATCAACATGTTTTAATGTTTGTTTTTTGAACAATATTGTCTTATGTACATACATATATTGTTATGTTGAAATAATAATCAAATTAAAAATTATGTCGTTGTTATTTTTACTACTCTATCTATATATACGATCGTCTTTAAGTTATAACTTACTAACATTGATTTATTAGAAAATTAGAAATTTATAAATAAATCGAAAACCATTGTCTTCGGAGACTGATAATTTGATTTTATGTTGTGTTTTATGTCATTTTGTGTTATATTGCCGTATATATGTTGTATACTGCATAGGTTATATATGGATGAGGATATCATGTTGAATGATTTTTTAATTAATAATTATTATTATTGTTGGTAAAAATTTTAATTAAATTGTTTAAGTAGTTAAGGTGGTGATTGATTTATCCACAATGGATACAATGTGAAAAAGGTGTGTTTTTTATGGGTTTGGGGAGGGCTAATATTCGTATTTTCTAATTATTTTCTTATGATAAATTATTATACCAAAATATTTTAAATAAAATGTCGCCATTCCATTAAATTCTACCCATTTACAGTTTAAAAGACAATTGTGCTATCTATACCTACGGAAACGTAACTCTTCAATCGATATTTGGCGAACTCTTTTTTGTCCGGTAGTCTCAATTCTAAAAAAAAACTGAAAGTTATAATGAGCCAGGATGAGGCACGGGCACTTACGGCTATTTTAGAGGCCTTTCAAATTTTGAAGCTCTTTAACGTTGTGAAGGATTTATTAGAAGTTTAAATAAATTCAGAAAATGTCAACTCAATATTGTCAACTCAATATTATTGAAAAATCAATATTTTTAAATTAAAAAAAAGAAAAAAGGTAAAAATTTAGTTTAAATAAATATCGAAAATCTGAAATCCTTTGTTTTAACAATTGATCAATTTCCTAATTATTAATTTATATTCGTTTTTATTCTAAAACTTCTAAATTCATACAATTCTAAAATATATTTAAAAAAAAAATTTAATTTACTATCTTTGTACCTAAATATGTACTTAAAAAATAAGTTCATGACTAAATTATATGTAAGTTTCAAAATTGGTCAGTTACTAAATTTTGAAATTTCCAAACCAAAATTTTTACAATTTTTGTTAAGTTATAAATTAACAATTAAGAATTTTTTAAAATAAATATTGAAAATCTGATATGTCGAATTTTAAAAAAATTGATCAATCATATCAATAATATTAAACTATTGAGAAAATATCCTTGAATAACACGCAAAAATTTTTAAATTCAACTTTTGATATAATTTAAAGAATTTTAAATATATTCTATTTCTGTATAAACAGTTCTGTTTTTATGTTCGTAGAATATTGATCTTGTCTTTTCCTCATTTTAAAATGTGTAGTTAAAAAATTTAAAAAAAATTTTAAAATTCAAATTGAAATTAATTTTTCAATTTTGTATTTTAAAAGTCTGATGTACAAATATAATTCTTAATTTGTAATTTTATTTCTAAATTGAACGTTAAAATTCAGTAGAAAATTCGAAATTTATAGTTTACTAAATGTTCATTTTTAATTCAAAATTTTATAATTAAGGATTCAAAATATAAATTGTGAACAAATACTTAATTTGAAAAGTTCCCCTTTTAAGAATTTTAATTTCAATATTGGTTATCCGAATTTCACGTATACGTAGAGTTTAACCACAAAAAAGATTTCGAGAAATATTTAAAATTGCCACATAATTCGGAAAACCTTTAATTTCAATTTCTTGTATTTTTAACAAAATTTTACGTATATGATGTATTTAAAATGAGTTTAAAATTGAGTTTGAAAATATTAAATTCTACATTTTATCAAAGCCCGATTTCGTTCGTCAAATTTTGAATTAAACAAACGCTTGAAAAATTATCTTGCATCAGTGTTAGACAATTTTTGTGTGTTTTACTATGTGAGACCTTAGCAAGGTCGACTAAAAATTGGTAACGAGAATTTTTTTTAAATTATTAGTTATAAAATTTTATAACAAAAATGTTTGATACAAACTTTTAGATTACTTTGCCAAACACACATACCCTAGGGCTTAAAACTCAGGGCTTCACTAAAACTCTTCTCCATAAAGACAATTAATTCAGTTTTTAGACGCATCAACGTGCAGACCCTTCTCCACGCACCCTGCATCCACAATAGTTAAGGCATATTGAATTAAGTCAGACAAAACATTAAAATGTTTGCCTGAGACTGTCAAAACATGATCATCAGCGTAACTCTGTGCAATGAAACCAGATTGCTGCAGCTTAACAAATTAATTATCAACGACCAAAAATTACAGCGGAGGTGAAAACATACTTCCTTGAAGATAGCCTTTGGCAACCTTGACAGATATCCACAAGTAGGTCATTATTATTCAGAGATTTTTCAATCCTGGTTACAAGTTCATGTAGCGCGGTTTCACAGGAATTATACCGACTCTGTAAGCATGTTGCCGGTTACTGAGTGGGGAGATGATTATGAAATCTATCGATAATTCTTTCCAGAGCTTTAAGAAAATTTAAGGACAAACTTAGTGTAATCAGACTTTCCAGCTTTAGGTATAAAAATAACTCTACATCTGCTTCGAAATTTTGGAACAGTTCATGAACAGAATTGAGGAAAGCAATGCTGTAATTCAGCAGGAAAAAACCCATAAAAGCCGCCAGTCTTATAAGACGCAAAGGAAAAGAGGCTCCAGCGCAAGACATCACGATTGTTCAGTTTATGAGCCAAATTCCAACCGGAATTTACAACAGAAGACCTAGTGTGTTCGGCCGTGCAATTAATTAATTAACAATTCGGTAAACTAATGTCATCCGAGTTGACAATATCACAACGAGCAAAATGAACAGACAGAAGCACCTCACCAATTTCCTTGTTGGAAGTGGTAAGCTGATCATCTGGTAGATGACGAGAATCTTGTCTTCAGACACTATTCTTAATTTTCAGTCCAGACACAACAGGACTTACTTGTTAAAAAGAAATTATACCAATCAATCTGTCGCTTAAATTTTTTTGCTCTGTTTGTCAGCATCCAAAATTTCTTTATCTTTTTAAAGTTAGAATTCCGGCATGGTTTCATCCGAGCTTTTTGATTATTTATAAGAGGACACGAATTTTCGAAGGCTATCAAAATTGACATTGCAAGTGATGATGCTTGATTTTCAATGTCAGATGAGAATATCATCCGTCACCAGCCTAAAATTAAATCAATGGTGGACTTGAAGCATAAACTAATGTTAAACACCTACCTGCCGAAACCATAGAGTTAACAAAAGTAGGCTCGCATCCAGTATCGAGAATTTCAAGCTCAGAAGAGCTTATATAGTTGAACGAAGAAGAACCCCTGTGGTTAATGTACGTACTTCCACAGATCGAGAGATGATCATTAGAATCATAACCAATCACCAAAGGGATATATTTATTCTTACACCATGTCTCAAGATTAGTGAGTTCCTCAGAGGAAGGATGTGAAGAGTACAGCTACACTCGTGGATAAAACCTGAATTAATAGTATTACCAATAAAAATAAACGCCCGACTTTTATTGGCAGAATTCTTTAAAAAGATTCTGCCATTAAATAAATTCAATCCGCAGAGGCAGCACCATCAAGAAGGTACGGTTTCGAAATTAGACAAATATCTGTATATGAATTACAGAAAACCACTTCCTTAATACAAATGAAGCTGACTGGAATGAATGAATTGCTTACGATTAAATTTGATTTACTCCAAACCGTGGATAAAGACTAAATTATTAAACCCGATGATTACATTACATATTCAGATTAGGATCAGAATGATGCCCAGTGATCATGTAGCAAAAAGTATTAAACCACAAATGGTGTGTTTCACATATCTGACTTCAATATTTTCTTCCCCGATAAATATACTTGCTCCTTAATCCAGGATTTTAAATTTATTAAATTTTCCATTACTTAATAATAACATTTGAACCTACTTTGAAAGGGTAGAGGTCGATGAATAGTTCCGTTCCAGATGGCCATATCCCAGAACTTTATCCAAAAATCATTTTCCAATCTCCTTTCCATCAAATAATTCGAATTCAATATAATCGGTATAATCGTAGTTCCCATGCAATTTCTTTTTCGGTGAATTGTCGTTTTCGGTGAATTGTCGTTCTCGGTGAATGGTCGTTTTCTGTGAATTGTCGTTTTCGGTGAATTGACGTTTTCTGTTAATTTTCGATTTCGTTGAATTGGCGTTTTCGATGAGTTGTCGATTTCGGTGAATTGTCGATTTCGGTGAATTGTCGTTTTCAGTGAATTGACGTTTTCGGTGGATTGTAGTGTTCGGTGAATTGAGTTTTTCAATGAATTGTATTTCGGTGACTGATCGTTTTCTGTGGATATTCGATTTCGGTGAATTGTCGTTTTCAGTAAATCGTCGATTTCTGTGAATTGTCGATTTTGGTGAATTATCGTTTTCGGTGAATTGACGATTTCGGTTTCGATGAATTGTGGATTTCAGTGAATTACCGATTTTTATCAGTGAATTGTTTTTCGGTGATCTTTCGTGGAACCGTTTGAAAGTGGTTTGAAATGAAATTGAGCCAGGTTTGATATAATTTGCTGATTATGATAATTTAGTTAGTATTAAAAATTATTTAAAAAATATTTCTTTGATTTAAATTCATAAACTAATGATAATTGTTTTCTATTTGTTCTAGGTAAGTCATCTTTTGTATACATTTATTATAAACAATTAAGATTCAGCTAACCGTAAGTAAAATAAAATTTGGCTCTACTACCATCATGTTCAAATTTGGTGTGATATCATTTTCAATGACCCGAGCTATTATGTTCGTTGAGTGATCGGAGCTATTGTGTACGTTCAGTTAAATTTGACTGTTATACGATCAATAGATGTTTCTCCTCCGTTCGAAAATATCTGGATTTTTTTTTTGTCAATTTTAATTTAATACCTGTTCTGGGGCTTGAGGCTCCGAATTATTTTTTTGGCATTCCTATACTGTATGATCGCATATATCATATATACCAAGCAGCCTGCATATAATTATTATTAAAACAATAGATGGTAATAACCTCAAAATGGCTGATCTTCATCTGACCTTGAAGATAATACCAGTCGTTGTATAATTTTTACACAGTCACGATTACGATTATTGAATACTGATTTGTTTCATCGATTCATATCACTTTCATCTGCGCCGACGATATAGAATATTATACGTTTGGTTGATCAAAGTCAAGAACATCTCTCTTATATATAGTAAAGCCGGCTTCCAATATCACGATCGACTATTTCATTTTCATTTTCTCTATAGATCTATGAGTTGATTTCTTTGAATGCGATCGTTTAAACTCAAACATGATCAGTAGAAAAGAAATGTTATATTAAATGAATATGGGGATTAATGGATTTTGTGATCTGTAAATGATCTATAAAATTTCGTTTGTGTTTCCTGATCGTGTAAATAGTGTATATAGTTTTGATCTTTATAAAAAAAAACAGAATAATAATTTTAATTGTGCAAAGTCATCACCATTGATCAATTCCATTTCGTTTTGATCTTATCCGATTTATTACCTCGCAAATTACGTCAATTTAGTATCATCGATCGTTTATACAAATACACTCGATAATGGAACGATTTTTGGATGGGAATGTTTTAAAATGTCAATCAAAAATATTTATATGAGTTACCGAATTTGGAAGTGTACAACAATTATTTTTTGCCGTATTTGGTGCCCGCAATTACATATGTTTTAATTGCAAACATTAAATTATATTGATTGGTTAATTGTTTGTGCGCGCTTATTATGGTACCATATACATAAATTTGGCGATCAACGATCGGAAATGTCATCAATTCGTCACAATTTAATAGCGCCCATGGTATTTTGTTTTTTTAAAATAAAATGTTATTACATTTTAAGTGTCTATCGCTCTTTAGATTGCCTTTATAAAGACCCATTAGACGCGCGTACTATGTTACTATATACACAATCGGGCGTATATATACGTATGTTGTACATACGAATATAAAAATTAATTTCTTTTTATTTGATTAAAATCTAAATTGGATATTAACCTTTTGTATTCATTATACTCGATTGTATTGTGTCGTATTGTTATAAAACAGTCGTCGAACAGAACATTTCGAAACGTTACATTCAATTGACATATAATCAATTTCGATTCAGTTTTTTTTTTTTATATATTTATGGGATTTTTCCAATTCAATTCACGTGCGCCTTTTCGTTTTCATCGCCAAACGAATACAATTGACAACAACAATGTGTATACGTGTACAGCGCACTGTATATTGTTCTCATCATCAGAATCCATAACGAGCGAACAGATTTTTTGTTATATTTTTATTTGATTTGGTGGTTTTGTCAGTTGTGCTGTCATAATAATATCAAACGGAGATTTTGCGGTTTTCTGCATTTTTTTATAGTTTGTATGAGCGCAAATTTGTATTGTTTGTAAATAATTAGGTGACAGTATAGATAAGGAAAATTCGTTGAACTCGAAAAAATCACACCTTAAATCATTCCGTTTCGTGTCATGTTGATTGTATATTTTCCGACCGTCAATGTTGTATTGTAGCTGTGGCAAAACTAAAATAAATAATAAATAATTCACAACGGAAGAAGAGTAATGTTGACAGTTTGTTGTTTATACAAAGGATCCTGAGCTTAAAAGCCCAATTAATGGGAACACAAAAAAACGATGTATACCGAAAACAAAAATAATTCCACTTTATATAAATCCAAACTGTAATAAATTTTATTGTACTACACAACTATATCTAAGTGTATATGTATAGCAGTAGTATATACTAAGTGTCTGGTTGTTGTTTTCTTAAGAAAATGGAAATGAACCAAAACATAAAAACATAAAAAAAAAATAGTTACAAATTTATTTTTGTAGAAGCAGACAAAATCTTTTTCCATTCCAAATTATTTAATTTTTTTTTTGTGAGTCTGGAGTCTAGTCGTACATTATGTTTTTCATACCAAAAATTTTCTTCTATTTATTTTGAGAGATTTTCGTTCAAATTTCCAACAATTTTCCCAAAAACAACACACACACGAACTAAAAATTAATAAAAATGAAAGAAATTTTTCGTATCTTACGAGTCAAAGTATTTGGAAGATGTATATTTTTGTCTTGAGGCTCTATTTGATTTTCTTATATGAATATACGAACGAACTGGTATTATGTATACATACACAAAAGAGCATATACATAATACATATAATTATTATGTGTTAAGGATTGTCACATGAATTTTTAAATTAAGTTATTGTACAACCAAGTTTTAAGTTTTGTCTGTACATACTCGTATATACATTAAAAATGTTTGTCTTATAATTTGAAATTGCATAAAAAGAATTTAAGATTTTTGTCTGTGCTTTAAACTGAATTGTGTAATTCGACCTAAAAGTTAGGCCACATTTAAAGTCACATCATAAGTTTACTATAATTTAAAAAAAAAATTTTTTTGGACATTCTTAGATTCAATTACCGGACACCAATGACAACACATAAACTCAGTACCGGATTATGGGTACCTTAGGCCATAATTAAAGGTCTGATGCTCAAGGCTTTTACAAGTCTTTCGCGGTTTGCTTCGATTTACAGGTCGGATTTAATTCGAATCCAGTACCTCGCGATCCAAACGTCACTGCTTTAACCACTATAATGGTATAATTCGAGTAGTCTGCCGAATTTTAATAAACCATCTTAATATCGATTGGAAATTCTAAATTCCCTTAGATAACTTACTCTAAATTTGTGAATTTCAAATATTAGAAAAACTGGAGGAATGTGTGAAATTCAAAAGAGAATTTCATAATAGTTTAATATTCTAATTTTAAACATGAAACAATACGTGAAATTAGGTTTCGATATTTTTCTAGTTTTAAAATTAATTACGAAAATTAAAAACTGATGTTTGAAATTAATTGATATGTTTGGTAAATTCCAAAGAATTTTGTAAACCAAGTAAATAATGAGAATCGTAAACGATTTCAAGAATTTTGAAACACGAGTTAAAATTTAGAACCGTAAATGACAAATTTTGTTTTCATACAGAATTTGGTTTTAAACATTTAACAATACGTGAAATTCGGTTACGAAATTTTTCTAATTTTAAAATTTAATTAAAAAAATTAAAAACTGCTGTTTGAAATTGGTATATGCGGTAAATTTAAAGAATATTCAAAACCAAGATAAAATTCAGAATCCTAACCGATATCAAGAATTTTCAAAACCGGGTTAAAATTTGTAATTGTAAACGTAAAATTTGATTTTGAAAATTTCAGATTTTGGTTCAAACAATACGTGAAAATTAAATTAAAAAAATTAAAAGCTGCTGTTTGGAATTCGTATATTTGGTAGATTTCAGGAATTTTCCAAACTTAGTTAAAATTCAGAATCGTAAACGTCAAATTTGATTTTCAAAATTTCAGAATTTGGTTTTAAACATTTAACAACACGTGCAAAATTAGGTTTCTAAATTTTTCTAATTTTAAAATTTCATTAAGAAAAATAAAAACAGTTGTTTGAAATTGGTAATGCGGTAAATTTCAAGAATTTTCAAAACCAAGTTAAAATTCAGAATCGTAAGCGATTTCAAGAATTTTCAAAACATGGTTTAAATTTAGAATTGTAAACGTAAAATTTGATTTTCGAACAGAATTTGGTTTCAAACAATACGTGAAATTAGATTTCGAAATTTTTCTAATTTTAAAATTAAATTAAAAAGATTAAAAGCTGCTGTTTTGAATTCGTATATTTGGTAAATTTCAGGAATTTTCCAAACTTAGTTAAAATTCAGAATCATAAATGTCAAATTTGATTTTCGAAATTTCAGAATTTGGTTTTAAACATTTACAACATGTGCAATTAGATTTCTATATTATACTAATTTTAAAATTTAATGAAGAAAATTAAAAGCTGCTATTTTGAAACCCGAGTTAAAAAACCGTAAACGTCAAATTTGAATTTAAGATTTTCTGAATTTGGCCTTAAACATTTAACAATACTTGAATTTAGGTTTCGAAATTTATCTAATTTTAAAATTAATTTAATAAAATTAAAAACTGCTGTTTGAAATTGGTATATTTGGTAAATTTCAATAATTTTGAAAACCGAATTAAAATTTGGAATCGTAATCGAATTCGAAAAATTTCAAACCCGATTTAAAATTCAGAATTGTAAACGTCAATTTGATTTTCGAAAATCCAGAATTATGTTTTAAACATTTAACAGCACGTGCAATTAAGTATCGAAATTTAGAAACTGCTTTTTGAAGTTGGTATATTTGGCAAATTTCACAAATTTTCAAACTCAGAAATTCCAAATTTTGGTTAAAATTTAATTAAGAAAATTAAAAACTGCTATTTGAAGTTGGTATATATAATAAATTTCAAGAATTTTCAAAACCGAGTTTCAAATTAGAATCCTAAACGACAAATTTGATTTTCGAAATTTCAGAATTTGGATATTAATACATATTACAAAAATATCGATTTTTTTTTAAACTACTAAGGCGATCTATTTACAAATTGCTAAATTCGAAACCGAATTTTGAAAATTCTGGCCCGTAATTAATTTTTTGGGGAAATTTTTTTTAGAAAAATTACAAATTGTCGAAGCCGCATTTACGATTTATATAATTCAATGTTATGGATTGGTTCTCGAAATTTTCTATTCGAAATTTTTCGATTATTTTATCAATGTACTGTTGATTTTAATTCAAACTGAATCTGTCGTGTGTTGCAATCACTATGATTAGTTAGTAGAAAAAAATTAAAACATATTCTGAAAGCATAAGCTGTTTCGCATTGTCTCGTTTTTGTCAATCATAATGAAAATACAAAATAATGTATTTTTTAGGCCCTAATACTTTTTTCACCTAGCAAACTTGGTGAGGTATTGTGATTTGGCATATATATAACCTTGATGAAAATGATCTTCTCCAAAAAAGTTTTTGAAAACCCAAAATCAATTGAAAATTAATGAAATTTTTCAAAATTGTAAAATTTAAGTAAAATTCACTCAATTCTAAGTATTTTAGTAGTTCGTGAAATTTTTAAAAAATTTTCAACTGGTGCGAAGTTTCTAGCAAAAAATAAATTACCACAAAACTGCTTTTTACTTAAAGTCGTATTCTACAAAAATAACATTTCGATGTGCATATTGTTCTGCTAAAAGTATTGCCGTAGTTTATGAAAGTACAATATTATACAGAAAATGAACAAATTCAAATTCCGAGTAGTTCGCAGCAAGTGTATATAACACCACATGACGAATTCTAGGGCAAGATTGACTTTAATTTTTCATTTTACCGAATAAAGCAAAAACTTAAGCAAAACTCAATCTGCAACCGTATATTAAACAAAACTTCACCAAAAGCTTTTAGACACGTGGAAAATATTTTAGATCCCATCCACACGGGCACAGAAAGTGTTGATAGCAACGTTAATAATATGTAGTTACGTCTATAAATAATCTTCTTGAATATGCAATAAAATAAAAAACAAATTTAAATTAAACGAATGATCTTTTGTTAAATTAAAATTAATTAAATTAAATTAAATTGAACAATAAATTTATTATCTCTTACTTACTATACAGTACTTAAGTGCACGCTAAATAGAGTGATGAGATGAGTAATAAAACAGTACTCATTTATATATTTCACAATATTTGTAACTAGAATTAATTTAGCTATTTTGTTGGTTAGTCATCTTGAGATAATAACCCCAACTACTCTAATGCTGTACTAAAGTATGTATATAGAGTTTTTGATTGTGATTTTCCAAAAAAAAAAACAAACAAAAAAACTATAAAAATTTCTAAATTTATATTTCAGCAGCATCTCTCTAATTATATTCTTAGTATGTATACTTGTATGTGTGTGTGTGTGGTTAGTTTACTTTCTTTTTTGTGCTGGTGAATTAATTTTATGTTATTTTACTATATTTAGTAATAGTTATAATAATACTATTTTATTTGTATATACGGAAAAAGGAAATTCTGTTCTTATGAATAATTTTTAGTTTCAGATTTCATTTTTATTTTATTTTATGTAAACGAAAATCAAATCCATTAAAATTACATTTTAGTTATGTAAATACTATACAAAATATAAAGATTTAATTTGAGAGATGAATTTTAATTATACAATTTATGTCTGCATATATAAACAGTGTGTCGTATGTTATAGTATCTATATTTATATATCTATGCAGTACAGTAAAAGATAAGAAAATTTGGTACTTTAACCTCTATACGTTCTCAACATTTAACACATAATCCTTTATAGTATACGTACATATATAAAAAAGCTCACCCGAGATGTCACAAATTTTCTTCATACACACACAAAACAAAATAAATCAAAATTTTTATTGTACTTGTTTTATAATAAATAAACACTACATTTTTGTCCCAAAGGATCATATACAGAAAGAAAAAAAAAGGAAACTAAAAATAGCTAAAATTGACAAGAAAAGAAGGAGTCGAGGCAAAAAAGCTTTTTCGATAATAAAATATTCAACAACCGACACAGAATAACGTTTGTGTCACAAAAATTCCCTTTAGGATGTTTTCTTTTGGTTGTTGTTGTTGCTGTATGTAACTATTTTTGCTCATCATCACAATAAAAAAAATATTATTTTTAGTTTAAATCCTTTTTCTTCCTTTGGAATTATTTTTAATAATTACTGTGCTTTTGGTTTTCGTTTTAGTTTTTTTTGTTAATTTAAAATAAGTGAAGGATTTTGTTGAAGGATACTTTTATTCGTGTCGTATTATGTAGTGCTAATTCCCAAGGATTTATTATTGTATATCGTCTTTGGAATTCTAAATATATTATTTTTGGTAAATGGGTTTGGTCTTAATTATGAAGCAAAGCATTATTTCTTAAAACAGCTACATATACAGAAGATATGTTACTGCAGTGTTCCTCAACTTCAATATACGGGATGTCGGCTATCAAGCAAAATGGCAGAAACATCAGTTTACCGTTTACAATTTTATATAATAAATCTGAAAGCTTTCCAATGTAAATTATGTTTCTTCAGTTTCTTACGTTTACCAAAAATTTTTATTTGAAAAATTTTGAAGAAGAAGCCTGAATAGTCCCTAGAAAAATTTCTAGGCCGATCAAAACTTTGGGCAGAATAATTTTTTTTTGGAAAAACCAACTGTATAAATTAAAAATGTTTAAAAGTCTGGGATAGGTTTTTTACGGTTGTATTGTAGGTATTTAAAAAAAATCCTGGTATGAAATCCTGGACTAACTTTCTGTTATGTTCATAATTTGAGAATACAAATAAAATCAATAAATATTTCTTAATTATTTGAATTATAGTCGTTTAGGTTTTAAACGCAATTTCCTAAACAATAATGATTATGCAGTTAACTAGTAAAACCACAAAAATATTGAAAGCTTTGAACTAAAACTTAAACCATTTATTATTTACAAATCTGATTAGTGAGCTGTACAAAGCTTTTGCTTTTATTTTCAATTTAGTAGGTGTGGTCGACTACGATGTACGGCCCTTGGATCATTTTTATGAACGGCACTTTGCTTTTATTCATAAAGATTATTAAAAGCATCTTTTTTTAATCTATACTAAACCTGAAATTCGAACTCGGTAAGCCCCGACCTAACAAAATTATTTTGCAGTATTCATGACTTGCTCCATATATAACAATATTAATGGATTTAGAGAAATAAATGATGTTTAGAGCCCATATCAAAATAACAGAAAATTATTTAAATTTTCAAGTGAAACAACAAGGATTGGTACTTTCTTTGCAGTGAGTGCACTTTGCGCGTCAAAGCTTTCAAATTGAAATTACATAACTCAGCGTAAAATTAAAACAATTCGCTGAGGGGCAATTTCACAGCATTACATTATGGAAGGTGTTACTTAAAATTTGTTTATTTCTAACTCGCATTAACTACTTATAAGTTTAAAAGCTTTCATTTAAACTTTGTACATCTCAAATTAAAATTTGAGAAAACTCAGAGGTTTATTTAAAACGCTTTATACTTGAAGAAGTTTGTTAGTTCGTAATAAAATGTAAAATTATAAAATGTTCGCAGAAACTTTAAAAAGAACTAAATTTTAAATGGGTTTAGTCTAAATAATGCTTTCAACTAGAACCGTGAAAGCTTTTCTACTGAGTTATTATTCCTGTTTAATTAAAGCAGTCAGACTGAAAACTATGTAATTTTAAATTTCTACTTAAAATATTTTCATTTGCCAATTTTCCGTGAATTGTTAAAAACCGCAAAGCTTTCATCATAAATTATATGACTAACAAACACAATGTCACGAAAATTTTTAAAAGCCCTAAAATTAAATATTAATTCATTGTGGATATGAGTAGTACATACATACATATGAACCTTAATTTTATCTGCTTTACTTAAACGAATTTTTTACTATATTTTATTTGGTATTCCTCGATTATGGACCTATGAGAAGGCTGTTTGAAATCAGCCAAACAATTGTATTTCAAAGTTGCCTGCAAACGGTTATGATGAAAGTAAGCAGCGGGTAATAAGTTTTCAGCAATCAACTAAATCTAACCTAAAAGCTTTAATATTTTATTTTGAAATATTTCGATAAAAGCTGTGATTTAAATTTTTCTTAATTTAAGTTTAAACTTCTAAAGTGTTTCTTCATCAAATAAGCCTTTTATTCGAGTTTTTAATAACAAAGGCTCTTTGTATCTATTTAAAGCTCTTAACTTTAAATGTGTTGAACACTTTTCCTAGAAATACCCCAGAAAACCTTCCTCTTATTTGTTGGTAAAATTTAAAGTTTGACCTATTTAAGCCTATTCAAAATGCGGAGAAAGCTTTTAAACTGAAAAGTTTGCTTGATTTATTATAGACATTCATGATTTATCATAAATTTGTTCCATAAACAAAATTTAACTATCAACATTTAAACGCTGAACTTTATTACAAACCTTTTGTGGATATCACTTTTTTGAACGAGAAAGTAGAAGCTTCAAAATTAGAGCATTCACTTTGAAAAACTTTCCATTTCAGGGAATTAGTGCACTGAAATCAGAGATACTAATTTTTAGATTCAGACCACAATCTTATATTTAGAAATATATAGTGTTAAGTGAAAGGGTATATCAGTAAAGCTTTTATTTAAATACAATTTACCTGAGCTTTCAATATTTTATTTGTAAATCACCCACAAAGAACAAATTGGATTTTTAACTAATATTAAAGCTTTTGCTTCCTCATTAACTAATGATAAAGAACATTTTAACCAATCTTAGAGAAAAAGCTGTAATTATAACTTTCAAACTGCTTTATATTTGACTGGATTATTACTAGTTCACATTGAAATTTAAAATGGCGAGAATTTTGAATTTACAAAAAGCTCTTAGATCAAAATGTGTGCAATAAATAATAATAATAAAAATAATATTGAAACAACACACGATGGATTAACTACTTATTAGTTTAAAAGCTTTTTACTTTGTATTTCAAATTAAAATTTAAGAAAACTCAGAGATTTTTCTTAAAACGCTATATACTTGAAGAAATTTGTTAGTTAAAAGTAAAATGTATAAATATAAAAGCTCACAGAAACTTAAAAAAGAACAAAATTTTAAATGTGTTTAGTTCAACTAATGCTTTTAGTTAACGTTGAAAGCTTTTCTACGGAGTTATTATTCATGTTTTGGTATAGTTTATAAGTTAATCCACTTAAGCTTTTATTCTGAAAACTATTTAATTATAAATTTCTACTTAAAGTATTTTCATTTGCCAATTTTTCGTGAATTATTAAAAATGCTTTCATCATAAATCATATGACTAACAAACAAAAAATAATGAAAAACTATAAAAGCACTAAAATTAAACATTAATTCATTGTGGATAAGAGTGGTACATACATACATGTGTACATTAATTTGCTTGACTTTAGTGATTTTTTTAACACATTTTAATTGGTATTCATCAATTAGAAACCTATGAGAAGGCTGTTTGAGATTTGTCAAATAATTGTATTTCTGAGTTGCTTGCGAACGGTAATGAAGAAATCGCTGCGGGTAATAATTTCGATAAAAGCTTTAATTTAAATCTTTCATAATTTAGGATTAAATTAGTTCAAGTTTGTTACTAACTTATCGATGATATCACTTTTTTGAATGAGAAAATAGAATCTTCAAAATTAGAGCATTCACTTTGAAAAACTTTAGAACTGGATGTGAAGTTAGCAAACAGATTTTAGCGATACTAATTGACTATAGGATCAGAATCTCATACGTAGGAATACATAGCATTAAACGAAAGTATATGTCTGTAAAGCTTTTATAAAAAATTAATTACAAAAATTTACCTGAGCTTTCAATATTTTATTTGTATATCAGCCACAAAGAACAAATAGGAAATCTAACTAATATTAGCAAGATAGCGATTTTAATATTCATTAAATTTAGTCTAAAAGGTTTTGCTTCAACATTAACTAATGATAAAGAAAATGTAAACTTATCTTAGAAAAAAGCTTTAATTATAACTTTCAAACTGCTTTATATTTGATTAGATTATTATTACTTCCCACTGAAATTTAAAATGGCGAGAACTCTTTGAATTTACAAAAAGCTCTTAGACCAAAATGTGTGAAGTAATTAAATAATAATAAAAATAATACAACTTGCATTAATTACTTATTAGTTTAAAAGCTTTAATTTTAATTTTGAAAATTTGGAAAAAAAACAGAGATTTTCTTAAAACTCGTTTAACCTGAAGAAGTTTGCTAATTAAAAATAAAATGTAAAAAGCTCACAATTTAAATTTGTTCAGCCAAATAAAGCTTTTAATTATCATTCATGTTGTAGACTTAAACCTAGTTAAGCTTTCAGACTAAAAACTATGTAATTTTAAATTTCTACTTTTAGTATTTTGATTTGACAATTTTTCGTGAATTAATAAAAATCGTAAGCTTTCATCATAAATTATATGACTAACAACCAGAATATAACAAAATACTTTGAAAGCTTAGACATAAAGAATAAAAATAAGCTGCATACTTGAAAAAGATATGTATATTTTGTGCGGCCTTGAAGATTTTTAAATTAAATTTGAAAAATTTGTCATGTGCTCGTTTACTTTGTGATTTGTACCACGTGTATTAAAAGCTTTTCATAAGTTCCAACTTATAAATATGTACTTACCAATTTAGGTGAAAAGTTAAAAAATAGAGAAAGCACAATCAAATTTACGGAAAATTTAAATAAGCCTGCACATGAATCCGATAGCCCTCTTTAGGAAAATTAGACTTCTTGATTATGTTTTAATTGTACACAGTTCTGGCTTAATAGCCAAAGATATGGTTTTAGAAGAAAAGAACGTTCAATTACACATTCCAAATGTGTAATTGAACGTTCAATATATTTTATTTGGTATTCATCGATTAGGAATCTACGAGAAGATTGTTTCAGATTTGCCAAATAATTGTGTTTCTGAATTGCTTGCGAACGGTAATAATGAAATCGCTGATAAAAGCTTTAGTATTGATAAAAGCTGTAATATATATTTTTCATAATTCAAGTTTAAATTTCCAAGCGCTTGAGACTTCATAAAATAAAGCTTTTTATTCGATTTTTTAGTAACAAATTATATTTAGAATAGTAAAAGCTCTTTGAATCTTACAAATTTAACTCATTTAAGCCTATTCAATAAAAAGGCTTTTAAACTTAAAATTTTGCTTGACTTATTATAGACATTCATCTAAAATTTGTCTAATAAACATAATTTAACTGTCAAAATGTAAAGGCTACGAACTTAAATACTAATTTATCGTGGATATCACATTTTTGAACGAGAAAATAAAAGCTTCCAAATAAGAGCATTTACTTTGCAAAACTTTGGAACCAAAAATTAAATCTGCGCACAGATATCAGAGATACTAATTGACATTGTTATTTGAATCTAATATTTAAAAATACATAATTTTAAAAGGAGTTACCAAAAAAGATTTAATTTAAAAGCTTATTGGAATTTTCCAAAAATGTAACTGAGCTTTCAATATTTTATTTGTTAAATTGAAGGTTTTATATATTGAAATGTGTTTGTTTGAAATGATCTTGTCAACTAAATAGAAATAAATCAGTGCTCACTAAAGTTGTTGGTAAAATAAAATCAACATTGAGCTTATTTAATTTAAGGGAAAAGCTTTTATACGGACGTTTCAAGGATTTGCCTGGTTTAATTAAGACCGTAAATGTATTAACGTAATAGATTTAAGCCGCTTTGTAAGTGATTTTTTGTTTAAAAATAAAATGAAGATGTGTTACTAGTTGTATATTTCAAGTCTCTAATTATCGAAATGAATGAAACATTTTTATTATTCCTAGCAACCCTTGTTTTGTCAGTTAAAGATTTTATTCGAAAAAAATTTATTGCTGTTTTTGTATACCTTTGGATTAATCAAATAAAAATTATTCGACCAGGTTTAAGATGATTACACCTCATCAGATGAATATAAAGAGCGACGCAGAGTGATATAAGACGAAGTCGTTACAAATTTCTAAAAATACCACCATAAAAAGCAAGCAATAAAAAGAAGAATCATAAATTTGTTGATTGTCCATATACTTTACGCCGTCGCCTGATGTCGTTAGACAAAAATGAATTATAATAGGCGCAAAATACCAATTCCTCATTTTTCTGTAGCGCAAAAAATGTATACCAATTAAATTTATAAAAAAAAAAAATATCTTTTATGACAATAAAATAAATAATCGTTTTATTGCTACTGCTGTGTCCTGCCATGTAAACGAAACGAATAAAATAAAATATTAATTCTCACACTTCGCTCATTTTACATGCAAAATGACATTAAAATCGTTAAAGCGCTTTCAATTATACTTTTATTTTCATTACCAGCAACGAAAAAAATAAAAATAAAAATCCTATAAATAAACAGACAATTAATCTTCGAGTACTGTACAATAATACTCTTAAAAAGTAATGTACGTTTTATACATTAAAACGTAGATTTCTAAATTGATCTGTTATACGATTTATTGTGGATTATGATTGTGAAACATGCAATTTATGTATACGTTTTGATTTTCTTTCTCGAAAAATATTCATCAAAATAATATTATTTTAAAAATTATAAATAAATAAAATCATAATTTAGTATTCCCACGATTTATTGAGATATTTATTTACTACATCGTCGTGGTCTGTGTCTGTCGCTTATTGTAAAATCTCTATATTACTCTTGTGTTTGCGCTTCACGAGGCCACGAATTTTATTACGTGTTTTTAAGGTAATGCATCGGATTTGTACGCAAATTGATACACTAAAGTGTATGTACATAAGTTCAAAGGGATTTGTAAATTAGAATCTACATTATATATAGATACATTATGTATATATTCAACAAAAATTCCAAATCACGTCATATAATTCTAACATTTCATACGGATTTTGAAGTGATTCTAAAAATAACAACACCTTTTGAACCGTTAAAAGAAATATTCTAATAATTTTTTTCCCTATTACATACGTACATATATATACTTCAAATCTAATAATAAATGTAATAGATATATGTGTGTACACGAGCACATAAAACTCGGTATTTTCCAATGAATCTTCTTTGCTTTATGTAGATATATACGAGAACTTGTATGATTTTTCATGCAATCATGGTTAATTAAATTCAAAAGAGCAGCTCTAATTGATAAACGATACGGATACTTGAACAATACTTGAATGTATGCAGCAAATGTATAGTTTCAAGTTTAATTAAAAATGTATGTATGAAACTAAAGATTTAACATTTGCTGCATACAAAACCGATACGAGCTTTAACATTTAGAATGGGAGAGTTTGTCATTCAAAAGCGTTCGTGTTAAATGAACTGGAATTTTTACAGATGATTTAAAACTGATCAATTTATACTTGTATGCTAAAGGGGTTACAGGTTAAGAGATAAAATTCTGCAAGGGAAGCAAAAACAAATTTTGCTTATTTCTGTATGAACCTTACACGGAAAGAAATCATTGTCATTTAAAATTTTTATTCCATTTTGCTGTTTCTTCTTTCACTGTACGTCCTATTAAAGATCGTTATTTTGTACTTAATTTTAACATTAAAATTTTAAACTAATTTCATTGATATCTAAAACTATCTAAAACAAAGCGCGTATACAAAGCTAGATTTATTTCAATTTTAAAAATTAAAAATGAATTTTTCTAATTTTAAATCCTTTAGTTCTTAAAATTCTCGAATCTCTAAAAATATTAAAAATTAAAAATTTATTTTCTGAGTCTAAAATTTATTTATTTGAAAATTGTTTGTAAATTTATTTATTTTACTAATTAAAATTATCAATCTAAAATTAAGAAAAAAATGTTGAATCCAGAATGTTAAAAATTTTAATTTTATTGGAATTGGATTATGAAAACTGTAGTTTGGAATTTTAAAAATTATATTTTCAAATACAAAGTAGTGAACCATTTTCAAATTAATTTTTTATCAATTAACGTTATAATAATTTCTTAATTTCAATTGGATCTAACCGTTTTAGAATTGTGAACGTTTAAAACATAAATTAAAATTGTTAATATTAAAATTTGAACGTTTTATCGTTAAAATATGGATTTTATTTAAAAACCTGAAAATTCAGACTGCTGTAATTGTTTAATTCACTTTAAATTTGAGATTATAAAAATAAACGAGCGAACGCTACCGAGTTTATTTTTAAAATCTCAAATTAAAAATTCAACATTGAAAATTACTATTTTAAAATTCATTTCCAGAATTTTCTGAATCTAAAATTGTTTAGTTAAGAAAAATGTATTCGAATTTTTTTTTTAATTAATTTTTTTACAATTCAGAGAATTAAAAATTTACAATTGATATTTAAAGGTCGAGACTACAAATTTAAATTTTATAAAACATGCGAATTTTGCAAATTTCAATTTTTAAAATTAAAAACGAATTTTTCTAATTTTAAATTCCGAATTTTTTAAAATTCTCGCAAAAATTATAAAGTTTTATAGTTCTAAATTTAAATTTTTAATAATTTAATTTTAGAATTTGGGTAAACTTGTTTGGAATTAGATTTTGAAAAGTTTGGAATTTTCAAAATTGTATATGTATTAGAATAACAAACTGAATTTGAGGATCTTAAATTTTATAAATATAAGTTTAAAATATTCTTATTATGATCGGATAATTCCTAAAATTGTTAAAATTAAAACTTGCTAGTTTTTTCGTCAAATATGGATTTTCTTAAGAAAGATTTACAAAATATACACTGCTGAATTCGTTAAAATTCGTTCACTGAGAATTTTTATTTTAAACATCGCAAATTAAAAATTCCATATTGAAAATTTATGTTAAATGTTAAATTTTGAATCCAGAATACCGAGTTCAGAGTTTCAGAGAATTAAAAATTTACAATTGGTATTTAAAGGTCGAGACTAACAATTTATTTTTATACAACATAATATTATTTTTTAAACTAAAATTTAAGATGAACCGTACCAAATTTTAAAACTTAAATTTTGTTAATTAATATTCCAATAATTTCTTATTTAAATTTAAAGGATCTTTGCTAATACTCAATAAGTTGCCGCCAATAAATTTGCCCCAGTAAAATTTGAAATTAAGAATCTTTGGTCTGAAATAAAATTTCGGGTTGTTCGAAACATAAATTTAATAAAATTTACTTAAGAAATTTCTTCGCCAAAGATTTACCCAATCCATATTTTATAATTTTATAAATTTGATACCTACCTAGTGGAGACTATTTCTAGATCTTCAGAAATTTAAATAATACATTATAAATTCTAGCCACTCCAAATTAATGATCATAAATATCCAAAATTAAATTTCAGAAATAATCTGATCAATAGTTCCAAGAATTAATTCAGTTATCTTAGTTGTAACATGCAGCATTCTAAAATGGTTACATTCTTAAATAAAAATAATAAATTAACAAAATATAAATTCTAAGAACTGGGATGGTTCATCTTAAATTTTACACTAAAAAATATAATCTATAAAATTAATTTTAAATATTAAATTTAAAATTTTGAAATCTTAGTTCTTAACATTAAATGACAAATTTAAATTTTTAATTAAAAAATTTGAAATTTTATATTAAAATTAATTATATTCTGGTTACAAAATTTAAACTCAAAAGAATTGAAATATAAATTTGTAACACCTATTTTCAAAAAATTTTCAAATTAATTTGTTTTAATTCTAGAAATTTTCAGAACTTAATTTTTTAATTAAAATTAGATTTTTAAAGATCCCAAACTGTAAAATAATTTTTTTTTTAATAATAAAAACATTTTGAGTTGGAATACATTTTTTTTCAATGTATAAGTACTGTTTGTGTGAATCGTTTTTTAAAAATTACAAAGCGATTCTAGGTAAGAATCTATACTAAGGATCTTAAATTGCACAAGATAAATTTAGATATTCCGTGTTAGGCTTATTATTCCTAAACTGATTAAAAATAAAATTTGCATTTTCTTTAAAAACTCTGAGGATTTACAAAATACAGACTACTGCATTAGTTAAAGGTCGCTGAGAATTCTAATTTTAAATGTCGGAAATTAAAAATTTTACATTGAAAATTTAGATTATGAAAAATTGGTTCGACAATTTTTTTAAATTTATTTATTTTACTAATTAAAATTTTCAATCTTAAATTTTTCTAAAAATTATAATTTTGGATCCCGAATACTAAGTTCCAAGTTTCAATGAATTTGAAATTTACAATTAACATTTAAAATGTAAATTTTATAAAACAAACGAATTTTAAAAATTAATTAAGTAAAATTAAATTGAAAAATTAATTTGAGAATTATAAAATTTAAAAATGCAACATTTTCTCAAAAATTATATAATTAGGTAGTCTTAACAATAAACATTAAATTTCAAAATTTAAATACCCCAAGTTCGGAATTATATTTTGAAAGCTGTTTTGAAAAACAATTTTAAAAATTATATTTTCGAATGAAAAATTATGAATAAACCACGCAATTAACGTTATTTGTAATAAAACATTAATTTCAATTAAAGAATCAAACCGTTTAAGAATTATGAACGTATCTAGAATAACTAACTGAATTTAAAATTAAAATTTGTAAGCAATTTTATCGTTCAAATATGAATTTTCTTTCAAAACTCTGAAAATTTACAAAATACAGACTACTGAATTCATTAAAGTTCACATTAAAATCACAAATTAAAAATTTAGATTAAAAACTTTTCCGGAATTTTCTGAACCTAAACTTTCTAGAATTATAAAAAAATATGAATAAATTTATTTATTTTACTAATTAAAATTTTCAATCTTAAATTTTTCGGAAAATTTTAAATTTTAAATTTTGAATTCTTGAGTTCAGAATTTCAATGAATTAGAAATTTACAAATAATATTTAAAGGTCAAACAATAATTAATTTACAATTAGCATTCAAAATTAAATTTTTATAAAGCAAACGAATTTTGCGACTTTCAATTTTAAAAACTAAAGGTAATTTTAAAAATTATATTTTCGAATGAAAAATTTAGAATGAACCATTTTCAAATTAGTTAATTTCAATTAAAGTTTTAGAATTGTGATCATATCTAGAATGACTACCTGATTTGAGAATCTTAAATTTCACATTTTCTTTAAAAACAATGAAAAAATTTTAGGCTTAAAATTTAAATTTTACAAAACATACAAATTTTGCGAATTTCGATTATAAAATTAAAGAAGAATTTTATAAATTATAAATTCCGAATTTGTTAAATCTCCGAATCTCTTGGATTATATAGATTGGTAGTTTGAATTTTCAAAATTTGAGATTTTATAATTACAATTTTGAATTTAATTCTAGAATTTTGTTTTTTAATTTTACACTAAAATTTCGATTGAAAGTTGGAAATTGTATTTTTGACTGTAAAATTTAGGATCAACCATAGTATGGCGAATTAAATTTTGTTAATT
This sequence comes from Tipula unca, assembly GCA_951394425.1. Taxonomy (NCBI): domain Eukaryota; kingdom Metazoa; phylum Arthropoda; class Insecta; order Diptera; family Tipulidae; genus Tipula; species Tipula unca. The sequence goes on along the minus strand of OX596381.1, from coordinate 12,751,429 downwards.
ACCAATACAAATTAGGCAAAAACTCACTGAATTTTCTAAAATTTAGGTTGATTCATCTTAAATTTTAGATTCAAAAATATAATTTATGAAATTAATAACTAACTATACAAATTTCGAAATTAAAATTATAAATTTTATAACATAATTTAAAATCAAAATTCTCAAAATAAACCTTAAAATTAATTTTAAATTTTAAAGTTAAACATTAAATGACAAGTTTAAAGTTTTAATTACAAAATTCAAAATTTTAAAACTATAAATTTTGTATTTTGGTTTCAAAATTTAAATTCAAAAATTCAAAGAATTAAAATATACATTATCAAAATTTATTTTTAAAAAATTCTTAGAAAAATAATATTCTAAAGTTTTTTAAACTGGTTGGCCCCATACATAAAATCTTAATTATGTCTTACAATATGATTCATAACTGTATATAAATTTTATAATAACCAATTATCAAAAATATCAGTTAATTTATATAGCTACTTATGTAACTTCATTACATACAAGAAGGGTTAATTAATTAAAATTACAGTTCATAAAAATTACACAATCCGCTCGCATACCAAGTCGATCAATTATGTTCATAATCATCTACATATCTACATACGTACGTGCGTTCGCACGAGCATCACACCATATTACACACATCTCATGCTGTATCTTTTATCTTTACGATTTTTAATTTCCTATTTGATATTTTATGTTGCTGTAGCGGCATACAAATTTTTACGTTCTTTCATTTTCATCAAACATAAATCATAAAAATATATTTTTTTTTATTTTTCCACATTTGTCAGCGGTTTTTCTGCGGAGTTTATTTTTGTACATAGTAATTTACTCCAGAAGACGTACAAAAATATGTTTTATATTATTTGACACGAGAGGTTAATGGTTTTTGTGATATAGAGCGGAGGAATGGACATTCCATTCAAATAAAAATTCGAGCTATACATCATATTTATTTCCGTGGCCGCCGTCATGCGGTATAAATGTACAATCAAATCCATTATTAGTTAATCGACACACAATAATTTATTTATTTGTCGGTACAACAACGCAACAATAATTATTGACGGGCTTAAAATTATGAATCAACAAAAATTTTAAGACTTATATGTATATAGGGATGTGCCTCCGGTAATTTAAATTAACATTAATTTTATGTTGCGCTTAGACGAGTTTTATCGATTTGCACTAAGTAAAATTCGATTTTATATCTCTAATATGGATGTATATATAATGTGGTAATTAATTATAATATCGTTTCATCCTCTAAATTAGATTACATTTTTATTATGCTATACACGGTCAAGTCAGATGAATAAGAAAAGATTGCGGAAGCTTTACAAATATTTCAATTTAATGCATTTTCATCTTATCGTCATAAAAATACATTATACCTAAATGGTTTTTTTTCATTATCTCGAGTTAAAAAAAAAACTTGTTGTTGATGTTGAAATAATAAAATTATAAATTAATTTTTATGAACTAATTAATAATTTTTAATCATGGCGGTTTTCAAAGAAAAAACCGAGATAGATATAAGAAGCGTGTGTTTATGGGGCAAATGTTTATCTGATTCTATAAATTACGATATTCATTAACAGTTTTCTGCACTAATGTGTCAGAAGCTGTTTTAAATCACACATAGTTAAACAAACTCATCTAATAAATGTTTTCTCTTTCTTTCTAGGTAAGTCACCTTTTCTATATATACATAAATAACATTGAGACGGAAGTAATCGTAAGTATACTGAAACGAAAGGAATGTGTTGCGCCACCGGAAAAATTAAACGGAATCAAATCATTGCCTATCTAACGATCCGATGCCGAAATCGTAACAGCTCAATTCATGCCAACTTTCAAAGTAACACAAATTTGGTAAATAGATTCCCAAATTGTCATAGTCGGAGATCAATTCCAACCTACAGATATTGTTCTTCATCGCAGAAATGATCAATTGATGAAAGTTGCAGAAACTCATCGATGCTACGACGCCCTGCAATAGCCAATAATTTTTTTTGATGGTGCTAATGTTTCATCAATTGTTCGAAACAGACAATTTAATATTCATCCGATTGAATCAGTTGTAAATCACGGTAATACAACTAACGTTGGTAGACTATCGATTTTTCCATCTTCATATGCAAGTCTACGTCATATGCATGAGTACGCTCAAGATGCAAATGCGTATATTCGTCACTACGGGCGTTTATACCTATTCATTACATTCACTTGCAATCCAGCTTGGGACGATATACAACAGCTCTTAGTTTTTGGGTAATTGCGCCGGCGGAAAAGCATGACAAACAGACCATTCGGAAGCTCATTAATTTCAATGTTGCGAAATGTCAATCAGCCAAAGCTTTGCACCGCCGCGGGGATTGCACTAAAAAAAATTAATGGGTAGCGTCGTAGAAGCAACAATCTTGACAGAACCTTTCAATGGTCAAGGTGTCCTTATTCTCATCGATAAGCCATTTTAGTTTAAAAGATTGCAATTCCCAATTCGACTGGCATGGCCATCAACATGGCTCACGGCCTATTTTAAGAATTGCGAGGTTTAGATCTAGACCCATGTAATAAAATGAATATAGCCAATAATCGACTTTTTGCTGGCATCCCAGATAATTTAATGTGCACGATTGTTGAGCCAACTGGTGCAGAACGTACCCCGTATGTCACAGCTTCTCTTAAAATTTTCCATTCTCATGCCGTAATGATATTTTTATATCTCCCACATTTACTTGTCACAAACAAATGTTGGTCCTTTGAACCGATACTACTTGGTTAAGCAATTTCGACACTGACATTTTCACAAGATTTCAGGCCGGTGCAGGCCGAAAGATATTAGAATTTTTGATGAAGGGCAGAATATGTCAATCGTCAAACAATTTTTGGGCAGGTTCGTTGAAGAATCTCGAACGGATCATGGTGCCCGTGCAGCACAAGATCATTTTTCCTAAGATGGACTTGTTTCAGTCACCGAAGAGGACATAGAAAAACCGGCCATTACGATTTTGTGCTGGCGCCCGAAAATCGTTACGAACTCCAGCAAATCATGATTGAACGACTTAAACCATCTAATTTGGCGATTAATGTTGCGAAGCAGAATTTGGCAAGCAGTAAATTTGATTCCTTTGATATTGTCTCTCGTCTCGATGATTTATGCCAAGGTCAAAATACTCAGTTTGTATCGCATCGACTTGCCTAATGCCACTTTAAACGCCAACTGGGTCTTCCCGCATCACAAACAAATGAACTTTCGCTTAATGTCGATAAGAAAATACCACATCTACATTCTACACCTATCATAATCTGTTACCTTCACATAAAAGCTACAAAAAACCAACGATCGTCAACGAAATCAACTCAACAAGAATCTGGTAAATATTGTGAAATTAACATATTAGAAACGTGCGCTTTTTCTTTTCTTTCTCTTCCATTTAACCAGAATGAGTTACAGCAACGCGTAGCCGTATACAGCTAGTTAAGAATAAAATTTCGATACAAATTTTTGGTCGTCCGTACCAAACACTCACATAGCAAAATCTACGAAAAATTTAAATCAATTTTTTTTATATTATTATTTATAAATAACAGTAAATGGAATTTACATATTTTGACACCAAATTTTAGTTTTGGCATTCAATGATAGCAATTTCAATGAACAATGAAAATTTCGATACCAAATTTTAGTCGACTTTTTGAAGCAAAGACATAGTAAAACACACGAAAAATTGCCTTGTGCCAGTTCTAGACTAATTTTTGTGTGTTTTGCTATGTGAGTGCTTGGAAGAGCCGACTAATATTTGGTATCGAAATTTTATTTTTTCCTTAAATTCCATTTACTACAGTTTATAGATAAAGTTTGAAAATTTCATAAACAGGGGTAGCATTTTTCGATATTTTTATTACAACCTCGAGAAGCATGTGCCTACATTTTCGTAATATTTCCGCTAACAAAAGTGTTACCCAACAAAATTATTATACAATACAATAATAGTTTAACATGCCGATTAACACAAAGTACTTCCGATTATACTTCACCAAAAAAAAAAAAAAAACGTTATTTCCTTATTGTTAATACTTTTACAACACAACTGACTTTATTTACCCTTTACCATCATACAATCTATAGACGGTAATTCAATCCGCGACACAATTTAAAACAATACCAATTTAAACAATGCTGTTTGTCGTATACAATATATATGTACACAAAATGATTAACTATGATTGACACCCTTCACATACAAAAAAAAAATATGTTTCCAACCATTTAAAACGAATAATGTTTTATGTATTTATATGTAGAGAGTCTTTAAGTTTGATTAAAATTTATTGAATATTCATTATTATCAATACATGCGGGTTAATTATAATAATTTATCTAAATATAAAATTTATTCGCCTAATAAAATCCAAAATCACAACAAGATATTTTTGAATAATCAAAATTTAATAGATTTTCAGTATACGAGTATACAATCTGGGTAATATTCCGACATATGCGTATTCAAATCACGTCAATTAATTAATTTAACGCAACATTGATTTTTATAATAACATAATTTCTAAATTATATGTTTGTGTATTCATATACCTCGCTCTACTCAGCCCTCGATACACACCCGTATACAAAGTCCTATTTTTCATAATCAATAAATTTTGTAATTTTACACAAAATTTAAAAATGAAAATACGTGACACATTCTCCCAATCCCAATCCCAATCCCGAAACTGAATGGTACATATTGTACATACTATGTATACGTATGTATATGAAGTGAAAGGTATATCCGAGACACAGAAGTAAAATATTCATAAATCAACATAAAACAGAAATATTCAATTTTTTGTGTTTTGTGAGTCTGTTCCTCGGAACAGAGAAACGAGCTTTTTTTTGCTTTGTTTGTACAAATATGTACAAAAAAGCTCGATTCACCCCCTCCCCCAAAGTAAAATTACTACATAGTTAGTATGTACACTATCTACGATTGGAACGGGAGGCACAAATATTATTGTCTTGTACAAGATAAACCAGCCAAATATTAATAATAAAAAATAAAAGGACAATATTCCAAAACTAATAAATGAAAATGGGAATAAAAAATTGTTTGACTTTCGTCCTGAATAATCGTCCTGTTTTGATTAATATATTACTTTTGTATACTATGCTACACGTTCTGTTGGAGATGTCGTACATTATACAAAATTAAATTATTAAAAAATATTTATTTTTAATTTTAAGATTTGGATACGATTGTACAGAGATCTAATATTTTTGATAAATGGGGCCGGTTTTGGTGAAAGGTCGAATGAATTATTATTTGTTGTTGGTATATACTTCTCTTACAAATTTTGTTGACTTTTACGTTGTTTCGTTCGTTATGAAATAAATAAAATTGTTTGTGATTTGTAGAAGCATTCTGTGCTCCCTGATTTGTGTGTAAATAAAATTTGCCAAGCCATTTCATAAAATTTTAGAATTTAATGTAAAATTAAAAATTAAATTAAAACTTTTAATATTTCTAAAATTTATAAAGCGTCTGAGGTTGAAATATAAATGTCTTAATTCAATTTTGTATTACCACACCAAGCACAATAAGTAATATTCTACTGCTAAATTATTTAATTTTAATTAATTGGCCAAGAACACTTACAATAATAAATGAAATCGGTATAGGAGTGTTCTGTTGCAAAATTTAATCAAATCTCATAAAAAAAAGTATATCACTGCAGATTCAAACGATGAAAACTTATAAAATGATGTACCGGATGGAAACTTCAATCTATTAAGCGATTTTAGAGGGCGGCTACGGAATTGCAGTATTAGCTTTTAAGAAGCCCATTGTGGCAAATTGAAAATGTTAAATATTACCGGACAGCTTAAAACTTGTTCCATACTTGAAAAATTGTAGGTTTTCAAGCAAAATTACGCAAAATGAATAATAAAGACAGTGTTATTGTTATTCCCGATAACAGTACAGGTCGTTATTTGTAAAGTATAGGAGTAAATCTACCAAAAAAATTTGACATTTAAAAAGTGAGCTGGAAAAAAATCCCTTAAATCCCAAAAAATTGACCACTAGAGGCTAATTACATAGACCCTAACTATATTGTCTATAGCCCCAATATATTACTTATAAGAATGTGGGTTAAATATTTATAAGGCTAATAGTAAGCTAAGTTTGTTCAATTATATTCAACTAACCAGTAAGCTGGCCAAAAGAGCTCGCTTGGTAGCCTAAAATAAAAAAATGTTCCCCGCGCAATTCGACAATCTTGCTTAAATGGAAATTTGACAATTTTCTAAAAATTTACAAAAATCTTAGATTGATAACAATTTATAAAAATTTCGGAAATTTGTAAAAATTAGTTTTTAGTATTTCGAAATTTTAAAAAAATCGTTTCCACATCAAATATATTAAAATAATTAAATAATTGCTATCATTGAATGCCAAAACTAAAATTTGGTGTCAAAATATGTAAATTCCATTTACTGTTAATTAATTCCATTTATAAATAGCAAATTTAAAAAAATCGATTTAAATTTTTAGTCGACCTTGCCAAGCACTCACATAGCAAAACATACAAAAATTAGTCTAGAACTGGCACAAGACAATTTTTCGTGTGTTTTACTATGTCTTTGCTTGAAAAAGTCGACTTAAATTTGGTATCGAAATTTTTTTAATTATTTTATTACGGTTTATAAAAACAAAAAATTTATATTGACAACTAATGGTAATGTGTTTTACCGGCTAATTTTTGGGTGTGCCTACAATATTTAAAAAATGTCTGCGAATTCATTTCAATTCGTCTCGTGACAGTGTTAGTCATTTTTCGATTTCATTATCCAATTTTAAAATATTACCCACTAGAATGAGCTCCAAGATCCAAGAGCCGTATAATGATGTTGGAGTCATGTTTTTGAAATGAATGACATACAAGTTTAAAGAATATCAGGTTCAAATAATTCAAATATGGCTTCTCTAGCCAATTATTTGATATGAGTCTGAGTCATAAGGTAAATTTCCTAATGCATCGTTAAAATCAATGCCATACCGAACCACAAAAAAGATTGATAATCGAGAGACAAAATTTTTTCTGAGTATTTTATGGGGTTGCATGACCTGCCAATTGGCTTCACTGTTATACTATTTAGTAACGACATTGTTCACTGCGCTTTGATTATAAGCTGACGACATGAAAAAATTTGCCAATCGGATTGGCCCCTATTTTAACGTGACGTGAATAATGTCTTATTAGGCACTGGTTTTAATAATTGAATATAGCAGAAATGAGAGCATTCAAAAACGTTCTATAAATAAATTACCGCATAGTTCGAGAACAGCGATTACAAATCTTTATTCTACTTACTAGACCGATGTCGATTTCTGAGCCTCTAAATTCGAACTTTCTACAGGCATAAATATGCAAATGCTACGCTTAATATGAATTGTCAGCAAACTGTCTGGCCCAATCGTCCCCATACCTAATATGATATTACGGAATGTAAAGATATCTGCTTTCATCAACATTAAAATGAGTGAAATTCATTTTTAACAACGATATGCACTCAATAGAATCCAAAACCCGTACCAAATTGCAATCGAAGGCCATCGAAATTCAGATCCACCATATACCATATGCCTTTACTTCAGAAGGAACAGACTGAAATTCGCGACAAGAAGCGAAATACAGATTCATTGCACCAGTAAGACGACTAAACCAGTTTTAGAAAAGTTGACTTGTAAACCGGATAATCAAGCCGTGCTTAATATCCTTAAGAATCTTTTGACTACGTCTGAACTGGTCAAAGGTTGCAAACACTACATTAATCACCTTTACTCTAACACGAGAGTAAGGATCATGTGGGTGCCTGCTCATTGTGGCGTTTTGGGAAATGATATTGCTTTTTAGCGAAACCTGGATCGCGTAGTAAATTTGTTGGTTCCGTGCCAGCAATTCCTCTATCGTTCAATGGTGGTAAGGACGCTATTAATAAGTTCGCTCTACTTGAACTGGGACTGTAGGCGTTCTACTCCTAGCTGTCAAAAAGCGAAACGGTTCATCATTGAACCCAACGTGAGGTTGAAATATCCTTAAATATGATATCCTTAAAAAAGAACTAACTCAGAGTTCTGGTTATTAGACTTATTACGGACCCTGGACGTTTCAAGGGTTATTTCCAACGCATGGGACTTACTCAGGAGGATCTTTATGACGACTGTCTGGAGGAAATGGACGATTCTCTACACTACCTTTGCAGCCTTTGTCGAAGCTAGATCCCAAGTGTTCTCTTACGGATGTTTGAACGTAGATCAGTTATTATACATTTCTTCAAAAATAATGGCTTGCAATCTATTTCTAGACTTTCTAAATAGTATTGTATGAGCTATTTGCTCCATTTTAAATGTGCACAAATATTGCGAAACATTGAAATATTGTGCACAAATAAACTTTACAGAAAAGTTTATCCAACAATCAGACAAGAGAATTATAACAGTCGACTATTAGAGTCTTGTATGGCAGATTGAAGTAAAGTCAAGATAGCACAGCGCGAGTCCTCTTCTGGTATGGGACAAATCTAAACAATGAACTGTTCCAATTGAAATCCTTAACGACACCGTTTTCTCAAGGCCTACTTCGAAATGAGTAACTTTTTGGACTTTTATTTTTTCTGGAGAATTCAAATTTCGTATGATCGTTAATCAGATTTATAATCCTTAGACATAGATTCGTATTATAAATATAACAGTAATATTTTAAATGGCCGCACGTATTTCCTATACAGCATAACATAAAAATGCCACATGCCAGGACAACAAATACAAATATATTTTTAATGATCATCAACTCACCAAACAAAATGTTCTGTCAACTATAAAAAAGAACGTAATAATTTCCTCATCTCTTATATAAGTAATAAGGATATCCGGCACACTCTCAAAATTCACCAACGAATTTATATCAACAACAACAACAACTAAAATAGGTCCTTAAACTAGATATTGTTTTGATGATGTCGAACTAATATACAAAACTTTCATATAATTTTCTTGAAAATTCCAATAAAAAAATCTGTTGTGTTGTATTTTATAGATTAGGTTACAATCTTCGTTATTTATGTATGTGTATGTAGATGTATAGTCTGTGATAGAAACCCCTCACATCTTCAGTATACCAAAATAAAAAATGTAAAGTGTGAAAATATTATAAATTTTAATCAAATTTAATGTGAATTTAATGTCTCAGTTTTTTCCTGTTTCTTGGAGATGGAACATTTTTTCTTCTCCTATATTCGAGTATATGCCCCAGTACATATTTAGAACCAAAACAATTTTGTGTATATATACAGCACAAGAAGAATATTTAACATTAAGACATTATTATTATTATTATTGTTGTTGTTATTTTTATTTATTTATTTATATTAATTTAACAACTACTTGTAAAATATCTATATATATATATATATATATATATATATATATATATATATATATATATATATATATATATATATATATATATATATATATATATATATATATATATATATATATATATATATATATATATATATATATATATATATATATATATATATATATATATATATATATATATATATATATATATATATATATATATACGTACAGTACCTATATAAGATAAGACTCAACAGAGCAGAGAAAATTAAATTATTTTTATTTTTTGCTCTAACATAAATAAATTGATGAAGATAAAAAAAAAAATATTAACATTTACAAGTTAAAGGAAATAAAAGATTTATCTAAATTGATTTAAAAGAAAAATTTGAAGAAAGAAAATGTACATCTTTTTTGCCCAAGCATCGTGTTGTTGGTGTTATATTGTTGTGCTTACATTTTTTTTGTTATGCAGTGCTTATAATAATACTCGTAAATATGATTTATTGTTAGAAACGAGAAAAAAAACACAACCGTAAAGATTCTGTCTTCTAATCATTTTAAATTAAAATATTTAACAGAAAATTTAATAATACGCTAATGATAGTACCTAACTATGTATATAAGGAGAATAAAGAAAAAATTAAGTGACTGTCATAAATTTGATGGATTGTTATGGCGGTGGTTAAATCATAATTTGTCTCGTTAATAGAATGTAATTTTTTTTCTTTCGAAATGTCAACTATATACATACATAATATATAAATTTTCGAAATTAGAATTGATGAGACATCCATTAAAAATTAATATTAAAAGGACGAATATAGAAATAGGTCTGCCTTTTTTCTAGGAGCAATTCTTTGCATTAATACAAAAATTTCGCTTCGGGAAGAGACTTGCAGTCGGTGATTTGATATTTACTATACACTGACTTAATTCCCCCAGCACAAATGTCACCGAAATATTACCGGAATAATCGACCGACATCCTGGCATAAAACGTACTGGTACATGTGAAAGAATGCCACCATAGCTCTATTAAGTTAAAATCGCTGCATAGTTTAAATCATTTGTGAAACACCATTCACAAAAGCTGACTATTTATTTTTACTCATAGCCGAGTCCTCATTATCTACTGAATCATTGGAACTATAGTAAATCTGTAGATTGAGCATTTATGTATAAGCTTTTTGAAAAATAAACGTGAAATTAAAGGTTATCCTGCATATATGTGAGATTCAACGAATAGAAAACGCCAGACCCACAAGTCATAGACTTTAAATTGAAAGCTCTAATAGATTAGCACGAGTAGTTTACTAATATTTCATTATTGCAAGCGACTAGTTTAATCTATTTCAAGTTTCAACAATTGTGTGGAACCTAAAAAAACAAAAATTAAAATTGAAACCCCCGAATACCACAGCAAGCACGCTACTGGCCGTGCCAACGAGGGCGGCAAAAAAAAGAACCTATGGTGTGGAACCTATATTCAGTTCTAAATTGTTCGCACTTAAAATGCAAATTTTATTTGTATGTATAATGTACAGAATGAGAGTGGAACGTATTCTCCATTAGTAGTTAGTGTTAATCTTTACAAATAACACTGAAGTACTCCGCCAGTTTTCTGAGGAGTTACATTGTTTTCCTCTATAATATCGTTCAATAAGTAAATTATGCTCATAGAAGTTACAGGAACATTTTATTTAAATTAGTTGAGCTTCAATAAGTTTGTGAATCATAAATTAATCGAACACTTAATCGTCAAAAAATATTTGTATAATTTTGATTAACACTGAAAAGGCAAATTTAATGTGTATAAGTACGCGAAACGAAAGTGGAACTTGATTACCATTAGCCATTGGTTGTGAATAGCGCTAATGTTATGGAGAAAACATGTTCGCTGCTTCGATAAATTGCCAGTTTAGGATCACACTCAATTTTCAACTAAGCCTTGTAGCCCCTACATTTTCTGGTGGGTTTTAAACTCACTCATGCGCCACCAAGCCAAATCTTTGGAAACATCTCATTACATTCTTTTTTTAAATTGTATTGTATTTGTATGGATAGAGTGTAACGTGTTCACATTAGTGTAAATTTTTACAAATTCCCAAGTAAGGCAAACTTTGGAAACCGCTGAAATGCTCCGCCAATTTTCTGAAGAGTTACATTGTTTTATATTCAAAGCAGTTCTAGGCCTCATTTTTTTTAATTACTCAGGCTGTTTTCCAAACCAATTTAAAAGTTATTTAACTTAAAATTTAATCAAATACAATAAATTTAATTTCCATTAAAAAACTGGAAAAAATATAGTTTACGTCGGTCTGTCTTATTACTATGTTTTAAATTGACTGTAAACTCTAATAAGAAAACTCTGTAAACTCTAGATACACACCAAAAATATTTGACAAATGTTGTCAATCAATTTTTAGATTTTTTTTCCAAGAAACATTTAAAAGTCATCTCGCCAGCTCACTTATTTCAGTAAGTTAGGTTCCACAAATAACTATTCGTTTGGAAACCAACCTGACTGGAATAAATTTGAGGAACATAAATTAATCGAACACTTAATGAAAGGGTAAATTTAATTTTCAACAGTCAAGTGGGCTTTATGTACATTTTCTGATGGGTTCCAAATGCGCAGTTAAGCCAAAGTTTTGAGAACATTTGATTCCATTCTTTTTCTCTAAAATAATGGGTAATACATATAAAATACGTTCATGGTAGTCTGACTGAGCACACTAGCCACAATTTTTTTTATTTTTTGAGTTTGAATAAATTTGTGGAACATAAATAATTATTCGAAGATTTCATCGACGTATTAACCAATTCTTTATAAATTGTACTACTTCTTTGGAGATCTTACAATTTTAAAATAAAAATGGAGTCTTAAAAAATGTGGAACATATACATATAGTTTATGCCCAATATGCTATGTATATCATCGAGCCATTTTATTGATTTAAAACATTGGTGCAGCTTATGTCTAAGTCCGGAGTCTCACTCTAGTAAAAGTTTTAAAAATTAACACCAGTCGTAAACTATGATTTAATTGCATAAACGTTTCCGTAATTTTGATTCACACAAACAAAAACAAATGTATGTATACCAGTGTTGTACGAGAGGGAAATGCATTTGGTTGAAATATCGTTGAATGTTTGCTTTTTCACAAGCTCCATTGCCTGTAAATTCTTGGCTAGGAAGAAATTTGAAGAGCAGGTCGCCCAATTTTTTATTTGAAGCTATTTAAAGAATATAAAATTTTGTGGCACCTATGTTAAGTTTTACATATTTTGCTTATCTATCAGTAATTCACAACCAAACGTGAATTTCGATTAAATTTTAAACCCAGGATCGTACAATTTTGTGGAACCTATGTTGAGTTTTAAATTTTTTGCTTATATGATAACGTGCATTGAGATTAAATTTTAAAAGCTTTATCGTAATTCAAAATTTATTAAATTAGTGTCTTTTAATCTTATTTTCGGTTTTAAAATTTCTAAACAATTCCGCACGAAAAGTAACTAAGAATGAAATTTGTTGTGGAACCTATGCTCAGTTTTAAGATTCTCATTGGTATGTATGCACATCAGATCATGTACACATCAGTGAAATGTGATTAAATTCCAAAAGTTACATTCATAATGGTAATATTTTATAGTTATTTTTTGACCTATTTCATATATATTACAAAATGAATATGAAAAAACTGATGCAAATAAATTTGTTACCAAACATTTGTTAATATTAATTTGACCAACCAAACATCAACATATTTGTGGAACATAAACTAATCGAAATCTTTTCAAAATTTGTTAACTTAGTTTCTTTTAGTCTTATTCACGGCTTTCAAAATGTCTACACTATTTCGTACGAGAAGTGGATCAAGAATGAAACATTTCGTGGAACCTATGCCCAGTTTTAAGTTTCTCATCGGTATGTACACATCACACGCCAAATGTGATTAAATTCCAAATGTAACTTCAAAATGGGAATTTATTTATAGGTAAACTGATTCAAATAAATTTGTAACCATTACATTTGTTATGATTAATTTGACCATCCATCAACTTATTTGTGGAACATAAACTAATCGAACACTTTACAAAATTTGTTAACTTAGTTTATTTTAGTCTTATTGACGGCTTTCAAAATTTCTACACAATTTCGCACGAGAAGTGGATCAGGAATGAAACATTTTGTGAAACCTATGCCCAGTTTTAAATTTCTCACTAAATTAGAGCTAAATTTGTCACTAATTCCAAAAGCTTACACTCAAAATTCGAATATGTTTAGCCTATAGATAATTTGTGGGACCTAGTCTTTAAGCTCTAAAAGACTAGAACAAAAACTAGATCAACATTTGAAAAACAAGTTGCCCAATAATAGATATTACAAGAATTTTGTGGAATTTAATCAAAAAATTTCAGTTTTAAGTTTTTCCCCTTTTCATCAGTGGTTTTCAGCATTAACACAAAACGTGAATTACAAATGTTTTGTGTAATTTTGATTGACATCGAAAAATCAAATTTTCCTATTTTTAGTGGGGCTGGAATGTGGCACATATCGATAAAATATGTTCCACAAAACTTAGGCGATCTGAATACTAATTGAATTACTTTGTTGTATGTATTTTTGTTAGTAAATCTGACAAGCAAATAGTGTGGAACATATTTGAAAATTCGGTAGCAGAAAATATTTTTATTATTAACGTCATACTATAATATATGGATTACAATTGAATTAACTTTATTAATTTTGGTTATGTATTAACAAAACTAAAAAATAATTATAATTTTAATCATTTTGTGTTGGGGATTTATTAAAAAGCTGATAAGCCATTTTAAAAAAAAAATTGAAATTAATAATAAAAAATAATTAGTTATGAGTTTGTTATTTTAAAACAATAAATTAAAAAATGTTATTAAATTTGCTGAATGGGTGTGGTGTGGAAGAGTGTTTTTTTTACAGTTTGTGGCATTTTAAAGTAGCAGATTTTTAAAATTGTTGTTAATTGAATAAAATATGTGTTTATGTAGAAATTCCCTGTATGATGGTATGATGAGTATTGGCCAATTTCCTTGAACCACACACATTTATTTTTTACCTCAAAGTGTATTAATTTAAATACAACCGCCGACACCTTGGGATATCAGTGTACTTAACGCGAATTGTTTTTAAAGTAAATTTCTAATTACATTTAACTTTTGTCTATTATTCAAAAGTAAAATGAAACAAAGACAACTCAACACTTCTCGGCATAAAACACAGGTACTTATCATTTTGTGCGATAAAACTTTACGACAGTGAAAAGCGGGAAATTTTATTTTATTTTATTTGTTTTTTGTATCGCTTTTGTTTTTAAAGTAAACCTCCTCAGATTATTATGATGAAAATTTATGAAAATGTTGTTGTTTAAACACGCAGGTGTCTTTTGTTTAGCGATTTTCACCATGTTTTGTTTAAGTTTTTTTTTTTTTTTTTTCAAATAATCGTTTAAGGATGTTTGTGCTCAGTATAGTATATCGATTAGTTGGGTTGAGTCAAATTGGTTAAAAAATTAAAAAGCCATATTATGGTATATTACATTGAGAAATAAGATTAAAAAAAACTTTTATACCACAAAAAATATTCTTCATTTTAATCCGGGCATAATCTGATGATAAACAGACATAACAAAATATGACACATAATCATCGTATTTTCTGTTTTATAATACGTAAGTAAGCTAATAGTTTTAATAGTCTTCATAATTTTTTAAGGATATCATTTTTACTACATCCAATCCAAAATTTAAGTCGTTACGAACGATACTATGTCTCGAATTGGAAATTTAATCCAATATGAATATTTATTTAGAGGGAGGTGTATGGGGTGTTCGTTTATATACAAAGGAAGCCGAATAATTGTTTGTGTACGTTGAATGTAATAAAATACGAGTATCGTCAGAGGTGGGGGTTTATATAACATACATATATCCTTTAAATTGTAAAACCCTTTTTTTAATTCGCCAAATTTTAACCGCATATACGCATTTTTTTAAACAACCATATCGCCTTTATATAATTTTAATTACTTTCGTATTTTATACGACTTCAAATTATTTTCCTCCTCATTAATTATTAACCCACACCACAAATCCAACCCCACAATGTCAAGACAAATTCGGTGTAAATCAATTTCCGTTTCTATAATATAATAATTCCGCGCGCGTGATCGATCGATAAAAATATTATGGTGGTTACCTGATTTTAATTTTGGCAGGTATATCGTCGTCTATCTGCACCCCTCATTCCACACCAAATTGAAAACTAAGTTGTTTTTATATAAATTTTTCGCGTCGTATCGTTTCATGTACAAATTTATCCAAATTTTTTTATTTTTTTTTACATATATTTGCTTTTAATTAAAAATTGGATAAAAAATATCGGCTATTTGTTATTATATATCCAGTTTTGTTTAAATATTATCGAAATTTGAATTATTCGTGTTATCTTTGAATTATGTACGAGAACGACGAAAAAAAATTGGAAATTTATTCGTTGTGTTTGGATTATTTTTATATTTTGATTGAAAATTTCGTTTATTTGTGTTATTTATACGATACCATCTATTTGTAATTGACGGATGTAATTTTGAATCGATTTCATTTGGTTCGAGCGATACACAAAATTATTTAACATGCAATGGATTTTCTACATATACAATCAATTTTGTACCCTGCCCGAGAAATTGTAGCTAATTGTTGCAGTATGAGCCTTTCTCCACCGATTATAATGAACGTAAATAAGGATCTGGCTTGTTAAGAAATTTTTAAATTCACGTTCCACAAATTTATGTTCCATAAATTCAAGTTCCACGAGTGTACTCCACATTCATGTTCCAAAAATATATTCCAGTAAAATAACATAATCATCAATTTCATTTATCGTTCACCAAAATATTCGTATTTTGGGTGTGAGTTTTTGAAATTTAATTATAATTAAACTCATAACTGAATATATGTTCCACAAATTTTTTTATTTTTAATTCAATTTTCGTGTGGTTTTATTAAAGACATGAAATCAACACCTCAATCGACTGTGAGCATAAATCTACGAATTTTGAGAATATGAGTGAAAATTTTGAAAGCTTAGAATAAAATTAAAAGAAATTATTTTTATGTTCCACAGAAAAAAAATTTCCAACCAAGTATGATATTTAGTGTATTCGCACCAATTGCGATTGGTGCATTCTATTCTGAATTTCAAATTTCAAAATTACGATATCCCTTGCAATAAACATAGGTTCCACAAAATGTTTTATTATTTAAATAACCAACACTAGTGGATTCTATGACTTCAACATTTTGATGTATTTTTCGTGCTATATATTATAAGGGCATTATGCCAATCATTTCCACATAAAGAATGATTGAGAGAGATAATAATGTCATATTAAATAAAAATTATTATAAAACATAATATGTTCCACATGTTCTATACTGAATTCTTAAATTTAAAAATATTAAAGTTCTGATTTATTCACACACAGGGATTTAATCGCAATGCAAAAAAACTGAAACTGAACATATAGGTTCCACAAACTTCTTCATTATTTACATATAGACTCAATTAGAATATTAGGCGACTTGCTGCTGAAATTTTAATAGATTTTCTGTTCTACTTATTTAGAAGATTAGACCAACTGTTCGGCTAGTTTATTGTCCTTTGAAAGATGAACAGTATCCCTATTTCGTACACGGCTACAGGTCATATGCACACTGCATAGCTCCATGCTAGCCTGTACTAACATGAACGATGAGTCGGCCCATGAGTTCTTCATTCCAACAGAGGGTCATAGATGTTTTCAATTTAATCGTAATCGGGAGAGGAAAAATCCTTCTTGCATCCCGCCTCTGTTGGGATTCGAACCCGGTACCTCCCGGATCCAAACGTCTCAGCTTAAGCCACTGCGCTATTACTTCGGTGAAAAAATTGATGAGTTAAAGAAGGGCTAGTTAAGAAATTTTGAAAATCATATTTCACAAATTTCTCCTCCACAAATTCAAGTTCTCCAAATGTATTCCACATTCATCCACAAATATATTCCAGTTCCACCAACTAAAGCCAGCATATTCCATTCTGTAAACATAACTAATTATCATACCATTTAACGTATGCAAAACTGTTACGAATACTGAACACGTTTCACTTTCTTCGTATACTCACTCGGACAAATGTAACATAACATAACCATCAATTTCTCATAACGTTCACTAAAATATTCGTGTTTTGGGTGGGACTTTTTGGAATTTAATTTTAATTAAATTTAGGACTATGCATAGGTTCCACAGAAAATTTTATTCTTAATCCATTTTTCGTGCGACTTTATTAAAGAAATGAAACCAATAATTTCAAAACTATGAGTATTAATCTACAAATTTTGAGAATATGAGTAGACATTTTGGAAGCCTAGAATAAAATTAAAAGAAATTATTTTTATGTTCCACAAATAAAAATTCCTACCAATTATTGTATTCGAACCAATTGCGATTGGCAAACACATTCCACTCTTGAATCTCAAATTTCAAAATAACGACATCCCTTATACTAAACATAGGTTCCACAAAGTGTTTTATTATTTAAATAACTTATACTAGTGGATTCTATGACTTCAACATTTTGATTTATTTTTCATGCTATACTTTATTAGAGCATTACGCCAACCATCTCCATACAAAGAATGATGGCACTGTGAAAATAAAGCATGAGTTTTAAAAATATGAAAGAAATTTTCAAGAAAAAAATTAAGAGATAATAATTTCATATTAAATATAAATTTTTAAAAAATATTATATGTTCCACATGTTCTATGTCTATATAAAAAACAATTAATTAATTAGAGGATTACGCCAATAAACGAATTATATTCCACAAAAAAAGTTGATCGATATTTAAAAATTGTTAGTGCTTGCACATCTCTTACACTCAATTTATGATTTTTGGTTCATCATATTAAAAAATTAAATATATATTATTAAGAAACATATGTTCCACATGTTCTAGATGAAATGCTAAATTTTTAAAAATATTAAAGTTCAGCAGTTTATAAAAAAAATTATTAACACCTTGGCTGATTTATTCACAGCGTAGTGTTCGATTAATTATTTATGTTCCACAAATTTATTTAAGTCTAATTAATTTAATCGAAAATGTGTAGAAGTAACTGCCATTTACGTTTTAAAAGTGAATCAAAATTATAAAGCCGCTTGTGAGATTTAATCGCAACAAACATATAGGTTCCATAAATGTATTCATGCTTTACAAATTGACTCAATTAGAGTATTAGACGACTTGCTGCTTGAAATGGTAATCAATTTTTGTTCAACTTATTTAGAACATTAGGCCAACTAGGAATTATGAGAGTTAAAGACTAAAACGATATTTTTTAATCTGCAAATTTTAGATACTCGTATCTACAATATACATATATGTATATAAATGCGGCCATAATCGTTTAAAACGTGTATTTTAATCAACGGTTAGTCTATAACACTATGGATTAAAAATCAAGAAAAAACTTGCAAAACTAGTTACGTACCGATGCATGTATCTACAATTAACTATCAAATTCTAATAAACCACCATCACATATCAAATTAATTATTTTTCTATATTAATTGGAAAAGCAACACCAACGTGTATACCATATTCTAGATAAAACCACAAAAACCATCTTTTAATTTACTTCGAATGTATATACAATTATTCGTCTTGGTATGAAGCGAAGCATATACACAACAAGTACATGTACTTACTCTATAAATTAAATACAAAAAACATAGTTATGCATGCAAGATGTTTTCTTGCAGTGAGTGCTTATATACATACATACATATACTGGTATACATAAAACATAAATAAATAAAAAGCATGAATTATATTAAAGCCAAGTAATTATATGTTGTTATGCATACGTATAGAGGGTACTGTGAACGAAACTATATTGTGTATATAAAAATGTATCGTTTACACACGTTGTAAAATTCGGTCTTTCTCCTATGCGTACACATTTTTACATGGTAATATGTAAAACAACAACGACATACATACATAATTTTAATCTAAAATTGAAAGGTGGGATAGGTAAAGATTGTGTCATATGTATATCGATAATACAACATACATGTAAATTATAATACGATGGATATATATATATATATATATATATATATATATATATATATATATATATATATATATATGTATATAGATACTCGAATCTAATCTTCGATTTTTATATTAATTCCCAGTTTCATCCCATTTTCGAAAAAGCTTTATAGTAGTAATAATGTACGGTATAGAGTGGGAGGACCTAAATTACCCTTCTATTCAATTTATATTTTAATTACAAATTCGATATTGATCTGGCAAAAAACTAATAAAATTACAAAATTAATTGCGATCTAGATTAACTATAAATTTATATTATGTGTATATGTTGTTTAAATAAAAATCGTAATTGATCGTTATTTTATATAGATCGTCAGCGGTGTCTAACCTATATAAAATTGCGGACTCATCGAAATTCTATAGAATTTTAAAACAATCATTAAAACTATATTATCATTAAAATAACATAAAAAATAAAAATTAGGGCCTTGTTATGTTTTTTTTAATTTGTTTATTTACAATTATTACACAATAAACGTTTAAAATATCATATCAACGTATTCGTATTATTTTGAATCTATTTTATAAATTTTTATCCATTGGTTATTTTAAATTACAAGAAACGCTCTAATTTTTATTTTTGGTAAAGTATGGTTTAAAATATACGTTCGCGGACCACCAGTTGGACAACACTGGACTGTAAATAACGATCATGCAATACAGATTTTATTGCTTTACTTTAATTCCTTTATGTGCAACGATCAACCTAATCTCGTTGAACTCGTGTCTGTAAACATATGTACATAACATAGCCGTCATAAATTGCAATTTTGTTTGGGATCGCGATTCGATTATTATTCGATGCAGTACTAAAAGTCGATTTTCAAAAATCGGCATTGATCTTGATTTCTTTATAGAATTAAAATCGATGTTAATTCAACATCATGATTCGATTGGTTTTACCTCGAAAGCACGTTTCCACTATCTGTAAAAGCTTTTAAATAGGCACTTTAATAAATCTCAAAATAAATAGCCCACATCTTCTTAAAACGAACTGTTGTAAAATATAATTTTTTACCAATTTAACTTTTTTCCATGTTGCTTCTACGAGTCGAGAAAAACTTTATAATTTAAAATCTACATTGGTGCACTTTGGTTTGGTAAAGTAAAGTTTTCTAAAAAAACACTAATTTTATCATGTACCCTTTAAAATTTTATTGAAAAGCTTTTATGAATGAAGCTTTTCGTTCTGTGAATATCAAGCTTTTCAACGAAATTATTTTTAACTTCATTAGCTATGGAAACAATTTCTTAAATTTTTTGAATCAGCACCCAACTTTTATGTGAGAATAAAATTCTAAACGTTCTAGCTTTTTAAACTCCTCCTTGTATGAGACTTTAAATATTTCGAATTCCAAACTTTCCGATTAAATTTCCATTTGCATAAACGATTTCAAACTAATGTGTAAATGCAAGTATGAATAATAAAAGCTAACCAGACATGTAAGCTTTTTTTATTTAATATCTGAGCTTTATCTTCTAATAAATAACGTTTTAAAGATGTTTTAGTTAAGTTTTTACACGTTTGAACATTTAGATCATATTTGAACAGAGCTTTTTGTTTACAACACAGCTTTTATTTTTACTCTACCATTATTTCGTTCTGAAAGCTTTGCGTTGTGTAAATATTGAGGTTTTCAATAAATAAAATTGTAAAACGCAATAACTATTTTAAAAATGTAATCAATCGTGTTTTAATCATTTTAATTGTTAAATTTAGGAAATAAGCTCGTCACTTTTGTTCGCACATAACAAAAGTCTTCAGCAATTGGTAACACTTTTTAATAAACACATTTTTAAATAAATTAATAAAATCCAAGAATACAAACTATTATAGGGCATCTGCCCATAAATAATGATGGATTATACAAAGCTCTTACCTTAAAGCTTTCTTAACTAAATTTAAACTGAGTGGAATTAACTTTTTTTGCCTATTAAAGGAATATGTTAGTATTTATAAAAATAAAAACAGTTTCTTAACTTTTTGGAATAAGCACTCTACTTTTATGTGAGAACAAAATTCTCAATGGTGAAGTTTTTTAACTCTATCAAACTTTAGTATTTCGAATTCCAAAGTTTTTGAATAAATTTGAAAACCATAAAGGAATTTTCAATTCCTTGCTTAGCAGATATGTTAGAGTTTTTAATATTTGAATTAGGATTAGAACTTTATTTTCCAATAAGTAGCGCTTTTAATATGATAAAGCCTAATTTTTGCACGTTTGAGTTCATATTTGAATAGAGCTTTTTGTTTATGACATAGCTTTTATTTTTACACTACCAATATTTCGTTCTAGAAATAATAATTTGTAAAGTACTACTTTTAACTATTAGAATTTCATTTTTGTTGGTGAAGCTTTCTGTTCTGTGAATTTTGAGCTTTTCAATCAAATTATGTTAAAACTCAAAAGTATCAATTATGTAATCAAACGTGCTTTTTAATTCTTAAATTTGTGGAATAAGCGCGCCACTTTTATGTGAGAACGAAAGTTTCAATCAACTGGCAAAGCATTTTAATAATCATATTTTTAAATCAAATGTTTAAATCATAAATCTTAGAATAAAAAGCCATTTTAGTGCATCTGCTTAACAAGTGATGATGAGTTATAGTGATGCTCCACTCCAAAGCTTTATTAAGTACACAATTTTAAAGTGGGTAGTAAAGAACTTTTTCTTGCTTTTTGAAGGAAAATGATAGAAACGAAATAAAAAATTTAGTTTTAGATTAAATATTTAAACCAAAATCCTTTAACGTAAATTTTTTATTCAAAAGATTTCATGAAATTAGCGAGAGAGATTAACTTTAAAAGATAACTAGATATTTTGGAGCTTCTAATATTTGAGATAATTCCGATCCTTACTCTCTAGTAATTAGCATTTCCAAGATCGAAATTGGTTTCACGCCAACAAAATTTAAATTGAAACCGACGGCTCTTTATAGTTGTTATTCTGTCGTCAGTGGTGGTGAAAAATTTCAAAAAATGTTATTAATTCCCACAGGTAATCACTCCAATAAAAGCGTTCAATATATTTTGTACGATAAAAAGGGATTTTATTAGAAAGCTTTCTTGAATAGGACTTTAACTAAAAATATAGAATTACTTACTAAACAACTAATTGTACAGGCTCATGATTATCTGATCTGATATCTAAGTAGATCAAATTCTGGAATTTTAAAGCATATATGTATAATGTGAAAGTCAAATTTATTGGAGTAACCTAATTTGTTAAGAAGCCTGTAGTTGAGAGCTTTAATAAACTCAGGCGTTATAGGAGGAGGCTCGCAACAAAATGCATGGCTCATTCTAGATCGATGAGATAACGACATATAATGTCGTAGTACATATTTAGATACAAATCAGATTTAATCTGCCTCTTCTGTGAATTTTGAGCTTTTAATCAAATTATTTTAAAACGTAGCTAATTAAAAAATTTAATCAAGCGTGCAATCAAAAGGTTGGCACAAAGATTGTTAAATTTTTGGAATAAACCCGCCACTTCACATGCAAGTGACCAAGCTCAATCAACTGGTAAATCTATTTAATAATCACATGAAAAGCCAAAAAATTGCAAGTTTTACACAATTGATCATTAAGTTGATCTTAGCAGAGTTTTTTCATTATAATACAGCTTTTATTTGTATTCCTCTATTATATTGGTCTGAACTAATGAACAATAATACTAATGCTAAGCTTTTTACTCAAATATTTCAAAAGAAACTAATTTAAAAATATTTAGTATTAACACCAATTTTAAATTAATAAAGAAAGCTTTTAAGATTTGTGATAACCTAGATGTTCTCAAAACAAGCTTGGGAGCTTTTGCATCCGAATATTGAAATTTCAAATAATTAAGCGTTGTATTCACATTTACTTAGTATTTGTTTGGTATAATACCGAATTTTCTGAAAATTTTATTGATTTACAGTTAAAGCTCAGTATTGACTATTGAGATTTTAAGTTCCAATTAAACAAATATTTAATACATTTTTTTTAAATACATTAACATAAAATTTAAAAGGATATCACAAATGTTTCACACCAACAAAATTTTAATTGAACATCACGTAACTTTATAATTGTTATTTTCTGCAGTCAGTGGCGGTGGTCTTCACTACTAAAGTTTATCAATCAAACTCATTAAGCTTTTTAATCCGGACTTATTTTCTTTGGAGAGCTTTTGTGAAAGAAAATAATAAGCTTTTGAATCAAAATACATCACCCAATTGGAATGAAAATTGTGAAAGCTTTTATTCAAAAAGCTAAGAGAGTTTCTCTTTTTAAAGAACGAAATGAGGTTTCGTTAGGTAAGGTATTTGTTTTAAAAATTTGATCATATTTTTTAATATTTTAAAAGCATATAAATTTCAAACTTTTTATTTTCAATAAAGCACACCAATTAGTGTGAAACCATATCCTAGCTTTAGTTTAAATCAAACCGTTTATTTATTATAATCCAACATCAATTTTTAATTATTTAAACATGTTAAAGTATGAATAATGAAAGCTGGTATGTAGGAGCTCTTCATATTTAAACAAACAACATGTTGAAGCTTTTCAAACTTTTTAATTTCAATAAAGCACACCAATTAGTGTGAAACCATATCCTAGCTTTAGTTTAAATCAAAGCGTTTATTTATTATAATCCAACATCAATTTTTAATTATTTAAACATGTTAAAGTATGAATAATGAAAGCTGATATGTAGGAGCTCTTCATATTTAAACAAACAACATGTTGAAGCTTTTCATATTTTAGTTTGGATCTGCGATATTTTCTCGAATAAATAATATTTAAAGTTTAGTTTTTACACGATATATGGCGAGCTTTTCTATCACAGCTTTAATTCAAAGTTCAAATTTAAGGTAAATGGTGTTCAAAAAATGTCATCGATTCCCAGAGATAAAGTGAGTTTCACCCCTATTATTTTGCTCTGAACTTTCTGAACTTTCCGTTCAATACTAAGCTGTTTACACAAATATTTTAAAATATACTAATTTAAAAATATTTAGTACTAAAACAGCTTTCAAATTAATAAAGGAAGCTTTTAAAATTTCTGCTAATCAAGATATTCTCAAAACAAACTTGGGAGCTTTTGCATCCGTATATTAGAATTTCAAATAATGAAGCGCTGTACTCTTGGTATTATAAAGAATTTTCCGAAAAATCATCCAAATAAATTAAGCTCAATATTGACTATTGACTATTATATCACAAAGCTTTCACACAGTCAGTAGCGGTACTCTTCATGACCAAAGTTTATCATTGAGACTCATTAAGCTTTTTAATAAGAACTTATTTTCTTTGAAGAGCTTTTGTGAAATCTTTTACCATCAGTGCGATTTATAAATATGTTTAAGTTATTTTGTTCAAAAAGCTTAGTGAGTTTCTCTTTTTAAAGAACGAAATGAGGTTTCGTTCTGTGCAGTATTTGTTTCAAAAGTTTGATCATATTTTCAAATACTTTAAAAGCACAACAAATTCAAACTTGTATGTGTCAATAAAGCACATTTAATTTGAAAAAAAAAACATGTTGAAGCATTTCATATTTTAGGTTCGATCTGCGATATTTTATCCAATAAATAAAATATTGAAGTTCACTTTTTACAAGATATATGGCGAGCTTTTCTATCACAGCTTTAATTCAAAGTTCAAATTTAAGGTGAAGGTGCTCAAAAAATTTCATCAATTCCGAGAGGTGTGAGTAACATCCCAATAAAAGAGCTCGTAATATTCAGCCTTGTGATTATCGTTTGAACTAATTGGAGTAAGCCTTTTAGCACATATTTTAGCAGATACAATATACAAATGAGATCCATATGCGTTTAGTATTTCTCAAGGAGGATTAAACTATTTCTTTGTATAAACTGGTAACCTGAAGTACAATAAACCGATCTTACTAAATTAATCGACCCGCAATACAATAATTATTATGATTTGAAATGATATCCTAGCGATTTACATATATTTACATATATACTACGCAGACAAACTTTATGTTTACGTTGCTCTAAATACATTAAACTAATCGTTCAATCCTAACTTTATATTTTCATTTCTCTTTCCAGGTAAGTGTCACCTTAAAAAATAAAAATAAATTTATTCATCAATTCGTAAGTACCTCTATATACATACACACATACACAGAGATCTTTAATATTAACCCAGAGTTCAGAATACAAATGAAGGAGAGATCTTCTTTAAATTCCACCCACTAATTGAAAATATTCAAATTTTAGGGAAAATATGTAAAAGTTTCTTATACGCACATACCACAAAAAATTTCTTCCAAATGATTTGTCAACACAACACCAACCAGCACAACACAAAAATTCAATTTACATTAAAATGGTGTGTGTAATCATAATAAATTTATCACACTTCATTTATCTTTTATGTACAAACATTTTCCAGCCTTATCGCGCACATAAGTTTTCACCATTAAGTTTTTCATTTTCCTCAAAAAAATTTAAAGAAAATATATTTTTTCGTTAATTCTGTCATTTTCAATTTTGTATCAACATATATAGCTAAGTATAATGTACAGAAGATGATACGAAACAATAAATTTGGTATTGAGCTATGGATCTGGAAAATATCTCTACACTACTCTTATTATTATACCAAAGAAAAATGTCAACATCTATTTTTCTCAAGTCATTATCCGTATAAAAATACATAAGATTGGTATAGTACGTACCGAGTACGTTTCATACATTAAATTATTAAATCGTAAATTCTATTTATATATCTCATCTTAGATTATTGTTATTTTCTTAAGAATAAACATCTTATTTTTGTATCTTTTAAAATTATTTGGATAAATTTACATAAATCTGTGTATACGATATACTTATACATGGATACGTATTGTGTTTATATCTATAAAATGCATCAATTGGATTATGAATAAAATAAAATTTATTTTTTGTTAAATAAAAACTAAAATGTACAAAATATATTTGCATGTACTCGTCTACGCCGTATCATTAAATTTCAATGGGATTAAAAGAAAATTGTATGACTCGTACATATATAGCGGCGAGTATTTTCCAATGTTTGTATTATGTACACTTGAAAACTTGGGATTTATGTGTATACCATACGTTTAAAAATAGCATAGCAGTTGAATTAAACAAACCAAACAAAAACTTTGGTTTAATTGAGTTTTGGATTGAAGTATGCATGTACACCATATAAACGATTTAATTTTGATTTTAATCTACACCGAGTGATTTACATCGTCCTTGGTATTTTAGAGATTATAGAGAGTCCATACGAGACTATACGAGAGATGGTGCTTATTCATATAAAAGATGAACAATTAACAGCTGTCCAATAGCATTTTTTTTTCCTAAATTAAACATTCAGCTACGTCATTAAGAAAAATGTTAAAAGCAGTTGACAGAAATAAACAAGGTTGGTAGCAGTCGATCGTCCAAGGAAAAACCCGTGCTTGAATTGATATTTTTTATATGAAAACATAAATATTTTTGAGCCATGATGTTAAAGAGCTCCTAGTTATAGTAATCTCCTTTGCTATGCCTGATTTTAAAACTGGATGAATAAAATAGGTTTGACGAAGATTACGGGAAAACCAGTTCGGAAGATTTTATTAAAAATAAAGGTTAATGGTTTAGTTAAAATTGGAGAGCAGTGTTTCAAGAGTTCAGATTCATAAGCTAATATGAAATGGTTCGCATCAAAAAAATTCTGGGACGATCATATTGTACCATATCTCACAGTATTAATGTTGGTTTGTAACTGAAGAAACATACTGTCTACACCATAAGTCATATGTGCATACTTACACACCTGACGGTTATACCTTAAACACACTTCGACTTCGACACTTCTCCCGCAATCATTAATTGCTCATCTGTGAACTTCTGACCATATAGAATAATAATAAGGAAAATCTTGTTAAAGAGCAGCTAATGGTCAGGAAAAGTGACTGACTTGACATCCCAGCGGAATTGATTAAATTTAAGATATCGATGTAATTTTTAAGAAATATAAGCATCAATGAGATCAAAGTATGGATGGGAATCGGGATACTGCTTTTAAGAAAAATCAGAATACCATGCACCCTTAAGGCTGGTGACAAAGTCATGCTTATATTTCCTGTGAATGATGTAATCAGCTAGAAAATATTCAGGCAATAAATAGTAAGCCAAGATTTTAATGATTATGGGGCTCCAATTTTCTTCTAATCGGGTAAAGTTAAGAAAAAACTTAACGCTGATCAATCCAAAACCAAAATTTCAAATATCCAGGCAGATCAATCAACACGTTGATGACGTCAAGGTTTTCAAACATTTCAAACTTAGTTAAATTCCAATATTTTGAAGGCAGCTGCGTGAAACAAGCAGTTTTTAACTGTTTTTCAACTCTGTTAGTTACTTTCTTCACGAACCTAAACTGAGTGAAGCTGATTAAAATTTGTCAAAGTATCTACTGCATATGAGAAATGGAATATTTAGGCCTCTGTATTCCAGTTACACTCTCTTGTTTCGTAAAATCACGCTTGCAGATTTGTAGAGGAAAAACGCCCAAATCGCCATAAAAATTCAGAAACCATAAATTTATTTATAGCTATGAGGCGGATTTCATTTAAATTTAAAAATAATTAATTCTGTACAATATGGTCAGATTGCCCTTCTAGTCCCTTCTAGTTCTCCAATTCAAAAAATAGTCAAGCTGAAATAATGTTATAGAAAATTTAAAAAATGAAATTGAAATTCCAGCAACTATATATCGAATTACTTCAGTTTCCGAAAAATTTTAAACAATTAAACAGCCCCAGGTCTCGCTTGTTTATTTTGTATACTTGGATAAATCAAACTTTAAAACTAAATTTTACGCAAATTAGATATTTTCTTTTGTTGACTCGGAAATTTACAATTTGGTAGTATTTTGAAATTTGGCCAAATTCCCATTTCAAACCTTTCCAAAAACTGTAAATGTACAGCCTAAATTATTTTAAAAGATGAACTTTTCGCAGAGAATTAAATTATCTTTCCCAGTTATTAATGCTTTACCGCTAGGAAACTAAAAAATAAAGCAAAAGAACTTTAATCGCCAGATTGATTGGAATAAAGCCTTGGCTAAGAATGGTGTTTGTAGACCTGATACTCTTCGTCTACCTGGTCAGCTTACCTCCTGTCATAGAGAAGTTGGTGAGCTGCTTACATCTGTTCATTTCCCTAGTTGTGCCATTATCAACTCAGATGATGTTACTACCGAATTCACTAAGGTCCCTTCTGTGGCTCCTGATTGGGACTTGACTTGTATTTGTAAGGCTGGTGGGCCTGATGGTATTTTCCTGGCTGAATCCCGCCAGAGTAGCGTCGTTTTTATTCCGAAGGCTGGCAAATCCAATTATACGAATCCCAAGTCTTTTCGACCTATTGGTCTGTCTTCAACTTTTCTAATTATATTTCCACTCAGGATCTTGTAACTAGGTTTGGAAGATCCCTCAATAATAAGGAGTTTCTTGTAGGTACTTTCCTCGATATAGAGGGAGCTTTTGATAGTACCTCAATTATCTCGAATAATGCCTGTAATAATTTTGGTATTAATCACACCATTGACAA
This sequence comes from Tipula unca, assembly GCA_951394425.1. Classification (NCBI taxonomy): domain Eukaryota; kingdom Metazoa; phylum Arthropoda; class Insecta; order Diptera; family Tipulidae; genus Tipula; species Tipula unca. The sequence goes on along the minus strand of OX596381.1, from coordinate 12,722,184 downwards.
ATGGATTGAATCCATGCTCAAGTCTCGCACTGTAGAGACTGAACCGGATGGCGCGTTAGTTTCTGTCAAGGTTGCCAAATGCAGTGTCTTTTAGTCATTGACGAATTACTGGTTAAGCTGCAGCAATCTGGCTTCCTTGTATAGAGTTATGCTGATGATCTTGTCTTAACAGTTTCAGGCAAACACCTGAATATCCTATTCGACTTAATGCAGCATCCCTTAAATATTGTGGAGGCATAGTGCATACACATGGGTCTGCACGTCAACCAGTCTAATGGCGATATAATTGTCTTTACTAGGCGTAGGAGTGGCCTGGATCTATCCATTACTTCTCGTTTTGCGAAACCGATTACCAGATGTAACCAAGTCAAGCACCTTGGTGTTATCTTAGATAGCAAACTTTTCTGGAAATTTCATCTTGATTACAAACTACAAAAAGCTACTGCCAAATTTTGGCAATGTAGACGGGCTTTTGGAAAATCCTGGGGTCTAACACTCAGGATATTGTTTTTAATTTATAAATCGCTGGTCTTACTGATATTATGTTACGCTTTGATTTGGTGGTGGCCAGTTGTTAATCAAAAGGCTTCTTCTGCCAAACTTAATAGTATTCAATACAAGGCGTATACGGCTGTTATTGGAGCTATGTTCTCGACTCCCCTTCTTGCTATGGAGTCCATTCTTTCCTTGCTTCAGTTACACAGCTTTATTCTTGGCACTGCTAATTCTGCAGCGTTTCGCTTGAGGTGCATTGGATGCCAGCACATTGTGACATCGAAGGGAATGAGATCTTGGACTGTCTAGCCAAATCAAGTTCCCAGTTAACTCTAATTGAACCTGAACCTGCGGCTTCCTTAACTACGCCAATCTTGGTTGCGATTCTTATGGGTCATGGTCGATTTAAGAGTCATCTCAGCTTTCAATATTATTCGGTTTCAGGTTTTCAGCTGTAGATCTATTAGTGCAGATCACTTATCCTCCACACCTTGGTTCAAACTTGTACAATTTTCTAGGGCTGCAGTGCGCTTCTGCGAATTTGTATAGAATCCTGGGTTTGCACCATGGGCCGCCCCGGGATTGAGTGCGGAAGCCTTATAGGTTCCAACCAATTCTAATAAAAAAAATCTCTTTACCGTCTTCAGCTTGCTTCTGTGTGATCTTCTAAAGTGGCGAAAAGGCCTTTAAAATTTGGTACATTTCTTCTAATTCTGATGTATGACACATAAAAGTCGCCGGATTCAACATTTATTCTGGCTGCCTGTTTTGTACCATTATATACTTTACGTAATCTTTCAATAACTATTTCCTATATACCAAAAAACGAATAAAAACTTCTTTCAAAATATATTCACGAGAGTATAAAGTTGTAATAATCGAAAAGCAATAAACTCGAATTTCATTTAATTTTCAATACAATTTTGGCATTGATACCAAATAAATAAAAAATAAAAATGTTATTATCGTAAATTTTAAAATATACGATCTCGAGAGTACCACCAGCAAAAAAAAAGGTCAATAACATATAAACTTGCTTTCATTTTATCCACATACGTATTCATACGTACTTTACAGAATTAAATCCATAAATTATCGATGATGTGAAGCAATTTTTGCACGCTTTGATATCAATCATTATTGTACACATTTGCAAAAATTTACGATGGTCAATTTAAAAATCGCGCATTATGCAATTTTATACGAGCACAAATCAACTTTTACTTGTTTCGGATTCGATGGCATAAACTGATGAAAACATGTTGATATGCGCTTATAAATATGAGGTTGGATATCAAACAGACTCTTTGTGTTATAATATATACATATACATAGGAAATATTCCATCGTCTACACCTCATTACCAGCGATTAGGTTAATTTCATAGATTAATGTCTTGTTATTAGTTTTATAAGACATATGTATATACATATTTCATACATAAATCTAATAAATAAAATCACATGGAGTTGCAATAAAAATTTCATTGAGTCATCGCACATAACTAATTTTTATAATTATACATCCATAGGTTTACCTTGTATAGCGTTACCTCGTGTGTAACGCTGCATTTTGGTACAAATCCTGGAATTAGACGAATGCTATTGAGTTAAGACATTGAAATTATGACAAATTATCTACGTTTTATAAAAGAAAATTTTAATAAATAAAAATATTAAATTGTGGAACATATTTTCAGTTTTCGAATGTACATGTCCCCCTTCTTCAATGTTTGATAAAAATTAAAACAATTTTCAACAATATTCCCGATGAGATTTTCCTAATTGATTGATACATTTGTTGAATCCAAAATATGTGGAATATAAGTTCAATATTTCCTTCGTAGTTTTATCCCTTTTATTCTAAATGAAAAAAAAACAATATGTGGAACTTAAATTTAACTACCTCAGCTTACTAGATACTCCACATCAATCCATATAGAATTGGTTTGTATTCCTTTCTATCAGTTAGGTCCAAATCAAAAGTGTGGAACATAATTTTAATTTTTTGTAATACGTGAAATAAAGTTTCAAGTCAGATTTTGCTTGGATTTTGATTACAATAATTTTCCGACATTTGATAAAACCATCAAAATTAACTCGAGGGTAATTTCATTGAATTGTGGAAGATATTTTAAGTAATCGTATCAACCTGCATATTGTAGAACATATGTTGAAAAATATATTAGTTTTCATCTTTAAAATCTTTATCGAAGTACGAGTAATTCAAAGTTATTTAGAATTTGTTAAATCCAAAAATATGTGGAACTTAATTTTGATTAATTTAGTTTCACTACCTTATCTCGCTAACTAGACTCTAGGAGGATTGATTTTAAAAAATCGATAACGTGCACTTTAAGATTTGTCGGTTCGATCGTTTTCATAGTGTATCTGAAAAGGCAAATAGTGGAACACATTATAATTATAATTACTTTGGTAGAATATTTTGGTTTTGTGATTAATTGTGGATTAACCAAAAGTGTAAATATTTCCTCAGTATAGTTGTAGGGCAGATCTTCTTTTTTTAATTCTATTTTAAATATTATCATTTCAGTATGATGGAGTGCACCTACCACTGCAATTAGTTAACCGAGGTATTGCTCGAAACAAAAGCATCTTATAACTCACAAGCGCTTGAATCATTCAACAAAAAAATTAATTGAGTTGATGGTTAGACAAGACTACAGATTTCGTAAATTATGTCACTAGGTTCATTTTATAGTCTTGAAGAGTAATAACATTTGTGGAACATATGTTTCAGTTTGCTTTTTTTTGGAATGTTATTACTGAATGGAATGTGGAATTTAATTTCGACATATCCTAATCTACATTGAATATGAGTCCTTTTATCAGTTTATTAATTGTAGGGCAAAACTGATAGGAGATATCTTAACTATTTTGTCTATCTTAAATTATTGTGATTCGTATGCAAATACACTAATAGTGAAAAAATATTTTTAGTAATATTGCAATTCCAGTATGATCATAGCCGAAGCTTCCTAAAATTATCTCGAAATTAAGTGACAGTCAAATTACTATAACTTACCTATGTTTGGTTAAGCAGGAGGATTTACTTAAAAATAATTAATTTAATTGTAGATAAAGTTATTATATTTTATTTATTGTGGAACATAGTTATGTCAGAAGTTTTCATTGAATTGCACTGAGTTTGCAAAATGAATGGTGGAATACATTATTGACTACTATCGTCTAGGAACTTTGACATCTATCATATTTTACAAAGTTGATCCAAACGTTGTGTTTGATTGTGGAACATATCTTCAGCTTTCTTATCTGTTGAATAAAGTTGAGCAAAACGTTAAATAATACAATTTAGAAACTATTTTTTCCATAGAATTCGTTTGGTGTTATTTTATCAGTTTAGTTAAAAAGTGCTCTGCGGGACATATGTTGAATTTTCTCATTCCATCGTAAAATAAGAGAAAGCAGAAATAGCAACAGTTGAAGTTTGCCAATACCACCAGTATAACTTGTGGAACATAAAATATTGATGAATGAAAATTGTAACATATGTATGGATGTTCAACAAATCCGATATTGCTTCGGCCCAAAATCTTGTTTTACTCACGAAATAATAATAAAAATCTGTGATATACTAACCTGGGAGCGCAAGTGAAGTTTTATAATAAGAGAACATAACTAAGCCAACCCGTCTCTATATTCTTACTCTTATCGAGTACTATAAATGTCTATATACTTAAAGTTCTTTTCCTAATACAAAAGCGACCTCGCCACGCAAAAAAAAATTCTGCAAGTCTTTTGTATTTCTTTTATATTTTATAGAATTTAAAAACAATCTGTAATTTATGTTCAACCAAGTAATACTTATGACAAGATTTGGGTTGGAAAAGACGAAAAGTGCAAGTGTGGAATCCTTATTTACAAAAATGTTAAAAATATTGTTTAAAATAATTGATATTTTGATTTGTGTAAACTGTGGAACATATGTCCAAATTTCCGCATAGAAATATTCTGTAATGTGGAACACAGTATTATTCTAGATTTATTATAGTAATACCGATTCGGTAAACAAATTTAAATTAACTTGTTTACCGAATCGGGATTATTCTAATCAGGAAAAATATTATGGTTTTGTGATTAATTGTGGAACGTAAGTTTAAGTTTTCGTCAGTTTAGTTATGCAAATCAAATTTATTAGTTCTATTTTAAAATACTATTTTTCCAGTGTGGTAAAGTCTATCTACCTATTATGTGCTTAACCAAAATATTGTTCGAAACATTCAACAACGAAAGTAAATGGGGGTTGATGATGATAGACAAAGCTAACGATATCGAAAATTATGTCACTTAAACACATATTGAAGTAAATTAATAAAACCTAAAAAATGTGGCACTTAAGTTCGACTTCAGATTCGCTACCGATCTAGTTAATAATTAATTTTTTTCCATAAACTCGTTTTGTGGTTTTTATCAGTTTAGTTAAGGAGTGTTTGCTCTGGGGAACATTGTGGGACATATGTTGAACTTTCTCATTCCATCGTAAAATATATTGTTTTAGAATACAGAAATAACAACAACTGAAATTTACTAATACCATGAATATAATTTCTGTAAGTCGTTTATATCGTATAGTTTTAAAATGTGGAACTTATGTACAACCAATTAATTACTTATGACAAAGTTTATGTTTAAATAGAAAGTTAGTTGGAATAGTGGAAATCTAATTAAAAAAAGTGATGAAAGTATTATTTATTATAGTTGATAATTTGGTTTGTGTAAACTGTGGAACTTATGTGCAAAGAAAGTTTTTCGTCAGTTTAGTTGGGCAATTCTTAATTTTTTAGTTTTATTTGAAAATATTATCGTTCCAGTATGGTAAAGTCTATCTACCTATTATATGCTTAATCAAAATATTGTTCGAAATATTCAACAAAGAAAGTAAATGGAGGTTGATGATGCGAAGCTAACGATATCGAAAATTATGTCACCTAGACTTTTTCTGTCGTCTTGAACGAGTAATACAGTTTGTAAAAAATAATGTTTTGGTTTGATTTTTTTGGATTGTTTTGACGAATGGAATTCAACGTTTCATTAAAGCCCGAAAAGTAAAAAGTAATTTTATAGAAATGTGAAGCATACTTTCTATCTCTCATCCCTTAAACACTTATTGAAGTAAAATAATAAGCCTAAAAAATATGGAAGTTAAGTTCGATTTTGGTTTCGCTTCCAATCTAGGGAACATTCTAATCTGTTGATGCAGCCGAAATACCTTCATCTATGTATTCGAGCCCTTTTATCGGTTTATTGCTGTAGGGCAACAATAGTTTACATTAATATTAACAATATTTGACTTATTGTGAAACATAATTATGTCACAAGTTTATATTGGATTGATCGTTACAAACTGCGTCTGGAAAATTAATTGTGGATTACATTATTGATTACCATTCTAGGAATTTTAAGATCTATCATATTTTACAAAGTTAATCCAAATAATGTTGTTTTAAATTGTGGAACATATCATTAACTTTTTTTCTCTGATGAATAAAGTTGAAACGTTAAAATGTGCAGTGTAGAAATTCATTTTTTTTTCCATAAATTCGTTTCGTGTTTTTTATGAGTGTAGTTAAAGAGTGGATGCTATTGTGGGACATATGTTAAACATTCTCACTCCATCGTAAAATAATATTATTGCAGAATGCAGATATAACAATAGTTGAACTTTACTAATGTCATCAATATAATTTGTATAAGTCGTTTATATTGTTTAGTTTTAAAATGTGGAACTTGTGTTTATCCAAGTAATACATTTAAAAAGACAAATAGTAAAATCTAATTCAGTGGAATAGTGGAACCTTTTTAACTATTGTTTAAAGTGAGATTAAATTTGTAGAACCTATTAAGAAATACTAATAATTTGAAGTCAGTTTATAATTTTTGCGCTAGATTATTGAATCGTATGTACCGCGTTAACCGAAGTAAATCTGTATATACAAAACGAGCATACAGACGAAACAACCGGAAACATGGGAAGGTAATCATCGCATATACTATTAGAGACATTACATATAATATTATGCCATAGTCAAGCATGACGAGCGATAAAATTCGTTTTTAACAAAAGAGCAACATTCTGTTTGTTTATAAAAAATAAAAATCGGCCAAAAATCCACAATACAGAGCAGAGTGATAAAGTAAAAGTTTTTTGTTTATGTGTTCAAGCTTGTTGACAAAATATTTAGACTATTGTTATGATGATGAATATTGTTCGCATTTAATTGAATTACATAGACGTATGTGTATACTATATACAAACAATATAAAATTTTAATTAATTACATTTTTATGGTAATTATAAAGCGGGTATTGTGTGTTGCGGGTGTATATACATAGATACGATATTACCCATGGCTGCGCGATAAAATATAATCGCGCGATTTTTTTTTTGTTTTGTTCTAATCATCGATTTAATTAAATTTTTTTCTCGTGCGCTGATTCTAATCCAAATATTTATTTGACGTACATATTTTTAGATTTCTAAAATTAACAACACGATTATTACGAACATAAAGTTTCCAACCAAAAAATTGTTATGGTTTTTTGTTTATATACACCAAATAGATAATATTTCATATGAAGCCATAATCGGAATATACATATATACATATATACATTTGAGACATGACACTCCTTCGAATTTTCTTAATATTTTCAGTACAATATCGTAAGACGTTGTGTAAATTAATAATATTTCGTTATATAATATAATGTTACGTGTTTTAGTTATAGGAAATGATGAAAATTCATATATCAAATTTTCAATTAAGTTTAGCTATATGTATATAGCTATGTATATGGGATCGATTGGATAAACACATCAAACGTCTGAAATTAATGTTATCAATTTACAAATATAGGATGGGGGCAGGTAGGTTATTTAAGAGACAATCGATATACTTTTTTTTTGATTTTTTGAATGCGCCGCAGCCTTATACAAATGGCACCAATCAAAATTTTAAATCAGCCAACTATATAATTTAAACCGTGCGCGGTATAATAACAATAAACAAAAAAATGTACAACCTAAACCAAATATCTCATCTAATCACGAAACAGTATAATCGCAACATCAAAATTATGACAACATATTGTATGTTGACTGTGCGTCAGGTCATAATAAAATCTAACGAAATCCACTTCAATTATTATTCAAAATACAAAAAAAACCATCAACACAAGCACACACGACATATCGCCATCGACGTCGCAAAAAAGTCAAAAAGCTTGGGTACGATACAACGGTATAGAGATGGTTAAAGTAGATTTCGAGTACATATACGTATAGAGTGAGGTTTTTCTGTTTTTATACGAGTTTGTCACGAACTTTGATTTTTTTTTTAGTTTATTTAGCTTTTTAGGTTAATTTAATTGGTTATTGTTGTTCGTTCAAAAACACTATACTTCCTCTATTAATCCATAATATTAGAGCTCTTCTAATGTATATATACAAAAAGCTTTTTCAAAATAAAATTAACTCTTCTACTCCGTATCGCATATATCGTCATGAAAATGTCGACTAATTTTCTTTCGTTTGTTTTATTGATAAATCGTGATGATTTGTATCGCAACCAACTATTCAACATGAATTCACTTAAATTAATTTACCAACCAAAAAATAATTTTTTTTCTTAAGATTTACCTGTAACAACAACAATTTTTTGTTGACTTTTATTAATTTTCCAGAGATTGTGATCATTAGATAAACCCAGAATACTGCCCAATTTGGCAAATAAAATGTTATCAAAAGTAAAATGAAATAAAATTCCAAGATGATTGAAGACGATGATGAACCGAAATAAAAAAAAAAATCTTTCCGTGTAGGTGGTCTCTTCACCGCATAGTGCTGTACACGAAGATGAGGTAAATTTAATTGAAGAATTTTTTTTATATGCTTTACATGTTGTTTTGCATAATACAAAAATATATAAAACGAAAGGATTTTAGTTCTGTACATACCTATATATATACGATTTGGTATATAAAATTGAAAACAGCAGGGGGACTTTTTCATTTCTTGATGGTATTTTAATGTACCTACGATATACGTTTATCGTAAGTCGATATGAAATCACAAATCGGATCGATGGAGAGATTTATGTTGTTTTTGTAGTTTTCTAACCTTTCAACCGGAATGCAAAATTTTTATTTTTCATTTGTTCATGGAAAGTCATGCTATCTAATTTTCTATTTTTATTTTTTATTGTTATTAATGAATTGATTTGATGTGCGATACGGTTGAAAAAATGTCAGGTTAATAGTGTTGGGGCATGCAAACTGACTTAATTTTGATGGGCCGCATTTTCATTTTGAATATTGATTCGTTCTTGTTCATCGAGCCTGAGTATACAATCTACATTCTATTGTATGAAATTTGAAAGCCTTCAACCTGATATTTAAATTCAAACCTGACAGCTAAATTCATTCATCTGACAAATCAGACATCTTAAATGTCAAAATCTGCATTCTAAAAATTAAAAAAAAAATTAAAATCGAAAATCTGCAAGTTGAAATATGATATTAAAATCCAATATAAAACATCCGAAGTCTGAAAACAGACATCAGAAATCGGAATTTTAAAATTTATTTACTGCAAATCTGAAATCACAAATTGGAAATCTGCAATTTTGAAATCTAATCTGAAATCTATTAGCTAAACCTAGCCTCTGCGAGATCTGTAATGTGAAATTTAAATTATTTTTCCATTTTAACTGTCTGTCAATATCTGATATCAGATTAGTTCATAATGTTACTTTTTCAATACTTCAAAATTTGACATTTTATCACTGAAATTTGAAAATTAAAAACTGAAATTTGAAATATTAAATAAATTTTTTGGAATTTGAATTTCGAAACCGAAAATGAAACTTCCAAACCTGCATTCTGAAAACTTTTAATCTGGAATGTGACATTTTTGTCAGTTTATGTCAATCGGGAAAAATAATTTACAAAAAAATATTAGAATCCTACTACAAAATAATCACTTCCCAAGAAATATTTACAGAAATACAAATTTCAATCCAATTTTAAGACTGACTTAAACCAGGGAAGAGGGAATACTCTCTCTTGCTCCCTTAACTCTGCCCAAGCCCATAGTGCATTTCATACCTGAAATTTACATTGTAACAACGTACAACTAAATCAATTATGTGGTTAGGACTTCAAATTCTGAATCAGAAAATGGGAAACTGGAAATCGAAAATTGGAAATCTGATATCTGAAATGGAGTTCTGAGTTGAGAAAATATTGGAACCGAAAATGTAATACATACATGAAATCAATTATCTAAACTGGAAATCGGAATATATGAATTTTTTTTCCGGAAATCTGAAATTAAAATGCCACATAAAACATCTGAAGTCTAAAGTCAAAAACTTTAGGCTGAACATTTTAAATCACAAATTTGAAATCTTAAATTGAAATTATGAAATCTTTAATTTTGAAATCAAATCTGAAATCTGTTATCTAAACCGGAAAACCGAACATTTAAAATCTTGCCTCTCCGAGATAATGTTAAATTTAAATAATTTTTTTCATTTTAACTGTCTTTCAATATCTGATATCAACAGTTCAAAATTCGACATTTTATCACTGAAATTTAAAAATTAAAATATTTAAAAAAAATTGGAATTGGAATTTTGAAACCGAAAATCGAATTTCAAAACTGCATTCTGAAACCTAAATCTGCAATGTGACAACTATGCCGGTATGCGTGACGATTCGAGCAACAATAATTTACAAAAAAATATTAGAATCCTACTACAAAATAATGACTTCCTAAAAAATGTTTACAGAAAGTCAAATTAATTAACCCAATTTTAAGACTGACTTAAACCAATCAAACCCGCTCTTGCTCCAGTCTCTCTGCCGATGCGCACAGTGTGATCTGAAATCAACATGTGGACTACAATGAAATCAAACCTTTAATTAAAATTTCAAATTCTGAATCAGACAATGTGAAACCAAAATCTGAAACCGGAAAACTTGACATTCGAAATTTGATAATTAATATTGAAACCGAAAATCTAAAATGAAATCTATTGTCTAAACTTAAAATCTGAATATTTTTTGTTTAGTTATTATTTTATTTATATCAAATCACGACGAGTAAATAGATTTTAAAATAGAAACAAATTAATAATTCCAATCTTGATTGGTCACAAAAGTAACATTTGGCGATTTTAACAAGTTTTCGGCATGTAGAATACCGAGTTTAAAATTTTATTCTAGAATATTAAATGTTGGAATTAATAAATGTTGGCTTTTTTAATTTTGTTCGAGAATTCAAAATTTATATTTTTTACAATATATGAAATTTGAGAATTTCGAATTTTGTTGAATTTTAAAAATTTATTATATTTTTGAAATTTCAGAATTAGAATTTAACATTTTTAGAACTATACTATTCAGTCGTAAATTATTAAAACTATAGTTTGTAAATAGGATTTTTTTTAATTAAAATTTAATGATCTAACGATTTTAGAATTGCGACCTGACAAATGTAAAATTTCCATATTGGATTGTAAATATTTTAAATTTGTCGATCGGCAGAGCCAATTACGCCGTACTCGATCAATAAGGCGTAAGGTTCTAGTAAACCATCACTTGACGACGCTGAATCTTCCAGTGGCTACAACGAAACAAATAGCGTCGAAAACCGAAAAGTAACGTCATCCTGACCGAATAGGTCGGTCAGGATGACCTTGACGTGAAAGCAGTTCGGGCTAAAGTGGCCAATTCACTGGTCATTGTCGTCGCCGTGTACGCTCTTTATGGGTCCGACTTGGATTACTACAACATGATCATTAACTTCATTGACTCCGCTGTGATGCCTTAAGTTCGTCCCAGCGAGCAAGTTATCATTGTGGGCGACTTTAATTTGCCCGACATAGATTGGCTTGAAGTCGATGGCATCTTCATACCGTCTTCCACTGACAAAAGAGCATTGTCCGTCATCGACTACTTTGCTAGCATATCTACAACTCAGCTAAACCAGACTAGTAACAGTCGGGGCATCACACGCCGATCACGATAAATATTTTCAATGTTATTTGTGATACTATTTATCGTCGCAATAATTTGTATTTTCATATTAGAAACGCTGACTACGCTTCTTTGAACGATTTCCTCAACAATTCCAATTGGTACTTACTTCAACGCGACGTGAATTTAATTGACATTGTGCTGATGTTCAACGACCTTCTCCGCGGTATGATATAGACAAGTTCCGCTTGCTAAAAAAATAAAAACTAGATTTTGGGAACCGTGGTTTAACAATCAGCTGGTACATCTCGAGAAATGGCGTAATCTACATTCTTTATGTAGGATGTATGGTATATGGAGTATTACTCCGATTTTGTTAGAGCCCGTAAAGAATTTAAAAGTTTGAACTGGTTTATGTGCAACCAATATACATATAGTGTGAATCGTGGAGGAACTGACAACGAGTCCTAAGGAATTTTGCAACTTTATGAACAGCAAGAGAAAATTGGTTGGCTTTCCGTCGTCCATGACTTATCAGAGTTCCACCGCTAATCACTCCGCTGAAATATGTAAATTGTTTGCTAAGTTTTTTGCCTCAGTGCACGAACCACCGTTGATTTCAATCATTTTAAATTTACACAGTGAGAAGTTATAGATTGCTTGGTCCAGCTTAATTAACATCGACAAAGTTGCTGGTCGCGACGGAATTCCACCTATTTTGGTCAGGAATTGTGCGGAGAGTGTGGCCCTTCCAATTACTTTTATATTTATTGAAAGCTTACGCAGAGGTTTTTTTCCTGATCCTTGGAAAAATTCCTGTATTCGGATAGAAGAAACGAGGTGTGTAATACCCAAGCTCTTTGAATCCATGGTTCACAAAGTTCTGCTCTTCCATACCAAACCATTTATTTCTCCCGCCCACCATAGCTTTTATCCCGGCCGGTCAACTGCAGTTACCAATCTGATTTCGTTTTGCGGTAATTGATTTAACAGTCTAAACTTCAGACAGCAACTCGATGTTGTTTATAGAGACTTTGAAGGCTTTTGATAAGATTGATCACTCAATCCTTATCACCAAGCTGGAGAATTTGAACTGCCATTTCATTCTCATTGATTGGTTGCGTTCCTACATTTCCGATCGATCGCTGGCAATCCTTAAGGATTTTTGATTTTTATTCCCATTTTTTTTCGCGCGTCATTCGATGTACCAATTAACTACCGATTGGGTCCGAACGTATGAGCAAGAGTAGGACTCTATCATTTTATCTCATCCGCTCATGTATTTTACATTAATACCGTTTATACAACGAAACTGTTGACAGAGTTGAGTTCATGTCCGATCTAGGTGTAACGTTTTCGTTCGACGCCAGCTTTACTAGACACATATTAATGTTATTATCCAAAAGGCATGGTATGATCACCATCTGATCGCTTATGGAGTAACAAGCGAATTGAAAGTGTACAAAAGCAATTCATTTTGTATGCACTCCGATGTCTACCGTCCTTATGAATAACCGACTATATTATGCCAGCGTACCAGGACCGTTGCAATTTATTAATTTTTTGTACGCGGTACTTTAAATCCTCGCATTGACTGTGCTGAACTTCTCGCACGGCTACATATGCGTTTACGCGATACATTTTTAATCATCGTCTCTCTGTCAACAAACTACGGTCTTTGCAACTAACAGAAACACCAACATGCAATATTTCCAAAACTTCCGGAAATGGCAAAGGTACTTGCAACAATGCAAGGTTGTTGTATGGGATGAGTGTACAATTGCTCACAAAAAGTAGTTAGAAGCTTTGGATCGAACATTGAAAGATTTACGCAGCAACCAACAACCATTTGGGGGTGCTCTTATATTATTGGCAGGTGATTTCAGACAAACATTACCAATCATCAAGATCAACACCAGCAGATGAATTAAATGCGTGTTTGAAAGCATCGTATTTGGGGCAAAATTTAAAAAAATTATCGCTTTCAGAAAACATGCGCGTGCGATTACAAAATGACTCATCAGTATTTTTATTTTCTAAACAATTATTGGATGTTGGAAATGGAAAAATGGAGGCAGACAATACAAAAGATTGATAACATTTCTCTCGGATTTTTGTGCAATCGTTGAATCCAAAGACAATTTAATTTCCAGCGAAAATTCCGATATAGCAAATAATTATTCAAATCATGAATGGTTAAGCGGTTAAATTAACATTAACATTCATTATGGTGGCCACCATAATATGTAATTGGTAAATTCAAAGGTGAAAACATATTAGTCGGAACAAATGATAGCGTCAGCAACGCGGGCCGGGTAAAAAAAGTATTTGGATATTTAACAGTTGATAGTTTTACTAATGCGATCTAGTATACAAAAGGCATAACTTTAGATGCGGGCTCGTTGATATGTGTGCATCTATAGCGATCAAAATAAACACGCCGACTGCCGATAAAGTGAATTGGAATAATTCAGCCTGAATTTATTATCGTTTAACTATAGAGAAAAAAATATAGTCCAACAGAAAATTATGTTCGACAACAAAAAATATGGTTATCTACATGAAGCTCAAATTTCGAGAATTTTTTTATAAATTAAAATTTCTGCTAATCAGCTTGTTTCAATTCAATGACTCACCGCAATTTGAATTTATATTATATGAAATGAATACATAAATCATCGTTTCTTGAAGGCCAGTAGAGTTCAAAATTTTTTTTATCACTAAAGTGAATATACTCGTATGTATAAACCAATAATAAGCAATTTCGAGCGAGCATCACGTCAGAAATCCCATTTTAAGAAACCCAAATATTTTATATTTTTTGTACTTGGATTTGGTTGTGCCAATAGGACTCTCGCTAAAAAATTGGTGCAAAGTATACTTTAAGAATTACGAAAAGTTTTCTGACGTGATATCACACCAGAAAACTCATAAATTTCCTTTAAAATGTTACTTACCTTTTTTAATACATTTCGGTTGAGCCACATTGTACATCACTAAACTATTTTGCCACACACTCTATAATGACTAGAAGAGGCCATAATCGGCCAACTGTAAACGCAATATTTCTCTATATAAATGTTATCTGATCAAGTCATAGAAAAGATATTCAGAAAGTCAAACTTTTATCACGGAACTAATTGAAACCAACTATAATACATATTTTGGCCCAGTATCGTGTTTGTGCATACTCCACATTGGCTAGAATTGGCCATAGAGTATCTAGAAAATATCAAATTTTTCGATTGTTGGCCAAAATGTGTATTATTGTCTGTTTCAATTAGTTGCGTGATAAAAGTCGGGCTGTCCAGAAATCATCCATACAACTATTCCAGAAAACCGTAAATGTGAGATTTTCTGGATTCTGGTTGATTCTAGCCGCAATGTAGAGTATGAAAAAACGCAATACTGGACCAAAATGTGTATTACAGTTTGTTTCACTCAGTTCCATGATAAAAGTTTAGTTTTCCAGAAATCATCCAGACGTTTTTCATCCAGAATGTTTTTTTACAGAAAACCGTAAATTCGATATGCTCTGGATACTCTATGGCCAATTCTAGCCAATGTAGAGTACGCACAAACGCAATATTGAGCCTAAACGTGTATTAAAGTCTGATTCAATTAGTTTCGTGATAAAAGTTGAGCTTTCCAGAAATTATCCGTACAACTATTACAGAAAACCGTTAATTTGATACTTTCTGGATTCGGCCGATTCTTTCCAATCTAGAGTATGTACAGACGCGATACTGGGCCAAAATGTGTATTTTAGTTCGTTTGAATTAGTTCTGTGATAAAAGTTGGGTTTTCCAGAAATCATCCATACCACTGTTCCAGAAAACCGTAAATTTGATATTTTCTAGATTCTGGCCGATTCTAGCCAATGTAGAGTATGCACAAACGCGATACTGGACCAAAATGTGTATTACAGTTTGTTTCAATAAATATTTGGTCAAATTCTTAATGGACTGCCTCTGTGATCTCGAAAACTGTAAGGTGCGACACTTATCACGCTACATAAGCAGCTCAAACAGGATCTCATAAGGGTAATAGCGAAGTAAGATCCTGTGGTATCACAACGGACCGTCGCCGGTCTAAGTTTGCTGTAGCAGCCACTCCACCTAACCTAACCTAACCTAACCTTGTTTCAATTAGTTTCGTGATAAAAGTTGGACTTTTCTTTGACTTGATCATAAAACATTAATATTGAGATATATTGCGTTTACAGTTGGCCGATTTTGGCCTATTCCAGTCATTGTAGAGTGTGTGGCAAAATAATTTAGTGATGCACAATGTGGCTCAACCGAAATTTATTAAAAAAGGTAAGTAACATTTTAAAGGAAATATATGAGTTTTCTGGTGTGATATCACGTCAGAAAACCCTTCGTATATCTTAAAGTATACTATGCAAAATTTTTTAGCGAAAGTCATATTGGCACAACCAAATCCAAGTATGTATAAGAAATATAAAATATTTGGATTTTCTAAAATGGAATTTCTAGCGTGATCCTCGGCTAATTTCGACATTTATACACTTGCCACAGTAGGTGAAAAGTCAATGTCCTACGCACCAGCACTCGGCGGTATAATCATTCATCAGACCATAGTTTTTATGTTAAAATCGAACTGAAAACTTGCTGACAGATGTTGATACACACATCGATGAGCATATACAAATTCTCACACTTCATTCCAACATCATAAAACCATAAACCTCGACCAACGATTTTCGAATGAAATTCTTGTATGTCACACATAACGTACATATGTATATATATGTACATTAGAACCAACAAAATGTTCTAGACTGGATTCTGACCAAAAACTGTACGTACACATATTACAGTCGTAACTTAAATTATTTTTTTTTTGTTTTGTTTCGTTCGGCTGTGTATTTGGTTTTATTGATTTAGTTGCGCCTCGTTAAATTTATATACTTATGTACGTACAGTTTTTTGGTAGAAAAACAATTTATAGTGTTTTGTGTATATAGTTTTGACTAGCACAGCGTTTTTAGTGTTGTATATATTTTACACACAAAAAACCAAACTCGCAATATTTGTGTATGTACACTCATAAAATATTTAGTTTGTCATAATATTGAAAAGTTTTTATCGAACGATTGCGTGTATGCGATGGACAGGCCTCCCAATCCTCGTACACATTTAAGAATATTTCCAACAAAACTAAATGAATTGTTCTGCGTATATATAAATTGTAAATGAAATTAATTTTTATATTTTTAATTATTCAAAATGGAAATAAATGTACATAATTGTATCAAGAATATACAGTTTATTATTGTTAGTCATAAGCTGCTTAAAGCATAAAACATTAAAATTATAAACAATAAAAATATGTATACGATACGAAACGATTCCAAAGAAGTTATAATCCATAACAATTCAATTATCCAAGTTGAAAAAAAAAATTATTTTTAATTTTTAATAACAGAACAAACAAGCAGTGTGGCAGATTTCTACCATTCATGGTATTTTTGTACATATTTGTATGTACAATGGAACCAATTGAATTGTCTCGTATTGTACGTACGTATGAGCTTATGCTTTTGAAAATTTTGAAATTTTTTTGCTATTTTAATGAGATAATTAATTCAATTATCGTTAGCTTTTTTGTTATTTTTAATTAAGTAAAAATAATTAGATTTATTTTATATCAACAAAACGTTTTATGTTTTAATTAAAATGTGATTTGATAACTAAACGCAAATTGTTATAAAACATTATGTAGGCTATCGAAATTATATAATTTAGTTGATTATTGCCGTGAAACACGTATTGTTAAACTATAATTTCGATATCCAAAAATTCGATAGTGATGTTTTCGAATACCAAATAGTATCTTTCCCAAAATCTAACGAAAAACTGTCCCAGTAAAGTTCACTAGAAACGCCCTGTTTTTATTTTTAAAAATCAGTTTGAATAAAAGATGTACGTACAAGACTGCGTGAATTGATGCGAGCAAATGGGATGCATCCGATATTTTTGTAATAAAAAAACCGAATAGGTTAGGGTGGACGTCCTTAAGAAACTTTTGTAGCCTTTGATACCGATCTTACTAAGATCCATCAGGTCGTCCAAACAGGAAGTTCCCATATATAAACTTCATTCTGCTGTACGCAAGACTAGGACACCCAGTCTGCTCGCATGTACTCCAATGAGATAATGTCCCGTTATACTTCCCACGACCATACAAATCTAGTGCCGTCGAAGCGATATCAAGTCTAGGCCAAATGAGCCTTGTACTTACACACGAACTAGCGTCAACCCATCTATCGTTCGTTTTATTATGGCTTCTTCCTGAAGCAGCAGTTTTCAGAAAGTAAGCGGTATCTTTGTGTCCAGCGTTCTTTGTGATATAAACCGTGCGGACCAGCTCATCTATCTTTACATTCCCTAAGATATTGGCGTGCACTGGCACCCCCACATCAAGCAGAGGTTTGTCCTTAACCATCTCATTAACCCAGTCCGCTCTGGTGGGAAACTCAGTTTGGCATCTCACCTCAACAGATGGTGAAGGGACAGTGTAGTTAGTAGTTTCAAGAATACCCCTGTTGCAACCCAGAATAGATGGATGCCCTATATGCTATTTCATATCTAGTGGATTTGAGCTGATCTTCAAGGGAATCTCAAAAGCTTGGGTAGGTGTGCTCCTGAGAACCCCACTTCTATGCAGGCAGGCGGTTCTTTAGACTTTAATCAATAGTTTCTGGTTTGCCATAATTTTTAACGCTGGCCAGCCAGTTTGGTTTCCAAATATCAAGTGAGTACCAGCTCTGTTTTCTGTGGGTTTGCGTTCAGTCCGCAGCTGCTGGCCCACTCAGAGCGGCAGCCGAGTGCGCACTGCATGCGCTCAACGAATTCCAAACTGGGTGGGATAAAATCACACTTTGCGGTGTCCCTCTGCTCACGTATCTGCCCCACCCAGATGAGCTGTCATCCTTCGTTTAAGCATTTGATATATCCAGCCTCTGAGTGACTCGTCTTCCCCAAGACATGTGGGGGCGCCTGTTCTGACGTTGCTAAAGGCCCCTTCTATACCGAAACTAGAATAAAAGAAAGTTACCATAAAATATATCTTATATTCAAAAGATTTCTCAATCGGGCCAATAAAGGAATGGAGAGCTATTTCCATCGATCGTCCCTTACAGTAAGCGTGTTGAGATTCAGACAGTTCATCTAGCTTGATTGAGCCTCTGATGCAAGTCTATATTTGACTAATATGTTTAATAGAAAAGAGGATAAGCTTATAGGCCTAAAGTTTTTGGGATAGCAATGAGAGCTTTTTCCAGCCTTACTAAGATTGGGAAAAATTTCTAGGCTACCTTTGAAGATGACTTTCAGCCAGGATTTTCATAGGATTTTTCGCCTATTTATTATATCACTTGCGAGGCCTACACCCCTATATATCTTGGGGCTCTCCGGAGCTACTACCGAGGAGTCCGGGAGGTCCGTTTCCAATACTGACTCCAAGGATTTCCCAATAATTTCTTAATAAGACTCCTGTATATATCCACAGTAGAGCCTCCAGGGCCTTGTTTTGGCCACTCTTATCTCGTACTTGTATGTACTACAAAGCCTGCTGTTAACACATGTACCTAACATAGTTTTGTTAAAAGCATCAGATAGCTTGTTTACTAGGATATCTAGCCCATGTATAGATGCACGTATAGATTTGGAACTGATTTCCTTCCTCGTAACCACTTCTAATTTGGCCCCAGGCCAAACTTCACCGAGACTGCCTATCGCTTTCTTATAGAGGGTCACCAACCTTTCGTCGGCACAAGCTATCAGCTGTACATGAACCAGGCACCATCCTCCGTCTCGGTATAAGGATGGATCAAGTCCCGGATTCTCCCTCATGATTTTTAGGCAGGTGGCAGCTAAGGCCTTCTCCACCTTACTCCAGTTACACCTTACTCCGGCCGCAATACTCCCATCTTCCTAAACTCTGTCGATAAGTGCCATAGTCAAATCCCAAATGCTCCTTTGGCCTCGTTAAAGGACCTAGTGGCAGTCTCCAAAACCCTTTTCTTTTTTCCTCCGGCAAGCCATCCTCAGATCTCTGTCTTTTCGGCTGCGAGATCTCAGAAGAGCCCTTTTGTTAGGTGATACGTCTTGCCGTATCCTTATCTCTAACCGTTCTATGCTCCAACGGAATGTTGTTGATCTTGGTGAACATGCGCCAAGCTCTCTTCCAGGTCTGGTAGTTAGACAGGACAAAAACGTCTACCAGCAAACATAGCTTTGCAACCCCACGATGAGGCCTTGGCACGAAATATTTTAGTATGATGCAAACGATTTACTTCAAATTTCAATAAAATCTAGAGAATCCCTCTAAAATCACGATGGATTTACTTAAAAATTAGTGGACACAATCACCAGTGTTTGCAACCGGTCCTTCAATGCTGCTTGCCCAATAGTTAAGCCAAGGGGCAATCATAAACCAGCATCGAGGTCCCAGGAACTTGGGACCTACAGAAAGGCATGTAGGAAAGTTTTTAATAGAGCCAAAAGTACAAGTTTCAAGATTGGGACTCCTATAAGGAGGACAAAAAGAATTAAGGAAGGCACATAGGAGGTCATGGAGACTCTTCTCTGATAAAATGGAAGAAGTTTCCGAGACCTCTCGTTTTAGGAAGATACTGACTACTAATCCAACCAGTCCCAGTTAATTAATTAAATTGGACGGATCTTTTATTGCTTGTACTTGAAGGTTTCAAACAGTATAAATCGGCTGGTCGTGACCGAATTATACCAGCGGAAATTCAAAACAACTCGTCGATTACTCTCTCCTGGCTGGAATAAATATTCAAAGGCTGTTTAAAATTGGTCTGTATTCCGCGGAGGTGGGCAGAGGTTAGAGTGATCTTTATTTCGAAAGCGGGTGGGTGGCTACCCAAAAGTCCACTTCCTATGCTCATGCCCGGCTTTGACACACAGAAGACATAAATATATGGGTAGATTCTTAATGGACAACCTCTCTGATCTCGAAAACTGTAAGGTGCGAGATATATCACGCTACATAAGTAGGTCAAATTGTTTCACATAAGGGTAACAGGGAAGTCAGATCCTGTGGTATCACAATGGCCATCACCGGTCTAAGTATGCCGTAGCAGCCACTCAACCTAACCTAACCTACTTAAAAATGTAACAAAACTCAAAAAATTTCAAATTTTCATGGTGCTCAATTCGTAACTCCTAAAATAGGGTACGAATTGAATCTATAAGCTTCTCCGATGTGCGAACAATTTAATTACAAATTGAAATGAAACCAAGTAATTAAACGTTTTTTTTGTCCCCAACTCGTAGACTGCCAACTTTTTACAGGGCTAGAAAATGGAAATTGGTGCAAATTACATAATTTATTTAGATTTCTAGACTCTCGAGAGAGTGTGCGAGTGAATTAATTAAACGTTCAAATCCATTTTCTGGGATTCTAATAATATGACAACTACTTCAGAGGTTTCGCAGTTGCAAGGAAATTTACTGAAAACTTCAACTTATGTAATTTAGAAAATACTCGTGCTTGTTTATGTGCTTCCTTCCTCCGTAATACTTGGAGTACTCAAAAGGAAAATATCTCCGCGCCGGATAAGCCTCAGCAAAATTCCTTCGTCTAAAGAAATAAATGGGGACATGCTTTGAAACTATCAGTTTCCAAGCGGAAAATGGAAACTTGAGAGACTGTTTTGGCAACGCCAGAAGTCTTCCATCCAAGATCCACAGCCATCAAAAACACGAATGGCTGAGGACAAATTTGGATGATGTTCTCTCAGTTTGGCAAACTCATTTCCAGAATCAACTAAGTAAATCGGACAGACGAAGTGTGCCTCCTGCCACACAAATCAAATTTTGAGGATATGAAGATTGAAAGACAAGAATGAACTGCAATCATTGTACGATGGAAAAGAGATGGAAGGGAAGGGAAAATTTGTAAATTTGGAAAGATAGATAAATAGTTCCTGAGTTAAGATAAGAAGTCAGATTTCAGATTTTAGAATTTAAATTTTAGATTTTAGATACCCAGAGCTGAACGACATTAATTATATCAGCGAGGCGCTTGGAGCAGGAGAAAGGTGTATGTTAATAAATCGATATTCCACTCTATAATATTTTAGTCCCGCAATTTGAACCACAATACGCTGAGTTAGCTAATCGGTGCATCAAGGTGGCCCAAATGCAGATTTATGTGCAAAGTATGATGAAAATAAAAGAAAAAATTTGTATTCAAACTATCTATTCAGCCTAGCACATGAGATAGGCGATATGTAAAAACCACTATCAATTGGTTAAATTGTAATAGCTGCTCAGATGCTAAACTTAAAACAACTTCGGATTATTGCGCGAAGACAATTTGACTAAAATTTGAAATACAAATATATATTTTATTCGTTTGTTGTTACATATTTTAAATTATTCCCATTCAGGAACTTGTCTCAACCAATTGATTCTTAATTCATATATTTCTATTTATTTTCACACTTTTCACGCATGCCACATTTATCCAGTTAATTCCACTTATTGTTATCAAAATCTGCCATAACATGTTATATATACAGCCCACTCGCGTATAAATGCAACAGTGATTGCCACTTATTTAAAACGCGTCTAAATGATTTTAATTAAAAAAAAATACCCAGAGCGAATTTGTTTGCGAGATCATGAATTATGTACACGTATATATATAAAATAAATGCAGATTACTAAACCTGTAATTAATCATTTAAGTACGAGCTGAATTGTATGCTTTGAAATGATAAATGCTTTTAATACATTAATTATGCTAATCAATAAAAAACATTTACAAATATTCTATTTTCTCAGGTTAGCCGTACGTTTGTAGGTACGTCTGTACTTCTGACAACGCCTTTCCTGATGCTATATTTCGATCCTTGCCAATTAAATCGAGTATATACATCCTATGTACATACATACATAAATGGAAGTTCGTGTGTAAATAAAGTTATAAAATGAGATCGTGGTTTTTGCGCTTTCTTGATCTTTCTAATCAAAATATTTTTTTTTTTTATGTACAATCCATGCGATACATAAGACGCGAACATAAATTACTTTTTATTCCAATCCAACCAAGCAGTTCTGTATACTTATATATAACATCAATTACAATTGTGAAATTATCATTATTGTATATCTCGAGTCTGAAGGTTAAAAAACTAGCGTAAGAATTGAACCTATAAGAAAATCTTGGCAAATATTTATAACAAGAGAGAGAAAAAGAATTGTATGTACATATATATGTATGTTGTGTGGCGGTTAAATTTTTTTCTTCATTCTTTCAAGGTCGATTGAAACTATTTAGTTTTTATTTTTGTGTTTACCATTAAGAATAAAAATACAATTATTTTTGTACATAAGATTTCTATACATACTTATACGTCCAACAGTATGGTTCATAAAAATCAAATCACTTTTATATCTAGCGCAAGTGTGAAATTTGGCATCAGTGTGTTTTGGCGCCAACTCTGAAAAGTGTAAAATGTCAAGAGGTTGACCAGGTTTCTCGGAATTCAGTGTAAAGAAACTATTACTGGGAATTTTGATGAGTCACTGGTCAATGGATCATTTATTTGGGCATGTCCATTTTGTAAAAGGAATTGGGGGCTACTATTTAGGACGGTATATCCAAGAGGTTTGGAGGCTTAGAAAATTCTCACCAATTTGTTTCAAATATATTGGATGATTTACGTTTAGATCTAAATACTGCGCTAGACGAAATTAAAACTTTAAAACTTCATGTCCAAAAGATTGCGGATGAGTGTAAATTACTTGGTCAGAAAGTTCACCATCTTGAGTCAATAAATGATAGCTTGGTGCAACCGAAATTAATTAATAACGTTGTGATCACCGAAATACCAAAGAATAAACACGATGTTAATAAAATTAAAACTGATGGAAAATATAACAAACACCCGACATAGCGAAATTTATGTTGTGAAACTATCATCTATAGATCTTAAAACCACGATTCTAAGCAAAATGAGACATTCCAAAAATTTAAACACTAATGATTTATCCATCAAATTTAAAACTACGGTACTCAGCAGAATCTTCATCATGTACCGGCGCTATAATATCCTCACCCACACTGTTATCGTGAGTGACAAGAGATGTCATCTGCATATGCAAGCACTTGATTGGGCTGGCGATAAAGCGATGTTGCGCTGAGGTATTTCAGTTTTATGATAGATGTACACCAACATGAAATTAAACAGTATATCGGGGACAGAGCATCTTCCTGCCGAACACCCGAGTTAACTGCAAAAATTGTCGATAGCGACTTTCTATGCGTTTCGTTGTGTTCCTAGACTTGTACGAAAACTTCGATCGTAGCTTTGCATCGACCAAATGGTGATCGCTGCCTACGTATTTGGTTGCTGACCGATAAGCTCTCTAATCCTGCACAACCCGAGCCCGCCCTTTTGAAATTAACACGTGGTCAATTTGGCCGCGTGAAGTTTTGCGAGTTTCTAAATGTATTTGTTGGTGTGGGAAGAATGTGCTTGCTACTCTAAGGTCGTAAGCAATTACAAAGCACATCGGTCGCAGTTTCGTGTCGGGAGTACGAACCTATGTTTTCACACAAGTCGGCCTGATTTCTGCCAATTCTAGCATTAAAGTCCACAATTATCATTCTAACATCGTGTTCGGGTCATCCCGTCAGATCGACCAAGTCATTGTAAAATGAGTGTTTATCTTGGGTTTGCTTGATTATTGACTGCTTGGAAATCAAAAACAGCCTTCTCTACCAGAGGGCCGAAGAAGAAATCCAGCTACAAGATGTAAGTGATCAGGCCTTCCAATGCTCCTGGTTTTTTAAGTGACTGCACGTTCCACGTATTGATCTTAAATCTCGTGTCCGGGTATTTGAGCGGGGGTCCGGTATTGGTTTGGCGGTATCCAGTTTTTTTTTTGTTGATATACCAAACAGTTGAGTTTTTTACGGATGCGGGTCGTCTACGGCAAGCTAAGGTTACTGTGGTGTTATTCTAGGAAAACATGTTCGTGCAATTTAGGTTTACGAGACATGTGAGTATCCCTCGACCACAGGGGCCATGCTATAATATGGTCTTTACTATAATATGCAAACGGAATGTGCGGTAATTTGAGTTCAGCTGATGTTCTTAGGTTGGACATTCATCTAAATAAAAATGTTTGGACGTTTATATGTTTTTACCAGTTTTGTAATGGTGATCTTAATTGTTTTTGTAACGATTTGGATAATTGTACTTCATGCCACCTGGAAGAAATCAATTCTGTTGAGATTTTTTCCGAAATTAAGAAATTAAAAGACAAATTCTCTAATGGTTTCGATGGTATAGATACAACTCTATAGATACTTTTAACTTTTTGAGTAATGTATATTTAGCTTCTATAACAACTCCCTGAAATGCTCAGCGGTATTTATGAACTTTTCGAAAGCATTTGATACTGTGAACCACAATATACTCGTTAAAAAATTATCAAGTATCGGTGTTGGAGGTTTGTCAGTTACCTTCATAACCGTAGCAAAACTGTAAGGTTTAATAAGGCGAACAGTCATCCAGGTCATCTTAAATGTGATGTTCCCCAAGGCTCAGTTTTGGGACCTTAACTGTTTTTAATATATTTTAATTCCGTTTTGAAACTAATCTTACAGGCTGTGCTACCATTCGCAGATGATTTGGCTCTAACATAATTGTCTAATGATCGTTTTGAAATTCAACACTCTATTGAAAGTGGTTTATGTAACCTAAGCAAATGGTTTTTTTATCACCGACTGGTGACAAGTGACAAGTATACAGTTATGCATTTTAGGCGACCTGGCATAACACTTGATCAAATCTATATCAAGTATCATGTACACTCATGCGATAAGAACCAAGGTTTTGAGCAGGGCTTTGATCTACTTTGCGTAAATAAGTTTAGATACTAATAGGTGTTACAATTGACGTATAGCTAAATTGGACCCCTCACCTAAATAATATCAGGAAAATTGTGATTACTGCAGTGCATACATTTTATAATCTTCGATCGTTGTGCCCATCTTATATGTTACGAAGGATATATCATCCTCTTGTGTAATCAATAATAATGTATGGGATAACAAGTTGGGGTGGAATTTACTTTGCTATAATATTTTAGATCTCTTTATAGCGCAAAAAAGAATTGTTAAACTCTAGAAATCCACATGGTACCGTAGAATTTTTTTATTGTAATTGGTTTTCAATTGCTCCATTACAGACATAATGTCTAAAGGAGCTCTACTTATTTCAAATTTAAATTGTATATTTTGTAAAAAAATACTGTTACCTCATATTTGAAGATGAAAAGACTATAAAAATAATAATCTTACGTAGGTATGCTGCGCGCATTTAAGAGTCAAAATTTTGATAAGATGATTTCCGATCTGCGTTCTGTTCCATTGACCTCGTACATACATATTATATACGAGGTATACACATTTTATGGTTTGTTAATCAACCATTTCGCATCATTATTAATAAAAAATAAAAAAATTCAGTTTTAATTTAAAATTACATATATTTTATATTCCGATACGAGAACGAGGGAATTTAATCGATTTTCAAGGGGTGGAAACCCATTATTTTTTTCAAAATGTAAGCGAATTATGGAAATTTTGTTTTAAATAAAGCAGCGAGGCGAATAAAATTGTTTAACCCTTTTACGATTATTGTACATATTCGATATATTTTTTAAATTGATAAATCGATTTTGTTAAAGCCAGAGGATCCATCGCGTAGTTTGACATAATCCGGATGTTCATGTTAAATACTATTCTATACACTCACTAATCAAGTCATGTAATGTCATTTTGTTTTTGTTCAATAATAAAAAAAAAATAACAATAAAAATTTATGATCCACGATTAAATTAACGGGATAAAATTAAAAGTTGAAGGTCTGATCGAAAGTTCATGGTTAAATACCAAACTAAATTTTGAGGTTGATCGCTAGATTTTCGAGATTGCCAATTTTCAAATAGAAGATGTCAGATTTTAAATTTTTAGAATTAAAATTGTGAATATATAATTTTGGGAATTAAGAATTAAAAATTCTGGAGTTTGAGAGTTTTACAAAAATTTTGAAAAATTTTAAATTTTTAACCGAATTTTTTAGAATTGAGTAATTTGTTCTACTTGAATTTAATAAAATCAAACTTTTCGTTCCACCATTGTAATAAATTATCATTTTGCATTTGGAATTTCACAAAATAACATTTCATAAACTAGAAATCGTATATCTAAATTAGAATTAGAATTGTAGATATGAAAGGAGAATTTCAAAATTTTTGAGTGTTTTCATGTTATCGTGAATTCGGTAAGAATGTCGAATTTTCTTGTGAAAATTTCTAAATCAAAAATTAACATGGATGCCGTAATTGTTCAATCTTTAAATTTAAAATTTCATATTTTGTTGTGAAATTTGAAGAACTTTGGATTTAGAATTTAGTTAAAAATTGAATAGAAATTTTGAGCTAATATTGTGAAAATGTATGTTGAGTTTAAACGAATATTCCAAAATTACGGAATATAATTACAGTCAAATTTTAAACAATAATTTAGAAATTTTTATTTTCAAATGGATGATTTTATATTAGGAATTTTAAAAACTAAAATATTTTAAATTACGAATTTCGTTGGAAAAAGTCAAATTTTAAAATTTCCTAATTTTAGGTTAAAATTTGATAGTTGGATTCTGTAATTTTGGAATCGATGCACATAAAATCTCTGGGAAAAATTAATTTTAATTATCTCTATGATTTTATAAATTTAACTTAAAAATTGTACATTTTTGGATTCATAAATTTATGTTAAGAATTTTGAAAATTAAAATATTTTAAATTACGAATTTTGTGTGAGAAAGTTAAATTTTAAAATTTCTTAAAAAATTTTATAATTGGATTCTGTAATTTTGCATTCTAGAATCTCCAAAATATTTTAATTTTAGTTTTATGTGATTTTTAAAATTAAAAATAATGAATAATTTAGCATTTTGAATATGGTTGAAAATTTTATTCTGGAGTGACAATTGAGTAATTTGTTCTACTTGAATTTAATGCGCATCACGAATTTAAATTTTGTACTTGAAAATAAGAAATAATAATTTAGTATTTTAAATTAATTTCAATTTGTAGGATTTTTTATTTAAAATTATTAAAATTAATTTTATTTTTAAATAATAAAATTTCCGTCGGAATATCTTTTCTCAATTTAAAATTTTCTTATAAAATTCTTACAGTTTACGAGTATGTGTATAGGTAAACCCCGGGTCACTATGTGCAATCAATCTTGTTAATATGTTTGTATATGGCACATGTGCCTTCTATACACACACACACACACAAACACATAAACCACCAATCTCCTCTATACATAACATGTTGAATTAATTAAATTAAAATGATTTTCATCCTTCCTCCTCGCCCTCGCTCATCTTACCGTGGATCAATTTAAATAATCAAAATGTTGACAGAAATTATTTTTTTTTGTCGTGTTTCCATCAACCATTTTCCATTTTTATTTATTTAACTTTTAATTTACGTTGTGAAGAAGAAGCAAAATTAATGCGCAAAGTAAAGCCAGCGTAGAACTACAACAACAAAATATTTTATATAATTAGTTAAATGCGTGCTAATATTTTTTTTTCTTTTGTTTCGGGAAAATGATTTAGGAAAATTCGTCTATATACAAAAAAAAAATACACTTAGCTATATAATATACATAGTTTGGTTTTGTTTTTGTTGCTGAAATCATTTTAATTATCACATAAATTAGAATTATATATAATGTATACACACACACACACACACACACAAAATTTGTCGGGATTTTTGTTGTTGTTATTTCTACTCTACTTGTCTATGATAATGGAAAAAGTTTCACGAATTTTACTTAACAGGAGTTTGCCGTTAATTTTCTTCTTGTTTTAAGAAAACTTTTTGCATATTTTCTTTTTGTGAGTTTCGTTTTGAGTTATTCAATTTCGCTTATTTTTTTTTTAATTAATTAATGAAAATTATTATTTTGTGTTCTAGCTAAGCCGAGAAATGCTTTGAAGTTGAATGAGTAGAAATTGTTTCGTTTCATTATATTGTTGTTGCTGTGCTATCAAATGGTTAAGTTCATAAGAGGGATTTAGATTTTGACGAATAGGGTTTATGCTGTTTGGAAAGTTTAATTGGCAAAAGTGTCTCAAGATTTAAGAATTGAAGGCGTCAAATTTTTAAACTTTTAACATTTTTGAAGGTGGTTGATCGAACATATTGAGCAACAAGACGATTTATGAACTTGGCAACACGTCTGAAAATATACTAAACTGATGAGTGCGGTGCCTGCTACGCCTTCACCAAAATATAGTAAGTTTTATAAATGAATAGTCTGTGTAATGGGAATTCTAAATTTTGAGCAACAAACTGAGCAACATAAAGATTCTGAGCTGCGAAAGCGCTACGAATGCGTTAAATGACCACATAAAGCTCGCAACATATTATTCAATTCATGTAATCTTTTAACGATTTTGAAAAAACACGGAATTGAGCAAAAACTGAACTGTCGACTTCAAAATATATTAGAATCAAGAACTAATGGGCTCCACTTTTGTTAAACTACATAACTGTTTAGAATTGTGAAGTCCGTATAATAGAAATACATGATTTGGGCTGCAAATTGAGCAACATAAATGTTGCTATTTAGGTTAAACTACTTAAAATTGAGCAACAATAATATTTCTGGATTGCAATCGCATTCTGAATGTCTAAACCGCCTCTAAAAGAGATTTAATTTTAAAATTGAGCAAACTGGCTCAGTATATTTGATTCAGCAACAAATTGAGCAAAATATATGTTATAAAATATTTTAGTCAGTAGATACGGATTCAACTAAATACTAATCACCATTTTTTCCTATATTTTCAGCTGAAAGCGATTTGGAAACATTTGTCCTCATCAAAAACCATTTTAAAGCGAAAAATGACATTACAACATGCCTGTTCACGATTGATACGCGAACCGAAACCCTACAAAAGCTGTACGATGCGGCCGCTAAAACACCGGTCACAGTTATGTGCGAAATGGATCGCATTGTCGGTATCGAAAATGGTGAGCGACGTGCATCCGATCTATTCTTGTGCACACCAATACTGGGACAATCACGGAAACGTATGAAATCAAATGTTGATGTTGAAATTGAAACACGTTTGGTAAGTAACTGTATATGCTGGCTTGTCTTAAATTTATTTACTTAATTTTTTGTATTTCCGAAGAATTTCAAATCCCTTTTTCCGTAAACAAATTATTTTTTATTTTGTTTGTCTATTATGATCTCCTTAGAGTGTGAGCTGTATGTATATGTATATACAAAAATAAGATGTTGTAGCGCAAAAACGTATTCAGAATGATAAGTTTTGTGTGTATGTACGGAATGTTTTTGGTTTCTGTTTATCAATTTTTTGTTCGTTGTTGGTTTTTCATGGAAAATTAAATTTCTATTATGGATAAACCATATATGTAGAGAAGCATATAAGATGTATAATACACTATTCAGCATTTTTTTTTATTATTTTCTCGTTCTATGATTGAATTAGCTTAAAGACGACGACGACGAAGAATTGGAAGAAGATGATGATGGAAAATAAAGAAAATTCTTGTATTATAATACAAAACAGTTTTGGAATTTTTTTTTTCTGTAAATTGTACCATTTAAAGCTTATAGTTGTTGTTATATATATACAGTTATTTCTGGTTTGTGCGGAAATTATATTTATGGCTGGTTGATTGTCATCGGGTTATTGTGATTAGAAAAAAATTCTTTTTTAGTTTTAGTTTTTGGTCAAGATTGTGGAATTTGTTTGCTGTATGCAAGATGGTTTAATTTTGTTTGGAATTTGGTTCAATTTGAATGAATGGTCAACTAAGCACATAATCGATGAGCCGGATCAATGTTAGTAGCTTGTATGAACAATGGCTTGATAGTAGAAGTATAGACTTTACTCATTTAAATATATGTAAATGCTGGTCAATAAATCTTAATGTCTTAATCGAAAAGTAAGGCCTCCTAAACTTTGTTTCAACTAGTCAAAACTGGACAGTTTCATTTTATAGTTAAAATTCACAAAATAGGACTGGCATACTGCAAACTGGTATATGTGAAGAGATTCATTTTATTGTTTCATTAATTTATGGAAGTAACCATTCATCAATTCAGTGTGTCGTTATTTTGTACCATTTTCTCTTGCAGCTTTCCTAGTCCAATGCGGTTTTATTAGATATATGTTTATTATAAGTTCGAAAAATATTGATTTTCACGCAAAGTTCTAATGAGGTTCAAGAGACCATAAATCATTCCATCGGAAAGTGAATCGTTTATAGTACCATATACATACATAAATGCGCCAATGGCATATTATCCATTTCGCAAAACTCATCTGAGTCTGGTTATTCTTCTGTAGAGCTAGAAAGCCAGCCGGCATGTCTAAAACAATTTTTCATTGTAACTGGTTCAACTTCTCTCCGTCAATTAGATTTACGGTGATTGGTTTGTCGTTGATTTCTAGGCTTTGCATCATTTTCAAAACTATAAGTTGTCTGTAATGACTTTTAATATTTTTGATAATGCCTTGATCAACAGCCTGGAGAATGGATGAATCAAATATTTTTTAAAAATTTCAGAGGTCATCCAAGATTTAGCATTAGCTTTGCATATGACAGGTAAGGATTTTATATTTCTGAAGCACCTAGGTTTTTTCGATTTACTAATCACCAATAATTTACGTTTGCCCGTTCCATCCATATCAGCAATAACCAGAAGGTTTATTCTATCTTTAGAAAGTTTACCCGCAGTACGCTTTCACCCTTAAATTTAAGTGTGTTTTGCGGTATAATTATAAAAAATAATTCGGTTCTATCCGCGTTAAATATTTCTGAATTGATATCGTTCGCGTAATTTAGGAAACACATTTTTAAGCCAATTTTCACAATCATTTTTTGGAACAGCAGCCGCTTTTCCCGAAATCTTACCAACCACTATATTGTGTCTTTGACGAAAACGGTAAACCCAGCACAACTTACCAATTTTCTAAGCAAATACATTAGCTTTTGGCTGTAAAATTGGCCCGTGAATTGGAATTTGATTTCGTGAATTGATAAACCAGTCGACAATAGTTTATCAATATCGTCTTGTTCTGTCAATTCACTTCTAATTGTTCTTTTATTTTATCTCGATTTTTCCACATCGTTGATAAACTAGAATGAGATAAATTGAATTCTTTAATTAAATCTGAATTTGATTCACCATTTTCTAAACGCTTTACCAATTTTTTTTCTTCAAAAAAATGGACCAAAATAAATATTCATTCCAAGTTGGTCGGGCTTAAATGAAAATCAACTACTGACGAAAAGCA
Source organism: Tipula unca (assembly GCA_951394425.1). Lineage (NCBI taxonomy): Eukaryota > Metazoa > Arthropoda > Insecta > Diptera > Tipulidae > Tipula > Tipula unca. The sequence goes on along the minus strand of OX596381.1, from coordinate 12,690,231 downwards.
ACTCGACTTCTAAATGGAAGAAATTTTATGAAATTGGGGCAAGCTTATATTAAGCTCGTCGCACAGACCACGCTAGTTCAATTTTTCTTAGTTACGCTGTATAACATCGGTTATTTGCGTTGCTAAGTTGTATGTCGCCAAACTTTCAAATCAAGTGGTCTTGATGGGATTCCTGCTGAATTGCAGCATGGTTTTGTACCCATAAGTACTCATCTGCTCAATCTGTTCCAGGCGTGCGTTAAAATAAAAAATTAAAATTGGGCGGATTTTACTCCAGCACTCAATGCCACTAATGGGCCCACGGTGCAATACCCACATTCACACTAACATTCATTCAACCCATTCATCCCATTCACACAACTACATTATACCACCTGCACATTGCATAGCTCCATGTCACCCTGTACAGTGACATGGAAGATGGGTCGGGCCCATGAGTTCTACATTCCAACAGAGGGTCATAGATGTTTCCAATTTAATCACCAATCGTAATCGGGAGATGAAAAATCCTTTTTGCATCCCGCCTCTGTTGGCGGGATGCAAACGTCGCAGCTTTAACCACTGCGCTATTTGCTCAGTCGTGCGTTGCTTTTAGTACTGTACCACGATCTTGGAGTAGCAGTAGAGTAGTTTTCATACCTAAAGCTGGCAAGTCGGATTATACTGACCCAAAAGCTTTTAGGTTCATTAGTCTAACCTCTACTTTTCTTAAAGGTTTAGAGAGGATCAACGACAGTTTTATTAGGGATAACTATTTAACTGCCTCCCTTCTCAGTCACATGCAACATGCTTACAGAGCTGGCAAGTCCTGCGAAACTGCTCTACATGAACTCGTAACTAGAATCGAAAGATCATTTAATTACAAAGTGTTTCTAGGGATATTGCGGAAGCTTTTGATAGCACTCCGTTTTCTACGTTCACGAGTGCGTGTACCTATTTTAATATTAATCAAACCATTGTTAGATTCATCGATTCTATGCTAAAGTCTCGCATAATTGAGGCTGAGCTGGATGGCCCATCAGTCTCAAATTGGCCAAAGACTGCCCGCAAGGAGGATTTACCTCCTGGAAATTTCACCTTGATTATAAGCTGCAAAAGGATATTGCTATATTTTTTGGCAATGCAGAAGAGCCTTTTCTCAATTCCCGGGGTCTGGCTCCTAAAAAATTGTCATTTTTCTACAAATAACTGGTTTTACCTTTACTGTCGTATAAGCATCAGTTGTATGGTGGTCAGTTGAAAAGCTGATGTCTTATGTAGCAGAACTGTGGCTCTCTCAAGATTTCTATAGACAGTTGTCCGACCTAGATAGTTTTTTGTTGCGGGTGACTCTCATTGGTCATTGCAGGGTTTAGAATTTGGATTCTATTGTCTGGTTGCACTTATTACTAGCCACGGACGTTTCAAGATTCATCTGGCCATGGACGTTTCAATATCGATTAATGCAGTAAGAACTGAAAAGTATGTATTGTGGCAATTTGAAGATTTGTATAAGGAAAAGAAGTACGGGTTGAATGAAGAAAAGTCTAAAAACGAGCTGTGTGCTTTACTAGAAAATTCGGCTTATAAAAGCGTAAAGTGAATGGCGAAGAATATAAAGAAGATGTGTTAAAAACATTATGGAACCTTACTGCTAAGCACATTCAGCAAACTTACCGTTAAGCAATTCAACAAAATTATTTACTCCCCTTTTAAAGGGGTTGCATTTCAAAAAGCAAGAGATGCGCGAGCATGCAAATGAAAAGTTTTACAAAGTATATCTAGTAAACGTAAACAAGGTACAATAGCCTTGACTAAGTACCAACAAATTTTGCAAATGTTTAAAGAAGAAACTCCTGACGGTGTACAAAAGAATTTTTATCATAGTGTGTCAGTGGGATTGGCTTGGAGAGGTAAGGAAGAAGGTAAATGTTTTATACAACATTTAAAGAAAGGAATAGATAACTATGGTTCTCCGACAGGATGCGTCGAATGTATATCAAGTTTTGGGAAAGCTACGCAAGGGGATGACAAGAGTACCACTGACAGCAAATAGTTAGTTTCCAATAAAGAAATTAAAAATATCTGACCAGTCAGGTTATTCAGAAAAATGTTGTCTAAACGTACGCCCAATATCAAAACAGACTGCCTTTTCCAGACGTTAAACAAAGATTAGAATAAACATGAAAATAGCTATTGGTACAAAAATGTACGTTTAAGAAAGCATTGGAATCGACACCAAAACAATGAAAATTACAAACCATTCGAATAGGTTTGTCAGTTATGAAGCAAACCAAAAAATCCATTGACTGAAAATATTTCCGTGCAATCTTCACCTTCCTCCAGCTGTAATTCTACTGACAAGATATAGTGTATAATAATTCTATTGTGTTCCCCCCATCTACGGTATCGTTGTGTTTCCTATATAGGCAACACATCTCGTCCTTCCAACTGCCATTTTCGAACCTCTTGTTGTTTAACTACTAATAATAATGTTTTATTGATTTTCAGCATAAAAATGTAATGTTCTAGAATTTAAAATTTTAAGAATTTTACGAAACCCATATTTTTTATTGTATTGAAGCATAAACTAAATTTTTAGAACAGAAATTTTAAAAAGTTATATTTAAAATCCAGTAAATGATTTCTGACAATTTTCCAATTTTGAATTGACATCATAATTTTGACATGAAACTTAAAATCTTTAACGAGCTTTAGCTTAGCTTTGAAGTTCTGACCAATGTTCATAATTTTTGTCATGCACATTAAAGGGTTTAAAAAGTTACAATAAACGAATATAAATAGAATGACTACACTTGCACCTCACCTATAATTTCTAGGTTACTGATAAGCCAGACTACAATAACATCTTAGACAACAAAAAAAAAAGTTTTTTTTTCCGACAAGTAAAATTTTTCATTATTTATCTGTTAAAACGAGATATTTACATTTCAATAAATAGTAACAGTTTCTACAAGAAATATATAAATGCATATGTTTACTATTTATTTACAAATATTTGTTATTTTTAACAATATTATGATAATTATGGTATATATGCATATATTAGTCACATATATTGTGTTTACACGAACGACGCATTTATTTATAAAAAACAAAAAAAAACGGCGAAGACATTCATATCAATGTGACAAAAAATATATTTTTATTCCGACAGTCACGTTTTAGCTGCAACGAATTTTATATCTGCACTTTCTATCGATATCATATACATTTTTCAGCAGCAAGCTGGAAAAATTCTAATTTCATGCTGATTATATTTATGTATGTACTGATAGATAACTTGCTCTTGTGAAATTTTAATGCATACAAATATATGTTATTGCCTGAAACCATTCAAGCTTAAATATAAAAATGCAACTCACTATGCATAATCTGATTGTGCTTTTATACTCATACACATCATGACAATTTTTACAACCTAATTTTTGATTTCTTGAATACTGTCGAAAAATTTGTTAATAATTTGACAATTTTCTTTTAAACACAAGTGTCGACAGACATTCTTATATTTTTCTTATAAAGCTGTGTACAAAAGTTTTTCCTTCTGTTCAATTTCTCGGTATCCATACATATGTATATGTATACATATAGACTGAGTGTGACATAAATATTTGATTTTTTTGTTGTTGTATTTATACATAACACGAACACGAACAAAACATTTAAAGTTTGTTGACATGAATTTGTTGCAAAAAATATGAAAAATTTGTTATGCAGAAAATGCTTTTTGATATAAATTTTGGAACATCTTTTCTGGTTTGTGGTTTGAGTTTGTTCACTTAACATTATACAAAACACAAATATTGTAAGTAGTTGAGAATTTAAACTGATGTGTAATTCTGTCGTTGTATATTATGGTGGAATTGTCGAGCAATATTTGTGTGGTATGGTGAAATCTATCGTAAAAGAATGCTTCTATTGTCAGTTGAAAACAATAATCTACTACTATAGGATATTGAGACGAAAGGTGAGTAAGGATGGTTTCTAATTCAATAATTTCATTAGACTAACTGAAAAAGTCAAATTCGTCATCTAAAGTCTAATTGGTATCCCTAAGCCCTAGAAACATGGTTCTGATTAACTTAAACTGATATTATCAGCCCATCACCTCAGCTAGAAGCTAAATATTTTTTTCCACCAGCAGAAAATTTTTTATAAAAATTTATTTCAGTGTACCTTCTTTTAACTTACACTGAGATGGTTCAAGTTGTGGTTCTTTATCCAACCAAATGATGATTTATTTCAATGAATCCGATTATGATAGAAGACTTAAAATTTGTCATGGCAGTTTGATTCGGTTGTCTTCCCGTTCGCATATATTTTAAAAATGGCTGTTATTGGCCATTGCCATACATTAAACTCGGTTCCAAATTTCAATATGAGCATCTTCATTTGTTGCTGGGATGTAGACTTAAAATTGGACTTAAACACACATTCAAAATTAAATGTTCTATTATTTTTAAGCCTCACAATTCTAACTTTCTGAACTATTCAGAACGTTGAGGTCTAGACTTAAGTTACTTATTAGTTTCGACTTAGTGACTAAAATTACGAAGTTTGGGCTTTTTGAGTGGTGTAGTCATTTGCGTTTGCTCAAAAATGACAACGTTCAAGACACTAGAAAGTGCCTAATCGAGTGCTAAATTTGCTCGCCCATTTTGTTTTTTAGTTCTGAGTTAATCCGCAGATATTCAAAATATTATATCTAATTAAGGTATCAGTAAATGAATTAAATTCTGTACCAAATCAACTTATTCTGAAATAAGATAATTAACAATTATTCTAACTATCAGTGTTAACCTTATGCATTAACAAATTCTAAATTAGCCCACTAATTTAAAAAGATTTGTTTAAAAGCTGCGAGGTGTTCCATTTCCAAACTTTTCGGATGCTTTCGAATCTTTTTTTATAAAATTCCATTTGCTATAATTTATTTGAATAATAAAAATTATTAAAAATTCTCGATACCAAATTTTAGCCGACCTTACTAAGCATTCACCTATAGTAAAGCACACGAAAAATTGTCTAACACCAGTATAAGATAACTTTTCGTGTGTTTTGCTATGTAAGTGCTTGTTTAAAATTCTGTGTCATGAAATTTTAGATAAACAAGTCAGAGTAGAGTAGTGACGTATAAAACTGATGTTCAAAATATCAAACATATTCCGACGGAATTAAAAATATATGTGTTAACGATTTTCCCGTTTTCAAGAAAAGTTAGAATTTAATGTGGAAGGCATTCTAAAGTAAGGACGTGTGTGAAACAATTGATTTTTTTTTTATAAATATACGAAAATAAATCAATTTCCTCAGAATTGATGAGATTTTGTAAAAAAAAAATTGATACAAAATAAAAAATTCGTTGCAAGCTCAATTATTTTGAATAAACATTAATTAAAAAGCTTGTGTCTGAAGTTACTTCAATCACGATAAAAGTTTCACTCCAGTATATATTATTTCATCAAGGTTTGGAAACCTTTATAGCTTCTTTACTGAATTTTGGTTTAAAAGCTAAATAAACAGCTATAAGGTATAGCCAAAGCTAAGATTTGTTTAAAATAAAAAACCGTGAAAGCTCGCTTTTACCCACACCTTGTAGAGTATTCGTGAATGATTTTATACAAAATATATAATGTTCATTTGCTTAAAGCTTTCAAAGCTTCCTAGTAAATATTTTTGTTTGTGTATTAATAAGCGTATAAATCATCTATCTGCTCATTAATACAATATTTAAAATTTGTTTTTCAAAAGCTTTAAAATTTAATTTATTTAAACTATTTTTAGACTTTTTGATTTAGAATTCTTAATACATATTATAATTTTTTTTTAGCAAAAGCTAAATGTTACATAAATGTTTGTTAAAATTCCATCTAAAGCTGCCGAAATTAGCATTTAGAGATTATCCCTAGTATTCATCTTTAGTTCAATTAGACATTCATGAACGCTTAAAATAATTTTAATAATTTTTTTTATATAACCAGATGCCTCAGAATTTAAGATGATTTATCGTATTCCTCATCCAAGAACGAGGCTTAATATTATATTCCAGTGGCAAATAATTTAACTTAACTAACCTAACCTAACTGAAATTTAGATGGTTCATCTGACGGAATTTGTGGTTCCTTACCCAACTAAATTATGATTTAACTCAATGAATCCGATTATGATAGAAAATTAAAGTAGTCATTGCTAGCTGAACTGAAAATTTCTTACCACATTTAATAGTTTAAATTTGTAGCAGATATCTTTTTTAAATGACTTTTTCCATGAATCACGATTTTAACTGAGCATTACAAATGATTATTATTCGCCATTGCAAGACATTTAAACTAAGTTCTTATTCTTAAGTCATTAAAAATTGGAGCTAAGCCACACATTCAAAATTTATTGTTTGCTGAGATCTAGAGTTATTAATTTCGACTTAGTGGCTAAAATTATGATTGAGTATTTTAAATTGTGAAGATATTGTGTTTGTCCGAATATGGCACCATGACTCGACTTTTCGAAGAACTGAGTTCTGAGTTTGTTCGCGTATTTCATTGTTTCTCGTTTTTAGTTAAGTAACAAATATTTAAAATTTTATATTTAATTAAGGATATAGTATTAGTAAATTAAAGCTGAATTCTTTAAATTCTGTACGTATACTCAGCTAATTCTGTGAACTCGGACAATTATAAATTATTAATCTTATGCTTTAAAGATTCAGAATTAGCCCACCTCGCGCTTAAGCGATAAAATTTTGGTTTAAATTATTTAATTCCGGTTTGAGTCGTATAGCATTTGGCTTAAGTGGGCGAACAAATTCAATCACTTGTATTTTAATATTTAAAAATATTTGCAAAAAAGCAACGGGGTGTTAAATTTCGAAATTGACCACATAATTGTTAACTGTGCGATTACATGAGATTAGAAAAACCCCATCTTCCTTAATATCGAATAAGTGAGTAAGTGAATTTCAAAACTCGTCTTATCCAAAAAGTTAAATTCGTTCTTTCTTCAGGAGCGTTTGTTAAAAAAATCTACATCGATAAAGACGGTAGTTCGTCCGGTGAAACGTACTTGTCTACTAGTTCTTCACTCCCTTACAGTTCTGACTGAAAAATAACATAACATTTTTATAGTACTGAAGCTCCGGCTTCCCAATACCCTTCAAAATATTTGGTCAGCCATTTTCTGACGTCTTCCAGTTTTATTTGTAGTACCGGAACTTTAGATGGCAATTTTCTTGGCTTAATGAAATTAAGGGTTTCATTTATTTTTATTATTAAATTTACTATTGAAATGAGCCAACATCTACTCTATAATTCAGTTCGCCTTTCAAAAATACAGAATTATGTTTCTTTAAAACAATCATACGTTTTGCTACTGCTAGTCGGATATTTTGACCGCTCATTACGTCGGTGGCAGTTGGTTTCCCTTATTTCGCCGAAGACTTCTGGCAAACATATGGTTGTGTATCATTTATTTAGGCGACCATTTGCTTCGAAGTGCTTCGTGCGCGAACAACTGCTGTTTGGTTTCAGGCATACGAATAGATCCAAGTTTCGACCTGTCACGATGCTATAGACATGTTATGAAGCACCGTGATCATAATTTATGCTAAATTTTAATTTGGAGCATTTCTTTGAATGTATTATTGTGTCAGTGTTTCTCAATCTATTTCCTACGATCACTTCTGGCCATTTTCGTTACATCGGGCTGTATCTTTATATTTCCTGTTTCAGTTGGTGGCGTTCCTCAATTCTCTTCCATTTTCCTTCTCTAATCCACGGTTTTTTTGTGTTGTCTTGATAGCCGAGCACTGCACGTAGAGAAGTTTTCATGGCGGCTTCTTTTATTTGTTCCCATTTTTCGTCCATAGTGCTGGTTTTGGTTATTAGGCATATTGCGTTTTTTTCTTTTGATAAACTTCCTCCGATATATTTTTATGTGTTTTTACAGCGGCTGGTTTGACTTTGAAAGTTGCTATTAACCACTTGGTGGTCGCTGAATACATTTCTGCTCCTCGCATTGTTCTGACATCGTGCAGCGAGGTTAGGAATTTCTTTTTTTAACCAGTAAACATGGTCGATTTGGTTATTGCGTGTAGCACCTAGCGTCATGCCTGTGTGTTATTTCATCGGCGCCAATTTTAGCATTGAAATCTCCTTGTACAATTATGTCGTTTCGTGTACTAGGCTATATTGTGGCTTGTAGTTTGTTTGTAAATTTCATCTTTTGTTATGTCCATCTGCCTCTTCCGTAGGTATGATTAATTGTTTCGAATGGAATCTTGCTCTTATTATTCTGCTACTTATTGGTTTCCATTCGAGTAGTGCCTTCTTTCCTTTAGCATGTTTGTTATAATGCGCCTTACCTACCGCCTTGTTCGTGTATGTCGGTTCTTATTCTCATTATGATTTCGGATTAATGAATTTTCATTGCATCCTAGTCAGTTTCCAGGACTGCTGGATAAAAGGTTCCTATGCGCTCACCCATTTCTACGATAATTATATATGGACCGTTGCACAAGTGCTATTCAGGTGCTAAAGCATAACACATATTGGTAATGTGTTGCTATACGTCGTTGGCTTAATTGTATTTAAATTTTAACTGAAATTCAAAATATTTGTAAAATTGGGTTCGACATTGGAATTTGTTGGCCAACTACTGAAATATCGTATATACGTTTGATGCAATGATAAAATTTGGAATATAAATTAAATTAAAGTCATCTTTTGTATTGTATGTATTCATCCCCTTTTAAATTGATTGGAAAAGTTTATATACCGCCCAATAGATCTTTGATAGCTATGTACCATATATATACGCACCCTAAACATATTGAAATGCAATTTAATTTTCTTCGGATATACGCAAACATCATAAATAATCGTGTATACATATGTATATACAAAATATTACCAAGAATCTATAAATTGCATTCCTAGTTATACCGCACAAATACCGAAATCTTTAAAAATGGGTATTTTTCAATACAATATGTAGTAAGAGGGTGTAAATTCATAAAATTCCCTTAATAAAATGGGGGAGCAGGTGCTAACCTTTCTTGTAATTGTGCACAATTACATTATGTACATTGCTGTACATAATACCAAAAAAAAATACGAATTAAGATCGTAACCACATAATCCTTGGTAATGGTATAGCATAATAATCAAACGACAATTTTTTGGACTTCATCTCAGACGACAGAAGACGAGCAGCAGCATATATTCAATAAAATTAATTCCGCATACAAATTTAATTAAGAAAGCATAAAAAACCAATCCACAACCACATATACAAAAAATCTATATATGTAGGTACAATGCGGAAGAATAATTCAAACTAAATTGTGGTAATAAAATTAAAACCAAATAAAATGTTGACAACAACAACAACTGTACAACGATTCGGACAATAAGTCCAACATTTATATACTTTAATCTTAAAGTTTTTTTTTTGTGAGCTATGCCGTATATATGTACATACATATATCTATATAGCTGCTGCTGTAGACAAAATGGAACTTTTCAATTTTGTGTTCGAACAAAAAATGTTCAGTATTATTTAGCATTTTGATCAGCAATTTTGTATTCGATATTAGCCCCGAATACCCCGAACCACCAAAACGTAAAAAATTTATGGACACGACATTAAGGCGCCTTAATTCATAATATGTCCTTTTCCGTTTTGGTTGTAAATTTAATTTTTTTTTTGTTTTTGTTTGGGTGATTAGAGAAAATTGAAAATAACAATTTGTTTTAAATTTTTAACACGTTTTAAATTAAAAAGTTTTTCAACTTTTACTACTCTCTATATACATACATATATACTTAGCTATATACACCGCACTAAACTAGGAGTAGGTATATATATTTTTCCGGTTTCTATGTATAAAATTTAGATGTTGAGCCAACATCGTAAACAGCAAAAAAAAACTTTGCGTTTTAAAAATAACAGTTATTTCGTGCTACGAATTTTACTTCAGTTGGAAAATTAACAACAACAACAACGACGAAAAATATGGAAAATGTACAATGAGGTTCGTATACCTGTATACATTACTCTTCTATAACATGGGGTGACATAGGTCGCCTAATCAATAAATATCTTATTGCGAAATTGATTCCTTATATATACATAAGTACAGTATATCGCAGGAGAAGAAAATACAAAATCAATCATCGGTATTATAGGTAACACAATGTATATATAAGGATAATAAAATATGTTCCTTTACATCTGGATATCCTTCTTGTATATTAAATGTCACAAACAGAATCGGATTTTATATCGATTATTTTGCCATCAAAGAAAATGTATATATGAGAAATGGGATGCCAATACACGGATGCCGGAGTATATATACATAAGAAAAGGTATTAAATGTATCTTTTGTGTAGAGTATTTATTTAGTAAGATGTTGTGACAGGAAAATATGTCTTATACATAGGAAATTGAATACCAACATAACCGTACACATACACGCAAAAACAACAAAATCATATTTGGGAAACAATAATGTTATCATTTTCAATTTTCCGTTCGACTTAATATCGCATTTCTTTTGTTTTTATTTTTAGTATACACATATATCGGTGGAATTGTTTCAACCTTTTCTAGGTTGGGTCATGCTAATTACATAATATATAGTCCGATCATTAGTAGTAATAGCAGTCGAATATAGTTCATAAATGTCAAACGACCGAATCAAATCGAAAAAGGACGCAAAACATAAATTTTAACATTTCTGTTTCATGTAACCAATTTTACGATTTTTCCACATGCAGCATCGAATGAGTAATAATACGTGTGGCAACTTTTTTTGTAAAATTCTTCATGTTAAAGATTTATAGGGTAGGTTTATAAAAGGCAATATTTATCATTAGACTTTTATATTTTAATAAAGGAAACACTTATATTTAAAAAATGTTTTTATTATTAATTTTTAGACTAGTTTTTCTTTCTTTATGTGATATTTTAAAATTTTTTAAAAATTTTTATGTTTTTAAAAAAGGACTAGTTTCGCGCATGTCGCGCTTTGTCAACTTTATACTATTGAGAATAGTATAAAGTTGACAAAGCGCGACATGCGCGAAACTAGTCCTTTTTTAAAAACATAAAAATTTTTAAAAAATTTTAAAATATCACATAAAGAAAGAAAAACTAATCTAAAAATTAATAATAAAAACGTTTTTTAAATATAAGTGTTTCCTTTATTAAAATATAAAAGTCTAATCGTATAGTGATATTAGAGCACAATGGCCCAACAACAATATTTATCAGTACTATGCGGCAGCGCCCGCACACACCATTATTTTGGTTTCCACATCGTTCGAAAACAAAAAATTAAATTCCGGTGTAAAATTTTAGTTGACCTTGCCAGGCACTTACAAAGTAAAATACACGGAAAATTGTCTTGCATTAGTGTTAGACTATTTTTCGTGTGTTCTACCATGTGAGTGCTTGGAATGGCCGACTAAATTTAATCATTGATATCAATTTTTTGTTGATCTTGCCAAGTATATCGCACATACACCAACAATTGTGTAACCCGTTAAAGCCCATAGGATTCTTTGCAGTATTGTGAAGAAAATTACCAAAGCCGTCGTTGCTGAAAGAAAATATTTAAAAAACGGTACCTTGGATTTGTACGTATGTGAAATTTGTCCTAAATATGTCCTAAAATACAACAAAAACTATTTCTGCTTATATGTGTTAGTGTTAACATTTAAACAAATTTTTAATACGATTTACAAATTATGCGACCTTCTATTTGTGTGATATACGCCCTTCGACACTTTAATGCTATCGTCATGATTCTTTTCTCGTCTCCTTATTCTTCACGCGTGACCTGACGAATTGCATTTCTGGGTATCAACTTCTAAACCAATTTCAGAAATCGTCGCAAAGTTTAATAACAGGTTTTGTTGTCAAAGAAGCAGAACCACCACCGTTGAAATTAGCACTGGATGTAATGAGGGAGAATTAATTTCGCCACCGGAATTGTTGAGTATCTATAGCAGCTAGGATAGCGATTTCGTACCAGTTCACAAACTGTAATTATCATTTAATTTCTAAGAAAAATGTAATAAAAAGCTAATTTTTAATTACTCTTCTGTTTTCAAACACCTTTAGGTACCCACCATAATCCTCTCCAAGAACATCGTCCTTTTTATGCAATTTTGTGTTTTATACGGTCTTCGTAAATTATGGAACTTATCCCTATTTATTCAATGGAAGTAGCGTCTTTTTTATGCTTTTTCTGAGGAACACACCTATCGCATAAAAACAGAATTGAGTGTAATCGACATAAATGATGTCATATCAAACCTGATTGTCCTAAACCTAGAGCTTAAGACATCTTGGTATATGCGTCATTATGGTGAAAGCTTCCCAACATTTTCCAAGAAAATTCGGAAAAATCATATAATGGACATATATGAGGTCATACTAATCTTGATTGTCCTAAACCCCCGTAATCCCCTAGTTTTCCCAATTATATGAAATATTTTTCGGATAGCTTAGAACTTAATACATCTTGGTATATGCGTCATTATGATGTTAGCTTCCTAAGATTTTCTCAAATTTTGTTATCCTAATGACAAAGTTCGTTATATCGAGACATTCAGATTTGCACACAACGCATATAAGCGAAAAAAATATTTTTTGTTTTTAATACAGATTTAGGACAAACTTTACCCATCTAGATAAAATTGTGAATTTTGTCCTAAAAATATTCCTAAACAAGATTTAGGTCTTGGCTTTTCGCTCGAAATGCAAGCTTGTTTGTAAAATTTTGACCACCAGTACATAAAATTAATGGATCTTTTTTTCGGGAAGTGGCTGTTATCTCTTCATATTCTTCTAAACTACCTCTTATAACTCTCTTTACATTACCAAAATCTCTGTTGCAAGGCAAAAATGAGGGCCCTCGAACTGAAAAATTGTCAAGGAGTATAAATCGTCGGTCTGAGTGAAAAATCCATACAAACGCCGAAATTGTATATTATTGTTCCACTATTCCAAAAATTACTTAAGTTTTACACACGTTCAGTTAAACCTGTTAGGCATTCCCACATACGCAGGTAAACCTGATAGGATTTGCTTTTTCATATTATCGACAAGTAATATTTTAGCAGCTGTCGGCTTAGTAGATGTAGGAAATTTAATTTTATCCGACTTTGTAGCTACCCGAGACCGTTTCGTAATGCTGTAAATAATTTAAAAAGTCGAACGACGATTAATTCCGTGCTAAACTTAAAATTCGAGATTTACTGTAAAGGAAATCCTTAACTGATTATTCAATAATGTTATCCTACGCTCCAACTTAATCCAATTACGGCATCACACACCTTTTATAAATGTACGCTTTTAGGTTCATAGTTCGGTAATATACAATTCAGCCGATACCAATGTGACCATTGCTATTAACCTATTTTCTGCATTGTAAAATTTTCGATTTATTTTTTATTTAATGCAGCACCGTTGTTGAAATGGAAATTAAATCGAGCTATTAAGACTTTAAGATTTGCATTGTGGGAAGAAGAAAACCAGAGCATCCAGAATTATTTAAATGAACTCTCGGCAACCGAGAGGACAGATTATTCTTTGTGGAAGGCAACAAAAAAGTTCAAAAGGCCAACAAACTCGAATCACCCGATTAGACTACCAACTGAAAATTGGGCGAGAAGCGATGAAGAAAAAGCCAATGCTTTTGCTGCTCATCTAATAACAGTATTCGCACCACACGAAGAAATTAATAACTTCGTGCTACCCGACCAAATGGATGATGGTTTGTCCTTCATACCCATAATATACTCGTATAATTGGAAGAAAGTTAAGAATACAATTAAAAATTGTATAAGTCCAAAAAAGGCACCAGGGTATGATCTTATTACTGGAAAAATGATAAGGGAATTGCCAGACAAATGCATAAAACGAATTACATTCATATTCAACGCAATCATGCGGACTGGTTATATTCCTCAAAAATGGAAGATATCTTTGATCGCAATGATACATAAAGCTGGAAAAAATGAAACACAGATTTCATCATATCGTCCAATACGCATGCTGCCTACAATCTCGAAGTTATTTGAAAAAATGCTACTAACGGAGTTGAAACCAGTATTAGAAGAACGGCATATTATTCCAGACCATCAATTTGGGTTCCGAAACCAACATGGTACCACAGAACAAGTACACAGAATTCTAAATGCAATCATAAACACCTTTGAGGAAAAGAAATATTGCTCTGCTGCCTTCTTGGACATTGCACAAACCTTTGATAAAGTGTGACATGATGGGCTAACATACAAAATTAAAGGACTTCTACCGTAGAAATTTCACTCAGTTCTGGAAAACTATCTCCTTCAAAGGCAGTACATGGTTAAACAAAATAATGCAACTACTTGTTTAAATGATATCAGCGCAGGTGTTCCACAAGGCAGCGTTCTAGGTCCAATATTACATCTGCTGTACACAGCTGACTTACCTGTAGCCAACAAGGTAGTCATATCAACCTTTTCCGATGATACGGCCGTCCTGGTGTCTCACAGTAATCCCGAAACTGCCTCAAAGGAATTACAGAATCATCTAAACAAAATCGAGAACTTGCTTAAGACATGGCGCATAAAAGTAAACGAAAACAAATCAACTCACGTCACATTCACGCTAAACAAACGCACTTGCCCACCAGTGGAATTAAACGACATAAATATTCCTCAACAAACCAGGGTGAAATACTTAGGCATGCACCTGGATAGAAGGCTAACGTGAAAAAATCATATCGAAGCAAAGCGCAAACAAATAAAAATAAAAATTTCCAAAATGTATTGGTTGATGGGAAGGAAATCTCAGCTGTCATTAACCAATAAAGTTTTATTGTACAAAGTGATAATTAAACCCGTATAGACATATGGCATTCAGTTATGGGGATCCACCAGAGCGTCAAACAGAGAACTCCTGCAACCAATGCTAGTATTACCAATGCTCCGTGGTACGTTCGAAATAGTAATATACACGATGATTTTGGAATTAAAACTATCAAAGAAACCATTAAAGAATTCAGTTCGAAATATTACTCAAAACTAGAGACACATCCCAATGAATTGGCCAGGGATACATTAAAACAGCCGTGATTCAGGCGACTTAAAAGGGCAGATCCACTTGGACTGATGATCCTTTAAATATATTAAATGTTAAGGTTTTACATAACAAGTATTAACATTGGTTAAGGCTTAAAATATGTAATAAGTTTAGCTTAAGATTTGAATACTTCTTGTTAGTTTCTTTTGTAGAAAGATATTGCATTATCACTATTTTTCGAATCGTATTTCTCTTCTTGCAACAGCAATGTTTTTGCTGTATCTAGTATCTGCCATTACTCGTGGTCTTTTGTCAGGCAGTTCATAGCCAATATCATAGCGATGCGATTTTTTCATCTGTTATTTCCAAGCCACCATTTTTTACTTTAAAGGAAGTTTACCATATGAATCAAATATGATTCCATCGATTTGCAATCAGACAGCTTCAATTGGACTAATTCTTTCAGCAAGTTGACTCGTCTTTATACAAAACGCTATCTTCAAATATCCTAGACAAAGCGGCCCACGCGTGTTTCAAGAAAACGCCCTAATTTTTATTTAGCTTTTAAAATATTTTTAATTCTAAAACTTATCTCAAAATTTGATAGCAAAATACATTGGAATGGTTTTGGAATTTAGGTTCCCGGATTTACCCAAATTCTAATTATTTTCAAATTTAATTAGCTTTCTACTATTTTAAACTCCAACATCAGATTAGACACAGACAATGTTGTTATTACTTTAAGCAACTTAAAAATCAATGACATTTTAATTACATTATACCTATATACTTATATAGACACATAAATATAAAAAGTAGATTTTCTAATGAAAATGGAAACTTATAAAAAAATTTCCCTTTCACTCTAATCATAAATCATATAACTATACATAAAAATATCCAAAAATGTTGCAAAAAAAATTCATAACCATAAACAATCCCTCTTTGTTAATTTATTACAACAATCATAAATGTACATGGATATGTGTACGAATTTATGAGAGCAATACAAACGTATATATGTATGTCGTATAAAATGTATTATGCCATGTCAAACTTGAAAGGCAAAACAACAGAATCATATAAATTCTTATCAAAATAAAGAATCTTTATCTGTCTGTCATTACCTTAAAGGGACATTTAATCTTTCATGTATACTCTTAATATATTTCGGAGTAATTAATAAAAATAAAAAAAAGGAAAATATCTTCTTTTTTTTTTTGTTTATTTATCTAATATTTTATCACAATAATTATTTTAATTTACTGATAAATACATATATGTACATATAGCAAATATTTACCGACGATTTATTTTTTATATGGAAGTTAAAATAATATGATGGATGAATAAATAATTGTGTCCTTAGGCAATCATTTTTCCGAGATGAGACAATAAACTATAATTTTATGTTGACTGAATATTATCGTAATATATATATATATATATATATAGCATCAGTATCCCTTAACATTTGTGTTTATAACAGCGGAACACTAAATAACACAATATGCACTTTGCTAATCAAACCCTACTAATTCGCACTTAATCCCAACAAAAACGTTTATTGAATGTTTAATAAAATAAATTATGAACGTTGCCATTCAAATTGGTTTCAAATTTTGATCAAATGTAGTTTCAAACTTAAAATTTTTTGTTCCAATCAAAGTGTTGCCCTTCTATTCAACAATATGAACTGCATAAGGCTCAATTGTTTTTAAATCAGTTTGTAATTTAAATTCCATTTCAAATTTCTATTTAAATTTTAAATTTGTTTTAAAAAGTCATGGTTTTGAAATATTTTCAATCAACCTGTTTCAATTCAAGCAACCTTGACTCTCTGTGACTCTTTGATCCAAAAGATTAGCAAATCGATAGATGACTATATACACATAGATGATCTGTAAACAGGCGAATTTGGAAAAAATGTATTATTACTTTAACAGTATTTTTGGCAATCAAGTGTAGTCCGCACATCACACGTGGTTTTTGTTTCTGGTCTTAGCTTTATTACCCAAATTGTTCCTATTAAAACTGGTTATGCTCTTCAACAATATGAAAACCTTGTCATGCTACTTCACTTTACATTTTTTTTGTCTATACCAAATGTTATCTGATGTATTTGGGTCTCCAGTCAAATATTAGTTACAACAGATATTGCAGTTTAAATTGCGTACGGATGAAAATAATTTGAATTAAGTTCGAAGATGATCATGGGTTTGAAATAAACTAGAACTTAATTTCATTAGACTTTTTAAAATTAACCCGAAAAATTATCCACTAGTTAATTGTAGCTACAAATCTGTGCTGTTTGTTGTGTTAGGTTAGTCCTAAAGGACTAGCATAGACACAAAATTGGTCCGTAGCTGTACCACATTCGAGCTGCCTCCTCTACATTCGTCAAACCATCCTGAGCTTACCAAGAAGAGTTGAAAGTCCCGGTTGTACAAAGGGTCCATAAATATTGTTCTGCTGTATGCTAGACAAGGACAGGTGCAGAGCAGATCGAGCACAGTTTCAACCTTCTCCTTATCACCGCAGTTGCGGCAGAAATCATGGGCTTGTTGTGTTAAAATTCCAGTCCAGCATAATCTTCAAGAAAATAGAACACATTTGATTTTCCTGACAATAATTTTTTTTACTAATTGATACACGACCTTAATAGATAGTCACGATCTTTTTGCCGCCATCTTGAAAAAATGGTAGTCATCATTTTACTGCCCTCTTTTAAATGATTTATTTTAAATTATTTGTAAATAAAATCAACGAGGTGTGTTACAGTAAACAGCAAGGCAATACACTAAATTAGTTCATCTTGATACTGCCTTTAAAAATTGTAAACATCATTTTGGAATTCCATTTGTCGGATTTCATCATAATCGCTGAAGAAACAGCTAAGTTCAGTTCCAGTTAACTATATTCTAGAACTGTATCCAAAAATCATTTTAACATCTAATGTAATCGACAACAACATGTCGAATTTCATAATCGACTAAGAAATAGCTTATTTCCATTTCATGTCAATTTTAAATTATTAAAGCAAAATTCCGAATTATCGAAATTCAAAATTTTTTTATTTTGTAAATTTTCTAAATATTCCAAAATTGTCCATTTTTGAATTTTTATGATAAAATTTCGGTAAAAGTTAATAATTGAACATTAATTGTAGGAATTCTTGGAATAAAATATGGGTCTATCTAACTATTGAAAGCGAATTTTTAATTCTCAGTCTTGTTAATGTCAATTTGAATTATTGAATTTTAAAAATTGGTCATTTATATGTTTATTTTGAAAAAATTTCAGACTTTAGAAAATTGGAGTTTAATTAAATTTAACATTTCTATGGTTCTTGCACATTTCTAAATAAAACCCATTTCCAACATTCAAATTGAGTCAAAACTCGGATAAAATTTAAAATTTTAAAAATAATAATTTTTTTGAAATTCCGAATTTTGTATATTTTAAATATAAAAATTCTTTCAAATTATTTGTCTATTTGGGAATTCAGAAAATAAATTTTAAATTATTTTCATATTTTGAACTGAAATTTTAAAAATGTTTGATAAATTAGGGCTAAATTTAAAAATCAAATTTTATATAAAAAAAAAATCACAATTGGTTATTTCAATTCGAATTTTGAAAATAATACATTTTTTTTCTTTCAATTTATTAATTTTCGATAAAAGTTAAAAGTTGAACATAAATATTGGAAAATTTTGGGAACATATAGGGTTACCTAACTTTTGAAACCAAACTTTACAATTCTGAGTTTTTTGAATTAATCAATCACTTCAATTTGAATTATTGAATTTTTGTATGTATTTTTAAAAAATTTCGGGCCTTAGGAAATTCGATTTTATCTAAATTTAATATTTTTAAGATTCTTGCACATCTCTAAATAAAAACAACTTTCAAAATTTAAATTGAGTTTTGAGATATGACGTATAAAATACAAATTTAAAAAAAATTGATTGAATTTCGAATTTCGTATATTTCTGAATTCAACTGAAATTTTCGAATATTTGAAATTCTTTATCTTTCAAATTATTTCGTTGTACTCCAAGTTTTAAATTGTTTTAAAATATTTGAACAGAGATTTTAAAAAATTTGGAAATAAAGTTTAATTTTACCGAATTTTGAACCGAAATTTAGAATTTTTAATTTTAACTTTTGGAATTTATAATTTTTTGGATTTTCTCAATTATTAAATTTTGACATTTGTATGTACATATTTACATACTATGTAGATTGATAATTTGTAATTTGAATCTTTATTTAGAGCTAGTATTACAGTTAAACACTTTAAAAATTTTGAAATGTTATTAACTTTTTTATTTCAAGGCAATTTTACAATTATGAATTTTAAATGACAATCCAAACAAATTTAGAATTTTAAAACTAATTATTTCTAGACGTAGTTTGGAGTTATCCGACTTTTTAAATTGCGATGTAATACGTGGAATTCCAAAATGTTGAAATCAAACTTACAAATTTTGGATGGTTATGACCGGATAATATTAAGATTTATCGATGAGAATTGAAAAATGTTTCTTTAAAGCTGGTCACTTTCCAAGCGATGTAATAAACAATATTCATAAAAGTTTGCTTAATGCTCTCATATATTATAGTGTTCTATGAGAAATTACATAATATAAACTGGAACCCTTATGGACTCACTCCGTTGTCTGCCTGTCCAGTCTGTCACAGACTCATAACTTTTAACCTATACTACGAGTGAAAATTTGCATGGACGTTAAGTCATTTAACTCACAGTTAATTCAACTATGGTTTCAGATAAAAATTAATTAAAATAAATTGTTAATAATTAAATGTTGGTACCATATAAACTTTTACATTTTATTTTTAAGGTCATTTCTATGGTTCAAAACTCAAATTTAGTCAACAGCTCCGTTCTGACGTATAAATTATGAATTTTAAAACTGATGGTTCTTGCTGGACCGGATTTTTTTTGTAGGTCTACAAAATTTAGGTGATTCTAATTCAACCGGTGCAGAAGTAATATTTTAATTTGTGTATGTAACCCTGAAAATCATCCAAAAATGAAAAATGAAAACTTATCAAAAATTTTAAAATCCCATTTAATGAATTTCATCAAAATCGCTTAAGAAATAGCTGAGTTCCGAACCAGTTAACTATTTTCTAAAGCTTTATGCAAAAATCTTTTTAAAACCTCATTCATCTTCGGCATAAAACCACAGCATTTCGGATTTCATAATCGGATAAGAAATATGTAGTTTAACTTCATATTCATAAAATTCAGAATTATCGAATTTCAAAACACTAATTTTGCAAATTTTCTTAGTATTCCAGAATAATCGATATTTGATCAAATTTTAATTAAAAAAAATTCAGATTGGTTCATTTTAATTCGAATTTTTAAAATAATAAAGTGGTATTCTTCCAATTTGTTAAATTTCGATAAAAGTTAAAAGTTGAATATAAATTTTGTGAATTCTGGGAATGCTTTATCAAGCTTTTGAAACTGAATTTTACAATTCTAATTTCTAAACAACAATTTGGATTATTGAACTTTAAAAATTGCTCATTCTTGAAGATTAAGCTTTAGAAAATTCTGTTTTAACTAAATTTAACATTTTGATGACATATCTAACAAAAGCCAATTTTCTAAATTCAAATTTAGTCAAAAATCTGATCTGACGTATAAAATTTCAAATTTTAAAAATAATGATTTTTTTGAAATTTAAATTTCGTATATTTCTGAATTCAACATGAACTTTCGAAATTTTCTATCTTTTAAATTAATAAAGTTCGTTATAATCTAAGTTTTAAATAAATTCTAAAATTTTCAATTGAAATATTAAGAAAAACTGGAAATAAAGTTTGAATTTAACGATTTTTGAACTTTTGAAATCAAGCCGTCTCCAGACATAACACTCTAGAGGCGAATTTATGAATTTTCAATTATTTACATACTATTTTGAAAAATCTAAATTTACCAGAATCTTCACATGAAACTGGTACTAAAATAATTTTCTAGTGACAGCTATTGTATGAATTTATTACATAATTTTTTGTTGGGTGGCAAAAAATTATACTTGGGAAATGGGGTCGCAATAATAAATAGTTTGAATATCATTGTTCTAAATTTAGAATATTTCAAAAACGTTTATTAAAAAATCAAATCTTGTTATAGTGTTTTACGTATTGGCCAAAACATCACCCAAAGGCACAACTAGGCTGTTCATAAATAATAATAAAATAAAAAAAGTTTCTCGATACCTAATTTAAGTTAATATTTCTACACGCTCCCGTAGTAAAACACACGAAAAATAGTCTTGTGTAGGTACAAAACATTTTTTCGTGTGTTTTACTATGGGAGTGCTTCAAAAATTTGACTAAAATTGGTACTGAAAATTTTTTTTCATTTATTATAATTCTCGTCCGAGTAAAGAGAAATTACTGACTTATATAAATCCTTCTGGATTAGAAGTGTTAGTTTTTCCTGCTAGCTTTTTGTAAAGGCCGTTTCAAAAGTTCAACGTTGATTGGCTTGCCTGCGAGTGTTGAGAAGTAATGTTTGGTTTGGATCAAGCCTATACTGCTTGTTCTGCCAATAAATATATTCCAATTAATAATAAATTATGTACAGATTTGCAACATTGACGGTTCATTACAAAACATAATTTTAGAAAACTTTGATCACTTATTCCAGGAAATACCGGTTAAGAACCTCTGATCTAATCTCACCAACAATTATATGTACATACATATATGGATACGACGAGTAAATAATTAATGCAGTCAATTACGCTGGAAATTAAGTTAATGTTCGTAAACAAGTTCATAACATAAATACAAAATTGTTAGAAAATGGGATTTTTTTTTAAATGTAAATATTATTATGATATTCTATGCTTACATGAAGATGAACAAGAAAAAAATATTGTTTACATAATATGATTTTTAGCATATATATACTTTTGTATGTACCTAAGTATACATTTGCCAATATTTGTTATACAAATATGTGTATAGAGAAGCAGATTTTTGAACCGAACATACAAAAAATGTGAAACACCTTGAAAAGTTTAAATAAATCGTTTCATTTCCGGGAATATTGTGTATAGTGTGTGAAAGGAAATAAATTTTTTAATATAAATTATATGTGAACAGGTTGTTACTTAACCGAGATTGTATGTAATATTACTAATTACGTAAAATTAGATTGTAAATTAGAATAAAAGTTTGCCCAGACGATTATCAGAGATCTCATTAATTTTGACACCTTAACAGACCATACGTCAATTTTAATGTTCGTCGTATATATTGTAAAAATAAATCATTTTGAAACCATTCAGTCCAATACAACACAATATATACTCGTCTGTACCTTATTTTAACGACATCTAATCAAAAAACACCTTTCTAAACATCAACAAAATTGACTTACATGTGAATAAATAAATTTATTTTATTTACAATTATTTTTATTATTATTATGTATGACCTGTTTTGTTGCTATATGTATGTACATATTTTAACATGCTGCTCTCATGTATAATAAATTCAATTTTTACAAAACGTATTACACAAAATTATTACTTAACCATCCATAAATGGAAAGATAATATTTCTAAAACATTATGCCGCAATCTCATAGTATCTAAATGGTTATACATATACTTTTATTCGTATATATATGCATAGATACGAACTAACAAACTGCATTTATTAGAAATGCGCGATAATGAAATATGCATACAGTAGTTGCAAAAATTATCGCAATCAATAATTTATTTGCATAACATATACTCGTATGTACGTACATAAAGATTTCTATGTGGTTTTTGGTGAATTCTAATGACCGTTAACAATCCTCATCGGTGACCATATTGCTACAAAAAATTAAAAACAAGCTGATCATTCCAATGATGAATAAACTGCGATAAAAATTGATAATTGGAATTAAAAATATTCGGGTTATTTGACTAACCCATCACTAACTGCGATGACGTTCGCAGCCCAATTCGTTCCGGATCAGCACGCAGAACGTAACCAAGCCAGCGTACCCGCTGCGATCTTATTTCTTGTACAATATCGGGGATCTTCATCAGATCTCTGATCTCGACAATGTACAGCGCTCGGTATGCACCATCAACTTTTACATCCATACATAACAACGGGCCTGATCAACGCTTTGTAAATCTTCATCTTCACGGCACTTGATAGGTGTTTAGATGTTAGCAGTGGCCTTAGAGGATACAAAGCATGAGTACCAGCCGCTAGCCGCGCTTTAATATACTCACCCACTCTGTTATCGTGAGTGATAACAGAACTCTAATATTTGAACCTCCTCACTCCTTCAAACATGTAGTGGTCACAGAGATCGTATGACCAGAGATCGTGTATTTTGTTTTGGACTTATTGATCTGGTGTCCAATAGAAGCTGAAAACTCTACAAGCGGATCAAGTATTTCCTTCACTCCGTTGCTATTCAATCCAATCTCCCATATGTCATCTGCATATGTGGAAGCACCTGATTGGACTGGCGATATAAAATGTTGCGTTGAGGTGTTTACATATTTTTAATGTCTTCTGTTCTTTCATAAGATAACACATATAATGGAAGAGGTGTTTTATCACCTCTTTTTAGCAGCTGTGTAACTTCGTTACTCCTTCGTTGTGTCGTTTCTCCAAAATATACTCTTTTATCTCATCTGGTTTGCATGAAGCGTGTAGTTTCTTAACAATGACTTTGGTTTGCCTTGTCTGCTTATCCTCGTAGGAATACCATGTTGTCTTTTCTTCATTAAGAGCTCCTGTTAACACCACTATTTAACGCTGCACCTTGAAATTTTATGGTACATTGATTGCTGTCCATGATGGTTCTAATACTCTGATAATTATTGCAATTAGATATTATAACTGGAGGTGGCCGTGGCACTTTTTTCTCCAGTTGTATATTCTTACTTCCGGTTGAGAGTTCTTTACTTGATTGTTTCTGTTTCGGGTGAAACCTGTGGTGATTTAATCATCTTTCGTTTCTTAGTTTTTGCTACGGTTCAGAATCCATCCCATTTCTTTATTGAGTTCCTTCTCGTCTGTTTCATACATAACCTCTATATGATCATTAGTATCATTTTCTTGTTATACCTTAGTGATTTCTTTCTCAGATATTATACGACATTTAGAGGATCTTTTAACTCCTTGTTTTCTCGCTGTAAGTTTTTGAGATCTTTGATTAGATTTAACATGAACATTTTTTTTTCGTAAATCTTATTGCGCAGTTCTGCGCTATCTCTTTCCAAGGTGTTCGCTTATGGTGGTGGTGATCTTGCCATCCTGGGTTTTTGTCAAATAGGTTGGGTTGCCCAACAGGGCTTTTAAACAATGATTGGCTCATCCCAGAATCCGTTGAGCCAGTCTCGTTAGAGGGACATACCACGGCGGTATAGCCTAGCCAGAGCCTCGTTAGTTACTTAGCAGGGTGCACCACGTGCAGGTGAGGATGACATTTGAGCTGATTGTAGACCATTTAACTTAAGCCCTCTTTCCCACCCCAAAAATTATGTCAAGAGTAGA
Organism: Tipula unca; assembly: GCA_951394425.1. Taxonomy (NCBI): domain Eukaryota; kingdom Metazoa; phylum Arthropoda; class Insecta; order Diptera; family Tipulidae; genus Tipula; species Tipula unca. The sequence goes on along the minus strand of OX596381.1, from coordinate 12,665,589 downwards.
TAGTTTTACAACCACGTCTTACCGCGCAGTGCTTGATTAGGATTAGGTATGTTCCTCTTAATTTTGATTTTGATTCATTCCGTTGAACAACAACATATAATCGCCATCAACGCCAATTACCCACGTTATCAATTAGTACATGCTTGTTCACATATAATTCAAATCCGAACGTTCCTCCATTCTTCTAAAGTCTCCTGCAAATATCATAATGCATATTCCCTACACACGTGATATTATCACGATTTATTCCGAATGTTATTTCAACGTATGTATTCATTCGTCAATTTCAAGACGTTACTATCAAAATTTTCACTTTCATCAAGAATGTTTGCTACCATCACTCTCCATGGCTTATGGTTTATCTCTGCTGTATATTAAACTTCAAAAGTAGAATGTTTTACATTAGAATTGGCAAAAGTTTGTTAAAAAATTATAAATTTATACTTTTAGATTTACATAAGAATTTTGTTAACATCAAAATTGTACCTATATGTATTAGACTTACTCCTACAAATAACTTCGGCATATCCATTACACAGCAGAGACTCTCACCGTTTTAGATATATCGGTTTCAGCAGATTACAAAAATTGTAGCGACTTTCACCGAAACCATATTGCTAGTGCTTTGATAAATGAGACTGCACAGACCATCATAAAACCGTCAATTAAAGTGCGACAAGTGGAAATGAACAACAGTACGAACGTCGAGCGGTTGGTACCAAGATTTAGAGAAGGTGGTAGCAAAATAAAATTAAAATGTTGGACGTGTGACAAGATGGGTCATATCTCGAGAGACTGTCGAGAAGTAAAATGAGGATGGATAAGATTACGATCTCCTATGCAAGGATCAAGTAAAAAATGAGCCTTGCAAAGAAGGATGATCAGGAACGAAACGAGTAGTTAAATTACAAGGAGTCAGCCTAAAGGAGCAGAAGCTGACTTCCACAACCAATTGCTCCGTAACTTCCATCCCTATTTCGAGATTGGGACGAGACAATGACAGCTTAACAATCAAAGGAAGTATTGACGGGAAGGACTGTGTTATTACCCTGGATACAGGAGCGGCGCGAACGCTTTTGAGGATTTCCGTATGGATCTTATTAAGGAAAATGTAGAACCAGCTGATGGGTTGAAATTACGCACAGCCACAGATATAACGGGCATCTGAAAAATCAGGATCGGCAATACTCAGTTCTAACACGAAGTACTGGTCGCAAATATAGTGGATGAAATGATCTTAGGAATGAACTGGGCGAATGGCTTCGTGATGGATGTAAGGCAGGGAGTATTAGAGTGCAATAGATTTGAGTTGCCACTTCGTATAGGTGATGCCGGAGCAATAATCAGAGAAGTAGTTGTGGATCAGCGGGAAAAGTGTCCATCCAACGCGCGGGAGAAAATACGAGTGTTAGGTAACCGAATGAAGGCTCGGGGTGACTTGTGTGTAAATAACAGAGGTTTCAAAGTAGGAGATTTAATATGACGCAATAACCCACAACATAAGAGGGGTTTATTACCGAAGCTGCAACCTTCATAGAATGGACCCTATACATTGTCATCAAAAAGATAAACGATGTATTTTAAAGGTGGTGCACTTAGAGCGATTAGCTCTTTACAGGGGTGGTGAATTGGATCATTTTCGGGACCAATCAGGATTAGGTAGGAGGTAATGTTACGATCGTGCGACATCTCTATTAGAGTAGAAACATTACCATAAATGTACACGAAGTTAGTTAGTTGAATTTTAAAGTGAAGGAATCGATAAAGTGAAAGTGTTATTGAAGTGCATTTAAATAGTTATTGTGAGTTAAATAGAATACATAAATCGAATAGTGTTTGTGTAATAATTCGGAAATAAATAAATTGAGTGTTATCTAGAATTAAATTGGTTCTTTTATTCACAATCCCGTGATCGAACCTTGTTTGACAAGGCTAAAATGACACAATATGAATTATATACATTTAAACGTCAAGTGTCAATTGGTGTAATAATTTTAATATTTTTTGTGCCATTTGTAATTATTTCAATGGTTCATTATGATTATCACGCCAGGCTAGCCATGAAAACATTTGTATTCTTCTTCCATCTTACATTTATCGAAAAGAGGTGTCGCTGTAAATGTTTACATCGAGACGTCAAATCGAAGTTTTTACACTTTTTTCAATCAGTCAATCAATTATACGGCGGGCTCATATTCAGAAAAACCAAGTCTTAAGTACGGCATATTAGAATTTTAGTTATATCAGCTTTTGAGTTATTGGACACAAATACCTCAAAAAAACATTCATATACACACTCTATATGGTTAAGGCATGTTCTAGTTAAAATATCGAGTTTTGCTTTCTGTATACTAATTACATAAGGATTTGCCATTACATATATTAATTATTTTTAAATTATTTTTATTTACAGCCTGCCACCATGGATGATCTCCGAAAATGGACGTCGACCGAAGCTTTTGGTGATATTACAGTAACACCCGATTGTGTTGCCCACATAAATGACACAACAGCACATTTGAATGCTACATCGATTGTAAATAATACCCAAAGTGTATCGATGCCTGGCCCATCAACCTCGATTGATGTCCCAGACATAACCACCATAACAATAGCGAGTACTAGTAAATGTAATGATACAAAAAGTCAGGATGATATGCCGCTGGACCATAGATTACCGTCGCCCGAAGAACAATGTCAAATTATTGCCTTAAAGTATATATCTTATTGTTATCAATTAAATATAGATTTATTAAAAAAAAGTTTTTTACTATCTATCTCGTTTCGATATCTATAGATTCCCAGCCACCGTAATTCAGGTGGATATAACTGGGCGACGATTTGATCGAATGTCGACCGCGCGCAAATCAATGTTACATGTACAAATGAATACGGCGGCGGCTAGTAGTAGTTCGCCCGAGCATGAAAATGAAATTGAAACGGATACGGTGAAGAGGAGGTCACGATCACGTAAACCGCGTGGCAAACGAAGAAACACGATCGCGGGTACCGATCAAAAAGAAATTGAAGAGGCTGTTATCGGGTAAGTTTTTTGTTTTTTTTTAAACGTGCTAATTTATTTTTTAAATTATTAATTTAAATTTCAAATTAAAATATCAAAAAAAAAAATGTTAAATAACAACACTATTATTTATTTTTGAATGTTTTATTTATTTTTAATTTTTATGAGTTAATAAAAAATATTATTTACGTAAAAAAAAAATCGCGAGGGTTGCATGATTTTTCACGTGAAAATATTTTTTGTTGTTGCGTATGATTTTGTGCATTTGCTGTTTGTGTATTTATATAATTATTATTTTTTAATTAGATTGTAAAATAAAAAAAATATATATATATTTTGTCATGAATTAATTAATTAATGTTGTTGTAATTTTTGTGTGTTATAGTCAATTTTATATTATTTTTTTTCGCGGAAAATTTATGTATTAATTTTTTGTTTAAATCTCTTTATATAAATGAGATTATGTTTTTAAAATACAATAACAATAATTTACATTTATTTATTTAAAAAAAAAAATTAAAAATTATCCATTAAATTATTTTTGGATAAATTACCTTTTTACCATTTACGCTCGATTTTACACCAATTTAATATTTTCCTGCGTTTTTCCAATTAATTAAGTTGTTTTTTGATAGTTTTGTTGTTTTGTTGTCTGGAAATAATTTTTCATCGTCGTCCATATACATCGAAATATGTATATATCTGTACCTATATACTCTAAATAAATGCTGCATGAGCATATAAAATAATAACAAAATGACGGCGCTTAATATAAAAACAAAATGTCCGTTTCGCAAACTGAAATAAAATGTATATATATAAATCGTGCCAAGATGGTGTATCATAAGCTTTGTTGTAACTTCAAATCGATTTAAACGTGCACAGACTTATTTGATTTAAATGAATCATTAACACTTTCACAATTAATAACCATATTTCAAAATAATTAAGATATTCCGTTTATATCAAATTGGAGTTCAACAAATTAAAACCCATCTGCCTTAGAACATAAGCACCTAGATATAAATAAAAACTAACCAGAATGGCACATAAAACTACTGCACAATCCACCGCTGACTTATACATATATAAATCCGCATGATAATAATACATAAAACGATGTTGGTGATGGATACACTAAATACTATATTCTGTGTCCAAATTTTTTAATTTATTAACATTTTATATATAATTCTTAATTATTTATATAAAAACAAAAAATATATTTTATTTCACAGAATATTTAGACAAAATTCATTCAATATCCATAGTACTTGTAATAATCAAAATCGTCAATCGATGAAATTTTTATTCTGCTGCTGCTAAGGTACTAAAAGTCTATAGGCGCTATAATAAAATAAAATTAGCGCAAAGTGCTAGGTAAATTTATAAGTTAAGTTATAGTTTTTACTGTTTTGTCCATTTCTTCATATGTATGTACATAACATAATTTAAACAAAAATTAAAAATAAAAAAACTATTTGGCACTCACCACAAGACCATTAAAGTGCCATAAAATTTTTCCATTTGCGGATTTCATTTTTTTTTTTCTTAAATTGTGGTTTTTATAAATGCTTTAAATGGAAAATACTATAAAAACTGTACAAATGTTTATTTATTTATTTGCACTCTTTGATGAAACATAAAAAATAATTTCTAACACATAAAACCGCTTTAATTTATTAAAGGCCACGTTTATTTTTTACGTTTTATTGACACATCACTTTCTAACATTTTTACTATAAATTATAAGAAAATTTAACTAGCTAGTCACAATTGGTGTCATTTAATTTTTCAATGCTTATTTAACTTCCACTTGTTTTTTTGCTGATCTTTAACCCTTTACGTCATGAATTACTATTTGGATGTCTGTTTATTTATAGAGTGCGATTACAAAATCTAATCAATAACCTAAACTAATTATTATTAAATTGCTAGGGGCCCTGAAGTCAAATGTGAATGGTTTTCCATCTTCTGTATGCTATCTTGACATTGATCGTTGGCTTGATTATGATTTTGAATGTCTGATAGCTGGTCAATGATGTGTTAAGTTGAGCGTACTGCGGTTATTAATCATTAATTACGATGTTCGTGATGCGTTTCTCGCAAAACTATTAAATTTGGTGCTTTTCTCTATCATTTCATTCAACCAGCGTGTTTTAGCTGCTGGGTCCTACTGACCATCTGCAAATGCTCAGCTATTTGGCTTTAATTCAAATTACTGAATAAACTTTACTAATAAATAAATATTTAAATTTAGAAAACTTTCCAGTGAGCTTTGGATTTCCAGAAAATTTGAAATTCCAGAAAATTTCATTATTCCAAAAGTTTTTAAAATTTACACCAAATTTTCATTCAGAAATCGTTCACTAAATTTGATAATTTGATGTATATATACTCCATCATATCGGAAATTTACAAAGTTTTTAAAACTTCACACAATATTTTATAAATTAAGATTTCATTAAAATCCACTACTATAGATTGTCACTCATATTCACGATTTTCTGTAATAATTTTGAGAAGCTTCATCCTGGACCAAATCTTAATGAATTTCGGTATAACCAATTAATAAAATTTAAGAATTTAAAGTGCTGAGATAGATTAGAATCCTATTTATGAGATCGAAAGACCACAATTGGTTTTATGAACCCTATGCCTTAGGTCTTGATTCTGGAAAAATTTAACATTTTCAACTTTGTGATTGTAGTTATTTCCAAAATTCAGAAGAGAAACATTGTAGCCGTTCTCAAATACAATTCTATTTTTTTTGTACTAGATCTATATATAAGATGTTAAACTAAAGTTGCCTTTATCTAAATTAACAGCAAATTAACTCAAATTTCAATAAACTATATCAAAGTTCCACAGAGCTCGATTAAAAATGGAAATCTCTATAATTATGTCGATTTGAGGAGGCAAAAAGTTTAATCGTAAACTATTGTTGCTTTACCTGTTTAGAAAAGTGTCCACATCATGTACGAAAATTTACTTCAACCTAATAATGAAGTTACGTGTATAAAAGGAAGCTAATGCTCGTCGTTATGTAAAAATCGTTCCTCTAAAAATAATCCCACAAGTCAAAAATATCCAAATCGAATATTTATTTATCGCAGTATTGGGCCCAATGTGCAATGTGGTTAGACATGTAGCGCGCCTCTTAAATGGCAAACCCCTTAATTTGCATACGCTTGCTCACTTACAAAATTAACTTTAAATTAAATTAAATTTTGTAGTACGTTAACCAATCGATATACTTTGAATTAACTACATTGAAACTCGTCATTTCAAAAAAACTACTCAACATTGAAATTTCAAATTACAATTTAAACAGTTCCATGAAAATTTGCAAATATAAACTACTTTCTCGTCACCATACGACGAAAAATCCATTGTAAAAGTGACTGCCTATAATGAAATTCAAATAATCTCAAATTATCATTAAAAGTCAAAAGAAACTCGCATATCCTGTGATCCCTACTCGCTTCTTGCCTGTTATATGGAATTATATTTGGAATTATATGAAAAATGCCGAAATTTGCATAATTCAATAATTCAAAATTTAAAGTTGATATCAAATTTTGAAATTTGAATTTATAAATTTGAAAATTTTCCAATTTTTTCACTTATAAATTTAAAATTCAACGCCAAGATATTGTATTTTCAGAATTTACAACTTTAAAATTAAAAATTGTATAAATTAAAATTCGTTTTAATCACCCCGAACTATTCGAAATTCTATTCAAATTTCAAATAAAGACAAATGTTTGAAATTGTAAAGCTTTCTTAATATTCTAAATTTGATAAACAAAATTGAAATTCGATAATTCCCAATTTCAGAATTTGGCGTTACAAACATTAAACAAACATTTAAACTTGAAATTTACAAAATTCTATAATACAGAATTATGTATTTAAAAACAATTTATCGAACATTTCAAACCACTCAACAGTTTAAAACTTCGAATATAGCATTCAAAATATTTTAAATTTCGAATCGAGATTCAAAATATACTCGATAATCCGGCCTGAAATTTTCAACGAATTCAACTGGAATTTTATTTGATATTTCAAGAAATTTAAAACATTTAAGTATTTGAAACAGACTTTAAAATTTAAAACGTTAAAATTCAATGTATCTGTATCTAAATTCGGCGTTCCATTTTTAAAATTTCCAATTTCTGTGAACTACATCAAAATTCAAGATTTCAAAAGTTGCAACTGTTTTAAAAGTTGATTATTAAAAATAATTAGAATAATGATTGGATTTGGTTTGAGAAAGGTGTGCTCGAATTGGCACATTTAGAAATATACCAAAATTTATAAATTAGGAGTTAAAATTTTCAAAACACAGTAATTTAATTTTCTAATCCTATACGAAAGTGTTCAAATATAATAAAAATTACAATTTTTAATTAAGAATTTAATGGCAAACATTGCAATTTTCTAAACTAATAATTCGAAATGAAATATTAAATTCCATTTAAAATTTTAGATTTTAAATTTGGCAAGTTTTCGAAATTTTACCACATTAGAGTAGAGTTCTAACTCTCAAAAATAAATTTTAAATCCACAATTGTCGACGCAAAGCTGTAAATATTGAAAATTCTAACATCTAAATTTCGATTATTTGAATGAAAATTTATGTTTATTTTTAAACCTGTGTGGAAATTTTGAATCGAGCTCGAAATATTCAAAAATTCATAACATAGTTATTAAACTTTTATTCGTAAAATTCAGTTACAAAAATTTTAAATTCAAAATAACAATGTTCAGAAATTTCTTGAAATTTTAATAAATGTCAAAATCAGAAATATTAAATATTAAATTCGAGAAATTCGATTTTTCCAAAATTCGTAGTAAATATCGTTGGCAACAAAAATTTAAAATTAAAATTATATGATTTAGAATTATTTAAATTTAACTACAATGTGACATATACACAATAGCTTCGAATATTGCATTCGAAATTTTAAATTAAAATTATTTATACCAAAATTTGGCATTTCGAAAACTCTTAATATTCTAAATTTCTATTCGAGATTCAAAATATACAGAATTCGATAATTTGACCTGAAATCTATAATTGATTCAATTTAAATGTTACCAGAAATTTCAATAAAAAGAATTTTAAATTTCCAAATTTAAAACCCGATGTATGTGTATCAAAATATGACGATCCCAAAATTTTTAAAATCTCTATTATTGTAAAATATACAGAATTCACATTTTGAAGTGTTAATTGTTTCATAATTGGATTTAAAAATTTAAATTTTAAATAATTTCTAGAAACATTTTCGGTTAAAACTTGAAATTAATTGAATTGTGATTGTTCACGGTTTGTGAAATTGTGTTGGAATTCAATCTCAATTCAATTCAAGAATTAAGAATTCAGGTGTTCTCAAATTAGCATATTTAAAAATTTGGGTTAAAAAATTAGGAATTAGGAATTAAAATTTTAGAAACACAGTGATTTAATTTAGAAATCCTATATCAAATATGATATTCGGGATTACAATTTATAATTAAGAATTTAAAAGAAAATGCTGAAATTTTCTAAACTTAATAATTCGAAGTGAAATATTATTTAAGAATTTGCAACTTTTCGAAACTTTATTACGCTTAGTATTCTGATTTTTTAAATTCTCCCGTTACAAAAGTTTAAGTATTTAATCGAAACTCAAAGTCACAATATTTTTGGTATTCTTAGAATACAGAATTTTATAAAATTTGGAATATCAAAATACTTTATCGAAATTGAGACAGAGGGATGCGTTGTAATTTTAAATATACATTTTTAAAAATTTTGTAATTCACAATTAAATTTTAAATCCAAAACTGTGTACGTAATCCAATTGATAAATAATCAAAATTTCCCGAACGAAATAGAAATTCTATAGCTCAAATGGTTTAATATTGTAGTATTTTTAAAATTTACAAAATTCTTTGATTTAGAAGTATTATAAATTAACCTTTTAAATTTAAACATCAAACATCTTTTAAATTTCGAATATTGAATGGAATTTTTATATTTAATTTTTATAGCCTGTGTCGAAATTTTGAATCAAGTTCAAATTCAGAATTATTTACGTGCGAGAATTCCAACTCAAATTTTATTCAACACCTAAAATTTATATAATTCGGATATATTTGAAACGAAGTTATGAGTGAAATTAGTAAAAATTCTACTTCAAATTAAACAAATAAAGAAAAATTTACAAATCTTTATGATTGATAATTCAATAAGAAAAATATTGAATGCAAATTTAGTATTTATAGAAACCAATTTTTAAAAATTTGTTATTTAAATTGGAATTTTAAAAATAAAATCGTAAATTATGGTATTAATTTAATTTATTAAAATTCGAATTTTCGTAAAATACGGTTACAAAAATTCTAAATTCAAAAAACTGTACCGAAATTCAAGTAAAATGTTCAGAAATATTCAGTAATTTTTTAAAATTTGATAATACAAAATCAAATGATATATTCTGAAATGTACACACCGATTATAAATATTAAAATTTAAAAAATTATAAAATTCGAGTTTGCCAAAATTCGAGATTTTGTGTACAAACAACTGTTAAACAACGTTTTCTACAAAAATGTAAACTTAAAATTTACAAAATTCCATAATTTAAAATTTAAAATCTAGTTAACTTCAATCTGACTTTCCGAAATTTTTTATTATAGTTTATAAATTTTGATTTCCCAATATTAACTATATAAACTATACCAAAATTTGACTTTCCGAAAACTCCAAATATTTTAAATTTCTATTCGAAATTTGAAATATAAAGAATTTGATAAATAATTTATAATTTAATCTAGTCCGACTTAAAATTTTGAATTGATTAAGTGTGATTTTTTATTGATACTCGTACGACACAATAAATTTTAAAAATTTAAATATTTGAAACAAAATTTCAAAATATATACATAGTTCGATTCATGTTTACCAAAATTCGGCATTCTAAAAACTCTTAAAATCCGAACTATATCGGAATTCAACATTTCATATGGCTATTTTTTAAAATTCTATTTAAAATTTTAAATATTAAATTTCCAATGCGTTTTCAATTTATTAGTTAAAATTTAAAAATTACTCAAATTGTGATTGGATATGGTTTCAAAAATTATGTTTAAAGGAAAATAAAACAAATATACGAATTCAGGTGAAAAGGAATCCGCTCATTTATAAATGTGGGTACATTTTAAATTAGGAGCTAAAATTTTAGAAACACAGTAGTTTAATAAAAAAATCCGACACTGAAAATGTTCAAATATTATATTCGGAATTAAAATGTTTAACGGAAAATCTGTGTAAAATTTTCCAAATTTTATTATTCGAAATAATATATTAAAAAACATACACAATTTGAAAATGTAAATTTAAGAATTGGGAAGTTTTCGAAATTTTCTCTTGTTACAAAAATTCAAGTATTCATTTTTAATAAATTTGGAATTTTGGGAATTCAGAATTTTATAAAATGTTTAATATAAAAATACTTTATCGATGATTAGACAGAGTAGTGTTGAAAATATAAGTTTTTTGAAACTTTAAATTAATTAATAGAAATCAAATTTTAAATTTTAAATTGTGTAGGCAATGTGGAAATTATTCCAAATTTCAACGAAATCGAATTTCCACGGCTCATATGTTTCGATATTACTTCTAAAATTTACAAAATTCTATAATTTAGAATTATTATAAGTAAAAAAAACTTATTAAATTTAAACATCCAATTTTATAATCTGTTTTAAAAATGTTTTTAATAAAATTGATATTTATCAATTAATGTTGATTTTTCAATCACTCAGAAAGTCCGAACTAATCCAAGTTCTAACCCCAAATAATGAATATAAAGAAAAATATACCCAAGCTTTATGATTCATAATTCAATACAAAAAATATAGTATACAAATTTGATATTCATAGAAACAAACTTATAAAATTGTAACGTTAAACTACGTAGAGATTATTATTATCGTAAAATTCAGTTATAAATATTCTAAATTAAAAAAACTCTACCGAATTTCAAACACTGTTTAGTAATTTTTTAAAATTTGATAATAAAATTCAATACACATCGGATATAAATATTAAAAATTAAAAATTAAATTCGAGTTTTCCAAAATTCAGGATTTTATTATACAAACAACTGTTAAACAACGTTTTCCACAATAGTTTAAACTTAAAGTTTACAAAATTTCATAATTTATAATTTAAAATCCAATTAATTTTTCGAGATTTTTTATTATGGTTTATAAATTTTGGTTTCTCAATATTAACTATAAACTATACCAAAATTTCACTTTCCAAAAACACCAATATTTTTAATTTCGATTCGAGAGTCAAACTATAAAGAAATCGATATAGTGTGACTCGTATTAAGACATAATAATTTTTAAGAATTTTAATATTTAAAACCAAATTTTGAATTTTGAAATTTATGATTCGATATGTGTATTAAAATTCGGCGTCCCAAGAAATCCTTAAAATCTCAATTTCTGTACACTATATCAAAGTTCAACATTTCAAGCAGCCTATATTTTTAAAATTTAATTTAATTTTAAATTTGCAAGGCTTTCATTAGTTAAAATTTAGAAATTACTCAAATTATGATTGGATATGGTTAAAATTATTATTCAAAATCATTTGATTTTCGAATTTCTATTACAAAAATTCAACTATTAAATTGAAATGAGTTTCGACGCTTAACGTATATTGGATATAAAATTTTTAATTTAGGAATTTGCAAACTTACAAAAAAAAATTTTACTTTCAACATACTAATGAAATATAAAATTTTAAATTTCTTAATCGCTACAAAAAATTCGGAAATTTTGTATAAGTATAACCACAAAAATATTGAAAATTCGATTACATCAAATTCAGAAGTTAGTTCGTAGAATTTGGTTGTACAAAAAATATCAAAATAATTAAGACGATGTTCAGAACTTGATAATCAAATTAAAATGTCAAATCCACAATTAGTATTCAAAATTCCATCAACGAAATCGAAGTTAAACGGCTCAAATGATTGGATATCATTTACAAAGTTTGTGCTTAATACTTATAAGCTGTATCGAAATTTTTTGAATCGAGTTCAGTTTTATTTACGTACGAGTATCGATCTCAATTTTTAATTTGATTATTTATTCGATATGACAACAACCATTTGAATTAAACCTATGACTTATTAAAACTTAACTTTAAATACTTTTTTAAAATTCCGTACAAAATTCGATTTGTAAACTATGATTTATAATTAAAAACATCGTTATCAGATTTAAATTAGAATTTTTTCGGTTGAAATTTCCAAAAATGTTAAAATCTGGTCATATATGGATTAGAAGTTAAAATTTTAGTCTGTCTTATTCTGGAATAGGGCCCATTTTCGAAATACTTGAAAATTGGGTGTAAAATAAAAAGAAATTCGAAGAAGATGTCTAAGTTTTGTTCTATGTCGGAGCTTAAAATCGACAAACACTGTGTAGATTTGGGTGCAACAGAATATTTTATCATCTGATTGTGATCAGTGACAAGAATGTTCACATCTGCGTCTGGAGTGTATGTTCAAAGTTTATTTACAAAAAATTTAAAACATTTAATCATGCCGATATATTCTACAAACAACATTCTTATATACAATCGTTTAAAGTTCCTTTATAATTGGTGATAAATTAAAAAACCGCGAAACGACTAAAAGAAGCGGAAATTCGAAAAACAAACTCTATAAAAACTATCAAATTAGCAATTTAATTGAAAAACACAACAACAAAGTAATTTATTAATTAATGATTTATTACAAAAATTTTATTAAAAAAACGAAAAATAAATACAAAACAGCTTTTTATTTTTTTCGATATTATGTGCAATCAGCAAAAGAAGCTTTTATGTGTGTATACAAGCTAAGCTGCCCGCCATATATGTAAAGCGGGCGAGAGAGTGTAATTTAAATTTTATATAATTGGTTTGTTAGAGCTTTGTGCATATAAAAATAGTAAAGTAGTTTAATGTTTTTATAATAGTAGTTAGTACTTTTTTTTGGTATTTTAATTATTGAAATTTAAATTACATTCCAAAAAATAAAAATTTTATGAAAAGAAGCTTTTCTATAGTTTTTATAAATTTTACCTATATATTTACATAAATAAAACACATATTCAATATAACTTAATTCAATACGAACAGGGATGTCGAACCAACATCAAATACACCAACATCTAATATAGAAGACATCACAATCGTCCCGCGTAGTAAATCAAGTGATATACTAAAAACAAAAGATTCGTCGTTGTATATGTGCATGTCGAATTCGTCGTCGGGCGAGAATGCCAATAAAACTATAGCCCGGTCACATTTTAATACGCTGAAGCAATGGGGTAAAAATCGGTTGAAATTTATGAATCGTAGCAATGAGGAGAAACAGAAAGATCGCAATGGTAATAGTGTTGCTGACATTGATAATTTTAATGTGAGTGAAACATGTGCTGCGGCGGCCGCATCGAATGGTAGGAATAAAAAATTATTGGAGAAAGAAAGGAAACTTTCGGCGCATGAACGAAAACCTTCCTATTCATCTTCAGAAAAAAGTCTTACAATAACGCCACAAATATTGCCCGCTTCTATAAATCCGGTTAAATTGCGTGAATCGTCGTCGATACGTAGACAGCGTCGAAATGGGCTGGGCTACAAAGATGAACCGCATTCGTCGAGCGGTAATTGGAGCGCTAGTTCGGAATCGGGGCGCACTTCAATCGGAAGCGAAATTACAGCCCAACCAAAATCGAGTGCATCGAGTAATTCCCTTAACCATACGATACACTTGAGTAGTGGGCCACCCAGCTCGATTATAAGTCGTCGCCGATTTTTAAACACATCCGCTTCGAGTAGCGTAACCAGTGAAGGTACGGTCACGCCAGATTTACAGACACACGACCTGTATGACGACGAGACCAGCTCAGCTTATTCGTGTGACACCGAAGGTTATTATACATCATTCCATGTTGATTCTGGTTTGAAAACACTCAAAGAGGAGGAACCTCCTACCCCGCTGCACACTTCATCAGCACTCTCTAGTAATAATTCATTTGGTAGCACTAGTGCACAAACTGTACTCTCGGCCGAAAACGAATACGAGCTATTCGGTCGCGGCTCAACATCGACCACCACCAGTTCAGCAGGTACTGTTTGCACGACTCTAATGGCCTCGAGTAGTGATCGGAATTTAGTGACCGGTAGTGGGCCGGCTGTACCCGAGCGTAAAAGTTCCCTCACGAAATTAAATCGTAGTAGCAGCACAGCTAGTAGTGGTAGTTTAGAACGAAGTTATTCTAGTAGTACTGTAGGTAGCACGCTCGAACGAACCGGAACCATTAAGCGGAATGGTGTTTTGCTACAAAAAGAGGTTGCCGCTGTTGTGCATCAGCATAAACAGGATCAGATTCGTACTGAATCGCCCGATAGTGGTAATAATACTAGTTCGTCGCCGGTCGAGTCGAACACAAATTCCAGCCCAACGCAGGGGGTACGCAGCTATTCAGAATTTGAATATAGCGAATCGTCCGATTTCGAAGGTGTCGACCGAATCGAACGGATTCGTGCCAAGACCACAATAAACACCAGCCGAATACCATCCATGTGCGTAATCACACCGTTGAATAGCGATGATGAATCACAACAACAAAAAGATTTACAACCACCGAGTTTCGAAATTGCCGCCAAAAATCATGAATCACGTGCCACCCAAATTCAAAACGAAATCAAAAAAGAAGTTCATCATTTCCGTAAAGCTACGCTTCTTCCGCTAAACAATATGCTAGGCCGTTTAAAAACTGTTCTTCCACATCTGAATAAAAAATCACCGAATAAGGAAATACATGAAGCGACCATTGAACCCGTCTATGATGCAGCTGGAGAATACGTCACAATTAAAGATGTGCGAAACGTGAACGTAAATGGAAAACAAAATCAACATTCTGGTGGTGTTTACTATTCGAACGATGTGTTAAAACGTAATTTGACTACAGTCCTATCGGGTAATTTAAACGAGGAAACCGAATACGTTTCATTGAACGAATTGCCTTGCAATATACGATGTGATACACATAACAGCATCATGGCTATGGATGGGGAGGAAAATCGTAAAATGACGAAAACAACAACAATTTTTGGTAAAGAGATCAATAATGAGAAAAGAGGAGAAAATCATGAAAATGCGAATTCAAATAGGGATGAAGAAGAGGGATATAATCGAAGGGGTGCGCGTGTCACATTAGATGCGCAAGGAAAAGTTGTATACAGTTCAGATAGTTTGAAACGTCGTAAAGGAGCACATACAACATTTGCTCCCGGTCCCTGTGTTAAAGAAATAAATAATTTAGATTTAATTCAAGAAAATCCGAATAATTTGGTGGAAAGTGATTTATCCCCGGCCCCAGCATCACCATTACACGGTGGTGTGGCAAATCGAAAATTGCTACCGATACGACCGGTGGCAAGCCAACCGAATAGTGTAATACCATCGCAATTTGATAAAATTGTGATACGCGCTGGAGCGCAACAACAACAAAATTCGAGTGGTCAAAATATTTTAAATACAAAATCGGAAATAATGCGAATGACACCAGTGGCAACAATAACCGCAAATGGGAATAGTCAACCGACGACACCGAACACATTTAACAATCATACGCCATTAAATAATTTAAAAGGCGCATACGTAAATATGCAAGATGCACCACATATTAATTCCACGCACACACCAGGAAATGGTCGCGTTCTAACATCACTGCCGGAATCCGAATTTCAAGGTAAGCCCAATAGTAATCTAAATAATTTTAATTCACCATCCATGAAACAACGGCGACGTATTAATTTGCCCGCTGCTGTTCATTCACCAAAATCAAAAACGAAACAAAAAATACCAAACACTAGTTGTAGTATACGTGATAGTGATAAATCGATAGTCGATGACCCAATTTTAAATGGGACACAAACAACGTCACAAACACCTAAGCAATTGAAACGTAGCGACAGCTATCGTAAGGCAAATAATTCGCCAGCTGCATCGCCCGCCCTCTCATTCCGTAATTTTGGTGGACGTATACGCACCACAAGTAAATTACTCGAAAATTTTGAACGCGAACTAAACGAAGAATTATGGCGTGAACGTATAAATTATCCGTCAACGGTTAAACCAAAATTATTTCTCGAAACTAATTTCGATATAATCGCGACAACAACGACGGAGGAGAGTGACGGCGATGACGAAGAAGATTTTATCGAATGTGATATTGATGTAAAAAATTCGAGTTATGTTAAATATAATTTAACACCGCATAAAGTAACAATCCCGGAAGATTGCCAACAGCATCGGGCGCGGGTGCTCAGCTTTTCGAAACCGGATATTTGGTAGATAGATTTCATATAAGATTTTGGTGGATGGACACTCTATATTATACACTGCGGGACTGTGCCAATACATATACGTAAATAAAAAAATATGAAAATTATTTCTGATTCGTGAATTTCGTATTTTATCCATACATTTTAAGGTTATGTGATTAATAATGAGAGGAAAATATATATTATTTTCGTTGATGTTGTTGTTGTTGTATTTTGGGAAATTCTGTCCCCCCATGTTATAAAATTTTTATTTTTGTTGAATGAAAATGGTGAAAATACTGTACGATGTGTATTGATATCATATAAAATGCATGTGGTACGATTTGTTTCTATAGTGATGCACGTTTTTGGAGACATGCCAATAACCTTTAGATTTGTATGTTTTTGTAGCGAAAATATCCTGTTGCAATTTTATGCAAGATGCGTTATAGTAAACGTAAATTTGTAACATTGCGACCATTTTGCTTGTGTATGTGTGTAAAATATTCAGCGAGGGTGCTATTGTATCAGGAACGGAGTATCATTTTTATTGGGCATAACCACAATAGACTAATAAATATTTTTTACATCATCATGGTCATCTCAATTTATGACGCAGAATTTATATCGTTCATAAATATCACGTAAAATATAGTATTAATTTTACGATTGGATAGCTCATAATATCTCGATTCGAAATTAAAATTGGTAATGACAATAAATTCATGTGAATTACTATAATTGCCAGCAACAGATAATAAATTCGCCATGAGTAAGATATGCATACTCAACTTTCGGTTAACAATTATTTATTTTTTTAAACTTAATAGCCTCAAAAAAGCACCTATCGAACTCGAATTAAAAATGTAAAGCACATCTATTATGCTTTTATTTCGCTGTTTATCAAATTCCATTAACATTAACATGTTCATCACCCAACACTTAATTATAAATTTAAAACTTAATCCTATTATAAAAGCTTTATTTTCTTTTCGCTACCATAAAAGCTCATCATGTAAAAAAGTTATATTTTACATTTAATTCAGCTAAATAAAAAATTAAGGAAATGTCTGAAAACACACAGGTTCTTCTTTTATCATTCTCATTTTCATTAAAGAGCTTTTTGAAATATGTTTAATAAATACAGAAAAAGCTCGCAATGTCCACAATATATTAATGGAACTTCTATACTTCTATATAGTTGATAAGCAGAGCTTTTCATTTTAATACCCAGTGCAAAATTTTTAAAATTTATTTATGGGTGTATCAAAAAGTTCATGAATGTCTTTCGATTAAATTAAAAATGTAAAAACAGTAACACGACAAAGATCACTAGGCCAACGAAAAAAAACCTATGAACTTAATCAAAATTTTTAAATTCTGTAAATGGGTTTCAAATCGATTTACTAGTATTAGAAATATTTTAAATTGATTTTTTTTTTAAATAACCCGAAACTTTGTATTACACATTCGATATATTCGAAGGCAATCCGAATAAAAATGTGTAACAATAAAAATCAAATTTCGATAAACTACCTCAAAAAATTGTATATCTATATGAGAGGAATTAAAAACGAAATTCCAGTACCATAATTCTTATGGTACTTCTAATGTACCATAAACTATGCGATAATTTTTAAAATTTGATTTGAATTTTGATATAATGATTATTGATTTGAACGTACATTTCGGTTTCACAATTTTATAACTTAAAAAATATCCAACCTTCAATTTTGAAACTGTAAAATATTTAAAAATCGACGTTTTGTAATTTTATATTCAACACATAAAATTGGAAATACAAAAATCAAAATTGATAGGTTCCAAACAATCCGGAACAAAATGTGTAATAAAATAAGAATCGAATATTGATAATCACCCTCATGAAATTTTATATGGCAAATTCTATTAAGGATTAGAAGAATTTAAAAAAAAAAATCCAACAGCAACATAATTTGATTTCAACACAGCTATAATCGTTCAAATTTGATCATTTATAATTAAATATACGTGTGAAGTCAAATCAAATAATTTAATATAATTAAATTAAATCCAATAAAATTTTCAAAATTCTGAACAAAATTTATATTTCAGAATTGTTAAATACGATTTTTAAAATTTAATATAATATCAATTCCAATGTTCTAAAAATAAATTAGGAATCCAATCAAATCAAAAAAAATCAAATCTTAATTTCAGAATTGTATAAAATAATTTAAAGTTTGGTTAAATTTGATTTAAATTTTGAAATGCTGAAATTTGCGGAAATTTTTAAAGCAAACAAAAATCCAATCATTTTATCACAAAAAAAATTTCTTTGAGATTCTGAACAAAATTCCTTAAAAATTTTTGTATTTAAAATCTTATAAATTTAGAATTCGATAATTTATCTTTTACCAAATGTTATAAATAAATTTGGTAATTGAAATTCAAAATTCATTAAACTTCATCTCGATCCCACCCGAATATGAAAATTTTTTAATAATATACGATATAAAATTTTATAAATTTAACAACCTTCCTCCAAATTTGAATAATCAAATAACGAATTTATAAATTTAAAAATCTGATATACATCGAAACTCTACGTTTCGAAAGATCAAAAATTAACAAAATTGGAGTTAAGATTTCAAAATTTGATAATTTGAATTAAAGTTTTAAATAAATTTTTTTTATTAAAACTCGAATTTCGATAAATTTCTAGATAGAAGTTTAACTTCAAAACCATCAAATCATTATCAAAATTTCAAAATCAACTAATAATATTTTCATTACTCGACTTTTCAAAACATACAAAATTTCCAAAAAATTCTAACAAAATATCCAAATTAAAATTAAAAGTTTTAATATTCTATGCCATTCAACTATAAAATTCGGTTACAAAAAGTAAAAATCGGTAAACTAGTGAACAAAGAGTAACATACAAAGCTTTCCAGACTAAAAAAATTGAATCGAAAATCTTATAATAAAACTTCTATTCGACTTTTCAAAATACAAAATTTTCGTAATTCTGAACAAAATTTCATATTCAGAATTGTAAAATTCTGGTTAAAAACATAGAAATTCTACATTTTCGGATCTCTAGTATCGAAACAACTTCAAATCTCTGCATTGAAGTTTGCCATCCCAACCATTGAAAATTTCATAATCCGATTAAATTTTCGTTTTCTTTTCAAATTCAAAAAAATAAAAAGTTAAATTGGAACCACACTTGAAAATCATGAATTTACGAAAGTTCAGAATTAAATTTAAAAATTCGACAACTCTTGGTTCAAGTTACAAAACACTGAAAATTGTTTTCCATTAAATTACGAAATTTTAAATTCTCAAAATTGGCTATAAAACATTAAAATAAATTTCAGACAGAGCAAATTCTCTGCAATTTTCTACAAAATTGGAATCGAAATTTCTTAATGTACATATATTCGACATTCAAAATATTAAACATTTTAAAATTCCGATTAAAATTCCAAATTTTTAAAAATTAGATAAGCCAAATTAACACGAAATTCAAAAATCGATAATCTCGTGATTTTTCCATAACTTACAAAAATTTTCAGATGAATTTGATTTCTAGCTTTAAGCAGCATTCGACTTTAAAAAAATAAGAAATATCGAATTTCTATCGATCTCACAAAATCCGAAATTTTTAAAATTCAACATTAATTCAAATAAGTATAATTTTTGCTTTGCAAAAAAGTGCAATGTTTGCCAAATTTTGGTTAAATTTTAAAATTCTGAATTTCAAATTGTAAAAACTTAAATTTTTAAAACATTAATTTTTCGTTATCCAATTGCGCAATTAATGCGTTGATCGAAATTTGAATTTTCTATTGGTTGTTGACATATTTTGATGTAAACGGATTTAGGGTTTCAGCTAGAATTTCATAATTTATTTTATAATTATTCGTTTCAAATTTTTATTTTTCTTACCTTTCTTAACTATGTTTTGAGGAAATTTATCGAAATTCGTATATTATTTTTTTTAGCTTGAAATCTCAACTCCAAATTGTCCACAAAAATTTGACATTTTGTGATTTCAAGATACTAAATTTGTGAAATAAAAAATAAAATTTCGGTTTATAGAGAGAAATTTTCTATTATTTTAAATCACAATTTGATAATTCATAATTATATGCGATAAATCAGTTTAAAAGTTTTCAAAATAAACAAGATTTCAAAATTTTTAACTAAACTTTTACATAGTTCAAAATTGCTAAATATTATTTTAAACAAAGATAAAATTGTATGCTTGTTCACGAAAAATGGATTACAACAATTCTTTCTTAAAACTCAAATGAAAAATTGAATTTTTTATAATTAAAAATAGCACAAATTCATAAAATTTGGTTACAAAAATTCAATAATCAGTGAAGTATTGAGTTCATAACTCAATGCTATACAAAAATTTCCAGTACACAAAAATTTCCAGATTCAAAAATTTAAATCGAATAATCAAATTTTAAAAATTCACAATTCTATAAAAAATGAATTTTAACATTTCAAACAAACAAAGTTATCTCGATTTTAATCCCAAAATTGTCCACTCAACATTCAAAAGATCAAAATTTCTAATTTCAATACTCTAAATCGTTTTTGAAATTTCAAAATCAAATAATATAGCTTCGTTATTCGACTTTTCAAAATATACTAAGTTTTCAAAAATGGTGTTTCAAATTTTCCAAATCTAAATTATAAAATTTGATTTAAAAATATTAAAATTATTTAAAACATTAAAACTTTAATAATCCGTATTAAATTTACCAAAAACATAAAAATTAAATTTAACATTTCTCAAAATTCGAAATTTTTGAAATTTCATAATTCTATAAATCGTAATTTCAAATGGCATCAAATATAAAATTCAGCTACAAAAATTAGAAAATCGGTAAACCATTCAAAAAATTTCAAACTAAAAAATTTGAATCGTCTAATCAAATTCAAAATTTGAAAATCTAATATAAAATTTCTAGTCGACTTTTCAAAACTTACAAAATTTTTCTTAATTCTCAACAAAATATTTAATTCCAAATTTTAAAGTTTTCTAGTGAAAAATAAATAAACTCGATATTTCCGGAGATTCAGATTTAATAAAATTCCAATTCAAAATTGTAAATTTCCGTAACACACGTTCAAATTTCAGTGCTCTTCCTCAAAGCTTAATATTCCAACCATTAAAAAATTCGTAAACTATGAATAAATTTTCCTTTTCTTTTGAAATTCAAAAAAATTAAAAATTTAATTGGAAATCGAATAAACATCATCAGAACCAAATTCGAAAATCAAGAATTTTCAATAATAAGAAATGAATTTTGAAATTCAGATTTGTATTTAAATTTACGTAAAATTCAGAATTGTGTACGAAAAATGCGTAAAAAATATTCAAAATTCGATAAAACAGGAAGTTCAGTTTCAAAATGTAAATATCTCCATCAAAATTAAAATTAAAAGTATTAAAATTCATAATTTCAAGTGCGAAATCACTTAAAATCGTTTTTCAAACATTACCATATAATAGAACTTAAACTTCAGACGTACCAAATTCTCTGAAAATTATCTTCAAAATTAGATTTGAAATGTCTTAAATTTTATTCAACATTCAGAAGATTCAAAATTTTAAAATTCGGATTAAAATGTCACGTTCGACTTTAAAAAATATAAGAAAAACCGAATTTCTATCGATTTCATTAAATTCGAAATGTACAAAAATTTATCATTTTCAAAATTCTATATTTATTCGAATTACATACTATAATTTTTGTTTTTTTTGAAATTTTCTTTGCCAAATTTCAATAAAATTTTAAAATTCTGTATTTCTTGTTTTTCTTTTTAATGTTTATCGAAATTTGGATTTTCTGTCGGTTGTTACAGTTTGATGTAAAGAATTTCGCGTTTTAGCCAGAATTTTATAATTATTCGTTTCGAATTTTTTAGTTTTTCTATAGGGTTTCGAAAAAATAGTATTCGTTAGTTTTTGAGGAAATTTATCGAGATCGTATTTATTTTTTTTAAATTTTAAATTTGAAGCTCATAATTTGGTGCATTAATAATTTTGAATGTTTCAAATATTGAATAAAATGTCCCGACTTTAAGATCTCTACTCCAAATTGTAGTTCTTTTGATATCGAATTTCGATGTTTCCCAATATTTTTTAAATTTTGAATTTGAATATTTGTGATTTCAAAAACATCAAATTTTCTATTTAGGCCTTTTAAATATAGTAAATTTATGAAACAAAAAATAAAATATCAATTCAATAAAATTTCGGTTCATAGCGAGAAATTTTCTATTATTTTAAATCTTAATTTTATAATACATAAATAAATGCGTAAAATTCAATTTAAAAATTTCCAAAATAAACATGATTTCAACATTTTTAACATAACTTTTACATAGTTCAGAATTGTTAAATTTTATTTAAAAAAAAAATTAAAATTTGAAATTCTGAATTGTAACGAAAACTGGGCTATAAATATGCAAAGTTCGATAAATATTCGATCACATTTTAAATTTGATTTGAAATTTACTGAGTTACTGAACCACGCGGGTTAAAATTTAAGTTCCCCAAAATTCAAAATTTTCGGAATTTCATAATTCCATAAACTAGTGAATTGTCAACACCTACAAATTTTTCCAGGCTAAAAAATTTGCATCATCTAATAATAAAATGTCAATTTGAGTTTTCAAAGCCTACAAAATTTCCTTAATTTTAAATCAAATTTTTAATTCAGAATTGGTAAATTCTGGTTAAAAACATAGAAATTCGACATTTTAAGAGATCCAAAATTACGAAAACATATATTCGGAATTGTACAAGTAAATTTTGTAGCACAACTGCAAATCTCAAAATTCTGCATCAATCCTTGCCATTCCAACCATTACAAATCTCATAAACTGAATAAATTTTCATTTTGTATTCAAATTTAAAAAAATTAAAAATTAAATTGAAAATTGAAGAACGTCATTTTCCCTCAAAATTAAAATTAAAAATGTTACAATTCTTAATTTGAAGCTCCAAAACACTTAATATTGTTTTTCGACAAACTTCAAAATATTTGAAATTTTAATATAGATTTTAAAAATTTTAATTTAAAATAATAAATTGTAAATTTAAATTCCTAAAACATTAATTGTTAGTATGGAATTTTTCGTTATCCTATTTAATGACGTTTATTGAAATTTGAATTATCTTTTCGTTTGGTTGTTGAAATTTGATGGAAATGAATTTTAGTTTTCAGCACTAATTTTACGATTATTATTCCAATATTCATAATTTATGGTCTATTGGAATATCCAATCTCAATGTTTAAATTTTGATTTTTTTCAATAAAACTTTAAAAATTTCCTAAATAACAAGACTTTCAAAATTTTTAACTAAATTTCTTTTTAAGAATTGTTAAATTAAAAATGGTTTAAATTTTTATGAAAAATCAAATTTTAAAAATTCCATAATTCCTAAATTCAAATTCAAAATAATATGGATTGATAAAATTATATTACAAAAAATCAAAATCAGTAAACTATACCGGTGAGTTTAAAAACCTGATTTATGATTCAAAAATTTCAAATTTTAGAATTTCCATTTCAATTCAATTTAACATTTCAAACAAAAACAAAATTATTAAAATTGAGATTTCTAACCCAGACATATTCAACATTCAAATTATTAAAATTTGATAACCCAAATTAAAGTTTCAAATAAAAAATTATGAAAAATTAAATTGGAATTTCTATTAATAATGTCCTCATAATACAAACACAGTTCTAAAAATAAAACGTTTTAATTCCAATATTCAAAATCATTTTTAAAATTTCCAAATCAAATAATAAATTTTCTATTCGACCTTTCAAAACCACCAAACTTTATAAAATTCTGAACAAAATTTGTTTTCAATTTTATTTAAAAATTTAATACATTGAAATTTCGCATTATATACTTCAGAATTTTCAGAAAAATAAATAATATAAATTTAAAAAAATTGGAAATTCTTAATTACTCAAAATTTTATGATCCCCCTCAAAATTCAATTTTAAAATTCAAATCGCGAAAAACACAAAATTCGTTTTAAAATCTTCAAAATTCACTGAACCTCATCGAATTTAAAGTAATTTATGGATCAAAAAAATTAGAAATGTAAGAATTAATAAAGAAGCGATTTTATGGAATTTAAGAATTAGGAAACTTACCAAAAAATCGAAGTATTTTAAAATTATAAATTAAAGATTTTGCCGTTTTGAAATGACGTGTATCTATAATTGAAACAATATATCACTTTTGTATGGTCAGCAACAACACAATAAAATGCAGAATAATATATATACGAGACCCCTCCAATAAAATTGCATAAATTGAAACAGAAATAATTAACATATATTTATTTATTTATTTAAATAATAAAGAACAATTTTTTATTTATAATTGCACTATGCTTACAACAACAAATAATAATAATAATAATAATTTTAATTTACGCAACAAAAAACAAAAAGTAATAATTAATTTATTTTGTATTTAAAAAACTATAAAAAAAATAATAATTTTTTATAAATAATTAATTTTATTATTATTTTTAATATGTTCACATGTTTTATATATATATATAAATATTGTTGTGAAATAACAATCACTATAACAATTAATTGCACTGTTTTATGTTTAATAATTTTTATAAATATTTATAAGTATGTA
This sequence comes from Tipula unca, assembly GCA_951394425.1. Taxonomy (NCBI): domain Eukaryota; kingdom Metazoa; phylum Arthropoda; class Insecta; order Diptera; family Tipulidae; genus Tipula; species Tipula unca. The sequence continues at coordinate 12,640,485 of OX596381.1, read as the reverse complement.
CTTATGTACTTAATACTCTATTAAAATTGGTGGCACAATAATATTATAAGAAGTTATGTTTATTAAAATTAATTTTTATTTTCTCAAACTACACATAATCGTATCACTATATATAGAAATATTTTTCTAATTATAATTTGAGAATTTTACGATAAATAATAAAAATAATTTAATTTTAAAATCTTTTTTATGAAAAGGAAATAATTTTTATGATTATATTAATTTTTCTCTGAATGTTATATTATATAAAGGTGAAAGGTTGGTTGGATTTTTTTTTTGTTTTTTTTTTTTTAATTTGTTGTAAATATTTCACATGGTGTGGGACTGGTTTTTAATAATCAATTAATTTTTATTATGTAAATTTTATGTTTTTATGCTACGTTTCGATACATAAATTATTGAATAAGACAACAGGTTGATTTGTAAAGATATGTGCAAAACAAAATTGTTGTCCTAAGGCATCAGGAATCAAAAATATAAGGGTTTATTTTAACTGCGATGTTGCCAATTGGCAACATCGCAATAAATATAAATGCTTATAACTTTGGTTCCTGACATCCTGGAACGACAATTTTTATTTTAAAATTTTATTTTCGACTTAATCTAGTTTATTTTTATATATATCGAAGGTCCGCTGTACATTATCGCTTTAAATTCTTAACCACGCCGAACTAATAAATGCGTGTACATATTAAATCGAACAAACTTATAAAAATCACTACCAATTTTTTTTTTATAAACTTTCTTTTCACCTTTATATAAAAACAAAACAAAAAATAGTTTGAAATCTATTATTAAAAATTTTTTTAGTTAAATTGCAAATATTTACATTACAAATTTAGAAAATTAGAATATTGTACCTGTGTTTGTAATTTGTGTGTTTCTTATATATTTTTTGTTTTGATTTAAGTTTTTGGAATTTTTTTTATAACGTTGTTAATAGCTAAGATTATTTTTTTTATTGTTTTTGTTTGTATATTTTTTGTGTGTTTGTAAATAATTAAATAATATAATTAATAATATATAATATAATTATGATACATTATCACGGTATGGTAGATGTTTTTTTTGTAATATTTTAAAATGTGTTTTAAATATGTACATATTATTCAGTCATCAATCAATCAATTTATACACTTAGGTATATAAGTGATGGAGACTTGGGCGATGTATCAAGGTAAGCAATATTAATATTAATTTATCGTTAAATTGGTGAACAAATTCTAGAGCATAGAGTAATGATCTCTGGTATTTTGGTCTAAGGTAAGCTTTCAGATGCAAAAAATAGTTTGCGATATGCCGCTCTAATATAGATTATTGGGAAATCATTTGCCGGGTACACGTTAAATTATTAAAATACCATCAAGTTTCCAGAAAAAAACGTCGTTTAAACAATTGTGAAACTTATTCGGCCAAAATTTACATTATATTAAAAGACCCCCTTCAAATTAGCCAGGATTTCATCCCAGGATTTTTACAAAATACTTCTGACTTTTTAAAAGTATTTAATTTATACAGTTGGTTCATCCCAGGATTTTATCCCAGACTTTTTTACTAAGTAAAATTTAAAAAGCCATACATAAAAAAAACATTCTGGCCAAAGTTTTGGCCGGCCTTTCGGTCGGAATATTATTTGGAACTCTGGAAAATCCTGGAATGAATTTTTGACGTTTGTGTTGTTAGAAATATTATTTAAAAATCCTGGGGTATTAAGGGTATTAAGATGCTTCTTTTTCTGAAAAAACCGTTAACTGAATTTAAAATATTCATAATGTTAAGCAAGTTATCGAATTTTAAAAAAACGACTGAAGCTTTCCAAAATGATTAAAAGCCTTTTTAATTTTAAAAGCTCAATAAAAGTTTGGAGATTGTCATTCAAAAATCATGTTATCAATCTGTTCAATAAACTAGCGAACATTTCAAAAACTAAAATTAAATTTAGGTCTTAAAGCATAAAGCTTATTTATAACAATATGAGTTTAAAGACAACAGCATTTTAATTAAAAATTACGCTGATCAAAAATTTCTCGAATTTAAGCACATACAGTTTTATAATACGAATAAAAGCTCTCGCAAAATAAATTTATATATCTGAAAATATATTTAAATAAAAAGCTTTAAGAAGAAAGCTCCGCTGATCGCTGATCATTTAACCGAATATGTTAAAAAACTGAACAAATAAATTCGACTAAACGTTTTAAATTTTAAAAGCATAAATATTTCGAACTAGGTATATTTTTGCTATCATAAGCTTTTGTGTAAATTGTCTGTAGATCACAACTAAAGACACAACTGAAGCTATAAATATAACAAATAAACTTAGGAATGAAAAAAAAAATTTAAAAGTTCATTGAGGAGCTTACTTTTCTGTATTTAAATAATTTATCATTTGATTGGAAACGCAAGCTCACGTATTTAGACAAAATGTTAGAATTTCCAGTACCTACCGGACGATAATTTATTCAATTTGTAAAGCTCAATTAAAGCTAGGCTCCCTAAAAGTATTAAGTGCTTCTTTTCTTCCTCAACCACGTTATCTGAATTTAAAATATTCATAATGCTAATCAAGAAGCAAGTTATCAAATTTAGAAAAACCAACTAAAGCTTTTCAATGTGATTAAAAGCCTATTTTAATTTTCTCAAAAAAAGTTTAATCAAAGTTTGGAGATGGTCGTTCATAAATCGTGTTATCAATCTGTTCAATAAACTAACAAACATTTCGAAAACTAAAATTAAATTAAGCTCTAAAATTTATGCTTATTTATAACAATATTAGTTTAAAGAAAACAGCTTTTTAATAAAAAATTACGCTGATTAAAAGTTATCGAGTTTAAGCACATACAGTTTTATAATACGAATAAAAGCTCTCACAAAATTTTCACGAATCTTGAACGTAACCGGATTTAACTGTTAGCTAATTAACATCACCAATTGGAAAGCATCTCATCAAATTTGTTGTCACACTTTTACGATAATTATTTTATATTAAATAGCGTTGAATTGATAAAAATTCGCTACATTTTTTCAACACGTTTGCTGCTATAATCAATCAAAATAAAGTAAATTGAATACTTAAAAATATATTTAAATAAAATGCATTTAGGCGAAAGCTTCCGCTGATCGAATATGTTAAAAAACTAGATAAATTCAACTAAACGTTTTAAATGTTAAAAGCACTAATATTTCGGACTACGTATATTTTTACTATTATGAGCTTTTTGTAAATTATCACAGCTTAGCACAACTGAAACTAGAAAAGGTTGAATTTTATAACAAATATACTTATGAATTAAAAACAAAATTTTAAAAGCTCATTTAATAGCTTATTTTACTGTATTTAAATAATTTATCATTTGATTGGAAACGCTAGCCCACGTATTTAGACAAAATGTTCGAATTTCTGGACCTACCAGACGAAAACTAATTCAATTTCTAAAGCTCAATTAAAGCTACTCTCCCAAAAAGTTCAATGAAATAGCCGAAAATTTCTATTTTTATTTCAAGCAGATTGAACTAAGTTTCTAAAAATATTAAGCTCAATTAGAGTCATAATAAAACCAAGCTACATAAAAGCTTATGTGGAAAAAGTTAATAAATTAACAAATATTGAAAATATTTTAATTTTTAAGAAGAACATTAGTCATTATCTCGATTTGTTTTACAAATCGTATAAACAATCTGAATATATAAACTCGACGTGCTTTAACTTTGAATTATAAAAAATGTACAGTCGATCTATACATTAAAAGCTCATTTTGGAGATTACTTTTTTTTAATATAATTCGTTGTTTTATTGGGAATTTAAGTTCACGAATTTAGACAAAACATTAAAGAAGATTTATTCAATTTTAAAAGCTTCTAAAAACTTGATGTTCTTAACTCCTCAACTTATACTCTAAATATACAGTAAAACACAACTGTTCAAAGACAAGCCTTTCACTAAAGGCACATAATTCATAAAATTGTAAAAAAAAACAATAATAAAATTATCAAGGTGACCGGCTACCCAACATATAGTAAATAATTCAAAAAACCATTAATTTAATTTCCAAGAATCAGACCAACGTCCAATTCATTCAACAATACACATACATACTGGTATGTATGATCAAGATAAGCGCAAGAATCATACATATGGTAGTTTTTTTTTCAATTAACATGTATAGCATTTTCCCACAATTCACATTCTATCACGAATTGCAAGCGGTGCATTTACATATAATAACAAAACACACACGCATACAAAATGGTTTTTAAGTCACATTAAAATGCAATAGACCATGACTTTGGAATACCAATCGTATAAAATTTTGATCACGTCAGTGAAATAGTATCGAGGAACCATTTTATATCAAACCAATGTAAAACATTAGATTTTTATTTACTTATTTTTTTGGTGGGGCTCTGTCTCACTTAAATATTAATAACGATAAAAAGTTAAACCAAATCAAAATGTCATTATCATCATCTAACATTGCGCGTATGTGATTATAAAATGTTTATTGTTATTATTGTTTAATACTCGTGTGTCTGTTATTGTCGCGTTCTTTTTATTTAATTTATGTCTTATGAGCTATTATAAAGGCAATGTACATGTACACACGATAAAAGACGTCTCTATATATTTACGTATTATGTATTCCGAATATTTTAATACTGCACGCACGATAGAATTAACACCAAAAATTTATTGTTACCATTAACGCTATATATGTGTATAACCTATATATACATACGTAACAAGTTATGTTTATTGTTCACATCATGTGTAACATAATTATTTCGCGGTGTAACTTTATAAAAGAACATAAGACGGTCGCACACATAAAAATTTGATGCACCTGAGTATTTTATGTATATCTTCGCGCAGCTCAATTATATCATTTTGATTGTGTTCGATGTGTGTGTATAGAAATAAATAAAAAAATTCCATTTCCAACGTCTTATTATCACAAACATATGTACGCATACGTACAAAAGAATTAAATGGTTCTTTTTTTATATTTTGTGTACATATAAGAGTTATGCGCTGACTACAAGTTTTGTAATAGACATTTTTTTTAAATTAAAACCGAAAAATTTAAATTGAAGTGAAAACATCTGCATACTGTATACCTCTATATACTCGAATATAAGGAAATTAACTTGGAATGTCTTTCTATGGGACAGTGGCAATGCTATAATAGCTACAATGAAAACAAATAGGCGAATTGACAAAAAGTTGGTACTTTAGGATCAATGTGTAATATACTGTAGCCGTGGATATTTCGAATTTACACTCTAGTTCTAGGTTAGCTAGTTATAATTCAATTTTTACCTTAGAGTGATGGGATAAATAGAATATATTTGGTCGATCTAATATTTCAAAAATTTACGTTTGCTTTCATTCCATTATTCTGAATTGCTTTTATTTTCTGGCAAATGAAGAGACCGTCTACTAATTGCTATTCACCTATTTCCCAACAATTTGTCTAAATTTGTCTAATGTTTGTGGAAGACCAATTTTTGTGGCGTAAACAGATGTAGGGACAACCTAATATGTACTCTTAAAGTTTTGACTGGTTTACATAAAAGTTTAATTCAATCAAGAAAATGTTCAGTTTTTGGCCTACTTCTCCGGCCGTAACCATTTTTAATAACAGACTCTTCAAAAATAGGCCAGCTGCGGCTAGAACGCCTTTGCGGTTAGAATCCATGGGGCCAACCATTGCTCATGTCAGTATATAGGCTGGTCTGGTGCTATACAATGTGCACATGTTTAACTAAACAATCTGTAGCCATTAAAAAGATTTGATACGGGCCATCCCCAGTCTAAGTATGTTGAGGCAGCTATTCTTAACTAACTAAGTAGACGATTATTTAAATATTTAAAAAATTGAAAGCCTACTTCACAGTCTAGTCGATATTTCTTAGAAAAGAGTCCAAGAGTAGACCTAGCCCATCAAATTAAACAGGTCTAAAACAATATTATTTTAATCAAAAATTGTGAATTCTTAGCGCACAACATAAGCCTTTTGCGTTCGAATTTGATCAAAATACTTGAAATGATATATGTATGTATGTCAAAACGGCATCCAAATTCGTAAGTAAAAATTTAATTTAATCAAGATTAAGAAAATGTGTCAAAAGTTGTTGGTAAAATTTTCCGATCTATCTCTTTCCCTTCAGTTTCGAACATGTATGTATATTATCGAGTTTAGCATGAAAACATTAATTAATCCAAAAGTAATCGTAAGTATCAAAATCAAACAATCGCTTTAATAAAACCGTCTAAACAATTTATTTTCAAAAGATTTAAAATGTGTCCAAGAAGCGTATAGTTTAAAATTTTGTATTTTTTCATCAAACCTCAATTTACTAAAAGTTTTACTACAGAGCTTTAATTTTAATATTCAACCATCTTAAAGCTTCATTAGTATTGTTTTACTGTGCCTGTCTGAAAGAGCATACCTACCAAAACCTAATTTTGAGCTTTGTAAAAATATCATGTTGCCAAATTAGCAAAGCTTTTAGCAAGTTATTAAAAAAGTGTGCCTAATTAAATTAAACCTTTATGAATTGTAGAATATGATAAAAGCTTTTAACTTTTCGGTTGTTCACTGAAAGCTTTTCTTAAAAAATCCCCGTGAAAGCTGTTAACCATTGAGTGCAGTTTAAAAGCTCAATTATACCTCTATCAAAAATTATGTGTTTAGAATAATTTAGAATCCCATGGCTAAAAAAAAAAGCTTTCTGATTATGTTGTAAGTTACAATAGAGCTTTTTGATATTTCGATTAATACACATAGAAGCTCAATTAATTATATAATTTTTAGAAGTAATTGTAAATTCTATTATTAAAAATTATTTAACAAAACAAAAAACTTGCCCTAAAAGTTTGAAAATAAAAAGCTTCCAGCGATGAGAATGTTGGAATATTCCAAATTTTATTCTATCAGGATTAAGGTAATACAAGCTTAGTTATTACTTTTATAAGCTCAGATAAATCTGTTGGTTAACCGTTTGTAATACAGTTTAAAGCTCAATTGCCCCTTTTTTAAATGTACAATCATTACAACACAAGTCTTGTTACTAAAAACCTTCCGATAAACGTGCATGCAGTGTTATATTTAAGTACATATATAGTAAGCTTAGCAGCCCAGTCGACGATAAAACCTGCTGTTGGTTAAATCTGTTCTAGATTTGTGTGGAGTGGAAATCTAAGTCGAATTAAAACCAATTCGGTAGCAATTCAGCGACGCAGTATGACAGAAATAGTCCTCAGTTTCTCCAGGATTTTGTTTTATTTAGTCGTTGACGATTAAGATTATATCACTCGCCTTTCAAGCGATGGCCTTGAATTGTTTTTTTTTGGCAAATGAAACTTTGGACACTTTATGATCCTTTATGTTACCTCGTTGCAACAGTTGTCCTACTCACCAAAGAGTGTTTCAGTCTGAAATATTGGTTTTCAGAGGCATCGAATTCAAATATTAGTAAAAGCAAGATGCAAAGATGAATTGTTAATCCTTGGATTCGATCAGGATAATGATGAACACGCCACCCTTTGTTGGATTGTAGAATCCATGGGCCGAACTATTGTTCATGTCAGTACCGGCTGGCATGGAGCTATACAATGTGTATATGGCCAATTAAAAAATTTGTAGTCTAAGTATGTCGAGTAAATATTCAAAAAATTGTAAACCCAATTCACAGTCTAGCTGATATTTCATAAAGATAGTCCATCAAATAAAACAGGACCGTCTAAAGCACGCAGTATAAGTACAATAAACGTTCCGCGATCGAATTTGATCAAGGTACGTGAAATGAAATATGACAAAATGTCATCTGAATTTGGAAGTACAAATTTAATTTAATCGCAAGTTTAAGAAAATGAAATCATCAAAAGTAGTAAAAATTTTCAGGTGGGCCGCTTCAACCCCTTTCCATTGAGTTTAGCGTGAAAAAATTAATTAATCCAAAAGTAATCGAAAATATCAGAACCAAAAGATTTAAAATGTGTCCAGGAGAAATTTAAAGTTTAAAGTTTTGTATTTTTCCACCAAAGCTCAAAAGTTTTACTACAGAGCTTCTAATATTAATACTCAACCATCTTAAAGCATCATTAGTATTGTATTATTACGCCTGTCTGAAAGAACATACCTTCTAAAACCTAATTTCACCACTAATGGTTTACTGAGTTTGGCGATTGAGCTTTGAAAAAACATCATGTTGCCAAATTGGCAAAGCTTTTAGCAAGTTATTAACAAATTGTGATTTATTAAATCAAACCTTTATGAATTATAGAATATTAGAAAATCATTTAATTTTTCGGTCCATCACTGAAAGCTTTCCCTAAGAAAATCCCCGTGAAAGCTGTAACCATTGAGAACAGTAAAAAGCTCAATTAAATATGATATTTTTACAATCATTAAGTAAGCAACAATTCTTATATTAATCAAAGCTTTCTGATTATGGTGCCAGCTTCAATAGAGCGTTTTGATATTTCGATTAATACACATAAAAGCTCAATTAATTATATAATTTTTAGAAGTAATTGTAAATTATATTATTAAAAATGATTTTAAAAAATTATAACAAAAAGCTTGCATTAAAAGTTTTTAAATAAAAAGCTTCCAGTGATGAGAATGTTGGAATATTCTGTTTCCAAATTTTATTTTATCAGGATTAAGGCAATACAAGCATAGTAATTACTTATATAAGCTATATGGTTGTGATCGCAGCTACTAGAAATAGTAATATTAGGATGCTTTTACAGAAGTTAAAGACAAAAGCTTGCATGTATAGTTTTTGAATAAAGAGTTATTACTGCAAAAATTATATTAGTCTGCATTCCAAATTTTGGTCAGTTTTAGATATAAGATTTACAAATATAAAAATAGGTTTGAAAGCTCTTAGATAAATATTTTGACTAACCGTTTTTAATACGGTTTATGTAAGCAGCCCAGACTAGAGCTCCAGATTAGTTTGGAGTGGAAATCTCAATCGAATTAAAACCAAATCGGCAGCAATATAGCGACGGAGTATGAAAGAAACGGTCGTCGATTTCTCCAGGATGTTGTTGCGGATTTTGTTTTGACGGTTAAGATTATATCACTTGCCTTTTAAGCCTGTGATCTACCCCAAACTGATGGCTATATGTTTTGCAGTTAGATCTGAATATTGATTATTGGCCAATAAAATCATATCGAATTGACGACATTAAATTAAGAATTAAATTTAAATGTGATTTTAGGAAATTTGATTTTGCGTGACATACTTGAAGACACAATAATAGAATAAAATTCGTAATTAATTCACTGTACTCACACACGACATACATATAAACGATTCATTAAAATAATAAAATTTCTGTACCATAGCAATAAATTAGCATGAAAATAAAAAGCTCCACACTCCAATTAACTTGATTAGTTTACACTTGGCATTGGTTATTACACGAATATGCAATTTCCCTCATGTATACATACAGTTCGCATTATCCTTTTAGTCCCGCAGTTTCTCTATACATACATAAAACTATATATTTTCCATTTAAATGTTAACAAAACTATAAAACAATAGATCCTATGTGTGAAATCCTGTTTAATTATAGCTTTATGAAATAAAACTACTGAGCTTTTCATATTATTTATAGCTATGTATTTTTGTGCTTTACTTCATGTATGTACAGAAAAACAGAAAATGGAAATGTTGTATAGAGGGAAAAACCTCTTGAAAATTTATGAAAACAATAATAAATTATATCTCTCGTCTGTGTATACAATTTGTAGTGTTTTCACAATGTTACTCGTGTACATATTCATATATTGTTCACATAAAATGCATTTTTAATCCTAACAATTTAGTTATCATATTCGTATAATTGCCTGCAAGTTAATAATTGTTAAGTGCACTCGAAAGTGAAACATAAATAACAAACGCTTTTTTTGCTATTTTATTGGTATATACACAAATATACGAGATATGATTTTTTAATGAATGGATAATCCATTGGATTATTAATTTCAGTAGTCAGTTGGTTAAATTCTAAAATTCCCGTGTATAAAATACTTCTTTGTATCATGACAGAAAGAAGTACCTGCACATAGTTATAGACATGACATAAAAAGTTACGCATGAAACATTCTATCAGAAGTCACATATCACTCTGTATCACGACGGGAAACAATTACCCATGGACATGACATGATATAAAAAGTTGCATACATATAAAACACTAGCACGATAGAAAAAAAGTCAGATGAGAAATTAAAAATAAAAGCAACATGATAAAACAATTTCTGGTATGACTCGTTTTGTGACGTGATAGTTTTGTCGATTAATATACATATATTGTTTCTGGTATGGCAACTTTATGAACTTACATTTATTTAATTTAAAAGGTCATCGTATTTAATCTGAAATGTTGGTTTGTTTTAAAATATAAAATTGTATATCATGTACATAATCATATATGTAAGTAAAAAATGTAAGTAAACCGCATGTGTGTTTATTAAATTAGTTGAATGTTGCTTGAAGATATTATGTTGCGCCTGTGTGTAAATATTCGTATTAAAGGTAAGAATTTCTATATGTCTTGTATGTCTTGTTTGTTTTATTACTATTCCATTTGTTATAATTGCACTTTTCTGTTGTTTATAATTATTTCCCCTTTGTAATTACATTTTATAAGTTTGTTTTATTTTATTTCTTTTCATAATTTGCTAATTGGACTTACACACATAACTTTTAATAATCATTTCACACATTCATTAAAAAAAATATAAAAATCGTACACACTTGTTACCATACATTAATAATATTATAAATAATTACAGTGTAATAATAAATTAACGATAATTTCTTAATTTCTGGTTTAGATTATCCACATTCATTCCATGATGAGAGCGATTCGCCAATCAAATATGGATCGTATTTTCCATCAACGTTACCCCGTGTAACCGGGGCCCAACAAGTAACCGCCAGTGATGAAATACCAGGAATAAATTCACAATTCCAACGCGGCAATAATGTGTATTGGACATTACAAGCACGTAAATCAGCCAACGCATCGAATAGCAGTTCAAATCGATCGAATAATATTTATGACCGATCAAATCAGCATTTAGTATCGCCGACGAATCATGGCCGCGTGCCAATCGAAGATTTATATTCGACACCGCATAAAAATCGTAAACTTGATTTGAAAACGACACCGTTGGGGTTTTCAACGTTTTTCTCGCCCATATCAAAACAAGAACTAAGAGAGGAGAATAATATGGTTGGATGTGTATCGCCGATTGATCCGAGGAATTCGATAGGATCGTTTAAAACGTCGACACCTTCGAAAATGGGTGAATATGAGCATAATCGGGTTCATTCACCGTCTCGTATATTATCCGAGGAGTTGAGGAACAAATTACGGATACATGAAAATGGGCAGGGGACATTATCAGCGGGTAATTCACCAGCCAGTTCGGGAAGATCAACGCCTCGATTAGAGCCCCAAGCAGGGCGCGCACGCAACAGCTGGGCCCTCGACAAAGAACAATCACAAACATGTTCTGATCGACTTGGAACCAATAAAACTACGCTGCTAGATTTTAAGAAGCTGCTATTAGCACAAGCGGGTAAGGCCACAACGAGCACAGTAAGTAAAAAACCATCGGCTGTAGAGATGTTAAAAATCGCTAGATCTGGTACGCAATCACCACCAGCCCAAATACTTAGTAGTGTGCAAGTAGTAACGCAGCCGCAGCCACCACCAAATAATGTTAACTCTAGTATGAATATTTTAGATTTGAGTGGAAGTCCGAAAACGTTTTCGAATCGGCGGCACATGAATCGCCCGATAATATCGCCGAATCCGAACTCCCCAACAAAGACGTTAACACCGCCGATCAAGCACTACGCCTCACCAAAATCTAGTTGGCGTCTAAATAATATACGCAGTAATGTTATGTCCACGGCCATACCAGAAGTTAACAGCGAGGAGGATAGTCCGAATAATTCGACGGGGCCGAGCCCATCGTCAACTCTGTCGCCGATCAAGGAGAGTGCCGTGATCGAGGAAAAAATCAATATGCGCGACAATATATTCATAAAATCGGAGGAAAATAATTTTATGAAACATGAAATCCCAACCAAAATTGGCGGCTACACAGCAGGTGGAGTATCACGCTCGCAGTATTTACAGGCACAGCGTGCACAATTTTTAATGGGCAGTAATAGCATTAACAATAATAACAATAGTAGTAGTATTAATAATAATATAAAACAACAACAATTTAAAAATGGCGTACAGCAATCATCACCATCGATGGTAACAACGACCGTGTCTAGTGCAAATAATAGTGATTTTGTCGAAAAACCACGAACCGGATCACCATCCCTAGAAACAGCACTTTGATACAAGTACAATTTTCAATTGCGCAAACATTTTTAGTTTGGACGCGATTTTTGATTTTTGTGGGAGGGCCAACATATTCTCTCAAATCAAAACATATCAAATTTTGTAAAACATAACAGTACACGGATTTATGTTCCTATAAAACTATATAAACGACACAGTCAAATTATCGAAAGACGCCATTTTGTTCAAAATTAAAAACACCGTCCATTTTATATAATTTAAAATAAAATAAAAATTCCGGTTCACCACAAAAATCAATTAATAAAAAATATCAACACAAATAAAATTTAAAATATTTTTAAATTATATTAATTAATAACTGACTGATACTGCCAAAATGATTTATAAAACAAAAAAAAAATTAATTAAATAATTTTAAAAATATTGCCTTAATTTTAAATCATTTTTTTCTGTTTAAATTTAAATGTATTTGTTTGTTATAATTTGCCCATTAAAATCTAAAACTCCTAATGTCATGATTAATTTAATTAATTTTTTTTAATTAACGTACTATTTTATTAATTAATTTATTATTTTGTTTTGTTTATTTTAATTAGCTGATCCGAGGCTTATTTATATATAATATACTTAGATAAAAAAAAATTAATTAAAAATAATTTTTAAAGTGACATTAGGATTTATAAAATAAAAAAAATTTATTAAAACGCTTAATTAAAAAACTCCATTTTTATAAAGTGCTATGATTGGTTAATTAAATTTTATATTTAACTATTAATTAATATAAATTAGATTTGCTTAATTTAAAAAAAAAAAATAGAAAAAGACGATTGTTAAAAATTTATAATTGTTAATTATTAATTATATATATACATTGTATTATTATTTTGCTTGTTTTATTATTTTATTAAATTAAATTAATTATAACGAAAACAACAAATTATTGTATTAGGATTTGATATTTATTTTAAATTAAATTATTATTAAATTATTAATTTGTGAAACGAAATTATAATATATATAAATTAAGTAAAATATTTAATTATATTTTTTTTTAATTTTAATTATTGTTTTTTAAATATATTTAATTTATAATTTATTATTTTTTGTACCTTTCTATATTATAATTATTATTATTATAATAAAATAAAAGTTTAAATTTAAATGAGAAAATAAAAATTACTTTTTGAATAATTAAAATTTAATTAATTAAATTATTGGTTAAGCGGTTATTATAATACATATATTATATAATTACACATAATTATGATGAAAAAAATTAAATAAACATAAAAGATAAATAAATTTAAAAAAAAACATTTATTACAAAAACAAAATAATTGTTTCCAATTTACTAGCGAATTATAAGAAACAATGAGAAAACGGTAAGTAGTGAATGAATTTAAATTATTTTATTACATTAACTAGGGGCTGTGCATGGGCCGGATTCTTCAGTATGATGCGTATCAACACTTATGTACCTCGTATATAGATTTACTAACTTTGCCATCTAGTCAGTGATGGGCATTTACGCGTCATCTATTATTTTCTACATTATTCTGTATCGACAACCCCACAATAAAGTAGACAATTCCTAGAGTGGTTTTGTCAATTAGTTCTAAACTAAAGGGTGCCCAAATTTCTTTAGGAACAACGCTATATATCGTTGTGGGCCCTCTGTATACGGTAGAATGGTATAGAATAGCTGGCAGAAAAATCGGAAAAACGGCTCACGAAAAATCAGACTAAATGGTTATAACTTTCATTAAAAATAATCCGGGGAACTTTAACTATGACTAAAATATGTTCAGGAAGGGCACTGTACACCAAAACATTCTATTAAAAACAAACAATACTCAGAGTTCTTCAAGCGTCTGGGAAAAAAATGGATGAAAAATCAACAAGACCCAGGAAAAATACCTGACCTAGTCGATTTTTTTATAACCAAAAGTATTTCTGGACTCTGTTTATTTGACCATCGCCATACATTGTCATTGATGCTACATCCCTCTTTTATACTTGACAATTAATTGGAGTGGGGTGTGTGAGATTTTATGGCACGGTCATAGTTAAATTTCCCCGGATTATTTTTAATGAAGGTTATAACGTTTTTGTAAAACTTTCTATCAGTTGTGTTATGTAAAGATTTCTATCGTTGTTCGGCACAAACTTTAAATACGCCGATGGTCGAGTAAGCAGAGTCAATGCTATTGAAATTGAGGACTCGAGTTCAAGTCTCGACAGCTGCAATACTTTTTTAATTTAATTTCTACTGTAAAATTGGTTCAACACGCAGCCTCTGTTGAAATCTATATTCAAGTTCTGCCAGTATAAGAGCCATCTCTTCTATATGACCGTAATGAAAATATACGGTAATGGTCCAATAAGCATAGTCCATTCCTGTTGCTAAAATTTTCTCTATTTTCTCTATTGAACTGGCAAACATAACAAATTTGTATAGCATTATGTATATTCGGCGGTGGTGCAGTTAACAGCGTTAGTGATTTTGTATTTGTGGACTCGAGTTCAATTCTCGTCAGCGTCAATACTTTTTTAATTTAATTTCTTCGGTAAGTATAAGAGCCATCTCTTGTGTATGACTGTAATGAAAAAGTAAGAGCCATCTCTTGTGTATTGCCGTAAGGAATTGTCCAAACATAAAAAAATTGTATAGCACCAAATTTATATACGCCGGTGGTCCAGTAAGCAGAGTCATTGCATTTGGAATTGTGAACTTGAGTTCAACCCTCGGCTAGGCATTAAATAATTTTTAATTTAATTTATTTAATTTCTCGATTCAATTGGCAAATATAATGGATGAGTATAACTGCAAATCTATATATGGCAATGGTGAGGTGGTAAAGTAAGCGGTATCTCATAGGACTTGGAAACGTGAATGTGGTACAGTGTTCGAACCTCGATTAAGGGTAAAAAAAATTTAGCTGACCTCCACAGAGATTTCTCATTAAATTAAAAAAAACACTTTTTGATTTAAAAATGATCAATTTTCTAATAATTAAATTAAAAATATATATTGAGGCTTGAACTAGTCATGATTAATTAAAGCAAAGCAATCACACATCTTCTATTATCACCAAGCCACCGCCATACATATAAATGGTGATATTCCTAACGTTTATAGCTGCCATTTGAATAAAAGAATTGAAAATTTTAGCAACGGCAATGGACTCTGCTTATCAGACCATCGCCGTACAATTTCATTACCGCTCTATACCCATCTTTTATACTTCCTACTTTTACATGGAGAATATTGACGTTTTGAATAGAAGCTGAGTTGGATTTGAGTAATTTTATTTCATCATTACCAATTTGACAGGAGAAATTAAATCAAAAAATGTTTGGCTCGACCGAGAATCGAACTTAGCATCCATAAATCCAAAGTCACTGACCTTGCTTAGTGGACCACCGCCGCATATATATTTCATGCTATCCAATTCTTTTATATCTGTCATTTGAATAGAAAACATTGAAAATTTTAGCAAAGGCAATGGACTCTGCGTTAATTTCACCATCGCTACATACCCATCTTGTATACATGCCACTACTTGGAAAATATGAAAATGTTTAACAGAAGCTGTGTGTTGTGAACCAATTTGAATATACAGAAGAAATTAAATTAAAATAATACCGTCGTTAAATTGGACTCGAACTTTGGTCCACGAATCCAAAGCCAATCATTCTACTACCTAATTGAACTAAGAAAATTGAGGGGGAATTTTTTAGTAGAAGCTGAGTTGAACCAAAAATGTGGCAACATTAATATCGTTTGAAACTTAACTGAACTGCATAGTGCCAGGTGCAACATTGTGTATTTCGAAGAAGATAAAAATCTGACAAGCTACTCCTCCTTATGTCCTTAAAAAATATAAAACTTCCGTTCCAGTCAATGATGCTTGATGCGATTTTCTAGGCGGGCTACAATATTGACCACTGACCATAGAAGTCTTAAGTTTAAGTCAGTACATGAATAACGTCCAAATAAAAAATTTCCCTATACAAACTGTAAGTATAACAAATAGGTATAGCTGAGTTTAAGTCAAACAAATTTAATTTAATTTCTTACAAATTAATTCAATTCAGATTCTGTTAAATTTTCATTTTTCTCTATTCAAATGGTGAGTATAAAAGATGGATTTATCAGTAATGACAAATTAGTTCAACTCAGTTTCTATTAAAATTTTCAAACTTTTCCAATTAATTGCCAGGCATAAAAGTGGGATGTAGCAGCAATGAAAATGTACGGCGATGGTCAAATAAGCAGAGCCAATTTTGGTTATACAAAAATCGATCAGGTCAGATATTTTTCCTGGGTCATGTTGATTTTACAGTTGAAATGGATTCACATACATTTTCTTTAATGGCAATCAGTAAATATTTTCCATTAGTTGTAGTTAATCTAGAACCCCAGTGAGTATTCTTCGCATTGAAGTCACCACCTATTATGAACCTTTTTCTCAGACGCTTGAAGAACTCGGAGTATTGTTTGTTTTTAATAGAATGTCTTGGTGGACAGTACAATCCTGCCACAATAATAGGGAAGTTTTTGGTTTTTATATACCTGAACAAGTGTTGGTTGTCTGAACGATTTGGCTTTTTAATAACTCGGTAGCACTCATAGCCTTCCTGAACTCGTTTTACCATGGAGTAGGGTGTGTTAAATTTTATGGCACGGTCATAGTTAAAGTTCCCCGGATTATTTTTAATGAAAGTTATAACCTTTTTGTTTGATTTTTTGTGAGCCGTTTTTTCCGATTTTTCTGCGAGCTGTTCTAAACATTCCACCGTTATAAAGAGAGCCCCACTATACATATATAACGCTATATATCGTTGTTTTGAGTAAATTTAAAAATTTTGTAATGGATAAACATGACGCTGACGTAGATTCATGGTATTTGAGCACGATTAGTTCCGAATTCCGCTTTTTTGAAAACAGATTTAAATGCATTGACGGACATTCTATAAAACTTTCACCAATAACGCTTTGATCCTAAAGAAATTTGGTCACCCTTTAGTTTAGAACTAATTGACAATACCACTCTAGGAATTGACTACATTATCGACGTTGTCTACGTTGTTGACGTTATCTACGGGTTGTCGATACTTCAATGTAGAAAATAATAGATGACGTGTAAACGTGCAATGTTTACTATTAAGTTATTCCTTCGTTTTTTCCAAAACATGATTTTTTTAAAACCGTTATTTAAAAAAACAAAAATCATCAATGGAGTGGTAAAAAGTACCAAGTATTCCCGTTTATATTCACCACAGGTTATGAACACCAAATTTTATTAAGCATTAACGGGAATATTCCTTGCATTCAGGAGATACGCACAAGCTCTCGTTAATTGGATTGCAGTAAATTGAAATGTGCCTACATGGATTTAAATAAACTACATAAAATTTACTATATACTGAAACAACATAACCCATCCAAATTGTATAGCGTCGGTGGTGTAATGGTCAGCATAGTTGCCTTCCAAGCAGTTGATCCGGGTTCGATTCCCGGCCGACGCACTTCATTTTTTTAAATTTATTAGTAAATTGTAATTAATTCTAAATTCACTGAACCGTTTAACATACGAATTTTCCATTTAAAAGCGTCGCCCACAGGAATCAGATGACAATTAAATTTTCAGTTTACTTTCAAAATGGGAATAGTTTTGTGAACAAGAATAAAATTTGTATTTACAAAGTACAATAAAAACGAGTTGGTCGAATATATATATATAAATGTATTTTAAATTAATTGAAATAGACAAAATTTGCGAAAAAAACTTCTTAAAATTAATGCGGGCACTTTTACTTTGCGCCTTGTGGATTCATCTGCATCGGTGGCCGCACCATACCTATCGGTGGCGGTGGTCCCATCATCGGACCCATTGGCCCCATCATTGGCGGTGGACGCATTCCCATCATTGGCGGTGGCATTGGCCCATGCGGCCCCATCATCATTGGTGGCATTTGGCCACCCGGTGGCATACCTGGTGGCATCATACCCGGCCGTGGAGGTGGTCCCAGTGTATTAGGCGGTGGAATCGCTACACCACCCTTAGGTGGCGGTGCAAATGGATTTTGCGCTATTTTACCAGCTTTGAAGGCGGCTGTGGTGGCATCGATTAAATGCTGTGCCTGTTCCTCCATCCATTTTTGGTAATAAAATTTTACATTGTCTTTATGTTTCCGGCCGGTGCAATGTGTTTTTCGGACACTCGGTGAATCATGTGTTAGATATGTATCACAGTAGTCACAATAGTATTTGGGCATAATGGAGCTGACACAAAAATAACTTTTTGAGGTTAGAATCAGTGGCCAATCGCTTAAAACGAAATTAAAATAGAAAAACTTTATTGAAATATCATGAACGCTAGAAATTATTATCTATACACTAAAATACTTACTTTTATACTGCGTAGTCCACCATAAACCAAAATTATTAAATTCGTTTCCAAACCTAACACATCTCAAAGATGAATCTGTCAATAATGCTAAACAACAAAATTAATTCGAACCCGACAACCTATGTCATAATAAAATATGAACGAAACATGTTTCGTTAAATTATTCTAGTACATTTCTTAAACATTTTTTTCTTGTTTCTTCTTCTTATTGATTGATGGTGGTTTATTGTTGTTGTCGTGTGCCGCAAAGTGCAACAACAGTGCACTTGCCAAAAAATAATAGATTCGTGTTATCAAAAATTAAATCAAGTTTGATTTAAAAATTTAACGTATCAAATAGTTTATTTGTAATTAAAATAGTTTAAAATCGAATTTGTGATCATAAAATATTTAAAGAAAATGTTTAAAACATTAGGTGAGTGGTACATCAAGAATATGATGAAATAGTTGCGGGGTAAATTACTAAAAGCTATAATTTATTGATATGTTTATGATTTTTTATTTATTTATTACAAGTAGTTATAGATTGCAATTAATAAGTTATTTGCGCTATAAAATATATAAGTATTTCATTTTTTGTGGAATTGTTTTGTTTTGACATGTCTCGCACATGATTATCGTTTTTTTTTTGTTTTTATGTAGCGGTTTGTAGGGCGCCAATTTTATGTTGCATGGGAATTTGGTAATGTACATTGTACATATTTCTATTTAGGTCACGCACGGCCCACGGGCGACCTAAATGTGCCGAAATTTTAAGTGAGTCGCTTGATTTGATCTCGATCAAAAAATTATTTTTCCAGTTCCAATTTTAATAAATATTATTATTTTCAGTTTTTTTGTACGCTCACGTTCAAAATAATGCATTCAAAAAATTAGCAGAGTTGAATTGGGAAGAGCTCGATGATAAACTTAAATGTTAGTCAAATTCCTTTCCTTTGGAAACAAATTACAAAATTGCTTGGAGCTCATGGCATAAAAATTTATGTAAATACAATTGGGACGCGTGGTTTAGACCAAGGTTCTTAGAACACGTGTTCATCCAACTATTCTTATCTTAAATAAAATAGTTTAGCTGAAAGATAAGACAACAATCAAGGTTTGAATTAAGTTCGTACACTTCAAAATGGTTACTCAGCTATTTATATCTATAGTCCCTGCTCACTTTTCTACCACTTCATTGTATATATATGTAAACATAAAAATCGGTTTATAGGCGCCCGGGTGTGATCGTTGTATTTCTTCGTTCGTGGGTTTTGACATATGCCTTTTGTTAAAGAGTGCGTTATTCGCGGGAAAATTCAATTGGCGCTCAAACCGAAAACATTATCTCGGACTGAAGTTTTTATTTTTTATTTTGATTTAATTAATTTAATTTCGTTCTTCAATACGTGCAAATCAATTGAATTAAAATATCTTAGATTTTATATAAACTTTATAAGTTTATAGCAAATTATTTATTATTTAATTTGTAGTGCAAATTTTAATTGACGTGATTTTTGTTTTTGTAAATTTTCGTGTTCGTGTGAAAATTTAATTTTATATCGTGTGATTTTTTTTAATTTAAAGGGCGTCTTGGAATTAAAATGGCATCGAGTACAAACAAAATTAATGGACAACCTTTTACCGTGCTGATTGAGGGTAATATCGGGAGTGGGAAGACAACGTTTCTTAAGCATTTTGAGAAATTTGATGATGTGTGCTTGTTGACGGAGCCAGTTGAAAAATGGCGCAATTGCGGTGGGGTTAATTTATTGGTAAGTCTTTCAACCTTTGTTATGTATATTTACCTTATATGGTGTGGCATTCATGGATTGTTTTCTTGGTTTTTTTTTATGTTATTTGAATAGGAACTATTGTATAAGGAACCATATCGATGGGCTATGCCATTCCAATCTTATGTCACATTGACCATGCTGAATATGCACACACATCAAACCGATAAAAGTGTTAAATTAATTGAGAGATCATTGTTTAGTGCTCGATATTGTTTTGTGGAAAATATGCTGAAGCGAGATATTCTTCATCCGGGAATGTATCACGTACTACAGGAATGGTATAATCATTTGGTGACTACGACGCAGATACGCGCCGATTTGATTGTGTATCTAAGAACCACGCCCGAGGTTGTATTCGAGCGGATGCGGACGCGGGCCAGATCCGAAGAAAGTTGTGTGCCTTTGCAGTATCTACAAGAATTGCATGAACTACATGAGAATTGGTTAATAAATGGAGAGTATCCAGTACCAGCCAAGGTAATTTAACTTGCAAATTTAACAATATGGATGCATCCCTAATTTATGTCTAATCTCACCAGGTATTAACAATAAACGCCGATTTAGATCTAAGTCAAATTGGACACGAATACCAAAAATCTGAGATGAGTGTGTTACAACCAATTATTGTGGAGAGCGCGGCACAGCAGCCAATTTTAGCTTCGCCCAGTAAATCACGATTCTAGTCTAATATAATAACAGATGATCCTGAAGGTGATTAATCTTATCCAAAACTGTATTTTATACAATATGCTATGCTAGAACTACATAATTATTAACCAATTAGAATTACATAATAGTTTTAAGTAAAGTATTGAAAATTCCAATTTTTTTTTATAACGAGGGCCGACGTGAGTTTAACTCGTACATCACATTAACTGGAGGGACGAATCGATCCCAGCTAAAAGAATTAATATTTTTTTTTTTAAAAAAGGCAATAATTGATTTAATATGGATCGTGGAATAATGAGATGTGTTACCAATTACATATAATGAAAATAATTATTTTAATTTATTAAATATATAAATTTGATCTTAATATTTTTTTTTATTAGGCTTAAGTTATTTCTTTTATGTTCCAAAGTGTGCAGTTAACAAAATTTATATATTTTGATAATAAAACTTTAAAAAATTGTAAAATGAAATTTTCAAGCCTGGTAAAGACTTGTATTTTATAATTTCCACTCGCATTTGTCGTATATTATGGGCGCCGACAACATACTATCTCAATCAAAGCCAAATATTCCCGCGCTTTTTATTCATGATTCATGGCTATTTGTAATTGATATCTAATAATAATTATCACAACACTTGAAGTATGGATTTTCAAAAACAATACGATCGATGATTGAGATTATCGCATTCTTGATAATCGTTATTTAATAAATAATCGTTGCAAGCACTATCGGTAGTGACACGCTCATCGTTTTAATTCTTTCGCTTATGCAATTGTTTGGTCGAGCTGATAAAAATATAATTGTAAATACAATAACCTCATTACTGAGATATTGCTGACATACAGGCGAATAATTTTATATTTGTTTGTGGAGACCGAACTATGAATTTTTCAATAAATTAAATGATGCACGAATACACGAATCAAGTTTCTGATCATCTACCTAATGAGGAATAGTAATTTCGAATTTAATTACAGGATTTGAACCATCGATACGCTGATCAATATGTAAAAAAACATTTCAATGACCTGACATTTCAATGTCAAGGAAACCAATATAGCCGGGTTATGAAGTCAGGGTGGTCTGTGGCCGTACAATGACGGATTAATGCAATTTTACCTAAAAATAAGGTAAGTACCTTATTAATTTGAACTTTTAATCATTCATTTTATTTTCAGATTTTTCTATTTTATGGTCCAGTTATCTGATGGTTCCACCATATGGTAGGCGCAGAGGTCGTTGCAGGCGACGATGGCTCCACGATGTAGAGAACGACTTGGCCTCTTCTGATTGTCTTAGACAGTATGAAGACCAAGCTCAGGATCGAAACCGTTGGAGCCAGATTGTTGATTCAGTAAGGGGCCAGTAATGGCCTTTAACACTGTTATTATTATTATTATTATTATCTGATGGTTAGGAGCGATCGCAAGCTTCGTTGAGATAATATATCAATTCTTGCTGATGTTATTTTGTTTGATGAGTTTCTAGTTCACAAAGATGCTTGGTTACGTTTTTTGCAAAACATAGATCAGGCAACAACTTTTTCCAAAATTATTTTATTTGTCCATCGTGTTTGCAAACCAACTATGTATTAGCGTAGAACTTGCCGATAGCCACCGGAAATGTTTTGTATCATAGCGTGATTTCATTTCAGGTAACATTCGATTCTACAGACGGACCGAGACGACACATTTATCAAAACTGATCTGTTCGGGTCAAGGATGATGGTTAAGATAGGCTTTGGAATATTTTTGAACTGATAGCACGATTTTTCAAAAATCGGCACGAGATCGTTTCAAAAAACTAATATTTTCGAGCTTGAATTAAACTCTAATAAATTCCTCCAAAGACCTAAACTACGCATAACCAATAGTCTAATAGGTTCAAACAGTTCTTACTCCTTTGGATGAAATAAACCGTTCGAAGAACATAATTTTCGCATAACTATCTTCAAACTACTATACAGTTTTAGATTTTGAACGATGAGAATGGTTCGCTTTTACAACTGATTCGACACAACAAAATTTAAATCGTTAATAGATAATGGCCAGACTAATTATTTTCAATTCCAGGCTTACTGAATAACTTAGACAGCCGCAAGTTTCAAATTGATAAAGATCGAACAATAAAAAAGTTATCAATTTGATGGGCGATTTGCATGCCGCGTAAATTATATTCTTAAATTAGCATTGATGTTGGGTCTGTTATGTGACGTACCATATTTGCCCAATTACCTAGATCTTTCATTTGATCTACCTACTATCATATCGGAACGATACGTAGATAATTCAGGACATTTCGTATATGGATTGAGGATTGACTTAAGGTTCAGTCAGAGCTCTGAATTGAGCAGTATTAAATGAAGGGTTCCCTAAAACATTGCTACCAAAAAACATGAATTACTGTATTTATCCAACATGTCGAATTTGCCTCCGTTCGTTTCGATTAGGTTTAACCACTGTGCTATTTGCTCGATATAACTCGAGTTATACGCCAAATTTCCATATATCATTTTTTCTATTGACAATTTTTTTACTTTAAAATTCCCTAGTTAACTTTCTCTAAATTTGTGAAATTCGAATATTGGAAAAATGGGAGGGATACTCTAAAATTTTGATCTTCAGAAATTTTCGAAATTTCAAAATTAAATTTACAAAACACGATTTTTTTAATAAACTTGTGATGGTCAATGGTTTAAGTTTTAAAATCATAAAACCAACTAAAAATTAGTGAAATTTTTCAAAATTTTAAATTTCATTCATAAGTACATAAACATGGTTGATTGTTTAAATAAAACTAAAAATGAATTTAACTAAAAATTTAATGTTTTAAACCGAATTTTGGAAATACTGTTTTTATCTTAATTTTTTCGAAATTTGAAAATATTTTCAAATTAACGAAGCATTAAATTAAAATACAGAAATTCAATATCGTCCGGTTGAATTTTAATTTTTGCAATTCGGGTGTTTTATTTAATCGATCATCCATGTATACATTATATATAGCTCCAGGTACTACAATGAGCGAGGTGATCGGCCCATGGATTCTGCATCCAACACAAATATTTTACAATTTTGCAAATAGATGCAAGTAAAATTCATGATCCCGTTCGCCTAAAAATTCTATATTATGCCCGGTGATAAGCGATCGATCAAGATGGGGATCGAATTATATATAATATGAAAAGGAGTCGTCGTCGTTCCAGAATGCAGGGGCGAACATGGAATCATTGAATTCAATAAATAATACTCCGTTTTTTGACTAAAATTCTTGAGATCTTGTAAAAAAGAATCGAAGAGAGTTTTAATCTACGAAGGAATTTTTAAAATTCCTGAAAGTTAGATTTAAATCGTTAGAGGCCAATGGCAGTCAACAGCCAATTGTGACACCATCAAGCTTTACTACAATTCAACAAAATAATGGTCAGCCAGCATCTGTCTCTACTGCAGAAATGGACAGAAGTTTATTGAATGCGGATGATTTAAAAAGTTAGATTCCAGCGAAAACACACAATGCAGGTCCCATAAGCTTAAGATGTAGAAATGATCTAACAGCAACACCCCAATCAGACCGAAATCAGGGACCTAGAAGAAAGGAAGAATCAAGATTCCTTTGGGATGCGTCTTAATGGCATCTGATAGATTCGAAAACACCGGAGGAAACTTCGGAATCTCATCGAGGGAAATGAGCTACTAACAATTCCAGGCACGCTGGCTTTACAAAAACTAATCGTAAGTCTGATAGAGAAGGAAAGAATCACCACCAACGAACATTTGCATCACATATCAATAGCGACATCTTATCTTATGGATATCAACAGCATAGCCGCAACAGTTCCCTGTTAGGAACTATATCAGCACACACTTTTCGCTGCCCCGCACTACGTTCAGTATGAAAAGTGTTAAGGTTAATCGTCGTGCTTTGTATCCTCTATGGCCAATACTAAAATCTAAACACCTATCAAGTGCCATGATGCTGAAGTTTTAAAGAGCGTTGATCATGCCCGTTGTTATGTATGGATGTGAAGGTTGGACGCTGGTGGACGAGTACGAGAGATGGTACGTTACATTTCAGAGAAGAATCATGCGAGTGAATTACGGCAAAAACAATGAAGTAGATGGTACATACCGAGCTCTGTACAATATCGAGATCAATCCCCGATATTGTACAGGAGAGCTATACCGCGATAATTCTTACACTTCAAGCGGTCTTCCTTCTTGAATATGGGGCATATGCGGCCCCTTTCCATTCATCAGGCATAACTTTGGTTCGCCATACTAATCGAATAAGGTCGAAAAAACAGTTCCACAGAGTATTTCCTCCGAATTAATGCAGTCCACCTCAGGTGAGCGGTTTCGTTTTAGTCTATGCATGGTCATAGTGAATTCCTCATTGGACGGATCCTCAATGCAAATCTCCACAGTCTGTATTTGAAGTGACTCAGCTACAGTCTGTGACGCATGATGAACACCAAGCACGTCGGTTAAGTGTCCACTCCATGCATTGAGTACTGCATAGATGTTGACACAGAGGTTTCCATCCCGGTCCCGAATGGCGGTTGACGCAAGCCTGAAAGTATGGTGCAATCCGGTAATTCCCTTAAAGAATTTACGCGAACTGCGCTCATTGTTGAGTTGTACTTTCAGAACCTCGGTCTTCCACCATTCAAGCTTTTTCCGTCTACAAACTCGCTTAGCTGCCCTCCGAACAAGAGCAGTTTTGTTTTTCCTCGCGATTGTTAGCCGTTGTTGCAATTCACTATGGGCTATATTTTGTTGCTCGACTGCACTCATCATCACACCATTCATTCTTGGGTCGGACTTTCACTATACCTAAAATCAATTGAGAAGCACTGACAACCGAAGTTTTCAGTATCAAACACTAATAATAATAATAGAATTTAGATCAGGAAATTTATTTAAACATTTTAAATTAAAAATATTAGAGGACCTGTTAATAAAGTTTAAATACTTTTAATTTATTTAATCACTAGCCAAAATATTTAAAACTACTTGCAATATCGGCGGATTTTTATAAAATAAAGACAAAATATTTTAAATTTTGGAAATTCAGTTTTTTACAAGTATATTAATTTTATATATTAGTATAATTTTTTAATAATTCACCACACATACATTCAATTTTTAATATTTATTTCATAATTTTTTTTTATTTATTAATTATTTTTTAAAATAATCATAAAATTTGACAAATATTTTTTTTTTTTTATATCTTACCAATAATTAAATATTCAATATTTTTAAAACAGAATAAAATATATAAAAAAAAAGTAAATAAAATAAAAATCATATAAAAAATAGCAGAACTTATATTAATTCTTATAAATAATTATCCTCTCGGTAAGAGGATTCACTCGGAGGATTTTATATATATGTATATAAATGTACCTAATAATAAAATATAAAAAATAGGACAAAACGACATAAAGTAAACGCACTTAAATAATAAAATCGCATCTTAAATCAGAAATATAGTTTTGTGTGTTTTACAATAATTTATTTGGTTTCTTCTAGTTCAAAAAAAAACAGAAATAAAAAAAAATCGTTATTTAATATTATTTGTGATATAAGCTTATTGTTGCCTGATTTAAACTATCTTTATTAATATCAATATGGATTACGGAGTAAGGAGATTCATTGGTGTTGAATATTTTTATTGTATTAAACCGACCTAATCTATAATACGTATAAGAGTTTATTGCAAAATGACTAGAAAATTCACATGCTGCGGTTAAAAACTAATAAATTAATTGACAGATTTTTTTTTAATGCGCCATGCTGTATCGACTAGTTGTCATCATATATGGTGATATAAAATATAAACTAAAATTATAAACGTAATAATTAAAAAAAAAATTAAATTAAATTTTGTCTTTGTGGACGACAGCCTTTTATAATTTTAATTTTTTTTGAGATTCTTAGAGAAACTCAAGAAAAAGTGATAAAAGTTTAGAGAGAATACTATAATTTATAGTGGAGTATTTTTATATTATGCTAAATGATAACGAAGTGCGCGCGCGCATTTGTATGTAAAAAAAAAAATTAAGCGGCGCGCGCACATTTTCTGCTAACTAATTTCAAATACAATACATTTGGAATGTAATAGTAAATTAATTATGATGTCCACTATAAATTTGTTTAAATTTGTAATTAATTTAATTGAATCCTAATATCACAAATAAATTAACGAAAATCTAGACATTTGAACTAGAAGATTAGAATTAATTAAAATAATTAAATTATAGTGTAATAAATCACGCATCAAAATTAAATTCCATAATGAATTTAATAAGAAAATATTTTTAAAAACTATTATATTTAAGTACAAAGAATTAAATAATAAATAATTTAAAATTAATAATAATAATTTTGAGAATTTTGGTTGTTGTTGTATGTTGTAGTTGTAGACAAAAAACATTAATAGGTGGATAGTTTTTATGATAGTAGTAGGAATAGTAATTATAGTGATATTATTACTATTTACTTTATAATTATCATTTCTAATTAATTTTCGATTAATGGCAACAAGGAAAACGACATTTAGTATTTTATTATAATGATTAATTTGATTATCGTAGTAATAGTAGTAGTTATTCATTTGTAATGATGGATAATAGTTTTGACTGTTATAATTATTTATTATAGTTTTAAATAAATAAAATTTTCTTATAAAAATCATTTTTAGTTACGGACAAATTGGTTTTTTAGGTTTTTTCAACTCAGCTTCTTCATCCCGTTTACTAATTTCGGTATAGCGTTCCCCCTTCAACGAAACAATTTTATTATCACGATAGCGAACCAATTTCTTCGGTTCAACTTTCGGTACAACCGGTTTGTATTCACGATTACAAGCATTTTTATCAACATACGAGTACCGAGCGATAATACGATTTTTTAGTTCCGCATCATCGATCGCATTATTTTTCGGAATTTGAATTTGTCCAACATTCGATAAACTTTGGCCCGTTTCCTGGCGATGTAATAAAATTTGGGTCGCCCGATCAATATCACCATTTGCAATCGTGACACAATGCTTAACTTCTAAAAAGGAACTTTCCGGAAACATTTCCTGAAGCACATCACATTCCTCGGAAAAAAAATCACAATTCGAACTATCCGTCGAACCACCATCACTAGTCTCCGATAAATGTTGTACCCGTTTGATTTGTGTCGTTGGTGCGGCTGTATTTTGTACATCATTTGGCGCCATTTCCGATATAGATGGAGGACGTCCACGTAATTTTACTTCCGGCAATAGCTCGGAAATGCTTAATGAACTGTGAATAAAAAATATTTTCTATATATGTATACGTTCGGCAAAAAAAAAATCATCGTGCATGCATCACACACACAAAACAACCAAACGGTAATTAATTAAAAATAAAAATAGTAAAACAGGATATAACAACTCTATGATTTTTATTTTAGTTATATAGATCAAACTAAAAATTAGGTCATACCAGGATTCAACATAATAAAAAAAAAGGAAATAAAAATAAATAAAATTACTATGTTGGCTACTAAAAAACTATATATAAATAACAAATATTGATTCTAAAAATAGTTATAGGCGATATTTTAAAACTTACTTTAATGATAAGTTTTGTGCTTCTTCAGTTTTTGATAAATTCGATAATTGACTTGCTAATTGAAATATCCATCCGCAGATGGTTCCTGTGTCAATGATTGAAAAATCAGCAAAGTAAGCGGTCATAATTTCGACAAAACCTGAAAACAGAAAATTTATTTTGATGGGGTCATTGCACGACATAGTTTTTATAGAATTATAAATTTCCAGAACGTAGCAAAGGAACAATTTTGTAATATTCAAAAGAATTTTCAAAATTTGCACAAATAGTACAATACTAAATTTTATAATTGTAATCGATTGCCTCAATGTTTGAAACTCAAAATTATTAGTTGTATTGAAGCTTTTACCAAAATTTAAAACATTGATAAATTGTGAACATTCACTACCGAAATATTGAATTTTGCGGAACGGTTCAAAAATGTCGTGCATTTTTCGGTACAGCGGTCCGATTAATCTAACGATTGGGTCAGTTTAGAAGGGGCCTGTCGGTGTTTGTGCAGCTCGGTCTAATCAAAATATTGCAGCAGTTAGTGAGAGTGTTGACCAGAATGTGATTCAAAAAATTTAGTTGGCACAATATTTGTTCCACAAAATGGATCTCAGAGCTACAAGTTAATGGTGATGTTTCGAAGAAAATCATCTTCTCCGATAAAGCGCATTTCAAATTTGATGGCGTAACCTGCCACACAGCGAACGAAACAATGGAATTGTTGAAGACAACATTTGAAGCGGGAATTAACTCGTGCCTCAGCGATGTGAAAAAAATTCGGGAGTGGAATCAAATTAGATACTCGTTCAACATAATATTTTGTTTGGATTTCGTTACAGAACCACAAATTATTCTTGGCTTAAATGACTGAGCCTTAGTAAGGACAAGATGGTTGGAGAGTTAAAAGTTTAAAAAAAAACATGACTTATGCATATAACCTGTTCCCCTGTTGTTTCAATTAAAATATTTGTAAATAATAGAGTTCAGTTGTAGTTCGTGATTTTTACTTCTTATCGATGAGAAGACATTTTAACAGGATTGAAATCACTTCTATGGTCCTTTCTAAGGTGAGCCCATGAAATTCGTAGAATTTTATTAGACATCAAATTGGGCTGAAATCCTATTACTATGAGACCATTGGATCGATTGATAATAATAATAAAACAGTGTTTTAAGGCCATTACTGGCCCCTTACTGCGTCAACAATCTGGCTCCAACGGTTTCGTTCGTAACCTTGGTCTACGTACTGTCCTAGACAACCAGAAGAAGCCAAGTCATTCTCTATACCGTGGAGCCATCGTCGCCTGCAACAACCTCTGCGCCTACCATATGGTGGCTGTCCTTTCAGAGATCGCTGCACAATTCGTTCCGGATCAGCACGCTGAACGTGACCGAGCCAGCGTACTCGCTGCGATCTTATTTCATGCACAATATCGGGGATCTTCATCAGATCTCTGATCTCGATATTGTACAGAGCTCGGTATGTGCCATCTATTTCGCGTTTTGGGCCGTCACACGCAGGACTCTTCTCTCAAATGTAAGGAGCCATCTCTCGTATTCATCCGTCAGCGATCGATTGATACTATCTAATAAAGTATGATTCGCTGATGGTCATGGAGTGCAAAAATTAGTAAGGCCATCTAAATCAGTAGCTTTAAACGACTGATTGATCAGTATCGAACGCAAATATTATATTATTTTAAAGAATTTAAGGGATCCCTTTGATCGATGGCAATTTTAAGACGTGATGATATTTTTTTACGAATTACGAACTAGCACATAGAAGCACCTACGCATACAAGTAGTAGAATATTAGTTAAAACGCTATGGAAACATATTCACGATTTCGGCGCTGTGGAAACATATTCACGATTGACCAAATTGGTTGTTTTATTTATAATCAAGTGATTGAACCTTGTTTGACAAGGCTAAAACGTAACAATTGGTGACAGCGGTGAGATTGTGAATAAAAAATGAGTTGGAGCGGCGTGGCTTGTCAACTGCAGGTCATAGAAACGAATTGAAGCAATGGTTACGTAAAGCCATGGAGGATGATATTATTGATGCGGCCACTAACAATTTTGATGACAATTCGGCGGACGAAACAGAAGAGGCTGGAAAAAATAAAGATGTAATAGTAGAGGTTATACCGGTATAATCTGGATATTTAGATTTGGTGCAGCTAATGGCTGTTATTATGAAAATGAAACACGATTCGAAATAGTGAAGCAATCAATTAAACTAGATAATAGAATAACTTAAACAGTCAAATCAAAAAATTGAAGTCAATAGGCGAAATCAGTAAAAAAATGGACGAGCAGTTTCTACTCTACATTGGTGCAAATTTTAGAGGAGAAAGTTCTCGACGATAACGGAATAGTGCAAAATTTGAAGCAGAAAGTTCGCGTTGATAATAGAATAGTGCAAAAATTGCAGAATAAGGTTGTAGGCTTCAAATCGGATCTCCTACATAGAGAGTTATCGAGTTTCAGGAGTTAGAAAGAAATAGAAGAGCGCCGCAAGTAGCTCTACCAGTACACACAAGTCAAAAGTATTACACGGAACAACATTTTTTGCTACATTTAAAGGTGAAGGGTCAATACTGAGCGGGGGGCAGACCCAACAAACGTAAAGGGTCACATTTCACAGGAATGTTGTAAAACAAGATGAGGCGATTAGAATTTGCGAACTTCTGTACAGCGAGGGTCGTGTGAAGAGCGAGTTTAAGCCAAGATGAAGGGCTCAAGAAAGTCGGACTACAGGAAGTCTGCAGCTATTCCATCGCTGTTAAGAGATTGATATGAGGGAGTGACGATTTAAAGGGATGGGAATAGCAGTGTTGTCACGGAACATGCAAGAGCGACTTATTCGTTCGATATACTCAAAGGAAGAGTTCAACCAGGTGATGGGTCGCAACTACAGAAGAAAGTGTAGTCATAAGAGGCATGACTGTTGTAGCAATAACGGTCGGCAATACTCAGTTTCAACTCGAAGTGCTGGTCGCAAATATAGTGGATAAAGTCGATGGACTTCATGAGGGCGAATGGCCTCGTGACGTATGTTAGGCGAAGAGTATTAGATTGCAATAGTTTTTAGTGGCCACTTCGTTTTGATGAGGCCGGAGCAACTATCAGAGGAGTAGTAGAAGATCATTGGGAAAAGCGTCCATCGAACTGCACCGGAGCTGGGTTTATCACCGGATCTATGACCTTCATGTGAAGCACATAATACACCTTCAATACTAAGTTAACGATGGGTTTCATCGGATTCAAAAGGACAGCGAGCAAAACCAAAAGACGTGTACTTAGAGCGATTAGCACTATACAGGGGAGATGCATTGGATCTTGTTGGGGACGGATTAGGGTTAGGTAAGGAGTGTTACGATTGTGGTGACATCTGTATAATAATTTGGAAATAAATAAATTAGTGTTGTTTAGAATTAAATTGGTTTTTTTATTCACAATCCAGAGATTGTTCGACAAGGCTAAAACGTAACATTATATTTAACCTCCTCGTGAGGTTGCTTTTATCGTTTGAAGAACCTAATCAACCATTTGGAAAAACCGTAAATCGCCGGTTCGAAAATTATGGTATTAAAAACTAATGAAAATCATGCTAATTGATTATTTATGTAGGAAGCTTTTAGCGTATCCACCCCTTGAAGTATCGTTAAGCTTCAAAATGAAGTGTAATCCTTCAAAGCATATTTGATAATTTGATTATTGACACAGGACAGAATTAAAACAAGAAGATGGTTTACCATGGATTGAGTCATTAAACAGAGATATTTTAGACGGAGCAGTTGACCATCCTCATCCAGTCGATCTCGAGATCGCAAATCATCAGTAACTTAAGAATTTAAAGAGATTGTTGTGTACCGATTGTTGTAAAGTCGGTATTTCATTACAGTATTGGTTCCAGAGACCAGATTACCTATAGAAACACAATGAAGCCGAGCCAAAAATATTCAGAAACGTAAGAAGCATTAAAAAAAACCAATGTTCAAAACTTACCATCAACATCAAAACACGGATCCTCCGAGGCTTCTTCCAAAATCGATACGATATAAGACAGCACGATCTCGTCCACAACGCTTAAATCGGCCCCCGGTAAATTCGTGTTCACAAATTTAAACAAGCTCTCCTTCACAACTTCATGTTGCTGCTCGATATTCGTCATCTGAACATGGAATGAAATCAGAAAAACCGATCGGAATTTTTAATCCACACAAATTTCTTACATAATTTACGTAAATTTACTTAAAACAAAAAATACTAAATATAAATTGTAAATTCAATTGAATTGTTAATTTCCTTTCAAGAATCACTTTATATGTATGTACGAAAAATAAAAAATAAAAACGTCTTGAATCGGTCTTTTCCTTCCATCCAAAAATCGGTATAATGATTGTACATGACTACACTCTGTGTGTGTGTATGTGTGTGCGGTCGGTGAGTTCTTCGTCATGATGAACACAAATCGATATTTTGGTTGTCTCAAATACATTTTTTCCAAACATACAAGCAAGCCGCATAAACTAAATCACAATTTAAATAATCTCAAGATTACGCATTTTAAAACATTACATTTTCAATTGAATCTCATTTAAGATGAATAAAACATACACAAAATAAGAATTAAGAAACAGAAAAATAAAATTCTAGAGCTCCATTGTTCTGTATTTTAGACGGGGGATGGACGAATAAAAAAAAAAAAATTTTTTTTCTGCCTATCGCATCGTAGAATTTGCGATATTTTCTTGGGGTATTTTACTTACATTACACCTTAAAATTAATAGAAATTTGAAGTATACACTTATTACACTTTTGGATACGCGATTTATGTATTTAGAATAATTAAGAATACTAATTTTTGTGCCTTAAAAACTATCGGAAAACTTCACTTTATCACCGAAAAAAAAACTTTTTTTTTGCTTTTCGTCGTTCTATACTGTCGTTCGTCCCTCGAATCGCACAACAACACTAACAACAGAGAAAATGAGAAACAGACCACAGCACAAGAAGCACCAACAACAACATCAACACCATTTATACGAATTTTTCAATAAACACAAACAATCGATAGACCGTCGCTGTTTTTTTTTATGGAAAAATGAATATTTATGAAGTGAAGAGACGTTAGTGGTTGCTTTTTGTACTCGCGTTTGACATTTGGTGAACGGGAAAATGGCATAATTTTATAGGATGGTTTGTGTCTTTGGCTAGTTTGGGCGCATAACCAGGGGAAATTAGAGGAATTTTATGGGTTGCACAATTTCTTTTATGGTTTATGGATGAGGTGACCAGATGTTCAATTTTTTGTAAATATATAAACTTTCGTGTGAAATATTTATAATAGAATCTGTAATGGGTCAGTTTTTATAAGATTGTAAGATTTTCCATAGTAATTAACAAGATTTATTACAGTTTACGGTAATGGCAGCCAAATGATTAAATCGTAATTTTGGAACACAGCACTAATTTACCCTACTGAACTTTAGTAACCGAAAAGTCAACTGATGTCAAGCTTAACTGTATATTTATTAATAATTATATATTTTAAGAGTTTTCCATAGAACTAATTATATCCACGATCTGAACGTTTGTATGTAGTTCAGTTGTTGTCTTCAGTGAGTAAATTTGTAACACAAGTTTCGATGTTAATAATTTAGAAATCTATATACTCGCAAGAGTTCTGTATAGGAGCGTTCCTCGAAATTGAGGGCGCCTTTAACAACGTGTGGGTAGAGGCAATTTGGAAAGATTGTCACACCGGGTTGACTACCCTGTAATAAAGGAACCCCGCAAGAGATGTAATGTCGATCAATGCATTGCTGTTGGAACTAGAGATACAGGGTATTAGTGATATTGCTTATGCAGATAACGTAACGATAGCTGTCAATAATTACGAGATGGGCAAGCAGATGTGGAATGGGAATTAATCTGTCCTAAATTGAGCTGGTATTTTTACTAGTAGTGGATCCTCCTACCTTAAACGTGATTAGACTAGCTTTTACTGACAAAGCTTCTTGATTTCTGGGCGTAGTCTTGGATAGTATACTTAGTTCGAAGCCTAACATTTTGGAAAGAGTAAAGAAGGCTACCATAGCTATGTACTCATACAGAACCGCCATTGGAAAAAGATGGGGTCTGAAACCGAACCTGACACACTGATTTTTCACCATACTTATGTATGGAGTGAGAGTGTGGTGGCCAGATCTTAAGAAAACAACATACAGATCGAAAAGGTGCAAAGGATGGCATGTATGCTCATAATCGGAGCGCTGAACACGACACCTACACGCGCCTTAGAAGTCATGTTTCACCTTCTTCTGGTCAATATTTTTGATTAGCAGATGTCGGATAGAAAGTGTCTTCAGACAGGCCACTCGACAATAAGTATTTCATTAGGGAAGTAACTGGCATATCTCGACTATACTACAGCTATTCTATATGCTTCAAGAAAGGCTTCTGGAACATTTATCCTTCATGAGTAACTTAGAGGAGCGGGTCACTAACGAAATCCGAAGCTATGCAATGTTCCACGAAAGGCTCCAAGGTGGACGGTAAAGTAGGCGCGAGCGTCCCTTGTGATAACTGATTGAAAATATTTCCTTTCGTCTTCCTGACTACTGCAGTGTGTACCAAGTGGAGGTGATAGCGATTGAGGAAGTCCCAAATAATCTGGGTCCCCGGCCAGCTAAGCATGGTACGACTCTCCAATGGCAAATGGGAAGGGCAAACTTGGGACGGCGTATTACAGCGCTTAAATTAGCGCTTAAGAAAGAGACAGTTGCCTTGCCGAATCAAAGGAGGACCATTACCCTTACTTGTAGCGTAGCATGATACGTTTGGCCAAAACTGGACTTGAAGCACTCCCAAACTTTAATCAACCTATATCGACGGGATTTAAGAACGGTCGTGAGAATTCTTACTGGACACGGCCTTGGAAGGAGACTAAGTCTGGAACCTAACCGCCGATGTTAACACCTGCTTCAACTTCTGGAAGGCCTGTCTTTCCTCAGAACTGAACACAAACCCAGCATTCTATCGAAGTAGACTCGTGAAGGGTCTGGCAATCAATCCATATAATTCAACGAACTTCCAGGAGTAACCAGTGGGACCATGAAAACGTTGAATTTTAACTACATCTCCGGCTCTGAAAAATTTGAAATCGCCGACATTTTGTTCTGCGCTAGCTTTACTTGACGTCCTTTAATTTTGTGTTCAAGATACTCGACCCGTCTGAAAAAAACGTCACACTTCGACCAATTTATTTATATCCAACACCTTCTAGTTTCTGCACTGCTTCCTCTGTAGGCTCTGGCACGATTATAGGCACTGATCCTTAGAGATCACTTTATTAAGTTTAATTCAACAAAAGAATTTTTATCTCGAAATTGCAGCTCAGCATTCCCTTTTTACCGTCATAGCCAACGATCAACTTCTGAACTCTCCGCCATTGCTCTATTTTGAATATGTTTTAGGTCAAATTTCATTTTCTCGCTCGATCGTCAAAATCGCGAGTTCGGTTACAAAAATCCGGATCATCATCTTCAATCACATGAACTGTTATTCGCTACGTCTCATCATTTATTACTAAATCGCACGTAACCAACTCCGTGAAATGATGTTGACTTCTGATAAAATTTAGATTAGACGATGATATGGAAGTTGATGTTTGAGGCCAAGAACTTAGCAATCGCCTTTGGATTATTTTGCAACACTTTCTCTAATATACTCCAGCTCAGAAAATTGATGCTACGACCAAAAAATATAGAGGCCGAGATTTTCTGATATTTTTATTTATTTTATAAAGTTCACTAGTTAAAAAAACGTACAACCCCATGATAAAAATCGCAAATATTTATCAATTAATAAGCTTTTGTGCTTACTAATTATATTAACTATTGGCTTACTAAAATAAATACCTTTGTAACTAAAAACATATTTAAAATCACCCTAAATGTTGATTAAAACATGTACCTACAGATAAATACGTACGTTCAATTTTCATTCAATTAAAATTTATTTTCATGATTTATTTGAGAAAAATGAAATTAATGAGAATAAGATGAGCAAAAACCATATAGTGTACTAAGACGCCTCATATAGAATAAAATAATTAAGTAAAATGATATGGAACGTCTACATACTTATGGTTTTTGTTTTGATATGTAAGCTTCTTAATTCACGGAAAAGTGATAGCGAGACAGACATAGATGAACCAGATCATATTATAATCATAACATTTTACAAGTCATTACATGTTCCTCACTGTGTCAACAGTCGGAGTTCACCGATTTCGACCCTGATCTTTCTCTGTGAATCCATCGTCGTCTACGACGACATCTGCGCCTATACTATATGGTGGCTCTCGTTTCAGAGCTATAGCTGCACAATTCGTTCCGGATCCGCACAAAGAACATAACCGAGCAGTACGCCCTGGGATTTCACTTCATGGACAATATCGTGAATGTTTATCAGATCACTGATATCTATATTGCACATTTTTATATTTGAGGTTAAGTTTTGAAAGTTTAGGACTTTTACTGAAATTGGTCCTACAGACTAAAATTACAAACCCAAGTGATTAATTCTTTTACTGAAATCTGTTGATGATAATATTAACGTTCCGTTCATATTTAGATCATATTCTAGATTTCCATCCAACAAATTATTTAGAATTCCGTTCTCACGCAACATGTTGAATTTCCTCATAACTATATATTCCATAACTTGGAATATTGGAATATCGATTTTTTTTTCAAAATCGGCCAAAGAGTGGTCTATAGTACCGATTCCTGTTAGCCATATTCCAGAATTTCGTTTAAAAATCGGACGAATTTCATAATAAATGGACAAATGGTTTAGTTTCGTTCCATTAGCCCAATTTTGGCCAATATTAGCATTATATTAAAATCATTTTAGAATTCCAATCAACATATCGACATGTCCAACATCCTATTCCGTATCATGTACTGTTCCATACCTCATCCTCTTTTGACAAATATACTGTTTCGCCCAATACTTGCCAATTCCACGTACCTTGCAAGAAATGACTCAACAAGTTTAAATTTTTTATTATTGTAATTCAACACCTTCAAATACCACTACAGTATTATAGTTTTGGTTTGAGAGTATAATATTTGCTGACATGATAATTTTAACTAACATGGTAGTATTTTTAGTATTTTAGTGATAGGTAATCATTTTGTACTGTCAACATTTTAATTACACAATAATAATTCAAATCTTATTAAAAATTTTTATTAAAACCCATCAAATTTCACTGTACCTACGAAAAAGTGTTTTCGTATGTGAGTGGTAGCAACATCTACTGAAATTGGATATCGAGATTTTTATTTTATTTTTATTATTTATAAATTATAGCAAATGGAATTTAAAAAAATTATAAATTTCCAGATCCAAATTTTAGTTGACCTTGTCAAGCACTCACCTGGTAAAACACACAAAAAAATGTCTAGCACTGATGCTAGACAATTTTTCGTGTATTTTACTATGTGAGTGCTTGGAACGGTCGACTCAACTTTGGTATCAAGAAATTTTAATATGTTTTTTTTAATTATTTTCGTACAAATCTTATTATGATGAGGTATAGTTTCGGGACTACTATTTATAGTTCGGCCACTGAATCATGTGTCCACAAATAAATTACAGAAACGCCATCACAATACGACATAATGGGGTGAAATAATAACAAAAATTTACATATTTTTTTCTAAAACACCAACTCAAATCTATGTATAAGTAAGATATTCGATAGAGATAACCAGGTTTTATTAATATGTACACGCCCGCACAATCAGATAAACCATCACTTTGTAAATTGATATACTAAACAAATTGTGTGATTTACGTTAGTTTATACTGTATAGTCAATCCTATAAGTACCGATGATTGAAGTCGTTGATTTATATGTTTGTACATCAAAGGATCGAATGCCATTTATAGTGTACATCGATATTATGTATTTCATAACCTTGCATAGGTAATTGTTTATCGTTACGATTCCATTTTTTCGTGACATTGAAAAACGCTAGCCTTAAAAGACAAATTATAAATAGTGATGGAGTGTGGTATGATTACGTTTTTAGTTTTTAATTCGAAAATAAAATTAAATAAATTACATTGACCATCAATATCTTTACTATATAAATAGTATATAGTTATAGTTGTATGTATACTAAAATTAAATGCATGAGACATATTGAATTACTATAATTATTACGAGTTTAGTACATTAGCAAAAAGAAAATTTATGTAATTGTGTATAAAGTAATAATTTTGTATGTATGGAAATGTCTTGTTCAATTGGTTTATATAGGTAAAGGAAATGAAAAGAGGTCGATATTGATAATAGTTTGAATAGACTTGAAGGTTATACGTATATGATTATTTATATTCCATATGGCGCATGATAAAAAGCGTTTGGCTAACATCAATTAGTCTAGGTACAGCAGACTAATAACGCTAGAAATAATTGTATTGTACTAAAATTCAGATAGTAGTTTGTACGAGTATGCATGGCTTTAAAAAATTACTATAAATTCCAAATTTCACTCTTTCGAAAAGTTCGTAAATTTCTGAAAATATGAAAATTTGAGGAGAGGGATTTCAAACTGTTTAGACTCTGTCGACTCAAATTGACAGAATTAAACGAAATTCGAGATTGAACGAGTGGCCCTGCAATTAACAGTTATGTATAAATTGCTATACATATATACAGGAATGAGGCCATCCCATAAATCATGTGTAAACTAGCAAATAACAAAGTGATGAGATATAGGTATGGCAGTTAGTTCAATACCCCGAATTCGAACATCCAACAGGGGCAGGATGAAAAATTGGTTTTTTATTCTTTAATTACGATAATCCCATCAATATATATCATCCCTTAAAGAAGTGCACGTCGAATTGGCCGACTGATCATCTAAGCCAGTATATATAGGTCTCTTTATAAAGAGATGATCCAATAGGAGGTACTTTTTTCAATTGGGATTCTCATTGGGGTTCATGCGTGACATCTGCCATGCTCATATGACATTTATGTTCAGTATTCATTGACATTTCACCATGAATAGACTGACGCGAGAACAACGTTTACAAATTATGGAAATTTATTTCAAAAATCAGTGTTAAGTGAAAAACTGTTTTCGTGCTCTTCGACCATTTTATGGTGTTCATAATCGTCCAACTGAACGCACTGAACGATCAATGAACTTTTATTGCGAAAAATTCAAGATATAGGTGTAGCCGACTTGGGGTTTCAACAGAATGGTGCAACGTGTTACACAGCAGGCCAAACCATCGATTTATTAAAAGAAAATTTTAATGAGAACATCATATCAAGAAAGGGACCCGTCTTGAAAGATCTTGTGATCTGACGCCATTAGATTACTTTTTATGGGGGTATCTATAATTGTATTGATTGTTTATTGTATTGATAAACCACAATCGATTCCTGCATTAGAAGCGAACATAATACGCGTAATTAATGGAATATCGGCCGAAATGCTCGAAAAAGTGTTCGAAAATTGGACCCATAGAATTGATCATATAAATGATTTGAATGCGTTTTATTTCAAAACAACTTCGCGAATGCTCTTATTGGATCAACCGTTATATGATCGGTTTTGCCATGCTCCCTGTCTTGGAATTTTAGAGATTAGATTTTTTTTCATGATATTTAATCTTAGACGTGGATGGTTTCTTAATCGTTAGAGGTAGTCCTTCTTTCAAAGTGCTCATTAGACCTTCGAGATATATTCAACAATGCTTGGGTTTGTCCGGAGACTCTTTTCATCCTTTATGGCTCCAGAAACTCGTCTTAAATCTCCTTTTATACTATAGATAGCCAATATACCTTGGGAGATGAAGAAGACGTGCGATTGTAAATATGATAACTTTTCTGAACCTGGTAGATGCTGATGTTAAATCTGCTACATGGTTTGGACTAAACATGAATCAAGTGGATAGTTTCACGTTTCAGTTATTTTGCCAGTATATATGGGTGGTCCATCTAACGTTTGCAATTTAATTTGAATCTAAATTCAAAGACGAATGAATTTTTTTCAAAGCGGTTTGTTTTATTAGAAAGGGTATAGTATACATTGCCATTAAGTATGGAACACAATTTCATTCAAATAACTTCTTATCAATCCAATTATTCAGTATTTTTTTTAATTGTATGGGCTCTTATTTCGTCAATGTCAACTTCGATTTGATATTTCAAGTCTTGGATAGTCTCTGGATGGTTAGCGTAACACATATTCGTAACGGGTCCCCATAATAAAAGTCCAACGGAGTCAAATCGCAGTTGCGTGGTGGCCAATTGACATCTCTGTTACGGCTGATTATTCGATCCCCGAAGACAATATGCAAAATACCGATTGTTTCGTTTGCTGTGTGGCGAGTTGAACCGTCCTGCAACCAAATGTCGTGTGTGTCTCCTCTTGAATTCTTGGTAAGGTGTAATATTTCATAAGAAGTGTGTTGTGGCAGATCGGCAAGGAAAATGGCAGAAAAATAAAATTTGAAGCGCAAATCAAGCGGACATATACTTAGAGACGACTTAAAAATATCAGCCTTCAAGAAAAAGAAAATTCATGGGGTTACGGTCACCACAAGAGAGAAACGCAGAGCTAGAACTAAGATATTTGACGATATCTTCTCGGATGAAAATCTCTTTTTGTGCTTCAAGTTACGCACAATGTTCAAAACGATCGAGTTTGGGCGGTTTTAATAAAGGATGTCCCAAAAGATAAAAAGCACATACCGAGGTTCCAAAATGCGTCTTCGGTAATGGTTTGGGGAGCCGTATCCAAAAGAGGAACCCTTCCACTTGTTTTTATTGATATAAATCTGTTAAAATAAACGCAAAATATTATTTGGAGGAGATTTTGCAGAAACATTTATTGCCAGAAGCCCAAACAATGTACGGAGAGGCATATTATTGTTCAAGAGTGGTGTGTGGCTAATTTAACTGAATTCATTACCAAATATAAATGGCCGCCTAGTTCACCAGAGAAATCCCTTGAATTTCTGCGCCAGATCATATACCGTTTATTTGTACCACCGCTGTATACGATCACGCAGGCACGATTTAATCAAACACAAAAATAATTTTCTCATTCCAAATCTATTTAAGAAGGCTGCTATAATTCCTGAAGGATATAACAAAAAAATCGAATTTAATTCAAAATGACGATCCTGAACTTGGTTTCGATCCTGAACTTGGTCTGTTTTACTGTCATACTGTCTTAGACAACCTGAAGAAGCCAAGTAGTTCTCTACACCATGGAGCCATCGTCGTAGGCAGCGACCTCTGCGCCTACCATATGATGGCTCTCCTTTCAGAGATCGCCGCACAATTCGTTCTGAATCAGCACGGAAAACGTGATCGAGTCAGCGCACTCACTGAAATCTTATTTCATGCACAATATCGGGGATCTTCATCAGATCTGTGACCTCGATATTGTATAGAGCTCTGTATATGTACCATCTATTTCGCGTTTTGTGCCGTAAATCACACGCATGATTCTTCTCTCTAATGTAAGGAGCCATTTCTCGTAACCCCCTCACTCTTTCAAACGTGAAGTGGCCACTACTAAAACACCCTATAACCAGAGATCATGTATTTCGTTTTGGACTCATTGATCTGGAGTCCAACAGAAACAGAAAACTCAAGTATTTCTTTCACTCCGTTGCTATTCAGTCCAATATATGTCATCTGCATATGCAAGCAAGCACCTGATTGGACTGGCGATATAAGACGTTGCGCTGAGGTGTTTCAGTTTTACGAAAGATGTATTCCAACATGAGAATTTCGTACCATTTCATACAATCGTACTATTTTTGTTGGTATACCTATGTATATATTCCAACGCAGACTTCAAATTCTCTCGATTGATCGAGTTATAGGCCTGGTCGAAAATCACGGAACACCTGGTGTATGGCGATGGAAGTCTCATAATATTTAGATAGAATCATCCGCACAGAAAATACCTGATTAGTGACTGATTGATTCGGACGAAATCTTCCTTGATAGTTACCAACCAGGTCCTCCGCTAGAGGGGTGATTCTATCTATAACGTAGGACAGTAACTTGTCTGCTGTGCAAAGGATGGAATCAGATAGAATTTCATCAAAATCTAATTGGGTATCATTTAAGTATGATCGTCGTAACATTTGCAGTTTGCACAGTGATGCTGGAAGTGATTTAAGCTTGTTTCGGACCGAATTTAGATTATCCAAATTTTGTCAGAATTCAACGCCAGATCATAGTCATTGGGTGTTTCAGTGCTCAAATACTCGCTTGTTTGATGTGTGTGAGCTCGCATTATCGTGCTGCAAAATGATTCACCGTTTTGGGTTGTTTTCTCTCAATTTGTTGAAAACCCCGGGCTAACAAATGGTTGCATACCAAGCTGAATTGACTGTCTTTTGATTTTCAAGAGCCACAGTAGCCAAATGACCAGTTTTCGTGAAGAAACGCTTCGAGCCCGTACAACTTTTGCTGGCTTTTCTTAAGACCGTTTTCTTTCCGGCTC
Source organism: Tipula unca (assembly GCA_951394425.1). Taxonomy (NCBI): domain Eukaryota; kingdom Metazoa; phylum Arthropoda; class Insecta; order Diptera; family Tipulidae; genus Tipula; species Tipula unca. The sequence continues at coordinate 12,597,093 of OX596381.1, read as the reverse complement.
ATACGAACATATCCATGACTCGTCACCTGTTACGATCTTGTATACGTTTTTGGAAGTGCCTTCAACACAAAGCACCAATCGACACGAACGTTTTGAACCTCGCCTTTGAGTGAACGTCGATCGCGTTTAAATACATTGCTTCGGCGCTAAAAGTCGAATGAAGTGATTCGAACCACTGTTGTTGAGTTAACCCCTTTCGAAAATCGTAAAAAATCATCACACGAAAATGTTCACGCGATAATTCCATTTTTTCACTGAATTCAATTTTTCAAGTAAATAAAAAACAATGTAGCGATGTGAACTGACGAATGACTTCTGATAAACAAAACCTCTAAAAATGTTCAACTTTTTGACTGACATAGAGATTTGCATCGGAAAGCACAATCAAGAACTTTGTGCAATGAATTTTGTGATAAATCCAGCTCGACTAAATTAGAAAGAGGAGCGTTCGTTGTGTATTTCGCATATTAAGACATTCTTGATTCTGGAGTGATGGTAATTGTCGCAACTGGAATAATTCTAGCGGAATATCACTTGATGAGTGTTTCTAGATTTGCTAGACAACGTGTTTGTGGTGGCAACATTTCGAGTTTATTGTGTGATATAGGTCCAGGAATAGCAAGACGGTTAAATGGATGAATAAGGAGTTTGGGATTATTTCGATTCTGAAATTAAGAAAATAATTAGACTTGCAACACTAAAACCAGATATATAAACTTACTGGTTATCATTTAGATTTAACACAAGCAAACTCTTCGTGTTTTCTCGTCCATCGGGAACTTCTTTCAGTCGATTGTGTGATAAAACCAGTGGTGGAATGCGTCAATCATATTGCGCCGCATATTCAAGCAATATCGTTATCACTAAATATACCATACTCGATCTCCATTATCGGGTCGTCAACTTCATTCAAATTAATTTAATTTTCGCTTGAAACAAAGAGGAAAATTGGCATAATGAGCAAAAATTAATGAGCCGGTGATCACCAATATATTTGTACATGCATGCTCATTTTATTCGTAATCAACCAAAAAATCGATGAAAATGACGCCATGGTGACTTATGGAGGTGACTTATCGTCCGATACGACACCAATAAATTTTTCAGTCGAGCTAAGTCCAGCACTAAACATGTGACGTAAGAAGGCTGCTATGATCCCTGAAGGATACATACAAAAAAAATCGAATTTAATTCGAAATTACTGTACAAAATCGGTTGAATAGGACAAGCCGCATAGGTCAAGTCAATATTGAATGTATATGTACATATTGTAATTCAATAACAACAAAACAGCCATAAATAATAAATGAAAAATAAAAAGAAAATTCCGTTGACCATTCCAAGAATAATATTTTTCATTTATGTAGAATAGAAAAACAAAAGAAAGTCACACAAAATAATTTGAATTTTCCAATTTTCTCTATTCCTACATTCGCTCGATTGTTGTGTTCAAAATCCTTTATATATGTACATACTCGTACATAAATAGTTTCCATCACCATCACCCACCAGTTCTGTGCGGCTAGTCTTCGAATTCAGATGTTGGTCAGTTTTATAGTTTTGTATTAGGTAAAAGAATAAAATGTGTTTTACATTAAAACGTTTAAATTTATTCGATTATGGTGAGAGCGGGATAGTCATTGTGTAGTGAACGAAATAGTGATTATTTTATAAATATTATTTGTGTTAATTAATTAATTAGAAGTGTGATAAGCATATATAAAATGAAATTGCCGTGGAGTAAAATTGCCAAGGGTATGTACGAATGACAAATTTCGCGTGGTGACTGACATAATTAATTCCAAACACCAATCCTATATGTCTAGCGACTTAATTATACCTTTAGCGCGCGATGTTACTGAACTTGAATTGTATATATTTATACTTAAATATTGTTTTGTGGTCGAATTTAAGATTTTTATCGTACATGTTTCGTATATTGTTATATGGTTTAACAAAAATACTATCGCGATTGGATTTTATGTATACATATACATATTTACTATATAGTATACTAATTATCCTTGTGTAACTATATAAAAAATTATTTATTTATAACTAATCACATTTAGTTTTAGGAATTATTTAATTATGTGTTCATAGTCCTCCATTTATTTTATCAGGCGTGTATCTAAGTTCATTGATTTACTTACAATATATTTGTATGTATGCGTTATGTGTCCAGCGTTGTTAATGTGTATTGAGATATATATATGCGAGAGTTCATAGAAATGTAATTAAAATCAAACTATACACTATATATACATATAGTAATAGTTTTGGTTATTGTGAAGGAAACCAAACAGCGTGATAATGGATCAATGATAAATAGTTAATAGCTCGAATTATTTTGATTTTTTATTATTATTTTTTTTTGGGACTGATTATGATTACTTCTTGCTGTCGAGGTTTTGTGTTTCATTGAATAAAATTATATCGCAGCTTATATATTGATTCAACGAAACTAACAATCAAGGCTAATTTACTTTAATTGTAGTATTCTTATATGCGCGTATGTATAGCTAGTTCATTTTTATGTATACATTCATGATTGATATAGTTTGGAAGTTTGTATGAAATATATAAGACGTGATAATTATGAGATTTGTTTACTAAAACAACATGGCCTGATATTATAATTAGGCGGATTGTGCGGGTGGTGTTCAAAAGTAATATTATGTTGTGGATTTATTTAATGCTACTGCCACAACGCAATCCGATAAAACATGTTAGGTAAGAACACAACTTTCAGAATAGCATTCATTCCAGAAATAGAAATATTTTTAAATACAGAAAAAATCGACCTTTTCCTAATATCTGAAAGCCATTTTCTTAAATCTTCGTATGTGAAAATCCGGGTTATAACTTATATCATTCCATTCATCCAGTGAAAAGAGCAAGCGGTGGTTCGGCATTATTTATAAACGAAAATATAAAACACCACGTAGAAACAAAAATCGAAGAAGAAACAATGCAAGTCACTACTGTAAAGATCCACAATAAACACAGACAGCTTACTGTCTCTACAATATACTGTCCTCCTCCGCATAACTTGATAAGGGAAGACTATATTAAACTATTTATATCGCTAGGACGTGATTTTATTATTGAAGGTGACTTAAATGCGAAAAACACCGATTGAGGATCTAGACTTAGAACGTCATAAGGTAAAGAATTGTTTCAAGCAGGGCAGACATCAAAATATAAATTTTACTCTGGTGATTCCCCAACATACTGGCCCAATGACGAAGCTAATATTCCGGACCTATTAAACTTTTATGTAGCAAGAGGTATATCTCAGAACTACATTCACATTGAAAACAATTGAGCAATTCCTTAGTATCGGATGACTCACCGCTTATCATGACAGTCAGTGAAAAGGTAATTCGAAGGGAAAATGTACCGAAATTAACCAATTCAAAAACTAATTGGGAACTCTTTCGTGAATTAATGCAGGAAAAAATCTATCTCCACGTACCGATAAGAAATTCTTACCAGTTGGAAGACGAATTGGAACAACAGTATGAAACAATTCACTATGTCGCTTTGGCAAGCGCCCCCATTATACAAAGTAAGAAGACGCTTAACATATCTTACCCAATGGAAGTTAGAGAGCTGGTAAGAGAAAAACGATGGGCTCGAAAAAGATTCTTAACAATTTATGTAACAGTCTCAAATCCCTTCTTAAAGAAGTTAAAAATGAATCACTCAACAGATATCTAAATAGTTAGTCTAACTGATGAAAAAAATTGTGATTACTCACTGTGGAAAGCGACGGAAGGACAAGACAAACTGCCAACGAAAATATAATGTCAATTCACAAGCTAAATGAGTTTGTCATACGCCCGCTACCTTTAAAAGAATTAAAAGAAGAAGAAAAAAGTAACATGAATGTTGAAAAAGTCCCAGGGTACGACTTGATTACTTGCCAAATTTTCAAGGCTCTACCTTATAAAAGATTTCGTAAGCTATTACACCTAATCAATGCGACCTTTAGGTTAACGGTTTCACGGCAATGAAAAATAGCAGAATTAATCATGATAGCAAAACCTGATAAACCACCTAACGATAAAAAATCATACAGGCCAATTTCTTTGCTGCCAATTAAGTCAAAAATTATTGAAAATTTTTTACTAAAGAGACTTAAACCAATAATTGAGGACCGACAACTAATTCCTCCACATCAATTTGGATTCAGTGAAAAGCATTCTATAATTTAACAGGTGCATAGAATCGCAAACATAACTGGAAAGAACGTTAGAACGAAAAAATGTATGCTTAAGCATATTCCTGGACGTCGCCCAAGCTTTCCATAAAGTTTCCCACGGTGGTTTGGAATACAAGCTGCATAGAGGCAATTCTATGCAATACTAAAATCTTATTTATCCAGTATAGACATTTTCGAGTGAAATATGAGGATGAATACTCCGAACTAAAGAAAATCTCTGCCGATGTTTCGCATGAGAGTGTCTTAGGAGCAATCCTGTACATACAAGGGATTTACCAACCACAAATGAAGGAATTATAGCCACCGATGCAACGAACAAACTCCTGAAGATTACCAAAGCGGTTTGTAACTGGACAAAACGTTGGTGAATCAAGCTTAATGAGACGAAATCCACGCATATTAACTTTACATATCAAAAGACTTTCTTCTCTCTTAGGAGAGATCATGTCAAAAAGAAAAAAGAAGACCTAAACATAAAGTTCAGAAAAATGTATTCTCTCTGAGCTAACAACTCACGACGAAGCTGCTGCTATATCGTCAAATGCTGAAGCCGAACCTACTGTATCCAACTCTATCTATATACCAAGTAAACAAACGCTAAAATGATACAGACATTTCAAAACAAGGTTCTTAGTAGCATCGTAAATGCTCCGTGGTACACAATAAATGAAGGCCTTCACAGGGACCTACAGATAGAACAAAAATGAATGCCGCCAAACACGAAATACGGCTCCAGAAATATGGAAACGCTTATATTCGCCATATGATAGATAACCCTGTCGTTGAAAGAAGACTCCAAAGAACGAGACCACTTGACCTAGTGAATTTACCAAATTAAAATTAGTAAACAGGTTTAATCATTTATGGGACTAGCCATTGGGTTACACTCCCACAAATGTAAATTTTATAAGAAATAAAAATTTTGTATTTGAAAGATAAATTGCTTAATGAACGTAGGCTCAGTTGTTGTACCTGCTTCCTAATATCTGCACCCTAAGTTGAAACTATTTTTTGTGGTGTTATGAGGACATCGATCCGATATTTTTATCGTTCCTGATTTAGAATCAGTTCCCAAAACATTTTTTGTTGCGGATTTTTGCTCCGGTTTTGGAAAATACTTTTCGAACCGGTTTAGTTCCAAAACTGAACTGGTTCGAAACCGATTAGGCATAAAAACCAGCTATTGGATTCTATTTTGCCTTGTGTAACATTGTCTCGCTCGTTAATTATAATTTTAAAAGTTATAAATTAATGATTTTACGAATGATGTTTTACATTTAAGGGAAGGTTTCCAATTTTTACTTCCACATATGTTTTTAAATTGAAATGAACGAAACGTTGTAGCGCAACATGTTCATTAGTCTCAACATGTTCATTAGCCTTATCGTCTCACTCCATTGTCCGGCTGTCTAGTCGGTCACAGGCTCATAACTTTTGAACTATCATTTGTAATGAGGGCAAATTTTGCATGTGCATTAAGTTGTTTAATCCACAGATAATTCAACTATTGTTTCAGAAGAAAAACTACTTAAATTAATTAATTAATAATGTTACTCCTCTGTGGTCGAGGAGTACATATATGTCTCGTGAACCTAAACTGCACGAACATGTTTTCCAAGAATACGACCACATCATCCACCAAAAAAAATCCCCCGTTCAAGTACCCGGGCATGAGATTAAGGATCGGCACGTGGAACATGCAGCCACTTATAGGAAACCAGGAGCGTTGGAGGGCCTAATAACGTGCAATATAACAAAATTAGTACGATTGTGTAAAATGACAGTGACGCAGTCTCAATGCTGTGTTAAAGTTGAGAACAAGCTATCGAGAATGTTGCAGTTAACTCGGGTGTTCGGTAGGGGGATGCTCTGCCCCAGATATTCTTTAATGTCATATTGGAGTACATCTTTCGTAAAACTGAAACACATTAGCTCAACATCTTATATCGCCAGACCGATTAGGTACTTGCATATTATGCAGATGAAATTTGTGTGATTAGTCTGAATAGCAACAGAGTGAAGGAAATATTTGATCCGGTTGTAGAGTTTTTATCTTCTTGTTCTCCAGATCAATGAGGCCAAAACAAAACACTTGATTTCTGGTTAAAGGGACAATGGCACACCCGTCAATGTCACAATCAGGACCGGCACGGGAAAAGGCTCCTTACATTTGAGAGAAGAATCTTGCGTGTGATTTACGGCTCAAAACGTGAAGTAGATGCAATAAATACCGAGTTCTGTATAATATCGAGATCAGAGATCTGTTTAAGACTCTATTATATATGAAATAAGATCTCAGCAAGGTAACGTTCTGCGTGCTGATCCAGAACGAATTTTACTATATGGTAGAACAATTTGGCCCCTTCAGATTGTCTAAGACAGTATGAAGACCCAGCTCAGGAACGAAGCCGTTGGAGTCAAATTGTTGATTCAGTAAGGGGCCAGTTAATATTATTACCAGCAATGTACAAGGCATCTAGATGTTCAGTTGACACGAGTTCAAGTTCGAAACTAAGACAACGGTGATAATTTAATACAATTTCCTTCAATGAATTTTAATTAATCGGGAATCAAATAACATAATTTTTTAGTCTATACATTATTTGGAATTGTTTGAGTTATAATTATCAAAAGCGTCGTTAAAATCGGTTGTTATTTTGAAAAGTTATTAAAGATGAAATTAAATAATCGAAACCTATAATTGTGCACAAAAAATTTGGTTCTTTAGCTTAATTCAGGTTTATACATCGCAAAATCATTAAATTTGCCCAAAACAACGATATAAATCGTCATAAAATGGTGAAAAGAAGGTCTTAGCATATATAGCATATAGTAGCTCGCGGGAAATTCGGTAACATGCTACAACCGGGATTAAAACCATTAAAAATAATCCACCTTTGACTATAAGGCAAATTCCAGTTCAGGAAAGCTACAAGAATTACCAGGTTACTAAAAAACCAAATCGTTCAGGTAACCAAAACTTGTCCGTTAAACGTGCCAGACATGGAGCTCATGATTAAGTTTTGACAAAATTTATGTTTTGATGAAATTGGATTTGAAACAGATTTGCGGATCCAAAATTGTATCGTGCCAAAAATAGTGACAATGCTTTCGATAAATATTACCACATCAACTAAGATAAATTTGCAAAAAGCATTTTGATGTGAAGCGGGTGCAACTTTGTTCTCGTATACTCAGTAGGAGCCCGTGGGACTTAAACCAGAGTATAAGCATCATAATGAGAAATACAATCCATACATTATGTAGATAAACTTTGAATTTTTAACTTTAACTAAAACAACTTTTCGATAGATTGTGTTGGACCCAATAGCGTAGCTATGCACTCTCAGGACCCATAGTTAATATATAATAAACCCACAGTTCATTCTAAATAAAATTTCTTGTACTTTTCAAAATATTAAACCTCTCTGATATAAAACGTCTTTATAAACGGAAACAAAACTAATAAAATTAAAAGGGATCCCGTTCATAAGTTTACGTTCAAATTGAAATCGACACAAGTAATTGACTTAAAAAGGTTTAGTATCGCTCACCAGGCCAAAAAAAGGCTGTTTTGAATTTTCAAGCAGTCAATAACCAATTGTGTAAGCGTCGCTTGCGCATGAAGTTAGCCAACCTATCGATAATTTGTTTACACGCGCGCCCACAGAAGTCACCCAGCTCCAACTCATTTAAAAACTCAATGACTAGTACGATCTGATGGCATCTATGGTAATTGGAGACTTTAATGCTAGAGCTGGCAGAAATCAGGCCTACTTATGTGGTCCGTACTCCCGACACGATGCAATTGCTCACAAACATAGAGTAACAAGAAAATTCTTCCCACACAAACAAATACATTTATAGAAACATGGATCCATCCTCGCAAAATTTAGTACAGGATGTGAGTACTAATCGGTTAGCAAAAGAAACGATATCAGAATCTTTTCAGCGACTGCATCCTGACCAGTCTGACTGTGTGAACTCTGTCTGGGAGGTACTGAAAACTTCGGTTCTTAATGCTACTCAACAGATTTCAGGTATAGTGAAAGTCAGACTCAAGAATGATTGTTTTGATGACAAGTGTCGTCTTGCAGTTGACCAACCAAATATACCCCATAGTGAAGTGCAATAACGTCTAACAATCGCGAGGAAAAACAATGCTGATCTTGCTCGGAGGGCAGCTAAGCGAATTTGTAGACGGAAGAAACAGAATGGTGAAAGGCCGAGGTTCTGAAATTACCGACCTGCTTGATGTTTCTCATGCGGCACAGATTGTAGTTGGGTCACCCCAAATATAGACTGCGCAGATTTGGATTGACGATCCGTCCCATGAGAAATTTACCGAGACTAAAACGAAACCACTCATCTGGGGTGGACTGCATTAATTCGGAGCTCTTGATATTCGAAGGGGATACTTTATGGAATTGTCTTTTCGACCTTATTCGATTAGTATGGCAAACCAAAGTTATGCCTGATGAATGGAAAGCGGCCACGATTTGTCCCATCTTCAAGAATGGGGACCGCTATAGATCCTCTAAAATGATGACGAATGTGTGCATAAAATATTGATTACAGAAACGAATTTTGCCTCTAATTCATTCAGATGATTCAGTCTAATTAAGCTTTCGAGACTAATCTAAATCAATGTTATCTCAAAGTATCTAAGCTGACCGTTTTTCCGCTCATCAAAAAATTATTTAGCTGTAGTGAAAAGAAGAATGGTGGGTAAGATTGCTGTAAATATGCTTTCTGAATGGAATAGTATTACTGCCAAAGCCATATCGGAAGTTGTGTAGAATATCATGGGGAACATCGAACCACATTTGCTTCTGCAAAATTATAATTTAGATCTTTTACAAAACATGGCGTAATCTACCTTGCCCATCCCTGTAAAGAATATCATTTTGTTATTTGGATTTGAGATTTAAGTATTCAAAAATAAAGACAACAGTGGAGCGATATACACAGTTTACGTTCATAGAAAGCATTTCTATGATGCATTTTGAAATGATGTGAAAAGAAGTAAAATAGAAATGTCGGTCAACAAACTCGCAAAATCTTTTAAAATTAAAAGAAAGCCAATTTTGGTAGACATTAAACTAAGTTAAGAGTAAAATTAATCTTATGAATTGTAGGGTTAAAAACTTCAAATAAAAGAAAGTAGAAATATACATACGAGTATATGCATGTACGTACATATATAATCCAATTAAAACTAAAGTAGTTTTACTTGATCTCCTCAAGAAATATGCTTGTGTACGTGATCCAATACATAATTGGTATAGCTTTAATTAAAATGTAAGTATCAATTTAAGTTTTAAGCCAACAAAATAATTGACCTAAAGAAAAATCCGATCAAATCGATCATGAGTTTATATAAATTTATGTCTGTATACATATATGATCAACCAACATTTATGTATTTGCGCGTATACAATAATACTATATCATCGCGTCATCATGTTGCCATACAGTATAATTGTATTGAATAATTTTTTAATGAATTTATTTAAAATAATAAAACATAAAAAAAAACTAAAAATAATAGTAAATGTATGTACGTCGTACGAGAGTATATTAAATAAACTATAAAAATCGAAGGCTCTTTCAGTTTTTGTGTGTCTCAAGATCGACTCGATTCGATAGTATTGTGTGTGTAAGACGCAACAACAACAACAACTACAGCATTTAAATTTCTTTTCTTATTCGCCATAGTACCTATATGTATGTACATGTACATATATATGTACATACATAATTGAGTTTGTTACTAAAAATTATTTCGAATTTAATTAATCCGAAGTGCAGTCTCATTTTATTATTCAAACTATTTTGTTGTGTGTACGCCGATTTGTTTATAAATATTTTATAAAAGTGTTGTTCGATTTTTAATAATCACGTGCTTGTGTTTTTTCATACGAGTATATAGTTAAGTTGACAACAATTTGTTTTAATTTTTTTTTTAGTTTTTCAATTGATCGTTAAATATTGATAAAATAAAATTTATATAATAGTAGTTATTTTAATTACCGGATATTATTTCATTATAATAAATTTGTAATAATTTTTATGTGTATTTCTAGTGAGAATTAGTTATTTGGTTTTTATTAATAACGAAATCGAAATAAAAAATTCGAGATGCGGCTGATAAGTAAGTAAATACAATAAGATTATTTCTCTACACGTTAGCAATAACTATTGTTATTCTTGGTGATGATATTTTGAGCTTTCGATAAAATGATTTTTGTGATGACAAATCAAAATTGAACACAATTTCGTTAGAATCACAGTTCGATAGAACCGAGGACTGTACATGCATGTGTAAATAATGTCAGTTAATTAACTGACCATATTGTCATGTGATCTCGTGGTCTAGCTTCACGACCTAAATAATTTTTAATTGTTTGATAATTCTCGATACGATCGCGGGATTTTATCGTATTAAATTAGCATTTTAGGTGACGTGTTTGATTTGTTTTTCTCAAAAATTTGAAGAATTCGATGCAGTTTTATCATGATGCTTTCAGAGGTTAATGAATTTCATTAGAAACATTTTTTTTTCTAAAGTCGTTTGGCAGAACTTGAAAGAAGTTTGAGATCAACAACATGTTACAAGTAAATTGTATTTAAATCCTAATTGAAGGTGAAATCGAGGCTATAAATTTCAATAAAATTCAATTACTAGTAAAATAGCACATATTAGAATCGATATAGGTTTGAAAGTGGGTATTTGATCGATATAGGTTTTCATATGTAAAGTTTGATGCAACGTTGTTTATTGAATTTGATTGTATTTTGCTGGGAGGATTGATTCAATATACTTTGCTGGGAGAATTTCCAAAAAAACTCGTTCGAATTCCACACTGACAGCTGGTATTGAATTTAAGTTGTCTACATAATCATCAACTTGAAAAATTACCAACTCTTTTCTGATTATTTTTGTGACATCCTGCATTGTTCGTTTTTTATTATGAATGATTTATAAATTGATTCCCGTTTTGACGGCATTTGCGAATTTTTCTTCCATCGTTAAATGCGAGTTTTCTTCGCCAAGGACTTCATTTTCTAACACTAATTTGAGGTAAAGTGATGCTGTTATAGTCATTGAATTTTGACATAATAATAATCATGGAAACAAGCGCTGTCTTATTCATGTACCTAAACTTTAATGATGAATCCCAGTTCAAACTAGCATAATCTTGATTTGTGTATTATTATTAAAATTGGTTGGAACCCATGAGGATACCACACTCAATGCCACAAAGGTCCATTGCGCACTGCTGCCTTCGTAAACTGAATAAGTCTACAGCAAGGCAGAGAGGGCAACTGACCTAAATTTGAATACCTGAAGCCGAACAAAACTGAAAGATGGACAGCTAATAACGAAGTGAATGCAGTCATCATCCTCCTCATGGTAGTCCTCATAAATAACATTATGAGCTAAGCCCATACGTTGTTGATGATTTTTAAATTGCTACCATTATTCTAAACTGGTTCTTTTTCAAAGATAAAGCATACTTCGTTGACTTCAAATTGGGCAAGAAGTTGTGAAGTACTTTGCCTTACGACTTAATGAAGTACTTTGTCTTACGACAACTAAAAGTTTCAAGCCACTAAAACCTTAGAAAAATAGGGCTTAAACCCCAGGATTTCCTAAAAGCTCTACATTGCCAAAATAAAGCAGTTTCCTCTTAGTTTGTAGTCCAGGTGATTCTTCCAGGAATTTTTACTATTCAAGATAACCATCTACAGTTTCTACGCCTTGTAAATCAAATAACTCAGTTTTAGACCGATCCGTTGGGTAAGTATTGTAACAAACTTGATACATGCCTTTGTCGCTCGTTAATTCTATGTGAAAGTGATTCTTCTTTTAGTTTGATGGCAAACTTACTGGTGGCTAAATTGTTCAACATGAATGATATCGTTGTATCAGCTGAAAATATTGGGTTGCTTCACGGCGACATAACGCGTCTACGGTAAATATCACCAGTTCAAGCGTTCTCACCAAATTATTTATCTTACCTAATTCCTCTTCTTCAAGTGACCAGATTGAATTTATAGATCAATTAAGGATTTCCATTTGCAGTATTCAATTTCGTAAAAACGTGTTAGCAGAAAATATAAACTATTCCATCGCGTCTTTACTTAACCATCAATTAAATTTCTTTTCAAAACTCTTCTTTAATGGTTTTTTTGGAGACGATCTTTTTAAGTAATAGTGTAGTATAGTTCGTTCACTAATTCTGGCACATCCTCATCGTTAAGAACTTGAAATCCATCGTCGTCGAATCTTTGTTGTTTGAATATCTATTATCGTCTTCTAAACTTGTACCTTTGGTGGGGATTTTGGTTTCTTGAAGAGCACATCCAAAGCGCCAAGTGCCCGGCATACAAATAAAGTAATTTTCCAACTTTTTGCATCACAAGTTGCTAAACGCCATGTGCTAACAGCCATAAAAATACTAAATGGCAAACCATCAGCTGCTGCCATACGAACCAATACAGCTTGCAATGAGTTATCGTGTCCAATAAAGTAGTTTGTGATTGATGACTTTGAAGTGGTGCGTTTTGCTGCGGTAATCCTGAGCTTTTAGAAGCAGGCCGGTTTACTGGATTTGTTTTGATAGAGTGTAGCGTTTTCATGTTTTCTGAAAATACGGTTTAAGCAAATTCAATTAAAATTAATATTAGTTTGATAATGAAGCTTGAATCAGGCGCGGCCCGATTGCTTGGAAAGATCGATTAAAATTTGGTACCCAGATTTTTTTTTGGAATATATATTATTTATAAACTATAAAAAAATAAAACTTCAATTCCAAATTTTGGTTGAGCCTGCCAAGCACTCAGATAGTAAAACACACGACCAAAATTGTTTTGCATCAGTCCTCGACCAATTTTCGTGTGTTTTACTATGTCAGTGCTTGGAAAATTCGACAAAATTTGTTATCGAGGAGTTTTAATATTTTCTATCTTTTCAAATCTAGAAATTTATAAAAGCACAGAATTCCTAATATATTAGCCATTTACGATTTGAATCTCTATTAAATCTAATTTAAAATTATATTTGAGGTTGCCCCAAATGGCTCAACTATATAATGATAATAAACTGTCTAGAGCCTAAAGCAAATTTAAACAATTTAAACAAATCAGTTGGATCCAAAATTGGAATTTAAGTTTAGAATATGAACTGTTACCGTATGCAACATGTAGTCTCATAATTAAAATTTATTATGCCCAAAATGTAATATAATTCTTAAAACTTTGATTTGGTTTCAAAAATTAATATTTCGATAAATTTACAATTTCAAAGAATTATTTTAAAATTCGTTAATTTTAAAATTTTGAATTCAGATTTTCAAACGTAATTTTTGAAAAAAATTTAATTCTTGTGATTTCTGATTGTGCGGTCTTAGAATCTAACTTTTAGAATTTAGAAAATAATAATTTTGAACAATTTAGGACTACAGAGAGTTTATGAATTTCAGCTTCGAAATTTCGAAAATTAGAAATTAAACAACTTTCTTATAGAAAAAGAATTTAAAAGGAATTCGAAAACTGTCAAATTTCCATCTAAATATTCTATAATTGATTGATTCTCTATTAAGGCATGTTTGTGTTAAAAACTTGCCTTGTCTCGTAAGTAATTCGGTAAGTCAACCCCAGAATAAATGAACCGAATAGATCTACTTTCATGATGTAAAAAAGAAAGCATCTTTTCTCAGTAAGCGTCACAGTAGGCAAGGCGGCGGTGTTGGCCTTTGAACTATTTTAACTATCTTTGGCAACTATGGCTCAAGTCATGCATCTGAAAACTGGGTATTTCAAATTCAATTCCTCATCAACCAAATTTGTTTTTTAAAAAGTCACATAATTTAAAACAAAAGTTTAGATTTTAATTTTGATTTTAAAATATTATTTAAAATTCGAAGACTATAATTTAGGAAAATCTAAATTTGTAAATTAAGATTAAGATTTTGAGAATTTAGTTAGTACTTGAATAGTTATAACTGAAGCATTCAGCCGTAGATTGAATCGCATATTATAAGCATTGTGTTGTAAATGTGTAATGAAAATTGTGTGAATTAGCGGCAGTGCACGATGGGCCATAAAAGATGGATCAAGTTTTATGAAATGTTCATGACTCATTAATGTGTTCAGTGTTTAATTTTGCTAACTATTCTTAGTTGAAGAGCTTTTGATATTGAATTCGACATTAGCTAACAAATTTCCAACTTACTCTACAATGGTGCAATTTTTAAGGTCTATAACTATCCGCGATTTAAATGATTTTAATTTAGTTAGATTTATCAGTTAATAAAAATGTTCTCCATTTTGTATAATGATGATCTATAATGCGTGGAAGAGTTTGCGTCATGGGTATCATGTATCCATCCACGTGTATTTCTATATGCATATCAACCATCACCCTACTCTATTTTTTACGTTATCATCTGGCCAGACAGTATAATCGGCGTTTAGTATATTTTATGTATATATATCTATGGAGCTCCTTAAAAAATAAAAAAATTAAAATTGGGCGGATTTCTCCAGCACTCAATGCCACTAATGGGCCCGCGGTGCAATACCCGGACAAACACATATACTTAGACATTAACAACACCCAACCGTAATTCTTGGTCACCACCGGGAATCGAACCCGAGACCCTCGAATAACAAAGTAAGCACGCTACTTACTGTGCTGTATCGGGGCGGCATGGAGCTCCTTACTTGCAGGTTTTTTCGATCTCATCTGCGCGAATATTGCACATTCTTTTCTTTTACAAATTAATTCGTTCTAAATACGCTCAAATTCCGACAGAAAATATCTCATTACCCACCTTCCCTGAGCTTTTTGTACAATCACTCTCAGGCTAGACCTTTACCTGTTTTATATACAATCCTGTCCATGCTTCCACGATTGGTTTCGTCTCCAGGTTCTCTTATTTTTCTAACACATTTTGTGACCACCACATTTCACTATTTTGTACTATACACTTCACATTATGGCATTTTGTTACGAGTTTTCTGAAATTAATCCTATAAGCAGAAACTAACGCAATTCCATTTATGTTTATCTCTAGGATTGTCTATGGCACAAAATTGGAAGGCTTGGTGAATGTAATTTTTTTCTACAGTATTAAGATATATGAGAGCCTATACATTCTCATTGACATTAGGAGAAAACTCGCAAAACATCAAAATGTTTAGAAGAAATTTGTTGGAATTACTGAAATTTGAAAAAAATCAATGATCTCATATGAGGTTCATCACATTTGCAAATTTATTGAATACTTGGGAATTTATGATCATATAGTATGAAGCAACACGTCTAGGTGAATTAATCCCAAAACGAAACCATCGTTGAAATATTGTTAGTAAACCTACTCGTAAGTGCCACTCATTCAGAATAAGTGTTATTTGAGTATGGTAATGATGATCAGGTTCGCAAAATCGTTTATTTACACAATAATTTTTTTTTAAAGGTCGTTGGCTTTATATTGAATCTTTCCTATTCAGGAAACTCACAAGAAGCTTCCAATCTTACAACTAATTAAATATAAATCATTAGCCTATATAAGTTCTTAACATTATATCATAGTGCTACTCTAATAAAATAGCTAGATCCAACGGATCTTTTGTTTGTCGCCGAAATCTGGACCTTCTAAGCAATTACTTGGCTAATGCATTGGGTTGTTGTTGTGATTTCGGCTGGTACTCTTTGCTGTATTGCTTTACGGCATTCTTTGAAGTTGTATTATGGTGGAACCGTAAACAGAGCCCCACAATTGGATACCATACATCCAGATAAGTTTAAATACCATTTTATATAACAAAACCTTATTGTCTATATGCTTCAGTTTGAATGATTTCCAATTAGCCAATTCATCTTAGAAGCGTACTAACTAAGTGTAAGCCTATATAGATATTTAAAATGTTGATGTTGTGGAACATCTAAAAATGCTTGTGAAGTATCTTGTTCATTATGGAGTAATTTCCAAATTGTTCGTTGGGTGTGAATACATTGCTGAGGTGTTGGGCTAATACTGCTGCATTATCTACATTGCTTATTATGCCCAATTTCCACCAGGAAGGCGAATGAGAGTTACTGTAAGGCCACTGAGATATCTCTGGATTCCTTATCACGTTTTCAAATTTTTGATAGCTTTAGTTAGTTTTGATTGACGCTTAGTCGGTGATCGTTGTATTTGCCATTATGTTACGCTAGCACGTTGGTGTTTCATACGTTAAGTTAAACTCATTCATTTTTGATTTTGGACTAAAAGTTGAATGGGAGTATTCATATTTTACATTATCGTTTGAAGGTGGATTGCATGAGTTTCCCTTAACTGATTGGGTCTATATGGTTTTTGGGTTTTCGGTGGTAAATATTTCTCTCGCATTGCTTGAATTTTTATATAATCAATTTTTCCCCTAACTCTTCGTACAACACGCATATACAAGAAATATAATTTTGTCGAATGCTTTTCCGTACCCACTTCCACAATCTCGTACTACTTGTATAGATTGTTGTACATTGATCATACTACTTGCGTCAACGTGATATTTTCAGCCGTACAGTTTATATGATATATAGTTCATTATATGAATTATAATTATAGATTTAATTAAAAATTCATCACGTTTATAGGTTTACCTACTCAGAGTTGAAAACTACGATGTATAATAGATTCAGTTACGCAACAGAACTATATTAGCTATATAACAGATCTGATATGAATCAGAATGAACATATAATAAATTCCTGTTCGCGCAGACTTAATACAAATTTAATTCTCATTAATTTAATTTGGCATATTTTCAAAACCGTATAATTAAAATTAAATGCTATTATTATTTACAAACATAAAACTACTTAAGAAGTTCATCCAACCACAAAACCATGCTGCATTTAAGCGCACCAACCGCAAAAACTATATATACATATAGTGAAATCGCCGCGTATATATAGCAAACAAAATAATTGTTACAGCCTCAAAGTCATAGTGTTACACCTAAACCATATGATCAAAAGACATTAAAATAAATAAAATAAGTAATAGTAATTGGAGCTGAAAAGACTTGAAAGAATACGAGTCAAGACAATATGTACCGAATGTACACGTATACATTCAGCACAGACAGGTGATTAACACTATACATTACAATCTTGGCGGCTCAAAGGTTATAATCTACGTTATGATTTTACAAATTTTTTGTATTTGTTTTTAACTAATAGTAAATAAAATTGTAACTAAACAATTGTACTTGTATTTCAATGACACACTATACGAGTATGTATGTACGTAAACATATTGAAGTATGATGTATTTGAAAACTTTATATAAACTTACACAGAGTATGTATACGCGTATAACGATGACACGAATAATGATTTAATATTTATCACGTGAATATTATTTGTGTATACATACGACTACGCATAGTACCGCGCCATATTAAACGAATCGTGAATTTTAGCATTGAGACGACTGAATTAGTATAAGTACGTAAGCGGGAGTTCTTGGAATTTATATAAGAAATCATTGAAATCGTAACTTGATTTATTGCGGTTTGTTCTTGAATGTGCGACCAAGTATTTTGTAATTTTTAATCCACTGTATATATAATTACATATTTTATTTTTATATAATTATGTATATGTATGAATATATAGGTAATGTAGATCACATTGTCTGTACATACATATATGTATATGTATATTAAATTTTGCTTTCATTATTTATCATGTTTGCGAAATAATTTTATTTTTATGTCACTTTTACTTGCGACTTATGGTCATGTGAGTAAAACTAAGCTCATGTGACTTGAATGTGGGTTGGTAGGTAATTCGAGGCAATTTGCTTATTAATTTTTATATCTTATATTTGTGGGTGATTATTATCTAAATATATACATATGTATATAGGTGAGTGTTGGTATATTGTATGCAAATTTTCTAAGCGCATTTTGGTGAAACAATGCAGTTTTATATTTTTTATAGATTTTTTTAAACAAACAAAGTAGATTTATAATTAGTTATATGTGATTTGAATAATGCTTCTAAATTGTATATACATTTTGCGGGCAGTGATGTTTAGAAAATAATTTCCAAGACTTTCCCTGACTTGCGGGAATGCATTTAAGAAAAAATCGTACACATAAACCAATCAATGTTGCTGCTGAACTTCAATTAAATGTAATTATCGGCTAAGTGAATTAATTAATAGACCACCCCCTCTCTCTTTCTCCGTTAAGCAATTCAATTACTTAACATCCCGACTGGCATATTTTGTTTATTGAGCTGATTTCAATGTTTTACTTTACAACTTACTTTGTTGCCTCGTCAACCATAAAAGTTAGCGGATAAATGTTGTCAATCGTTGATCTAAACTAACGACACTGGCGGCCTATGCAGCTAACAATTGTTTCAAATTGTACAAAATATATTTGAAATGATTCATATGTTGGAGCTTACTTATTATAGAACGTCATTCAAAGGAGTAGCTATACTGAGGTTGGCAATGCTTTTGAACTATAATCATGGAATAACGAACACTACCGTTTGCAACGATAATGTTATAATAGAGTTGTCGCTGAATATTTCATTCGACTCGCTTTTCCTGCCCATATACATTTAATAACGTGCTTAGCCCAAGTGTGTGAAATTATCCCAGCATTCCATCCCAGAAAAATGAAAAATGTTCATCAGGTAATACTATTCTCATCCCATCCCAGGGTTTGAAAAAGCTTCCCAAAATTGATATCATTATTTTAAAAATGATGATATCTATTTTGCAAACGACGTGTTAGCTTATACATTCTTGGCGTAAGAAGTAATTGGCACAATAGGCTCAGAAATTCGTATGAATTAGGCCCCATATAAGAAATACGGATTTTAATTAATGGTTCCCGAGAGCCATGAGTGCCGGAAAAAATTTCCTTTGTTTTCGACTTGACATGATGTCGACTTACTGTGATAAACGAAATTTTTTCCGGCACTCATGGTTCTCGGGAACTATTAATTAAAATCCGTATTTCTTATATGGGGCCATATACATACGAATTTCTAAGCCTATTGTGCCAATTACTGCTTACGACAAGAAAGTTTAAGGTAACATGATGATATCAATTTTGGGATGATTTTTAAAATCCTGGGATGGGATGAGAATAGTATTGCCTGAAGAATATTTTTAATATTTCTGGGATGGAATGCTGGGATAGCTTCACACACTTGCTTAGCCCCTCGTTCTTTCTTATAACTGATTGCAACTTGTCCTGCGTAATTCTACGGTTCATTTTTATTGCTAGTGGTGGCCGCATTTTAGTGCTAACTATACCATATTATTAGGACTCATTATGAATATATATATCACCGCAGATTTTAATGACAATCAAAGCATTTTGCTCATTGATTGCTGCGAACCAAATTCTAGAAATATTATCCAAATGTAAATATTTGATGAAATTAATTATGGCCAGAGCAAGATTTTGGGAAGTTTAAAGGAGTATTACTTCACGCATATCGATAATTCGGGTATCATGAGAAATTTGATAGGAACACACACTGAACCTCCAAAATGGTAGAACCTATTTAATTTGGTTATTGTTGTAGAGAGATTGTAAAAATAGGATTAATAGGACACACTTTATCAAGAATTTTTCGGTTTGCGAATCAGCGCAGTAAAATCGGTGTTCCCCTCCTTCAACCTAGTCTAAAAAACTTAAACCCATCGGATTTTTAAAATGGATCAAAGAATGCTTTGATTGTTCTTTATACTAACTGCTTCAAAATATCCGATGCAAATTGTTGCTATAGTCTCCAGCAAGAATTGATTAATCGTGTGTCAAATTCACATATGCGAGCCTTACGTTGAAGTATATCACAGTTTTTATTCTTTACAGTGAACGATTATTTGGATGATTTGAAAACACCGCATACTTCCATCCAATTCGCAAACATTATCCTCACACAAATTTTCGTTTCTCTTTTGAACTATCTTCCTATAAGGTGCTTGATTCGTTCGTCAATCTTTTTTCATTATATTCTCGTTAACATATCGGCTCACTCATTCCCTTCGATCTCATCAAACACTTTCTCCTTCATACATTGAACGGTCACTTTGACACGAGATACACGGTGGTACAACGTGTTAAAATCGTCGGGGGCTGTTATAAAAATGGCGTTCAAAACGAAATCCATGTCGCGGTATTACATGGTTTTTTGGTATTAATAAACGACCAACTGAGTGAAAAATTTTAAATATCGTCTGCACAAATTTCAAGAAACTTGGTCGCTAGCAGATCTGAAATCATCAGTGCGTATTCGTACTTGAAAGTGTGGCCAAGTGGCAATGCTGTTACTGAGAATGGTGAACCCTATCGTACCATGCGATAACTAATATTTTTATGGTCAAAATGGATGATATAGAAATGTGGACGATATTTGGTTTCAACAAGACGGTGCCACATGTCATACAGCCAACGCAACAATGGCCACCGATTTGCTTTCTTAGCGGGGTTATCTCAAAAGTAAGGTTTATGCCAATAAGCCAGCAACAATACACCTCTATAATATTATGGGTGGCTTATTGGCATAAAGAGGAAGAAATAATAAGGCATATTAGTGGAATAGAGAAACAATTATTACCGAGGAAATACAATAGTTCAGTGGTTTTCGGGTTGAAATCCCAAAAAAGGATGCAAAATGAATTTTTGAGAAAATTGAATTACGATTAGTGCTTAAATGTATAACCCACTGTTGCAATGTAGAACTATTGAGCCGACCCATCGTCCTTGTTAATTACCAGGATATCATCATAAATTTGGACAAGATACGTCCGCTAAAGCCGTGGTGAACATTTGGCTAGTATTACCTTTCGCACAAAATCATCATACAACATATCTGGCTGCAGCTTCAAATCCAAAATTGTGGATCCTAGAAAAGTGATAATTTAATTATTGTAGTAGACAAACAAATAAAAAGGTAGTCCCAATTAATACATGAGCCCGTAAAATCCTGTTGCAACATAAAATGTTGATCTGTCTGTATAAAGCGTCTGCAATAGTGAAGGGAACCGAGCAAATAGCGCAGTGGTTAAAGCTGCGACGTTTGGATCGGGAGGTACCGGGTTCGAATACCAACAGAGGCGGGATGCAAAAGGGGTTTTTCATCTCCCGATTACGATCAGTGATTAAATTGAAAGCATCTATGACCCTCTGTTGGAATGTAGAACTCATGGGCCGACCCATCTTCCATGTCACTGTACAGGGTGACATGGAGCTATGCAATGCGCAGATGGTATACTGACTTGTGTGAATGGGATGAATGAATGGATTGAATGAATGTTGTGTGAATGTAAGGAAAGGCTATGGACCAAAAGAGTGTCTATGCCAAGTCCTTTAAAAAAAAAGAAAAAAAAGAGAGCTTCAATATATACATATACTTGGAAATAGTAAAATATGTCTAAAACAACAGGCAATACGACGCCTTGTGTTGATTGTGGGTATGGTTTCTACTTATTAAGCTATGATGGGCTCAGTTATTGTTACTCAAGAAGCCAGTAAATTTACCGCATTTAGGAGAGGAATTTGAAATCATCGGCAAATTTCAAATTCTGTTTCAACAGAGTTGACGATATTTTACGACCATATGCTATATCCGCCCCCAACCAAAACATATTTTTCGTGAGAATCCATAGTTGAAAAGAATTTGTTGTATAATATCCGCCCGAAACCACACTTAATTATAAGCGCTCAAATTAATTAAAGAGCAGCATATTCTCCATTAACAAGGATTGAAAAAGTCCATATTGGGGGAAATACTTAATACTACCTAGGTTAGCAATTCGTAAATCGCAACTCAATAAATATCTCTACTCGAACCATTGATTTTTTGTGAATTATAATTTCAGAATTTTAGGTTGTTCTATGATTCTACAGCAGAAAAAATGTTCACAAGGAAACTTGAACAACTTTGTGATCACTGTAGTATAAGACTACTCGATTAACTCTACCAAACAAACTAGAATTTAATGGTATACTGCTATTATGGCTCTCCCTTACCGAGGGAAAATCGCGTGAGTTCAAATTTTGTTATGACTCTCGCTTTTAGTTTAGTGAGAGTTGTGTGCGTTTTGTTGGCCCTATAACAATGAATTAATCAAAAGTTTCAGCAATAATACGGGGGATCTATAGCTGTGTATAATAGTTAATATGTCGCCAATACCTGAATTAGTCGAGAATGATGCAGAAATGTAAATTTATTAAAATTAAATTTTTTATTAGTATATGTGTTACAATTTATTTTGTCAGCTTAATTCTTGAAAATTAACTCTTTTGGCCATTATATAAAAACTATACTGTGTATTGGTTGGCTTAGGGGGACAAATTTTTTAATTTACCAATCGTGCATATTTTACAAATGACCTATGCTATCCCAACAAAAAATCATTTGCTTTACATGACAAAAGTATAGTAAAGATGCAAGACGAATCATCTAGTGCTCCAACAGATAATAGTTGTTCTTATTATAACCCTGACCGAAATCAAGAATGAAGTTTTTTTTGCCTCATATTAAAATTCGAATCCCCACTCAAAGCGCCATATCCAGATCACGACCAAATTGTTGGTGAGTATTTTTGGCATTAGACTCATACAGCGAGAACGATAATACCAAAATTTCAATGTGGTGAGTTCAAGTCACATTTATTAGGGGCATTAATTTTATAGATCGGATTTTTACTTGTTTTTGCGATTGTACGCAGTAAAAAAATTAGAAGATTGCTGGACCTTTTTATACTATAGCAACAAAAACTAAGGTAGACTAAGACAGTTTTTAAAGTTAAAGATAAAAATTAAATGGTAAATGGGATCTGACTATTTACAAAAATATTTTGTGTTTTCATAGATGATAATTCTTTACTGGTATGAACAACCCAACAATTAGTTAGAAGTAATAATATTCTAATATTTTCGAATTATGAAATCCTCGGGCATTTTTTGATTAAACTGCACTAACTTACTGCACTAAAGGTTGGTTCGCAGTTGACCTGAAATGAAATTTTCTAAATTTTAGAATATAAAATTAGGAGTCCTCATGAACAAGTATTATGTATATGTAGGGTAGTAAGATAGTACATGTATATAGTAGTCTAGTTTCTAGAATACTTCATATTCTGCGTACTCGTCTATATAGGCAAAGGTAAAGTTTACAAGGCTTAAAATTGACAAATACCTTGATTTAAAAAAACCAAATCTAAATATACCCACATTTTTTGGAGTTTAGAAATTCAGAAAATTTCAGCCACGGTACAACCACCATGACTTAATATATTAGTTTGAAAGTCAAGTACACGAAGACGGATCGTTGTTCCGAGAAATAAGAAAATTTTCACTGTTTATACGCGTATATGCATAAGTATGGTATTATACAATCAGCCTGTAATTCATAAAATAGCATTTACAAAAAGCAATCAACAACTGATATTATAGTAATTTGGTACAAAACGAATTGCTCCTCAAATCCATGATATTCACAATAACAAACGATCTGTATGCAAACGAAATCATACCGAGGTGCTAAAATAAATCCAAACTAAATAACTTTATAAACACAACAACAAAAATTCGTCTAGTTTGTTAAATATAGTTAGCAGTAAATTGTTAATTTTTATTATCCGAATTAAAACTAATAAAATAGGTTTTTGGTCAGATAGAGAGATATACAAAAAATATACGACCTAAATTATAATAATTTAACGATTAGGTCGAAGTGACCTACATATCTGTACATCCGATCAAATGACCTTAAATCAAATGCTTCAAACACTATTTCATATAGCGACAACACATCATATATGTGATACAATTTTCGAATTGAACGAGTAACACAATTGAACGAGATCTTATTTAACATAACTGCTCTAATTAAAATTATTCAAGTTATGAAAAAACGATTTTTTTTTTATTTATGATAATTTAATTAACATGATTTGGTTAGATCGTTAATAATCAGACATATTTATCTGGTTTAGCGTACTGTTCGAATAAATTAGATATTAAAGTTGATGCGTTGAGCGCAAAACCTGTCATGCGGTAAGTAGTATGTGCACAAATATATGTAGGCTATTGGTTTGTATTATAGAGTGTCAGATTGCTGCACTGTTGACAACAGTGGTGATTTTAGAATGTGTGCGAGGACACAATTTCATTCAAACAGTTTCAGTTCGAACATAATTGAAAAGCACATTGGTAAAATACTTGTTTTAATTGCAAAACTTGGAACAACAATAATTATAATTTTAAGATTTAGCTGTAAGCTTTCAAAAGAAATTGCAAGCCTCCGGTTTTAGTACAATTTAAAGTTAAAGGCTTCGTCAACTTGATAATTTTCGCAATCAGTTTCGAATATAATAATTATTTTAATTTTAGTGATTAACTTAATCCAAGATGTACGTAGTTTAGGCCTTAGCGATTTGTAACTTACATAGTTAAAGAAAAAAATCGGTATTTTTGAATTCCGGTTTTGCTAAAGTAACATTTTCAAATTCACCACGGTATTTAAATTTCGAATTGTTAAATGTTTAAAATTTGAATGTTAAAGGCTGACGAAAATCTCCAATTTGTAGATGAAATTTTTTTGAATTTTACAATTTACAATTTCTACAATAATATCCAAAATTGACAAATTTAGAGAAACTTAACTAGAATATTCGGGTATTTGTCAAATTTTGAATTTAGAAATTCGGCATAACATCACTCAAATCCGTGTCCGTGTTCTGTGATAATTACTTTGACAATGTAAAAAAATATTAATTTGATTAGGTCATGTCTGATTCCAGATTCTTTGCGCTATTATGTTGAAAGATTGTTCGACAGTACTCATGAGGTAGCTCAAAATGATTAATCCCAAATTTGTAAACATTAAGATACAGTAATAATTGTTAGGGAACCCTTTATTTAATATTGGCCCATAATCCGGCACTGCATCACACCATGTGACAATGTTTCGGAAAAATGATAAAATACCTTTACAAAATGTCACAGATGAGTTCGGGAACAATACTAGGTGGAACAGGCTGTTAGTACAATGCTTTTTAGGGTAAAAATTTCTATATAAAAGTGATGCTAGGCAATAAATTATAAGTTAGAACGATAATTATGAAAACGGAAATAGGCATTTTTTTAAAATACGATATCCGCACTCCTATCGTTAAATCTAGCTATGGAATAATAATTTTCGACGAATTTTAGGTTACTGAATGTTGATCTTACACTCAAGCTGATGCTACGGATGAACTGCGTCTATTAAGATATATACAGTTCAGCACAGAATTAAAATCGAAATTTAATTTTTAATGAAAAGAACGGCAGTCCGTTTAATTTGAACCACAAAAAGGCGAACAAGTAATTCAAAAAAACACCGCAATACAGTATTCGTATATTTGATAAATGAAGTTTTCGGTAAATTTGCGATTCCTTCTAATCTATTAACCAACTATAAACTGTCAAATTAGATATATTTTATCATTGTGTCGAGAATACTATTATCAAATAGGACGTTGTTATGTACGTACATGGATTCTTTTCTGAACAACTTAATGGTAAACTAATTTGTATTAAATTCGCAATATTTATTTAAGAAACATAAACGTCTATCGAACTATCGAGCTTTGATAAAAGATGTGTGGATTCGAGGGGGAAATAGACTTTTGTGGAAAGAAATATTGAAGGTCAAATAAATATTTTGAATGAAACATGTACTTTTTGAACCACTTCGAAGTTATCCTAGGTTTTCATCCTAAGATTTTTTAAAAAAAATACCTCTTAAGCTGAGCTCGCGAGGGTTTTTACATCCGAGCTCTAAACCAATAAAACCACCAAAAAACTTCATCCAAAAACAAAAAATCTATCTATTTATATAAAAATATATAAATTATAAAAATATTTATATCTTACGGTTGGATGTGAATAGCTCGGGTACATATCCGACCTCGGGAACTCACATTTACAGCGTAAATAATCCATCCCACACTTTTTAGAAATACATATATAAATTATGCAGTTGGTTCATCTCAGGATTTTTTACATTTATACTATCCCAGACTTTTTCATCAAAATAGTCATTCCAGACTTTTTTAATATGTAAAATTTATTTGGTGGAAAGAAAATTTTTCTGGGAAGTCATTGAAAGGACGGCTTTTCGTTAAGGACTTTGTAAGCAACCATTACGCCAGCTTTGATAGTTTTTTTCCTGTTGTAATTGCAACTATATAAATAAATGTAGATCCCATGCTAATAGGGCGTCCGGCTATAAAGCTTCGCTACAAGATTTTTTCGATTTTCGATTTCTTTAAAGTGGCCAAAGGTGGCACATTTTTTTGTATTGCAAAAATTTAAACCATTAAACAAAAATATCAGCACTGGCGCAGTGATGGTCAATAGATTTCCAAACTCATTCGTTATATGCTTTTCCATACGATCTTTTTCGATTTTAGCTTTCTTTAAAATGTTGGCAAAGGCGACACATCTATTTGTATATAGCGCCAATTCCAACAGACAAAAATATATCAACGCTGGCACAATGATGGCCTAGAAAATCTCAAACTCAATCGTTGTGAGAAAATAGCCATCCCTACAAAAACTTGGCCATACAATTTTTTTCGATTTTAATTTTCTTTGAAATGGTGGCAAAGGTGGCACATTTATATATGTATTGCGGAAATTGAAGGAAGGTTCCAAACTCAATTATAGTTTAATTAACTAATTTCCTAGGGTCTTCCAAACATTCAACGCTGTCTTGGATATACCGATATATCCAGATTCATCGAGGAATTCAGCATGCTTTTGGCTGACTTATCTCATACAAATTTATTTATCATGGGTGACTTTAATATTGATTTTCTGGAACCCAATTTAATGCTCGATAGACTTTTGGTTTAACTGTCTGAACATGGCTTAGCTAATATTTCTGAACCAACACGAATGACAGATACAACAGCTAGATGACTTAACAATTTCGTACCATTGTTTAATTAAAATTAAATTATCAGGAGTTTGTTATATCCAGTCTACTCTTACAGGAATAGCTGACGTTTCTCATATCGATTATAATAAATTACAGTAATTAATATTATTTGAGGAATGGTCCGATGTTTATAATTTGCGGGACGTCTCTAAGGCCTATGATAATTTTATTAACCTTTTTCTAGTACATCTCAATAAATGTACTTCATTTAAGTCGGTTAATAAACGATCAATGAAGCTGAAGCCATTGGTGTCCGATGATTTACTGAGACTAATACATATAAGAAACAAAATTTCCTTGCAAAAAAGCTTTCTAACCACATAAGATTAAAAAGATATCGCCTTATGTTGTGTGACACAGTTAATCTACAAATTAATGCCACTAAAAAAAAGTTTTATTCACGACAATTTGTTGAGAACGGTAATGATGTTCGTTAAAATTGAAGGACAGTCAATGAAATAATAATTGGACACCTTGATCCAGTAGAAATTAAAGAAATCATTAATCAGAAAGATTGTTTAATTTTGGAGCCTATGCAAATTGTCAATGAATTTAATGAATACTTTACGAGCGTTGGTGACTCTAATGGCATCTCTGGCTGCATATGGACGAAGCTGGACAAAAAATATCAAATAATCTGTCAACATTATGACTCCATTAAGAGTTGTGTTTTTTCGGAAATTTCCTCAAGAGAACTGTTTCTAATCGTTCTTTCGCAAAAAAATAAGTTAACACCTACACTACTTTCTGTTTTTCCTAAAATTATTAAAAAAGCCATAATAAGTAGGAGGCAATATGGTATTAGGAAAAACAGAAATACTGAGCAAGCAGTGTTATCATGTTTTGTACCAAATTACGGAGTATAATGATAAAGAATTAAAAGTACCGGCACTCTTTATAGATCTCACAAAGGCCTTTGACCGTTACTGTATTTATTTATTGTTGTGGTTTCAGAGGTACAACCCATAAATGGTTGCGCTCGTATTCGAATGAACGAGCCCAAGTAGTACGAGTAAATCATCAATTAAGCGTTGAATTACCAATTAATGTAGGAGTTCCACAGGGTTCTGTTTTAGGGCATCTAATATTTTTGGTGTATGTAAATGATATATTTAGACAGAAATTTAGTGGGTCTCCCATTACTTTTGCAGATGATCACTCATTTACATACGCTAATCCCAGTTTACAAGACAACATCACTCAAATAGACCATGACTTACATATCTTGTCTGTATGGCTAACAGCTCATAATTTTGTATTAAGATAGAAAACGGAATTATTACAATTTAAACGCGTACTAGATTGTTTATAGTTAATCCAGCCAATGAATCTCGATATCTGTGATATTTTAATAGATAGAGATTTAAATTGGAAAGCGCACATTCAAGGGTTAAAGACTAAACTATATTATTGGGCGCTAGGAAATTGTACGTTCTTCAGTCATACTGCCTTCAATATCTACTTAAAATGTTTTATGATGTTCTAGCTCAGTGGCTCCCAACCCAAACATGGCTCCCAATGTTAAATAATTATATATTTTAAGTACACGTTTATGTACAATTTCATACTTTTTTATTTCAATTCTATATACATACATATATACAAAAAAATATAACAATAATTCTAAAATTAAAGAAGTCAATTTAAAATAAATTTTAATTATATTAATGTGACTGTTGTTATTCTTTTACTTTTACTAAATTGGTAATTCTGGGATTTATGTTGCAACACGCAAGGTTTGATTGATAAGCAAATGATTGCGTTGCTTGGTTTTTATGACAGTCATAGCGGAAGATGCCGATTCACATAAATATGTCGTTATTGGCTTGTTGTTCCACGAAAGGATTAGCAATCCACAAATTTCCTGAACGTTTATCTTCTTCTGCTGGATAATAAATACCAAACACATCCGCTAGAGATGCTAAGTGCTCCACAATAGAACGTTTTATAACTGCAGTGACAACATATCCGGTCAAACGAATTCACTGAGAGAAGTAAACGTTTCAAAATTATTCTCTTTTACTCTATTTTGCCAAATATTATGTTTTTTTTTTGAATGGATCAATTTTCCTTGCAGGCTTAAATTTAACTCATTGATGAGTGTAAATATATCTGAAAGATATGCGAGTTTAGCTAGCTAATTTTTGTCAGCTGATATAACATTAGCGAACTGACTTCCTTTTTATGTTTTAAAGTTACTTCAACCTGGAAAGTCAACGAACTTCTGCATGAAGTAATAAAGGTTCATGGTCAGAACCCATTTCCTGACACAAAATCATGAACAATCTTGAATTCAGTGCATTATCTTTAATAAAGTTAACAATCTTCAACGATTCCTGAAGAACATGATTTAATTTGTTTTACTGCTAAATGTTCACGATACAGATGCAATGAATAAATAGTTATCTAAATACTAACAAATAGCAACTCCCGAATGCCTATACCGGTCATACTGGCTGCTCCATCTGTATATAAACCATCCCAGTACTTCCATTCAAAATAATTGTGTTTAAAATAATCATCGATGGCCTTAAAGAGTTTGGAACTCGTGAGAAGGTAACACAATGCAGAAAAAAAATTCTTTAGAATTTCTTTCAGCCCTGCGTTCTGTCACTTCAAATGCAATTGGATATGATGAAATTCCACTCAGATTTATTAGGATTCTTTTACCAATTATTGAAACTCAAATTTTGTTTATTTACAATAACATCATAACGACATCCAAATTTCCCCTTTCTTGGAAACATGCTAAAATCATTCCACTAAATAAAGTTAATCATCCTAAAACCCTGTCAGATTATCGGCCAATAAGTATCCTTCCCGCTCTATCGAAAGTCTTTGAAAAAATTTTACAAGTTCAAATAACTACGTTTATTGAAAAATATAATCTCATCGATAAACACCAATCAGCTTACAGGAAATTTCACAGTACCAGTAGTGCTGTTCTGAAAATCTCAGACGATATTCTGAGAGAACTTAACTCGAAAAAATGTGTGCTATTATGCCTTTTAGACTTCAGTAAAGCTTTCGATACTATTGACCACAACCGTCTGGCAATAAAATTACAACAACAATATCATTTTCATAGTACAGCTAGGAAACTAATTTCATCTTACCTCACAGGTCGGTCACAAACCACAGTTTGCAATAATACGTTGTCAAACATTCAGATGCGAAATTCAGGTGTACCCCAAGGTTCCGTGCTCGGGCCAGTATTGTTTACTCTATATATCAATGATATTGTAAAATCTATTAAGCACTGTGAATATCATATATATGCCGACGACGTTCAGCTTTATGTTAGTGGCAGATACGCAGATATCAAGAACGTTTTTAATTTTATGAATACTGACCTTCATAATGTCTTTTTGTGGAGCGCGAATAATGGATTACTCTTGAATGCTCAAAAGACGCAAGCTATTGGTCTAGGATTGCAGGGGAGACTCTTCCCTGAAACTCTGAAACTATCTATTGGTAATACCGTATTGAACTTCTCTCATGTTGTTAAGGATTTAGGGCTCTATTTAGATGAACAGTTGTCTTGGTCATATCACGTAGATAATACTTGTAAAAGGATTAACTTTTTGTTGCGGAAGTTATGGACCAGCACCGCTTTTGCGAATTCAAAATTTAGAAAGAAAATGTTTAATGCTTATTTGCTTCCTCACTTCGTATTTTGTGCCAGTACATTATATAGTATGGATGACTTCGTTTTCAAGAAACTTCGTCGCATGTTTCATGCTTGTATTCGTTATGTGTTTGATCTGAGGAAGTTTGACCATCTATCCAGCTATAAGAATTTGCTTTTAGGCTGTTCTTTTGAGGAATTTTTTGAAATTCAAATTCTCAAGACAATTCATTTTATTTTAAAAACATCACAACCGAAGTACTTATCAGAAAAATTAATACCTTTGTCTTCTAACCGGTTGAATAATATTACATTGCCTCGCAACAGAATTAAGCGTTTTAATAAGTCATTTTTTGTTCGTGGTGTTCGCCTATGGAATTCTCTCCCCGCTCATGTCAAGGCTTGTCCTTCGTCCAGTGCCCTCAGGAAAAAATTGCTAATAAACTTTATGAATTAGGTTAAATAAATACAAAGTGTTAGTATTTTAGTATGTTTGGTTTAGTTTTAGGTTAAGCTTAAATATTTTTATTTTTAATGTTTAATTTTTCTTTAATTTTGTACCATCTGTAACACATACAAAAAAGTTGTAAAACTTAAATGTGTATTGAATGATTAAAATAAATAAATAAATAAATAGAATGCTTTCTCTATAGAGATTTATCAACTGAAAAACTGCCAGTAAAAGACCTTTTTGGAATTTGAAACTTAAGTTTTTTACGTTGAAAAAAATCAATTGGTTTCGTTTCTATCACTGCTTGGTTTTAATATGACGAATAAGTTTAGCAGACTTAATACTTTCGTTCAACAAAATGTCCTCACATTATAATATATTGAGGTTTTGGAGAATCAACTTCACCTTTTGCGAGTTCAATAAACCCAAACTTCAAATAATCCGCATTGTAACGACGAAGGAAATACATATGTAGGAAGTAGGAAAATAAAGGAAAAAGTTTTGCGGACCGGTGGTTGGGAGCCACGATAGCTGACTCAATTTTGCAAAATGGATTATCATGTTGGAGTGGACCATCTAGAGCTACGTTACAGCCTATAGTCGTCCGACAAAAAACGTTACTGAAAATTATCTGTTTCAAACCATCATATTCGTCTTCGTGGCCGATATTACGAGATCTTAGCATACTCCCATTTCGACATTCTTACGTCTTCAAGGTGTTGAGAATGTTCTACATTAAAAGTGGAAATAATTTTATTACATGCACCCGATGTAATCTTATAGAACTAAATATCAATTTAAAAAACACGTTCGAAACTTTAGACTAGACCTGCGGAAATTTTTTCTCAATATTGTTTTGCCAATAATTTTTAACAATTTACCAATCGATATTAGTATTCGGTAATGAATAAAATTAAAAAAAAAATTGTTGTGAGAAAATAGCCGTGCCTTATACTACAAAAGCTTGGCCAAGATTTTTTTTTCGATATTAGATCTTTTTGGAAAGGTGACAAAGGCGAAACAGTTGGTTATATAGCGACCACTCCATCATTCAAAAAATTATTAAAGTTGGCGTAATGGTTGCTTACAAAAAGCCGTCGTTTCAACGACTTGCCTATTTTGTTTGCACCAAATAAATGTTACATATTAAAAATGTCTGGGATCATAAAAAAATGTCTGGGATCTCAAAATTCAAAATTACTTTAGTCTTACCTACAAAAAAAAAAAAAAAATTAGTTTGCTCATTTCATTTACATACAAAAAGATCAAAAATAACAAACAAAACAAGACACCTGAAACCATATATTCATCACATCACACTTACATATATCATACATGATAAAGATGTATACGAGCTTAATCTAAAATTGTTATGATCTCATTAACTTTAATCAACTATATCACAGCGTCAATTTCTAAGTATTTGAGTGATCGTTGTTGGTGGCCAGACTGCAACGGATGATTTTACTTTTAATATTTGTGCATGAGTCTCTGCATCACATCTGTCACATTTTGTACGAATGTCGGGCCAATAATTTTGTACACAGCAATTATGTTAAAATCTTATAAATACATATGAAGAAGTGTTAATTTTTCCGGTTTGTTTTGAATTTAGACAAATGCGACAAACTAAAACAAACAGATTTTTTTTTAGAGTATTGTCAATAAAAAAAAAAATTTTTGTATTTATAATCAGTAAATGTTTACTTAAGTAAATATTTTAATAGTATTTGACTTTAGTTTATGATTTAAACGTAATAATACGTGGAAAATAATTTTTTTTATATAATGCGGCTACGGAATCGCAAGTAGCTATGGTGGCTATTGCGGCACATTCCAATTTAAGTATGCGCGCCGATACGTAATCTTAATAATGTAACATCGTTCGAATACATATCAATGACATTGACCAGGTTGATTATAATTATTGATTAATACATATATAGTCTATAGTGATAACTGAACCATTTCGTTGTATTATTATTTCAATTATTGTGTACTGAACAATATTAAGTGGATCTTGCGACGCGGTCTCTATATATAATTTAAATTATGTCTTATCAATTTTTTGTTATATATTTATAAGGTTTTATCAATTAATGGTTGATAATATAAATAAATGACAATAGTAGGGTAGACCAGTTTTTTATATAAGTATGTAATCCCGCAATATATGTATCCAAGAAAATTATTAATCTCATCCAATTACCATTTAATCTCTCGTATGGTCATGGTTCAAATAGCAGCACCAAATTATGTGTCTATACAAAAATAGCAGCAACAATAATTGTAAATTCCCAGATTATATAATTTTGATAAGCGCGTTTATTATTCTGGTCGAGTGCATTCAAATATGACTTTTACAAGCGAACCAAATAATATGAGCGATATGACTTGAATTATAATTAAAAAGTATTTTTAAATACCTTATATAAGATTAACGTATATGTGTATGTATATAGGCAGAACTTATCTGTTAATTAAAAATGATGATTCATCGATTATTGTCATCGTTCATTCGTTCAACATTGAAATCGATGCAAACGTGCGGTTTATAGAATGGAATTTAAACATTCCAACCGCATATACTTCAAATCATAATGTGTATACATATATAACTTCGCAATAGATGATGGAATGTTTTAATGAAAAAGGCGGCTTAAATTCTATAATGGCTTTGAAATATGTGTACGAGCTTAAACCTAACAAATCCACTGCACATCCGTCTTTTATAATTATTTATCAGTTTTCAGTATGATTTCCACCAATGGAAATATTCACGATTTTGCAGAATTCCAATTTGCCTTACGAAAATAAAAATATGATCACGAAGTATAACATTCATTTAATTTGTGAAAATACCTCAACCCGTCACATTATTGCATCAAACAACCGGAGGAAAAACTACTTAGTTGATGTGTGTTCCATCCTTCTTGCGTGTTGCTAAAGAATTCAGATGTCACTTCATGAGAAGTGTGAAAAATGGTTGGCAATAAACTTACAATCAATAATAAAGCGAACGATAGTGAGAATGCTACCCTATTGAAGGTGTTGCAAGTTGGGAAATGGACAACCAAAAAAAAAAATGAATGATAGATTTCAACTGTGAGAAAAAACATTGAAGAGAATGGAATATCTCACGGAGTGTAAAATATAAGAAAAAAGGATCTTGCCTCTAAGCATTTGATATATCCAAGCTATGAGTGACCCGTCTACCCCCAGGCACGCAAGGGCCCGAGTGATTGCGTCCGGTCTGTCCTTGCTAAAGGCCCCCTTTATATCCAAGAAAGTTACCATTGAATATTCCTTGTATTCAAGTGATTTTTCAATCGGACCTATAGAGAGTGGAGAGCTGTTTCCACCGATCGTCCCTTACAGTATGCGGGTTGAGATCCCACTCGCCCGGCTTGATTGAGCCTCTAATGTAAGCCTCTATTTGTCTTTCCAGTGATTTAAAAGCTTATAAGACTTTAGTCTTTGGGATAGCGGTTGGAGGTTTTTCCCGCTTTAGGTATAAATATTACTATTACTTCAGTCCATTTTCTAGGAATGTGACAGAATTCTAGGCTGCCTTTGAATATATGTTATGTAGGGTAGGGTTAAGTCAATAGTTCGCTGGATATCCGCAGGGATAATGCCATCAGGTCCTGTCGACTTGTATGGCTTAAAACTGTTTATTGCCCATAGGATATTCCGCCTATTTACTATACACCCCTAATTATCATGAGTCTAACACCGAGCACTCGGGAAATGCGTTTCTAGTAATAGCTCCAGCGATTCCTCACTACACGTAGTCCATGTAACCATCTGGTCGTTGTAGATAACTCTGGATGGAAGGAATAGAACATAGTACTTTGCTTAGCCTGGCCGCCTCCGAGGACTCCTGTATATTACCACAGTAGAGCCTCCATGCCATTGTTTTGGCTGCTCTTAGCTCGTACTTGTAGGTTTTGAGGACTTCCTTATAACAGTCCACATCTGCAGCAGCATTTGTGTTCCTCACTTTCTTGATCTGCATTTCATACGAGTACCCTGCAGTTCTCTCGACCACCAGGGTGGCCAAGATTTACCCAAAGGCTAACTGATAGGACATGCACCTAACATGGTTTTGTTAAAAGCATCAGATAGTTTGAGGCAGTTTTACGATGGAGGCTGATCTGAAAGATCTTAAGCATTAAAGAGTGGTTACCTCCACCACTGGTGGTGGAACGGCCTCCACTAACCTGGTAAACTTCCAAGTGGCTGTTTGCAGACCCGGATTGCTGATTTTCAGCATTTCCAGGATCTCCTTTGGATTGCTCTGCACCGCAGGGATCCAGCATTTCCAGGATCTCCTTTGGATTGCTCTGCTCCGCATCAGATAGTTTGAGGCAGTTTTACGATGGAGGTTGATCTGACGGATCTTAAGCATTAAAGAGTGGTTACCTCCACCACTGTTGAGTCAGACTCCGCATCTGATGGCGATTCGTCCAGTCGGAGTGCACAATGTGAGCCCAATTATCTCGACATCTCCGAGTCCAGGGATAGTATCTCCTGAGCGTCTTCCGGGATGCTCCGGGCTTCTGGGTCACCAACACCAGGCGGAAAACCACAAGTGGTATTCCCACCTACTGCATATGCCTCAGATCTGACGGCCTCATCGCGCTTATAAACCTTGAGTGTAATCGCTCCAAATCCATAGCTGATTAGGCCTCCAGATTTTGTCAGAACACCCAAGGATTCTCTGTTGATGATAATAACGGCCTCCACTAACCTGGTAAACTTCCAAGTGGCTGTTGGCAGACCCGGATTGCTGATTTTCAGCATTTCCAGGATCTCCTTTGGATTGCTCTACTCCGCAGGGATCCATGCTCGTGCCTTAGGCCTGCACAGGGTTACGGAACTTTCTATGGCACAGACAGTCAGTTTAACGTGACCAGGTCCTGGATTCTCCCTCATGATGTTCACTGCCTATGATTTCCCTTTGATTTCGAGGGGCCAGCCTCATTTGTGCTTATGCCCTTTTTGTGCATTGGAGACCGAGCTTAAAGGCCTAATTCTCCGCAGCACTATAAGATGCCGGTTTTTTAAGAGTGCCAGGCTTTTTTGGTTTTTTGTTTCCAGTATCCATAATAAGTCCCGCGAGTAGCGGAGACAGGAGGTCCATCTGTGCAGAGATCCGCATTACACAGGTTAGGCTGCATGATCCGAAGAGCGCCAAGTTTCATGTACCGTTACAGACTGGGCTAGTTTTTAGAATGGGCTCCCAGCCCTGCCGGTTATCAGCACGGTACGATTAACACTTTAACCAGGTAAACTTGCTTAGCGCCGTATTTTCGCCTAGGACACCACATAAACATGGTGTACTTGTTGCCCTGTGGTCAAAAAGGGAAGGCAACACGTGCACTTGTGGAAGCTGCAAGATAAGGAGCTGGCAACATGTATCAACCTGATTCTCTCAAGACAACTTCGCACCAGACCACATGTTGTCTGTCTTAGGTAAATTTGATGGACATATTTCAAAAAAGTGGCAAATACTCATAAACGAGTGTAAATAAGAGGTGCCCACGAGGTTCCATTCTTGGCCGACCTCTATGGAATATTGTCTTCAACAATTGTATAAACCATGAAGTCCAAGAGGTATCATTTGCGGACGATAAGGTAATGCTATTTGCTGGGAACTCTAGAGTAAGTATTCAAGAAAACGCACAACTGGCCATAGACACGATGGTAGACTGGTGCAATGGTTACAAAATGGAGTTGTCCTCCACCAAGACAGGTATGATCTAATTAAAGGGATCACTTAACATCAGAAGACCTCCTTTGATCTCAATATACGGTCTATGCATTAAGTCAGTAGCCCTACGGCAAAATAGATGGTCGAATTCAATGAATGGTAGAGTAACCTACGGTTGCCTACCAAACATTGAAGAAAGATTTCTCTCAATGCACCTACTGGTTCTTGCAGAATCCAGTACCTGTGGACAGGGCGAAGATACAATTGGTCATATCCTCTATGACATAAAAGTTGAGTAGGTAGCAAGTAAACTTGTTTTGATGATGCCAAACTACCAAAACTCTTTTAAAAAATTTAGTGAACCCGTTATAAGCGCTGCTAGTTAAACGATTTCGATCTCTCGAAGTATTAGTATAAAATAAGCGTTAATGTAATAAATAAGTTTAGTAATAGTAGACGAGTATCTGGCTCCACGTGGCATGCACACGTGGGATGAAACAGCGAAACCTGGCCAAGCATACCGATTTGTAATCAAATAAAAATCGATGTAAGACGTTGTGGGGATCTTACTTGGGTGCCATCTCCATTATATAACGTTAAATAAAGAATGGTGGGAGGAAGGGTTAAAAAATTAAAAATAAAACTCCTCGTAACGCTCTATAACAAAACCACGGACACCTCCATGCCCCTTGTGCGTTTGACTCACCGTACCATATCGAGTGGAGTTCAATAAGTTCATAAATTTTATTCAAACATATTTTTATTTTTCAGTATAATCTCCTCTCACGCTAATGCAACTTATTACACCTGTCAATTAATTTGTACAAACCATCAAACAGCGAACATTAGCTCATTGTCATTTGAACATCTTAGCCTCCTTAATTTTTTGTTGAAATTTGTAAAAAGGAAATAATCACTTGGGGCTAGATCTGGATTGTAAGGTGGATGCGGTATTTTGTTGAACTTGCAATCTCGTAAGGCTTGTTGAGCAAAATTCACCTTATGAACTGGTGCATTGTCATTTAAAATCAATATTTTTTTCTTGTTTTAACCTATAGTCGTTTTTCCCTGATTTATTGAAAAGCCCCGCATAATAAGCCCCTGTTATTGTGGTCTTATGAGGTAAGTAGTCATTCTTCAAAATTCCATCAGCTTCTAAAAATTGCTATTATCATACCCGCAGATGGTTGAACTTTTTCGGTAGATTCCCGACTGTGGGTAATAGTGATGAATTTACGTTTCATCACCGGTGACTATTTGGTTTATAAATTTCACCGGATCGTTTTCCCTTATTTTAAATTTACCTTAGAAGTTACCACTCAATATTATTTTTGATCCATAGTCAACTTTTGGGGAACCCATAGTGCACTAACTTTTGACAGCTTAAGATGATTGTGCTAACACTGCCAATAGATGTATATGATATTTGGTTTTGTCGGTAGAATAAATAGAGTAACACAATAAAAAAAATTTAATATTGGAATTTCATGTAGATTTACCGAACTTATTGAACTCCCCTCGTATTGTCACGAACTACTCGACGCATGGAATGGACACTTTACCGACCTGCTTGGTGTTCATCATGCGTCACAGACTGCTGTTGATGCGTCACAGACTGCTGTTGGATCTATCCCATGAGGAGTTCACGAGGGCCATGCAGAGACTAAAATGAAACCGCTCTGCGGGGCCGCGATATGCCCCATCTTCAAGAAGGGAGACCGCTTGAAGTGTGAGAATTATCGCGGTATAGCTCTCCTTTGCACAGCATATAAGTTACTGTCCTACATTATTCATCCGAATCGATCAGTCACTGATCAGGTCTTTCCGCTGCGGATGATTCTATCTAAATATCATGAGACTTCCCCGTACATCAGATGTTCCTGGATTTCCAGCAGGCCTATGACTCGATCAATCGAGAGAGTTTGTGGTCTGCGCTGGAATATCTAGGTATGCCAACAAAAATGGTACGATTGTGCAGAATGACACTGTTTCGATGCTGTGTTAAAGTTGAGAACAGGCTATCAAGAATTTGTGCAGTTAGCTCGAGTGTTCGGTAAAGGAGATGCTCTGTCCCCGATACTCAGTTTATAGGGACAATGGCCCACCAGATTTTAGTAGTGGCCACTACACGTTTGACGGAGTGAGGAGGTTAAAATATTTGGGTTACTTATCACTCACGATAACAGTGTGGGTGAGGTCACTGCTAACATCTAAACACCTGTCAAGTGCCGTGAAGCTGAAACTTTACAAAGCGTTGATCAAGACCGTTGTTATGTTTGGATGTGAAAGTCGAATCAAAACGCGAAATAGATGGCACATACCGAGCTCTGTACAATTTCGAGATTAGAGATCTGATGAAGATCCCCCATATTGTGCATGAAATAAAATCTCAGCGAGTCCGCTGGCTACAAATTGTGCAGCGATCTCTGAAAGGGGAGCCACCATAGACGCAGAGACTGTTTCAGGTAACAATGGCTCCACGGTGTAAAGAATGACTTGTCTTCTTCAGATTGTCTAGGACAATATGAAGACCAACCCCAGGAACAAAATCGTTGGAGCCAGATTGTTGACGCAGTAAGGGGCCAGTAATGGCCTTTAAACACTGTATTATTATTATTATTATTATTATTATTCAACGCTCTCATGCGCGTGTTTTATTTAATTTCTATTCCAAGGTACGGAAAGAGTTTAAAATTATATCCGGTTTTGCGAGCAACACGCAATTTAATGGAACATTTCTAGCAAAAAAAATGTACAACGCTATACTGTGAGATTTAAATACGTGTTCATGAATTCACAATTAGTCGCCTAATGGTCTCTACACCATTGCAATTAATAAAAATTAGCCTCCAACCTTCCACGTACTATATTTAAAATACTCAATCATTTCTAAGTCACTTTAATAATTATAAAGTTCAATGTCGCTATAGTATAGATGTATACTTAAAAAAAATTTCCATAAATTTTCCGTCCTACCTACACTCAATATTTGTCAAACAAACTAAATGATTATATGATTTAATTTCTACATTTACAAAATATCTTTAACATCTTTAGTAAAAAATAAAATAAAATATAACACATACAATTCACTTTTGTAAACTCTTATATCACAAATCTACGAGCACATCACAATTACCCAGCGATTTTTTTTTTTTTTTTTTTTTTTTTTGTGTGAAGTTTCTGATAAAAACAAATAAAAAATTCTGTATTACAAAAAAACATTTATTAGTTTAACTTCATTATTCTGTGAGTGCGCGTCGCGACGGGATTAATACGAACCTAGTCGCTGTGATCTATACTTATAGTTTTGTTTAAAAAAATATATTTCAGTTTAGTATATGATCTAATTTTTAGTAATTCGGCGATCGAGAATTTCTACATAATATTGGATTAACAAATTTGGTAAATTTTATTATTATTTTGTTTGATATTTGCTTAACTTAATTAATTATATTAAATTATAGTGTTTATTGTTCATTAAAAAAAATAATTATATTTAATCGCTTAAATTATTTGCAATTAAATTACCTTGAAATAGCATGTAAGATCGAGCGATGGCATGCGGATAAAAAATATATATTTTTGTTCGTTGGTCATGTGATGCGAAAGTTAGTTGGTGGATGCACCTTTCGGTAGTGAAAAACTATATACTCGTATAATAAGTCATGTGTTTAATGGAATTTCAATTGTTCAACAACAACAAAAAAAAAATTAAATTTTTGGTCGGTATTCACAAAAGTTGTCATGTGATAACAAGAAAAAAAATTAGATTATAAGAAGTACTCGTATATATATGTTATCTAATTAAACGTATATTAAAAGTGTCAAGTGCCATGTGATTGCCCGTATATACGAAATATAATTGGCTGTTTAATTTAATTCACAGTCAACTGTCACTTTATAAAAATAGCGAGTAGCGTGCATGTGATCGATCATGTGGTATTTTTTTTTAGACTGTTGCATAGCTCGACTAATATAACATCAAAATGCACTCTACTGTATATCCGGATTTCCCATTTATAACATCTATTATTGTGTTCAAAATCGTGTACATTTAGCTTGTGATTACCGCTGGTTTGAATCATGTGACCACTCGACTAATAATGTTTTAATAATTTCATCGAGCCAGGCTACACCGAATAAATTAGTTCTCTGTTTGTTATTTATTTATTTGATCGTGTGTTGTTTATGTTCAGCGCGAGAGATTTATTAAGATGTTACAGTAGCACAGTATACTGAATACATATGTATATAGTATGTATACATTATACTTGTACTTCGTGCAATGTTACACTTAACATGGATATACATAATCACATATTTTTTTAATTGCTTGACATAAAATTCTTAATTGATAAAAAACAATGCGACTGCACGATTA
The DNA here is from genome assembly GCA_951394425.1 of Tipula unca. Lineage (NCBI taxonomy): Eukaryota > Metazoa > Arthropoda > Insecta > Diptera > Tipulidae > Tipula > Tipula unca. The sequence goes on along the minus strand of OX596381.1, from coordinate 12,555,657 downwards.
TTTGGTTTCGATTTAATTAAATTCTGTATAGTATGTATGTAATACAGTGAGCTCATACATGCTGCGGTCGCGCGCGCTCATACACAATTTTATCACCAATTTACGTCATTTAAGTATACCTTTATGTGTTGTAAATTTATTTAATATATGTGATTGAATTATAAACATTTGTTTAGCAATAAAATAACAATATAGTGCGCAGAGTGAGTGTGCATATATCGTTATGGTTCATGTATAGTCAGATAATCTTATATGTGATATACAGTCAACAAGTGAAATATTTATTGATAAAGATGTATGATTCTTGTGTAAATATGTTACAACTACTACTTTCTGCCGCTCTGTATTTATTTGTAGTTCGATGACTTGCGTGTTTCATCTGTTTTGTTTGTCAGTTGGAATTTATTTTGTCTATATAAACATAAATGTAAATATTGGCTAAATGAAATGTCGAAATAGTCAGAAAAATTGGGCCACAAATTCAACCAAATCGAATTTCGGAAAAAGTATTAATCTCGATTAGTTTTATTGGAAACGCTAAAATAGTCTTCAGAAATAAATTAAAATCTTTATTGACGAGTTAGTATATTAGTGATGTTAGATGTTGAATTCAAACAAACCAATCACTAATTTTAAAAATGTTTAAATAAAATTTTACTTGTAAATTTCAGATATACAAAAGATCGATGAATTTCAATGCCAATTTCAAAACTTCCACTCTGGATTTCAAACTCCCAATTCTATATATATATGAGAATGTATGAAAAGCTTCGAACAAAATTCGATTTATTTTTCTGTTGGTGTAGTCAACACGTATGGATTTTGTTTCATTTAACCTGGCACGCCATTGCCGCGTCCATCGATAAATTTTGTTCATCGCACTTTGAAGCTTATTGGTAGCTCCTTCTATGGTATCATCTACTACCAAAATAGCAGTGTCGTCTGCAAATGTGCCAATTGTGGTATTATAATGGAATATCGCTTGTGAATAATAAATATAGAATGGGTCCTAAGACACTTCCTTGTGGCACTTCAGCTTTGATCTTTTTAATTTCTGAGTATGATTGTTCCTGTTTAACACGAAAGTGTTGCTCTTTAATGTAGGATTTTAATATTTGGCAGAATTGTGAAGGTAGAATGTTCTGGAGTTTGTGCATTAGACCTTCGTGCCAAACTTTGTCAAACGGAAGACGCTGAGCAGATTTTCTTTTCTTCGAGTGATCTTTCTATGATATCTGTTATTCTATGAATTTAATCAATTGTAGAGTGTCTATCTCTAAATCCAAATTGATGTGTCGGGATTAATTCCTGCCTTTCAATTATTGGTTTCAATCTTTTTAAGAGAAGTCTTTCAAATAGTTTTGACATAATAGGCAGTAACGAAATCGGTCTATATAATGTGATTTCGTTTGGTGGTTTTCCAGGCTTAGGTATCAAAATCACCTCCGCAAACTTCCATACATTTGGTACATATTTCATCCTGAAAGCTTCTTCGATAGCAGTTTTATGATTTTTCCTGTTATCAGGTCATAGCCTGGCGCTTTGTTAGGATTTACATTTTTTTTTATTTCATTAGTCAATTCCGCAGGGGTGGGATTGTCTAGTGAAGTGAGTTTCAGAGATTAGGCAGACATCGATTTCCTCTGCGTCCAGAACCATTTGCAATTCCTGTTGGTGTTGCTGGAGTCCATTGGCATTCCGGCATAAAATTCTTCAGTCGTTAGACATGGTTTTGTTTAGGGATGGCTCCCTTAGTGCTGTATTCTAGTTTATTTGTATTCGCTGATCAAAAGTACTAAGTTGGCTTAATATCAGCTTAAGCGTTTGATTTATGTCATCTGTTTGAGGAGTTTTTTTGTCTGTTTTCGTTACTTGAGCGTTTTTTTGCCCACTTCTGCTTGAGAGGCTATCAACACTTTACGCCTTAACTCTCCTTTAAGTGATTCAGGTCTGTTTATTCTGATAGTCTGCTTCTTTATTACATTTGTGTTTTCAGCAATCAGGTTTTTATTCCTCTGTAGCTAGCTGGATGGTTTTCTCCACAATGTGCATCTGTGGGTTTGACAGAATCTCTAGTATATGGTGTTTACCTGGACATTTGACACACCTGGTTTCTTTGTTACAGTATTTTTGAGTATGACCAGATGCTTGACATTTTTTGCATTGGTCCTTAATTATTTTTTCTAGTTTACATGCAGAGTGCAGATTTTTAACCATTACCCTAATCGGTCTGATTTGTTTGTTTTCAAACGTATGCCAAGAATGTCCCATCTTCTAAGTTTATTTTGATGTTATTTCCACTCATCAATTTTGTATTAAACTGTTTTAGTTATTATTTTAATTTTCTCAAACAGTAGATCACAGTTTTTAACTCCATCTATAACTAACGAGGGTGGTGGAGGTAATTTTTTTGAATTGTTTTGGATTATTTTAGGAATTGTCTCTGTTAGTTGAGGAGGAGTAGGTGTATCATTCCTTCTCCTTTTTTTTCTCTGGCATTTGACTCTAATCCACTCAGTTTCGTGAGCTAATTCTTCTTCATCCGTATATGGTATTCTTGTTCCATTACTTTTCGGGTAGGAGGAAAATCAACGTTTTCCTTTGCTTTAAGGGTTTTAACTTCGTTTCCAAGAATCCTTATATGTTCCTGCACCCAAGCAATTGTACCATTTAATTGCTTGTTTAAATTGTTAGATTCAACCAATGCATCCAATAATAATTGGCCTTTGGGTAATTCCACATTTTCTGTAGGTTTTCTGTAGGACGATTCCTCAACGTATCTTGGGATTTTTTCTGATTATAGTAATGCAATAGCTGGTACCGTCACCCCTCGCCCCCCAGAATTCTTGGGACCGGCTGCTCTCGAGGATGGATTTTCCTGAAAATCAGGTCTGCCACCTGGGGTATTTGTTTCCACATTCGTTGTGTCCATTGCTACTTAATTTATAGTGCATTGTACTCGCATTTTGTATTTAGTCGATGTTTAAAATCGTTGCCCGGGTGTTACCTCCACGTTGGGGTATACTAAACATAATTGTATATACAGTCAACGCCTATATATAATTATATAAATGATAAAATTGTTAGAATTAAAATTTCAGTTTTCAAATTCTTAAATCTTAGACCGCACAAATATTGGATCTGTGATTTAAAATTCTGAAATTTTAAAATAATAGTTTTAAAATTTTCAGTTTCAAAAATTCTCATTACAAAATACAATTGCCGAATTAATTAAACCAAATTTTTAAAATTATAAACATCCGATAATTTAAACTAAATGTAGCTTCTAGTTATAAATGCAAATGAGGTTCTGCATTCCTCTACTAAATTCAATTAAGAATTTTCCTAATCGAAATTGAGGTTTTGTATATTCTTAAAATTAAAAACTCTAGATTTAATGTTTAAAATTCTAGACGACCATTTTTTTTAATTTTAAAATTACTGATTTAGAATATATAATTCTAAAGTCTGGTGAGTCGGTTTGAGACCATAACGGTTTACTCCAAAAAACAGTTTAACCCAGTTGTGACAGTGGTTTATTTTGTTCATAATTTGATTGGTTTTTAGTTCTTTCGAAAAACGCATCATTTCAACGCATTTAATGCTATATCAAACACAGGCATATAAAATATTTTGCCGCGAATGTTCGTGCAATAGTTTAATATATGCGGCATGTCCATTAAATCCACACCACCCATGTTCCGATAGTACATTTTCACCACATTTGGACGTGGATAGTCCATTTTCTTGCACGTACCGACGAGCGCTACTGGATGTTCTTATTTATAAAATTCTTTTTTGGTGAAAGTCAACATAATTTTCATAATATCCTCTGGGGTTCTTTTTCAAAACGTTCTTGTGCTGCATGTTTAAATTTGTTATTCAATTTTCATGCAAAGTGCCAGTTTCAGTAAAAGTCATTTTGTTTAGCGCACTAATTAGATTCGGCCCGGTGAAGGAATTGTCAAAATAAAACGAGAGCATGATTGCTGACAATCGAATTAGATTTTTTTGAGCAAAACCCAGTACTATACTGATCTCCCAAATGTGCTGGTTTCGTCCCCGGTAAACATTAAACTGGTAGCTGTATCCTAACTGACTTATTTCATATTAACTGTTTGCAAGAATGTCGTCCACAATAGAGAATCATTGATTCATCTCTGGTGCGTACTTCGAAAACAAATGATTTAAACGGTCAATTATTTGTTGAATTTAGTTTATCCACATCACAAAAACGTATATTTGTAAAAATATCCTCGAATCCATTTTGAAATCAGAGCATTTCTGACATCTTTATCATCGTTTGACGAATACATTCGTTGACGAGGCAAGACGTTTTAGCCATATTAGATCATTGTTCTCAAAAATGCGTAAATGTCATTATCATCGATATGTTGATTTATTTATTTTTATTTTCCGCCGCGTACTTTGGAAGTATCGGGTTTAACATTTTCATCATGGTGAAGTACTGAAGCGAACAACGTTTACGAATAATTAAAATTTCCTACAAAAATCCCGAATCGATGACTGCAACTTCGTTAATTTCAATTTTAGGTCAAGCGCATTTTGGGGTAAACGGCTTCGTCAACAAACAGAATATGCGTTATTGGTCACGTGAAAACTGTGCTTCAACAAATACTACTTCATCCACAAAACAAACTCTATGGTGTGGTTTTCATGCTGGTGGTGTTATTGGACCGTTTTTTGCGTTGATTAAAATGACCGTCACGGTACAGACATTCAACGTTATTTCTTTGGTCAATTGTATGAGCTAGACTTTAATGATATTTGGTTTTAACAAGACGGTGCAACATGCCACACAGTGGGTCTAACAATCGACTTATTGAATTCTAAATTCGATGAACGTGTTCTATACAGAAATGGTCCTCTCGACTGGCCGCCTAGATCGTGTGATTTAACACCTCTAGACTTTTTTTTATGGAGCTACGTTAAATCATTGGGCTATGCCAACAAGCCAGCGTTTTTAGAGGAGGTCAAAACCAATATTGAATGAGAGATAGCGGCTGTTTTCGTCGAAATGTTTAGCCGAATTCACCACTTCATCTTCAACATCCAAGTCTCTGGTTTTTCGATAAACGATCAGGATTTACGTCATCCTCATCTCCGGATTCTTTGTCGGTTTTCAATTGCCAAGGCATTCCAATAGTACAGGGAATATTAAACCCGACGTGTTCGTTCAACTTGACATACTATACATGGCATTTCTCAAAAAGAGGAACGAATATTGAAATGCCCCTTGCATCATGCAAACTACTCCTCCTGGAACCATCTAAACAGCTGATCTCTCTCCAACGGAGGCACAACATGATGTTTGTCGTACCAAGCAGGCACAAAACAAAAAATTAAAGTTGGGCGAACTCCAGCACTCAAATGCCACTAGTCCCCGGACAAACACATATACTTACATATTAAAAACACCTAACCGTGATTTTTGGTCACCACGGAGAATCGAACCCGAGTATAAGTTTTAAAATTGAAAGTCAATGTTGATGGGAATGCAACCAATTTATGATAAAGTTTGGCCAAATTTTTTTGAATTAAGTTACAAATCTTCCAGTTTTGAAATCCAATGGTCATAATCCTTTTACAAAGGTTGAAATCAAAAATTCGAAACTGACAGTAATGAACAAACTACATATTATTCCATTAAATTTGATCGGGCATTTCCCAATAGAGGAGGAAAAACTCAATAGAGGAGGGGTTGCAAATGGATTCTTCATCCTTGATTTCGATCGGGATGATGAACTCTGTTGAGAGTGCAGAATTCATGGGCCGAGCCATCGTTCATGTCACTGCAGGTTGGCATTGAGCTATACAAGGTGTAGATAGAAAAAAAAAATTCTGAATTCTGAATTTAAAATTTAAAATTTTGTTTAAATTTTAAAATTTATGTTCTAAATTCAGAAATGAATTTAAAATCAAGAGAATATAAATAATTGATAACCTCAACGAATTTTGAACCTAAAAATTTAGAACCAACAATTTTTACAAGTTTAAAATATGTGAGCTAGAATTTGGAATCAAAAATTTTTAACAAAGGCCGTGTCCGATGTCCGAATTATTTAGAATTCTGAACTTATAGTTTTAAATATTGCTATAGTCGAATTAGAAATTTTGAAATTATTATATTTCGTAAAGTGTTTTTATTGCTCATATCACTTCACCTCCTCGAACAATCACAAATTGATTAATAAAAAAAATGTTTTGCTTTGTCAATCATGAAGGCACTTATTTTAGTGTTTTTATCGCTTCATCGGATGACCTAGCACCGCGCAAATGTGTTTATTGATTGTTCGACCTTAGCAAATACATAATTTTTGGAATTTCCATTTTAATGATAAATAAAATTAATAACATGAAATAACGTCTGAACATAATAAATATTTTGTAATGAAATATTCCCCGCACACTATCAAGCACGTAATAAATCGCAGTAAAATGAAATATGTAGTTTTATGCGGTCGATAAATAAATACAAGTTATGTAATTTGATAATATTTGTCAATAAGTCAACATAATCTTACCTTTATCTTACCTCAGATTTTCTCATGTGTAAGTGAAAGTAAAATATCTCACTGCAATCGCCACCTGTAGAACAGCTGCTAAAACTGGCTATTGCACAATCTTTAGAGAAACCTTGATCTATTTATTTCATAATTGATATGTGCATTTCAATGAGCATTACGTTTGACTCATGGCGCTGACTCATAAATCTAATTCATTGATTATAATGTATACTATGTATATACTTAGGATCGCTTTCTAAAACCTATACCTATGAATTTCGAACACTCCATTTATGATTTCCGGTATTCAAATTTATTTGGTTAAATTACCAAAAAATATGATCCAATAATTATGATTCGGACTGCTATTTTCCTCCCCTACATAAATTGACTACTTTTAACTACTTTGCTTTGTTCCTCATCTGACTAAAATTTGCAAATAAAAAGCAGAAACGAAATTTGTAATTTCGGCAAACAGTTCATTAAAAACCACCTTATTAAAGAATATTTCCCGAAACTAACTGGCTCAAACTTAAATCCTATTTCGCTTAATTTTAAAATATATCACGTTACAAATATAAAACTCCTTACCTCTTGAAGGCGCCCGCCGCAAATAGTTATAACATTTGTTACAAATAGTTTTCTCTCACCGTACGCTTTGATCTATTCAAATTCCAAAGTGGTCGGATTCCACATTTAAAGAACTTTCACACAAATTGTTGTTGTAAAAAGTAATTACAATATAGGGTTTGTGGGAGTTAAAAAGGTGCGAAGCTTTATCTAGTTGAGCATTTTGATCTATTATGAAATTTAAAAGTGATTCGGATCTAGGGTCAAGCGACTGTAATAGAATTTTTTTAATACAAATCTAAAATTTGTATCTCGGCTATAGCTTTTGTTTTTGTTGATATTTAAAAGTGATCCCAAGTGCCGGATTATGGGTACTCTTGGGCCAGTTTAGATTTAGACGTGGCTCGCACATATCGGTAAATATAGTTAGATACAAGACAAGCTAATATTTGAAAAACGATGTCAAATTGAATCACCACTAACCAAAAATGCGATTGGAAGAAGTAACTAAAGACGATTTGAATGAGCCACCTTAAATAATTGGCAATTTTGTTGTGGAACTCCATAATCCTGGACGACTACATAATGGGGTATGTACGTATGTTTGTTTATTACCATGAAGATTTATTACTTTGTTTGGTCGCAATTTTGGTAAACATGAATTTTAACAATTCATATTTGGCAGTCGTGAAGTATAGTCTTCGCAAATTTGTTATGGAAAAATATTCGATAAACCAACTTGTTTTAATCGTATAAAATATTTTACCAAAATTAATCCTCGATTATTGTGACGTCTAGAAACAACTAGGTGAAATTTTGGGTAGATGTATTGTGCCATCAAAACCCTTTAGCAAAAAGAGAAAAAATCAGTTGGAAACATTGCTGCTGTCAAATTAATGCCCAACGCTCAATATAATATTAAACCATTTTCCTTCCCTTTGGAAGCAGTTCAGTTCTGGCGCATACCAGCGGAGGTATTTTAAGATTTTCTGCCTTTTCCTAATCGAAGCGTTTAGTGCTCTTTTTAGGGTCTTTAGTAACACTGAAAGAGTTATTGAGGTAAATGAAATTGCCTTAATAAACGGGCCTGAGTACTTTTGTAAGTGCCTATAACAATGGAAAAACCTAAACGTCAAGCGAATATTTTAGATTTAGATGATAAGTTGAGTTGAATTAATCTGCTGTAGTTGTCAATGGTTCTTTCAACACGAACGAATCTTATGCTTACAACGGTCACGCAATTTCTAGGTAGATGGGCTGGCTTAAATCTAACCACGATGGGTACTAAAATTTTAGCGATCACGAATACAGTCTTGACTTTTGACATATATTATAAACTTAAATTCCAAAGTAATCCTCGAAGTTGTAAGGGGTTTGCATATAACTTTTAACAAACTCCAGAAAAACTCAATTTTTGAGTTTCCAATTGCAGTTCAAATAATCAAATTGTGAGGAAATATTGTGTGAAATATCCAAACTTATCTGAACTTCTAGACTGTCCAACTATGTGAGAGCTTAATTAAAATTACGACTTAATCCAACTCATTTTAATTTTCTTGGTTTCCAATAGGATTGATCTTTGCTGCAAAAAGTGAAAATATTCTGAATTTCGTTCGAGGGTCTCACCTTCTGGTGTACTTAATCTATTTTATAAATTTTAAATGGTTCTCATAAGGTACTGTTACTCAAGAGTCAGCCATTTTTTAAATGTAGGTAACAATTTTAAAAAATAATAAAATTTGAAAAACTACCAAGAAGAAGATTATTTTCGGGAAGGACAAATTGGTCCATCCTAAAACCGAGAGCCTTATACTGTTATCATCAAAGTTTTCTAGAAAAGTTGTGGAGAATTAGATTAAAATTTTTCAAGTGAAACCAGAAGTACAGCCAATGATACAATGGAATTACAGAGAGATCTGCTTCCACAATAAATTATCGTAAGAAATGGCCAACAGGGGTGGACCTTCATAGTTAGTTCCCAACATTCAATAAAATATTGAACCAATTTATTTTCAATCCCGGTGAACATTCTGTACTGCATAATTGTTTTAGTTCTCGGTGGGCGTTGTCGTTGTAAACCAACTAAATGTAAATTCGCTTAAATAAGCCTTCGACTATAGTTGATCGCTGATGGAATGAGCATTTTACCATATTAACAACGATAATGGTTTTTAATTCAAGTGCAGGCCAACCCGTTTGGTAAAACAGCTTATTTGACATCGATTGTAGCGTAGGCAGTGTCTGCCAATTCGCCACGTCAACGTCATAAGCTGATATTACACAATGATCTATCACAAGACTCGATTTATTACATTCACATACATAAAGATGTATGTGTATCAAAATAATAAAAACATTTAATTCCAGCCCACATTATTATAGTGTAATTATACCAATTACATTAATTACTATATAATTAGTCAGTGCAATACAAATTTATTAATCTAATCGCATTTAATCCAACCGCGCGATATAAAATTACTCAACTATAATGCTTACTCATATACGCAAAGTGTGTACACAAATATATAAATCAAATCAGTTAATCTTATATAAGCTCACATAATATGTATTGTCAATGTATAACTAATGGCTTAAAGCAGTTTAAGCTTTCGCACGATCGCAAATAACGATCAAAAGTATAACTTTAGGCGAGTTAATAATCTTATTATGTAATCGTCATTCGGGCGTTTCATATTTAATATATTTTATTTGTTATTATGATCACCGATCGCAATGTTTTAACCAGCACACACACACAGTTCAAAACAGATCGTAAAAAATTATTGTGGAGAATAAAAACGGTTCAGTGAGAACTTAGACTTAATAACAAAAATACTAATTTACTGCACATGTGACACGATCATATGATCGCTCAACTCATATTACAAATATATTTATTGCATATACATTTAAACAGGTATTATAATTGTAATGGATATATACAGGTGATGAATACCAAGACATGAAACATATGTATATACTCCATATCTTACCGATAAATAAATTCACCTTGTGATAACAATAAATAACACGATTTGTGTAATAATAGATTTGTTTTGTTATTTATTCCACTTGAGTTTTATTGACATGGCATATCATATCGCTTTAATACAATTTATATAGACGTACTTATATACTATATATACAGTCACGATCGTTAGGAATTAATTTCTATACAAATATAATAATTTTAATGAATGAACGAACGATAAGACATTTTTGTTCTTTGGAAGCATATACATATAGGTTAATGGTTAATGAGGTCATTATGATTGCCGCATGAATCACGACAATGATCCATGACTACATATACGCTAATTACTGGTAATCATTCCATATAATTGTTTTAAAATTAACATTGTTATGTAAATAAGATGAATTTGAAAAATAATTGTTTTTTTAATGATCTATGATTGTATTATACAAATCTGGACGTAGCATCTTCATACTACATAAAACTAACTTAAAAACTAATTGTCTTCGAATATTTTATAATTTTTTATTTTTTAATCTTCAAACTGGTTGGAAATCCCAAAATTAATTGTTTTATTATAATAAAGACGTATAGCCGGTGATTTTGATGTGATGACCGTGCGCAGACGATCTTAAATTTAAAGTGTATAAAACTGTATATAAAATATTTCGAAATTATGTTCATTATAAACCGGAATTCTTATAATCCGTTTGATGCGTTTAAACTAAGAAATTTATACAAAATCGGAATACCCCCGTATATGTGTCTATAAATATACAGTAGCGTCGTTAAATTATTTCTATAAATTTTTTTTTTTTTTGGTTTTATTTCCGTACCATGGTCAGTGTCTCACTAAAATGTCTGTTTTATAGAGTGTCTAAAAAAATGTGCCCCTTGACATTATCACACAACCACTTGCAAAATTTAATATGCCATTTATAAACTTTAAAGTTAATAAAAACCTATATAATTTAATGATTTTCACATTTGTATACGAATGTTGGCCAGGTTCCAATAATATAACTAAGTGTACAACTCCAATTAGTATGCTCATGATGTTCTGACCTCTAAAGTTGCACTCTCAGAACGGTTGTGTGGAAAAAATTGGATTATGTTATAGATTTGAATATTTAAAACTATAACAAATAAACCATTTTCATTTCAACTACTAATTCGGTAAGTGGTCGACACTGCGGTCTTCTCACCTCACCAATTTTCATATATCAATGTCAATAGCCCAGCCCATTTGCATACCCATATAGACAGATAGACAGATAGACGCATAAACATGTGGTAAAATAAGCAAAATGTTTTAGTTCATCCTCAAAACTGGCTGCATCGATTTCCTCCGAGTACATATCACATAGGTTTTGTATGCTCTTGATTTTTCTAGACTAGTTTAAATCATTTTGAAACATTAGCTCGTAAATATTTAATATGGATTTTTGTTGACTTTTTCCTATATACTCTCCAACTGGAAAACTGTTTTCCTTGTATTGTAACGAAATTAATTCTCCCCTTGAGTCTTTTGGACCTTGTATTTCCTTAGTTTTAACATTTCCCGAAATGGCAATTCCACTTTGGGCATTTCTTATTTCTTGGGAATAGCTTTTTTCAATGCTAAAACGGAATCAGCTCTTGAAGACCATCTTGTGTCAGAAACCCTTTTTAATACATTTTGGTGTGGTAGGAGTGATGGGACATAAAGTGCGCTGGGCTCATCGCGTTTAAGTTTTGCTTGCGAACCATTATATTTTCCTAATATATGTATACCTTACCCAGCTTGTCCGCTATGAACGAAAGGAACTCATTAAATTATAGGTATTATGTGATAAATAGTTTGTTTTACCAGAACTTCAAATGTGAAAATTTTATAAATGTGGTTTGAGAAACTCATCAAATCCCGGGAGATATTCGATGCAAGTTATGAAATTAACGTTCCGAGTTGATGAGTTAGATTCGTCATGGCCTCGAAACGCCAGGCCTAATTTAGCAAGCTATGTGATCAGCAGCATATTTTTGGAGTCTCTAAAATTTCGAAACCCTAATCTGTCATTTTATTATTTCTGTTGAAAATCGATTGTCGGAATTTTTCACGTGTAATACTTTTCTACTTTCTACTTTTCTTTCCAATTTCGTAATACTTTTTTTTTTAAAACTCAGTGGACTTTGAAACTTGTTTTCACCTGGAAAACCGTAGCTTGAATTTTTTTGGCAAATATCAAAATGAACCCTATATTACCGTATTGTCGAAGACTTATAACCAATTAAAATTTAAAATTATATCCAAGTTTGATCTGGCGTTTTGTATGAGATACATTGGGCGTATCTAGATTTCAGCGCTTTGAAGTTTCACTAAAAACAAAGAGGCGTGCCTTTTGCTAAAACTCACATGTAAAATTCGATGAAAATCTCACTAAAATAGTGAGAATCTCAGTGCACTGGATATACCCGTCTAATATCTAGCCATGGTTGGAATATATGACTACTGAACATCGCAATCAGCTTGGTGTTTGTAGACTGGGCTCACAGTTGTCATTCGCAATGTTCTGCGGTGGAGTCTGTTCTCCTTTGTAGCTTATAAGGGGCCTGATGGTATTTTCTTTGCTGATTACAACATTGCTCTTCATTCGTTCAGGACCATTTGATACACCTTTTCCAATCGTGTATTGCTTTCAGCACTGTTCCAAATTCTTGGAGCAGGAGTAGAGTTGTTTTTATTCCGAATGCTATGAAATCCGATTAGGCATACCACAATACGTCTTTTGGCCTATTAATTTTCAAATTTTCTTAATGCTTTTGAAAGAGTTATCATCAGATTGCTTAGCCACCATCACATGACTTACCAACTCTGTAGCATGCAATATTATAGAGAATTGGAAAGTCATGTAAAATCGCCGCAAATCGCAAATACAGCTTTTTAGCATGTAATATACCTTGGTGTTATCTGAGATAGCAAACTCTCGGAAATATCTTTATTGCAAACTTCAAAGGGTTGCTGTCATATTTTGGGAATGTGAATTTTTTTTTGGGGAAATCCTGGGATTTAAATATCAGGATGTTGTGTTTCATATATTTTAATCGTTGGTCTTAAGTATTGCTTGTATAGCTATTACTGGTGCTACGTCCCTGACACCGCTTTTTGGTAAGGAGCGCATTCTTCAACTTTTCTAATTTATTCTTGCTACTTTATCCATTAAGAGTTTGATGGATTTCGGAGGATTTTCTCAAAACATTAGACGAGTCAATAATCTTTTTTTCAGATGGTTCTCGCTCTAACCTGAGTGCTGGATTTGGAATCCACTGTCCGTGGCCTGATCTGAGATCTTGGCAGTTTGAAAATCTTACTAAAACGGTGAGAGTTTCTGCGCACTAATATGCCTCATTCTCAAGAATATGTGATAGACAAACAGACGCACATACATTTTATAATAATTGCGGGAATATATAACTGCTGCGAACACTGTAACTAGCTTGGTAACGAGTTGCTTTGGAGAGATTTCCGAATGATTAAAATAATTGTCATCATGCTTCAGTAGGAAATAATTGAGATACATTTTATTTCTCAAGCTTCTTAACAAAGCTGCTGGTTTGATAGTTTGGGCTAAGCTTTAGTACGACACGTTTTCATAAAGGCATTAATTTTATTGGGAAGGGATAATTTTAATTTTTAATTTTTCTATTATAGAACTATGACGACCTCAAAGCGTAAAAAACAAAGGTTTGACAATTTGTACGAATCAAGAATTTAGAATCTACTTTAGAATTTTTTAAAATTTGGTCAACACTGCGACTTCCTCGTCCACCGATTTCCATGTCATTGACACTAAAAATATATGTGGAACTAATAACAAATATAAGAGTTTTAAGTATATACTCTCCAATCGTGGATCAGCCCATTTCTTTGTGGGGCATTCTCAAGAATTCAGGTGAAATTGAGCGTATAATTTATTTGATCAGACGTGGCTACGATTAGGTCGCAAAATGTAATAGTTTCATAATTTCATACCCAAGGTGGTAATCGATATATGACGTTTGAGTCTGATTACTGGCAATTAAGTTGGTATCAAGCTGCCTGGTAGAGTTTTATTTGAAGTAATACGGAAATATTTTATATTAAATATTGATTGGTGCGTTTGTAGCTAGTTTTGACAACAATCCGTACTTTCGCCAGTTGCATTAGACAATAATATTAATTTGAAAACGCAAAACATAATTTCTAATTCGAGATTCAAGAGTTTGACATATTATCCTGAATAATATTTAAATTTATTCGTAGTTTATGGGTCTACGCATAAATATTCTTTATTTAGTTTAATTGAATTTGAACTATTCCCAATGCCGCATTATATGTGCCTGAGGCCAGTATTAAATAAAGGGCATTAACAAACCTTTTATTGAATTGGTTTTCTACTTGTTTTATGGTTTAAGTTCCTCCAATTTTTCGCAGTACGTTCATGCTTCCTTCCGCCTTTCACCATTACCAGCCAAATCGAGGACATACGGCTAAAGGTTCGATTAATTTGGCACATTATATAACTCCATGCCGGTCTGTACTCACATGAATGATGACTCTTAACAGAAGGTTAACATTATGCTTATCATCATCCTGATCGAATTAAGAATCCCTTTTGGCAGGTTGGCTCTATTTGGGTCCGAACGGGAGGTAATGCCAAAATTCTATACCTTCATTTTCGATTGAAAATTCAAATTTAAAAAATACTTCAAAATCGCCCAGTTAACTTTATCTAAATTTGTGATATACGAATATTGAAAATTAATTGGGGAATGCTCTAAAATTCAAAAAATATCCACAGTAAACTGGAGATTCTCATTTTAAATTTTATATTCAGAATCGTATACGAAAAATCGATTACGAAATTTGTCGAATTTTAGAATTTAATATCGATTTTTTTTTATTATTATGAGGAATTTTAGAAGTTTTCTATAAATGGAAGTTTCAAGATTTTTTTAAATAATTTTGTTGAATTTTTGAAAATTCGATGAAACGTAATTCATTGAAATTTTGCCACGTAATAGTTTGAGTATTAATACGGATTTTTTTATATGTTGGTGACTTCTAAAAATTCAAGGAAATTAGTTAAATCCCCAAAATAATTCCAGATTCTGATACTCCGAAATTCGAAAGATTTGAAAAATATTAAATTTAAAAAATTTCCGTCATACATTGGAGATATTCTTTATGAGCGTTTAATATTCAAATTTTCAAAATTCAAGAATTCCAATTTTAAATTTTTTCTTCAGGAAAATGTGAAAAAATCTTTTTTTCTAAATTTAATTAAGACAAAATTTTGGTTTTTCAAAACGTTAAATTTCCATCTCGTAGAATTTTCAGAATGTGATAAAATCTCAACGTTTACAAAAGCAATTATTTTTATAACTTGTCATGCCCCGAGTCATGCCAAATCTTTATGACAACCAATGTAGGTATGTAGCAGACGTTAAATACTCTTTTCGCGTACAAATATTTAAAAGTATTTAAAACTGGATAAAGGTAGTTTTATTTCAGAAGAACCCTTATTTCGTTCATATTCTGCGTCTTCTTATTAAATCACTTCAGGGATTTTAAATCTGTCACTTCATTTATTTAGTGCCCAGACCTTTCATTTCACCATGCAAGAAAAATATCAAGTTACCCTGCTTTGTGGGAGCTTGGAAAAGTTGATTAAACCTTAATAAAAAAATTAAATTTTAATACAAAATTTTACTCGATCTTTCCAAGCAGTCACATAGTAAAACACACGAAAAATTGTCTAACATTAATGCAGGGCAATTTTTCGTGTGTTTCACTATGGGAGTGGTATCAAAAAATTTAATATTTTGCATTTTTAGATTTTAATATCCAATGTTAAAATTTTACTGCCCACTCTGGTTTAAGAACCAAGGACCGCTACGGTTAGGGGAAGACTGCTATGGAATATATTTTCTTTTTCTATTCCGCCGAAAATAATCGATAAGAAGTTTTTACGCTTGAATATAGAAAAATTGAGATAGATGGCATTGTTTTCTTCTGCTTCCATATATGTCGTATACTCGTATTGCCAACCTGAGAAAATTGAATTTTCCCAAAATCAAGATGTAAATGATGCTCGCGTAAATTTAATATTTGTATAAAATCAATATGCAGAAAGGTATGTCTAGAGACATTTGAAGTGTCCCGCAGGAAAATTTCCCAGGTCTTCATAAAAATTTCCTACGAGTATTAAACACCATTTTGTTTTACTACATATCGACTAACTTGAACAGTATGCATATGCAGTAGGGTATTCATGCAGTTTCTTACAAATCACTTGGTTCTTGTGTATTTGACAACCCATGTCACCATTCAAAAGTTATTTTAATTTAAAAACTTTTATTATTCGACACGTCGTGTGCTAACTAATCAGTTCATTCCTCAACATATTGGAAATAATTATAGTGACCAAAAACAAATGCAGGTCCAACAGCAACCTATGAGTCGAAGGGTGGCATTAACCTATAGATAAACATTTTTATGCAAGTGATGATATTTGGCTTTGTTTTGTCTTAACATGAGTCGTTCAACTAATTACATACGCAATCAGTCCCAAATTCCAATCTATATTTATCGAAATGAATTCAATTGATTGATTGACACGCCGTGGCAATTGTATGTAATCATTGTTAAAGTTAACGATACATGGCGGAAGTTCTGAGTAAACATTTATGGGTATTTCCATGGGTGTTACTTATATACGCAAACTTATTGTCGTTTTTATCTTTACGATCATAATGATAATGAAATGATTCAGTGCTGAAATATGATGTAGGTTTGGGTCTATACATACAAAACATTTATTTCATTGAAATGTGTTTAATTGCCATGCACAAGTGGACCCCGGAAATAATATCGAATAGTTTTAATTTTATATCGCATATTTGCTATATACGTGAAAATCGATTCCGGGTTTTAAACGGGTCACGTAGATACATATTTTGTTATCTGCATTAATTTTTTTTATATCAGTTGATATAAATTAAGGAAGGGTTTGGGGTTCGAGTAATGTAGAAACACTCTTAACTAAAGCAAGCGAATACATTTTTTTTTATGTTTTAGATACGTGCAGAACTTATATCGATTTATTGAATTAGCAATTTAATTTTAAAGCGATCGTTTTTTTTCATTCAACTAAACACGTTTTCAGCGCACATTAGATCTATTATACTGCAACACATGTTGGATCGGTATATATACGTACGCCACTTGGGCGTTTCGGTTCTACATATATAGGCAAACCATGCTGGCTATAGTATTATACATCATTTTATAAAATTTGCTACAAAACAAACAAACCATTCTACTGCACTGACTAAAATACATAATTTGTTTTTTTAGGTAATCGGGTTTTTGAATGAATCGAGTTTTATGAAATGTGAAGGAACAAACTTTAATAAAAGTTTACGATTATACGACGATATTTTTATTAAACTTTTCGCGCCTAACTATGCATATGATTAGTATAGATCTGTAATTTGGTGATCATTCTGATGTGTAAGTGAAGTTTTTGTGTAAGAGATTATATATAGGTGATCTGTATGGTGATCGTATATATAAAGATCACGATCATAGGTTTCTTTTATAGCTAGTATAGTAAAATTAGTAAGATAGCAATAGGATCGCGAAAGATCACAAATTACAAGTATATATAGGGTAAGTCACATTTAATGAATTTAATCTGTTGGATCATGATATTTTACACGGGGAAACCCGATATGAGTAATTCTTTCCATCTTTAAATTAAAAAAAAAATTGTTAAAGTATGGAAAATATTTTTTATGTCGTCGATACAGAAAAATTACATAAACAAAAATACCAAAAACCTGTTGTCACCAGTTATAATAATAAAAGCTACGATATAGGCTTATGTCACAACCACTTGAAATTTATGTTAATTGCGCTCACGATAAGACACCGTGAACACAAAAATCTTGTGACGTACTCGTACAATTTTATTTTTTGATTATCATAATTGATATTCTCAAAATATCGTATATATTACTGCAACATGTATGTGACATATGAGTATTCGATCGACGAATTGTAATTTTTTTTATCAAATTTCAAACTATATGTATAACGCAATTATGAATTTTTAATCAAATATTCAACAATTATAAAACTTTTATTATGTTCACATTTCTATTTATAATGATATTGTTTTACACCTTTTGTCGCGTTAAGCGATAGTTTATAACAATAAGTCTTGGAGTCGATTGTATTATACAAAATAATATAATTGATCGTGCGCGCGCGCTCTTACATATTTACATGACCGATGATCGTCTCTGGTTTATATACTTAAAAAATAAGAAATGATTTTATTAAACACAAATTAAATAAATAAAACATAAAATTCGATAAATAATTTCGATCGTGTCTATGTGTGTGTGTACATACATATGATTGTTGTTAACAAAAATATTTATTGTTAAAGAAAAAAGATCGTTTTTTTCGAGAACCAGAATATCATCATAACAACAACACAAGACAAGGCGATATTTATAAAAAAAAAAAAACCGATAAACATTAAATAAAAGATAATTATCGTGTTTTTATATTTCTGTGCTGTTTTGTGTATCCAAGACTTCATTTGTGATCAAGCGATCGAGTTGTATTGTACATAGTGTGTGCGAGGTGCACAACGATCATGCGGTTGTGATTAAATTTAGTTTTTTTTATAATTTTTATCGAATATTATTTATTAGTGCCTAAACTATTTATATAAATTAAATAATAATTTTATTTTTGCAATTATAAAACGATTATACAGTCGAGACAAAATGAGTCAATCAAGTGTAAATTCACGTGCCAAATATTCGAAAAGTGTGTGATTTGTGTCCTAGCTAAAATATATATTTATAATTACAATATTGTGACTTTGTGTATAATAATTATGCGATTTTTAATATTTATTTTTAGTATCGCCTGGTGAAAATTATCCCCCAAACGCCAATATGGGGTCGATGTTTCGCAGTGAGGAGATGACACTATGTCAAATGTTTATACAGCCCGAAGCAGCATATTCATCGGTTTCGGAATTAGGTGAAACCGGCTGTGTACAATTTCGTGACGTAAGTGTATATTTACTTAACGAACTAATTAAAAAAAATTGTTATATGTTTTCCGGTAATTAAATATCTATAAAGTGTATGCACTTTGTCTCATTACCTCATATACCGCTCGACGCATGAGTAATTGATAACAGCGCTAATAAAATTCGTATAGGTATAAAATACGAGACAACTCTGTCAATAACGACTGTTAATACGATTGCAGTCACGTTTTTTTTGTGTTTTGATAAGATTTGTGTACTGAAAAAATTATTAAATTCATTAGCGTAGGAATTTGTTTATTGTACATGATTGACAAAACACATATATGTGCGTCAATAACCTGACCTAATTAGGTTTTAATTTCAAATCTGCGGTTACTATTCAACAATAGTTGCTTAGGTTCCAAAGCTGGGATGTATAGTTTAATATTTCAGTTAATCACGACACAACCAAAATTTTTTTATCGTATTGCAGTAATAACCAGAAATTTTATTGTTTTATATGAAACAATTTATATTTTCTGCGGTCCAAACAAGAGTTGGCAATCCAGGGACCAGAGAGTTGGGAATTAAGAAAGTTGAAATATGCTTGGTTGAACTTTCATTTAAATCCTTTGGACGTTTGGTGAGCTTAGAAATTCAAATTTTCATTTTCTGGTCCAGGAAACAGTATGTATGACTTAGTCAAGAAAATATAAATTGGCAATAAAGAAAATTGAAGTTTCTGGATTCACTTGAAGTTAAAAATGAATCTTTTGTAACTCTTTAGGATCTCAGAACTCAGGTGAATCTTTTGTAACTCTTTAGGATCCCAGAACTCAGGATTATATTTTTTAAAAATTCGAAGCAATTCGAAATTATATTTTTTAAAAATTCGAAGCATTCTTCCATTTCTCCTTTTGAGAAGATTTGAGAGTCTCAAAAATCTCCAATAAACTTTTAAAAGTTTAGTTTTTTATCATATTTCCTTCCCTGGCCTTCACAAAAGACCTGATGTACAAGCTGCTGAACAGGTAATTTGATGTAAGACTTAACATCAATGAGTTGGTATTGGCGATATTTTTTGGGGGTTCAACGTTTGACTAACTGCTAGATGTTAGTGTAAAATGGAAAGTGGTTGGTTCTTTTTTAGCGTGTAAGCATTATTGGTATTATTATTAAAATTGGCTGGAACCCATGAGGATTCCGCACTCAATGCCACAAAAGCCCATGGGACAAACCCAGGATTCTATCACAATTGGCAAACGGGCACTGCTGCCTTCACAAACTGAACAAGTTTAGACCAAGGCAGAGAGGACAACTGATCTAAATTTAAAGACCTATAAAACCCTAAATCGAATAGAACTGAAAGCAGGACAACTCTCACGAAGTGAAGGCTGATATCATCTTCCTCACAAATGTTTCTTTTTTAATGTTAAAGCATACTTCGTTGATCTCAAATTGGGCTCCTTAATGAAGTAATTCGCCTTACGACAGCTAAAAGTTTCAAGCCACTGAGACCTTAGGTCTTTCAAAGCGTAGTCGCTTTGGCTAAACAATCCGCGATCTAATTGCCTACGATGTCATTGTTAGAACAAAGAAGATTCATGAAATGTTTCTGCATTCCTTGACGAGTTAAGAAACAGCTAAGGGATCTCATAAAGAGGTAAGTACATCTTTACTATCTAAGAGAAGTAGAATACTTTTGTTTTTAACAGCAAAATTAAAAGCCTCAATAACACTACGTGTCAGCACTATTAGTTCCGCCTGAAAAACAGTACAATGCGAACCAAGACTACCGAAAAGTCTCAGATCCGTCCAAGGACAGTAGATTCCAAAACCGGCAGTGAGGTTAGAACGAGAGCCATCAGACAAAAAGACTATGGACTTATCTAATTTGTTGAGAAAATTCTGTGAACTCCACAAATCTCTCGAAGGATAAGCCATCGAGAAAAGATTTGAGAAATGGAATTCGGGTAGTAGTCTGTCATTATAACCATATCGATTTCTGGTAAACATGAAGAATAATTTTTAAAAATTTGTTTATGTCCCACGATAGCATTCCCTGCCCCAATGGACCTCAGACGATATGCTACAGAATAGGCTGTGCCTAAAATAAAGGTGCGTAACTGAGGCAAGGAAAGAATGTATTCCATAAGAAGAAAGAAGTGGGGTCGACGACATAGCCCCAGTTATCGCTCTGCAAGCAAGATCTTGTAGACTATTAAGCTTGGCTATACAGAAGCCTTCAGGTCAACCACTGGCCACCACACAATAGAAGCGTGTAGCATATACTCCTTGCCTTTCAAATAATGTATCGTTTGACTATTTTATTAAAATAGAAGAGTAGCAATGTGAGGACTTAGCTGACTCTCTATGCATTCTATTAGCTTTCTAAACAGTATTTATGTAAAAGTGTGAAATTTCAGGTGTTTTTGACATGCCCGTCATTTTAGAAATGTGCAAAATTATACGATGATTCCGGTTTAAACTTGTTCCCATACTCTTTACTTTTCAAACAATGTATCGCTCACTGTACTAGCCAACGTTGGAGCGGAGCACTGTCAGTAATCGTAAGTAAGTCTGACATCGCAAACTGAATGAATTATAAGAATTTTTAATACTCCAATACACATGCCAGTGAAAATGAGATTAAAAATACTTCTCAACTTATTCTTTCTTCTGTTTGTGGTGATACCTATTATTTATAAAGGTTCACGTAACAATATCAAATTTTAAATCACCCAAAAACGTACAAAATTTCATTGAGTCCAAAATTTCATTGGCCACAGGACTAATTTTCGACAAAAGTTTGATGACCAAAAAGCCCAAGTTTTCTTGGTTCCAATTACAGAAATTCGGTTATGCCTTTGGGGAATAAATATATATCTTGCAGATCAAATGATCTTATATTTCGGTTCAATTTTCAATCAAAGTGTAAGTTAACTTTTTTCAAATGCCATTAAGTATAGGTCAACTTTTTTATTCAAAATAATTAAGGTTTCAATTTTTCACTTAAATTTGATTCAAGCTGTGTAACACCGTTTTCAAATTTGAATCAATTTGGTTTCGTAAATGGATAGAACTTGAAATAATCATTTCTCAAAATGTTTTGTTCTACATTTCAATGAAGAACTCAAATGATTCAATCTTTATTCAATTGTTCGTCAAATTCCATGCGAACATTTCAAATTTTAGATTTAACTTTTGCAATGTACTATTCAAACCCGTATATAAATATAGAGAATTGAATTTTTAGTATTTGTCATCCGAATCAAATTTTTTTCGCAATGTTCAGATCAAATTTAGTTTAGATTATTATTTTCAAACGATTATATACGGTTGAGAATGGTTTGAAATGAATTTTTCGTTTGTTCAAATCGGCTCAAATTTATTTTCAAAGTTTGAGTTTGTTTCAAACTTTTAAATTTCTATAACAGTCATATACATATTTTGCACCATGGGCCTTTGTGGCATTGAGTGCGGAATCCTCGAGGGTTCCATATACATATATCAATTTAAAAAAAAATCATTATTCAAACTTAATTCAAATTCGATTCAGAATTTAGATTTAATTTCAATGCTGCTATTGTACTCAATATTTTGTTTCAAACTAGTTTTAAAAGATATTCAAATTTGAATAATTTAGTCCAATTGAAATTCATACTTCATTTAAAATTGAATCAAGTTGATCATTGAAAATTAATGTAACTTATTGAAATTGCAATGTTCTAATTACTATTCAAACTACAATCAAATTTTCGTATCAAAATTGGATGAGAAAAAAAACGAAAATTTGGTTCAGTGGCACTATACCAATTTTAATCAAATTCAATTGATTAATTGAAAATCATTTGGGAATAAATTTTTATTGTTCAAATCATTTCAAACTTATTTTCAAAGTTTGATTTTAAACTTGATTAGCCCGTTTCGAGTTCGAATTTTATAATAGATTCAATTTTTGGAAACTAGTTTTCAAACTCAAATCAAGTTCGATTCAAAGTATCACTTTAGTCTACGGGGATTGTAGAAATTGATTTTCCTGCCTTAGGTAACAATAGCGGAATGTGGAAGTATGGGGAGTAGCGCCTTGTAAGCCAGCAACAATTAATACATTAATTTGTTACTGCCACTCCTAATTCCTGTAAATTCTAGATAACAACAACGAAACATCCTTGATCGCAATGTTAATGATGTCAAATATTTTGTTCGTAAGCCTAGTATACATCTGCCACTTAATGGAGAGTTGTAAATGAAAGAGCTACCGACGCGCATTTGATTGTTCTAGCTAGTCATCATTTTACATTTTATTCCGGAATTTACGTTTAGTTTCGTAAATATCAGTTCTATTGGCAAGTCATTCAAAAACTGCAACCTCGCTGTATTTTTAGCTTTTTAAGATTTTTAACGTCATGCTAACAAATTCGTACCACGCCACTAGCCACCGCTATAACCAAAAACAGATCTTGATCTCATATTTCGTGATAATATAAATTATTATATATTTTCTTCATGACTGATCTTCTAATTAAAAATCAAGATAAAATTGATCGCCTTGAATATGTCGTATATACGTATATATGTATAGACGTTTGCGGTGCAAGCTATAAAAATAAAGATAATTTAAAATAAATATTTAAATCAATGATAATTAATAATTATTAGTAATTAATGTTTTTTGTTGTTGTTGTTTGTTTAATTTTATTCCACAGCTAAACATTGATGTAAACGCATTCCAGCGTAAATTCGTTAATGAGGTACGCCGTTGCGATGAACTCGAGCGTAAAATTCGTTACGTTGACGCTGAAGTGTTAAAGGATGAGGTGAAAATTCCTGAACTCGAGGGTGATGTGCCACGTGCGCCGAATCCACGTGAAATAATCGATTTGGAAGCGCACTTGGAGAAAACCGAAAATGAAATTTTAGAACTATCGCAAAATGCGGTCAATTTAAAGTCCAATTATTTGGAATTGACCGAATTGCTTAATGTGCTCGAACGCACTGAAGGTTTTTTCACCGATAATGATCCGAATTTGGATTCGTTGCGCGGTGCCGAAGAGGCGGCGGACAAAAATCGTGGCCGATTAGGATTCGTGGCCGGTGTCATTGCACGTGAACGTGTCCCCGGATTTGAACGAATGTTATGGCGTATTTCACGCGGTAACGTGTTCTTGCGACAAGTTGAATTGGACCAGTCGCTGGAGGATCCACAAACTGGTAATCCACTTTTTAAAACCGTTTTCGTCGCATTCTTCCAGGGTGAACAATTGAAGAATCGTATCAAGAAAGTGTGCACCGGTTTCCATGCATCGTTATATCCATGCCCTAGTGCCATTGATGAGCGGGCCGATATGATTAAGGGCGTGCGCACACGCTTAGAAGATTTAAACATGGTGTTGAATCAGACCCGTGACCATCGTCAAAGAGTATTGGCGCACGTTGCCAAGGAGCTTCCAAACTGGACCGTTATGGTGAGAAAGATGAAAGCGATCTACTATACATTGAACTTATTCAACATGGACGTATCGAAAAAATGTTTGATTGGTGAATGCTGGGTTCCAATACTAGATCTTCCAATTGTACAAAAAGCGCTGGCTGATGGTTCAGCGGCCGTTGGTTCAACCATCCCATCATTTTTGAACGTTATCGAAACGAACGAACAACCACCCACATTCAATCGGACCAATAAATTTACGCAAGGTTTCCAAAATCTAATCGATGCCTACGGTATCGCGTCGTACCGTGAAGCTAATCCAGCTTTGTACACGATCATCACATTCCCATTTTTGTTCGCTATTATGTTCGGTGATATTGGTCACGGTTTAATTATGGCCATGTTCGCCGCCTGGATGGTGATTTGGGAGAAAAAATTGAGTGCCAAAAAATCAGACAGTGAAATCTGGAATATTTTCTTCGGCGGTCGCTACATTATTCTATTGATGGGTATGTTCTCGATCTACACAGGATTTATTTATAACGATATCTTTTCAAAATCCATGAACATATTTGGATCGGATTGGAAAGTCACTTATAACACGTCGACCGTCATGGAGAACGATGATTTAACTTTGAATCCGTCTGAAAATTATGGTGAAAATGTCTATCCGTTTGGCATGGATCCGCTATGGATGATGGGCGCCAATAAAATTATTTTCTTGAATTCGTACAAAATGAAACTTTCGATTATATTTGGTGTGCTTCACATGATCTTTGGTGTATGCATGAGCACCGTAAATCACGTCCACTTCAATAGAAAAATTAACATTGTACTCCAATATTTGCCTGAAGTAATCTTTCTAGTTTTGCTGTTCGCCTACATGGTCTTCATGATGTTCTTGAAATGGATTTTGTATACAGCCGAGCCGGGAACCGATGTAATTTATACACCCGCTTGTGCACCATCCGTATTGATCCTCTTCATTAACATGTTGTTGATGAAGAATACAAAACCACCAGCAGGATGTAAAGAATTCATGTTCGAAGGGCAGGAGTCACTGCAACTAGGTTTAGTTCTTGTTGCAGTATTGTGTATCCCATGGTTGTTATTGGCTAAGCCATTCTATATCATGTGCACGCGGAAAAATAAGGGCGAAATTGTGGAGCGCAATGGTGATATAAATCAAGGCATGGAAATGACACCAGAACCTAATGAGTTACCAAAACCGGAGGGACACGATGAAGGTGGTCACGGCGGTCATGATGATGAGCCAATGAGTGAAGTATTCATTCATCAAGCTATTCACACCATCGAGTATATCCTCAGTACAATTTCACATACAGCATCGTACTTGCGATTATGGGCCCTTTCATTAGCTCACGGACGTAAGTGTTTAATACTCATCGAGTACGCACGCTATATCTACAACAAAAAAAAACTAATTACATTTTTTGTTTACAGAGCTTTCTGAAGTACTTTGGAACATGGTGTTGCAACAAGGTTTAACCTCAGAGGATTATATCGGAGCTGTTATTTTATTCGCTGTGTTCGCTGCATGGGCTGCCCTCTCCGTCAGTATTCTAGTATTGATGGAAGGTTTATCTGCCTTCTTGCATACACTCCGTTTGCACTGGGTCGAATTCATGAGCAAATTCTACGAAGGTTTGGGTTACGTTTTCGAACCATTCTGTTTCAAGAGGATTCTCGATGGTGAAGATGTCCAAGCCGAATAAATTTTGGCGAATGCAACGAAATAGAAATGTATTAGAGAATTGGACTTCGATCCAATAATAATAAACAGATAGTAGCAGCATTCATAATTTGTTTTGATTTTATTGGGGTTTGAAATGGAAGAGATTTGACTAGTTCGAGGCTTATATATCAACTCAAAAATATACATTTCCACGTCGTTTATTTTTAGGATGATGGTGTTCGGTCCTTCCCATGAAGGTTGCAGTTTCGGTGATAAAGCATTCTTCCATTGTGCGTTGTAAAGCCATACAATTATTTCCGAATAGAATTCTCGCTGGAGTCGTCCCCGTCGAGTCATGTACTGCTGATCGATATACATCAGGAACATCGGAATATGTCGATCCCAGTTGCGTTGATTATTATCCACGACCTTTGCCACATATTTTTCCAATGTCCCATTGAATCACTCTACCATACCATCCGACTGACAGACTTCCTGAAATACAACTGACTCATAATTTCTTTCCTGGTCCGTGTAAACCTCCATTGGTACTCCAAAACGACTAATCCAATTATTAACCACGGCGTCCGCTATCGTGGTTGCCTCCTGATGGATTACACGTCTTACCATTTGCTAAAATAGTTCATTATTACTATCATATACTTGTTATCAACATCTCTAGTTCGAAATGGTCCTGCCACATCCATTGCAATTCTCTCGAATGGCGCTCCGACGTTATACTGCTGCATTGCTCCCCGACATTTCCGTGTGGGACCTTTTACCGATTGATCACATTTCTGACACGACTCCACTATACAGATTCTCTACCTGACCAGTAGAAACATTGACGTATTTGGGCAAGTGTTTTATTAATTCCTATATAGGTAACCCCCACATGCGCCTCCGTGATACTCCTTCAATACTTCGGCAATGCTAGAATTAGGCACCACTTTTACTGATTGTTTCAGATTGCCGTTCAAAGTTTGCATATCCCCTTTAAGCATCCGTTATCGATTTGGAGGCTCTCCTGTTGTGCCCAGTAAGCCTTTACTGTGGGGCTGTTATCAGCAATTTCAATACAAGTTGGACGATTTCCTTTCTCATTAAATTGCATGATTATTGCCAAATTCGGATCTGCTACCTACTTGTCTTATGTCGATAATGTCTTATTTTGCCTCTATACGCCTGCAGTTCTTGCATTCTACTTGACATGGCCGTCTTGACAATGCATCGGTACTTGCATGTGCACTTCCTTTTCAATGTTCTATTTGGTAATGATAACTTTGAAGACGTTCGATCCACCGTGCTACATGTCCTTCTAGATTCTAGAACGTGATGCTCCATGGTCCGTCCGTATATGAAATTTTTGGCCGTAGAGGTGCTTATGGAAATGTTTCACACAATCCACTAAAGCCAATAATTCCTTACGAGTCGCACAATAGTTGCGTTCTAGTTTAGATATAACACCTTTGAATAATAAGCTCTCACTCTTTCTTGTACTTCAATTGTGACAACACTCCTCCGAGAATAAACTTAACACCAGGTATAGGGTATGCCAATAATGGTGCCGTACATAATCGCCTTCTCAATTCATTGAATGACTCCTCTTGCTAGTCATTCCATTCAAATTCTCTCTTCTTCCGGGTCAAATCATGTAAGCTCTTTGCAACGTTGACACAATCCGAGGAGCTTCATTATTCCCGTAAATTTTTAGATCTTGGCCAGTCCTTTACCGCTGATATCTTGTCGACCTCTTCGGTCGATTCCATTGGTCGTTGCCTTGTGCCCCAAAAATTTTACTTCCTTCTAAACTGAGAATCACTTCCATACCTCTGACAAATTTCTTAAGTGCTCTTTTCTAAATTTTTTCCCATAATTGTGTTACGTTCTCTACTTGATCCTCGTTGCATCGGAGATCATGATATTGTACGTCTCCATTTTACTTCTCTACAGTCTCTTGACTAATCTTGTAACACGCCCAACATTTTATTTTGCTACCGCACCTGCACTAAATTTTGGTACCGACCGCTCGATGTTCGTACTGCCGTTCACTTCCACTCAACGCACTTAAAGTAACGGTTTTATGATGGCATGCGTGCAGTCTCGTTTATTAACGCAAAAGCGATGGTACGTCTAAGCGAAAGTTGCTTTAGGCGATAACATTACTGTTTGGGCGTCTCTGGATCCCGTATTCCGCTCGACTGCTGATGAATATTCTTCAAGAGTCTCTCCGAGTTTTTGATATCGACTCTTCAGCTCCATACGATACATCTCTCTTTTATGGTCACTTCCACGTCTGTGATTCAGCGCCTTCATTATTTCGTTTTAATTATTTCGGTCATGTTCCGGAATAGTCTACAATGTTTCAGCCGCTTCTCCTTTTAGAACCACTATTAACGCTGTTCCACGATTTGCGTCATTCTAACCATTTTGATTGACGGTTGTTTCAAATTGAAACAACCTGATGAACCATTGATTCAATTTGCTCTACTCTTCCATGTTAGTTAGTATACATCTCTAGAAACTTCTCGTCCATTTTGTTATTTATTTCGCCCACTGTCTGTTTAATTTCCATGTTGGACTGTTCCATTTTCTGATTTAATTGATTTTCAGACTTAACTGTTACATTTCCATCATCACATTAACTGCGCCATATCAAAATTTTCAGTTTGCCACGGTTTTAACTATTCTTGACACATCTAATTATTAAAGTTTACATTTACGATAGTGTATCTATTCAAATAAGGGTGTAGCCTCAATCGTAACAAATATCAACTGGTATATAATTCTGGTTTGAAGCTATGCTTAATAAATAAATCTGGTATAAAATAAATACTTATGCTAATCACCAATAGAGTACATCGTAATTTTTCATAAATTTAAGATGCGATAGTAGTGAAACCTATACTCAAGTAGAATTTATATTTTTTATGTTCTAAATATCCGAGACACAACCCATTCAAAATCTCGAATTATTGATCAATTGTGGTTAAAATGAATCAACATTGAATTACGTAAATGAAAATACTGTTGAAATATAATCTATTTGCGGTCTCTAAAATATTATTTAATGCGGTGTTTTTCTTATTTAAATCAACAATATGAAACGGATAAGTAAATAATTTATAAGAAATGAAATTGATTTATCCGAAATTATTGTGAAAGGAAAGCTTTGTTTTGATTCCGCGGGGAGACGGAACCCAAATATTAATTTATTTATTAATTTAGGAAAATGTGTTAGTTTCACGTAAATAAATATTTATTTTGGATAAAAAAAAATGTTTGTAATGCGTGATCTAGTTTCGGTATGTAATTGATAGTTTTATAAAAATAGGGGTTGGTACGAAATATGCATCAATATATGTTTGATTACTTATATCAATAAATCGGAAGATAGAATTTTTATTTTCAGCTCTTAGAGATTGTGTTATATTCGTCTGTCTACTAAATCACAATGAATCAAACCAAATTATGTACCATAATTTCGATTAGTTCATAGCTATACATCCCCCACAAATTTGAGAATTATGCGCCATACATACCTAAAATAAATATATGATCTAAAATACATTTAGTGATGATTTTATCTGCCGCGAAACCTTGCCAAAATCAATAAAAATAAATAAATAAATTATTTTTGGATAAAATTAAAAACCAGATATCCAAATAATAAATAATTTTTTTTTTTTTTTGTGTATGTGCAATCGATTGTAATGTGTACAATGGTTTGGCATGCTCGTCGCCGCTTCTGTTTTTCCAGTTCATCGGAAAAATCCATTATAAATAAGAATAATGTCTGTGATGTGTTATCTATTTTTAAATTCCCTTAATAATTAAAAATGATGTATATACATAGACACAGTAGAATGAATTATCATCTTTAGTTAATTTTCAATTTGAAATCATAGTTCGGTTACTTGTTTGGATGAATTTCGCAACTAATTCATACAAATACATTTATGTACTCTACCTAACTATATCTTAACTATAAACATGCAAACCACTTAAATCGCATCACACAAACATTTCATTCATATTATTTCGTTCTGTGTATATGCATGCACTTTGCATTACCGCGCAAACACTTCCTAAGTCTCTCCACTTAGAAATAAATAATTTTTGTGAATTACAAAATAATAAAAAATTGTGATTGACAAACATAACAATTTTTACAAGTATATTATGTATACGTATATAAAGCCAGAGTGTATGTACACAGAGAGTACTTAAAATAAAAAATAATATTTAGGAAGAATCAATTAAAATTACTTGAAACAATAAAACTCTACTTGTGAGTATACATATACGATATTGATACAAGTGGGTATTAGGAGGTGATAATTGTTCGGTCTATTGAGTTGGATTAGTATCAAAATTATATCTATATACATATCGTATATAGCGCATACTACCCGATAAGAATAATTCGAAATTCTTGAAATTTGAACGCACCAAGTGTTTAGAATCATAATATAGGGAGATAACAGCAATTATTTAAAACGTTTTATACTTCAGTATGAGAGATTCACCTCATAGTTTGCGATGTGGGAATTTCGTGTTACCTACGTTTGCTCACAGTGATCCGATTCTACGTTGGCTAGAACCGTGAGTGATACATTGTTTGAAAGGTGAAAAGTATGGGTACAAGTTTAAGAAAAAATAATCGTATAATCTAGCACATTTCTAATATGACGGCAATAAAATTGTTCGACTGGAAACAGTTTTCTTACGTGACTATCGCCTGTCGGACTGGATTCTCCGTGAGTTTGTACAATTTCATTTGGTGAATAATTTCTATTGCCATTAGAGGACCGGATATTAGAGTTTGGTATGCTGAACTAGATACTTCTCGAGTATCTGCGGCTAATTGTTTTGACACAGAAATTTCTCGAGAAGCTACAGTACCAGATGTCACCGTGTGTAATGCTGATACTACTGTTTTTTACATACGAAATTTTTTTGGTTTTTATGTTGAGTTTTCTGTAGTTATTCCCAATTATTCCACTGAGCACTATGGAATAATGAATAGTTTTTATTATTCATTAATCTCTCCTGGGGAGCTGTCTACGATCATAAATTCTCTTAAACATAAATCTTCTCCAGGGTTTAATGGTATATCCATTGGGTTTATCAAGCAAATGGCTAGTTTTAAATTTAAGTGCGGAAGAAGAGATCTTCCCGGAATCCTTGAAAAGAGCGGTCGTTATTCTAGTAAAAAAATCATAGAACATGTTTAGATAATTACAGACCAATGTCTCTTTTATCAATATTCTCGACGATATTTGAAAAAGCCATAAAAATTAGAATGCTACATTTCTTGGATAAAGACTATTTTCTATCATAAATTTTCTATAAAAATATACGGAACAAGTCATTTCTTCATTTTTGGAACATATTGGTCATTGGCGGGCATTAAACCAGGGATTAAAAACTTCCGTTCTTAGACTTAACAAAAACGTTCGCCATAAAGTAGAATATGTCTTTCATGTTTGGCTGATGTTTGTAAAACTCGCCCATATTGGACAAAAAAATATTGTCAGATTAATGAAATTACAAGATATGCTTGTACCATCCTGGCCCATCTTCCGGAAACTAGATATACTACCATTGGTCTGATTTCGCACGCATTATATTTAACAATTTACACGCGTAAATTTCGATATTTCCTCATTCTGAAAATTCTATAAATTTCGAATTACGATTAAGTGCAGAGAAATGGAGATCACTCCTATAATCGAGATATGAAATTACATTTGTCGTTTGCAATTCTCAATTTTAACTGGAAATTTTAACTCGGTTTTGAAAAATCAAAATTTTGAATTATTTTTAAATTTCTTGATTAAATTTTGCCTCTGGAAATCTCCAATTTTTCTAATATTAAAAATTCACAAATTTAGAGAAAATTAACTATAGAAATTTGGGATATAGTTCAAATTTAGAATTTTGATTCGAATTTCGCAGATGGTTTTTCAATTTTAGCAATATAACTCGAGTTATAAAAAAATTTAAACAATTCTTTACGGATTTTACAAATTTTCCTTTTAATTGGATTTCCAAAAATTTCACAACAAATTCTGGGGTCTTTTTTAAATTTTCAATTTACAAAATCTAAGATTTAGCTTGTCACTGGAATTGTGCCGAGCAAATAGCGAAGTGGTTGAAGCTGTGACGTTAAGGTCGGGAGGTACTGGATTCGAATCGTATTAATGGCAGGATTCAATAGGGATTCGAATTAAATCGAACCTTGTAAATTGGCGCAACCTGCGAATGACTCGGGAAAGCCTTGAACATTAGACCAAGTAAAACAAAAAAAAAACAAGTTCAACGTGCTAAATGGACAACTATAGTAATTCATAATTTTTGGTTAGGAAGCCAAAATGAATAAATAATTAATGGTTCCAGGGCCCAGTGTACTCATAATCTGGCACTGGTTATTTGGATAATTATCAGTGATGACTATTACTGGAATGGTTGTATTCGTGCTTGAATGAACAAGCCACCCACCTAAATTCGGTCAATAAATTTCGATACCATGATATTCTAATATATATAGGTTTGTATTCGCCTTCGTGGCCGAATATTGGACATTCATATATACGTGTTAAGGATATTCTGTGTTAAAAGTGGAAATAATTTTGTTACTCACGCAGGATATAATCTAAGAACTAATCAAGATTTCATTTCATACATATAGTCGCAGTGAAAATAACATTCAAAATCTTTTGGTCAAGAAGAATATTTGGAAACGCTTCTACATAGTTGCGCAAAATAATTGCTTTAACCTTATAAATGCTATAACCTTTTAACGTCTAAATCGGAAGAACACGTTAAAACTTCAAGAGTAACAAAAGCCCTAAATAAGCGGTTAGTTTAATTATGGCATTTTGGCCAGGTGTTTTTTGAGAGGCACAATAAGCACTAATATTTCAAAAATATTGTCATAATATGCAAAGATTTGGTAGGAATATTTAAAATTTTTAGTTGTGATTCTGAAAACGAACCGGAGGTATGTGACCGAGGTCGGAATTTAATGAACGTCTAAAAATTATTACAAAATTTGAAAATGTTTTCATCAATAATGATCGAAATATATACGAGCCGCATGTAGTTTACAGTTCTAAAGAGAAATTCAAAATTATTTATAAAACCTAAACCTTACAAAAATCTTAAAGCATCTGAAAAATATTAAAAACAAAAAGGTTTGGGGTTGGTACACATTTTAACCAAATTTGGAAACTGATCCTCCTTATATTTAGTTACATGCAATAATAAGGCCCGATTCGTACTTATTTGAAACTGACGATCATATGAGAAGTCGATTGATTTGTACCTCAGAAATAATTAACTCGTGAATTGGATCAAAATAAGTGATGGCTACATTTTCATTCACATAATTTAAATAATCGTATATACATAACTGTAAGCTGATATTTGCTGTGTTTACTAAATTTTTAATCAAAGACACTAACTGATTAAATTTATAGAATTGTGTAAAATTTTGAAAACTTAACAATGGTAAATACGACTCAAGTTCCCGCAATGAATTACGCAATAACCTTAAAATTATCATAATAGCTTATTCCAACAAACATTAAAGTAATGCATTTATTTTTCATTAAAGTACGTGACTTACGTGACCTATATACCATTTATAAAAACTTTTGAAATTTACATAACTGCATTACATAGCTTCACATAAATAATAACAAACAATCGTATAGATGAATTTAATAATCTTAATCAGGGTGGTCAAAGTTGGAGTGCAGATGAAATCTGGTTCTAAAATGTTTAAATATTAAACCTCAGTACCTATACACTCGAACAACTAATCCTGGGTTGATCTGCATAGAATACATTTTCCGCACATACACATTATGTACATAAACTGAAATCACCCGGCTTGTTCTACATGAGATTTGACATCTCATTCACGAGATGCAATAAGAATTAATCATTGCGAAATTGGATTTGGTTTTAGCAGGAGTTTATAAAATATAACATAAAAAAATTAGAATCAGAATCCCAAGAATTAAGGGGTTATTGAAGATTCAATTCCGAATACATATTTTAAATTTTTCTGATTGAAGTATTTATCAGATATGCCGACAGCACCTGTCTCTTACTACTGCAGTTATACAATTTATTGACTTCTGTTGACGCATTACGATATATACCAGCGACATTATTAAAATTTCAAAATCTACTTGGAAAATTCTAGTTGGGTGTCTCCCAAAATATTTGCCCCCAACAGCTGAATTTGCTCTTTAGAACCCAGTTGCTGAACAATATACATCGGAATTAATCTGATCAGGTCACCGCTGATTTTTCAGATAATGTTAGGTAAGATACGGGTTTCAGAGAATTTTGGAGACGACGTGACAAAAACAATTCCGCCCAGATTCTTACTGGATGTGCACTGCAGTTAAAATATACAGCAAAGGATCACTTTTGAATTATTTCAAATTAATTCAAATTTCCAGCAAATTTTACAATCAACAAATTCATATGTTCGCACAATTGATAGTCCCAAATATCTAGAACTTCATACAATTTAGTTTGAAATTCTTGTGACACTTTCCACTGACCATGGAAGTGTGTTTTTACATTTCTCGAATCACAATTCCTTTTTAATAATTTGTTGTCGAATATATTCAAAAATTCAAAACTCCTATTTTTGATCGAACGAACTTCATTTTCTAAATTGATGGTCCCTATAGCCCCGAAATTTCAGAATTACAATAGGTTACCATTTTTTCTATGGACATTTTTTTTAATGATCGCTTAATTGAAAATCAAGCCAGTAATCTGCACCAATAAGAGCAGTTTACATATGTACATAAATGTAGGTAAGATTTCTAGAATATATCAAAAGCACGTAATCAGCTTTTGTACCGAGCAAAACAATTTTTCAATACTATAATCTCATAACAGCCGTGATGACACGTGTAAAACAAAAATTCTTAATAAGATTGTGGTTCATAAAATCACGTACCTCATGCCAGTCACTTTTGTATAAAATCATATGAAATGTTCATAACGGAATTAGTTTCAATCAATCAATCAAACAAACAATAACAAATAGTTCTAAATCGAAAAGATGAATAAAACAATTTTAATAATTACATTGTTGATTACATTCGCAGTGGCAAAACCGAATTGGGGTACTGAGATTCGGGCATGGCGTGTATGGAGCTCTGGCGAATGGGAATCGCATGCAAATAATTCAACGACTATGGTTTCAACGGAGACAACTGAATTGGGATCCCAGTCAACCACACCACATACTCTATTAATAACTGAAGTACCAACGACAACTGAGGTTCAAATG
Source organism: Tipula unca (assembly GCA_951394425.1). NCBI lineage: Eukaryota > Metazoa > Arthropoda > Insecta > Diptera > Tipulidae > Tipula > Tipula unca. The sequence goes on along the minus strand of OX596381.1, from coordinate 12,520,054 downwards.
GCAAATGAGGATCCAACAACAACTGATGATTCAACAATAACTGATGATTCTACAACAACTGATGATTCAACAATAACTGATGATTCAACAACAACTGATGATTCAACAACAACTAATGGTTCAACAATAGCTAAGGTTACGACCAAGGAATTTGTTTAACAAATTGTAAAAATCAATTACCAGACCATATGCAATATATACATACATTTCCTAGCTAGAAAACCTGAAAGTAAAAACACCCGGCTTGTTACATAATCGAAAATTTATTACTCATGTTAAAAGAGGAGAGAGGAACGGGTTAGAAACCCGTAAAAGCTGAAATCCTTTTTTTAATACAGCAGCACGCCTACATTATATTTAAACGTACATAAATCTTTACAAGGAAATGTTTAATTTACTTAACTTAACATAAAAATTTTATTTTCTACTTAAACCGATTTTCTTTTTACTGTGTGTATGTATCTGCGTGTGTGTGTGTGTTATTATATTTTCTCACGTGTCGAGTCGCGGCGCCAAAGGACAAATTTATTTGATTTTTTTTTAGTTTTGTTCAGCAATTTGTTTCTTCTTTGTACATTGCATGGACCAAAAAACAAAAACATGAACATAAAGGACGTCCCATCACTCAACAAATGTACAGTAAAAATATTTACTAGTTTCGAACAACAACAAAATATGTCATATGTTATTTTTTTATGGTTTATGTTAAAAATATTATGTTGTATGTTGCATGTTAGTCAAAAAAAAAAATGCAAATTTATTTTCATGCGACCAAAAGTAAATAAATAAAAAACGAAATGAATAACAAAAGTAAAATTGGATATTACTTTAAAGAATTGAGTAAAGTGCATTTACAGTCGAATGCGAATGTGTTGTAACCGATCCGAATTTGCTCTTCACTTTTATTTTACCACCCGAGTGCGAAAATATGACTAAAGGCTACAACAATTATTGTACGAAAATATTTTTTGGAGTGGCTTTGCTAAGAGATGCAGGATATAGATGATTAGATCGCCCCATACGAATTCAATGTCGTCAACAAATTAATTGGTTAGCAAACTGAATTTTGCGATCAACATTTAGTCGTAGGGGTGTGGAATTTCGCTCATTAATTTTATCTAGAGGATTTTTTTTTAATTGTACTCATTCCCCAAAAAATTAGGAATAGATCCTAAAAATTAGGCCGGAACTGTGAAATGAATTTCAGTCAAAGAGAAAAACGAATTTAGCGAAATTTAAGAATTCTATGTAATGCGCGGTGCTTTACCAGTGGCGTAGGGAAGAGGGATTGTAGGAGTTAAACGTAATCGTATTAAACCGGAAATGCTTTTTGTGAGTTCCTACTTTGCTAATTTCTTAATTATTTTTTTTAATTCTATTTCTATGCTGCGTCCAACTATTTTTTTTTTGGAGAATGTTTAGAAACGTCACGCGGAGGACTTCCAAATAAACAGCGTTTAAGAATTTTTTAAAGATTTATAGGACCGAGGAATAGATTAGGCCACTGGTCAACCATAACTGTTGTTACTGATAAAATTATCCAGAAAACAATTTATTGTTGAACAGTTTTCAGTAACTGAAGTGGAATGATATAAAGTTGCAGGGTAACAAAATATGGAATAATCTAAACTTGCAGGGTCAGAAAAGTATTAGTTTACGTAAGCAATTGAAGACTGCACATGTTGTGATGTTAAAAACCTTCCGTCTTATGTAACTATACAAAAATGGGTTTACAACAATTTTGACGATCATACAAATGGATAAGACAATCAAATTGCCTTGTTCGAGTACCAATATATACTCGAATACAACATACTCATGTTCAAAGTATATTCTTCTGAGCTTATACGGTGTTTTATTTATAGTATCCAAAGGATTGGTATTATTAAATATTCAACGAGACGTGCGGATGTATCAAAAGATGACGAATGGCCAAAGTTTTGCAACGGATAAACATGAAATTATTATATATTGGAAGTACAATAAAAATGAAATTGCGGCTGAAATTTTTCCAAACAAAAATAATTTTTTATTGGAAACCCAACCCTCAGCAAATATCTGGCTACGCCACAGTTAATCAATATAAATGTTAATAATAAAATACATAGGTGAAAAATTTAACTAACAAAAATAATCATTCTTGCATTCAGAACCTGCTTTGAAGTTATCCCAGGAAAATTCAAAACTACCTTTGACAGCACAACCGTCAAAGTTATAAATTTTAAAAATATTTAAGTAAATTTTTAAAATTCTTCCGGCCCAAGTTTGATCGGCCTGGAAATTTCTCATTCTGGGACTATATATTTGATCCAGCTATGCATATGTTCTGCTCGTTTAAATTCCCGATTTATAAGAGTATCTGGTTAGTGTTTAATTTAGGCTGTGGTCGCGATTTGACAATGGATGGTGTATTTAATCATCCTTATAATTTCTCGCTATTTTGTCTGATTGTGTAACACAATCCGAGCAGATTGCTACAAACATATATAAATAAGAATCGGTGTGAAAACATGAGACTATCTGGGGCAGAAAAGAGGGATCTATATACATTCAAATATAAGGTGCAGGTTGCAGGGCATCTTGAGAGTTCATTAATCGAAACAAAAATGTGCCTTCGCCATTAGCACAAAGATTTACAGTAGATTATAGTTTTAATGTTGATTATAGCATTCATATATAGAACAACAATTTTCGTTACGTTAAAGATTTAACCAAACATGCCAAATCGGTGTGTCAAACACACCTCACGTTCTTTGAAATCCAACCTGTTTGTGTATTGATAGTAGTCCCGTGTTCCAACGAAACAATCCTACCTATGGCCAAATGCTGTTTTGAAGAACTCTATAGACGATAGTAAATTTAAAATATTCCTTTACAAATCGGATGCAAAATGGTCAACTACCACTGATTGTGATTTGAATTAATGTTGAAATCTATAATTTTGACGTTGGTATATCTCAGCCATTCGTGTGATGCTTTCATCTGAACATCTAAAGATTGAAATAACTTTGAATGTAGCTTGATTGACATTAGTCTATATACCTGTTATATGTATACAAATTAGTCTCAATTGTTGCCGATAAATATTTTATGTTAATGAGCTCTATATACCACTTTGCTGTGGTAAATAATTTATTAATTTTACCAATTTTGATACGTACTCAAATATCGGTATCCTAATCATATAGGTAAACGATGGTGAACCATTTTACATATACGTCCCAAACCATTAAAAAATGTTTCAAAAACTCTGTGGCATGTCAATTAGCATTATGCGAGTGGAATATATTAAATTATGAGAAGGATTTTGTATACATTTATAAGGTTTACGTTGTTGTACATTGATGCGAAGTTCGTATTCGATTGGCTCGTAGAGAAATTACTTTCGCGTATAATGACGACGATTAGAAAAAGTTGTTTCCACCATAAACTCTTCTCATAATATAGCCTTTTAATCATTAACGCCGGTATTATCAACATATCAAACGCCTAGCAAAATACAAAGAGACAGTTCAAAACAGTACCTTAACTATCGGAGTGAAGTTTATGCTTAATTAACAAATTATACAATGCGTTTTAAAAGTATCCAAATTCTCAAAGAAAAACCATTAAAATTTTTTTTCTAATTTTATAACTCAGACCGTACGGGTCATATCGATCTGATCGAGATGGTTTTGAATTTGTATGTATAGTACTGCGAAACAGTCACAGAATCGGTCGTCTCTGGAATTTCCCTAATTAGGAAAATTTTTCGAGTCATTTGTACCTGAGATTTTCTAATTTATAAAATGCTATACGGGACCGACTGAATTGGAAAATTAGAGAATCTAATTTACACATGTCACTGATTTTCCTGACTTACGGAATTCTCAGAGATGTTCGATTCTGTTCATGAGTATAAGGCTGCTGCGCCATACCGCACATTCAAATTGAAAACCACCCCGCTCATCCCAATATTTCCGGTACGGATTGAGTTACGGAATTTTATAAATCACTCGAAAGATTTTCCCAAAATAATAGAATTTGCCAGAGATGTACGTTTTTGTACATGAAACGGGCTCTTCTATCATAATAAGTACAAATTCGAAACCACCTTGATTACCTCGATCTGTTTATAGGTTTTCTTAAAACTTGCCATTAAAAAAATCTAATATTTGTTTGTAACTAAAACACTAAGATTGCGAAGGTCAACCAAGGTCACCAAAAAAAAAATTCTGTATCGCTCTTATAACTTCTATTAAACTTTTTTGTCCTCAGTGCGGCCAACTGGATATGGTCTATTAAAAGATGAAAAATGTTGTTACATTTTATGAAAATTTCTTAAGATCCAAAAAAATTTAGCAGCGTGCCACAGTTGGCAAACCCAAATCAGCAGTGTAAATTTAAAAAAATATTTTGTAGTTGATTTCTAAATAAAGATTTCTAAGTCTCAGTTAAATTCAAAGAACTTTCATTTGAGGTTCCTAAAAGTTTTCCCAACCAAAAGAAATTAGTCCGCGGCCATTAGAAAGTTGAACAGCACTGCTCTAAATATGTCGATGTTTAAGTAAATTTAATTCCAGATTTCTTCAACTCGCATTTGACTTAAATAATTTATAGTGGAATCCTCATTACAGAAAAAATACTGTCAAGTTCTGGTAAAATTTATTTTTTGGTATACACAAAATCGACTTTGAATAAAATTTCATTGTAATTTGACTATACGGTAATATGCAACATGATAACAGAGCAATTTCTAGTAAGTACTGCCTGGGCATTGCGAGAGCTTTTGATAGCACTTCGTTTTGTACGATTACGAGTGCGTGTACCAATTTTGTTATTAATCAAACAATTGTTAGATTCATGGATTCTATGCTCAAGTCTCGCTTAATTGAGGCTGTGCTGGATGGCTCATCAGTGGCCGTCAAAGTGACTAAAGGCTGCCCGCAAGAAGGAGTACTCTCTTCCTTGCTGTAGCTCATGGTTATCGATGAATTACTTGATAAATTGCAGCGATCTGGGTTGATCGTGCAAAGCTTCGTGGATGAACTCGTTTTGACAGTTTTTGGTAAATACCTGAACGTCTTATCTTCCGACGCAGAACGCCCTTAATATAGTGGAAGTTTGGTGTCTTGAAAAGGGGTTGCACGTCAATCCCTCAAAAACTGATCTGGTTATGTGTGGTTATCTTTTCCAGACGTAAAGTGCTAATATACTGTTCCCACTCTATTTGGTAGAGAAATTACACAAGCAGAGCACGTCAAGCATGTATGTATTATTCTAGATAGTAAACTCACATATAGAAGTTTGATGATAAACTGCAAAAGGCCATGGGAATTCCTGGGATCTAACCTCCAAAATGATGTCATTCATCTACAAATCACTGGTTTTACCTTTACTGTCGTATGCATCAGTTGTATGGTGGCCAGTTGTAAAACTGACATCTTCTGTAACAAAGTTGAATGGGGTGCAGATGCCAGCCTGTAGGACTCTAACCGGACCTATGTCGTCTACTCCTCTCCTTGCTATGGAGTTTATTCTATATGCTTGCCCGAATTGCAGTTTTACATTCTTGGTACTGCGTACTCTAATGCGTTTCGACTGAGGTGCATTGGGGCATGAAATGCCTTAAGTCGCATATTCCGGAGGTTGAAATTGTGAATGAATTTCTGTTGCCCGAACGTAACTTCACCAATTCATTCTCATGGGAAGGATGTTATTATCTGCATGGATAGTAATGCCGTGCTTTTTACTCTTAAGAATCTTTTGAAAACTTCTAAACTGGTCAAAGATTGCACACACTACATTAATCTCCTTTGCTCGAATACCAGAGTAAGGATCATGTGGACTCCTGCTCATTGTGGCATTGTGGAAACTGAGGTTGCTGATTTTTTAACGAAAGCTGGATCACATAGTAAATTTGTTGGTCCCGCGCCACTAATTTCTTTATCCTTCAATGGTAGTAACGACGCTATTTAGAAGTTCGCTTTACTTGAACTGGGGCCGAAGTGGCGTTCTCCTCCTAGCTGTCGAAAGGCGAAACGTGTTATAAATATGTGTTATCCTTAAAAAAGAGCCAACTCAGAATTCTGGTTGAACTATATTACTGGCCATGGACGTTTCAAGGTTCATCTCCAACGCATATGGGACTTGCTCAGGATGGTTTTTGTGACACTGTCTGAAGGAAGTGGACGACTGCCTATCCTAACTTTGCAGCTGTTCGGCCTTTATCGAAGCTAGATTCCAAGTGTTCCCTTACGGATTTTTGAACGTAGATCAGTTATTATCCATTTCTGGTTCAAACTTTTACAGTTTGCTAAGGCTGCAATGCGCTCCCGCGAATTAGTATAGTTCATCTACTCAACAGTTTGAAAAAAAAAATACGCTTTAGCCAAATCGAGAAATTAAATTTCCTTTCAACTACAATATTTAAATGGATTTTGAGTTGAAATTTTCTGGCTTAAGTACATCTTTTAAAAGCGTGCAGTCCCAATATTTACTAGATAGACTAAGATTTCCCATCCGACGACTAAAAACTTATATAGATTGCAAGCAGCTATAGTTGTATACAGACGAAAGGTGCGTCTTTGAATTGCATTGTTCCAATATTTCTGTCTGAACCAAACGTAAAAGTAAACAATAATTCTGAACATTTTATTCAACTAAGCGTAACGACAATTTAACAACGAATCACATAGTTCGATAAGTTGCAATATTATTTCACACGACTGTATATCGAATTTTTCTAAATATTTCCCAAATCACTCAAAACAGTTTTTTTTTTAAATTTTGAATTTTTTATTGGTTATACGAGCAACCAACTCATAAAATGTAATATTTCCAAAAAAAAGAAAATGTTTTCACTTTCCATGTATATACAACGATGATACGCATGTTCTTGTCAAACCGAGTAAACGAGTAAAATGATCTGAATATAAAACAAATATTCTGACCTATTGGAGAAACTCAATCCCTCTATATGTGTAATGTATATATGTATATGTACGATTGAAAGACACACACACACACATACAAACGCATGTTTTCGATTTATGATTTATTTCAATGTTACGAAAGAAAAGAAAAATTGAAAAATAATTTCCAATTAAACAGCAGCAAATTTTTTGTCAGTTTTGTTTATCTCTGGTATACATGCAGCTATTACCATACCCAACTGAGTGAGATGTCTTCTTATATACAAAAAAAAAAAATTGTTTACATATCAAAACTATATGGAAATGTGTAAAATGTGGATCGGTTTTGTGTTTTATTTGAGGCAAACATTTTTTTTTGTCTTGTTATTGATATGTTGTTTGTGTTTGGACAGAGAGAGAAATGTGAAAAACTCATAAGTCATAATTCATATATTATACGAGTATATAGGCGCCAGTGTTTTATAAATAAAGCAGCAGCGCAGAACATGGGAAATCAAAATAATTTCTTCGTCAGTTCATATTGAGCAAATTTATTTATATTTTGGTTTTTGCAGATTTTTTTTTCTATCTTCAAATGTTTATATTAAATTATTTGACGTTTGTTTGGCTTAAGCACATATGGCTTTAGAAAATGAGGTTGCTTTCTCGCCTTTTTCATTGTTTTTTTTGCCAGACTCTATTTCAGTAATTTCCAATCTTTTTTTGACTATTCCAATGCATTTTTAACGGGCTCATACAGCGTAAACCTTTTTAAAACTCTTTGTCAATTAATGCGATAGTTGGGACTGTATACCATAAGCCAGTATTTTTATTCAGCGGCAATCAAAAAATTATATCTACTTGAAAAAGGTAAAAATTAAAAATCCTGGAATGAACCACCTATACAAATTATATATTTTTAAAAGCGTCAATAAGGCCATTGCCAAAATTTGTCCATGTTGTTTTAATTATGGCTTTTGAGGTGAGTTTAAAATTGCATTCATTACGAGCGGTGAGAACAAAGATAGTATGTAATAGAAGAATTTGATTCGAATACGTTCGCGGATGTCTTACAATAGCTTGCGAGCTACCGATTGGACTATAAAACAGTGCCTTTGCTATATTGGGCAGTCTTTTGATATAGGTAAATTTAATCGGAAAATCTGATATTTAAAAACTGTCGGTAAATTTATGGGATCTAAAATCTAACTATAAATTTAAAATGAAGTCATATGTCATTATAGTGAAACTCTAATTCAAAATGAATAACGAACTTGCGATAATAGTTCCTACTAGTGCGCGATGCTTCAGACCACTGACCAACAACTACATGCTTGAGCTTTTTTTTAATTTTTTTCTGAAGCCGAGAGCAGAAGAAAAACACCATCACCTTGTCCAAAGCTAGTGAAATAAAACCGAAAACATCCATGCACAGTCAGCAGCTGCATTCGATGAAAATAAATTTAGCTAAGTTGACGGTTTAACCACTATGTCTATGGAGTTAATGAGCCGAAATTTGTTGATGCCATTCAATAGATCAATACATGGCATTTATATTTGAAAATGATTTCGGGTATATGGGCAGCGCGAATGTTCCTGACGAAACGTATTCTGGACGTCCAATTTTGAGCCACCTTTTCGAACCATGCTGCGGCCATATGTCACGAATAACACAAACAATGCTGGCCTCCAAGGCGTCAATTGTTGCTGGTTTATCAGCATAAATCAGTGACTTCACGTAGCCCCACAGGAAATAATCAAGGGGTGTCCAATCGCACGTCCTTGGAGGCCAATTGACAGGTCCATTTCTCGAAATCAACTGATCGCCAAATTTTGATTTTAATAAGTCGATGGTTGCGTTTGCCAGAGATCGTGCCTCTGGCCTCATTTTTGAAGTAATAAACTCCGATGATGCCACCGTAAACCGCATCCACTAGAGAGTTTGTGGTATAATTTTTATCGTTCACGTGCCAAAATTGTAATTCGAGGCTTTCTCGCCAGGTGGCATATCGCATGCATATTTTATACCGTGCGAAAGCCACAGATCATGGTTAGCGAATACCGTCGGTACATCGCACCATAATATTTCGTGTAAATACGATTTAGTTTTTAGGTTCACCGGCCAAATAGGCCGTACAGTAAAATAAACTATACCCTTTTGCCGAAGCCCACCAATGAGGGCAAGTACACAAAATATACTTTTTGAAGGAAAATCTTCTGAAAAATACTGCACCTGTTTTATGCTGGCAAACAAACCTTAAGTAACTATTGCTGAATAAAGAATACCGCTTCGTTTTTCTGCGATGTCTTTAAACTATACTACAGCAACTATCGCAACAGATCAAGCTAAAATAAGAAAAACCGTCCCCTGGTGGTTTTTGTGATTTGAGAAATAGCACCAACCGCTGCTTTTCTCACTGTTCAGGGACCGATCGCTTAGACAAAAGTGAATATGGGCAATAATATTTATGGTCCCTGTGCCAGGTTGTTTCCGACTATTCTGAATTCTTTCATCAGATCGTCAATCGTGACTGGTGGAACCACCTCCACCACAGCAATCATGTCGATATTGGGTATAACATTTTGTTCTTCTGATAACAGGATACTGACAACCGTCTGCATTACAATCGGGCATGTTGTGTGTATTTGACATCTTAAATTGTGTTATCACTGTATTCAAGGGGTCCTGTTCAATTACAAATTTCTTTTAAATTTCGGCGATTGTTCATCTTGATAGAAACCTTTAGTTCTAGCCGGAGTCAGTTGTATGTTCATTGAAATATGATATTCTTGCATGGATACTTCATTGTTCCATCAATAACGCAGTGTTTATCGTTTACCGTCCACTTTGTTAGGCATGAACGTGTTGCAGGCTGTATAGTTCATTACTTGGGTTGCTTATTAGTATCAGATACGCTTAATCACTTAATCTCAGGTTTCTAGTCATCAAGTTCTATTGGTCGTTTTTTTTTGTTTGTCTTAGTCGGCGTACCTCAAAAATAATTTATTCCTGTTTCCTCATCAGATCGGTCCTGATAAAGGAGAATGCCTGGACAATGATAAAGGAGAATGCTTCGAGGAGAGTCTGGCTGTTAGTCTCTGCGTTGCCCCATTCCACAGCTAGCACGCATTAAACACGTCAGCAATGATCTTGAGCTTTCGAGATCTCCGTTTGGTGAGCTCGGCTTAATAATATTGTGTTCTACTAAACTCTAATTAAGTTCTACAATATGACCAATTGGAATAGAAATAGGTGATCCCGATTATGTTGAAACTCGACAATATTGGATTAAAATGAGATTTTAAATTGATTTTTGGATAGAATTCTAGGATATGGGCGACTGTGATGCGATTGGACTATTTATTAAAGGTTATAATTAAAGAAACTCGACAACTAACTATAATATCCTGAAGTCTTTTATGTAAAAGTTGCTTGCGATAAATCTGCCGTTTACCAAAACATTGCAGGCTGGCGATTTTTAATAGAAAGTTTAGCTATTTTTAATTGGTCGGTGAGGCAGGCCCTGTTATTGCAATATCCATCAGATCAGTAGATGAACTAAATATATGTCTGAAACCAGGATCCTCATATATGTATAGTTATTCATTGGGTTGGTAGTCCTCTAACACGAGTGCTATTTTCAATGTTGAGAATACTTAATGCCATTGCAGAGGATACCAAATGCGTGTAGTATTATAATGACAACATTAATTAAGATTTGAGTTTACAAAATGAAATAAAAGGTAGGAAGTACCTACTAACTGTGGAGTGCACCAACCTGACACATTTTAAAATTAGTATTTTTTCTTGAAAAACAGATCATTTTTGGAAACCTAGATTGTGCCAGCGTTTTTAATTTCATGGAGCCTGAAAGAGATCTATTCTATAGCCTCTAAAAATGTGTATATCTTCATAAATCATATGCGTGTGCCGATTCTGTAAACATTTGATATTTCTCTAAATAGAGTTAGTTGCGAGATCTACGGCAAGAGTTGGTTTTCGATGATCGGAGTAGCCTGAACGCGAATAATTCGAAATTCTTAAAAATGTTCAAATACTCTATTCTCTGTGTTCAAGAATATCACAGAATTATTCAAATTATCAAAAATTTATTTAGGAAATGAGATCTTTCTTGTGCATGGGCAATTAGGCAATTTACAATTGATTTTTAAATTTTCTATTAAAATATATCCAAAGCCATGACATTGTCAATATCAGAAAGAATAATAGAACTATAACGCTAAAAGTGGAGCCAGAACAATTATTTTTTATTATTTGTTTTTAAATCTACTAATTTTATTTTGACAATAAAAATAGTGGCCTACATTTGGTACTGTCAAGTGAAATTTGGATTATAATTGGCCAATTATGCGCGCAACAAATTTTTTATTTATTCAAAATATTTTGTAAAACAACAAAACCATAAAATACGATTTAGTCTCCCCGCATAAAATTACAAAACGTAGTTTTTACATATGGTGCAATGTGTAATAAGTAATCCAACTTAGTATAACATTAATTTTTATTTTTTTTAAATAATTTTAAATTTCTAATTAACAAGACGAGAAAAATTAAAAAAAAAACAGTCAAGTTACTTTTGATCAGAGCTTTCAAAATTTATTTTTCACTTTTGTAAGACCACTATCAGAGTCTTTGTTTGCCGTGGTTACCAATTCACGATTTGATGCTCTTGACAGTATAGAGTTTTTTTTGGTTCTAAACAATTCTTCATATTGATAAAGAGCAGCTTTTAAAGTTCTTTAAAATGTCGAAGTCCGTTCATTAGCAGAATCTCTGTTTAAAAAAGAAGTTTGCAATTGCCTACATAGTCGAGGCCACTCACGTACTATGTTTGTGGTAAATGGTTTTGGTATACATTATCACCATCGGAATTGATCACTATCGGAGCTGACTCGCCAATTACATCAGGCACCCGAATTACACCATGTCTATAAGAATAGCATTCGAAGTTTCGTTATCCTCGAACAATAATATCTTCAAATCCGTCCCCTGCGATTTAATGCACACTAGGCCGGATATATTTATAAACATGTTCTGGGGCTGGAGCGAAATTATTTTCAGATACTACCAGGCCATATGATTTTCCAACAGGCATTCAAAGTGCTGTTTTTATTTCAGCGACGGTTGCAACAACATATTTTACACATTTAAATATCGTAAATATTGTCCATACTTTCAGGTAACATAAGTTGGAAATATCAGCCAATTGATTTAAATCATATAAATGATCTTCTTATATAATAGGTTTTAAAGGTAGGTATTATGGCTTCTATCTTGAGGTTGAATCATCGAGGTAGTATTTGGATGTAAAAAATCAATTTGTACATTTGGGTGTTACAAATTTACTGGATGGCTCGGCGAGTTATTAGTTTATTGAATAGGACTAAAGTGTAAAAGCGGAACCGTTTTTAAATCGGGTACTGTACAAATCGAGGGATGGGTGAACTATATTTAACACTTGATAGAGTATTAGCAGGTCTTATTTTACAGATTATACTCTAAAAACTAGTAATAATAGATCGTGGTTTGACCAACTACACAAAAACAACGAAAAAAAAATTATCTTTCAGCAGATAAGTGTTCTTCCCGTTGTTGTTGATTTTCACATCTCTCTCTCTCTCTCTCTCTCTCTGGCTTTCACATCCCTTCAAGGGTGGTCCGAAAATTGTCTCGGTCTCTGTAGGAGTACAGAATTCATGGGCCGAACCATCGTTCATGTCACTATAGGCATGCAGCAAATAAAACTCGGACCTGTAGCCGTTGAAAGAATATGGTAACACATTGCGTATATACCGACCCGACACGTTTTAAATTTAATTTTTTTTTGCAGTCAACCAACCACATGTAATTTTTGAAGACTTTTATTGTGTCAGCGTTTTTAATTGATTGCAGCCTGAAAGAGATCTATTCTATCCTCTGGAAAAGTGAATTTCTGCATAAACGCCAATTCTGTAAACATTTGATATTTTCCCAAATAAAATTAATTGCGAGCAACTAGAGCAAGGGTTTATTTTCGAAGGTATATATATATAGGAGAAGCCTGAACACAAACATTCCAAAATTCTTAAATAATATCAAATATTTATTCTTCGTGTTGTTCTCATGTTCTCATGTTGTCAGTATTGATCAAATTATCAAAAATTTACGTAATTTAAATTTTTTACAGAAATCGAATTTTAAAGTATTAGTTAAAATATACGTCCCCTTCTCCAATTAAAATTTAAACGGCTGCTAATTTGAATATACGGAGCGGGTCAATTATTTGGAGGCAATAATGGAGGTAGAACACTTTCCTTAGTTTTACAATTATGGTAAATAGAATTGGATCTAGTTTAATTTAATTCAATTTAATTTTATCACACTGAGAAGTTCCGTTGAAATTTGAGTTTTAAATCACCGACTTGCTGGAACGAACGACCAACGGTCTCTAGTTCACTGTCGTTTTTTTTTTATATTTTATTAGGGTCATTTTTTGCATTTAATAGCTTAGTGGCCAATAAAAATTTTACACTACACAAATTCAATTCTAAAGAAGCTTGCGTAAATTTAAATTTGATCGTTCTGTGTTGCGTTTAGGTGAAGGGTTCAATGAAACCGTGGACTAAGGTATAGCTAATGTGCTTAAACTACCGGTCAATCATTCTAAATAATGGTCTATCGGACTAGATGAAGCTCAGACTACGGAATTTTAACAATTTCGATTTGTTTTTAAAGATTTTAAAAATTAGGCGAATTATTATTGCCCAATTCTTGCGTTGTCCTCGAAATCTGCAAATTCTGCAATCTATATGTAAATATTTCACCAAAAGTTTTTGGTATACATATCTGATATACTGTGCTGTCAAGTGAAATTTGGATTATAATTGGCTAATTATCGACACTAAATTTTTTTTTCAAAATATATGCAAAACAACAAATCCATAAAAAACGCTTTAGTCTCCACATAAAATTACAAAACCTAATTTTTTACATACGAGTATGATGCAATCTGGACTCGCGATTGACCGCACGAACTAACTTCTTCAATAAGTAAACCAACTTAGTATAACATGAATTTTTATTTTTTTAAAAACAATTTTAAATTTTTAATATCAGTCACATATACAAAAAAAAAATATTTACACGAAACAATTAACTATATATACTGTAAACTAAACACTTAACTATTGTATATATAAACTTAATTTAAACTATATAAAGCTTTAAACACTATTTTTCATTAAAAATATACTTTCGATTGTGGTGGCCCCGTCGGATCGTACGGCGACGTATTCGCGGCTAGGCAATATGAATTATTTTGTGGTAAATACGTGTCGTATTGTATCCCGTAGGCTGGATATGGCGGCGGTGGTATATGCAAATTATTGTTAGAGTATATTCCAGAAGGTGAACCGTTGCCCGGTGCCATACTCATATTTTTATCTTGTAAACATTTAATTTTATCGTAATTATTAAAGCCACTATTATTATTATTATTATTGTTATTATTTATGCTACCAGTACTATTATTGTTATTATTATTTATATTATCACTAAAAGTTGCCGGAAATTTACTACTATTGTTACTCGTTTGATCTTTACTCGTCGTCTCGATTTGCAGCCGCTTCGATTTGTAGCGCCGATTTTGAAACCATATTTTAACCTGGGTCGGTGATAAATTTAATTCCTGCGCGAGAATTTCACGCTCTGGCGCCGATAGGTAACGCTGTTGGCGAAATCGCTTCTCCAGCGATAGGACCTGGGCTTGTGAAAATAAAACGCGCGGTTTTCGTTTCGCTCGCATTTTACCATTTTTTCGTAGTTCGCAACGGGACGAGGTTACAATTTGGGTGCCACATTCTTCTGAAAAGACGCAGAAAATAATTTTTTTTTTATATTAAATATTGTTTCGCACACAACACTTTCACTGTATATTACTTTGTATATTATCCTCGGGTTTATCGTTCAGGTGGCACATACTATCCAATTCCTGAACATGTTCCGATGTGACCACTGTTGTGCTTGTAGTTTGAAATGGTGTTTCGGACACATTATACTCGTCCAAATTATTTATTCGGATTGCATCGTTCGTGCACGTTAGGGGCATTATGTTTTGGTATTTTTTATCCGAGCTCACGTAATTATTATTGTGCGTGTCACTACCCTCGATATCCAAACTTTCCGAACTTGTATTCAAATCGTAGTGCAGCGCCTTCATATCGGGTAAGATTTGATTGTTGGCCATATGATTCGGCGCCGCCGTTTGTTGCATATACGCTGGATAATGATGATGCTGCGGAGTTCCACTGTAATCGTATTGCGCCACATATCCATGATGCGACTGATGCGTCATAAAATTATGATGCACCATTCCACCATATCCATCGTGATACGATGATGTGAAATCATATTCCGGTGAATACGGATAATATCCATGAGATGTTTGAACACTAAACGTATAAACAAAATTATATGTACATAAATCACTTTTTGTTGTAAATCACTAAAATATTTTCAAATATGTATATATTGAACTCACTTTTCCATTGTACACCCTAAGTAACTATCACTGTGCTGCTGCTGATCGACCAAATTTAAGATATCCTTAACCGAAAACGGGGTTGTATTACACGAATCGGTAATTGCGGTTTGTGTATCGAGCTCATATAATCCCGGCTGTTGTAACATAATTAATCGTTCATAATCCTTGTACAATTAATTAATTAACGATTTCTATTGTTCACAATATATACGATACACGAAAATAATTGTTTTGGGTTCTAACAACTTTACGACTTGACAAACAGATTGAAACTAAATTAGAATATTTGCCTGCACGATTGTTTGAACAGATGAATATGTAGAGCAACTACAAATATTTGTCTGTGTGTATATATATTTATTATGTATGTGTATATGAGGCCGAGCAATTGAGAGATGAAGGATCAAATGTATTTAAAAACAAAAAACAATTTGTATGTAAGATGTATTGTTTTGAAAAGATTTCGGTGATTTTACGTTTTCATTTTGGGTTGTCAAATTAATGTACTTGTTGGTGCATTGTATAGAGATGAATGTGATCTGTCTGTATAAATTAATTTTTTTTATAATATAGAGTTTATGGATAATCGTATATATTCCTGAAAATTGAAGGTGCTTATTGTGTTCGGCAATTTACAAAGTTCCATGTTTTCAAATCTCGCCTGTGTACCAAACATGGAAATCCGGAACTTCCTTTTCCATCCCTCGACTGTTTTTTTTCGCTTTGGTCCTATTTTGATAATTATCTCTAAATACGAAAGACTTCCATCCACTTCCATAGTACTACTCATGCAGGTCAAAACGTATACATTTTTGTATTATCTCGCACCTAATGGAGCTTTTGGATATTCTAATTGACGAAATTAGATATGTGAAGTGAGAGGCGGATGACGGAAATCAACGATGCTTTAAAACGCTCCGTCGTCCTGAAATCGAAATTCTTTTCGTTAAATATCAATGTCGTACGGCAAACTAATGGATTTGCACTAAATTGGCTTACCATTAAAAATAAAACCAAATCCAAACAGTGTTGTAATTGAGGTGTTATAGATGCCTAGGGATATTTAGTGATAGGCTCTAATACCCGCAGTTTAACCAACTAATCAAATTCAATTTGATCATATAAGTATGAATATTATCCAAGATGTTATATGTTTAACTGGCAGATCGTATTTTGGTTTTTGAGAAAGTGCTGGATATTTCACTAATTTTTTCAGTATTCTGACAAAATGTCCTTAAGCATTTTTTTCACGTAAACTTACAATTACAGAAATGCAATACGCTGCGCGCATTCGACAGCGCACTTTTTTTCGATAACTGAGAGATCTTCAAGACTAGCTAATCACTTGGACTACAAATTAAGGGTTCAAAGGTGAGTTGGCGAGGTCCGATATTTATCTGAGCCATTTACATTCGACCATAAGATAAAAATACTTTAACTTGAAAGAGGGGAAAGGGATGATTTTTTTTGGTTTAGAGCTCGGATGTAAATAGCTAGGGTATATTATCCGAATAAATTTTTTACTTGGTGTGATACCTCACAACCAATTACAAGCCAATATATACCTGACCCGATGCGAAAATATATTTTTGATCTTACGGAGTCAAAACAACGAGAAAGCTAATATCTTGAAAGTTTTTTGCATTTCCCGTTTTGCGCCTATAAAATTAGTGCCAATGTCACTCACTTTTTCAGCCAATTCCTCTGCGAATCATATTAGGCTTTCGTTGGAAAGCATATGAAAAGTGCTATGTACCCTTTAGTAATTGGGCATCTAGTTCGACCATGTTTTGTTTTCAATTGAATGGGGACATGAACGTTGGCAAATGTTAAATCGTGTGTTTAGTGCCATTGATCAAAAATATAGACATACATAATAGTAGATATTTATACCATGGATATAACTGATCCCATATCTCGTTCGGACTAAAAAATATCTTCTTACAATAGTTGATGGTCAGAGACAGAGGTACTTGTAAGTACCTCATAACATTACAAGTAACCAAGGAACATAGTTCGAATTTCACTATATCACCGCAGTAGTAACAGCTTTATTCAACAGTTACCCATCCTTTTTGATAATCAACTCACACGATTTTCTTAACAAATCTAACAAACTATTAGAATGCATTTCAATTTTTTGTTTCAACCCAGTTTGAAAAGCAATCCGATGTTTTCATTCTGCATTTCATTCTGCGAATACATGTATACACACGTCTTTGTGCGAGTGGAACGTGTTCGACTAGGACTAAAAAATTGTGTTCAACACATTTTGCCTATTGATCTCGAAGGGGAGTATAACAGGGTCAGCGCCGTCACAACATACAAAATACAAAGTTTATTGCAAAAACCGCGAACAAATTATCGATCATGGTAGAGTAGATTGGTAATGATTTCTGGTGAAGACTTCAGAGTGAATTAGTAATTTGCATAAACACATATATATATGTACCATCCAACTCTGTATACAGCGGTAGGGGGGAAATATGGTTCTTGTTAATACTTAAAGCTTTAATTTCTGTAGTTATTTCAAAAATTGCCTTTGTAAATTCGTCAATTTATGGATTTAGACAAACATCAGCAAGACAAATTTCTCAGCTGTCCCGGACCTCCAATCTATAAACTAATTGCTGGTGTATTTGCAGCTGCGGGTTAGAGAGTTATCCAACAATTGATTTTGTAAAAAAATTTTGAAACTGATAATAATAACAGTGTTAAAGGCCATTACTGGCCCCTTACTGAATCAACAATCTGGCTCCAACGGTTTCGATCCTGAGCTTGGTCTTCATACTGTCTTAGACAATCTGAAGAGGCCAAGTCGTTCTCTACATCGTGGAGCCATCGTCGCCTGCAACGAGCTCTGCGCCTACCATATGGTGGCTCTCCTTTCAGAGATCGCTGCACAATTCGTTCCGGATCAGCACGCAGAACGTGACCGAGCCAGCGTACTCGCTGAGATCTAACTTCATGTACAATATCGGGGATTTTCATCAGATCTCTGATCTCGAAATTGTACAGAGCTCGCGTATGTACCATCTATTTCGCGTTTAGGGCCGTAAATCACACGCATGATTCTTCTCTCAAATGTAAGGAGCCATCTCTCGTACTCATCCGTCAGCGCCCAACTTTCACATCCAAACATAACAACGGGCCTGATCAACGCTTTGTAAAGCTTCAGCTTCACGGCACTTGATAAGTGTTTAGATTTTAGCAGTGGCCTTAGAGGATATAAAGAACGACCGCCAGCTGCCAGCCGCACTTTAATATCCTCACCCACACTGTTATCGTGAGTGATAAGAGAGCCCAAATATTTGAACCTCCTCACTCCCTCAAACGTGTGGTGGCCACTACTAAAATCTGGTGTGCCATTGTCTCTAAAACCAGAGATCAGGTATTTCGTTTTGGACTCATTGATCTGGAGTCCAACAGAAGCTGAAAACTCTACAAGCGGATCAAGTATTTCTTTCACTCCGTTGCTATTCAGTCCAATCACGCATATGTCATCTGCATATGCAAGCACTTGATTGGACTGGCGATATAAGATGTTGCGCTGAGGTGTTTCAGTTTTACGAAAGATGTACTCCAACATGAGATTAAAGAGTATCGGGGACAGAGCATCTCCCTGCCGAACACCCGAGTTAACTGCAAAAATTGTCGATAGCCTGTTCTCAACTTTAACACAGCATTGAGACTGCGTCACTGTCATCCTACACAGTCGTACCAATTTTGTTGGCATTCCTAGGTATTCCAGGGCAGACCACAAACTCTCTCGATTGATCGAGTCGTAGGCCTGCCGGAAATCCAGGAAAACCTGATGTACGGAGATGGATGTCTCATAATATTTAGATAGAATCATCCGCAGCGAAAAGACCTGATCAGTGACTGATCGATTCGGACGAAATCCTCCCTGATAGTCACCAACCAAGGCCTCCGCCAGAGGAGTGATTCTATCCAATAAAATGTATGACAGTAACTTGTATGCTGTGCAAAGGAGAGCTATACCGCGATAATTCTCACACTTCAAGCGGTCTCCCTTCTTGAAGATGGGGCATATCGCGGCCACTTTCCATTCATCAGGCATAACTTCGGTTCGCCATACTAATCGAATAAGGTCGAAAAGACAGTTCCACAAAGTATCCCCTCCGAATATCAAGAGCTCCGAATTAATGCAGTCCACTCCAGGTGAGCGGTTTCGTTTCATTCTCTGCATTGCCTTAGTGAATTCCTCATGGGATGGCTCCTCAGTGCAAATCTCCGCAGACTGTTTTAGAGGTGGCTCAACAACAGTCTGTGACGCATGATGAACATCAAGCAGCTCAGTAAAGTGTCCACTCCATGCGTCAAGTACTGCGTCGATGTTGACACAGAGGTTTCCATCCCGGTCCCGAATGGCGGTTGACGAAGGCCTGAAAGTATGGTGCAATCCAGTAATTCCTTTAAAGAAATTACGTGAACTACGCTCATTGCTGAGTTGTTGTACTTTCAGAACCTCGGCCTTCCACCATTCTCGCTTCTTCCGTCTACAAATCCGCTTAGCTGCCCTTCTTGCAAGAGCTGCCTTGTTTTTCCTTGCGATTGTGAGACGTTGTTGCACTTCATTATGGGCTATATTTTGTTGCTCAACTGCAAGACGACACTCGTCATCAAACCAATCATTCTTGGGTCTGACTTTCACTATACCTAAAGTCTGTTGAGCAGCACAGACAACCGAAGTTTTCAGTACCTCCCAGACAGAGTTCACGCAGTCAGACTGGTAATTAGCTCCCTCAATGTTGTCGCTGGCAAGATCCTGATATCGTTTCTTTTGATCTTCATTTATCAGACCTTCACAGTCGAAACGTTCCATCCGTTTCGCTGTGTTCCCCGACCTGTACGAAAACTTCCACCGTAGCTTTGCAGCGACCAAATAATGATCGCTGCCTACGTATTTGGTTGCTGACCGATAAGTTCTCACATCCTGCTGATATACGATTTGAAACTGATATACGATGAACTGCATAAAGTTTCAAAATTGTTTCAAAAATTCAATGGCGTAATCCCAATGGAGGTCCAATTTTCAGACACACTTTGTGTGTTTTCACTGTTCAATTGTTTTTGGTTTATCGGCGTAGGCATGCCACTTTACATATCCCCAGAGAAAATAATCTAATGACGTCAAATCGCACGAAGTGGCCGGTTAACAGGTCCATTTCGTAAAATTAATCGTTCGTCTAATGTTTTTTTCAGTAAATTAATTGTATCGCGTCGTAGGTAGCATGTGACGCCGCCCTGCTGAAAACACATGCCCGCGACATTTATGCCTTCCAATTGAGGCACGAAAAGGTTAGTAATCATGTCTCTGTACCCCGCACTGTTGAATGATTTAAAAAAAATATGGATCAATGATTCCACCGGGCCATAAACCACACCAAACTGTGTTTTCAGGATGTAATGGTGTTTCGACAAGGGCTTGTGAAGTATCATCGTTTCCAATGCGGCAATTCTGTTTATTGACATAGCCATTTAACAAAAGGTGTTCTACATCATTGAACACAATTTTCAAATGAAATTGTGGATCAATAGCATAATGTTGAGCAAATGTGGTGCAAAAACGATCCATAGTTTCTCGAATTAATCGCTCTGATGAACGATTATGCACACCATAAAATGCACGTAAAGCCCGATGAGTTTCTCGAATTGAACCATGTTTTTCAAAATAAATTTGAACAATTTGCAATACGTTGCTCCGGCGTGAGTCTACTCATGTTGAATTGTCAAACCAAACTATCCTTAAAACAACCGAGAACTATCAAATCGACTGTCACAGAAAAGAGTGTCAATTTTGTGACCTTTATGTTCAAACTACGAAATCATAAAAATTTTCCAAAATTCAATATAAATGCTGTATGCCTGTAAACTAATCAACCTATATAGAAAATTGGGCGATTTTGGCGAATAGTTTGGTATGAGGCGCAGAGCAAAGTATATGAATTGAATATTAAATTTTAGAATTGTAAGGTTTAGATTCAATTTTTAAATTTTCAAGGATTCAACATTTTTATAAACTGGAATGTATTTAAATTGAGAATTGTGAACATGAATTACGGCATTAACAAATTTGATATAAATAGTTGTATAGAAATTTTGAATTCGATAATTTCTTCGGATTCAAAACTGAAATTTTGGCAACATATCTAAATGTTTCTAAACATGCACAATTCGATAATACAGATTGACGTCAAATTCTGAATTTAGATTGTCTAATTGCATTTGTATTTAATGTTTCGTTTTGAATTTCATGGCCCAAACATCACCGGCTACTCTATAACAAATTTTTTATAACCGAGAATTAGGTCTTCGACGTCAATTTAATAGACATGGCGCGAATGCCAACCGATATTTCATCAATAAATTACATTTTGGTGTCTTGATGCACGAAATAAAAAATCTGAAGTACGCAAGCTAACTTAAAATTTATAAAATCATATATTTGAAAAAATCAGATTTCTTATTCAAAATTATTAAAATTCCTGTCACGAAATAATTTAAAATTTTGAAAAATTAGTTTCCATATTTGATTTCTACAGTTGAAAGTCAATTAACAAATCACTTTTATGATACTGAAAATTATATTCTAACCATTATCGGTTCTGGATTCTGAATTTAAAATATTAAGTTTTTAAAAAATTATGTAAACAAATAATTCTAAAAATTTGAAATTATTGATCTTCAATCGAAATTTTAATAATAAATTATAAAGTTTACAGAATCAAAATTTAAAAGTTTTAAGAGAGAAACTTCAGTAAATGCAAAGATTCACCTATCATTTTGGGGAAGATGGACAGCACCCCATTTATTTAGTCTCCACTGTTCATTTCATTATCCAACAAAATTTTAATTTATAAAAATAAAATTTCGATGTCTAATTATATTTCATCTTCCCAAGCTCTCGCATAGTAAAACACAAGACAAAGTGTTTAACACTATTGAATGCCAATTGTTCGTATGATTTACTATATGTGTGTCCTAGATAGGTCTGCTGAATTTTGGAATCGTAATTTTTTATTTTTTTTATTTATAAATTAAGTAAATAAAATTTTATAAAAAATAAAATGTTGATATCGAATTTTAGTTGACCTTGCCAAGCATTCACATAGTAAAACTCACGAAAATGTTTCTAACCCTGATGATAGACAATTTTTCGTGTGTTTTACTATGTGAGTGCTTCGAAATGGTGACTAAAATTTTGGTGTCGAGAAATTTTAATACTTTTTTTTTTTATAATTATTGAAAATGAATTGTATTTTTGTGTATAGTTTTGGCCACTGTACATATTCCTTCAGTTTTTGGATTTTGACGTATGACTGATTAATAAAATTGCTAATTTAACATTTTTAACATTAAATTTTATGTGATTTATTTTTGAAATTTAATTAGTGTCGTTTTGAAATTTTGTATTTAGTCTTGAAGAATGTTAAATGGTAATGTAATTATCAGGTGCATCGATGGTATTGTTCATATTACGATTTTAACATCGAATATTAAAATATTGGCACTATTGGTACCCACGAGCCGCTACTAGAAGTTTTACATTCCAATTCGAATTTTTGTACAATGCACTAACAATTTAATTTTCTAGCATTTAAATTCTAGTAGCAAATAGAAATGAAAACCGATAATGTACAAAGCGATCCCGCCTTTAAACCAAATATTTACATTTTCTATGCCGACCAATCGAATTCTCTCTCTTGCAGTTTCGTTTCTTTTTAATTTCGTTTTATTTTAATACACAAATTTGTCTTAATCGGAACCGAATATTTTTTTTTTTAAATATACATTTATGTACCAATACGAGTCTTGAAGAATATTCTCTTAATTTTCTCCATCTTCGTTTTATGTTGTTGTTGTTCTTCTATTATGTACTCATATCATCGTAATTGCTGGATTTATTGTATATATTTAAGAAAGTTAATTTGTCTTATTATTATATGTTATGATGTATAAGACTTGAAATTATTTTATTATGCGCTATAGGGTGATTTTAAAAGGGTCTTTCTTCAAATCAAATTTTTCTTGATTTCATGTGATGTATACAGTAACAAAATTGGGGGAAATAAATTATTTTCTCTAAAAAATACATTTTCCATTTTAATGTATACTGTATAGATAAGAATTTTTTTTTTTGAAAAATTAAAAACAAATTTTGTAATCTTTGATGGATTCACTTCACTCTCTGCTGGTGATGTGATGTATTTTTGTGGGAACAAAAAATTAAATATATTTTCTAATCTCATTCGAAATGGAAAATTATTATGTATCGAGCGAGCGATGATTAGGTCAAAGTTTAAAACAGTAATTGCTTCTTGAATGGCATAATTACATGATTAAACGATTTATGACAAGTTGTTGTGGATCGCATATAGAAATGTCCGCGCGCATCATACACGAGGTGAAATGTCAAAATTGAAATACTAAATAGTGTATATGTATATATTATCTCACGGTCCTTTTATCCTGGCACAATCTTCACATATGTTTTAGGACTAACCTAACGAATATATGAAAAATACATAACTTTAATTTTTTTTAAAAATATATTTAAAAAAATGTCGGTATGTCATAGAAGGTAAAAGGTCGGAATATGGAAGTGTGTCGCCGCTTTATGTACGTACATATCGTATAAACACAACTTGTACATCTAGAATCTCTATAGATAATGTACATACATCATATACATACGGCTTAAAATCTTTTTAGTTTTTAAAAATCTTAAGTGCGTATGTACAAAAAAAAATTAGTTGATGAGGATTAGTGCGCTATGTCGGAAAATTATAATTTTTTTAACAAATTTTATTGCTTTGAAACAAATTTTTTTTTCGTTTAATTGAAACTTTCATAATGTTGCTTGATTAATGAATTGTTTTAACTGTTGAACTTGAAATTAACTACTTTATTTATATATACCATACTAATTTGAGAATAATTTATTGAAAATAATAATTAGATAAATTATATATCAAAACAAGAAAACACTGGAATGTGACAGTGAGTTTCACGTGGTGAAAAAAAAATGCATTCCCACCATAAGTTTAGTTTGTGTATTATAGACTTAGACGGGAGTCCCTCCAATTGAAATCATAATTCAACGTTTTCATATATACTGCCATAGAACATCTGGAGAAGCCAATTCGTTCACTATACCGTGAAGTGATCGTCGCCTACAACGCAGAATGAGACCGACCCAGGGTAGTCGCTGAAATCTTACTTCATGTAAAATATCTATACATCAGATCTCTGGTTCAAGAATGATTCTACTCTCAAATGTAACCAGCCACATCATAGTATTCGTCCGTCAGCGTCCAACTGTGTAAAGTTTCAGCTTCACGGCATCATTTATTAGGTTTTTATTGATGTGGCCTTAGAGGATACAAAGCTTGACGGATAGTGCCAGTTGCTCTCTAATATTATAATTTGTATGGGAAAAGAACCCCATTATTTGAACTTTCTCACCCGCTCAAACTTGCAGTATCATTTTCTTTGCTATTTATATAGTAACTCCATTATTCAATAGATGGCAGCCTATGTAAAATATTTTATATTTTAATTTACATACATTTTTCTGTATTTTATAGCCCTATTATATGCTATAGGTTCTCACCTCACCAAACGACTCACTTCTCCACTTCAAGTCGTGTGAGTTCATTTATTTATTAAAGTTGACTGGACCCCAAGCAGGTTCCGCACTCAATGCCACTCTGGGCCCATGGTGCAAACCGAGGAATCTATCACAATTCGCATATGCACTCGGCTGCTCTGGCAAACTGTAACAGCTTAAACCAGGGTAGAGATGACAACTGACCCACATTTAAAGATCTATGATTAAGAAATTGAGACCTAACTACCTGAAAGCGGAACAGCTACAAACAAAGTGAATGCTGTCATTGTCACCTTCAAGACAGTTGTCACACAAGGAATCTTGAACAAGGCCCATTCTTTGTAAATGGAGTTTAAAACGGCCATGGCCGCTCAGAATAGCGACCAGAACAGTATTATGATTCCCGATTTAATTTTGGTGAGAGCTGTGCGCGGTTTATATGACTTTGCTAGATTCTATTTATAGTTGTTAAGTATACGCTACATTGTTATGACATTTGCATTTTTGACAATTTTACTGTCTTCTAAATATCAAATCGCATATTCGGCCATTTTTGTTGGCCACAAGCAATGAATATTTAAAAGTATGTCTATGTAATACCTAATATATCGCTAATGTCTTACCAGAAAATGTTGAGACTGATATAGTAAGGGTTACATAACATTGCTGAATTTTTTGACAAAGCTAATGGATGGGAGGGAGGGTGCTCACTATGCACATTATGATGATGACCTCATACTTCTATATTGTAAAATTTAATAAATTTGTACTGAAGTGTTTGAATTTATTTTGTAATTTTTATTTTTGAAATAAAGTTCCTTCCTTAGCCGTTATGAACAAATTATTGTGTGTTGATTGAAAATAGCACGCGGATAAGGTCCCAGATGTGTGTACATATATATATATATATATATATATGCTAGCTCAACAAGAAACATTCAATCATTTCCTATATAGCACAAAAGTAGTAAAAAGCCGAGTAATGGACTCGAGCAGGAGATCATGGTTGTTTCATTATCGATCGAATCAAGAATGAACAAATTTTTCGGTTCCTCCTATTGAAATTCGAACTTCCGATCAAAGGACCATACCTATGTCACCACCAAACTGTTGGCGAGTATTTTTGACACTAGGTGAGGTTAGAACCGCATAATAGTGGTATTAATTTGAATAAAATAGATTTTCCTAAAATTTATAATTCGAACATGATAACTTGTGCGTCAAAACTCTTAAGCTCATAAAAGCTTATAACACTCTTAAAATTTCAAAAATTGTTTACATTCGAATAAATCGAAATTAGTAAAAATTTGGAAAATATGTTTTTAATTCATAGTTAGCTTAGCCATAATTTTGGAATACGAGATTTGTCCATACATTTGTCCATATTCAACTGTGTCCAGTGTGGGCGGTTTCAAAATTTTAGAATTCCAAGGTATTACTTCAAAATTTAATTACTCGGTTCATAATTGTAAAATTGGGTTGAAATTTAAATATTTAAAATAAAATGTTATAGCTGTTACTAAACTGTTTTCTAAGCTCTAAATATTGGTTAGAATTATAAATTTCAAAGTTTAAAACTTATTTTTTGATTATATCGAAATTTAATAAATTGAAAGATACAGAATTCGAAAATTCTGGAAATTCTACTTTCAACCATTTGGACCATTAATAATTTTGTTGTTCTTAAAATTAATTTTGTTTCACAGCGCTTAGTGTTTGCAAATATTGTATCATATCCATGCCATTTATTACAGCTTGAATATTTCGTGTTTGTACAGCGAGAGGCGATTTTCGTACTTTTACAATCGTCAATACATCCGAATTTCTTGGAAGATTTTAGCTAGAATAAAATTGGATTACCAGAGCTCACAACAGAGCTAAAAATGGCTTAATAATTTTTAAATCACTAAAAGTACAATAATAAATTTCCCACCAGTCGACATGGCTAGTCGCCAATTTTGTATATTAGTACTAAAATTATGTTTGCGACAACATTTATCATAAAATGCTCTGTTAGTTTGTTTCTAGATTTGTTGATGAATTATACGATTTATGTTTTACAAATTAATTCGTTGATTAATTAATTATTAACAATTTTTTATATCACCCCACACAATGATTCGCGCTTGAAAATTGATGTGAGTCATATTCACATCAATTTTCAAGCGCGAATCATTGTAAAGATCGTTGAATACTCTTGATTTTTAAGTCATTAAAATATATATATATATTACAAATGGCTGTTGGTAGTGGAATTCGTATATTCTATGCGTTCGTAATACGATAATATTGTTTGATACATGGTGGAGGATGGCGCAGTGTTTCACTATAATGTTTATAGTTGTTGGTTCGGCTATTGGATGTGTGATGGGGTTAGTGAACGCTTAATTCAAATAAGTTGATTTATATTTGAATTTCACTAAATAGTTTGTTGTGGCAGTTTCGAATTTCGGTGAGTCGAATATTCGAGCTGCTACAGTACCCCCTCTCCAGATGAGAAACCCTATGATTTGAGACGTTATACGTTGAACCGGACGGTTTTGTATCGTTTGCTGGCTGATATTTGATCAGCTGAGTTGAGAATACCGTACGCCGGTTTCAATCGGTCGATTGCGATTGCGGGGTGCTTGTCTTTAATTGAGACAATGAATTGCTTGCGTAAGCGGCGTATAACTCTGTATGGTCCATCGTATGGAGATTGTAATCCAGTGCGAACTTTATCAACCCTGACAAAGACGTAATCGCAATTGTTGAGCGATTTTGGAACGAATATATTGGTTTGATTCGTTGGTCTTGTTGTCGTAGTGATAAGGTTTTGCATGGTGGTGCGGAGTCGGTCGATGATTGTGTCGGTAGTGGGTGGAGACGGCAGAGGATGTTCGACGAAGAACTCACCGGGTAGCTTGATGGTTTGTCCATAAACCATTTCAGCTGGTGAGCACTTCAAATCTTCTTTAACCGTTGCTCGAATACCAAGTAGAACGATTGGTACTTCGGAGCTCCAGTGCATTGTGTTGCCTCGGGCCTTGAGAGCAGCTTTGAGCTGGCGGTGGAAACGTTCAACCATGCCATTGGCTTGCGGGTGGTAAGCCGTTGTACGTATCCGATGTGAGCCGAGGAGTTTCGTTAACTCAAGAGAAAAGCTTCGACTCGAATTGGGATCGAACTGATCAAGGAGTTGTGATGTCAAGTGGAACGCCAAATCGTGATACGTAATTTTGAACTAATGTGGTGGCAATGGTTGCTGCAGACATGTCGCTCATGCAGTACGCTTCTGGCCATCGAGTGAAACGATCGACACAGGTGAGTAAGTATGAGTATCCATTGGATGGAGGAAGTGGTCCTACGATCTCCAAATGGATGTGCTCGAAACGACCAGGTGGAATTTCGAATTGTCCAAGAGGCGTTTTTGTGTGCCGTTGGACCTTTGATTTTTGGCAGGATAAACAGGATTGTGCCCAATGGGACACATCTTTGTTTATGCTGGGCCAAAAGTAGCGAGCAGTAATCAATTTACGAGTGGCACGAACACCAGGATGTGAAATGTTGTGCAGTGTGTCGAAAACTGTGCGGCGTAAAGGCGCTGCGATGTATGGACGGTTGTTGCCCGTAGATGTTTCGCAGTAGATGTGTAAGCCTGGTAATTTAAAAAGCTCTAGTTTCATGTCGGAACTAGCGTGACGTTCGGAACCAGAAAGTAGATTCTGAAGTTCTAACTCTGCTTTTTGTGATTTGATAATTGTTTGGTAGTCGAAGTGAATCTCGACTTCCGCAGTTTCCGAATCCGTTGTGCGTGATAGTGTATCAGCTACAACGTTGTCTTTTCCGTGAACATGCTGAATGTCCGTGGTAAATTGACTTATGTAATCCAAGTGGCGTGCTTGTTCAACTTGGTTACGTTCAGTTTTAGACTGAATTGCTCTAGTCAGAGGTTTGTGGTCGGTGTAAATTGTGAAGTCCCGACCCTCGACAAAATATCTGAAGTGTTTGATCGCTAGATATATTGCGAGTAATTCCCGATCGAATGCAGAGTATTTCTTTTCGGCATCCGAGAGCTTCTTTGAGAAGAATCCCAGGGGCTCCCAACACTTGTCGTTGTACTGTTGCATGACTGCTCCGACAGCAGTGTTAGATGCATCAGTTGTTATGCTGAGCCTTGAATCGCTCAGTGGATGAGACAAGAGTGTTGTGCGTGACAATTCAGCCTTGAGTGACGTGAATGCGTGTTGACATTCGTCAGGCCAAGAGAAGTTCTTGGCGGTTTTGGGCTTACGTAGTAGTACTGCCAGGTGGCTGTGAATTGGTGTGAGTATTTCAGCGAGCTTTGGTATGAATCGGTGGTAGTAGTTTACCATGCCGATGAATCGTTGAATACTCTTGATTGAGGTAGGAGCTGGGAATTCTTTAATGGCATTGATTCGTTCTTGTGAAGGAAGGATGCCATTAGCGGTGATCTTGTGGCTGAGGAAATCAAGAGTGGATGCGCCGAAGACGCATTTTGAGCTCTTGATGTGAACATCAAACTCGACAAGTCTTTGGAATAGTGTTTCCAGATGGAGTTTGTGTTGCTCCTCAGTTTGAGATGCCACAAGAATGTCGTCTATGTAGACGAAAACGAAGTCGAGATCTCGAACGACTTCGTTCATGAAGCGCTGAAACGTTTGCGCGGCATTGCGTAATCCAAATGGCATTCGGGTGTATTCGAAGAGGCCAAATGGTGTAGTGATTGCCGTTTTGAAAACGTCTTCAGGTGCCACGGGAATGTGGTGATAACCTTTGATGAGATCAAGTTTGGAAAAAACTTTGCAGCCATGTAAGTGCATGGTGAAGTTTTGAATGTGAGGTATCGACCAAATTTTGAAAGCGTGAGTGAAGGTTCGTTTAAGACCGAGATTTACCTGGAGCAGTTTGCTTCCGTAGGTATTTATGGTTGTGCCATTGGCGGCTGACAAGACTAGATTTGTATTTTTTTTTGAATAATATGTAACAAAATTGCGAAATGGGATCACTGAAAGATCCGCGCCAGTATCGATTAGAAAAGAAAGATTGTTTGATTTGTCTTTTATGAATAGGCGGCTGTTTGTCTGTTGTGTCTTATGGTCTGCCGCTTCGACCGTAAGATTTATAAGTTTGGGGGTTGATCGGTCTCCATAGCATTATGACTTGGTTGATATTTGCACGGTTTGGTGCATTTTTGTGCTTGTGCACCGAACATGTTGTGGTACCAGCATATGTCATGTTGCCGTTGTCTTTGCCTGTTGGTTGAATTCGAGCGACCTCTAAGTTGCGATTGAAAGCGTCGTCCCCGCGAGCGACTTCGACCTCTATTCATCCCAGTGTTGATTTTAGCTAGCATTGCTTCCACGCGTGCTAAACGAATTTCCATATTTGTTGAGTTGTTGGATGATGAACGATATTCGTTGTGATCTGATCGTTGGGATTGTGATCTTTGGGACGATCGTGATGGACGTTGAATCGCGCCAATATGGTTTGAATGGCTTATTGCCTCACTTAGTTTGTCTGCCATCTTGGAAAGATCGTCTGCAGTTGTTGTTTCTTGGAGTGGCACTAGCGCAATGCGGATGTATTCGGGCACTTTGCGGACCCAGAGTGATTTTATGATCGTCGGCGTGAAGTTACTGCCGGCTAGGATTTTGATTTGCCGGAGTACCTCAGAAGGACGCCTGTCTCCTATTTCAGTTTTATCTAGCAACGTTTCTAATCGTCGTTCATCTGATGGAGAGTGACGTTCGATTAGAGCGGCCTTTAGGGTTTCATATTTATTGGTGATTGGCGGGTTCTCGAGCAGATCTAGGACTGTTTCGCATGCCTCTGGTGACAACGCTGACACTATTTGGCTATGTTTGACTTCGTCTCTAGTGATTTTATTTACAGCAAATTGCACTTCGGCCGTAATGAACCAAATTTTTGGATTATTTGTCCAAAACGTTGGAAGGCGAATGCTTTGTGTTGAAGCTGAGATCTCCGCCGATGTGCCTGGTGTGTTTTGTTCAGTGTTCGTTTCCATGTTTTGGTTATGTGGTTTTTCGTCCGTCATAATGGTATCTCTTATGTATGAATATCGAAAGTAATGCCAAACGTATGATAGAGTACACGAATTCAATAACAATGTTCGGAAAGGAAAACGATAGAACAAAAGCAAAGAAAATTTAGAGCGAGAAAACAACCAAGAAAAACGACGTGTGTGTGGTGAAAAAAAATGTTTTACAGAAATGTTTGAAAATTAAAATTAAATTTGAAATTTTTGAAATTGATATTTAAAATATTTAGAAAGAGAAAAATATATTGTATGTAAAGAAAATTAAAGTAAGTATTTAAAAAAAATTTTTAAAAATAAAAAAAAATATGTTTGACTTTTAATTTCCGTTTGATGCTGCGAATTGTATCTTCTGTTGCCGTTCAATGTTTGTTGATTTAGTGAATATATATATATGTACTACGTACAGATGACTATGCCGGTATATTGTGTACAGCTAACTATACCGTGAATGTATTGTTTATACTTTATTGCACTTACGGTATATGAATATATATATAAATGATGGTAAAGATGATGTATGTGTTGATTTTTTAGGTAAATTCTTGACCTTTATAGTTGGCTGATATCAATCGATTTATATGTGAATGTTTATTTAAATTGCCGAAGTCTTTACAGCTGATTCTGATTGTTGTATATACAGATGAATTGCGGTATGGATATAGATGGTTTTATGTATAGATGAATGTAAAGATGATTGTTTATGTATGTTATATGTGATCTTGGATATGTTGTACTTCTTGTTTCCACGTGTCTTACACAAATCTTCTTTGTTTGCTGCTGATGGTGTTGGACCAAGCTCGTTTTCAAATGATCGATATGGAAAAGAAATTATGTATGAATGTGAACTGTTGATTTTACTCAGCTCTGTTGGAACGCCACCCACCTGTTGCTTGGCACGGAATTCCGTACCAAGCTACTTTTGTTATACACACAAAAATTATTTTACTGTTATCCGATTTTATCCGTTATTAAGTTGACGTGGTTTTATGTACATACATGTACACACGATTTGTAATGAATAGCGGTAAAAACCGCCGTCGGGGTCACCAATTTGGAGAATATTCCTAATTCGTCAAATCCGGAATTTTTAGATAACAAGAAAAAAATACACACACGATTTAATTATTATAAAATTTATGTATTTTATAATATTATACAATTATAACATTTATGTATTTTATAATATTATACGATTTATGTTTTATAAATTAATTCGTTGATTAATTAATTATTAACAATTTTTTATATCACCCCACACAATGATTCGCGCTTGAAAATTGATGTGAGTCATATTCACATCAATTTTCAAGCGCGAATCATTGTAAAGATCGTTGAATACTCTTGATTTTTAAGTCATTAAAATATATATATATATATTACAAATGGCTGTTGGTAGTGGAATTCGTATATTCTATGCGTTCGTAATACGATAATATTGTTTGATACATGGTGGAGGATGGCGCAGTGTTTCACTATAATGTTTATAGTTGTTGGTTCGGCTATTGGATGTGTGATGGGGTTAGTGAACGCTTAATTCAAATAAGTTGATTTATATTTGAATTTCACTAAATAGTTTGTAGTGGCAGTTTCGAATTTCGGTGAGTCGAATATTCGAGCTGCTACACCCTTATATATATATATATATATATATATATATATATATATATATATATATATATATATATATATATATATATATATATATATATATGGATATAGATATATGTATATATATATATATGTATATATCGAAACTGATGCGAACATTTATTTTTGATTTTAATTACACCTATTCTAATAATAGTAAATGGTCCGAAACTATTGCAACATCCTTGGTTTTCGAATAGATCTTTCGTTTCGAAGTACCTAAATACATAACAACTGACCAAGGAACACACTTCGAATTTCGTCTCTTTGATAACGTTTCAAAACTTCTAGAATTACATCGTATCAAAACATCACTATATCCACCCCACTAGTAAACAGCCTTATTGAATGGAAACAGCCTTATTGGTTTCCCACCCTTTTTGATAAGCAATCCACACGAGTTTGTTAACAAACTATGAGACTAGTGACTAAGACTAAGACTAAGACTAATGCATTTCAAGTTTTTTCCAACTCAGTCCATGAAAAGCAATCCGATGTTTCCATTCCGCATGTGTATCGAATACATGTATGCACCCGTCTTCAGGGAGGGGCGGGGTAGATTACGCCATGTAATTTACGCGATTGTCGACACGTAGAATATTACGTAGATTACTTGGCAATATTTTTTATCAACGTCGCCAATTAAGACAACGTCAATAACTTACGATATTTTTGCATGTTGAAAATACAAATAGAAGACTGTTTGGCGGTCGTTGATATTGGATTAAAAGTGATCTTTAAAAATTGTTCACAATTGGTTTTCGTTTACTTAAGGCATTAATCATATCACAGATATAGTGACCGAAAACTCTTGTCAAGCTTTTGTGTTGCTCTGCGTGAGTTAAGCGTATCTGATTATTTGAATATATTTTGGACTTTATGATTTGGCTAAATAAGGTGCTACTTTAAGATATTTCTCGGTCGCCAAATGCGATAAAATATCGGATACTGGCTTAAAAATGATTGCTAGAAGATGCTATATGTTATGCTATTTAAATTTAAGAAGATGTGAAGATGCTAGTGGGTATCGATTCAAATAAGCCGTAGGGAAAATAATAATTTGACACGTATCTAAAAATTTGTCTTAAATCTGTCCTCTAAAGCCACAAAAACAATTTCCAAACTATCATCATAATGCTTGCACCATGGGGCTTTGTGGCATTGATCGCGGAATCCTCGTGGGTTCCCCCCAATTTTTAATAATAACACCATAATGACATACATATTAAGATGTCATTGGTTCTAATTATCCGAAATATAATTTAATTTTAAAAAAAGCAGGGGATTCGTTACCATGATCATATCTAATTTGGTGTCCTAAACCTTTTCAAAACCGTTTTTCAAAATATTTTTCTTTCAAAATATTTAGCTTTCTAGGATTTTCCCAAAAAATCCGGAAAAATCATTTAATACACATACCAAACTTGTGTGTCCTAAACCCCCTAATCCCCAATTGTTTCTTAAATAAATTTTTTTCGGATTCCTTAGACCAAATGACGTCTTGAAACATAAGTCTTATGGTGTTACGGTCCTAGAGATTCCCCAAGAAATTTTGGAAATTTATTTATTTGACATACATGAGTTGTAGAAAATTCACATAATCGGTTAAATTATAAGATTTATGGGTTTATCCGAATAAACTTCTCACTTGCACATGTAAACATTTTTAGGATTTAAGACAAACTTTGTGATGTTTATCTTAAAAAAATCCTCAATTGTTTAGACACGTTTAAGACAAAATTCAAGTGTTACTTGAGTCCAGACGTTTTGCTGACAATGCAGTGGAGCCACCAAATATGTCGAATTTTGGAACTATGCATGCTGAATATGACGGGTCTTCGATAATTCGGTTTGCACGTCTTTGATAAATTCTAACGTAAAAACTAATAGATGACGCGTAATTGCCCATCTCTGCCCGTCTTTGGCGAGTAGATCGTCTTTGATCACGGCCAAAAATTATATTCAACACATTTTTCCTATTAATCTCGAAGGGCCGTGTAACAGGGCAAGCGCCATCAAATCTAAATTAAAAAATGTGCGAGTCACCTATTATTCTCATTTAAATTTAGACAAACATTACAAAAACATATTTCACAACAAAATTCGTATACATGATCTTTGAAGTTATGTCATCATATAAAATTTAGAAATTTCCAAAATTTATTCAAAAGTATTCTGATTCAGTATCAAAATTATTTCCAATTTTTCACGGAGGTTTACTTTTCACACACTCTTCGGAGTAAATCAGCGCATGCGACTTAATTCAATGAGAAAATAATCTAATGGCGCCAAATCGGACGAACGAGGTGGCCGCAGTTAACAGGTTCATTTCGTGAAATTAATCTTTCGTCAAATGACACTGAGCAAACCCAACAATCTCCTCTTCTTGCTTCTAATTCTAAAACATTTCTGCAGATCATGATGGCAATACGCAATAACAGCCGTAAAGACTCGAATTAAATTATTATTCATTCATTTAAACTAATTAATTAATGTCTAGCACGTTGTTACAAGCGCTACTTACATTAACCAAATTATTTTATTGTTTAAGAGACGTCAGAAAATTACAAATAAATAAAACCAACCAACCAAACACAATCACAATACGAAAACAGTTTAACTTTTTAAGAATCGACATTAATTCTTGGTAAGAATCTACACTAAACGTATTGTTCATAATCCAATTACCAAGAACTTTAGAAATGCCAATAATTCAATAAAAAGTTTAGAATTTTTAATAAATTCAAATATTTTGAAAATCGATAATTCTGAGCTTCAAAAACTCAAAATTCATAATCCAAAAAATTTCACAAACCAGTTCAAATTCTAAATTGATATTGGATTTGAATTGGGAGAGCGCTTGGCAACAATGTAAAAGTTTGTTATTGGATCAAGTGTTGAAATAAAACACAGCTATTTCTTGAGCGATTATGATAAAATTCAACGGATTCTATAAAATGGTGTTTAGAATTGTCTATAGTTTTCCATTTTCCTATAGCAGTGTTTAGTTTTAATAAAAGCCATATTTTGATGTATTGAATTGTTGTTTAAATTGTAATACGTATTTTATATGAAATGACAACGTTTAGTTCTAGTTAGAAAATTATTAATCAATTATTATGAATTTGAAAGATCATTTCCAAACCGTATGGACGTATAAAAAATTGTCGATACCAATTTTTAGTCAACCTTGCCAAGCTCTCACATAGTAAAACACACAAAAAATTGTCTAACACCGATGAAAGACAATTTTTCGTGTGTTTTACTATGTGAGTCCTTGGAAAGGTCAACTAAAATTTCTTTTATTATTATTGTATTTTTGAGTTTCGTGTTGATTATTGTATTCCTTCGACTCAAGGTTACTAACAAGTAGATTAGTTTTGGATATTCTCATATGCATTTGAAAACTGATTGATAAAATTGATAATTTTAAAAATTAACAGAAAGTTAATTTCTGTTATTTTGAGAATTTTTATTTGGTATCAACGTACGCTACTGAAGAATTAAATTAATAATTCTTGCTTATTTGATTTATTTTAATAGGACAATCTTATCACAAGATAATTTATTACTAACGATGATACGCACTTATATGTAACAAATAAGTGGAACGAGTATGGGTTTACAAGGAATCACTATTCTGCTCACAACAACGAATCTTCAATTATTAGATAACTAGCTTATGCGGTTTAATTCTTTTAAAGCATATTAGTTCTTGTGTTATAGGATAACAAGTTGAATTTCCTCGTCGTACATTTCACGTTGTTTTATATAAATTTTATTTTATTTAGTTCAGCTTTTTGTCTAACGTGGTGTTTGCAGTTCAATCTTAATGAATCGAGATGTAATCCGAAATATTTAGAACATTCAGCTTGTGGAATTTTTATACCCCATAGAGAAATGAATGGAGGTTGCTACTTTTCCGCCGCAACTCATATGTTACATGACTGACTCAGCTCGTTCAGCTTTAATTTCCAATCGCTGGGCCATTGGCTGGTTTAATCGAGTGCCTGTTGTAAATATTCAACTGCTTGGTTCTGCAATTCGCTTGATACCTTGATTTATCTTAAAGAAACGAATGTTTATAATAATTATTTGAACCAAATGTTATTATTGTAATAAGGATGTTAGCTCGATCAGTTTTGGCAGAATTGAGGTTACAATTTATTGTCAACAAAATTATTTATATAGTTGGGTCGAATGGAACTAAAAGTCCTAGCTGTAGTTCTATCGACAGATGTCACTATCGTTTTATTTGCCCAGTTCTCCATGTTCGGTACAACCATGATCAATAATCCCAATATCATCTGATAGATTGATTACCAAAAAATCGTTAATACATTTAAAATTCATTTTGATTTGTTGAATATTTTAAAACTATTTTTTTTAAATTTCATCTATAAAATAGGCAGAAGTAATAATTCGTGCGATGACCACAGTTTAAAATTTTATGACAACAAATGCATTTAATATGTGCATATATAGGACCGAAGTTGAACAACCATAAATATAACGTTTTTGTATAATTCAGTATAGATTTTAAATTTCTCATAAAAAATAAATTTGTAGATTCCAAAATATTTATAATTAATGGTTAAATTAATAAATTTTTTTTATTACATTTTACCACTTGAATTTTATTATCAATAACCAAAGAGAAAAAAAAAATTATCAATAAATAAAATTAATTACTGTAATAAAAAAATTAGAAGAAATAAAAAAATGAAAGTCATTCTTCAGATTTGTACGAGTATATACACCACACAATTTAACATCTTGTGTGTTAAGCCGAACGATATTTATGATCAACCCAAAAACAAAATAAATAATCATAAAATTTGTCATATTTATAAACATCTTAATTTATTCTTAACAATAAAATTTTGTTTATTTATTAAACCGAAAGGGAACGAAGAATTATATGTGTACTGTGTAGACGAAATTAAGATTTATACAAAAATATATCGGATATTACTAACACACTTGTTGAGTTTTACTGACTCGTGTAATTATTTATTAATTTTCGTTTTGGGTTTATATTTGTATAATATGTTGTGAAGTTCAAATTACGGGTTAAGTTGTTCCAATCGTAAGGATATTTTAATGGTCCGTGCTGGCGACTATTTATATTAATATGGAGATTTTAATATTTTATTGATTTTAAAACGAATCGTAAATATTTAGAAAGATTTTGATCAAGTGATATATGTACATCGCCATTTTTAGAATAGTAATGTTACTTAAAAGAATTAAAACTATCAAAACGAAACAGTTAAAAGAAAACTTTACTTCTCTATTTTCAATAAAAGTACACTATCATTCAATTTCAATAACCAAATTCAAACATCTTTCATCGAAGAGGGAACCGCATACAACATTTGTGTCGAACACAATACCTCCTTGAGACGAGTACTATAATTTTTTCTATGTTTTTCTGATTCTTAAAAATAGATTTACTTGAGTTCCGCCTTATTAAAATCAGTCACGCATTAAATAAATTTAACAATCACTCCCAAATATAGTTTTAACATATTCAATTTTTATGCACAACTCTGAACTGTTATAACCAGTAAAGAGCAGATTAGAGTATATATAGGTTTTGCATGTTGCAAAACACACGTATGTGAAATTTGTCCTAAATCTGTCAAAAAACAAAAACAATTTCCTCTTATATGTGTGCAACACAGAATGTCTCGATATAAGAATTTTATCATAAGGACAACCAAATTTGGTACGACGAAAAAATGATTTTCTGAATTTTCTTTGGAGTCATACAAAACTTGGTTGTCCTAAACTCTCTAATCTCCTAATCTCCATAAACGAAAATTGTTTTTGTTGTGTTTAAGTACAATTTAAGGACAAACTTCACGCGTCTATATAGAATTGGTATAATTCTACTTTCGAATTATTAAATTTCTGTTAAAAATGTTGGCTTTCCAGATAATAGGTTTCTCCTGCTATTCAATTTAATGTGTTTGAGGTCGCATATGATTATGCTATTCAAACTCGCATATAAGAATACCGAATGAATTTCCAAAACATATTGTTGAACATATTGCACAATGTATTCAATTTCGACCAAAATAAACTTTTTCGGTAAGTAATTTATTGTCATCCTGCAAGAATGCTTTTAAACATCAATCAACGCATGAAAAGAAATTATTTGAAAAGCAAATCGGCACACCTTAAATTATAACAAATGATACGTCTGCGTGGGGCCATCGCAGATTCCTATCGAAATTTTTCATATATAGTAAATGTACATCACTCGTGGCTCCACTTTTAAAAAGTATGGATAGGTGCCATTTGCAATAATTAGTCGATTTATAAATAAATATTTCCCTTTAAGAGTATAGGGTCGTTCATTGAACGAAAGTAAACACGTTTGATCAATGGATCAAACCGCAGCACCTAAACATGAATTGGTCCACAAGAATTGCTGCAATAAGATATTTGGTGGCACGGACCTGCATTTTTGAAGAATTTAGTGGATGAATAGCCAGTTCAGAAAAATATCTATTATATATAGCAGAAGAGCAAAAAATCCAAATTGATAGTGTCTATGTCAGTAGAGAATCGGCACAACACTTCATGAGGAATTTTTGAGAGGAATGCTGAAACAAATATAAATAGAAAATT
Organism: Tipula unca; assembly: GCA_951394425.1. Lineage (NCBI taxonomy): Eukaryota > Metazoa > Arthropoda > Insecta > Diptera > Tipulidae > Tipula > Tipula unca. The sequence goes on along the minus strand of OX596381.1, from coordinate 12,480,637 downwards.
AGTTGTAAACCAAATTGAAGGCAATGCAAATCCAATAAAATGGTGATGCAAGCATGATCGGGGAAGATATATACAACTTAAGCACGTGTTGTTGAGCAAATTTTTATTTCGCACTATACAGGAATGACAAACTAATGTTGCTGATTAAGATGGAGTTAACCTTAAAATCAACATCGTCCACATACACTATATCCTATCAGGTGAATATACCAGCAGATGTTTATAACTGGCGATTCTAAAATTCAAAATTCTAAACTACTATATGTATGTAATTCGCCGAATTACATAATTTCGATCATTCAAGTCTAAATTAAAAATCTACTAAGAGGTGCCTTATAAAATCTGAAAATTTACTGTGACAATGTGAATTATTGAAATTAGAAAATTTTGAGACTTTAAAATTTTAGCCAAAGCTGTTAATCGTGTTTTCACTCGATCTTTTGAAATAATACATTAAACTCTCTATAACTTTAGCAAAATTGTGGCTGAGCTAAGATTTATTCTGCGATTAAAACCTGATCACACATATTGGTTTAAGGTTATCAATTAGGACCGCATTTAAGAATTAAATAAAATGAAAAGAATTAAAACACAATCGGTGTCCCAAAAAAATCACAATATATTTAATTGATAAAAAAAAATCTGAGAGCTTTTATTTTTGCGCACTGTGTCGAAAGCTCAAAATGGAACTTACAAAAGATATATATGCACATTCATAGCATTTTTCATATTTTTCATCCCCCAATGAATTTGAGGAGTATAGATGTACAGATTAGGCGAAAATAGTATACAAATACTCCGATAATAGTAACTTCGGCAATCCTGATGTGTGTTTGGCAATTTGGCAGCAGGTGAACGCACATGCATCGGTTCGAAAGCCACCCATTGAACAGCTCTGAAAATGTACTTGTTGTTATAAAATCTAGTTAAACAAAACAAGGTTAAGAAACACTGAGCATAATATAGATATATTTGGTGTCGCATTAAATTAAAATCAATTTATCACATTTGGAGTACCGTAAAGTGTCAAAAGATCATCATTCTCTAGTATTCTAAAACAATAACATAATTTATAAAAAAAAACATCTCATGATCAATAAACCTCATTGTGCTCACCAGTCAATTAACTCATTCAAATTTAAAAATTATTTAAATTTTAAGTATCAGTTTTAAAATAACAAATCAAAAATTTGATTGACAATATATAGTTGATGAATATATTTATTTAAAAACCAAAATTATTAAATAACCATAAAAAGGATTTAGAAAATATAATTCCAAACAAAAAGATTTGTAAGACCGTCTTCTATACATATGATGTGTATATAGCATACATATTCACATCTGGTTGCTATTCGATCTTTAAACTATAGTAAAACATAAATAATTAGATATGCGGATAGACCTCCCAATAAATTACACAGCATTGCATGATATTCATACATGACTTTTTTTTTTTTTTTAAATAAAATGGACATTCGAATATATGTTTTTGTTGTGTTTTTAAAGACAAATCTTGTATTACGTCGTCTAGACAAATATTTTGTTATGTTATGTACAATAGAGAGCACAAAAACTATTTATTGTATATATGTATGTATGTTAAATATATTATGTGGTTCCATGGTTCCAGAGTTCGAATATATATTATAGACAGAAATTTATCGTAATTTGATTCCTCTATTGGATCATCTACATGATAGTTTTTTTTTTTTGATCTAAAATTTAGACAGTTTTTGGTGTTGGTTTAGTTATAGGTTTCAATTACATTGGGGTGTTTTGTTTTAGTTTATTATTAGTACTGCTCTATAGATATACCCTAATGGTCTCAGGATTCTTTTAAATGAAAATAAAAAAATTGGATTCTTGATCTCCACATTACTTCTGGTGTTGACTCTAATCTAACTCGTAATACTTTGAATTCGAGTATAATCTAAATAGAAAGTGGCCACACTCACATCTCATTGTGGTGAATTAATCGACCGATAGATGGTACCTGTAGAAACGAGTATGATTATATGAATGGAGTAAAGAAATATGGATCTATCGATTTTTGTCCGAATTGACATTACAATTTATTCTTATTAAAACTATTTCTCTGCTGTTATTGGTCTGTTTTGCCATAGTTGTCATTATTTCTTGTGCAGTTATTGCCAAGCCTATAGTTGTGGTTGAAGTTGACCCCAATAAATTAAATACAAAACACTAACTACGAACCTTTAATTTTTTTTTATTGTTGTTTGAAAAAAATTATAAATTTAAATTCACCGAATTTAAGTCCACTGGATGACTTCTGTAAAGTAGGTGAAATGGATAATTAATCATTTTATTTAGTATATTAAATATATGTACATACATTTTTATTGTAGACTGAAATAAAATTAATATTTGATTTATGTCACTATGAAAATCCTCCACCCCATTCAACTACTCGTCCCCCATCCCTTTTTCCTCCAATCCCGTGAACTTTCCCACGGCGTCCTCCAACTCTATGTACTGTACACCCTCGTCCTCCAACCTCGTGTTTTTTACGCCAGTGTCCCCCATCACGTTGTCTTACATTTCCGTGTCCCTTATTAGTCCGATATCCTTCATTCTCGTGTTCATGTACTTCATTTCCGTGTTTTCCACTCCCATATCTTTTTCCCCCGTGCCCTTCACCCCTATGCCCTGCACTCGAGGAACTTTTCTCTGATCCATCCCAATGGTTACTTGTAGCAAACATTAAATTAACGAATAGGACGATTAAAGAAATTATCATTAATTTTAAATTCATTTTGTCTTTTTAAAATTATTATCTTCCTATTATGAATGACTAGTATATACACACACACACACACACTGTTTGAATGAACTGCGATTTGCATATATGGTTTTATAGCAAACAAAGTTTTTCTTATATTGAACAAAAATAAAATTAAATTTGTACAGCATACGTGACTTTTTGCGGAATGTGCTAAACACCTATGAAATATGCGGAATTAAAATTTTACTGTCACAAAAATTGTATTGCCAATTTTTGCCAATTGATTGGTTAGTGCACATTTTTGAACAAATGAAGATTCCTGATTTTGGATCAGACATTTTAACAAATATCGCATCGATGCTGACTGCAAGCTCATTGTTAATTATAAAACAGTCTCACATGTCCAGGAATGTAACGTTTGAAGTTGACATTTTTTTAAGTATGGAACTCCGAACCGAAAGGTTCCTTATCTCTATGCGCTTCCAAAGATCCATAAACAAGGAAATAAGATTGTGTCAAATATCTTCACTCCGACGGAAAAACTTTCCAGTTGGCTCATCAACGAATTCAACAAAATAAATCAACCGTCCGGAATGTATGTAAAGAACACCATCGAATTTGTAAATAAAGTGGAAAATGTAAGCATAACTCAGGTTGAAATCATCATTTCTTTCGATGTAACCGCGCTTTATCCAAACGGGCCAGTTGACGTTGCAATCCAATGCATGGTTGATCACGCCAAACAGTAAAACTTGAACGATGAGTCTATCGAATAGAATCAAAAATAAGTATAGAACAAAGTTTCCTCCAAATTTTAGGGAAGTTTTACAATCAAAATTTCGGTATTAGCATTAGAAGCAAACTCGCTCCATATTTCAGCAGTGTATTTATGTGAAACTATGAAAACAGAGCAAGCATATCCAGCATACCATAAAAAATAAATAAAATGCAAGCAACTTTTTAGATGTTGTACACCCAATACGTCAACCATCAAGTTCATCTTTGAGGTAAAAAGAGACGCTATTATACCGTTCCTGAATGTGAAACTGCTAAGAATTACTGAATTGGAATTCGGCATTTATCTAAAACCAACGAACACAATGAAGTTCGTCACAGAAGATTAACGCCACAACGGCTCCCACAAAAAAGCGGCCTTTCATACATACGCCTCATCGTTTCTATAATATACTTGTGTCACCAAATGGGTTCGATATTTAGGTTAAATACATGATAGAGGCAGCGAGAATTAATGGATATGATACGAAGTTTGCCCTGTCCATATACTTGATAAGCATAAAGAAAATACTTCATAAGCTCACGCACACAACACTTGTCACACAACCACAGAAAACAATCAACAATAAGATCGAAAATTTATTTAAAAAAATTGACATAAATTTGGTCACTAAAAGCACGAATATGGGATCAATATTCTGCAATTATGTACCTCCCTTGTCTCCCAAATCCGGCATTTGTAAAATATGTTTCACAAATTGAGATCATCGATATATAGAACACACATCCAGATCTTTCGAATAATAAATTAATAAATCGAGTGTTGCTGATCACATGTCAAAATATTTCAGAATAACAAAAATCATAAATTGGAAGTTGTATGTATATGAATCGCTTTTAGTGGATCGTCACAAAAACCAACTGATAAACACTGAAGGTAGCCCAATAATATCCAATTAAGTTAGTTTAGTGAACACTTTATACTAATTTCACTTTATTTTAATTCTCATAACAAACACCCATAAATATTAGTTTGGCATCGGTCTTATAAATTTGGCAAGTATATGGTATAGTCTGAGTAGGAATACAGTAGCCAAAACGATATTCCTAAAAAAAATTAAAAATTTTACGATACCAAATTTTAGCCGACCTTTCCCAGCATTCACATATTAAAATACACGAAAAATTTTTTGCATCAGTGCGCGAAAATTTTTCCTGTGATTTACTATGTGGGTACCTGGCAAGGTCGACTAAAATTTAGTAACGAATTATTTTTATTTTATATAATTCCATTCCATCTCATTCGCGAAATCAGATTGATTATAGTTTTATGAGGTCTATACCGTTGATATAGTTTCAGGCCATAAAATAATGTTTGTATATAATGTAAAGTTATATGAATTTAATTGCGGGAAATTTCTGAACTAGAAGTGTGATTTTGTGGTTTTGAGACATATTATGCTGCATATAGCGATGGAATGATTTATTGCTGATGAAAATTTATTTATCCAACCTGCTTTCGTTTAGTAACATGCGCTGGCAGCAGACAAATATGTAACTTCACCTTCGAATAACCAAGACCAGATCAGATTATGCCCCAGGGTCCTTTTTACTGTACAGATAAAAACGAGATAGTACAAAGTACAAAATATAACGAGAACAGAATTCTATACGTTTCTTCATTGAATGGAACCAACAAGGCTTAACCGATTATGATCAAATTCGTCAGTGGTTTAAGAAGATGACGTTCGGATCGGGGATTACGGGTTCGGATCTCAATTGAACCAGGATGCAAAGGATAGGAGATTAAGTTTAATCGAAATTCGAAGTGAGATTTAACGATTACAATTCTAAATTTTAAACCAACCATTTTTTAAAGGTTTTAATTTTTTAATTAAATTTTAAAACTCGAACTATATTTTAAAATTGGAATATTGAATGCTCCAATATATGGTGGATGTTTTTTGAATTTTTAGGGCATTTCTCCAATTTTTACAATATCCAAAAATCACAATTTAAATGAGAGTTTCGGAATATCGCTCGAATTATAAAAATTCGAAATTAAATTTTAGAGGTTTTACAAATTTCCGTGAATTGTTAAAAGAGTCTCCAAGTTCAAGGATGTTTAGTAAATTTCCGAGCTAATATCCAAACATTTTCGTGGCGAAAACTTTGAGTTATCAAGTTTGGGATTTTGAAAAATATAAAAACATTTTCTAACTTCAATTGTTGTAAGCATTCAACAGAATTCCGTAATTTTTAATCCATTTGCCCTACCTATACAGTATGAAGTATCAGAGGTACATTGAGAATTCAACCAACGTCGATAAAATTAAATAGATTCCAGAATTTTCAAAATGCGGTTTCAAATATAATGGTTATTTTACTTATAATTCTGAATTTTAATCCGGTTTTAAAAAACTCAAAAATTTTGAAAGTAATTATCATGAATAGGATTCCATTCCATTCCAATATTCCAAATCCACAAACTTAGAGAAAATTAATTTGGATTTTGGGATATTTTTCAAATTATTAATGTTAAACCGAAATTAAGATGATTTATAGGATTTCGGCATATCGCTTGAATTATGCCGAGCAAATAATAGAAGGGTTATTAAAGGTGTGGCATTTGGATCGGGAGGTACAGAGAGTTTACGATGATATATATATATATATATATATATATATATATATATATATATATATATATATATATATATGTATATATATATATATATATATATATATTATCGTAAACACTCTGTAGCTCCCGATCCAAACGCCACACCTTTAATCACTCTTCTATTATTTGCTCGGAATAATTATATATATACAAGACAGCAACTGAGTCTATCGGATAAACATTTGTCCTTTTCGAGGGATGAGGCAACTAAGTAAAGTCATGTAGAGTAAGTAAATCATTAAATTATAAATGCGCAATCAAATATTTATATACGAGTGACTATAAGTCTTAATTGTACCGCGATGAAGTTTTAATAATTTGTGGGATTATTAAGTTCAGAGAAATATGATGTAGGAATTTCGAGCACTTAGTACATCGAAGAACTTTGAATATGTGACAGAAAAAGCTGACGAATGTAATCGAGACACGCAAATCAGTGAAACAATAGCGTGCTTGGCCATTTTAAGTGGTAAGTGTGAAGATTTTCAAGGCATTTAGAAATTGAACTAACTACACTCCAGCATAGGAGAAAATCAAATATAATAAACTAAAGCTCGTGCTATTTTCGTTAGTAAAACAGCTCATGGATAAACCAACACTACAAAGTAGCTCAGTGAAAGGTCTTCGCAACATGACATGTCAGATGAAATTATACGCGGTTTACAGATTCTTGGTCCAAATGCTGCATCGCGTGATTCATATGGCTTCTGTATATTTTAGTCAACAAATTAGATGCAGAATCTAAAGAAGTGATGCCTTAGAGTATTAAAATTCACCTCAAAAATTTAAAAGGGTGCTGGAGGAGCCATGATATCCCAAGCAGTGACTAATCATGTCTGTGTATTTTGTTGAGATGTATGAAAACCACTTTAGAAACACTAATAATCAAGCAAATTTCCCCAATACAAAGATTTACGGGAGAGACGAAACGATAACAGAGAACTTAGGTTTAGCCAATATATTGATATATTCATTGGGGCAGACAAATTCTTTCAAATATTAGAGAAAAATCAAAAACAAATTCGTTGATTTTTCAAAAAACTATGTTTGGATATGGGTATAGCTTCGGGTAAAAACCTATATCAGTGAATACTCGTAGTACGAAAACCTTCAAAGGAAGAACAGAATCCTGAATTGCGACATAAGTACGTGAAACAATTGCAAGAATACATCGAATTAGGTCACATGACTGAAATTCAAAAATCCATTCGACAGGGTTACATCGATGCAAATAGTAGTTATCTGCCTCATCATTCTGTAATAAAAGAATCAAGTGTTACCACAAAGGCACAAGTATAGTGTTCGACGGATCAAGTAAAACCAGTAGTAGAATTTCTCTGAATGATAAGTTATTTGTATAGCGCCAACAATCTGACCAGTACATTGTGGTCAATCCTATATTGAGGTTCAGAAGATAGACAAGTAAAGAAAAGATGGCGACAACGAAAGCAGTTGGTTTATCTACATTTAAAGAAATGAGAAGACATCAAAAAGAGAAAAATAATTTCTGAATCCTTCCGGTTGTTTCATCCTATTAGTTTCATTTCTCCATCTGTTGTTATTTGAAGAATACAGTTTCAGAAATTGTGGTTTATGAAGGTACATTAGGATGCCAATTTTCCACTTGAATCTGAACAGGAATATCATCGAGTTAGATGCCAGTTTCACCATTTCAAAAGAATAAAAATTCCGAGATTTACCAACCTCAATGGGGAAGCACAAATTCATGGGTTCGCAGATGCTAGTAGAACAGCTTATGTATACGCAGTGATCTTTGAACGATCACAGAATATAAATAAATAATCAGCTGCTTGTTGATCTCCTATCTAAAGTGGCTCCACTTAAAAAGCTTTCTCTACCACGTTTAGAACTTTGCGCGAGTCATCTCATGGCGAAATTGATGGTTAGTTGGCCACAATAGTTACGTTACATAATAAATGCAACCCAATTCCAATGCCAAGGATTATCTAAGCTATTCCGAGTGGTGGCGTACGTATATTGAGATAATATATTAATCGGAGATACATTGTTAAAAAACCTTAAAGAGAGACGCTATAAAGAGAAACGAGATACACAATTGACTTGGGTGCAACAAATATTTAAGGGTAAGAGGGTGCATAATCCGAGACATACTTAAGGATAAGTAGGGTGCCCAATCGATCAAAAGTTTTATCGTTTTCCCTGTTTGTTGATGGCGATGATATATTGAGAATGGGCGGTCGATTACAAAATGCAGATTGTGATTATGACAGTAAAGACCATATCATACTACCACAAAAACATATATTCACTATACCAGATTGATATGGGACGTCCATTTATATTATCTCCATGCTGGCTCAACTCTTACATCACATTTCATACGCCAAAAATATGGGGTGAAGTAATGTGAGGAAATGTTTAAAGGGGGGCGTCACATGCAAAATATATGAGGCAAAAACGACAAAGTAAATGACTATAGGGTCCGGTGTATCTAGTCACAAGAAGAGCCAGAGAGTGTTTGTGAATCAAAGCAATACATATAGAATGGTTTCAATTTCACTAGCAAACGGATTATGGAGATGGCATGTAAGCTCTTACGAGAAATGAATAATAATTCGAGTCCATTGGATAAACATTAATCCTGTACAATATAGCCAGGATGCTAAAATTTGTTGAGACCATCGTTCATGTCAGTACAAGCTGGCATGAAATTATACAATACACCAAACCTGTTGCCAATGTGTCCAACCTGTAGCCCTCATTTATTTAGCTGCGGTAGTAGCATATAGCGCAAGGATAAGAATTTACAAAAATCTTGGGAGGGCCTTAATCCTCAGAACAAGTAGGAAACCAATTCAATAAAATTCGATGTTTACGTGGGATTCTAAAATAATTGTTGGTAACCCTATAGGGCCCGGAGTACCTATTATCCGGCACTCCGGATGAAAGACCTATAACATCCAGGCATGATTATTCAATAATGAGTTAATACGTAATTTTAATTAATTTAATTATAAATAAAACATTGATATAGAATTATGTAAAGAATGTCCGCTATCTGGAAAATTATTAATTTTATATTTTTGTAGAAAAATAAATTTTAGTTTTCTTATTCATAGTCTCAAGCCATACACACACACACACACACACACGCAATTAATTACTCATATATAATTATTTTTTGTGTGTGTGTGCGTTTCATTTCTTTTCTGGGTTATCGAAATTGATGTCTTAAACACGATGTTAAACAGATGCCCTTTCCGCATTTGCTGTATGTATATGCACGATACGATATATTAATAAATTTGTTGTTGTTGTTGTTGTTAATATACATACGTTTAAATTAAAAAATTTATTAATTTAATTTTTAATTTTTTTTTAGTTCGGGGTTCTGTGAATCTTTTGTGACTTTGTGTTTTACACACGCAGCTATATAGAGCGCGTACAAATCATCGTTTTATTTTTAATCTCGAAATGTCTGTGCGCGGCTAGGAATACATATACATACATACATAATATATTCAGGAAATCTGGAATTTAATTTATTTGGTTTCATTCATTAAATTTTTTTTATCATCTTATGTACATACGAGTATAGATAATTATCATTCTTAATGTTTTACAAACAGTAGAAGACGGTATCTCTTTGTAAAACTCATTTAATATGTATTTGATAAAGTTATACAGAAATGATTAATACCACAAAGTCACATGTGTGTACCAATTACTATACATTTATGTATGGATTGTGTGGTTTTGTGAATTGAAGTGGTTTACCTCTCATGGGAATTTGGTGTGCGTTTTCTTATTTTGGAATATCACGTGAGGTTATAGATGTATATATGTAGCAATACGAAATACTCAACCTACTGTGGGGTTCAACATTTATGGTTCGCTTTATATTAAAGAATGTGTAATACAAATTTTTATGTATTGCCTGCATATTTGTTTCCGCAGAACTAAATTAGTCTTTAAGTAAACCGAATTTTAATTTGTTCGAGTTCGAGATGACCGGTGGTTTTGAAAAATTTGTTTGGTTTGGCTCCGTCAACCAATATTTTCAGACCACCATTAACGAACGGCTCTGAATATCCAGAATGAAATTATAGTCTCTTGAAATATTTAAGCTTAATCATCAATTGTGGAAAATTCAGGAAGTTGAAAAAACTTAATAAATGCGAAGCTGGAAGAAGTCAAAATGATAATAACCTTCCATTTTTAAGTTTAGGTCATTCATTGTTTACTATTTTCTTCACGTGCTTTCCTTTCTTGCGTAGTTTTAGTACGCCAGTATTTCGAAATTATTCTTTAAAAAATAATGTTGCGAAAAATAGGCTGACTCTCACTTGATATTTCCCAGGTGGGTTATAATAAAGTGTGCCATGTTTCCTTGAAATTCTTGTCGTTCGTTTCCTTTAAGTAGCAGCTCTGGTAACATATGCAGGCGTAAAATAATTTTTTACAAATCGTAAAGAATCATGGAACCTAAAAGAATTTGATTCTATACGGGTGAGTTTTTTAATAAATGCGTCACATTAAAAATTGTTCAGAGTCGAAGTGAACGTTAAGCGGTGATCTTGAATAACCTTGAAACTCATTAGTTTGGGGCATATAGACAAATAATTTTTTTTTTTACTGGTAGGTAAAAGTTTTACTCTGTGCACTATTCTTATTTTATTGTGAGCTATAGGTCGGACGCCGAACGTACTCAGTTTGTATACATTTTTATTCTTATGATCGAATGTAAGTGTATATAGAGGCGCGTTGTCCAACCCAGAGTCCACTGGCCACCGTGCCTTGATATTGTAGACACAGCAGCAATCAACACTTTTTTCTATATTTCTATACGGTTCTTTACGAAGAGTCATTATGAATTTTTTAAAGCAGAAAAAAAGAAAATTGCTGAAATCAAAGATATTATTTTTTAAATAATGTTCTCTGGTTGAGTCATGAAGAAAGGGTTTAAATGTTAAATCGATATAGTGCTCTTTTAACATCAATAGTTTTTTTGATGAAAAGGAAATGCTCCTATAAATACTTAATAGGCTATAGGTCAAGACATTTAATACTAAAACAAATCACGATTATTTAGATTTTCATATAAAATTGCTTGCTGGCTAGACGTTGTCTTCAGATTGTGATTTTTTTATTGAATCATAAAATACATAGGATAGGGTTATTTATGGAATATCATCGGACAAATGGCCTCCACAGCTTTGCTGGCATATACGCACTCTTTTAACGAAATTATCCATGACCTTTTAGGTATTAGCGTTCCTAATTAAAATTAATATTTCGTCTGGTCTGGACTTTTGCAATAAAATAACAACGCACACAAATACTAATATAATTTATGAATTTTTATTATTTCACAATTTATTTTAATTTAATTTATATTCACTATTTATTTTAGTTTATTTGTTATTATTACAATTAATTTATTTATTTTAATTTATTCATTTATAATTTATGTTACATTAATTATTTCATAATATAAATTTGAGCTGCTACAACCTTTTTGCATAAATGTAGCCGAATTTCGTTAATGCAGCGTTTAATTTCCTCCTGTAATGCACGGGTGGTTATGGGCTTGTTGATATAAACCTTTTGCTTCAAATAACTCACTAAAAAGAAATATAATGGGGTTAAATCACAAGATCTAGGTGGCCAATTCTGATCACCGAAACGAGAGAGTACACGACTAGGAAATGTCTCATGCAGTAATTAAATTGTTTCACGTGCTGTATGGCTTGTGGCACCATCTTGTTGAAACCATCTTGTTGAGGCAGAAAGAAGTGTGTTATCATGTCGCGATATCGAACACCAGTAACAGTTATTGCCTGGCCAGCCTCATTTTCAAAAAAGTACGGTTCAATGATGCCTCCAGCCCAAAACGACTTGTTTAAACGTCTTATTTTTGAACAACCAGTGTGTTTAGCGTCTCCAACTGATCCAGTCTCACTGAATTTTTCCATTAATCTCTTGACAATTGACGAAGTTAAAACATAATTCCGACCATATTTTGTATGAAATTTTCGAACTGCGGCTGCCAAACTATCATTATTTTTAAGATATTCTTCAATAATGAAAATACGTTGTTCTATCGTGTAACGCCACATTTATACTAACCCTAACCTATCAGCTGTCAAATTTTTTTTTTTGGGGTTGCCAACCCTTTACTGTACAAATGGCGGCAAATTCAAATCTTGCGTTAATTTTGGGACACCCTTTATACGTTGGCTTCCAAAATTACAAAATGAAATTTTTATGAAGACGTTGTACACTAATGAAAAAGCGTTCGATATAATGATGGTACGCATCGCGAATTTCGGCAAAATGAATGGGAGGCCATTAGATTATACGCTGAATGGTATTCAGATCGTCGGCGCTTTGGAAGAGGTATATATTTACTCGTTTAGCAAATAAGCTCAGCCCTACCGAAGCCATATAGGAAATCCAACGAGATTCTGTGAGATTCAAGGACACACACATCAACTCGGTATATTGCACAAGATAGAGGAATATCGCAAACAACTGCCTCTTGTGTTTTGATAGAAAACATAAGTTCCATGCATACCAGATATCATTGCTACTGGAATTATCAGCAAATGGTTTTATGAACAAAATTCAATTTTGCCATTGGCCAGGCAACGAATTGAAGAAAATTCAAACTTTGTACGACCTTTTGTTTTGTGTGAACAGACAAAGCTTATTGGAGTGACGTGAACTCACATTGGATGTGTAATCACCATTGGTGGAGAGTAAATGATTGAGCTGGAGTAATTGGTTCTCTTCTAATCGGACTATTTCTCTATGATGGGACTCTTTCCACCGAAAAATTTGTGAATATTTCCCCAATTTATTGGAAGCCATTCGGTTGCGAGAAAGATAAGAAATGTGGCTGTTGGAAAGTTGGGTGCATCTCCTCATTTTGGAAGGGTTTCTCGGGAACAATTAGACTTAATGTTTAGATCACCAGATCAGAAATAAAGTGTTCCAAAGAAAGAAATAAAGTGTTCCAAAATTCCAAATCGATATATTAGGTCTAAGTGATGCAAAAATATTGGAAACAACTATGTGCACAGGCAATATCTGATATTCTCTGATTTAAGTAGAGCAAACACGCACAAACAAGGAGGGAGTAGGTATACTAACAAAAGCTAGATGAAAGAAAGCATTGCTCGAATGGAAACCTATAAACATATAAGCAGTCGCATAATGGCACCTATATTCAACAAAAAATGAATTGTACAAGCCACGATTTCTGGACTCATCGATTACGAGTTTAAAACTCGTTAAAAGATGAAGTATCACAACAAACTGTAGTCAGTCTGCGTGCTGAAGCAGCTACTCTAGCTAACTAACTAACTACAAGAAGTTAGAGCAACGAGAAGAGCTGATGTTCAAAGCAACCAAATGACAACATTCAAAGTCAAATCAGCCGCCGTGAAACGTACAAAAAATTCGGCATCTATATAGTTTGAGAAACAATGACATAAGAAATATTTTCAAGGAGACGCTCTAATTCAATCTGCCAAGCAACAAAACCAAAATCAAAAATCTTAACAAATATGATAAGCCTATACGCCAAAGCTGCTACCAATATACAACATCCGAAAATCATGGATTAGAGTTAATCAAAGCTAAAAATAGTGTTCAGTAACATTTATAAGGCCTCCGTCCTGTCAACAAAGACAAAGCTATGAATGGATATGCATGTATAAAATCGATACTCCTATGTACGGATGTAAAACATGGCACCACCCAGAAGATCACAAGCAAACTGTAGGTATTTGAGAAAACATGGTAAAGGCGGTAAAAACATGTTCACAAACAGAGAACTTCTGCAGCAAAGCGCAAGTAAACCAACTTTGGGACAGAAATTAGACCACAAATTCAGGCGGATCGAGCATATAATGAGGGAAGCAAAAAGTGACAACCATAGAATGTTATATATAGAATTACCCAATTTGTTTTATGACTAAATACTTCATACTTTGTACATTTTTTTTATCGCACGTGATTTCTAAATTCAAGTCATACTACATAGAACACTGCTACAATCGTCAAAATGAACGTATTTGGTTAAAACCACCTACCGGAGGAGTACGAATTGTTGGCAGAAGCCAAAAAGCTATAAATTTGTCGTGATTTGTGCTAGTAAATCCGAGCTAAAATTCATCAAAGAAAAGCCCAAAGTGAACCAAGAAATTTATCGGTCGTAAAATTCTGGTGGAAGTATATGTAGGTAAACCTTCCAACAAGTTTCTGCTTCGGCTCACAACGCGACATTAATTCAATAATAGTTTTGGTAGGAATTTCTTGACTGTTTTATTTGGGAATATGTTCTTGCAGACTAAAGCCTCCGCAATACCAGATACGGAAAGTGTTTAAATATTTAAAATTTTATAAGTCTCTTGTTTAGTATTTGTCACCCCTCCCTCAGTACATAGAATCTGGATGTTACAGAACGAAAATTACATGAAAACTTGTTACATGAAAATTAAAGCCTTTCGTTCAATAGCATTTAGCAGCAACTAACAGTTAACGAGTGATGCTGTAAATTGTCGAGAGGCATGAGTTGTTGAATTATTTATAGATTATTGCGGCTAAAACAACTAGCCCACCAATTAATATTATTTCAAAATCCATTTTTATTATTTCTAAATAAAAAACATAATTTCAAGAACCATAATTTATTATTCAAGCAATTGCTAACAGTAAAGCAACATCCCCAATACGATTAGACAAAGCTGTTAATATTCCCGCATTAAATGATTTAACATTTTGAAAATAAATAACTAAACAATAAGACACTAACCCTAACCCATCTCAACCTAATAAAATACTTACTAAATTAGGACTAATAATTAATAACATCATAGATAAAACAAACATTAAAACTAATAAAATAAATCGATTAATATTAAAATCTTCCTGTATATACTCTTTTCTATAATAAATAACTATAGAAGAAATAAATAAAACAAAAGATATAAATATCAGTCTAATTCAATCAAATAATAAAGTTATAACAATTGATGCACTATTTAATGACAAAACTTCTCATTCAATAAAAACTACTAAATCAGCCACTAAAAAATTTACCCCCAAAATAAAAGTAATTAGTCTAATTAATATTAAACCCACAAAACTAATAAAACAAATTGAGATATTATACACGATCTAAAATGAATTAATTCATATCATTGACACCACAAATCAATATTTTTATTAAACTATTTAAATACAGCCACAATATACAAACATCTCTTTTTATAATTAATAAATTTAAAGGAAATCAATGCAACAATAACAACAAATACTCACGATTTAGCCCCCCTATAAAAGAATAACTCCCAGAATGTAACTTTCCATGTTGACTATAAGAATATAAATATAAAGTATAAGCAGCACTAAAAAAAGATAACAAAGCCAATATAAACATTCTTACTCAAGATCATCTTACAATACTATTTAATAATCTAATGGTATTTTTATTGGTACCTCTTAACTGCTTGAATCATTTCATCACTATACTGTGTACAATTTATATTGTCATTTGCAACAGAATTCATGATCGACTTGGCACAGATCATGCCTAATATTAGGCCAAGCGTGTGACGATAACAATGTAAAATTTTAAATTTTCGATTCCGCATACGTTGTATTTCAAATTTCAATGCTATTCGGAAAATGTACAAACGTGCAGAGGGAAATTCAATTTACATTTGTATATCGCCAGACAGGAAACCAAAAAATCAAAAAAATCACGTACAACGGAAATTTATTGACCCCGCCGAAATTTTATTATACGAAATTAAATTCGAGTATAAATATATGTTTGCAAATTGTAATAAAATCATACGTGTCTCAGCCGCACTATAAGATTTGAACAGGCGCATCGCATATCTGCAATATAAATTTAATTTAAAAATAAAAATAATTGAAATGAATTTTAAACTATTGACAATCTTGTTGGTCGCAGTATTGGCTAATTTTGTAGTAATGGCCTATCCTGGTGGATCGAACGGGCATGGTGGATCCCACGGTCATGGTGGATCCCACGGGCATGGGGGATCCCACGGGCATGGGGGATCCCACGGGCATGGTGGATCACGGGGCGATTGGGGACATGGCGGTAATAAGAAATCGGATGATAACAAAAGTTCATCAACAACAGCTGCACCAACTGATACAACGAAATAAATATGTGATAGATGCGGATTAAATTAGTTTTACATATTTATAGAATTATTTAATAAATAAATATTTTGATATCGAAATTAGATTGTGAGCTTTTCAATTTTGTGATCTATATATACAGGTAAAATTTGGCAACAAATTTAAACCTTCGATCTTTATTGTCGCGGTTGTGAAACATTTTATTTTTACGGACTGTCCAAACTGTTTGTATCAATATCCGCTTTCAATTTCAACGTATCCACCTACTACATAAAATATTTTCTACTCCATAATTTGATGGCCTATTCACCAATGTTCTATATAATTTTGAATCTGAGATACCGTGTAAAATGGAATCTATATATAGCCTCTCTTTTTTCTGTCACCACAATCGTATACAAATATGCACTTGCGCAACCAACTCTTCCACAAATTAACTGGGGTTCACATCAACAGGGCAAAATGCATTTTTGGTGCAACCACTCTTGATTTCCTCAGCCACAGGATATACCATCTAATGGTATTCTGGGTATAGTCAGCCGGAAACAACCAAGAACTTCTTTAGACCTGATTCAATGTTGAATCGGCATTAACTTCTGTCGCATCCACTTAGTGGTATCAAACACTACCGTCGGGACTCTTTTACAAAATCTTGTGTTGGGAGCCTTTGGGATTCTACAAAGATTGTGTCGGATGGCTAAAAGAAATTGTCTGCTTTTGGGACTTTGTCTACATCATCTACAAAGCTCTGACTATCGAGCAATTCAGTAAAACGGAAAGCAATCACGCCGCTTAGATTATTTTATTATCCAATATACTACTTATATAGATTTCCATCACTGATCTCAGGCGAGACTCACTCGGACTTTAGTAATTTACCTGTTAGTTCCATATATTACGCTAGTTCATCAATAAAACGGGTGTTTTTTTAAACTATATGGCCACGTCTGGTAAATATCAACTTGTAACAATCGTTCATACTTCGCAGAACCACTGCTGCAAAGGCACACTTGGCCGATTCGAACATATTCACTTAGACTTCGTGGGACCTCTCCCTTCGTCTAATGGATATTCATACCTGCAACCATTACTACTAAATTCGTTCAACTGATCACAACAGATCAATGATTTTGAGCCTAAACTTTTCTCGGAGCTAACGGCCAAAGCTGCTCTAATGAACAAAAGCTCGGAAATCCCAATTGTATTACTTAAGGAAAATCTGGCGTCACAGCTGAACTAATATACGGTGAAACCAACAAGCCAGCTATACCAATGGCCAACACACACCTATCCAAACAAAATAATATCTTTGTTCAAAGACAAGACCCATATGAGACTTCACTACGAAGGTTGGTTCAAAGTTATACGACTATATTTCGTATACATTCTATCGATCGATTAAAACCAGCATACGGAATTCTCTGTTCGAATTATCATATACCAGGCGCCTCCTTTCTATTCTCAAACAAAGAGATGGTGGGGCGAAGAGGGCAATAACGTTTGGTAATATAATATTGCATAGGTAAGAACTGTATTCGAATCGACGTAGGAAATTGATCAAATTACAGCAGGTACTATACTGTCTGGTCCTGCAGGATGGCGTGGCATACAGAGTACCCAATCTGTTGGATGATATGCAAAGAAGAATCTTAAAAATTATTCGAAACACTCGATCCAATTTCCCGATTGAATTTCGGTTTCTTTCTTCTGAATTTTAATGGCAATTACAGAACTCGTAAAAATTATTTCTATAGATTTGTATGTTTGTGTTTTTCTGGGCTAGAATGAATTTCGGAGATTGACTAAAATTATGTGATTTAAATACTTTGCTTTGAGTATTAAACTGGTCTAGAGAGAGAAAACTGTTAAATATTTTCTATTTTCGCATAATATCTAACCATTCAAAAATTATAAACCACAAACCAATTTATTTTCATTACACTTTTGATTCCGCATAGTTAAAATTTCATTCCAACTATATCTGAAAACATAAATAGTAAACTTTGTGACACAACTTTTATCGAGCGGCAGCAATTCAAAAAAAAATCACGTACATCAGAAATTGCGACACCGCCGAAATTTATTACCAAAACTAAAGACAAATTTGGTATAAATACGGTTGGCAAATTGCAATAAAATCATAACCAGTATATCATCTCAACCACATAGATTTCAACGGTCGCACCTATCTGAAATATTAAAATGAATTTTAAACTATTAACCATCTTGTTAGTCATAGTATTGGCTAATTTTGTAGTAATGGCCAATCATGGTGGGTCATGGGGTTCCCACGGACATGGTGGATCACGAGGCGGCGGTCACTCGGGGCATGGTGGATCACGAGGTGGTTCGGGACATGGTGGATCACGGGGCGGTGGTAACTGGGGACATGGCGGAAATAAAAAATGGAACTGTAAGAATTCGACATCAAGCGCACCAGCAGCAACTACAACGGAAACTCCTATAGTACATAAACTGGACGCTTGCATAATATGCGATAATCTGATTAATAAAATTTCATAATAAAAATTAACTATAAAACTGAGGTGATCTTCTTTGATTCTGAACCTTCATCTGCATTTAGACATTTTGCCTCTCGAGAACGTAGGCAAGACTAATCTGGAAACTTATTTTAACTTCTGAATTTCCATCTTCGGAAATTTCAATTAGGGCCTCATATATCTCCTAGATTACTTTTCAGCGGCTTGTAAAAATCTATCCTTCTTTTTCATCAGTTTCAGAAAGTGGTTTGAAGGTTAGGGCCATTATTTTGGTATGTTGCCCATCTATCCGTTCAACTAGACACAAATACAAATAGAAATTTTGGAAAATATCGTAATTTTTTACAGCATCTAATCAGCAACGGCCGGAGTCGAACAAAAAATGCTCTCGGTTTAAGTGTTTGCCTATCATGTTGAAACCATTATCACCTATAACCATTATGACCTATACAATCTCTAATCGAAAGATCTGTATAATCTTCAATCTTCGATATCGTTTTAAGTGCATGAATCTATAGTCTCACAGTTTTTCAATCACCACATGACATTATACAAATATAAATTTCTACGTTCAATTTTGTTAACTATGGTATAGTGTACATATATATGAAGTCGACATTTCAAATGACTTAACGGAGAATTTATAATCCATATTATGAATCCCGGATGTCTTCATAGCCACAAAATAACGTACATAATGCTATTCGGTGAAGCGCGAATTAATACAATTCCCAGCTCGCCTATATATCGCAATGACGGACATCCAGCGCTTTGTCGGCATGGTCAATTATTACCACCAATTTCTAAAAAAACTCACTGAAATATACTTTCACAAATTCACACAATCAGTTGGCAAAATTATTCTGTAAGTCCAAAACAGCTTAAAACTTCTCTTGACCTGACGAATTCCAATAAGAATTCACGTGATTTAAAACTGAAATCCGTAAATCGGTAAAAACAACACATTTGTCGCATCCAGTGAGTGACTCATGAGTGAGGAACATTATGATGCAGCACTGATCACGAATCGGGACTTACATCGATTTTGTGTCATCAAAGCACAAAAAGCTGACTTGGAACTGCAGGATTTACCTTCTTACCTTAAGAATTAATTTTTTGGTTTAACACATCATGCTAGTTCTTAAATGAAACTAGAACTGTTTAAAGCAACGGGCCTCAAAGTCTTCTGTGATATATAAACAATCGTTCATAAATAATAATTTCGTTGAACCATCTGCGACACATTACACAAACTCTCACATTTTCGTGTCCGTGCTACTCGCTACTTTTGGCCCAGTATAAACAAGAACGTAACCCTTTGGGTACAGTCATGTTTATCCTACTAACGTTCGAAAGTGCAAAAGTACACCTTATCTTAACATGGATAATTACCTGTGTCGAACATTTCACAAGCTGGTTCAAAGCTTTCTGTATATTCAGCTTTCTGCAAAGATGTCAGCTGCAACCATTGCTATACTAAACTCGTTCAAAATAACGTATCACAATTCGGTGTTCCTCTTGACATCATAAATGATCAAAGATCACAATTTGAGTCCAAACTTTTCGCGGAACTAACAAAATTTCTCTGCTCACATTAGATACGTGTAACGGTTTACTATCTGCAAGCCAAGGGCATATTACGATCAAACGCTTCCATCGACTGCTGAAAGCTTCTCCAACGGCCAGAAAAAATAAAATTTAATGTAGATCGGAAATACCAAAATCTGTAATGATCCCCATCTGAAATGATTCACGATCAAACCATCAAGCTACCCGGCAAGTTCTTCATCGAAAATTCTTCTCTTGCACCAACCAGCGACACAGTCATCAATGGCCAACGTCCACTCGCCTATCAGAACAAAATAATATTTTTGTTGAAAAATCCGGACAATAAGCGCACAAGACTACATTCGAAGAATATTGCAAGGTCATACGACGATTTACTCAGCATTCAGAATTCTCTGTTTGAATGATTAATTGTCAAGCAATGTATTCAAAGCTTTTGCAGCCAAAATTTTTATTCAATTCGTTGTCTAGTAAATTGGTCAAATCACAGCAGTACCTCCTACGTTCGCAAAGATGAATCTTAAAAATTATTCAAAACTCTCGATTCACAAATCATCAATTCTGATAAATCCATTTCAAGTTCAGTTTCCTTCATGCCAGTCAAAATGACAAAGAGCACAAATTTATAGCGCTGTTGAATTTTATTGACAATTATAGAATTCATAAATATTATTTAAGGATTATTGATATTGGTGCTTTTCTCGGCTAGAAAGAAATTCGGAGATTTGGTAAACCAAGAGCGGATTAAACTATTCTAGGGAGATAAGGTTCACTGAATATCTAACCATTCTGACAGAAGTTTGTCGCCTTCAGTAGTGTAGAGAATAGCACTACTTTATGTAACTTAGAAGTCCGAGGAAATAGCGCAGTGGTTAAAGCTGCGACGTTTGGATCGGGAGGTACCGGGTTCGAATCCCAACAGAGGCGGGATGCAAAAGGGATTTTTCATCTCCCGATTACGATCGGTGATCAATGACCCTCTGTTGGAATGTAGAACTCATGGGCCGACCCATCTTCAATGTCACTGTACAAGGTGACATGGAGCTATGCAATGCGCGCAGGTGCGGTATACTATACTTGTGTGAATGGGATGAATGAATGGATTGAATAAATATTGTTTGAATGTAAGGTAAGGCTATGGGCTAAAAAAGTGTCTATGCCCTTTGCTCTCAAGCCCTTTTAAAAAAAAAAAAAAAAAACTTAGAAGTCCCATATTCGAATATGGTCTCTTACAAATTTAACACCACATTGAATTGATGAAACCAATATGACATTTTTCCCAACAACAAACATATTTAATTTCATAACATTTTTGATTCCGCATAGTTAAAATTTTATTCCAAACATAAATAGTAAAATGTGCACAACTTTTATCGAGCGACAGTAATTCAAAAAAAAAAAAAAAAAATCACGTACGACCGAAATTGTGGCACCGCCGAAATTTATCACCAAAACTAAATACAAATTCGGTATAAATACGGTTGGCAAACTGTTATAAAATAATAACGAGTATCTGTCTCATCTCAACCACATAGATCGCATCTATCTGAAATATAAATTTAATTTAAAAATAAAAAAAGTAAAATGAATTTTAAACTATTGACAATCTTGTTGGTCGCAGTATTGGCAAATTTTGTAGTAATGGCCAATCCCGGTGGATCGTGGGGTTCCCGCGGACATGGTGGATCACGGGGTGGTTGGGGACATGGCGGAAATAAAAAATGGGACTGTAAGAATTCGACATCAAGCGCACCAGTAGCAACTACAACGGAAACTCCTAGTACATAAACAGGACACTTGCATAATATGCGATAATCTGATTAATTTAGTAATACAAATTTATATGTAGAATTATTGAATAAATAAATATTTTGATTTCGAAATTAGATTGTGGGCTTTCCAATTTCAAATAAAATGTAACTTGTATAATCATTACAGACGGTTATGAAAATTTTTTTTACGGTCCGTCCAAAATTTTGGTTAGTAAATCACTAATAATTTACAGAGAGCTTTAGTTTTGCATATAACAAGCAAGCTAATCTCCACACGACCATGCACAAAACATATAGACTTGACTTATTGTGCGTATACACACATCTCTAAAAAATACATATTTTCGAATTTGAATACATTGCGCAACTTTCATTTATTGCTCTATGTGTTAATTCTCTATAGTGCGAGGCCGCGAATGATTTAGGCCCTAAAAAATTCAAAAAAACTGATCGATTCCCTATACCAACAAAGATGATTTACGATTCTGTATAGAATGACAGTGGCTGTGTTATAGTTGAGAACGGACTTTCGAGAATTTTCGAGAGTACATCTCTCGTAAAACTGAAACAGCTCAGCGCAACATCTTATCCTACATCGTCCTCTAGATCAATGAGTCCAAACCCAAATAAATACATGATCTCTAGCTATAGGAGCAGTTGTTCACATCAGATTTTAGTAGTGCCCACTATACGTTTGAGAACGTGAGGGTTATATGGTATATGGGCTCTCTTGTCACGATAACAGTATGGGTGAGGATATTAAAATACGGCTCGCAGCTGGCAGTCGTGATTTGTATCCTCTAAGGTCAATGCTAACATCGAAACACCTATATCAGGTGCCACTTTAAAAAGCGTTGATCAGTACGAAAGATGGCTCCTTACATTTTGGAGAAGAGTCATGCGTGTGATTTACGGCCCAAAACGCGAAGTGCATGGTACAGAGATCTGATGAAGTACCCGATCGAAATTCGATCGAAATTGTTGGAGCCAAATTGTTGACACAGTATGGGGCCTGTATTGGATTATCAAAATAACGTATTTTCTTAATGTAGCGAACGTGCAAGATTTTCGTTAGTCAGAATAAATCATTACGTTAATTTTGCGATCCACATTTTTAACTGTTTTAAAAATACGTCACGTATTTTTACTTTATAGAGGTAACAAAAGAATACAGCTGCTGATCGTAATATATTATACAAATATATATAAAATATCGCAGAAACAAACCTACTACATATGTATAACATTTGCAGTGGTTGTTAGATTCACTGGATTTCTCTCGCCTGTTACCGAAAAATAAAACTTTCATGAAAATCACGAAATCAAAATTTGATATGTTTCGTTTTACGTGATTCCCACGAAATTCATTCTATTTTTGAGTAGCAGGCGAGATCCAGTGAAGCGAAGACCTAAGTGTTATACATATATATTATAGGTTTGTTTCTGCAGTTAGTTCTGTAGTTTCCCATACATTGTTGTTGCGCCACTCATTTTGCACCAATAAATCCACCTGGGAAATTTACCGGATTGGGATATTGCTTGTCTAATTTAGTGCATTGATTTGAAAATTATAGCAGTTTGCCCTGACATCTAACGTGTCAAAGATTTTTCTGTTAAATTAAATAATGAAAAACGATCTACGATAAGACATTTTCATGATAAGTAAAGGTACCTTCGCCCTCGTTAGCACAGTAAGTAGCGCGCTTGCTCTGTTATTCGAGGGTCTCGGGTTCGATTCCCGGTGGTGACCTAAAATCATGGTTGGGTGTTTTTAATGTGTAAGTATATGTGTTTGTCCGGGTATTGCACCGTGCTGGAGTAATCCGCCCAATTTAAAAAAAAAAAAAAAAAAAAAAGTTACCTTCGTTCCAATTTCTTTTCAATCTTTTTGAATCTTATCAACACTAGTCACTACTGTCTTCTCATGGGCGATATGGCAAAATCATGCGGCAGCTGTGTTGTTCACATATACGTACTTCGAGAGATATTTGAATTGATCGGAACTAATAATTAAATTTTATCAGCTATGATAACAATGTACAATGTACAATTTTACATTTTTGATTCCGCATACATTGGTATTACACTTCATTGAAAAATGTATAAACGCAGAGGGAAATTCATATACACACATTTTTATCGCCATACAGGGATTCAAAAAAAAATCACGTACTGCCGAAATTTATTGACACCGCCGAAATTTTATTATGCGAAATTAAATTTAAGTATAAATATACGTTTGCAAACTGTAATTAAATCATACGTGTCTCAGCCGCACTACAGGATCTGAACAGTCGCATCATATTTGCAAAATAAATTTAATTTAAAAATAAAATAAAATTAAAATGAATTTTAAACTATTGACAATCTTGTTGGTCGCAGTATTGGCTAGTTTTGTAGTAATGGCCTATCCTGGTGGATCCCACGGGCATGGTGATTCCCACGGGCATGGTGGATCCCACGGGCATGGTGAATCACACGGGCATGGTGGATCCCACGGGCATGGTGGATCACGGGGTGATTGGGGACATGGCGGAAATAAGAAATCGGATGGTAACAAAAGTTCTTCAACAACGGCTGCACCAACTGGTACAACGGAATAAATATGTAATAGATGGATTAAATTAGTATTACATAATTCTAGAATTATTGAATAAATAAATATTGTGATATCGAAATTAGATTATCAGCTTTTCAATTTTGATTTCTATATATACAGGTATAAAATTTGGCAACAAAATTAAACTTTCAATCTTTACTGTCGGTTATGAATCATTTAAATTTTACGGTCTGCCCAAAAACATATGTATATATATAGTTAGCCCAGGATTCATCCCAGAAAAACGCAATGGCAACACCATAACTATAGCGACACTTTTATATCAACTATCACTCCAGGATTAACTATCATCCTGTTAGATGGCGACATGCTTTACTATAAATGTTTTATAGTAATGGTTCGGCTATTGGATATGTGATGGGGTTAGTGAACGCTTAATTCAAATAAGTTGATTTATATTTGAATTTCACTAATTGTTTTGTTTGTGGCAGAATCGAATATCGGTGAGTCGAATATTCGAGCTGCTACAGTACCCCTTCTCCAGATGAGAAACCATAGTTTTGAGACGTTATACGTTGAACCGGACGGTTTTAAATCGTTTGCTGGCTGATATCTGATCAGCCGTGTTGAGAATACCGTACGCCGGTTTCAATCTGTATAAAACATTTATAGTAAAGCATGTCGCCATCTAACAACATCACCACGAACTAACAATGTTCGGTGATGTTGTTAGATGGCGACATGCTTTACTATAAATGTTTTATAGTAATGGTTCGGCTATTGGATATGTGATGGGGTTAGTGAACGCTTCATTCAAATAAGTTGATTTATATTTGAATTTCACTAATTGTTTTGTTTGTGGCAGAATCGAATATCGGTGAGTCGAATATTCGAGCTGCTACAATCCTTTAATTTTGTCCCATCCCAGGAAAAATATGTCCTAATGTCGCGGAAGTTTCATAAAACTATTATCCCAGAAAATTTTTTTTTTTTTTTTTTTTTTTTTTTAAAACAAAACAAAGAAAAATATTTGTTTAAAATATTTCCTCTTAAAATTTATGCAGTATAAGATAGCAGAAATTTTTCAGCAGAAAAAATGTATTTTTTCTACTCACCACCAAGAGCAGCACTATAGATAAAGAGAATTTTTTTCTGCTGTAATTTTATTAACTAGCAGAAAAATTATAAATTTGTGCGTTATTTTAGAAGAATTTTTGTAACAACTAATTAAACGTTAGCAGAAAATTTATAAACTTTTAATAAATTATTTGTACCAAACAAAATATTTTATATTTTGAACTACATGCCAATTATTTTATTAATAATTTCTCATAAAAAAACCAATATGTAACCAATATGTCGTGCTGTTTTTCTGGTAGCTGAGATCATGACACATCTACAGGAGCAGTTTAAGAAAAATCGTTCGAGTCAGAAGAGCTCCAGAATTTTTTGAAATCTCGGCCATATGAAATTTTTCAGTTTTTTGACCATAATGTATGGAAATACCCCCCTATAACCAGTGTGCCATGTTGTTTTTATGATAGCTGGGATCAAAACACATCTACAGGAGCAGTTTAAGAAATATCGTTCGAGTCAGAAGAGCTCCAGAGTTTTTTGAAATCTCGGCCATATGAAATTTTTCAGTGTTTTGACCATAATGTATGGAAATACCCCCCTGTAACCAGTAAGCCATGCTGTTTTTCTGGTAGCTGGGATCAAAACACATCTACAGGAGCAGTTTAGGAAAAATCGTTCGTGTCAGAAGAGCTCCAGAATTTTTTGAAATCTCGGCCATATGAAATTTTTCAGTTTTTTGACCGTAATGTATGGAAATACCCCCCTGTAACCAGTGTGCCATGCTGTTTTTCTGGTAGCTGGGATCAAAACACATCTACAGGAGCAGTTTAAGAAAAATCGTTCGAGTCAGAAGAGCTCCAGAATTTTTTGAAATCTTGGCCATATGAAATTTTTCAGTTTTTTGACCATAATGTATGGAAATACCCCCCTGTAACCAGTGTGCCATGCTGTTTTTCTGGTAGTTGGGATCAAAACACATCTACAGGAGCAGTTTAAGAAAAATCGTTCGAGTCAGAAGAGCTCCAGAATTTTTTGAAATCTCGGCCATATGAAATTTTTCAGTGTTTTGACCATAATGTATGGAAATACCCCCCTGTAACCAGTGTGCCATGCTGTTTTTCTGGTAGCTGGGATCAAAACACATCTACAGGAGCAGTTTAAGAAAAATCGTTCGAGTCTGAAGAGCTCCAGAATTTTTTGAAATCTCGGCCATATGAGATTTTTCAGTTTTTTGACCATAATGTATGGAAATACCCCCCTGTAACCAGTGTGCCATGCTGTTTTTCTGGTAGCTGGGATCAAAACACATCTACAGGAGCAGTTTAAGAAAAATCGTTCGAGTCAGAAGAGCTCCAGAATTTTTTGAAATCTCGGCCATATGAAATTTTTCAATTTTTTGACCATAATGTATGGAAATACCCCCCTGTAACCAGTGTGCTATGCTGTTTTTCTGGTAGCTGGGATCAAAACACATCTACAGGAGCAGTTTAAGAAAAATCGTTCGAGTCAGAAGAGCTCCAGAATTTTTTGAAATCTCGGCCATATGAAATTTTTCAGTTTTTTGACCATAATGTATGGAAATACCCCCCTGTAACCAGTGTGCCATGCTGTTTTTCTGGTAGTTGAGATCAAAACACATCTACAGGAGCAGTTTAAGAAAAATCGTTCGAGTCAGAAGAGCTCCAGAATTTTTTGAAATCTCGGCCATATGAAATTTTTCAATTTTTTGACCATAATGTATGGAAATACCCCCCTGTAACCAGTGTGCCATGCTGTTTTTCTGGTAGCTGGGATCAAAACACATCTACAGGAGCAGTTTAAGAAAAATCGTTCGAGTCAGAAGAGCTCCAGAATTTTTTGAAATCTCGGCCATATGAAATTTTTCAGTTTTTTGACCATAATGTATGGAAATACCCCCCTGTAACCAGTGTGCCATGCTGTTTTTCTGGTAGTTGGGATCAAAACACATCTACAGGAGCAGTTTAAGAAAAATCGTTCGAGTCTGAAGAGCTCCAGAATTTTTTGAAATCTCGGCCATATGAAATTTTTCAATTTTTTGACCATAATGTATGGAAGTACCCCCCTGTAACCAGTGTGCCATGCTGTTTTTCTGGTAGCTGGGATCAAAACACATCTACAGGAGCAGTTTAAGAAAAATCGTTCGAGTCAGAAGAGCTCCAGAATTTTTTGAAATCTCGACCATATGAAATTTTTCAGTTTTTTGACCATAATGTATGGAAATACCCCCCTGTAACCAGTGTGCCATGCTGTTTTTCTGGTAGCTGGAATCAAAACACATCTACAGGAGCAGTTTAAGAAAAATCGTTCGAGTCAGAAGAACTCCAGAATTTTTTGAAATCTCGGCCATATGAAATTTTTCAGTTTTTTGACCATAATGTATGGAAATACCCCCCTGTAACCAGTGTGCCATGCTCTTTTTCTGGTAGCTGGTATTCAAACACACACCTACAGGAGCCAAGAAAGTTATAAAGAACTCCGCTTTGAAAGATCTAAGACTATAGTGGCTTGCTACATTCAGTTGTCGTTTGGCGAAGAACTTCATTAGCGAGCGTAATTTGAAATGAACTAATAATGCTCTTTCTTTGAAAAAGGACCAAGTAAGAATTTTGTACGGTTCATGGTTGATTTAACGGGCATCTCCATCGAATGGGTTTATTTCAGGGTGTTATTTGTGAGGACTGTCTTGAGGAATATGATGACTTCTTGCACTTTGTGTACAGTTGTGCAACTTTAAATATTCTTCGGCTTCAGGTTTTCAGCTGTAGATCTATTAATGTAGATCAGTTGTCCTCCATACCTTGGTTCAAACTTGTACAGTTTGCTAAGGCTGCAGTGCGCTTCTGCGAACTATGATAGAATGCTGGGTTTGCACCATGGGCCGTCCCGGCATTGAGTGCGGAATCCGTATGGGTTTTAACCAATTAAAAAATTAAAAAAAAAACTATTAGAATGAAGGAGATGGTCGATATATTTAGTTAGGTGAAGCCAAAAATGTAGAAAAGCTACTGCACGTGCGAATATCGATTGGTAAATTATTAAAAATTATTGGCAAAACAATATTGAAAGTTGTTTCAAGACGGGTCCCACAGGTGTATCAAATCATTTAATTGCCGTTAAGATCGATACTCTCACTGGATTTATTTAACATAAACCGTAGCGAATTTCGTTGCAAAAATGCTCGAACGATCAGATACTTATGTCAGATATTTTTATAGCTTTATAGTTCCTTAAGAAATAGACACAAGTGAATGCGAAAGGAGTCCAGATAAAATCATTGACAAACATCTACAAATGTAGTATATTGATAACAAATCAATTTTTATATATCAATGAATCTCTTTTTTTACAAGTTCGAGTTCATTGGGTTTAATCTCTTAGTGTTTTCACGTAAGGTTTAACTCTCTATTCAGAGTTCTTTTCAACTTTCCCTCACGGTACTTCTTCGCTATCAGTCTCATGGTTATATTAAGTCGTAGATGGAGTTTACCACCAACTTGGTGCTTAACACAACTCTCTAGAGATATCTGCTTATACAAGTTTATATTTACTACGGGTCTGACACCCTCTGTGGGTAAATGGCCCCATTTAAGATGGACTTGAATCTATAATCGGAAATTCCAAGGGGCACAAAATTATCAAAGCTCGCGTTATCGTTGCTAACAGGGTCCTTAACTTAATCACAAAGAGAAAATAACCATCATTTTAACGACTTTCCCTGAAGAATTTATTTTCCACCAAATAAATTTTACATAAAAAAGTCTGGGATGGGTATTATGGTACCAACTGTACATTTTTGTGATAACGAAAAAGTCTGGGATCTATAAATGTAAAAACATTCTGGGCTGAACCCACTGAACAAATTAAATAATTTTAAAAAGTCTGGGATGGATTATTTACGCACAAGTTGTCAGAGGAATTTTTAAAAAATCCCGATGAAATCCTGCGATTTCTTCAAAGGGGTCCCATAACGCAAAGTAGATGGTACATATCGAGTTCTGTGCAATTTCGAGATCAGTGACCTGATGAAAATCCCCGATATTGTACATGAAATAATCTCTTCTCATGAAAGAAGAGCCACAATGTAGAGAACGACTTGGTTTCTTCAGATTGTCTAAGACAATATGAAGACCAAGCTTAGGATCGAAACCGTTGGAGCCAAATTGTTGACACAGTAAGGAGCCAGTAATGGCAACAAACTATTATTATTAATATTGATAAAATAAATATGTACATACAATAATGTACTCGTATATGTATGTATTTTGATAAATTTATGTGTGCATTTCACTCAGTAACCTAATTTTCTTTAATTTTAAAACAATTTAAATACCTTTATGCTGCATCGGAAGAGATCATCATATTATTCGTCTTTTTAATACTTCACGTGAAAGCAAATGAAAAAAATTAATCATTCTTGCGCATCCCTACAAATATGAAATTTTCTTTTTTTCTTTTTTTTTTTTTTTTTTTCAAATAGTGAACTCCTAATTTTTTAAAAAAATGTCACGGAGCCACGATTCATACATATAAAGTTACAAAAAAATAGAAATAAGACTAAAAATAAAAATAAAAATAGAATTAGACAAAATAAAAATAAAATCAAAAAATAAAATATAAACACATTAAATAAAAAAAAAATAAAATAAAATAAAAAATAACTATAAAAATAAAAATCATATAAAAGTAAATATGAATTACACACAACATACAACAACATGATAGAAATATGAGTAAAATAGCTCAATTAAGCATATAATTAAAAAAACAAAATTTTTTGACAAAGCTACATAATCGTTTTAAACAGACTCTCAACATGAATGACTGTAAAGAGCCATTCTTTTAACAGCCTACAAAATTCAGTCAGCGTAACTGCGTTTAAAATGCCCATTGGTAATTGACTAACTAGCTTCGGTGTGATGTACAAAAAATTTCTTTTGAAATGTTCTTTGTTGGGACGAGGCACCCAGACCCTAGATTTGTTCCGTAACATATATGGTCCACTAATATCCACACCACGAAAACGATTTCCGCTCCTAATATAATGCATTTTAAGTACTTTGTAAACATACAGATGAAGCAGAGGCAGTATCTTATTATTTACAAAAATGGGAAACGATGGTGAAGTCCTGGGTAAATAATTTACGGACCTCAAAACTGCTTTTTGGATGATCATCAAAGGTTTGATATTGGTCAAAAAAATTCCACCCCAACCATATTGAAGGTGGGAACCAAATATTGCAAAATAAAGACATTTCAAAAAATCCCGGCTACATATTTTACGCAAAAAATAAAAGGATCTTAATACCTGGCACAGTTTCTTTTTTAAAATGCTCACATGTTCTTTAAAATTTAGTTGTGCATCAAGCATCACCCCTAGGTATTTAAAGGACTCCACAGTTTCAATACGCACGCAAAGATCATTACACCCAGACCGATTACAAACCAGAGAATGATAAACCAATAGTTGAGAATCTCGGATAGTACCTCCAACACTGAAAGACATCAATTTGGACTTAGCGCTAAGAATCATCTCATGCACATAACACCATTTTTTCAGCAAGCACATATCCTCATTAATTTTCTCTTCCAACGTAGCCACATCATTATTCGTAGTGTACAGAAACGCCATATCATCCGCAAACGCGATGATATTACCATTTACTCTAAGATCAAAAATCGAGTTACAGTAGATAATAAACAACAGCGGGCCCAAAACAGATCCTTGTGGAACCCCGACGTTCACAATTTTTTCATCACTATATATGTATTATTAATAATTACACTTTGTACC
Organism: Tipula unca; assembly: GCA_951394425.1. NCBI lineage: Eukaryota > Metazoa > Arthropoda > Insecta > Diptera > Tipulidae > Tipula > Tipula unca. Next base: position 12,449,018 of record OX596381.1, on the reverse strand, counting down.
CGATTTTGAAGATATGATCTATAAAGAGAAAGTGCAACACCTCTGACACCGACATACGATAACTTAGCCAATAATACCTCATGATTTACTGTATCAAAAGCTTTAGTGAAGTCAATGAAAACAGCAGAAACTTTGCAGTTATTATTTAAGCCTTGCAGCAGCGGTGTTAAGAAAGATGTTAGGGCTTTCTCAGTTGACGAATTTTCTACAAAGCCAAACTGCCTCTTGTCCAGGAAATGTATTTGATCAAGGTAATTAAACAATCTATATTTGATAATTTTCTCAAAGATCTTCGAAAATGTGTTTAGTAATGTGATCGAACGATAATTATCAATACCACAGGAGTTGCTAGATTTTAAGGCATTAACAGCAGCCATTATTTCCGCTTCACTAACTGGGAAAAAGAATAAATTTGAACTAGAATACCTCGACAGTCCCAAATCACATCTAACAGTCAAAAATCACATTTTCATAATTCTCAGTAATGATTGCGTGAGGTATTCGACAGAAATGGTCATTAAACGCATTTGCAATTTCAAACGAGTCAGAACTAACCAAATTGTCACCAATAATAATCGAAGTAACATTATTTGGGGTGCAACTATTATTCAAAACTTTATTTACAATTTTCCACCTAGATTTCAAATCAATAGCTTCACTTAGTTTGATTTTAAAATACTGCTCTTTTGTGACCGGTATCCGAATTTTAATTTGGGAATTCAGCATGTTAAGACTCTCTTTAAAAACATTATTATTGGGATCTTTAGATAGTTTTTTCAAAAAACTGTTTCTGCGATTTATCAATTTAAGTAGGGAGTCGGACATCCAGGGCTTTAGCCTAAAATTACGTCGTTTAACCTTGACAATAGATTTATGTTTACGAATAATTTTACTTAGTTTATTAATAAAACTTGTATAGGCTAAATTAGAATTACCCGAAGAAAATACTTCACTCCAACTACATAAACTGAGTGCCTCTGATAGATCCGAGAAATTAAATTTAGTCAGATACACTTGTTCGTATTTACTCCCTTGTTTTGAATCTCTTCTAATTTTAATAAATAAGTGGATGGTATTATGATCAGTAACAAATAGCTGCAAAATTTGGATCTCAATATTGAAATTCTGAGAAGCGGTTTCAGAGAAAATATGGTCAATACAGGAACTAGAGGATGGTCTAGTTACACAATTCAAACGGGATTCCAAACCGGCCGATGAGCATACAACCAGATAATCATCCTTTGCCTGCGATTCCTTCAGCAAATCCAAGTTTATATCTCCAAGCAGGATCTTATGATTGGCTCTATCAGTATCAAAGAAATTCTTTAATTCATTTAAAAACGACTCAAACGTACAAAAGTTGAATCTGTAAATTAGCACAAAGCACACTTTAATACTACCTAGTTGAATAACAATTTTCATAACATCAGCAGAAGAGAACTTAAGCATGAATACCTGATGATCCAAATCCGATTTCACAAACGCAGCTACGCCACCAGCTCGATAATTATCATTACAATTAGCATAGAAGGAAAACCCATCAAGGTTGTAATCTGTGATTTCAGAACTTGAGATCCAAGTTTCAGTGAAAAATAAACAGACAAAATCTAAATTAATTGCATTGAATGTTCTATTCCTACATAGAACACAAAACTTTTAATAGCAAACCAAATTTTGTCTCCTCATTTCAATTACAGTTTTATTATCATGAACATTAAAAGAGAAAATAGTTACATATGTACAAAATAAATGGTCGCAATGTTTCTTATTCGCTTGAAGGGCATGTTCGTAATTATTTTTTAATTATATTATGATATGATCCCGTATAAAAGTTATCGGATATAGAAAGATAAACGAAAATATGTATAAGAAAAATAACTGTATAAAATTTCATATGGCCGAGATTTCAAAAAATTCTGGAGCTCTTCTGACTCGAACGATTTTTCTTAAACTGCTCCTGTAGATGTGTTTTGATCCCAGCTACCAGAAAAACAGCATGGCACACTGGTTACAGGGGGGTATTTCCATACATTATGGTCAAAAAACTGAAAAATTTCATATGGCCGAGATTTCAAAAAATTCTGGAGCTCTTCTGACTCGAACGATTTTTCTTAAACTGCTCCTGTAGATGTGTTTTGATCCCAGCTACCAGAAAAACAGCATGGCACACTGGTTACAGGGGGGTATTTCCATACATTATGGTCAAAAAACTGAAAAATTTCATATGGCCGAGATTTCAAAAAATTCTGGAGCTCTTCTGACTCGAACGATTTTTCTTAAACTGCTCCTGTAGATGTATTTTGATCCCAGCTACTAGAAAAACAGCATGGCACACTAATTACAGGGGGGTATTTCCATACATTATGGTCAAAAAACTGAAAAATTTCATATGGCCGAGATTTCAAAAAATTCTGGAGCTCTTCTGACTCGAACGATTTTTCTTAAACTGCTCCTGTAGATGTGTTTTGATCCCAGCTACCAGAAAAACAGCATGGCACACTGGTTACAGGGGGGTATTTCCATACATTATGATCAAAAAACTGAAAAATTTCATATGGCCGAGATTTCAAAAAATTCTGGAGCTCTTCAGACTCGAACGATTTTTCTTAAACTGCTCCTGTAGATGTGTTTTGATCCCAGCTACCAGAAAAACAGCATGGCACACTGGTTACAGGGGGGTATTTCCATACATTATGATCAAAAAACTGAAAAATTTCATATGGCCGAGATTTCAAAAAATGCTGGAGCTCTTCAGACTCGAACGATTTTTCCTAAACTGCTCCTGTAGATGTGTTTTGATCCCAGCTACCAGAAAAACAGCATGGCACACTGGTTACAGGGGGGTATTTCCATACATTATGGTCAAAAAACTGAAAAATTTCATATGGCCGAGATTTCAAAAAATTCTGGAGCTCTTCTGACTCGAACGATTTTTTTTAAACTGCTCCTGTAGATGTGTTTTGATCCCAGCTACCAGAAAAACAGCATGGCACACTGGTTACAGGGGGATACTTCCATACATTATGGTCAAAAAACTGAAAAATTTCATATGGCCGAGATTTCAAAAAATTCTGAAGCTCTTCAGACTCGAACGATTTTTCTTAAACTGCTCCTGTAGATGTGTTTTGATCCCAGCTACCAGAAAAACTGCATGGCACACTGGTTACAGGGGGTTATGGTCAAAAAACTGAAAAATTTCATATGGCCGAGATTTCAAAAAATTCTGGAGCTCTTCAGACTCGAACGATTTTTCTTAAACTGCTCCTGTAGATGTGTTTTGATCCCAGCTACCAGAAAAACAGCATGGCACACTGGTTACAGGGGGGTATTTCCATACATTATGATCAAAAAACTGAAAAATTTCGTATGGCCGAGATTTCAAAAAATTCTGGAGCTCTTCAGACTCGAACGATTTTTCTTAAACTGCTCCTGTAGATGTGTTTTGATCCCAGCTACCAGAAAAACAGCATGGCACACTGGTTACAGGGGGGTATTTCCATACATTATGGTCAAAAAACTGAAAAATTTCATATGGCCGAGATTTCAAAAAATTCTGGAGCTCTTCTGACTCGAACGATTTTTCTTAAACTGCTCCTGTAGATGTGTTTTGATCCCAGCTACCAGAAAAACAGCATGGCACACTGGTTACAGGGGGGTATTTCCATACATTATGGTCAAAAAATTGAAAAATTTCATATGGCCGAGATTTCAAAAAATTCTGGAGCTCTTCTGACTCGAACGATTTTTCTTAAACTGCTCCTGTAGATGTGTTTTGATCCCAGCTACCAGAAAAACAGCATGGCACACTGGTTACAGGGGGGTATTTCCATACATTATGGTCAAAAAACTGAAAAATTTCATATGGCCGAGATTTCAAAAAATTCTGGAGCTCTTCAGACTCGAACGATTTTTCTTAAACTGCTCCTGTAGATGTGTTTTGATCCCAGCTACCAGAAAAACAGCATGGCACACTGGTTACAGGGGGGTATTTCCATACATTATGGTCAAAAAACTGAAAAATTTCATATGGCCGAGATTTCAAAAAATTCTGGAGCTCTTCTGACTCGAACGATTTTTCTTAAACTGCTCCTGTAGATGTGTTTTGATCCCAGCTACCAGAAAAACAGCATGGCACACTGGTTACAGGGGGGTACTTCCATACATTATGGTCAAAAAACTGAAAAATTTCATATGGCCGAGATTTCAAAAAATTCTGGAGCTCTTCAGACTCGAACGATTTTTCTTAAACTGCTCTTGTAGATGTGTTTTGATCCCAGCTACCAGAAAAACAGCATGGCACACTGGTTACAGGGGGGTATTTCCATACATTATGGTCAACAACCTTATGGTTATTCTGACTCGAACGATTTTTCTTAAACTGCTCCTGTAGATGTGTTTTGATCCCAGCTACCAGAAAAACAGCATGGCACACTGGTTACAGGGGGGTATTTCCATACATTATGGTCAAAAAACTGAAAAATTTCATATGGCCGAGATTTCAAAAAATTCTGGAGCTCTTCAGACTCGAACGATTTTTCTTAAACTGCTCTTGTAGATGTGTTTTGATCCCAGCTACCAGAAAAACAGCATGGCACACTGGTTACAGGGGGGTATTTCCATACATTATGGTCAAAAAACTGAAAAATTTCATATGGCCGAGATTTCAAAAAATTCTGGAGCTCTTCTGACTCGAACGATTTTTCTTAAACTGCTCCTGTAGATGTGTTTTGATCCCAGCTACCAGAAAAACAGCATGGCACACTGGTTACAGGGGGGTATTTCCATACATTATGGTCAAAAAACTGAAAAATTTCATATGGCCGAGATTTCAAAAAATTCTGGAGCTCTTCAGACTCGAACGATTTTTCTTAAACTGCTCCTGTAGATGTGTTTTGATCCCAGCTACCAGAAAAACAGCATGGCACACTGGTTACAGGGGGGTATTTCCATACATTATGGTCAAAAAACTGAAAAATTTCATATGGCCGAGATTTCAAAAAATTCTGGAGCTCTTCTGACTCGAACGATTTTTCTTAAACTGCTCCTGTAGATGTGTTTTGATCCCAGCTACCAGAAAAACTGCATGGCACACTGGTTACAAGGGGGTATTTCCATACATTATGGTCAAAAAATTGAAAAATTTCATATGGCCGAGATTTCAAAAAATTCTGGAGCTCTTCAGACTCGAACGATATTTCTTAAACTGCTCTTGTAGATGTGTTTTGATCCCAGCTACCAGAAAAACAGCATGGCACACTGGTTACAGGGGGGTATTTCCATACATTATGATCAAAAAACAGAAAAATTTCATATGGCCGAGATTTCAAAAAATTCTGGAGCTCTTCTGACCGAACGATTTTTCCTAAACTGCTCCTGTAGATGTGTTTTGATCCCAGCTACCAGAAAAACAGCATGGCACACTGGTTACAGGGGGGTATTTCCATACATTATGGCCAAAAAACTGAAAAATTTCATATGGCCGAGATTTCAAAAAATTCTGGAGCTCTTCTGACTCGAACGATTTTTCCTAAACTGCTCCTGTAGATGTGTTTTGATCCCAGCTACCAGAAAAACAGCATGGCACACTGGTTACAGGGGGTATTTCCATACATTATGGTCAAAAAACTGAAAAATTTCATTTGGCCGAGATTTCAAAACATTCTGGAGCTCTTCTGACTCGAACGATTTTTCTTAAACTGCCCTTGTAGATGTGTCATGATCTCAGCTACCAGAAAAACAGCACGACATATTGGTTACATATTGGTTTTTTTATGAGAAATTATTAATAAAATAATTGGCATGTAGTTCAATATATAAAATATTTTGTTTGGTACAAATAATTTATTAAAAGTTTATAAATTTTCTGCTAACGTTTAATTAGTTGTTACAAAAATTCTTCTAAAATAACGCACAAATTTATAATTTTTCTGCTAGTTTTAAAATTACAGCAGAAAGAATTCTCTTTATCTATAGTACTGCTCTTGGTGGTGAGTAGAAAAAATACATTTTTTCTGCTGAAAATTTTCTGCTATCTTATACTGCATTTAAAATTTCCCCTTTTTTTCGAGTTCGTGTACTATGAATTTATCGCGAACTTGAAAAAACCAATGTTTTATCCAGAACATTGAAAAATAAAGTTAAATTTGATTTTATTTCGATAATAGTGAATTAAAATGTGTAGTTTAACATTAAATGTATCTTATTTATTGATAAAAAATTAAATTCATTTGGATTTTACTGAAAAAATGAGAAAATTCTATCCAGAACTTCATTCCAATAAGAAATTTTTTTGAATTAAAAAACACGACTACTGTTAAATTTGGCAATTTTTCCAATTGGAATTTTTTTTATGCGAAAATTTGAATTTGAGGTGTTTTGTAAATTGTATGCTGCCGATTCTAGTAATAATTACATTCTCTCGAGTAAATATTCGGATAGCTTAGAACAACTGCGACCTTTGCCTCCATAGAAATTAAATTAGATTAAGCGGTTAGATTTTCACAGAATTTTGAAGTTCTGTCATTTTAAACCAATTTTAATCATTTTTACTGCCTATCATATAGATGTCCATGTATATGCACTCATGTATATTTCCGGATAGTTAACACCACCTAGGAAGTTTGTGGTCAATCAGATTAAATTCTGATGAACTTTTCTATTTGTTTATGGAATTTAAAATTTTTGTTGGTTATGATTTTTAAAATTTTGTACCGCCGATCCTAGAGATGTCTCCAGATACTAACCTATCTTTTCAAATAGTTTAGGCTATTTTAAATCTGTATGAACAAGAAAATTGACTTATGATGAACTTTACTATTTATTTTACATCATTTAGAAGTTTCGTAAACGATTATATTTTAAACGATTTTTAATAATTTGTACCGCCGATCCTAGAGATGTCCACGGGTATTGGCATATATTTCCAGATATGTTAGGCTATTCCGAATCTGTGTGATCAACACAATTAAATTCTGATGAACTTTACTATTTATTTATGGACATAATTTCACTGTCATTACAATAAAGTATTACAAAAGACATAAATCGAACCATTCATAATGATTTGATTTATTAAGTCGAATTCAGAAAAGATTGTGATAAAGTGATGTAAGTGGTCGAGTGTTTTTTAAACTTAGCCAACAAAAACCTCTACTTCGAAACACTCTAGCCAATGTCGGACTATCCTGTTTGTTTCAAAAAAACTTCCACGTTCGTCAGCGAGCCAATTTAGCTTTAAGCTTATTTATTTCAAATATTATTTTTATAATTATTTATTTGATATATTTTTCATTATTTTTAATTATTGGATTAGCTTTAGGTTGGGATGTTAATCTTACAGATCATCTTCGAATCTTATTGACACTCACACTCACCAGGAACTTGTATCTATACCAGCCGTAATCTTAATCGTATTAATTATGATTCGTTTAAAAATCTTTTACAGTGTCGATTGTGCGATAATGTTTTCTTATAGCAGAATGCGTGAATGGTTCGATGAATAAGATCTTGGAAGTTTGCTTTGAATAAGGCCAAAACCTCTTCAACATGGAACAACGTAAAACCGGATTTCTTTTAAACTTCATTATTCAGTGAATTTGAAATATACGTTGTCCAATAAGCTAAGAAAACATGCTTGGGAATTCGTGCAACTATTGAATCGTTTTATAAGCGCATTAATGGAAAGTGTAACAGTCGAACTACTATACCAAAACCGTTTTGGAATGTGTTCCAACAATGTCAAAAAGCAATGGAAATTAGTAAATTCGTTAATTGGTGAGAATTCTAATGACACCAAAATATCTTCGATACTTGACGATAATGATAGTGCAGTAATTTACCTCTAGAATTCCAAGAATTTTCACCTGAAGATCTGCTTAGTGCTTATTGAATATATTTGAATTATCACTAAATTTTGAATTGTCCACTGGTTATCGTAGAATAAAATCTGGTGTCTTTGTACAAGAAAAATAATAGATTAAATATTACAAATTTTCATCGTCCGATTTCCCAATTATCGACATTTGCTAAACTTTTTGAAAAATTGATGAAACCTCGTATTGTATCTTATTTGGACAGTTTAAACTTCTTGAGTTCTGTCCTCAATATATAATTAATTGAAAAATAGTAAATTTATCGGCGTTCTGTTTCTTGACGTATCTAAGGCTTCCGATACCATTAACCATGGTGTTGATTTGAATCTATATGGTAAAGTTGTGGTCTTTGCTGATTACTTTGATTGGACTTATTCTGCAGACAGTTTGGCTGAACTAGAGTGTTAAATCAATGGCGATTTGATTGAATCTTGCAGTTGGTTCTCAAACCATTAAATGCGATTAAGTGCAAGATCCAAAGGTATTATATTTAACTTAGGCTCATGACCAATAAGAGATATAGAAATTCCAGATATGCTTGTTAGAAGTAATGCTTAAAGTTTATGGCGGTATTTATGTAACTAACATTGAAACATTAATTACAGCCCAGAAATTTGCATTTCAAACACTTGATGAATCATTTTTAACCAAAGACGTACTTATTTTAAATAAAAAACTTTTATTTTTGATTTTATAGTTTAATTCTTCCTTATGGTGACAATTTTTATTTTTTATTTTTTATTTTTTTTTTTTTTTTCGGTAAATCGATTTCGACTTGCGTCTTCCTCAGTACCTTGTTAACTATTCATTAACAAATAGTTAACAAGGTACTGAGGAAGACGCAAGTCGAAATCGATTTACCGAAAAAAAAAAAAAAAAAAAAAAAAAAAAAAATCAAAAATAAAAATTGTCACCATAAGGAAGAATTAAACTACCTATAAAATCAAAAATAAAAGTTTTTTATTTAAAATAAGTTATATAGTGACAAAAGATTACACAAAAACATTAAAATGAATAACATTCATTTAAACTCAAAGACGTACTGCTCAAAGTTTACCACTTTTTCAGAGGTGTCACATCACACGTGTTGCCTCTTCGGTTTTTATATATCTATAAAAAATGTTAAAACTTTTTGTTTTGCAGAGTTATATGTCCACTCCGAAAAACGAAAACTTTTAACATTTGTGGCGAAATTCGACTTGTACAACTTGCCACGAACAATCTAGTAAACGTTTTGGTATATTGTTCAGGGAATGGCTTCTACTACACAGGAAGATTTTAAATGGTTCTTTCATGAGTATCAATAAGACGGTAATTGGTTGGCTATAGATTTGAACGTCTAGTAATTGATAAAAAAAATTGCCATATATTTACAATCAATGTTGTATAGTGGTCCTAACAACGCTTTGCTCAACTCGCATTGAATTAAAAAAAAACACCAAACTAAACTAAATTCGTTACATTTTTGATTCCGCATAGTTAAAATTTTATTCGAAACATAATTTGTAAAACGTGTGACACAACTTTTATCGAGCGACAGTAATTAAAAAAAAACACTAAAAATCACGTACGACAGAAATTGTGACACTGTCAAAATTTATCACCAAAACTAAATACAAATCAGGTATAAATACGGTTGGCAAATTGTAATATAAAATCATAACGAGTATCTCATCTCAACAACATATAGATTTGAACGGTCGCATCTATCTGAAATATTAAAATGAATTTTAAACTATTAACCATCTTGTTAGTCATAGTATTGGCTAATTTTGTAGTAATGGCCAATCATGGTGGATCGTCAGGATCCCACGGGCACGGTGGATCACATGGTGGTTCAGGACATGGCGGATCATGGGGTGGCGGCCACTCGGGACATGGTGGATCACGACACGGCGGTCAATCGGGACATGGTGGATCACGAGGCGGTGGTCACTCGGGGCATGGTGGATCACGGGGTGGTTCGGGACATGGTGGATCACGGGGCGGTGGTAACTGGGGACATGGCGAAAATAAAAAATGGGACTGTAAGAATTCGACAACAAGCGCACCAGCAGCAAGTACAACGGAAACTCCTAGTACATAAACCGGACACTTGCATAATATGCGATAAACTGATTAATTTAGTAATACAAATTTATAGAATTATTGAATAAATAAATATTTTGATTTCGAAATTAGATTGTGGGCTTTTCAATTTCAAATAAAATGCAATAACTTGTATAATTTTTTTTTACGGCCTGACTAAAATTTTGGATAGTATCACTAATAATTTACTTCGTCTTATTGTGCGTACACACGTCTCTTAAAAATACTTATTATCGAATTGAATATTTTGCTCAACTTCCATTTATTGCTATATGTGTTAATTCCCTTAAGTGCGAGGCCGCAAATGACGTTAAGGCCCGAGAACTTCAAAAACTTGATTTAAAAATCGAGGTAATCGATTCACCATGGGAACAAAATTGGTGCGATTGTGTATAATGACAGTGACGTAGTCTCAGTTTTGTGTTTTGAGAACAGACTATCAAATAAAAGCAGCTCGATACACTTTAATCTCATGTTGATGTTCACCTAAGATCTGTATACTCTTCATTCTCAGATAACATTCAAAGTGGAATTTATAATATGAACGCTATAGGATCTTCGCTCGACTGAACTAAGAATTCGTATAATCCATATTACAAATTCTCAGTTGTCGAAATCTCGACCTTATTTTCGTCTACATATTCTTGTGGCACCAGAATCTGAGAACACAACACAAACTCCACTTGGAACAACCCTTCCAAAAATTAATTGAGTTTGATGTTCACATCAACAGGGCAACAGGGACTCTGGAATTCCTCAGCCACAAGATAACACCTAATGCTATTCTATTACCGTCGGGAAAATCTTAAAAAAGTACAACGATAGGTGTTGAGAGCCACTGGGATTGAAACTGGAACAGAAACTGTCGGGTGTCTAAAACCAATATTCTGCATTCGATCGGGAATTACCCGCAATACTTTATTTATCAATCAAATAATTAAAATATATGATTGAGAGTCTGGACTTCACCATCTACACCAACCACCGACCTCCGACTATCGAGCCATTCAAGGCCATCACGCCACTTAGATTTTATTATTTCATTATTTTATATACTCTAGATATCCACCACAGATGGGGGGGGAACAAAAACTGTCATATCGAACAGACGTGCGTTTTTGATCTCTAATACAAAATAATTTATTTTTAGTAGTGTTAGATGATTAAAAGCAGTGTGGTTGGTGTAGTATTAAATGTGAAGTGTCGCGGAAGATAGTGTTAAGTGGAAAAATAAGGAAAAGGTCGCGAAAACTGATAAAATAAGGAAAAAAAATGGATAAACACAACCACAACAACAGCAAAAATGAAATAATTTGCAATGGCGTAATATATTAGTAAAGACGCAAACTATATATTCACCACCATATTCGAGATCCTATTGGAAAAAATAAATGGACTGCAATACCGACACAGGTAAAAGATAAATGAAAATAAATGGACCTTACTGATGTTAGCAGAAAAATTTCAGCAGAAAAAAAATCTGCTTTATCGACGTAGTTTAATAGTATAACTTATGAAAATTAAAGTTTAACATATGAAAATTAATATTAAAATTATTTATGTAAGATTTGAAATTAAAAATTTGAATTTTTTTAAACTATTAATAACATTTCAACAAATTTTAAAATGTGAACACAAGATTAATAAAAAATAATTCATCTAAAATTATTATATATATGGAATGGCCCATATTCAAAAATTCGGGTAGCTGGCACTTTTGATTTGTCGTGCTGCCTGACTATTAATTTGGGTTACCATCTCAATAGAGAACTTCTATGCTTCGTATCAGGTCATATTTTATGTGGGATTAGGTTGAAAATAATTAAAATCTCCACCCATCTCTTATTCATATGAAACGGCCCATGTTCGAAAATTCGGGTAGCTGACACTTTTAATTTGTCGTGTTACCGGTAACCCAAATTAATAGTCAGGTAACACGACAAATCAAATAATAGTAATAGCTAAAGCTATTTTTATTAAAGAATAAAAATATATTTTTGAATAAAGCTTCTAAAGTAATTGCAATTTCAAAGAAATAAATATGAATTATGTCGAAAAAGTATATTTTTTTCTGCTCAAAAATTCCTACTGAAATGTTTCTACTAAAATTTTTCTACTGAAATTTTTCTACTGAAACATAATATTTGTCGATAATGCAGTTTTGTCGATAATGCAGTTTTTTTCTGCTGAAATTTTCTGCTAACTTCAGTAGTATAGCAAATGGCAAAGAATAGGAATTCGACTACATCATGCGAAATTGAGACAGTGCGTTGATGACAGCAGAGACTGCATTACCATCTTAATGCAAGGATAAAGAAGACGAAGCGAATACGTATAACCAAAGATTATTTATATATAAGATAGGAATACACGAACAAAAAAGTACGGATTTCTACTTTTTGATTCTAAATCCACAATTGAATAGAGCCATCTATAACAAGATTTATTAATTGTAATAGCTAAGTTCAACACCTGTCATTATTAGCTACATCTACCAAAGACAATCTAAGCTTGTACAGTAATTTTATCTTCTTGTTTTGTCGTTCGAAAAATTTAAAATGAAATGGTAAATGAAATACAAACAATTCAACCTTGAAATACTTTTTTGTTGTTTGTGATTGAAATATGCATGTAGTGCGGAAAATCCCATGAATCGAAATACACAAACGGTATGTATTTGTATGGATATGAATTTTCCTTATTTTAAAACCCAATATAATCAACGTTTGGTGCTAAAACCTGTCTATGTTCTGTACATTTGTTTTTTTTTAGTTTACTATTCCATTTAAAACAAAAGAAAAATAGAAAGAATTATATTATATGCATATTACCTATATACCTATTATATTCGTACATAACATATATACAAGACCTTTGTTTTTGTATTTTTAACGTATTTTCGATTATCATTATTTTGCTGAATATCGTGGAAGAAAGTAATTCATTCAAAATGATTAGAAATTTAAAATTTGGTGGAAAGTGTGTAGTTTGTGGACGAAATAAACGTACAGATAAAAATTGTAGATTATTTGGATTTCCGAAAAATAATTCTGCACGTTTTGCACAGTGGTTACAGATATGTAAAATTAACTTAAGTGATAAGAAAAATTTATTTATATGTGATATTCATTTCGAAAATAAACATATTAAAAATCGCAACTTAGAAAGATTTGCCACACCAACTCTATTTTTAAATACCAGTTTTACTAATAGAAGATTAGGAAATCCGGTTAAAGTTTACCCAGGAAAAGTGAAAACAACACAAGCTTCTGCCGTTAAACCTACCTCAGAGATTTGCAGTACTGATAATTCAGGTAAGATTTATTTTAATAATAAGTGCGTGCTTGACACAAATTTTAAGACCAACATTTTAAAGACTTACCCTCCTGCTCCGGGGAAAAGGTTGTTCAACTGCAATCCAAAGACGAACGATAATTTTGCTAATAATAATAATGAAACGACTGATTGTGAAAATTGTATCCGTAATGAAAGAAATACCATGTACTATAGAAAACAAAACACTTTGCTAAAAAAAAGATATACGGTTCTAGAAATAAATAATAAAAAATTAAAATATAAATTACGAAATAATAATGAAAAAAATAAATTTAAAAGTAAGATTATGAATAAATACAAAAAATTAAAGCAAAAATCAATCTCTGAGCAAATTGACGATCTAAGTTACCTAAATAATAACGCTAAACAATTATGTAAGATGTTATTGAGAAAGCGTCACAAAAATTCTAAATATACAGATGACGAACGACGCTTGGCGCAAAGTATAGAATTTCGATCACACTCAACTTATCAGTATTTAAGAAATACTCTTAATTTGCAATTACCCGCCGTAAGGACAATTTCCAATTGGAATATTTTAAACCAGTTACAACCGGGGTTTAATAAAAATCTAATTGAGCAAATTGAAAATAAGGTTAAGAAAATGTCTAACCGAGACAAAGAGCATATTTTACTGTTCGACGAAATTAAGATAAGATCTGATCTAAAATATAACCGAGCAAGTGATCAAATTATAGGAGTAGTCGACTTTGGAGATGGTGAACGACAGCATAAAATCGCTGAATACATATGTGTATTTATGTCACGGGGATTATTTAGCACAGATAAATTTGTTTTAAGCTATTTTGCAACTGGAGGTCCCATATGTGGACAAAAACTAAAGGAGTTAATTTTAAAAAATATCACAGAGTTAAAGAAATTGGGGTTAAATATTAGAGGAATTGTGTGTGATCAAGGTACAAATAACCGCAGTGCGTACAAGATGTTAGGAGTTCGTAAAACTCAACCATTCTTTATTGTGGATAACCAAAAATTGTTTGCCTTGTTCGATATACCACATTTGTTTAAGTCAGTTCGGAATACTCTTCTAGCATATGATATAGTTACAGAGGAAGGGTTAGCTACCTGGAGTGTAGTTAGTGAGCTATACCAAATAGACAGTCAATCGGTTACAAGAGTTTGCCCTAAGTTAACTTTAAGGCACATATACCCCAACACATTTGAGCGAATGAGAGTTAACTTAGCTACACAGATTTTAAGCCGTAGTTGCGCGAATGGAATTCGAACTTTCGACCATTTAAAGAAATTTAAGACCAATAAAACAAAACAGCATGCTTTAGCAACGGCAATATTTATTGAAAAACTGGACAAACTATTTGACGCGTTAAATAGTAAAAGTCAATTCTGCTCAAATAAGGCAAACTCAGGGTTGTCTCTGAACAGTAATAATGAACCGTATATCATCTTGAAAGATATGTGTGAGTATTTGGAAAACATTAAGGTTCAAACAAAAAATAATATTTTTTGTATAAACGGTCTGATTCACACAATAAGAGGTATTTTAGAATTAACTTCTGCGATAAGTGATACAAACCCTTCGAGCATAAAGATATATAGAGAGAGTGTAAAACTTAAAATGTATGAAAAGAGAATAAGAAAATCGTACTACAACTTCTGTCAAAAAAAATTTTTTTTTTTTGTTTATTTCATGTTTTGTGTTTGAAACTAAAATTAAAAATTATAAGTGAAAAATATAAGATGGCTAAATTAATTAATTGTTGTGTGACAAATTGCTCCAATACGAAGCAAATTAATACAAAAAAAAACAATAATAAAAAGTGTTTAATTAACTTTTTTAGGTAAATATTAAGTGCATATTTTTTAAAAAAATTTTTAATCCCTTCGATCGCAATTTAATTCACACGAATGAAAATTAAAAATAATTGTGCAGTTTTGAAGTGTATTTAATCCTTATTATGGCCACCCATTTTAGTTTAAATCAGTTTTAGTTTTCTATCAAAATAATTAAAACTAAACTGTTTGTATACCAAAAATAGAACAAAATTACGCGGCCATTTTGCTTTTTTTGATGTTTATATAAAAACGTTCATAGCCGGCGAAACTATTTTTTTTTTGTAGGGTTTTTTTTTCTGTTGTAAAAATGCGTGAAAATTTTTATTTTAATTTATTTTAATTTTTATTTTAAAACTTTTATTCTTCTCGTGTAAACGGGATATAAGATTAATCATCCCTTTAAAAAAATATTAAAATTAAATTATAATATCTAAAATAAAATGGGTGGAATTATTTTCTACAAGTATATTGTAATAAATATTTATCAATTTTGTATTGTGGTACATAATTATGTGCATTATACATGTTCATAAATTTCTAAAAATCCAATTTTTTTTAACCCTATGAAAAATTAAATAATTTTATGTACGACTGTGGCAATAAACAAAAAAAAAAAATGAGAGAAATAAAAAAAAAAAAATATGTTTTGACAGAAGTTGTAGTACGCTCAAAATATATTATCCTACCCGGTTGTACAAACCTCAATATCTCATACATCTTAACGTCAAAATTACAAACGGATGCAGTAGAAAATTTATTCTCTCAAATTCGTTCAAAGGGAGGGAACAATTTTAATCCATCGGTGTATGAGTTTAATTTTATTATTGCTAAAATTATATCAAGTAAGTTAATTTTTCATTCGTCGATTTTAAATTATGAACCAGATAATTGCACTTTTTTGGAAACTGACCCGTTTGATATTACAAATAATACTACACAAGAAATTGAAAATTTAAGAAACGAGAAGGAAAACGAACTTATAGATTCTCAAAGAGAAAATGATAATAATGGAGTAAACGAATTTGAAGACAATGATTTTAACGAAATTGCCTTTGTTGGAAATTTCATTAATGAGAAGTTTGAGATTGACTTGCCAGCACTTCGATATTTTTTAGGATATATTATTTATAAGTTGACAAAAAAACTGAAATGTGAATCTTGCCTGGAATATATGGTTAAGCAAAATGAAGATTTGTCGTTACCATCTGAATATTTAATAAAATGTAGAAACTATATAAATACTTCTAATGATTTATACTTAAGAAATCCGACTGACTTGTTCCTAGAAATTACTACGCTTCATGTATCAATTTTTGCAAAATATTTTATCAAAAATTTGCATAACATAAGATTACTACAAACAATATTTGACAAATGCTTAAATGCGACTAATATAGATGATAGATATAGCTCATGGTTCACAGGAACTTGTAAGGTACACAAGGAAAATGCTCTAAAGTTCTTAATTCTTGTTTTAATCAGGAAAAACTGTATATGGCAACTAGAGAAAATTAAAAATGATAAGAAATCTGGACAAAAGAAAAAATCAAATGAACCAGATCGTATTGAAAAACGCAATCGAAGACTAAGAATTTTAAATCAATGAATTATCAATAAAACAAAATCATACGGTTATACATTTAATTTGAGTTAATGTTAATATCCACTCGTAAAAATACCAAAAAATAGTAATAGTACTATAAAATTTAAACCGGCCTATGACAAAATACCAGATTTAGACATTTATTCTTATTTTTTTATATTTACATACATTTTTAATAAAATATTTATATTTAAAACTGAATTATTTTTTTATTTTCATGTAACCACCTCTCTGGCACTGAGATTGTAAATGAGTATCGTGATATAAATTTGGTATTACACAAGATGCACTATCGTTCCTGTGATATATATAATTTGTGTGACTTCATATGCACTATCGTTCCTGTGATTTATATAAATTTTGTGTTACACTAAGATGCACTATCGTTACTATGATTTATATAATTATTTAAATAGTTATATTATGAAATTATTTATATTTATGGAATTTTATGTACTTATTTATTATTATTTTATATTTATTATATTATATAACTCGCAAGAATAATGAATTTTTTGAAATACTTATATATATAGGTATGTATATAAAGAAGAGGTTTTTACGCCCAATGGAAGCAGATTTTATCTGTATATAATAAACTTCCATATGGCTTTTCCCCTTCTAACCATAATATGAATACATATAAACATATTAAATAAAATTATAAAACAATTCTATTCATTTTTAATTAATATATCTGCAATATTGCACTATTTTGACAAAGGAAATCACACGTTGGTTAATAATAAAATATTTTAAGACAGAATTACATCAGATAGTTCAATAAAACCATAAAAAAAAAGTTAAATACCATTTATGCATATGGACTTTCATCAAAAATAATTTTAAAAATAAACTTAATCAAGGTCGAGTATATGTATGTAATTATTTTCATATATTTACTCAAGAGATAATCTCCCGTGTTATTATGATAATATCGTCGATCAAAAACGGAATCGACTCAGTTTTTTTTAGCGAAGTATTAACTTACTAAAAATTGAAGCCCTTTGCGAATTGTAATATGTACTTAATAAAAACATAGAAGAGTTGTGAATGGAAAAATACGAAAAATTAAACGAAAAGTAAATAAATAAACAAAAACAACAAAAATATATTTCAAGGCTGAATTGTTTCTATTTCAACTACCATTTCATTTTAAATTTATCAAACAAAAAAAAAGAAGATAAAATTATTATACAAGCTTAGATTGTCTTTTGTAGATGTAGCTAATTATGACAGGTGTTGAACTTAGCTATTACAATTAATAAATCTTGTTATAGATGGCTCTATTCAATTGTGGATTTAGAATCAAAAAGTAGAAATCCGTACTTTTTTGTTCGTGTATTCCTATCTTATATATAAATAATCTTTGGTATAACGTAATAGAGGAATGTCAAGTTTGTGGTTAATCGTTATATTATCATTTTTTACAGGAGATTTTTTTACTATTTTTACTATTATTACTAGCGGACCCGGCCGACTTCGTCCGGACTTTTATTGAATTTTTCTATTAACATGTTTTTTTATTATGAACACTTAGATTCACTTGGATTTTCTTAAACCTAAATCAGTACATTTTTTTTTTTTATTATAAGAAATATTGTGCATGAATTAGCATTAAGATAAAAATTAAGTATCCAAATAGTTGTTTAAGAATTAAAAATAAATGAATAAAAAAAAATGATTTAGAAGTAAGAAAAAATATTGAAATTAAGAATAAATACAAAAAAAAATATAAAAATTAAAAAAAAAAGAAAAAATTTAGAATTAATAAAATACAAAACAAAATAAAAAAAAAAATGTACAGATTTAGGTTAAAGAAAATCCAAGTGAATCTAAGTGTTCATAATAAAAAAACATGTTAATAGAAAAATTCAATAAAAGTCCGGACGAAGTCGGCCGGGTCCGCTAGTTAATTTATATATTAATTTGTATTTTTACGACATAAATTGCCGTACATAGACACCAGCGCCACCTAACGGGGTAGGATATATATAAAAACACGCGCCGGTCTTATACAAATATTTTGTGGGCTGGAAGTCGAAAATCGGTTGGGGCATTCAAGAGTTCACCCCTCACAAATAAACGTTCTTTTGATTTTTATATATATAAGGATATACGTATTTCATATTGTAATAATATTTTATATACATAGATTAGTATTATTATCAATTAATTAATTTTAAAATTATGTCAGTTATAGACATATATTATGTTTACAGTGTTGCGTTTTGACCTTGTCAAATAAGGTGCGATCGCTGTCAATGAGTAGTGAATAGAATAACCAATGTGATTCTGGACAACTTTAATTTGTTTATTCCGAACTAATTTAAATAATATATAATTTATTAATTTATAATTTATTAATTTGTAATTTATTATTTTATAACAAATCAAATTTAAATTAATGAATGACTGTTTAGAATGCAGAACACAGTAAATGGAATCTAATTTAAATCAATTTTCAGATGTATCTTTTAAGTCTTTTTTCCAGCAAACTAATAAATTTTATTACAGTGCGCAGTTTTTGTTTTAATAAATGGTAGAAGTAGACGACTATACTAATTATTACATAGTGTTTACCTCAGATAAAATAAAGAACTAATAATAATAAATTGAACTAAAATATAGGGTCCCTGACGGTTAAAATTAAATTGAAATTAACTTATTTGAATTGATTTTTCAGAAGTTTTTCATAAGTCTGATCCAGAAACTAATACATTTTTATTTCCACATTTTTATTTCCACAGAGCCCAGTTTTGCTGTTATGATAAAGAAAGCGAAACGAAATACATAATACGTATTGGAGGAATGCCAAGTTTGCGGTTAAAATTTTATACATATTACCATTTTTCCAGGAGATTATTACTATAATTAGATAGTTATTTTAAGTTGTAATAATATTTTTGAACATAAATTAGTTTTCTTATTTCTTATTATTTGACTTTTAAAGTTTGGTCTAGTGGTAGTAAACTATTAGTCGCATGGTAGGGACAAAGAAAGTGGGCTGGTACTAATTATCATTCATTTAGGGTCTATCACAGCCCAAATATATGGAACTAATAATAACAAATTGAGCTAAATTACAGAATCTATGCCAGTTAATCATAAAAGTAAATTAATTAATGAAATATTGGATTGCAGAATAAAACAAATAGTAACTAATTTGAGTTGAATTTTCAGGAGTATATCTCATAAGTCTGATCCAACAAACTAATAAATTTTATTTCAGCGTCCAGTGATAATGTTAAAAATTATTTAAAAATTGGTTAAGATTGGGTTGGGAAAAGAGGTACTAATCTAATAATCATTTAAGACAGGGTCTAGCACAGCTCAAATATATGGAATTAATAATAACAAATGTATCTAAATTACAGGATCTCGGCCAGTTAAACTTAAATTTAAATTAATTCATCAAAGATTGAAATGCAGATTAAAATAAATCGTAACTAATTTAAGTTGAATTTTCAGGAGAACCTCATAAGTCTGATCCAGCAAACTAATAAATTATATTTCAGAACCCAGTGATGCTGAAAATTATATAAGTAGATTAGAATTGTATCGTCCTGTGTTACTAACTATTGGCTATACCAGGTGTCTGTAACCGAGTCAATTTCTATCATTCTAACTGAACCTATCCAAATCCTCTTTATGTTATGTGTAAACGGGTGTTCGGTGAGGCCCGGCCATCTCCGGGAGATCCTGCTTAATGCTTGGTCGAACATTCCAATCAAATCAAATCAAATCGAATCTAGATATCCACCACAGATCTGAAACGGCCTCACTTCGACTATGGGAGCTTTGAGAATTAACCTATTGGTTCCATATATATCATGCTAGTTCATCAATCAAACTAGAGTTTTTTAAATTATCTGGTCTCGTCTGTAAAATATCAACTCGAAACAACCGTCCATATATCGCAGAATCAGTGCTGCCAAGGCACACTATACACCGATTCGAATATATTCATACACTCCCTCCTTCTAATGGATATTCATACCTGCAACACTTGCCACTAAATTTGTTCAAGAATGTTCTGAGTCCAAACTTTTCTCGGAGCTGAAGGTCAAAGCTTCTATAATGGCCGGAAATCCCATTTATCTTACCTCAGATCCGAGCAACTGTGCAGGAAGATTTGTAGTCATCATCCTAGTTGAACTGATTTGCGGTGAAAGTATCAAGCTACCTAAACCAACCAGCGACACAGTCATCGACTAACTGGGACAAACCACATGCAAAATCTTGTCTTGCCAACTGAAACTCGCTTTTCCAAATGGAATAATGTGTTTGTTCCAAAGACTATGATCAAATGTGATTATGCTTTCATTAGGATGGACAAGATCCATATTAGACTCCATCTCGTAAGTAGTTATAGGGCTGTTTCGTATTTTCGATCGAATTAAAACCAGCATATGGAATTCTCTGTTCGAGTTATCAGGTACCAGGAGCCAAAACACTTATTTCTATTCTCAAACAAAGAGGTGGTGGGAAGGGAGGTGAAATCAGTCGCGAGGGAGTCCTATAACGTCTTCACAATTAATATTGTTTGGTAATCTCTATTGTGTAGGCTAGAATTGTATTCGAATCGACGTATATGAAATTAATCAAATTACAGCAGGTACTATGTATATAGGATTGCGCATAAGTAACGTTATGCTTTAATTAGTGAGTACATTTTTGGTTTATGTATTTTTTTCAAAATTAGCTTTGAAAAACTTTGGAATTATGTAATGGAAAGACTCACACAGAACAATGAACCAAAGCTGTTCAATTTTATTTTGAAAGTCAGCATTTTATTATTCAGATACAAAGATCATATCGAAATTTCTTTCATGTTCGAAATGCACCTAGCGCGCCCCAACAATTTACCAATTGGTTCAGCGTTTTTGGCAACAAGAGGTTTTGTGATGTCTATAGGCGGTGTTTGCAAAGAATTATACATAAGTTACATCTTTTCCCGCATATAAGATTCAAGTGGCTCACGAGTTAAACCCAAATGATGCACAAATATGCATAATATCGCGTTTCTCTGATTTTAACTGGCCCGATTTAACGGCTTCCGATTTTTTTCTTTGGGGCTATCTAAGGGTAAGGTGTATCCAATAATCCAAGAACCATCCAAAAGCTTAAGACCAATATCCGAGAAGAAGGACCTAAAATTCTAAGAAAAGTTATGGGAAATGCTCTGGAAAGAGCACGTCAGGTTGAATCAAACAATGGGCACCATTTGAAAGATATTAACATAATGTGAACATATTTCCAAACTATAATCTAAATTTCAATAAATGTCAACGTTAAATAAAATCAGAACGAAAAATGTTATTCATAAAATAAATCAAAACGTTATACTTCTGCGCCACCCTGTAAACTACCTCAGGTCCTGCAGGATGGCGCGGCACACAGTACCCAATCTGTATTGGATGATATGCAAAGAAGAATCTTAAAAATTATTCGAAACTTCCGATTCACATCAATTCTGGTCATTCCCCATTTTCGTTGATTTTCTTTCGTGCCAGTTCGATCAGAACGACAATGAATGCAATTTTATATCACAGTGTGGATACGGATAGACTTATAACTATATAGAATATTTGACATTTTCGCATAATATCCATCCAATCCGGT
Organism: Tipula unca; assembly: GCA_951394425.1. NCBI lineage: Eukaryota > Metazoa > Arthropoda > Insecta > Diptera > Tipulidae > Tipula > Tipula unca. The sequence goes on along the minus strand of OX596381.1, from coordinate 12,426,680 downwards.
TAAAATTTGTCGTCTTCTTGAATCTCAGGTGTTATACAAGGCCTTATTTGAATCGCATTGGAATGATGGAACCAATTTAAAAAATAGTTGACACCAAGCCAATTAAATTTCATAACATTTTTGATTCCGCATAGTTAAAATTTCATTCCAACCATTTATGTAAAATGTATGACACAATTTTTATCGAGCGGCAGCAATTGAACAAAATATCACGTACATCAGAAATTGTGACACCGCCGAAATTTATCACCAAAACTAAATACAAATTCGGTATAAATACGGTTGGCAAATTGTTATAAAATCATAACGAGTATCTCATCTCAACCACATACGAGTAGATCGCATCTATCTGAAATATAAATTTAATTTAAAAATAAAAAAAGTAAAATGAATTTTAAACTATTGACAATCTTGTTGGTCGCAGTATTGGCAAATTTTGTAGTAATGGCCAATCCCGGTGGATCGTGGGGTTCCAGCGGACACGGTGGATCACGGGGTGGTTGGGGACATGGCGGAAATAAAAAATGGGACTGTAAGAATTCGACATCAAGCGCACCAGCAGCAACTACAACAGAAACTCCTACTACATAAACCGGACACTTGTATAATATGCGATAATCTGATTAATTTAGTAATTCAAATTTATAAAATTATTAAATAAATAAATATTTTGATTTCGAAATTAGATTGTGGGCTTTTCAATTTCAAATAAAATGTAACTTGTATAATTATTACAGACGGTTATGCAGATTTTCTTTTTCGGTCTGTCCAAAATTTTGACTAGTAAATCACTAATAATTTACTGAGAGCTTTACATATAACAAGCGAGCTAATCTCCACACGACCATGCACAAAACATAGACTTGTCTTATTGTGCGTATACACACATCTCTTAAAAATACATATTTTCGAATTTGAATACATTGCGCAACTTCCATTTGTTGCTCTATGTGTTAATTCTCTTAAGTGCGAGGCCGCAAATGATTTAGACCCTGAAAAATTCAAAAACCTGATCGATTCACTATGCCAACAAAGATGGTATATGATTCTGTATAGAATGAAAGTGGCTGTGTTTTAGTTGAGAACAGACTTTCGAGAATTTTCGAGACTACATCTTTCGTAAAACAGAAACACCTTAGCGCAACATCTTGTATTGCCTCCAGTTCAATCAAGTCCTCCAGATCAATGAGTCCAAAACCAAATAAATACATGATCTCTAGCTATAGAGACAGTTTCACATCAGATTTTAGTAGTACCCACTAAACGTTTGAGGACGTGAGGGTCATATGGTATATCTCTTGTCACGATAACAGTATGGGTGAGGATATTAAAATACGGCTGGCAGCTGGCAGTCGTGATTTGTATCCTATCAGGTGCCACTTTAAAAAGCGTTGATCAGTACGAGAGATGGCTCCTTACATTTTGGAGAAGAGTCATGCGTGTGATTTACGGCCCAAAACGCGAAGTCCATGGTACAGAGATCTAATGAAGATCCCCGATCGAAATTCGATCGAAATGGTTGGAGCCAAATTGTTGACACAGTAAGGGGCCTGTAATTGATTATCAAAATAACGTATTTTCTTAATGTAGGGAACGTTCAAGATTTTCGTTAGTCAGAATTAAAAATTACGTTAATTTTGCGACCCACATTTTTAACTGTTATAAAAATACGTCACATATTTTTACTTTAGAGGTAATAAAAGAATACAGCTGCTGATCGTAAAGTATTATACAAATATATATAAAATATCGTAGAAACAAACCTACTACATATGTATAACACTTTGCAGTGTTTGTTAGCTTCACTGGAGTTCTCTCGCCTGTTACCCAAAAAGTCAAATGATTTTCATGAAAATCACGAAATCAAAATTTGATTTTTTTCGTTTTACGTGATTCCCATGAAATTCATTCTATTTTTGAGTAGCATATCCAGTGAAGCGAAGACCTAATATAAAGTGTTATACATATATATTATATAGGTTTGTTATTATGCACAGCAGCGTAACTACAAGGGTGCAAACCCCGCGCTGCTGGGGGCTTGCAATGTAGGGAGCCCGCAACGAAGGAAGCCGCAACACGGAACGCGGGTTCCATAGTCTGTGTTCTTGTCATAAAGAACTGTTCCATACCCTCCTACAATAGCTTCCAGTATTTCTCAGGTATTAACATGTTTATTAGTGTTTCTTACTTTACCTGTTACGGTATAGCAACAGCGGAACGATCGTTTTCTAAATTGAGAATAATACAAAATTATTTGCGCAACTCCATCGGTGCAGATCGTTTAAGCGATTGGTCCATTCTCTCTATTGAAGCAAAAGCGGCGGTCGACATGGAAACAAAAACCTTAATTAGGGATTTTGCCAATATGCAGTCAAGAGTGAAAAATCTAACATTCCAATATTTATATAATTGGCTAAGTTCGTGTAACTATATTTTATTTAAATAAAAAAGCTATATTTTCGATAACCAACATTTTTGATTACTCTGTAGGGAAAAATATGCAAGGTGGAGGGAGAATAGGGGCTCACATTATGTTTTGCGGGGGCCCATAATTTGTTGTTGCGCCACTCATTATGCACCAATAAATCCACCTCGGAAATTTACCTGATTGGCATATTTCTTGTCTAATTTAGTGCATTGATTTGAAAATTATAACAGTTTGCCCTGACATCTAACGTGAGTTATCGATAATAAAATACATTTTTCTGTTAAATTCAATAATGAAAAATTCTAAGATGAGACATTTTCATGATAATTAACGGTACCTTCGCTCTCGTTAGCACAGTAAGTAGCGCGCTTGCTCTGTTATTCGAGCATCTCGCGTTCGATTCCCGGTGGTGACCTTAAATCATGGTTGGGTGTTTTAAATGTGTAAGTATATGTGTTTGTCCGGGTATTGCACCGTGCCAGAGTAATCCGCCCAAAGGTACCTTCGTTTCAATTTCAGTCTTTTTGAATCTTTTCAACACCAGTCACTACTGTCTCCTCATGGGCGATTTGGCAAAATCATGCGGCCGCTGTGTTGTTGACATACGTACTTCGAGAGATATTTGAATTGATCGGAACTATAATAATTATATTTTATCAGCTTACGATAACAATGAACAATTTTAAATTTTTGATTCCGCATACATTGGTATTATACTACATTGAAAAATGTATAAACGCGGAGGGAAATTCATACACACATTTTTATCGCCAGACAGAGATTCAAAAAAAAAATCACGTACGACCGAAATTTATTGACACCGCCGAAATTTTATTATACGAAATTAAATTCGAGTATAAATATATGTTTGCAAATTGTAATTAAATCAAACGTGTCACAGCCGCACTATCTGAACAGTCGCATCATATCTGCAATATAAATTTAATTTAAAAATAAAAAAAATTAAAATGAATTTTAAACTATTGACAATCTTGTTGGTCGCAGTATTGGCTAGTTTTGTAGTAATGGCCTATCCTGGTGGATCCCACGGGCATGGTGGGTCCCACGGGCATGGTGGATCCCACGGGCATGGTGGATCCCACGGGCATGGTGGATCACGGGGTGATTGGGGACATGACGGAAATAAGAAATCGGATGGTAACAAAAGTTCATCAACAACGGCTGCACCAACTGGTACAACGGAATAAATATGTGATAGATGGATTAAATTAGTATTACATAATTATAGAATTATTGAATAAATAAATATTGTGATATCGAAATTAGATTGTGAGCTTTTCAATTTTGAGTACTATATATATACAGGTAAAATTTGGCAACAAAATTAAACTTTCGATCTTTACTGTCGGTTATGAAACATTTAAATTTTACGTTCTGCCCAAAACATATGTATATAAAGTTAGCCCAGGATTTATCCCAGAAAAACGCAATGGCAACACCATAACTATAGCGACACTTTTATATCAACTATCACCCCAGGATTAACTATCATCCTTTAATTTTGTCCCATCCCAGGAAAAATATGTCCTAATGTCGCGGCAGTTTCATAAAACTATTATCCCAGAAAATCACTATATAATCCTGAATTTCGTACTTTGGCAATTTTTCCAATTGGAATTTTATTTATACGAAAATTTGATTTTGCGGTGTTTTGTAAATTGTATGCTGCCGATTCTAGTAATAATTACATTCTCTCGAGTAAATATTCGGATAGCTTAGAACAACTGCGACCTTTGCGTCCATAGAAATTAAATTAGATTAAGCGGTTAGATTTTCACAGAATTTTGAAGTTCTGTCATTTTAAACCAATTTTAATCATTTTTAATGCCTATCATATAGATGTCCATGGCAACTCATGTATATTTCCGGATAGTTAAGACCACCTAGGAATTTTGTGGTCAATCAGATTAAATTCTGATGAACTTTTCTATTTGTTTATGGAATTTAACATTTCTTGGTTATGATTGATTTTTAAAATTTTGTACCGCCGATCCTAGAGATGTCTCCAGATACTAACCTATCTCCTCAAATAGTTTAGGCTATTTTAAATCTGTATGATCAAGAAAATTGACTTATGATGAACTTTACTATTTATTTTACATCATTTAGAAGTTTCGTAAACGATTATATTTTAAACGATTTTTAATAATTTGTACCGCCGATCCTAGAGATGTCCACGGGTATTGGCATATATTTCCAGATATGTTAGGCTATTCCGAATCTGTGTGATCAACACAATTAAATTCTGATGAACTTTACTATTTATTTATGGACATAATTTCACTGTCATTACAATAAAGTATTACAAAAGACATAAATCGAACCATTCATAATGATTTGATTTATTAAGTCGAATTCAGAAAAGATTGTGATAAAGTGATGTAAGTGGTCGAGTGTTTTTTAAACTTAGCCAACAAAAACCTCTACTTCGAAACACTCTAGCCAATGTCGGACTATCCTGTTTGTTTCAAAAAAACTTCCACGTTCGTCAGCGAGCCAATTTAGCTTTAAGCTTATTTATTTCAAATATTATTTTTATAATTATTTATTTGATATATTTTTCATTATTTTTAATTATTGGATTAGCTTTAGGTTGGGATGTTAATCTTACAGATCATCTTCGAATCTTATTGACACTCACACTCACCAGGAACTTGTATCTATACCAGCCGTAATATTAATCGTATTAATTATGATTCGTTTAAAAATCTTTTACAATGTCGATTGTGCGATAATATTTTCTTATAGCATAATGCGTGAATGGTTCTATGAATAAGATCTTGGAACTTTGCTTTGAATAAGGCCAAAACCTCTTCAACATGGAACAACGTAAAACAGCTCCTTGGATTTCTTTTAAACTTCATTATTCAGTGAATTTGAAATATAAGTTATCCAATAAGCTCAGAAAACATGCTTGGGAATTCGTGCAACTATTGAATCGTTTTATAAGCGCATTAATGGAAAGTGTAACAGTCGAACTGGAACCAAATTTGTTTTGGAATTTGTTTAACGATATCAAAGCAGTTTGCAAATTCGTTAATTGGAGAGAATTCTAATGACACCAAAATATCTTCGATACTTGACCATAATGGTAGTGCTATAATATACCTCGCTGTTCTGAGAATTCCAAGAATTTTCACCTGAAGAACTGCTTAGGGCTTATTTCTATTTCATCACTAAATTTTGAATTGTCCACTGGTCATCGTAGAATAAAATCTGGTGTCTTTGTACAAGAAAAATAATAGATTAAATATTACAAATTTTCATCGTCCGATTTCCCAATTATCGACATTTGCTAAACTTTTTGAAAAATTGATGAAACCTCGTATTGTATCTTATTTGGAAAGTTTAAACTTCTTGAGTTCTGTCCTCAATATATAATTCATTGAAAAATAGTAAATTTGTCGACGTTCTGTTTCTTGACGTATCTAAGGCTTCCGATACCATTAACCATGGTGTTGATTTGAATCTATATGGTAAAGTTGTGGTCTTTGCTGATTACTTTGATTGGACTTATTCTGCAGACAGTTTGGCTGAACTAGAGTGTTAAATCAATGGCGATTTGATTGAATCTTGCAGTTGGTTCTCAAACCATTAAATGCGATTAAGTGCAAGATCCAAAGGTATTATATTTAACTTAGGCTCATGACCAATAAGAGATATAGAAATTCCAGATATGCTTGTTAGAAGTAATGCTTAAAGTTTATGGCGGTATTTATGTAACTAACATTGAAACATTAATTACAGGCCAGAAATTTGCATTTCAAACACTTGATGAATCAATTTTAACCAAAGACGTACTGCTCAAAGTTTACCACTTTTTCAAAGGTGTCACATCACACCAGTTGCCTCTTCGATTTTTATATATCTAAAAAATGTTAAAACTTTTTGTTTTGCAGAGTTATGTCCACTCCGAAAAACGAAAACTTTTAACATTTGTGGCGAAATTCGACTTGTACAACTTGCCACGAACAATCTAGTAAACGTTTTGGTGTATTGTTAAGGGAATGGCTTCTTCTACACAGGAAGATTTTAAATGGTTCTTTCATGAGTATCAATAAGACGGTAATTGGTTGGCTATAGATTTGAACGTCTAGTAATTGATAAAAAAATTGCCATATTTACAATTAATGTTGTATAGTGGTCCTAACAACGCTTTGCTCAACTCGCATTGAATTAAAAAATTGTTAACACCAAGCTAAATTAAATTCGTCACATTTTTGATTCCGCATAGTTAAAATTTTATTCGAAACATAATTTGTAAAATGTGTGACACAACTTTTATCGAGCGACAGTAATTAAAAAAATCACCAAAAATCACGTACAACAGAAATTGTGACACTGTCGAAATTTATCACCAAAACTAAATACAAATCAGGTATAAATACGGTTGGCAAATTGTAATAAAATCATAACGAGTATCTCATCTCAACCACATATAGATTTGAACGGTCGCATCTATCTGAAATATTAAAATGAATTTTAAACTATTAACCACTTGTTAGTCATAGTATTGGCTAATTTTGTAGTAATGGCCAATCATGGTGGATCGTCAGGATCCCACGGGCACGGTGGATCACATGGTGGTTCAGGACATGGCGGATCACGGGGTGGCGGTCAATCGGGACATGGTGGATCACGACACGGCGGTCAATCGGGACATGGTGGATCACGAGGCGGTGGTCACTCGGGGCATGGTGGATCACGAGGCGGTTCGGGACATGGTGGATCACGGGGCGGTGGTAGCTGGGGACATGGCGGAAATAAAAAATGGAATTGTAATAAATCGACATCAAGCGCCCCAGCAGCGACGGATGCTCCTACTACAAGTGGAGCACCTGCATAATATGCGATAAATTGATTAATTTAGAATTATTGAATAAATAAATTTTGATTAATAGAAATTATCGAGAGTGCGCTTTTCAATTTGAGTTCTATATAGTTTAAGCTGGATTGTTGTCACGCGTTCCTTAAAATATAAGGCGTGCACATAGTCCAATAGAATAAACAACATCAAACTTGCAATTTGGAAAAATTATTTTCTCCAGACACTTTCTAAAAAATCTTTAATTTAAAAAAAATATGTTTGAATTCCTGATCTCATCTAAAAAAAAATGTGTTCATCAATACCGTGTTGTTCTCAGTTAATGCATTTCGTATTCCGTGAAATGCACATAAACATATACATACACATTTCTGGCTTGCCGTCTTGCTTATTTTGAAATATTTATTTATTTTGTTGCATCAGTGCTAGACGATTTTTCGTGTATTTTACGATTTGAGTGCTTCGCAAGGTTGTCTAAAACTTTATATTTTGTAATTCCATAAATAATAAAAATTGAAATTAAAAAAAATTTCAATACCAAAATTTATTCAACCTTTCCAAGCTTTCACATAGTAAATCACACGAAAAATTGTTGTACATCAGTGCTAGTCAGTTTTTCGTGGGTTTTACTATGAGAGTATTTGGAAAGGACGAATAAATTTCGGTACCGGGAATTTTTTATTTGAATTTCTATTATTTATGGAATTTTACAAAAAATAAAACTTTTACATCAAATTTTAGTCGACCTTGCCGAGGACTCTAATGGCCCCAAACAGAGGCACGATTTTCCCTTCAAATTTAGGTCAAACCTTTCGAAAAAACAATTGTTGATTTGTTGATATACACAAATAAATTGACGATCCAAATCTAGGTTATACCCATACATATGCAATTTTTAACTTCAGATGATTTTTTATTTTTACCATGATTTAGTTCGAAATATTCCATATAACAAATATCATTAATGGGAATCGGTAGTGTCCTTATTTGCGTTCTTATCTTTATTTGAGATTGTGGTAGGTTGTCATCAAATTGTCCCTCAAATTTATGTATTGGTGCACGGATCGGCTTTCAAATTTACATTTTCTTCAAATTGGTTGGAAATGAATTCGTTTGATGGTTTTATTCGGAGATTAATTGTTTTACTTCTGTTAAAAACACATTAATGGCTAGTCGAACTTATTTAATCGTTCTATGGAGCTGATTTGGCTTGGGTGTGTGCACCAACAATTTGTTTGCGTTTTGAATGTCAACATTTTTTACACCCACTGCACTCAAATATTGCCACTTTGAGTACCATTAATTAACCACAAGCTCCACATTTGGCTTCAGAATGAAAGTTATAGGATTTGGTTGAAACAAAGGTAGGTAATTTTAGAACTTTCTTAATTATTTTGCTGTATTTGAAAGTTAAGACGAGCTGAAAGCTTTCAAAAGCTTTCGTGTATTTTATGTCGCCATCGAATTATCAACATTTTTAAATTGTATGTGAAAGGCACACTGCGTATTGTGTATAATGCATTGTTTGTTTGAGCGTTAAGTTCGAGTAAGAATCGTTTGAAATGATTCAGATATAATGTAAGAACAATTGAATTTGTTTTGAAGCTCTTAGCATATGGATTATGGCCTCCGATAAATGTACCGCCGATCCTGTATGTGGTTATGTCCAAGGTTGAGTACTTTTGAGCGATTTCTGAAAAAATATTAGTTTTTAGAATTTCACCGATTTCAAATTAACGTCAACTCTAAAGTATCTCTTTGATTGACGCTACAGAATTTTTAAAATCAATTTAATTTGCCTTCAAAATGTATGGGCATCAATGATCATTTGTGCCAATCGGAATTTTAACGAGACCCTCTGGGAACTAGTTCTCAATTTTATAAAAACGCTCAACACTAAAAAGTATTAGTGGATTTTTGATGGCCAATGTCAGGTAATCGTAGATATGCCTACGCAAATGTGAGAATGCCTACAAAATGTATGGGTTTCAATGATTATTTGTGCTAATCTCAACTTTTAGCGCGGCCCTCAGGGAACGAGTTTGTTAATACTTTTATTGGAAATCTGTGTTTAATTTTACATGAAAGCAAATTAAGCTTAAAATGCCGAAACATGGAATATCACAGGACCATTTTGCGGTCGTAGAATTCGAAGCAGATAAAAGCGAACCAAGTAACCGGCTAATCGAAGTGATAGAGTATGCATGGCTTACGGAAGACGGAAAGTTTTGGTTCAAGTTCCAAAAATTGGATGTTTGAATTAAAAAATTTCGGCATACCGAGAAGTGACTGGGTGAAACACACTTGTCGAGTACTAAAATTCATTTTTATTAAACTGATTTTATAGATTTATATATTCTGCATTTATCCTTTTTTTTGTGCAAGACTCTATATCACAGTTGCTAATATCGAGTGTAGTCTCTGACTTAACTACACAACATCCGTTACAGAGGAATATGGCGATCAGCAAAAAACAGAAAAAATGAATTCCAGCTCCGGCGTAATTTCTAACGTGTATAACAATTTAGTTGATCAGGTGCGGGACGACGATTCTTTAGTAATATCAAATAATAATTTCGGAACTTTGGAGAATCAGTCAAATCGCGATGATTCGGTAGTTGATGCACCACCACCTTGCATGACTACGGATAACTCAAACGAAAATGAAATAACGACTGAGCAACCAATCGGCAATGTTATATGCATTCACTACGATTCATTTCAAAAAGCATTGTAAGATTTGGCTGAATTTTAACAGAGGCAATTAAATTCAGAATTGGTGGTCTTAAAAATTGATCAGATCCAGTCAAATTTGGAAAAGATAACGGCACAAAACGAAATCATGCTGAAAATGATTGCCGAGTTTTACAAGAAGTCGCCAGCCTCATCATCTTTTACTCCTGCAATAAATATTGATTCCAAACCCTAATTAGATGAGCTGGAAATACAATTACAGGAAAAGGATTACAAAGAAAGTATGGTAAGATATTTTCTTTCGAATGTACCATTATAGTTTTATAAGTTTTGTTTAAATTGTCTAACTTGTCTTGATCATCCAAGCTGAACATTTGTGGGCTCTATGCTGACTTTCATCAAAGTGACTTTCGGTTAATGTCAATTAGAGAACGGGATTTGGCTTGCTTTCTATATATATACTTGTGACTGAGGTATGTTACTTCGCCGACAAATGATATTTTGCCAGTCCGAATCTCTATAGACGAATAACCGACTTGTGGTTTATCTGGTTTATATTCTGTGAATATAGTCGTGAGAATTTAATCCACATGAATAAGAAACAGTTGGCCTTAGCTGTTTGAAAGCATATGCGAAATTTAACAGTGTACAATTTTAGTAATTTTTAAGCCTTCAGTCCTAGTTCCACCGTCAACTATGGTCATTGTGTCAACATGTCACCACATATCTTACCTGGCGATGTATTCCAATTTTCAACCCTAAAAATCGAACCGACTGAGATTATGGATTAAGATTATGGATTCAGTAAGCAAGTATATTACAGTTCCCCAACAAAACCAACAACCTGATAATTTGGCTGATATAACATTTCTGAAAAAAATCGATATGTTGAAGGAGAATTATTTGTTTTAAACGAAGAAGAGTTCGATTACGAAAAAATTATTTTGTTTGGAGCAATTAATAATAACAGTATTAAAGGCCATTACTGGCCCCTTACTGAATCAACAATCTGGCTCCAACGGTTTCGATCCTGAGCTTGGTCTTCATACTGTCTTAGACAATCTGAAGAGGCCAAGTCGTTCTCTACATCGTGGAGCCATCGTCGCCTGCAACGACCTCTGCGCCTACCATATGGTGGCTCTCCTTTCAGAGATCGCTGCACAATTCGTTCCGGATCAGCACGCAGAACGTGACCGAGCCAGCGTACTCGCTGAGATCTAACTTCATGTACAATATCGGGGATCTTCATCAGATCTCTGATCTCGAAATTGTACAGAGCTCGGTATGTACCATCTATTTCGCGTTTAGGGCCGTAAATCACACGCATGATTCTTCTCTCAAATGTAAGGAGCCATCTCTCGTACTCATCCGTCAGCGCCCAACTTTCACATCCAAACATAACAACGGGCCTGATCAACGCTTTGTAAAGCTTCAGCTTCACGGCACTTGATAAGTGTTTAGATTTTAGCAGTGGCCTTAGAGGATACAAAGAACGACTGCCAGCTGCCAGCCGCACTTTAATATCCTCACCCACACTGTTATCGTGAGTAATAAGAGAGCCCAAATATTTGAACCTCCTCACTCCCTCAAACGTGTGGTGGCCACTACTAAAATCTGGTGTGCCATTGTCTCTAAAACCAGAGATCAGGTATTTCGTTTTGGACTCATTGATCTGGAGTCCAACTGAAGCTGAAAACTCTACAAGCGGATCAAGTATTTCTTTCACTCCGTTGTTATTCAGTCCAATCACGCATATGTCATCTGCATATGCAAGCACTTGATTGGACTGGCGATATAAGATGTTACGCTGAGGTGTTTCAGTTTTACGAAAGATGTACTCCAACATGAGATTAAAGAGTATCGGGGACAGAGCATCTCCCTGCCGAACACCCGAGTTAACTGCAAAAATTGTCGATAGCCTGTTCTCAACTTTAACACAGCATTGAGACTGCGTCACTGTCATCCTACACAGTCGTACCAATTTTGTTGGCATTCCTAGGTATTCCAGGGCAGACCACAAACTCTCTCGATTGATCGAGTCGTAGGCCTGCCGGAAATCCAGGAAAACCTGATGTACGGAGATGGATGTCTCATAATATTTAGATAGAATCATCCGCAGCGAAAAGACCTGATCAGTGACTGATCGATTCGGACGAAATCCTCCCTGATAGTCACCAACCAAGCCCTCCGCCAGAGGAGTGATTCTATCCAATAAAATGTATGACAGTAACTTGTATGCTGTGCAAAGGAGAGCTATACCGCGATAATTCTCACACTTCAAGCGGTCTCCCTTCTTGAAGATGGGGCATATCGCGGCCACTTTCCATTCATCAGGCATAACTTCGGTTCGCCATACTAATCGAATAAGGTCGAAAAGACAGTTCCACAAAGTATCCCCTCCGAATATCAAGAGCTCCGAATTAATGCAGTCCACTCCAGGTGAGCGGTTTCGTTTCATTCTCTGCATGGCCTTAGTGAATTCCTCATGGGATGGCTCCTCAGTGCAAATCTCCGCAGACTGTTCTAGAGGTGGCTCAACAACAGTCTGTGATGCATGATGAACATCAAGCAGCTCAGTAAAGTGTCCACTCCATGCGTCAAGTACTGCGTCGATGTTGACACAGAGGTTTCCATCCCGGTCCCGAATGGCGGTTGACGAAGGCCTGAAAGTATGGTGCAATCCAGTAATTCTTTTAAAGAAATTACGTGAACTACGCTCATTGCTGAGTTGTTGTACTTTCAGAACCTCGGCCTTCCACCATTCTCGCTTCTTCCGTCTACAAATCCGCTTAGCTGCCCTTCTTGCAAGAGCTGCCTTGTTTTTCCTTGCGATTGTGAGACGTTGTTGCACTTCATTATGGGCTATATTTTGTTGCTCAACTGCAAGACGACACTCGTCATCAAACCAATCATTCTTGGGTCTGACTTTCACTATACCTAAAGTCTGTTGAGCAGCACTGACAACCGAAGTTTTCAGTACCTCCCAGACAGAGTTCACGCAGTCAGACTGGTAATTAGCTCCCTCAATGTTGTCGCTGACAAGATCCTGATATCGTTTCTTTTGATCTTCATTTATCAGACCTTCACAGTCGAAACGTTCCATCCGTTTCGCTGTGTTCCCCGACCTGTACGAAAACTTCCACCGTAGCTTTGCAGCGACCAAATAATGATCGCTGCCTACGTATTTGGTTGCTGACCGATAAGTTCTCACATCCTGCACAACCCGAGCTCGCCCTTTTGAAATTAACACGTGGTCAATTTGGCTCCGGGATGTTTTGCGAGGATGTGTCCATGTCTCTAGGTGTATCTGTTTGTGAGGGAAGAATGTGCTTGCTACTCTAAGATCATGAGCAATTGCAAAGTACATCATTCTCTCACCATTATCGGTCGCAGTTTCGTGTCGGGAGTACGGACCTATGTTTTCACACAAGTCGGCCTGATTTCTGCCAGCTCTAGCATTAAAGTCCCCAATTACCATTCTAACATCGTGTTCGGGTATAGATCCCATCAGATCGTCCAAGTCATTGTAAAATGAGTCTTTATCTTGGGGCTGGCTGACTTCTGTGGGTGCATGTACACAAATTATCGACAGGTTGGCTAACTTCATGCGCAGGCGAAGCATACACAATCGGTTATTGACTGCTTGAAAATCCAAAACAGCCTTCTTTACCTGCGGCCCAAGAAGAAATCCAGCTCCAAGATTTCCGAGGTCATCTCCACTGTAGAACAACGTATAGCCCTGGGACACATGGTCTCCACTTTGAGGCCAGCGAGTTTCTTGAAGAGCAACGAGTTCCAGCCGATACTCTTTCATGCACGTGATTAGACCCTCCAACGCTCCTGGTTTTCTAAGTGATTGCACGTTCCACGTGCCGATCCTAAATCTCGTATCCGGGTACTTGAGCGGGGGTCCGGTGTTGTTTTGGCGGTATCCATTTTTCTTTTTGTTGATTTTATAAACAGTTGATTTTTTTACGGATGCGGGTCGTCAGCCCAGCGATTCAACCGTTTAGTCGCCTCCTACGACAAGCAAAGGATACTGTGGTGGTATTCTTAGGAAACATGTTCGTGCAATTTAGATTTACGAGACATGTGAGTGCCCCCCGACCACAGGGGCCAATTGGAGCAATTACATCTTTAATTTAAAAGAAAAATGTAGAAAATGCAATTCAAACAATAGTTTCATCAGCATCACTTATTTCCCGGAAACTGCTTTTTAGGGATGTTTATTTTATTTCAAGAGAATATCGAATCTATTTATGGGAGTTTGCCCATTGAGTTTAATAACGAAGTTGTCAAAAGAATTGGATCGTGGTTCAACAAATAACTTGGCGATGGTAACCAAGAACTAAGGTATATAAACCTGAATTCTGGCCTGTTGGTGATTCAACAAATGGCATACTGAATGTTTGGGTCGGAAAATGACAAGTGAGTGTATTCAAAATAAGAGAGGAATCGTTATTATCAAATATCCTTTTCTCGGTAATTTGTTGAGGTCAGGAACACATTTTGTTGCGAAGTTCTTTTTAAACATATTAAATTTGTTAACGAGAAGTTGTGTTTAGAATAACTTTGAACATTTAAATTTATAATTTCTGAAATTTGCAAAATGTGATTATTATTTATTCCGTTCCAGTTGGCCATGTTCAGAAACTTTTTCCAAAAATCATTTTAGAATGCCATTTGAATTCAACATACCGGTTTTCACCAAATCGGCAAAGGAATAGTCTAGTTTCGGTCCGGTTGGTCAAGTTTCAGAACTTCACCCAAAAATTATTTTAAATTTCAGTATATTACAGAACATTTGCCAAAGATCATTTAAGAATCTCATTTCCATTCAACACATCGAGTTACAATCGGCCATTCAATTGGATGATTATATTCCAGAACTTTATCAAAAAATCATTTTATAATTCTATTTCAATCCAATATACCTAGTTTCACCATAAACGGGCAAGGAATGCCCTAGCTTAGCCCTAGTTGGCTATATTCCACAACTGTATCCAACATTCTATAATAACATTCCTAGAATACTGAAAACAATTATTTTAGAATTCTATTTACATACAACATATTGATTTTCACCATAATCGGTAAAGAAATCGTTAAGTTCTAACCCAGTTAGAAACAACGAGTTTCCAGTTTTCAAAAACTGAAACAAACCCAAGCGAGGACCCAATGCAAAGTGTTATACATTTATAATAGGTTTGTTTCTGCGATATACATATTATATATGTATAACACTTTATGATCAGGTTAAATTCTAACAATTTATTTTGGGTAATAACTTCCTTAAATTCTTCTCGCTGTAAGTAAAGAAATGAAATTAAAAATGCATTGGCAGTAAACGAGACTTGTACTCATGTTCCACGAAACGCAAGTCAATGACTATTATGCAGCTTAGAATCGAATTACACGAGGGTAACCTGTATACACAAAACTAACGAATACCACCTCGTAAATTTATCTGCTTGTTATATTTCTTATCTAATTTAGTTTATAACAGTTTGTCCTGACATCTATCGTGAGTTATCGATAATAAAATACATTTGTTTGTCAAAATACATTAAAGAAAAATTCTGCGATGAGACATTTTCATGATGATTAAAGGATTTGGTAGGCACCTTACTTTCAACTTCTTTTCAATTTTGTTGAATTATTTCAACACTACTGTCTTCTCATGGTCGAAAAATATTTGAATTGATCGGAAGTAATAATTAAATTTTATCAGCTTATACGATAACAATGTACAATTTTAAATTTTTGATTCCGCATACATTGGTGTTATACTACATTGAAAAAAGTATAAACGCAGAGGGAAATTCATACACACATTTTTATCGCCAGACAGAGATTCAAAAAAAAATCACGTACTACCAAAATTTATTGACACCGCCGAAATTTTATTATACGAAATTAAATTCGCGTATAAATATAAGTTTGCAAATTGTAATTAAATCAAACGTGTCACAGCCGCACTATCTGAACAGTCGCATCGCATATCTGCAATATAAATTTAATTTAAAAATAAAAAAAATTAAAATGAATTTTAAACTATTGACAATCTTGTTGGTCGCAGTATTGGCTAGTTTTGTAGTAATGGCCTATCCTGGTGGATCCCACGGGCATGGTGGATCCCACGGGCATGGTGGATCCCACGGGCATGGTGAATCCCACGGGCATGGTGGATCATGGGGTGATTGGGGACATGGCGGAAACAAGAAATCGGATGGTAACAAAAGTTCATCAACAACGGCTGCACCAACTGGTTCCACGGAATAAATATGTGATAGATGCGGATTAAATTAGTTTTACATAATTATAGAATTATTGAATAAATAAATATTGTGATATCGAAATTAGATTGTATAAGCTTTTCAATTTTGTGATCTATATATACAGGTAAAATGTGTCAACAAATGAAACTTTCGATCTTTACCGTCGATTTACAATTAAATGCTCAACGTTCAAATAGAAAATTCCTATTGTGTGTCGTCCATCTGAGCAAGCCATCCGAACTGTGGATAGTCGAACTGATGCAATAACATCAACACGTCGAGGAAATGTACGTACTGAAGAGAATATCACCGCTGTATACGAAAGTGTGGAAGAAGATTCAAATTTATCGATTCGTCGTCGTTCGCTGGAATTGGGGCTCAATCAATGATTTTTTGTTTGAAAATATGGATAATATTGATCCGAACGCGTTGTGGTTTCAACAGGATGGTGCTACGTACCATACGCAGACCGCAACCGCATCCATTTATTAAAATCAAAATTTTACATTAAGTTGATTTCGAGTAATGGACCTGGCTATTGGCCTCCAAGGTCATGCGATTTTACACCTCTCGATTGACAGGAACAATTGACGCCTTGGAGGCCAGCATTGTACGTGTTATTCGTGTCATACGGCCAGCAGTGCTCGGAAAAGTGGCCCAAAATTGTACGTCCAGAATGCGTTTCGTCAAGAACAGCTGCGGTGCCCATATGCCCGAAATCATTTTCAAATATTAATGCCACATGTTGATGTTTCGAATAAAATAAAAGTTTTGATTAGTTCTATCGGACTTAGAAAAATACCCTTTACAACTTGGTTGGGTTGTATGGCAAATTGTACCGTTTATGGCGAAGTTGTACAACAGATATGTAAGTTCGTAAAACAGTCTGCATGAAATGTTTTGATTTTTTGGGACTGAGTTACGTGTTGTTCAAACTGGCTGTATTGTGTGGGATAGGATGCTACAATTGAGCAACTTAAACGCCAATATAAGATCATGAGACGAGAGTTGAAGGAAAAAAATCTGAGTGAGAAATCTTGAGCAGGGCGTGAAGACATTTATGTTTCATCTTTGTGGTACTTCGATTCGACCATTTGTTTCAACATCAACCATTAGACACTCGCTGTCCGCAGTGTGGGGATTCTGCCCGCTTGTAGAATTTATCAGCTTCATTTTTCCACGCTTCCGCAGTTCATATAGTTTATGGATTCACGCATGTTTCAACCACGATTTCTCCAATAGATTGCGACGACACAGCGAAGGAAAATTTTAGGTCTTCAAATGTATTCCCTGCGGCCAAAAATCGTGGAGTGATTGCAAGACGGGACACTGCGGCAATGGCATCGCACATAAGTGTCGTTTTTCCTAATAAGAGGTATGACTTTTGTTAAAAGTTCCCTAAAAATTTCTTGGCCCATACGCATATAATTCAAATAATCAAATGGTACTGTCTCTTTTAGTTTTTTAGTTTTCTTACGACCATTCCCTTTTTTTACGTCTGCCTCAATTTTCGCCCTCTTGAGAACACTCCGTGATTATTATTAGTGCCAATACAATGTCTGCCGCCACGTCTTTTTAAACTCGAAATATTTTTTATCAGGTCTGCACGGCGCGACACCACATGGAATAAAGTTGTACAACAAATTTTGGAAACTTGTTGTCTCGTTTGTGGCAAATGTACAACCATAAGTTGTAGAACTCAATTGTACAACAAGCTGTATCGTGTGTTGGCCCTATTAATGACATAAATCGGCTAGTTTTCAGCTTTAAAAGTATTTGTTGCCGTATGGAACTAATTATTATATTCGGCTTGGCAGGTAGCTCAGTTAAACCGCCTAAAAATTATCTCAGGAAATCATCAAATGCAATCTCTTAAATTTCTATTTATTAAATAGATGATGGATGCTGTAGCATACATCAGTCAAGAATATAAGTTCACCGCGCCTCAAGAGATTAATCGTTACATTTAAGGACTATGAAGATTTGACGAAGTTTCGAAATCATCTCTATGCTGCAGCGAGGAAGCTGAAACAATTAACAGGATCAAATATGTATATGGATCCGAAATGGGAATCTCTTTGGTTAGAAAAAAAGGGTAATTAAATCAGTATCTGACCTCGATTTAATTAGCAGTATTGAGCGTTAGCACGGTGTCTTCAAAGTTTTACGTTATGCATTTAAATATCAGAAGTTTGCTGTTAAATTTTACCTGACTATTAGTTAATGTGTCTGGTTACTCTATTGAAAGATATAGACATGATATTTTTGACCGAAATTTGGATCAATAATGATGAAGTGATCTTCTACAAAATTCCGGGATATAGGTTTAACAGTTGTTGTAATGATAACAAACGTGCGGGTGCGGTGTTTCTGTGTTCGTTAAAAAAGTTATTACGGCAAATTACGGCTGACTGAAATAAGAATCGCAATTCTGAATATTTCCTATAGGTTGGTGATATCAAAATAGATTATCGGCCAGCTTGGCAATTGACAGTTACATGACGACAATATCATCTTTTGGTATCTTTGATTGATGTACCTACTCGTATTATCAAAATGCTGCTCTTCATGTATTGATCACGCTTTTTGTCGTTTTCGTTCTAATGATTTAAATTAAATTATTGGTCTGGTTGTTAATCTTCAGGTTACAGATATTTATTCCATGAATTTTCACCAGAAGAACTGCTTCTTCAGGTTACAGATATTTATTCCATGAATTTTCACCAGAAGAACTGCTTATCGCTATTTCGATACTAAATGATAAATTGTTCACTGGCTATAATAGAATTAATTAGAAGACATTGAAGTTTACTGCCTCTACCGTAAGTTATGTACTTTCGCAGGGTAAAATCTGGTATATTTCCTTGTACCCTAAAATGTGCTAATGTAATTCCATTGTATAAGAAAAATAACAGATTAAATATGACCATCGTCCGATTTCTTAATTTTGAAAAATTGATCAAACCACGTATTATGTCTTATTTGGAAAGTTTAAACTTTTTGAGTATGTAAATATGGTTTTAGACAAGGTTTAAGTACTGAAGCAGCTCTCTTCTCGGTGCTTCGTTCCATGGTTTGACATGGTTTGATTTGAATATATATATTAAAGTTGTCGCCTTTGCTGATGACTTTACTTTTACTTATCGTGCAATTGGTTTTAAATCACAAATTGTGATTAAGTACAAAACCAAATGGTATGGCATTTAACTAATAGGGTCTAGACCAATAAGAAACTTAAATGTGTTTTACTTTATTGCGTATCATGACGCAATATATATATTCCAGAAATGCTTGTTAGAAATAATGCTTAAAATTTATTATGGAAGTTTATTTAACAAGCCATTTCCACCATTTCCCAAGAGGTAAGCTTCAATGATATTCTGAGGGGTATCCCCAATTATATCAGGCCTAATCCCCTTTAGTAATATAAGGCTATGGCTCATCGTGTGGTGACATTTATCATATCTCAAGTGAGACCCTTTGGGCCATTGTAACGAGTTGCACCAACCCTGAAGGTAGTCGAACGAACGGCTAATTTTAACGTTACTGTTTGAATGTTTGAAGTGGTATTTTGTATAGAAATGTTGCAGTCCTCTTTCGGTTAGTACATTCAATCCAAACTAAACAATATTCGCTTGGTTCGGAGTAGACAGAATCAGCTTTGGTCGAATTAACATAGATAAAATTATTTGTACCTTGGATTAAGATATGGTCTACCTGGGAGTAGGTCTGGGTCTTTTGGTTTTTTTATCCAAAGAATCGTTATAACCCAGATGGGCGTTGAAATTGCCAAACAAAATTATATCCCGAGATTTGGGGCATTGTCTATTATTGACTTAGTGGAAATTGTAGACGATTGCCTACGATACGCTTAATTGAGGTGTAAGGTGGCACATATTGAGAGGTGTAAGGTGGCACATATACAGCAATGAAGAGGACCTCACCCTTCGAAACAGTACCTACCCCAGGGTTATAATAGATCCAAAATAATGTCTGATCCGCTTTGGCCTTATAAGTGAATCCTTCTTGATCATTATATCGACTCCACGCAACCTGGCCTCTGGATCGTTTGCAAGATACCAAGTATATTGGGACGTTGAACAGACACCCGCACCGATGTTACTTTCTTGAATGCTATAAACCAGAATTTTATTTCGGAGTAAAATACCGTCGATCAGATTGCGTTTTTCGTTCGAATTTTGCCCGCGAACATTCCAGCTGCCAAAACAAAGGATACAGGATAAGGGTGATAAAGAGGGCGGGACAGGAAGTGGCGCATCAATGAGTGTATAAGGATTAGTACTGGGTTAAACGAAGTATATAGTGTCAGAGCTATTTTGACTCTTAGAATTGGATGATAAGGTTTAGTGCGAGTGCGGAAGCAAGCTGTGAACCAGTGTAAAGAAGGAAGTTTTCTCAGTGCCGGCATAACAAACAGTAGTTTCGATATTTTTTAATTTTGAAATAGCGGAAATACACTCAGCACCACCCCAGAAGCCATCAGTTCGAAGATCCGACAAATATCTGGAACAAATTGCAAACTTTAATTTAAACTTATATTTAACTACGTTAAGTTATTAAGGCACATAGCATATAAAAATTTAACAAATAAGATCCACTTTCGATTGGATTTATATTCTGGTCTGCTTCGTAATAAACTATACGGGTGGAATCCAACATTGTTGGTAAATGAAGAATCAAGACGCTCACTAATAAAGTTCACAATTTCAGATCTTAATTCATTAGATAATCCGTACAAATTAATTTTTTCCAATTACCATCGCCGGGTATCGGACGAACTTCCATTAGAATTACCTAACAGCTTTAAGGCTATTAATATAAATATTTCTTTTTTTTAATCAGATAGAAGCAATAACAAAGCTTATTTCAAAATTTAAGATTTAACGAGGAATAATTTCAACGAAGAGATAAAAAAAGTTGAGAGACATCTATTGGGGATTATCGACAACTATCGACGTCAACAGCAGCTTTATAAATAGCAGCTTACTCTTACAGTTTGGTCTTGTGGTAGTTAATTAATTGTTAGTTGTATGGTATAGGGATGAAAAAAGTGGGTTGGCTGAATAGGTATATGGAGTATGAACAAGGGTTAAATGGGTATATGTATAAATCGAGGGTTGGAAAACGAAGCACTAATCTATTAATTAAAGGTTGGAATGCAGAATAAAATTAATCGTTTCTAATTTGAGTTGAACTTTCAGGAGAATCTGATAAGTCTGATTCAGCAAACTAATAAATTTTATTTCAGAGGCAAGTGATGCTGAAAAAATTATAGAAGTAGATAAGAACTGTATCGTCCTGTGTTACTAACTATTGGCTATACCAGGTGTCTGTAACCGAGTCAATATCTATCATACTAACTGAACCTATCCAAATCTTCTTTACGTTATGTGTAAACGGGTGTTCGGTGAGGCCCGGCCATCTCCGGGAGATCCTACTTAGTGCTTGGTCGAACATTCCAATCGAATCAAATTAAAACATTTCTTTTTGCGGAGTGGACATAAAGTGGCGAACTTCGACTTGTACAACTTGCCACGAACAATCTAGTAAACGTTTTGGTGTATTGTTAAAGGAATGGCTTCTTCTACACAGGATGATTTTAAATGGTTGTTTGATGAGTGCCAATAAGATGGTAATTGGTTGGCTATTGATTTGAACGTCTTGCAATTGATAAAAAATTGCCATATTTACAATTACTGTTGTATAGTGGTCCTAACAACGCTTTGTTTATATCGCATTGAATTAAACAATTGTTAACACCAAACTAATCTAACTTCGTTACATTTTTGATTCCGCATAGTTAAAATTGCATTCCACACATAAATTGTAAAACGTGTGATACCACTTTTATCGAGTCACAGTAATTAAAAAAACACAAAAAATCACGTACGACAGAACTAAAACTAAATACAAGCTCGGTATAAATACGGGTTGGTAAATTGTAATAAAATCATAACAAGTATCTCATCTCAACCACATATAGATTTGAAAGGTCGCATCTATCTGAAATATTAAAATGAATTTTAAACTATTAACCATCTTGTTAGTCATAGTATTGGCTAATTTTGTAGTAATGGCCAATCATGGTGGATCGTCAGGATCCCACGGGCACGGTGGATCACATGGTGGTTCAGGACATGGCGGAACACGGGGTGGTGGCCACTCGGGACATGGTGGATCACGACACGGCGGTCAATCGGGACATGGTGGATCACGAGGCGGTGGTCACTCTGGGCATGGTGGATCACGAGGTGGCTCGGGACATGGTGGATCACGGGGCGGTGGTAGCTGGGGACATGGCGAAAATAGAAAATGGAATTGTGATACTTCGACATCAAGCGCACCAGTAGTAACGGATAGTGTTAAATGTTGTGGCTGAGCGAAAAGTTTTAAAATGAAATCATAGTCGATCTATGGAATTGACTTATAATTTATATTTGCATCTATGTGCTTATTTAATTAAATATCTTGAAATCTAAAACAGAAATTAAAAAGAAATAAACAAATTTAAATTCAATATGTAATTACCAAGAATTCCAACTAACCAATAATTATTTCATAAAAATATGTTCAAAATAATAGCACATTATAATATCAAATCACATTTATCGCCGTTTTATTAGTGCTTTAAGTCTTCTAATTTCCAACAGGCGCACTTATTTATTAAAAATTTAACTGTCCAATCTTTCCTTTTAAGCACCTCATTGCACCGACGGTCCTGGACTGAATTTCTGGCCCTTCGAGACTACAGTATATTCGTCCATGCTATTGGGATCCATTCCCACAGTTCGTGCTTATTTCAAATTGTTTTTTGCACATGTTTTTGAAAGGATTTAAATCCGCTAACTGAGCTGGCACCGCTAAATCGTTGACATTGTGCTGGCAAAACAATTTTTTTTTTTTTTTTGACATGTGTTTGGAGTCATTATCCTCCTGAAATATCCATCCAACAGGCATAATGTTTTCAGCATAGTTGACCATGATCTCACTAAAGATTTTAACGGAGATATCAGTTGCCATTGTGTCTTTAGTTCTGAAAAGTGAAGCTGCTCCATACCATGATAAAACTATCATTATAGGTCATAATAGATCCTCTATTATGTTTGAATTAGTTTTTTGTGTGCAGCGGTGAACATCTGATGTTGTCGAACATCAGAACCAATCAAATTTAGTTTGGTTTCATTGGATCATAGAATTTTTTTCCATTTTTCTGGATCCGTGTTTTGGAGATGTTCCTTTGCAAAATTTATAATAGATTTTATATTTTTCTTCGACAAACTTGGCACCTTTTGAGGTGTGTATTCTCCTAAGTTGGCTGGAAAAAGCCGTCTCCGAATGGTTATTTGCGAACAGTCAATCGTTAAATCATTTTTGACTTCTTAAGAAGTTTTAAATGAATTTTTTTGATATTCTAATGTTTATAGCATCATCTCTTTCTGACTTTTTTCGTGGACGACCCCGAGTTTCCTCAGGATATTTTAGTTTCATCGTTTTTATGACCACTTTTCTTGAGATTCCTAAATTTCCTTAATAATTCGGGTTATCAATTTGCTTTCATTTTTTAAACGAGTTGCAATTTCTCGATCTAATTCGCTGCAGAGAATTGCCCGACCAATGGCCAATAATTTTCTCCAGACACTTTCTAAAAATCTTTAATTTAAAAAAATCATGTTTGAATTCCTGCTCTCATCTAAAAAAAATGTGTTCATAGGCATTTAAGGCATTTCGTCTATTGCTTATTTTGAAATATTTATTTATTTTGTTGCATCAGTGCTGGAATATTTTTCGTGTATTTTACGATTTGAGTGCTTCGCAAGGTGAACTAAAACTTTATATTTTGTAATTCCATAAATAATAAAAATAGAAATTAAAAAAATTTTCGATACCAAAATTTATTCATCCTTTCCAAGCATTCACATAGTAAATCACACGAAAAATTGTTTTATATCAGTGCTAGTTAGTTTTTCGTGGGTTTTACTATGAGAGTATTTGGAAAGGACGAATAAATTTTGGTACCGGGAATTTTTTATTTGAATTTTTATTATTTATGGAATTTTATAAAAACTAAAATTTTTACATCAAATTTTAGTCGACCTTGCCGAGGACTCAATTGGCCCCAAATAGAGGCACGATTTTCATGCAAATTTAAGTCAAAACCTATCGTAAAATATTTGAAGTTCAACATTTTCTTCAATTTATAGTTGACCATCCAAATCTGGGTTATACACAAATTAATTCGCTAATATGATTTGGTGTTTCTTCTTCTGATGAATAACATATTTAACTGTGTTGCCGAGCAGGATTTTTCACTTTAGAGGATGGTTTATTCTGACCATGATTTAACAAATATCATTAATGGAATCGCAATTGTTCATTTGCGTCCATATCTTTATTTGAGATTGTGGTAGGTTTTCATCAAATTGTACCTCAAATTTATGTAATGATGGGCGAATCGGCTATCAAATTACATAGTCCATCGCTCTTTATTTTCATTTCATTAAATTTATTAGAAATGAATTCGTTTGATGCTTTTTATTCGGAGATTAATTGTTTTACCTCTGTTAAAAACACATTAATGGCTATTCGAACTTATTTAATCGTTTCATGGCAGAGATGGTTGGGAATTGCATATGTTAACACCACCATGTAGGAAGAGCTGCTTTGGCTTGGGTGTGTGCACCAACAATTTGTTTGTATTCTGGGTGGCAACAGTTTTTACGCCCACTGCACTCAAATATTGCCACTTTGGGTGTTATTAATTTACCACATGCTCCACATTTGGCTTAAGATTGAAAGTTAAGATTTAGTTGAAACAAAGGTAGGTAATCAAAAAAATTTTGAAAATTTTTAATTTACTGTATTTGTAAGTTAAGACGTGAAACCACTTCGGTGTATTTTATATCGTTATCTCATTATCAAAATTTTCAAATTGTATGTCGAGTTTTGTGTATAATGCATTGTTTGTTTGAGAGTTAAGTTCGAGTAAGAGCCGTTTGAAATGATCCGGATAATGGAAGAAGCATGGAATTTCTTTAGAAGCTCTTAGCATGGATTATGGCCCCCGCCGATTAATATCTTAATTTTAGTTTTTAGAATATCCCCGATTTCCCATTCTCGACCACGATTCTACTTAGATTAAGCTACTTAAAAATACTTTCTAAAGTATCTATAGGATTGATGCTACAAAATTTTAAAAATCGTCCAAAATCACGAAACTTTTATATTCCGTGAATACAGTCTCGGGTGAGAATGAAATCCACATGAATAGCTGGTCTTAGCTGTTCGACAGTATACTTATTACCAGTTTACTATTTATTAATTTTAAGTCATCAGTCCTAGTTCCACCGTCAACTATGGTCAGTGGACATTGTCACCACATAACTTATCTGCCTATATATCTATTTCAACCCTAAAAATTAAACTGACTGAGATTTTGGATTGAACTGTTCAGTCGCTGCTCGCCACATTTTATCGCAATGCAAAATCTCACACAAACTTTTTTCGTAAATATATGTAATCGCACGTGATTACTGCAAGTAAGTATATTACAGTACAGAATAATAAGTACCCGTCATCACAAAACAAATGAACCTGATCACTTGGCAGATATATTAACATTCCAGATAACATTCGATATGTTGATTTGTTTTAAACGAAGAACGGTTCCATTACGAAAAAATTATTTTGTTGGGAGCAATTACATCTTTAGTTTAAAACAAAAATGTTGAAAAGCATATGGCCATTATTGTTCTTCAATTGAAAAATAATTAGCTTGGAAAATGAAATTCAGTTAAATCCAATGAGAATATTTAGTTTGGGATTTTGGAAAAACAATAGTATCGGAAGCATCAATTTTTCCCAGATGTTTATTTTATTTCAATGGAATGTTGAATCTTTTTATACGAGTTTGTCTATTGAGTTTAATGACAAAGATGTCAAAAGAAGTCAAATTCAATAAAACTACATCGGCGGAGGTAACCGAGAACGGAGGTATAAACCTGAATTCTAGCCTATTGCTGGTTTTACAAATGATATATATTGAATGCTACACACGAACGTAAAATATTGCGAACGCCTGGCACCTTCGTTTAAAAGTTCGGTGATTTGTTGAGGTTTAGTATGGTATATTATATTTGTAAAGGAGAATTTGTATATGGAAAAAATTTAAACGTTTAAATTTGTGATTTGTTAGCATTATTATTCATTCCGTTCCAGTTGGCGATATCCAACATTCTATAATACCATTTCCATCCAGCGTACCGAGTTCGATCATTAATTGGTCAAAAAATAGCCTTTTGAATCATTTCATTATTGTCTTCTCTTGGTTGTTTTGGCAAAATACTGCGGCAGCTGTGTTGTTGACATACGTACTTCGAGAGATATTTGAATTGGTCGGAACTAATAATTCAATTTTATCAGCTTTGACGATAACAATGTACAATTTTACATTTTTGATTCCGCATACATTGGTGTTATACTACATTGAAAAAAGTATAAACGCAGAGGGAAATTCATACACACATTTTTATCACCAGACAGAGATTCAAAAAAAAATCACGTACTACCGAAATTTATTGACACCACCGAAATTTTATTATGCGAAATTAAATTTGAGTATAAATATACGCTTGCAAATTGTAATTAAATCAAACGTGTCACAGCCGCACTACAGGATCTGAACAGTCGCATCATATCTGCAATATAAATTTAATTTAAAAATAAAAAATAATTAAAATGAATTTTAAACTATTGACAATCTTGTTGGTCGCAGTATTGGCTAGTTTTGTAGTAATGGCCTATCCTGGTGGATCCCACGGGCATGGTGATTCCCACGGGCATGGTGGATCCCACGGGCATGGTGGATCCCACGGGCATGGTGAATCCCACGGGCATGGTGAATCCCACGGGCATGGTGGATCATGGGGTGATTGGGGACATGGCGGAAACAAGAAATCGGATGGTAACAAAAGTTCATCAACAACGGCTGCACCAACTGGTTCCACGGAATAAATATGTGATAGATGCGGATTAAATTAGTTTTACATAATTATAGAATTATTGAATAAATAAATATTGTGATATCGAAATTAGATTGTATAAGCTTTTCAATTTTGTGTTCTATATATACAGGTAAAATGTGTCAACAAATGAAACTTTCGATCTTTACCGTCGATTTACAATTAAATGCTCAACGTTCAAATAGAAAATTCCTATTGTGTGACATTTTTGGAAAGACCTTTATATACTCTAATCTGCAAAACATGCCGGATGACTCAACATCCAAACAGGCCATGTTACAAATTACACATTCTCAAAATGGGAACAAAAAATCAACGTAAAAATCACTGGTAGTGACAGAATTTATGTTTCATATTTGTAAAGGCCGCACATAATCGTCCATCTGAGCAAGCCATCCGAACTGTGGATAGTCGAACTGTGAATAGATTTCTAGAGGATGCAATAACATCAACACGTCGAGGAAATGTACGTACTGAAGAGAATATCACCGATGTATACGAAAGTGTGGAAGAAGATTCAAATTTATCGATTCGTCGTCGTTCGCTGGAATTGGGGCTCAATCAATGATTTTTTGTTTGAAAATATGGATAATATTGATCCGAACGCGTTGTGGTTTCAACAGGATGGTGCTACGTACCATACGCAGACCGCAACCGCATCCATTTATTAAAATCAAAATTTTACATTAAGTTGATTTCGAGTAATGGACCTGGCTATTGGCCTCCAAGGTCATGCGATTTTACACCTCTCGATTGACAGGAACAATTGACGCCTTGGAGGCCAGCATTGTACGTGTTATTCGTGTCATACGGCCAGCAGTGCTCGGAAAAGTGGCCCAAAATTGTATGTCCAGAATGCGTTTCGTCAAGAACAGCTGCGGTGCCCATATGCCTGAAATCATTTTCAAATATTAATGCCACATGTTGATGTTTCGAATAAAATAAAAGTTTTGATTAGTTCTATCGGACTTAAAAAAACACCCTTTACAATTTGGTTGGGTTGTATGGCAAATTGTACCGTTTGTGGCGAAGTTGTACAACAGATTTGTAAGTTCGTAAAACAGTCTGCATGAAATGTTTTGATTTTTTGGGACTGAGTTACGTGTTGTTTAAACTGGCCGTATTGTGTGGGATAGGATGCTGCAATTGAGCAACTTATACGCCAATATAAGATCATGAGACGAGAGTTAAAGGAAAAAAATCTGAGATTGAGAAATCTTGAGCAGGGCGTGAAGACGTTTATGTTTCATCTTTGTGGTACTTCGATTCGACCATTTGTTTCAACATCAACCATTAGACACTCGCTGTCCGCAGTGTGGGGATTCTGCCCGCTTGTAGAATTTATCAGCTTCATTTTTCCACGCTTCCGCAGTTCATATAGTTTATGGCTTCACGTATGTTTCAACCACGATTTCTCCAATAGATTGCGACGACACAGCGAAGGAAAATTTTAGGTCTTCAAATGTATTCCCTGCGGCCAAAAATCGTGGAGTGATTGCAAGACGGGACACTGCGGCAATGGCATCGCACATAAGTGTCGTTTTTCCTAATAAGAGGTGTGACTTTTGTTAAAAGTTCCCTAAAAATTTCTTGGCCCATACGCATATAATTCAAATAATCAAATGGTACTGTCTCTTTTAGTTTTTTAGTTTTCTTACGACCATTCCCTTTTTTTACGTCTGCCTCAATTTTCGCCCTCTTGAGAACACTCGGTGATTATTATTAGTGCCAATACAATGTCTGCCGCCACGTCTTTTTAAACTCGAAATATTTTTTATCAGGTCTGCACGGCGCGACACCACATGGAATAAAGTTGTACAACAAATTTTGGAAACTTGTTGTCTTGTTTGTGGCAAATGTACAACCATAAGTTGTAGAACTCAATTGTACAACAAGCTGTATCGTGTGTTGGCCCTATTAATGACATAAATCGGCTAGTTTTCAGCTTTAAAAGTATTTGTTGCCGTATGGAACTAATTATTGTATTCGGCTTGGCAGGTAGCTCAGTTAAACCGCCTAAGAATTATCTCAGGAAATCATCAAATGCAATCTCTTAAATTTCTATTTATTAAATAGATGATGGATGCTGTAGCATACATCAGTCAAGAATATAAGTTCACCGCGCCTCAAGAGATTAATCGTTACATTTAAGGACTATGAAGATTTGACGAAGTTTCGAAATCATCTCTATGCTGCAGCGAGGAAGCTGAAACAATTAACAGGATCAAATATGTATATGGATCCGAAATGGGAATCTCTTTGGTTAGAAAAAAAGGGTAATTAAATCAGTATCTGACCTCGATTTAATTAGCAGTATTGAGCGTTAGCACGGTGTCTTCAAAGTTTTACGTTATGCATTTAAATATCAGAAGTTTGCTGTTAAATTTTACCTGACTATTAGTTAATGTGTCTGATTACCAGGGATGGGCGAGGTAGACTACGCCAAGTAATCTACTCGGTTGTCGACACGTAAAGTATTATGTAGATTACTCGACGAGATTTGTTGGCAACGTCGACAATTAAAACAACGTCGACAACCTACGATAATTTCACGTTTTTTACGAAAAACGTAAATGCTAAAGCATTTTTTCAAATTAGTTCCCAACGCAAGTAGAATGAAAATAGATATACATTTGGTTAGCTACATGTTAGCCGAATTTTTGGCTCGATTTTAAAATTATTTCTTATAATCTATTTCTTGGAATAATTTGCCAAATTTTACAAAACCAGTATAGAGATCATCGAGGATTTTTTATTATAAACTACGATTTATGCTAAATATAAACTGTAAGACTTGTTTATCCGAAATCCTGATCATGGATAGAAGGTCATAAACTTATAGTATTGACTTTAAAATATATAAGACAATGAATGTACTAAACCACTACAAGTAATTTTTTACATTGACGACATTGCCGACGATATCGACGAGTTGTCGACATTGTCGACGAGTTGTCGACATTGTCGACGCGTTGTCGACATTGTCTACGTATTGTCGACGCGGTGACGTAGAAAATATTAGATGACGCGTAATTGCTCATCCCTGCTGATTACTCTATTGAAAGATATAGACATGATATTTTTGACCGAAATTTGGATCAATAATGATGAAGTGATCTTCTACAAAATTCCGGGATATAGGTTTAACAGTTGTTGTAATGATAACAAACGTGCGGGTGCGGTGTTTCTGTGTTCGTTAAAAAAGTTATTACGGCAAATTACGGCTGACTGAAATAAGAATCGCAATTCTGAATATTTCCTATAGGTTGGTGATATCAAAATAGATTATCGGCCAGCTTGGCAATTGACAGTTACATGACGACAATATCATCTTTTGGTATCTTTGATTGATGTACCTAATCGTATTATCAAAATGCTGCTCTTCATGTATTGATCACGCTTTTTGTCGTTTTCGTTCTAATGATTTAAATTAAATTATTGGTCTGGTTGTTAATCTTCAGGTTACA
Organism: Tipula unca; assembly: GCA_951394425.1. Taxonomy (NCBI): domain Eukaryota; kingdom Metazoa; phylum Arthropoda; class Insecta; order Diptera; family Tipulidae; genus Tipula; species Tipula unca. Next base: position 12,395,928 of record OX596381.1, on the reverse strand, counting down.
GATATTTATTCCATGAATTTTCACCAGAAGAACTGCTTATCGCTATTTCGATACTAAATGATAAATTGTTCACTGGCTATGATAGAATTAATTAGAAGACATTGAAGTTTACTGCCGCTTGTGTAAGTTATGTACTTTCGCAGGGTAAAATCTGGTATATTTCCTTGTACCCTAAATGTGCTAATTAATTATCATCATCCGATTTCTCAATTATCAATTCATTTGCAAAACATTTTCAAAAATTGATCAAACCACATATTGTGTCTTATTTGGAAAGTTTAAACTTTTTGAGTGTGTCAATATGGTTTTAGACAAGGTTTAAGTACTGAAGCAGCTCTCTTCTCGGTGCTTCGTTCCATGGTTTGACATGGTTTGATTTGAATATATATATTAAAGTTGTCGCCTTTGCTGATGACTTTACTTTTACTTATCGTGCAATTGGTTTTAAATCACAAATTGTGATTAAGTACAAAACCAAATGGTATGGCATTTAACTAATAGGGTCTAGACCAATAAGAGACTTAAATGTGTTTTACCATGATACGCAATATATAAATTCCAGAAATGCTTGTTAGAAGTAATGCTTAAAGTTTATTATGGAAGTTTATTTATCAAGCCATTTCCACCATTACGCAAGAGGTATGATTCAATGCTTTTTTGAGGGGTATCCCCAATTATATCAGGCCTAATCCCCTTTAGTAATATAAGTTTATGGCTCAGCGTGTGGTGACATTTATCATATCTCAAGTGAGACCCTTTGGGCCATTGTAACGAGTTGCACCAACCCTGAAGGTAGTCGAACGAATGGCTAATTTTAACGTTACTAGAATGTTTGAAGTGGTATTTTGTATAGAAATGTTGCATTCCTCTTTCGGTTAGTACATTCAATCCAAACTAAACGATATTCGCTTGGTTCGGAGTAGAAAGAAGCAGCTTTGGTCGAATTAACATAGATAAAATTATTTGTACCTTGGGTTAAGATATGGTCTACCTGGGAGTAGGTCTGGGTCTTTTGGTCTTTTTATCCAAAGAATCGTTATAACCCAGATGGGCGTTGAAATTGCCAAACAAAACTATATCCCGAGATTTGGGGCATTGTCTACTATTGACTTAGTGAAAATTGTAGACGATTGCCTACGATACGCTTAATCGGAGAGGTGTAAGGTGGCACATATACAGCAATGAAGAGGACCTCACCCTTCGAAACAGTACCTACCCTAGGGTTATAATAGATCCAAAATAATGTCTGATCCGCTTTGACCTTATAAGTGAATCCTTCTTGATCATTATATCGACTCCACGCAAGCCGGCCTCTGGATCGTTTGCAAGATACCAAGTATATTGGGACGTTGAACAGACACCCGCACCGATGTTACTTTCTTGAATGCTATAAACCTGAATTTTATTTCGGAGTAAAATACCGTCGATCAGATTGCGTTTTTCGTTCGAATTTTGCCCGCGAACATTCCAGCTGCCAAAACAAAGGATACAGGATAAGGGTGATAAAGAGGGCGGAACAGGAAGTGGCGCATCAATGAGTGTATAAGGATTAGTACTGGGTTAAACGAAGTATATAGTGTCAGAGCTATTTTGACTCTTACAATTGGATGATAAGGTTAAGTGCGGGTTCGGAAGCAAGCTGTGAACCATTGTAAAGAAGGAAGTTTTCTCAGTGCCGGCATAACAAACAGTAGTTTCGATATTTTTTAATTTTGAAATAGCGGAAATACACTCAGCACCACCCCAGAAGCCATCAGTTCGAAGATCCGACAAATATCTGGAACAAATTGCAAACTTTAATTTAAACTTATATTTAACTACGTTAAGTTATTAAGGCACATAGCATATAAAAATTTAACAAATAAGATCCACTTTCGATTGGATTTATATTCTGGTCTGCTTCGTAATAAACTATACGGGTGGAATCCAACATTGTTGGTAAATGAAGCATCAAGACGCTCACTAATAAAGTTCACAATTTCAGATCTTAATTCATTAGATAATCCGTACGAATTAATTTTTTCCAATTACCATCGTCGGGTATCGGACGAACTTCCATTAGAATTACCTAATAACTTAATAGGCATAAATATCACTTTTTCTAACACACGCTTTGTAGGTTTTAATTTTTTTTTAATTTTAAATCACATAGAAGCAATAACAAAGGTTATTTCAAAATTTAGGATTTAACGAGGAATAATTTCAACGAAGAGATAAAAAAAAATGAGAGACATCTGTTGGGGATGATCGACAACTATCGACGTCAACAGTAGCTTTACTCTTATACAGTTTGGTCTTGTGGTAGTGAATTAATTGTTAGTTGTATGGTATAGGGATGAAAAAAGTGGGTTGGCTGAATAGGTATATGGAGTATGAACAAGGGGTAAATGGGTATTTGTATAAATCGAGGGTTGGAAAACGAGGCACTAAACTATTAATTAAAGGTTGGAATGCAGAATAAAATAAATCGTTACTAATTTGAGTTGAACTTTCAGGAGAATCTCATAAGTCTGATTCAGCAAACTAATAAATTTTATTTCAGAGGCAAGTGATGCTGAAAAAATTATAGAAGAAGATAAGAACTGTATCGTCCTGTGTTACTAACTATTGGCTATACCAGGTGTCTGTAACCGAGTCAATATTTATCATACTAACTGAGCCTAAACAAATCCTTTTTATGTTATGTGTAAACGGGTGTTCGGTGAGGCCCGGCCATCTCCGGGAGATCCAGCTTAGTGCTTGGTCGAACATTCCAATCAAATCAAATCGAATCAAATTAAACCTTTTTTTTTTTTTTGCGGAGTGGACATAAAGTGGCGAAATTCAACTTGTACAACTTGCCACGACCAATCTAGTAAACGTTTTGGTGTATGTATTGTTAAATGAATGGCTTCTTCTAGGATTATTTTAAATGGTTGTTTGATGAGTGCCAATAAGATGGTAATTGGTTGGCTATTGATTTGAACGTCTTGCAATTGATAAAAAATTGCCATATTTACAATTAATGTTGTATAGTGGTCCTAACAACGCTTTGTTTATATCGCATTGAATTAAACAATTGTTAACACCAAACTAAATTAAGTATTGGCTAATTTTGTAGTAATGGCCAATCATGGTGGATCGTCAGGATCCCACGGGCACGGTGGATCACATGGTGGTTCAGGACATGGCGGATCACGGGGTGGCGGCCACTCGGGACATGGTGGATCACGACACGGCGGTCAATCGGGACATGGTGGATCACGAGGCGGTGGTCACTCTGGGCATGGTGGATCACGGGGTGGCTCGGGACATGGTGGATCACGGGGTGGTGGTAGCTGGGGACATGGCGGAAATAGAAAATGGAATTGTGATACTTCGACATCCAGCGCACCAGTAGTAACGGATAGTGTTAAATGTTGTGGCTGAGCGAAAAGTTTTAAAATGAAATCATAGTCGATCTATGGAATTGACTTATAATTTATATTTGCATCTATGTGCTTATTTAATTAAATATCTTGAAATCTAAAACAGAAATTAAAAAGAAATAAACAAATTTAAATTCAATATGTAATTACCAAGAATTCCAACTAACCAAATATTATTTCATAAAAATATGTTCAAAATAATAGCACATTATAATATCAAATCACATTTATCGCCGTTTTATCAGTGCTTTAAATCTTCTAATTTCCAACAGGCGCACTTATTTATTAAAAATTTAACTGTCCAATCTTTCCTTTTAAGCACCTCATTGCACCGACGGTCCTGGACTGAATTTCTGGCCCTTCGAGACTACAGTATATTCGTCCATGCTATTGGGATCCATTCCCACAGTTCGTGCTTATTTCAAATTGTTTTTTGCACATGTTTTTGAAAGGATTTAAATCCGCTAACTGAGCTGGCACCGCTAAATCGTTGACATTGTGCTGGCAAAACAATTTTTTTTTTTTTTTTTTGACATGTGTTTGGAGTCATTATCCTCCTGAAATATCCATCCAACAGGCATAATGTTTTCAGCATAGTTGACATCACATCTCACTAAAGACTTTAACGGAGATATCAGTTGCCATTGTGTCTTTAGTTCTGAAAAGTGAAGCTGCTCCATACCATGATAAAACTATCATTATAGGTCATAATAGATCCTCTATTATGTTTGAATTAGTTTTTTGTGTGCAGCGGTGAACATCTGATGTTGTCGAACATCAGAACCAATCAAATTTAGTTTGGTTTCATTGGATCATAGAATTTTTTTCCATTTTTCTGGATCCGTGTTTTGGAGATGTTCCTTTGCAAAATTTATAATAGATTTTATATTTTTCTTCGACAAACTTGGCACCTTTTGAGGTGTGTATTCTCCTAAGTTGGCTGGAAAAAGCCGTCTCCGAATGGTTATTTGCGAACAGTCAATCGTTAAATCATTTTTGACTTCTTAAGAAGTTTTAAATGAATTTTTTTGATATTCTAATGTTTATAGCATCATCTCTTTCTGACTTTTTTCGTGGACGACCCCGAGTTTCCTCAGGATATTTTGGTTTCATCGTTTTTATGACCACTTTTCTTGAGATTCCTAAATTTCCTTAATAATTCGGGTTATCAATTTGCTTTCATTTTTTAAACGAGTTGCAATTTCTCGATCTAATTCGCTGCAGAGAATTGCCCGACCAATGGCCAATAATTTTCTCCAGACACTTTCTAAAAATCTTTAATTTAAAAAAATCATGTTTGAATTCCTGCTCTCATCTAAAAAAAATGTGTTCATAGGCATTTAAGGCATTTCGTCTATTGCTTATTTTGAAATATTTATTTATTTTGTTGCATCAGTGCTGGAATATTTTTCGTGTATTTTACGATTTGAGTGCTTCGCAAGGTGAACTAAAACTTTATATTTTGTAATTCCATAAATAATAAAAATAGAAATTAAAAAAATTTTCGATACCAAAATTTATTTATCCTTTCCAAGCATTCACATAGTAAATCACACGAAAAATTGTTTTATATCAGTGCTAGTTAGTTTTTCGTGGGTTTTACTATGAGAGTATTTGGAAAGGACGAATAAATTTTGGTACCGGGAATTTTTTATTTGAATTTTTATTATTTATGGAATTTTATAAAAACTAAAATTTTTACATCAAATTTTAGTCGACCTTGCCGAGGACTCAATTGGCCCCAAATAGAGGCAAGATTTTCATGCAAATTTAAGTCAAAACCTATCGTAAAATATTTGAAGTTCAACATTTTCTTCAATTTATAGTTGACCATCCAAATCTGGGTTATACACAAATTAATTCGCTAATATGATTTGGTGTTTCTTCTTCTGATGAATAACATATTTAACTGTGTTGCCGAGCAGGATTTTTCACTTTAGAGGATGGTTTATTCTGACCATGATTTAACAAATATCATTAATGGAATCGCAATTGTTCATTTGCGTCCATATCTTTATTTGAGATTGTGGTAGGTTGTCATCAAATTGTACCTCAAATTTATGTAATGATGGGCGAATCGGCTATCAAATTACATAGTCCATCGCTCTTTATTTTCATTTCATTAAATTTATTAGAAATGAATTCGTTTGATGCTTTTTATTCGGAGATTAATTGTTTTATCTCTGTTAAAAACACATTAATGGCTATTCGAACTTATTTAATCGTTTCATGGCAGAGATGGTTGGGAATTGCATATGTTAACACCACCATGTAGGAAGAGCTGCTTTGGCTTGGGTGTGTGCACCAACAATTTGTTTGTATTCTGGGTGGCAACAGTTTTTACGCCCACTGCACTCAAATATTGCCACTTTGGGTGTTATTAATTTACCACATGCTCCACATTTGGCTTCAGATTGAAAGTTAAGATTTAGTTGAAACAAAGGTAGGTAATCAAAAAAATTTTGAAAATTTTTAATTTACTGTATTTGTAAGTTAAGACGAGAAACCACTTCGGTGTATTTTATATCGTTATCTCATTATCAAAATTTTCAAATTGTATGTCGAGTTTTGTGTATAATGCATTGTTTGTTTGAGAATTAAGTTCGAGTAAGAGCCGTTTGAAATGATCCGGATAATGGAAGAAGCATGGAATTTCTTTAGAAGCTCTTAGCATGGATTATGGCCCCCGCCGATTAATATCTTAATTTTAGTTTTTAGAATATCCCCGATTTCCCATTCTCGACCACGATTCTACTTAGATTAAGCTACCTAAAAATACTTTCTAAAGTATCTATAGGATTGATGCTACAAAATTTTAAAAATCGTCCAGAATCACGAAACTTTTATATTCCGTGAATACAGTCTCGCGTGAGAATGAAATCCACATGAATAAGAAACAGCTGGTCTAAGCTGTTCGACAGTATACTTATTACCAGTTTACTATTTAGTAATTTTAAGTCATCAGTCCTAGTTCCACCGTCAACTATGGTCAGTGGACATTGTCACCACATAACTTATCTGCCTATATATCTATTTCAACCCTAAAAATTAAACTGACTGAGATTTTGGATTGAACTGTTCAGTCGCTGCTCGCCACATTTTATCGCAATGCAAAATCTCACACAAACTTTTTTCGTAAATATATGTAATCGCACGTGATTACTGCAAGTAAGTATATTACAGTACAGAATAATAAGTACCCGTCATCACAAAACAAATGAACCTGATCACTTGGCAGATATATTAACATTCCAGATAACATTCGATATGTTGATTTGTTTTAAACGAAGAACGGTTCCATTACGAAAAAATTATTTTGTTGGGAGCAATTACATCTTTAGTTTAAAACAAAAATGTTGAAAAGCATATGGCCATTATTGTTCTTCAATTGAAAAATAATTAGCTTGGAAAATGAAATTCAGTTAAATCCAATGAGAATATTTAGTTTGGGATTTTGGAAAAACAATAGTATCGGAAGCATCAATTTTTCCCAGATGTTTATTTTATTTCAATGGAATGTTGAATCTTTTTATACGAGTTTGTCTATTGAGTTTAATGACAAAGATGTCAAAAGAAGTCAAATTCAATAAAACTACATCGGCGGAGGTAACCGAGAACGGAGGTATAAACCTGAATTCTAGCCTATTGCTGGTTTTACAAATGATATATATTGAATGCTACACACGAACGTAAAATATTGCGAACGCCTGGCACCTTCGTTTAAAAGTTCGGTGATTTGTTGAGGTTTAGTATGGTATATTATATTTGTAAAGGAGAATTTGTATATGGAAAAAATTTAAACGTTTAAATTTGTGATTTGTTAGCATTATTATTCATTCCGTTCCAGTTGGCGATATCCAACATTCTATAATACCATTTCCATCCAGCGTACCGAGTTCGATCATTAATTGGTCAAAAAATAGCCTTTTGAATCATTTCATTATTGTCTTCTCTTGGTTGTTTTGGCAAAATACTGCGGCAGCTGTGTTGTTGACATACGTACTTCGAGAGATATTTGAATTGGTCGGAACTAATAATTCAATTTTATCAGCTTTGACGATAACAATGTACAATTTTACATTTTTGATTCCGCATACATTGGTGTTATACTACATTGAAAAAAGTATAAACGCAGAGGGAAATTCATACACACATTTTTATCACCAGACAGAGATTCAAAAAAAAATCACGTACTACCGAAATTTATTGACACCACCGAAATTTTATTATGCGAAATTAAATTTGAGTATAAATATACGCTTGCAAATTGTAATTAAATCAAACGTGTCACAGCCGCACTACAGGATCTGAACAGTCGCATCATATCTGCAATATAAATTTAATTTAAAAATAAAAAATAATTAAAATGAATTTTAAACTATTGACAATCTTGTTGGTCGCAGTATTGGCTAGTTTTGTAGTAATGGCCTATCCTGGTGGATCCCACGGGCATGGTGATTCCCACGGGCATGGTGGGTCCCACGGGCATGGTGGATCCCACGGGCATGGTGGATCCCACGGGCATGGTGAATCCCACGGGCATGGTGGATCACGGGGTGATTGGGGACATGGCGGAAACAAGAAATCGGATGGTAACAAAAGTTCATCAACAACGGCTGCACCAACTAGTTCTACGGAATAAATATGTGATAGATGCGGATTAAATTAGTTTTACATATTTATAGAATTATTTAATAAATAAATTATTTGAAATTTACGAAATTAGATTGTGAGCTTTTCAATTTTGAGTTCTGAGTATAAATACAGGTAAAATTTGGCAACAAATTTAAACCTTCGATCTTTATTGTCACGGTTGTGAGACATTTTTTTTTTACGGTCTGTCCAAAATTTTAGATTGTTCGAATTCTGGCTTCCATGCTCAACATTCAAGTAGTAAATTCCGGTTTTGTGACATTTTTACAAAGATCTTTATTCTAATCTGCAGAAAATGCCGAATGGCTGCTCCACCATCCAAAAAAGGCATGTTACAACTTGTAATGGAAGAAAGTATGAAATTCAGTGATAAACCTGGATGTGACATAATTGTGGCAGGATTAATGTTTCATAATTGTAAAAAATTGTTAGGCCGCCCAAGCGGGCGTATTTGATCCCAAAATACTGACGTGCGATTATCTGGATAGGAAGGTACAATTATAATAACATCGATCAGCCAGTTTTCAGCTTTAAAAGTATTTTTTGCCGTATTGAACAATGTAATTGTAATCGGTTCGGGAGGTCGTTCACCACATGGTTTAATCATCTGAACGTTATTTTATCAATCAACTGACATGATAGACCAAATGATTATGAGAAAGAAAACTGGAAATCTCAGTATCATTTAAGATACTTAAGAGTTCATTGAGTTCGCTCATGACAAAGACCGCAACGTGATATGAAACGACGAAAGCTTGCAATAAATGAATCAGTTATGATAAATACCAACACTTATATACATTAATTAAAAACTGTTCGGCTAGTGAATTTATTGTTCTGTGAAAGCTGAACAGTATTCATATTTTGTACACAGCTGGCTACAGATCGGTCTTTTAGTTGGCCATCTGCATTTTGCATATCTCCATGCTAGCCTGTACTAACATGAACGATGGGTAGGGCCATGCGGTCTACATTCCAACAGAGGGTCATCGATGTTTTCAATTTAATCACCGATCGTAGTCGGGAGAAGAAAAATCTCTTTTGCATCCAGCCTCTGTTGGGATTTGACTTCGGTACCTGCCATTCCAAACATTAGATATCCAGAGATATCTTAAGTCTTCCTTTAGATTATAACCGGCAATATTATTCATAAACCTGTTGCAATACTCAACTCGCAATACACAATCAATTCCTGATCAAGATGATGCTAGATTACAGACGACTGCCGATTGAAAATTGATTAGCCATTGGCATATGGGTAATTTAATTCATTCTGATCCTGTCCACCACAGATTGTGATTTAGCAACTCGGATGGTATAGTATATCCCGGGAAGCACAATCGGCTGGAGTTTGGTTTGTAGTTATGTGGTGCCATTATTTCCTGGGGTATTTTGTTATAATTTGAGAAACACAGCGGTGCGACTTTCGTTTTAGCAGACAAAATTGTCACTTCCATACCACCGCTTTTATTGGTATACAAACGACATACACGACGGCTGCATATAGACAGTTCGAAATGCATTTGAAAATCTAACTAAATTTATAGGTTTCGATGTTCATTTCAGAGGTACATACCAAATGTTGCCAGACACAATTAATTTGAATAGATCTCGAAATTTGTGCCAATTATTTAAAATATCTTGTGGCAGTGTAAGTAAGCCAACCATAAGGGTCAAACAGCTTAAAAGTCTCTGATAATATCCTTCGTCTGGTGAACGATGGGTTGTTCTTCAGTGAAACTCTGAAAATAAAATAAAATAGCTTTTGCGTTTCAACAATAATATCAATTGAGATCATTGGAGTATTGGGAATCTCTCTCATTTTCAATAACTTTGCTGCCTTCGGTTTAAGTTTCGTCATTGCAGGGTAGACAATTGGATAGCCACTTTCGAAGATCGAACCCTGCCGCCTTCATTACTAATGATATTTCTTTTTTCAGTGTGGTGGGCTGTTCCGAAGTGTATCAGTTCCGGTCATAACTAGAAATTATAACGTACCGATGGAAATGGAATCGCAGAAGTATTTGCACAGTTTGCTGGTTTAAACAAATTTTCATTAAAAGAGACCTGCCTGTTTGCGTTTTGGCCGATCCATCATCAAAAACAACTCGAATCCTCGTTGTGGTGCTTGTTTCTTTGCAGACTGCAAAAATCCCAATTTTTGGTGTTCTCTCATAAACTCTATATATTCTTTTTCAGGTCGGGATTTCTAGCCAGTCTATAAGTTTTACTGATTGTATTGTCTTCTGTCAGTTTATGATTTAGATTCTCTAAGTGAAGCAGCTTTGGAGTGAATTAGTAATGTAACGATATATCTATCGTCGCGGTTTCTTTTGAAATTGTCTAATAAATGATTTTCCCAATAAATTTCTTCTGGGGTCACTTCCAATTACAATTTTTCTATCACACAAGGGTCATGGAACGTCGGGTTTGCTAATAGTAGTGCGGTTCTTGTGAGGTAATCGTTAAGAGAACAAGAGCGCCAATGTAAAATTATGTGTTCTTGCTTCTTCGAGAAAATACTTTCAAATTCACACTTCCTCTGAAGGGTGTCAACCTTTATTGAACCTAGCCCCTCGACTTTTGTTCAATGATAGTTAGAAGCCTAGTATTGAATGTTGGTGGCCGCGATTGGTATAAGTATGCACGGTGAATCGCGTCAATATACATGATGTTTTCTCAGTTTTGCTGGTAGTTGCCTTCTCGACGTTCTCATCTGGTTTAATCCGGCTAGGGGATGCGTTTGTATATGGTAAATGTATCAAGGTCCGCTTATTGCATTCCCTGTATGACCTTTTTGACTTGCATCTCGAAACCAAATGAGAATCTCACAAACAATTGAAACAACGGTTAGGCTTTTGCTTGAATTCACGCCTTGCATCCATTACTTTAAATTTAATTTTCATTCATATAAATTGTGCGGGCTGTAACGCATAAAGAGTAATTTTTGACGGCTGCTGTTGTGGTTGGAAATTCTCTAACGAGTCAGCAGGTTTATTTAAAAAATGTATAAAGGATTGCTAAGATGGAAAATCGATATCCGTGGTTTCATTCGACCAACGTTGTTATACGTGTCTCCATTCAATTTATGCAGAATTAAGTAAATTAATCATGGATCGAGATCACTTCCAGGTATCTCACTAGTCTCTTAATGCATCTTTAAGAAACTGAAGCTTTTGTACGCCATTAATAACAGGATTATTATGCACAACCGAAGTAAACATATCTTGCAATGATTGCCATTCTTGATAATTGCCATCAAATGTTGGTAGGATTAGGTGAAGCTAATTTTATGTCACAACCTAATTGATCCAAGGTCGTCGAAATATCGTGATGTAGCATCATAAGTATCACGATACTCCGGCCGACCTATAATTGTTGCAGATTTTATTCCTGGTTTAACTTTATCATTGTTCTGCTTATCGGTAGAGTACTTGGCTTCACATGCTTTAATTTGTTGCAACGTGGTTTGGCAGTGTCGGTGATTTCAAACACCAATACGGACATGATACAGAAGAGTATTTTTCTTTCATGAGTTCGATCATTTAGTTTAGTTTAGTGTTGAGGCACGGGCATAGTAACAGTTAAACTATAATGCCATCTATTTATAGTTAGTTTATGCAGCACAAATCATTAGTGCCAGTTGAATTACATGACATTAATAGTTTTGCAATTTTCAATTTCAGTTACAAAACTGGAACTTCCGATTTTTTTTGACGTGTCTGCCAAACGTGTAGAGTAAGCAGCACCCCTGTTTGTAACGTTGGGATGTCGCATTCGAATCTCGGGTGATGACAAGTAAAATTGACATACGGCATTGATATGATAGAACCATTTTAAAAAATTGTTCACAACAAAATAATTTTTAATTCCGCATAGTTAAAATTGCATTCCAACTACATGTGAAAACATAAATACTAAAATGTATGAAACAATTTTTATCGCGAGCGACAGTAATTAAATTAAAAATCACGTACGAGAAATTACAGCATCGTCGAAGTTTATCATCAAAGCTAAATAGAAATTTGGTATAAATACGGTTGCAAATTGTAATAAAATCATAACGAGTATCTCATCTCAATTACATATAGATTTGAACAGTTACAACTATTTGAAATATAAATTTAAATTTCTAATAAAAAACTTAAAATGAATTTTAAACTATTAACCATCTTGTTAGTCATAGTATTGGCTAATTTTGTAGTAATGGCCAATCATGGTGGATCGTCAGGTTCGCACGGACACGGTGGATCACATGGTGGTTCGGGACATGGCGGATCACGGGGCGGCGGTCACTCGGGACATGGTGGATCACGAGGCGGTGGTCACTCGGGGCATGGTGGATCACGAGGCGGTGGTCACTCGGGACATGGTGGATCACGCGGCGGCGGTCACTCGGGGCATGGTGGATCACGAGGTGGCGGTAAATCGGGACATGGCGGCAATAGAAAATGGAATTGCAATACTTCGACACCAGCAGCAACCGAGACTCCTACTACAAGTGGAGCACTTGCATAATATGCGATAAATTGATTAATTTTTTGTAATACGCACGTTTATAAAATTATTGAACAAATAAATTTTGATTTATAGAAATTATTGATTTAATTTTTAGTTCGACAGTTTAAACTGGATTGTTGTTACCGGGTTTATAGTCACAAATGTGCGATGCAAATCTATAATACAACTTAGTGCCACGTAAGATAAATGTTGGCATTTTAGAGAACAATTCGTTTTTAAATCCACTCGTTTCTTAGCAATCTTCATTAATCTTCAAAGTTCCTTTCGAGTTTCTCTTCTTTTTTTCTAACACTATTTCATCGGCGGGTACCAACCTCAATCTTGAATAATATTTCAAATTATGTGAAGAAAATGGATTACTAAACCGCAATACTAGATCATATCACTTAAAATTTATCGAAGAAATATGAGTAGCAGAAATATTTAAGGACCCTCTCAATACATTTATGAATTCCTTCTATATTGGCTCACTGTGCATTGCCAGTTTTTCAATAGCTTCCTAATCCAATCTAAGTGGGCAACACTTACCCCAGCAAACCCATTTTTGAGTTTTTCAGCCATTTGTCTATTGGAAACTGTGACCAAGAATTCTTTAGTAGTTCTTTCTCCCAATCGTCTATTTACCTTAAATTTTCTATTTGCGGTATTACTTATCTCTGTGGTTTTTGGTATATGTCTTGTTCGTCCATAATAACGGATTAGTTGCATGCTTATGTCACTTTTAGGCTTAATGTAGGCACACTTACTATTGTCATTCAAATTTCCTTACTTTTTTTAAGCTAATTTGAAACCTGCATAAATACACGCATAATTGTGTTGCGTCAGTGCTAGACCGTTTTTCGCGTATTTTACCATGTGAGTACTCGACAAGGTCGACTAAAATTTGACATCAACATTTTATTTAAAAAAAATTCTTGATACCAAATTTTATTCATCCTTTCATACATCAGTGATAGTAAATTTTTCGTGCGTTTCACTATGAGGATACTTGGAAAGTACATACACATTTGAATATCGAGAATTTTTTAATTTCAATTTTATGATTTATGGAACTTTACAAAAAATAAAATTTCAAATCAAGTCGAAAACAATTTTGCGTGTATTTTAATGTGAAAGTTTTTGGAAGGGTCGGCTGAAATTTCTGTGTGGCGGAAGTGACCGATGTGGTCTCAATATTAAACATTTAAGTTGTATGGCATTGAAAAAGTATTTGATCCATGTGCATATAGCATAAGCCCATTGACCTCGCCCGGAAGCCATACTATACGCAGGCAGTCTGGTTATCCCAGCTCGTGATTTCTGCCATAGCTGTGGTGATGAGGAGGAAGAAGAGACTATGTTCCATCTGCTCTGCACCGGTCCTAGTCTAGCGTACAGCGGAATAAAATGTATGGGAACTTCCCATTTGGACGACCTAACGGATCTTAGTAAGATCGATGTCAATGGCTTTCGACGTTTCTTGGTAAGCTCAGGATGGTTCGACGAGTGAAGAGGAGGTAACAGAAATGTGGTACAGCTACGGACCAAATTGTGTCTATGCTAGTCCATTGGGATGTCCACCCTAAACTAACCTAACCTAGCATAAGCCCGAACTATTAACGAACAATTATTCTAAAATTGAGTTCACAATTGAAAAATTGGATTTTGACAAAGGACCATCGCAGTTGCGGCCACCATTTGAAAGAAGTAATCTTTAAAAAAATAAAGAGCAAGAAATGTTCTTTCAAATGATAATAAAGTTTCCAAACGATTAAATTGAATTTTTGAATTTTTTTAAATTTTTGCACAAGTCACCTCTATATTTCTGGCATAACTGGCATAACTGCACTAAACCCCAAAATTTTTCGACGAAGTGTTTCAAAACCAATTTCATGTACGTTTCGTCATCCATCAAAACACATCCACTAAATTTTGTGAAATTTTGTGATCCGTCTGGCACATAGTTTATCGAACAATTGTTGGTTATCTCAACGATTTGACTTTTTAATAACTCGGTGGCACTCATGGCCTTCCTGAACTCGAATTCGTTTTACCAAGGTGTAGGGTGTCTTAAATTTTATGGCACGGTTATAGTTAAATTTCCCCGGATTAGTTTTAATGAAACTCATAACCTTTTTGTAAAGATTTCTATCAGTTGTCGCCGATGGTCGAGTAAGCAGAGTCAATGCTCTTGAAATCGAGGACCCGAGTTCAAAACTCGTCAGCGCCAATACTTTTTTAATTTAATTTCTTCTGTCAAATTGGTTCAACACAGCTGCTGTTGAAATCTACATTCAATTTCTGCAAGTATAAGAGTAAAAGCCATCTCTTGTGTATGACCTTAATGAATTGTCCATTCCCGTTGCTAAAATTTTCAATTTTCTCTATTGAATTGGCAAACATAAAAGATTCGTATAGCACCAAATTTATATGTGCCGGTGGTCCAGTAAGCCTCGGTTTGGCATTAAATAATTTTTAATTTAATTTATTTAATATCTCCCTACAATTCAAAAATATAAATGATGGTATAGCGGAATGTCTAAATATGGAAATGATGAGGGCTTAAAGTAAGCGGTGTCATACGATTTGGAATCGTCGATGTTGTGAAGTATTCGAACCTCGATTAAGAGTAAAAAAATTTAACGGACATCCACACATTTCTCATTAAATTAAAAAAAATCGCATTTTGATTTAAATAAAAATTACCAATTTGTTAATAATTAAATTAAAAATATATATCGAGACTTGAGAATTAGTCATGATTAAAGCCAACCAGTCACACAGCTTCTTTTACCACCGAGCCACCGCCATACATATAAATAGTTAGGAATATATGTACCTTTATAGCTGCCATTTGAATAGAAAATGTTGAAAATTTTAGCAAAGGCAATGGACTCTGAGAATATATTTAACCATCGCTATATACCCATCTTGTATACATGCCACTACTTGGAAAATATGAAAATGTTCAACAGAAGCTGTGTGTTGAACCAATTTGAAGAAATTAAATTAAAATAATACCGTCGTTAATTGGACTCGAACTTTGGTCCACGAATCCAAAACCAATCACTCTACTACCTCGCCCACCACCGTATATTTGATGTTATGCAAATCTTTTATACTTTCGAATTGAATTGATAAACTTGGAAAAAATTTTTAACAGAAGCTGAGTTGAACCAAACTAGGGAATACTGGGTTTAAAGTGATCTGTTCTATATATAAAACATATCCTCATATCGAAAATACATTTCTCTAAGCTCAAAGACATCAGAACGAAATGTAAAGTCTTTAGTTAGATCACTTTGTGGTATAGTTGCAGAATTCAAATTATACGTTTATCCATCACAAACAATCAGCAATCCGTAGAGTATCGCTTCAAAATGTTTTAAACCGGCTATGCAATAGAAAGCAACGAGACATGGCGACTACCATCCGTAGTGCAGTTCCCAATGAATCCAGAGAATTAAATGTGGGCATCAACACCGTGTGGAGAAGTGTGGAGAAACTCTTTTTCTTTTTATGTAAATGAGACAAATTTGTTCAGTTAGTTACCGCCGGCAGTACAGCTATGGTACAATCATTGATAAGTTTTAGTTGACGAATCTGGCATTAGATTCAACAGTGCGGCCATAAATATCTAAATTATTTCAGTGAATACAATTAAATTTATTATCTATTCAATCAATTCTGTTAATGGTGTGGACATTTGGCTTGCCCAATATAAAAATTATCAGATATAGGTTGTGATCTTCAAAGTTGGTAACCTATTTAGATTTGGGCGAATTTCGAAATTTGTGATGCTTTCGGTGATTTTATTTAATTTCAGTAGATTTTTTGATTTATTTAAAATTAAGGAGATAATCGTCTGAATTTATAATCGAAATCTGCTAAATACGGAATTTTCGTGGATTACGCATACTAAAATTTTTAATTAGTCCTATGCGAAGTTAGAATAGCTAATTTTTTAAATTGATAAAATATTCACTAAAACATTCATCTCTACCGTTTTTATTAGTATTTATAGGCTTAAAAAGTTGGCTTAGAATTATATAAAGTCGGAACTATTTAACTAACAATATTTTCATAAATTTTAAACCAATCATAAATAAATATTAGAATTCTTAAAAGTTGTGTAAACTAAAAATACAAAATTTAATACTCAACGCTGTTTCAATCAACAAAAACTCTATTTTCAATTGTTGATCATAATTGTGCTAAAAAAGCCTTTCAATACGGATTAAATCAATAATGTTCATGTATTCACTAACGTCCAAGACGCATTTTATATATCGATTCGTACTAAAATCATGGACGCAATAACTTATCGACACTGTGTCTTGGCTATTTCGTATTGAATTTAAAGTTTAAAATAATTTTATATAGGTGTCACTCAAACCAGTTAGTTACTTTAGTACTTAAAATTGAAACGATTTTATTCAACAACATAAATTTGATAATCAATAGAAATTATTTTATTTGATTTGTTGATGATTTTTATTGAATTATACGAAAAAAAAAAATAAAAAAAATTAAATTGATTATAATTAACTTGATTATTCATCATCTCATCTCTCGGCTTCATAATATTTATTGTTAATCATCTCAATTTGATTTATCATTTATACCAATTATTTAACAATAGACTAATTAATGGACAATATATCATCTATATGGATTCAATTGATGTTGATTGCCTTCTATATCGTTTGCGCGTTCGTTTCGTATATTTATGTGGATGTTGATTTTATTGACGATCGATCGCATAATACATATATGAGTAGGTACCGACCGTCTCGTGTATGTTGTTATATTGGTCACATGTATATATAGTTATGTGTATACGATTGTCGATGAATCAACAAAATAATTTTTTAGTTTTTGGTTGATGAATTATCTGAAAGGTCGTGGCTATAACATCGATATGGTATCGATGGATGAATTAGGAATTTATTTTTTATTTATTTAAGTCTAATTGATTGCTTGAAATGTATATAATTGGTGTTTTGAAATACATATTTGTCAACTTTGGTGGATTGGTGGTTTGGTGCCTATATACCTATATGTATATATGTATATTTGTTGAGATTATTCTTCATGATTTTGTTTGAAATTTAAAAGAGCAAATATTTATGAATTATATTAACGCCGTGTGCTTGAATATTTCTGAGTCAAACTCGTTTCGTTGTCGATTTTGTTTTATATTTATGATCAAAATTGGACATTAATCGACATAAAATGGCCGGTCGAGTGGTATGCAAACTGTTATGCCTGAAAGTGACCATTGATTGCTTTGATTTTTTTGTAGAAGTTATTTATGAAGCAGTACGTCATACGAACGATGGGTCTCACTTATTCGCTGTAGTACGATTCGAGTTCTGCGTTTTATGACTATATCACACGATTCCAAATTTTCACCAACAACAACAATTGATATTTCACTAACTGTAGGTGCATTGTATTGTCGTTCATGAGTTCCTGCTGGTCGTTTGTCCGCTTTTTTGACAATGTTGTGATGGATCGGATAGAATATATCTGTCCCAATATTTGCTGCAATTGCTGGACTATTTCTCTTTTCGTTGTATTAAAGATAGCTGATGTACCGTGTATTATGTGTTAGTGTATTATGTGGTGTTATCGTTAATGTATTAGCATTCATTGCTGATGTTGGTGAAATTACCTTGAATTTATAATTTCACTACTAAACGACGTAATTTGAAAACAATCGTTGTACATCTTGATGTGTTGCAAGAAACGATTCGAATTAGGAGATTCACCGTAAAGCAGCGTGCGCAATAGCTCTGGTGCAGGAAACAACTCTGCCAATTTCACCTTACCGCTCGCGCAACACAATCCAGGTGGTTCTTTCTCAAATTTAACTGCATTGCAATACTAACAAGCGACATCTTGGATTGAACTGATGCGTGCGCACTGTAATGATTGTTTGGCTCATATCGAAAGGCCAAAGTTCAATATTCACCGAAATTTGTTGTTGTTCACCGAAATTTGATGTTGTCGACGTTGTCGTTCAATAGTCACACGTTGTGATCTTGCTTCATCAATTTACCGAGCAGGAACATTTCTTCTTCTCACGAAGTCTCGCACGATTTTCAATCATTCTAATTCGACCTGATTCCCTTTCAATAGCACGTTCGTCTTCTATTCGACGTGTTGCTACATTTCGGTGTCGCGTTGCATTCTGAGAATACCGAACAATGTTACCATGACCTCTTCTTGGCATCGTAACAAATATCGAACTGTAAATGATCATCACTTTGTATAAACAAAAACAACGAACTCAATTTTTTGTGATCGAAATATCAATAATATCACTCAGAAATTGATAGTCCACAGATTCGCAATGATACATTTCGTAAATGTAAATTATTTCACTCGAAAAATCAATGAAAAATTAACCGTGACCGCACAGCTCAAATCAGAAAGAACAAACAATATGCTGAGCGGTCAAACGATTGAATTGAACTGAAAACGAAATGTGCGCCTACAGCGCCATCTGTTGTAAATTTCTCGTGTTTTCTTGTTTCCCAAACCTAGCAAACCCGCCGAAGGTAGTATCCAATTTGGTCCAGTCGTTTTCAAGTTTTAAGCATTCGAACAAACCACGATCCATTTATATACATTATGCATATATATATATATATATAGATCATTATGAGCTGGCTAATTGGAAAACATTCAAACTTAAGATAAGTTAATCACGTTTTGTTATATAAAATGGTATACTCAAACCAATCTGGATTTCATTAGAAATAATGTTCCATACCTGATTAGAATATTTGTATGCACACAAAAATGAAAATCTGATAAATCAGCTATTTTCGAACTATATGTATATAGGTCACAGCCCAAAGAGGTTGATCAGACTGAAAATTTGACGTGCCATACCTATTTTAGAATATTACAAATATTTATTGCCCCAAATTTTCGGTTTCTAATAATTTAAGGGTTTTAACGCCATACGCCATACCATTACCTATATGGCCATATTTTTAAAAAATTGAAAAATAGAATTCCAACTGATGATTAGGAGTAATATTCCAATACTACAATTACAAACAGAGAAATTACACGCAGAGCAATTTTTTTAAATCTCCCTACCGAAGTCTTTTTTAGCACTAAGCTCGGACAATTTTAAAATATTAAAATATTTTCTTCCCACTCCGATCATCAATTATAAATCTTGATTTTGATTTTTGGAGCAAAACTTAAAATCGAATTCAAAAATCGATATTTTGAATTCTGAAAGGGTTCAAAAGTTCGTAGTCAACCATCTAACTCTATTCAACTATCACCGTTCTTTTCCAGGTCATTGCGCTGGCCTTCCAACTTCCCCCGTTCCTTGCGGATTCCATTCCAATGTAAACCTTATTATGTCATTTGGTGCCTTTTTCAGTGTGTGTCCTATTCATCTCCATTATAATTTCTTGATCAATGTCGACTTGTTTCGTTTGCCGCAGAAGTTCTATGTTTTTTATAATTAGCATTAAATAAATTTCAAATGTTTTTCATTTCTAATTTTTCACAATCGCTATAAAAAAAATTACCATCGCCTCCGTATCTGTCGAATTTTTTTCATAGTTACGGCTTGATAGCGTAAACATAAAATTGTTATCAATTTGATTTGTGTTGATAAGATGGATGCCCAACAAAAAGTTCTGAGGGTATTACCCGTTAAACGTCTCAATTTGAAAATAACAGATACTTGTGGATGTATCATACTGTCCACAAGTTCTGGTTGGACATTCCTCTTAATAAAATTCATTAGTTGGTAAACGGGCAACGAGTAAAGGAGCAGCAATAACAGTCATTGTCCACCGTTATCGTGCCATGTTAACGAACTTTTTATTTATGGCGATGGACGCCTATAGTATCTACGATTTAACTCCATTAGACTATTGTTTGTGGGAATTCATCAAGGACAAACGTTTTGCTAATCATCCAGAGACGAATTTAAAGATACAATTAAAGTGACGATTGGTGAAATGGAGGCTCAAACGATTGAAAATAAAATTGGGTCGATAGAATCGGGCACTGCAGATCAAGTCATATGAATGAAAATTCCTTTATTAATCGGAAGGTATAAGTATGAAACAAGTATCAAAACATATAAAATTACAACAAAATAAACAAGTTTCACCGAATAACATTTTTGGGTTCTTTTTTAGACGAAAAATTTATAAAATACTTTCAATTCGAGTGAAGTTTGTCCAAAATTTGTCCTAAAATTAGAAAAACAACAGTTAGGGCACATTTAGGACAAATTTCATGCATCTGTCCATAAGTGTTTAGTTTGTTCTAACACTAAGTAAATTTGTATAATCAATTGTTCAAAGCTATTTGTCTTATTAGCAAACGTATAGGTAACTTAGGACAAAGGTTTTTACCACGTTGTATGTTAGTACAAAATTTAAATTTCAAATAAACTCTCCTGCTAAACAAAGGTACCCAGATACCGAAATGTATTTCGACCTCTTCTTTAAATTCACCGTTGAAATTAAATAATCTTCGATATTGACTTTAACTTTGATTTCGTATTTGATATCGATTTTGAATTCTACCTCGACATAGGTTTCGCAGTTAAACTTATGGAGAACAAACAGCAGGAGAATTTGTTTTAAATCCCAATTTTGTATTAACATATAACGTGGACGTGGTAAAACAACCCTGTCCTAAGTTATTTAACTTCTATATTTATGAAAGCTTTTAAGTTTTTTAGATAGCTATATGTAGTACTACCCAAAAATACATTTCGGTGTTTGGGTACGATTCTTAATACAGCAGAAATTTTTTTTTTAAACTTCAATTTTGTACTAACATGCAAGGTAGTGAAACACCCATGCCCTAAGTTACTTAACTTTTAGGTTTGGAATATTTCTTTTATTTATTATATAGATGTGAAGCCCACCTACTCGAATTTGTTTATTTTTACTTACGTACTTTTAAAGTTCTGTAATATCTGTAATCTTCTGGGAAAAAATCTAAAATGACGAGAGATTTGTTATTTTTACTATTACATTCTCAGATAAAAAAATTAGGACAATCTTAGTGGAAACTTAATATTCGTAAATAATTACGTAAAAGTGTCTGATAATGCTAACGTCGAAGGAAAACATTATACCTAGATCGGACATGAACTCGACTCTGTCAACAGCTGTCAGCGGACACAATAAAATGAAAGAGTCTTACACGTGCTCACATTCAGACTCAATTTATCGTTAATTGACCAACTTTACAAAACCTATTTAAGCCTCACCTGCAGCTTCATGCAGTCGTAGGCGTTATTAACTTGGGCGAATTCGCAAACTGGAAGCAGTTAACGATATCGTTGTTATACACTGGGAGCAAAATCAAAAATCCTAACGGATTGCCAGCGACCGGAAAGCTAACAATGCAACCATTAAACTGGAATGAACCGACAGTTTATATTCTCCAACTTGGTGATAAGGATTAAGTGATCGATCTTATCAATCTTTTCTGTTTGGAGTTTAAACTGTTAAATAAATTATTACAGAACGAAACCAGATTAGTAGGTGTTGGCTGACCGGAATAAAAACCGTGCTGTGCAGGAGCAATAAATTGCTTAGTATGAAAGAGCTGGACTCTGTGAAGCATGGTTCCTAAGACCTTGACGGAGAAAATGGCCACCCTGCGATAATTACACACCTCGGTTCTTCTACCCGTCTTAAAAATTAGATGATACAGGAAATGTTCCAAGGTTCAGGAAAAAAAACCTCTCCGTAGGCTTTCATTAAATCAAGTCCAAACAACTACAGACTATTGTTCAAAAACTAGTGCAGGCTCATGCTAGGATAGGTACATTACGTATTTGAAATTTCATTCCAACTTCTACAACTAGATTTATAATTTTGATCATTTTACATACTAAAGTCTCGTTCTCATTAGTAACTTGAATCTACTTGACCGATATGAACGTGGTATTTTACTTGAATTTGAATTAATTTTACGTTACTTCAAGTATAAAGTAAAGTAGAGAACCTTTCAACTTTTGTATTCAAGTTGAGCCGTCTGATGTAGGCTAAATTTGTTTTTTTTTTGTGGAACATTGGTTTATCTTTCTGTCACGCCCGAAATGCCAGAGATGAAAATTTTCAAAATTTATTAACTGAAATGAACGAGGAAGAGCTAACATCGAATGTTAGGATGTTCGCAAAAAAAATACTTTTAAAATCGTATACAGTCAGGAATTACGGAAAATTGAACAAATTAAAAAAAGTAGTGCGTCACCTGACGAAATATACAAACCAAAATTAAGCTGGCTTGGAATGGCAGATAATTTTTTACGAAGCCTAACCGATTCAAGAAAGCAACATCCAACTTGGTCAGGTTTAGTTTTATTTATTTTCATAAAAATGTTTTTCACATTGTAGCATTTATCTTTAATATTTCTGAATAAGGCACTATCACTAGTCCTGCCATTGCTTCCGACATTTAAAAAAATATATATTTGTTTATTATTACTCAGCGCAATGGAAGAAATTGAATTAATTATTTCGGACGAGTCACAAGAGACGAGTACATCATGTAAACGAAAAACAATGGTGCCGCGAAAAAGAATAGTGTTGAAATTGCGATGTACGATCTAAATAATATAGCAAAACATAGTTTTCGGTAGCAGAGGATGAATTGGACCATTTTGGAAAAAATGTTACGACTTCGTTGAGGATTCTGCCCAGTATAAATGCAATTCGTTGCCAACAAAAATTCCATAATATAGTAACCGAAGCCAGACTTTCTGTCTGTCGGAAATAAAATTGCGGCCCTCACAACGCTACTTGTAACTGAATCGTAAATTCTTCATTTACATTTAAAAATGTGACATATCCACAACCATTTTCCACAACAGCAACAAATTCATCTGCTCTTTCATCCAATGATACTGGAAATGATTTAATTGAGATTGCATTTGCAAACGCATTTGAATACGAATAAAGATTTATAAATAAAACTATGTACTTGCATTTACTGTTTTTTAAATTGATTTAACCGTTAATTAATGAAATGAATGAGAAAGGGCTAAAATCGGATATGGGTGATCTTCACAAAAAAAGTTGATTTTAGATAATCTGTTACCAAGCGTAACCGCTTCAAGAAAAGCAATATCAAACTTGTTAAATTATAATTTCATTTATTTTCAAAAACATATTTTTTACATTGTACCCCCACTAAAAGGAAGTAGCTTGCTAGTTAATTCAGCACCAATCATTTTTAATTGACATGATATTGAACCGACTCCTGTGAAATAATCCGCATATGAATCTCTTAATATCGCATATGAATCTCTTTCAATAATTATGCGAATCCAGCCCGGTTCTGACATTGATTGTTCAGCTTTTCCAGTAGTTTCTCAACAAGATCCAGGAATTATATGGTCTGTGTTATGGTCTTCTTCATTTAAAGATCCTGCTGGTAAATATGCAGTCCAGTTATGGTTCTAAGCCAACTAGGCAACAGGTCGGAACAGCTAGCCAGTATCACTCAATCTACTGCCTCTGGTAATAGTGAAATTGGTCTTTCAAATACTCTAAATCGTGATGCAAGTATCCCAAACGCATTTTTCACGATTTTTTGAGTTCTTTGATAGGTAATAATTGAATATCTTTTCTTTTAGTGACATATGGTTTCTACTAAGGTTTTAATAAATTTTTACTGAGACGGAATGCGTCATCTCCGACTAATACACCATTATTTGGGAAAGTTTTATTTGTCAACGCAATTTTGAACTTTTAATTCCTGAATATGGCACTATCATTAACCCTGCCATTGCTTCCGACATCTACGTATATAAAAGTTAAATTTTTATGAAAAATATACTCTAGCAGATTTCACTCTAGCAGATGAATAGTCTCATGCTTGAACAACGCTACGAAATTATTAAAATTTACTTTGAAAAGTTGCCGATTAGCGCAACTTATAGACGACTTCGTGATTTTTATAACGCACATAATCGTTCATCTGAGCAAGCCATCCGTTGAACTGTGGATAGATTTCGTACCACATCCTCTCTTGAGGATGCAATAACATCAACACTTCGAAGGAATGTGCGTACTGAAGAGAATATCGCCGCTGGAAACGAAAGTGTGGAAGAAGATTCTTATTTATCGATTCGTCCTCGTTCGCAGGAATTGGGGCTCAATCAATGATTTTTTGTTTGAAAATATGGATGACATTGATCCGGACGAGATGTGGTTTTAACAGGATGGTCCTACGTGCCATACGGCGACCGCAACCATCGACTTATTAAAATAAATATTTGGCGATAAGTTGATTTCGAGAAATGGACCTGTCAATTGACCTACAAAGTCGTGCGATTTGACACCTCTCGATTATTTTTTATGGGGCTACATGCAGTCATTGCATGAGTCCAGCATGGTTCGTGTTATTCGTGACATACGGCTAGCAGTGCTCGAAAAAGTGGCCCAAAATTGGACAGCCGCGGTGCCCATATGTCCGAAATCATTTTCAAATATTAATTCCATGTGATTTTTAGATTTTAGATTTTAGAATTTAAAAATTAATCAATTAAAAAATTAATTAAAAATTTTAGATTTTAGAATTTAATTTTTTGTGCTATTTTTTACAATTTCAAGTTATATCGGGCTTAAAGAAACACGCTTTACAATGGTGTCAGACTCCGCAATGGAAAAAATTCATATGAAAGAAATTGAATTAAATAATATACGTATACTTGCGTTTATTGTTTTCTTAAACAGATTTACATAAGTATACTTACCTTCAGAAATGACAGCTACACCTAACATAAATAGCTAAAAGAACTTCTGGTTAGAAACGCATATATTGTATTTTTTGGAACACGGAACAAATACTGCAGAGTTGTTAGGCTATCACCACTCGCTAAATAGCGCAAAATAATTTCCAATTTTATTCTTGCCGAGATAGGTTGTCTAAACCAAGTTCTTTCTCGGTATTCTCTGCTCAGACATACTAAAGAGATTTTCAAAATTTTTTACTGACATTCTTAGGACATTTTTGTATGCTTCTATATCTTCTGAAGCCAACTCTTTTAGTAGATTTGTGGAGGCGCCTAGGTGATTTCTTCTGCCAATCCACTTCCTTTCCCATATGTAGCGTTTACGTTTTCTGTTTATTTAAACAAACTCATACGCAATTATTAATAATTCATTCGTATTTTCAGTTTTTATTATTTATTTATTGAAATTCCAGTACGCACCGCACCAACTCATTCGACGACATTTTAAAAAACTGCTTGATTAAATTAAATTTAACATGCATTTTTCAAAAGGTTAGTATGATTTTAGTAAAAACTTCACACGCATACTTTTTTCGATAAGTCCTAGTAAATAACTATTTTTATTCAAATCCAGGGAGGATAAAGTGACTTTTTATACCTCCGGTCGCCAATGAATTCACCGTAAAATATCGGAACGGAATGAGCATTCAACGGGCAGGTTAAAGGTTAAGTGGCGAGATGTCAAATGAGTTAAAAAGTTAGAAAGCTCCGAGAAATCGGAGTCCCAGTGAAATACCAATTAAAAATGCCCGAATTGATAATGCTAGAAAATCCAATAAGATCAAACGATAAAATCGGCATTACGTCTTGTCTTCACAGTACTGTTATATTACCATACTTATTGCTCAATACCAAATATCCATATACATTAATATGTATAAATTTAATTGGATGACACTTCAATAAAATACTGAAAAATTGTAACATTTTGAGATTGCCTCGCTTCACAATTAAAGCTCATTTAAATGACAATCCCCGCTTCATACAATCGTATAATTGCTTCATTATTATTGTGCCGTATACCAAATAAATTCAAAAATTCTAATCAATATCAAAAAAAAAAAATATAAATATTACGTTTAAGTACAAAGAAAATCCAGATTTGGTGATGCATAATAAATGTCGCTTTGTAATTTACTATCAGACGATCGCGTAGTCGAACATTCAACATTATTGTATCACACCCGATATATTCTCCTTTAATTTACTTTTATGCATTGTCATTTGAATTCTTTCATACAAAAAAGCCAAGCTAAATAAATAAATATAAATAAATTCAACCATTAAAAATTATAAATAATAACAACAATCGTAAAATGAAATCATATATACATACATACTCGTACATATACGAACGATCGATCGAGATATTGAAACATCATCAAAATGTGCCGCCGCCGCCGCCGCGCGATGATTATAATAAAATTATATCAACAACCAAATTAATGTTTTTGTATATTATGTAGGTATATGTACCAATGATGATGATCCTCTCTCTCACAAATCGGGTTTCAATTGAATTTGAAATTGAAATCTTGCGATCGCGCGGAAAAGAAACCAAAAGTAAGAAAAAAAAATACAAAAAACGATCACGAATATATTTTTTTTTTTTTCGTTTTTGTATATTTTTATTATGATCTTAAATTAAATATTATGATCGTTGTTGTTATTATTATTATTATGATGCTTATTTATTATCATTATTATTATAAATAAAATTATTGTTATAACAAAAAAACAAAATTAATTTTCATTTATGATTTTTATGATGGATTAAAAAAATAAAGTTTTCAACAATTTATTTATTTATTTTTATTGTGCGATCAATTTACGATCGATCGTTGGTTTTTAATTTGAGTTAATTGTGTTGTATGCATTTCCTGATTAAATGCCAGTCATAATGCGAAGTGCCGTTGGTGCGTAAACATATTTTAATTAAATTAATTAATTTCTAACTCACCATGCTCAATAACCATTACGTAATTGTCTGGGATAAACCTTCTCATAATAATGTTGTTTGGGGTTAATATCGTTACCCATAGTAACATCAGCTGGAGGCAACCCGTCGTTGACTATGTGAAATGTTGCATGATATTCTTCACCGTCTATTACCACTGTGATGTCAAAACACCCTATTGTAGATAACGCTTTTGAACCAACTCCGTTGAACGTATAGTATATTTCTCTATAAAATTTGGTTCTCTTATACTTTGATACTTTGACTTGCTCATGAGGTTAATATCACTTCCACTGTCGACCATTGCATAAAGCTCTCTATTTCCAATTGAAAACTTTTTCACCTCTTTAGAATTAATGTCATATTTTTCCTTTACTGATGTACATGCGATACTTTTAGCAACTTTCGCTGGCTTTGTGCACTTTGGAGCTATGTGTCAGAACTCGTTACAGCGATAACATTTCAATCCTTTTCCTTTGTTGGGGCATTCCTTTACTCGATGTCCATAGAATCACCACATTCGAAACATCGAATTCGACTATCACTTCGCCTACCACCTGCTTTGTTTTCTGCTGTTGCAGTTACTTGCTGTTGCTCTTGTTTATTTTTTTGCCCCTTATTCCGCATTTGTTCGTACATCAACAGCTTGTTTTTAAATTCATTTATATCTGCAGCTCCATACAGAATAACCTTGTTATTTTCCGAGCCGTTAATGCCATTGATTCCGTGGTCTATGATAGCAGAATCATCAATATTCGCGAACGTACCTATTCCTTGCATGGAATATAAATATTGCTTATATGATTCATTCGGCTGTTTTGTTCGCAAACGCATCCTTTCATGAACTTGAGCACTGTTTAAGCTTACTTTAAATCCTTAGATTAAGTGAGAAGTCAAGCGAAGTTCACTGAAGAGTAAGAGACTCTTCGACATCTTTGAACGAAAATGATGCCCCTTGAGCTGGATTAAAAACTGTTGTTACAAACGGGTCACATTAACAATTATCGGCACACACACTCGCAATTATATTAAATTTCGTTCCGTTTTACAATTAAATTAATCTCTTTAATTGCCCGTTTTTTACGTCAACTTTACGTCAATTAACCAAAAATAATTTGTATGTATTTTTCTCAAAATATGTTCACATTTCTTTTTATATTCCAAGATAAGCAGTGAATTACTGACCGGTATGAGCCCCCATGCAGTCTTGATATAATCATCTTCAGTTTCATTCCATCGCTGTTCCATATTGGTGGCTTCATTTCTTTGGAGATTAAGTTGGAGCGTTTGATTGAAGATGTTTTTTGTTTCCATATTTTTAAATCTGTCTGTATTAAATATCGTCCGATTTGTCTGGTTTGATTTGGAATTGTGCTATTTATTAGCCGTCGCTATGTACGTCTGCGCTTCTCATCGCTCTGACATCCTGTAATGATGTAAGGAAGTTTTTGTGTCTCTCCTTTACTGTTTCGCACTGAAGCTAACGCGTTGTTGCCCATGATGATCGTCAGGTCGGTGTTGTCTGTTTCAATTGTTGCATTAACATGTCCTTGTATTATTTTAACGTCATTCCTGTGTGTTCCTGCTACTGTGGCTTGTTCATAGAACTCACCTTTCGTTGTATCATCTACATCTTCAGTTGTATCTCTTATTCTTGTGTGGAATATTGCCTAGATTATTTTGCTGCTCCATCAAGAGTTTTTTGCTTTGGATGTTGTTAATATGCCCACGACTTGTTCATGTGTGTCGTCTCTACTTGAGAATATTTTATAGTGTCCGATACTTGTATTTAGTTCTGACTTCACTAAGTCCTAAAATCCCGATGTTGATGCGTTGCATTCCTTTTCTACTTGTGCTAGCCTTAATGATTCTGTTACAGTTCTGAAGTTCTTTTGTCCGATTCTTGTTCGTATATGATTGCCATATTGGGTCGATATTTGGTTTTGCCGGTTTATGTTATTTCTTCTTCTAGTAATCGTTTCTGTAACCATTTGGAGTTCAGATTACGAATGATTGGTCCATTGAGTTCTAATCAGTTTCCAAGGCTACTTGTTAAGTTATACTGGCGTATAACAAGGAGGATGTTTCGTTATTGATTTATTTTTCCTTTTTCCTTCGATGGTCCCAACTGGTCCCCATTTCCTAGTAACCTTGCATATCGTTCTATGATAATGTTATACCACTTTAATTGTCTCTGCCAGTCACATCCTACTATAAGTAAGGGTAAGAGGCAGAGATAATTAAAGTGGTAACCATCTATAGTAAGAGGTTTTAATCACTTAAAACAAATTTTTTTAAATAAATATAGTCGCAATCAAGTAATAGCAGCTAACATTATTGCGAACGTTGGCTAAGTGTAACGACAACTGTGGCTCTAAAATTTCTTTTAAGTTATTTGGTGCTTCAAAATTAGCTGCTGAAGTTTTCTGTTATGAGTATTTAAGAAACATTTTAAATTTCTGTTGAAATATCTTTTTTGTCGAATCTAAGACCATTTAAATAACAATAAGTCAGACAAATACAGTTGTTATGGAAAGTCTTCTTCAATAATGAATGAGTGATAATGTTCTGAAAATCGTATAGTTCGCCATCTCTTACAGATAACATAACATTGGTTGATTTGGAAAAATTATCTACAATTATCAAAATTCGGTAATAGCATTTAAATTTATCGGGAAATAAATAATCAAAGTTCTTGAAATCTAACAGAATTCGTTGTATTTTAACAAATCTTAAATTTGACGCGTAAATTTGTTTCAATCCGTCTATTATTGTGTGTTAAGCATATATGCCGCTTATTTTGCTCCATTTCGACGGTAGCTTTCCAGTTGGATTTTTTTCCCCACTTCGCCTCGGCAAAAATATGTAGTGTTGAAAAATTAAAACTGTTTAAAAGCTTTTACTAATAACAAGCTAACTAAATAATTAATGAAATAAATGCTTACCGATTTTTAATTTGGGTAATATTTCTCGATGGTACTGGACCATTATTACATGCCCGCGCATGATTTTATTATTTGTATTCACGAAAAAATCTACTAAAGAGCTAGTTAAAAGGTTTTATTGTTTAATATCTCTTTTTGTTGTTTTCATAATAGTATATCACTATTCCGCCATTGATGCTACTTTTTAGAATATATTCTACGTCGTCGCCAGTCGGTTCGTTTAATTATGTAGGCGAATTGCTAATCCTAGCTGTACCCAACGGACTGTGGGCACGACACCCCACTGAATTTTGACGAGTACAAGAGATGGCCTAAAATGCAAAATATATGGTACATACCGAACTCTGTACAAAATCGTGATCAGAGATTTGATAAAGATCGATATTGGTCACGTTCTGCGTGCGGATCCAGAACGATTTGTTAAGCGATCGCTGAAAGGAGAATCACCATATGGTATAGGCACAGAGGTCGTTGCAGGCGATGATGGCTCCACGGTATGTAAAGAACGATTTGGCGCTTCAGGTTGTTTAAGACAGTATGAAGACTAGGGATCGAAACACAGTAAAGGACCAATAATGCCCTTTATAAACTGTAAATAATGAATGTAAAGTTGTCAAAATTTCGATAACTTTGAGGTTATGTACTGTGTTAAATATATTTACTATCTATGTATATACATGGTATTGACAATTTCATGATTCAGCGATGTTAAATTATATAACAAGCTTGCTTAATGGAAATACGAGTGTTAGGTTTTGAACAGCTTTAACAAATGCATCTCCTTAATGTGATGGCTATGATCATTTTGGTTACACAAAAATCGATTAAGTTAGAAATTTTTCTCTTATCTGTTGGCCAGTATAGATAAGTATATGGTCCAACTTTTGCATATTATACATTCCCACAATTGCTTACCATTTATGTTGTTACTAATCTTGAGAACGAAACTCGATCCTTTATTAAAGCTTAACATTATATATTGACATTTCTAAAAATTGGTGCATACATTGGATTTAGAGATAACAATTTTTTTTAATACATATTACCGCATACAATTATTGAAATCAAAGCATACCAAATACAATAGTTAATTTAAAGTTCACAATAAGTCACACAGTATATATACCTCACACAGCTAATCATATTGTCCTATTGTATATATATGTACTGTACATACTACCGTTAAATTACTTTCATTTCCATTTGTGTACAGCGATATAAGAATTTTAATTCCTGGATTTATTCGTTATGTTATAGTTAAAAGAATTTTTAATGTATGTCAAGTTTAAAATAAATTATTGAATTATTTTATTTCAAATGTCACAATCCCATAATTTACTTATTTTTTCAATTACTTCAATTATGTATAATATAGTTATATTACAATTAGATATATTTATATTCATACATACTTAATGCTTATATACTTTTATTGAAAGCTCTCAGTTTCTTCTTCGTTTATTGTTTGCCTTCAATGAATTATATAAGTAAAGTTGACTCTAAATTAGCGTAATTGTTGATTTATTTAACAAAGTCAATATTATTGAAAGTTTATATAGTCTCAGTGATTAGTTGGCAAAAATTAAGGTTATTCAGTCATATCATTGAATTTACGCGTTTCACCAAATGAATCTAAGTGTGTGTGCCAATCGAAGTTAAAAATCTAAAAAGGTAAATTTTTTAACTGTGGTGAAAATAAAAAAAATTTCCTCACTTTTTAACTGGTTTGCTGTGCCAATTGGAACCAGTTAAAATTTATGACGTTTAACATTTTTTGCTGTCGTCGCAATTTCGTGAATTTATAATTTCATTTTAATATAAGATTTTTGAATTAAAATAAAGTTGAAATCTTATAAACATTAAAATGAGCAAAGGTTTTATAAAATATTTGCCTAATTGGTGCAAATTATACAAAAATTTAATTGAGGTTCTGTCAAAGTACCAAAATAAAACTTGCATTTTATCGCGTTAAAAAAAATTTACAAGGAGGCGTGGATGTAACCAAATCAACAATTTTAAAATTTTGTGGTGAATAAATTTTGTTTTTTTTAACTTTTTAACTTTTTATGCGCTTTTTACTTCGTTTGGCACACACACTAATAAGCATTTTTTTCACACTTCAAATCGACTGCCGCGATTTTTTTAAAATAATTTTTCTGAATCTTGGCGAGGTGTTTTGCAAATAGTTTTTCAGCATTTTGTTGACTCGAGTTAAAATTTTTTTTATTTTAATAATAGTGTATAGGTAACCAACAAGGCGTATAGAAAAATGCCGTTGATAATTCTGGCTATTTTGTGTCAAGAGTAAATCAACGTTTAACATATGGACTCGTTTTAACGTTATCATTATAATAAAGCTCATAATTAAAAAGCTTAGCTACTTTTCATTGGGTCGTCGAATTTTATTTTTAACTGACTGTTTTCCGGAGGATGAAATGTACTGTAAACCTAAATTTCGTTTCGTTTTCCGCTTTTTTAGATTTTCCCTATTTACAGTGGAGTGGTTAATCTCGCTGGCACCTTAAATGAATTTCGCTCACTTTCTAAGTCACTTAAATCTTCATTATTTCGAAAATTGGCACTAAAGTCCTCTGAACCAGAAGATAAATTGCCGGCTGGAACATAAGAAATGTCTACATCATTTTATCGTCACTTGGATAGGCGGAGAGCATAACTTAGTTGAGAATTTTCAGCTGTGGGCTCACAATTGGTCATTTAATGAGATATTAAAAACTAATAAAATTATTTGTTTTTAGATTTAATTTCCACCACAGTTTCTTATACAAATAACTGAAGAATGCAGAAAATTTTTCTACGAAACAATAAGTTTTTATTTATGCTATTTGTGTGCTATATTAGTTAAAATAACAGTCAGCAGCTTATACTGCAGATTTTGGAACTTCGATTATCGTTATTATAACAGTTAACAGATTCAAAGACGTTACCTAGAATATACGAGTATATATACAATTAATAAAAAATGAGTACTATAGTTGTCCCGTTTTCTATATTTATTCAAAAAATAATATCCTATATTAACTAATGATCAAACGGGTTAAAAACCAATTACTCATTTTAAAATTTGAACAGTAGTGTAATTTCCTGTTAGTTTCTTTTAAATTCAATTTAATCGAATTATTTATCCCTTCTTCATATACATATGTAATTGTTAGCTTTTGAAGTTAACCTTTTTTGAAAGGGTTTAATAATTTGTGAAATAGTGCACCTAGAAAAGTGAAAATTACAGGTAACATAGGCTGATCAGATATTTTCGAGCGCAAGAGTATTTTTACTAAAATTAACTAACCGACGAACTATTTTTGCAGTTCATGCAGTCCAGGCAATTATTTCATTCGTAATAAAATAAGTTCCTGATTTTGAGCCAAACAAATCTCCCAACTGGCCTCCGCGGGTCCTATAAGCTGATCAAAAAATTATTATTTTATCTGAACTTTAACACGCGATGTTTGTTCTATTAGAAATCCAACCGATAGAATGAGGACTGTGTTAAGAGTAAGACTATATATGGATAAATATTAACACTGTATATTTGTATATATGTACGTGTATGCATGTACCAGTAATGTCCACAAATTTTATATACATTGAAATTCGGCATTTCAATTATCATAATTCAATCTTGTATCCAAAATTTTCAAACTTTAATAATATAAATTCAAATTTTAGAGTTATACATGCGAGGTTATATAAAAAACGAATTAAACATAGAATTTTCAGAATGGTTCATAAAATTCTTTAAAATATCAAAATTTTTCCAATGTTTACTCCGAAAAAATTTAATTTTTAATTAAAATTTTATTAAACATCGTCAAATTTTAAAATTAATTTTAACCGTCGATAGAATTAAGATTTCGAATTCAGATCCAGAAAAATTAATTTTTTTCGAAATTTTTTACGTTTTTGAAATGCTGTAGTTAAAATGGGTTAAGTTTATCTGTTCCTAAATTGTAAAATTTAACCTATATTCGATATATTGAGATTTAAAATTTAATATTTGAAAAACGGCAAAATTTTAAAAATTAATAATTCAAACTGGAATATCAGATTGGGAATTGTATAACTAAAAAGTCGGTTTCATTATCAATTCGATCAAAGTGCCTGAACTAATTAAAATTTATAAAATTCATAAATTTAATTAAATTCAGAATTGATAATTTTATTTCGAATTTTGAAACTACTGGACTGACAAATTTCGGCCAACAAATATTGAAATGCAATTTTACAAGTCTAAATAAGACAATTAAATTCTACATCGAACAATGAAATTAAACATTTTACTAATCAAATTTTATAAATTTCGTTATTTCTCGAAATTTTTAGAAATTCGTAATTTTTTATAAATTTTGTAAAAATATATAAAAATTCAAATTTCCAAATATTTCATTGTTCGATAGTTAGGATTGAAATTTCGAATTCAGATCGAACGTTTTAATTAATTTAATTTTGAGTTGTGATATTTTCAAAAAATTCAAAATTCAAGTTGAAACTAATGTTTCTGAATTACGGAAAAATTAAATATTTGAAAATTTTTTAATACTTATCGACTCTGGAAAATTCAAATATTGTTATTTTCGTACAATACACTTAAAAATTTTAAAATGCAGTAATTCAAATTTAAGAATAAGTTCAGATTTTTTCAATTTTAAAAATTTTATAATATTGGAGTTGGATAACTAAATATGAACTTAATATTTTAGAAATTCATAATTTTGAACCTATCGAAAAATTGAATTTCGTACATTTTTAATTCTGAATACGAAATTTCAATTTTAATTAAACTTTGAAATTGTTGGTTTAAACATTAAATTTGTGGTAGGATACTTGAATTTATATTTTATAATTATGAATTCGAAATTTCAAATTAGATCAATAAATTCTTTTTAGCGAAAATGTTGAATTTTTAAAACATTCAATAAAACTTGTGAAAATATTTAAACTTTTAAAATGTTGAAGACATCATTAAAATTAAAATTGGGAATTATAAAACTTAAATTAGAATTTCGTTCACTATATTGAAATTTGTTATTTTGATCAACCAAAATTTCAAAGTTTAATAATTAAAATTTAAATTTCGAATTCAGATTTGGTTTGATAATTAAAGTTTTACACGAATTTCTAATTGAAATTAATTATTTTTATTTTTGAATTTTCTATAGTTTTAAGATATTTTGTAATTTTTGCTAACAATTTTAAAATTCAGTTTGAAGTTTATGTTCAGACTGGTAAAATTCAGTCGCAATTCGATACATTGAAAATTAAGTATTTTAGGAAAATCCAAATTTTCAAAATTCTACGAAATTCAAAATTTGTAAATACTATTTTCGAATTTTTAATTCAGAATTTAATAAAGAACGGAATTTTTAAATTTTTAGAAAAATTTTACAAAATGGAATTCATTAGTTTGGTTTAATAAATATTAAATTTTAACGTATTTGTAGGAAATTTGAATTTAAATTTTAGTTAACACAATTTGAATTAATTTCAAATTTAAAAAGCTGACAATATTCTAAATTTTCAAATTAGAAATATTTGAGGAATTTAATAAAAATTTCAAGCGTTTATTCAAATTCAGTAATTTGTCAGATTCTTTAAATTTTTAAATTCACAAATGATTTTAAACTTGTCAAATTTTAAATTATTTGTATTTTCATATTAAAATTCTGAAATTCTGTTAGGGTTTTAAATTTAATTAAAAAAATTAACCAATCTGTGTAAATTAACCTTATTAAAATCATTACAAATTTCTGTTCGTTAAATTTAAAAATTCTCTAAATGTATCCATTATACATTTATTTGTTATAACTTTTAAAATAAAATTCGAGAAATTCTGAAAATTTTATCCCAAAAAGAGTATATTTTGATGATTTTTGCCTAACAAAAGAGTAAAGAGTAAAACGAAACAAAACGAGTAATAATATTGTACATTCCGAAAATTTAATAAAGTTAAAAAGCTGATATTTCACAGCATTTACTGGCAACAACATTTTAAAATAAAATGGGCTATTATACTCGTTACTGCAAGATTGTGTTATATGTATATAACATATACATTTAGTTAAGTTCGTCTTCAATATTTCAAAAATTTATTATGCAAAATGGTAAATCTTATAAACATTACTAATATATTCTTATAATATTATGATTATTGTTTTTATTGTATTATGTATATGGAATTGAAAATCATAATCGATATAATTTTTTTTTGTGCAACAAAACATGATACACGTTCAATTTTACAACTATATTAAGGGATATGTTTATTATTATTATTATTACTTATATTTTTATATTATTTTGTTTATAAGAAAAAACAATATATATGTATGTATCTTGTTATGTATTAAATATAGCCATATATATGCGAAGTCGCGAACATAAGGAGTTGAGGTAAGACTTTACAAAAAAAATGTTTTCAAATGAGCATAACGAAAAATTGATTATTTATTAGCATGTTGAGATATGGAGGAACTTTTTTTTAAAGAAATTGTTATAAATAATATGATTTAATAAATCTTATTATGTTTATTCGCTTCTTTGAATTATATATACATACTTAAGATTTTCGCTTTTCGTTTGTTCACAATATTCGCATATCACAAATTTGTTCCCATTGGGAGAGTGTTTATTATACATAAACATATATTAAAAATAACGCGGGAATGCGATTAATATATAAACACTCACTTTATTATCGGTATTCTGAGTCACAACACCATATAAGAAATGTCAAATATATGTATGTATGTCAAGTTTAAATATTTGATGAAGTTCAATACATAATCATATACCCCGCAAATTTTATACATATGTACATACATACAGAATATTTTAAAGTTATAAAGTTAACTTGTACATTTTTAAATATTTCTGTTAGCATCGCAATATATGGCAAATATTCTGGTATGGAAAATTAATGGATATACGTTTTGTTTGTAGAAATATTTTATGAGATTTTAAATTCTTTTATTTCCAATAATAAATTAGTCTTTTGTACAATATTACAATAATATTTAAATATTATTGGGTTGAATCATCTGCCTTTATATATTATGTATATTGCGACATGATATTTAAAACAATGTAATTATTCGCGTATAATAGAGACATCTTAACAACAACAACCGAATTATGTTGTATTCATGTATCTCTTTGTTTTCTTATCATCACAAATTTGTTAAGTAAAACTAATAAATAATTCAATTGTTTCTATACTCTTGGTTAGTTTTATTTTAATTATTTAGTTTAGTAGGGTTTTTTAAATTTATTAATCATTGAACAATAATTGCTAAACCTGGGACTCTAAATATTAGGAAGATGCGATCGATACTCCGGCGGAACAAATGGGTTCTGGGAAAAATCTTTTATTGCAAAAATCAACCAATGAAATTAATGGCAGCGAAAACTCTTTTCGAAAGAACTGCTGACTGCTTAGATCTCCTGAGAGAAGACCCTTTGGCAAGAAAGATCTGTAACAGAAAAGAAAACCAGCTAAGCTCTGAGAGAGAACAAGAGTTATATGCAGCATCTTCCATGTCACTGTACAGGGTGACATGGAGCTATGCAATGCGCAGATGGTATACTGTACTTGTGTGAACGGGATGAATGGGTTGAATGAATGTTAGTGTGAATGTGGGTATTGCACCGTGGGCCCATTAGTGGCATTGAGTGCTGGAGTAAAATCCGCCCAATTTAAAAAAAAAAAGAAAAAAAAAATATGCTGCATGGCAAGCTAGCGATATCAGTCAACTACATCAACAAATCCACCTCCTAATACAGGAGGTCCAAGGTATTCAAAAATCAGAAAACAGTGGGGGTTCCTTTGTATGGCACACATATAAAAGATAAACAAGCAAGACCCATTAAAGTCATGATCAAGAAGCTGCATCATTCTAGCAAGTCAGAAAATGTTACGAACTGCTAAAATAAAGAGGACTTAAAATCACTGGAGCAGCTAATAAATGGGTCTGGAAAACGAAATGCCACACAACTTATCAATATGTTTATGTTAGAAAATCTTTGAAAACAAAAATATTTTATGGGTTCAAAATAGAAGTTCACCAATTGAAAAATCTAAACTGATACATCCGTGTAAAAAATATAAAGCTTATGGACATACACAATACGATTTTGTTCTATATAACCTAAATGCGTACAAACATAACAACGAGCCTGATCAACACTTTGTAAAGCTTCAGCTTTAATTTCAGCTTTCAATTCAGCTTTAATTGATAATTGTTTCGATAGTAGCAGTGGCCTTAGTGGTACAAAGCACGACTCTCACTGCCAGCCGCACATTAATGTCCTTACCCACACACTGTTATCGTGAGTGATAATAGAGCCCAAATATTTGAAAACCTTCACTCCCTCAAACGTGTAGTGGCCACTACTAATATCTGATGTGCCAGTGTCCCTATAACCACAGATCATGAATTTTGTTTTAGATTCATTGATCTAGAGTTCAACAGAAGCTTAAAACTCTACAAGTAGGTCAAGTAGTTCATTCACTCACTCCGTTGCGTTGAGGTATTTCAGTTTTACGAAAGTATCAGGGACAAAGCACCTTCCCTGACGAACATCCGAGTTTATTGCAAAAATTCTCGTCAGTTTACACAGTCGTACCAATTTTGCTGGCGTACGTTCCAGGGCAGACCACAAACTCTCGATTCATCGAGTCATAGGCCTTCCGGATATCCAGGATCATCTAATTGGGATGGACATCTCATAGTATTTAGATAGAAGCCCTCCGCTAGAGGAGAGATTCTATCCAATATAATGTAGGACAGTAACTTGTATGCTGTGCAAAGGAGTGCTATACCGCGATAATTATCACACTTTAAGTGGTCTCCTTTCATGAAAAAGTGGCCACTTTCCATTCGTTAGACAAAACTTTGGTTCGCCATACTAATCAAATTTAAGGTCAAAAAGACAGTTCCATATAGTATATCTAGAGCTCTGAATTAATGCAGACCACTCCAGGTGAGCGGATTCGTTTCACTTTCTGCTTGGTCTAGCTGCCTTCCTAGCAAGCGCAGCCTTGTTTTTCCTCGCGATTATGTGACGTTGTTGCACTTCACTATGGGCTATATTTTGTTCTCCAACTGCAAGACGATACTCGTCATTAAAATAATCATTCTTTGGTCTGCCTTTTTCTTTCCCTAAAGCCTGTTGAGCTGCACTGTCAACCGATGTCAGTACCTCATAAACAGAGTTCACACAGTCAAACTGAAAATTAGCTTCCTTAATGTTATCGCTGACTATAGATCCTGATATCGTTTCTTTTGATCTTTATTTATCAGAATCAGAGTTTCACGGTCTGAATTGTTTGAAAAATTCTATCGTAGTCTTGCAACGACCAAATGATGGTTGCTGCCTACGTATTTGGTTACTGACCGAATTTTCTCAAATCCAGCACAACCCGAGCTCGCCATTTTGAAACCATTAACACGTGGTCGATTTGGCTGCAGGAGGTTTTGCGAATTTGGATTTGTGCTTGATGCTCTAAGATTATGAGCAATTGCAAAGTACATCATTCTTTCACCATTATCGGTCGCAGTTTTGTGTTGTTATGCAATTAAGATTTCAATATATGATTGCGCTGGTAGATTATGTCCAAAAAAATTAATGTTTCCCATTTTTGATACTTTTTGAATACCTAATATATTCATTATTTGCGATTCTTTATGCACTAATAGGTGATTTGGTAATATTTTTGGCCTAATTATATTTTTATTAGCACCAGTATCAATAAGAATTTTAATGTTTTGGTTAGTTAGTTTATTGTGACATTTAAGGAATGCAAGATAGTTTAACCTTCCGGGTCCGAATTGTGGTTCTCCCAAAAATTTTCCATATTTTGGACTTCCACTTCTGGTTCCTTCTCACTATCGTTTGGGATGTCTATATTATGCATTGTGTTTTTAAACGTTCGTCTTGAACGGATTGATGAATCGATCTCCATCGGTGTTAGTTTCTCTTGAACCGGCCATTGCTGGTTCTTTGGATTGACTTGTTCTGAGTTATTTTTCGGTCGAAAACTACTTTTTGCTTGATTATTGAATTTTTTTGAATTACCCGATATACTCTCATTGGAACTAAACTAAGCATAAGCTCCTGTAAATTTTGGGATTTAGCGGCTTGTGCATATCCGAAGTACGGTTTCCTTAAACCTGACATAAACGCTGCCAATGCAACATCTTCAATGAATGCATTTATTGCAAACCATGCTTGAATAAATTGTGGCTTTTGTTTGGCCAAATATTTTATGTTTTGCACTATTTCTTTAATCTTGTTAAAATACACGTGCACAGATAAATCGTTCTGTTTTGTTGACCAACGATTCCAGAAAAATTTCTTTCATGAAATGTACGAGGATTTCCGGCTAGGCATAGTATGTCCTTAGCTCTTCATTCTACTTTATTTTGAATTGCTTGTAAATTTATATACAAGCCCAAATTGTTATGGGGTAACCAATGGTTCGAATACCCTTAGCGTATCCTCTGCTGTGGTTAACCAAGCTGATAGTTTCTTTTTATTTCCATCGAAAGATGGGATTGACTTGATATAGGATCTGGAATCCTGAACAAATCAATTGTAACTCTCTCATTCTTTTGTGGCTGTGGATGTGGAGGTGCATCCGTTTTTTGATTCAGGTACGTTAGTACCTAATCACACTCATCTTGTTTTTGACCTAGTTGTGTTAAATGGTCAGAAATCGTTGCAAGTTGAGCGGCAATCAGTCCCATTTCCATTTGTTAAATGTCTTTTGAGTCAATGTTGGAGTCAAAATGGAATGGATTTTAATGTGGGTGAACTCGTGTCTATTTAATAGTGCACAAATTTATTTAAGTTTTGGCTTTTCGTGTCTAGTAGTACACGATAGTGACAATTTACTTAATTGATAATAAAGTTTACAAACATTTCTTACCTGAGTCAGGTTCTGCTGTCGAGTGCTGGTTCTTGTTTTACTGGGGAAATATAGCGGAACCTCAAACCCTAGTAGCAGTGTTTTCACTTTCGGCTAGGGGCGTCTTTGATCTCGAAAAAAAATCACAAATGTCAGCATGATTTCTGCCAGCTCTAGCATTAAAGTTCCCAGTTCCCATTCTAACGACAGGTTAACTAACTCTATGCGTAATCCAAGCTTTCACAACCGGTTATTGACTGCTTGGAAATAGCCATTTTTCCCTGCGGCCCAAGAAGAAATGCAGCTCCAAGATGGCGTATCTCCACTCTAGAGCAACGTTTACCCTTAGGACACATGGTATACATTTTCCGGCCTGAGAGTTCCAGCAAATACTCCATTCATGCACGTGATTGGGCCTTCCAACGCTCCAGGGGGCCTATTATAGTATTTTCGATAGCGTTTTTTTCTCGATATTATCGAAAATGGCCTATTATAAAATTATTTTATACAAATTTCACAATAGGTAATTTTCGATAATATCGAGAAAAAAACGCTATCGAAAATACCATAATAGGCCCCCAGGTTTCCTTAGTGACTGCACACTTCACGTGTCGATCCTAAATCTCGTTTTGGGGTTTGGTGTTTTTTAGCGGTATCCATTTTTCGTTTTGTTGACATATAAACAGATTGTTTTTTTAGGGATGCGGGTCATCAGCCCACCGATCCAACCATTTAGTCGCCTTCTACGACAAGCAAAGGATACTGTGGTGGTATTCTTGGAGAGCTACGGAGGACTATTCTTGTTCCGTCGAGGGCTACTAAACCGCGATTTCGAGAACCATGGTATACAATGTTAAGTTGGCAGGCCTTGAGAATCGTCGTAATAAGTTTCACCCGTTATACAGGGTGCATGTCAATCAGTATTATCCTGCTTTCACTAAAGCTCGTAAGGAATTTAAAATTTAAAAAACATTTCCTATAACATAATTACGTTCTACAGATTAAAGTGGAGTTGTCTTCCAACCCTCGAGCTTTTTCGCAGTTTATCAACACGGAAGGAAGGTTGTCGGAGTCTCTTTTCCTATGACCTTTCAGAATTGCTCTGCTAGGCTTCCCGTTGATATTTGCAATTTATTTGCTACTTTCTTCGAATCAGTCTATGAACCCTATCATAGGCCAAATGACCTTGGAAGAAGTCTTTACCTCAGAAGAAGTCTTTGATTGTATATCCAACATTGACATCAGGTCCTGACGGTTTTCCTGCAACATGGTTTTTTTTGCGGGAAGGTTGACAATCACAAACCTAGTGTCTTTCAGCGGCCATCTTTACAGTACGATTGATTCCAGACTACAGCTGGACGTGTTCTATACTGATTTTTCAAAGGCCTTTGATAAAATTA
This sequence comes from Tipula unca, assembly GCA_951394425.1. NCBI lineage: Eukaryota > Metazoa > Arthropoda > Insecta > Diptera > Tipulidae > Tipula > Tipula unca. Next base: position 12,353,334 of record OX596381.1, on the reverse strand, counting down.
ATCACGCAATTCTGATCGACAAGCTAATGAAATTAAACACCAACTTCAACCCAATCAGATGGTTGCACTCTTACCTATCAGATCGTTGGGAATTTGTCAAGTTATACGATTCCCGTTCTCGTTTTGTCCGTGCAGCATCCGGGGTTCCTCAAGGCAGCCACTTGGGACCATTGTTTTTTTCACTTTTTGTAATGATGTGGTGAACTGTTTCAGATTTGCAAGATGTCTGCTATACGCTGGCAACATGTACATTTTTGCTCCAGTTTCCAATTTATCTGACTGTTTGATGTTGCAGAGTGATTTAAACCACTTTTGTTGTTGGACTATCGGCAACAATTTACGGTTAAATGTAAGAAAATGTATAAGACTCTTTCGTTTTATAGAATCCGGTGTCCATTATTTCATCAGTATTTCTTATATGATATGCCAATTGATCGAGTCGAATTTATGACTGATCTTGGAGTGACGTTCTCTTCGGATCTAACATTTACCAGGCACATTGACTCTGCTATTTCTAAAGCTTACCTTATGCTGAGTTTTATCAAACGAAATTGTTACGAATTTACTGATCCGCTAACATTAAAATCTTTGTATGTGTCATTTGTTCGTCCGGTTCTGGAATACGCCTCTCAGGTTTGGTCGTCTTCATATCTGTGCCACTCGACCAGGATCGAGTCCGTTCAAAAGCAGTGCGTCCTGCTTGCCCTCCGACGTCTACCATTCACACGTTCTAACGTATACGAACTTCCACCACATCGCCATCGCTGCAATTTATCTTTTAATGTTGCGTATTGATTGTCAATCGGAGCCAGTCTTGAGCACGTCGCGTGGTTTCAATTGCGCTTTTGATTTTTTTGATTTTATTATTCAGAGTCGAGTTTGATAAATTTCTTAGACCTATTTTATTTGAGTTGCGACATGATTTCTTTTATATTTTTGTGTATTTTTTATTTTATTTTTATTTTGTATCTTTAATATTTTAGATGTCAGTTTTTTTTGTCTTTTTTTTTACCGATTGTATACTTATATTTGTACTGTAGGTAATAATAATAATAAATAAATAAATAAAATAAACCAATAGAATATCATAATATACTTTCAAGTCATAAATTCGGTCATCCCTCGCGTCACTAATAGCAGTTTTTTAATCCACTGTATCGAAATTGTACAAATATATCCATTTCAATTAAATTTAATGAACAATTGTTTGTATTTTATTTACAAATCATAATAAATAAAAATATTTTCCATTCCGTCTAATTTTTGATAAATGAATTTATAATCATCCGTTTAATGAATAATTTTTCTATTTATAATTTATTTATTTATTTATTATTTATTAAAGAAAGAAAAATAAGAAAAATATTTATTTTTTTATTTCTATTATTCTTATTTATTTAATAATAATTTTTGTTGTTATTGTTATAATTATTGTTATAATGTTTAAAGGTATGCCAAGGTTGAATTATTTATGATTCATATATGCGCGGCGTGTACAAGAATTTCGTTAAGAAATTAATCAACCAGCCAACAAAAATATGTTCAGACATTCTTCATTCTTCGAATCGCGCGTATATACTTATATGATGAAGTGAAGAAACGGTAATTTTTGGTGTATTGTTAACAAATTAAGCGCGGTCGGTATATTTAATACGGGGGGATTACATTTCCCATTGTGTTTTCCACTATACCATACTTAGATGCAGAGATTAGTTTCGTTTCGATAATTAATTACCAATATAATTTTGTAAGCGAGGCGGAGGCGTACACTTTAACGGATATCAAATTGTATTCAAACGAAATAATTTTACTGTTTCCAATTAGATATACAATACCGGTACTGTAATTGCATTTATTTACGGCACTGTATATTAAATTAATAATTTTATTTTTTATTTTCGGTGACTTGTCGAATTTTTAGAAATCTTTTAATTTTATTTTTCAACGATGGCGATCATTATTCTTTCGTTTGATTATGATGATCGATCTGTATTTTCGATTGTGTATGCGCTGCGTTGTTGTTGAAATATTTTTTGTTGTTGTTGTTATTGATTATTTATCGATTTATTTGATTAAAGTATTTTTTTGATTATTATTATGTATTTCCATATATAGTTTAAAAATCTTATACATTTAGTGTCTTGTACAGAATATATTATAAATTTAAATTTTATAATAAAGTTATAAATTAGGCCACACAAATTTATTTGTTGAAATATCGATTCTGATTTGTCAAATAATCGAATATATAAACAATTATATCAATTTTATATATGGCAAGTTATTTGGCGTCTCATGTGGGTGGTATCCGTCAAAGAGGGATTTTTGTATAAGTATACATATACCGATATAATTCAACTCCTACAACATATTTACCCAAACCGTATAACATCTCAATAAATTCATTTTTAGCGCTTTATATAAAGTGTACATAAGAGTATATTGTGAAATTATTATGATATGAAATTGAAAATTTTACAATAATTTTCTTTCGAAAAATAATTTCCTGTTGAAATAAATTTTTTTTTATTTTTTTTACTCAAAGAAGTGGAAAAATTTCAATCGAATGGAATCCATTCAAATAGAACGAAAATGATTTTTTATACACACACACAAACATATACCCGTATACAATATGAATTTTTCCAAACTGAATGTGGGATGTTGATCATCATGAGATGATGATGATGATATAATTTTCTTATTATGTTACAAATAAATTTTATTATTTGATTATGTATAAAGTGAATATACGTATATAGTATGTGTATATGCTGCAAATAAAAAATCATTCAACCATATTATCGATAAATTCAATTGTGTTTAACTATAATATGGTGAAAATGCCGAAGGGGAAATTGCCATATATCACAATGTTTGATGAATAGTTGTCTTGAAAGTTATGTAACCATATAAACTACTTGAATACAAGTTTTAACCGCACTTGTTTTATTAAAAACATCAAGTGGGTCAGATAAGTTGTATGTATCGTTATAAAAACTATATACCTGTGGCATCACTACACATAATACGCTAAAATTCTAAAAATATTAAACAATATACAAACAAACATTCTAAAAATTATTTTGATTTCGTTTCCATAACAAGTCTCTATATTCACAAAAACTAAAATTCTCTAAAATTGGCAAATTCCAATTACTTCAAAATTATCAAGAATATTGATGAAAACCAGTAACTACAATTAGAAGCTCAAGGCGAATTTATTCGTTTTTGCCTGCTGCAAAATTGTCTGCATGTCAGAGTGAAGTTAGCTGCTTTTAAAGGAGTTTTATTCTAGTTTGTTGGTACATTGGCTTTTGCTCGATCAATTTGTTGTTATCAAAAATGTAAATAAAATTATGTCAAAAATGTAAAAAAATTGTCAGTAAAATACATAAAATATTACAATTTAAAAAATTAAAACAAAAAAATCGATTGAACCTCACATGCGTTGTTTTTCTTTTCGTATTCTGGTGGCTTTTTGTACGAGGTCCATCCGTGAAAAGATTTTGTAAATTTCCGAGAACGGCCGGTTGTTTATTCTTCATGTGCTGTATATATAAACTTGTGCCGATTTATATGCGAGTTTTATTTCAACTTCACATCACGTGGTCCAAGCCAGAGGAACACTTGGTACCGCATCATCGGCCATATTCCATGAATATAGCTTCATGATCGAAATCTTTTTCGCCGTCTAATGTTATCCAAAATAAATTTACCGGTGCATCACCTTCGTTAAGAAGGTACTTATGTTCTAATTTGTGGTGATGCACCTCGGCTTGCGGTACGCCTAGATATCTTAGACCTGACCATAACTAATTGAACTTGATAGAGCCGTGGCACAATTGGAGTGAAATTACGTTCTACATGTTCTAACGGCTTAAATTTACGTGGCACAATCTCTTCTGCATCTTCATAATCCTCTTCGTCTACTTCGAGTATGGTATACACAATACCAAATATTTTAAGAAATTTCTTACTCTCATCCCCTTGAGCTTCGGTCACAATATAAGTTTTATTATTCCGTTCGTTGTTATTTATCGTGTTCAATTCCAGATGGAATCCCATCAAAATCTAATTGGTTACAGGGATGATGGAAGTGATTTAAGCTTGTTTCGGGCCAAACTTAGAGTCTCCAAATTTTGCCAGAATTCAATGCCAGATGCTAGCTCAACTATATCATTATCAGATACATTTAAGCGTTTTAAATTACCCATATTATACAAACAATCGGGAACCTTTGGAAATGAATTTTATGGTTTTTCGGAAATCCATATCATTATTTTGACAACGTCAAGACGAGAATAACATTTCGCCAACATATAGCAAAAAAAAAGGGAAATTTGTTTACTAAATGGCTAGTTTTGATTGGCTAGGGAATATTTTGCAGGTTGGTTGCACACAGAGATAAAACTAAGTGTTTTTTCAAACAAGCAGCCCACTAAAATTATGAATTATTTTGTATTGAAAACATAGGGTAAACCTATAAACATAAAAGGATTACCATTGAAGTAGTGTAAGCAAATATTTTCGAAATATTCCGCAAATTTATTTTATTCTAAAACTAGAAGTAAAAAAGTAATATAAGTAATTATTTCAATAATGTAGTTGTCACTCTAGTTGTTGGCAAAAGTTCGGGTAGTATAGTCTTAGAATATATCTCAAAACAGGGAAGAGCTAAGAAGTCTCGGAAGAGCTCGTTCATGGATAAAGAGGCTTTCACAGCAATGACTGCCACAGGATACTTGGCCACAAATTCCTGTTCTTTGGATATGGTTTTCATTATATCTCATATTGTTTGTGTGATACATGTGCAGCTTAGCATGATGATCGGACTTAAAAACTTTTTCATCCGTGAAAATATCTTTTTCCCAGTCCGTGTTTAAATTATCTTCTACAAAAGCTACCCGCGCTGCTCGATGTGCTTTGGTTAACATTTGCTTTTGAGCTGGAATTCGATGCAGGATTCCAGCCTCTTTTAATGTTCGCGAAATAGTTACTGCAGAGACGTTATATCACGGCGCAGTTGCAGCTACAGTCATAAATGTATTCATAGTAAACTCCTCTACAATATTTTCTCGTTGAATTTCATTTAATAATTTTTCGTTTACCGTTCTGAGGCAACCGATGGTTCTTGTTTCTGGAAACCTCTTGGAAACATAGCAATTTTCTAGCAATTATTTACCTGTTTTTGATTCGAATTATGAAATTTATCGTTTACTACAACTCAAAGGTAAAAGCTCTAGAAAAAAGCTGTTGTAAAGATTTTGAAAACGTTTTAGTTTTAGAAATTTTAAAAATATATTATGTCAGTAATGAATCAATTTTACAAATTAAAAAAATATGTAAGTTTCGTATTTTAAATATGATGCGGTATGTGTAAAAGCTTCGAATGAACTAAATTGATTTCGAATGGTATAGGAACTGTCTGTTTTTTCTGGGTTGCACTTTCATATAATAACTGTTTGTCACTGGCATATAGAAGGGTAAGCTTTCGAGATGTTTGTATGTTTTGTGAAAGCATTTGAGTTCAAGTCTCAAATTGGGCCATGATTTTTTTTATTTAAATTTTCCTTTTAAATTGTGGTTAACTCAGTTTCTTTTAAAGTTTTCAATTATCACAATTCATTGACAAGTATATAAAAGATGGGTGTAGCAGTAATGAAATTGTACGGCGGTGGTCAAGAAAACCGAGTCATTGACTTTGGCTTCGTGGACCTAAATTCAAATCTCAAGACGTTAGGTTAGGGACAAGATTTTTTAATATAATTTCTTCTTTCAAATTGGTTCTCAGCTGTCTGTTAAAATTTTCAATTTTCTCCATTCAAATGGCATACTATTCGAGTTAACCCACAAGCCTACAAGTTAAAATAGCTTAAACACTGTGCTATTTAAATTTGTAGGCCAATAATTTCCTAAAAAATCATTAGTTCAATTCAGGTCTGCCTGAAACTGTTGGCAACGTGTTGAGTTCTGAATGCATCTAACACATCGACAATTTCATGGCAATGTGATAGATTAAATATCATTTCTTCATTACTATATTTTCAACGGCAACATGATGGTAGCCTTGAACTGTATAAAAAATCTAAATAGAAAAGCTCAAACATTTCAAAATATAAAGTATTGCCATATCGGCTGGATGAAACGAAACAAATTTAAAGGAATTTTCAAAATTTCAGATTAAATGATTTATTTGAAGTGGGTTTGAAGTGGGAAAACTCAAATTTTAGGATAAAACAAAATTTATTGAAATATATTTTTCAATTGCATAATAAATAATCCATGCGAAGAGATCTGTAGGTATATCAAACTAATTTTTTCTCAATTTTTTGAATTTTAGAACATTCCTACAATTTTTGCAGTATTCAACATTCACATATTTACCAGAACCAAGTTTCATCGGAAGTTCAAAAATTTATAAAAACTTCCATTTTAAATATATTCAACAATTTCTCAAATTCCCCGAAATTATTAAAAAGGTATCAATTTCAAAAAATATATTCTGCGCGATGATCATTTGAACTGAATATTTCGATGAATTTTGACGGAAACACTTATACATAAATTAAAATTGAGTGAGTTTAAAATTTTTTTTGTCGCGTTTGGATTCCAAAAACTAACCAAGGTTGCTATATTATGCCAAACCTAGACCATTGTTAAGTTTGTTCAAAAAGATTCCTCAACTTTTCAAAAAACATGTCAAATAATTTAGTCTTAGTGCAGAAAGTATTTTTCAAGCCGATAGATTCGAGCTATATAACATGCTCATTGGAAAGGTGCGAAACGGGTTATGGATTCAAACAATATTTTAAATTATTTTCAAATCAGCTATATAATCATAGGGATTGTAATGCACAAGAGTTTCAGTTTGAATCAAATTGAAAAGTAAATTGGTAAAATATTTAACTGCGAAACTTGGAATAACAATAATTATAATTTTTAAATTTAGCTGTAAGCTTTCAAAAGAACTTGCCTACAGTTAAATCCTGAATAAATACTCCCGTAAAATGAGTTTGACAGTTTATGAGAAAAACAAACACTGCATGCACATTTTCGGATATAATTAAGACAAAATTAAGATTTTTTTGGTCAAGCGAACTAAATTTATTTTACTTAATTTAGATGATATACATGATTTTGAAGAATTTTTAAAATTTTGTAGAACCGATGCTTAAGTTGACCTCAAGTACTCGTTTAAATAAAGCTTTATAGTTTAGCGAACTAGAATCTTTATGGTCAAATATAAATTAAAATCTGATTGACTTTGTTTTGCTGTGTTTTTTTTTTACACAATTTATGCTACACAATTTATGCTAGAAACCAGGACAGCCAAAAAGTCGGGTACCCGTTGATTACAGTGTTCCCTAACTAGAAATTATGTGCCTTATGGCAAACTACAAAAATTGTGCCTATATGTACCATTCGACAAATTTACTATCATTACTCAACAATTCTAGAAGTTTGGGTGTAGCAAACCGACTGGTATACAAAATCCTCGAGCCTTGATGAACGATATTCTATATATTTGGTTCTGTTCATAAGTCTGCTAAAGTAATAAAGCAACCTACAAAATGGATGCATCCAACGCATGTAGAGTTTACAATTGAGATGCAATTTATAAATATTTTTTGGAGGTTCACGTCTTGGATGGCTTGCCGATTGGCTTGGTCAATAGTCAATCAAAATCTTGATATATCATTTTCCACAAAAGTTTTTGCAACAGGTTTCTAATTTTTGAGTTGTGAGACTAGTGGAACCAGAAAGTAATTTCTGAAGTTCCTCGCCAGGCCTCTGTAATTCGGAAACAGATTTGAGATCTAGTGTTTTTTCGATAGAGGCAATTTCGTTAACACTTCCGCCACCACCTTCCCCCCCCCCCCCCACATTGATCCTAATGATATTTGGTCACAGTAGCTTTAAAATAATTTATAAAATCACTCCAAGAATTGTCTACATTATCGACGTTGCCTACGGGTTATCAACACGACGACGTAGAAAACAATAGACAACGCGTAAATGCCCATCCATGTCGGTGGTACAAAATTTACATTTCTATATTCTGTCGAAATGTAACAGCGCTGTAACATTTAACCATCATAAACACAAAGATAACAGTTGCGGCTCTTTCTAGTATTAACTTAACGGCCATGAAAAACAATACGTGGAATTTTATTGCAGACTATTTACAGGCGGACTCGAGGTGGTCAAAATAAGATGAAATCTACTCTATGTTTAGCGGAAGATCAGATCATTTACTAACTAATTATTATTTTATTATAAATATCAAAAAAAATTATCGATATTAAATTTCAGTCGACTTTTCTAACACTTACATAGCAAAATACACGAAAAATTGACTTGCAATAGTGCACGACACATTTTCGTGTGTTTTATTATATGAGCGCTTGGCAAGGTTAAATAAAATTTGGTATCGAAATTTGTAGGAAATGCCCACCTTGCCCAATTTGGTGGAAAAGTACAAAAAAATTGAATGCCCTTAATTTGTTTCATCATTCTTTAAAATTTGTAATATCTTTTGAATAAATTTATATTTCAAAAAGTGATTGTTGTGGAATAATAAAAATATAGGATTTATCGCAGACAATTTTGTTGTGGGTTATTTTGAAAATGAAAATTATATCAAGTAGAGATTTTTTCACAGTAAATTTTAAATTTTCGGAGTTTTGAATTTTTGTTTAGAAAATATAGACTTTTTGTCCCTAATTCTGAAATTCTGCCCTTATTTTAAAATCTTTAATTTTATTTAGTATTTTTTAAAATCTGGTTTATATTTGAAAGTCGAAACCAAGTTTGGAATATATATTGGAAGTATCAGAAAAAGAAAAATCAGAGCGCAATAAAAAATTTTAATTTTTAAAAATAAAAAATTTATAAAATTAGTGTGTCATGGTATTGTCATTGATATCCGAAATGGTAAGGTTTTGTGTACGGCGTTCCTATGAATTGATCTCATAAAATGTTCACCATTAGCCATTAAGTCATCAGAATTTGTAACGATTCCAAAATTATGAGGTAATAATATAATGGATTTTTATATTTGTAAATATTTATCTTTTTATGTAATAATAAAATTAAATATTTTTATTTTTATAATATCATTATTATGTTGTCTTGTAATAATTTTTTGTATTTTTTTTGCATTTTCATCTCTTGTTAGCCAAAGACTATACTATAACTATGTAGTCGCGGTATTTTATTTGTTTGTTAGGTTTTTTTTTTTACATCTTTTTGATTTAAGATATTGTTAATGTAAAAAAAAAACAAAATAATAAATAAAACTTTGTACAACAAAAATTATAAATAAATAAAATAGTTTTAGTTGATTTTTATTTTATTTTTTGTTTTATTTATTTTTATTTTTTGTAAATAATAATAATAAAAAATACCGCGATTAAAAATTTGTTTATTTCGATTAATTGGTTTTTTAGTCGGTTTATTGTTGTTGTTGTTTGTGGAATGTTCTGGTTAAAAACATTACAATTGGATATACATATGTATGTAGTCGTATAGTCGTATGTGATGATAATCGTGATGAATCTTTTTTTTTTAAATTTATTTTGTGTGTTATTAAAATGTAGGGCAATTTGTTATTTTAATTTTAATTTTTATTATTTTATAACAATTTTTATATAGGATTTTAATGGATTATATAGATAAATCATATATTCCACTAATTTTTGTGATTTTGTTATCAAATTATTATTATTAGTTGATTTAAAAAAAATGTGTATGTATTGAAAATTAATAAACTAGCAAAAAGTAGCTTATGGTTTAGCGACATAATTGCGATAACATATTTGTTTTAGTTAAAATTAGGTAATGCAGTTAATGTGTATTTAACTCATAACAGTATTGTGGGTCGGTCATGCACCAATTAATAAAAATTTTAGTCGGCCGAACACATTATTTGTTGAACGTTTGTTAATAGATCAATTAAATTAACCTTAAATTTGTCTTTCTATTCTGGACAAGTTAAAATCAAATATATATTTTTTACTGGCCTAATAAAATAAAACATCATAGTTTTATTCTATAATGCACAGCTATATTTGTAAACTGTATATTTGTTATTCGATTTCATTTACAAAACTAAAAGTATATCGTGCAGTATCATCTAATTACAAATTTATAAAAATTAAACACTATACACAGAGTGATCATCTCGGCGGGGATTTCAATTGAGTATATGTTATTGGGTGGTCCAATATAAATTTTAAAAATTTCCCACAAAATTAATAAAAAAAAAAAACAATTAAAAATTTAAAAAATAAATAAATAAATTTCACGAACAAAATTGCATTCACAGTTCATATTCAAATTAGATTTATTTAATTTTGTTTTTTTTCCAACTCATTTTATATTTAAAACAACCCGATTTTTTCGAAAAAATTTCAAAAATCTATTTATTTTATTTCAAATTTTGATTATCAATCAATTTAATTTTTTTAATTTTTTTTTCGTCTGAAACTTAAACGAAATTTTAGCTGAATCATTTTTTATTACAAATTACCTTTATTCTGTGAGGTCTATATTATTATTATTATTTGTATTATGTAAATAAATTTATAAAATAAACAGAACTAAAATTAATAGTTTTAATCTATTTATGATCAACAAAATTTATAAAAAAAATTGATTTACTTATTGTATGTAATGAAAGCTTTTGATTATACGATTATAAATCAATTTTTTTTTTAATTTTATTTATCTATATATATGTATGTATAATACATACACATACATAAAATAAAATGTGATGATGAGATTTTAAATTTTTTTTTATTTTTTTTTAAATTACAACTAAATTATTTAACAATTTTTTTTTGTTTTGTTTAATAAATTAATTTCGAATTTATTTTTTTGTACCACAAAAGCGCACACCAAAAAATAATTATACGATTATATCATATATAGAACAAATAATTCATAATTAATTATAAAGCATAAAATTAGATTTTTTATATTTTAGTCGCTTTTTATTTGGATTTGGTTTATACTTTGATCTACAAATTGATTAGCTTAAGTTAAGCCTTTATTTTAATTTTTTTTATTTGGTTGGTATTTTGTTCGAGTAATTAAATGGTGAATTAAGTTGTCCTGTTTTATAGAAATTCGTTTTTTGTTTCGCCCTAAGGTGCTGTGAAATTAATCCACATTATTATTATTATTGTGAGTGTGTGTGCTGTGCGGCAGTTTATCAAAAACACATTTAAAATTTTTTTAGTGTTGAATTAATGAATTGGTTACCACATGATATTTGTTTTAAATATAGGCATTGTAACTATAATACAAGTTAAATATAGTATTCATGATACCATTTTTATTTGTACAGGCCTATAACTTAATGTTGGAAAGCTTGTTCTAATATTTACTCTTTATCAAATATTAATTTTGCATAATAACTTCTGATCCACAAACCACTTAATTATTTGCCGAATTTTTACTAAATTTTATATTAAATGTAAAAGTCGCAGTTTTGTGATTTTCACACAAGTTTCTGCCGCCTTGGCAGTGTACTTTTTGCAGTTCGTAAAAATTTGGTTTGTGAACTTTTATTGGACGATCCAACGTTTGAATATTTAGAAGTTAAAATGAACCTAGTTGCAACCTATTTAATCTACATTTTACCTAATTTAGACTAAAATACAGATCTTATGGTTTATGATAATTTAAATTTCCCGAAATTAATATAAAGTTGTCTATAGCAGTGCTTATACCGTCCATGCAAACCGTTTCCAAGTCAATTTAACAGCATTTCGAAACAAGTTTTTAATGTTGACGAAACTGGCTTGTTTAGGAAAAGGCTCCCTACAAAAACTTTCATCTGCATAACGGAAAAATTTGGGTCTGGTTTTAAAGCGTACAAAGATAGATTTACTCTTCTTCTGGGTGGTAGTGCTAATGGAGATTTTAAGTTTACATCACTCCTTATTTACTACTCTGAAAATCCTAGAGCTTTAAACGGTTATTCAAAGATCGGCTTACTGTTCATTGGTGATCAATTAAGAAGGCCTGTGGTACAGCATTGTTATATAAAAACTGTGTTTCCACATGCGATATTCCTGAACTTAAAGCTTTCTGTAGCACGGAGAACTTGGATTTCAAAGCTTTGGTCTTAGTAGATAATGCTCCCGACCATCCAGTTTAAATTGATGAATTATCCGAAAATGTCAAATTTGTATTTTTGTCACCAAATACTACGTCTCTAATACAGCCCATCGACCCACTTCATCACTATAATAATAAACAGTATATAAAGGCCATTACTGGCCTTTTACTGAGTCAACAATCCGGCTCCAACGGTTTCGATCCTTTGCTTGGTCTTCATACTGTCTTAGACAACCTGAAGAAACCAAATCATTCACTACACTGTCGATCCATCGTCGCCTGCAACGACTTCTGCGCCTACCATATGACGGCTCTCCTTTCTGAGCTCGCTGCACAATTTGTTCCGGATCAGCATGCAGAACGTGAACGAGTCAGCGTACTCGGTGAGATCTAATTTCATGTAGAATGCCGGGGATCTTCATCAGTTCTGTAATCTCGATATTGTACATAGCTCAGAATGTACCATCTACTTGGCGTTTTGAACCGGTATTGATCTACGGAGTCCAACTGAAGCTGAAAACCCAACAAGCGGATCAAGTATTTCTTTCACTTCGTTACTATTCAGTCCAATCACGCATATGTCATCTGCTGTGGTGAATGTCGTAGTTTAAAACCAAACTGCTATAGTCAGCAATCCAAAAGAGGGTCACCAGATTGGATATTTAGGAAAAAGCAAGATACTATTCTTCCAATTTATCCTTCTTTATCGTATAGTTTGTAGGTAATTGCGAGTTATTAAATTCTGAATTCATAAATTTCGATATCGGATTTTTGACCAATTCTTAAATAGGAATATTAGAGAAGGTTTAGTTAACTTAACAAAGCTACCACAATTTTTGCAAAGTTTAATAATTATTTTATAAATTTTAAAATACTTTAAAATTTGAATTTTGAATAAATAGTCGTTGAACTAGTTTCCCAAAACCATTTTTTAAATAAATTTGCAAAATCGTAAAATCTGATAGCAATATTTCCGTCGACATCGAAAATTAACTAAAACCGAAAATTTCAAATTTTAGAATGCTAAAAAGAACAATGAAAATTTGAATGATTAAAAGATTTCTAATAAATTTTATAAAGCAGCAAGTGATATCTGATTTATGAAATTTTTCGAGACTAAGTAAGTGGGTTCAACATTTGAGAAGTTCCATGTAAGCCATCGTCATCGATCGATATTTAGGTAGTTATCTATTTAATACATTTATATTGTTCTTACAATTATGTTTTTTTAAGCGATTGATAATATTTCTCTACAGGTAGATTATATCTACGATTTTAACAATTTTTAATAATTAACACATATGTCACTCAACAAATAAATTATAAATTTGCAATTTTATGCCACAACACAGGATAGACATTCTTGCAATTATAAAACATTATTTTCAGGCATTTAAAACGTTGAAATTGTACCAAACGACCAACATATATGTATAAACACACTTTTCACATAAATTATTGTGATTTTAATAATTCAAAATTAAAACAAAATAGACACTATTTCCATATAACAAATTTTTATCCTTTGGTCTCGCATATTCATTTTTGTCCGCTTACCTCACTTTTCCTATTTTATCATTGGTTTGGTAAAAAAAATAAAAAACAGATTAGGACAACTCACTACAGCCAAAAAAAATTGATCTCGGTCCCAGTTTTATGCGTTTCATATAAAATAATAAAACAGTGTTTAAAGGCCATTACTGGCCCCTTACTGCGTCAACAATCTTGCCCCTGTGGTCAACATGTTTTCAAAGAATACCACCACAGTATCCTTTGCTTGTCGTAGGAGGCGACTAAACGATTGAATCGCTGGGCTGACGAACCGCATCCGTAAAAAAATAAGCTGTTTATAAAATCAACAAAACCGTTGCATATTACTTAAAGTGATATATAAATATGGCAGACACGGCGTTGGAGGGTTCATTTCGAGAATCTTGAAAACTTTCTAGAGCGAAATCAAACTCGTAAGGCTGTAACAATATAATAGTCATCCGATTTAATACTGGAAACAATACCATACTTCTATCATTTCGTGGGAAACAATTCGCCGACTGTTCAAATTTAAAAAAACACAAATTGATAAATTCGAATGGCATCCGTCGTGATTTATGTATTCATTGAAATTTCGCCCCCTTAAAAGTATTAACAAAATATTTCACGACATTACCGACGTACACAACTTTGTTTTGAACATCGTTTGCAATTGAAAATTTAACTGCGATCGGTTTAACCATATTGTTGTTAAGAAATACATAATGACGGGCCTTGATATGGTTATCTTTATCGCCACGTTGTCAAAATGCTTTCGATCAATATTCGCAGGGGTAGAGTTTCTCGCTAGTATGAATCTTTATATGATTTTTTAGTGCATTTGCTCGATAGAATCGCTTACCACACTGCTCGCATCCCTTTCGGTGTTCTCCACGGTCTGTGTTGGTAAACTGATCCGGTAAGAATAGATCTTTGTTAATAAAATGAGGTAAGAATACGTTTTCCACATACTAGGCACTGATACGGCCGCTAGTCTCCAAATATAGCCAGAATTATTAGTAAGTTCAATCTAGAAATATATAATCAAGATAAACAACCAAAATTTTAATAAATACAAAATACTTATCTTAAATAATAAATATCCATTAATAATCCATCAGTCCAGAATTATTTAACAAATTCAGTGATATTTTAAATTCAGATTAATGTGGTTTTGAGTTTTCCCAGAATTTGCTAAAGCATTCGATAAGCTTAACCACCGTGTTCTGTTGGACAAACTTAATAAACTTAATTGAGATATTATGCCGCTGAATTGGCTTAGCGATTTGACAAATCGTAGAATGTATACGTGAAAATTCAGATCATTGCTGTTCCTGCTATTTATCGACGTTATAAAATTATTTAAGTTTGCAAAATGTTTGTTATTTGCAGATGACATGAAAATTCTTCCTGGTACCTCCTGCGAGATTCGGCAATTAAACGAATTAAAAAAAATTCATTCAAGGTTGATTTGTATGAAATGATGGATGAAAATTATCGAACTGTGAAATAAAATAAAAATTTTTGAAATAACTTTCAATTTCAGGTCAAAATCTGTGAAGTTTTATAAACATAAACATAACTATGGAAGTTTCTGGAAACAATTTTTAAATATTTCTTAAAAATGTTACAAATATTTAATATTTTAATAATTTCTGGAAATAATTGTCACGAGTTTGTGAATAACACTTGTTTTGGGGCAATTCGCCAAATTGTGGATATTGAAAATTTCAATGAACTATTTGTTTGCTAACTGGCATTTTGGAAGCCTTACTATCCCGCAATCTGCTTTCGACAGACAAATATTGTATCGTATTATCATGAATATAGTATCATGATAGTATACACATATGTATAGTCATTTCTAAAATTAACTTAACTTATATTCCATTAAGATTTATATTCCATCA
Source organism: Tipula unca (assembly GCA_951394425.1). NCBI lineage: Eukaryota > Metazoa > Arthropoda > Insecta > Diptera > Tipulidae > Tipula > Tipula unca. The sequence continues at coordinate 12,337,762 of OX596381.1, read as the reverse complement.
CTATTTTGTTGCCACTAAAATGATATTATCATTCACTAGCTTTTATTCTTAATATGTATCTGGTAAAAAATGCAATATATCAAAGTTTTATAAATAATAATCATATTTACCAGTGTTGTAAAACCGGCTCAACAATATTTCTATCATTGACATTGACACAATAAATTTAAATATGTATTTTACCTATAAATGGTAAATATTGTATATATTATTACTGTTATTTTGGCTTTAAATTCACTAAATTTATCAAAAAACTAAATTAAATTACAGTATTTTGATTTAGTTACACACAAAACACGTTCATACTTGATGTGTTTGACAAAATGACAACCGCACGGCGTACTATTTGAAAAATTGAATTATTTTTATTTACATTAACGCAAGTATAATGTTACATTTGCATTTAAAAACAAAATCCGACTATGACAATCGCACGTATACGCCGTTTCAATTGTAGCACTTTGTATTGAGTTCGGTTCAATTGTAAAATTTATACATAAATTTGTGTTATAATATTTAATAGTTTTTAAAATACATTTTAATATTAATATATTACGTTAGTTAAATAAGTAAGATTATTGTACATTTTTAAATTCAGTCCACGTCTAATCAGTCAACTTTTTTTTAATTCAACTAAACTATTCATTTTAGTTGATTCATTCAAATAATTTGGAAGTGGTTATTTAATTTTAATTATGTGTTAGTATGTCATTTTTATCCGGTCATCAGCCGTATACATAGGTAGGTCTTGTCAAACGACCTATAGTTTGTTTCAACCTCAATTTTTTGTGTACATTTTTTGGAGGCATTCTGAAACAGGATTAAGTAAATAGACGATTGTTTGGAATTAAAGACAAAAGCAAGTCTGCCTTATAACTTTTTTTAGTATAGTTTTAATTTGAACACTTGTTCGCTCATTCCACACCATTTTCTTTAGAGCGATTACAGCTTGGCTCAAATGTCATTCTATTGCAATTTGCATTTGTCTCTGTCACTCTCCCCATTTTTTTTTTGTTTTCTCCCAAACAAAGTAAAAGGGATATTGCATATATACATTTATACTATTTGGCTGGGGTCGCTGTACAAAAAGCAATGTCGTATAAGTGAGATAGTGTGCAAATTAATTTGTAAAAATAGAAAACATAATTCCAGTACTGGTGGAGCTTTCTAGTAGCTTCCTTTCGATGTATATAATTTTCTTTATTTAGCTCAATATGACACAGATCCAAAGTTTGATTATTATGGAATAATTCATTATTATACCCATTCATTTCAAATATTTATGAACGACCCCTGGCACATATACACACAAACTAACCACAAACAGGTTAAAAAAATTAAATAGACCCGCTCAAAACTCTGACACACTCAAATCATTCAAAAATCAAAAATTTCAATTAATCATTTGGTTAATTAATTAGTGAATAATTCTAAATGACATCCATCAATAAACTGTGTATATATATATATATAGGCAAGTCTTGTCCATAAGCTGTATGTCATTAACCCTAGAGCATCATTAATTAAATTTTTTTTATATATATAACAATGGGGTAGGGACATACCAAAAATTAGTCCCGAAATATATCCTTTTTAGAGTATCATTTTATTATTATTGGAATTTAAAATATTTATTTATAATTCATTTCTTAAGATTTGTCTAAATACCTTAAATGTGAATTCAATAGAATTGATCGTTAAGAAAAAAAATAACAACAGAGAATTCTTTCTTTCTTCTTAATTTATCGTTGAGATGATGATGGTCTGTTATTTTTTTATATTTTCATTTTTTTTTTTTTTTTTTTCATCTCGTATGGTTAACATAAAAAATGATTCGATACAAATTAACCGTCATATTTCATTTTAGATTGTCAATTTGGGGACCTAATTTTTTTTTTTTTTTTTTTGGCTTGGTTTCGTTTTTCTAGATATGTACTCGCGTATCAACAATAAAAATCAATTCGGCAGATTTATTTTTTGTTTCTCGCTGCTACCCATAGCTAAGCCAAACATAAGAGAAAATAACAAAAAATAAGGAACAAGGAATCAAGAAGATAAGACAAAAAATGTCTTTTTTGTTTTAAGAATATAACAAGATAAAAAAAAATTATTATAATACAAAAATTAAAATTCTACACAATATTTTATGTCGGGCTGAAGAACGATTGTTTAAAGCTAAAATATATGCCTTAGCAGACCATACACAAATATATGCACATATTATGCATTGCCAACGTATATTGTATAATGTATACAATCTGTTGCCATTTATTCAGATGGGTTAACTTATAATCTGTAGATACAGTTTGAAGTCAGCCTAATTATTTTTTTAGTTAATGGGCATAACCTTCGTAGGGAAATTCAATGCAAGTCTGACCCAATTATTTCCAAATACAAGAACAGTTTACAATTTAAAAATTTATGATGGTCGGAAGTAAATAGTATTAAAAATTAAAATTAAGGAATTGAAATTCCGCATATTTTTATTGTTGGGATTTAGACTAAAATGGAATTCTAACCTAGAAATTATACATCGCAAATTTTAAAAATTAACATCCTTAAGATCTATAACATTCTTAATTCTAAATTGTAAGGCCTCAATTTTTTACAATAATTGAAAATTCTGAAATTTTAAAATCAAAAATACAAAAGTCTAACTCTAAATTATTGAAGAATTAAAATATCAAAATCAAATTTTTAATAAATCAAGATAATAAAAATTTTAAGATTGGAAATTTTCACAATAAAATTAGCATCTTTGCCCAAATAAAAATTTTAGAGACAATATTAATTTGAAAATTTAAAAGTTAAAAAACAATTAAATTGTTTCCAATTACTTAAAATTGGACGTATGACGAAGGCAAATCCTTGATCAGTGTATATGCCAGTATATGCCAAAAAAGAATATTTTAAGACCAGAAACAAGAAACATTTCTGGGAAAACATTTTGACTGATTTTGAATGTTTTGGTAACATAAGTTTTGCGAATATTAATCTGATACATATAATTCATCAATGTACGCCAGTGTTCCCAACTATTATTTTTGGTGGGTGCTAGATTGATGTCAAGATAGTGCTATATTGATAGTGTAGAGTGCTAAATAATTTCAATTCGTAAACTTAGGCCCTGGTTCAACCCAAAATTTATAAATTCTACATCCCCAATTTCAATGAAATTGTTTATGGATAAAACGTTACTATGTACTTATCTTCCCATGGTTAACGCACATTTTTCAAAAATAAGCGAACCTACATATTTCGAAATTGCTCGAACCCTTTCACAAATTGAATGAAACATTTTTCGAATTCGAAAACAAAACACAACATTTTATCATTTATTTGATCGATCCGATCAATATTTTTATTTTGGTTTAATGAGAAATTTCCCAGCGTTTATCCGATAAATCTCCTAAATTTTAATTTATCGTAGTTATCATAATTTTTATACATATTTTTCGATGTTTAGATTTTAAACGAACTATTTTATTTCTGTGTTGGAGTGAATGCAGTATATTGAAAGAGAGTATTAGAATATATCAGATATATATTTGTATATACAAATTTAAAACCGCAAATAAATTAAATTAATGACAATTTTATAATCATAAAAATTATGTTTAATTAATATTATTTCGAAAAATAACCCTGGCCATCACCTAATTCAATTCTTTATCTATTACTTTATGTAATAAAATATTAAAAGCTCTCACTATTAATAGTTGAACAATTCAAAATAAGTTTGTATGTTTTGCCATGGGATTGCATAGACTTCTTTGTAATTTTGGTTAATTAAAAAAAGCTCGTTTGAAAATATCGCTCAAGATAGAGGCATACATAGAGGCATACATATATTAAGATGGCTTTGGTAAAACGTTCAACGACAATTGAAAGTTTAAAAAAAAAAACTCAACTTTTCATAAAATGAGATTTTTAATATTTACAATAAATATTCTCTAATTAAAATCGTAGTTAGTTATAAATATAAAAAATTTAATTTTCAATTGGTAGGACCAAGTGGTCAAACTTTTTATCCAAAAGCAAAATAACTTTAATGTTAGATCGGGATCAATTAAAATATTTACACTTGTCGTTTAAAAGAACCAAATAATTTACAAATATCAAAAATGTAATTTCCAAGTTATTTGCCAAAAGCTCAATTTTTCATAATAGAACTTTTATGTCGAATCTGAATCTATTAAAATGCTTTATTCAACTCTATTCAAATAAATTGGTCTACATATTATAACGAAAAGTTATAACCGATGCCACCTTCGCTCGCATAAAAATCCCTATTGAATGATGAATTATACATTACTTAAGAACGTTCAGTTTAAATGTACTCGTACATTTGTTGAAAATGTAGAAACATGTAGTAGATTTTTTAGCATACATATATACATATAATAAGGTGGGTTTATTCCCTCGAATTTATGACTCGTAACAAAAAAGAATTAACTTTAGAAATGAAAAATTACTCTCGAAAATGGGCCTATTAATTTTAAAAAAAAATTTGAAAGTCCTAGAATTAGTGCTTAAAACTATTATATAGTGGCAAATTGCACTTGGGTGCAAAACTTAGTTTTATGGGGCTAAAATAAATTAGATAGTGCTAAACCTGGCATGGAAAGTGCTAAATTAGCAACACTGATGTACGCCTATTTTATAGTATTCATATGTATTTTATTATAGGTCTCACCTACCAGCGCTATCGTCGAAGTGAAATGGTGCAGCCTTCAGTGAGCCTACAAAAACGCAAAGGATAGAGGGACGGGGTCCACTGCTACCCAATTTTTATATATGGACCAGATGAAGGATATTTTCCAAAATAAATAATATGGCCCATTCAGTTTTTATTGAGATTTTAAATAAGCCAGTAGATCGAGCCTATGTGGATCGATTAAAAGAGGTTAGCGGAAGAGAATCGGGAAAGTTTAGCGGACTATAGACACAGATGAATCGTCTTCATCAAGTGGTTCCAAACAAGAGACAGGTTAAAGATTCTGGGAAGGAAAGTGTGATTGAAATTAAACAAAAATACTACGAGAAAAAGATTAAGGAAAGGAAAACAAAGACGGAATTGCTGGAAAATATTTAAAAAAAAAAGAAGAAGACCGGGACGAAAGGAAGCAATTAATTATATATTTTGAAATAGGGGCTGTTATTAAAACATTTTTTTAAAATATACATGAGATTATTTAATTATAATATTATATCCAACCGAGCAAATAGCGCTGTGGTTAAAGCTGCGACGTTTGGATCGGGATGTACCGGGTTCGAATCCCAACAAGAGGCGGAATGCAAAATGCAAAAGGGAATTTTCATCTCCCGATTACGATCGGTGATTAAATTGAAAACATCTATCACCCTCTGTTGGAATGTATAACTCATGGGCCGACCCATTTTCCTTGTCACTGTACAGGGTGACATGGAGCTATGCAATGCGCAGGTGGTATACTGTACTTGTGTGAATGGGATGAATAGGTTGAATGAATGTTAGTGTGTGTATGTGTGTATTCCAATTGGAGTAAAATCCGCCCAAATTTAATTTTATTATATCAAATATAATTGAATGTGAACTTGTAAATATAATTTTTGTATTTATTTAATAGGCCTTCATTATGCATGTATTGTAACATTTCTTGTCGATTACCGCAACTATTGGCTTGATCAGATTAGATGTCATCCGATAAGGGAACCTCATAGCCGTTTAGATATTCTATTTCACAGTAGTCATTTTCGGAAATATAAATATTGTGCAAAACACAAGCAGATACTATGCAGTTGGTGATAAATCCCATATTTAGGCTTTCGAAAAACTTAATGCAGATAATTAAATTTAAGTTGCTGCGCGTTTAAATTTCCGAAATCTTTGTACGGTGGCACTAGGTAATTACTTTCGGTGTAAGCTGAGTTAACAAGCAAAATACCTCCTGGTAAAATCAAAGATGGGTCTTCATTGATATAATAACTCGATGTAAGCCCTTCATCCTTGCAAAGCCGATCTGGTTGCTTTGCATTTCTAATATCGTTGGACACTTTATGTACCTGTAGCTCTCCTAATGATCCATTTTATTACACGATATAAAATTGTGTGCACAGATTTCCGAGTTATATTAAACCTATCGGAAAGTCGCTAGGTTTCGCTATTGGCAAGGAACTACATTTCGGCTTCAGCACCAACTTTTATTCGGTCTCCATGCTCAACATTTTCACAAAATGTTATGCTGTATTGTTCTAAAGTAATTAGATATATACATATATGTATTACTAAGAAAAGATTAATTAATGCTAAACTTGCACGTGGCCCCTTACTCTCTCAGTAACAATTCTTGACAAGCGAAAATGCTGTTTGAATTGCAAATCTAAATATTTTGGAACCACTTCAATGAAATCTTTTTTTCATACCTTTTAAGTAGTGGTTTCAACTTCTGATTATGATGTTGATAAAAAAGATGTCGAGCTTGATTTTATACAATAAACTGCTGTCACTGCTACTTTCATAAATTAATTGAACAATAACCATAATAAGAAATTTAAGAATAAATCATTAAATATTCCATTCTTTTAAAATGTAAATGTAATATTTTTACACATGAATTAAAATATATTTAAGATTTAAAAATTGTCGATTCAAGCATTATATAAACATAAACAAAAATATTCAAAAGCAAACTTTTCTTAAAAAAAACCAGCTATTGGAATTTTTAAACTTAAATCCCTCTGTCGTTAATTTTATGCGTAAAAAAGTACTTCCAACAACTAGACTATCATTTGAGCATGAGTAGTTTGTTTACACAAATGAAACACGTTAAATATTAAATTAATTTTTGAAAATTTTCGAAACAGTTTTACAAAGTGAATTACGGCAGAAACTTATGCCAGTGAACATTTTACTAATTTTGTTCTAAATTACGTCATATATAGTTAGTAAGCTTATAGTACAAACTTCATCCGCCTATATAGGCGAAAGAAGTTTTTTCTATAATTGTATTAAGTTTTTTCATATTGTAAAAGTATTAGTGTCAATATAAAAAAAACATACATTCGGGCGAACTCATTTTATTTTAAATTTTAAATGTTTATTATTTCAGTCCAAATGAGTCCAATTAATAAATCACAATAATTTATTAGAAACAATATTTTTAATTATATTTATTACAAAAATTAATAATGAAATTAAATTCAGTTTGCATATACATACATACATTTATAAAATAGAATTAATCTGCTTCCGTTAATATAAATCAGTTGTTTAATAAAAAATAAACAATCACTATAAACTTTGTACTTCATATGAATTTGGAAGTTCAGGGATTTCTTATGAAAAATCTAGCACGTGATGACGCCTGGAACAATTATTTTATTTTAGGCCATACGTTTACTCAATTTTATAACATGCCACAATTTATCTAACTTGGATATTTGATATCCAAATACGATAAAATGTCTCAACATTATCAATTTCATATGAATTTGGAAGTTCAGGGATTTCTTATGAAAAATCTAGCACGTGATGACGCTTGGAACAATTATTTTATTTTAGGCCATACGTTTACTCAATTTTATAACATGCCACAATTTATCTAACTTGGATATTTGATATCCAAATTCGAAAATGTCTCCAAATTATCAATTTCATATGAATTTGGAAGTTCAGGGATTTTTCAGGGACAATTATTTTATTTTAGGCCATACGTTTACTCAATTTTATAACATGCCACAATTTATCTAAATTGGATATTTGATATCCAAATTCGATAAAATGTCTCCAAATTATCAATTTCATATGAATTTGGAAGTTCAGGGATTTCTTATGAAAAATCTAGCACGTGATGACGCCTGGAACAATTATTTTATTTTAGGCCATACGTTTACTCAATTTTATAACATGCCACAATTTATCTAACTTGTAAATAATTGTTCCAAGCGTCATCACGTGCTAGATTTTTCATAAGAAATCCCTGAACTTCCAAATTCATATGAAATTGATAATTTGGAGACATTTTATCGAATTTGGATATCAAATATCCAAGTTAGATAAATTGAGGCATGTTATAAAATTGAGTAAACGTATGGCCTAAAATAAAATAATTGTTCCAGGCGTCATCACGTGCTAGATTTTTCATAAGAAATCCCTGAACTTCCAAATTCATATGAAATTGATAATTTGGAGACATTTTATCGAATTTGGATATCAAATATCCAATTTAGATAAATTGTGGCATGTTATAAAATTGAGTAAACGTATGGCCTAAAATAAAATAATTGTTCCAAGCGTCATCACGTGCTAGATTTTTCATAAGAAATCCCTGAACTTCCAAATTCATATGAAATTGATAATTTGGAGACATTTTATCGAATTTGGATATCAAATATCCAAGTTAGATAAATTGTGGCATGTTATAAAATTGAGTAAACGTATGGCCTAAAATAAAATAATTGTTCCAAGCGTCATCACGTGCTAGATTTTTCATAAGAAATCCCTGAACTTCCAAATTCATATGAAATTGATAACTTGGAGACATTTTATCGAATTTGGATATCAAATATCCAAGTTAGATAAATTGTGGCATGTTATAAAATTGAGTAAACGTATGGCCTAAAATAAAATAATTGTTCCAAGCGTCATCACGTGCTAGATTTTTCATAAGAAATCCCTGAACTTCCAAATTCATATGAAATTGATAATTTTGAGACATTTTATCGAATTTGGATATCAAATATCCAAGTTAGATAAATTGTGGCATGTTATAAAATTGAGTAAACGTATGGCCTAAAATAAAATAATTGTTCCAGGCGTCATCACGTGCTAGATTTTTCATAAGAAATCCCTGAACTTCCAAATTCATATGAAATTGATAACTTGGAGACATTTTATCGAATTTGGATATCAAATATCCAAGTTAGATAAATTGTGGCATGTTATAAAATTGAGTAAACGTATGGCCTAAAATAAAATAATTGTTCCAAGCGTCATCACGTGCTAGATTTTTCATAAGAAATCCCTGAACTTCCAAATTCATATGAAATTGATAACTTGGAGACATTTTATCGAATTTGGATATCAAATATCCAAGTTAGATAAATTGTGGCATGTTATAAAATTGAGTAAACGTATGGCCTAAAATAAAATAATTGTTCCAGGCGTCATCACGTGCTAGATTTTTCATAAGAAATCCCTGAACTTCCAAATTCATATGAAATTGATAACTTGGAGACATTTTATCGAATTTGGATATCAAATATCCAAGTTAGATAAATTGTGGCATGTTATAAAATTGAGTAAACGTATGGCCTAAAATAAAATAATTGTTCCAAGCGTCATCACGTGCTAGATTTTTCATAAGAAATCCCTGAACTTCCAAATTCATATGAAATTGATAACTTGGAGACATTTTATCGAATTTGGATATCAAATATCCAAGTTAGATAAATTGTGGCATGTTATAAAATTGAGTAAACGTATGGCCTAAAATAAAATAATTGTTCCAAGCGTCATCACGTGCTAGATTTTTCATAAGAAATCCCTGAACTTCCAAATTCATATGAAATTGATAATTTGGAGACATTTTATCGAATTTGGATATCAAATATCCAAGTTAGATAAATTGAGGCATGTTATAAAATTGAGTAAACGTATGGCCTAAAATAAAATAATTGTTCCAAGCGTCATCACGTGCTAGATTTTTCATAAGAAATCCCTGAACTTCCAAATTCATATGAAATTGATAATTTTGAGACATTTTATCGAATTTGGATATCAAATATCCAAGTTAGATAAATTGTGGCATGTTATAAAATTGAGTAAACGTATGGCCTAAAATAAAATAATTGTTCCAAGCGTCATCACGTGCTAGATTTTTCATAAGAAATCCCTGAACTTCCAAATTCATATGAAATTGATAACTTGGAGACATTTTATCGAATTTGGATATCAAATATCCAAGTTAAATAAATTGTGGCATGTTATAAAATTGAGTAAACGTATGGCCTAAAATAAAATAATTATTCCAGGCGTCATCACGTGCTAGATTTTTCATAAGAAATCCCTGAACTTCCAAATTCATATGAAATTGATAATTTTGAGACATTTTATCGAATTTGGATATCAAATATCCAAGTTAGATAAATTGTGGCATGTTATAAAATTGAGTAAACGTATGGCCTAAAATAAAATAATTGTTCCAGGCGTCATCACGTGCTAGATTTTTCATAAGAAATCCCTGAACTTCCAAATTCATATGAAATTGATAACTTGGAGACATTTTATCGAATTTGGATATCAAATATCCAAGTTAGATAAATTGTGGCATGTTATAAAATTGAGTAAACGTATGGCCTAAAATAAAATAATTGTTCCAAGCGTCATCACGTGCTAGATTTTTCATAAGAAATCCCTGAACTTCCAAATTCATATGAAATTGATAACTTGGAGACATTTTATCGAATTTGGATATCAAATATCCAAGTTAGATAAATTGTGGCATGTTATAAAATTGAGTAAACGTATGGCCTAAAATAAAATAATTGTTCCAAGCGTCATCACGTGCTAGATTTTTCATAAGAAATCCCTGAACTTCCAAATTCATATGAAATTGATAATTTGGAGACATTTTATCGAATTTGGATATCAAATATCCAAGTTAGATAAATTGAGGCATGTTATAAAATTGAGTAAACGTATGGCCTAAAATAAAATAATTGTTCCAAGCGTCATCACGTGCTAGATTTTTCATAAGAAATCCCTGAACTTCCAAATTCATATGAAATTGATAATTTTGAGACATTTTATCGAATTTGGATATCAAATATCCAAGTTAGATAAATTGTGGTATGTTATAAAATTGAGTAAACGTATGGCCTAAAATAAAATAATTGTTCCAGGCGTCATCACGTGCTAGATTTTTCATAAGAAATCCCTGAACTTCCAAATTCATATGAAATTGATAATTTTGAGACATTTTATCGAATTTGGATATCAAATATCCAAGTTAGATAAATTGTGGCATGTTGTAAAATTGAGTAAACGTATGGCCTAAAATAAAATAATTGTTCCAGGCATCATCACGTGCTAGATTCTTCATAAGATATCCCTGAACTTCCAAATTCATATGAAATTGATAATTTTGAGACATTTTATCGTATTTGGATATCAAATATCCAAGTTAGATAAATTGTGGCATGTTATAAAATTGAGTAAACGTATGGCCTAAAATAAAATAATTGTTCCAGGCATCATCACGTGCTAGATTTTTCATAAGATATCCCTGAACTTCCAAATTCATATGAAATTGATAATTTTGAGACATTTTATCGAATTTGGATATCAAATATCCAAGTTAGATAAATTGTGGCATGTTGTAAAATTGAGTAAACGTATGGTCTAAAATAAAATAATTGTTCCAGGCATCATCACGTGCTAGATTTTTCATAAGATATCCCTGAACTTCCAAATTCATATGAAATTGATAATTTTGAGACATTTTATCGAATTTGGTTATCAAATATCCAAGTTAGATAAATTGTGGCATGTTGTAAAATTGAGTAAACGTATGGCCTAAAATAAAATAATTGTTCCAGGCATCATCACGTGCTAGATTTTTCATAAGATATCCCTGAACTTCCAAATTCATATGAAATTGATAATTTTGAGACATTTTATCGTATTTGGATATCAAATATCCAAGTTAGATAAATTGTGGCATGTTATAAAATTGAGTAAACGTATGGCCTAAAATAAAATAATTGTTCCAGCCGTCATCACGTGCTAGATTTTTCATAAGAAATTCCTGAACTTTCAAAATCATATAAAATACAAAGTCTATAAGTTAGTTTTTATTTTTTATCAAGCAACTCATTTAAATTATATGTAAACCAAATATTAGTTATATTATCAATTTTTGTAATGAATGTAATTAAAAAGGTTTTTTATTAATTGGCCTGATATATTTTAATTATGACATAAAACATTTATGTTATGAAATAGAATGAATTCGCCCGAATGTATGTTATTTTATATAAATACTAATACATTTACCATACGAAAAAAGTTAGTACAATTTTTAGTATAAACTTCCAAGTCGTCAGAAACTTAAGAATCTTAATTCTAAATTTTAAAATTTTATATCAAATTCGAAAAGTCGAAATTCTAGTCATTTTAAATTTTAGATCCAAATTTTGAAAACTTCAATGATTCAGGTTACAAATTTTTTAAAAATTATTGAATTATTTTTCTAAATTTTATAGTCCACAATTCCAAAAGTGAAAATTAAAAAAATTATTTTTAAAATTCTAGATGCCAAAATTTAAAATTATAAAACCTACAATTTCCAAAATCTAAATTCAAATATCCACATTCTACAATTTTATAAATTCGACACATTCAGAAAATAAAAAATAATCAATTTAAAAATTCCAGTTACAATATTTTAAAATCTAATTTATGAATAATTCAGATATTAAAAATGTTAAACTTTAAAATGTAAGTTATCAAATTTTCACAACAAAATTGCAACACACAAAATATTCAGTATCTTCCAAATGTCCAATTAAAAATTATACTCAAATCCCTTAATTTGAAAAATTAAAAATGTTACATTTATCAAAAGAACGTTTAAAATCTTAATTCTATATGAGTGAGCCTAAATTTGTAAATCAAATTCGAGAAACCGAAATTCTAATAAACTACACAATTATTTTTAAAAATATTTGAATTTTTAAAATTTCCAAAAAACAAATTACTTATTAAGTAAATCTAGTAAATATATGATATTTTATTCGATTTAAGTACAAAATTCAAGCCTTGGTATTTGAAAATTTAAAAAATTTTTTAATCTTAATATTCTAGAGTAGAAAAATAAAATTTAAAATTATAAAACCTATAATTTCGAATAACCTAGATTTAAAATGTCCAGTTTCAAAATATTAAAATTTAAATTAAGAATGATTCGGACAGTAAAAACTTAAAAATCTAAAATTAAACTTCTCAAAGTTTAACAATAAAATTATAAAATATAAAATCTTTATAGTCTCTGAGCTAGTTGTGCTCTATTTAAAATTTTAATATTACGAGCCTTAATTAGGACAAATTAAAAATTTAAGTCCTACAGTTTTAGCGGGACTATAGAATGTTAATTCTAAAAGTTTAAAATTTTTAAATCAAATTAAAATTTTAGAACCGGAATACTACATTCTAAATTTTAAAATTTCCTATATTCAAGATACGAATTTTTAAATTCAAAATAAAAATTTGAAAAACTAATAAGTTAATTTAACTAATTTTTAATTTACTTGTTAAAATGTTCAGTGCGTGGAGCAAGCGGCTAAACTAAATTATAGTAAGATATGTTTTCTCGCTTAGTTTAACTGAAATGGACACCGGCCCTTCCAGTTCGCAATTAAGAAAACATTTAGAAATACATATTTTTGTTAATGGAAATCATGCTGTGATCAAGAGAGCAACACCGTCGGCTGATACTGAGATGGCCCCGAAGCATTCGTTAAAGTTTACTCCAAGCCTAATGAAGAACAGTTGTGGTCTCCTAATGTCAAGTGACTTCTTATATTTTTGTTCTAAATCTTTTACTATACTGATTATTTTGATCATATAGTGTCCTCTGTGGATCTATTTTCCCGAAGCCGAACTGGTAACAGCATAATAGGCCCCTATCTTCACTTTCATTTATGATCAATTACATCTCTGAATTTTTCTAACGCTTAGAAAGCCATTAATTTGGACAAGTGATACTGAGCTTCATAAAGGACCAAGCACGTTGTATAACTTCGATCTCGATGCTACCCAATCCTGTCGGTTTGTCTATTTTCATATAGACAAATGTTCGCCAATGTGGCCTCGTTATCACTGAAATAGCACTGGGTGTAGCGGGTAAGTTGGAAACCCGAAATTTTTTCGACAAATGTTTGCAACACAAGAACTCGTTTTGGTTAGAAAAACTTGTTATGAAAATGGTCGTTCTGTAATTTTTTGTTCTCAGATTGTATTTTGTTAACAGATGACGCACATTTTCACCTCAACGGATACGTTAATAACTGGATTTCGTGGATCTTATTGATCTTATTGACACATGTCACACAAATCGTGAAATACTCAATTTATTTACAACGAATTGGCCACCAATATTATTTTCATTGAGTTTTTTGAAAAGTAAAGTGTATAGCAATGATGCACAAACAATTCAAGATCTGAAAAATAACATTCGAGCTGAAATTGAGCCCATTTAACTATTCGGATGCAGGCCAATAAGAGGAGCCGTGGTGGTCACATAAACAATATTGTATTTCTTAAATAAATTTCGTAGATCCAAATTTAATTTTCAATAAAAAAAATTGAATTTCCAATCATTTTAATTTAATATAAAAAAACTAACAGATGGGACACCCTCAGTATCATTATGAAAGAATCTACCAACCAATTGTTGTTTGTCATTTAATCACATATTGGAAAACTTTTCCAGGTTTATCACTTCATGTATAATTTCTGTCGTCGAGCACTCTTTGTCATGAGTGTAAGATTAATATTCGACTTACTATGTATTGTGGGAATATTAGAAGCTGTTCAGCTGATCCTCCCATTTTTTTAAATTCTGTATATTTTATTTTGCAAGCATTCATAATATTTCTGGTGGCACCCAAATCCACTTTTGCATCTGCGCTTTCAAAATTTATTTGGATAAATTTACTGCTCATTGCGAACTATGCTTTTAATTTCTGCAACGACAAATCATTTTAGTATAGATTTGTTGTTGTACATGAACCTGACGAACATCTTAATTTCCAAATATTTTGCATATTATATATTTCTATAACATAAACTATATAAACGGTTCTCAAATATATGTATATATACAAATACGAGATACAATCATAAATTTGAATATATTGGTCCTGTTTGTCAGCGACTCAACGAGATATCAGACATCATAAAATATTTTCAATATGCAGATTTAAGATTTTCGGTTGGGACCGTATGCTAAATAAAATAAAAATTATACATATTTAAGACAATATAAATCTCGTACAAAGATGCGATCATTTATTTATACGTCGAGTATATATAAGAAAATGTTTTGTCTGTGCGTGTGTGTGTGTGTGCGCGTTTGCTGGTCAGCCGAATCAATTTTTAGGAAATTAAAATTCACATTTTAACAATATAAATCAAAAAATTGACAAATTTTTTGGATTTTTAATATATTAAATATTTTATAAAATTTGTGCACCGTTGTTGTTGTATTTGTGCGGTTCATTATTGTCGTCGCTGCGTATGGTCGATGGTTATTCTGTTTTTAAATTTATTTGGAATTTTAACATTTTAAATTTTATTATGTTGGTTGTTTGGTTATTTACTCATCTTAAATATAAAATTATATTGCTATATAAATATCAATAATGCTGCTTATGGATGTTATTTATTTGATTGTTATTTGGTTTTTTTCGTATTATTATTTTTATTCTTATACATTTCTTATACTAAAACATAACACAAAATAAATTGGTATGGTATATGCGGGGTTGTGTGTATTCCAAGATCGAGATAAAGAATATTTGACCGCAAATCATACACCGCATTCATATAAATGTATATATGCTAATTTGCAGGCGATCAATTAGTTAAAAATTTTGTTAATAAAATTATAATATAATTATATAGGTATATTAATTTTTATGTTATTTATTATATTGTTGTGTTAATTTAAATAAATTTTTGGATTAAAATAAAATTTGATAGCGCGTACCAGTTATCTGCTGTTCGTTTGATTATGTGAAGCCCACTTTAGCGCGTGAAATTATTATAATAATTTGCTAAAAATTTGTATACACGTATAGATAATAAATCATAACAGCCACTAAAATGTATAAATTTCGACCGCATATTAAAATTCAACCCACCGCCAATCTATAATCAAACGGTCAACCTGATAAAATCCTCCAAAAAATCTTAATTAAAAAAAAAATATACAAAAAAATTTCTTCTTAATTAAACATATTTTCTATAGTCTGTTGTATACAAATGTTTTTTGTGTTTTTATTTTTTAAATATATATTTTTAAAACAACAACACAACACGACGAAAACATATAAATAAATAAATTAGTCTCTTTTCTTATTTAAATTTTTTCTAATTAATGAATACCAATAAATCACTTGAAATTAAATAATAAAAAAAAAAATAACAAAATCGATAAAATTTCATCGATTAACAAATTTTTTTAATTAATTAGTTTTCATTCAGATATACAATACGAAAACGTATCGAACCCAACAATAAATTTGTATCGCTTACAACAATATAAGTTAATACAAGTTTTGTTGCAGCAAGCTTTCCTCTATATCTCGTACAAAGATATCTCTATAAGATATAAACTCATCCTATACGTATAAAATTATTTATAATTTTGATTAATAAGTCGTTAATTTTATAATAGAATTATTTTTATACATCGTTGAAATTATTAATTTTTATTACATGTTAATTAATTAATTAGTTTTTTGTTTAATTTGAAAAGATATAAATTTTTTTTTTTTAGTTGAGTGTCCGATTATTTTTACGAGGAATTTAGTAACATTTCAAACTCGTAAAACTTGTCAAATTATCATAAATCGCAATTACGGGTGCACCAGCCGTAAAATGTGTTGAAATTTGAAAACAATTATTTAAGATTTTAAGATTATCCAATGTCGTGAAATATTATTTGAGTTAAGCCAAATTTTTAAAGTGATTAAATCGGATTTCCATAAATTACCTCTAAAAATTGTATATGTTAATCCAAGACTAGAAGAATAAAAAAAAACTCCAGTCGCATCATAATTTTATTCCAAAGCAATAAACCCAATTAAACTAATAAAAATTTCAAAACTGTAAACAAAATAATAATTATAAATCGGAATTGTAACACTCAATTAGCAAAAAAATTAAAATTAATTATTGTATAAGAAAAATGGGTTAAAAAAATTCAAGGTACCATAAACTATGCGATAATTCTAAAAATTTGATTTGTATTTTAAAATACTGATTACTGGTTTTGCACGTGAAATTCGGTTTTACAATTTAAAAGTCTCCAACGTTGAATTTTGAATCTTTAATTCTTTCAAAATTATAGGCTTTCAAAACAGACAAAATTTTCCAAAATTTTGAACACAATTTCCAAATTAAAATTATAAAATGCGATTTAAAATTTACTAACATTAAACCGTATTAAATTTACCAGTTTAAAACTTTAAAAATTATAATTAGGAATCCCGTAAACTAAAAAGCTCATTTAATTTTCAAAATTACGAAATAAAATTTGAAATCCAGAATTGTAACGAAAACCGAGCTAAAAAAATTCAAAGTTCGTTAAATATCCGATTGATTGATTTGAAATTTAAAATACTGAGTTGCGTGGTTTGAAAATTTAACGTTCCTCAAAATTTCAATTCAAAGTTTTAGAAATTTCATATGAATACAAAAATGATCACAAAAATTAAAAAATCGGTAAGCCAGTAAATTGTCAAAATTGTCTAGATTACTTAGAATAAAAATAATTCTATTTGACTTTTCAAAACTGAAAACATTTTCAAACAACTTCAAATCACAATCCGTTGCAACCATTGAAAATTTCATAAATTTTCGTTTTCTCCTCGAATTCAAAAACTTCTAAAATTAAATTGACAATCGAATAAACATCAATTACTAATTTCCTAATTTTAAATTTTAAAATCAATACTATTTACTTAGACGTAGCAAATAATCTGAAAATGTTCCGCAAAATTGGAATTGAAAGTTCTTAATTTTTATGCAATATTTATGCAAGAAGTAAAAAAATTCGGATTAAAATTTCTAATTTATTAAACATTTAAAAATTTGATAATCCGAAACCATTCGAAATTCATATAGTTTAAAACAAATTAAATTTGAATTTGAAATTTTGTATCTTTGAGTACTGAAATTTTTAAAATTTGAAATATTTCGACTTTAGAATTCCGTTTACCGTTTTTGGAATTTGATATATAAGCTCGGGCTTCTAGAATTAAGGTTATAAACTTTTCACCAGAATTAGAGCACTAAACTATAGAAAATTGGAATTTTTGGAACGTTTGAATTTTAATTTGGAATATTTGAGTTTTTCGGGCCTATAAAATTTTAGATAATGCAGGCTTGTGTTGAGATTCTGGATATTTTAGATATTACATTTTAAAATTTTATTCCTAGAAATTTAGACTAGGGTTGTAAAAGAATTATGATTTTGAAGTTATCGCTATAGTTAACAAATTTTGAAAGTTTGATTTTGACAGTCAACGCTATATAGATTTTAAATTTTGCAACTTTATTGTAAAAATATGAGAACATAAATTTTAAAGTTTATAATTTTTAATATCTGAATTATAGATAAAATTGATTTTAAAATTTGAATTTTGAAATTTAATGTTTGTTCTCTGAATTTGAAAATTTAAGGTTTAATAACTTTAAATTTCGAATTTGGAATCTAGAGTTTTAAAAATAATTTTGTTTTATTTTCAATTTTAGAATTACGGACTATAAAATTTTGAAAAATAAAACAATATTTTAAAATTTTGTATCTTGTACATGAAGTAAATATTAAAAATTTAAATATAACAAATTTTGACGGCTAGAGTTTTTAGAATAATTTGTTTTAAAATATTAAAATTTTGAATTTTGAATTTAAATCTAATAAAATTTATAACCATAGGTCAAATTGCACCCATCTGGGCTTGCATACAATTTTTCGAAAAAACTTTTAAAAAATGTAACTAACATACTACAGTTCAACAATTTAGACGGAAGTGAGCAGACCAGCCACCGCAGCATCAATAAACGGATCCATTAATTAAGTATACGTATATATGCCAGGCGGTTAGCCCCGAGAAACGAAAATTTGCGGACATATTCAAAGAAAAGTGATAAGAGTGAAAATGAAACCATACAAAATTTCAGTTTGATAAGGAGTGGAATCAGGTATTTGAAATTGTTAGACTTGGCTCAAAACTAAAAACAAATTGTTATAGCAAAGCGGGTGATTTAAGGGTACGACATTCGATCTAGAGTAACTCACCGAATCACACAAGAGGAATAAAATTGAAACGATGCGGTTATTATCAAACATAACGTATGAACGTATACAAATTTGTATAATTTCGAATTTGTATCGTATTCAGAAATAACCTCCTAGATATACGATTTGGCAGTTGATGGTAATCGTTAGGCAAAAAATAACACGGATAAAACTTTGTCAAGTCGGGGCATCCGGTCAAAACAAATTACAATAATTATGATTCTGGATAATCGAAACGTGTTACAACTAGAAGCACTCGAATCAATACTATGCATGATCTAATTATAACACAACAGATAAAAAAATAAACAACTACATGCGGGATTCTGCATGGCAATACTGTTTATTAGAATTTGCGCGCAACAGAATAAGAAACAAGAGCAAATTGGACGTTAATGGACAAAAGGCCAAAACTCATGGAAACCAAGACAATGAATGTAACTCAATTTTGTAAACGATGAGTCTCATTTCGAGGTTATCCCTGGTGACAGTCAATTTGACCAGGGACGATTGACTTATTAAGAAAATCATATTAGCGCTGCAGAAGTCAATATTACTTTCATTTGTTTCATGGTATCAGATCAATGCGGAAAAATATATTGGTTCATCTGGAAATACCATCTGTATCCTACTACTCGATTGAGCTTTCAGATTTGTCGCCAATCGAGACATTTTGAGTATATAATTCAATTCAGGTTGATGGGATGGTGGATGCGTAGACCTATATCGATTTTCACATCGACAAATCTTGTATTTTTGTTTAAATAATCGGTACGCTTGGTCAGTTTCCCTGTTTTTATTCCTGCCACGAAAAGGCACATATTCATGAGTGATTCCATTACACCCAGGGATATGAATAGAAAACAGTTGTTCGACAATTTCCTTCCTGGAAGATGTAAATCTGCCATCCGGAAGTCGAAGCACATCGAGTCGGCAGGAATCATTTCTAACCAAAGACCTATTAAGTCTGGCGATCCCAGAATTACTATTAATTTCTTCGCAGAAGGTAATCCAAGAAGTCATACGAGCAGATCTCAACATTCTCTTATTTTCTTTATGAGCTGCCAATAAGTTATCCCAATCAAGCTGGAGGTTAGATTTTTTGGGTTTGTTTTTGAGTCTCCGATCAGTTTTTCTCAGTTTTTTAAAATCAGAACACCAAAAAGGCATATTCTGTGATTTTTGATTGGTTATAAGAGTTAAAGATGAAGCTAGCAATTCAATGTCCTCAGTCGAACATATTTCACCCATATAGAAACTAGCCGAGGTTCCAAGAGAGAATAACTACCAGTTGGTAAACTTCTTGGTACGATAAAGTTTAAGAGTAGGTCTTCTAAGAGTTATATTAAACGAGATGCAACTATGGTCGAAGGTAAAATTCCAATTGAAGATCAAATCGATAATCGATATGGAGCACAAACTAATGACAATCACTTCTCTCGTTACTGAATTGATAAATGTAGGCTCACAGCCTTTGTTAAGTATTTCAAGCTCAGATGTGCTCATATAAATAAGTAGATATAAATCCCTATAGTTAATATTCGTGCTACCCCATAACCTGTGAGGAGCATTAGCATTGCATCCTTCCACCAAAGGTAGAGTATATGCCCTGCGCCACGAAACAAGGTTGCTAAACTCCTCCGAGGGAGGAGGTGAGACCGAATCTTAAGGCAGATACACTGATGAGCAAGATTTATGAATAAGGGTTGCACTAAGATTGTCAGAAATAGATGCTATTAAGTAAAGATTTAATAAAGTTTCGTCGCGATGTAATAATTAATTAAAAGTCCCAGCCCTACACTAAATCTAGTACCCTGTCATAATTGATTAAGAGTAAAAGTTAAACTTTCTATACAGAATATCCTTTACGTTATTACTTTCGATTTCAAGAAAATGAAACCTTTTTTCACGACGGTCAACTAATTAATCGAACACATCCTATAGGCCACGGTTCACCACAAGGAAATATGTTCTGTATATATAATACGATCTTGCAAGACGCAAGACAAGACGTATATATGTATATATACTATAAATAACAAGTAGTTCGATCTTATACCGCATATACACAAACCTCTCTCATATTATATCAATTTATTTATGATTTTTGGATAATATTCGATGTTTTAGGCGGCCCCATGCTGGGCGCATATTTTTTTATGAGTTAATTTTTGTTGTTGTTTGTTTCGTTCTTTCTTGTCTTCATATAAAAATTTGTCTTCTGAGGTTCTTATACCTATATATGTATGTATATAGCAAAACAAAAAAAAAATTGATTTGTGCTTACCTTTCGATTATAATGGTCTTAAGTATTTCTGTTCGACAAGATATTTAAGAATTTTGGAATTTATTTATAGATATTTGGGCGTATATAGCTAAATATAAAAATCGTTATTAATTTATAATTAAATTATTAACAAAAAATAAAAATACGAAACAGGAAAATAAAAATAAATAATTTGAATAATTAATTTGATAATATTATTACAACAAAACTAAACATTTTATTTATTTTTTATGATAAATAGTTTTTATTTGTGACGACGGCATGTGGAGTGTTTGGAAATTAATTGATTAACTGGACTTGAATGAAGAAAATGTTTTTTTTTTGTTTGTTATTTGTTGTTGAGATCTTAATTTTGTGTTTTTGTTTAAAACATTTAAAAGAAAAAATTTGTTTCAAATTTAAACAACGGGTGGTTATGGTTGGGGGCGCTTATATAGTTTATATGTATACTTATATACATAAATATGATTATATATAGAGGCCAAAGCAATATATGAATATAAAATTTGTCACAATCACCCGTTAACATATTGATATGTTAATTAGTTATTATTATATGGAAATGATAAAGAGTTTATTATCTTGGCTATACATCTAAGAAGTAACATAATTTTTATATCTTTGTTTTTGGCCTTTATACTAAAATTACGAATTAATTTAATTTCGTTGTCGGAATTTGTGTGTGTGTGTGTGTGTGTGTGTGCTGTCGGATTATAATATTGGTTTTAACAAATAGTTTTACAAGAATTAAGACTAATTAATAAAAATAAAATGAATGCGCTAGTTTTTCGGAGCTTTTTGTTAAATAAAAATCGTTTACATATATATACATATTATAGATAGGTTAACCACATTGAACTCGATTTTGACATTCCTGAGCGATGATCAAGTATGTGTGTACGGTTCTTAAAAAGAAGAGCTTAAAGCAATTATATGATTAGTGATTATATAGTTTTTAATCATTTTAGAATGTGCTACTATAAATTTTGATTAACTGACGTGATGACATGTCATTGATTGTATTCTTTTGTTCTATTATGGTGTGATAGCGCATAAATCTTATTTATAGTTTTATTTAATACTGCAGAACAAACTCGCCGACACTATGTATATGCGAAACCAATAATCTCATAAATCAAAATTCGGATAATTTTAATTTTAATCCGGCAATTATTAGCTATATATGCACTAATGTTACAATATTACAGGTCCGATCACGAGGGTTCGGTATCTTAGTCAATCTCATAGGAGCGTAATTACTGAATACAAGGACAGTATATAGTTATGAACAATCAATTCGGCACTTTATAATGTCGCGCAAGAAACTATAGTCTACGGACGCCTTAATAAAAATCGCTTCTGAATTGATCCTATACGGCTAGACGAATGATTATAGTACGGATTCCATACAATTGAGCCATATTCCAAGTCCGAACGAACCAATGAAATGAAGAGGACGTTTAACATTAGGGTAGAGAAGGCTTATATATTCAAGTTACACCATTCACAGAAACTATTTAATTCCCATTGTATTAAACAGAGCATCATCACTTTTAATCTTACAAAATATTTTTACATCATCAGCATAAGTCAAAAATACACAATGTTTGAAGTACCGCTTCACATCGTCTATGAATTTAATAAATAAAAGAGGTCCAAGATCTCTTGGGACGCCAGACAAAACATTTATATCTCTAGGTTAGGTTCGTAAAATATGACAAAATCTACTTCCATGGAAGGGGCCATCACACTTGAGCTGTTCCAGTTTCTTTACAAGCAAGACATGATAAAGTTTGTCAAATGCTTCACTAGACTCAGTAAACACTACTTCAAAACTATTCCCACCGTCTAATGCTAAAGTGAAAAAATGTGTGAACAAAAGAAGATTTGCCGCAGTTGCTCGTTCCAATAATTGCGGTAATTAAATATCCGTTCTCCGCCCACTTTTGAAAATCAAACTTACTGAAACTGAATTTCTAAATTGAAGGAAATACTCTACTCGCCAAACTCAAATTGAAGTGATACGTCAGCGTGTCAAACCAAGACAGAAGCACACTCTTTTAACACGATATGGTGAGTTTTGTCCGAGTAGCAAATTATATGCACAGAGCATTCAGAACTGAGAAACATTTGCGAGGGTATACCTTTACACTTCCAGTTCGAACGAACATACCTTTTTTAGGGTTGTTTCTATAATATTAGACTCAATTTCAACAATACACGAATTATACAAGAAATGTTTTAAAAGGTGTGCCGAAAAAACAACAAGCGAACAGGAATTGATCAATTGTCGAATTCAATATTTAATATTGTCCAGAAACACATTTAAAGTATCATCGTCTTCGTTTTTCAAAGACTCACTAGAATTAAAATTTACGTTTACATTATAACACAATTTTCAAAGAACCGCCAATATCATCACAAGAAATAATTGGGACATGTAATTCCACTTGTGTATATGAACACCATCGGATATTGAGGATATTGGTGCTCTGGTTCTCGATGTTGTTGTTTATCTGCCTTTGACCGAGTGAACAGCGTGAGTCACACGTCTAAGAGTAAGTGGCAATTGAATGGCAAAAGATCATCATTACCAGTATATTCCATTTTACTTTCAACAGGTTAAAATCTCAAGAAATCATCACAAAACTGCATTCTTTCGAAACAACTAGCAGAAATCCGCTACCTTTAGCCGTCGATTAAAAATCCGAATAACCATCGTACCTAGTAGATAGTCCAAAGGGAAATACTCTGCAGAACCTGTGCGTGCTTGTCCGCTATAGTTCCATGATACAAATGACTTCATACAGTCATTTTCCAACACCGATAAGTACAGTTGTGTTACTAAAGAAACAATGTGTTGGTTTTGAAAGAAATCGGCAGTGCCGCGGTTGAGCGAAAGGAACAGACTGCGGCGTCTGAGTTGATAGAAGTATATAATCGGTTGAGGTTGCAGTATTTACAGCGTCGGAAAGCTAGTTGAAGAAGGTCGAAAATGTTTAGATCGCTGTACGAACTCAGGAACTAGAATTTTTCGGCCAAATTGCTGGATCTCATGCATTAGAAAATAGTTTCGTCGGTATATCAATTTTAAAGCTATTGAAAGTTAGTCTTAGCTCTTTTGAACTAATCTTCTTTAATGTAAAGAGATCGGCAATCAAGATCCACTGGATTGCAATGCTCCCCCTTTTTAAATAAATCCAACTATATACTTACTCAGTTGTTGTTGATTAATCTAAATGGCTGACGTAAACCTGCCTCATCTTAGGCACCTCAATAGCATAACAAGATCATTATCAGCACAACTTTCAAAAGTATCTACTGATGTTGACATAGATGAGACCGAGCAAATAGCACAAGCGGTACGTACCGTGTTTGAATCCCAATAGGGGCGGGATGCAAAAGGGACTCATCCTTGATTTCGATCGGGGTGATAATGAACACATCTAGGACCCCGGGCTGAGAGTGCTGAATCCATGGGCCGAGTGATCGTTCAAGCTAAACAAGTTGTAGATGGTCAAACAAATCGGACCTGTGGCCGTGCGTCCTCGAGTTTGCTGGGAAAAAGGCGTAAGGCAAGGAAGCAAATAGGCTACCTGCGAAATAGTCGGGATAGCCTTGAGCCTCATAATAAGTAGAGATTAAAAATCAAAAATTAAAAAGGACATAAATTGCCTTACATACCCCCTTCCTCGATTTATGCCTGGACGACGATCCAGATGATGGAGCAATGGCTGGAATTTCGTTCAGCTTCGATAGAAGCGAATCAATAAGTTTCTTATTGGTCGATTTTTGAAATCCATGAGGTTATTGCTATCACAAAACAGGTCACCATGGTTTATAATTGTCAAACACAATATGAACACACACACACACCAACGAATAAAATAAATAAGTTTGGTTGAAGCTTTATTGCGAAATGTTCAGTTCGTCTTAAAGGTTTCTCAGTTTTAGGCCACTTTTTCGTGAATTTCGGTCTAATCAAAATTTGAATTTATAGGCATAATGAAAATAGGTGGATATTACGAAACTTTAAATTTGTTCAGAAAATTTTGATGTTCCGTATTTCGGAATTCCCGAAAATTCAAATTTCGGATATGTTACAAAATTAATTGAAATTCAGGTAAAATTTTACGAACCTCGCAGTTGACTGAAATCAATAACACTGTTAAGCTGACCCACCTTTTCCTCACCATATATTTGTAGGACTAGGTTAACCCAGTCCCCAGTATTTTCGGGCTTTAATTTTTAAATCTTTAGCAGGGATATAATCTATTTAATGTATCGCGGCATGCTCTGTTCTGTTATTAAAATTATTACATGACTCATATATGAGACAGACCAAGTCATCGTGAATTGCCTATCGATTTGTGTTAACAGCGTTGTCATATCTTAAAAAGTCAATTACGTAACACTCGCCTTAAATGCTTCAGGATTTAACTCCTGCCCCCCATAAACGTACAAAATTGGGAGCACCTAGAGCAAATATGTACTTTATTATGGTTACATCCTTGGATACCATGCCATTGTAAATTTTTAGTGAAGGCCTCCATTTCAGAAGCATATACCTCTTTAGCCCCATTCATCTTACCGCCAAAGTAACCGCATCATGTTTGGAAGTCTAAACCCCGTACTGTAGATTGACGATTGTTTTTTGGAAATTTCTTAAAAAGTATTGAAATTAGCAAAACTGCACTTTCGAAAATTTTAAAATTCGTACAATGAGGTTGAAAAGCTAATCGCTTAAAATCAATGAATTCATATCTGAATTGGTTCTATTAGTGCTGGTTGTGGATGTTCTGAAATTAACTTTATTTGACTTGACCATACCAATTTCGGGTTTCTTAAATTAACTTCAAGGTGATCCATCACAAGTTGACTTACTCATTCGAAAATCGGCCTACTAATTTGTGACAATTTTGTCTTAGTAGCAAAGAAATTTCACCCTGCTATAAATAACGCTACTGCGTAACATAATTTGAAAATTCATGCAATACCATAATGTTTTTCTTCGGTGTATATAGCCATGTATTGCATCTGTTTGTATAGCACAATTTGCATATATAGACGCGGCAATGTAAAATACTCAAAAATTCAAACGGCTAATAATTTGTTCTATGTCGATCGTTGTCTTAAATTTTGAGAGATCGGGCTAACTATGTTGCGTTTTCAGTTTGAACCTAACAAGTTATAGCTATAGAGGAAGCTTTTGCTTCGTGAACCATTTCCATCCTCGATTTTTGACAAATAATTAAATAGAACTGAACACTACAGTTCAAGTTCTGCTAATAACATTGGTGGGAAGCATATTTTCTATTTTGATGAAGTTTCGATAAATGATACTTCCAGTGTCGAAATTATAAAAAAAATTGAATTACATAAAACAAAAAGGTTGAAGAGATCTCGTGAATAGGAGGCAATATTCAGAAAATTTCGCCAGTCAAAAAATGTTTCCTATTTCCGAATTTTAAAAAATATCCGAATTATATTTATTTCTAAAATTATAAAGCACGCCACTAAAAATACCATC
Source organism: Tipula unca (assembly GCA_951394425.1). Lineage (NCBI taxonomy): Eukaryota > Metazoa > Arthropoda > Insecta > Diptera > Tipulidae > Tipula > Tipula unca. The sequence goes on along the minus strand of OX596381.1, from coordinate 12,310,875 downwards.
ATGAATTTGATCTTCAACGCATCTGGCACAAGGCACAGTGCATCATATTCTCAGCAGATTCCTTCACAATATTTTTAGCGTTGCGAATCTGAATTTGACTCACTGTATCATGATAAACTTAATTAAATTTTAAATGGTTTGCGGAAATGTAAATGAATCTTGGGTCCATTTAAGATTGTCATTACATAATGTATACTGACAATCTTAATTTAAAGTCACACGAACATATTATACAAGGTTCACCCCACAAGATGAAACCCTACACGAAGTACTTAAACGAAGTAAAACTGCTTTGGATATAGTCATTTTCAAAATCTAGGAAAGTGTCGTCTTTTTTAACTTCTGAAACATTAGGCCAATACTCTCCAGAGTGCTATTATAGATCCTATACTAGCGATAGTTAAAACCTCTTTCCTCAGCATACAGATAAAATTATTTTCTTAAAACACAGATGCTTCCTTAAATTTACACGTTCTGATTTTACCTACGCAGCCTTTAAAAATTAAGTTTGTACCAATACAAATAAAAACCTGTACACACATTCGATTTCATTTTGGCCAGACCGAGTAGGGTTCGATAGGATAGACTTACTGCCGATGATAAAGTGACTTTCAAAAATTTTGTACTTTAAGCCGAATATCAAAATGTTGAGGAGCATCGTTAAGGGGTATGCATGACTCCTTCTCCTATTAAATTTGAAACAACCATTTTCTTTGAAGTACAGGTAGTATAAATCGTATGTGGTAATCGATATTATTTTAACCGTGACACCATATATGCGGATCAAGTGGCTAATCAATAAAATTTATAATAATATTTTCTCACGCACTCTCATATGTATAGGGGTCATTAAAAAATTCGTCACTCAATTTATTGTATATTCTATATACGTATATGTATTTATAACGATCATCTCCTAAAACCATTCTTTCAGATAACAAAATTCGATTTATAGAGAAACAAATTTTCTGGACAATTAAGAGAGGACAAAAGACAAGAAGGTGAATTTAGACAACAACAAAAAACTTGTATCTTATAACTCGCCGACACTTAATTGTTTGGTAATTTCTCATGGATCCATAAGTGTTAGTCTAAAATTAGTTTTTTGTTGTATATTTGATCGAATATATTATACATGTATACTATATATAGGTAACGATGATCATCTTAGCATTTTTTTTGTTTTTTTTTTGTAATGTAAGACAAACAACACAAAATTCAGTCGAACAGGTAGAAAGAAATCTAATTCTTATCTCGAAATTTTTTTTATGTATGTGATGAAAAATTTGTTTTTTTTTTCATTTTACGAACATTTTTATTGTTTGTCCAAAGAATGGAATATATATTTGAATTGATTAGAATTTTGAATTCTATGTCGATCGAGCAGCAGCCGCTATAAAAAAATAAAAAAATAAATAACTTAAATGAGATCTTACTTGACATGTTTTGAATGAAAATTTAATTTTATTATCATCTTAACAGTATCAATTTAGCTTTTTTTGATAATTTTTTTGTTGGGATGAATGAATATAAAGATGCCAAGTAGTGGTCATCATCACATCATTAAGTTTATAAAAAATGAGACATTTTTTTTCTCCATTCATTCATTCATTAAAATTAATTTTTTTTGGAATTTTGATGATCAGTTTTTTTTTTTTTTGTAAACTAATTTGTTACTTTAAGATATGTCATTTGGATATCTGACAGTCGTTTTATTGTTTTGTATATAGCCTAATAAAGAAATACTGGTTTATTGGTTAGTTTGTAATATGGGGATAAGTATTATAAATTACAGAAGCTGAAAAATGTAATGAATACATTATGTGCGCTATAGATGGATTGGATATTTAAAATAATTTCTACAACTAATACCGACTGCGACTGAATATTGAATAGGTAATCAATAATCTGTGTGATTTTATTTATGTTGGCAGACATTTTTGCTGACAAGATTAAAAACCAAAAGCGTTATTAGAAAAAACGAAAGTTGTTGAGAGTGTTTTGTTACGTAATTTCGTGATATTTTTTCGTTTACTTAATAGATAATTTTCTTTCTTCGTTCTTCGCGCAACTGATGGATGAAACTAAACATTAATCGAGCAGTTACAATCACCAGTTATGATTGGATACTATATAGATAGCACTGTCTCATTTGTCTTAATTACATCAGACGGTCGAAAGTAGATCGAGAATATATAAAAAATCAAAAATCCTTTGATTAATTGAAGATCACATTATTGCATATCGACATATTCATTATGTTTGTAGATATGACGTGCAAGTGAAACGGTCGATTGGTTTTAAGTCTAAAGCGATCTTAAAACTTAAAGACCAACCAATATATTTTTCTCCATATTATGGCATTTGCGATCGTCTCCTCATATTTGTTTCGGCCAGTTTTGGATTATTCGGCCGATGATCACAATTTGGTTACGAAATCGTTGACAGTCAAAAATCAAAACGGTCAGTAGATTTTTAAGTTAAACTATGCGATCGTTTGCAATTTAAATTGGAAAGTAGTAAATCATACTTTGCTCTTTTTATATAGCCGATCGTAAACTGTTAAATCACCAATTAGCGTATCGCAGGAAGAAGTGATCTGTCCGGAGTACTTCCTGATCCTTCTTAATACGTCCTGATTTGATTTTAAAATTTTTCGCAAGGTTTATTATTTCAAAACCGCCCCAAGTACTTGCGAGTGTACTTAAAAACATAGCTATTCATTTTGAACTGAATTAATTTTATCTCCTTAGTTTTTATTAAATGACAAGTCTGTTCTACTCTCCTTATATATTGTACGCTTAATTGTTGTCAAAATTCATTTCGCAACCATTTGCAGTTTTATTTTGCCAAACAAACAGTACCCAAAAATATGGATTAATGTTTTTTTAAAATACTGATAACTAGCTGTCTCAAAAACTCGCCTTTCCATTTTAAATAGCATGCAAGGTCACCAACATATTTTCACTCCCGCTTCTATACCTTTCATCACAGCGTGTTTCTTCTAAGTATTATCTTCTAGAAAAGCACAGATCTTCACCTGTGTACAGTTTATTAAAAACTCGTCAAGTTAAATAAACTCTTGCGTGCCAAACATTTGCGAAACTCTTGCGTGCCAAACAAAATTTGTCACCGCTGGTGTAAACAATATACTTGTTCCTTTGTGGTTAGATTCCGATGACGTGAATAATATAGCTCAGGTGAAAGAAGTTATATACAGTCTTCAGAAGTTATAATACATAAAAATTCTCTGGATCGTAAGAATAAGGTCTGATAATGGGCGAGAGTTTAGGGAGTCTTCTATTTGAATAATTGACTCTGTTAATATTTTAATGGTTTTATCCAAACTGCCCTCTGCCTATACGATTATTCGCAGTACTCAATTTCTGGAGAGTGCTGGGAATCATGAGTAAAGTATACTATATAGGTGGTGACTAATACTAGATAAGAAATTTCTTATTAGCTACAAAGGTAGACATTTCGAAATTGTGTGGACATTTTGATGACAGAATCCAAGAATCGAATTTGTCGATGGAAACTTTAAAATAATTTCTGTAACTAATAGAAGATTGTGTAATCAAAATGCTGAACATATATGGAAACAAAATGTCTGTCAATTCTTTTGCTCGCGACTGTCCTAACAGAGTGAACAAAACAAGAAGGGTCATACAGTCATAAGACAGTCATGAATGTTCCTAAGGTCGTGAAAATATATCATCAGAGTCTTTGAGAAGAAACGAGAACCAATCCGAATTGTATACAGAAGAAAAGATACACAAAATCGAAATGATAATATTTTGGTGAGCAGACAAACCGTAATAGAAACAATGACAGTGAAGTTAATACGAAAATAATAACAAAACATTACACTGCTAAATTTAGTTATTTGGACTTAAAGTGTTTGCAAATCACATGCTCACGAGGACGTATTTGCATCAGCAATGGGTATTTACGCATCAACTATTATTTTCAACGTGGATAACACGTAAACAACGTAGGCAACGTAGATATAGTACACAACGTGTCGAAAACGTCGTTAATGTAGCCGATTGATAAAGTGATTTAGTGAAGTAGTTCTAAACTATGGTGTAGTAATTTGATAATAATTTTGCTCCTAAATATGTCCTAAAACGACAGAAAATGTGAAATGAATTTTTTTAAAGAGAAATCTCTGAATCATCAAATTTTTTACATGATCTTGTGAGAATATCATGTTTTCTAAATCTAATAATTTAACCGATTATGTGGTTTTTTCCTGACAAGCCATTTCTTTTGGCACATGTCTACCAAACAAATTTATTTCCCCATTTCCCAAAAAAAACTGAAAATCTAACACCATGATGTATGTGTATACCAAGATTATATTGGTTCTAAGCTGGCCAATTTTTTTATCATTTTTAATGGGAATAGGGAATATTTGTTTATTTAGATGCCTACAGTGACTGCAATCAGCACAACAAAACCATTGTTAAAATTACAGCTAACAACCAATAAGTTCGACTATATACAACAAAAAACATTATATAAAATTTTCTTGAAAGAATCTTTTGACAAGTGATAATCAGTAGCTTCGAATACTGTGTTACAAACCCTCGATGCTCTCGAAATTGGTTCACAAAGACTGTTCATTGCCATACTCGGTCGATGACGATCTCGTTGACACATTTGACACTTGGGAGCATATTCGATCAATCGAAATGGGAGTAATGATATCGTGCATGAACAGCGTTACTATGTCCCGGAGATAGTCTAGACGTTGCAATGAAATAATGGAACAAATGGTCAGTAAAATCCTTGCTGTTTCGTTTATTGAAGCCCGCATAGCATAAACTGCAATAATGCTTTCGTTTCAGTTGATATTGGTGAAAAATAAACGATTTGATTCGAAAAATAGAAAGAATCGTGCATTTGCTCACGTTTAGCCCATTTATTGTTAAAATAGTCCATAATCTTCATGTCATCGACGATGATAATTGGGGAACTTAAAGAATTTTACCGCGTTATTAACAAATAATGATCCAGGTAAGGGTTTTGCATTTGTTGCGAGCTCTAACCAAATTGGGATAATATTCTACGTAGTACAGCCTATACAAGGAATGTAACTTGTTACGTCGTTTGTTGAATAGCAACAACTTGGTATTATATCTCCCGAAGGCTCAACTTATTTTTGTTAACCATATCATTCAAATCTACGCCGCGTTTTAGAAAATCCCATTTAGTAGTGTTGAGAAATTCATTCAAGGATGTGTATGAAAAGCTTCGATGTAGAAAAATAATTCGTTGTACAGAAGTGAAGTCTAAGCACGGAGAAACTTCTGCATTCAAGACATCGTTCAATCAATTAAATCTATTACTTTATCATCAGGAATTTAATTTGATTGCGACCACACAGAATCAAGTTGGTTCACAGTATCCGAAAATATAGACGAGTATCCGTGGACACTTCTAACGGTGTAAAATATCTAGTAAAATTCATCAGAATTTAATATCCTTCGCCCCAAAGATTCCAAATGGTTTAAACTATCTAAAAGCAAGGACGACTATCCGAGAATATTTCTGGGAGCGGCGGTACAAACTTATAAGATTCAGTCGAGATCATTTTATTTAAATTCCGTTAAACAAATAATAATGTTCATCAGAATTTAATGCGCTTGACCACAAACACCCTAATTTGTCTAAACTATTTGAAAATGTGCATGACCCGTGAACATCTCTAGGATCAGTAGAAAAAATTATTAAAATTGGAGACAAAGATGGCAGTTGGTCTCATTCCAATAATAAAAATAATCAAATTTAACAGAGTAATATTTTTAGTAATAACTTCTCTCGTCACACAGAAATGTGATTTCGGACAACTTGAAATTTTATATTTTTCAATGTTGAAATTCCACTCAGATTGTATATTTTCAATTGAAATTTACAAAGAATGCTCTTTGCATATACCATTTGATGGCTTTCTATTCTAAATTAGCTAAAAATATTATTTGGTATTTGGTAGAAAATCATATTTTGATCCCTCCCCAGTATTTTACAAACCATACCAAAATCGAATTATACGAGTACATATATAATGAATATGTTGTTGTACGTTATAACTCGGTCTATATAGGTTCATACGTTTGTATCTAATATTTGTCAGGAGCCTCAGTGGCGGATATTTATCAGGAGTCAAGTAGCTAAAATGAAATACAATAATACTTCTCCATACCAAATTTTAACCGATTTTTTCAAACACTTACATAGTAAACCAGACGAAAAATGTCTTGTATCAGTGCTAGATAATTTTTCGAGTGTTTTATTTACTATCAGAGTGAACATTTTTTTCTATTTATTTACAGCATTTCCTAAATAATAGTAAAGAATATTCTTGATACTAAATTTCAGTCAACATTTCTACACGCTTACATAATAAAACACACGAACAATTGTTTTGTGGCAGTGTTAGACAATTTTTTGTGTGTCTTACTATGTGAGTGCTTAGCAAGGCCGACTAAAATTGAGGATTGTTTTTTTTTACATAATCAACATTTAGGGAAATTTGTACCTTGCGAACTAGAAGGGCCTAGTAAGAAAAGTTGCCTATGGCCTTCCACCGGGGATGGGCGTTTAAGGTTATCTATTATTTTCTACGTCGACATGTAGACAACCTATAGACAACGTTGACAACGTCGATAATGTAGATAATAGTTTTAAACCAGGGTGACCAAATTTCTTAAGAATCAATATGTTGTGGATGGTAAAAGTTTTATAAAATTTCTGTCAATGCATTTTAATCTGTTTTCAAAAAGAGCGGTGATTCTAAAGAATAGTTGAAATAAAATCGGGAAGCACATAACTTTTAGTCCACAAAGCTTACAATTCTTTGAGTTATAATTATCCAAAGAGTCGCTAATTCGGTTGTAGTAAATAGTAAAAAGTTATTAAAGATGGAGTTAAATAATTGAAAACTACTTGTGCACAAAAACCTTGAAAATCATTCGGTGTCAGATTTTTAAAATGCAAAACCAAAAAATTGGCCCGAAAAAACAATATAATAGCGTTTAAAGAGGTCTCCGCATGGAATGGGCAGCTCACAGAAATCAGAAACATGGCACAACTGATTTTCATTAAAAATGACCCGGAGATCTCTGTCTATAACTGCATTATAAATCTAATACATCTCACACTACGGTAAGAAAAATTTGAGGTCAAGAAGGCTACCGAGTTATTTAAAAGCCATATCGTTCAGATAACCAAAAATTGCCAGTTAGAAAACGTACTAAATGGCTCTATATGACAAAGTTTTGACAAAATTTAGTGGCTTTTTTTTATGGATTTGAAATATTTGGTTGGTCAAAAATTGTATCTTGACGATTCAGCCGTATAAAGTTTTGGCCATTTAGCTAGTTCACACGACTCTAAGTCTAAAGGCGCAATAAATTGGTACGAGATTAATATTGGGCTATAATGAAAAGAATACTGAATAAAAATGACGAATGCGTTAGTGGAACCATTTTGGTACCAAAGCACACCGGAAGTTGTGCAATCTCATTGGAAGCATGACACAACCTGTGCGTGATTTTATCCGTAATGACGGAATGTATATTAAAAACTATTTCGTTCATTCCCAACCAATTATAGTGTGGTATATGATTTTTGATTTAATTTGATTTAGTTTTTAATTTCTTTTTATATATGGGCTGTATTGAATCCCTTTAAACAAAACACACGCGCGAGAACATGCGGACCCTAATCGCTAAACTATTAGATATTGACTGGCCTCGCACATGCTAAAACTGCCATTGAGGCACCGAGAGTTCATATATCGCAAAAAATATAATTAATTGGAATGAAATTGCGCTTATACGTTAATTTTTGAATTTAGGATCATCAAACGAGTTCGTGAAGGTCGACGTATTAAAAAATTAAATATTTATCTAATCGCATTAATAACATAAATTTTTGGTTTTGTTTAGTCCAGTGAACCAAAAATGAATTTAGCTCGCCACACCATGATTTGTAGCCCGCGTGTTTGGCACCAATTTTAAATTTTTTGCGCTGTCAAATTCGCGCATATATAAATTAAAGCCAATTTTTAAAATATATAATAAAAAGAACAAGATTTTGTTTAAATGGTTTATTTTATTTAAATGTATTATAATAATAATAATAAATTCTTTTAAAAACCAAATAAGACGATATAATAATAATTACGATAAAATTTACATTAATTTATTCACTTAATTATTTAAATGTTTGAATAAAATTTCGATTTATTATAAAATACAAACATTTTTTTATTTTTTTTTTTTTGAGACTTGACTTCTTCTTATGTACCACCTATCGTATACAGGCAAAAGACGATGAATCTTGTGAATGCGACAAATTTAAATGAACCAAAAGAATATATCTATATAAATACAAAAACAAAAAAATTAAGATAATAATAAACCGAAATAAGAAGCTACCAAATTGTTTTGAGATTAATTTATTTAATTTTTTTTAAGCTTTAGAATTTTTGTTACGAATTTAAAAAAAATCCAGTTGTCTTATACATACGTACTCGTAGTTTGGTAGTCAACAAAAAAGTTATTTATTTGGGATGTCATCATAAAAAATAAAATTAATCGTATAACAGATTTGTTAATTGTGTGCGTCTTATATAATACATAGTTATATACATACATATCTATATTATGTATGTACAACAACAAAAAAGTCAACAAGAATACACGGCTTCTCGATGTCAGCAACGAATTATTACAATTTTATTTTTTTGTTAATAGAATTTTAATTGATACGATTATTAAGGTGATTTTACAAGTTTTCTACTTAAGTAGCTGCTTTGTGTATGCGTATATGGTTTTTAATGTTATAATGAGCTTTGGAAGCTTTTTTTTTTTTTTAAATGATTTCATTTATTTGGTTTAATTTATACAGCATATATAAAATCGTTGCTAGCTATATACGAGATTGATGAATATTTCTTAATTAAATTTATGGGGAATGGTATTCACGCCTTTTTTCTAATTTTTTTTTTGTCGCATTATTATTAGAAATAATCTGGTAATTAAGTGGATTTTAAAATTATTTAATAGCGCTTCTTTAATGTTTTTAGTTTTACCGCCTCATTTTGCTTTCAAAGGTTAGAGATTAACTCAATTTGTTATAGCGACAACAAATAATTTTGTTGTGTATGCTAATTTGCATATAAACGTTTGGGCGCGTTTAAATAAGGATATCTGATTTAAGCTAACTCCGATTCAGGCATTTTGATGTTTATTTTTAAATCAGTTTCTGACGGATAGCTGAAACACGTTTTAACTGCTTAATCTTAATGCGAGGATTAAACGATCACATAAGATCTCCAACCATTGCATCATACAAAACCACTCTTGGCAACGATAAATGAAAACTGTGCTTTTATTTTCCATTATATAGGGTTCGATTCGATCATTTTCAGTGCAGAACCAGTTAGATCTTATACGTTGCAAATTTTGTATGTTTAGTACTAATGGCAATTCATTTAGAATTGTTAAGCGATTTGAGTATGAAAATTTATATCTTGGTGCATTAAATTTAAAACGCTTTATGGATGCCAAATTTATAGGGTGACCAGATATACTGCATTACCAATTTCTAATTCTAATGACAACCAAAAATTAAAAATAAATGTCAAATTCTTCGATATGTTTGATTTGCGCAAATTATATATAACTACTCAATGTAATTTGTATAATCAAACTTTTTAACATTCTAAAATATCAAATTTAAAGCGACTTGTGATATAAAAAATCGAAGTGTAATTTGAATCCATTTTCGAAATTCGACGTTTTGAGTTTCTAAAATGTAAAATTGCCAAATTTTTAGAATCACGGTTCAATGTGCAATATGATAAATTTTGAAATTAAGTTTAACTTTGTTTTTGTTTTCCGTATAAAGTCGTACAATTTCGAATGTATGATCAGAGATGGATGATAGTAGTCCCCAAAGGGACATGGCTCGTTTTACTAGAAGACCCGGAACAATTATTCACACAATATGAATGTAAGAAGTTTTTTACAGGAACAAAAATAAAAATAAAAATTATTTTGGAAATTCTGACATCTTACAGCACATCCTGAAAATTCTACGATATGGAAATTTAACGTATACAATTTAAAACTCGAATTGCTGAATTTTGAAAATTTGAAAATTAAATGGTCTGAACATCTTCAGTTTATGGCGGAAATTCTTTGAAGTTAGGACTATTATAAATTTTTATTCAAAATTACGTAGAGTTTTTGTATTTCGGAATATCACTCAAATTATAAAAATTAAAACAAAATTTTGGATATTTAATAAATTTTGGTGATTTTTTAAAAGTATTTCTAATTAATACCCAAGTTTTCATGTACCAAAACTTTGATGAATTTTAAAACTTTGATTAAAACTCCATTTTAGAAACAATTTTGAATTTCCAATTAAATAATAGAAAAATTTGAATTTTTACAATATTTTTCAAAATTACAGAATTTTGAACGATACTTTCTCGTATATGAGTAGTTGAGTGGATTTTAGTCAAATTGTCAAATTTTCAAAAATTTGTTTAATTTTTAGTTTACTTTGTGATTTCAAAGACTATTTTACAGGAAGCCATTTAACAACGCTATATGCCCAATCCAATCCGTTACCAAATTTGTAGGTTAAGTAAGAAAAGTCTTAAGGCTGTCATTAAATATCTGATAATGATGCTGCAGACTTATATAATATTGAATGATGCTGCAGACTACCACTCTCATTGGAAAGATGGGAAAAAAGTAATGCTTAGAAAAAATATTTTAAATTACTGAAATATCCAGAGATCCATTGAGAATTCAGATCATATTGAATTTATATAAATCGTTCAAAACCTCGTTAGTTTCGAAAAAATTTAATAATATCTAGATTTTTCAAAATTATTGATTCAATCGATCCAAGATGAACCGCACATGTTTCAGACGTGGCATTTGTAGATCACAAGTTAAGAAACATATTTTGATATTTTTTTGTAAATTGAAACCCCAAATTCTGAATTTATGAAACCAATTCTGAATTTCAGTTCGGTTTTGAAAAATTAAAATTTCTTTGCAATTAAATTATAAAAATTTAAATATTAAAAGTTCATGAAAATCTTCAATTTATGGTAAACAATTTTTGAATTTTAGAGCTTTCCTATAATTTTTTACAATATTTGAATTCCACAAATTTAGAGAAAGGTAACTATTACTAGCGAGATTTTGGGGTATCTTTCAAATTTTGAGTTTTCAATCGAAAATTAAAATAATTTTTAGAATTTCGGCATATTACTCGATTTATGTAGAATCCATGTTCCGTTCATATCAGTACAGACTGGCATAGAACTATATAATTAGCCAACTAAATAAAATCTATATCCGTACGTCCCCGGCTTGGCTGGCAAGGAAACAAAACAGCAAGCTGCAAAAGACTGGAGAGAGCCTGAAACATAGAACAAGAGTAGAAAATAAATTCAAGAAAAAATTATTAGGGCCAGGAGTACCCACAATCCGGCACTATGTATGATTGTAAAATTTCAATGCCGAAATTTAATGTTTATGAAATTTGTGAACATTACTGGAATATATAATTGTATACAATGTTTAACTGTTTTTGCATAGTCCTAACACAGTGATCACACAATCGGTTTTGATCAGCTGATAAGACTCGAGATGAGCTAATTTTGGCTGATAATAATTGGGGACTAATTCTATAACGAATGAAAAAATAGCCTGTATGGAATGCATGAACTAGAAAAATTGCTTGTTAATTGATTGGGAACGTCTTCAAAAATTTAAATTTTGTAAAACATATACTTTTTTGGGTTCAAAAATATCTGGTCAGACTATGCCCACAAGGAGAATTACATATATACCACAATAATACCGATAACCAATCTTGCTGGCGCATATAAAATTTGTATATATGATTTTTGATCAATTTATTGGTAAACGTCAAATAAATTTTTATTATGTGTTGAAGGTGTTAATTTTCAGTAACCAATAGCAAATTGTGAAACAGCTCCTCTAACATTTTTGGAATCGTTGATCTATTAAATATATCTGCCTGAGCTAGAACAATGTCCATTATTCACCAAAAAATTTAGAGATTGTAAAGATATATTTCATTTCCTAGACGGAAACTACGAGCAGTAAGGTATCGCTACGTTTTCTACATTTAAGCAATAAAAATGAGGTTTGCTAATTCCAACAATTAAGTAATCGTATACGCAGAGTAAAAATATAAAAGTTGAATCTTGTTGAAAAAAATTAGGGCGTTGTTTTTATTTCATATTAACTCATGACGTAGATTAAGTACCAAACAAAATTGAATTTTATTATTTAATTCATTAGCCTTGAAATTATGATCTGTAGATATTATAAAAATACATGAATTCGTATAAACATAGTTTCAAATCGGTTTTTGATGTAAAAATGCTTGATTTTCGTTTGTTTTAAAATCAACGCCCTAATTTTTATTTTCATAACGCTTTTTGCATGTTATATGAAAATACATTACTATCCTTAAATTTAACAACACAATTTAGTTTTTGTATACAAAGAAAACTTTAGACATTCATACAGAAAGCCTTTGACTAAGCGAACTATTATGCACTCCTACAAAAATTAATCAGCATTGGAATAATCAACCCAAATTTATAAATATTCCAAAATTATTTCAATTCCAGGAAACAATTCATACAGATCCAAGGAATCAAGAGCAATCAAATAATAAAATACGACGAATAGTTTAAGGTTCGGTTCGCTTATCGGTCCAATACTATTTAATCTTTATAGTAATGACATTGCTATAAGCAATGTAAGCAGAAGGTTTTACTCTACATCAAATAATCTTCAATAGCACATGCAAAGCACCATTGACACAATAAATTGTTGGATGGTTCAAAGTCAATTGAAATAAATTAACAAGCTCAAAACATTATCTTTGAAATCAGAAATAAAATATTTGATTTCTCAAACTTTACAATTAACATTAATGGTTCTGTTCATTGGCCTATATGGATAGACTATAAATGAGTGCCAGAAACAGTTTATTGTATTTTCGACTAGGCATGGTGTCCACATGCTGTACTAAATCGTTGAAGACCATGGTTCTCGGGAACCATGAGTGTCGGAAAAAGTTTAATATGTTTTCGATTTGGCATGGTGTCCACTTGTGAAAATGCTTATAGATAATTCGTCCATAATTAATAAAAAATATTACGAGAAAAATGTAAAACATATCTTTTATTCTGTTAAATATCACGTGTTGATGCTTTTCGACCCTGGGCCATAAGGACTTTGAAGTTTCAATAAATGTTATGGTAAGCTAGAAAACAGTACGAATATTTAGGGTTGATAAGCTTTCAATTATTCATCCTTTTAGTTTGACTATATATTAGCTAAACACTGAATAACGAATTTAATAATCTACAAGAGTCAACTTAATGGTGCCAGTAGTTCTTTAATTTAAGCTCATTTTCGAGGTTATTTGAAACCAACTTCATTAATTTAATTAATCCTAAAATGCCACACCATAATACATCCCATATGTTGTTTATATCAACTTCCCGAATCGATAATGCAAACTATGCCGGTTAAGTTCACCATGTGATTGTTAATACATTAGAAAATCTAATCTTCTCTGAAATTTAGTAACAAAAAGCCGCTATATGACCAAAATCCTTATTCATGACGATCTTGGTGTAAATTGATGTTATATGGGTTAAGACTTTTAAAATTCTGAATATGTGTCTTAAAAAATTAAGGTTCTCAGAAGAAAAAAGTTTTAGGCAAAACCTGTTTATTTTGGTGTGTAGAATACGAATTTGCATAAAAAATATAGGTTTCTATTTAAAAAATGGAATTGACTTTCAAATGACCTTGAAAATAATTGTTGGTTATTGAAGTAATAACGCTATTAAATTCAATACTTGCGTTTCAACGATTGTCTCTGTAGCGGCCTAAATTTTCAAGACGTGCCTAAAACGGCAGTTACTACGATTTAATCGAATCTAATCGAATTCCTTCGGAATGCATATCAAACATTTCAACGCTTCACGAATAAAGTGTTAAAAGATCTTGATTTTTATTCGTCTATATTGACGACATTTTGATGGCAAGCACAACTGAGGAGGAATATTATTTTCATTTAAAACAAGTATTAGAAATGCTTGTTGTATACGATAGCTAAATAGAGACATCCAAACGTGTTTTCGGTATTCCAGAACTTAATGTTCATCATCCACTATAAAACCTGCGCAGCAGCGTGTAGAATCTAACACACCATTCCGACAACATACCCAAATAAAAACTATTCACAAATTTGCCGGGATGGTAACTTATTACTACCACTTTATCCCATGGTTAGCATAATCTCTACAACTTATTCACGCGTACTTGGCAACTTTATCAAAATGACCAAATAAAGCCAAGATTTTTTGGCCTGATGAATACAATGAATGCTTGCCGATGTAACACTTTTGGCATACCCAATTGAGAACATATTCAAAAACCGAACGCACCCAATTGAAATCCCATACATTCACAAAATATCAAATTTAAGCTTGAACTTGTACAATTCTCTTCTTACCACGCGATATTTCTGGCCACACTAAATCACAACATGACAAATTCAACCTTCCCGCAAGCAAGATTGCTTCATATAGAAATGGAATTATTTGGGCCGCTACCACCATCGGAGGGTAATCCATAGTCACGATCGTTGACAGATTGGCCAGAGCCATATCCAACTCCAGGTTTATATCAAGGTTGGGGTTCCTCCTTAATATAACGACGGACCAAGGCAGCCAGTTTGAGTTCAAACTCTTCTTCCAATTAACAAAAATCCTTGGTTCACATAGAATTCGCACTACTAGCTACCAGCCTGCCCAAGCTAACGGAATGTCAAGGAATATCTAAAATGCAGCTCAGCAGACCTAATTTACGGCTAGGGCCTCAACTATCTAGCGATATATTTTCAGGCCGAAATTCTCAACCACCTCCATCGACATACGACTTTATACAATAACTACGTATACAAAAATGCAAAATTTGATTCCAGAAGGCGAATTACGTATAGAAGTATACAACTAATACGAAAAGACACCGCTTGGAAGTTATCACAAGATTTTTTGTAAAATACATTTGACAACACAAGCGTAAAAAATCCATCCCAGACTTTTTAAAAATATATTACTATTAATACAGTTGGTTCATTCTTAAATTTTTAACTTTTATTCTCTCTCAGACTTTATAGACATTTAAAAAAATATACAGTTGATCCCAAAATACTTATACCAGACTTTTCTAATATTTTAAATTTATTTGGTTCTATAGAGAACAAATTTTTCTGTCCAAGTAGTTGAATGGACGTGTCGCTATTGGCCATCACTATTTCAAGGTCGATAATTTTTTAATTGTTGGAATGATCGTTTCATATTTTCAATCGCTATGAGATAATAGTCGTCCTCGCAATAGCTATGATGTAGCGTCGTTGGCATAGTAGTGGCCAACAGGATCCCAAACTCAATCGTGATGAGACAATTTTCTTTCTAAATTTTGCCAACGAGACACATTTATTTATGCAGCGGCCATTCAAACTGTTAAACAATTATCAACGCTGGCTTAGAGGTGGCCAACAGGATCCTTATCTAAATTGCTATGCGAAAATATTCGTTCTTTTAATGACTTGGCCATAGAATCTTTTTTATATAGAACAAAGGAAATTTTTAGTATTAGAAAAGTATGGGATAGGTCGAACGAACTGTATAATTTATGAAAAGTCTGGGAATGAATTTTTACGCTTCTGTTGGCAGAGGTATTTCAAAAAAAAATCCTGGGATAACTTTAAGGCAATGAAAACACGAAAACCACAAATTAATTTTGTGATGCCTAATCTTCCTAATATGGATTAACGAAGCATTTGGAGACAATCAATTTGAAGGAGCACAAGTTATATTTTTTTTAATGTTCACTCTGACTTGTATACTTCATTCGATTTGGAATGCAGCGACCCCGTCGGCAAATTGTGGACTCATAAAGTAATGCGATGCAAGTTTGAATTGGGTTAAGGATTTCAAATGTTTATGGACACCACCCATATACGGCAGACCAACGATGTGTATTGGCCGGATAAAAACTAGAGCTATTGATTCAACTATAAGTTTATAGTCTTTTCAAAAAAGGAATACCAAAAAAATCATTGTGAATGTAAAATTGTTGAATCCCAGTGGCGTAAACCTTTCAATTATTATATCAAAAGCGATATAAAACAGCTTAAATCAAGAATAAAGAAAACGGGTGCAGAATTTTCCAATTTACCAACTTCTTATTTCATAATACGACATCAATGCTTCAAATATTATACATAAATATATATGTATTAAGGTATATACATATATATACACAACTTTAAAAATGGAAACGATTAGTTAAGGCTTGTTGTGGCAATAGTGATCATAAACACTAAAAAAAAAAAAAATATTCGCGATTATTAAAAACTTATCAATCATGCCAATGTAAATTCGCATAAAACATCCATAATCCATCTTAAATACCAATCGCAAATAATTTTGTATATATATGTATATGTATATTCGAAAAGTAATAAAATAGCAATATAATAAGATGAGAAATCCCTGAAGCATAATTTAATTATAATAATTTTATTACTTCTTCTTATAACACAAAAAAAAAATAAGAAATACAGCTAACAGCGATTCATTTAAATACGATAATCTCTGATCACCTTTACATGGTTAAAACGATCGCTTATACAAAACTGTTGAACGTTTTTTTTTTTTTGTTGCTTTTCGTTTAAATTTATTTCTTATACTTACAAAATGAAATCTTTCTTTAAATATAAAAAAAAAAAAAAAAAATTATATAAGAAATTATGAAGAAGAAAACGCCTTTAATTGTTTAAAACATTTTTTTTTATTTCTTTCAGCATTAATTAAGTTGTTAACGTTTATTTTTTTTATTATTATTATTCGGTTGTGCGCGCGGAGACCGGAGAGTTTATCTTTATACACAACGTTAATGCGATATATAGAAATGAAATTATGAATTCCGTTTTTTCTTATCAGGTAAGATTGGTTGTTTTGTTAGTTTTTATTTATTTATTATATATGTTTTCATCTGTTACAAAAATCTGTAATTTATTTCTAGCCACCTTTTATGTCGTCGTCGTCGTCGTGCGATTGGTATTTTATTTGTTGTTGTTGTTGTCTTGTCTTATATGTATACTTGATTTGGGATCTCAATTCTATTTAATTTAGCTAAGATTTGTTTGGTTCATATTTTCAATTTGTTGTCGCACCGTTGTCCAATTTAAACGTGTAACATATATATTATTTATTTAAGAAAAATAAATTGGGAAGAGCATGAATGAGTTAATAACATAACCGATTGATCCTTTTCTGTTTGTTTAAAATTTATTAAGCTTGTATATATGGGTAGGGTACCCTAATATTTTATTCGAATTGTTAATTAAATTAAATTAATTTTGTATTTTTCGTTCCATATTTTAGAATTAACATTTTTAATTTGGATGATCTGGAGAAAGTACACCGAATCCGGTTATGGGAAAATAATCAAAAGTTATAAAAATGCAGAAAGGTTCTGCCTTACGTTTACTAATGGTTCAATTTGCCATGTGGCCAATATGTGTGATGCCGTCCTATACATATTATTGTGATTATAATATTGTTCGCGCTAAAATAATTCATTTTCACATCAACAATTATTATTTCATCCATATCATTTGTCATTTTATCCAAATGCACTCTATTTCATACCAAATTATCATTAATCTAATTAGTTTTTATATCCAGTACACGTACTAAACCATCTTGACCACGAATTGCTTTAATGATGCGACCGATCATCCATTTAGTAAGTGTGGAACGTTCTTCTCCATTACAACTACATGTTCATCTACTGTCGGCTTAGTTGACGTTGTTCTCCATTTCTGACGTTGTTGAAGTGATAAAAAGTATTGATGTTGCCATTTTTGCCAGAAATGTTGGGCCATTTTCTGAATATGTTGCCACCGCATTCCTTTATGTGAAGTATATATTTGGTTTCAGTAACAGTGTAAGTGAATGACCGCAATTAAAAAATGTCCCGGTATTAGATGATCCGTATATCGTTCGATGTCACATAGTGGTCGTGAGTTAAGTATTGCCTCTATTTTAATCAGCAACGTTGTCATCTTTTCATATGTCAATCGCGTCTCTTATTGTACTCGTTTCAAATGATACTTTGTTGATTTTGTTGATGCAACCCATAAACCTACAAAGTTGGGGGCAGTTGGTGGAATAAAGTACCATTCAATCTTATTCATGACGAAATATTTTGCTATATACGAATCCTTTGCCACCATTGCTAAACAAGACCCATTGCCACTATATAAATGTTTGGATATTCCTCGTCGACCATATTGTTATATTTTATGTTTTTGTTTAACACAAAATATAATGTTATTCTTAAATATTCGGTAGAGAGAAATATCAAATTGATATTTATGTTAGCTGGAGAAAAAGATCTCAGTAGACAAATGCCGCTAGGGGAGTTGGAGCGCTAAAACACTCTTATAACTTCCCTCCTCGTTTTGCTATACGAGGTTCGCTCATCAATGTTTACTGGATCGGTGCCGTGTATGTTAGTAGGATGGTTTTTAGTTATTGCTGATATCCGCTTACCACTGGTGGGGGCTGGTCGATATCAGTAGTTATGAAATTATACTTACTTGAACTGGCAACTCTCGTGGTGTGTAATTGAGAACAATATTATTTAGTTATTTATTTTGGATTTAATTATTTATTGATTTAATAAGCTTGAGAACTTAAACTGATATTTTGCTTTACTTAACTGGAACTTAATGGAACTACAACTGACTTACTTTTACAATGGATTGATATGAACTGAACTATACCTATAACTATAACTATAACTGATTTTAATATAACTGACTTTAATATAACTGACTTTAATATAACTGACTTTAATATAATTGACTTTAATATAATTGACTTTAATATTTCTTCAACTATATATACTAAATATTCTATGTCAATTTGTTGTTATTGACTTATTTTGTTTTTACAATTTTGACACACATTAATGTTTTAATATTAATTAATAATTGCCAAATTGCGTTTTGCAATTTTATATTTAATTATTATTATTTAGGTTATTACCATAAAATGTGTTCTCGTTTTTTTAAGTTCAATTTGTTTCCGCCATAGGTTTTAAATTATAATTTTATTCTAACATTCAGGCGTTTTCTTTACTTTATGGTATTCTTTGGAGTGGTCAGCAGTGGTTTCACAACAATATGGAAGCGCCGTTAAGCGGCCAACAACGCCTCAGTATAGTAATGTCGCTCACTAGATCTAGATGTACTGCCTTGATTGTCATAGAAATGAAAAGCGCCTCGCAGCCTAGACGACTTGATAAATAGCCGTCCGGCATAATCCACTCTCGTCGAAATGAAAGAACGATGATAGGTCACTCTATTTGCGGTAAATGTCCCATAAGTTTTTACAATTTTACACATTATACCAATGACTGCATGAACTGCCTTAATATTATCATCAAAACCTTACGACCTGCATGCAGCTAATTGATATGTTCATCTCGTATAATTATTGTCGTTATGTTATATGATTGGCTGGAATGAGTTTTGGATGCTTCATCTCGTATGTATATAATATCTGCATTATTCAATCTCCCGCCAACTATGAATAAACCGTTTTTATCTACAAATAGTCTTCTGACTATTGAGAGAAGAGTTATGCGTGTGATTTACGGCCCAAAATGCGAAATAGATAGCACATACCGAGCTCTGCACAATATAGAGATCTGATGAAGATCCCCGGCTCGGTCACATTCTGCCTGCTAATCCGGAACGAATTGTACATCGATCTCTGAAAGGAGAGCCACCATATGGTAGGCGCAGAACTCGTTGCAGGCGACGATGACTCCACGGTGTGGAGAATAACATGACTTCTTCAGGTTGTCTAAGACAGTATGAAGACCAATCCTAGGATCGAAACCGTTGGAGCCAGATTGTTGACCTAGTAAAGGGCCAGTAATGGCCTTTAAACGCTGTTTTAATTAATTCACCTACAAAAAGACTCGTTCATTTGGAATTGTTAGCGATTGGTTTATTATTAATTAGTGCGTTGATCACCGAAGCAAAACAGTGTTGAACTCTTCTCATCGCCAAATTGAACGTGTCTGATTTAGCCTCATTATATTTGCCTGAGAATTCTAGGCTATATCAGGTACTCCGGTTTACCCGTATACAAAAAACAACACTCGAATATTTGTTAAGCAGCGTTGAAAATTTGGAACATCTTTCGAAGAGGCTGAAAAGCCAATCGTTGCTGGATTGAATGTTGACCAATCGATCGCGTTAATTTTTTGTTCCCTTAATGCCACTTATAAACTTTGTGTTGTCAAACTTTTATTTGGCCAATATCACTCTGATGTTCTTAGCCAGTGTGGACCGTTCCACCATGGCTTGTGCTGGATTAATTCCTCCGGAGACACGCCTTGCGAAGCGCTGAGTTATCGGTTGATGGGTTGTGATTCCATTGACTACGGTTTGGATGCTGTAGAACATATGACGATAGACAATCCAGCACTATATTTGAGTCAGCCAACAATCGATACTGTCTATATAATCTATGTGTTCCTTATTGTTTTGATCGGTGACACCTTTGTCTTAGCTATGACGATATTTACTCGGTGGCCATTTTTCGTCTTCATTCTACTATATATCACCGTAGCATAAACCAACTCAGAAGCATCCGCAAATCCATGCAACTCCAATTGACCTTCAGTGTGTAGCCATATTGATGGCGGCATAATTCTTCCCAACTATAGATGGTAAAGGATCATCCCAGCCTACACCGAACAGCCACAGTTTCTGGAATATTATTTTAATCGCGATTATGGCTGACGCCAACCACCCAATAGGATCAAATATCTTTGACGCCTCGGATAACATGTAGCGTTTAGTTAGTGCAACCCTTTCTAAATTAACTTTAAATGTAAAAGTATCTTCCTTGTGTACCTTGGGTATACCTCACTCCAAGTACAGAAATGTGTTATACATACTATTGATAAGAACGATGATATTCGAATACTATTCATAAGATCGATGTTATTCGATGTGCACTTCCGTAGACTAAATCCTCCCTTTTGCAGCATACAGATCAAGTGTTAATACGCTGAGCATCCTCCAAATTGCTCAGACATCATATCGTCAACGTAAAAATCGTGTTTCAATACCTCTGCTGCCTCTGGATATTCGTTTCGGTAATCTGATGCTATAGTTGGTTTAAAGTCATATGTGACCGTTAGTAGTTTGTATTTTGGGGTTCATTCCGTGGGACACTACTCCAAACCGTGAAAATGATTTTGTGAATACGAAACCGTAGAATTATTTCTACCGAGCTTGATTGAACGACCGTTCTCACTAACAATTGATCGTTGAGTGAATTGCCATTAGTCGTCTTGGCCGATCCATCAATTACTTCGCGTAACTTCGTAGTACTGCTATTGTCTTTTATCACACCATGATGTGGTATCAAATCTTTTCTCCGCAAACTGCACAGTCGCTGTACAGCCATTAATTTTGAATTCCCAAAATTTGGTAAATCGCAGTCAAGATGCTGGTTTACTAGAACCACTTTCATGTTGCCACCTTCATTTTGAATTGGTGTTCTTGCTATTACTCATCCTAATCTTGTATTATGAGCTATAAACTTCTACAAGACGGATATTCTTCAACAAGTTTAAGCGTCTCACTTCCTTGACTGGCGGTTGATACGAGGAAAAAGTTGAAACAATCAATACCTTGTCCTTGGAAATTTCAAGTTTATTATCTAACCTGGATCTGATACAAATATTTGCGACACTCTTTAATACTCCAGAAGTTGGATCATTCAAACCTTGAATTATGATCCTTACATTTCCTTTTTTCAGCCGAGGTCCTGGAAACATTCCTCTGTGACGAAAGATGTTTGTGACCCAGAATCAATCAGCTCTCAACAAAGTTGCCAGTCAACACTATGACGTTCGACTCCTATTCGCACGGTTGGTAGAATCGCATTTGCTACTGAATTGGCATGACTACAATTTGTTGTTTCCGGAATCTTCTCTGAAACTTGTAAGTATGTAGAATTTCATGTTGTTTCCGCTGGCACCAATTACATTTATGTTTCGTTCTGCAATGGAATACCAAGTGTATATCACTTAAACAGTTGTAGCATCTGGATTGTTTTTTTTTTGCGTATTCTCTGAGCTGTTGAATATCTAAAGCGCGAAAACCAGGATAATTAACTAATTTGTAGTCCTTGCCACAGAATGCACAACTGCAGAGTAGCGCGAAACTCAAACATCTTATATGAATGCTGCTTATTGAAATTAGCTGGCATACATAGTTGACCCGTTCAGAGTAACTGCTAAAATAACTTCCTTAAGCGATGTCCTCTTAGCAGTAATGAAATTCAAAACAGCAAATATCACTTTAAGTCCAGCGGGACTGCTGAAAGGAACGAACTGCACCAAGATGAAATTCTATATGAATACAGTATTTTAGTATTTGCGTTTGGTACCTTAATTTCTTATATATTACTTGATGAATTATAAACCGTCAAAAATGTCCAACGGAAGTAATAACCCAAAAACAAAAACAAAAATGTTAAACTACAAAATGATATGCTAATTCCAATCCAAGTTACATACTCATAAAAAAAACTGTAACAAAAGACCATTAGAAAATTAAATATATATTCAGTTGTGTATACAAACAGATATAGTATGTAGTTGCCGTGTGTACACAAATAATTAAAAATCTTTAATTAATTCAATTAACATTTCCTGTTCGTCTTCATTATACTATTACTTATAAGCAATCTAATTAGAATATTTAAATTAAAAATTAGGAACAAAAAAAAAGCAACTCGCAATAATATAATATTATCTAATTAACAGAGCGGCTTAGTATAACAGGTATACACTTTTCAATGAGAAGCCACTTCTGCATGCTAATATATTCCACCCACCATCTAATATTTGCGAAATAAGATCAATACATTTTATGTTTACGTGTGATGTCCGCAAACACCGAACTAAAATATATTAGCGCGCGCGATATCATTAAGATCGTTTGATTATTTTTTAATAAGCTCTAAAATACGAGTATATGTATATATGCGTATATACCTACATATATGTAAGAAAACGAGATCTTCATTACGACCCACACCATCATTATGGTTGTGTGTTAATTTGTTAGCTGCGCGATCGATTTATTAATAAAATAAAAAAGTGACAGTAAATCGATATACATATACATACATATATATGTGTAGATAAAAAGCTGCTGTACGAGTAAATTAATTAAGATTATTTTCTTAACTCTTTTATTAAAGATTACGCGTTTGCATTAACAAATCAATTAAATGGTTGAGGCCGACTAATTTTTTATAATTAAAATAAAAAATATCGAGAACGTGGTATGTATCTGTATACATATAGGAATTGTTAACCGTCTTGTGTTGTTATCTAACACAACTATAACTATATATAACTATAACCGAGTTAATGATACAGTTTGGAAGATTTATAACCGCGCACCGTAGCGATGTTAAATTGAAAACGTGGCGATGGTTGTTGTTTTGTTAATTTGATAGTGGGTGAACTGTCAATAAATGAACGCTTAATACATTAAGTTATTTTTTGTTTTGTATATGAAAAAGCGTTACTTGCATTATGATGCTCATCATTTTCTGCCACAGCCCACATTATATATGAATCGGGACCACCGCTAGTTACTTATCCGTAACTAATTAATTTTTTTAACACGTACTATCGATGGACACTATGGTATTACCTTTCGATTTATCGAACACCTGTTTTTCTCGGTGTTTGTTTAACGCTAATTAAATCTTTGGCATATTGATTGTGCCATGCCAAGTCTCAGAACAAATCAGAGCTGTCTTCTTAAAAATTAATTATTTGTGAAATTTCTAATTCAGGCCAGCTCATTACATTCCCTACGCCTCATAGTCCATAACCGTTTCATTTATCCAGTCCTCTTTGGTGGGAAACTCAGTTTGGAATCTCATCTCAACAGATGACGAAGGGATAGCGAAGAGGGATGGCTAGATGGTAAGATGCAAGCTTCTTGGCTTCCAAGGGAGGGATATTGAAGAGAATCTCCATGACTTGGGTAGATGTGCTCCTGAAGGCTTCATACTTATACACAAGCAGGCGGTGCTTTGGACTTTCATCAATAATTTCAGATCAGCCATAATTTTTAACGCTGGCCACCAAACGACAACCCCATACAGTATATAGGTTTGACCACTGAGACGAAGAGCCAGTGTACTAGGTGCACTTTTGCAGGAGTAGAGCGCTACAATATCTTTATTTACTATTTCTAAGATGTTTGGTTTCCAGGTTAGCGTGCTCTCCACTAGAAGACCAAGGTATTTCGCTCAATCCGAAAAGATTAAGAGAGTACCATTTAATATTGGCGTGTCACACTGAAGAAGTTTATGCTTCTTGGTAAAGAGGACCAACTCCGTTTTCTGTGGGTTTTCGTTCAGTCCGCAGACAGACAACCGAGTGCTCACTGCATGCGCTCACTATTTACTGAAGACTACAATAGTGACATCATTAGCGTGGTTGCCTACGCCTTACTGGTTACCTATGCCTTACCCTGAAGCCTCTCCCTTCCAGGTTTAGTATTAGGTCTTTTATGACTAAATTCCAAAGAAGGAGAAATAACAATTTGAGTGTAAATAAACAGAAAATTTATAAAATTTTAAAATAAATTTATAAACTCTATATAACTTTTGCTGTAATATTCTGCGTGGAATAAAATTGTTCTTATTACGATTTAATTTGAAAAATTTTAAATAAACAAATTCAAAACACATTAAATTCATTTTAATATTCTGAAACCAATTATTAAATTTAGAAAAAAAGTATATACACACACATTCGAAATCCAAAACTATAAATTACAAATTTTCCAGTTTTTCAATTCAAACTTCCGAAGTTATTTTACTTTAACATTTCAAACATATTTTGATCCCAAATTTTAATCCATAAGTCCGAATTCTAGAATCAATTTTAGCGATATCTGTTTACTTACAATTATGAACCCCCTTTTTTCGAAATTTTTAAAATTATTAAATTTAAAAAAAAATTATATATGTATTTTAGATTTAAAATTAATTATTTATTCTAAAGTATTAGAACATCAGATTTTAAGAATTCAGTTTTAAATTTTTGAAAATTTTGAAATTTTAAATTCTAAAAAATTTAATTTTTTAGTAAAAAACTTCCAATACCTGAAATTTTTAATTTAAATCAAATTACTAACAATTTTGAGAGGATATATTCACAGGATTATTCCAACTTTATTTAATTCAACATTTATTCAAATTTCTTCAAACACATACATAGATTTTATATAGATGTGATAGTTTTTAATTACAGAATTACATTTTTAAAATGTAAGTAGTAGTAAAATATTTAGAAAATTTCCAAATTTTAAAAAAACTCGAATACCGTCGAATTTTATTTCATAGTTTACACTATTTGAACCGCATAAC
Organism: Tipula unca; assembly: GCA_951394425.1. Taxonomy (NCBI): domain Eukaryota; kingdom Metazoa; phylum Arthropoda; class Insecta; order Diptera; family Tipulidae; genus Tipula; species Tipula unca. The sequence continues at coordinate 12,285,215 of OX596381.1, read as the reverse complement.
CAACATAAATCCATTTGTTAGAAAAAGAAAATCCTTGCTACTCCATCAACTTTAAGTCCAATAAGGAAAATATTACTCAGTCCGAAACATTCCTCAATCTAAATAATCAGACCGATTTGTCGAACTCTCGCTTGGACATGAATTTGTTCCCAGCGCTCACATCACAGTTCAGTTTTCAAAAGCCACGAAGATTATATAACGATTGTTGAAAAAACAGATCGAAGGATTACTGGACAAATCGGAAAATTAGAAAATCCAGAATCGTTTCTTCAATTATTAGTTGAGACCATATGCCGCTGTTACTATTAATAACGAGCCTTATAAGCGTCTCCTTGACAGTGGGGCTAGTACATTTGGCAGCTCCCACTCGACCCACAGTCAAGAGATAAGACGGCTTTTACGGTACATTCCAAATCTTCAAGATTAAATTATAAAAAAAATCGATCAAAATTCTGCAATTTTGAAAACGAGTCATAATTAGGTTTAAAACTTATTTTATAAAGTCTAGAATTAAAAATTCTCAACTCGATATTGCTTCTTCTATTCTGCTTGGAATTCAAATTTTTATACTGATAATCTAGCAATATTCAATAAACAATTCTAAACTGTTAAATTCGCTACAACATGTGAATCTCAAATTTTACAATCTACGTTTTGAAAATTTCAGACAATTTTTGTTAATTCGTTCTAAAACTCCACATTCGAAATTCTTATTCAATATTGGGAATTTTAAATTCTAAAAACTTTTTTTTTTGGTATTTATAGTTTGTAATATAAAAATTTAAAATTCTTAAAAATGTACAAAATTTAAATTTAAAAAGAAACATTTCAAAAAATTCGGTTTTAACTTCAAATTTAAATTATTCTATGATCAAAATATTTAAATTCAATTGATTTTGTTCTCTAATATTCTGCTTGGAATGAAAATTTTAATTTTGATTTAAACAAACAAAATCTAAATATTTTATTAAAATCAGTATAATACTTCGATTCCTATTTATAAAATTTTAATAGACTATTATAAACATATTCGAATTTAAAACTATAAGTTTCAAATTTTTCAGATGTTTATTTATAATTTTTAAATTAAATAAATTTGAAATTTAATCATCATAAAATTTACGTGATGAAATTTTTAATTACAAAAATTAATTACTTCTGAAAATTGCAAGTTCAATTTTTTAAAACCTAGAAATATTCAATAATTGTTGAAATCCAATTATTCAATTTTATTTTATTTAAAATGTATCAAAATTACTTCGAGCTTATGGATAAAATTATAACTTTCAGAATCAATTTTTAAAATATATATAAATAAACAAAGTTTTCAGATGCCAGAACTTCCAAGTTAAATATAAGAAATGGTCGAGAAATCGAAATATTTTATAATTTAAAATGAAATATAAAAATATTCTAAAAATATAAATTTGTTAAAATTTTACAAAATTTTAAACATAACAGAAACATTTATTCTTAATTTAATATTGAAATCTCGAAAAATATTCAGATTTAAATTGTTTTATTTAAATTTCATTTAGTTTCGTTTCAGTTTCAAGTATTCAGTTTCAAATTCGTAATTTGAGAGCCAAATCTAGAGATATCCAAAATTTAAAATCGTAAGATTTAGAAATTGGTAGAAATCAAAATCCAGAATTTGAAAATTTTGAATAAAATGCTTGAGAAAGGAAAAAATAACTGAAATTTTTAAAATGAGTTTTGAAATTTAAACTTCTTTAATTTCTAAATTATAAATTCGTTATAAAATTTTCTAAACTGTTAGATCATCGGATTTTATAAAACTTAAAATCTAAATATTTGAGAAAACTTTTCACAAAAATTTTTGGTATTCTGAATTGAAATATTAAATTTTTCATTGATCAGACGTTTTTAATGCAAAATTTTAGTTAATTAGCGCTGAAAATATTGAGTTCAAAATTTTACAGCTTTTTCTAGACGTGTTGAATATTTGGATTATCTTCAAAAATTATTAAAATCCAATTTATATTCTGAACTTGAGAGTAAATAATCACCATTAATTCATTTTTCTTTAATACAAAATTTATTAAAATTATAGTTTCACATTCAAGTTATTAAAATGGAAGTTGGAAACATGTAATAAGATATTTAATCAAAAATTTAAAAAAGTTAATTTTAAAATCCACAACACGTGACTTTTAAAATTTCATGGTTTAAATATTCCAGACCTGCAATTTAAAAATTTAATAAAATTTCGAAATTCTATAATTTCGGAAAATTCAAGAATCAAAATTCTAAACTCTATATTGCTTCTTCTAAAATATTCGGTGCTAATTGAATTTACGATCCTAAAAATTTTAAATAAATATTTCTAAACTATCAAATTAGCTATAACTTCTGGATTGCAAATTTTGCAATCTATGTACATGTTCAAAATTCCAGATATTTTAGATAATATTTAATTTACGTTCAACAATTTTTATTAATCAGTTCTTACGGTTCTAAAATTCTAAAGATTTTCGCATCGAAATTTTAACTTTTTTAAATTTCCAAATTATAAATTCAGTAAAAAATTTTGAATTTCAAAATATAAAATTAAATTAATTATATATGTATTCTATATATTAAATTCTTCAGATTTTAAATTTTAACTTCTTAATTCTCAAGTACAAATTTTTTAAAACTTAAAATCCATATACTTGAGAAAAAGTTTCACATTAATTTTAAGTTCTTTATTCTAAATTGTAATATTCAAATTTCATTGTGTAAATTTAAGTTTAACATTTCAATCTAAGATTTTAATTAATTAGAGCTGTAAATAACGGTTCGGAATTTTAGAGCTAATTATAGAGATGTTGATGTTTCGAATTTAAAAGTTTTTGATATTGGAATTTTGAAGCGATGGTTTTCCCTATTCAAAATTCAGAATTTTGATGCACCATTATTTTAATTTTCGTTAATTCAAAATACTTAATATTTATTCGAACATCTATATACATGCATATGTGGGTAAGTAAGTTTCCTCAATCAAATTTTTAAACTGAGAGTTGTATACAACTTCGACAAATTCTATGTTTTTAATATGATATTTAATCATAAATTTAACATTTTTTTTTTAAAGTAGTACACCCGAATTATAAAATTTTTTAGTTTACATATTCCATACCTTCAAAACTTAATAAAATTTCAATTAGCATTCTACAATTTCGAAAAACGAATCTTAATTTTAAATGTTATTAGTATTGCATATTATTAAAAAATTTACGTTCAACTATATTTTTTGAAAGTTCTATAAAAAATGTAAAATCTTAACTACAATGAAATTAATTTAAAAAATTTCCACATTACGAAGAATCATAAAATCTAATTTAAAAATTAGTCGATCCATTTTCAAATTTTAATTGTTTTATAATTGAAAATGAAAATTCGCTATTTAAAAAATTTATAATTCATAATTCTAATTTCGATTCAAATAAACAAGTTTGAAATATCTTAATTTAATTTATAAAATTGATGATATTATTTCATACATACTCGAAATTTAAAACTATACATTTAAAAATTATTTGGATTTTAAATTCTAACTTCTTAACTAATTTAACTTTCAATTTAATCTTCATAAAATTTACGTACAGAAATTTTTAATTAAAAAATTTGAATTAATTACTTTTGAAAATTTCAAATTTCAATTTTTAAAGCCTAGAATTATTCAATAATTAGAATTTTTAATTCCAATATGTATATTCAAAATTTCGAGACGACATAATCAACATATTTCAATTTTATTAAATTCAAAATGTATCAATATTATTTCGAACCTATATGGAAAAAATTATAACTTTCAGAACCAATTTTTAAAATATGTATATAGCTGGTAGAACATTTAGACAGATTTTGGGTGCCAGAACTTCACAGATTTTGGGTGCCAGAACTTCAAATTTAATATTCGAAGAAATGTTCGAGAAATATGTATACCTAATTTAATTCTGAAAACTTAAAATTCAAAAAATTCAGATTATAAATTTTAAAATTTACATTTTCAACAATTCAGATATAAATTGTATTATTCAAATTTCATTGATTGTATTCAGTTTCGAATTCGTAATTCCAAATGTAGAGATACCAAAAATTTTGTTTTTAAAAAACCTCCCAAATTTCGATGTTTTTTATTTTAAATTTCAATATATTCGGGTTATAAATTAATTTTTGTCAAAACGTTATTAAAAATTTAGCATTTTCGAATTTATAACATAAAATTAAAATTTCAATTTAAGTAAAAAAATTTTTTTTTTAAATTTACTCGTAATAATCGAATCGAAGTACATAATTACATTTGTTGTAAATTGGCAGAAGTGCTCATGGCCAAAATATACGATCCAAAGGGGTAGAATTATAGAAAGTGGTTGAAAATCGTTAGAAAATGGTAAGCAACTTTTGACCAATTGAGATCGTCACACATCACAATGTTATTTTGGTGGAATTTATATTAAAACATGATTATAATTAGTTTCATGCTTTTAGCTGAAAATTTATAGAAATCAGATTGGGAAGATTGGAAATTTTGTGGTAGGTCATGGAGTCTATATAGTTTAGTTTTATGCTGATATTTATTTCCTGTTTTTAGCTTAATTACAAGGAGTGAACTTTCTAGAAGTGAAGTTCAAAAATTATTATTTTTTATAATAACCAAACTTTCCAATTAACTCTCATCAACTTTATGGAAGTAATCGGAATAAAAAATGTTCTCGAATTCATTAATTTCTATAAACTGTTGAATACAATCTTAAATTAAAATTATCGAATCATTTTATCATTTCGTATTGGTCTAAATGTTTAAACATTGTACCGAAATGGTTAGTTCATCCCGATTAGAACTCAATATAGTGCTAGATAAGCCTAAATGCCTACTACAGTTAAGATAACTGACATTTAACATAATTATTACGTGAAAGTGATTAAAAAGAAATAAAAATACAGACACCCACGCCAATCACAAATTTAATGAAAGCAACACATTCGTATTTAGTCCATTCCATTTGGTTCGCGCTCACACGAAATATCTAAACAATCAATAATTTCAAGAAATATTATTAATAATTATAATAAATTAATTTTTTATTATTTTTAATCAGCTGGATGAAACGAAATTAAGTAATTAATTTTTACATTTCTCATATACATATGTATGTTTTATAACAGATCACATCTAGCTGCGCGATGCTTGAGAAAACCAACAAAAAATGTAAGACTATTAACAAAAATTGTTGAATAAATTAATAATTTTAAATTAAATTTTTTAATTGAATACAATATTATAAATACATATATACTCGTATATATATGTTATATAGTGAAATAAATTATCTATTAAAATTTATGAATATTAATTGATTATAATTGACATATTGATTTGAATCATTAAAAGTTAAAACCTCTACAAAAAACAAAAAAAACAGAAAGCTTTTTTTACACAGAAACACATATTGAATATTCATAAAAAATAATAAAATTATGGATTAAATATTAGATAATTAAAATATTTATTATTAATTAACGATGTATTAAATTATAACAATATATATGTATATGGTCCAGTGATTGGCTTGAACATTTTGTGGTTTTTACATCCCGTTGTGCCATTTAATTAATTTTTGATTGTTTAAGATTAGCGCGTTGGTTAAAATTTGTGTATACATACTCGACATACTTTACACATAATATATATGATTCCTTGTGATATATGAACAATATAACAGGAAATAACAAAATGTTAAGATAAATAGTTGTGGATAAATTATCACATGCAGATGCTTCTCGTGTTCAAAATTAAATATTTATTCTATCCATACAAACTGAGTTTTTATCAACCTTGTTGGATTTTCTACCATTCGATACAGGTAAGATAGAAATACAAAAGTGCATTGAAAATGTTGCTGAATTCGGTATTTTCTAATTGGCATTCGAAAAGAGTGCTTTTCATGAATAGTACAATTACAAAACAGTTTTGGACCATTTTTATTTTTTTGTGAGGCAAGTCTTAAAATTGTACTCTAAAGCGACAAATAATCAACGACGTAGAGAGAAACTTTTATGAAAAAACCTTTAAGGGCCAGTTTATTATCATCGAATGATTTATCGAATTGCAAGTGTTCGGTCGTTTTTCGGGATGATATTTTTTTTCGGTGAATTTCAGGGAATCAGAGGGTTTCAAGAGCCATGATTGTAGGAAACTTTAATCGAAATCTATTGGATACAACAAATCCGGAAATTGGAAATTATTTAGATGTATTATCTGCCAAGGGTTTCATGGTTACTAATAAAATTAGCGTTAAATTTGCAACTAGGATCTCAAATCTATAGCTTCAAACGTTTTTATCATGTGCTGACTGATCAATAATTGGATTACTAATAATAGTTAATTGTCTTCATACTGCCTTAGACAATTTCAATAAGCAAAGTCGTTCTCTACACCGTGGAGCCATAACCGCCTGCAGCGACCTCTGCATCTCTGGTGGCTCGACTTTCAGAGATCGCTGCATAATTCGTTCCGGATCAGCACGCAGAACGTGTACAATATCGGGGATCTTCATCAGATCTCTGTACTCGATATTGTACAGAGCTCGGTATGTACTATCTACTTCACGTTTTGGACCGTAAATCACTCGCATGATTCTTCTCTCAAATGTAAGGAGCCATAGGTGTTTAGTTTTTAGCTTCACGGCCCTTGATATGTGTTTAGATTTTAGCAGTGGCATTAGAGGATACAAAGCATGACTACCAGCTGCCAGCCGCTCTTTAATATCCTGACCTATACTGTTATCGTGAGTGATAAGAGAGCCGAAATATATAAACCTCCTCACTCCTTCAAACGTGTAGTGACCACTGTTAAAACATGGTGTGCCATTGTCCCTATGACCAGAGGACACATTAATTTGGAGTCCAACAGAAGCTGAAAACTGCACAAGCGGATCAAGAATTTCGTTCACTCCGTTGCCATTAAGTCCATATGTCATCTGCATATGCAAGCATTGGATTACTACATATAGTAAGTTCATTTAAAATTGTATAATTACGACTTGCCCATGAAGAGTACCTATTGAATTTGGAAAGAATATATACAAATCTGGATAATCTAGTCAACTGGCTCAAAACAATCGTTAAGTCGTACACGCATGAAACCGTGGATTTAGAAAACCAATAATTTTTACAAGGATATAGAACGATGGAAAATTTATAAAAGCTAGAAGTGAAATATCCTAAATACGAACATCTGAGAGAAAAGTACAATATTTTCAAAACATCAATTGTAACGGAAAGCTAAACGAGACTCTTTCGGAGCTAAATTGAAAAGTTGTAACGGTATCACCAAAGAATTTTGGAACCTAATGAAAATGGCCAGTTACACTAGAAAACGAAAACTTGTACCCAAAAAGATCTCTCTTAATATAAATGGCTAACTAATCGATCAACCTACTGCAGCTGTTAATGCAATAAATACGGGCTTCGTCCATGTATTCAATTTTCACTCACCCGACTATTTTTTTATTGTACCTGTACGCCCAATTTGGATAATGTTAAAAGTTAACCCAAGCCATTCGAAATTTGACGACAGCTGCAGCCACGGGAGGGTTTGGATATCAACTGTGTTCCTTGAATTTTTCAAAAATAAAAAATTGAGCATGGCATCAACACATTTAATAAACAAATCACTTCTTGCAGACAATTTTCCGGAATAATTATAAAACGCCAAAGGTTGTGTCAGTCTATAAAGATGGAGATGCACTAGATTCAACAAACTATAGGTAAAATTCTATACTATTCAGTGTCAAATGTACACGAAAAATAGTGAAAGCCGGGTTAGCTTAGAGGTTTATAGGGTAATATGGTTTTACAAAAGCTTTTAGCACATCAGCCGCTTCTCTTGAATAAACAAGCTTTATTTTGGAGATTAACGTCGATAAGAACCAGATTGTGGCTTATCGTTTTCTGGACCTACGAAAAGCTTTTGATTCATCAAGCTTCAAGCATTTAGGTTTGTCCCGATGCCGTGGCCATGGTTTCGGTCTTATCTTATATCCCGTTCTCATGCTGTGGCGGTCAACCAGGTAAAACGTGACTCTATGTATTCTTCAGAAGATATATATTAATGATATCTGCAGTCAACAGTTGAATGGAACCATTCAATTATATTCAGTCCTCAAATATAAAAGGTCTCTATATAATGATATACATACAGAGTTGAACGTGCTAAATTGGTCGGTGAATGAAAACAGTTTCCAATTAAATGCAAAAAAGACCAAACATACGATCTTTACCAATAAACAGGTAGCTGATATTAATGAACCCAGCAACACTTATGTTGGAGACGTAATAAAACAGGTCAATTCTTTTAAATATCTGGGGTTGCTCCTAGAGCATAAACTAAAATGAAACACATTTTTCCTCAAAGAATTTTGTGGCTATTCTACAATTCCATTTATCATATATCACACTTAACATATCTACACCGTGTGTGTAGTGGGTGTGCTGGATTCCATCGGGACAAGCGGGAGGTACTACAAAAAAAAACACTAAAACACCTAAAGCCATCTACCACCGAGGCATCCAACGACTGAACTTTCACAAGGATAATTGATTCAAAGCTTATATAATCACAATTTTTAAAATTCAATAAAGTTTATTTAAATCCCAATCATTTTCATATTGCTTGCTTCCGTTGAAGGGACTCTCGAATACCACAGAAAGCACGCTACCAACTACGCCAAAGAGAGCGGCATAAGAATTAATTCTGGAAATTCTGGGAATTAAATTTGATTTAATTGAATTTTAAACTTTTGAAACCAAATTTCTATTTTGAAATCAATTTTCTAACTTCAATTTGAATTAGAATTGAATTTTAAAAAAGGCAAATGTGTTCTTTTAAAAATCGTCAAACATTGTCATATTAGACTATAATGGTATTTAATTGTCTTAAACTTGGCTTTCACCATAATGACGCACATATGTATACCAAGATGGCTTAAGGTCTAAGCTATCCGAAAAATATTTTAATTTTGGAAAAATTTGGAGATTAAAGGGTTTAGGACAACCAAGTTTGGTATGGCCTCATGTATGTCGATTATAGGAGTTTTCATAATTTTCTTGGGAAAATTATATATGAAGCGGACATCATAATGACGCAAACACTAAGATGGCTTAAGGTCTAACCTGTTTAAACAATATTTCAACTTCGGAAACAGTAGAGAATTAGGGAGTTTAAGACAACCAAGTTTGGTATGACCTCAAGTATCTCGATTATATGATTTTTCTTAATTTTCTTGAATATTTTAATGACTGAAACGCAAAGAACTCAATTAAATAATAATTTTCAGAATATGAAAGATGTAGCTAGATACCGTTCTCATTTTTTTCGTGAATTTATCGATTCTGTATCAAGCAAATTCTATTTTGATTAATTGAAATACGATTAACTTTTTATATGTTTGTTTGTCAAAATTTTAACTAATTCACACGCCAAAAATCTTCACCAAACTAAAATATATTACTTCGATTCATTTTGGTTCACTAAATTTTTAACTTAAAGATTTTACCAGATCCAAATACGCTTTAAGTATGTTGTTATACAACAAACAAAGCTTTGTGCTTTGCATAATACAAAACCACAAAGTGTTTCGTTTCCCTCTGCACTAGAAAATTAGTTGAAAAATATATTTCCACGGATTTTAACCTCATAAATAGTTTACAAAAAACCGATACAAACCGTTCGTGTTTTTTTGTATCCGGAAAATCAACCTTAAATACGATTTATTTCAAAATATCGAGGTAATTTACAAATATGAAATTACGAATCTGGCCCGATCCCATAAGAAATTTTATTCATCATACTAAACTTAAAATTGAAAATTTTGGTAAAATATATTTTCTTCTATTTTTACAAAATTATCAATAAGATTGAAATTCTGTATGACTTTCAGTTTAGTTTATCATAAGATCCAATGAATATAACTTCGAAATTAACAACTTAATTATAACTTATCGAATATGACGACTTCGACTTAAATTAAGAATTTGACGTAAACTTTGATTCTAGACAATGTGAGTCATAATTAATAATAATTTCATTAAATTTATTTAAATGTTTTATCGAAGTTTTTTTTATGAAATTAATGGAGATTTATAATTCAATTCGAATTTTATTGGTTATAAAATCGAGAAACAAATTTAATTGAAAATTGATTTTAAATTTGATTAATTACATTTTGTGGTTCTCCTTTTATTTCTGCAGAAGCAATTTGAAATTCGTTTCGAACTTGATTAAGAATTTCATTTTATATATATATATATATATATATATATATATATATATATATATATATATACATATATATATATATATATATATATATATATATATATATATATATATATATATATATATATATATATATATATGTATAAATATTTATATATATATATATATATATATATATATATATATATATATATATATACTATATATATATATATATATATATATATATATATATATATATATATATATATATATATATATATATATATATATATGTATAAATATTTATATATATATATATATATATATATATATATATATATATATATATATATATATATATATATACTATATATATATATATATATATATATATATATATATATATATATATATATATATATATATATATATATATATATATATATATATATATATATATTATATATACATCTTTACGACTAAAAACCCTACCTCAGCTCCTCACACCGCCCGGTACCACAAAGTTTGCATTACTTCGACCGCTGGATGTCAATTGCTTAATCATCTTGCTTATATAGCATACCAACCATTCTCCTTCGCCACTATCTTCGAGATAATAGTTCGTGGTGTCATCTCTCCTACTGTATCGGTGCACTTCTTTCGCGTTTGTTCCCACCTTGCACAGTAGAATATCGTATGTTCTGGTGAGTCATCCTCTTCACAATATGCGCAGTTAGGTGTATCCTTAATATGCATTCGGTACAGATAGCTATTGAAGTACACAAGAACTGTGTCAGATAAAAGTTCGTCTCCCCATGCTTACGATCCACCCATTCCTTTAGCCTTGGAATGAGCTCCCCTGGTCCATGACCCAGTGTCGGCATTCTCCCATCGTGCCTGCCATTCTTGCATTAATTTCTCTTTGGCCTCAACGCTTAGTGTTTCCTGAACGCGCTAGTCTACATTTCGCAATTAAAGTGACCGGTGGCATGTTAGCTATCACGAAAGCTGCATCATTTTCTACCGTTCTGTATGCACTATATACACGCAGTGCTATAGTACGTTGTACGCTTTGCAACTGTTTAGACGCCCTTGCAATATCTAAAGATCGTATCCCGATGGGTGCTCCATAAAGTATTGCAGATAAGACAACCGATGATAGCAATTTTCTTATTCCGGCGCTTGGTCACCAACATTTGTCATCAATCCGATGAGACCTTTTATTGTCCGGGTCGCCTCACAGTTTGCGTTTGGTGATCGTGAAAGTCGCGACCCGAAATCTAGCCATACACGCAGGCAGTTGATGTGGGTTATTGGTGTTACTTTAACTCCTTCACTTTGAAGGAAACCGTTTCAGCACTCTCTCTTCGGCCTGCTATATACAACCGCTTCAGTCTTTCCTGTACCCCAACTGCATCCGATGAATACGAAGCCATCTGGAAATCAGCTCTCCTAGTTGTTGCTCGTGTCTGCTGCCAGAGACAAGAAGTGCTAAATCATCCGTGTACCTCACCAATTTGGCATCTTCGGTTAAATGAATTCAAAGGATGCCATAGTACAAGATGTTCCAAAGCAAAGGTCCTAAGATAGATCTTCGGGGAACTCCATTCGTAACCTCACTTCAAGCCTCCACAATAATTCGTCGGTACACTCAGGTAGCTTTGAAGTACCTTCGTCAGATATAGGTTAACTTGGAAGTTCTTTTAGAATTAACTCCCATGATGCGCTGTTAAAGCATTTCCTATGTCTAGTGTAATTACTACTGGTATGCGCCGCGTGTATTGTCTACCCTCAGCGGATACATTTGCAAGCTTCATAACTGCCTATATAGCATCTATTGTGGAGTGTCCTGCTTGAAATCCGAACTAATCATTAGCAAGTCTGCCGGCTTTATCAACTTCGTTGGCCTGTCTGTGCAACAGCAAATGTTCGAAAAGTTTTCCGAAAGTATCCAGCACACAGAGTGGTATGTATGATACGATGTCGGTACACCATCCGGGTTATTTTCCAAATACGAGGAAATTTCCCATTTCCTAGGGACGAGTTGTCCACGTGTAACACCTTTTTTGGGTGAATTTTTGCAGCGATTCTAACGGCCCCTGATGGAATGTCATCGGGCGCGGTACTTTTTTTTGTTTTGAGTTTCCGCCATGCCATAGAGAGTACTTCAGCTGTAAAAGATGGGAGCTCTGGGGGCCTTATATCATATTTTAATTAGGTTTAATTATGGAAGACGATTTTCTGTTGTTGTTGTCGTTAGATACAGTGTGTCAAATATGTGGAAAATACGCGGACATGGTAATGTATTTCTGGCTGTCAAATAAAAACTAGTTGTTGCATAATTATGATAGTGCGGGCTAATTTTTTAGGTAAAAGTGTAACGATTAAAGAACAATTATAAAAACGGGATCATCTTTAGATTCTTTCTTCAAATTCGCGCCAAAATTTTGTTTTGAATTTTCTAAAAATGTAATTTTTTTTTTTTTTAATTTTTGGAGACTATTTAAAGTCCTTACATATACCAAAACATCAGAATACGGAATTTTTTTTTCTTGAAACTACAAATTTAAGTACGATCGGGTCACCTTTGTGAAACACCTTGTTTCCAATTAATAAAATTTTATTCAACATTCGTATAGAGAATTAAATTCTAAAAGAAATTATTAAATGAAGTTCGCGTAATTTCTTTAAAGGAATTACTGGACTGAACCATACTTTCAGGCCTACGTCAACCGCCATTCGGGACCGGGATGGAAACCTCTGTGTCAACATCGACGCAGTACTTGACGCATGGAGTGGACACTTTACTGACCTGCTTGATGTCCATCATGCGTCACAGACTGTTGTTGAGCCACCTCTAATACAGACTGCGGAGATTTGCACTGAGGACCCATCCCATGAGGAATTCACTAAAGCCATGCAGAGATTGAAACGAAACCGTGCACCTGGAGTGGACTGCATTAATTCGGAGCTCTTGATATTCGGAGGGGATACTTTGTTGAACTGTCTTTTCGACCTTATTCGATTAGTATGGCGAACCGAAGTTATGCCTGACGAATGGAAAGTGGCCGCGATATACCACCCTCAAGAAGGGAGACCGCTTGAAGTGTGAGAATTATCGCGGTATAGCTCTCCTTTGCACAGCTTACAAGTTACTGTCATACATTGTATTGGATAGAATCACTCCTCTAGCGGAGGGCTTGGTTGGTGACTATCAAGGAGGATTTCGTCCGAATCGATCAGTCACCGATCAGGTCTTTTCGCTGCGGATGATTCTATCTAAATATTATGAGACATCCATCCCCGTACATCAGGTGTTCCTGGATTTCCGGCAGGCCTATGACTCGATCAATCGAGAGAGTTTATGGTCTGCCCTGGAATACCTAGGAATGCCAACAAAACTGGTACGACTATGTAGGATGACAGTGACGCAGTCTCAATGCTGTGTTAAAGTTGAGAACAGGCTATCGACAAGTTTTGTAGTTAACTCGGGTGTTCGGCAGGGAGATGCTCTGTCCCCGATACTCTTTAATCTCATGTTGGAGTACATCTTTCGTAAAACTGAAACACCGCAGCGTAACATCTTATATAGCCAGTCCAATCAGGTGCTTGCATATGCAGATGACATATGCGTGATTGGACTGAATAGCAACGGAGTGAAAGAAATACTTAATCCGCTTGTAGAGTTTTCAGGTTCAGTTGGACTTCAGATCAATGAGTCCAAAACGAAATACCTGATCTCTGGTTTTAGGGACAGTGGCACACCAGATTTTAGTAGTGGCCACCACACGTTTGAGGGAGTGAGGAGGTTCAAATATTTGGGTTCTCTTATCACTCACGATAATAGTGTGGGTGAGGATATTAAAGTACGGCTGGCAGCTGGCAGCCGTTCTTTGTATCCTCTAAGGCCACTGCTAAAATCTAAACACTTATCAAGTGCCGTGAAGCTGAAGCTTTACAAAGCGTTGATCAGGCCCGTTGTTATGTTTGGATGTGAAAGTTGGGCGCTTACGGATGAATACGAGATATGGCTCCTAACATTTGAGAGAAGAGTCATGCGTGTGATCTACGGCCCAAAACGCGAAATAGATGGTACCTACCGAGCTCTGTACAATATCGAGATCAGAGATCTGATGAAGATCCCCGATATTGTACATGAAATAAGATCTCAGCGAGTACGCTGGCTCGGTCACGTTCTGCGTGCTGATCCGGAACGAATTGTGCAGCGATCACTGAAAGGAGAGCCACCATATAAGCCAGTAGGCGCAGAGGTCGTTGCCGGCGACGATGGCTCCACGATGTAGAGAACGACTTGGCCTCTTCAGATTGTCTTAGACAGTATGAAGACCATGCTCAGGATCGAAACCGTTGGAGCCAGGTTGTTGACTCAGTAAGGGGCCAGTAATGGCCTTTAATACTATTTATTATTATTATTATTAAATGAAACTTTCAATTTCGTCACCGTGAAACCTATAATGGATTACATCTCAAATAGGGCGTTTTGTATGGTGACATTCGTAACTTAAGAAATATTTGCCCTACAGTTCCCCAATCTTCTAATGTTATGTTTAAAAAGCTTAGGTCTATCAATTTCTAAAATAAAAAATTTATATCAGCGACCTAATTTTTTAGATAATTAATCAGAAACGTAAATTTTTATGATTTTTTTTATCAAATTTCGACTTAAGATCTATAAAATTTATCCATTTTATCAGACAAATTTTTTTTTTTTTTTTGTTTTTTGTTTTTTTGGGGAAGGGGGAAAATCTTGAAAGAGACCCAATGTGGGTACTGTGGGACTCACACCCACTAAAAACCTCCTCCCTTGTTAGTATTAAAACTAGTCTTGATAGGCTAACTATTAATTTTCGTGTCAGTTCTTATTAAGTACTAAATAATTTTAAACAGTTGGAAAACTAATTCGCTACTAAAATTTTTTAAATTTAACCCAACTCTAACGGGTTGGTCCGTTTAAGTCGCCTCACAACATTTTGATTGTGAAGCAAACTTGAGGCTTCTACATTAACGTGTTGGTTTAGCCGAACTATATGCTTTGCAGCAAATTTCTTTATTTCCTCCACCA
The DNA here is from genome assembly GCA_951394425.1 of Tipula unca. Taxonomy (NCBI): domain Eukaryota; kingdom Metazoa; phylum Arthropoda; class Insecta; order Diptera; family Tipulidae; genus Tipula; species Tipula unca. Next base: position 12,269,862 of record OX596381.1, on the reverse strand, counting down.
CTGATGGGATTTTCATGTCTTTATGAATATCAGTATTGCGAACATACCAAGGTGCATTCAGTATATTACGTAGTACTTTGTTTTGAAAAGTTTGGATACTTTGAAGATTAGACCGCTTAGCACAGCCCCATAGTTGAATACCGTATGTCCACACCGGTTTTAAAATTTGGTTGTAAATCAAAACTTTGTTGTATATCGATAATTTTGAGCGCCGCCCAATTAGCCAATACATATTTCTGTATCTGCAATCGAGCTCTTTCCTTTTTATCTTGATGTGTTCTTTCCATCTAAGTTTTACATCTAGTGTCATTCCTAGATATTTTGCTTTGTTATCATGTGGAATTACAACGTCGTTTATTTTAACAGGAAGGGTTTCGATTTTCCTATTTGTGAAGTTTACGTGGGTAGATTTCACTTCATTTAGTTTAATTTTCCATTTATTGCACCAATTAGAGATCACATTAACAGCTGTTTGTAGTTTATCCGTAGCTTCATTGATGTTTGAGCCAAACGCCATTACTGAAGTGTCATCTGCAAATGTTGCAAGCATTACATTATCTGTTTGTGGGATATCACTTGTGTAAATCAAGTATAGAACTGGGCCCAATATACTGCTTTGGGGTACTCCTGCATTCATTTCTTTTAATGGAGAGTATTCATTTCCTTGTTTCACTCTAAACGATCTTTCAGATAAATATGACTCTAGGATTTCTACATAACCTTTAGGCAAAAAGCAATTAAGTTTATGAATGAGACCTGGATGCCAAACTTTGTCGAAGGCTTGCGCCACATCGAGAAAAACTGTGGAGCAGATTTTCTTTTCTTCGAGTGTTTTTTCTATAACATTAGTAATTCGGTGAACCTGTTCTATGGTAGAATGTTTTGCACGGAACCCAAATTGATGGTTCGGAATAATATTACAACTTTCTATTATAGGCTGTATTCGATTAAGCAATAGTTTTTCAAAAAGTTTAGACATCGTGGGAAGCAGCGATATCGGTCTGTACGATTTAGCTTCATACGCAGGTTTTCCAGGTTTATTTATCATGATAATTTCAGCAATTTTCCATATGCCTGGGACGCACCGTAACTTTAGGACCGCATTCATTATATAGCTTAACCATGTTAAAGCTTTGGATGGGAGATTCTTTAATATGTCTGCTGTTATTAGATCAAAGCCTGGAGCTTTGTTCAGTTTCAGATTTTTAATTTCTTTCTTAAGCTCCTTTACTCGAATTTGAGGGATGTTACTTTCACGACTGTTTTCTACTTGCTCCAACACAAAATCAGAGTCTATATTATTAGGCGTAAAGATTTCAGCAAGATGACTCCCGAATTCTTCAGCTTTTTCTAAATCACTCCTCGCCCATGAGCCATCAGCTTTTCTGATAGGTGCCATGTGAGAAACCAGTCTTTTCACATTACTTGTAGCTTTCCATAACGAGTAGTTTGATTCTTTAGTTGTAGACAAGTTTTCCATGTAGCTAACAAAAGAATTCTCTTTTAGCCTTTTTATTTCTCTGGTCAAAATCTGTGTTTTATTATTTAGGATTCTCTTATCATCAGGGTGACGTGACTGCTGCCATTTTCTTCTAGCCCTGCGTTTCAGTCTTAACATCTCAATGACATGAGCTGGGTACTTATTACTAACGTTTCTATGCTCTACCACTTTTGAGTTGCTCCAAGCTGCGTTCTGAATATTCAGCATAAAGACTTCGGCCGCATGCTCTAGCTGTTCAATATTATTTAGTGGGACTGATAAGTCTATTTTTCCAACTAAGTCTCTCTCAAAGCCCAACCAATTTGTGGATGAATTGCAAAGAGTCGGCTTACTTGCTTTTTTGACAATTTTTTCACTTAACGTTAGCATAACTGCAGAGTGGTCAGAGTTGAGGTCATAATTTTCATCAATGCTAATGAAATTTTCAGCTATCCTCTTTGTTATAAAAAAATCCAGCAAATCAGGAATTTTGTTTGTATCAGTTGGCCAATACGTAGGCTTACCTGTTGAATGATAACGGCATCCTAGATCTCTAATTGCTTCTCGTAGTTGTCTACCTCTTGTGAGCGTTAATCTGGAGCCCCAGTCGGTGTGTTTAGCGTTGTAGTCACCTCCAACAATAAACCTATCTCCGAACTGGGCTATTACATCTTTGTATATTTCTTTTGTAATTTTTGGTCCGGGCGGACAATATAATGCACACACATTAAACTTTTGTTTGGCTGAATTGATTGTGACTATTGCAAGTTGCATGTCTGGGTTCTCCACTTTTCCAAACTCGTAATGATCTATGTCATTCTTCACAATTACAGCACTGCCTCCCATACCGTAATTACTTGGGTACGCTGCGTTATATACTTTATAATCTCGAAGACTTATTTTATGTTGATTGTTTAAGTGCGATTCAGATACGAGACATATATCTATATTATGGACATGAAGAAACAGTTCAAGCTCAAGCTTTTTGCTGAGAATACCGTTGGCATTCCAGGTAACAATTCTAATTTTTTTATCTACCATTATTCGACGTACAAGGCATGTTGTTTGTATGCTTAACAGCATACCTGCTTTCTAAGCTGTCTAGTCTTGACGTAATTTTATCCATCATGGACATCATTCTTTCTATGAAGCTTATCATATTCGTGAGGTACCTTTAACTGTTTTTGAGGTAGCAAGTAACTCGGGCTTTCCCCTCTGATTTTGCTTCGTATTTATATTTCTCTTTTTTTTCAATTCCTTGGCTACCAAACAACCACGGTAGCTGGCTGGGTGCTCTTCATGGCAGTTTGAGCACTTGGGTTTGTTTGTTTTCGGAATCGTGCAGTCAGCCGTTAAGTGCTTACCTGCACATCTGACACAATTAGCTTCTCTTTTGCAAAATTTCACTGTGTGGCCGAAGCGTTGGCATCTCTTACATTGAGGAATTTCTCTGTTCCTTCTTTCGGCTTCCATTTTAACTTTCATATGAAGAATATGTCTAATATAAAATATTTTCTTACTATCCTCCATGTTATCAAAAGAAAGCATAAAAAGTGGTAATGGAACTAGTTGGCTTCCATTTTCTTTCACTTTCTTCGTGACATTAACCACATTAATTATGTTGAACCCTTTATTACTAAGATCTTCCTTAATCTCATCGGGCTTACAAGTCGGATGGAGTCCTCTTGCCATTACTCTAATTGGCCTGGTGAGTTTATTTTCATAAGAATGCCATTCAATATCAGTCTTATTAAGCAGTTCACTTAGATTTCTGTAATCGTTTTCATCATCCACGTTGATCTTAAGTTGCTAATTATTCAGCAGCTTTATTTCATGTTTAATGTTTTTTTCGCTCAGCATTTTTTTCACTACGTTGAAGTCATCTACGTTACTAAGAATTACCGGAGGAGGTTTAACTTTCCTTCTTGTAGGCTTTTCATTTTGGACAGATTTTTCTACTAGTATTTTGTTCCTTATAGGTTGAGGTTGCCCGTTATTAGTTACCTTCTCTGAAGTACTGCTGTTAACTTCTGGTGAGCCGCTCGCTTTTCTTTTCTTATGATTCTTTTTTGTTTTCTTCAAGATCCAATCAGTTTCACGCGTCAGTTCCTCCTCATCAGTAACGTACTGAGGATAAGTTTCAACTTCCATTTCGTTGCCTGATTCATTTCGTTGCTGAAGTTCATACGAAAGCTTGAGGTTATCAGCTTTCAACTGAGCAATTTCTTTTTTAAGCTCTTCAACAATCAGCTCCAATGCACTAATTTTATTGCTTGTAGCAGAGTTTTGTGCTACATTTACTTTCTCCTGAGAAGTCACAGTCTCATTTAATTCAATTCCATCAGCTTGGGAAGATTTCACTTTTGAGTATGATTCACTTTCACTGTCACTACGATCCTTTTTGTTGAAAGGATTAGACAGATTTTCAAGTTTCTGATGTGTTGTTTTTATAATTGGTGATCTTAGTATACCTTTTCTCTGGAATGGATTTTCATCATCCTTATTACGCAATGGTTGGTCCCCCCCAGAATCTGTGGGACCGGCCTCCTTGAAGGATGGATTCACCAGATTGTCTGGCTTACCATCTGGGGTAATAATTCCTTTCGTTTTACTCATTGCAGTTAGTTATATCGGGGTACCACCCCTAGTTGGTTTAGGTCCACGGGTGGTATTTTATTTCCCACCTACCCGCCAGCAAGCCGGTGAGGGCATTCCCCTATCCGCCACCTGGGGATGCGACCGATGGGAGATCCCAACAACTCCTCACGGGTTATCAGACAAATAAGTAATAAAAACTTCTTTCCTCGATAAAGACAATTTAATTCTGAGTAGAATAGCGAAAAGGTAAATCTGTTTTTTGGTATATGTAAAAGTATTTTAAATGGGAACCGAACAAAAAAAAATTATGTTTTTAGAATATTGAAAATCAAAATTTTGGCGAGAATTTGAAGAAGGAAGAATTTAAAGATGACGCCGGTTTTATATTTTATTTTTAGTCGCCACACTTTTACCAAACAAATGAGCTTTCTATCATAATTATTCAACAACTAGTTTTTATTTGACAGCTACAAATACATTGCCATGTCCGCGTATTTTTCAAATATTTGACACCCTGTATCTTAGGCTACGCGACATACAATTTTGATATGACTTTTGGCTCCATATACTGAATTTGTGAGTTGACGTATTTTTCACCATATACATATATTATATATATATATGTATATATATATATATATATATATATATATATATATATTATATATATATATATTATATATTTGTTCTTGGACAACCAGTTAACTTCTTTATTGTAAATATGTTAAATCAATTACAACCCATTTAATTTAAGTTAATTAAACATTTAAAAAAAAATCTATTTATAAATTTAAGTTTTTTGTTTAAATTTAAAGATAAAAAAAACTCTTAAAATTTTTGTATATATAGGTACATACATATCTAAGGTGTTAATTATTCCATATTTATTTATCATTTGTTCGGCAGTCTCTTTTGAACAATTTTTTATTTTTTGAACATAAAAAAACGAAATGGTACTCCTAATTGATTTGAATCTAGAAAAATATATTAAAAATATAAATTATATAAAAATTAATAAAATAAATATTTTAGTTTTTAATTTTTTGTTTTTTTTTTTTTTTGGTTGCACAAAGAAATTAATTAGTCGATTATATTTTAAGTATATTTGTTTTATTTAAATTTTAAATAAATAAAATATTAAACAACAAACGAATAATTTTTTTTTTAACATTATATAAATGTTGTTAGAAAAAGTGTTTATTATTTAAATTAGAATTAAGCAAAGAGCAATAAAACATTTGAAAAAAATTTTTTTGATGTTAAATTAATTAAAATTTATTCAAATGTATAGAAATTTTGCAGAATGTCGCAAGAATAAAATCTATATACATTCATAAAATTGGTAAATTTATTGATTTACTAATTAGAAATATTATAAAAAAAAAAATTCATTATCGCTATTAAACATGCCAGTGAACATTTTACTAATTTTGTTCTAAATTACGTCATATATAGTTAGTAAGCTTATAGTACAAACTTCATCCGCCTATATAGGCGAAAGAAGTTTTTTCTAAAATTGTATTAAGTTTTTTCATATTGTAAAAGTATTAGTGTTAAAATAAAAAAAACATACATTCGGGCGAACTCATTTTATTTTAAATTTTAAATGTTTATTATTTCAGTCCAAATGAGTCCAATTAATAAATCACAATAATTTATTAGAAAAAATATTTTTAATTATATTTATTACAAAAATTAATAATGAAATTATATTCAGTTTGCATATACATACATACATTTATAAAATAGAATTAATCTGCTTCCGTTAATATAAATCAGTTGTTTAATAAAAAATAAACAATCACTATAAACTTTGTACTTTATATGAATTTAGAAGTTCAGAAATTTCTTTTTCATGAAATTATCAATTTCATATGAATTTGGAAGTTCAGGGATTTCTTATAAAAAATCTAGCACGTGATGACGCCTGGAACAATTATTTTATTTTAGGCCATACGTTTACTCAATTTTATAACATGCCACAATTTATCTAACTTGGATATTTGATATCCAAATTCGATAAAATGTCTCAAAATTATCAATTTCATATGAATTTGGAAGTTCAGGGATTTCTTATGAAAAATCTAGCACGTGATGACGCCTGGAACAATTATTTTATTTTAGGCCATACGTTTACTCAATTTTACAACATGCCACAATTTATCTAACTTGGATATTTGATATCCAAATACGATAAAATGTCTCAAAATTATCAATTTCATATGAATTTGGAAGTTCAGGGATTTCTTATGAAAAATCTAGCACGTGATGACGCCTGGAACAATTATTTTATTTTAGGCCATACGTTTACTCAATTTTCCAACATGCCACTTATCTAACTTGGATATTTGATATCCAAATTCGATAAAATGTCTCAAAGTTATCAATTTCATATGAATTTGGAAGTTCAGGGATTTCTTATGAAAAATCTAGCACGTGATGACGGCTGGAACAATTATTTTATTTTAGGCCATACGTTTACTCAATTTTACAACATGCCACAATTTATCTAACTTGGATATTTGATATCCAAATACGATAAAATGTCTCAAAATTATCAATTTCATATGAATTTGGAAGTTTAGGAATTTCTTATGAAAATTCTAGCACGTGATGACGCCTGGAACAATTATTTTATTTTAGGCCATACGTTTACTCAATTTTACAACATGCCACAATTTATCTAACTTGGATATTTGATATCCAAATACGATAAAATGTCTCAAAATTATCAATTTCATATGAATTTGGAAGTTTAGGAATTTCTTATGAAAAATCTAGCACGTGATGACGCCTGGAACAATTATTTTATTTTAGGCCATACGTTTACTCAATTTTACAACATACCACAATTTATCTAACTTGGATATTTGATATCCAAATACGATAAAATGTCTCAAAATTATCAATTTCATATGAATTTGGAAAAAATTTATAAAATTGAGTAAACATATGGCATAAAATAAAATAATTGTTCCAGGCGTCATCACGTGCTAGATTTTTCATAAGAAATCCCTGAACTTCCAAATTCATATGAAATTGATAATTTTGAGACATTTTATCGAATTTGGATATCAAATATCCAAGTTAGATAAATTGTGGCATGTTATAAAATTGAGCAAACGTATGGCCTAAAATAAAATAATTGTTCCAGGCATCATCACGTGCTAGATTTTTCATAAGAAATCCCTGAACTTCCAAATTCATATGAAATTGATAATTTTGAGACATTTTATCGAATTTGGATATCAAATATCCAAGTTAGATAAATTGTGGCATGTTGTAAAATTGAGTAAACGTATGGCCTAAAATAAAATAATTGTTCCAGGCATCATCACGTGCTAGATTTTTCATAAGAAATCCCTGAACTTCCAAATTCATATGAAATTGATAATTTTGAGACATTTTATCGAATTTGGATATCAAATATCCAAGTTAGATAAATTGTGGCATGTTGTAAAATTGAGTAAACGTATGGCCTAAAATAAAATAATTGTTCCAGCCGTCATCACGTGCTAGATTTTTCATAAGAAATCCCTGAACTTCCAAATTCATATGAAATTGATAATTTTGAGACATTTTATCGAATTTGGATATCAAATATCCAAGTTAGATAAATTGTGGCATGTTGTAAAATTGAGTAAACGTATGGCCTAAAATAAAATAATTGTTCCAGGCATCATCACGTGCTAGATTTTTCATAAGAAATCCCTGAACTTCCAAATTCATATGAAATTGATAATTTTGAGACATTTTATCGTATTTGGATATCAAATATCCAAGTTAGATAAATTGTGGCATGTTGTAAAATTGAGTAAACGTATGGCCTAAAATAAAATAATTGTTCCAGCCGTCATCACGTGCTAGATTTTTCATAAGAAATCCCTGAACTTCCAAATTCATATGAAATTGATAATTTTGAGACATTTTATCGAATTTGGATATCAAATATCCAAGTTAGATAAATTGTGGCATGTTGTAAAATTGAGTAAACGTATGGCCTAAAATAAAATAATTGTTCCAGCCGTCATCACGTGCTAGATTTTTCATAAGAAATCCCTGAACTTCCAAATTCATATGAAATTGATAATTTTGAGACATTTTATCGAATTTGGATATCAAATATCCAAGTTAGATAAATTGTGGCATGTTGTAAAATTGAGTAAACGTATGGCCTAAAATAAAATAATTGTTCCAGGCATCATCACGTGCTAGATTTTTCATAAGATATCCCTGAACTTCCAAATTCATATGAAATTGATAATTTTGAGACATTTTATCGTATTTGGATATCAAATATCCAAGTTAGATAAATTGTGGCATGTTATAAAATTGAGTAAACGTATGGCCTAAAATAAAATAATTGTTCCAGGCGTCATCACGTGCTAGATTTTTCATAAGAAATCCCTGAACTTCCAAATTCATATGAAATTGATAATTTTGAGACATTTTATCGAATTTGGATATCAAATATCCAAGTTAGATAAATTGTGGCATGTTGTAAAATTGAGTAAACGTATGGCCTAAAATAAAATAATTGTTCCAGGCATCATCACGTGCTAGATTTTTCATAAGATATCCCTGAACTTCCAAATTCATATGAAATTGATAATTTTGAGACATTTTATCGAATTTGGATATCAAATATCCAAGTTAGATAAATTGTGGCATGTTGTAAAATTGAGTAAACGTATGGCCTAAAATAAAATAATTGTTCCAGGCATCATCACGTGCTAGATTTTTCATAAGATATCCCTGAACTTCCAAATTCATATGAAATTGATAATTTTGAGACATTTTATCGTATTTGGATATCAAATATCCAAGTTAGATAAATTGTGGCATGTTATAAAATTGAGTAAACGTATGGCCTAAAATAAAATAATTGTTCCAGCCGTCATCACGTGCTAGATTTTTCATAAGAAATTCCTGAACTTTCAAAATCATATAAAATTGATAATTTTGAGACATTTTATCGAATTTGGATATCAAATATCCAAGTTAGATAAATTGTGGCATGTTGTAAAATTGAGTAAACGTATGGCCTAAAATAAAATAATTGTTCCAGGCATCATCACGTGCTAGATTTTTCATAAGATATCCCTGAACTTCCAAATTCATATGAAATTGATAATTTTGAGACATTTTATCGTATTTGGATATCAAATATCCAAGTTAGATAAATTGTGGCATGTTGTAAAATTGAGTAAACGTATGGCCTAAAATAAAATAATTGTTCCAGGCATCATCACGTGCTAGATTTTTCATAAGATATCCCTGAACTTCCAAATTCATATGAAATTGATAATTTTGAGACATTTTATCGAATTTGGATATCAAATATCCAAGTTAGATAAATTGTGGCATGTTGTAAAATTGAGTAAACGTATGGCCTAAAATAAAATAATTGTTCCAGGCGTCATCACGTGCTAGATTTTTCATAAGAAATCCCTGAACTTCCAAATTCATATGAAATTGATAATTTTGAGACATTTTATCGAATTTGGATATCAAATATCCAAGTTAGATAAATTGTGGCATGTTGTAAAATTGAGTAAACGTATGGCCTAAAATAAAATAATTGTTCCAGGCATCATCACGTGCTAGATTTTTCATAAGATATCCCTGAACTTCCAAATTCATATGAAATTGATAATTTTGAGACATTTTATCGAATTTGGATATCAAATATCCAAGTTAGATAAATTGTGGCATGTTGTAAAATTGAGTAAACGTATGGCCTAAAATAAAATAATTGTTCCAGGCATCATCACGTGCTAGATTTTTCATAAGATATCCCTGAACTTCCAAATTCATATGAAATTGATAATTTTGAGACATTTTATCGTATTTGGATATCAAATATCCAAGTTAGATAAATTGTGGCATGTTGTAAAATTGAGTAAACGTATGGCCTAAAATAAAATAATTGTTCCAGCCGTCATCACGTGCTAGATTTTTCATAAGAAATCCCTGAACTTCCAAATTCATATGAAATTGATAATTTTGAGACATTTTATCGAATTTGGATATCAAATATCCAAGTTAGATAAATTGTGGCATGTTATAAAATTGAGTAAACGTATGGCCTAAAATAAAATAATTGTTCCAGGCGTCATCACGTGCTAGATTTTTCATAAGAAATCCCTGAACTTCCAAATTCATATGAAATTGATAATTTTGAGACATTTTATCGAATTTGGATATCAAATATCCAAGTTAGATAAATTGTGGCATGTTGTAAAATTGAGTAAACGTATGGCCTAAAATAAAATACTTGTTCCAGGCATCATCACGTGCTAGATTTTTCATAAGATATCCCTGAACTTCCAAATTCATATGAAATTGATAATTTTGAGACATTTTATCGAATTTGGATATCAAATATCCAAGTTAGATAAATTGTGGCATGTTGTAAAATTGAGTAAACGTATGGCCTAAAATAAAATAATTGTTCCAGGCATCATCACGTGCTAGATTTTTCATAAGATATCCCTGAACTTCCAAATTCATATGAAATTGATAATTTTGAGACATTTTATCGTATTTGGATATCAAATATCCAAGTTAGATAAATTGTGGCATGTTGTAAAATTGAGTAAACGTATGGCCTAAAATAAAATAATTGTTCCAGGCGTCATCACGTGCTAGATTTTTCATAAGAAATCCCTGAACTTCCAAATTCATATGAAATTGATAATTTTGAGACATTTTATCGAATTTGGATATCAAATATCCAAGTTAGATAAATTGTGGCATGTTGTAAAATTGAGTAAACGTATGGCCTAAAATAAAATAATTGTTCCAGGCATCATCACGTGCTAGATTTTTCATAAGATATCCCTGAACTTCCAAATTCATATGAAATTGATAATTTTGAGACATTTTATCGTATTTGGATATCAAATATCCAAGTTAGATAAATTGTGGCATGTTGTAAAATTGAGTAAACGTATGGCCTAAAATAAAATAATTGTTCCAGCCGTCATCACGTGCTAGATTTTTCATAAGAAATCCCTGAACTTCCAAATTCATATGAAATTGATAATTTTGAGACATTTTATCGAATTTGGATATCAAATATCCAAGTTAGATAAATTGTGGCATGTTATAAAATTGAGTAAACGTATGGCCTAAAATAAAATAATTGTTCCAGGCGTCATCACGTGCTAGATTTTTCATAAGAAATCCCTGAACTTCCAAATTCATATGAAATTGATAATTTTGAGACATTTTATCGAATTTGGATATCAAATATCCAAGTTAGATAAATTGTGGCATGTTGTAAAATTGAGTAAACGTATGGTCTAAAATAAAATAATTGTTCCAGGCATCATCACGTGCTAGATTTTTCATAAGATATCCCTGAACTTCCAAATTCATATGAAATTGATAATTTTGAGACATTTTATCGAATTTGGTTATCAAATATCCAAGTTAGATAAATTGTGGCATGTTGTAAAATTGAGTAAACGTATGGTCTAAAATAAAATAATTGTTCCAGGCATCATCACGTGCTAGATTTTTCATAAGATATCCCTGAACTTCCAAATTCATATGAAATTGATAATTTTGAGACATTTTATCGAATTTGGTTATCAAATATCCAAGTTAGATAAATTGTGGCATGTTGTAAAATTGAGTAAACGTATGGCCTAAAATAAAATAATTGTTCCAGGCATCATCACGTGCTAGATTTTTCATAAGATATCCCTGAACTTCCAAATTCATATGAAATTGATAATTTTGAGACATTTTATCGAATTTGGATATCAAATATCCAAGTTAGATAAATTGTGGCATGTTGTAAAATTGAGTAAACGTATGGTCTAAAATAAAATAATTGTTCCAGGCATCATCACGTGCTAGATTTTTCATAAGATATCCCTGAACTTCCAAATTCATATGAAATTGATAATTTTGAGACATTTTATCGAATTTGGTTATCAAATATCCAAGTTAGATAAATTGTGGCATGTTGTAAAATTGAGTAAACGTATGGCCTAAAATAAAATAATTGTTCCAGGCATCATCACGTGCTAGATTTTTCATAAGATATCCCTGAACTTCCAAATTCATATGAAATTGATAATTTTGAGACATTTTATCGTATTTGGATATCAAATATCCAAGTTAGATAAATTGTGGCATGTTATAAAATTGAGTAAACGTATGGCCTAAAATAAAATAATTGTTCCAGCCGTCATCACGTGCTAGATTTTTCATAAGAAATCCCTGAACTTCCAAATTCATATGAAATTGATAATTTTGAGACATTTTATCGAATTTGGATATCAAATATCCAAGTTAGATAAATTGTGGCATGTTGTAAAATTGAGTAAACGTATGGCCTAAAATAAAATAATTGTTCCAGGCATCATCACGTGCTAGATTTTTCATAAGATATCCCTGAACTTCCAAATTCATATGAAATTGATAATTTTGAGACATTTTATCGAATTTGGATATCAAATATCCAAGTTAGATAAATTGTGGCATGTTGTAAAATTGAGTAAACGTATGGCCTAAAATAAAATAATTGTTCCAGGCATCATCACGTGCTAGATTTTTCATAAGATATCCCTGAACTTCCAAATTCATATGAAATTGATAATTTTGAGACATTTTATCGTATTTGGATATCAAATATCCAAGTTAGATAAATTGTGGCATGTTGTAAAATTGAGTAAACGTATGGCCTAAAATAAAATAATTGTTCCAGGCATCATCACGTGCTAGATTTTTCATAAGATATCCCTGAACTTCCAAATTCATATGAAATTGATAATTTTGAGACATTTTATCGAATTTGGATATCAAATATCCAAGTTAGATAAATTGTGGCATGTTGTAAAATTGAGTAAACGTATGGCCTAAAATAAAATAATTGTTCCAGGCATCATCACGTGCTAGATTTTTCATAAGATATCCCTGAACTTCCAAATTCATATGAAATTGATAATTTTGAGACATTTTATCGAATTTGGTTATCAAATATCCAAGTTAGATAAATTGTGGCATGTTGTAAAATTGAGTAAACGTATGGCCTAAAATAAAATAATTGTTCCAGGCATCATCACGTGCTAGATTTTTCATAAGATATCCCTGAACTTCCAAATTCATATGAAATTGATAATTTTGAGACATTTTATCGAATTTGGATATCAAATATCCAAGTTAGATAAATTGTGGCATGTTGTAAAATTGAGTAAACGTATGGCCTAAAATAAAATAATTGTTCCAGGCATCATCACGTGCTAGATTTTTCATAAGATATCCCTGAACTTCCAAATTCATATGAAATTGATAATTTTGAGACATTTTATCGAATTTGGTTATCAAATATCCAAGTTAGATAAATTGTGGCATGTTGTAAAATTGAGTAAACGTATGGCCTAAAATAAAATAATTGTTTCAGGCATCATCACGTGCTAGATTTTTCATAAGATATCCCTGAACTTCCAAATTCATATGAAATTGATAATTTTGAGACATTTTATCGTATTTGGATATCAAATATCCAAGTTAGATAAATTGTGGCATGTTATAAAATTGAGTAAACGTATGGCCTAAAATAAAATAATTGTTCCAGCCGTCATCACGTGCTAGATTTTTCATAAGAAATCCCTGAACTTCCAAATTCATATGAAATTGATAATTTTGAGACATTTTATCGAATTTGGATATCAAATATCCAAGTTAGATAAATTGTGGCATGTTATAAAATTGAGTAAACGTATGGCCTAAAATAAAATAATTGTTCCAGGCGTCATCACGTGCTAGATTTTTCATAAGAAATCCCTGAACTTCCAAATTCATATGAAATTGATAATTTTGAGACATTTTATCGAATTTGGATATCAAATATCCAAGTTAGATAAATTGTGGCATGTTGTAAAATTGAGTAAACGTATGGCCTAAAATAAAATAATTGTTCCAGGCATCATCACGTGCTAGATTTTTCATAAGATATCCCTGAACTTCCAAATTCATATGAAATTGATAATTTTGAGACATTTTATCGAATTTGGATATCAAATATCCAAGTTAGATAAATTGTGGCATGTTGTAAAATTGAGTAAACGTATGGTCTAAAATAAAATAATTGTTCCAGGCATCATCACGTGCTAGATTTTTCATAAGATATCCCTGAACTTCCAAATTCATATGAAATTGATAATTTTGAGACATTTTATCGAATTTGGTTATCAAATATCCAAGTTAGATAAATTGTGGCATGTTGTAAAATTGAGTAAACGTATGGTCTAAAATAAAATAATTGTTCCAGGCATCATCACGTGCTAGATTTTTCATAAGATATCCCTGAACTTCCAAATTCATATGAAATTGATAATTTTGAGACATTTTATCGAATTTGGTTATCAAATATCCAAGTTAGATAAATTGTGGCATGTTGTAAAATTGAGTAAACGTATGGCCTAAAATAAAATAATTGTTCCAGGCATCATCACGTGCTAGATTTTTCATAAGATATCCCTGAACTTCCAAATTCATATGAAATTGATAATTTTGAGACATTTTATCGAATTTGGTTATCAAATATCCAAGTTAGATAAATTGTGGCATGTTGTAAAATTGAGTAAACGTATGGCCTAAAATAAAATAATTGTTTCAGGCATCATCACGTGCTAGATTTTTCATAAGATATCCCTGAACTTCCAAATTCATATGAAATTGATAATTTTGAGACATTTTATCGTATTTGGATATCAAATATCCAAGTTAGATAAATTGTGGCATGTTATAAAATTGAGTAAACGTATGGCCTAAAATAAAATAATTGTTCCAGCCGTCATCACGTGCTAGATTTTTCATAAGAAATCCCTGAACTTCCAAATTCATATGAAATTGATAATTTTGAGACATTTTATCGAATTTGGATATCAAATATCCAAGTTAGATAAATTGTGGCATGTTATAAAATTGAGTAAACGTATGGCCTAAAATAAAATAATTGTTCCAGGCGTCATCACGTGCTAGATTTTTCATAAGAAATCCCTGAACTTCCAAATTCATATGAAATTGATAATTTTGAGACATTTTATCGAATTTGGATATCAAATATCCAAGTTAGATAAATTGTGGCATGTTGTAAAATTGAGTAAACGTATGGCCTAAAATAAAATAATTGTTCCAGGCATCATCACGTGCTAGATTTTTCATAAGATATCCCTGAACTTCCAAATTCATATGAAATTGATAATTTTGAGACATTTTATCGAATTTGGATATCAAATATCCAAGTTAGATAAATTGTGGCATGTTGTAAAATTGAGTAAACGTATGGTCTAAAATAAAATAATTGTTCCAGGCATCATCACGTGCTAGATTTTTCATAAGATATCCCTGAACTTCCAAATTCATATGAAATTGATAATTTTGAGACATTTTATCGAATTTGGTTATCAAATATCCAAGTTAGATAAATTGTGGCATGTTGTAAAATTGAGTAAACGTATGGCCTAAAATAAAATAATTGTTCCAGGCATCATCACGTGCTAGATTTTTCATAAGATATCCCTGAACTTCCAAATTCATATGAAATTGATAATTTTGAGACATTTTATCGAATTTGGTTATCAAATATCCAAGTTAGATAAATTGTGGCATGTTGTAAAATTGAGTAAACGTATGGCCTAAAATAAAATAATTGTTCCAGGCATCATCACGTGCTAGATTTTTCATAAGATATCCCTGAACTTCCAAATTCATATGAAATTGATAATTTTGAGACATTTTATCGTATTTGGATATCAAATATCCAAGTTAGATAAATTGTGGCATGTTGTAAAATTGAGTAAACGTATGGCCTAAAATAAAATAATTGTTCCAGCCGTCATCACGTGCTAGATTTTTCATAAGAAATCCCTGAACTTCCAAATTCATATGAAATTGATAATTTTGAGACATTTTATCGAATTTGGATATCAAATATCCAAGTTAGATAAATTGTGGCATGTTATAAAATTGAGTAAACGTATGGCCTAAAATAAAATAATTGTTCCAGCCGTCATCACGTGCTAGATTTTTCATAAGAAATTCCTGAACTTTCAAAATCATATAAAATACAAAGTCTATAAGTTAGTTTTTATTTTTTATCAAGCAACTCATTTAAATTATATGTAAACCAAATATTAGTTATATTATCAATTTTTGTAATGAATGTAATTAAAAAGGTTTTTTATTAATTGGCCTGATATATTTTAATTATGACATAAAACATTTAAGTTATGAAATAGAATGAATTCGCCCGAATGTATGTGATTTTATATAAATACTAATACATTTACCATACGAAAAAAGTTAGTACAATTTTTAGTATAAACTTCCAAGTCGTCTATTAAACTTGTAATTGTGGTGACATAAGTGTCACATAATAATGTCTTCATGTATTGTATAATTATTTTGGAGCGTATATGCAAAAAAAAAGTTTAATGAAAATCGGATATATTATGTCATTTTGTATATATGTATATAGTTTTATCTTGACGTAACCATCATCGCATCGCGCATGCATTTTTTTCCGTTCAAAGACCATCTGCGCCCAAACTATCAACCCAGCCAGAAACAATTTCGAATATATAAATAATTCAAATTTAATTTTGTAAGTATAATTCAAATTGGGCGCGGTTCCAATTGATCAATGGGAAATTTTATTGTATTTAAGTTTTTGAATTTAATTTCGGATAAAATTGATTTTTATCACTTAATTTTAATAAATATTTTTATTTATTTATTTATTATAATAATAATCATAATAATAAAAAATCAATAAATAATAATCATTTAGTTTTAATGTTGTTAACCATGTGAACGGTTGGGTTTATGAACGACATCTGCCCCGTATTGGACCAATCAGATATCAAACCTATAGTTTTTTAATAATTGCAAATGTTTCATAAATTGATAAATATGATAAGTGGTTGGTTGGTTGGTTGGTACATTAATGTTTTAATCGACTTCGAAATTCTTAATTATTTTGATAAATTTGGTTGAAATCTTTTAACTATAAATTTTGATTAGAGAAGCTTTAAATGTAATTTTATTTTGTTTGCGTTAGCAATTAACACGAAAAGCAATCAGAATGCATTCTGGATGGTACTTTAAAGTTTTCGGTTTTTAGTTGTAAAATTTGACGGAATTTGAAAAATTTAAAGAAAATATTAAGTTTTCAAAACTTTATTTAATTTCAATATCGTGACTTAAATTTAAAATGATGGCTTCGTTTAGATTATGGGAATTGAAATTAAAATCACTTTTTCAAGCTTTCTCACCCGTCAAGAGTTCGTATACGCCGCGCTTCAAAATTTAATATATGCCAAAATTACACAAAATTCGAAAAACCTTACCTTGTCGAAATATTTAAAAACTAGTTAATGCGAGACGATTTATAAAAAAAAATTGAGCAACATAAAGAATTTGAAAAATTCTATTAAAATTAAAATGATATTCGATGGTTTTTGTTAATTAACTTAAAGTTTTTAAAGTACGCACTCGAGGAACAAGCTTCTTGGGAAATCTTTTAAATTTCACTAAATGTTAAACCGACAACTAAATCAAACTAAAATATGTAGCGGTTATATAGTAATACAGCTGAGGTTCATAAGGACCATAAACATGTTAAGCTTATACGTATGATGACATTATAGTAATTCAGTTTTTTTTTAAATAGTTCTGTACTTACAATTTACTAAAATTTCACCTAACTAAAGTTAAAAAATCTTTAAAACATTTGGAGCAGGTTTCTTTTGTAATTTTTAGACTACATAGGTAAAAATATTAGATTGATTGAAATTTTGGGGATTATAAATTGATTGTTGTCGAAAGCGTTTTAGAGCATGTCAAAATCTTTGCCAATAAAACATTTTTTCAACATTTGTGTCATTATAGATTGAATTTACATTAATATGCGAAAAAGTTAGAATTAGGATTCGGAACTCGAGCAGCTTAGACAAAATGACGAGAGACAAAAAGATTTTATCGACAGACGCCCAACTAAAGAAAAATTAAATGATTTTGGTATTTTGGCTAGAGAGCTAGAGGTTCTACCAAAGAACCACGTCAGTGGCTGTTCTGGTTGTATATGAATCCATCGATAGTATTTGCAATGCGGTTTAAATAGCCTATAGAATAAATTTAATATAATTAGCTTTTTGCAGATAATATAACATAAACAACAATGCTGAACCGAGAACAATCAAGCAAACCACGTTACAACCAGTTGAAGTGAAAAAAGTCGCACGGCAGGCGCATTTGGCGATTCTAAATACCCTAAAATAATTTAATCGCAGCACTTCATTACCTGTCAAAAGAACATTTACTGAGCGATGTTACTGAAAATTGAAACTACAAAAATTCAAACTAAAAAACTGGATACTAAGGATGCGCAAGAAGCAACCACATATCATTAATGGATTTTGAAGTAAAAAATTATTGCTTTAAATAATTAATTGCCAGCTCTATAGAATATTCGATGCAAAGTTGGACTAAAATATATTTATCAAGGCTATTAGTATATATATATGTATAATGTATCAATATGTTACCAGCCCTAACTCCATATGCAATTTGTCAGTTTCTGGTCAAAATTATGGATAATTTAATTTATTGATAAATGAGGACAATCAGCCAATATCCTACAAAAAATTGAAAAGATGAGATAAACTTCGCTGGTATCACTGCGGAATGTCGAATTCTACTACTTCTTGCTTATGACTATAATTGTCCTGAACTATTTTACTGACCAACTGTATTTGTGAAATATTCTTTATAACAACTAAATCCAAACTTATCGCTGATATAAAAAAATCAGTGTTTCAAATTGGCCGGTATGATCCATCAGAATTAAATTCCTTAATTCGTTCGTAATGTGAAATTTATAACTTGACTTCTAATTTAATCGTTAATTTTATAACTTACTCGAAATTTAAAATTTCATACCTGAAATACCTACTATAACTAAAAATTTGATAAACGGTAAAATTCGACATTTCAAACTATCAAAAGTTGAAATTTCAAAAAATTACCTAAAATTGGAATTTAAATTTAAAAATTCCGAATTGTTGAATTTTTCTTAGCCAAGTATTTTCGTACAAACATTTTACCTACTCCATTTTATATACGAGTATCACAAAAATTTTTATTTACAAAAATTTCAAAATCACAAAGGTAAATTTCAACTTTGAAACTTAACTTATGATGGTGCTAGACCATATGGTTTCAAATTTAATTATTGTAATTTACTACATCCAAATTCGGTTTAAGTAAAATTTTAAATTCCTTAATTTAAAGAATGGCATAATGTAGAAAATCTGTCGAAGCTTTCAATTCGAATATATAAGAATGATTTAACATTTCTGTTCGAAATTGAAACGGAATTTTAACTGGGGATGGGAACCAGAAATTACAGAATTCTATTTAAAAAATATTAATTCTGAAACTTTAAATACCAAACTCTGCTTTTGTAGAAGTTTACTGTGAAGATGGAATTTTATCACTTTGCGCATCGATATATGTTTGATTCATGTATTGCTATAGGGCTTCCACAGCCTGGTCATTTTAGGAAGTATAATTAGCATATCTCCAAAACCGTTATAGTTTCTGTATATTGTGTGTAGGTTTAGTAAGTTTTTATAGTTTCTGTTTGATGTGTGTAGGGTTAGTAAATTATGAATCTTTTATCAGCTATTTGATTTTTTTTTAGTTAGGATCTTGACTTTTACTATTTTTTCTAAACTATGGACTGAATTTTTGAACTGATAATTAGTAAATTTATGAAGTTTTTGTACTTTATATTTCCAGAGCTTTTACTAACTAAAAACTTGACATGAAACTTAAAAAAAAATTACTAAATTAAAATTCCGACGAAATGTATTTCAATTAATCCGGATACTTACTTCCAAAACATTACATATTTACTATGGAAATTATGAAAGTTAAATTTTTTATTTTTGAAGATTTTATTATTTTATTTTTCAAATAATCTAGCGATTAACCGTTTGGATTTGTAAGTTGTCAAAGCATTCATCACAAATTTTAAATTTAATGTCGACCTTGCCAAATACTCTCATGGAAAAACACACGAAATATTGTCGAGCACTGATGCAGACAATTTTTTCGTGTGGTTTACTAAATTAATGCTTGGGAAGTTCGACTAAAATTTTGGTGTCGAAAATTTTTAGTAGTTTTATTTAATTATTATTGTACTGAAGGTATTTGTGGTTACAGTAGAGAACTTTTTGATTTTCATATATATAATCATTCAGAATGATTATAAAACTTACAATTTACGGGTGTGAAGCTTGTCCTAAAAATAACCTAAGTTTTTTTATCTGAGAATGTATTAGTTAAAATAATAAATCTCCCGTTATTATGAATGGTTTCCCGAACTGGAAATAATTTTAACAGAAGTAAGAAAAATTGAAAATGTAATATTGCCGAACTTATAAAGTACGTAAGTCGACACAACTAAATTAGTGTAGCTGTGTATCACATCTTTTTTTTAAAAATAAAATTTTAAATTAAAGTTGGGCGGATTATTCCAGCACTCAATGCCACATGGGCCCACGGTGCAGTACCCGGACAAACACATATACTCACACATTAAAAACACCCAACCGTGAATTTTGGTCATCCCCGGGAATCGAACCCGAGACCCTCGAATAACAAAGCAAGGACGCTACTTACTGTGCTAACGGGGCGGCAATTACATCCTACTCATAAATATAAAATATATTGAAAATCGAAAAGTTAAGTTACTTAGAACAGGAAGGTTTTACTACCTTGTATGTTAGTACAAAATGGAAATTTTAATAAACTCTCCTGGTTAGATAAAGCCCTCACTTACTAGGGATTTTTTTTTAATGTTTCAGAGGTGTTGTTTAATATTTAAATTAAAAATGGTAAAATACCTAAATTAACGTAAAAATTAAACGTATAAGCATCCTAATTAAATTATTGGAGTCTGATCGGTTTCACTTAAATGGGCTTAATCGCCAGTTGACTGTCAAATTATAAATTTTTTCGTATGGAATTGCATTCATGTTTTTTGTAAATGTAATCTGATGACATTTATTTTTACATGAAAATATTTAGCCTGTTATGATTGATCGACAAGATATTCAACTGTACACTTTACTTAACTAACAATTAAAATTATTTTTGTGAAACAGGACATAAATATTTTAGCTTGGCACTATACTAATCTAATACGTCCTATTCAATTTAGTCTCACTAAGAAAATGTAGACTATCTCAATATTTTACTGAGAATTTTCTAACTGTTTTTCATATAATAATTAACAGTGTTAAAGGCCATTACTGGCCCCTTACTGAATCAACAATTTGGCTCCAACGGTTTCGATCCTGAGCTTGGTCTTCATACTGTCTAAGACAATCAGAAGAGGCCAAGTCGTTCTCTACATCGTGGAGCCATCGTCGCCTGCAACGACCTCTGCGCCTACCATATGGTGGCTCTCCTTTCAGAGATCGCTGCACAATTCGTTCCGGATCAGCACGCAGAACGTGACCGAGCCAGCGCACTCGCTGGGATCTAACTTCATGTACAATATCGGGGATCTTCATAAGATCTCTGATCTCGAAATTGTACAGAGCTCGGTATGTACCATCTATTTCGCGTTTAGGGCCGTAAATCACACGCATGATTCTTCTCTCAAATGTAAGGAGCCATCTCTCGTACTCATCCGTCAGCGCCCAACTTTCACATCCAAACATAACAACGTTCCTGATCAACGCTTTGTAAAGCTTCAGCTTCACGGCACTTGATAAGTGTTTAGATTTTAGCAGTGGCCTTAGAGGATACAAAGAACGACTGCCAGCTGCCAGCCGCACTTTAATATCCTCACCCACACTGTTATCGTGAGTGATAAGAGAGCCCAAATATTTGACCTCCTCACTCCCTCAAACGTGTGGTGGCCACTACTAAAATCTGGAGTGCCATTGTCTCTAAAACCAGAGATCAGGTATTTCGTTTTGGACTCATTGATCTGGAGTCCAACTGAAGCTGAAAACTCTACAAGCGGATCAAGTATTTCTTTCACTCCGTTGCTATTCAGTCCAATCACGCATATGTCATCTGCATATGCAAGCACTTGATTGGACTGGCGATATAAGATGTTGCGCTGAGGTGTTTCAGTTTTACGAAAGATATACTCCAACATGAGATTAAAGAGTATCGGGGACAGAGCATCTCCCTGCCGAACACCCGAGTTAACTGCAAAAATTTTCGATAGCCTGTTCTCAACCTTAACACAGCATTGAGACTGCGTCACTGTCATCCTACACAGTCGTACCAATTTTGTTGGCATTCCTAGGTATTCCAGGGCAGACCACAAACTCTCTCGATTGATCGAGTCGTAGGCCTGCCGGAAATCCAGGAACACCTGATGTACGGAGATGGATGTCTCATAATATTTAGATAGAATCATCCGCAGCGAAAAGACCTGATCAGTGACTGATCGATTCGGACGAAATCCTCCTTGATAGTCACCAACCAAGCCCTCCGCCAGAGGAGTGATTCTATCCAATATAATGTATGACAGTAACTTGTATGATGTGCAAAGGAGAGCTATACCGCGATAATTCTCACACTTCAAGCGGTCTCCCTTCTTGAAGATGGGGCACATCGCGGCCACTTCTCATTCGTCAGGCATAACTTCGGTTCGCCATACTAATCGAATAAGGTCGAAAAGACAGTTCCACAAAGTATCCCCTCCGAATATCAAGAGCTCCGAATTAATGCAGTCCACTCCAGGTGAGCGGTTTCGTTTCAATCGCTGCATGGCCTTAGTGAATTCCTCATGGGATGGATCCTCAGTGCAAATCACCGCAGTCTGTCTTAGAGGTGGCTCAACAACAGTCTGTGACGCATGATGAACATCAAGCAGCTCTGTAAAGTGTCCACTCCATGCATCAAGTACTGCGTCGATGTTGAAACAGACGTTTCCATCCCGGTCCCGAATGGCGGTTGACGAAGGCCTGAAAGTATGGTGCAATCCAGTAATTCGTTTAAAGAAATTACGTGAACTGCGCTCATTGCTGAGTTGTTGTACTTTCAGAACCTCGGCCTTCCACCATTCTCGCTTCTTCCGTCTACAAATCCGCTTAGCTGCCCTTCTCGCCAGAGCAGCCTTGTTTTTCCTCGCATTTGTGAGACGTTGTTGCACTTCACTATGGGCTATATTTTGTTGCTCAACTGCAAGACGACACTCGTCATCAAACCAATCATTCTTGGGTCTGACTTTCACTATACCTAAAGTCTGTTGAGCAGCACTGACAACCGAAGTTTTCAGTACCTCCCAGACAGAGTTCACGCAGTCAGACTGGTAATTGGCTCCTTCAATGTTGTCGCTGACAAGATCCTGATATCGTTTCTTGTGATCGTCATTTACCAGACTTTCACAGTCGAAACGTACCATGCGGTTCGCTGTGTTCCCAGACTTGTACGAAAACTTCCATCGTAGCTTTGCAGCGACCAAATGATGATCGCTACCTACGTATTTGGTTACTGACCGATAAGTTCTCACATCCTGCACAACCCGAGCCCGTCCTTTAGAAACTAACACATGGTCAATTTGGCTGCGGGAAGTTCCACGAGGATGTGTCCATGTCTCTAGATGTATGTTTGTGAGGGAAGAATGTGCTTGCTACTCTCAGATCATGAGCAATTGCAAAGTACATCATTCTCTCACCATTATCGGTCGCAGTTTCGTGTCGGGAGTACGGACCTATGTTTTCACATAAGTCGGTCTGATTTCTGCCAGCTCTAGCATTAAAGTCCCCAATTACCATTCTAACGTCGTGTTCGGGTATAGATCCCATCAGATCGTCCAAGTCATTCTAAAATGAGTCTTTATCTTGGGGCTGGCTGACTTCTGTGGGCGCATGTACACAAATTATCGACAGGTTGGCTAACTTCATGCGCAAGCGAAGCTTACACAATCGGTTATTGACTGCTTGGAAATCCAAAACAGCCTTCTTTACCTGCGGCCCAAGAAGAAATCCAGCTCCAAGATTTCCGAGATCATCTCCACTGTAGAGCAACGTATAGCCCTGGGACACATGGTCTCCACTTTTGGGCCAGCGAGTTTCTTGAAGAGCAACGAGTTCCAGCCGATACTCTTTCATGCACGTGATTAGGCCCTCCAACGCTCCTGGTTTTCTAAGTGATTGAACGTTCCACGTGCCGATCCTAAATCTCGTATCCGGGTACTTGAGCGGGGGTCCGGTGTTGTTTTGGCGGTATCCATTTTTCTTTTTGTTGATTTTATAAACATTTTATTTTTTTACGGATGCGGGTCGTCAGCCCAGCGATCCAACCGTTTAGTCGCCTCCTACGACAAGCAAAGGATACTGTGGTGGTATTCTTGGGAAACATGTTCGTGCAATTTAGGTTTACGAGACATGTGAGTGCCCCCCGACCACAGGGGCCAACTGTTTTTCATATAGGAGAGTGAAACTTTAACATTTTCAACACGTATAAAAGTCTTGACATAGCACGATGTGATTTTGAATTTTAACAAAACTAAAACTTCTTTACTGATAAGTTAGCCTGAAATTCTCGCGAGTAAAATGGTACGCTTCGGATATTTCTTCAATCTATATAGAGAAGGAAAGAGGAGGGCAATTTACAAGGCCTAAATTATCAAATAAACATTTCAATTTCATTGTTGTCCCTAGCCGGACTCCGATTTAATAAATTCGATTTAGAATTGTTTATAAAAAAAAAAATCAAAACAAACAAAACAGTAAGAAAAAACTTCTTAATCGGTGTTATTAAATCGGAGTGTTCGCTGGGCATGAAAAGGTCCAGTACTGACGATTTTGTAGGTCCCTTAAAAATTTCAACTAAACCAGAAAATTTCCAGTTACGATTTTAAAACAATATTTCTCTGAGTTTCGAGGACCCAAAGTTTCTAAAAATTTTCTTAAAAATTCATTCAACAATTTTCTGAACCAGTGGTCTAATTCTGTAAAAACAAGGTAATGTGAAAAAACGAAACATTGAAAAAGTTTACACAAAAAAAATTTACACAATTTCTATCTTATTTAGGTTAAATGGTATTCTATAAAACAAAGTAGTCAGCGTGTAAATTTTTTCTTGCTGAATAATTTTATCGTGTCTAAAACCACTTTGACGTTTTGTTAATGTTTTGTTTCATAATATAATATAAAGAGTAACAAGGACAAACATGGTTTTTTTGTTCGGCACTAGCCCGCCTTCTTCGTGAAATTTTAGTTTTAAATTTTAAATTTTTATCGGTGAAAACGAACTACACAAGATAAATTGTATGTGTAGTTTATTGACGCTTAATATCTTACCCATTTTTTAATTTATCTTGGTGTAAAGTTATAGAATACCATTTTGGTATGAAAACGTGTAAAGAACTCGTTTTCGCGTTTTCACGTTATCTTATTCGTTATAGAATTAGGCTACAGGAAAAATAATGGCTTAAAATATTAAAATATTTCAAAGCCCTACTAGTGGTGAGGAAAGTTAGAAAAGTTATCTTAAGCCACCAAATTTTTAATGACTTACTTTAACTGAAATCATTAATTAAATTTTATTATAAATTATCACGTATTAAAAATTTAAAATAATTAAGTTTTAAATTAAGAATTACGTGATTAAGAATTACGTAATCATTCTTGAAGTTAAGATTTTCAAATAATAATTCTTAAGTTTTTATATATTTATTGTTTTTGAAATATAGAAACTAATTATTGTATTTAACTTTTAAATATTTATGAGAACTATCATTTCTAGAAGACTGCAAAGTTAAGTAGTTTTTAAA
This sequence comes from Tipula unca, assembly GCA_951394425.1. Lineage (NCBI taxonomy): Eukaryota > Metazoa > Arthropoda > Insecta > Diptera > Tipulidae > Tipula > Tipula unca. The sequence goes on along the minus strand of OX596381.1, from coordinate 12,243,952 downwards.
TTATGTAAATATTATTATAAATCGAAAAATTTTAATTTTAAATATTGAACTTTTTCTGAGTAAAAATTTATAAGTCTGAACCAGATTTCTAGAATTTAGCTTTAGAAAATATTCAACTTTGAATATTTGTATTTGTAGTCTCTGGAAGGTTAACTAAAATCAATAATAACGGAAGGTCAATCATAACTAAACTTTTAAAATTAGATGAATACAAAAATGACATTTTTAATAGTTTTATAAATCAAACTTTAATCAAATTTAAAATAATCTAAGGTTCAAAAATTTTCAGAATTTAGGTGTTGTGACTAAGAATTATATCTTAATTAAAATTTAAATTGTTATATTCGAAAATTAATAATTCCGAATAATTTGAATTCTAAATATAAATTGTTCGAATAGAATTTTGAGTTTTAGTTTTAGAATGGAGTAGTTTTCAAATTATATATAAACGAGACAGGATGTTCCAAAGAAGATCAGTTCTTCCCAAAACCGTTTATGTTTGAATTTTCAAAACCGGATTTTGTTTAAACTTTCGATACAAATGTATAGTCTCTAGTCTTCAAATTTGAAGCAGCGTGAAGCGAATAATTTATCAACTCAAACTAAAAATCACATATTGACTGACCACTGACCATACAAATTTTAAGGTTAAAGTCAGTACCGTTAATAAAAAAATTAAGTAAAAAATTTAATTTTTCCCTTATCAACATTGTCATTGACATTCGTATCGTGGGACATGAGTTCAACTTAGGATGAACGTTTTCTAAATTCAACTAAACTTTTGCTAAAATTTTGTGTTTTCCTTATTCCAATTGCAAGTACAAAAGATGGGTATATCAGTAATGAAATTGTACTGTGATGGAGTAAATAAAGTAATTGGAATTCGTTTCGTGAACCTGAGTTCAACACTCGGTGACTCTACTATTTTTTTTTAATTTAATGGCGAATTGGTCTTATCTTTATTAAACTCTTCTCGCCTGTTACATTAAAACAAAAAAAAAATACATTTGCATAAAATTCAACATTTTTTTTGTCTGAGAGGAATTCAATGATAGTAAGACACATTTAGGTAAGACCAAGGTAAGAAAGCCAACAGACTCTGTTTACTTGCCTTCCGCCATACAATATCTTTATTGCTATACTCTCCATTTGTATAGGATAAATTGAAATTGTTTATTTTGAGGTTTTCCACGAACACACCTAGTTGCAATAATCGTTTACGGCCACACCATCTACACAAAGCTTAGTAGAGACACAAACCTACGGAGATAATTTGTATTTATAAATAAGATATTCGAAAATTTCAAACTATGTATTGGAAATATGAAGTTAACTACGTTATTCATTCTGAGTGTCAGTCCATTAAGAAGATTAATTAAATTTTAATTAACATCTAGGACAATTTTTAATTATGCCATAATATAAGAGTACAAGGACAGAACTATTATTTAATTTATAATGGAGGACGATAAAAATTAGGGCTTTGTTTTTATTTCATAAATTTGTTTATCAAAATAATTTTTTATTATAATTTCGTTCAGTTTTGACTCATTTGAAAGGAATCAACAACAATAGCCGTGCTTCTTAGCGTATGATATGATCCGGATCAGATCATATCTGCTTTCCTTTTATTTATATGGCCGAGTATAGCCGCGTTTCATGAAATAAACATAAAAATTGTACTATTTTTTGTTTTTGTATCAAAATTTTGAACCAAAATGCTACTAGGATCAATATAATGACCTAAAAACAAACAATAATACAATTTTTGTGTTGATTTCATGAAACGCGGCTATACAAATGAAAGGAACGCAGATATGATCTGACCCGGATCAAATCATACGCCAAGAAACACGGCTAATGTATCGACCAATTTTCTAACAAAATCAAGTAAATTGATTAGTCGAAAGTGCTCTCGGTACGTATCTATAATAATTATAAACTCTCGAGAGGTATACCATCAGATGAATACTGAGCTACCGCTCGTTTAGTATGATGTATAGAGTATAGCTTGAGATCTACAACTCATAAATTTTCCGGTCTCATTGTCGTTCGGAAATGTGTGATATTTCTGTTGAGATTTGGCCGACGTAATGAAATTGGCCTAATTTGTCTAGGTGCCCTAAATAGGCCCTAAATAGCAATTGATCCCCTATTCGGTGCTCACAGTGTCACGACCCGAGCTGTTTCACTCTATTTAGTGATATTTAGTTTGGTGCCAACAAGTATCGACTTTTTTCTCAAACCGCCAATCATTTACCATTCCTGGAATTATTCCGAGAGTTCGCATATTCTTGATGGATCGCGTATATTATCTTACCCGCCATTTTTTCTAAGTTGGCATGATTGTCGCCGCTCATTGAGAGTATCAATCGGATTTGGTTCGGAAGCTGCCGTATAACTTTCTTTGTTTCAATATTTTATCGTTAATCTTGGTTCCACTCAGTCCGTGTACGCCACTGCTTAGTGACAAGATTTGGTTTTCGAAGGAAATACTACACGTTTGGAAGTTTTCTGTTCCCAATAATACTAAAACTATACGAAAATAATGTGTCTGTCTGTCACACTTAGATCAAAAAGAGCTTGATTTAAAACGACTGAACAGAATTTGGTGAAATCTAAACAGTTGAGTTTGTTATAAGATCCAGTTGTGCAGGTCACATTATTGAATTTCGTAAAATTAGATTAAAATTAGGTTATTTTCGTGAATCAAAATCCTGAATTTTAGGCTGAAAGGCTTTAGAAATTTAAATAGTTTCATCAATTTTAAAATATTTGTTAAAATTATCGGAAATTCGTCATATTTAGACCACTATATACATACATACGCAGAATATTTGCATGTTGCAAATAATTTATTCAGCACTGCTAGAGTGTCAAACGATTCATACATACATACCAAATACCGACCGAAATACATACATACCAAATACTTAAGCAGTTGCGCCAAACTTCTAATCTAATTTTTACCACTTCTCTCGGTTTGCGAATCCGATTGATTTCTGGAACAAGTAATTATATAGAAGGATCATTAAGACGTGAGCATTAGTACGAGTTAGATTAACTGGTCATATGATTAAAATAGTTTTAAATTTGAATTTAATATCACAAATCAGGCGCGGCCCGTCTTATTATGTATCGTTTGTTTAGTTCCCAAGAAAAAAATTAGTTTTATCCAAAACCGCCATAATTCGGATTCGAACTACATTTACATTGTGAATACGATTAATATTTTGTTCAAATTATTAATAAATTAGAATAAATTGAAATTTATAAAAAATTTATTCTAATACCAAATTTTAGTGGGCCTTGCGAAACACTCACATAGTAAAATACACGAAAATTTGTCTCGCATTGACGCAAGGCAATTATTCGTGTGTTTTACTACGTGATTACTACGAAAGGTCGACTGAAATTTGGTATTAAGAAATCATAATTTTTTTTTATTATTGTATTGATTTTAGATAGCACAGAAAAATTTATAGTTTTAACAGAAAAGTTTTTTTAATATCCGATGACCGCTACTGTAACAAATCAGTTTATATTTTGGACTGGATGAAACTTCTTTGAACATTTTATTAGTAACGGGTTTCAATATTCATTTCATTTATATATCTTGACTAAAAAAATTTTAGTAAAAATTTAAATACTTTTAGAACGCACAGTGTAAAATTTGATAATTTGGCATAAACTTCACTCCGATTTATTACTATAACAGCAAATGGGGCTAGTATTCAAAAGTCCGAGTCGAACAAAAATATAAAATACAATTATTTTTTAAATACCAGACCATAAATTCAACCAGTTGTATCACCAAACTCGCAGCATGACTAAATGGCACAAAAACATTTTTTATTATAACTCCAAGGTAAATTATTCGACGATATATAGTTATCGATTAACAATCTGTTTATAAATATTATATATCCATAATTTATTTATTAATTTAAAAAAATTTTAAAAGAAAAAACGCGATAAAATTTTTATTTATAAAAGAAACCAACCAGCAAATCCTCATAATTATATTATCGTTAAGCAATTACATTTCAACAGACAGTTATTACTTTCGCAACAAGATCATAAATTTACGATTTTCTTAATTAAATTAATAAGCAAAAATGAGATTATTATTATTATTATTATTATTATGATTATTATTATTATTATTAACCGAATGAGAGGAAAAAAATTGTGTAATTTTATTTAACAACTCTTATAAAAATATAAATAAATAAACATAAATAAGATTTTATTCTTTTATATCCATTCGATTATGTTCTCTCGATTTTTTTAAAATTTATTGCGATGCTTAATAAAAATTTCGTTTTTTTAATTTGTCATAATTTATTTAATAATTATTTTATATTACTTATATAAAAAAAAAGATAATTATTCCAAAACGATTTTTGTAAAAAATTTTTTATATTCTAATCACGATTTCGTTTGTTGCTGCGCGGTGTGGTGTAAATATAATTTATGTTTTAGTCCTATCGATTTTAGATCTTCTATAATTAAATTAATTAATACTATATTATAATTATAGAGGCGCTTATTTTAGACAACTTTCTATACTATTTCGTGGAGTATAAAATTTTATTTCAACACATTTTATTTATATTCGATATTTACTTCGCGCGTCTTAAGTATACATACTATAAACGTCTCATATACTCGTAAATATACATATATACGAGTATAGTTTTGACGAGCAACAAAACAAAATTTAAAATAAATCATTCTCTACTTGACACACCTTCAAGCCAATTTATAATTAAACAAAAATCTTTGGTTAATCATTTCAATTAGTTATATAATTTATGGTTATGTAACCTTACAGAGTTAAGAGTTTTTTTTTTTTACTTTTTGAGTCGAAAATTCAAAATCGCAATGGTAAATCGTTTGGTTTCTGTTTTCCAGTAACCTTTCAATCTCTCAAGTATAATTAAGATTTAACAGGCAATGGTCATAAATTATAATGCATATATAGATATATTATGTGTACAAGAGATAAGATGGTGGATTATCTGTATATATGGTGAGAAATATTCAAATGGATATGAATTAATTTTGGCATAAATTTAATTTTAACAATGATTACGTTTTATTACATTTAAAGTAAGATTTTATTATTCGTTGTCGATTTTCGAAGCATTTCAAGCCCGTTTCATCATTCATTGGCATTTGAAACTTAAATTAGATTACTTATTTCACAACACTGGTTGAATTTAAATTTTGGAATTTTCTGATTAGAACTACCAGAATTTTATAAAATTTAAATTTATTTACTTTTTAAAAGCTGTGGCAATATGCCTTAACAAAAAATATCTTAACACAAATTTTGTATTTTATTTTAAATTTTCGTCTTGTTTGTCAAAATTAAGCCAACCTGTTGATAATTTGAAGTGCCCACAGAAGTTAGCCAGCCCCAAAATAAAGACCCATTTTACAATGACTTGGACGATTTGATGGGATCTATACCCGAACACGATGTTAGAATGGTAATTGGGGACTTTAATGCTAGAGCTGGCAGAAATCAAACAGACTTGTGTAAAAACATAGGTCCGTACTTCCGACACGAAACTGCGACTGATGATGGTGAGATAATGATGTACTTTGCAATTGCTCATGATCTTAGAGTAGCAAGCACGTTCTTCCCTCACAAACAGATACATCTAGAGACATGGACATATCCTCGCGGAACTTCCCACAGCCAAATTCACCAAGTGTTAGTTTCTAAAAGTTGGGCTCGGGTTGTGCAGGATGTGAGAAATTATCGGTCAGCAACCAAATACGTAGACAGCGATCATCATTTGGTCGCTGCAAAGCTACGATGGAAGTTTTAGTACAAGGCTGGAAACATAGCAAAACGCATGAGACGTTTCGACTGTGAAGGTCTGATAAATGAAGATATAAAGAAAACTATGTCAGGAGCTTGTCAGCGACAAAATTGATGAAGCTAATTAAAAGTCTGACTACGTGAACTCTGTCTGGGAGGTACTGAAAACTTCGGTTGTCAGTTCTTCTCAACAGACTTTAGGTATAGTGGATGTCAGACCCAAGAATGAATGGTTTGAAGGCTAGTGCCGTCATGTAGTCGAACAACACAATATAGCCCAATGTGAAGTGCAACAACGTCTTACAATTGCGAGGAAAAGCAAGGCTATACTTGTTAAGTGGATTTGTAGACGGAAATAGCGATATGGTGGAAGGCCCAGGTTCTGAAAGTACAACAACTCAGCAATGAGAGCAATTCTCGTAATATCTTTAAAGGAATTACTGGACTGCACCATATACTTTCAGGCCTACGTCAACCGCCATTCGGGACTGGGATGGAAACCTCCGTGTCAACATCGACGCAGTACTTGACGCATGTAGTGGACACTTTCCAGAGATTTGCACTGAGGAGCCATCTCATGAGGAATTCGTTAAGGCCATGCAGAGATTGAAACGAAGCCGTTCACGTGGGGTGAACTGAATTAATTCGGAGCTCTTGATATTTGGAGCAGATACTTTGTGGAACTGTCTTTTCGACCTTATTCGACTAGTATGGCGAAACGAAGTAATGCCTGACGGATGGAAAGTGGCCGTGAAGTGCCCTATCTTCACAGATTCTCTTTTTACTTACTACCTTGGATATTGCGGCCGAGCAGCTTGCATTTTACACAGCCATTCGGCTCAAATCTATATCTATGTGGACCTATAACAATATAGGGCACTCATCTATCCTATGCAACAGAGGTATTCCGGAAGCTACCAATTTGCCATCTGTTGAGGTGAGATTCCAAACTGGGTTTCCCACCAGAGAGGACTGGGTGAACGAAACAATTATGGACAATGAGGCGCTAGGCTTCTTCACGGATGGCTCAAAAAGGGATAAAGGGGTTAACTGTGGGGTATTCTGTGAGGCACTAAGAGTCAACCTCTCTTTTCGTCTCCCCGACTTTTGCAGTGCTTTTTAAAACGCTACTATTATACTCCCTGACGTCGAAAATAGCCCAGGACTGTCTGGCATCTTTAAATGAGTTGGCTGATCAGTTCAACATCAGCTTTACGTGGGTTCCACGGCTCGTCATTATCGCAGGGAATGAGAAGGCAGATGAGCTGGCCTGCAAGTGCACAGCACGCCCAATAACCCAAACCAGGCGGGATATAAAAATACCGCTTGCTTCATGTAAACTGCTGCTTCTGGAAGAAGCCATAAAAGAAGTGAACGTCAGACGGTCTAACGCTAGTTCGTGTGTAATAACGATCCGGGACTTTTAACTGAGATCCGGGACTTTAAACGCTTCTTGGTAAGCTCAGGGTGGTTTAACGAGTGAGAGGAGGCAGCTCGAATGTGTTAAGCTACGGACCAATTTTGTGTCTATGCTAGTCCTTTAGGACGGCCACCCTTACCTAACCTAACCTAACCTAACCTAACCTAACCTAACCTAACGCTGGCTCGGTCACGTTCTGTGTGCTGATCCGGAACGAATTGTGCAGCGATCTCTGAAAGGATAGCCACCATATGGTAGGCGCAGAGGTCGTTACAGACGACGGTTGCTCCATGATGTAGAGGCCGACTTCGCCTCTGCAAATTGTCTTAGATATTATGAAGACCATGCTCAGGATCGAAACCGTTGGAGCCAAATAGTTGACTCAATAAGGGGCCAGTACCTTTAAAATCTGATTATTACTATTACTATCATGTCTAAATTAAAAATGTTCGTATCAAAACTATATGGTTTTGAGATGAGCATATCAACAGACTAGTTAATGAATATTTTATTGAAGTCTATCGTGCCAAACTATATCAGCGCCTTGGGCAATGTAGTTGGCAACACTTCAACTTCTTCTTTTGCTTTAAATCTTTAAATTTAGCAAAAAGAAAACTAACGATAATCAAAAAATCACAAATTTTTAATTTCGAGTTTAAATATTTATAAATAATTTATTATTTTATTTAAAGGAATTGTAATAAATTCCAGGGCTGGGATAACTTCACACAACATTACTTGAGATATAAAATTGTTAGAGTTGCCTGATTCAAAATTGACATTTCCTAACATTTTTAAAAATTTGAATCACGCCTGTGAATCAAAGTGAGGTATAAATATTAAAACAAAAGATTTTGTTAACAGTTGATCGACAGTTGATTAAAACTATAACACAAACTTTTGCTGACTTACCAAACAAATCAAATAATATGAAAGGTGCTGCGGTACCCGTGAGAGCTTATATATAGTAGCAAATATTTTGCAGTACTAATATATCAATCAATCCTCTGTATAAGGGACTGTCGAAGAATAATGTTACCAAAATTGGGGCGTAAAAAACCAATTTCCATTAGCCATTGAATTATTTATCAATTTTTTTATTAAACAATTTACAGGTACGCTATATAAACTGAGTGACTGTCGAACGAATTCTTGATTTATTGTTTCAGGATAATGAAAGTTGTTGTGGTAACTTAATTTGTGCGCGCGGTATTGACACTCAATATCGGTATCCGTCGTCGATCGATAACGCCAATAAAAAATACCATGTGAGGAGCTGCCCATATAGATATATACCATAAAATTCGTGTTCATTCAATCGTCTAATAATTCAATCAAATTTTTGTGTATTGAACAAAAAAACTCGTACAAATTTTGATCAAACCAATAAATCATGGACGAGGACAAGGTATATGTGTATAGACATTTTTCTAATATATAAACGAAATCATTATAATTCAAAGATATGGACACATAACAACAACAACAGAAAACTTTGTTTGGCGGAATATTTTTTTTTTACTTTACCCATCTTACCACTATGTGTGTGTGTGTGTGTGTATAGAGAGGGACAAGCCAAACAAACAAAATTATTGCCCATAAAAAATGTCCATCGGAAATTAAATTTATGTCGAAACGATGGCAAAAAAAAATCAGGAGGTAGGAATGAACCAAAAAAAAAAAAAAAAAACAAAAATACAAAAAAATGTTTGGGCACATATTGAATAGACTTTTTTTTATTTGTTGTAAGTTGGTCTGTCTCCCGATGATCAGTATCAAATTTATTGATGATTTTTTATTGTAAATATTATATTTTTTTATATTAGCCGCGATTTTTATCTCGATATATATTTTTTATATTTATTAATATTTTTTATGATAAAAAGGATGTTTTAAAATTTTATTTTTTTAAAATCGGTTATACTTGCTAACAGTTTGACTGGTTTGGTAGAAATTCATTTGGTATATTATGTATACAAAAAATAAGGAGATCGCGATTGATCGCTCAATAGAGTTCTTAGATATAGCCAGATCATATAGATTAGACAACCATAATTTCAAGGTGTATAATAATAATTTAATTTTATGAGACATCATAATAATATTATTCGTGTTAAACATCCGTTTAAGAAACAAACAAACAAAATTATGTAAATTTTTGGACATTTAGTTAACATATAATCTAACAACAATGAACAAATGAAATAATAATAAATTAAAATTATAAAAACCAAATTCTTCCTTATATTCGTACGCACCAAAAACAAAAATTACATAAAAATTCTTAAAAAAGGTCAGAACTTTATGTAAATTAGTTAATAATACATATAATTACTAAATTACAACAAATAATATTTATTTTATTATTTATTATAACCTCGGGCTTAATGGGCACACGCAATCCAGTAATTACAAAAATACCATATACAAAAAAATAGTTGTAAGTTTTTTTTTTTTATTGGTTAATAACTAAATAACTAATAATGATTTCTGGTTCTGGATTATGCATGCCAACATATAAATATTTTTATTTTCTAGTAATTAAATAATATTTCTAATTCTAATATAAAACGCGATTTTACCCTAATCGCTATTATTTGTTTGCTTATTAGGCATTTGAATGGTTGGATGGCGAGCAACGTTTTAACCAATGAAATAGCGTTTACTTAATTTGAAGGGAAATAATTTGAAATTTAAATATATTCAACATAATTATGCAAATTTTATATAGTCAGACCAAATTTATTAGTTGAGTTAAACCTAAATGCTTTCTGTGTACCGTAATTTTAATGAAATTGCTTCCAAGTACTTTAAAACAAAAATACAGTTTTGTTTGGTTCCATGATGAAGGCTCTATTAAAAATTATCTTCATAAAAGCTGATCCAAACAGTACCCTGCTTCCGTTATTACCTCCACGCTATAGCCCAGGGGGGTCACAGGTGGAGGATGATGAAATCCCTATAGATTTGTAGGGCAGCGATGAATAAGTTGAATAAATCGCCCCTGACCGTAGCCTTAAAGGTGGGGAGAGTCCCATTGGTGTGGAGTCTGGTAAATTCTAATTCGACGAAATTCTGAGTGCCTATAACACCTATTATGTTTACGAAGAAATGGCGCCATAAAATCACTTACCATAAATAAGTTAGAAGCGACTAGTACCTATGCTAGGGGGGGCTTCGTACAGAGTAGGATACTCTAAACTAAAACTGAATGACTAAAGGGAAGTTATAAAACGTATATAAAGTTATCCCAGAATAATATCCCAGAAAAATAAAAAATGTTCATCAGGTAATACAAGTGATAGTATCCATTATTTCTCATGATAGAACTATGTATAATGCAATAAAACTAAATCAGAAAAAACAAATTGTAGAATCTTTACAAATTACGTTTAAAGATTAAAATTTTAAATTAAATTGACATAATAAACTGAAAAATAGATTCAACATCAGGGATGGGTAATTACGCGTCATCTAATATTTTCTACGTCGCCGCGTCGACAATACGTAGACAATGTCGACAACACGTCGACAACGTCGACAATGTAAAAAATAACTAGTAGTGATTTAGTACATTCATTGTCTTACATAGTTTAAAGTCAATACTATAACTTTATGTTCTTCTACCCATGATCAGGATTTCGGATAAACAAATCTTACAGTTTATATTTAGCATAAATCGTAGTTTATAATACAAAATCCTCGATGATCTCTATACTGGTTTTGTAAAATTTGGTAAATTATTACAAGAAATAGATTTTAGAATTTACGTTTTTCGTAAAAAACGTGAAATTATCGTAGGTTGTCGACGTTGTTTTAATTGTCGACGTTGCAAACAAATCTCGTCGAGTAATCTACGCAATACTTTACGTGTCGACAACCGAGTAGATTACTTGGCGTAGTCTACCTCGCCCATCCCTGTTCAACATACTAATATATTTATTTACAAAATTGTTGAGCTTTTCAAAAGAACATATATTTTTCCTTATTCTTAATTATTTCACCAGTCCCATCGTCTCCAAAGTGAATTAGATAAAAGTGTCGGATTAGCTCGGGTGTTTTTTAAAAACTTCAACGGTCGTGAGCGAGACAATTTAGCTTTAACCTAATGGTTTATGACATGGCTTAAAGCTAACTTAGCTCGCTCACGACCATTGAAGGGTTTTTAAATTGAACAGGATAAATTGGGGTTGGTATGCCAAACTTAAAAAAACACCCGAGCAAATCCGACATTGGCTCGAGTGTTTCGAAGTAGTTGTTTTTGATGCCCGCAAGTTTAAAAAACACTCGACTTCGTCCGTCACTTTAACACAATCTTTTTTGAATCCGACTTAATAATTCAAATCATTTATTGGTTCGATTTACATTTTTTTATGATAATTTTTTTGTGTATCATTTTTTTCGTGATATTTAGATGGTTTGGTACGAAATTCAAGATTATAGAAATTTCCTGGGATGATAGTTTTACGAAACTGTCGCGACATTAGGACATATTTTTCCCAGGATGGGACAAAATTATAGGATGATAGTTAATTCTGTGCTGATGGATATAAAAGTGTCCCTATAGTTATGATGTTGCCATTGCGATCTATGGGATGAATCCTTGGCTAACTTTATATACATTGATAATGCAGAGCTCTGCTTCTAATAGCACTAAACCAAGACGATAGTAAGGAACTCCCGAGTAATGGACCAGGTGTTAGGAGTAATCACATCCACACTTCAATAAATTTGCGCAGATAATAAAGGGAATTGCTTTAGAGGACTAAGTCACACTGGAATTTTGCCCGTTGCAGCTTAATGCAAAGATCGTCTCGCAACCCTCGTGTTGAAGAAAAATCAACAGAACAGGGGATAGCGAATGCTACAAATTAGTTCATATCAAGAAAACCAGAAGCACTGAGTTCACATGGGATTTTACTTCAGCAACTATATAGTATTTTCTAAAGTTCAAGGATCCCGAAGTCAAGGTCATAGTCGGTTTGTAACCTGAAATCAAAATACCTACCAGATATATCAAAAAGTCCGCCCTTGCTTGTGGATAGACCTTAACGCTAGGATTGCCTTATAATCCTCCTGGAGGAGAATCAGTGGGGCTCGGTGAAGTGAACTCATACTCAGATGAGAATATTGAAGCCACACACAATGCCCGACTTGGCACACCTATCTCTTCCTAAGCGACGTTAAATCGCCTAGATGAGGACAAAGGAGGAAGGGTATCTGGATAGGAGTTAATCGCTATAATGAGAACGGTAAGCAATGTCCGGCGAAATACCTCTAACAGCATTAAGAATGGCCATTTAGAGTTGGAAGACGCCTTTGGTTCAGTCCTTAGAAAGCTGGAAATTAGTGGAGGCTCAGCTGGAGTCTAAGCAACATGATTAGGTTGCAGGAATAAGCTCCGAAGCACACCGGACAACAAGAAAAACATTGCATCAAGCCCACCGGAGCAAAATAAGGGCAAGAAAGTCAGAGAAGAAACTTCAAGTCACACCTGGGAGAAACAAGAGTCCCAGTGAGAGATGAAATAGTAAACGGGAGAAAAAAAATAAGAGAAAGCGGTGTAGGAGGAAGAGACCTGAAACGCTGTTAATCAGATAGGTCGAAGGCCAAATGTTCGCAGTAGTTCTAGGGGAAATTCGAGGTAAAGCAAAACCAAAATAATCCGAGAATGACGTCAAGGTAATACAGAGACGAAATCAGGAAACGTCCTTCTGGAACTAGGGCCCGGCACTAAAAATAAAGATGGCTTTAGTACAGCAATGAACGACATTCTTGGAGATAAAGCTAAGAGTGACAATAGAGATGCCCTGAAGCTCCTTAACCAAGGGAGAATAAAAATAGGATAGCTGTATTGCGGGAAAAAACCGTCATCGTGCGTTGTTTCAAATGTTTCGGATATGGCCATGTTGCCAAAACATGAAAAGGTCCTGATAAATATCAATTTTGCTACAAGTGTTTAGGCCCCGGTCACAAGGCAAAGATGTGCATGGCTAAGGACTACCGTACCATATTCTTGGAGAATAGCACAGGAGGACTTATCTCATTTCCCCGGATTGGACAAGTGCAACGTGTATCGCGATGCACTGCAGATGGAAAAAGGTCGTCTATGACCCGCATACTTCAAAGAAATATGAACCGGAGCAAAACCGCTGATCATCTCTTGCACAAGGTAGCAAGCGAGGAATGCGAAGATTTGCTATTATTTAGCGAGCAATACAAAAATAAAGAAATATTGTGGTCTTCCGATTTGCTGGGCTTAAAAGCGTTAACATCTAATCCATTTTCTAAGGCACCGCACACTTCAACCATATTAAGCCACTTACGTTAGATCAAATAAAACTTTCAGCTATTTACCAGAAACTATATCAAAACGTAATTAAATTCTACTCGTACTTCAATGCAACAAAAATGAGTAAAACATCGTTTGTGCTAGAGGTAAACAGAAAAGGCTTCTCCTTACTTCACATCCAGCATCGATTACTAGATTTAATCTCTCGAACTCCCAGGATATTTGTTTTAAGCATAATAGACAGAGGAAGAGCTGCAAAAGAGAATAAACTGATCGTTCGTATGCTAGGTTCTTTATACCGATACAAGCTTTTCGACTAATTTGTGTCATTCACATTATTTTGTTTAGGTATCCTTTAAGTTTTATATTTCAAAATGGTTATTTTTTGTATGATTAATTCTTTGAAATACCCTTCACTGAGATACTTCATTGGGCTAAATAAATAAATATAATTGAAAATCACAATTTGAATGTTGTTGATTGATTGGTTCAAACTGTTTGGTCAAATTATACGGAAAACTCATTTTCATATACAATTTGTACAGTCATCAATTTGTTTTGACAATCCTGGGATGAAATCCTGGGATAACTTCAAGAGCGTGAAAATTTTCAATAAACATAATTTAATTATTTAATTACAGAGAAAGAGCTTTCAAAAATTGAAAAACTTCTAAATTTTGAGATTTTGGAGACTCTTTTAAAATGTTTGGTTTATAATTTAAAAACAAACGAATTTTTATATTCCAACAACATAACTTTGAAACTATAAGAACAATACAAACTAAAGATTTAAATAATTTAGCTGAATTGACCCGATTTAATAAAATAAAAAATATAAAAAAAATTCAATGGGGTTTTAGGAACCAGTTTCCATTTATGTGGTTAAAAGCTCTTATAAAGTCACAATTAAATACATTATTGATGCTTGGAAATTATCGTGAAACTAATTTATAAATACGTACCATATTGAACATAAATCGGAGTAGCTAACTATTCAATTCCAGAGCTTTTATTTTTGATCTAAGTGATAATTTAACTTAGAATTTAAAACTTTAATGATATCTGAGCAACTCAATTGAAATTGTGTAAGCTTTTACTCCAGTTTATAAATTACACTCAAACTCATTTTGCGAGTTCGAAAGCTTACAGAAAGTTTAGCTCGAAAATTTACAAAGCCATTATTGTTTGAACGGGAGTAATTTTTATATTTCCAGAGGTTTTACATGTAAGTTTTTCATGTGTATGGCAAGTTTTATGCATACTTCAAAACAAATTTTATTAAACTTAAAAAAAAGCAGGGCTTCAGATATTCTCAACTATGCTTTGTTAAATTTGAAAAAGGAATCTTATAAAAGCTTAAGTAAATATTTTCGACTTAAACTGATTTATTGAGTTATATGTAAATTATGGGTTGGAATAAATTATAAGTTGGACTTGGGAGCTAATTCTTCGTTTGAAATTTAATTTGAATTTGGGAAAATGGTTCTTCGCATCTATAAATAATAAAAAATTAAAGTTGGACGGATCACCCCAGCTTTCAATGCCACAAACGGTGCAATAGCCAGACGTCCACGGTGCAATAGCCAGACAAACACATACACTAATACATTAAAGCACCCAACCGTGATTTTTGGTCACCACCGGGAATCGAACCCGAGACCATCAAATTCCTAAGCAAGGACGCTACTTACTGTGCTATCTTCATCTAGAGTGAAAGTAAATTTTATTACTAATGATGATATGCACTTAGTTGTAACAAATAAGTGGAACACGTACGGTTTAACAAAGAATCAATATTCTGCTCCCAACAACGAATCTTCAATTATTAGATGATTAGCTCATGCGATTTAATTCTTTTAAGGCGTCTTAGTTCTTGTGTTAGGTCAAGATGTTGTATTACTTCAGTGTTGGTATGCTGCAGTAATCTTCTTTCAAGTTTGATGGCAAATTCCTGAATGACTTCACCAATCGATTTAACATTCAGGTCATCATATAATTCCTCGTTGGATACGTAGCGGTAAGCATTCGTTATTGCACGTAGAAATTTGTTTTGACAATGTTGTATGATTAATCGATTTAATTGTTTGGTACAGCCCCAGAGTTGGATACCATACGTCCAAATTGGTTTATTAATCGATTCGTAGATAAAGCGTTTACAGGAGAGGCTAAGCCTAGAATGTTTTCCTATCAACCAGTACATTTAACGTATTTTAATTTTAATTTGTTCAGCTTTTTGTCGAACGTGGTGTTTCCAGTTCAATCTTGAATCGAGATGCAATCTGAGATATTTAGAAGATTTAGCTTGTGGAATGGAAGTTACTATTTTGGTGCCACAATGCACATATATATTATGTATCGGTGGGCAGTAGATCGCTCCTAAACTTAGTTCAGCGCCACCATAGTTCATTGTTATTATGGTAGCTAACATAAATGAGTTTTTAATTTCCTCTTGTTGGAAATGTAAATGCAATGTCCAATAGGCTTTATATCCCATAATTTTGATAAAGTATTTTTCTGTAAAATGTGTTTCTGATATTAAAGCTATGTCTATGTTGTTGATTCTTGGAAATACATCTATAAGTTCTTGGGCCCTTGCATTAAGCTCGTTAGCGTTCCAGGCTATTTATTATATATAGGAACGTTACAGTCATTAACTTATTTTTTTTAGCATTTTGTTTGGTAGCTTGAACTTATCTTCCAGTTTCTCCACCCTGTTATAGAGATGGCTGAAATGTTGTCTCATTTCAGCCTAAAATTTGGTGAGCATCTTCATTGTATTACTAATGGTTGGTTCGTTGGACACAGGTTAAAGTCTGTTTTCTTGACTTTGGTTGTTATTTAAGGTTTTGGTCACCTGGGCGTAGGAGACCACTTCTCTAATCGTATCATATGGTTTGTTTGGCTTTTGCTGTAGGCGCTGGACTACTGTTGTTTTTCTCGGTAGCTGAGCAGATTATTCTGATTCATCTGGCATCCATTATAACTAGCTAGATGACCTTTTGCTCCGCACAATGCACTAGTTGGTATACAACATTTCGCGGCTTTTGACATTCGCATTGAAGAAGTTCTTCGGGCGTCCTGACTATTGACTATTTGTACACTGAGGCATACCTGTTACCTTTTTTGATTGTTTTATTACACTTCAATATAGCAGGTTATTAATTACGTATAAGTGTTTATTGCCTTGTCCGTGCAACTGGTCTACCTAAAACAATGGGAAGTATCTAACAATTTTCTCATTATTAATTGTTGACTTGTTTTGTATATGTTAGGTTGGTTACTTTATGATCATGGTCATTGCTGCTTTGATCTCTTCGTGATCGGTGGAATACGGTAAACCTCGTATTACGATTCGATACTGTCCTTCACTTTTGAGCTGATAAGTATGATATTCCATACTATATAGTGTATCATCCTTGTTATTGGATTTAATTTTTTTTATATCGCTGAGTAATTTTTTAACTTTACGGTAGTCCTTTTCAGACTTCGTTGTTATTTTGTTATCATTGTTGGATATTGCTTTAAACTCAGCAGGTTTCTTTGTCCCTCCCAATTCCTGAGCTCTGAGTATATTGAAATCTCTAACAATGGTTACATTGATTGGTGATGGTAAGGGTTAATTTTGGGGATCAGGTTTCAGATGGCGTTTTAGAGAGTCTCCTTATTTTATTTACATTTACTATATTTTGTCTGGATTGAGTGGCTTCCTTCTCAAGCTCCTCATTATCGGTAAAATATTCATTGTTGAAATTTTGGAGGCTCTGGCTTCTAACATTAGTAGACATAGAAGGTTTCATTAGCCTCTCTAGAGTTTCAATTTTGCTTTGTGTTTCCCAGTTTAGCTGGCATTTTATCATTTGTTCATTATTCTGGTGCGCAAGCGAGGCTAATTTTGAGATCATTTCATTACCGCCTTGTCGCAGACGGTGTCTTTGCTCTAATATCGAGGAGTGTTTGTGTTAACTATTAGAGGTAGGGAACTTATACTTCTATCTGCTGTAGTAGCAAAGCTTCCCACTACTAAAGCATTGCGGTTGCTGGATGTCGACAGACTTATCTTTATAACTTAAATTTTGGTACCTATACCAATAGTTTTATAGATAGCACATTATTCATTTGCAAGTTACACCTGCATGTGAGTTTCTTATTACAATATAAAATATATACGAATTCTGTTACATTTAAATCATTGTTATAAACTCGCATCCATATTCCCATTCTTAGAGAGTTATTTTATAAAAATCGAATTATGAATATTGGATTAGAGGGAAGTGTAATAGGAAGATAATGACAGATCACAGGGAATAATTGACTTGAAGCGTATAGCTGACCAATATCTTCGATAACTAAAGCGTGTGTGAACGATAAATTCATTTAATTTTTAAAATCACAAACTTTAACATCTTACACTGTTTATTTGGTTTTCACATATTCAGTTTACCTTCGCTTTAGGGTAATTTCTTATTTTTGGTCGGACATCTACTCTAATTTTTCTTCCTTTCAAATCATACTGGGCTTTGTACTCTAATATATAATATATTTCATCTCTAATAAAGCGTCTTTATGAATATAAAAGTTTTTCTTAATCTAACATTATTAACGAACTACGAAATACAATCCCCAATTACCAATATAAAGTGGTTTCATCAAAACACATAACTTCATAATAATTTCCTAATCCACATAAGAATATTGCGATCTGCACGCGTCTACTTAAAATATTTTTTGTCCAAATCTTAAGTATGTACATATATACAATTATAGTGTTTCCAAATCGAGACCAATCGCACAAATAAATTAACAAATCTCTTCGTCTAACATCTTTTTCTTTTATAATAATTTCTTAATTGATTTTATTGTTGATTTGTTAAAAATCATTTTCAAATAATTATTATTTAAAAAGAAAAAAAAATTATTATAAATAAATAAATAATAAATAAAAAATTTTTTTTAAAGGTATCTTGTTACCAAAATTCAAGAAATTAAGAAAATACATAAACAAACTTTAAACAACAAAAGATTAGTGCCGGCAATTATTTAAATAAACGATTAGAGTTTTTTTTTTGGTTTTTGTTTTTGTTTTTGTTCATCAACATCGCATCTTATAATTTGCCAAATACAGCTGGTGCGGTGGTAGAAACTATTAAACCAACAAAACTTTAGAAAAAGATGTACATTAAACAAATCAAAAAACTAATCGACGTTTGTTTAACTAACGAATATAATTTCGGTGTATATGGTAATGATGCGATAATGAGCGATGAGTGCCTATATACCTACATTCATTTATAAGCTGGGTGTAAATATTTCAAATGGTTTAAAGTTCAAAGTGTTTATATATATCAATATACCGATCCGGCGGTATTTTTCGGTATATAATTGTTAGGTTGTTAGTACATGTGTTAAGAAAATAAAATCTTATTTCCTTTTACTATATATAATATGCCACCCTAAATGGCGCCTAAACACTGCATACACAACAAAAGTGTTATCCTTTTTAAATAAAAACAAAAAAGGATAACCAAACCACTTTAAATGTGCGGTTAATCATATACATATATACCCAACACAACATAAATTATTTTTTTTACCGAAAAACTCTCAACACTTAAAGTAAAAAATAAATAAAACACTTGAAAGAAAGTAACAAATGTTTAAGAAATGTAAATCTTCAGCCACTTTGTCGGTCGAAACAATTACAGTATAATGTATCTAAATATAAAATGTTAATATGCGTATCTAATAGGTGCATATATGCCGCGCGATGTGTTATAAATGCGTCTAATGAGTATGTACCTACTTATATATTGCAATACAACAACAACAACGACACCGCTGAACACTAAAGATCATCTAATTAATAGTAACAAAAAAAAAAGAATATATATACTTGACTTCAATTAAGAGATGAACAAGAAACTAAAAACTGTTTTCCCAAATCGCAACTTCCAAAGTGAAAATATCAACACAAAAAGATTTCTTATCTCTTAAGTCGTATAATTGATTATTCTTATTATTTTCACAAGATTTATATAATTTTTTTTTTTTTTTTTTTTAAGATCGAATGATCATTGTTTTATGTTTTGTATATCGTTTTGCTGTGTGCGCTGAAAATGGGAAAATAAGATGTCAACCGCAATATATGTATGAGCACAGTAACTAGATAAATGTAATGCCACCATGATTAATGCATCATTAATTGGATTTTGTATTGGAAACAATTTTTTGTGTTCATTTGCGGATGGATGGAATATATAATGAAGGTGCGCGGGAACTGCGATAATTTGTATATTATATAGAACTACGCTCTTCAGCTCACCGAATTGTCAATTATAATATTGAATAGAACATCTCGACTTTTTTCACAATATTATGATGACGTCAGATCAATTTACGAAAATACGAAACAATTTACAATACGAAAACATTTAAATTTAGTGCACACGAAGCTACTGTAATTCTAGGTCAGCAAAGTTAAAAGTTCTCGTTCCGTTTCGTTCTAAGTTTTAACGAAACAAAACAAATCCATTCAACCAGCCATATGTCACTACTGGCTGGTATGCACCTATGAAATGTGCGAATTTTAAATTAAAAACAGAAATGTAGCCGTTCATCTTCCAGTTAGCTAGTTTTCTTTTATAAAAATATCAATTTCGTACGACGAAATTAAAAAAATTACTTTTTTGACAAAAACAAATTATTTTTTACTAATTTATCGTTGAAAAACTAAAATGAACCTGTTGTGAAAGAAAATTTTGCAGAAGTGACACAATTTGAAAGACAGAATTGTCGAGATAAAAACCAGATTAATAAAAATATGAGTGTTGGTCATTTTAAATGGCGGTACTTGTCGTTTTGTCAAACAAACCCCTAATTTTCCTCCAATCCCGTCTTGTTCCATAAGATAGAAAATATGTATATGTTAGGCGTTTACATGTCGAATTTCATAAAATGATTGAATGTTGCAAACTAATTTATTGTTGTATTTCTGGAGCCACCATGAAGTGGCCTAGGAAGACATATCATGGCCTTAATAATTACATGTTGAAATTGTAGGAAACTTTGACTTGGTCCAGTGGTTTTCTTCTACAAAAAGTACCAGTTCCAAGAGCAATATCCAATAAGTGAAACATCACATCTTTATACCACCGATCGTTTTTTTGTGATGATCTGATTTTAACCATCTGGTGACTTCTATCCATTCCTGTCATTTATTTGGTATATATTTTGGCTATTTGCTCCAGTTTTATGAACTTTAATCTCTTTGGAGAGGATGGCTGTAGTGATAAAAAGTCGCGTTTATCCTTTCATTTCGAAACGTTCACGTTTCCCTTCCGTTTCTAACAAATCTGCCTCTTGTGAACTTTTTAGTTATAACTTTCAGAGGATTTCCGATCCAGTTCGGTCCAATAGTTCCTGTACAGGAAAAGGATTGATGTCTGAACCATCATCTTCGCTTAAGCAATCGTCGTATAATTTACTTAAATTCATTTAAAAACGATTAACCTATTTTTTTTACTTACCGCAAACATTTTACCAAAACGGTATCAACACTTTGAACTATAACTAAATTAAAGTTTGTTGATCGTACCACAATATTTTTAGTACTGAAAACTATATGGAACAAACTATAGACCAATTTTAGTCAAACTTTTGAAGCAATCCCATAGTAAAACACACGAAAAATTGTCTTGTACCTACTCAAGATGATTTTTCGTGTGTTTGACTATGGGAGTGTGTAGAAATATTGACAAACATTTGGTATCGATTTTTTTTTTTTTTATTATTATTTATGAATTATAATAGATAAAAAAATATTTTCAGTATTAATTTTAGTCAAACTTTTGAAGCAATCCCATAGTAAAACACACGAAAAATTGTCTTGTACCTACTCAAGACGATTTTTCGTGTGTTTGACTATGGGAGTGTGTAGAAATATTGACTAAAATTTGGTATCAAGATAATTTTTTTATTTAATTATTGTTTACGAAATATAATAAATAAAAAAATATTTACAGTATTAATTTTAGTCAAACTTTTGAAGCAATCCCATAGTAAAACACGCGAAAAATTGTCTTGTACCTACACAAGACTATTGTTCGTGTGTATTACTATGTGAGTGTTTAAAAAAGTCGGCTTATATATTGCTGAAAGTTCAGTTTGCCTGTCATGAATTACATATTTAATATAAAAACTGTCACTAGTAGCCATTTTGGGTACAAGTCTAAAGTGAAATAAATTAATTGGTGAACAAATTCATAAAGTTTTATTTAAATGTTGAGTTCATTAGTGCGCTGCCCAGATCGATTGATAACACACTAATATGAATTACATTACAATAAAACTACATAAACAAAAAATAATAATTATTATACAAATATAAAATGGGGTGCATTTTATATCAATAGTTACTTGCGCTTATACCCATATTATCGTTGGTTAAATATGCGTGACTCAAGTAATAAAAAATGTCTTATGTATATACATATATACATATATACATATATTAGGTATAACGAATAAACGATATAATAAAAAAATAAAATAAAATAACTGCCTATATATACAAACTATATACAGAACAATGCTGTTAAACGACCGCCATTTGTAATCATATAACAAGATGGCGTTATCTAATTAATTTTACGATCACCGATCAAAATTGCGAATAAAATAATCACATAAACAAAAATAAAACCAACGCATGTATATACACAAAAAAATAATGTATAATTCTTTAAGACGTTGCTTTTTATCTTATTTATTTATTTATTTACACAAAACAACAACAAATATACACACTGTTAATCGCGTTTTTATTTCGCGTGTACCTTTGTAGATACACACAAAAAATCAAAAAGATGTCAGAAAATTGTATATAGCAGCGAAATTTAAAGGAAACACACGGCAATTTGATTGTGTTATCTCTCATTCGAAATCGATTCTAATTGGTTTATAATCAAAAGCTGAGCTTTAGGTACGCTAAAATTGTGATTGTATTTTACGGCAGAATGGTTTTGATTTGGTATTTTTTGGAAAGGTGGAGACATATAAATTGTATATAAGTTGTTAGTTTTCGTATAATAGAGTTATATGCATATAGAGCTTAGAAATTATGATTTATATGCTGTATGCGTAACTGTCACCACACATATGTATATATATATTGATTAAGATAATCGATTAATCAAATATATATATAAACATTTTAAATTTTCCCAAAAATATGTATAACGTCAAAAAACAAATTTATATTTCAATTGAATTCAGTCATCCAAAAATTGAATTAACATTGTTCAGCTATTCGCTTCGATATACATAAAACATAAATAATTCGCTGTGACTCTGAATATATGTATATGCTGCTGCACCAGAGAATTGTAAAGTCGCGATATCAAATAAATAAAAAAAAATCGAAAAATTTATTACAAATTCTGATTGCCATGAGAAAAATCGACTCGCGATGTCGCGATGCATCAAATAATTTGTGTATATATACCAACATAGAGAATGTGGACAATCAATATAATGAAGCCATTCAATTTGATCTTTTATATACATACATATATGTACAATAATTTATGTAAGACATTTTATTTATTATAATTTATAATATGTAAGTCTAAACTATTGGTATTTCTATAAGCTGCGCTATTTGAATGAAGTTGCGATTTTTATAAAATAATATTTGTGATTTAAAATCTCATATATGGAGACATAAAATAGGAGCAATACATGTTTAATGCAGGGAACATATTTCCAATGAAAATATAATTGTTCAGTTGAGTTATTAAAATTAAAATCAATCAGCGATCTATTCGATATTTCTGATATTTAAATCTCTGTTCTAACTACAATACAGAACATCTTAAAATTGGTATATTTTACTCTTTCCATCACTCTAAGGTAAAATTCAAATTTGAGTAAGTCTGATGTTGTGATAACAATGCAACTCTTTGATTTGTATCTGAAAAGTTATCGGTTCGATCAAAAACTCCCCTGAAGCCTCGTTCGATCATAAGTAAAAATCGGTTAAAAACGAAATTTAAGAGTGGAGTACCAACTTTTGACCACTGAGAGTACGCTCAGTGGTCAAAAGTTGCTACTCCACGTCTAGGCGACTAAAACAAAGTCTCTGGGTTAACCCGATTTAATAAATTTTCACTATACAGTAGGAGAATAGCTAGTAAACAGTTCATCCTTGTCGAAAGGACAATTTATTGGTTAAAAGTTTAGCGTCGCAGGTTTAACGATGAAATTCGACTTGCTTGTTGGAATTGAGATTCTAATGATTTTTGGATATACTTCCAGACGGTCTTGACAACGGCTATCTTTTTGTGTAACCATTGATTCTTCCCTGTTCTCTTACAAGTTATTTGAAACTGAAACAAATTTTTCAATTTCTGCAACAAACAACTGTTGACTATATTTATATAAATGGAAAATTGCAGATATGGTATAACAAGTACAAATATAATATGGATCGCAAAACCATTTAAGATTTCTAAATTTATTACACCAGGACATAAATAAATTGATGCAAGAATGTTAAAAAACCTATGAATGAAAATTTTGCGGAGTAAAGTTAAATTTTTCCATAAATCCTTTCGCAACAGGTGCTGGCCTCAAAATAACAATTTTAATTTTTTAAAGCAAATTTGAGTTTGCCATCATGGTGTATGGGCATCAATGAATACTTTATACTAATCGGAATTTTTCGATTTCTATTCGATTTTTCAAAAATGCTCCACACTAAAAAAAGTGTGACTGAATTTTTCATGGCCAATGATAGGTAATCGTAGAGATGTTTGCGCACATTTCAGTATACCGTCATGGTGTATGGGGATCAATGAATATTCGACTCTGGTTCGTGGAAAATTAACGACGATTTAGCAGAATCCGCAATCATGGTTTCATATTCAGATAGCCATCCAAATAAAGCCAGTAAATTTAATATTTTGTATAATTTTTATTTTTCTCTTCTATAGGCTAGTATACTCAGATTAGATAAAACATCTCTATGATTACTTGTCAGTTAAATACATATATTCCACAGCTCTATTAGCCATCTAAATAAAAATGGTAATATTAATAACAGTATAAACGACACATGCTTATAGGTCAGCCATCTAAAATATCAATGCTTGTAAAATCTCAGCTTGTGCCTTAATTCTAAAATTAAGTTAGCTTCGATTTATGAGTTTACTTAATAGATTACCACGGGTGGGGTCTATTAAGTAGGCGAGAATAAATCGTTGTATTATTTATTTAATAGATTACCACGGGTGGGGTCTATTAAATAAGCGAGAGTAAACACGTTGTTAAGGTTTAATTTTATTCTGAATTTATTATTTCATTTTTCCAGTATATATACAAAATCTTATATACTAATTACACTAACAACAAATAAATTGCAACTCAGCAATTTTGTAGTAAAAAATTACACTAATATAAAATTGCTGAATTGCATTTCTATTGTTGTTGTTGTATACATATATATGATGAATTAAATCATATTTCGTCAACATATGTGTATGAAATATAATAAAATTGTGCATTTTACCCTGTTGCCATTGTGGGATATTTTGTTGCACTGTTGATCTCAACATATTCCCGGGCCGCCATTTAGAATATTATACTGGGATATTTCATGTCTTGCCTCACGTTCGGTCAAGATCCCAAATATATCGCCTAGCACTAGGCCCATAGTGTTTCCTATGCCTCTTTTCGGTCGTTGTACCTCCTTGTTGCTTGCTAATAATAATTCATTGTCCGCAATCAAATTGTTGTACTGCCATTGAATTTGTTGAAGAATTAGGTCGCAATTTAACCCAGCTATATTCAAGCATGCCGCCTTTAATTCATGTTGTGTTTGTTTAAATGCTTCAATTTCTTCCCAGTAATTGCTCATGTTGTAATATACTACCAATGTCCATTTCATAGCTACCACTTCGAGTTTACCTATTTCTTCGAAGTAAATCCCTGTGGAGTGATTAAAAGGGGTTATGTGTACGTTGGCCTGCACAATTCCCAAAATACAACAAATGGATAATGTGGCTAAGTCTAGATGATTGACGATCCCTCTGTTCTTTACATGTCTATGAGGCTGCCGCCTTAAAACTTTGTCCTTTTCCGGTGATTGCAATTCTTTAGGCTGACCTTGGTTTGTTTTCATGGGCATTACTTCCTGTAAGTCTTCTTCAATTGGTAATTTACACAATTTTACAATCGGTCGCTTATAAATTGCATTTTCGCATTTGACTGTCGCTACCCGCACTAAGTCATCTTTTCCGGCATGTGTTTCCACGATTCTCCCTAGCTTCCATCGCGTGGCAGGTTGTTGTTCATCCTTCAATAATACCAGGTCATTGATCATTAGATTTGGCTGGCTGCTCTTCCATTTAGTTCGTTGTTGTAGTTGGTGCAGGTATTCGGAGGACCACCGTTTCCAAAAGTCCTGAACCATTCTCTCGACTACATGCCATCTCGTTCTTAATGATATGCGGTCAATTTCTGGGGCTGGTAGCGCCTTGAGTGAATCTCCTATTAAGAAGTGCCCCGGCGTTAATGCCGACAGATCTGCAGCATCACTTGTTAGCGGCGTTAGTGGGCGAGAATTGAGACATGCTTCTATTTGGGTAGTCACGGTACATAGCTCCTCGAAAGTGAGTGTTGTTTCGCCTATGATCCGTTTGAGATGAAATTTCATTGATTTGATCTGCCTCCCATATTCCACCGAAATGAGGTGTAAGAGGTGGTATGAAATGCCAATTGGTTCCATTGTCAGCTATCATGGTAGCAATGTCGCTTGGTAATGTTGTCATTGCGCGGTGGTGTTCCTTCTGCATTATGTTGTTAGCTCCTACAAAGTACGTTCCATTATCAGAGTAAATTTCGGTGCATAATCCTCTCCTGGATATGAATCTTTTGTAATCGGCAATGAAGGATTCTGTTGTTAAATCGCTAATTATTTCAATGTGAATGGCCTTTGTTACCATGCATATAAAAAGAGCGATGTATCCCTTGTATGTCTTGTGACCCCTTCCTTTGGCATATCTCAATTGGATGGGCCCCGCATAGTCGATTCCCGTTTTGGCAAACGGTCTTCCCGGCCTCACTCTTGCTGATGGTAGGTTCCCCATTGACCGCAACATATTCCCCGGCCAGTATTAATAATCCTAATGGATTATTATACTGGGAAACTTGACATATGCCGGGATCAAAGAGCTTGGATGATTCGTTTTCTGCCAGTAATCGCAGCTGATCTTCTATACTTCTGGTTGCAATCATCGTTGTTTTGTGCTGATTTCCTGTGTTGCTCCTGCTACCCAATATAATCCAACCGAATTCCGTTTGTTGTGCCATCGGCTCTAGTGGACCTCCCTTGATGATGTTGTTGATCAGTATTGATGGATAATAATCCGCGCCAAGTATAAGATCAATTGGCTGTGACTGATTGTAGTTGGGATCAGCCAGTTGTATTTGGTGGAGATGCGTCCAGCTGCTTGTGGCAAAGTCTACCTCGGGTAGTTGTTGGTCGAGTTGGTCGAATATCAATGGTTTGATATTCATTTGGAAGTCACCATCAAATCTTGGCGATATTTTTAGATTGATGGTTTGTCTGCAGGTGCCTGCCATTTTTCCACCTACACCTGAAATGGTGACGTGTACTTTCTCTTTTTTAAAGTTGAATAGATTTGCGGCCTTGGAGGATATTAATGTGGCCTGTGATCCTGGATCAATTAGAGCTCTTAGTGTGAAAAAATCGCCAGTGCTAGTTGCGGCTCTGACTAAAGCAGTTGGTAATAAAACTTGTCCTTGATGGTTGATCACGAATGTTTTGGCGGTTTTGACGCTACTTCCGGTAGTTGATGCTGCATTATTGCAGTGCAGAAGTGTGTGGTGTCCCCCTTTGCACACGATACATGTTTCTGCTTGGCAGTTTCTTCCTTGATGCTGGCTTAAACATCGTATACACAAGTTGGCTGAGCTAACGAGCCTTGCCCGATTTAATGTTGACATCTTTTTGAATTGCTGGCATTGATTTAAACCATGATGCTCCTTACACCCTTCCACCCAACACGTTTTGGTTAACATGGCTGTATTCACTCGTTTCAATGGTGGTATATACTGCATGTGTGGTCGTGTTGCTGTTGCTCTATGATTGCCCATGGCTTCTAAAGATTGAAACCTTCTCTCCAGGAATCGAAAGAATTCTTCTAGTTGTGGAATTTCTCTGGGCTTCTCTATATTTGTTTCGTAAATCCTAATGGATTCTGGGTCCAATTTTTTGTTTAAGATGAAATTCACGAATGCCTCGAAAGGCGAATCCATATTTAGCCGCTTTATATTGTGTAATATTTCTCGTGCTGTATCATGCAAGTTTCTCACTGCTTGGGCGGATGGTATCTGAATTGTCGCCAATGACAATAGTGCATTAAATTGATGGTTTGCCAGTAGCCTTACATTGTTGAACCTTGCTTGGATTATATTCCATGCGGTTTGGTAATTGCCACCAGTTGTTGTTAGGTGACTAATAATTTGCGCTGCTCCCTTCTGCAGGTGTGATTTCAGATACATCATCTTTACTGTATCTGATAGTTTGTTGTTTTGGTGGATCAGCTCAGTGATTATATCGTTGAATGTTTCCCACCGATCATAATCACCGTAAAATATTGGTAATTCTACCTTAGGCAATTTCACTTGCGCTGCTGATTCTGCCATGGTTGTTGTTTGGGAACAAAACTGTTGTAGTTTGATCATGGCATCTTCTACTCTTTCTTGAAGTTTGCCATAATAATCTTCCCTAAAGTAGTTGGAGGTTTGTTCGTCGTCTTCCAACTCTACTAATAATTCTGTATGTTGGGCTGCGATTTCCTCCATGTCCTTTTCTAATTGTCTTATTTTAAGACTAACATATTCCTTAGATATGTTGTTGATTTCCAAGGAATAGTTTATTGACGCCAATTTTTGATATATCTGGCGCATGAGGACGTCTTGTCTTTTGAACAATTTTGTGTTGTTGTTTCCTTCTATTTTTGCTGCTTGAAGGGCGTCTATTGAACTACTCGTACTCGTTTGTTGTTGTTGATTTGCAGCTGAGTTACATTCTTTGATTTCCTCTTTTTGGGAATCTGTTGTTAAATTGTGTACGGCATCTACCCGAATTGACGGCGTCGGTTTATATGAAGGCTCGAGAAGTGAACTTGGAAGTTGTATGGCTTCTTGTGACGTTGTTGGTGTCAATGGTGGTCCGCTATGTAGGTGATGGCGCATATCTCCTACCAGCTTATTGTAAACATCTGTTGTATTTATTCGCGTGGTGAGATAAGCGTGGTTCTCGCCCAGAGGCGGGACCATTCGTAGAATTTTATCGTCGTTTCCAACGAATACGTTGTATATCGCTTTTAGATTCGCTATTCTCTTCTCTAGGTAAGACTTTGTCTTTCTGTCTTCTCCGTCTTTCCGATAGTTTTTCTCTATCTGGACTATCTTTCCACTTGATACCTCTTGTAATTGAAGTAATAAATCCATTTTGTTGTTGTTTGGGTTTCTAGTGGTTGTACTGGTGCTGGTTGTTGCTCAGCTCCTCCCTCGACGGTAATATTGTGAAGATTTGTGCCTGTTGTTGCTTGGCTGGTGGTGTCGTCAGGCTTGACGACGTTATAGACTCTCCGTCCGTACTTCTAATTGCCGGTTGTTTTAGTGGCTCGAAGGACCATGTAAAATCTCAGTTTATGGCCAGTTGTTGGTTGTCTCCGACTGTTGTTGTATCCGGTTGTTGTTGTATCCGGCTCGAAGAACCATGTAAACTCTCAGCTTAATCCGGCTCGTTGTTTTCATCCGGCTCGAAGGACCATGTAAAATCTCAGCTTGTGCCTTAATTCTAAAATTAAGTTAGCTTCGATTTATGAGTTTACTTAATAGATTACCACGGGTGGGGTCTATTAAGTAGGCGAGAATAAATCGTTGTATTATTTATTTAATAGATTACCACGGGTGGGGTCTATTAAATAAGCGAGAGTAAACACGTTGTTAAGGTTTAATTTTATTCTGAATTTATTATTTCATTTTTCCAGTATATATACAAAATCTTATATACTAATTACACTAACAACAATTAAATTGCAACTCAGCAATTTTGTAGTAAAAAATTACACTAATATAAAATTGCTGAATTGCATTTCTATTGTTGTTGTTGTATACATATATATGATGAATTAAATCATATTTCGTCAACATATGTGTATGAAATATAATAAAATTGTGCATTTTACCCTGTTGCCATTGTGGGATATTTTGTTGCACTGTTGATCTCAACAATGCTATATAAGATTTGCTCTTTGCTATGTTTCGATATCTATAACCAATTTGCGATAGCATCTCTACGATATTGTTACTGATTATTCTATAAACATGAACTTGTGACAAATTTTTAAAATTGATGAATATTATTGAATATTTTGTAAAATATGTGCTGATTGTATGAATGATGATCACTATAAACGGGCTTTTCTGCGCGAATAATTGCATGAATGCTATGGAAGCGAAAGATAATATCTCTAAACGGAAGAGTCATGAGTGGAATGGATCGACTCTTCCGTTTAGAGATACTATCTATCCGATGGCTAGGGTGCTCCATATATGAAAAATAGTATGAGTAGGAAAAGGATCACTATTCGCAGGCCAGATAAGCGGGCATCAATAACTGATTCAGGAAGGTTTCATGTATCTTCATTTTTTTTTAGATTTTTGCTATGTGGAGGATCTTTTATATAGTCCCATGAACTTTATATAGTCCTTTGAAGAATTAGTTTCATAGTTTCTGAGTTCAAGGGACTATATCTCAGATCATCCACAAAGAAAAAATCAAAACAAAATCCCTGAAGATACATGAAACCTTCTTGAGTCACATAATAAACTCTTCTTATCCGGCCAAGAAATAGTTTCTTAGTTCAAAATGTAGCAATATACATGTGCATTTATTTTGGTGTATATATCGTGATGGTAAAATTTTTCGGGGCTGAGAGTAGCAAAATATCATAAAACTATCGTGATAGTAGAATATTTCGGGATTGAGAGCAAAAAATGTCGTGATAGTAGTGTTGTCATCGTAATTTTCGGGGATGGAATTTGGGCTATCTTAACATACATAAATGTCTTGGAGAATAAATAGAAAAGTCTACTTTTGCATATTCGCAGAGTACATGGAAAGGTAGTGCTTCTTCTTATTACGGTCTGGGTGAGTCACTTAACTAGAACCTCTTCACATTTTTCTAAAATCATTAATTCTTTCTCCGACGGTCGTGTTAACATTCCGATTGGCACAAAAGATTCATTAATGCCCAATCACCATGATGGCATACTTACATTTGCATAGACATCTCTATACGATTACCTATATTGGTCATCAAAAATCCACTTACATTTTTTTTAGTGAAAATAATTTTTGTAAAATCGAGAACACATTCCCTGAGGATCAATATCAAATTCCTATTGGTACAAATAATCATTGAAGCCCATACACCATGGTGGCATACTCACATTTGCGTAGACATCGCAATTTTACGTATTTGTAATAACTCTTTTGTTTCTAAGAGCATTTTAAATGGAACAAATGACAACCATCTTAAAGCTTCATTAGTGTATGGTTTTATTGCACCTGTATATGCAGTTTGAAAGAGCTACTGACTGAGCCAACAAAAATGAAATGAAACTATTTGTTTTACCGAAGTATAACGTTGGGGGCTGACGAATGAATACGAGAGTCTGATGTGTCCTTACATTTAAGAGAAGAGTCATGCGTGTGATTTACAGCCCAAAACGCGAAGAAGATGGCGTGCACATACCGAGCTCTGTACAATATCAGAGATCAGAGATCTAATGATGATCCCCAATATTGTACATAAAATAAATCTCAATGAGTACGCTGGCTAGGTCACTTTCTGCGTTCAGATCCGAGACGAATTGTGCAACGATCTCTGAAAGCAGAGCCACTATATGGTAGGCGCAGAATTGTTTGCAGTCGACGATAGATTGTCTAAGACAGTATGAAGACCAAGCCTAGGATCGAAACCGTTGGAGCCGGATTGTTGACACAGTAAGGGGGCAGTAATGTTCTTTAAATACTGCTTATTATTATTATTATTATTTGTTATACCGAAAAATTGTAGTAGAAAATCCACATAAAGAAAAATCAATTCTACAATGCACCAACTGTTAACCATAAACCTCAGAAAATTATACGAGGAAGCAGTTAAAGGAAACTCGCATTCAATCCACCTTCAAACCAGGAAGTTTATAACATGATAAGCATCGTCAACGAACAATGAACCAATTTATGTATGATGGAGACCTATATGATTCAGAAGGTACAAAATACAAGTACTATCCTTCAACTTTTAGTACAAAATCAAAATTAAAAATTAATGAACTTAACTTAGCTGTATGGGACACCAACGCTTTAAACATTAATATTATGCTAATTACTAATACCATAAACAAACCATATAAAGACATACAAAGCCATAGTGTAATATAGTAAGAGTTGAATAAAATTATTTGTTGTTGTAAAATTGCTTATTAATACCCACTGATTGTATTAGTGCGTATCTATAACATTTCATTCTCTTTGCTTCTCTCAAGCAAAATCAAAAAGAAAAATGAATATACTCGTACATAATACTCGTATATACGCTATACAGTATACATTGCTTAGTTTCCGAAAAATTAATATTTATATTACTGTATCAAAATTTTATATGAATGAAATGGTAGGTTTCAACTGTATGCAAATTTTAACTATACATTTATTCTTTCGTCGGTTTGTATTGGTATGAGTATGAATTTCTATGGCCCGTTCTCAGGCCCGTTGTTATGTTTGGATGTGAAAGTTGGGCGCTGACGGATGAATACGAGAGATGGCTCCTAACATTTGAGAGAAGAGTCATGCGTGTGATCTACGGCCCAAAACGCGAAATAGATGGTACCTACCGAGCTCTGTACAATATCGAGATCAGAGATCTGATGAAGATCCCCGATATTGTACATGAAATAAGATCTCAGCGAGTACGCTGGCTCGGTCACGTTCTGCGTGCTGATCCGGAACGAATTGTGCAGCGATCTCTGAAAGGAGAGCCACCATATGGTAGGCGCAGAGGTCGTTGCCGGCGACGATGGCTCCACGATGTAGAGAACGACTTGGCCTCTTCAGATTGTCTTAGACAGTATGAAGACCATGCTCAGGATCGAAACCGTTGGAGCCGGGTTGTTGACTCAGTAAGGGGCCAGTAATGGCCTTTAATACTCCCAACTAGCCATAATTGAAAAATCTATGCATTATATATGCACACACTGTTACTGTAAGTACACACAAATGTGCACGCGTTTCGGGATTAAATCGCGTGATGTACGCGATTTGGGGAATGGTTGTGTGCAAAAATTGTATGCACGCTGTATGTTTATTTTGTAACTGTACACGATAGATTGTCACTAAATCGAAACTGCATTTAAAAGTTAAATTTTAGTTATTCTAGACACACATTAGGTATATTTCTCACACGCTGTATGCCCACATATGTTTAGCATTTAGATCAACATTTTAGAACGGAAACTATAACCTAAAATATTTTAGTTTTACAAATATTACACTATAGACTCTCGCTTGATTATTCATATGTAATATTAATATACATATATATAAATTGACTTTAATAAATATTACTTATCTTAATGAAATATTTTAAATTTTGTTTGCTAAATAAGATATTATTATTTTATATGAAAAACAAAATAAGTTTTATTAAAATAAAACATGTGAACGAAGATTTACAGCAAAAGTAAACGTTCTGCTTCTAAAAAATCAAAGCGCTTCAAAATTATACGAAATTTACCATCAAATAATTTTTTTTTTTTAATAAAACATATTTTTTTTACTATAGATGCCATCTACAAAAATGAATAATGTTGTGGAACAACAAAATAAAATGGCGATTAAGCATTATTATTTTATGCATAAATTCAGTTGCAAATTTGTAAAAAGGATACGAAATGATACCGTAATATGTGCATAATATCACAATTTTGGATATAGAAATTAATTTAATATTTTGCAACTTTATGTGTACAATTGGGTGGCAAATACTTCAAAATAATACAAAATGATACCGTAATGTATACGTAAGGTCACAGTTTTGAATGCAAAAAGGTATTTCATATTTTGCAACTTAATGCGCACGATTGGGTGGCAAATAGTTCAAAATAATACTAAATAATACCGTAATGAGTGCGTTAAGTTACAGTTTTGAATACGGAAATGCATTTCATATTTTGAAACTTTATGCACACCATAGGGTGGCAAATTATTCACAAGAATTCAAAATGATACCGTAATGTGTGCGTAAGGTCACAATTTTGAATGTAAAAATGTGTTTCAAATTTTGTAACTTTATGCGCACAATTGGGTGGCAAATATTTCAAAAGAATACAAAATAATGCCGTAATGTATGCGTAAGGTGACAATTTTTAGTAGAAACATATACATATTTCATATTTTGCGTTATTATGCAAACAGTTCAGTGGCAAATTTAAATAAAAAATACAAAATGATACCGTAATGTGAGCGTATGGTTACAATTTTTAACAAATAAATCTAGTTCATATAATTTGCAACTGTAACTGAAATAAAAACATAATATCTTGATATCTCGATGACTGAGCACTGGTCTCAGAAAATATTAAAAATCAGTAATTTAATAAAGTAGAAGTTTCTATAAAATTGTTTCTCTCACTGAAAGAATCCGAATGTGGACTAAAATCCTCTGTATCTTCATTGACAATTAAATTTTCAGCTGCATTGTCTGGTGCATCTTCCACTAAATGGCGGGACTTCGTATCATTAATCCCATCGTAACTCAAATTAGTTACTGCACTAATTTGCGGTTTATTTGAATATTCTGGTTCACTTTGCACAATCGGTGAAGACAAATTTTGAGTTGACGAAGAACAATCCATGTAATGAACAAAATCTTCTTTAGTTTCATTATTATTTATCTTGTGCTGTATTCGCTTTAAATATTCTTTATTTTGAATGATCAATTGGTGCTTCACTTTCCTATAATAGGTGCTACTAAATTTAAATGGTTTAACAACTTTTGGCATTTTTCGAACCTTTGTTTTTATTTCTCTAAACGATTACAAAATTTGTCACTAAATCTGAGACTTATTTTACGCAAATGACAGCTGTAATTAGTTGTACACAATTTGGTAAGAAAATGTTTAATATGCGTGCAAAACTCTCCATTTGATATATAATTTCAATAGTTGAGTATTTTCTGTGAAGTCAAAACCAAATTGCAACCATATGTGTATATTTCAGTATAATTGTATTCATAAGTTTGGAAAAGTGCGCTTATTGGTGACACTGTAACCGTACCTTTCGGTTACAATGTAACTATATCTACTTTTATTTTAAGCAAATCACAAGAAACTAAATGTACACTTCCTGTAACTTAATGCACTTTTATGCTTGTGCAAGAAACTGTTTTGGGACCATTAAGGCGCCAAGTGTTCTTATTGCAACCGAATTGTGACTATTATCTTAAAATTTTGTGTGCTAATGTACGGGTTTGGCTAGTTGGGCTGTTTATTATTATTATGAATTTCTATGACAAATTTTAATTATTTGAAGAAAATCCAGAAATGAATTGCATCGCTTATGCTTTTAAAATTCCCAATTTTGAATGTGAAATAGTTTTTTTTGTAGACCATTTACAATGTTTTCTGATTAAAACTAAAATCATGAAATCTATGATCGTATTGTGATGGTCATAACATTGGTTATTAGGATCCAAAAATTCATTAAATTCCGGTTGTAGTCTAATGATTTCTTTACATTGGTCTGTTATATATTTTTTAATATTTGGTAGATGGGGACTTTTACCAAATATTTTGTGAAATATTTCGGAACAATATATGGACAACTTAAAATATATTTCAGATGGAGCTTGCAAGCTTCCAAAATCTGTATTCTGAGTATAATTTTTAAAGTAAATAAAATACTCGTTTTTCAGAGTAATTGTTTTTTCTTGTTTAGTAAGAAGTTTTTTGCAAAGTTCGCATTTTATATTTTTATTGCACTTGAAAAAAACGTACCCAATAAAATAATTTAATGATGCATCATCTATTCCATTTCGTAGATCTAAATTTTCATCAGTTTGACTTTGCAGTAAAAAATCTTCAATTTTGAAACTATTTTCTTCTACTAACAATTCTGACGAATCTTCATTAATTTCAATTTCTGTATCATGTTTTTCAAATTCATTATTTGGGTAGTCTTGCATGCCATCAATTTGGTTTAGGCTGCTTATCATTTCTTCGTCATCATACTCGCAGTTGGATAGGTTAGTATTTTTTAAGAATTTTATACACATAATTTGTGCTACAATTCTACTAAATTCTAAAACAGATGGATTTTTGCAATGTCCACCCTTTCCTCTAACAATAGAAAATGTATTTTCCAGTGGATCTTGATTCAACCTACTTGTAATGACATATTCGATACTAGGTGTTTCTTAGTTTATTTACTATTGGATAATTGGAGAATGCCGTTAATAGTTATCAAAAGCCCTTTAAAACAATAGTTGATTGTGGTGTTTTTACATTTCAGCTGTTCAACGTAGGTTTTCATAATTACTAAATTATCGACAATGTGATTACTAGGTTTTAGGGCACTTCTATTATTATTTTTTGAATATAATGTCTTACTATTTAGGTTGTCAAATAATTTGTCCATTTTCTCAAAAAAATTTGCAGTTGCAAGCACGAAACTACTGTTTTTATTGGAAAATTTGTCCAACTCATGCATTGTTCTTATACCCGCAACAACAGTCCTACTGAAAACCTGAGTTGCCAAAGCAACTCTCATTTTTTCAAATGTATTAGGATATACATGGCGGTATGTAATTTTGGGACATAATTTAGTTGCATTATTTTTTTCTGCTTCATACAAATCTTTAATAACACCCCAGCTAACCGGACCATCAGGCGTATCAATGTCTGATTTTATTAAATTATTTCTGACCGATTTAAATAAATGTGGCGTATCAAATAGTGCAAATATTTTTGTTCCTTTATCCTTTAAATAAAAATATGGTTTTTCTACTGAAACTCCCAAAATTTTGTATGCGTTTCTGTTATTTGAACCCTGGTCACAAACCGTGGCTACAATACGAAATCCGACGTCGCTTAGGAAAGTAACGTTATCCTCAATTAGTTCCACTAACTCTTTGCCAGTTAATCCTTTTTCAGACGTGTAATAACTAGATATATATTTATATTGACAAAAAAGGCCTCTAATCATGAAAACTAAAATACATTTGGCAAGTTCAGGTTCTCTCATTTTACCATTGTCCGCATAACCTTGAACAATATCTTTTTTGCCGTCATATTCTAGTTCTCTACGGATATGCATTTCATCAAATAACAAGATCACGTTTCGGTTCTCCATTGTTAACACATTTGCTTTTTTTCTTAAATTTTCTAAAATATTTATATTTCTTCCCGGAGATAGATTTTTAACGGGCATCCAGTTCAAAATTGAGTTTTCAGATGGCAGATTAAATTCTAAATTATTACGCAAAAATCGGTAACAAGCTGGAGATATAAAATATATATTTTGAGCGATTTGCCGCTGATTCTCGGGGTATTTTAATGTTTTCGAATATCTCAACAACAACATTTTTGAGAATTCTCTAGCATTTGCACTTATATTTATTTTATTAATTTCATTATTAATTAATTTTCTTGATTCATTCTTAATCCTTGGTAAGAGTTTTCCTTTAGTTCTTCTTTTAAGATTTAAATTACTACTTTTGATGGTCTGACACTTATTTTTTAAAAGATCGTACCTTTTTTTTATGAAACAATATTTTCTTTTATAAATATTACAATTTTGAATATTTTTAATACAATGACTGCAACATTCATTAAAATCTGATTGCACATTTTTCTTGAATCTCTTAGGCGATTGAATATTTTCAAAATCAAAAATTGTCATTTCAGATTGCTCCGTGTCCGTTCGTTCGTACGTCCGAATATTGTCATATCTAGCTGGACGTTCAGTTTCGCTAGTATTCGGTTGGAGTGTATCGTTCAATGAAACGGGAGCTTCGCCAATGCTAGAATCAATCAAGTGTAATTGAGGTACGACATTCTTTTTTAATTTTCGCTTCCCTTTATCGCTCTCGTTAAAATGAATGTCGCATATAATTAATTTTTTTTCAAAATATTTAGGTTGAATCGAGCATTTTTCGACCCAGACTTTAAATAGTTCTGAAATAGTCCTTTTTTCGGAAAATTGAAGAAGCTCCTTTCGGGATGAGTTCTTCTGTTAGCGTTGCAATTACTAACAGCACATGGAACGCCACATGGTAATTGATTTATTCGGTTGGTAGAATCCATAATGAAATTAAAATATTCAAAAAGTAAAAAAAAAAAATATTGGAATATAACGTTTTTTGGATGAAAAACGGTTACCAATTATAAATAAATTATTAAAGATAAACTTTAATAAATTTTGGCACTTCTAAACAATACTAGAATCGGTATTAAAGAAAATCCAAGAGAAAGCCGAGTTATAATTAAAAATATTCTAAAGAAGAAGAATGTCCGGAGAAAAGCGATGGTCAATAGTTTTTAAAAAAACTCTTTTATGTATCAAATAAAAAATATAATGAAGAGCACAACACACAATCGATATGCAAACCACAAAGTCTCAAAATGTATTAAAACATTCAGAGACAAAAATTACTTTATATACTAAAGCAAAAAAAAAAAATTATTTCATCAAAAAGGATATAGGTATATCGTTTCGTTTATGATTTTATTCAATTTTTTTCATTTGGTCTAGTATTATAGATATAGTATTGTGTTTGTATTATATCACGCACGTTTGTATAGTATAGTTTATTCTCTCATTTTTTTAAAATGCATATAGCTGGGTATTGTATTTCGAAACACGCATACATGCAGTGGGTATTGATAATTTTACACTAACAATGCCATATACGAAATCAAAA
Organism: Tipula unca; assembly: GCA_951394425.1. Taxonomy (NCBI): domain Eukaryota; kingdom Metazoa; phylum Arthropoda; class Insecta; order Diptera; family Tipulidae; genus Tipula; species Tipula unca. Next base: position 12,205,328 of record OX596381.1, on the reverse strand, counting down.
TATGGCGCTTTATGTCTTTATATGTATCGTTTTTGCTAATACACATTTTATGAATACAGCAGTTACGATACTAAACAACCTAGCGGAAAGTCTGAAGCTATCTTTATAAAAGAGAAAATAGGACACCATGAACTCCAACAGAATAGTGAAGAGCATATTGAAGCAACTATCAAATATTTGGAAGAGGAGGAAGGCAAATGCAATATATCTGCAATTTATTGCCATCCAAAGCACTCATTTAAGAGCACGCTTGTGAAGTTTATTCTAAATTAGAATTAAACCAACAAAAACCACGTAATATGAGAGTTTCGGAACACAAATGGCATTTAGGCCAACAATAAAAGTATTTATTTACATTTCAGGATTTTCTTAAGCTAGTGCGTATCTTAAGATTTTCAATATTTATCACCAATCTCACTTCTTTGATAACAGCAGATGAAATTGAAGAAGCTGTGCACAAAATATGATCAAGAAAAACATAAATCAAAACAATCATCTGAGCTTGATTATGATTTGATAGGTGGTAAAATTCTCATAGAACTACCGTAAAAATGAATCAATTTATTAACATACATTTTTAATGTTATATAATAAAAACTGGGAACGTTCCTAAAACATCTTAAATTTCGTGAATCATAATGCTTCTTCAAAAACCGAAACCAATTTTCCGTGACATAAAAATTATTGGTGGTTCATATCGAGTTGTATTTGTAATCAGAAATTTGCTAGAAAAACAAAAGAGATAGATGTTGCTCAAGATCTTGATAATGTATGGCACAAAGGACTGATACTCAAAATTAGAACACCATTCGCCATGAGTTTTTTTGTTAAATCATTAAAAATTATTTGTTACAGCAAAAATTTTTTCTTATAACACAGCTTTCATTCTTCTTGGCCGTTGCAGAATTTTCTGCGTCGTGGCTTTTACCGGCTTTCCTTTAATGCTTTACGTGTTTAAGATTTTCTACCTATGTTCTATCGGATTCAAATTCAGGTTTTGTATGAAGGCTATTTCAAATGTTTACGATCGTTGTATAAGAACCATTTCGTGACTATAGTTAAGACTGATATTTAGAACGATCCTTCTGTTGGACAATACATTTTCAAACAAGCACATATGAAATAAACTCAATAGATGTATTATAAATTTTATCGCGCCAGACTCAGCAATAATTTCCTAAACCGCATAAAGGACGCCATAAACCAATGGTTGAACATTTTTTAACATTTGTATAAATTTGTATACTCCTATTATATCATGACACATGACTTTTGAGAACATATCGGACATAATTATGAGTAAGCATTGCAGCAATGATTCAAATTTTTAATTATAAGGCATTTCCTTATATACGAGTTCAGAGTTGATCAGATCAAAGTGATTTGAATAAAATTAAATTGTTCGAAAATTAAAACAGTAACAAAAGTAAGATGATCAAATTTGTCAAAATTGTACGTCTTATATGGGTGTGTCTCTCAAATTAAATTATTAATTAGTTTATCCGTAAAAATTCCTAATCAATCAAATATTTAATGAAATTCATTAAAATTCAATTACAACCAATTTTTGGAAATCAAATCAAGAAAGCATCCGAAAACGCAAACAAATCAAATAAATAAATCAGTTAAGTAAACACAACATAACAACAACAAGCATATAAAAATAATCAGCCAATTTTCTCATGATTGTTATATAGTTAGCCAGCCATCCAAATATATTTAACCCTACAGAAAATTGTATTTCCACCATCCTACATATACATACATATACATTTATGATGGATTGAATTAAACGAATGAAAATTACTTATTCACCCTCGTCTCTCGTTTCGTTTTAAAGAGATTATTGCTTGTAATAAACGTACATAATCATTGTTTAATTTATGAGTGTGTGTGTGTGTGTGTGCGTACATGGATTATCCTTTCTCGAATTATGTCTATATACATACATTAAGACGAGAAAAACATATTTTCCCAATTTATTTATTTATTGCGTTTATCGAGCAAGGGCGAAATGATGAGTACTGCGCGCGTCATATCGGGGGAAATTGCGTCTCGTATAATTGCGGTTTTACGAGCTCATATAATGTGTTATATGAACGATAATTCGTCATTTGAATTCCCGCGGTGCTAAAATATAATCATTTTTATTATTTTTTTCTGAAATTACGGTATATGTGCGGATTAATTACAAAAACATCTATCGTATTGTTAAATTTGCATATTTATTTGATTTTTTGACGTAACGTCGCAGTCCCATATGTATATATACGGATTATATAGGATTGGTGTAGTAATCTGCGTTGTCATAAAAAAAATTTTTAATTATTAATTTTATTGATCTATAGTCTATGCTTGATGTATAGCTTCACTAGGAACACTAGCAGAATTCTATGGGTTAGGTACAATTTGCTTTATAAAATTCTATCGCTTGCAATGACCTCTGCGCCTACCATATGGCTCTCTTTTCAAAGATCGCTGCACAATTCGTTCTGGGTCAGCACGCTAAGCGTGACCGACCCAGTGTAATGAGCCATCTCTCGCACTCATTCCGCACACACGGACTCCGAGAAGTCAATTTCAATCACTCGCACCACTATTTTTTATATATGTTGTGTACTACGAGTTGCAGAAGATATAACGATTCACTGCGTCTTCCCACTGTTGAGTGCCATTCTGTGGAATTAATAGTTTCGATACTGTTGGAAATGTCCTTAGGTTTGCAAAATTTATAAATTTGTAAGTCATCCGCAAAAGTATGATATTTACAACTATATTTATAACTGTAGGTAAGTCATTTATATACATCATAAACAGGAAAGGACCTAGCACTGATCCTTGTGGAACACCACGTCGAGTGCAAAAGTTGGATACATCTAAATTTATTTTAACTGATTGTGAACAACCTGACAGAAAGGACTGGATTAAGCGACAAGCCGATACTGAGAATTTGAAATTGTGGTGAGGTTTACTAACCAAAATTGATTGATCAATTTTGTCAAAAGCTTTACTGAAATCGAGCAGAACCAGCGTGCACATATTGCCATTGTCAATAACTCTACGAATGTCATCATTGATATAAAGTAAAGCTGTGCTGGTAATATAATTGCGTCTATAGGCAGATTGCTACTTTGATAGAAGATTTTCCAATTCAACATAAGACAATATCTGTGACTGAAGTATTCTTTCGAATACTTTAGACAAAACCGGAAGTAGGCTGATAGGTTGAAAATCAGATAAATATGTTAGAGTTTTCTTCTTGGGAACAAAGTTACTTACAAACTTAATAGGTAATTTCATCAATACCAGTAGCATTGGATTTAATTGAGTCAAAAGAATCCATAAGACCAACTGTATCAATATTGTTAAAACTAAGGTTACCCTCCAAAGAAGTATGACCAAAAATGACTGGGTCCGCACTACCTGCACTGTTATCCGAAAAATGATCTTTAAAATCATTCGGTGAAAATAGAGTTGATGGTTTGACTTTCGATGATGAAAAAGCACAAACAGATTTTAAATTTTTCCAGAATACTTTAGCAGGTAGAGATGGATTTAAAATAACAGAAAACTATTTAATCTTGGCGCGCCTTATAATATTGGTAGTTCTGTTTCTGGTAGCAATGTATTCCTGGTACAGAGCAAAATTTTTTGTGCACTTCTACCGCCGAAAAATAAAATTTCTAATATTAATCATCCGCCGAATCTCATCATTAAACCAATGTGGATGTTTTGATTTGATTGATACAGTTCAGATTGGAACAAATTCCTCGAATAAATTTTTCATTAATTGATTAAGATATTCAACTTTTTCAGTGGGGTTATTAAGGGAATAAAGCATATTCCAATTTAAATGATCACATTTACGAAACATTACTGATGACTTAATATTATTGAAGTCCCGAAATGAAAAAGTCGGATTAGTTCTCTTATATTTAATATCATACGGAAAAATAAAGAAAATCATGATCACTAAATTCCACCGAGACCTGATTGAGAAATATAATTTTGTCAGTATTTGAAATAACCCAATCTAAGATGAATGTGATGTGTTCGTTCGTTATTAATCGGTTTGAGGCAAAACTTATTTAGTAAGCTTTTCAATTGTTTAGTATTTGAATTAAACACACTGAGGTCATAATTGAAACCCCCGCACACAATGATGACAATGGTGTCAATTACTATATCGCGATAAATCTCACATTTCAAGCGGTCTCTCTTCTTGGTTCATCACGCATTACTTCGGTTCGCCTTACTAATTGAATAAGGTCTAAAAGATTTTTCCACATAGTATCTCCTCCGAAAATCAAGAGCTCCAAATTAATGCAGTCCACCCCAGGTGAGCAATTTTGCTTCAATCTCTGCATGTCCTTAGTGAATTACTCATGGGATGGATCCTCATGTATTAGTGAATTACTCATGGGATGGATCCTCATCTCAACATACCTAAAGTGTGTTGAGCAGCACTGACAATCGCAGTTTTCGGTATCTCCCAGACAGAGTTCACGCAGTCATACTGGCAATTAGCTTCCTCATTGTTGTCGCTGACAAGATCCCGATATCGTTTCTTTTGATCTTCATTTATCAGACATTCACAGTGGAATAGTTCCATGCGTTTCGCTGTTTTCCAAGATTTGTACGAAAACTTCTATCGTATTCCCATATTTGTAGGAAAACTTCCATCTATTCGTATAATTCTGCTAAAAATTTATTATTTTTGCCGTAAAAACATTAATTTCATGTTTTGAAAACATTAATTTTTAGTAGAACAAATTAGCCATTATTTTGCCCAAAACAAGTCGACCAAAGCAAATCCGGAACGGAGTATGTCTCAAGTATGATAAACAGTGTTGAATTATGGTACATATGTTTGCAGTCGGGAATTGCTTATATAGTTAAAACATAGCCTTAAAACTTTTTGGCCTTTAGTTATGATAGTGTAACAGGCATCCAATATGAATGCAGTGAATTCATAATTTTGGGGATGTGTGTGTGGCTATGGAAAAGTCAATGCAGCGTCCCATGTCCCCGTAACTCGTACATGAAAGTCCTTCGTCTCGCTACAAGCATCCTAATAATATTTCCAGTATAATTGAGCTTTTCTATTTATTTAAACGAAAAAGCTTTTATTAACAGAAAATTTGTTTTAATAAACTGCGTATTCAATGATTAGGAGCTTTCAGATAGCTATAAAAGAAGTCAGTAAACTTTCAAACCAGAATTTAATTTATAATAAGATTTATCTAAAAGCTTTTTGATTTTTAATTCCTATAATAAAGCTTAAGAAGCTTTATATTTCCTTAATTCTGATACAATTTGAAAACAGAATTTTTAATGTAAGCTTAAATTTTTGTAAAATAATGTTTAACACTAAAATATCCGAGCTTTTATAGATATTATTTGGAATTTTTTTTATCGGAAAGCTTTTATTGATGTAAGAGCTGTTGCTAAATGATTGTGAAAACATCAAAACAAAAGCTTCCAATTTGGAAACATGATATATTTACAAAGCTCATTTTCTTTTTTTCCAGAACTTCCACAATTTTTCTATAGGCATCAATTTTTTTTGACATGTATCCTATAGTTTCTCAAACATTATCCCGTTTTATGTGGAAAATTATTAACAGTACTTGGAGGACCTTTTCGTGGCGCCCTGATCTGAATTACGGAATACCTACAGCATAAACAAAACATTTCTCTCGGAAGTACCAATTTTATAAAATATATAATACGATTTGTAGACCATTTTCCGACACATGACACGACACAAAAATGATTTTTCTCATTTCACACTGTTATATAGTTTAAGTTTTTTTGTACAAAAATCAGATAATTTATTATCAATCACTGACGAATGAACGGTTGCCACATATGTACGTCCATATATTATTGTGTGTAATACAAAAAATTATCTTTTTTTTTTTTTTTTTTATAATTTATTTCACTCTCGACAATCACTCTCGTTATCTCTAATTTAAATTTATAAAATTTTTGTTTTATTACATTTCCGATGTGTTGACTTCCTGTAATCCAATATATGTGTATAGTTACAATATTGTATAAAATGTAATTTTCATTCACCAAATTGTTTTTATTTTTTATTTTTTTATTTCGTTCATGACAAGTGCGATAAAAATCTTTTCAATCTCCTTAAACATATATACGTACATATATAATGTAATCGCATAACGAACCTATTCATTTGTATAGTATATACCGACGTACGTTTAAAATCAACCCCTTGCACATCATCTAAACATGATTAGTATAAAAATGTCCCTCATTTTAAATGTGTTTGTAGAGACCGAATACAATAAACTATTGTACCAATATAACTCCTTTCGTTTTTATTAAATTTAATAGAATTATTTGTTTTTCACACAAATATTATTTTAATAAAAATATAGTTTTACTATTATTACATATTATTATTGCATTATGATTAAATGATCACCGCCGTTTTATTTTAAAAAAAAAATTAAATGTCGGCAACCCCATCATAAGCAACGATCGGTTTTCCGTCTTGTGTATACGTATACGCATATACATATTAATGGTTTAGACCGCGATTTTGTTGTAATAATATTAGAGAACGTTAAATGGAAACAGATTAATCATGTGTCAGTCACGTGTGTGTGTAAACCATCCTCATCGCATCAGTCATCTTATTTATACGAGTATATTCATATTCAGGAGAAATTTTAATGTTTATCTTTCGTAATCTCGGCGCACAGTGTATAGATTTAATATATAGAAATCATAGTGAAAGTCATCTTATTATGAATAAATAATAGAGAATTGATGAGGCTGTGGAGGATGGATTTCAGCAATCCACCACACAGCCTGTAGGCACTGACTCAGTCGGTTCACTAAAAGTAACTGTGAAGGTATTTGAATTGGAGATCAGACAGATCTCCAAAATTAACATTGGGGAAAGGGGAAAACTTCAAAATTGCCTATAAATGCTATTTTAGACGCAGCCCATTTGCTGAGCCTTGAGATAGCCGTCATTAAAGGTCGACTACTAGAAAGATTAAAAATAGTGAAAACATTTAAATCTGAGAAAACGGTCTCGTACGCGCAGACCTTGAAAAATGCGGTACCTCAAGTCCGTGCCCTAATAACAGTAACAAAACGTAGGACCCACTGGCAACCATCAAAGGTTGTCACTCTCAAAGCCATGGCTGGTAGAGAAACTTCCTTCACAAATACTAAGGAGGTTAAAAACTGCGGGAAATATGCAAAATGCTAAAGCAGTTGGGCATGTGGTCAGACAATCTATTGCAAAATACGCGATTAACATACTGTGCATGCAGGCACCATACATGGTTAAAAGGGTTATAAGTGGAATGACCACGTCCACAAGAATCGTTGGAAACAATGAGAATATTAAACCATTAATTGGCATCCTCAGCAAAGATCTTGTGGTTCTTAAAATTTCATAGTATTGCGACACACTGTGTGTGTGTATATGGTTGAGATCGAACTTAGAAAGTTTCTATCTGGTCAGTATTTACTTCCAATATTTAGACGATCCAGAAATATGTGAATAAACTTGATAAAATCATGGATGGTCTAAAATGCTATCCCAGTATCATTACTGGCAATTTCAAGACTAAGTCCAAAGTTTAGCACAATAAGGACACAAACGAGAGAGGAGTCCTCGTTGAAAAATGTATAGCAAGAAGTAACCTATTCCTTATCAACGAAGATGGGCATCCAAGTACATATTCTCACAATGGGGAGTGGAATATCTCACTCTCATGACGGGCGGTCTGTTAAGAAATTTTAAAGTTGTGATCCATGAAAATTGGACATCAAGTGATCATAGTGTTTCTACAGCCAACTAAGTAGAATCTGACAAAATCTGGCTAAAGACCTGAAGGTATCGATCGATATCGAATCGATCAAGTTGAACAAATAAAGACAAGTTCAATTATCAAGGTCTGTAGCGCTATACTATACCAGGTAAACGTGGTTCTAAATCGAAATTGTCGTGGTGGTCTCCGGACTTAACCGAATCCAGAAAATTGGTTCGTATGGGCGTATTTGCGAAAAATGGCGTATTTTAAAATTAAAAGAGACAAAAGCCAAATGAGCTTAAAAGAGTTCATCACGGAGCATGTAATGCTGAACCGTGGGGCTTAGTCTATTGGTTAGCACAGGTAAATTGAAAACGAATGAGGTACTTAGTACCCTGGTGAGTACTCAATACCTTGCTACCCGACGACTCTGAGGAAAATAACTCTGAGAGGCAAAGAGAAATCCGCGACGATCGTAACTCTGCACCATCTACAGCGTACGCGAGCCACCTCAGTGATGAAGAGGAAACTTTGGCTATCGTGTCTATGAAAGATGGTAAAGCGCCAGGCCTAGACAATATCGGGGTCAAGGTGATAAAACGTGTTTGTCTTAGCAAAGGAGTATTTCCAAAAGCGTATAAAAATGGTAAATTAGTTATCATTAGGAAAACCAGAGATAGGTGCCAAACCGATTCCAAATTCTATAGACCTATCATGCCGTTGTCTGACCTTGGTAAATTATTTGAAAAATTGATTACCGTCAGGTTAATCGACATATTAAAAAAAATGAACAACTATAGTGATAAACAGTTTGGCTTTAGAGAAAATAGGTCCACAGAGGACGCAATGATGAAAATGATCAATATAGTGAAACAAAAAACAGAAATGTTGGAGTTTTCCTAGCTGTATCTGGCGCGTTCGACAACCTGTGGTGGCCCAGCATAATGTTGGAGCTAAAGTCATGGCACACTTGAAAAAATTGTCAATAAAGGATGTCCGCAAGTATTCAAGGAAAATCGCAATTTGTAGCCATATACAGGATGGTAGACTAAGGCAAATGTTACAAAATGGAGCTATCCTCTACAAAGACAATTATGATCCAACTTAAAGGTTCACTGGACATTAGGAGACCACCATTGTTTTATATAAATGCCCAAAGAAATGATATGGCGAAACGAAAACTAAATTTATTCAAGTTACATGTAGTTCCTTGAGTAATACTACATTTGACAGTTGAACATCTGGGATAAAATCCATATTACTTTACTGAGATAGTGACCATGTGGATTTAATTTGTCGCAAGTTTTGTAAAATAATAGGTTTCATTTTTAGACGGGGTCCAGTATCCATTCAGTCTGATTGGTTTAACTCTGTAGCTTTATAAGAATCAATTATGAATATTTGCCTCAAATTTTGGATCCATTATATAACAAATTTCCTTTTTCATTTGCCACTAAGACACCTATGAGAAATTTTTTGACCGGCGTACTTTTCTGAGGCCTGATTTTATTTTAAAATTTATAGAAAATAGTTTGACCAACTGTTATTTTTGGATATATCGAGTTCGCAAATCATATCTCTTTTTAGACAACAAAGTGCCCGGAGGCTATGGCCTGTAGAGAATATTTAGCGGTGAAAGCATGTTTCACTAAATTTTTGCTTTGACGAACTTCCACAAACTGGTTTGGTAATCACAAATGTAGAAACATGATCAATAGCGATTATTATTCCTGTACAGTGTTCCCTAGAAATCGAGATACACTGTCTGGAAAAGCCTAAATGTCATGGGAAGTGAACCGAGTGGTGGTTTAGTGGTTTGGTTGAACTGTGCTAAAATTACTAGATGAGCGGTATTTGAAAGTCTTTGAGCTAAAGTAAGTAAAGACGGATAGATTCAGAAATTAGTTTGTAAGGTGTGATATCAGGTAGATTCGGATTGTTAGGGTAAGGTTTAATTCAAGTTTTTATTAGACTTGTGGGGAGAAGAAGCTAATTGATGGTAAGAAAGATCAAAGAAAACCAGGAGAATTTAAGCCAGCATGCAATGGAAAATCGAGGGGAATCGATTAAACAATATTCGGAGATTCCATATCGATTCGAGATATAGTGTCAGCCATTGCATGGAAACCTTTACGAAATTCAAGTCTTTACGTGCAAGTCTTCCAGTGAAATCTTTAATCAATATGGATTACTTAAGACTGGCGTGGTCCGTTATAACTGTAAAGTGCATACCAACTACGTACAATTGGAATTTCTTTATAGCTTTTAAGTGTGTTAAATTGTCCTGTTCCGTTGCGGAATAATTCCGTCAGCTTCATTTGACCATATGCAATTCATGCTTCATTTTAGCAGTGAAGTGAGAAAAGACGACGACGTAGAGTACTCGTCAATAAAACAGAACTCTGTTATAATATATTCTCGAAGCATCGAAAACAATATGTATTTATGTAAAAATGTCCACGTCTGAATCAATTAACTCCTGAATCAATTAAGTTTATTATGAATAAAGCAACTAGTTGAATAATTAATAGTTCCAATAATTTTGTTTGGAATAGCTGTTAAACCAGAGATGCCACGTTAAATTTTGATATCCGTTCGTCGCCCACTCTTGAATATAGGCTTGGAAAATTACTGGCTTGATGGAACTGGATTTCGAAATTTCAGGAGATAATCCACCATAGTCACACTGAAATGAATAAAAAAAGTTCAGCGGTTGGGCCAGATAACAAGCACATTTCCTTAGCAAAAGAGAGTGAACGTCCTGCGGACGCCAGAAAACTTAATTTAAGGGTTTAGATTGTATTACAAACGACTATTGAACTATAGCTCATGTGCCGACCAACCAAAATTATTTTGAAATGAAAACAAAATTAAGGGTACCAGATGCCCAGTTTTGGGCAAAAAACGAAAACACAACTTTATTTGAAACACTTGGTCCTTTTCGAAAATAATGTACTTTCCTTTCATCATTTCAAAACTTAACCACTCCAAACTTAACAACTCCAAAGCAAATTTTTCCGCAAGCATAAACTAATTCAAGTAACAAAGGATTGCTTTAGAATTTGAACTAAATCCGGCAGGTTTTTTTCTGAGATGCCCCCTGAGTTGATCCACTATCCTGGATCAAACAATGTAAATTGCTTCAAATAAAAAAACTTCTGAGTTCCCCAAATGTGTGAAGGATATATTTAAAGTTCAACTAATGCTTTTAACCTAGAAAAATTCAAATTTCAAGGTTCCTCCTTTCTGGTTCAGAAATGAAGGCTCCTAACTTATAACTCGTGAGAACATATTTTTAAAGAAATAGTTTCATTGTTATTTAGAAAAGGATTAAAGAGAAGGTCTATTTTTTCTGGAACCACAAATAGTACCAAAGAAGGACCAGTCCTCCCAAAAACGGAACGTCTGGCAGCCTTATAATTAAGTTGAACTTTTGAGTAAATCCATCAAGATTAGAGATCCTAGATTTAGGGAAATTGTGTTATTTGAAGCAATTTTCATTTTCAGGCTCAGAAGGAGATTTGATAATCCAGAGAGCTGGATGGGGAACCAAACATTTGGATTTTTGCATTCAATTTAAATTAAATATTTTGCACATTCGAAGAGGCTAGGACTACAAAGAAATTTGGTTATTAGAAGTAATTTCCATTTTCTGAGAACCAGGAAAATTGAAGTTTTCTGGAATTCGGTTGAACTTTTACGTCGTATTGTTGGGATCCTTGAAACTAAAACAAATTAGGGCGCTACAAGACTCTGTACGTTTTAATATTTTTATAATTTAATCAATAGCTTTAGAACAGTGAAATTAAAATTTAGTATTAAGCATTATGTAACATCTCCTAATATTATAAACAAAATTCACTTCACTCTCGTGTCTCTGTATATATAACGAAAGATGCTGAAATTTATATAAATTTTGTTCAATTCATATTCAGTTGACGACAATCGTCCAATTCAAATATAATATGTCTTTTCTAAAGCTCCAACCTAACATAATAATTCGCATAATATTTAAATAAAACACCCGTTTTGTGGTTTCTTTTTAATAAAATAAGATATTGTTGTCTTCCTTCACAGCATTTTTTTTTTTTTTTTGGTTTTGTTTGGGATGGATATTATTTATAGCATTCGAGGATTTTCTTTATATACGAGTATACACGTATATTTGAATAACTTGACAATTTTCGTTTAGATTTTTTTTTATTTTTATTTATTTAATATTTATTCGTTTTCTTATATATATGTATCTTATGTTTTATTATATTATTATATAAAATGGCGCCTTATAAAATAAAAGGCAGCACACAACAATAAAAAAATCCGACAGTAAAAAAACACATCGACATACATACATAAGTATATGCAGGCATAAGACAGTAACACTGTTTCTTGTGTTATTTTTGGTGTGTATCGTTGCAAGGAAGCGAGGCGCGCACACAAAGTGGATATTATACGGTGTTTACACATATTTAGAATATTTATAATAATAAGAAGATATAACTTTTTATTTTTATTTTCGATTCAAAATTTAAACGACATTTATTTAGCTTTACGATAAATGTATATATCGTACAGCTATATAGTTAACAGATGCCATAAGTATTATAATTTATCTAATAAAATATTTAAAACATTAACCGAAATGTAAATATTTTAATTTTAAATGGTTTGGTTTCGGTAATACTCTTAGTGGCAGAATTTATTTGTTTTATATGTAAGTCTATGAAATGCATTTGTATTTGGGGGAAACTCAATTTTAATTAAATTAAACGATGGATTTTGTTATAAATTATATACATTTAAATGGGTGGATGTTGGTTGAGAATTTTAAAATTATAGATTTGATTTTCAATTAATACCGCATTTTTCATAATCGTTTCGACAAAAGTCACTTCTGCCTTTACATTCCTTGCGATATTGATACGCCCTGGCACCCCTACATCAAGCGCATGTTGAACTGATCTACCATCTCATAGCAGTTCTGGGCTATCTTCGACGTCATAAAGTATGATTGTAGCGTTCTAATAGCAACCTGGCTGTCAGTAAAAATGCGAATATCCTTCGTAGACATTATACTTCAACCAGTCCATGACTTCCATTATCGCGAAAAGTTCAGCATGAAAAACACTGCAAAAATTGGAAAGATGAAAAGGGAGGTTGATCCCCAGTGCCTCAGAGAATACACCACAGCCAACCCCCCTATATCCCATTGTCCATAATCTATTCACCCAGTTCTCTCTGGTGAGAAACTCAGTTTGGAATCTCACCTCAACAGATGACGAAATACCCCTGTTGCATAGGATAGATGAGTGCCCTATGTTGTTACTTATCGACATGGATTTGAGGCAAATGGCTGTGCAAGATGCAAGCTGCTTGGCCGCAAGATCAAACTGTGTGAGATGAAACTCCATACAGTAGTTTAGGTTTGACCACTAAGACGTAGAGCGAGTGTACTATGTAGGACTCCATACCCCATCTCTTTCCAATGGCATTTTTGCAGGAGTAGACAGCTACAGCAGCTTTCTTTACTCTTTCTTAGTGTATGCGTGGTTTCCAGCTAAGCTTGCCTGTTGTATTTTTCTGTATCGGTAAAGATCAAGGGAGTACCATTTAATATTGGTGGGTCACACTGAGGAAGCTTGCGCTTCCTGGTAAAGAAGACCAGCTCCATTTTCGGTGGGGTGCTTTTAGTTGACAACTGCTGGCCCATACTCAGAGAGATAGTCTGGTGCGCACTGCATGCGCTCACTCAGAGTGCAAGGATTAACTGAAGACCGCCATTTCACCATAATCTGCATAGGCAACCACCCTGAAGCCTTGCTCTTCCATGTTTAGTAACAGGTGAATTATAAACAAATTTCAAAGAAAAATGGATAAAACCCCACCTTGTGGTGTTTCTCTGCTCACATATCTGGTGGCAGACGTCCCGCCCAAATTGTTTTCACGATCCTTCCTCTAAGTATTTGCTCGATCCAGCCTCTGGGTCTACCCCCAGACACCCAAGAGCCCAAATGATTGCCCCATCAGAATCTCTGATGTAAGCCTCTATTAGTTTTTTTTTGTAATTTTAATAGAAAAAAGGATAAGCTTATAGGCCTAAAGTCTTTGGGATATAGCAATGAGAACTTTTTCCGGCCTTCGGTATAAATATTACTTTTACTTCAGTCTATTTACTAGGAATGTGACAAAGTTCTAAGCTGCCTTTGAAGATGACTTCCACCCAGGGTAGGGTTAAGTCAATAGTTCGCGGGATATCCGCAGGGATAATGCCATCTGGTCCTGCTAACTTGTATGGCTTAATTGTCAACCAAATAATTTATCCTTTGAAATTTTTATGCTAAATTTTTCATTTAAGTTTTTACTTTTATCACACTTACGGGAATTAGTAAGGATAAAGTATTGGAATCAAAAAAAAATTTGTTCCTCAGATTTTGACAAAAACGGCAATTGTACATTGTTTGGCAAATATCTCAGGATTATCAGGAGACAAATATGAAAATTAAAATTTATATAGTAATTTTTTTTCAAATTAGATCAAAAGAAATTATATCAGGATTTTGTCTGCGACATGTATGTGAAGTTAGCCCAAAACCCCCTTTCCACCCCGAAAAAAGTATTTTCAGAATGTTTCTAAATATCGTAAGTGACTTCGCTCTGCCTCTCAGCACGAAATCTATAGAAAATACAGTAAAATAAATATTTAAATTATAAAAAATCAAAATTAATTATCGCAATAAACAATTATCTCCAAATTTATTAATTTTTTATGGGAAATCCTAGAAAAAAAACCCATCTGAGTTATGCTCTTTAAAAGTAGGTACATTCATTCTCCAAACAATGATACATACCCTATCTGCGTACCATGAAGCTAACGGTTTCGTCTAGGGTCACTTGTACTAATAGATTCGACAGTATATACGTACACGAATTATATGAAATCTTTCGATATTTTTTGGGGAAATCCTTAAGTACAAATGGCCCTAGGCGAAACCTTTAGTTTCATGATACGAGGATGGGCTCTATATCATTATTTGTAGAATTAAATTTCCTATTTAAAAAGACTATAACACAGAGGATGTTATTTCTATGATTTGCCTCAAAAATTTGTAAAAACTTCATATAATTCGCATACGTACTGTCGAATCTATTACGAAAGATACGAAGATAGGCTATATTTCATTATATGTAAATTAGCATAGACACAAACCAAAATTGAAAAGGCCTTTTTCGAGAGGGTTTTTGCTAAACTAACTTTTTTGCTAATTTCTCATACATTGCGTGAACTCTGTCTGGATTGCACCATACTTTGAGGCCTGCGTCCACCGCCATTTGGGACCGGGATAGAAAACACTGTGTCAACATCGATGCAGTACTCAACGCATGGAGTGGACATTTTACCGACCTGATTGATGTTTATCTTGAGTCACAGACTGTAGCTGAGCCACGTCAAATATAGACTGCGGAGATTTGCATTGAGGATCCATCCTATGAAGAATGCATTAGGGCCATACAGAGACAAAATGAAACCGCTCACCTGGAGTAAACTGCAGTAATTCGGAGCTCTTGATATTCGGAGGGGATACTTTGTTGAACTGTCTTTTCGACCTTATTCGATTAGTATGGCGAACCGAAGTTATGTCTGATGAATGGAAAGTAGCCGCGATATGCACGAACTTCAAGCTGGGAGACCAGTTTGAAGTGTGAGAATTATCGCGGTATAGTTCTCCTTTGCACAGCACACAAGCTACTGTCCTACATTATATACATATATTGGATAGAATCACCACTTTAGCGAAGGGCTTAGTTGATGATAATCAAGTAGGATTTCGTCTGAATCGATAAGTCACTGACCAGGTCTTTTCGCTGCGGATGATTCTATCTAAATATTATGAGACTGTCTGCCCTGGAATATTTAGTAATGTCAACCAAATTGGACCGACTGTGTAGAGTGCCGGTAACGCAGTCTCAATACTGTGTTAAATTTGAGAACGGGCTATCGACAATTTTTGCTGATAACTCGGGGGTCCGGCAGGGAGAGGCTCTGTCTCCGATACTCTTCAATCTCATGTATGGAGTACATCTTTCGTAAAACTCAAACACCACAGCACAACATATATCTTATATCGCCAGTTCAATCAGGTGCTTGCATATGCAGATTGCATATGCGTGATTGCTCTGAATAGCAACAGAATGAAGGAAATACTTGATCCGCTTGTAGAGCTTTCAGCTTCAGTTGAACTCCAAATCAATGAGTCCAAAATAAAATACAAGATCTCTGGTTATAGGAACAATGGCACACCAGATTTTAGTAGTGACCACTACACGTTTGAGGGAGTGAGGAGGTACAAATATGTGGCCTCTCGTATCACTCACGATAATAGTGTGGGTGAGAATATTAAAGTGCGGCAAGCGGTTGGTCGCCGTGTTTGTATCCTCTAAAGCCACTGTTAAAATCTAAACACCTATCAAGTGCCGTGAAGCTGAAACTTTACAAAGCGTTCGTGATCGATGAGTACGGGAGATGACTTCTTACATTTGACAGAAGAATCAGGCGAGTGAGTTACGGCCCAAAACGCGAAATAGATGGTACCTACCGAGCTCTGTACAATATCGAGATCAGAGGTCTGATGAAGATCCCCAATATTGTATACATGAAGTAAGATCTCAGCAAGTACGCTGGCTCGGTCACGTTCTGCGTGCTGATCCGGAACGAAATGTTTAGCGATGTCTGAAAGGAGAGCCACCATATGGTAGGCGCAGAGGTCCACGCCGAAACTGTTGGAGCCAAATTGTTACAACTGTTTTTATTATTATAAATTGCGCATTCCATCCGCTCAAATCTTCAATAAGAATCGTAAATCGCTTGTTATCTTAATAAAATCTGTTAATCTATATGCTGATTAGTAATCACACCTGTCGGGCCATTAGGAACTATTCAATAAAATTTATTGAATATAAAATTATGCCCGGCATGTTCCGTCATCGATTCAAACCGCTTCCTAATTTCAATCTTATGACACGTCTTTTCGAAGAACACGCATATACGTACTTTTTGGGTTCCAATAAACGCACATATTCATTTATATACCGATATCAAAATATAAGAAAAATGTAAATAAGTTTGTGTATTCGTCTTGGAAAATTTATGACGTGAGTAATTTAATTCCATTTACAGTGCGTTGTATATATTTTTCTTGTTGTTATCGCATATATGAATTTTTTATTAGCACTATAAAATTAAGCTCTCCCCAATCCCCATTACCAGCGCCATCACCGTTTATTTTTTTGCTGGTGTTCCAAGATAATCAAAAATCATTTTGTATGGTTTATGTTTATATAAACTCGCATTTCATTGGAATTATTTAAATTTTTCGGTTAACACCGAAAAAAGGGATCAAAAATATCAAATTTTGTATGCGATATAATTTCCTCCCAGCGCGCACATATGTGTATGTCTAAGTATACGAGAAGGTGGTGAATTATATATAATTTTTTTTTGTAAATAAGATGCGATTAAAAATATATTTCCAGTTAGAATTTTAGTTCCCATCCGCAAGAGTTTAATATTCATTACATACATTTATTTGTGTGAATATACATAAATGTTGTTGTACGATACAAACATAAATCAAACAAACAAATAAGATCAAAAGTTGGTCGACGGTGTTCTTGCCCTTTTTATTTATTTATTTATTTAATTTTTTTCTTTTAACATACTCCGATACATAAAAAAAAAATCCAATTAAATATTTCCAACGATATATTTTATACATACACTACTCACTTAAAAAAAAAAAAAAATCATACAACCAACTATCACTAATTGAAAAGAATCGCTCATCCGATTAAGTCTTTTGTTGTACGAGATATGAAAAATAACAAAACAAAAAATGGGAAATGAGGATGATTCAAACCACTTTTTTTTTCATCGCTAAATTGTTAGGAAAATATTTTTTTATTTTTAATTAGATTACAAATATAATCCTTATGTTTGCAATTAGATTAAATTATTATATTTGATTTTTGTATGTATGTATATAGCATTAAGGTTTAACTACTTGGGTGATGTCGTTTATGTAAGTATAATATGTAAGTACTTTGGATTATAATTTGTTATGGGAACTAGTTTTACTTGTGTATAGTTTGATCACAATTGTCGAATGTAATTTGGTATCCAGAATATTTAAACTATGTATAATAAATGAAATTTACAACAAAAAAAAAATTATATATCAAATTTTAGTTGACCTTGCCAAGCACTGACATAGTAAAATACACAAAATATTGTCTAGCATTAATGCAAGACAGATTTTCGTGGGTTTTACTATGTGAGTGCCTGGAAACGTTGACTAAAATTTGGTATCGAGAAATTTGACAAAAATTTTTTTTATTGAAATAAGTCTATATATATATTAATATATATATATATATATATATATATATATATATATATATATATATATATATATATATATATATATATATATATATATATATATATATATATATATATATATATATATATATATATATTATATATATATATATATTTTTTTTTTTATTTTTTTTTATTTTTTTATTTTTATCTTCTCTTTTTTGATTTATTACATATAGGATTAAAACTAAGATATAAAAAGTATTATGACATGTTGTGTTGAAATCATCTTATCAGTTTCTTATCCGGTAAAACTTTTGTTTCTATATGCTTAAAAAATTAAAGAGAATTAGGAAATATCTGTGATCACCAAGGATCAGAATCGATATTACCATCGAGAGTAATATACTAAAATTAAAGAAGCAGTGGGGAAGCTTCTATAAAAAACAATTTAAAAATACAATTCTAAAATCGACCGAATTTAAAATAATTCAGTTTTGAACTTCAATCAATAAAATATAGTTTCAATTATAACTTAAAACGTAAAGGAATGTGGTTTCATTTCAAAGCGTGAAAGAGAGTTTCAATATCATTTACTTCCATTAGCCATGATTTAACACCCTTCAAAAAGGTCAAATAAACAGGAATTTGTTTTAAACTATCTGATAGCTGATTACAAATTTTAGGCGCCACAGAGCTAAAAAAATGTTTAAAATGCTCCTTTCTTGGTGGTGGGCAATGAACAGAGTTTGCATTACGTAATGTATAGTTAGTAACTTTTAAATTCCTGAAACCACTGCGTAAAAAGAAAATTTTTAAAACTTTATAAACGTATAAATGTCTTAACGGAAGTATGTTTAAATTTCTAAATAAAGGTAGGGTAGAAGTTAATCGTGGTTTGCAACATATCGTTCTCATTATAAAATTTTGTGCAACTATTAGGTCCTTCAAATTGGAATAGTAAATTCCACCCCAACAAGTTAAGCCATACTGAAGTTTTGACTGCACAATGCCAAAATACACTGATCTAAGTACGGGTTCAGGATAACTTTAACGTAGAAGGTATAATTTTCTATTACATGCTAACAAATAATTTTGTAACGACTTAACATGACTCTTAAAACTAAAATGCTTATCGATTGTGACTCCTAAGTATTTAAACGACTCAACTACATCTAAAACTTTACAATAGTCTGAACATGTAACACTATTATTAAAACAATCTGAGGAATGATATACAACATCAGTTGGATTAGACACGACTCCAGATAATTTAATATATAGAATATTCGTTTTAGAACTGAGAACCATATAGTGTAGGTCAAACCAGCGCCTCAGAATTCGAAGATCGTTATTAATCTTCTGGACATTAGTATCATTATCATCAGCAAAGCCAACTGAATGCCCATTTAACTTTAGTTCGAAAAAAGAATTAATATAGATCAAGAATAAAATAGGTCCTAAGACTGATCCCTGTGGCACTCCACACTTAATTTTTCTAAATTCGCCAATACAATTCCCAATTTTTACCGCTTGCTGTCTATCAGAAAGGTAAGGCAGAAACCATTCGTTTACAATTCCGCGTATCCCTGCTTTATGTAGCTTCAATAATAATAAATTATGATCAACAGTGTCGAACGCTTCTGTAACATCTATATAAAATTTACTGCAGCAGATTCATCAAGAAAATATAATTTTGTTTGTGAGCTCTAGCAGAGCATCTTCAGTACTTTTACCAACTCTGAAACCAAATTGGATATTTGAAAATAAAAAATTGAATTTTGCCAAAAAGGAAAGTAATCTTTTCTTAATTACTTTTTCAAATAGTTTAGAGAAAACGGAAAGCAGAGAAATTGGTCGATAGTTACCCAAACTAAGTGTATCTCCCTTTTTATGTAGTGGTATAACCACAGCTTTCTTTAAGACTTCAGGAAAAACACTGGTTGACATACTGAGATTAAAAATATAACTAAGAACAGATGAAATAAGCGGACCAACATATTTGGTCAGAGAGTTACTTATTTTATCATTTCCGCATGCTAATGAATTATTTAACGAATTAATGGTATCAAGTACCTCACAGCTGTCAGTTGGATTAAAGAAACAAGTTTTGTCTTGTGTCTTTTTGAATAAATACTGGGATTCTTCTAATGCCACTGGATTTGCACACAAAATAGTATCTTTAAGATCTTCAGCAATGTTGGCAAAATATTTATTAAATTCATTTGCAATATTTACTTCATCGTTTAGAATATTATTATTCTGAGATCTGATGGTTTCAATAATAGCTTTCTCACTATTTCCATTTAAAAGTTCATTTACAAGTCGCCATTGAGAATTCACCTCCCTTTTACAGTTATTAAAACGTTGGTAATAATAATGTTCCTTTTCTATAGGAATTGCTTCGCTTTATTCTATCAATTAATTTAATATTTCTGGGATGTTTACGTAGAGTTTTTAAGAGTTTATTTTTCAAATTAATCGTTTTGGACAAAGAAATCGAAATCCAAGAGCGAATTCTTTTAGTTTTTTGCTTGTGAGAATGTTGAACTATAGATATAGAACAGTGTGTAATGTGAGTTGACAAAATATGAAAAAAACTGTTGTACGATTCATTTGGATTTTTTTGCATAAAAACATGAGACCAATTTTCCCTACTCAAAACGTCATTTAACTTAGACTGATCAATCACCTGCCTAGAATGGATATTAGTTTGTCTATTCGATTTTTTAAGGTTATTTTTTGTGATTTCAAGCGACAACATACAATGGTCAGATAATTTATAATCTAAAACCTCCGCATTTGTAACCAAATTCGAGTTAACATTAGTTCTACAAAAAATGTGATCAATAGTGGTCGAAGTAGTATCAGTAACTCTAGTGAACTCTTGGAATAGCGAAGTCAACCCAAAAGAAGACATCATTTGAAGATATACACTAACATTAGGATTCGTAAGATTACACTCTGAAATATCAATATTTAAATCACCCATAATAATAAGATTTTAATTTCTGATACCATTAAGAAAAGTCGAAAATTCATCAACAAACTCCAAGATTGAACAAAAGTGAAAACGATATACGCAAACCACACAAAAACTCTCAGAGTCAATTAAAATACTTGTAACGGACCATAAGTCACCTGCTAGGGATGATGAGTGGAGACAAATCGCCGATGACAAAAAAAAAAAACACAGTGAATGCATGAACCAAAGGAGGCCTAAACCAAAACACCTACCCCATCGCCGTGAGTTCTTAGCCGGGCTCATGCTGTGCTTAGGTCCTCCTTGGTTTAGATATTATTTTTTTTTGTATACGGACTTTTGGTCCGTTACAAAATTTAACCTCAAGACGTCAGCGGTTTTTAATGTTTTAGTAACAAAATTGAAATTTAGACCAGACTTCACATAGCCAATTATACATCCGGATGAGTAAGAATTCTTACAGCAATCAACCAAATTAAAATTAGGAATCTTATAACTGGAAACCTCATTACTTCTAATCCAAATCTCTGAGAAAAATATAATATCCGGCAGGTTGGAATATGAATTAAGATGTGCAAATATTTTATCACTATTTTTTCGTAAGCTACGAGAATTTTGGTGGATTATCCACAATGTACTTTCATCTTTGCGGATATAGAGGAATTATTTATTGATGAGAGATTTACCATTTGATCGTGACAAATACAATTTACAACAGACATTTAAAATTTAAGTTATTTAATTTATAAATTGAGCAGGTCTTCTTTGTCCTTGACTTCTAGTCTCTCACTCCCATCAATTTTCCTCATGAAAATTTTAGAATTACGTACCCAAAGATGTTTATATCCCTTTTCCAGTTGCAATGTTTTAGCCTGATAGTACAATTCCCGCATTTTGAAACTCAATGACTCGTTGATGAATATAGGCTTACTCGTTTGAAAACCGCATGATGTCCCCTTAAGATTTCTTTTCAGCTTGGATTGAAGAACGGATTTCGTGTTGCGACGGCAAAACTTGACAACAATTTTTCCAGATGCAGCTGGATTTTTCCTTTTTCCGCGGTATGAAAAGTTTATGTCAGGCGCCTGAATTCGCAAACCCAATCCGTCATTTAAGATACGCATCACAACTTCATCAGTATTTTCATTTGGCACGAAAGGAACACCAACTACATCAATTGAGTTTTGGTATTCAAGCTGCTCCAAAGTATCGATTTTTTGCTGCATAACCTTCACTTGGCATTTCAATTTGGCGTTTTCCTCGGTTAAGTTTTTAACAATAATTTCAAATTTATCGTTCAAGGCTTTATAGTTTTCGGCAGATTCCTTTCTAAGCTGCTTTAATTCTTCATACATCATATCCATGACATTTGATTGACTG
This sequence comes from Tipula unca, assembly GCA_951394425.1. NCBI lineage: Eukaryota > Metazoa > Arthropoda > Insecta > Diptera > Tipulidae > Tipula > Tipula unca. The sequence goes on along the minus strand of OX596381.1, from coordinate 12,182,788 downwards.
GCCAATGTTGAAGGCTGCTGTTTAGGTGATGCTGCGCAGGTGTCATCAATCCGGTTTAACTTTTTTTTCTTTTCGCATTCAGAGCAATTCCACTTGGTTTTTATTTTGATTAAATATGCTATATCTATATCATTCAAAGACACGCAAGTTCGATGAAATAAAAAGTTACAACTACCACAACTGATAACAGTATCTGAATCCCTGCTGACTTTTAAATTACACGTGTAGAATTTAGACATGTTTTTATTTTTTAAACTCTTTATATAGTTCACAAAATTTGAAACCAAAGTACTATAAACCGTACAAAAACAATTGTTTATTTTATTATAGCTAATTGTTCAAAAAACCTGATAACCAATTCACTTTATTGATGACAAACACATTATTCACACAAAAACTGTTTATTTTGTAATTTTTATTTTAAAGATCAAATTTAATTTTAGTTACTATGTTATTAAACTCTATTACAGTTCAAAAGCATTATTAGCATTATCACAAAAACTGTTTAATTGTCAATTTTTTTTACAAAACAAAAAAAAAATAAAATTTTTTATTTAATTTTAATTTTTTGAATTATTGTTTAGATGTTGCTTTCCCCACTTCACAACATTGAATACATAGGTCTTACCAAAGGATAAACAGCATTTAAGGACCGGTTGAGATAGCGTCTACCACGCCCTACGGTCGCTGAGGGTTCAGAAGCCTCCTGCGGTAGGAATCCTTTGAACATTTCTTAATAGCTCCGCATAGTTTGTTATTTTGGAGCAGGGAGAATGTGCTAGCTATAAGTTACATATCGATGATCAGAAAAGGAGTGCTTCCTCGCCACTCTATATTCCCAGACCATATTCCTGCCTATTCCATAGAACCTTGCAATTCCTGCTAACGCAGGCTAATAATCTACCTTAATATTCTCTCCGTGGTACCCTTTCCTGAGATGCTAGGAGCTCGCCGCTCCTGTGTGTCTGCGGCGGGTAATCCGTATCAGACTAAAGGGGAAACAGGCTACTTTTTCTTTTCTTTTTAGTTTTCCTCAGAACCGCCACACCGGTAGCCTCCCTATTAGCTTGTGTCTCTCCTTGCACGGCATTCCTGTGCACGTCTCAACCTCATCTTTTTTTATTTATTTTGAGAGTAATCGACACGAATCCCAAGTCATTTCTCCCTTTGATATAGCACGAGCATTCCAAGATTCTTTGTTCATTACCACGATGGATAATTTAGAGCACCCTTTCGCATCCTGTAGTTTTACGATCTTCTAACTATCAGTTGGAAGATCGGGATTACTGATCATTATGTTAAGAAACTCGTTTGTGTCAGCCTCGATTGGCAGCCAAACGCGTGCTATTGGCTTACTGGGAATATCTTCCTTGCTTACAGTTGCAACTAACCTCGCGCCCTACTACACAGTCCCTACCTCGGTTATACTGCCATCGTATCGACCGATATTTAGTTCAAGCAGTCCGTTTGTTTAACACGCTCTTGGTGCCGACCAGCATTTCTAAAAAATCGATAGGGTTTTGATTTTTCTCCTTTAACCTTCAAAAAGATTGAGTTCAGTGCATTTTTCACCATTCTCCATTTCTTTAGACTTGTCTTTGTGACGAGGTGCTTTGTCTATTTTCATTCTAGCCTCGTTACTGTCTTTTGGACATGTGGTTCCTCTCTGAGCTGTCACATTAATCTGAACGTAGAACGTCAACGTGTATAATGCTGCTTCGATGGAGGGACGTTCCCCAATCGAGCGATGTTACCCAAATTGATGTCTAAACATATTAATCCTGCGAGTGTCGGAGAAATTTATGTCTACTTGCGCAGAGATCCGTCAACGTAAAGTTCAGTTTCAAAGTTTTGTCGCCTGGTATCCAAAGGGCTCCGTTTGCGACTGTGCTTTGTTAAATGGGTACCCAGCCTGATAGATTATCAGCACGGGTCGCATAACCCATTTTCTTGACTATTTGCAGTCATGTAACCTGACCCACCTCACACCTATAGGTCACTTTAAGCCACTCGTTTAATAAAGAACGTATGATCTTGGAAGCGGAATGCTTACAATGTTTGTCTATTATTTTCTTGTTTGATACCACCAACAGGTTAGCAAGGGATCTTAATGTTTTAATTCTTTTGATATAAACGATTAAATATCACAAAACGCGAAGGTATGTATTGCAAATTTTTAAATCAAAATTGACCTTGAGGGGACCTTCGTTAATTTGGTAAAGTTGCTATATCGAAGGAAGTTAATCTTGAAAACACACAGTTTATAGTGATCGCAAAAATGAATCTTATTTAACTGAGAACGTAATTTCTGTCCGCCATAAAATTATTCGGGTCTCACAATAGACGAATTTTGACGCAACTTCAAATTTCCAAGAGATGGTTTGGAATAAAAATAATTTAGTTTATAAAGTTTATAGTTTAGGCTAAGAAGTATCTTGTATAATAGAGTTATTATTTTACCGTAAAAGATAAAGCGACATTGACCATGAATATCATCACACTTTGTGACTGCTCTTGCTAAATCAAAGGGACTTCGGATTCAGGTCGACAACTCTCAGAATATATAAAAAAAAAGATGAGATCAAGGCACGCACATGGATGACGGCTACACAAGGTACAGCAGGAACAGTAGTATCACGGGGAAAGACAGGGACAATGCTGCCAGATTATTAGTCAGATTATTAGCGGTAGCAAGGAATACAAAGTGGTTAGTATAGGGTTAACATAATAAGTATTATTCAGATTAACCTGCAGCTTACAATGCCTGCCTAGGCGGCCCTACTTCTCAGACTGACTAAATCAGGAGTATTAGAATGTAGTTCTAATTCCAAAAACTTTGGATTGGCAATAACCGGATCTGTAGCCTCAGTATCAAAGGGTATAGATCATATACTTTGGGAAGGTAAGATCCTGCATACCTAGAAAAATAATTTAAACATTCTCCTATTTCCTCAATACAGCCAAGGTGGCATAACTGCGGTCAGCCTGGATGTTTGCAGCAGTCAAATTTGGTTAATATCAGCCTATGTGGCTCGAAAACCTAGCGGAACTTGTCCTCGAAGCAGAAAAAAAGAGGATTGGTGTGATACTCGGTTATGATGTAAATTACACAATCTGGGGAAGCACAGACTTTAAGATTAATGAAAGAGATGAGTTATTTTTTGATTACTGATTAAATGCCAACCTGTTAGTTTGTAATAAATAGGTAGGCGGTTCTTGACGTAACCTTCGGTTCAGGAAATATTTGTCAAATGGTCAAGGAATGGAGAGTGATTAAGGCGCACTTCTTTCCTAATCATCGATATGTAACTTATAGCCCAAACAATCTTCCTGCTATCCGGAAATCTTTCAGAAATCCCAAATATAAAGAAATGTTAAAGCGATTCGTGCTGTATCAAGCCCCTGAGCTCCCACAATACCAGTAAAAGAACTGAATTGCATGTTGGCCGCTATTACAAGCGCTTGCACCTGGTCCTGATATGCTTTTTGTCATATACTATGCCCTAGGGACAAACAAAAACCAACATGGTAGCCCACTGATCTGGGGACCAACTTAATGGCATGTAGGAAAATCATTAATAGAGTTAAAAGCGAAAGGAAGGCTCGGGATTAGGACTTCTATAAGAATGAGGTAAAATTAAATAAAAAGAAAGTCACAAAACCAGTCTTGGAGACGCTTCTGTGACAAAATGTAGGTAGTCTCCGAAACTTCGCGGCTTAGGGAGCACCTGTTTGGTAACCCAACCAATTCCAGTTACTAAATTAAATCGGTTGGTTCTAATATCGTAACTAAAAAACAAATCCTATGGACACTAAAGTGGTTCAAACCTTATAAATAAGCTGGTCTTCACCGGATCGAACCAAAGGTGACGTAATTTTGAAAGCTTGTTTAAAGATTGGTAATTTTCAGCTTGTGACCAGGACGGTTACTCATGTGCTGGAGAATACACAATTAGAAGACGAAAGGTTAAAGGAACTCCTACCTGATAATTTTTATTTGACTAGCAACTATAGCAGTCCACTTGGAACTGTCCTCATGTTAATTTAGAATATTTGGGATCTTTCCTCTCACGAGATGCAATGATAAAAGATGCAAAAATATCACGATACAGATGGAAAAAAACACTAAAGCAACATACGGAACTGAGCGGACATGGCCCCGATTTGTGTGAATATTTGCAGAACTACCAAATAAGACCAGAAAAATGACTTGGAAATGTTATTTTCTTCTCCTCCCGCGTTCTCGCCTCCGTCCCACAAAACCCATCTGCGGAATGGGATACGAATCTTATTCTTATATATTCAATTTAAATATTTGAACCATATAATATGTACTTTTGAATAAGAAAATCGTTTATGGATTATTCTCAATTTTTCTTATACATCTACAGAAGTTTTCTCTACACAAAAAATGGAATGAATATCCTTTTTTTGTGCCATTCAATGTTTGGTATACAAATACATGTATACATGAAAAAAGGATGAGAAATGGGATTTAATTTGATTTTCATTTTTTGTTAATATACTCGGTGTATTCACAAAATGAAAATAAGGAATATTATAAATAAATGGAAAATGGAGAGAGAGAGAGAGAGAGAGAGATAGATAGAGGGAAAATTTAAATAAAAAATATATTCTGATTGGATCATTATATCCCGAAATGATTCTTATCTTATTGGATGATTGTTGATTTGAATAATTTTTTTTAGTTTACTTATTTCTTGGGGTGATATTAAATTTTGGAAAAAAAAAGAAATAAAATTAAATAAATTCTGTTCCATTTACCAAGTTTGTTATAATAATAAATTGGATTTTTGTGAATATATACGGATCCAATTAAGCGTCGCGCTCATCTGTATGATACCTATATATAGGTATATATTGTATGCGACTCAGTTTGACATCGTGCGGACATTAATATTGTCATAAATTTATTGTGTCATATTTGCTCACCTGCCCGCTTTTTATCTCATTATATTTTATTTTGAATTTTGCCATTTTATTCAAATTCGAGCTGCAAATAAAATATTTTTTCACCGTCTACAGACGGCGTAATTTTCTTTATTTTTATTACATTTTCGTTTATTTTTTGTTGCTAAATTTAACATAAAATAAATAAAAATTATAATAATATTTTAATAGAAAATATTATTTGAATAAATTGTAAAGTATCTTCCTTTTGTCTTCGAGAATGAAAAATAAAATAAAAATTATTTTATTGTTGGCTAGTATGAGTCGGGGAATTCAACCGGGTCTTGCACAGCTTCTTGCTACAATTAAGTATCAAAAATTTAATGTCGTAAACTCGTTTTATTTTTAAATAGAATTTGTCAATTAATCTTTTCTTTAACATTTGTATACAATTTTATAACTATTTTCATTTAATCATATTTGTTAAAAATATTTAGTCTTTTGCAAAACTCGGGTTTAAATTTATTATCGCTATAGAATTGAAACGCTTTCAAAAAATCCAAAAATTAAATTTAATATTTTTAAAAGTATTTCTTTAGTGTTCGAACCATCTTCCTTAAAATTCTAGTAGATGTCATACAGTAATCAAAAACGGTAGTTCAACTACCAAACTGAGAGTATAGTCTTTGATGATTCGGTAGAAACTTCAGATGCAAATATTATTGAACGACATACTTCACACTGGTCCAACAATACTGCAACCACTCATGGAGATATTGCTATATTGAAGGGAACTATAGAGTACGTGTTTCCGGATTCTAATCAGCATTGTAACTGATTTATTCCATTCCTGAATCAAATATCCAAAAATTCTTTGAAACCGAGCAAGATTGGCTTCAGCTATGTAATGTGCGGATTTAAAATTTAAAACGGAGATTTACGTCTTAAATAAACTGAAGCTAACTTCATTCGTTTTTATAAAACTCCATGAATACAATCAAACCAACGTTTCATATCGCTTCCTCGTGATCACACAAATCGTTTACGATACAATAAAAATTAATTAGAAGTTTTTAAAATTAAAAGATTGTTAACTTTCTATGGTGATAATTAATGATGATAATTCATAACCAATATTTTGAATTTTTAAGGTTTGTGTTTCCGGTTGAACGATACATTTTTTATACAAATTTCAATGTCGCCAGTTCGTACGACGAAATGAGAAAAATTATTTTTTTCATCAAAATAAATTTTTTGTAAAATTTCTAATTTATCGTTCATAAATTAAAACGAACTTGTTTCGCTACAATTTTTCATTGATCTCAATTTAATAGTACATGAAATAAACTACATAGGCAAGTAAAAATTGTAAAAACGTTTAAACAAAATCGTTCGTATATATTAGCTTTCCTATAACCCCTTCTACAATGTTACACAAAGCAAAATAGCAGCATTGCATAGTTAGCAGGTTTTTATTAGCAAAAAATCTTTTGGAACTAAATCCAACGATAAAACTGTTCTATGCTCTGGATAACTTCGAATTGATGTTCAGACAACTAAAAATAAAAACATCCCGAAGATCAAAGCTACCAAATGATATTATGGAGAAAATACAGGAGCGCATCAGCACACACAAACTAAATACAGTCACGTACGGCACAATCGCGGCCTTATATATCTAGCCCCAAAAGTTTTACACTAGCAGTAAAAATTTTCATCACTTGATGTGTAAATTGCTATACAAACAACAAGCACGAACTCTGAACCAACTAATGGAGGAACGTTTGCCAATTAGGATAATGTTCAATAGGAAAAGATACCAGCGGAAATTCCAACCAACATAGCAGGATCCAACGATATCGCAAACCAACATTAACGAATGGCAAGGGCAAATACCAAATCCCATAGGTAATGCTCACACTCTCGCAATAATCTGCGCATTGGGAGTATAGTAGCAGTAGGAACAGCAACAAAATGCAATATATCTAGGTTCAACTCCCATTCCGGGATCATGAGCAGAGGATAATCATCTTGGCAACTCTGAACTGGAACTAGACAACTTATGCTCGAGTAAAGTGCTTATGACACCAGTACACACCGGTACGTTTAAATACTACGAAGTTATTTATTTTGCAAATAAAATCACTTCACGTTGAATTAAACGAGCAAAATAAGATGCTTTCGACTTCGTAGATACAATTATCAACGAACTCATCTGGGGGTAGATCAAAGAGATCGATAACTTACAAATAAAGCATAGAAAAATTGCATATACAAACCCAGATTAAAATAACTCAGAATTTTGGGGCATTCAAACCAATTCGAACAACCATTATGTTCCTTGAAGAATTAACCCATTTGCATGGTGAGTATATCCATGCTGGAAATTATGAAACTTTCAAACCGTTATAATCAGCATCATCACAGGGGTCAAAAACGGCACATTCGATTTGTTTATCTTAACCCCACATCACTTCTGGAATAGATCAAGCAAGTCGCTTCTATCTTAAAACAAAGTTTGCATGAACATTGATCATATTCGAGATTAAAATTCCAATAGTACAGAGGACTCGATATAATATATACGTTATGCCGATGCCAACTATTCATCAGCAAGCAGACGTATACATCAAGCACTTCTCTTCTGAGGAACTGAATACTTGTACCAACTTGAATGCGAATTACTCAAATGTAAGTAGATGTGCGATGAAACTGTTCCAACCGGTTAGTAACTTTACAGCCAGTTGTGAGATACACACAATAGACATTACCTATTTTAATCAAAGGGTTTACTCTGATTTGCGAAAGCAGCAGCGGATACAATCGAAAAAATAAAGCTTCCACTAAATCACTAGAAGCCAGGCGCTTTTGTAGTCTGGATATAACGTAGAAGGGCTTTTGAGAAATTCTGGGATTTAACACCCAGGATGTTGCTGGATGTTCGCTATGCACAGTTTTCCAAGCAGAAATAATAGCGCTGATGTATAGTGATATGGAGGCTTTCAATTTCGCTGTTAGAAACCAAGACATTATTCTGTGTACTGATAGCAAATGTGCTCAATTCATTGAATAATCCCTTGACTGTCTAAGAACTTGTCAAGGATTGCAAACACTTCATTTATAATCTTTGCTTCAATAATACCGATTTTTTTTTTTTTTTTTTTTTTAAAAAGGTTTTGGCATAGACACTCTATTGGTCCATAGCCTTACCTTACATTCACACAACATTCATTCAATCCATTCATTCATCCCATTCACACAAGTACAATATACCATCTGCACATTGCATAGCTCCATGTCACCCTGTACAGTGACATGAAAGATGGGTCGGCCCATGAGTTCTACATTCCAACAGAGGGTCATAGATGTTTTCAATTTAATCACCGATCGTAATCGGGAGATGAAAAATCCCTTTTGCATCCCGCCTCTGTTGGGATTCGAACCCGGTACCTCCCGATCCAAACGTCGCAGCTTTAACCACTGCGCTATTTGCTCGGTAATAATACCGTTACGGTCAAATGTCGTATGGTGAAGAAATCAGTTTACATTACCGAGCCCAATTTGAAATTAACTAAATATGCTGTTTCCTTGAATAAGGACTACAGATTAGGACAATAGATTCATGGTCGATCTAAGGGGCATCTCCATAGAATGGGTTAATCTCAGGATGTTATTTGTGAGGACTGTCTTGAGGAAGATGATGACGGCTTGCACTTTGTGTGCAGTTGTTCATCTTTCAATATCATTCGGTTTCGGTTTCAGGTTTTCAGCTGTAGAATGTAGATCAATTGTCCTCAATACCTTGGTTCAAACTTGTTCAGCTTCCTAGGGCTGCAGTACGCTTCTGTGAATTAGGATAAAATTCTGGGCATGGGCCGTCCCGGCATTGAGTGCGGAATCCTTATGGGTTCCAACCAATTTAAAAAAAAAGAAAGGCAGAGTACGTTAAATTTTACACAATATGCCTTCTATAAACAGATCGTAAAACAGCTTGTGCTTCAAATAAACTTGCAAAGCTGAAAATTTCAATAATTGTTCAAATTTTAAATATTTTTTAAAAATTGTTAGACTTTGATCCTGATGCCCTTAAATTTCAAGTTACGCGAGTTCATTATTCAAATCTTTCATCAAATTAGAGTTTTGGATTGAAAACCTTAATCCAGACAGTCAGTGTGTGACATCTGCCCATATTGTTTACACGAACAAAACAAAAAAAACTTAAAAAAGATTAAAAACTCAAATCAACAACAATTTCCCAAAACGAATATATAATTGCCAACAAATATTGACATAATAATTTCCAGATGTCATTTAAAAATTAGAAAAATACCGATTAAAAAAAAAAAAAAAAAATCTCTCGTATATATTTGCTATCGAAAATGGAAAATCAATATTTTAACAATAAAATATAAATTAAATATTGTTTATAAAAGAAATAAAATAAATAAATAAATAAGAAATTTGATATTTTTATTCGATTCCCCCTCCCCATTTTACATTTTATATATTTTCCAAATACACATAGCTCCTCTATATACAGAAAAAAATTAATTTTCCAATTTCCCATTCGTCTCATTGGCAAAAATCAAATACGAGCTGTAATAAAATTGAAAAATCAAATTTCGAATGAAAATCGGTATACATACATATACACACATACACGTAATAAAATGAAAATTTGAATATTCGTTTATTTTTATTTCCTTTTTATTTTGTTGATGTTTTGTTGTTGTTGTATATAAATGATGTTGTTGTTGTCAACATAGAGTGATGCAAAATTTTATTTTCTTCAATTTTTTTAACGACAAACCCGTATACGTTCATTCCCATATATATGTACTCGAGTATATACATATACACAAAAAGCACTCCCCAAAGGATGATGAAATCTATAACAATCGCATTTTCGTGTTGTTGTTAGTAGTGGTGATGGTGGTGGTAGTGGGGTTGTGTTAAATGGAAACCATTTGATTTGCATATATTCAACTTCTTGAAATTATTTTCCATTTTTATTGTTGTTGGTTTATATTTTCATTTCACTGTACATTATGTATATATATACATATGTATATGTGTATGCTGCCATTCAATTATATATTCAATTTCAATTTTCTAAGAAAGAAATACAAAAAAAAAAAAAAATCAAATCGGCGGCAAATAAAACACTTCTTCAATTTCGGAGAAATTGCTCGCGTATTACACAATATTGTTGTATATAGATTTATGTGTATATCAAACCATTCTCACCAGCAACAACAATGATTAAATTTTTCAATTGGATTTGATTTTATTTTTTATTGAGAGATGAAGAAAGGTGGAATATTGGTGTTGGAATGGAGTTGCATGGAAATTTATATTGTAAATTTATGCCAGTTCATAGCTTACCATTTTGGATTTTGGTTGTTTTTGAATGAATTTGTCTCTTTACCAGAAAACATAGACTTCCTCCTAGAAGAGTAAAGAAAGGTACTCTAGCGCTCTACTCCTGCAAAAATGCCATTGGAAAGAGATTGGGTATGGAGCCTCATCTAGTACACTGTCTCAGTGGTCAAACCTATACTTCTGTATGGGGTTGTCATTTGTTGGCCATCGTTAAAAATGATGACTTTCCTGAAACTATTGATGAAAGTCCAAAGAACCGCCTGTTTGTGTATAAGTGGAACCATCAGGAGCCCACCTACACAAGCTTTGGAGATTCTCTTTCATCTTACTTACTTGGATCTTGCGGCCAAACAGCTTGCATCTTGCACAGCCATTCGGCTCAAATCTATATCTATGTGAACCTGTCATACCAACTACGCTATCCCTTCGCCATCTGTTGTGGATCTGTTTCGGTTATGGGCAAGGAGGGTCTAAGCTTCTTCACGGATTGCTCTAAACGACTTTGACTTTTGCAGTGTTCTTCAAGCTGACCTTATCGTGATAATGGAAGTCATGGACTGCTTGAAGTATAACCTAATTTATTTACGAGGGAGATTTGCATTTTTCCGGACAGCCAGGCTGCTTTAAATTGCTGCAATCACACTTCCTGGAGTCGAAGGTAGCCCAGAACTGTCTGGCATCTCTAAATGATGGTTGATCAGTTCAACATCTGCTTGACGTGGGTGCCAAACACTTCAGATACTAAAGCAAGTACTGTAAAGGCCCAAATTTGACCGGCATAGGTTCAGCCAACCGATATTGCTTTGACGGCACCATATTGGTATGGTCGTGGGAGGAGGAAGAAATTGTGTTCCATTTGCTCTGCAATTGTCCTAGTTTAGCGTACATCAGAATAAAATTTATGGGATTTTCCCATTTAGACGACCTGACGGATCTTAGTAAGATCGATGTCAACGGCTTTCAACGCTTCTTGGCAAGCTCAGAATGGTGAAAAGCTAAATTAAAGATGCACCATAGGTATAGAGATGCACCATAGTTTTTTTTACAAACGATATATACAATTCGTATATAGAGTGCTAGAGAAGAGATCTTTGATTTTAGTGTAGCTTTTTCTGAACTATAGTTCTATATATAACAAATTTTGCCATTCATCTTCAAAACTGATGTCACCAACCATCAACATTCTTTTAAATATTAAGTCAAACGAAACAGTTTGCGGTATGCTGTTTTCCCTCTCATTGAAGAAATGAACAATGGCCAATGACATAGATCGCGTGATCGAAAACGAATTTATGAAATTCAAAAGTATAACATCGCGTATAACAAGGCCGATTGATAGTATGCCCCAAAGGAATTCGGGCCCCAGGCCCCGTTTTACTATACGGCTCCGATCTCAAACTGATTTATTGATACATACACATACATTAATTAGAGACTGGTTAGCTAATGGTGTTATTGTCTTTTGAAAACTGAGTTCAGCATTCCAACAGAGGGTCATATATGTTTTAAATTTAATCATACCGATCATAATCGGGAGATGCAAAATCATTTTTGCACCTACCTCTGTTGGGACTCGAATCCGGTATCTAAACGTATATTCCGACGCGGGTTACTAAACCGCGATTGCGAGAACCATGGTATAATGTTAAATTGACACGCCTTGAGAATAATAAGCTCGAAATGTTGAACAGGTTACATGGCAATCAACAATGCCCTGCTCTTACTAAAGCTCGTAAGGAATTCAACATTTTAAACAGCTTCCTTTGTATAACAATTACGCTCTGCAGATTAAAGTGGAATTGTCTTTCAACCCACTTTCAGAACTGCTCAACCTTGCTTTTCATTGATATGTGCATTTTATTTGCAGCTTTCTTCAAATGAGTCATGTATCCGCCAAATCTTTTAATCTTGGAAATAACCAGAAATTCACTCCACTACCATTTCTATACTTTCTACCATTCCAAATCTATTTGAATCAATGGTTCATCGATCTTCACCGTACGATTGATTCCAGACTACAGCTGAACGTGGTCTATACTGATTTTACAAATGCCTTTGACAAAATTGAGCACTTAAGCCTATTCGACAAGCTAGTGAAATTAAACTTCAACTCCATTCCAGTCAGATGATTGCTCTCTTACCTTTCACATCGTTGTTAATTCATCGAGTTATACGATTCGCGTTCTTGCTTGTTCCGTGCAACATCGGGGCTACCTCAAAGCAGCCTCTTGGGAACATTCTTGTTCTCATTTTTCGTAAATGATGTGTTGGGCTGTTTCAAATCCGCATGTTGTTTGTTTTACGCTGATGGCATGAATATATTTACTCCAGTTGCCGATATATCAATCTGATCCTCATTACTGTATCAGTATTTCCTGTACGATATGTTAGTTGATCGAGTCGAATTTATGACTGATGTTGGAGTAACGTTCACGACCATATCGTCATCGCTGCAATTTACGTGGATTATTATGAACGAGAAATAACAGCAGCGTTCTTCGTACGTGATCTTTTAATTTCACATATTGATTGCTCCTTGTTACTTGCTCGCATAAATTGGTATGCCCCCAATTGCCAATTGCATCGCCGTGATGGATTTTGTATACAACGATAGTGCATCTATACCGATCAATCGGAACATTTCTTCGGAGCACGTTTTTCCAATTTTTGCAATAATCAAAATCCACAAATTTAGAAAAAATTAACTATAGATTTGTCAAAAATTCTTCAAAATTTCTCGAAATTTTAAAAAAATTAAAATTTTTAAAAATGTACTCTTTTATTATCGCGCTGACGAATGAGTACGAGAGATGGCTCCTTACATTTGAGCGAAAAAACGTGGTACATACCGAGTAGATGGTATATACCGAATTCTGTACAGTATCGAGATCAGAGATCTATAGTAGGCGCACAGGTCGTTGCTAGCGACGTTGGCTCCATGATGTAGAGAACAACATGACCTCTTTAGATTAGACAGTATGAAGACCAAACTCAAGATAGAAACCATATAGGAGTCAAATTGAGCTGTCATAATATATCTTATTCCACAGCCTCATTATGATAATAATGCTAGATACTAATCACTACCTAATCAGGTAGTCCAACACACAACAATTTCAGTTTGAGTAAAGTTCAAAAGTACATAGGTAAACTACTTGTCCCAATTAATTGTTAAATTTAGTTGAAAGCTTTCAACAGAACGAACAGTTTTAGTTCAATTTGTCATAACTAAGCGATGCATTGAGAATTCAACCCACGACATTGAATATAACTAACAAAACCCAGAATTTTCAAAAATTCTATTTCAAATGCAATGATGAGTTTAATTTTATTGATTCAATCGATGCAAGATCTACTGTACATAAATAGACCTATGATTTGTAGGGATTTGTAGGTCGCAGGTCAAAAACATGTAATTTATAAATTCTGAAATTTCAAAATTTCGAAACTCAAAATACGAAATTAAATTTGACGTTTACAGTTCTGGATTTAAAATTCGAAAATCTTAAAAATGATTGAGATTTACCAATGTTCTCAGTAAATCTTAACGTAATTCCAAAATTCGACAAATTTCGTAACCGAATTTAACAAAAAATAATAAAATTTAATATTCGAACTGTTAATTTTTGAAAATTTGAATGGTCATGAAAATCTTTTGAATTTTCAATCAAAACTGCTGAAATATAGAACCTATCGGTATATGGCTTGAATTACAATTGAGCATACAGTGTTTAAACTTTGTGACGTTTGGATCGAAAGGCGTTATTCCAATTAAATTTAGGAGGGAACAAGGATTGTTCAGCCTTGATTTCAATCAGGATGTTGTAAATCATATATCAGACCTTCTGTTAAGAGTGATGTCAGTACAGAGTACAGACTGCCATGGAGCTATAATATGTGCCAATTAAATCAGACTAGAAATTTGTTAGGAGGTCTTTTATTTAAAACATTTTCCACAAAAGGTTTATTCACCTTTATGTAAAAGTATTGAGAATTCGTTGAAAAATCCTCATAAATATATATAAAATAAAATGCCATCTTAAATTTTCCATCTACACACACATACACACCTCGGATCTATCCAAAAAAAAAAAACAAAATCACAAATCACAAATCACTAAAAGAAAAAACGAGAAAACATCGCTTCAAATTTCCTTTTTTTAACAACAACAACAAAAAAAGAAATATTTGGATATAGCTATACTCATATAAATATTTTGATAGCATCCCTTTATTGATGTCAATTTCCTATTAAAACAGATAAAAATTTCCCAAACGTAAATTGAGGCACAACAGCAACAACAACCAAATTAAACCACCCAGCGAATATGTACCTATATACGAATGTTAGATGCGAAAAAAAGCTTTCCTGTATGTAAAATATGTTTTATATGTGCGATGTCCAACAGATATACGCAGATTTTTTTCGGGATTGGAAATTTTTTGTTATTTTTTTTGTGTAGGTATCATCCTCATATACATAAATAGTATGGAACTAAACAACTTTATATGGTTTTGGGTTATATACGAGTGAAAATGAATTTTCTCATTTTTATTTTATTTTATGGATCATATACGTATGTACATACGAGTAAATCATATGAATACCTATGTAATATATGGGAGCATCATGATGTTAGTAATAATATGTTAAACGGTTTTAAATTTTTAATTTAAACGAAATACCTTGAACCGTGTAACTAGATCCATAATATATATGCTAAATACATAATTTTGGTTTTATGTATATGTATATATGGGTACATAATAAATTTATTCCGTTCTTATGTTGCTTGTGTTAAAACTGAAATGGTATTAAATTAATCGTACACACACACAGGTGCTACTCTCTTTTCGTGGTTCAATGATTTTGTTAAAGCTTGAATAGTTTTTTTTTTACATAATTTATTAGCGCCTGGCGCTTAGTGTATAAGCATAACAACATAATCGTATATTGGTACATTACCAATTTTTGTGCCACTTGCTCGATTACTCTTTAGAATGCGACCCAAATCAGGGGAAACAACCTTAGCCGCACACAAACGATTTCTCACACTTTTTTTTAACGATAGGCGTTAAACAAAGTAATAACTTGCTCTTTCAACGCGTATTCAAGTTATTGAAAATAAGTTCAAGATGATCGAGATTTGAATTAAATTAATCAAATTTAGAGTAAAAATTGCCGAACGTTTCAAATAATTTTCCTGAAGACATTTTGAGTAAATTTGAATAATTTTAGAAATTTTAGGCACTCCTATAGACTTGTGGCGGTTGGACATGAGCATTTAACAAATTTTTAAGTAATTTTGAATATTTTTCAATGGTCGTGCAATTCTGAGGAATATTCACGAGTTTTGGATAATTGAGAAACATTTTGATTGCTGAGTTGAATTTTGAGTATTCTAAAATATTAGTTTTGTATATTTATGAGTAGTTTTTAAAAATTTTGAGTAATATTTTGTAGAATATTTGAAAAACATATAAATGTAGTATTTATGCAAATTTTAAGTTTTTTTTTAAAGTTTGAGTATTTTTTAAATATAAATTGAGTAATTTTAAGAAATTTTTTTGGAATACCGAATATTTTTCAACGAGTTTGAATAATTAGGTTCAAAAACTATCAATAATTTTGGATAATTTAGCATCGAGTATTTTTGAGTAAAAATCTTTTTGGTCTTGTAATCTTGATCATTTTTCAGTGATTTTGTGAGAAATGGTGAGTAGTTTTCAATACGTTCATACGTTTTAATAGTTTTGAGTTAACTGTTTTTTTCAGTATTTCTGGGTAATATTTTGATTATGTTTGAGATATTTTAAATAATTTTGAGAAATCTAGAAAATAACCATTTGTATATTAAGTTTTTATGAATTTTTTGAAAATTCTTCACAAATTTTGAAAATTCAAAAGAGATTTTCTTTAATTTTGAGTGGTCTCCATGAATTTTCAGCCTATATTGAATAATTTTTAGCTTATTTGTGTAAATATAGAGAAAATTGCGAATGCCGCAAATTTTAAGAATTTTTTGAAAATGCTTGACAAATTTTGAATATTTAGAAGTAAGTTCCTGCAATTTTGAGTGGTTATCATGAATTTTCAGTAATATTTTGAATAATTTTTAGCAAATGTTGGTAACTATAAGAACGTTGTGGATATCAAAAATTTTGAAAATTTTAATGAACTTTTCTGAAAATTCTTCACAAATTTTAAGTATTTAAAAGTAATTTCTCAGTAATAGATTGAAAAATGTTTAGCTTATTAGGGTAAATACGAACATTGTGAATGCTGCAAATTAAATGGATTTTTTTTTAAATTTTGGGAGTTAAAAAGTAATTTTCTGTAGTTTTGAGAGGTATTCATCAATTTTCAGTAATATTTTGAATAGTTTTAAGCAATTTTGGAACTAGCTAAGAATATTGTGAATAGCACAAATTTTGTGAATTTTTGATGAAATTTTTTGAAAATTCTGGACAATTTTACGAGTATTTAAACTTAGTTTTCTATTGTTTTGAGTAGTTTTCGTGAATTTTCAGTAATTGAATACATTTTAGTGAATTTCGGTAACCAGGAACATTATGAAAACTGCAAATTTACTAATTTTAGAAAATTCTTGAGAAATTTTGAGTTTATAAAACAAAAATTCTAGAATTTTCAGTGATTTTCATGAATTTCCAGTAATATATTGAATGTGAACTTTTTAGTAAAGTCTTGATAAATTTTGACTATTTAAAAGTAATTTTCTGTTGAGTTGATTTCATGAATTTTCAGTAATAATTTGAATAATTTTTAGCAAATTTGGGTAACTAGGAATATTTTGGATGCTACAAATTTTGATGAACTTTTATGAAAATTCTTGACAAATTTTAAGTATTTAAAACCATTTTTCTATAGTTTTGAGTGGTTTTCATGAATATTCAGCAATATTTTAAGCATATTTGGGTAAATAAGAATATTGTGAATGCTGCAAATTGATGAATTTTTTTGAAAATCCTAAACAAATTTTGAGAATTAAAAGTAATTTTCCGTAATTTTGAGTAGTTTTCATGAATGTGAATGCCGCACATTACCTATATGAATTTTTTATGAACTTTTTTGAAAATTTTTGACCAACTTTGAGTATTTAAAATTAGTTTTCAGTCATTTTGAGTGATTTTCGTGAATTTCGTGAATATCAGTGATATATTGAATAAGTTTTAGCAAAATTTGGGTAACTAGGAACATTGTGTATGCTGCCAATTTTATGAATTTTTTTTTTAAATGCTTGACAAATTTTAAAAATTTTAAAGAATTTTTTTGTAATTTTGTGTGTTTCCATGTATTTTCAGTCTATATTGAAATTTTTTTGGCTTATTTGTGTTAATATAGGAATACTGCGAATGGCGCAAACATTCAGATTTTTTAGAAAATTCTTGGTTTTGAATATTTAAAAATACAGAAAATTACTAAATTTTCTGTAATTTTGATTGTTTTTCATGAGTTTTCAGTAATATTTTAAATAATTTTGGGAAGCTGAGAACGTTGAGACTTTTTTGAAAATTCTTCACAAGTTTTGAGTATTTGCAAGTAATTCTCTGTTGCTTTGAGTGGTTATTATGAATTTTACGATTTTTTTTTTTTTTTTTGAAAATTCTTGCCAATTTTGAGTATTTAAAAGACATTCTGTAATTTTGAATGGATTTCATGAATTTTCAGTAAAATATTGAATAATTTTATGCTTATTTAGGTTAATAGGAAATTTTATGAGTTTATGTGAAATTTTACAAACCCTTGATAAATTTTGAGTATTTAAAAGTAATTTTCTGTAATTTTGAGTAGTTTTCATGAATGTGAATGCCGCACATTAAATGAATATATTATGAACTTGTTTGAAAATTCTTGACCAACTTTGAGTGGTTTTTGTGTATTTCAATGATATATTGAATAATTTTTAGCAAAATTTGGGTAGCTAGAAAGATTGTGTTTGCCGCCAATTTAATGAATTTTTTTGAAATTTCTTGTCAAATTTTTAGCTTATTTGTGTAAATATAGGAATATTTCGAATGCCACAAATTTTAAGAACTTTATGAAAATTCTTCACAAATTTGAATATTTAGAAGTAATTTTCTGTAATTTTGAGTGGTTTTGATGAATTTTAGTAAGATTTTGAATAATTTTTAGTGAATTTGGGCAACTAAAATCATTGTAAAAGACGCAAATTGCATGATATTTTTTGAAAATTCTAGACAAATTTTGAGTTATGCAAGTAATTTTCTGTATTTCTGAGTGATTATCATGAATTTTCAATAATACTCTGAAACATACCACAAATTTTGTGAATTTTAATGAACTTTTTGAAAATTCTTTCTAAATTTTAAGTATATTTAAAATTAATTTTTTGCAATTTAGAGTGGATTTCATTTGGGTAACTATGAACGTTGTGTATGCCGTAAATTTTATAATTATTTGTTTAAATTTTTGATAAATGTTTAGTATTTAAAAAAAATTTACTGTAATTTTGAGTGGTTTTTCATGAATTCTCAGTAATATATTGAATAATGTTTAGCTTATAACGGTAAATATGAACATTGTGAGTGCCGCAAATTGTATGAATTTCTTTGAAAATACCAGACAAATTTTGGGAGTTAAAAAGTAATTTTCTGTTGTTTTGAGTAGTTTTCATCAATTTTCAGTAATATTTTTAACAAATTTGGGAAAATATAATAACATTGTGAATACCATAAATTTTGTGAATTTTGATGAACTGTTTTCAAAACATGTAGTTTTTTGTAATTTTGAGTGGTTTTTTATGAAATTTCAATAATCTACTTAATAATTTTAAGCAATTTTGGGTAGCTATGAACATTGTAACTTGCGCACATTTTATGAGTTTTTTTTTAAAATTCTTGACAAATTTTGAGTATTTTATATTTTGAATAATTTGTAGAAAATTCGGGTAACTAGGAACATTTTAAATACCGCAACTTTTGTGAATTTTGATGAACTTTTTTGAAAGTTCTTTACAAATTTTGAGCATTTCAATGTGGTTTTTTGTAATTTTGAGTGGTTTTCATGAATTTTCAGTAATCTATTGAATAATTTTAAGCAATTTTGGGTAACTATAAACATTGTGAATGCCGCAAATTTAATGAGTTATTTTTTAAAATTCTTGACAAATTTTTCGTATTTAAAACAAACATGCTAAAATTTTGAGTGGTTTTCATGAATTTTCAGCAAATTTGATTAATTAGGAACATTCTGAATGCCGCGAATTCAATAAATTATTTTGAGAACTGTATAAATTTTTTTGAGTTATTAATAGTAATTTACAGTAGTTTTGAGTTGTTTTCATGAATTTTCAGTAATTAAATTTTAAGCAAATTCACAAATTTTATGAATTTTAATCAATTTTTTTCAAAACTCTTGACAATTTTTGCGAGTATTTAAAAGTAGTTTACGATATAGTTTTGAGTAGTTTTCATGAAATTTCAGTTGTGTATTGAATATTTTTTAGCAAATTTGGGTAACTAGGAATATTGTGCACGCCGCAAATTATATGTCAACTTTTTTTGAAAACCCTTGATGAATTTTGAGAATTTAAAAATAGTTTTCTATAATTTGAGTGGATTTGATGAATTTTCAGTACACATTATATTCGTGTTGAATGATTTTTAGCGAATTTTGCTAGCTAGGATTATTATGAATGCCCCAAACTTCTGAACATTTCTAGTAATTATTTTTAATTTTGGGTAAGGTAGTGTTTCAAATTTTATAGTGGTTTGTCTTATTTAGAGTATTCATAATTTCCAGTAAATGTAAAGAATTTGTAGTAATTTTTAGTTGAGTTTATATAACTTTGAGTTTTCACTGGTTCCGAGTAAAATGTTTAGTAATTTTGACCAATTTTCGGGTAATTTTCCAATGATCTCGAAATAATTTGAGTAATTTAGAATCATTTCGAGTCCTGGGCTATAGTTTTGGAAAATTTTGAGAAGTTTTTGTTAATTTGACAACATTTTTAGTAATTTGGGATAATTTTAAGAATCAAGTATTTTTTTAGGATTTATTGAATAAAATTGAGTAATTTTAAATAATTTAAGTGGCAGTTTCTTCAGAGATTTTTTTTAAATTTTGAACATGTTATGATTAAGATTTCGTAACTAACCTGAAGTAATTTTGAGCACATTTTAGTGATTTTGAGTAAAATTTTGAGTTTTTTAAAAGTTTTGAGTATTTTCCATCTGAACTTCTCAACGCAGTTCCAATAATACATTATTCATCAAAAGGAAATTACCGATTTTCGTCATAAAAACCCACTTATTTTAGTAATATATATAAAGGGTGAGCTAAATATTCTTTTTGTTTATCACCAAAATTATCACCATTTCGAATAATTTCTGTATAATTTACAATTATCAAATCATTAAACAAAATAAATTTCAATTTTTTAATATCCGTTTTGTATTTTTGAAACAACTAAACAGTAATTTCCGTTTTTCATGATGACATTAAAATTTACAACAACAGCAACATCAAAATTAGATTCCCTACATAATTGATGTTTTATAGCGGCGGTCCATTGGATTAACAAACATTTACTTTTGGAAAAAAAAATAAAAATAAATAAAATCTAATTTCTGATAACATCTTGTTTTTTGATGACTTTATGTATACACAACGTCTGCCGACTATAGTACTTATATATACGCAGCGGCGTGCGGGTAAAAATAAAAGTGCGAGATATATTTTTATTCAAATATAATTTCCCCATTTTTAAATTTATTTATTTATATTTTCTAAACGAGTAATCTTAATTTATTGTTTTAGAATCGTATAAAACATAATTTTCTTATCAGTCGAATAGATTTTGTTGTAAACCACCCCCATTTGGCACCCCAGTTTTTCACCAAAATTCTTTATTAGCGTATATATATGTATATATATGAAATCGTTTAAAATTCATAACATGAATAAAAATCACTCGATCATGAAAAATCATACTACTAACTGACATATAATGATTTTTATTACCATTTTCGTACATATACGAATATATAATGTTATTAGATTTTCTGCACACACACACCGCACCTTTCACCATCATAATCGTTCATCCCTAAAAAAAAAAATATTTACTGACTGTATATAGTTGGGGTATATAATACGTCTAAACCATATTAGTGTGTAAACAGATTAACTCGTCAAACGCTTTTTGACTTAGTTTGGTTTTTATATATATGTATATGTTTTATGCTGTGTATACATCATAATAAAGATGTCAAAAATGCAGGGTCCAATTGGGAGAAAAGTCACATTTCTGCCAACTACGACAAACGGTCGCTGTATTTGCGATATAGGAAGATAAAGGCGATTTCGATTGCCCTATTTTGTGAAGTTTTGAGTAAAACTTTGATTAGTTTTGAGAAATTTTTAATAAGTTGAAAGAACCTTGGGTGTACCACTAATTCCAGCATAGTTAATGTATTTGTATATACTCAAAACATATTTTAGCCATCAACCCCTAAAATAATCACCACAAATATGCATAAAATTGCATATACTGAGCATAATTTCAGCTGCACCCTATAATTAAAATAAAATCAATTTACATTCATCATCCTTGCGATAAATGAATTTTTAATTAACTTAATCTCTTGTCTTTATGATAATAATATATGTAATACGTATACATAACTTTTGCTACCCCTAAATTTATCGATGCAGCACAATGAAAATGACAACCAATAAAACCCATCAAAAAACATTTAACTGTAATGTGGACGAAAAACAAGTAAAATCATATTATGATTTATCCTTAAACTAAACATTATCCTTTATATATAGATTTTATGTTCTCTTGAACACAACATATATACATAAACTCGTTTAGGGTTGGGGTATTTAATCGAATTTTCATTCAATTTAAGAAATATATATTTTTTTATTGTATGGAAATGAAAAATTAACTTCACAATATTTTAAGGGGTGGAAAAATTAAGAAAACAGTTTTTTTTGTTGGAAATCAAACGAAATATTTTCACACCCGTAAATAGATTATTGTTATACATATATTCTCGTAAGTATAAGGCGAAAGATGATATTCGTGACGATGGAGAAGAGAAAATTTCCTGTGTCAACTGTAATGGGATACATTTAAACCGACGAAAACTAAATAGGGGTGTATGTATAAAAAAAACTAATCGAGTGAAAATAAGTGATTTTACTTGAACAGGGGTGGATTCCGTGTACATAATATTCTGCATTGATTTCAATTAAATTGGACACTTCATTTTATTACCTGTAATAAATTTTAAAATGCGATGAAAATTAAATTTTCATTTCTTACTATACATTCATATATACGTTTATAGAAGACAATAATTTCTTGTCATACAGCAAGCTAGCTAGCTAGCTAGCTATAGAGGTAAGAATAATAAAATAATCAAAACTATAAATCATTAAATTGTATGAGTTCTGAGTCTCGAGTCATGACTTCGCATTTCTACTGTGCAGCACGAGTGTATATACATATATAAATGTATATGTGTGTCTGGGTGTCTCTGACTGTATATGTGTTGAAGGGAAACAAACAGCACACAAAAAATTATATAAATTTAATTTAAATTTTATTTTTTAATTTTATTTCCATTTATATGTTTGTACCATACCCCAACCAGCACCGCATACCCCAACTCATATAAATATATATGCATATATGTATATACAATACCGAAAGCTTTCTTCAAGAAATATTATAACTTGTTTCCCAATGTGAAAAATCCACCAAAAAAGAAAAAAACGTTCCCCATTTTTCTTGTTATACTTATATACAGTGGTAAGACAATCGGAATATATTTGTTTTCGTATTTTCTTATATATAAATTTTCCAATTACGAACACAATACTTCTGGCTTGTCCTATACCGCGTGAAAATCTTAATAAAGCGCACAAATAAAAAAAACTTGTCACATTATATTACGCGACGACAATAATAAAATCATAAGAATATTATTACGATTTCGTTTATTTTTTTGTATTCTTAAAAATAAAATAAAAATTAAACTTTTTTTTGTTTTTTTTTGTTTGTTTTGTATGAGAAAGCTTTTATTTTATATTTATTCTGCGCGAGCTTTTATTTTTTATTGTATTTCATCATGGAGCTATGAAATAAAATAAAAATGATAATAAAATATGAATTCATAACAATTTAGACGAATTTTTGTTATTTTATTATTTTTAATAAAAAGCTTTACAAGGAGCTTTCTTTGAATTATTTATGTGTATATGGTATATGTCTGCTGAGGTTTTGGTTTATTTTTATTATTTATAAGAATGTTTCGAATAAACTGTTTGCTTTTTAGAGACCGCATGAAGGCCACATAAAACCTTTAATCACGTTGACGACTTTGGTCAAATCGGAAGATTCTATGGGATAAGAGTTTAAACATTTTTGACTTAAAATGTATTATACTTCGCTATTAGGATCACCTCGTAGTTTGTCAGAGTTTTTCGTTTTTTTCGTTACCTTCGTTTGATCACGATGCTTTGCTCCATCGTTGGCTAGAACAGTGGGCGATAAAATATTTGAAACGTAAAAAGTATTCGTCAAATTTAAAAAAAAATGACGGGAACTGAAAGCAGATCCGCCTTCAGCAGTAAAATCCCAACTGTTGAAAACTCTGAAGTTGCATAGACTACCTAATTCAATTAGGTCGATTGTAGCAATAAGGGAACTCGATATACAGGTAAGCTATAACACGTGAGATAGAAGAGACTAGAAGCTAGTATACAAAAGGAGGGTTAGGTCCTAATCTATTAAAATTGATTTTTATTAATTCGTATAAGCAACTTTTTTATTTCAAAAAACTCAAAAAAAAAATTCCGAGCATAGTCTTCATTCTGTCTAAGACAATCTGAAGAGGCCAAGTCGTTCTCTACACCGTGGAGCCATCGTCGCCTGCAACGACCTCTGCGCCTACCATATGGTGGCCCTCCTTTCAGAGATCGCTGCACAATTCGTTCCGGATCAGCACGCAGAACGTGCCCGAGTAGGATCTTTTGATACCTTAAATACTGGTGCAGGTTTTTCATTTTTAGATATAAGTGCCGTGTTGGGCATTTTTTTCATAGCAAAGCACAGTTTCATTAGCATTGAACACTTGATGTGTTGTGTATCCTTGATGTTCAATAATTTTTTTTAATTCTGGATACGATCAAGCAGCTTCAAGATCTGCCGATGCAATTTTCCCTTGAACTTTTACATTGTGAAGTGAAAAACGTGTTTCGAATTTATCAACCTTTACTTGCTAAAAAATCTATCACAGAAGATTCTCCATTTTCTTTAAGGTGGTTATACATTTTAAGCGCTTTTTGTTTGATTTTATTCCCGTCCAATGGAATCCGTTTTTGACAGCTATCATTAATCCAAATGCTTAGTGCTTTTTCCGATTTTTTTATACTCAGCGGTGACGAGCTGCATATCTTGCGGATATCAAAGATTCTGCACCAACAGCACTTCAAATTTTCTTTTAATGTTTTTAATGGTGCGAAGTGTTGCCTCATTTAAATTTAGTGTTTTTGCAATGTGTAATGCTTTTTCTTCGTTTAAGAAATAAACTTTCGCTTAAAAATTGTTATTTTATTTCCCCAGACATAGTTTTAGAACTGAAATAATTTTTTCAAAAAATTAATTTCACAATAACCAAATATATAGTTTCCGCAATTTTGTTATCTTTTTATAGGTATAAAACTGTGTGGCTTAGTGGCAGCTAACAATTCTATCATAAATACATTTGGGAAACGTTATTTATATGAAGGCTTTGGGTCGAGATTTCCGCCATCTTTTTTTTTATGGCAGTTATCGGTAACTGTCACTTACAGCTCTCACGGCGTAAATACTGTAAAACAGTTTAAATTCGCATCGTAAGCATTGTTATACTTACCAATCAGCTGTGAAAGATCGTGAACTTTCTATAGACGTCTATATAAAATAAAAAAATATAGTTAGAAAATATAGTTGCAATGAAAATCAAAAATATCTCACATGAACAATGCTCATATATTCCCTTGTTGTTGACACCAAAATATTTGAAATGATTATGTACATACAAGAAAATGATCCAATCATCTCAATGCACATCATTCAACTAACCAAGGTTTATTATTAAAAATTTCTATGATTCAATTGTGTGCAAATATGAAAACTATATAACTATAGCTATAATTTTAGCAGAGAAAATCATACAGGAATAATCATGATCTAACATGATTTTATAATTGTGAGCAAAACTGAAAAACGACATCGTTCTATAGATTATTATATATAAGCGAAAAATGTTTAGTTGTTTTACAAATACAACATGTAATTCAAAAGAAAGTAAAACGTGATTATATACAACGAAACGTCGAATACAAACCGCAACAAACGAACGTCATTATGATGATATAGTAACACTTAAATAAAAATAATAATCAACAGATCAGCTCTATGATATTATACTAATTCGTAATCATTCGTTCCACAGAAAACAAAAAACCCAAAACGGCGCAATATAGTAACACATATAATAATCTAGAGAACGATGCAGTTTTTCAGTTTTTGTCTCCAATTAAAAAATCATGTTCGATCATGATTATTCCTGTATAATTTTCTCTACATAAGTTGTATAGTAAATATATAGGTCCGAATCGATAGACGCAACTAAAATCACAACTGCACTTATAGTGTCTCTTTTCGTATTTTTAGACCACATTATAATCGCAGTTTTAAGTGTAGATCAAAGTTGTAGTTACGATTATAGTCATGGATATTGGTGACTAAAATCACTCTTACAAAAATCACTCTTACAATAAAATTACTCTTACAATCACTCTTACAAAAACTGTAATTACAACTATAAGTGTAGTTGTGATTTTAATTGCGTCTATCGATTCGGACCATAGAATGCGATTGATTTTTTTATTTTATTTGCGCCGCTTTGAGTTTTTTGTTTTCTGTGTAGAACGAATGATTAGTCATAGCTACGAATTAGTATAATATTGTACAGCCGATTATTATTTTTAAATAGGTGTTAGTGTTACTAATTATGAAGGTCGTTTGTTGTGGTTTGTATTCAACATTTGGTTGTATCAAAACCGTCTATAATACTACATCTAAAATTTTCTAACCTTAAAATGTACGTACACAAAAAAATTGAATTTTGACAACAACCCACATGTAACAGTGTTGGTGTCGTTGATTTACACGAAGCAAAATAAATTGTATCAATTTACATAGTAACTACTCCACTCGCATGTGGGGCAATTTGTAGTGGGATCTGTGATCGATTCATTATGTTTTGGCTTGTATTATAGACGGTTTTGGTTGTATATAATCACGTTTTTACTTTCCTTTCAACTATCATGTTGTATTCGTAAAACAACTAAATACTTTTCGCCGATATATAATAATCTATAGAACGATGCCGTTTTTCAGTTTTGGGTAGATAAAAATCTCGTTTGATCATGATTATTCCTGTATAATTTTCTCTACATAGGTATGTGCAGTATACAGAATGTGATTGATTTTTGTTTTTGTTTTGCGCCGTTTTGGTTTTTTGTTTTCTGTGTGGAACGAATATAAAAAATGTTTTTAAAAATGCAATAGCAATACATACATGCATACGCATCTAAACTATTGCTATCTGTACTATTGCTCAGAATGCAAAAAGACATATAGCGTTTTGTATGTTGTATAGTCATGGCATGCAAAGAAAAATTAAATTTAATAAAATATCAAAAATCATGAACTTCTCAAATTATTTATGATGTAATTATTATAATTTCCATCCTCATAAATAATACTTATCAGTGTGTACTAACACTAATATTGTGTACGTAGATCAGTAGATCAATGAACAACCACGTCTTAAATACGTCATATACGAGGAAAGTAATCGAAATGTTCCAATATACACCTGTTTTATACATATATGGCAACAACAAATAAAATAAGTTAAATACAACTCTCATATGCATGTATATGAATATATTTCACACATTTACGCTCATATAAAATGAATATCATCGATCGCACGAAAGAAATTTGTTACGGATCAATGCCCATATACCAATAATTTAACAACCGATTTTGTTATTATTTCCTCTTCTCTCTAATATATAGAGCCATCATAAAGAAGAGAAAGATTATCACATCATACATGATTATCATTATGATTATTAGATTTGATCGTGTTCATTCATGTTTACTTTCGAATGGTGATGACGTCACGGATCCCAATTCCAAATGGGTAATTAATAAAAAGTTGTTGGATACCATCGTGTTCAAGCATCCAACGCTCGATTTTTAAAACTTTATGAACTATTAATTCATTAAAGTTGTACAATCAACCACAATTTACTCTTAATACACTGAAAATTTGTGGTCTTGTCTATTAAATTCCGATTTAAAGATTTATATGAAAAAATTATTTATCTTTATAGATACGCTTTAATCAAAGTTGTTGACGATTGTACACATGATTACGTAATTAAAATTTAATTCTTTATATCCATAAATATAATTAAAACGAAACACGCTGTTTCTTGTTATACGTTGACGCATTTGTTGTTGCTTTCATAGTTGTTAAATTCGTTTAAGTTTTTCTACAGATTGGAAATAAATTCATATACGATCTTAATATGTGTACAACTAGTAATCAACAATTAGGATGAAGTCGGTTAATCTTACTTGTAAAGTAGTATACATACTGAAATATTCATGCACAATCGTGATTTGGAAATATTTTTTTTTATAAAGCAATTTCATATACATATATTAATTACAAATCCAAATCTGCGTAAATTATGAATGGAGTAACTATTCTGGAATACAATGCTGCCATTAGTGACCGCACGTAATAAAAATTAAAATTGGTATTTTATAAAATGTTGTTGTTGATAAATGAATTTAACACATATAAATGAACAAATGAATTTGCAATTTGTTTATCATCCGTAGCATTATAGTGGTAAAGTAAGGTTGATATCATTAACAACGATCGAGAGTTCAACGCTCACCAATAACCGCGTTATTTTTTGTTGATATGTCTACATACTCATATTTTTATGATTTTAATCAAATAATCAACGAATATATTCTTATTTCTAATTACAATAATACGATAAACGATCATCATATCTATATAACAACAGATCAATAAAATTCATCATAAGATCATCATTCAGCTTGTAAATAATAAATTGTGCAATATTCTAACAATATCCGCACAGCTGATTATTGTTTTTGCGGTCGGCCATTGGTTATGTTCAGTTTTCATATTTTTGTGATGCTTTTTAAATGTTGTATTTTGCATATGAATTAGTCATACCTTGTACAGTAAATTCAATAATCTATTTATAGAAAAATTATTTTGTTTTCTTTATAAACACATATACGTTTGATAAATTTTATTACTTTAGTTTGATCAAAATCCATGGTGGCGCAATTTAAAACTAAATAAATCTTATAACAGTAGTGTAGACACTTTAGTACACCGCAGGCGCAAACCAATTTAGTACAGCAAAGACGCAAACCCATTGTGATAGTTGTTATACTTACCGCTAGAGCGGTCTACTTTCTATGCAGCAAAATCCAAGATGGCGGATTTTGCAGTTTTGAGACCTCCATTTAAAATAACCCGTGTTTTTGTGCCAGAAGTAACATACTATAACTACTTAAGAAAGTCATAATTAGCTTGAAGTATATCAGACAGATATCATCCTCCTTACATCCCTTAACTTTCAAGCCTGTACCATTTTCTCCACACCAGATCTCGTGTTTAGTTATCATCAATACCCGTCACTTTAGAGGGTTAACACAAAACTGATATGACCGTACCTTTTGTACTTTATACGAGTTTATATTTCGTTTATTTGTATATATTGATACCACGGACCTCTGAACATTCTTCTCTTTCGTTTGACAGAGTATATGGTTTAACAACTAAACCATTTTATGTAATTAAACCATTTCATCATATCAAATCATCAAAAATACCTAGTATTAACACATCTGCGGGATCGGACCGCGGCAATCCAAGCTTTCCCTGAGCCCACTTTTATCAAGCAGGGGCAGCGTTTCAATGGGCATGGTTAACTATTTATCATCGCTTCATACCACACTGTTCGGTTAGATGTGGGATGAATAAATTGCCCTAACAATCGAAATCAATCCACTCTTTTTGCTCATTCAATAGAGAATTGAATATTTCACATCAGACCAGTTATATGATAGAGGATGGCAACCTCTGGCTTTCTTTTCTAAATAGTTATCCCCGCCAGAACAAAAATATTCTGCTTTCGACAGAAAACTCCTGCTCATTTGTTATTCCATCAAAATGTTCAAATGTTTGGTCGAATTTAGAATATTTCGCGTTAGCACTCATTATAAGGCTCTGACTATCGCTGGAATGAATTACACTTATCTTCTATTTATCAAACAGCACTATAGACTGCTTCAAAGTCACCTTACAAGAATCGGAAGGCTAGTTTATAAAACTTGTTAGAGACTGTAACGTAAGTTACATAATGGATAAATTAAAAGAATCTATGAAAATAATTCAAGATAAATTAAATTTAATGGACGAAACTTTTCTACATTATAAAAATGATTTAGATAAAATTGTGACTGATTTGAAAAATGATCTAAAAAGTGAGTTAGAAACCTTTATGACCCAAGTGAAAGTTTTATGTGATCAAATGATTAATCTTAACAATAGAATTGATAAACTTGAACTTGAAAAAAATAAATGTCATATGATTGTTAGTGGTGTTCCTGAACTTAATGATGTATCGGACAGAGCTCTCATTAGTAAAATTTGTGCTGCTATCGGTTACGAACAAAATGATGGTACCTTTACAAATATTTTCCGCTTAAAACGGACTGGCGAACGCAAATCTACATCAATCATCGCTGTATTTAGTTCTGTGGTTAATAAATCAGGATATTTTTTTAATCTGTCGCATATTACAGGGTTACAGTTACCTTCTAGAATCTACTGTAATGATGGTTTGACTGCTAAAAATGCTGCATTGTACTATAAATCTCGACAGTTACTGAGAGCTGGCATAATTTCGAAAACATTTACCAAACGTGGCCTTGTTTATATTGTTACACCGGAGACGAATAAAATTGTATTGATTCGAGATTTTATTGACCTAAACGTTAGAGGACTAACAAAACAACCAATAATAACGGTGATGTGGTAAAAGTTACTAATCATGAAGCTGATAAGGGTGTAAATATTTTGGGCAACGAATTTTATACTCCAGCTGATGAACTTAGTAATCCTATGGATGATGAATTGCCTAGGATAAACATGAATTTTGATAAATTAGCAGCTTGTTCTTCGGCATCGGTTACCACGCGAGGTCGCACCAAACAAAAACAATAAAGCTAATGACACAATAGAGTTAAGTTATTTTTATTGATTTACTGTAAATATTTATTACGACCTCTTTAATTTTATGAATCAATTTCATGTTGTTATTTTTCATTTTTTTTTAATGTCATACTACTTCATCATATTAGATTTTAAATTATTGTTTTCATTTTTATTATTAGTGTTTATACTATTATTATTATTATTTATGATTTTATTTCTTTTATTAGTGTTTATACTATTATTATTACTATTTATGATTATTATTAATTTCAATATTATTATGTGCAAATGGCTGATGCTTCTTGATTGTCTTTTAGGAAAATTAAATTTGGAACTTGCATCTGGCGGGATTTTGGGTGGATGGTGAACCATAACACAACCGAACCTTGCAATTTATCAAATGTTGTTCTCAAGTGTGCTCTTAATAATAAACCTGGACTTAAATTTGGATATTTTAATGCACGTAGTATACTTCACAAAATGGACCAGGTAAAACAATTGTTTGATAGTGTAGCGTTTGACGTTATCTGTATATCTGAAACTTGGCTGAAAGATCATATTTATGATGCATCTGTGTCACTTTGTGGCTTCAATTTATTTCGGAATGACCGAACTACTACCAAAAGTGGTGGAATTTGCATTTACGTCAGACGAGGACTTCAATGTAAAGTAATATATAAAAGCTCATCGGCTTGCCTTGAAATATTGTTAGTGGAAGTTGTTACTAATTCATGTAAACTACTGGTTGTCCTTGTATATAAATCACCAAGCAAACCCTTCGTTGGTGAATTAGATCATGTTTTGGGGCAGTTTTCAAGTATGTACAATGATATTGTTATTTGCGGAGACTTTAACTGTAACCTATTTAAGAACTCGAGTAACACTAAAAATCTAACTGATCTACTAATATCACATTCCTTAGCAATATGTAATAAAGAGCCGACGTATTTTTATGCTGAATCTGCTTCATTGCTTGACTTGACTAATAATAATCAAAAAATTAAATTCCTAAATCAAATTAGTGTGGGTTTCTTGGATCATGACGTTTTATTTTGGACATACGATATATCTTTATGCAGGTCCCAAAAGACTTGGTTCAGGGATTACAAAAATATTAACATGTTCAACTTGCTTAGGGAATGCGCATTTTAAAGATGGGATGACTTATTTAATTACAGTGACGTTAATCATCAACTATATTTGTTTAATGATATGGCAGTTTATTTATATGAAAAGTATGTACCACTTCGGTCTTTCAAACCCAAGGTTCGCAAGCCACCCTGGCTTACGGTAGAGATTCTTAATTGATAACACTACGAGATTTTGCATTTATAAAATGGAAAAATGAGAGAACCTTGGATAACCGACAAATCTACAAAGAACTACGTAACAAAATTACTGCCATGATTCGCAAGGAAAAATCTGTTTATTTAGACAATTTATTTGATTCCGATCTACCACAACAACAATTTTGGGGCTTGATCAATAGAATTGGGTGTAGTAAAAAAAATCGGGCCTCAAATTGCCAGTTCTCAGCCTATGAGTTTTCGAAAGAATTCAATAATCCTCTCGGAAATACACAAATTCCCAATTATAATCATCAAAACGCACAAATGAACCCAACATCCCAAACTTCTAAACTATCATTTACATGTATCGATTTCCAAACATTAGATAAAGCTCTTAAATCTATAAAAAGGCTATATATATATATATAAAAGGCTTGATCTAATCCCAATTAAGTTCATTAAACTAATTTCTCCGATTGTTCTTAAGTATATCTTATTTATTATAAATAACGTTATTACATATTCTTGCTTCCCTGATGCATGGAAACAAAGTAAACTAATCCCTATTTCTAAGAACAGAACTCCTTCGACAGTATCGGATTATCGCCCTATAAGTATTCTCCCTAGTTTGTCTAAGGTTATCGAAAAAATATTGAAAGAGCAGATTACCGAACACCTAAATAAATTTGGTTTACTGGATCAATATCAATCGGCCTATAGAGTTGCTCATAGCACGTCTTCGGCTGTTTTGAACATTGTTGACGACATACGTCGAAGTGGTGACTCTAATAAAGCTACTATTTTGGTTCTATTGGATTTTACGAAGGCTTTTGATTCCATCAATCACCATATTTTGATTAACAAATTATACAAAGAAATTTTCAGTTTTCTCGTACTGCGTGCAGTCTTATTCACAGTTACCTTTCTAACAGAAAATTTTGTGTACAATGTGGTGAGACTTTTTCAGATGTTTTTACGAATTCATGTGGTGTTCCTCAGGGGTCGGTATTGGGTCCGCTTCTATTTTCTCTTTATATTAATGACCTGCCGAAAGTACTGCGAGATTGTAATTATCATTTGTTCGCTGACGATGTTCAAATTTATACCGCGTGCTCACCCAATGAAATTAATGCTGGTATACTTAATATTAACAGTAATATCATTAAGATTGAAGATTTGGCTACCCATAATGGCTTGGTCTTAAATCCCAAGAAAACGCAATCCATTGTAATATATAAGCACAAACTTAACACACGTCATTTCCCGCCTATTTCAGTGTGCAATGAGAATATTCCGTTTGTGGATTGTGTAAATGATTTGGGTGTTCTAATTAACAACTGTTTATCTTGGGACGAACATATAAACATGATTTGTTGTAAAACCTACATGAAGCTTCGTACTTTATGGTCGGTGACTGACTTTGCATCAATTAAGTTAAGACATAAATTATTTTTATCATACATTTGTCCTTACTTTTCATATGGTGAAATGATTCTATTTGGAATGCATGAATACAATATGGATAAACTTAATAAAGCGTTTAAAGCTGGTGTTCGTTACATTTTTCGCCTCCGTAAATATGATCACATCTCTTCAGTTTTACCCAAGGTTATTGGATGTTCTCTAAATGACTATTATACATATCGTATTTGCCTATCAATATACAAGGTGCTAGATACACGGATACCGTTATACTTATTTATGAGGTTTGAAAGGTCCAATTTGTTGCGTAATAATATATTAAAATTGCCTAGGAATAAGACCAGGCTATTAAATTCGTCGTTCTATGTCAAGGGTGTCGGTTGGCCTAGGAATAAGACCAGGCTATTAAATTCGTCGTTCTATGTCAAGGGTGTCGGTTGCTGGAATAGTTTACCATCTTCTGTTAAATTGGCAGCGTCACATGCAAGTTTCATAAAATTATATTTTGCAAATCTTTAAACTCTTTTGTTCACGAAAAACTAACTAGTATCAGGGCATTTGTAGATTATTTTAATTGAAATTATTATTATTATTATTATTATTATTTTTGTTATTAGTATTGTTATTATTATTATTATTATTATTATTTCATTATTACTTCTGTTATATTGTTGTTGCTATTATTATTATTATTATTATTGTAACAATTATTACTATTATTTTACTTTTAGTGTTAATTTGTAATATTGCTAATTTTGTTTCAATGTACTTAACATAATGTTAATAAGCTTTAAGCTTTTTTATGTATTATAAATAAATGAACAAATAAATAAATAAATAAATAAATAACAAGAATGTCATAAAAGCCGAAAAGTAAAAAAAGTAAGTTAATTGCATCAATATATTTCTGGCCTATACATTTCCAGATTTGTGGTTCCACCAGAAATCACGACTGATCAAGGTATTCAATAATTCGAAAGTTAGATTTTCAAAGAATTTTCGAAATTGGTAGGCTCTAACAAAATACGAGAGAGGACTTTTCACCCACACATGCTAGCTCAAATACCTTTAACTGGAGTGATGAACTCCCATTTATTCTCCTTGGAATAAAAATTTCTTTCAAGACAGATCTCCGGATGCACTCCTGCTGATCTTTTCTACAACCGCTGAAAGTCAATGGTCAACAAATTAAAAGATACCCTCAGGACAAAATATATAACCCAAACGAACTAACGAGTTCAGACCAGAATTTCGTCCGGGTGGATAAAGTAAGAACGAGATTACCACCAACATACGAAGGGCGATTTAAAGTTCAGCGAAGATTCCGAAAATATTTTGTAGTTGATTATAATTATTAAACGTATACAACGTTTGCCTATACAACGCTACCTTTGTCGCAAATAGTTTCGCCACCGTACAATAGTTTCGCTACCTTCTGACATGTGCTGGTATGTTGGGTCCAAGGATAACCCCACTGATCTGGCCTCGCGTGGAGTATCACCAGAAAAAATACTTGGCAGTAAACTGTGGTGTTTCAGAGGGAATTTTTGTCAAGATCGTCATCAAATTGGCCGATATTCAACAAATAATTTGATACAAATTTGGTGACTCAAGAAAGAAAGAACAATGATTACATCATTCTCACAGAGCCTTTGTTGCTCGATTTGTGAACATTACAAGATCTATGTATAGGGCTTCTGACAAGAATTATCACTGTTGTTGGCCAACAAAGAAGTTCCATTGAAGAGAATTCAATATGTTCGATTAAGAATTTAAACCCGTTTCTCGACGATGATAAAATCATTCGAGTGGGAGGCCAATTGTAGAACTCATATTTATCGTTCGAATCTAAACGCCCATGTTTTTGTATTAACTCTTTGTAGTCATTTTAATAGCAAGAACTATTACGCTGGCCCTCAAGCACTGCTCGCCACTGTGCCGAAACAATTCCGGATCATTCGTGGTCGTGATTAAATTAAGAAAGTGGTATACAAATGCAACCATTGTTTTATTTAGAGCCAAACCGAAATTATATAACCAAATCATGGGAAATTTGCCAAAACATCGGGTGGAACCTGCAAGACCATTTTTGCATGCAGGTGTTGATTTTTTACGGATCTGTTTTGGTTCATCGCGGTATTTGTATTCTTTGCGACAAAGGTTGTTCGATCTACGTCCATTTTTTATTCGATCAAAAAATTAATCGTCAAATAATTTGAGCTTGCGCTGACGCAAATATTCAATTCGTTCATATTCCGCCGCGATTTTAGTAAAATAATTGCTAAATATTATTTGACAATAAAACCAATTTGATACACCAGATGATCTGCAAGAACCGATTCTGCTAAACCATTAAAACAAATCTTCAAATCACTTACAGAAACTAATAGTAAGAGCAGAAGTTACAGAACATCGTGTTAACCTCTCTACACAGCTAGAGTGAACTGTTTTATAAACTCAGTGTGGATATTTCAGAAGAGCAAAAATGATTTCCAAAAATAAAATTTGAGTATCAAATTTTAATAGACCTTTCCAAGCACTCACATAGTAGAACACACGGAAAATTGTTCAGCACTGACGCAAGATAATTTTTCGTGTGTTTTACTATGTGAGTGATTGAAAAAGTCAACTAAAATTTGGCAGCACTATTTAAAAAATATAGTAAATGAAATTTATTAAAAATAAAATTATGACACCCAATATTTTAGTCAACCTTAACAAGGACTTGACAAAGTACATATAATTTTAATAAAAATCCTATCCAAACATTTTGTAATTAGATGCAATAAAACTATTAACAATTTTTATTCGTTTTCTCACATAATAAAATTTATTCCAATAATAAAAAACAATTCCTTAATAAATAAATAAATAAATCCTATCGTAAATCCATCCTTAAAATCGTGCTTAATTCAACCAACCAACCGACAACCACCGGCTATTTATTTTTATTTTTTTATTACCATCAAATAAAAATATACAGACGAGCATGTACACACACACCCTTCTTATTCTTACAAACAACCAAACAATTTTTTTTTTGTTAGGAATTATCTTGTGTATATATCCGTTGTTGTTTTTTTTGCGAGTCCTCTCATCAAATTTCATGAGAAAGTCAACAATATGTATCGAACACATATAATCCGATTTTGAACATCCGATTTCGTACCTACATACATACGTATAGATACTAACTCGTAAAAAACGGAGAGTATATATTCAACGAACAAACGAAAGACGTATATGCAATGTCAATATTGAAGTTAAGGATTATCAACCAACCATCAACGATCCATCGTATACACGATTTTATTTCATATCTAATAAATAGAAATAAATTCTACTAAAATATCCTTTTTGTCTATATACGTATACATGTGTATACCATTTAACTCCGCAAGGTAGGATTAAGACAGTTTTTATTTTATTTTCTAAAACTCATCAATAAAATACTTTGTCTCCCGAAAATTTAACAAAAACACAAGGAAATGGAGATTTGTAATTTTGATTTAAAATTTAACAATTTTTTAATAGGGATTGATTACAATAGACGAAGGAGCTAAAGGATTTAAGTTGACATATTTTTTGTTTTGTTTGAATAAAAACTATTATGATTAATTGACTCGAAGCAAAATGTTGTATAATTAAATAAACAATTTGACAAAACTATGTACAGAAATTAGGACCGAAAGGAAATTTAACATTTACAATCGGTTGATGTTTTGGGGGCTGCAGAAAGGATTAAAATTATTTGTTTTCCATCTAATTATTATTAACAATTTTTAAAAGGGCCCTTATTGTGTCAGCAATATGGCTTCACCAGTTTCGATCCTTAGATTGGTCTTTATACTGCCTTAGACTGGGCTTCAGTCGTTCTCCACAAAATTTGAACTTTCTCACTCTCTCAAAGGTATATTGACCACTAATCGGTTTTGCCATTGGCCCTAAATCAGAGATCATGTATTTTGTTTTGGATTCATTGATCTGGAGTGCAACATAAGCTGAAAATTCTATCAAGTATTTCTTTCACTTCAAGCATTTCAAAACTTCAATTTGGAATACATGCATCAAATGGTAATGCAATATTCACCTCATTTGGTCCGTTTGAAAATATTTTCAGGGTTATATACTTAAAAATCTGTTGAATTGATCTGTCAAATATCTGGGGCTCAATTTAACTTCGCTATATTCAAATTAGTGACCTAAATGAGCAGATGCCGAGACTTTATTTATTTTGATAACATATTTATATGATCGATTAGCCGAGCTATACTAACTATATATATAATTATGAAGATCGTGTGATCCTTACAATAAATTGTGATCGTACCTTTTGTATAAATTTTCGATGAGGTATAAAATGCTGGCTGCAGTGGAACAATTAAGATCTGTATGAAAATAACACGCTTTAAAAATTATGATCGCTATTTGTGTTCATGTGATACAAATTATTTTGCGCCATTTGTGCGGTATGTGTTGCTAAAAAAATACAGCGTGACAATATTTAAACATTAATGAAGGAATGATCTAACTTAAATTGACACTGGATCAATTAGTGATCATATAGACAAACTGCAACAAGTCGTTCAACACAAAACATAGAAGCAGGTCTCGAAAATATTACTGTCTTCAAGAATTGGACATTTCGAGAAGGTCTCTAAAACGTATGTTCGCGAAAGGTTAGCATTTTCATGTTTACAAAGTTTAATTGGCTTAACAACTGAAGCCTACTGACCACGCTAAGCGAAGTGGATGTAGATTTTACGGACAAAATCATTTTCAGTGATCAGGCTCATTTTCATCTCGGTTCAGATAATCCACGAATGATTGTTGAAAAGCCAATGCATCCACAACGTGTCACTTTATTAGGCAGATTTTGGGTTGGAGGTATCATCGAACCAAATGAGACATGATAATCTAGTTTTTTGTGTAAATTGAAAGATATGCGACATGCTATATACAGCCCGCGGAACAATTCAATCACAGCTTGGGTGAGGCCGTCTAGATCATGTAATTTAACGCCGTCCGTAAGTTTATGCCAACAAGCTTTGAAGGAGCAATATATGTATCTATATTCCGTGAATTTTGGGACACCCTTTATCACTCTGTCTACGATCGGTGAATTATTGTAAATTATAGCATCGGAATAATACTGACCATATTTTCTAAATGAGAGATTACTTTTTAGCTAACTGTGATTTTTTTATGAGGTGCACACACAGACTGTCGGACTCTCAACAATTTCTGAATTTTTGACTTACCGACTAAACACACTCCTCTGTCTACCGGCTTAACCTGGGACCGTTTTACACACTTCTTCGGGCCAATCCGTTTTGTTTCGTGCTCTGACTGTACCTGCTCCTTATTTAGCGTATTCTGTACAGGTCAGTTTTTTTCCTTTGAGGATGTCCTCAACACAGCGTGTCATGCGGTCCAAAGTATCCTAACCGAGTATATCATGATATCCACCACTGTTTTCGCAGATCACGGTCCCACCTCCTGTTTCAGTGAGCTCCTTTGCTGTGTCAAATTGTTACACGAGAAAAAAGTATGATCAGCGTTATCCATGGCTCATCTATGACCGCCTAAAAATTGCGTCAAGTAGTATACCGCCTCTATATATATCCCCTCTCGGCCTACGAGTTCACAAGCACGATAAGTTACACTATATATCGTCCTCTGGTTTCACTCGCCCAGGATGCTATAGCCAACATTCCAAGGTTTTAATTCTCTCTTGCTGGCTCGCCTGAAATATATTGCCATTGAGCTCTTTGGTCAGGAGATTAATCGGCATTACGCCAGTGATAACC
Organism: Tipula unca; assembly: GCA_951394425.1. Lineage (NCBI taxonomy): Eukaryota > Metazoa > Arthropoda > Insecta > Diptera > Tipulidae > Tipula > Tipula unca. The sequence goes on along the minus strand of OX596381.1, from coordinate 12,143,577 downwards.
AGGATTTCTGTTTCCGATAATATGCGGTAAGCCAAGGCCACCCGCAATGCACCTCGCCTTTCCACCTGCGTTATCCGCTTTCTATACATCTCCTTACTTAACGAGTCGACCCATATTACAGCTCCATATAAAAGGACGGATTGCATACACGTTTGCCGTGAGCCGACTGCTTTCGTCTCAGTTACTTCATCACAGTACCACATCAGAAGAAGTTCCAAGACTTTATTCACTGTATCCAGCATGTACACAGGCCGATAGGACGATGGGTGTTCGGAATTTCTTTTACCCTTGCTGATCAACACTAACCGTACCCTCTTCCAGCGGCAGCAAAACACTCCCGCTATTATGCACGAGTTGTAAATATTCAGCAGTAGAGTAGGGTCGTATACTGGAAAATCAACTTAATCATCTCGCTGGGTATTCCATCCGGACCCGGAGCATTCTTTGGTTTTATTTTCATGATGGCTACAGCCAGTTCTTCTATGGCGAGTAGCGGGACTGGCACTGGTTGCTGGAATTTAAGTTTGGCTCTCACCAGGTAGCTGGGAAATAAACTGGTGACGATCCATTTCGTGTGGAAGTCATCCATCGTCTGCGTCGGGTTCTAGGTTCCAAGTTGTTTTGTAACTAATTTGTAGCCTAGTCCCGACGTCCTCGACTAGATTCCTCCAACAGCAAGCTTTACTCTTGTTGATGGCCCACCGCAATTTTTTCTTCTTGGCCTTATGTTCCGCTGATAACAGATTTGCGTAATATCAATTTCTTTCTCGCAGTACTCTCCTACGGAGCATTAGACATCGCTTACGTAGATCCGCTATTTCAGATGTCCACCAGTACACGGAAAGCTTCCAGTGGCGAGGTTTCATGGTCGCATGGACACATTGCGGGCAGAGGTGATGAAACGCATGGTAGAAGCCACCAGTACCTCAGTCGCTGATCTACCGTATCACCCGTATGCGTCCTTTCCACTATATGCAGGCTCTTTACGTGTTCATTCGAGAAACGCTCTTCATCCATTCTCTGAGGATTCCATAGAAGCGGAATATCTTTTGCCACATGCTACTATCTATCTGCTACTTCTAGTGGTCACTGCCAGAATAATCCTCCAAGACTTTCCACGCCTGGACGTATGGCACCAGGTTTACGGTAAGGGAGGGCAATATCGGGTATCTTCAGAAGTCTTGTTCTGGCTGCCAGCTTTAATACAAGCCTGCCTCTAGTGTCCGGACTAGGCATATACCTCACTCGAGAGCCCTTGAGTAAAAGCCCTCGGCAACCACCATTTGCCTTGCTACCTTAAGGATTTTATCCTCAAGAGCTTTGAGTTTGTTCCGAAAGACCGCAATTCTCTCATTGGGGGTAAAATAACAGCTGAAATATGTTATTTCGATATACTTCCACCAGACGAAGCCTTTTCCTGACACGTGACTTTTTATATGGCGCGTCCCATTTCGCATCAAGTCGTAATACAAATCTATACGCAAATCTATACGCATTTCTCGATTTTGAACTGGAGTATGCAGGTCACAGGCGGTCTTTTGTCTCCTGCAGTGCATCGCGATACACCTTGCATTAACCGGTTCCAGGGAAATGAGATAAGTCCGCCTGTTCTACACCATTCTCCAAGCATAGCGTACAGTGTTTTTTAGCCGTGCACATCTTTGCCTTGAGACCGGGGCCTAAACACTGGTAGCAAAGTTGATGTCCATATCCGAAACACTTGTTATAATGCACGATGACGACTCTTTTCTGCACCTTACGATATAGCTATCCCATATCCGATTCTCCCCTGGTTAAAGAGCTTCGAAGCCGTCTTGTCATTCATAGAGAGCGGTATTTATTACTCCGACATCTGAGATACCTCGTTTAATTGCTTCCTCTACTTCTTCCTTTTTAGCGAGGCAGAATGTCTTTCAATGATATACTAAAGCCATCTTTATTTTTAGTGAGGGACTCTAGCTCCAGAAGGACGTCTCCAGATTTCGTATGCCTCATTGCCTTGACCTCAGTCTCGGATTCCGCGAAATTTGCTTTACCTCGACTTTCTACAATAGAACTGCTGAGTAAGATTGCGGCTTTTGGGCAGTCTGATCAACAACACTCTACCAAAATAAAAAGTGTTATAGCCGTAGTATTCATAAATTTGGTCCTAAAATTTTATTATGCGGCCTGATCTAGAACAATTATACCAGTTTCCTAATCATTTAACAAAATATGCATAAACGAGTAATAATTGGAACATTAATCACATTCATCTGTACATTGTACCAGTGTTATAGTGCTCTGCGTTAAACGAAACAAAACGGGGCACAAGAAAGACACAACTATATCGTCATCTTGAATAGACTCGTAAATCTACTGTATATAGTGTCTATAGCTTATAGCTGTTGCTACAACAAAAGGATATTCAGCGGTTATACAATCATTTTGTAGTTGTTGTATTTTGTGTCCATTGCTGTTCTGCAGTGCTCTATACCTCGCTCGGCTATATATACACAGAGACATTGAATACATAATTTAAACCGATTTGTTTATGTTTCGCGAACGATATAATATAAAAACTATGCACAACAACAAGTTTAATTCATTCTCAATTTATTTATTTTTTTTTTTTAGTTTTTCAAATTCAATTTAATTTTTTTTTGTGTTGTTGTTGTATCTGTGATTGTTTTTTTCCAATTTTTTTCAATAAAATTTATAATACAGACAATTCGATTGAGATGTTAACTTATAAAAAAAAAAAAATTTAAATTGAATTAAAAAAAAAAAAAAAAGCGCGGCGCACATTTTTTTTTTCCAATATTCGAACAAAATGTTGTTGTTTGGCGTTTCTGTGTACATACGAGTATATAACTATATGTATATACAGCAACACACATATTATAGAGAGAAATAAACGAGATGGTAAATCAATATTTACGGATATTCAATATACAATACAGAAACTACAAAAAAATTTTTTATTAAAAAATAAAATAAAATTCAATGCACACGAAATATAAAAAATAAAAAATAAAATTTCGAGAGATTGAGATATTTTATAGCATTTTTATGAAAATTTATCCCGAAAAAAATGAATTCGAAAAAAAAAAAATTCAACACGACACTATACCTGGTGTTGAGTATCTATATATGTCGGTATGTATGTGCTCGATTCCGCAATATGCATAAAAATATAAAAACATTACCCTCATATTTACCACTCCCCCATATTTACATGCATATATATGGCGGTGAAGACGTATTTTGATTTGTTTTGTCACAAAAAAATTAATTTCCTATAAATTTTCAATTTAAAAACATAAAAATATGTGCCGCTTTGTTATTAATTTATATGTATCTGCTTTGCGCCGCGCCGCCTCGCGAGAAAATGTAAGTGGTGTGACTATTTTATATTTGTACAATATTACAAGCGGGTGAAGGTTGTCCTAAAACTAAAACTCGTTACAACGAATTCTTAGGAAAATTACAAAAAATTATACACCCTGTATAGTAACATGGAAGGTGGGTCTGCCCATGAGTTCTAAATTCCAACGGCTATAGATGTTTTCAGTTTGATTAATCACCTTCCCGTAATCGGAGTGAGATGAAAAATCCCTTTTTGCATCCCGCCTTTGTTGGGATTCAAACCCGGTCGCAGCTTTAACCACTGCTCTATTTTTTTTTTTTTTTTCTTGGCGTAGATAGACACTTTTTTGGTCCACAGCCTTACCTTACATTCACACATTCGCTTGAAGTTTGTCCAAAATTTGTCCTTAATTACAAAAACAACAATTAGGACAAATTTAGGACAAATTTCACGCGTTTATTTAGAAGTGTGAAGTTTTTCCTAATACTAAATAAATTTGTTTGTATTAGTGACAAAATAAACAAAATTCGGATAAACCGATCAATTTTTAAAAGCAATTTGCCTTATCAGCAAACGTAGAAAAATTAGCAATTCTCAAAGACAAGAAATCTAAATACAATAATATTCAACTACAAAGTTCATGTCAATTCAAATAAAAACTAATGCAAAATTTTATTAAAGGGATAAACACGAGCGTGAAGTTGTTTAAAGTAAATAAACGGAAATCTTAATGTTCCGATTAATAGTAACAATCCTCTATCAGTAGTTAAATAACTTCTGACAGAGCGTATATACAATTCAGGGTAGCTGAGGACTATATTTAACTAAAAAATATTAAAGCTTTCTTAAATCTAGAAGATAAGTATCTTAGGACTGGGGTGTTTAGTAGAAGAATTTTTTTAAATTTTCACTTTTGTACTAACATACAACGTGGTAAAACACCCCTGTCCTAAGATACTTATCTTCAAGATTTTAGGAAGCTTTAATATGTTTTAGTTATAGATATACATTTCAGCTACCCAAAAATGTATATCGCTTTCTGGGTACAATCCCTGGTTTAGAAGTAGAATTTTTTAAAATTTCAATTTTGTACTACCAAACAACGGGTGATAAAACATCCCTGTCCTAAGATACTTATCTTCTAGATTTAAGAAAGCCTTACTATTTTGTAGTTAGATATGGTCTTCAGCTACCGAAAAATGTATATCGCTATCTGGGTACGACCCCTGGTTTAGTAGAAGATTTTTTTTAAAATTTCAATTTTGTACTAATATACAACGTGGTAAAACACCCCTGCACTAAGATACTTATCTTCTAGATTTAAGAAAGCTTTAATATTTTTTAGTTAGATATCGTCCTTAGATACCCAAAAATGTACGAGTAAGAGAAATTTTTTTCGAATATCTCTAATAAGGTTCGTTCCTCTGTTCAGCAGGGCGATTTTTTTTAATATTTTGAATTTGTACTAAAGTACAGGGTTGTAAAATGCACGATTGTCCTATGCCACTTAACTTTAAGGTTTTGAATTTCTACTCAATTTTTAGAGTTAGACTTATGGAAATATTTCATTTTCAATTATTCTTATTGCAAAATTAATACTAGTTTTTGAAAAAATTCATAATAACGAGAATTTTCTAATTTCTACTAATACATTCTCAATCCATTCATTCACAAGTACAGTATACCACCTGCGCAATGCATAGCTCCATGTCACCCTTACAGTGACATGGAAGATGGGTCGGCCCATGAGTTGTACATTCCAACAGAGGGTCATAGATGTTTTCAATTTAATCACCGATCGTAATCGGGAGATGAAAAATCCCTTTTGCATCCCCGCCTCTGTTGGGATTCGAACCCGGTACCTCCCGATCCAAACGTCGCAGCTTTAACCACTGCACTATTTGCTCAAAAAATTTGATATCTAATTTTCCTAAATTTTCCGGTGTTACTGCGATCAGTGGATTTTTAAATTATTTTTACTTTGTATAAAAATAATTTTCCTAATTTTACTAAGAAACACTGAAAAATTCGGTATAACGAGACTTTCACACCAAAACTTATACCCATGATAATTTGCTGTTTTTTGATTTAGGACAAACTTAGGACAAAATTGATCAATTCATTTAAAATAATAGTTTGTTTACCCTCACAATTCAAGACAATTTACTAAATTTTGCAGATGGTAAAATATCACGATACTATCAAAATCAATAGAAGTACTAAGACAGCTCCTTTTAAGTATGCTTTTCCCTTTTCAGGAATATTGAAACCGGATATGCAAATAACCTAATTTATCGATTCTAGCCATAAATGACGGGGAATATGATTTTGCAGGCTTATCAACTGCGCCGCCCAAGCTGGCAGGCACACCAGGTAATACAAATGATAGTATCCATTATCTCTCATGATAGAACTATATATAGTGCATATAAAAACTAAATCAGTAAATACAATCAGTATACAACTTGACAACATCGATAATGTAGTCAATTTCTAGAATGATTTTGTGAATTAATTCTAAACTGCAATGCCCAAATTTCTTTATGATGAATGCGATACAGGTGGTGATCAGTTTATAGAATTTCCTCCAATGCAGTTTACTCTACAATTTTTAAAAAGAAAATGTTTTCTTTAGCGTCTGGTTTATACCTTGCTTATTCTTTGAATTTCCTCCAAGCAACGACAGCAAGCGTTATAGAACGGGATACCAAAGGTGTCAGCATAGAAACAGCATAGCTCACAAAAATGAGAAACCTGTCACAAGTATATTTGATAAAAAAATTATACAAATTATAAGTTAACAAAATATAAACCAGGAATCTCTGACTAAATCCGTGCCTAAAAATCTGTCTCTCGAGGCGATACAACTATGTGAAATAATTAAACATATATGAAATAGTTAGCTTAAAGCTTAAATGGCTCGCTCAAGACCGTGGAAGTGTTTTGAAACGAACAGGATAAATTGGTGTTAGTATCCCAAACTTAAAACACATTCAAGCTAGTATAGGTATGGGGGCACTTTGTCCAGACAGTCTGTACCTAGGTCGACCTAATTTCAAAAGGTCACTTGGGTCGGTGTCACACCTGGGTCAGTCCGTGACCTACTTAGCGTGACACTTGGGTCACACCGACCCAAGTGTCACGCTAAGTAGGTCACGGACCAACCCAGGTGTCACACCGACCCAAGTGACCATTTGAAATTAGGTCGACCTAGGTGCAGACTGTCTGGACAAAGTGCCCTCATACCTACTCGAGCTAAACTCTCTCATAGTAAAATATAAGAAAAATTCTCGACGATTTTTCGTGTGTTTCAATACGCGTGCATGGAAAGGTCGATTAAAATTTGGTGTGAAGAATTTTTTTTTTATAAAATACAAAATTTTGAAATCAAATTTTAGTTGACCTTTGTCAGCTTTCATAAAGTAAAATACACGAGAAATTGTATGGCACTGATACAAGATAATTTTTCGTACGTGTTATGTGAGTGGTAGAAAAGATTGATTAAAACTTGGTATCGGGAATTTTTAATTATTTTGTTTATTATTATTGTGTTGATTGTTGTTTATGGTTTTGGCTACTGTATGTTGTTTAATATGGTTTAAGACTCACTGATTTAAGACCACTACTGCATTTAAACACTATACCTAACCATATTACACTTTACGGAACGTTCTTTCTTTTAATATTTACTCTAGGCTTAGAATCAACGTCGAAGGTAAATAAATATCTAGAACGGATAGGTTTATACCTCTTAAGGATGGAAAATAAGTAGAACTAATAGTGATGCTGGTGAGCGATACTAAACCTTAGCCAATTTTGTTTACATTCATGAATCAGAGAGGTTTAATATTTTCTATCGGTTTCATACTTTGTGAAAAATTATTTCGAAATCGCACAAATTTGTAATTTTTTTTTAAATAAATTAGTATTAAAGGTACAAGAAATCTTATTTAGAGTGAACTGTGGGTTTATTATATATTAACATTCCAGCTGCCACTAATTGTGGGTTCAACACAACCTATCGAAAAGTTACTTTATCCGCTATTAATTAAAATTACATTTTTAATTAATTAATTTATTTGTTTTGGAAATATTCTTCGGCACAATTTTAATACTGAATGTTAAAATCGAGAAATGAAAAATATATCTACATATATCGATTGTATTTCTCATTTAAAATTTTAACATTCAACACTAAAATGCAGCTCTGGTTTAAGTCCCACGGGTCGTTCTTCCCTATAAAGAATGGCACCTGCGAAGTGTGTAATATCTGATAAAATATGTAAGTTTTTCGCAAAATATTTGTAAATATTTTTACCTTTCATACTAAGAAATACCTCGCATGAAATGTTACCCATGGCCTCGTTCATCCTTGAGCTACCACTGTCTGGCCCTCGAATATACAACTGCTAATCGCTAGATATCATAATACTTTTTGGCAATGTTTCTAAATTGGTGTGCTTATATTTATCGGAAGCATTGTCCCTATTTTTGGCAAAATTAAATTTGTAATCTGCTAACCTGTTTCAAATCTAATTTCACGTACGTTTTGTCATCCATCAAAACATAAATTTTGTCAAAACGTAGTCATAGCAAGTTTAGCGGACAAGTTCTGGTAATCTGTATACGGTTTGGTTTTTTAATAACCCAGTAACTCTTACCATGGAATGAGATGTACTCGATTTTATGGCATGGTCATAGTCAGAGGTCCGCGCTTTATTTTTAGTTGAAGTTATAATATTATTGTAAAGATTTTTATCATTCCGATTTTTGTGGGCTGCTTTTCTACACTGAGACCTTCTTTTTTCCGATTTATAACGCTTTATATAGTTGCAAATTTAATGATTTTGCGATATATAAAACCTCACGCTAAAGGAATCAAGGTATTTGTACAATTAGGTTTCGATTATTTAATTCCATTTTTAATAACTTTTCAATATACCAGCCGATTTTAATGACGCTTTGGGTAATTATAACTCAAATAATTCCAAACAGTGTATAGACTAAAAAGTCATGTTATTTTATTCCCGTTTTTTTGGAGCTACATATTCTTAAGCTTAACAACTAGTTATGTAGGTAAATAAAACAAAAAAAAAATGTGCAATTTCAGTTTTCTATAAGAAAAAAAAAACTACCTAATATGACTGTTCTTTTCGAAAATTGTAAATTAAAATGAATTTAAGAAAATTCTATTAAGTTAAATTTCAAATTATCACCCGTGTATCGCATTGAACCTAAAACAATTTTGTCACCTTAGTTTAGAACTAATTCATAAAATTATTCCAGGAAGGGAAATTTAATAAAATGAACAAATTCGTTCAAGAATTAAGCAGCATTTATTTGCAATTAATTCGAAGCTTAATGACCAGTTCGGATAAGGTAAAATAAAACTCATTTTGAAGAAATCCATAAACATCCTGAGTCGTAATCTTGTGCTGCGACCGTCAGAACCAAATCAACCAATTAACTTCTGTTACACTGAAAGAGAAAAAAAAAATAAGAAAACCATAGATGACATTGTAAGCCATTTTGATCCGAAAAGTATTCCTTTAATTTACCGAAATGTTTTGAATGAAGCAAAAGAACTAAGAACTCAATATGAGATTAAATAATCTGCGCAGAGCTGAAGTCAACAGTGAAGATTTTAGGAATGTTAGAACAACTATAGAAAGTGGTGAAATGGTATCAGCAACAAAATTTAATTCAGTATCACAGAAAGTCGATACAATCATTGAAGTTGGTGCCACTTCCTTGTAGAAAATAATAAAGATGCTACAATATAGCAACTGATCGTTGAAACAACTAAGAAACTGAATCTAAATATTGACGTAAACCATGCTAGGTGAGATAATAATTGTACCGTATATCAATGCAAGTTGACGTTCTATACACCAACATCTGAAGTCTATCGTCAAATTTCATATATAGTTGCAAGAAATGGTGTTCAATTACAAACCCGCCGTGAAACAGCATTAAACTTAATGTTGGATGATTGGAAATCTGAAATAGACGACAATAAAGTAGTATAGTAGGAGTTTTTCTGGATTTAAAACGTCTATTTGAAATAATCGGTAGACAAATTTTATTAAAAAAAATTAAGTAATTATGGAGCACAAGGCGCGGTATTTGAATGTACAACAATATACAAAAATCATTACCTGTCTAAGCCAGTAACAAGTAATTGTATAGTACCGCAGGAATCTACTTTAGGGCCATTGCTTTTTATCCTGTACATCCTGAAATGGTGAAAGTTATAAAAAGTTGTAAAGTGAATATGTTTGCCAATGATACCTTGATTACGATTGCTGCACCACCAGTTATTGCAGCTGTTTTGGGGAATCTGTGTACTCATAAGTTGGCACTTTACATATATCTAAAACAAAGTGCATGGTGCTGTTAATACAACCAAAACTCGAATGTAAACAAAATATATAGTAGTAGATAATGAAGTCATTGAATATTAATTAAGGAATCAAGGATTAAATGTCACATGAAATAAAAAATATATCTTATGAATCAATTGTTGCACCGCATATTGATTATAGTTCATCAGTGTTATTCATAATGGATCCATAAAATACACTACAACCATTTGAAGTTGATGTTTTGCCTTGAAAATGGTTAGGCTCAATGTTATACTCTAATTGAGAAGTCCAAAACTATAGACAAACACTCATTATCAACCTTTAAACCTTTTTCACAGCGATCATTACAACGGATACTGATATAGTTGGGAAATTTTAACAAATTTTAAAATATTTGATCAAGAAAGTCGATTTAAAAAACTTAAAGCAAAGTTTAGAATTTTACTTTTTATATAGAATTTCAAAAATTTTCTATAGATTCTGGTCAATTCCGAATACCCACAATTTTACGTATTAAATTCAGAATTTGAAATTTCAATTCAAATTTTGAAAATAATTATTTTTTTTTCCCGTGCGTTCGACGTTTACTGCCAACTAACTTACAACTTCTGCGGCTAATGTGATATACCATCGAACTGAATGTCAACGGTTGTATGTGTATCTGACTTCTTTGCGTTCATGTAGGCACAATGGAAAGTTACCGGGACATTTCCTTTCGAAAATCCAGCATACCTTTTATATTTTTACTTTTGTTGAAAAAATTCACGGCGTGTGATATAGACGTGGCGTTTCAAAGTGTTATCCTATTTTTTCATTCTTTTTCCAACAAAACTGAATGCAATGCTGGTTTGATACGATGTTACATTTGATTGTGAAAGAGACTCGAATTTTGAAAAATGTTGAGAATATGGAATCACCATTTTCGTTTATCGAATTTTGAATGTTTGAAATAGAATTTTAAGAATAAAGTTATCTAAATTTCGGAAATATTATAATTTTAATTCGCATAAAAATTTGAAATGTTATGGATGTTTTAAAAATTCAAATTTCAAGGCAATTTTACAATAGTATGAATTAAAAATTCTTTAACGTATAGTTTGGAGTAGGGACCAGAAATGTATCGAAATTTTAATTTACCCATGAACGATAAAAAAATTGGAATGAAACCCGATTAACTTGAATAAAAAGACGTATACGTATACTTTGACAAAAATAGTTCAGAAGTCACTTGTACACTTCCGAATTCTACATTTGCAGGTTTAGTCGTTAAAAGAAGCTGATTTTAGCACAGGTATAGTTATTGTTGATTACATTTTTTGCAAACATTTTTTCATGGTGAATGATGGTGTTAGTTCAGCTAGTGCACGGCCACTTAATTATTACCAAATTTGTAGCATTCATAAACGTAATATTCATCACAGTTAACAGGGGTAAAAACGATTTTTTTTTATTAAGAAGTTATTACGAATACCACCACCAGTAACAGGTAATTCTGCCTCGAGTAATATATTTAATGTTGCCACCGTTTATTATTAGCATAGTAACTATGGCGTCCTTGCTTTGGTATTGGAGAGTCTCGCATTCGTTTCCTGATGGTGACCAGAAAATCACGGTTGAGTTTTTTCGGGTATTGCACCGTGGGCCCGTTTGTGGCATTGAGTGCTGGAGTAATTTGCCCCAATTTAATTTTTTTAAATTTTTTTATCACACTTACGTAAGGATAAAGTATTGTAATCGAAAAATATTGGTGCCTCATATCTTGTTTATTTAGATACAGTTCTATGTATGTCTCCTGAATCTTGAATTGACCATTTTTGAAAAATGTCCGTATGTGTGTATGTTATTGATTTTTCCGTCAAATGATTTTTAGATTAGAGGATAGAAAGTTTTTTAAAAAATCACCTGGACCTCAGATGCTGCATGATGGATCTACATTTTTAATTTGAGTTATCTCATGTGATAAATCAAATGAAATGTATTTTTCAAAGCAATCTAGTGTTACACATTTTTTGATCAATTATGAAAATAATTTGCATAGCGTTTTAATATTTAAAAATTAAATTAAGATTGAGATTTTAACGAGATTTATTAACGGACTCCATCTAAATTACATTCAGATGGATATACAATTTTTTAAATTTTTTAACGGCTCTAATAAATACGCATTTGACAGAAAGGAAATGTCTCCTAACCTAACCTAGGCACGTTTGAGTGATAAAGTCAAGTGTGGCACGCAACAGAGTTTTTAATATTTGAATCAATGTTGTCTGTTTAATGCAAAGTTAAATATTTAAGAGCAGAATCATATGTTTCATCAGACATTTGCGAATTCCCAAGGAATGTTCTCCGATATTTCTTAACCAAAAATTACCGAAATTACTAATTAAAAACGAGTTAATCAATTAATCGTCTACTGGTAATGCAGTCCTAAGTTTATGGATGATTCTAGAAATTTATTGAAATTTCTAAAGTTGAAAATATTTAATATTTCACCAATTAAATTTTTTTTTAAATATATGAATTATAAATAGCATCCATCGTATCACACTTCAATTCGCCATACTATATCACAAGTGGCGGGGCACATTAATTACGACACACACAATAATCCTGTTGTTGCGAAAGCAGTGATAAACCTGGAAATTAAATAAATAAAAATATAATTAATATTCATAATTGAATTTAAATAAATAAATAAAAGGTAGCCCTCGAAAATTAACAAAAAAATAAAATAAATAAAATCATCCCTTAATTTATCCCAATCAAATTAATGTACATCATATCCTTCCACTAGCAAGTATAAAAAAAAATATTTGTTTGAAATTAAATTGGATTCAACATACCTACGATTTATTAAAAAAAAATATAAATTCAATTAAAAATCAAACAATGACACAATTGTCCTCGACAATCGGGTCCATACAGATAGATATACAGCAAAAAAGGGTAATTCATTTATTATATATATTCTATGGGTCTCATCAATATCAATAAATAAAAAATTATATGTCGGTATAGGGACAACATGTAATCTAGGATGGGGGATTTAGTTTCCCTCGCCCCGACTCAATAAATGTATTTAGAATTCAATTAAACACGATTACACCCTCTAACTATTTTATGTATAGTTTTCCCTTCCATTGCATGTATATACATTACATATATATGTATAGATATAAAATTCCCATTTGGAATTGTTCACATGACAAACACAATTGATAACCTAATTTTATATTCATATACGTGTTTCTTCGATCATCACTTAATAAAATTAAAAAAAAAAAAAGCGCGACAACGCGATATTATGAACATTTTTTGATACGCGCGGCATGATCATTCGAGAATTTTTTATTTGTATAGAAAACAAATCAGCTGGACATCCATAATATTATTCATTCAAAATTCTTACTTACACCTTGATCTTTATACATTGTACACGAATAAGAGAAAAATTATCATATTTATACAATTTTGCATATGTAAAGTGCAATTTCGACGGGAGGGAGATGAAATTACAAACAAAAAACTAATCGATACACGATGATAAAGATGTGTTATGTTCCACCAAACTGTTTACAAAAATTTTTAAGGAAGGATATATAAAGAAATCATACAAATATGTCAATGTATATATAGCGAGAATAAACCAAAACAATTCAAGTGAATGAAAATCTGAAAAGTAAGTAGTTTTGAACAATAATAATATAATAAACAGCCTTTTCAAAACTTCTTAACACAATACAATAGAAAAACAATCATCCAGACAGGAAATTTACAAAAAACAAAACAAAAAATAAATAAATCGAAAATAAATAGTTTCAAACATGAATAAATATTCGTCTTAAAGATGATAAAAAAAAAATGTAAAAAAGAAGAAAACTTTCTTATGTACCTACCTATATATACGCAGCTATATGTGAAGATTGTAAAACAAATAAGTTTTAAAGTATTCGCTGAAATATTTATTGTGCGGTTTTCAATTTTTGTAATTTTATTGCAATAAATTGATCAATTACGATTGGAATGGAATTTTAGTTTGTGTTGTATTTTTGATTTTGAAGATTAAGATGTTTGTGAACTATCGATATATGCGTATTATAGAAACAAGGATGAGTGTGTGTGTTTTTCTAAAAAAAAAAACATATCCACATTCGTAAAATTCCAATTCCCACGTTCTCCAAGAATGCCAAGTAACGTATTAAATTTTTTCTCACTTATAGATCAGGGTCAAAACCCTGCAGTGTGATAGATAGAATACAAAATGTTTTCAAAAATTTATTGGAAATTTAAATTACATATTACAAACTACTCTGTTACAGGAGTAGGCTAAAGTGTGAGGGCTGTGGTCCTCCTAAAGGGAGTTAGCGTTGGGTTAACAGCCCAACCTGTACATTTTATTGGTACGAAACCTCAACATACGATATAAGGACACGATATAAGGACAACGATTTTAATTTTGGAACATAGATCGAACCTCGATCAACTCTCCGAAAAAACATCTAAGTAAGCTCGACGTCATAGCACTGCAGAAAACAAGACTAATCGGCAACGGCATTGCCGATTACAGCCGCTACGGACTAACTCTCTGCCGCAGCAATAACATGAATAAACAGAAATTTGGCGTTGGTTTCTTGATTAGCAACCGATTTCGTCAATTCGTGACTGATATCATCCCTGTCCACAATCACATTTCTATACACTCAGGTTTCATGGGCGTCACTTTAACATCACATTTGTTCATGCTCCTACTGAGGAAAACAAATCAAAGACGCTTTCTATAACGAGCTTGAAACCGTCTTGAGCAAAATTCCTCAACTTAACGCTCAGCGTAGCACCATTGGCCCAAATTCCTTGCACCCTACCTCAAACAACATCGGGACGCGCACCACGGATCTAGCTTTACTCTACAACTTGGTAGTTCCCAGCACATACTTCTCACATAAACGCAACCATAAAGTTACATGGAAATCTAACGCCGGGACAACGATTAACCAAATCGACCACATCCTCGAAAAGGCATTTTCCTACCCTCAATTATATCAGAACCAAACGCGGAGCTAATATCGACTTAGACCACTCCATGGTAGGAGTAATCGGAACTACTTTATCGGAAATCTTGGGGAATAAACCACCTCATCGTTCACGAACAGTGCGAGATATTATCAAAACGGCGGTAACCGATGCCTCAACGTCCACTATAGGCCGAACTTCATCTAGACCTAAAAATCTTTGGTTGGTGGGACAGAGGTCGCGAACGTTAACGAAAAATCTATTTCAAAGAACCGGACAATCTCGGCTATGGAGACGAAAGAAACGAGAATGGCATGAACAACCGGCGCTCAACATCCAAAATTCTAGCCTGAGAGATAGATATCGCTGCACAAGAGAAATTTATAGCTACCGAATTTCATACGCGTATAGCAGCGCTGTTCGCAACGAATCCGGTGAATTATTGAAGAACTATAAAACCGTCCTCGAAGTGTGGCGGAGGCATATGTATTTCCTCACTTCTAAATAAACAGGCACCACCTTCCAAGCACCAACCTCTCTTACTTCAACGCGATATTAAGGTCGAGATGACTCCACCGCCCACTCCCAGATGAAAAATTACAATCTGCAATGAAATGATCAAATATGGCGGCGATTATTTGTTTTACCGCATGTTTGAGCTCATATCAATAATTTGGTCAACAGAAGACATCCCAGAAGAATGGACGACAAGTGTTATCTGGCCGCTTCATAAAAAGGGAGACCGGTTAAACTGCAACAACTACCGCGGTATAGCTTTGCTGAATACAGGCTATAAGGTCTTGGCCAAAAAGAGTCGCGGCAAAGTTATCAGCATACACCGAGAGGATCTTGGATGATTATCAATGCGGTTTTCGCCCGAATAGATCAACAACCGATCAAACTTTCACTCTGAGGACGGTGCTAGAACAATGCTATGAAAAGGACATCCCTGTGCACAGTCTATCCGAGGTAATATCAGATTCTCTTTAACTTATCATTAGATATGTCATTCGTCAGCGCAATATAGTGCAACACAGTTGCCTATATTACAAATCATTCCAGTTATTAGCGTACGATGATGATATTTGCATTCTGGGTCGCAACATCATCTCCCTCATTTCCGTTGGAAAAGACAGCCCAACAAATTGACCTTCAGATCAACGAAGCGAACTGTGATACGGTGACACACAGTATGAAAAAGTTGAAGAGTTCAAATATCTAGAAAACTCTGTTTCTGTCGACATCACATCGAGGATTGCAGAACCTCAAAAAACTTGCTGTTACCGATTGTAACATATTTCGTATAATTCTCCGTTCCATTCAAGAGGGAGCCACAGGATGCGTATGAATCACGAGATCAGAAACGGTCTCGATAAAGTTGACATCATCGGATTCATAAAATCAGCAAGGCTTAGATGACTCTGACACGCTCTTCGTTCGCGAAATCAGACCCCCAAACAGGCCTTAGAGTCGGCACCAACGAAAGCAGGATCTCGCGGGATACCACCTACCCGGTGGATGTGTACTCGCTTTACCCTACTTTTGATATGGTAAATGAATTTACCAAATATTGAAGTAAAACTCAATTTTTACCCGTGAATTGGTCCGCATGCCTTAATGTTTGATTTGTAACTCAATTTAAAATGTAAAATACACTCACATTTGGTTCAAGTCAAAGTGAAATATTACTTGATTTTCACTCATACATTTATCTAAAATACTTTTATGGATTTTGGCTCAAATTTATACTAGAATTCTATTCTGGAATTTCACTTAAGAAAATCCACTCAAAAAATATAAACTTCGAAGTATATGCAAGTTCAAATATGAGTGAATATTTATAATTTAAATTGCACTCAAATTTTGTTGAAATCTATACGTTAAAAAGTCTGTTATAATTTAGCAGAACTCTATAGTACAATTATGCCTTGAAGTTCACAAAATTCATAAAAACCGCAATTTTGAAAAGCGGGCAATTTTACCCACACCCTTCGATTTAAAGCAATGTTTTATCGTCAGGTGCATCTAGCTCTTGACACGGTACCTAACACCGTTGCTTAGGGAATACTCATTGGTTTCTCAATTTATTTTAATATTTGAAAGCCAATTTAAAAGTTCAGCGGTATTGCTAGCATAAAGCTTTATTCTAGATATACCGAATTGTTGTTTGAGCCAAGAAACGATATCGAAAACTATTTTGTTCGCTAATCACAGCATTTTAATTTAGTAGCTGGTTTCTGTTATTATAGTTTCTATTCGGAGGCCAGTTATTATAGCTTCTATTCCATATCAAACATGCATTGATCTACATTATCGACGTTTTCTATGAATTGTCTACGTTGACTACGGGTTGTTGACGCGTCGATGTATACAGCTTAACTGCAAGACAATTTCTTGTGTATTTTGTTGACTGCTTGGAAATCGATAGTATTCGATAGAACTTCAATGTTTAGCTCAAAAAACTAACATTTTTTTCGAAATGAATTTTTAAAGTCAAAATACTTAAAAACTCAACGACTGAAGCCGGCACAGAGAAGTTTTGTGAATTCAAAAAGAAATATTAGAATTTTTGTTATTGAACACTTTAATTTTCTAGATTGCCAATTTCCTAAATTTTCGTAATTTTAAATTTACGAAACCGTATATCTATTATTGTGGAGTAGTTTTAAATATTACGTTAAAGGAAAATTCGAATTGACAGTTACATTTCAGAACTTACAATTTTCATCGAAACCAATTTATAATTTAAAATTTTGAGAAATGATATTTTGAAATTATTTTGAAAGTTCACCACTTTGCTCCCGTCACTTCGGTGTCTACACGAAAACAAATGTTTGACTTCCAAGACAGTGCCGTCTGCTTTTAATTATTTGTTTAACCAAATTGCAATTTTGGCTTTTGATTAAATTTGGCACAGTAGTTACCACTCGTCTCGAATAGAAATATTTAGAGAATATCGACGTTTAATAAAATGGAAAAATTTCTATATACTCATTCGTAGCCCTTTTCGATAATTAAATCATATGTGTAATGTACATCGATTGTGATTTTATTCTTAAATTCGTGTCAAGTCACGTGTAAAAAGTAACATAATCCTTATAAATTAATTTCCATTCAATTCCCAAACTCAAACAAATCGTATTAATATAATAACCGTACGTATACAGTCGATTCGATTTTCCGATTATCAATCAATTGAAAAATTAATCTTTCTTCCTTGTTTTTATTGGTGTTGTTGTTGTTGTTGTTATGCCGTCTTATATACATATACATATGTAGTATTGGCCCTTCCAGTTTTAATGTGTAAACGATATAATCATATGGCGATAAGAAACATGATATGAGACGCGTCATAAATATATATGTACGGACTGAGTATATACACAGAAAATGAAGCTCATTGAAAACACATAAAAAACCATTAAGATAACAAAACAATGGGCGAACAAAAAAATTCGACTGTATCTTGTGATATAAGAAGATGAATTTTCGTTAAAATTTATTTCTTTTAATTCATTAAATGTCTATATCTATATAATATATATTTACAAGATGTGGTTTTTATCTAATTTAATGGTGGAACATAATATTTATATTTATCGTCTTGAGCTAGAACCTATATCATCATTTATGATTGCCGCCCTCTAAATTTTAATTGCCTTAAAACGATGCGAACAGAAAATCTCGGCTATGTACATACATATGTACGTATATACATCCCTTAAATTGTTTTATAAACATTAAATTATTTACACATTTTTGGTTTCCTTTTCAATGAACTTTAATGTTTTATGTAAATACCCCAACCCCGAAACGGCACCCCACATGAATTAAACATTTTACTGTTTTTATATAAATATTTATTCTTTGTCTCCCCCATTTTCAATAACATCTAGAAAATCTCGGAAAAACAATAAAATATTTGGTTTACAATTATTCGAGAAGTTAATTGAGAAATTACCAAAATGTTATGTGTGCGATGAAAAAGCATTAGCCGCCTGGCCAGATTTTAAAATAAAATCGACTTCTTAATCTGAGGAGAGCTAAATAAAACTTGAATGTAACATAAAATTCAGTTTTAATATTATCAAATTTTTAAAAATTCATTTCAATAAGTTTTACTGAAATTTTAGTCAAATACTCGTCTAACAGTATTCTGAATTTAATTTTAGTTGGTTTGAAGAAAATTTGTACGGATTAACTATGAATTAACTCTATAGCAATCGAGATATTTTTTTCTGTTAAATTAGTATTTTCAAAATTTTATAAAAAAAAAAATTCAATAACAAATTTTTGTCGACATTGCCAAGCACTTACATAGTAAAACAGACGAAAAATTGTCTAGCACTGATTCAAGACATTTTTTCATGTGTTTTACTATGTGAGTGCTTGAAAAATTAAATAAAAATTTAGCATCGAGAGATTTTTTTTTATACATTTATAATTACGCAATTTTATAAAAAATTAAATTTCAACAACAAGTTTTAGTCGATCGTACCAAGCACTCACATAGTAAAACAAACGAAAAATTGTCCAGCACTGGGACGAGATAATTTTTCGTGTGTTTTCATATGTGAGTGTTTCAAAAAGTTGACTTATGTTGGTATCGTGATTATTTTGGTTTTATTATCTCATTTACAAATTTGAATAAATCAAAACGTTCATCGAAATAAAGATATATGTAAATCAAGTTCTAGTTGTCTGCGATGTGAGGATGTCTGATCGCATGAATAGGACTGGACTTAATTAATACACGCATATGCGTTTGTATTCCATGTTTTCATCTGTTTTATTGTTCCAATTCGGCATAAACCATATAATGTTATTTAATTAAAATTAAATTGAATAATAATTAAAAATATTTAAAAGTGAGACAAATATACAATTAACTTATAATTTAGTTAATTGAAAAAAATTTAAATTTTTTAATTTTTTATTTTTAAACAGAGCGAATAATAATCGTTAATATAAAATTATTGCCAAATTGATTTTTTTTGGAAAGTGAAATGTAATTAAAACCATTTTGCATTTATATTTTAAGAGTCGAAATCAAAAATAAATAAAATTAATTATCTGTAAATATTTAGTTTTGTTTTTTTCCAATTTTTTTTTTTTTTTGCGTAAATTGTAAATTTAATTATTTCTTGATTGTTATCAATTATTTAAATTTAATTTTTTTTAATAGTTTTCTGTTCCATAAATTTTTCTTTGGTGAATGTTGTTTTCTTTTAACTTTATCTTTAATTAATTTAATACTCATAGTTCAGTGGGATTTAGCGGATATACTTTATTTGTATATTCTGTATACTTTACTATTACGAATTAATAAATTTAATTTTGAAAGATTTTATATTTGTTAACACGTGACTTAAAATGATTTCATATAATAAAATGATTACTTGTTGCTATAATAAGATTTAAGCACCAATCATTAAAAAAACGATGTCCATTGCGATATCGATATCGCATAATCGGATTAATTTATGTGATCAAAATTAAAATGAGCATGTGTAGGTCGGGCTGTAGTTTAAAAGTGATGTGGCTAATTCAATTCTTTTCATCTAAGTCAAATTTTAAGATAAAATTAACCATCTAAATATTTAATTTAGATCTGTAAAAAATTGTACGGTCATAAGAATTTTAATAAATTTAATAGTTCTAATTATTTGAAGAATTTATTTATTTTAAATTTTTTTATTAATTAAAGAATTTTTATAATTTTTATTACTTACAATTTTTTAAATCATTTTGGAGTTGTAATAATTTAAAAATAATTTGTTAAAACTTTTATAAAAAATTCTAATAATTTGAATAATTGAGAATTTTATTGATTTTACATATTCTAAGAATTTCAAGAATACCAAGCATATTAATCAGTTAAAATAAAATTATTTTAAGAATTAATTAATTCTAAAATTTTGATAAAAGAATTACATATTTTGACGTTCTCAGATTTATTTATTATTTAAAAAAATTAATTTTTGGAATTTTGAAAATTTGAAATGGAAATTTTAACATGTTTAACAGTTTCAAGAATTTAAAGAATTTTATGAACTGGAAAAATAATTTATAAGTTCAAGAACAATATGAGTTTTAGGAGTTCAACATTTTTTAATCATAATCAATTTAAAAAAAAAAAAAATTTCTCAAATTTTTAATATTTAGATGAGTTATTAATTAAAGAATTTTAATTATTTTGACGATCACTTATTAGCGACAAATTTTGACAAAATTCTGACAAATTTTAAGAATATTAGGAATTATAAGAATTCTAAAATGTTACAGGATTTTAAGAATACCAATTTCATTTTTTTAATTTTAGTTTTTTAGGCATTTAAATCCTTAATCTAAAGTTCTCCTTACTTGACCTAAAACACCGCAACGGAATTAACTTGACCTATTGAAATTTTAATGCTATACATTTAGGATTTTACTTTAACTTGACATTAATTTTTATTCATTTTTGAGGTTGCTATAAAACTGTTATTTCGATGAACCTCGTACCATGTGGGCTGTACGAACAGTGTGCACTAAATAAGCAAACAAAGAGCACTGAACCAATTACACTCAACGTAGGGTACTATTAAATGGGTTGTAAATGCGAATTTAAAATTTAAAATGGTTTTGCATAATGGTTGTAGTTCTGGAATATGGACATTCCTTGACGGATTAAAAAGAAACTGGACATGTTGGGGGCGCGGAGAAGGGATTATAAAATGGTTTTTGAATGAAGTTCCGAAATTTTTGTCAACGACAAACGAGACACTTTAAAACTACATATTGTAAAACGAAAAAAAAAAAAATCAGCGATCATGCTGAAGAACAGCCAACGGATATCAAATAGTCTAATGATTTCTGAAGTACAGCCAACTGATATCAAATAGTCATGCTATCTATATGCCAGAATTACATACAATATAGTCCGTCATTATAATCCGTCAAGGAATGACTTAGTTCCATTACAGATCACCAGAACTTAGTGCACTTGGTTTCGAGCTCTTTTAGTACACTAAGTTTAGTGCACATCGTAAAGTACAGATTTCACATTAGTGTATTAAGGTTTAGCGCATTCCACCTGGAAATATATTCCATAGGCTGCTGTTAAAATTCTGCAAATTTAAACATTTCCTTGGCACTAAATACATCTCGTTAATTATAATTTCTGAACTTTTGGCGTCAAATTACCCCCAAACATATATTATTAGAGATCTCGAAGCCTGCAAATTAGACTTATGGTATTCAAATATCGAAGTAATCGGACTCGAGTATTGGTACACTTATCGCCGTGATATGTATATGTATAACCATTGCGTTTGCAATGTTATTGAGATTTTCAGCCTTCATTATTTTCCTTAAGCAATGACATAGAATCCTGTAAAGAATTAATTCAGCTTTCCTTTTGCTTCCTGGTCAATCTGGCTTATGATGTTTTCAATGGTTTTCTTATATTTTTGTGATTTTAACTCTAACAGAACCAATTTGAATCATTTGGTTTTGACGACTGCAGTACAATATTTCGTCTCAGAAGGTTTATGGATATCTTCAGCATGAGTTTTAGTTTCTCCTATAACAGGTCGTTAAGCTTTAATATAACGGCCGCTTGAACGACTTGATATTTTAATTCAATCGCTCATAGATAATATCCACCTCATCATTTAATCAGGGGTGGAAAAGGGAGCTTAACTTAAATAGTCTACAATCAGCTCAAATGTCATCCTCACCTGCACGCGGTGCACCCTGCTAGGTAACTAACGAGGCTCTGGCGGCCGAGACACGGCGGTATAAAAAACTATCGAGAATTTATTAAATGATGTTCTCAAACCAGACCCACTACAAACTTGTACTGGTCAGAGTGGTAGATGCTCACTATGTAATGGCAACAAAACGCTACCAATGATCATATAGAGGTTATGTATGAAACAGACGAGGAAAACTACAACGGGGTGGATTCTGAACAAAAAAAAATGGAGAAAAAAGTGCCACGGGCACCTCCAGTTATAATGTCTGATTGCAACAATTATCAGAGTATATTAGAAACATCATGGACAGCAATCAGATAAAATTTCAAGCTACACCGTTAGATTTTTATTTTTATTTTTTTATAATAGGTTTTTATAGGTTCCGTACTCAATGCCACAATGGGCCTATGGTGCAAACCTTGAGGATCTATCCTAACTCGCATAAGCGCACTGCAGCCTTAGCAAACTGTTTGAACCAGGAGATGGATAATAACTGACCTACGTTCAAAGATCCGTAGTGTAGGCAGTCGTCCACTTCCTCCAGACAATCGTCACAAAGATCAACCTGAGCTAGTCCCATGAGATGAACCTTGAAACGTTCATGGCCCGTAATAAGAGCAACCAGAATTCTGAGTTGGTTCTTTTTTAAGGATAACACATATTTAGTGACCCTCAAGTTGGGTTCGATGATGAACCGTTTTGCATTTCGACAGCTAGGCGTAGAACGCCACATCTGCGTCAGTTCAAGTAAAGCGAACTTCTTAATACCGTTATTGCCATCATTGAAGGATAGAGGAATTGCTTGCACGGAACCAACAAATTTACTACGCGGTCCAGCTTTCGCTAAAAAATCAACAACCTCATTTCCCACAACGCCACAATGAGCAGGCATCAACATGACCCTTACTTTCGAATTAGGGCAAAGGAGATTAATGAAGTGCTTGCACTCTTTAACCAGTTTGGATGTAGTCAAAGGGTTATCAAGGGTATTGAGCACGGCTTTACTATCCGTGCCGATAATAATATCCTTGCCTAATTTGTAAACTTATACGCCTCAATTGCACTATGGGTAAGTGCAATTAATTCAGCTTGAAAAACCGTACAGTGTTTGCCCAGACTACCCAAGAATCTGAGCCCATACTTTGGACAAAAGAGACCAAACCCTGCGCTGACTTCTGAACGAGAGCCATCCGCAAAAAAAACTATCGACTCAGACAACTGTCTATACAGCACTCTCGAGGGGAAAACGACGAAGAATGAATTGGTGAAGTTAAATTCGGGCAATAGCCTGTCACTCACCTTTTCAACCTCCGGAATATGTGACTTAAACGTATTAAGAATCTATCTATGCCCTGTACAAGTCCCGAAGGCATTCCATGCCCCAATGCACCTCAGTCAAAATGCAGCAGAGCACGCCATACCAAGAATGTAAGACTGCAATTCGGGCAAGCATAGAATAGACTCCATAGCAAGAAGGGGAGTAAACGACATAGCCCCGGTTATAGCTCTACTGACTGTCATCTGCAGTCCAGAAGCTACAGAAGACGTCAGTTTCACAGCTGGCCACCATACAAACGCTGCATACGACAGTAAGGGTAAAACCAGTGATTTGTAGATGAATAACATCATTTTAGGGGTCAGACCCCAGGAATTGCCAAAGGACCTTCTGCATTGCCAAAATACCGGGTGTTTTTTTTAAACTGAGACGATCAAATATCTCGAAAAATAGCCACTCTACGGAAAAAATGTCCATAATCAAAATTTAATCATACCGCGGGGGAAATACATTAGTGCAAAAAAAAAACATCACGTTTTCATTGGAAATACTCGAAATTCGTCATCAAAACAATTTATTCAGTTTTGTAAATCTAAATAAGTGTTCAAAATGATGGCCTGAATTTTGTATTTTTGAAATTTAATAATAAAACTTGAAATTAATTTTGAACACTTATTTAGATTTACAAAACTGAATAAATTGTTTTGATGACGAATTTCGAGTATTTCCAATGAAAACGTGATGTTTTTTATTTCAAACGTATTGCAGAATCGAATGCGTGTGTTCTAAGAAGGAGAAATTGAAAAAATTGAATTTCGTCGATTGCAACGCCATCTATCATGAACCGAACAAAATATTTTATTCAAATCATACGTACTTTTAGTCGTAGAATCCGTATCTGCAATAAAAAATATGGCTTCCTATCTTAGTTTAAAAGTTACCCCCGCCCCACCTACAAAGCGGGGGTGGGGGGACTTTTTTTTTTGCACTAATGTATTTCCCCCGCGGTATGATTAAATTTTGATTATGGACATTTTTTCCGTAGAGTGGCTATTTTTCGAGATATTTGATCGTCTCAGTTTAAAAAAAACACCCGGTATAACAATGGCCTTTTGTAACTTATAATCAAGGTGAAATTTCCAGGAGAGTTTACTATCTAGAATAACGCCTAGGTGTTTTACGTGCTCTGTCCTTATAATTGCTCTGCCAAATAGAGTAGGGACAGATAAGTTAGCACTGTCTCTAAGTCTGAAAAACACAACCAGATCAGTTTTCGAGGGATTGACGTGCAAACCCCTTTTCAATACACCACACTTCCACTATATTAAAGGCGTTCTGCGTCAGATCAGATAAGACGTTCAGGTATTTCCCAAGAAACTGTCAAAACGAGATCATCCACGTAGCTTTGCACGATGAACCCACATCGCTGCAATTTAACAAGTAATTCATCGATAACCATGAGCCACAGCAAGGGTGAGAGTACTCCTCCTTGCGGACAGCCTTTGGCTACTTTTACAGACACTGATGAGCCATCTAACTCAGTCTCAATTATACGGGATTTGAGTATTTCGTCGATGAATCTAACAATGGTTTGATTAATATTAAAATTGGTACACGCACTCGTGATCGAAGAAAATGAAGTTATCAAAAGCTCCCGAAATGTCCAGGAAGGTACCTACAAGAAACTCTTTGTAATTAAGTGATCTTTCGATTCTAGTAACGAGTTCATGTAGAGCAGTTTCGCAGGACTTGCCAGCTCTGTAAGCATGTGGCATGTTACAGAGTGGGGAGGTAGTTAAATAGTTATCTCTAATAAATCTGTCGATGATCCTCTCTAAAGCAAAAAAGAGGTCAGATTGTGGTGATATCAAAATAGAGGTCAGATAGTGGTGATATCAAAATAAATGTCCCAGACGGTGATAACTATAGAAAATTAACAGGAGCTCTTAATGAAGAAAAGACAACATGATATTCCTACGAGGATAAGCAGACAAGGCAAACCAAATTCATTGTTAAGAAACTACCCGCTTCATACAAACCAGAACAGATAAAAGAGTACCTTTTGGAGAAACCATACAAAATTTACGAAGTTACACACCTGCTGAAAAGAGGTGACAAAACACCTCTCGCATTATATGTTATCTTTTGAAAACAGACGACATTAAAAATATTTATGCAGTCAGCGAAATAGTCCATATGAAAGTGCAAATAGCAGCAGTTAAAAAAATCTAAACTGATTCCACAGTGCTAAAAGTGACAAGACACGCAAAACTTTTGTAATAACGAGCCCAGATGCTTGAAATGTGTAGGAAGAGATCCCACCAAAATACTACCACCAAAACTACAGAGGTTGCATTGTTATAAAGGAGCTGCATAAAATTAATTTTGAGGCTCTTTTATAACAATTATTATTTTTTTATTAAAATACAAGGTTGTAAAGTGCACGTTGGTCCTTTGTCACTTAACTTTAAGGTTTTGAATTTCTACTTAAATTTTTTTTGTGTAGACTTACGGGTTTGGCAATATTACATTTTCAATTATTCTTAATAAGGAGAAATTTATAATTTTTACTAATACATTGTCAGAAAAAAAACTATAGGACAATTAATTTTAGGACAAACTTCACACCCGTTGTTAAATAAAGTTGTGGAAAATAATCAAAAGAAATTGTTCAAGGCTACATTTATAAAGTCTTGGTTATATATAATAAAATTCAAATTTGATTTTTTGAGCCAATCGCAATTCTTAATTTACGTGAATTTGTTACTTTCTGTTCGACAAATGGAGTGTTCACACTTCAGCCTATATACTACATTCGTCTATCTATACACATCCAAATCATAATCTATTTTGTATTTTATTTTAAATACAGCGGCGATAAGGATTTCCTCCC
Organism: Tipula unca; assembly: GCA_951394425.1. Taxonomy (NCBI): domain Eukaryota; kingdom Metazoa; phylum Arthropoda; class Insecta; order Diptera; family Tipulidae; genus Tipula; species Tipula unca. The sequence continues at coordinate 12,116,945 of OX596381.1, read as the reverse complement.
GCCCACAGCCGTATTTAGACAAAAAAACAAAAAACCGCACAAAACTTTATGAAAATAAGCAGAAAATAAGCTTTCAACATAAAAAGCGCACACCAACAAAAAATCTAATTACGCTTTTATTCCTCGTCCAAATAAAACAGAAAAAAAAAATGTTTATGTCGTCAGATAATTAGAAAAAAGTTAATCGTTTATTTAATTATTTCATTTGGTGAGGTGAACAATTCACGCGGTGGCGCGATGAGTATATGTATATGTAGGTGGGACGCGCGATATCAAGCAGCAGCAGCATCACAAATATAACACAAAAAACGTGAATTAATGATATTTTTGAGATACCGCAGGAATAACAAAAAAAAACAAAAAGGGCGGAAAAATAATTACGATGACAATGCATTGTGTTTAGTTTGCGGGATAATTTTAATGATTCTTAATTGAATCTTTTATTTGTTATTGTTGTATTATAATAAACAAGACGAGCACAATTTACAAAAACAAAAAAATCCATTTCTCAGATAAAATTGTAGCAAATAAAAAAAAAAAATATTTTAATTGAAAATCATAAATTTTTTAATTAAATTTTCACTTTAATTGCCGCGCGCTCGGAATAATTAAGGTCGTGCCATATTCACAATATCCTTTGACGTCTTATTGGTATTACACACCCTGCAGCAATTCATTAAATTTCCATACACAAAATTTCGAAAATGAATTTTTTTTTTTAAAATTAATTTCAATTAAAACATTATTTCTAATTAATTTAATTTAATTTAATTTAATAAAGCTTTTCATTGAACAAATTTATAACTTTATATAATATAATTATAACGGTTGACTATAATTAAAAATAATAAAATATTTTTGCCTTTTTATTATTTAATTAAAATAAAAATGTTAATAAATTAAAAATTAATTCAATTCCATTAAAATAGAGATATGTATTATGTGGTTCGGTTAACAAAGTGCTCGCTATCATGATTTTCTAATAAAATAAAAATTAATTTTTGCATTTCATAAATAAATACATAATATTATAGAATTATTTTTAATTTTTTTTTCTAAACAATAAAACTGAAAATTAATTTAGTTAGTTATAACACAAAATTAATTTTTGTATTAGCTATTCATACAGTTACATACATTAATTTGCGGTGTCAGTAAACTTGGTGATTCAGACTAAAAAAACTCGAATAATTAGCTTTAAAATAGAATGTAGAATTTAGAACGATGGTAATTGGTTAGACATTTCGTGGAAAGTTTTTTTTTCTACTTACTTTGCCGCCATTTTGTTCGTGCTAAAACTAATAATTTACATACAGTTAGTTGGTTTCAAAAATTTGCAATACATAATTACGTCATTGACGTACATTTTAGCATATGATTGGTGGATATTTTGATATTATATCTATATCCACGGATGGGCATTTACGCGTCATCCATTATTTTATAACACGACGACAACTCGATGACAACGTAGACTATTCGACGTGAACGTCGATACTATACACGATTGATAGAGTGATTTAGTGAACTAGTTCTAAACTCTTTCAAATCGTTGCGGGGTTTGGACGTGAAATCGAAGAAGTAAGCGATAAAATAAAAATAAAATATAGTCAAAAAGTGCAGTGATAGTTGCTTCATTTTAATTATTTTATATACATTCCCGGCCAGTTTTATTTTTTGTCAGTGTAAATTAAGGTGGTACACCAATATCAACATTGGTAAATCCACGGTCTATAGAGACTGGCCTCTATGGATTCTGAGGTGGGCCATCTGGTGGATAACCACGGAACATCACATCCGTTCCATAGAAGACCAAATATAAGAAGATCACCTACAAAAGAAAAAAGTAGCAACTCTTAGTTGATCAAGCCGATGCTTCGAATGCCAGAAGTGGTGCCAGCGGAAATTTTAACTTGTTATCACAAGAATGGTTTTTAAGCCTGATGTCATCATCAACTGGTTACTCTCAGTTAGAAAGAGAAAATTCGAATCTTCGCGCATAATTAATTGAAATTGAAAAGATGACGGAATCATTTTCACGAAGAAAAATAAAGAATTGAGAAAAGGGTTTTTAACCAAAGTCAATGATGAACCTCATATTTGTGCTGTGATGAGGAGGAGTTAACAAAAGAGACTGAATGGATTGTCAAACGGAAAAAACGTCCAAGCAAGAAAAGGAAAGCGGAATACTCTCCGGAAGTAGCTATAGTAGCTCGCAGACAGAATCTACTAATATGAAAGCCGCAAAGGGACCACCCCATGAGGATCAACGAGATTAAAGTGAAAGCAAACCACCGATAGAAGAAAATCCACCACCAATTATTATTATTGGTATAACCGAGTATGGAGCTGTGCAAAATATTTTGAAATCCATTACAGATACACACACCGAACTCTGATACTTATAGAGCCTTATCAACAAAGTTTAATTTAGAAAAGTGAATAAAAATTGAATGTATGCAGGCTACCTATGGGAAGGACAATAAATTGAGCAGACATTAAATATTTTTTGCTTGTTAAGTTGAATGCTGATAGTAGCTACTACTATTCAATGTCTGCTCAATTTATTATCCTCCAAGACATAATTTAAATAACCTGGATTATAAAAAGTTATTGAACCAGCTAGGATTTAATTTTATCATTGGAGGTGATTTTAATGTAAAAAATTCTTTCTGGGGGTCAAAATTAACAACTCCAAATGGTAGAGAACTAAACGCCGCAGGGCGAGCTTGCAACTGTGAACTTCTGTCAGGAAGAAAACCAACGTACTGGCCTACTGACACAAGAAAAACTCCGGATCTAATTGATTTCTACTGAAATATGTACCTCTGAAATAATTATGATACCAAAGCCGAACAAACCATCTACTCATAAAAGGTCATATAGGCCAATTTCTCTGCTTCCAGTACTTTCGAAAATTTTTGAGAAACTGTTATACAAAAGGATGAAACCTGTAATACTTGAGAGAAAGCTAATCGCACCACATCAGTTCGGATTTAGAGAAAGCCACTCCACGATAGAGCAAGTTCACAGGATTACAAGTATTATTGAAGATGCACAGATGAAAATAAGGAAATATGCTCAACAATATTTCTGGATGTAGCACAGGGCTTCGATAAAGTGTGGCATCCTGGACAGGAATATAAACTGCATTGATTTGCCAAAAGAATACTTTCAGATATTGAAATCTTATAGTGATAACAAATATTTTCGCGTTAGATGTAACGAAGAATTTTCCGAGCTAAAGAGGGTAACTGCAGGAGTTCCCCAAGGTAGTGGAGTGCCCCTGCAGATACCCTCTTTAGCAAATACCCCTGCTGGGGCCAGTCTTGTATTTACTTTACACAGGCGACTTACCAAACACAAGCGGGACAACAATACCAACATTCGCGGAAGATACAGCAATTTTAGCTACTATAGTTATAAAGTAGACGAAGCAACCAGAAAACTGCAAAACAAAGATCTAACTAAACTACAGTGGCCTGATTTCTTTAGGTTTATTGTGGGCGGCGACACATTTGCCCTAAAAATAAAAATTTAGGATATTTTGTTTTAGCACAAAATGTACAATTCTATATTGACTATTGAATTTGTACTAAATCATAACACATTTTACTTAAGTTAGTGAGACTATCCTATGTGACACTAGATTATGTGACTATCTCCTCATAAGCTATTTCTTTTGGCATTGGTTTACTAAATACACAAATTTCCAAGTTTTCTTGGGAAAACCCTGGAAAGCTAACAAAATAATGACGTATAAACTAATATGTTTATAGCACTGTGGTTAAAGCTGTGACGTTTGGACCGGGAGGTACCGGATTCTTCGATCACCATTGATTTCGATTGGGATGATGATGAACACATCTATGACCCTCTGTTGAGAATGCAGAATCTATGAGCCGAGTCATCAATCATGTCGGTGCAGGCTGGCATGGAGCTATACAAGGTGTAGATGGTCAAAGAAATCGGACCTGTGGCCGTGCGTACTCGACTTGGCTGACAAACGGTGTAAGGCAAGGACGCCAATAAGCTAACTGCGAAATAGACGGGAGAGCTTTGAACCTCCATAACAAGTAGAGATTAAAAATATAATAAAAATTAACAAACAAAAAATTAAGATGTCATTGGGAGGTCTATGCTATCCGAAAAATAATTCAATTTTGGAAAACTTAGGAGCGTATACACCAAGTCGTGTTTATATATAAGCTATCCGAAAGATATTTTTGTTTTGGAAACCATAGAGGATTAATTAATTTAGGACAACAAATTTGGTATGACATCATATGTGTCAATTAGATGATTTTCCAGATTTTTTTTGGATAATTTTGAAATGACCCCATATATTTCTATTACATGCATGATTTTATCAAATTGTTACCCTAAACCTCCTAATCCTCTACTTTTTTAAAAACTGAAATAATTTTCGGATAACTAAGACACGATCACGTCCCGGTATATGTATGTCATTATGATGTTAGCTTCCTAGAATTTTCTCAAGAAAATTCGGAAAATTAATATCATATGTATACGATGTTATCACATTTGAGGTCATACCAAACATGGTTGTCCTAAACGTTCTACTCCCCTATCTTTTCCAATATTGAACAATACGTTACATCGAGACATTCTGTTTTTACACTTATGCACATATGAGGAAATTGTTTTTGTTACTTTTTAGGACAAGTTTAGGACAAATTTCACATCCTCTCACATGTAAATAACGAAACTTATAGCATCGTCTTGCAATAACTTTTATGCCTTTTTATTATTTTATAGCATTTTGTAACCGATAAATATCTTGAAGTAGTATGTCTTAATTTAGCTAATTCACAAAGTCCCAAATCCGTTATATTCGAACAATCAATAATTCACGCAGAGCAACACAAAAGTTTGGCAAATATTTTAGGCCAATACCTGTGATTTGAATTAAGTCAACGGAAACCAATTGCGGATCAGTAATCGACAAAATCGGTCTTATCTAGATATTAAAGCAGCAGTCTTATATTTGTAATTTCAACATATTACATGGGGTAATCGTCTCGGCCATCCTTGTCTACAACTATTTATTGATATATTCACGTGAAAAATTTCGTTTTTGTTGCAAGCTTTGGTTTTATTCTTGATACCCGCACTGAGATACAGAGTGTTAAAAACATTTAATTAATAGAAAATGCACACAAATATTTATTAAATCTGACTAAAAACTGGGCTCTTTACTGGTCTGTGTCTATTTCCAAAGGAGCGGCAGTGATACTACCTTGTTGGGTAACACGGGGTGATACAAGTCCTGAGGTGGTAGTATCGTGATTTTTTTTAAACTCTCTATTTTAAGCGGGGATGGGCGAGGTAGATTACGCCGTGTAATATACGCGGTTGTTGACACGTAAAATGTTACTTTGATTACTTTGCAAGGTTTTTTGTCAACGACAACAATTAAGACAATGTCAACGACTACGTAATTTTCACGATGGGGTTTTTACTTGGGGTGTTGAAATACAAACAAACAGTAGATTTAATTAAAGAATATTTATTGCGAGATACGTTCGTATATTGGTCCAAATTTCAAATTATGTTATTACTAATAAATTCCGCACAATTTCAAGTGCCTATATTTTCAGCAACCTTCATTCTTCTTCAGCATTCTAGTCACTACTGCCGAATATTTTTGAATATCTCAAAAACCGGTGGGCATCTTTCTTCAAAAAAACGAATTTTTTTGTAGACGAATACATTTTTACAAACCGGATTATTACGTACATATGTAATTTAGGGATGGCAACATTGTGGAGATGGTCCCCACATCATCCCCCTTCGAGTAAATGTTAGGGGAAAAAATCCTTTTTTTCTAAACTGACAACTGAAACACATTTTGTATTACCTTATGTGTGCCTTCGTAAGGCAAAAGTTTTTGAAACAGTTGCGATGGTAATATCCTTCATAAGCTTACTTTCTGGCCATATAGTGGTCCAAGTGATCCAACGATGTCCAAATTAATTGGTTCAAAACGACCAAAAGGCTGTTTAAATTATCCTAATTCCGATTTCATGTGCCATTGAATTTTAGATCTTTGGCTGAAAGATAGGACTTTGCTCATATTTGAACGTCTTTGTTTATGTTACGCCAAAAGTAACGATCCGTTTTTAGTTTTCTAGTTGTGTGATGAGTACAATCAGAAAGTATTTTTTGAAGTTCCTCGCCATGCTTCTGTAATTCCGAAATAGATATGAGATTTAGTGTTTTTTCGATAGAGGCATATTGAATGTCCGTGGAAAACTGCGAAATAAAATCGAAATGATGAGCTTGTCGTGAACTTCTTTCTGTTTTGGTGCTTCTGAAGGTTAGGTGTAAATCGCAAATTCTCAACCTTCTACAAAGTATCGAAAAGGTTTAACCACTAAGTTAATGACGTGTAATTCTCTAAGAGAGACAATGATCGAAGTTGCTTTCCCGTAGAAAATTTGAAAACTTTGGTGAGCTCTCATTTTGAGACCATCGAACAGGAAACATTATATCGCTTTTAATTTGAGAGCCTCTCAAATATAAAGAAAATTGTTTAGTTCTGTTACATTTATCATAAAAGCGATAACACTGAGCTAATGTTCTAATGACAGAAGAGAATGATGACGACTTATTGAGTAAATTCGCGTCCGCAGAGTAATCAGTCGGAACAAATATGAATTAATTTTTGATTTCCATAAATCTTCAAAGATTACGTTTGGAAGCTGATCGTCAGATAATATCGGCCATTGTTTTGATAATTGGCGTAGGCCGTCTGGACCTTTCTACTACAGCAAGTTATCAACAAATTAATCCGGAAATTATCCATGCAACGATAAATCTGCTGGATTCTTCTTCGAAGGAACATGATCTCAATTCAGCCGCGGAATGCGGTCTAGAATGAATGATGTACATCGGAAAGCCACGCAAGACCAATCATTGAATCTGTCCAGCCATATGTTTTCAGATTTGGGAAATCCGAGGAATGACGAACTGCAGACAATAATTTTATATAGTAAACCGGCAGCGCATAACTCACAATAATATACAATCATGACATACAATCATGATAAGCAAACCTGTTTGCATGTAGTAACCTTTGTTTTGGTGAGAATAATCACCGAAGGAACTCCATTTAAATCAACAGCTCTCAGATATGCAAGCAACTGTAGCCGATATCCTCTACCTCCCAGCATTTCTGGAATGAATCATAACGGACGCATATAAGAAGAAACGGAATCATGATCAGTTTTGCACGATGCCTGAGATGACGTAACCTAAACATGTGTTTTGTGCAAAAAGATCGTCATCAAGTTGATATTTTTCGGGATGCAATATTTCCAGAAAAATGTCCCCACTAAGAAGTATAGATATCCACGGGACTTGGATGACTAAAATTTTGATCAGCAAGGTGTAAAGACTGAGTGATTGGAAGTTAACACTGTGATTGGAAGTTAAATTTTTCATTATAAGAGCTCTCATGCGTCACAGACTGTTGTTGAGCCACCTCTAATAGAGACTGCAGAGATTTGTACTGAGGAGCCATCCCATGAGGAATTCACTAAAGCCATGCAGAGATTGAAACGCCACCGATCACCTGGAGTCACCCCATTTTCAAGAAGGGAGACCGCTTGAAGTTTGAGAATTATCGCGGTATAGCTCTCCTTTGCACAGCATACAAGTTACTGTCATTCATTTTATTAGATAGAATTACTCCTCTAGCGGAGGACTAGGTTGGCAACTATCAAGGACGATTTTGTCCGAGTCGATCAGTCACTGATCAGGTCTTTTCGCTGCGAGCGATTCTATCTAAACATTATGAGACATCCATTCCCGTACATCAGGTGTTCCTGGATGTCCGGCAGGCCTATGACTCCATCAATCGAGAGAGTTTGTAGTCTGCCCTAGAATACCTAGGAATGCCAACAAAATTGGTACGACTGTGTAGGATGACAGTAACGCAGTCTCAATGCTGTGTTAAAGTTGAGAACAGGCTATCGACAATTTTTGCAGTTAACTCGGGTGTTCGGCAGGGAGATGCTCTGTCCTCGATACTCTTTAATCTCATGTTGGAGTACATCTTTCGTAAAACTGAAACAGCTCAGCGCAACATCTTATATCGCCAGTCCAATCAGGTGCTTGCATATTCAGATGACATATGCGTGATTGGACTGAATAGCAGCGGAGTGAAAGAAATACTTGATCCGCTTGTAGAGTTTTCAGCTTCAGTTGGATTTCAGATTAATGAGTCCAAAATACCTGATCTCTGGTTTTAGGGACAATGGCACACCAGATTTTAGTAGTGGCCACCACATGTTTGAGGGAGTAAGGAGGTTCAAATATTTGGGTTATCTTATCACTCGCGATAACAGTGTGGGTGAGGATATTAAAGTGCGGCTGGCAGCTGGCAGCCATGCTTTGTATTCTCTAAAGCCACTACTAAAATCTATACACTTATCAAGTGCCGTGAAGCTGAAGATTTACAAAGCGTTGATCAGGCCCGTTATTATGTTTGGATGTGAAAGTTGGGCGCTGACGGATGAGTACGAGAGATGGCTCCTTACATTTGAGAGAAGAGTCATGCGTGTGATTTACGGCCCAAAACGCGAAATAGATGGTACCGGGATGAAAGATCTGATAAACATCCCCAATATTGTACATGAAGTAAGATCTCAGCGAGTACGCTGGCTCGGTCACGTTCTGCGTGCTAATCCGGAACGAATTGTGCAGCGATCTCTGAAAGGAGAGCCACCATACGGTAGGCGCAGAGGTCGTTGCAGGCGACAATGGCTCCACGGTGTAGAGAATGACTCAAATTGTTTAAGACAGTATGAAGACCAAGCCGATTGTTGACTCAGTAAGAGGCCAGTAATGGCCTTTAAATACTGCTTATTATTATTATAAGAGCTCTCACGGATAAAGAGAGGTTATCGGATGATAAAATATCCAATTTAACCAATGACAGTTTTATTGATTGGAGATGCGAATTGTATGATTAATTGTCATTCGGCCACTCCAGCATTGTTGATAGAGACCATGTGACTGTCGTCAGTTGGTAATTGAGGGTCAACAATTTCAACTAAAGGATAAACTTCTGCAAACTTGCTCGTGATTTGCCAGATATTATTTTTCATCAATAAATATATAATGTAAGGGTCAAAACTAAACTGCAATAAAGAAAGACATATATTTTTAACAAAACGTGTCTTTAATTTAAAATTAAAAAAAAAAAATATTGAAAGATCCTGTAGTTAGTCTAAACTAGCCAAATATTTAAAACTATCCAAAATTACGAGACCCTAAATTTGGTGAAAATAGAAATGCCGATGAGGATTTAATCGAGGAAATCGGCGGCATAAAATAAAATAGCGACCACGTCAAAAACATTAATTAATTATGATAACCAAGTTTGAGTACGAAGAGACTTTTAACCTGTCTCGCTGGGATAATTAAAATAGTAAATATGACATTGTATAGAAATTGTCAATGGAAAGCTCAGTCTTTTAATATTAAAAAAAAAATACTAAAACGTATACTACCTCACACTCCAATAAATAACTCAAATCTCAGACGCTCGCAGTATATATACATATATAAGACCTCGTTCTTTGTATAATTTTCAGAAATTGTATAAAATTAATTATCAACCAATTTTCAATAAGATACCCGAGAAAATTCTCGACATGTCTATAATGATCTAACTCGTATTATCATTTTTCACACACATACATATATATAAAATATTTTATCACCAGTCATTATCATGTGACATCTCCATCATGCGCAAACACCATCCCCCTATAATAGATATAAAATTCCTAACCCAAACCAATTTTAACAGTTTCGTAAAATGGGAGGAGGAAAACTCGTAAAAATTTTCTAATTTTTAATTTTTTTTTTGCAACTCAAATATTTTGAATGACGTCTTATCTTGTGGCACCTAACTCATTGTTATTCTCTTTATGTACTGTACTATGTATTCGGAATATATATATATACAGACGCTTGCGCTTTTCGAAGCTTTCCCCCCGTCATATTTATATAGAATTCAATGAAAATTTGGGGATTCAATGGTGGCGCGCACACACAAACACACGGATAAAATGGGGTAAGGGGATATATATTTTGTATATATAGATATCCTCTCATTATACGACTGAGAATTATTCTTAAATAATAGTAATAATAGTGACAATGACAATGATGATGATAATAATAATAATAATTTTGCACAATAATGGGGAGAAAATTGTTTTTTCTTCTTCATATCGCCATACTTAGACAAGTGTATGCGGGTGAAAATGATGAAAAATTGTTGTGCGAAAGAGACAACCGATACGAATTTTATGATATATAAATCCCCCAACAATATTATTTTTTTTATTCTGTCACCGCAAAAATGAAGACTGCGTTGTGTTGTGTTCTATATGTTACATATTATTACAAAAAATTCCTAATCTGGAATATCAAATATCCGGCCTAATTCGTTAGAAAAAAAAAATAAAATCGTCATCATAATATGCCCCTAACAGAATATCATAATTTTCTTGGTAAATTTCTAATAACAATAAAAATAATTTAAGTTTTTTTGTCGCTTGCTCGAAAGGTATGTATATGTATATCGGCATAAACACCGCACTGCCTATATATGTATGATGTGCAGCAATATTAAAACTTTATTTATGAGGGGTGTGCTCGGCTGCACCATTAATATATTACGGAATATCATATTCATATTTATATACAATACAATTTGATAGATGAACGCGTTTCGTGCACACTCCAGGAATTAGATCACAAAAGGAATCAATTTAAGATTATAAATTTTGGTACAGATTTAAAAAAGAAGCAAACAACAACAACTAACTAAAATACCGAAAGGAACCGTTTTTTGTTTTGTGGTTTTTGGTTGATAATAATTCCAATCTTGTAACATGATATGTTTGTCTTTTAAATTTTGTTTTTGGATATAAAGGGTGTTGTGCAAATGGGGTTGAATTTATAAAAAATCATTTTAAAATTAAATTTAAGGAATATCCCTGCGTATATATACAGTTCCATTTAGTTCAAATATAACCTTGTCAAGCGGTCTACTCAAATTTTTCTGAATTCACCAATTAAATTTTAAAAATTTTGTAAATTTGATCGAATCCTGAAATTTTCTAATTTTTTTATATTAATTAAATTACATCTGAGCAAAGCTCATCAATTTATTGGCCAGTTCACCAGATCCAAGCCGGTGGATAGTTCGTTGAAGTTTTCGTGATGTTCAAGACGCTTTGGTGGTTTAAGAATGCTTGATTATTTCATTGCTGACATGTGATTTTAAGCATAGGCAGCCAAAGCAGCTAATTGTGGAGATGTCTCTCTAAATTGCAAAAACCATAAATTTAATAACAATTAATTAATAAACTAAAATCATTAATTTCAATTCATGACGAGAGAATTGAGCAAAACATTACAGTTTAATAGAAAATTTTAACTAAAGTGTTCTCTAATTTGAGTCGGCATTTCGAAACATTCACATAGTAAAACAGGCGGAAAATTGTCTTGTATTAGTGCTAGACAATTTTCTGTATGTTTTCATATGTGAGTGCTTGGCATGGTCGACTAAAAATTATTATTGATATTACCTGCTGTAAATTTCTTTAGCACAAATATTGCCAGAGCGGTGGTAACATATGCAAGTTTATCGCAAAATATTTATAAATGTTACCTAAACAGGCCCTTGCATTAAATGTTGCTTATGGTCTTTCTATTAAGTTCTTTTACTATTTCTTTTTTTAGGGGCTCTTCCGCTTAGCGTCAAGGATCATGCGCCTAGGTAAGGTGCTGCTACAGTACAATTAAACCGACAATTTCTCGCACTTTACAGTTTTCGAGATCCGAGGGCGTATCCATTTTGTACCTGCCCATATGGGCATGTCTTCTATGTGCTAATGCCGGACTACACATCTTCCTCTTCCTTATCTGTACAGCTTCTGCAAAAGTCATTTTTACCTCCAAAAAGCAGCGCCCTGTGGCCCTCGGTTGTTGTTAATATACGTCTTTGTATGGGTAGGTTAAAGTATTGGATCGTTTCAAATTTAGTTTTACCGAAACATGTCTAAACCATACATTATTCGCCAAAGCCTGTTCTTCTTTTTTAATCTGGAATTCCGATTGCATTTGGGATATCGCACCATGCCTAGTTAGTTCGTAGCACCCCTGGCGTTCGAGTGGCCGGCGAGCCAGACTATTTGAATGATGAAATGCTCACTCGAATTATTAAGAGAAAAGTGCCAACCCAGTGGAACCATCGACGATACCAAAATATAACTCAACCAATATCTCTTTAAGGAAACGAATGGCAATAGTAGTAGTAGGGACACTTGAGCCCAATGTCACATTACGTCACAAAGATTTTTTATTTAACGTCATAACCTTAAATATTTACGTCATGACCTTGGACTTGATTTTGACATTTGACTTTGACAATTGTCGTCTTTGATCTTGGCTACCTTTGACTTTTGGTAGTTGGCTTTTGATCATTGTCCTTTGACATTTGACATTATACCATTGTCCTTTGACCTTGTACATATCCTCCATTTTGGTCATTAATCTTTGACTCCTTGATCCTGTGACCTTTGATATTTGAGTCTTATGACCTTTGGACATATCCGCCATTTTAAATTTGTTTAGTACAGAAAATATGTGTAAATACAACTAAATACTACTTTGTTGCATACTGATTGGAAGATAATATCAACTGCGTTTTTAATTTAAATGACCATTTCTATGATTTGAAATACATTATAAATTTAAATTTTCTGTAAAATTAGTAAAATCATTAGTTTAAATCAGTTAAAATGAATATCAAGGGGCCGAGCCAGCACCGGTGTACACAAAGGTTGTCCCTATTGAACACCGAAAGGACAGTTGGACTGTACGCAGGGTGTATTAAATGCAGTATCAGAATGAGCTGATGGGTCACAATAGGGTGTTCCAACCCTGTTCACTAAGGAAATTATTAAAAGCTGTAATTCTGACCGAGCGATTGAATTACAGCTTATCTTGGGAAAACTACCCGGCAAGACTAATTCTAGATAAATAACGAGCAGAGACGAACAACTCATTTTTACAGATTGCTTATCACAATGGAGGATAATTCGTGTGCTCAATGTGCCTGGGAGGAACAGGATCTGGGCGATGACCTTGTTGACTTCGAAGAACTACTTGATAATATAATGGAGGACCAGGGCTGTGGAAAGGTATGTTATTTTCGTTATCACATCGTAGAAGACTATACGAATCCGTACTTACTATAGGTCAAGCGGCTCACGATGATATACGCATAACAGCAGACTTTAGGGTGCACTCTGCATATCAACTTTGTGTGTACTCTACAGGGGAGAAAGGTCAAGAATTGATTTACACTACGGTGTGATTACATCGTTTATATCTGCTTTGATGTGTATAGATATTATTCTGAGGACTTCCATATTCCTTTCAATACCAGGCCCAGTTACAAATACCGGGCCGATTGTCTATCATGTTTAGTGAAACCCGCTAGTCAATTAATCTTTAAAATATTGGGCAGGGAATGCAATAGAGATTTTGCTAGTGATCGCTGTTTTGCACAGTTTAAGGAAAATGACAATGGTAAGAAGCTCCGTCGGTGCAATAAATGTCATCGTACATTAAGCCGTGAGAGGGTGCATCACTACAACGCCATTATTTCTACTATAGGTCAGCCAGATAAACCTGAAAATTATCTCTACTTTATACAACCCAATACAGCAAAGCCAAAACCACAATTCACCTTATTTATATTTTTTGATCTGGAGACACGTCAAGTCACAAACTATCGTGAAGGCGATAATGATGATACTACAACTAGATACGAAACTAATCTTTGTGTTCTACAGCAGCATTGTTACACGTGTAAAGATATAGATGATATGAATGTGTGCGAGACATGTGGAGATATTCAGAAGATTTTTACTTCGGTAACAGATGTTATAGAAGATTTCATGAAATACGTATTTGCCGTGAGAAATAAATTTAAACAAATTGTAGTGATTGCTCATAATGGACAAGCTTTAGTTCAGCAATTTATTCTCAAGCATTTATTAGGAAAAACCATGAGTTAATGATGAGGCGTTCAAAAATAATACTGATGGAGAGCGATCGGGTGAAATTCATCGACAGTTTAAACTATTTTCCGAAGCCACCATCTGCACCATCTGAGTTTGTGTCATACTATGTATCGGATGTACAGATACTTACACAGGTGTGTTTGAAGTTTTAGAAGATTTTTTTTAAAATCATCAACAATTGGAAATGGCTAATAGAAGAAGAGGCTAAACGAAAAAGAATAACAAAAATTAGACATGCTTTCAATGGGCGAGGAGTGCTGATCAACGGTATGCAAGTGGACGGGCATGCTGAAGCTAGTAATCAGATCTTTGAATGAAGAGACACCTTATACGCTCAACTAGAAAATCAGCACTTATTTCAAGGACTACACCATTGTGTTGTGCCAGATAGAATGTCTTTTAAATTCTCGACCAATTGCGCCTATGGCTACAATTTTGCAGAAAATTGCGAAATATTGCCGCCCGAATATTTCTTAACGGGTTGTTCTCCAGTTATGATACCAGACGTGCTCTCAGATGAACCGAAGTCATATACTATCTCACTACTTTGCAGCAAACACTAAAATAGAGGTCTAAACAGGCAAACTTCGAAAAAGATTCACGAGATAACACGAGAAGAATGCAACGATTGCACAAGAACTGTGCTCTTAGGTTTTAAGAAGCCCAAATGAATGGCAGGTATACGAAATCTCAGTTGTCATCGAAGGTTGTCATCGGCTATGGCAGCAACAGGAAATTATTCTATCATTTTCTTGGCTGAATTAACTATGAGTTAGATTCGCCACGATAAGTCCAAATGTACGTTCAGCGTATGAATTACGTTTATATGACAAATCATATAAATTAAATTTATTCGTGGCTGCTGCCCAACAATATACGAAATACTATTTCATAATAGTTTAGGGATGCACGCTTATTGGGGATGCATATAATTTTGGCCGACATCATGTACGATACGATTCCATGGTATTGTATTATAACTATTATGGTCACAAAAAATATTCAAAGCACGTGGCGATCATTTGATCATTCAACTGAAGAACACAAACAATAAATTTGCAAAATTGCAACATTACGATGATGACGTAGTATATGGTAACATGTGCATGGTATAAATGATTCGTAAAAATATCAACGAGTACGATATAACGATTGGCCCTGGACCCGGGATTTAAATTAATCGTTGGCAGTGTATACGAAATTAGACTTCGATAAAAATTAAAAATTCGTATTATAGTAATTTGACTGAATTATTGTAATGTGCGTTTACGAAAATTAAAAATAAATGACCACCCGCAGCCTTTGCTGACAACGAGACAACACACATCGCTACAATGGCTAACAATGATGTCTTTGGGTTTAAGCTATCCGAAAACTAAAACTATTTTAATTCGCAAAAAGTAGGAGATTAGGGGGTTTAGGACAACCATGCATGGTATGACCGCATGTATGTCGATAATAATGAGGTCTCCCAAATATATGCTTGTCCTAAACCTTCAAATTTCCTACTTTTTCCATAATTGAAATATTTTTGGGATAGCTCAAACCCAAAGACATCTTGAAATATTCGTCATTGAGGTGTTAGCTTTTTAGGGTTTTCCCAGGAAAATTTGGAAATTTATTTCATTGACATATATATGAGTGATAAAAAAAGTCACATATAAGCAAAGGAATTGCACGCACCAATGCTCAGGTAGAAGATTGCTATGACTAATCATCCGATCACTCACCAATAATAATAACAAATAAATTAACTAAATGGGCTCTATATAGAAATATAGTCAAACAAAATTGCCAAATGGATACCCAATTTTGCACCCCGGAAGATGTTGATGTGATGGCGAATAATTTAACATATATATATTTATATTGGAAATAGCAGCAAAAGAGCCCACCCCTGATATTAACAACTCTGATAAAGTTAATAAGCCTTCACATAATATACTGCAGTTAATCCAAGAAAAACGGACAATACGCCGGCTATGGCAGCAGCAAAAATCTTCTTACTAAAATGGATATAAATTGAATTAATAGACAGAGAAGACAGATACCATGGAAGACAACAAAAAAAACTAAAGTGGCCAACATTATTCAATCCACCAATTAACCATGTCCCAGATGGACATTGGGCCAGAAGAAACGTATAGAAACGGCTACTGCTTTTACTTACTACTTGAAAAAAGTATTCACACCAAATGAAAAAACTAACAACAGTGAACTACCAAAGTTTACGGAGGACCCTTCGAAACCAATTCCTTGGAAAAAATTTATGTGAAAACTACCTATTTCAAAAAAAATACCAGGTTAATTGAATTTAACCTGGTATTTTTTTTGAAATAGGTAGTTTTCACATAATTTTTTTTCAGCCATTGCTCAACTAAATAACATTAACGCAGGAGCTCCAGAAAGAAGCAGCGTACAGAGGCCAGTATTGTAATTGCTGTATACAGCCGATCTACCAACAACTGATAAGGTTGTCACATCAACATTTGCAGATGACCCAGCTATCATGTTTTCACACAAAAATCCTCAAACTGCATCAAGAGAATTGCAAGACCACAAAATTGAGAATTGGCAAAGAACGTGGCGGATAAAAGCGAATGAACACAAATCAACACACATAACATTTACGTTGAATATGTTCAGAGGTGAAATTAAACAATGTCATCTTGATAGAAGATTGACATGGAGAAAACACATTGAATCAAAGGACAACCAAATAAAATTAAAAGTTGAAGGAAGAAAATTAAAACTTCATTTTATAATTCAAGGTACTACTATACAAAATGATCCTAATTCCTATATGGACATATGGATTATTCATGCATACTAATAATAAGAATTTAACATAGTTTAAGGACTTAGATAATAAATTTTTTAAATTGTAAGCTTTGCACACTACAAAGAAAGATTCGAGAAAAACATTTTTAAGATTTTGAACAAATTTCACATATAGAATTGTGAATTTTGTCAAAAAAATGTAGTAAATTTTTATTTGGGCCTGATTTTGGACAACCATCACGTTAATTTATATACAAACTAGTTCCCTGAAAAAAATATTCTCGTCACACCGATCATTTACGTATCACCTCATCTGTATAAAAAATCATAATCTCGTCACATTTCCTCCCACCTTATTAAACCTAAATTAAATTGAACAAAAACCAAAAACAAAACAAAACAAAAAAAAAAATTAATTAAGACTATCACTGGCTAATCATCAGGAAAAAATAAAAAATTTAAATAATTAAAAAATTAAAAATCTCCATTTTTCTATTTTATTACAACTCGTTTTGTATACATATTTTTCTCATTCACTGCGAACGCTATGTGTACATACAATATATAATACAAAGCTTATTACTCCAAATTAAATGAAAATTCCAAAAAAAAAAAATACATAAACTTTCCTCCAATGAGAAACCATCTCATACCCAATTAAAATATGTAAATTATAGAAATTAAAAAAACAAACAAAACAAAAAAAAATTAATTATAATTTTATTAAAAAAAATAAAAATAAAAACACAACCAACCCAAAAAATAAATTTAAAAATGGCATCACCAATTAACAATTATTATTTTATAAAAAAAACATTATTTTTTTTGTTTTGGTGATTATAATTTCTGATTACAGTTTAATTAAATATTTTTTTTTTTTTTTACGAACAAAAACAACATAAAATAATTTTGGAACGGTTCGAGGGTTAATTTTCTTTCCCTCGATACACTGTGCTGTGTGTGTATCCTAAATGCTATACATATTACTCGTATACTATGCATATATGTATTTATATATATTTTATTTGGGGGAGGGGTGTATGGGAGGCAAAATCATTATTATTATTATATGGGTATATGTATATAGTCAAATTAAATAACAAAGACTAAAGTAATAAAAAGATTAAAATGTTAAAAGAAAATAAAAAGAAAAATTAATCTTTTCGTTTGCTTTTTATTTTTTTGTTGCTGTATGAAAAATTATAACAACACCAACAACAAGATAACACACAAAAAAAATTTAATGAAGAAGAAAATCAAGAAACGAAAATATAATGGTTGTAAATGTTAAAAATGTTGAAAAAGTTGTGCATTTGGTCTTCTGATATTATTACTATATTGTGGCATAATTATCCAATTTTCGTCAAAATGTCGTGTTTCATTAGAATCGGGTAAGGAATAGTCTAGTTCCATTGGCCATACAAATGTTTTCAAATTTTACCAAATTTTAGTCGACCTTCTTAAGCACCCACATAGTAAAACACACCAAAATTTGTCTTACATCAGTGTTAGATAAATTTTAAGTTTTAACATGCGTGTGCTTGGATTGATCAACAAAAGTTTGGTTCGTTGCTAATATTTTACTCAATTCTAAAACCCCTCTCACAATATTTTTTCAAATTCATTTTTTCATTTCTCAAAATTTTAAGAACAAATTTAAATTTTTGATTTGAAGAAATATTTTATCAATTTAAACTTGGAAATTTTAAATTCGATAATAATTCCAAAATTTTAAAAATTAATTGTAATTTTGATAAAAAATAAGTTTTTCCATCAGAATTCCCAAAAGTTAGAATGAAAATTTAAATTGAGATTTTATTAAATTTTTACAAGACTAAAATATATTTTTAACATTTTGGCTAAGAAATTAGAAAAAATTTGAGCAAAAAAAATTGTAAATTTGGAACCGAATTTCATTTAAATCTCAGAAAAAATATGAAATTTAAATTCGATAATTGTTTTAGTAAATTAGAGTTGGAAATTTTTTAAAATATGGAAAAATAAAAATGTTAAAATCGGAGATTTTAAAATTTGAAAGAAAAATTTCAAAGTTATAACTTCATTTTTATAAATTTTCTTGTTATTCCAGAAGCCCTCTCAAAAGTTTTACAATATTCGATAATTTAAAATTAAAATTATTTGACAATTTTAATCCGAAATTTAAAGTTTTGCATAATACAAACATAAAACTTCGGATTAATAAATTTATAAAAAACTAAAAAATATTAAATTGACGGTTCAAGGAGGATTTATAGTTTTTGCTTGGTAATTTAAAAAAACAAGAAAAAATTAATTCGTTAATTTTGAAAATGGAAGTAGGTCACCACTGTTCTAGTTAGTCATATTCCAGAACGACGAAATTGGCAGTCGAATTCCGAAATATAGTGTACTAAAATAATTTCAGATTTGGAATTTCGAACGATATTTAAAGTTTTGAGAAAAAGTTAAGGATTTTGGATTAGAAAACAGGAAACTTCATTTGCAACAGTTTGAGATTTTGTACGAGAAGCTCGATTTGAAAACGTTTTTGTCACTCCAAAAAGACATTTGAATAGTTTAATGATCTCGAGATGATCACATCATTAATCTTTGCATTTGCTTTTTTTTTATTATTGAAATTAATGGGGCATGCAATGCAGTATAGTGTTGATTGGTATCATCTTTGTATATGTATATATAGGTAATTGGTTCAATTTGTAAATTTCAAATAACATAAAATATTCGACTTATTCTATGATCGCATTCACTATTATGCGATCGCGGTCAAATGGAAAACTAACAAACATATTTTTTTAATTGGATGAACGCTGATTGATATAAACGCTGTTTTCAAATTTTCAATGCTCATTTCGGATTATAAAACAAGTATTACGACCTACTATAAGTATTTTCTGTAATTCGCGATCACTCAAGTATAAACAATCGACTGCAATTAATTCTACATTGTCAAATTCGAGATCAAGAATATTAAAAAATTATGATCGCAGTCATTCTGAAAAACACGATCGACTAAGATCATAAAGATTACATTAAAACTTTGTTGTATTCTATCAGTGCACCACATAGTCCAAAGTAAGCGGAACTCAGATTTAAGTGATCATGATCAAATAATGTATCAAACTACGAGATCGAATTTCAAAACCAATGAATAGCAATTAAATATATGATATATTTGATCTTGCCTTATTTTTTTTTAAAGTCGTTGAAAAGTTCCTACTACACTGAACGCCTCTGTAAATATATTGGGAATCAAACTCTAGTGTTTCAAAAATACTCTAAGCTTCTAAAAAATTTAAATATTCATATTTAAATATTCGTATAGGTTAAATTTTCAATTCAACTTTTCCATATCAAATTCAATTTTGTTCAAATCAAATTCAACGATTTTCATTTAAACTTTTGTGTTAATCAAATCTTCATCATGTTTGCGGTTATATTTAGGTAACCATAGTCCAAATGGGAATCTGTAGCGTTGATTTTTTAATGTTATAACTCGAAGTCGTTTTTTACTAATTCAAATTCAATCAACCAAAATGTTTTTGTTTTTTTAATTCCTAGTCCTTAAAATTCGGTCTGAAGAGTGAATTCAATCCAATTTAAATATTTTTCAAATCATATTCCAGTATTATTTAAATCAAACCATACTTTTCGATTTTCAAAACGTTTCCAAGTTAACTAATTCCCCTAATCAAAATTGTGTTTATTCAAATAAAATTCAAATGTACGAAATCACATTCCATTTAGTTCAAATACGCTAAATTTTGATCTTTGGAAGCATGTGGGTTAAGAATAGTGTATAGAGATTTGAATTGTTTGCCAAGAGTTTCAAAGTCTGAAGTTCAGAATTTGGTGTTTGGAAGTGAGTATTCGAAAAGGTTAAAATTCAATGAAGTCATCAATCGCTCCTTTTTCATATCAAATTTAACATTTTCGAACGTCAAATTCATTTTTTTCCAAATCAAATTCCTTCACCCATTAAATTTAATTGATTTGAATTCACGTTGATTAGTTTGAGCCCACAGATTAGATTTTAAACGTTGGAGTCAAGGTGTTAGACTTTAAAGAAACGAATTCATTCTTTCTTAGATCAATTTCGACGTGTTCCATACCAAATTCAACCTTTCCCAAATCAAATTCTAATTTTTCAATTCAGTTTTCCTAATTGTATTCAATTTTTTTACTCAAATTTAACTCTTTCGTCAAAATAATTTTTTTTTTCAACTCCTTTATATTATTTTTACTTCAAACTCGGTCAACCATCATATTTATTGTTTTTTGAGGGCGTTTTGGTTAAGTGTAGAGAGATAAAATAAAGTCATTGAAATTTAATATAATTTTTCAAATCAAATTCTACTTTTCTAAATCAAACTTTCGTTATATCCAATCGAACACAACATTTCCGAGGCCAAATTCAATTTTTCAATCTGAACATCCAATTTCAAGCTTTTTATAAATTTAATCCATCTTTTTCCAACACCAATGTTTCAAACAAAATTCAATATTTTTCATTCCATATTCACATTTTTCTATTCTAATTCAACTTGACATCAAGAAAAAAAATTCGAATTCCACCTTTTTCCACTCAACTTCCCTTTTTTTTTATTCAAATCTTTCTTGTAATTATTTTGTTTTAATTAAATTATAATATTTTGTTTTTGAAGTTTTGGTTAAGGAGTCTATACAAATGAACTCATTCATTCCCAACGCAATTTCTACATTTCCGAATTAAATTCAACTTTTAAGAAATGTCTCAAAACTAAAAATTCTGTAATTCAAAATAAATTACAAATTCCGAATTCCAATTCAAGGACGTTTTATATTTAATTATTTTAAAATTATTTAAGTTCAGTTTTAAAACTCCACAATCCGAACTACATATATCGCAATTGGATCTTTAAAAAGTTCGATAAATAAAATCGAAAATTTATAGTGAAATTCTTAAAACAAAAATTTGAAAGAATTGCGAATCTTTTGGCTTTATATTTTTAAAAACCCTATGTCATTCGTAAAGACCTTTCAAAAGTTTAACAAAATTCGTCGATTAAATTGGAAAATTTAAATTGAATTTATCAAAAATAAATGCTTCGGATTTCTAAATTTGTAAGAAAATTCAAAAAGTGGGACCTGCGATTAAAAAAGGATTCGTATTTAAATATTTTGAAATTTCTGCATTAATAAAACAAAAAAATTATTTTTGGCTCGGTTTATTACAAGAACACAAACATACTAACACATTAAAAACTCGAGATTACCCAAAAAAGGACGGGTGTGAAGTTTGTCCTAAAATTGTCCTAACTTTTTTATCTGAGAATGTATTAGTAAAAATAATAAATCTCTCGTTATTATGAATTTTTTCACAAACTAGTATTAATTTTGCAATAAGAATAATTGAAAATGAAATATTGCCGCATTTTTGGGTAGTTGATGACCATATCTAACTAAAAAATATTAAAACTTTCTTAAATCTAGAAGATAAGTATCTTAGGACAGGGGTGTTTTATCACGTTGTATGTTAGAACAAAATTGAAATATTAAAAAATGTCTCCTACTAAACCAGGGATCGTACCCAAATAGCGATATACATTTTTGGGTAGCTGATGACCATATCTAACTAAAAAATATTAAAGCTTTCTTAAATCTAGAAGATAAGTATCTTAGGACAGGGGTGTTTTATCACGTTGTTTGGTAGTTCAAAATTGGAATAATAAAAAATTTTTCCTACTAAACCAGGGATCGTACCCAGATAGCGATATACAATTGTTGGTAGCTGAGGGCCATATCTAACTAAAAAATATTAAAGCTTTCTTAAATCTAGAAGATAAGTATCTTAGGACAGGGGTGTTTTATCACGTTGTACATTTTTGGGTAGCTGATGACCATATCTAACTAAAAAATATTAAAGATTTCTTAAATCTAGAAGATATCTTAGGACAGGGGTGTTTTATCATGTTGTTTGGTAGTACATATCACATTGTTTGGTAGTTCAAAATTGAAATTTTAAGAAATTTCTCCTACTAAACCAGGGATCGTACCCAGATAGCGATATACATTTTTGGGTAGCTGATGACCATATCTAACTAAAAAATATTAAAGCTTTCTTAAATCTAGAAGATAAGTATCTTAGGACAGGGGTGTTTTATCACGTTGTTTGATAGTACAAAATTGAAATATTAAAAAATGTCTCCTACTAAACCAGGGATCGTACCCAGATAGCGATATACAATTGTTGGTAGCTGAGGGCCATATCTATCTAAAAAACATTAAAGCTTTCTTAAATCTAGAAGGTAAGTATCTTAGGACAGGGGTGTTTTATCACGTTGTTTGGTAGTACAAAATTGAAATATTAAAAAAAAATTCCTACTAAACCAGGAATCGTACCCAAATAGCGATATACAATTGTTGGTAGCTGAGGGTCATATCTAACTAAAAAATATTAAAACTTTCTTAAATCTAGAAGATAAGTATCTTAGGACAGGGGTGTTTTACCACGTTGTATGTTAGAACAAAATTGAAATATTAAAAAATGTCTCCTACTAAACCAGGGATCGTACCCAGATAGCGATATACAATTTTTGGTAGCTGAGGGCCATATCTAACTAAATAAATATTAAAACTTTCTTAAATCTAGAAGATAAGTATCTTAGGACGGGGGTGTTTTACCACGTTGTATGTTAGAACAAAATTGAAATATTAAAAAATTTCTTCTACTAAACCAGGGATCGTACCCAGATAGCGATATACATTTTTGGGTAGCTGAGTACCATATCTAACTAAAAAATATTAAAGCTTACTTATCTTCTAGACTTAATAAAGCTTTAATATTTTTTAGTTAGATATGGTCATCAGCTACCCAAAAATGTATATCGCTATTTGGGTACGACCCCTGGTTTAGTAGGAGAAATTTCTTAAAATTTCTATTTTGCACTACCAAACAACGTGATAAAACACCCCTGTCCTAAGATATCTTCTAGATTTAAGAAATCTTTAATATTTTTTAGTTAGATATGGTCATCAGCTACCCAAAAATGTATATCGCTATTTGGGTACGATCCCTGGTTTAGTAGGAGAATTTTTTTAATATTTCAATTTTGTTCTAACATACAACGTGGTAAAACACCCCTGTCCTAAGATACTTATCTTCTAGATTTAAGAAAGCTTTAATATTTTTTAGTTAGATATGGCCCTCAGCTACCAAAAATTGTATATCGCTATCTGGGTACGATCCCTGGTTTAGTAGGAGAAATTTTTTAATATTCCAATTTTGAACTACCAAACAACGTGATAAAACACCCCTGTCCTAAGATACTTATCTTCTAGATTTAAGAAAGCTTTAATATTTTTTAGTTAGATATGGTCATCAGCTACCCAAAAATGTATATCGCTATCTGGGTACGATCCCTGGTTTAGTAGGAGAAATTTTTTAATATTTCAATTTTGTTCTAACATACAACGTGGTAAAACACCCCTGTCCTAAGATACTTATCTTCTAGATTTAAGAAAGTTTTAATATTTTTTAGTTAGATATGACCCTCAGCTACCAAAAATTGTATATCGCTATTTGGGTACGATTCCTGGTTTAGTAGGAATTTTTTTTTATTATTTCAATTTTGTACTATCAAACAACGTGATAAAACACCCCTGTCCTAAGATACTTATCTTCTAGATTTAAGAAAGCTTTAATATTTTTTAGTTAGATATGGTCATCAGCTACCCAAAAATGTATATCGCTATCTGGGTACGATCCCTGGTTTAGTAGGAGAAATTTCTTAAAATTTCAATTTTGAACTACCAAACAATGTGATAAAACACCCCTGTCCTAAGATACTTATCTTCTAGATTTAAGAAAGTTTTAATATTTTTTAGTTAGATATGGCCCTCAGCTACCAAAAATTGTATATCGCTATCTGGGTACGATCCCTGGTTTAGTAGGAGAAATTTTTTAATATTCCAATTTTGAACTACCAAACAACGTGATAAAACACCCCTGTCCTAAGATACTTATCTTCTAGATTTAAGAAAGCTTTAATATTTTTTAGTTAGATATGGTCCTCAGCTACCTAAGAATGTATATCGCTATTTGGGTTCGATCCCTGGTTTAGTAGGAGAAATTTTTAAATATTTCAATTTTGTACTACCAAACAACGTGATAAAACACCCCTGTCCTAAGATACTTATCTTCTAGATTTAAGAAAGCTTTAATATTTTTTAGTTAGATATGGTCATCAGCTACCCAAAAATGTATATCGCTATCTGGGTACGATCCCTGGTTTAGTAGGAGAAATTTTTTAATATTTCAATTTTGTTCTAACATACAACATGGTAAAACACCCCTGTCCTAAGATACTTATCTTCTAGATTTAAGAAAGTTTTAATATTTTTTAGTTAGATATGACCCTCAGCTACCAAAAATTGTATATCGCTTTTTGGGTACGATTCCTGGTTTAGTAGGAATTTTTTTTTAATATTTCAATTTTGTACTACCAAACAACGTGATAAAACACCCCTGTCCTAAGATACTTACCTTCTAGATTTAAGAAAGCTTTAATGTTTTTTAGATAGATATGGCCCTCAGCTACCAACAATTGTATATCGCTATCTGGGTACGATCCCTGGTTTAGTAGGAGAAATTTTTTAATATTTCAATTTTGTACTATCAAACAACGTGATAAAACACCCCTGTCCTAAGATACTTATCTTCTAGATTTAAGAAAGCTTTAATATTTTTTAGTTAGATATGGTCATCAGCTACCCAAAAATGTATATCGCTATCTGGGTACGATCCCTGGTTTAGTAGGAGAAATTTTTTAATATTTCAATTTTGTTCTAACATACAACGTGATAAAACACCCCTGTCCTAAGATAGTTATCTTCTAGATTTAAGAAAGCTTTAATATTTTTTAGTTAGATATGGTCCTTAGCTACCCAAAAATGTATATACACCCTTGTCCGAAGTCAGTTAGCAACTGATAGAGGATTGTTAGTATTAATCGGTACATTAAGGTTTCCGTTCATTGATCTTAAGCAAGTTCATGCTTTCGTTTATACCTTGAGTAAAATTTGGGATTCGTTTTTATTTGAATCGGCATGAACTTTGTAGTTGAATATTATTGTATTTAGATTTCTTGTCTTTGAGCATTGCTAATTTTTCTACGTTTGTTAATAAGACAAATAGTTTTTAAAAATTGATCGGTTTATCCGAATTTTGTTTATTATTGTCACTAATACAAACAAATTTATTTAGTATTAGGACAAACTTCACACTTCTAAACAGACGCGTGAAATTTGTCCTAAATTTGTCCTATTTGTTGTTTTTGTAATTTAGGACAAATTTAGGACAAACTTCACGCGAATAAAAAAGGATCCCGATGGAATTCGGGCTCTTAGAAGTTCCATAAGGCATTCCAGAAGACCCCTCAAAACCTTTTTAAAATTCAATGATTAAATTGGAAAAATTAAAATTATTTTTTAAAATTTGAAATTTCGTATTTAAAAATTCGTATTTGTACGAATTCACGGAGAATTTGCGCATTTAAGAAGTAAAATATGAATAACTTAAAAATTCAGAGACTAAAAATTGTATTAAAATTTTGGCTAGACATTTTTAATATTTTGCAATTTTACAAATTAATAATTCGAAATCTTTTACGAAAAGATCAGTTTAAAAAATCCAAAATTCTGTAAATTACATCTATCGCAATTCGATCTCTTAAAAGATCCATGTCAATTCTTTTATAATTAAATTTATTTTAATTTATAATTAAATTTTCTAAACAAAATCCCTTAATTTTAAAATTTGAAATTTAAAAATTTCAAATAGCGAATTTTTAGAGTGACATGGGTTTGAAAAATTCAAAATGAATATGTTATTCTAAAATACCTCCCAAATTATTTTCAAAATTCGATAATTAATTCAGAAATTTGTTTCGAATTTCGATTCAAGAAGGATGTGTGCATTTAAAAACTAAAGTTAATACATATTTTGTTATTTTTGAGGGGCTAAAAATTATTTTTAGATATTTAAAAACTTTTAATTTAAATTTTACTTTAAATTTTTTCAATATTTTAAACAAAATCAAAAATTTTTAAATTCGGTAATTTTGGTTTCAAAAATATGTAATTCGATAAACTATATTAAAATTCATCTTTGTATGTTTCATCCCAAAAGACCTCTATATTTTTCTTCAAAACGCGAATATATAAAATGGATTTATAAACCTTAAAATTTCGGGAATTACAAAATTTATTAGAAAAATCTAAAAATATCAAATTACGATTTTAAAGAAAACTTGTAATTATTTTTTTTTTTAAGTTTCGCGAGACATAGAAATATTTTAAGAATTTCGGATTAGAAATTTTGGAAAACTTATAAACTTGATAATTTCAAAGTTTGTTCGAGATGCTCGGTTATAAATATTCAAAATTCGATAAACTACATCGAAATTTGAACTTTCAGAAATTTCATATGGCATTCCAAAAGACCTCTTAAAAGTTTTTCAAAATTCGATGACTAAATTTATAAAAATAAAATTATGGTTTACTCATTTAAAATTTTTACATATTTTGCAATTTGATAACTTGAAATCTTTGAAGAAAGGATCGCTTTAAAAAATTCAAAATTAAATAAACTTTATCGCAGTTTACACTTTTCAAAGTTCCATTCCAGTTCAATTCAGATTTTTCAGTTAACTAAAATTGAAAATTAATAATGAAATTCCCAAAAAAAATGTTCAATTTCAATCGATTAATTTCCTCTAAATAGGGGTTTTAAGATGTTCCTTGTTATCCCGAGAGGCCTCTGAACATTTATCAAAACTCTAGGAATTGGAAAATTGAAAATGATTTTTTCACAAATAAGTAAATTTCAGTTTTTAAAATTTATAAGGGAAATCTAAAAATTTCAAATTCTAATTCGGGAGTGATTCTTATTTTAATATTTTTAAATTTTTGGTAAACAAAAATTTTAAATTAGTAAGTTTCAAATAAAAAAGTTTCACAATGTACATCGAAATTTTAACTTTTAAATGATT
This sequence comes from Tipula unca, assembly GCA_951394425.1. Taxonomy (NCBI): domain Eukaryota; kingdom Metazoa; phylum Arthropoda; class Insecta; order Diptera; family Tipulidae; genus Tipula; species Tipula unca. The sequence goes on along the minus strand of OX596381.1, from coordinate 12,088,999 downwards.
CGGGTAATTTAATCGGATCTCTCAAAATTTGAAAATTTAAAATGAGATTTCAATAACTAAAACTATTGGATTGTGCCCGATTTAGGATTAATATTTAAACATTTTGAAATTTAGCGGGAAAAAAAATTATTTTAAATAAATATAAATTTAATTAAAATTTTAATTATTTGATCGAAAATTAAAATAAAAAGTTCAGTTTCAAAAATTAAAAATTCGAGAAACTATATCGAAATTTCAACCTTTAAAAGTTTTACATAGGTATGTTATTCTAAAAGACCTCCCAAATTTTGGAAGTACTAAAAATTATTTTAGTTTTTTTGAAATTATTAATTTTGAATTTTTCATTGTTTTGGAAAATCAAAATATTTTATATTCGATAATTCTGGTTTCAAAAATATATAATTCGATAAACTCAAAGATATCAAAATTCATCTTCGGAGATTTGTAATTAATTTTTGCGAGATTATAAAGTAATTTAAGAATTCGGATTAGGAATTTTGCAAAACTTTTCAACAAGATAGTAGTGAATTTTGTTCGAGATGTTCGGTTACAAATTTTCAAAATTCGATAAATTACATCAAAGTTCCATATGACATTCCAAAAAAGCTCTTAGAAAATTTTTAAAATATCGGATTTGGCATAGAAATTTTTAATATTTTGCAACCTGAAAATTTGAAATCTTTTACGAGAAGACCGTTTTTAAAAATTCGATACAATATATATCACAATTGGACCTTCAAACCGTTACTCTTGTTATTCTAAAATACCTCAAAAGTTTTTTAAATTTTGTTAATTTAAATCGAAAATTTATAATGGAATTTACCAACAATATTTTCGTTTTGAAATTGTAAAATGTATAAGAAAAATCTAACAATTTCGAATTGAGATTCTTAAGTTCATCTTAATTTCTTAACTTCATCGAAATACGGGCTGTTAAAGTCTAAATAATAAAAATTTAAAGATTTCGAATTCCGAATCAAAACAATTTCTATTTTGTTATTTAAATTCGATTCGAAATTTGAGCTTTAAAAAGATTCGGGACATTCCATCAGTATTCTCAAAAGTAAATTTAACACCAATTTATCATTACTAAAACTATCGGATTGCCCAATTTACAATAAAAAATAAAAAATTCGAGTTCCGATTGAAGTAGAATTAGTATTTAAATATTTTGAAATTTTTGCGGGAAAAAAGTTTTACATAATATGTTATTCTCAACCATCGCCCTAATTGTTTTCAAAATTCGATAATTAATTCAGAAACTAATTTTGAACTTCATGGAGGGTTTGTGCATTATTAAACTTTAAAACTTATTTTGTTATTTCAAAATTTTTATCTTTTGATAATTTAGGTTTCAAAATATCTAATTCGATAAACTTTATCGAAATTCTTCTTCGGCCGAATCAAGTCATCCCAAAAGACCTCTAAAAAAGTTTTTCAAAACTCGTAGATAGAGTTGGAAAATTAAAATAAACTTTTCAAAACCTAAAATTTCGGATTACAAAATTTATGAGAAAAAAAATATAAAAATTAAGGATTAAAGTTTTCTTTAATTTTTACGAGACTAGAAAATATTTTAAGAATCTTGGCTTGGTCTTATAAAACAGTTTTATTTAATTCGTTAATTCTGACATATGTGCTAAAAGTTTTGCGAAATTATTTTGTAAATTCGGTAATTAATTTGTTAAATTTAAATTTAATTTTCAAAATTAATCAGAAAAATCTAAAAAATTTCAAGGGAGATTTGCGTATTAAAAAACAAAAAAAAACTTTAAGTATTTTGAAAGAAATTCGGTTCCCAAAATTGAAAATTCGATAAACTATATCGCAGTTCTTATTTCTTTCAAAAGTTCCATCTCATCCCACAAGATCTCAAAAGTTTTTGCAAATTTTGTTAATTTAAATCGAAAATTTATAATGAAATTGTCAAACAAAATTTTCAAGAAATTTTTTAAGAAAAATTTAACAATTCGAATTACGAATCTTTATTGTGACATGGCTTTCAAAATTCAATGATCTACAACGAAATACGGGCTTTAAGAAGTTCCATGTTATTCCGAAAGGCCTTTGAAAATTTATCAAAACTCGATGAATTGGAAAATTACTAAAAATATTTTAAGAATTTTGGCTTAGAAATTTTTGAAAAAAAGAGATTTTAAATTTGATAATTTCAACAGAAAAATATTGACAACATACATCGAAATTTGATATTTTACAATATTCGGGTCATCCAATCAGTACTTCCAGAAGTTTTACAAAATTTGAAATTAATTTTTCATAACCAAAAATATCGGAGTGTCCAATTTACAAGAAAAAATAAAACTTTCGAATTCCGATTGGAGTAGGATTTGTATTTTTAAGAAATTTGAGCTTTTAAAAGTTTTACATAAGTATGTGATTCGATAATTAATTTCGAATTTTGATCCAAGAAAGATTTGTGGTTTTAAAAGCGAAAATTAAAATATATATTTTGTACTTGTTGAGAGACTAAACAGATTTTTTTAAATTTTGATTTTTAAACTTTCGTTTTATAATTCGATAAACTATATCGAAATTCATGTTAGGACGTTTCATGTCATCCCAAACTATCTACACAATTTTATTTAACTCGATGAAATATTTTAAAAATTATTGCTGCGAAGTAAGTAGTGCGAAGAAGTACTGCGAAATATTTTTAAAAATTCGATACTTAATTTGGAAAATTAAATTTTCAAAATTATAGAGGAAAATCTAAAATTTTCAGATTGCAAGACAAAGAAGATTAGCGTATTAAGAAATGAAAAATATATTTTAAAGTATTTTGCTTGGAAATTTGGAAAAAAAAACAAAACATTGTATATCCATTAATTTGGAATAAAAATTCAAAATTTTATAATCTTCATCGAAATTTGCACTTCCATAAGTTGCATGTCATACCAAAAAATTTAAAAATTAAACAATAATGAAATATTTTGTTTGCTCGAAATCGCCGTTTTGAGTGTCACTAGATGTATTTAAACCAATTTTAATCTGTAACAAATCAATGACAAATATTTCTTTGTAACCGAGCATATAGCAAAGTGAGTAATGTTGTGGCGCTAAAATCGAAAGGTACCAGGTTCGAATTCTAATATCGGGCGGGATGTAAACGAAGTATATCGTCATTAGTTTCGATGAACATATGTATAAACCTTCTGTTGAGAGTGCAAAATCCATGGGACCAGCTATGTTCATGTCAGTACAGGCTAGCATCAGCATGCAATGTGCAGAGATGATAAATTCAAAACGGACCTGTAACCACTCTTGTTTCAATTGGCTTAGTAATGGTTTAAGGTAAGGACACTAAACGCAACCTGTGAAACAGTTGGAAGAGTCTTGTAACCCAGAACAGACGTAGAGAAATTAAAAAATATTTACGTCTTAAATAAATTGAAGATATTTTCCTCCAGTTTATATAACTTGCTCACATGACAAACAAACGATTCGGATCGGTTTTTCGTGATCGTGAGGCGCATTAATGTTAATTCAGAACAAAAATTTTGTGTTCCACGACAAAATTGTAATTTTTTTTTATAAAAACTTCAATTTCGTCAGATCGTACGGCGAAAATGAGAAAAAATATTTTTGTGACTAAAATAAAATAGTTTTTTACTAATTTATCGTTCGAAAATTAAAATGAACTTGTTCTGTTACAAATTTGTATTAAATTCAATTTAAAAGCATATGGCAGTAAAACCTGTGAAAACGTTTAAACGAAATCATTCGAAAGTATTAGTTTTCCTACAAGTTTCAATTAAATGCCAGGAGCAATAAAATGTTATACATAAAGCAAACTAGCATCGTTGGTCGTTACATTGTTAGCTAGTTTTCATTTCTAACCGGTTTGAAACCGTTTCAGTTGCGGGGCTAAACCAGAATGAAAAAAACTTTTGGAACAGAATCCAAATCCGGAATAGATAACAATATCGGTGCGATGCTTAAATCCAGGAGATTTGACTGACTTGATTGAACAGAAAATATTTCAAAACCATCTTCCACATTCGCCGGCATGCAATACACTAACAAAATATTAAATTAACAGGCAAAAACAAATAAACTTATTAAATGTTTAATTATTTAATTTTCTTGTATATATTTTCATTAGATCTATCTCGTCTTAAATTATGTATTATATATATATATATATACATACATACATATATTTATTATGATATTCTTGATTCTTCTTAAATCCAAGAATAAAGAAACAATTGTGTTGTTTTAATTGGATAATATAATACTTCGTATTTTTCTTTTCCATTTTCTTTTCTTCTTCATCATCATTATTATTAATATCTTCATCATCACCATACCCCATCATCTTTATAATCATCCTCCTCATTATTATTAATACTATTATTATTATAATTTTATTATCATGATTATCACGAAACATTTTTCTTTAACAAAAACGAAAAAAAATATTTCGAGCTCCACCTCCACCATTATCATCTTCATTGCGCCTTATTATTTCTATATAATAATCTTCATATTGTTGTGTATTTATATCTGCCAACAAGAGAGCTAAGAATATAAAAGAAAAATTATATAGAAAATAGCAAAAATTTTCCTCCCATTATGTAATTATGTACGAGATATATACGAAACAAATATTAAGAAGACATGGTATTATGGATGAAGACAACATTTTTTTTTTTTTTCTCGTCTTATAAATAAATAAAAATGAGCTATAAAATAATAATTTATTTCATTTATTTTTATAATAATAAAATTATTGTTTCTTAATTATTCAACGGTTAATTTATATGTTTTTATTGTTGTTGTTGTTGTTCTTATTATGTCTTCTCATCTTCGTTCATTCTTATATGTATTATAAAACATTACCATCGTATTGTTTGTTCGTCGTATTCACCAGAGCGTTGCTATAAAATTAAATTGTTACTTTGGAAATTAAAGATGGAATCAGGGTGTAATTAAAATATAATATGGCAGCTTAATAACGATAATTAGAATTTTTTTTTTTGTCTTTCGTTTTCTTTTTCTTCTTATTTTTGTTGTTGTTGTAGTTTTGTGTTCTAGTCTTGTATATAAACCATCGGTATATATGTATGCATATATACGATATACACTTGGATACGGTTATTACTTTGTTTGGGGTCGTTAAGTGCAGTGGGATTTTTTTATGCTGAATTCAAGATACAATTGGTGGCCTTGTAACATAAATTATTCATCACCGGCAATATATATATAGGTATTTAAACAGAACCAATAAAGGTACATCGACAAGCGACGACGCCGGTCTAATTAAAATGTAAGAAAGTATGCAATTCTTACAATATTGGTGTTGTCAGCGGCATTATCGTCGTTCTTTTTTTAAAATCTATTACTAATTGTGTCGACGGCGCTACAATGGTACCCTCTGTCTTCTAGCTCGCAATGTTTTTTCTATATTTTTAACTGTCAATGTTTATTTACACAAACTTAATCAAAATCCGTTCTCCGCTTTCGCGGTGACAGGGATGGGCGTCATCTATTAATTCAACTCGTAGACAACGTAGACAATATATCGACAATCCGTTGAAAACGTCGATTATGAAAGTTCAAAAAATTAGTTTTGTCTGTTAATCTGTTATACAACTATACGGGAGATAAAATTTAAACTGAAACGCTCAAAATATTATTTGACATATGACTTAACTGGATTGCTATTTCGTAAATTAATACAACTCTGTGAACTGTGAATATTCAATTTAAACGCATGCCAAAATATTGTAGGTTGTTGATGTTGTCTTCTACATAATACTACGTTAAGTTGTTGCAAACAACTGGGTTAATTATATGGCGTGATCCCATTACAAAGTGGATGGGCAGCCATACTTTAAAATATCAAAGATTGTTTTATAGTTCATAGAAGCTAATAACAGACCGTCAAAAGGAATCCACCGCGATGTCAGCGTTTTGCGTGCGACCTACTTTTGCTCACAGTGCTCCGCTTCTTCTTTGGCTAGAAAAGACAATTTTAAAAGTAAGTAACATCGGTTCAAACTACAAACAAGATTCATTGCAAAATTTTAACAACTCTAAAAAGCATCTTTCAAACTACCAAAAACCTTGTAAAAAACACAATTAATTTCATTTATTCTTCTTTTCGTTCTACTCTCATTCAGGTATACAAATTTTGAGAAGTTCCTTAAATAAATTTGGAATTTAAAATCCGTTAGAACTAATTTAGAAATCGTATTGAAACTGTAATGGATTGGATGTTAGTAATATTGCTGAACTTTCAAATTTTACAAAAAAAATTAAAATATATTGGGAAACCAAAGAGCAGCCCTAAGCAACGGCGTTAGGTACCGTGTCAAGGGCTAGATGCACATACATCTAGATTTGCTCTATAAAGTTCGTCCAGAATACCATGAAAAGAGATACACCGAGGAAAACTAGCAAATGAAAGTCATTGCTTGAAATCGAAGGGTGGGGGTAAAAATGCTCGCTTTTAAAAATATAATTTTATTATAACCCTGTTAAAGTTAGCCGATAGTTTCCCGCCAACAAAAACCGATAATGAAGATACATTTTTGTTTCGAATTGAACATTAGAGTTGAAGCATAACCGATATACGTATATCGGTGAAGAAATCATTAATTCTTGAATAAAAGAGATACGATCTTTCGATACATTTGCGAAATATTTTTTATTAATACTGGTAGAAAAAGTTTCTTGTGGGTATCCTGGGAAATTTAGATTTTCCAAAATTATATGCAAATAATTGAAAAACCACCGCCTTTTTATTTTCGCGATCCTCTTCGTGCTACTCTGCTTGGTCCGAAAATATTGCATCATCGAAATTGTAGTTAGCCGGATCAATACCATCTTTAATCGCTGTTTCAATACATTTTTTTGACCGGCCACTGACAAGCCCCGTCGCCCCAATTCCTCCTTTTATTCGGAAATACGTAACTCGTCTAGAATCATTTCTTTATTCATAAACTCACCGCTGTCACCTATAGATGGTACTAATTTATTTATTTCAGAATTATATCACAGAACACTAATTCACTTAATTCATTTAATTTCACAAAAATCACTTTACTTCTCTTAAAACACACATTAACTCTTTTATTTTTTACTTCCTACTAGCTCTATCGCGGTTAAAATCATATTGTACAATAGATTATTCTTGAATAGTCTATAGGCAAATCTAATTTACTACAGTGCTGGGATGTTCTAACATCACTTCGATTCGCTTCGATAGACATTTGTGTCTCTTTTTTTACGAACAAAATTGTGCTCCATTGCGTTTTTTGATTTACGTTTTTTCTATTGCGATCTCAGCCTGTTAGAATAAATTGGCAAACCATCTCTTTTTTTTCTTTTCACTTGCCATCGAAAATAAAAATATTGGTGATATTTTATCGAATTAATTTATAGAAATAGAATCGAGTAGGCTATGATCACAATATAAATTGCGAGATAGAATACAATTTTGTTCATGAAAAAAGAAACACAAGTGTCTATCGAAGCGAATCGAAGTGATGTTAGAACATCCCACCACTGTTTACATTTACGATAGGGTCTCTACCCAAATAGTGATGTCGCTATGATCGTAATTATATTTTATTAAATATGCGCCATCTACTGACAAATAGGTTAACTACAATATACTTTATGCGGAGGAGTTTTTCGGTCATTTTTGTTATTAATTGATATTTTGGTTATTAGGTTTATAGATATATAAAAATAATATCTGCCAACTTTTCAACTGAAAAATGCTGCCACTTTAAAATCTAAATATATAAGACATAAATATTACCGCTACGCCTTTAAACACCATAAAACTTTCTATCATCAGCTTGTCACGATAAATATGTCAAACAACACAAAACTTCACCATTACATCTAATTAATACACATATATCTATGTGTATCCAGTTCATTTCTAAGCAGACCATAAAAATATATCCATAAAACTATTTAAATATTTATTTAGTTGTTGACTATATCCGCGTGTATAATAGTTTTTTACTATGTATACAGATAACTGCACTATAAACAACACAACAACAACAACAACAACGAGAACCATTTAATTTAATTAATATTCCTCGATATGCCGTTATCAGTCATCTTTTATCTAATATTTCCACTAATTAAGATATATGTATGTATATTTATAGACTGACGATGTATCTTATAGAAAAAACTATTAAAACAACAACAATGTCTTAAATGCGACCCTTATTATGTCGTTTTTAATTATGCCAAATCAATTTATCCAAAAGACCACCAACAACAAAAACAACAACAACAGGGGACTAAATAAATATATACATTTAGGGAGGGGGGTCAAGTATTTTATATATGATAGGATCGCGCGAGACGTGGATCATAAAGATTTTTAGAAATAGATAAATAGTTTTGTATAATTTTCTGCTCTCTTATCGGGGCTACTAATCGTTGTATGTTTATATATAGAGCGGAAGTTAACATTTTTAATGATTAGCTAGAATTTCGATATCCTAAAAATGTTTAGGTCAGGTGAGAAAATATACGATAGTATATACCTAGTTTGTAGGTATTGTCGTAGTTGTTGTTGTTATCATTACTGTCATCTGGTTTGTTTAGTTTAATATTTCACCAATCCAATATACGAGTATACATATATACATATGTACATACATATATGGGCGACATACGACGAATGGGTTAAACATTTAATTTTTATATATTGTCTATTTTTCTTAATTAAGTTTGTAAGAAAGTGGATTGATGAACATAAAAATTAATTAGAAGACTGTAGGAAAAATTATTGTTATATGGGAGAAAGGGGTAAAGGCTGTCGTTTATTCGTTTAATAATTTAACTTTTAAATTCGTCACCTTTAAAATAATTTTTGTATGTTTTTTATGTTTAATTTATATGATTAGTTTACACCTTGAGTGACAGGAAACTCACGTTTGACGGAAATGTATTTTGTTTTCAGATCCAAGGTGTTAAACCAATTGAGTTTAAACTCAAAAGAGGACAGTGAAGTTAATACTAAAAAATAACAAAAACAAAACATTGTTAAATTTGGCGATTTCCAAATGGAATTTTATTTATACGCGAATTTGTATTTGATGTGTAAGTTTTGTGCCGCCGATTTTAGAGATAATCACATTCTATCGAGTACAGATTCAGATAGCTTGCACCAACTGCCAGATTGAGCGGTTTGATTTTCACAGAATTTTAAAGGTTCGTGATTTTACGAAATTTTAATAATTTTTACTGCCTATGCTAGAGATGTCTACGAGTACTAATGTAAATTTTCGGATAGTTTAGGCAAACTAGGATTTTTGTGATCAAGCAGACTAAATTCTGATGAATTTTTCTATTCGTTTATGGAATTTAAAAGTTACTTGATTTTGATTGATTTTTAGTATTTTATACCGCCGATCCCAGAGATGTCATTGAGGTTTATCATTTCCTAAAGATAGACTAAGACTAAGCTATTTTGAAACTTAATGATCAAAAATATTAAATTCTGATGAACTTTACTGTTTATTTTACATTATTTCGAATTTCAGTGTTTTGAATAATAACAATTTAATTTCCTTGATCATCTGAAAATTTTTCACGCTTATTTACATAAGTTTAAGCAAGATGATTCCCCTTATTGCCCAATGTGCGAAGGAAAACCGGTGAACGTAGAGCATGTATATTTTGACTGACCGCGCTTCGAGGAAGAAAGATTGGAATTATATAGGTCTGTGGGAAATGTCTTATCACCGTTAATAGTTGTTGATTGTATGCTGCAGTTATATGGCAGCTAAGGCTGGGCCTGTTCTCGCTGAGCCTGCAGCTAAGGCTGAGCCGGTTCTCGCGAAGTAATACATAGCAGTAGTTCCACGAGACAACTATATAGGCATAATTTGGGGGTTAGCGTTTAGGCGACTCTTACGTGTTTATGGATTAGGTCCACATGTGAGGTCTTATAAAGATTCCCCCCTCCACAACAAGAAAAAACTCCATCATCACTCTAACATCGAAGTTGTAAGACTACTTCATCAAGAGGGTGTCATTAGAAGACTCTAATTTCTATGACAGGCATGAACTAATTGAAATTAAATTCCACTACTTTTTGATTTCACGCATCCATTAATTTTAACACTAACCTCAATCTATGTACTTTTCGCACAGTGGTTTAGGTTAGGTTACAGTTCATTTAGCCAGGCGACGGTCCGTTGTGATAAGACAGGATCTACTTCCCTATTACTCTTATGAGAACCAGTTTGAGCTACTTATGTAGCGTGATAAGTCTCGCACCTTACAGTTTTCGAGATCCGAGAGGCAGTCCATTGAGAATTTACAAAAATATTCATGTCTTTTGTGTGCTAAAGCCTGGCATGAGCATAGGAGGTAGACTACCGTCTCTTCCTCCACCTGGTCCCCACAGCTTCTGCAAAAGTCAGACCTAGTCCAGCGACTTGATGGCCGCCTGACTGTCCACATGAATTGCGATATCCGTCGAGGATCCCACATTATACCTTATATTATTATTACCTTTGCCTGGTACACGGTGCAGTGATCACGGAGACTAGCTGATATATTTACTTCTAGTTTATCACAGAAGACTCCAGCTCCTAGTTTACCGTTTAGCTTGGAGCCATCCGTAAAGAACTGCAGTGCTTCTGTTTCCGCACCCAACTCGCCCCTCCAAGATTCCCTTGAAGGACAGGAAGTTCGGAACCTTTACTCGAAAAACAAGGTTGGTGAAACGTAGTCTAGATTCGCAAGTTCCTTCCTTAGCGATCTAATTATCGTCGAGTGTCCTGTCTGAAGACACTTCCCAGCGCCCCGCTTATCAGCATGCAGGCCGTTCTTTGCACCTTCTCGATCTCATTTTTGTACATTACTTTATCAAGAGCTGGCCACCACACACTCACCCCATACATAAGTACAGGTGTTACTATGGCAGTAAATAGCCAGTGTACCAGCTCATCTCTTTCCGATGGCGTACCGGCACGAGTACATGGCTATATTAGCCTTGTTTAATCTTTCCAGAATGTTGGGCATCCAACTATAAGCTTACTGCCCAAGCCTCCCAGAAATCTGGCCTTGTCAGTAAAAGCTAGTTTCCTGCCATTTAGGAGAGGTTGATCTACTACCGGGATTTTATATTTCCTAGTAAATAGTATCAGTTCAGTTTTGGACGGGGTAATTGCCAGTCCACATCTGTTGGTCCAATTGTAATGATTAGGAGGGCATTTTGGATTACCTCCTTTACCGTGCTTAAATATTTGCCAGAAACAGCTAGCGCTACGTCATCTGCATAAGCAACCACCCCGATCCTCTCTCTCTCTCCAGCTCCAACAGCAATCCATTGATTGCTATGTTCCTGAGGAGAGGAGACAGGCCACCTCCCTGCAGGGTTCCCTTAGCCACCCACCTCCTGATAGTGGATTCCCCCAACTCGGAGTTAACCACCCTGCACCCCAGCATGTGATTGATCACCTACAGGGTAATCCACTCCTAGGAACGATAATCCCTCCAGAATAGCCTCCGTCTTAACATTGTTGAAGACGCCCTTAATATCAAGGAACGGCACCATAATCTTGCGAGAATGGCGTGCAGAGCTGTGTCCACCGATTTCCCTTTACAGTAAGCATGCTGAGACTGAGCCCAGTCACTAGGCTTTATTTTTGAACGTATATAGATATCCATCAGTCTTTCCCAGGTTTTCAGTAGAAAGGATGGTAGAGTTATGGGTTAAGTCCTTTGTGTAGTCATGTGAGCATTTACCCGCCTTCGGAATAAAGATCACTCTGCCCACCTCCGTGGAATACAGACCAGTATTAGACACCCTTTGAAGATTACCTCCAACCAGGGGAGAATAATCAACGAGTTGTTCTGAATCTCCGATGGAATAATTCGGTCAGGACCAGCGGATTTATAGGGTTTAAAGCCTTCAAGTGCCCATATGATCCGTTTTTTGGTTACGATATCCTCTATGCGCAGTGAATATATGCATCCCGATGAGTACTAGTCTCTGTCTAGTCGTCTGAGCTTCCTGGAAAGTGGGTTTCAATGAGAAGTTTCAAAGATTCCTCACTAGAAGCAGTGCAAGATCCATCCGGTTTAATTAAATAACTGGGACTAGTTGGATTAGTAGACAGTATCTTCCTAAGACGAGAGGTCTCGGAGACTTCTTCCATTTTATCACAGAAGATTCTCCATGACCTCCTTTTTGCCTTCCTCAATACTTTTTTGTAAACTTTGAGGTCCTCCTTATAGGAGTCCCAGGCTTGAGCCTCCATCTTGCTTTTGGCTCTGTTAAAGGCTCTTCTACACGCCTTGCGGAAGATCCCCAGTTACTTGGACCACCATGCTGGTTTTTGCATGCCCTTGGGCTTAACAATTGAAGGACCGATTGCAAGCTCTAGTGAATGTGTCCACTATGCATTTCAGTTCCTCCCGTGTCGCTGGCAGCTCAGGGGCCTTCGGCGTTAATAGTTCTTTAAGCGTTTCCCCATACTTGGTCCAGTTTGTCTATCTAGGATTCCTAAAGGCTTTCCTTTTAAAGGTATATCTTTTTTGAGGTGAAGGTTACGTCTAGAACCTCCGACCGGATTTTAGTGATAAATGTGGGTTCTTGCCCAATATTACACACCCAAAGGTGGGTATTTAATAGGTAATCAAAAAATAACTCACCCCTTTCGTTGATATCAGTGCTGCCCCAAATTGTGTGATGCGCATTGGCATCGCACCCAAGGAGCACCCCAATATTCTTCCTTTCAGCTTCGAGAACCAGGTCTCCCAGGTTATCCGGCGGAACCTGTTTGTCTTGGTGCATATAGGCTGAGACCAGCCAAACTAGACTGCCGCCAAGCTCCAAGCTGACGGCAGTTATGTCACCATTGCTGTATTGAGAAAGTAGAAAAATATTTAAATTCCATTGGAGTCGCCGGTGTCTCATCTCCTCCCAAAGTGTATCCACCTCGGAGAGCTCCATTGGTTGGGCCGTCCCTCCTACTGGTGTGTCTGTTTCCTGTATGGACGGGCTGCCTTCCTCACCAGGTTCCTCCAAGTGCGTTTTTTTTGTAAACTCTGAGACTAATTGACCAGAAAGCGAAGTCGATTACTCCCTTAGTCGCGGCAAGAGGAGCCAAGGACTCCTTATTGATTACCATGGTAGATAATCTGGCGCCTCCCTTGGCATCCTCTTGTCTAACAATTTTCCAATTTCTTGTCGGAAGATTAGGGTTGCTGATCCTTATTATCCCTAGGATCTTTTCTGGGCTGGCGGGTTCGATTGGTAGCCAGACGCGCGCTCTTGGCCTGCTAGGAATCTCTTCCTTGATTATAGCCGCCAGCCTCGCGCCTTGCCACACCTCCCCTACCTCCACTACAGCCTTCTTATACAGATCAACTGATCTGGCATCCGAGCACGCTGTTAGTTTGATGCGCCCTTGGTACCATCCCGCATCTCTGCAGGATGGAGGGGGTACTGGATTTTCTCCTAGGACCTTGAGGAAAACAGAGTTTAGTGGATTGTAGACTAATCTCCATTTATCCATGGTGGTGCTCCCATCTTCATGACTCCTGTCAACGACGGCTAGCACCAAAACGCGCTCCTTCACAATATCGTTGAAAGACTTGTGTTTCGGCATGACCTTGTCAGGAGTTTCTTTCTCCGCTTGCAGTTTGGCCCATTTAGTGTCAACAGGCACTGGCTCATCCTGAGACCGCTGTCTTTTCGACACATGGTGTCTCTCCGAGCTATCGCCATCGATCGTTTTCCTGGCCCAAACCACGGATTCTCTTTGCTCAACAGTGCGCTGCTCCTCATCTTGAGCACCGAGCGCCTTGCCCTGTAGCGCAGCAGCGCTAGATTTCCTCTGGGTTCCGCTAGTCCCTGGCTTTGGTGGCCTGGTGTTTATGAGGGGGCCCCACCTTTGCGGTTTGTGCTTTCTCCTGTTGTTTCTCCTTTGGTGAGTGCCGGTCTCGGTTTTGTTGTTTTTGTTGTAGTATTTATTAGGCATAATGGTCCCACGAGTGTCGGAGAAAAAATTTTCCACCTGCGCAGAGATCCGTCTACGCAGGAATGGCTACTTTCAACTAGAGGTTGCCAGGTATCCAGAGGGCTCCGTTTGCCACTGGGCTTTGTTAAATGGGCCCAAAGCCTGGTAGTTTGTTGGCACGTCGTCGTGTAACACCTTAAACCTACCCAACTGTCGTCATTTAGCGTGACCCGCCTTACACCTAGATCACTTTTGCCCACCCGTTCATAACGAACGAGGACCCGGAGGCAACGACATTATTTCGCACAGTAATACTGATAAAAATTAAATAAAAATTTGGGTTGAACAAAAAAATGTCATGTCAACATTACACACATACATACATATAATATGTAATTATAATTATAATTAATATATTTTTATGTTTATTTATTACAAAAATACATAATTCTTACAACAAAAATAAAAAATAAAATAAACATTTATATCATAATTTGTGTCTGCACAACAACAACATTTATTTATTGCTTATATAAAAATTATATATATCATTAAAAAATTATTCATTATTTAATGACATAAACATAAAAATTTTAATTTTATTACAGGAACGACATAAATTATTATTCGTTGACTCGACTCAGAGCGCTAAATACGTAAATGTAAATATAAATAGTAAATAGCTATCAATTTCGTATATGTACATACATATATTGAAGTGCGAAATATAAAAATGCAAATTTTTTATTTTTATCTATTAACCGCTTGCAATAAAAATACAAAAATCCATAAAAATTATAAATAATAAAATTTCCTAGTTACAACAACAACCAGCAACAACAAAAACAATTATGATAATTATTAATTTTAATTTTGAGATTTTTTTTTTGTTAACTAAAACTATATATTCGTACCAATATAAGACAAAAACTAAAATCGTTAAAATTTCGTTGTGCACGATAAGCACTAGAAAATATAGTTAAAAACTTAATTTTTGAATGCAAATTAGGTGGAAATAAAAACTATTTTTATTGTTATTTATAATTAAACTGTTAAAAACTGAAAATTGATTGAATCTAACATACTTGTATAACAATTCACTAAATGGTTTGGTGGCCTAAGCTAATCTGTATATAATGTATATATAAGATGAACTGGGCCCTGTGGTCGGGGGGCACTCACATGTCTCGTAAATCTAAATTGCACGAACATGTTTCCTAAGAATACCACCACAGTATCCTTTGCTTGTCGTAGGAGGCGACTAAACGGTTGGATCGCTGGGCTGACGACCCGCATCCGTAAAAAAAATCAACTGTTTATAAAATCAACAAAAAAAAAAAAAAAAAAAAAAAAAAAATGGATACCGCCAAAACAACACCGGACCCCGGTACCCGGATACGAGATTTAGGATCAGCACGTAGAACGTGCAATCACTTAGAAAACCAGGAGCGTTGGAGGGTCTAATCACGTGCATGAAAGAGTATCGGCTGGAACTCGTTGCTCTTCAAGAAACTCGCTGGCCTCAAAGTGGAGACCATGTGTCCCAGGACTATACGTTGTTCTACAGTGGAGATGACCTCGGAAATCTTGGAGCTGGATTTCTTCTTGGGCCGCAGGTAAAGAAGGCTGTTTTGGATTTTCAAACAGTCAATAACCGATTGTGTATGCTTCGCCTGCGCATGAAGTTAGCCAACCTGTCGATAATTTGTGTACATGCGCCCACAGAAGTCAGCCAGCCCCAAGATAAAGACTCATTTTACAATGACTTGGACGATCTGATGGGATCTATACCCGAACACGATGTTAGAATGGTAATTGGGGACTTTAATGCTAGAGCTGGCAGAAATCAGGCCGACTTGTGTGAAAACATAGGTCCGTACTCCCGACACGAAACTGCGACCGATAATGGTGAGAGAATGATGTACTTTGCAATTGCTCATGATCTTAGAGTAGCAAGCACATTCTTCCCTCACAAACAGATACACCTAGAGACATGGACACATCCTCGCAAAACATCCCGGAGCCAAATTGACCACGTGTTAATTTCAAAAGGGCGAGCTCGGGTTGTGCAGGATGTGAGAACTTATCGGTCAGCAACCAAATACGTAGGCAGCGATCATTATTTGGTCGCTGCAAAGCTACGGTGGAAGTTTTCGTACAGGTCGGGATGGTACGTTTCGACTGTGAAACGGATGGAACGTTTCGACTGTGAAGGTCTGATAAATGAAGAACAAAAGAAACGATATCAGGATCTTGTCAGCGACAACATTGAGGGAGCTAATTACCAGTCTGACTGCGTGAACTCTGTCTGGGAGGTACTGAAAACTTCGGTTGTCAGTGCTGCTCAACAGACTTTAGGTATAGTGAAAGTCAGACCCAAGAATGATTGGTTTGATGACGAGTGCCGTCTTGCAGTTGAGCAACAAAATATAGCCCATAATGAAGTGCAACAACGTCTCACAATCGCAAGGAAAAACAAGGCAACTCTTGCAAGAAGGGCAGCTAAGCGGATTTGTAGACGGAAGAAGCGAGAATGGTGGAAGGCCGAGGTTCTGAAAGTACAACAACTCAGCAATGAGCGTAGTTCACGTAATTTCTTTAAAGGAATTACTGGATTGCACCATACTTTCAGGCCTTCGTCAACCGCCATTCGGGACCGGGATGGAAACCTCTGTGTCAACATCGACGCAGTACTTGACGCATGGAGTGGACACTTTACTGAGCTGCTTGATGTTCATCATGCGTCACAGACTGTTGTTGAGCCACCTCTAAAACAGTCTGCGGAGATTTGCACTGAGGAGCCATCCCATCAGGAATTCACTAAGGCCATGCAGAGAATGAAACGAAACCGCTCACCTGGAGTGGACTGCATTAATTCGGAGCTCTTGATATTCGGAGGGGATACTTTGTGGAACTGTCTTTTCGACCTTATTCGATTAGTATGGCGAACCGAAGTTATGCCTGATGAATGAAAAGTGGCCGCGATATGCCCCATCTTCAAGAAGGGAGACCGCTTGAAGTGTCAGAATTATCGCGGTATAGCTCTCCTTTGCACAGCATACAAGTTACTGTCATACATTTTATTGGATAGAATCACTCCTCTGGCGGAGAGCTTGATTGGTGACTATCAGGGAGGATTTCGTCCGAATCGATCAGTCATACTGATCAGGTCTTTTCGCTGCGGATGATTCTATCTAAATATTATGAGACATCCATCTCCGTACATCAGGTTTTCCTGGATTTCCGGCAGGCCTACGACTCGATCAATGGAGAGAGTTTGTGGTCTGCCCTGGAATACCTAGGAACGCCAACAAAATTGGTACGACTGTGTAGGATGACAGTGACGCAGTCTCAATGCTGTGTTAAAGTTGAGAACAGGCTATCGACAATTTTTGTAGTTAACTCGGGCGTTCGGCAGGGAGATGCTCTGTCCCCGATACTCTTTAATCTCATGTTGGAGTACATCTTTCGTAAAACTGAAACACCTCAGCGCAACATCTTATATCGCCAGTCCAATCAAGTGCTTGCATATGCAGATGACATATGCTTGATTGGACTGAATAGCAACGGAGTGAAAGAAATACTTGATCCGCTTGTAGAGTTTTCAGCTTCTGTTGGACTCCAGATCAATGAGTCCAAAACGAAATACCTGATCTCTGGTTTTAGAGACAATGGCACACCAGATTTTAGTAGTGGCCACCACACGTTTGAGGGAGTTAGGAGGTTCAAATATTTGGGCTCTCTTATCACTCACGATAACAGTGTGGGTGAGGATATTAAAGTGCGGCTGGCAGCTGGCAGTCGTTCTTTATATCCTCTAAGGCCACTGCTAAAATCTAAACACTTATCAAGTGCCGTGAAGCTGAAGCTTTACAAAGCGTTGATCAGGCCCGTTGTTATGTTTGGATGTGAAAGTTGGGCGCTGACGGATGAGTACGAGAGATGGCTCCTTACATTTGAGAGAAGAATCATGCGTGTGATTTATGGCCCTAAACGCGAAATAGTGTACCATCTACCGAGCTCTGTACAATTTCGAGATCAGAGATCTGATGAAGATCCCCGATATTGTACATGAAGTTAGATCTCAGCGAGTACGCTGGCTCGGTCACGTTCTGCGTGCTGATCCGGAACGAATTGTGCAGCGATCTCTGAAAGGAGAGCCACCATATGGTAGGCGCAGAGGTCGTTGCAGGCGACGATGGCTCCACGATGTAGAGAACGACTTGGCCTCTTCAGATTGTCTAAGACAGTATGAAGACCAAGCTCAGGATCGAAACCGTTGGAGCCAGATTGTTGATTCAGTAAGGGGCCAGTAATGGCCTTTAACACTGTTATTATTATTATAAGATGAACTAATTTAAATTTTAATGTATTTAAACTTATGTTTAAGTTAATTATTTATATAAATAAACTGTCATAAAAATTAAAGGTAATGTAAGTACGTATATATATAAATTTAATAGACGTTAAATATCGTTAATTTAATTTGATCTAAATGTGTCGCCACTCGCCAGTAGAATAACATATCAACATTCAACAATCAACAATAAACATATTTTTTTAATTTTCATACTCATTAATTATGGGACTTGGCTTTACCAGTTTCGGGGTATTCCAATATTCTATTCAAGTGTGTTTTACAAATTTGTTCAAATGTTGATATTCAAAAAATTTGTTTAATAGTGTCTGTTCCTTGGTAAGATTGTTTAATGGCTTACAAAACTCCGTATTATGTACAGAAACACTCAGCATGCTATTGACGAGCAAGTGAAATTAGTACGAATGTTGACTATTATCTACATTACTTGGCAATATTTTTTATCTGCGTCGAGTAGTAAGATAACGTCAACAACCTAAGATATGTTGGTATGTTGAAATTACAAATAGAAGCTTGCTGCTTCAATATCTAAATTTGATCGATTGCACGGCGGTTACTGATAATGGATTAAAAGTGGTATAAAATTATCTGCAATTTGTTTCCGTTTACTTAAGACGATGCATTGAAATCACACTTGCTATGATTTGTGTTGCTCTGCGTGAATCAAGCGTATCTGATTGTGAGTGGATGCGAAGCTGTTAGTGATCAGCGATTCAGTTAAGCCGTATATGGTAAATAATAATTTGAGACGTATATAAAATTTGTCCTAAACCACTCCTTAAAAGCAATAAAAACAATTTCCAGAATGTCCCGATGTAACGCATCATTCAATATTGGAAAAGAAAAAGGAATAGGATGTTTAGAACTACCATGACCTCATATAATAACGTATAGATCGGATAGCTTAGACCCAATGACATCTTGGACTATTAAGCATTATAAAGTTATCGTCTGAGGATTTTCCCAAGAAAAATGGGTTTATACATCTTGGTATATATACGACATTATGATGTTAGCTTCCTAGGAGTGTCTAAAGAATTTCCAGATATAAATTTTATATTTGACATATATAGGGTTCTCCAATAAGAGTGATATGATTTCTTTAAAAAAACACACTAATTGTTAAGGAAATTGAAACGTGAAGTATTATTTTAGGCATAAAAAGTTGGTTATAATCGATCTATACCGATCTCCATTGACGCAGTAACGGTGTTACCAGCATCATTTCGGAAAAAATACGGACCGATGATTCCACCAGACCAAAAACCACACCAAACTGTTAATTTAGGTGAATGTAATGGTTTTTCATGAATAATTTGTGGATTTTCTTCGCACCAGAATCGACAGGTTTGTTTATTTACCGTACCACTCAGATGAAAGTGAGCCTCATCGGAGAAGATGATTTTCTTAAAAAAATTTTGATAATAAAACTGAATAATTTGTAAACGTTGTTTTTGCGTATATCTCACCATGATGAAATTGTAAACATTACTGAATACAATGAAACAAAAAATGACAGATCATGACATATTACAAATGGTCGAAACGTCACTTAAAAATCATATCATTCCTATTGGAAACCCTTTTATGAGGTCATACCAAACATGGTTGTGTTAAACTCTCTAATCTCTACCTTTTCCAAAATTGAAATATTTTCCGGATAATTTAGACCCAGGTGTTAGAAAAATGGTGTTAGATTTCTAGGGATTTCCCAAGAAAATTAAAAAATTTATTTATTTGGTAGACCTATGCCAAAAGCAATAGTTTAGCAGGAAAAACTCACAAAATCGGTTAAATTATTAGATTTAAAAAACATTATACTCTCACTAACTCATGTAAAAAAATTTAGGATCTAGGACAAACTTCACCCGCCTGTAACAAATTGTGAATTCTGTCCTAAAAAAATCATTTTATTTTATTTTAGGACAGATTTAGAATTATCGATAAGGTTTAATTTTATCTTACTTGGTTGTGAAGTAATGTCAGAACTTCAAAAAAAATGTATAACAGATACACTAATTTTGTGGACAGTTTACAGTGTAATTCTAAATTTCTAGGTTAATTGTAAAATATTTTAATTTAAAACTTTTCTAACCTAAACTATTTTAAAACAAATTAAAATGCAATCTATGTACTTAGGCGTGTGTCAATTGGTAAAAAAAAAGTGAAAAATTAAATTTTGACAGGAAAATCAAATTTATCGTATTTTGTATTTGTTCATGGTGAACAAACAAAAATTAATTTGAGTTTTCTGCCAAAATTTTAATTTTTAACACATTTCTTAACTATAATTAACACACGGCCAAAGAGATTAAATAAATCTGCATCAATAGTCTATATTATCACGAACAGTTTACGTTGTCTACGATATTAACGTTGTCTACGAATTGTCGACACGTCATAGAGCACCAGACGTACGTTTTTAGTGAACAAGTTTTGGTTTCAGAACTCGAATCCTTCGTACCATAGAGGGGGTGTATTAAATTTTATGGCGCGGTTCATAGACAAAGTTCCCTGGACTATTTTTAATGTAAGTGTTAACCTTCTTGTAAAGATGATTTCGGTGAGCTTTATTTATACCGTTTTATAACGCTATTATATCGTTGGACAAATTTAATGATTTTGCAATGGAAACCTGACGCTAAAGTTTAAAGTATTTCTGTACAGTTAGTTTCCAATTATTTAATTTTATATCTTTAGAAGCTTTTAACGATTTATAAATAATGATATTCATTAAATCATAGCTTTATGAATTGTAAAATATTATAAAATATCTTAATTTTTTGGGTTTTTACTGAAAGATCTCAGAATATTTATATTAGCTATTATTTTGTAGTAGCATCTGAAAAGCTTAATTTAAATAATTAAATCTGGCTGAAAGTTTAGTAATTTTACTTTAAGAAACGTTACTTATAACAGTTATAATTTTCTAAAGAAATTATCAAAGTTGTTAAACATTGAGTACAGTAAAAAGCTCAATTATCCCTCTATTAAGTTTGTTGTTTTAACAGTTGCAACACCGTTCATGTCAATAAAAGCTTTCTGATTGCTTATAGTGCAACTTGTTAACAAATTCCTTTCTCATGTTCCAATTAATACTTAAAAAAGCTCAAAAAATCATATTTGCTAGATTGATCAATTATCGCTCAATTATTGCCCAATTATATAATTATTATAGGCACTTTCGATTGAAATGAATTAACTGAATCACAGTTGGGCAACTCTTCAGATAATTGAGTTACTATTCAGATAATTAATCTACTGAAGAGAATTGGGCGTTCAATACTCTTCACTTCAAATAAATTTCAAAAATATATTTTTATTAATTGGGTTGTGTTGAAATAAATAATTTGTAATTTGCCAGTTTAGGACTAGTTCACAAAACAACTCTAGAAATTGTCTACGTTGTCTACGTTGTTAACGTTGTCTACGGGTTGTCGACATGTCGACGTAGAAAATAATAGATGACGCGAAAACGCCCATCCCTGTCACATCTCTCCCGTGTGGTCGGTCCGTTTTAACACCACTTCGAGTTTTTGCCAAAGTCAGTGAGGCAGTGGTGCCGTAAATGTTCAGATTAAGCGTAAAAATTAAATTCAACCTTTCAAGGAAGTATATAAGTTAAGGGAGTCTAAAAGTTACAGTGCCGGCTATGAAGGTTTCTGTTGCTCTAGAGGTACTACAAATCATGGTTGAAGACATCGATAGGCTACAAAATTCCCATATTTGATCGGGTAATTGAGTCAATTACTCTATCGTAGTACCTATCAAATGCTCTAGGTTTAACACATGGTGCTTATTATCGGAGGTTCATTTCACAGTGAAAATTGCTTCCACTTGCGCACGAAGAATAATAATTTCAGTTCAAGTACTAATAATATCCTATTCTAGTAATAATGATAATTTCGTATCTAATACCAAACCAAACGAACTAACCGCCAACTCAATCACAAAACTATTCTTTGTACATTCGTTTACCAAGTATATATACTGTGTGATAAATAATGGAAGTTTCTATCGAACATTCGGCATCTGGAATTAGCCACATCATCATCCAATGTTTGACGAATCGAATGAACGATATCATAAAATACCGTTGAATAAAAATCACTGACTATTGTATTGTGTAATGATGATCAGTGATAACTACCTCTTCAATCATTTGTGAGTAGACGATATATACTTAAATATGCGCGCACAATTTCACTAATCATTCCGAAATTCTATAGCTTGGATTGGCCTTACTATGGTGGGCGATAGTGTCAAATATATGACCGACAGGGAAACGAATGAAACGTATCCGGTTGAAATTCCACGACTAAGTCATAATATCCATGGAATGCGATGAGTGGCTGCGATGTACATCATTACATTTTTATTTCAATTGTATTTCCTATTTTTCGCCACATCAAGCAATTATTAGTCTTCTTAAATTATAACAAATGGAAGTTTATAAAAAAATTAAATTTCACTACAAATGTTTAGCCCACTTTCCCAAGCACTCACATAGTAAAATACATGAAAAATTGTCTAGCTTTGATGCAAGACAATTTTTCGTGTGTTTCTATATGACTACGTGGAACGGTCGATTATTATTTGGTGTCAAGAATTTGTATTAAAAAAAAATAATTTGATACCAAGTTTTAGTCAACCTAACCCAGCTTTCGCAAAATTTTTTTTGTACATTTTACTATATATGAGTGCTTCAAAAGGTCGAATAAAATTTGATATCGGTAAATTTTAACCTTATACCTTTGTTTACACCTCTTAATGGTAGAAAATAGGTAGGATAAAAGTAGTGCTGATGAGCGATACTAAATCTTAGCCAAATTTTTGCGTAGAATTCAATTTGAAGGTAGAGTAATGAACGAGATTGACGTTTATAAAGACGTTTTATATCAGACAGGTGTAATATTTTCTATCGGCTTAGTTCTTTGCCGAAATTTTATTTCGAATAACCTGTCGGTTTATTATATATTTGTATTCCCGCTGCCACTAATTGTGGGTGCTGGGAGTGCCCAGCTATGCTACTGGATCAAACACTACCAATTGAAAAGTTACATAATCTGCCATCAATTCGTTGGCACATTTTTAATATTGCGATGTATCGATTGTATTTCTCATTTTTAATTTTAACTTTCAATATTAAAATACTGCCTACTCGGGTTTACGTCCCATGGGCTGCTAATGAGTACAACCCTAAAGAGCACCACGGGCCTTCCACGTTGCATGCCCTCTCGAACCGTGGAGGGTTTGCTTTCTTGTTGTTACGACACTGAATTCTCTAAGTAACTATAAGTAACTATAAGCACCTGAGCGGCACGTAATATCTTATTATCTCGCATGAAGTATTGCAATGATCATGAACTTAATCATAGAGAAGTCTGGTACGTTTAGTGGACAAGTTCTGATTATCTGAATGTACTTAATTTTATGGCACGGTCATGGTCAGATATCGCTCGATTATTTTTAATGGAAGTTATTGTAAACATCTTATAGTAAAGATTTTAATCATGTTTGTGCCATAGTTTCTGAGCTGCTCTTCTATGCTGAAACCTTCTTTTTACCTTTTATGTCGTCGTTTTGGGCAAACTTAATAATGTTGCGATCTATACACCTTATTGGAGAAAATTCTATTAAATTATCGCATTGAACCTAAAAAAATTTGGTCACCTTAGAATAAAAATTTAGAACTCACTCACAAAATTAATCCAGGAATTGTCTACATTATCGACGTTGTCTACGTTTGTCGACGTTGTCTATAGGTTATAAACCCGTCGACGTAGAAAATAATATAACAGGTGACTTGTAAATGCCCATCCCTGATTGTGTCACCAACAGCTTGAATTGTAGTGTCAGAATTGCAGTATGAAAAGGAATGGCCCCAAGACACTCACTTGAAGGTCTCCTGCTTAAGCTTCTTTTATGCTGGAGTAAACTCTTTCTATTTAATTCTAAAGTATCTTCTTTCAGGTATGACTTTAGCAGCTCGAAATACTCAAATGGCAGAGTTTTCCCCAATGGACTTTTCTATTAAATCTGTTAAATTGGGGAACGGAAGATCCACGATGAGATTTATGAACATTACATGAGCAAAAACAAAATAATAATTGGGCCATACATTTTCAGAGAAAACGAAACAGCCGATGAAAATCGATATCGGTGGATGTCAGGGATGGGCGAGGTAGAGTACGCCGTGTAATCTACGCGGTTGTCGATACGTAAACTATTACGTAGATTACTTGGCAATATTTTTGGTTGACCTCGACAATCAAGACAATGTCAAGTACCTATACGATATACTAATGATTTGAAATAAAACGCAAACTTACTTTTTGCATGGACCCCTCTTAACCCAGAAATATAAAAAACTATGTTTGTATATCTCTGCCAATGAAGTATAAAAAATGCATTTTAACTCTAAAAAGGTTAAAAAAATTTATTAACAAATGTTGTTGTTTCAAAAAACTTTTAATCAGATGCAGCCCGTCATATTAGTCTTCTTAACTTATAGCAAATGGATATGTATAAAAAAATTAAATTTCGATAAAATACACGAAAAGTTATTGACAATTTTTTGGGTTTCAATATGAGTGCATGGAATGTCGATTAATTTTAACGTAGAATAATGAACGAGATCTGTTTTATTTTTATTGGTTTTGTTTCCGTTTATGAATAAGTTTTATATCAATGAGGTTTAATATTTTCTATCGGCCTTATACTTTGCGAAAAATAATTTCGAAATCAGACAAATTTCTAATTTTTTTTCGAAAATATTAGTTTGAAATTTTCTTTGGGATGAATTGTGGTTTTCTTATATATTTTTATTCCCGCTGCCATTAATGGCCACACGATACTGGGTCCAACACAACCTATCGAAAAGTGACATTATCCGCCATCAATTGAAGTTACATTTTTAATTATTTAGTTTATGTGTTTTGGCAATATTCTTCGGCTCAATTTTAATAATAAATATTACAATGTATCTACAAAATATATCGATTGTATGTCTTATTTTTAATTTTAACTTTCAATATTAAACTACTGCCCATACTTTGGTTTAAGTCCAAAGGGCCGCTATACTGAGTACGAGAACAAAGACAATCACGGACTAGCCATGTTGCAGAATGGAACTGTAACTAAGAATGGGACTTGAGGGGCACGTAATATTTGATTATTTGATAAATATTTGTAAATATGTTCAACTTGCATACTAAAAAAGGCGTCGAATGAAATGTCACCCATGGCTGTGCTGATCCTTAAACCGCCGCTGCCTGGCTCTTGAGTCCACAAAATCTAATCGCTTGACGTCATAATTCTTTTTGTAAATTGGTCTAAATTGATGTTTCAAATTTCGGTCAAAACGAAGTCATAGAGCAGTTTGGTACATTTTAGGACAAGTTCTGGTTATCTGAACGACTTAGTTTCTTAAGAACTTGGGAACGCTTTTAGCCTTCCTGAACTGGAAGTCTTCGTCTTACCATGGGATGAGATGTATTCGATTTTATGGTCCTCGCATTATTTTTAATTGAAGTTATAATCTTATTGAAAAAATTCTTATCACTGAAACTTTCTTTTTACAGTTTTATAAAGCTTAGATCGTTGTTTTGGGCAAATTTATCAAGGTATTTATGCAGAATTAGGTTTCGATTATTTAATTCCATCTTTAATAATTTTTCACAATTACATCCGGTGTTATTTGATTCCTGATTTTATTTAAATATTCTTTAGCTTAAGAACTATAGTTATATGACCGCCTCTTTTGAAAATTGTAAATTAAAATGCATTGAAGAAAATTCTATTCACTTATCAACACCCATATTAATTGGTCAACTTAGTTTATAACTAATTAACAAAATCATCACAGGAATTGCCTACATTATCGACGTTATCTACGTTGTCGGCATTATCTACGTTATCGGCATTATCTACGTTGTCTACAGCTTCTCACGTCGACGTAGAAAATAATAGATTGTAAACGTAAATCCCTGGTGGAAGTTGGCTGATTATGTCTGCCTACACATGCGTGAAAAAGGTCTTGACGGTTTTCAACAAAACGGTGCGCCGTGCCACACTGCAAATTAAATAATTCAGTTTTTGCAACGAAAATTCCCTAAACGTCTATGTCAAAAAGAAGTGACTTTGACTGGCCACCTAGATCACCACATGTCACCCCTCCGGACTTCTTTTTGTAGAGTTATTTGAAAAGTAAATTGTACGCCAGTAAGCTTCAGACCATTGGCGAGTTTCATTTTCCCAATAAGTTTACAAATGCATATCACAATGTATTTCCATTGAGTTTCACAAGCCTAATAATTTGAATTTGATTACCCCCTTTTAAAATATGGGCATTTTGAAAACCACCATACCTGAATATTTTCAAAAAATTGTTGTCGTTATCAATTAAATTCTAATTCGTTAAATTGATCGCAAGTTATGTGTGATTTGATTGATTCATATATTGATGAAAAAAAAATGATGAAAAAATATCTAACAGCTTTTCTAATATCTAACAATCGCCATTCTAGAGTCAACATTATTGTCACTGTCGACGAGTTGTTGACACATCGCTGGTTTGGGGCGTGTTTTTCGTAAAAGCACATGAGATAAACCAAAACAAGTGAAACCTTAGTTCACGGGTTCAGCTAAAGATATAAACCATACTGATTTTACCAAACTAGAAACACAAGGAGGTACACTAGGTTTGTGTCTAAACAAACCAGTGACAGAGACCCAGGAATCAAGTAAAATCCCTGGTACTGCAATCTTATACACCTACTCTAGTAAAATACGTTTTTTTTTCTACGAGAATTATTTCGTTTTAGAAAACTTATTTGAATGCAAAGTATAGAAATTTGAAACGAATCCAATTCTTGAAATTTAAAAAAAAAGAATTCAAACTGGGCCCGTCCGGGATTTGAACCCGGGACCTCCCGCACCCTAAGCGGAAATCATACCCCTAGACCAACGGGCCAGTTAAACTCCCATACATTTTATTAAGTTCAGTTTTATACTGATATATACCGCAACCTAATTAGCTGAAATTAATTTTCCCCGCACAGTATATAAAAACAATTTTATCGATGTTTTATAAACCCAATAAAAAGTCAATTAAACTTCCACCATTATGTATAAATGTGTATATAAAACTCAATGTGCTATTATGCGGATGAAAACTAAACAGAAAAAAAACGTCTCCCTGCGCTCTGCAGTTCTCCACTATAGTAGTTCAACTCGATCTAATAAATAAAAACAATTTTCTAGTACTCCCCAATAAAATAATAATAAAATCCTTAAAATGGGCAGAAGCACACCCAAACTTTGAGTTGCGGGAATGTTAACCGAAAAAAGTGCTTCACTACTATATAGCAAAAAATCAGTTGCTTGTGCTCATAACTCAGCAGTATATAAACTCGTATATCTGTTAAAATTGGACATATTGATATAATATTGTATGTCTCTATTATATTATTGGTTATATTTACCCTCATCCCTCTTATACATTGTATATATGTACAGTATATACCTCGCACCTTCCCCGCGTGCATATCAATTTATATAAATTCCTTACAATTACTACTTAATTTTCTTCCTATTTCCTTTTATATTTTTTTTACTATATACGAGTGCGAGTATACATATATACATAATATGTGCTCTGTATACATAAATATAAAAAATATTTATGTATTTCACCCTTAAACATAACTAAATAAAAAAAGTGATTGGATTTATGACGCATGTGTCGTTTTTCTTACTTCGACGAACGCAACCAATCAAAGAAAAGTTATATATTATCCCTATTTTGTTTATTATGTGAATGTATTGTGTATTTGTAATTTTAAGGAAGTTGCGGAAAAATGTCATTTTCTCCTAATTTTTATGGCATTATTCTTGTCTCGCTCATAATTTTTATGGGATGCGCACTGCTTTCGTATTGATTTCATTTTATAGATTTTTCTCGTTTTTTTTTTTTTGGTTTTGTTTGTTTCTTCAACCCTTAAAGTATTTTGTATATATATATACACACACAATGGTGATGGTGAAAAATTAATGAAAATGAAAGAAGAAAAATGCTTTAAAATTAGAGCGCTTTTGTTGTGTGAAAAATCGATTTTTCTTCTTATATTGTTTGGTTTAATTTCTATATATTAGAGGAAGTTTCGTTATTCAAGGACAGGTACCAGATGCTGTTTTCAAAAATGTTGTTGAACATACATACAAACATAAGTTGTATAGTAGAAAAAATCATTAAAGTCTGCCATGGCTAAATCGTTTTGGTCAGCATATAACTGGCCCGTTGGTCTAGGGGTATGATTTCCGCTTAGGGTGCGGGAGGTCCCGGGTTCAAATCCCGGACGGGCCCAGCCAATATTTTTTAAGAGAAAATACTCGTCTATTTTAGAACTTTTTCGTGCCCTAAGCTAAAACTTGGGTTCTTTTCTCTCATTTAGCTTGCAATTCGATTCAATACTTTTAAAAGATATAAAAAGTAAATTAGCAATTCAAAATTTTTTGCTGAAAGCTTATAGTTCAAGCTTAGCAAAAAATTGAAACTCCGAATTTGACAGTGTTTGTGTAAGTTTTCTAATTACGTAAGCTTTAATCTAAATCAAAATAATTGAAATTCTCAATTAACCGAAAACGCAATCCACCCAATTTGAAATTTGATATAATTGTAGACATTTCTGTATTCGCATTTTTCCCAGGCCAAACAAATCCAAACTATATAATATGAACAACTACGGACATTCCGGAATAGGTTGGGACTTTGCGACGCAATTAAATTATCAACGAAATTTACTTAAAGCTTTCGTCCTGATTTATTTAAAGCTTTCGTGCTGAAACACCTCAAACCTCAACTTTAAGTGTTCTGGAGTTGAAATCACTTTTTTGAAAATTAATCACTTGGGATTGTTCAATGATCCAATGCCAGTTAATGATTACGAAATTTACGTTCATACGTTTATCCGAACTATCGTACGCCTCGAAAAAATTTATTCAAAATTCTGACTTGAGATCGATATTGACTGATCTGTACCCAGAGTACTTTAATTTATCCTGTAATTATATTCTTTTACTTCGGTGCATTACCGTGGCCCCATCGCATCTAAGGTTGCCAGATTCACACGAGTGGAGAAAAATGTTTGGCCATTTTTTTTATTTGGAGAAAGAGAGAGAGAAAGGACAATGAAATTTTTAAAAAATATTTTATAGTCTACATATGCCCTTAGATCCATGGTTAGGTCTGAGCTCTTCAAATTTCAGGGTACCGTAAAAGATGCAACAGAAAATATCACATGTTCGGGTTTCCAATAACGGTTTTAAAAAAAATACATATGCATTTAAGGGCCCAATCTTTACCAAATTCAATTGATTCCAAAAAAAAATTAAGTTGTGTTAATTCCCAAGTCGTATTTCACTCTGCCAACTTTTTGCTGAACCAGAAAATTTGTATTTCTGAATTTGTAGGTTTTCTAAATAGTCGAACGGTTTAAATAAAAATTCAACAGTATTGAATTTTGTATTTCTATGGATTTCTTTGTTCTATATTTGTGAGGGGATTTACTGAAATTTGAATTTACCCCAAAACAAATACACAAGGTAGACCAAAAATAATGGGAAGTTTTCTGCAAATAATACCTCAGCATAATATCAGCATAAAGTTGCAGTTTGTAACAGTGGTTTATACAGTGCAGTGCAAGCGAATAAAGAATTTCACATGAGACATGAGTATTACGTACATTAAACTATTAAGAAATATTCATGCAGCTAAAAAGCACGAAAAATTTGACACATTCAATCGTCTTGACATGCCAAAATCCGCTTTTATTGGTAGATCACTCTTATGGCAACTTCTCCTCTATATATTCATATTGATCACATGTCCCATTTGACGTGAAATTTTGTTTGGAGTTTAAAGCTTCTCGCCTCCCCCCGCTTCTGAACTTATAGAAATCTCATGAAATTTCTTTTATTGGTGGTTGCTGGCTTTTATTAAATTGCTGGCTTACGGCGGTAATTTCCACATCGTTTCCACTCTGGCGTCAGTTGCTTGGCGGATTATCGGAATAGATTTTTTGACAAAATATGGTCATGACGAATCTTTCTGTGAGACGACAATGGTCTGAATACACCAATTCATTCATTCTTTGGTTGAAACAGCAGATTCCGCCAATCCAGCAAAACATAACGTGATTTACTATACATTTACACTAAATGTCGACTTTCTTGTTCAAGATCATTCAGTTATACATAAAACTGCGCTTACCGAGTTCGAGCATATATGGTGTCATTAGGCCGACCGTCATCTTCTCCTGTACATTTTATGCTAAAAAAGAAAGATACGCCGATTGGCACCCATGTGGAGATTATCGTCGACAAAACACCGTCACCACACCGGATTCCTACGGATATTCGGTCACAGACACACTGAGAGTTTAATATTTAAATAAGAACTCGTGAACCTTCCAGAATTTAATATTTATTGCGAAACATTATCAGGCGGCAATCAACCATTTGGTTCGACATGTTATAGACATGTATACTGTTCGATGTTCTGCATCTGACCTCGGTCATTACGCATTGGGTGAAATTATGTAATAGTTGCCAAATCCACACAGTTTAAACTGCCTTCAGAGGGGCTGGAACACTAACACATGGATATGGTGTATACATTTGCCTTGAGGCATACGCTTTTCCAGATAGCACCGCTTCCTCTATTACTAAGACATTTGTCGAGCAGTACCTTTCAAAATTTGGGAAACCTCTGAAATCAAGACAATTGCTGACTGATTAGTTTTACAATAGGCGCTCGTAAAATTCGAACTACTGCCTATCAGACGCGGGTATAATTGGTATGGTCGCAAGATTCCACCGGGAATTTAACGCTTCGCTCAAAGCTTCACAAAATACAATTAAATGGAGCAATGAGCTTCCGATCGTTTTTCTGGGTATACGAACAACAACGCAGAGAATGAATTAAAATGATCCCCAGCTAAACTAGTTTATGGTCAAGCCCTCAGATTACCATAGGAGGATTTTTCGGGACAAGCTCCAAGGATAGTCCCATCGTCGCACGGCTATTTCGCTATGCGAAAACTTTATAATTATTTCGGAGGATTTTACAATCATGGGAGTGACGGGTTGGGGTATGATATAGCGGTTGCAACATTATATCTTCTCCAATATTTCACGATCATGTATTTCACGTGCGAAAAATATCCACCAACTGGCAGAAAGCCATGCCTCCTCGATTACTAATCATCTCTCATGTTTGGTGCTTTCACAACATTTTCTGGCTTAATTTTTGAATCTGTTAGCCATGTTGGACCATTCCAAGACAAAAAAGTACCTTATGTAGTATGCCTGTTACGAGCAGTTTACTTACAACAGCAATAGCACCCAAAACTCCATATTCGTGGACGATTCCTTTTTTCGCCGTAGTTATTTGTTGGTTACGGTTTACCGCATTGAAAGCAGTCGTTTCTTGAATTCCAATGCAGGACTAAGACTTTCATTAAATTTGTTTATTTTGTTTCCAAAATGCTCAATTGGTTCTAGTATCGTTCTTTAATAATATATCATCGTTGACGGACATTGAAACATTTATTCAAATTTATATAGGCAATTACATCGTTAAAAATGTAAAGGACCAGTTTAGCTAAGACACAAACCTCCAACTAGGTATTATACCACAATTATAATTGCCAAATATTCTTAATGCCTTGCAGAGCGACGAATGTTTTGGAAGCACTTCAAATTTTGGGGTTCCCTCAAAGTTGCAACCAATTCGCTTATAATCTTTAAAATTTCTACAAAATATCTCTGAATTTTAAGGACCTTTACAAAATGCAACTGAATCCGAAATTTATTTTTTTTAATTCCCAAGTCGAACTTTATTTTGTCAACATTTTGCTGAACCAGAAAATAGAAATTGCTGCAAATAACAATATGTTTCGAAATTTGTAAGCGTTCTGAATGGCTGGACGATTTGTTTAAAAATTCAGTCATTTGGCAACATAGAACAAAATACTCAAGAATAAAAATAAATTAAAGGCCCGACGAGTGGAACGAGTCATTCGGGTTAAATTAAAAGAACATTTGTAAACTCATCATGGTTGGCTCATTCCAATGGTGAATCACGCTATATAGCATCTGTACTCGTATAGGAGCAGTCCTAGATAGCAATGAAATATAGTTTGTAGGTTGCCACTATGGGATTTTCCTCACGAAAGCTATCAGCAACAGAGATAGAATATTTAGCCTTTGACAGAGAAATCCTCGCTATTTATTTGAAAATTAAACATTGACTGTGTAGACTATTTACTAGTCTATACGGATAATAAGCCTCTTTCATTGTACGACGGTCATTCAACATACGGAAGTTCATTTAAATTAGAACTCATCCATCATTCCAGAATTTAATATATTTCTTGCGAAACATCAACAGACGTCAATCATTTGTTCCGGAGTCTTAATAAATATTAAACCAAACCTCCCCACGAATAACCTTATAATGTATTATGGGGGATTTCACATGTCAACCCTGCTATGACATTTAAAATCATTCGATGTTCAACTTCGAATCTACGTTTTCCAGATCTGCAAGTAATAATTGTGGTTCCCCTTTTTTATAATTTTTGATAATTAGATTTAATTAAAACTGAGTACGATATTAATGATGTTGAAAAAAATTGGGGCGTTTCTTTAAAATAATAGCCAATAACATAGTTACGTATGTTCAGAAAATATTATAATAATATAACTATTCGTATTACCGTGGGTTATATATTTATACTGAACATAACAAATTTTGGAATAATCGAATTTACAATTTAAAACCATTTAGAGTTCAACTTCGAATGTACGTTTCCGAATACTTAAGCAAGAAATAATTATGGGCTCCCCTATTTATAATTAGATTCAATTAAAAAAGGAAACGTGACTATGTTGAAAAAATTAGGGCATTGTTTAAATAATGTTGAAAAAAAATTAGGGCGTTTTTTTAAAAATCAATAAGTAGAAACAAAGTTATTAATGCTGAAACATCTAAAATTTTGAAAAATCGAAATTGACATATAAAACCATTTAGGGTTCAACTTCGAATCTATGTTTTGCAGAACCTTAAGCAAGAAATAATTGTGGGTCCTGCAATTTTAAAATTTTTGATATAATTATATTTGATTAGAAAAGAAAACGTGATTGTTGGATTTCAATGTAGGCCTAAGAGTTTCAATAAATTTGATTATTTAATTCTTAAAATGCTCAATTGGTTGGTAGGTCATAGTATCATCCTTCAATAATATATATTATCATTGACGGACAATAGTCAATTAAATAGTTAAAATTATAAAGGACCAGTTTAGCTAAGACACAAACCTCCAACAAGGTGTTATACCACAATTATAAAACGATAACAAACATATTTTAATTTGACACTTCATAGTGAGAGTAAAGTTGACAAACCATTACACAGACCTTTGTATATAGACATTTGATCCTGTTTTGTTTACGGTTGTCTAACCACCTTGTATCTTTTTCCAAGATGTTCATCGAAATAGGCGTGTCCCATATACAACATATACATATAACTAAAAAATATTTAACAATTAGTCTCAATATGAAAAACCTAGTCACGAAACTAATAGTACGGCGAGCAATAAAAATAATTAGAACGCATTTTTCATAGAATTAATTAAAGGAATTAAAAATAATAATAAAAAACAAGTCGACGAGTTCGACAAGACATCTCACAAACATTTTTTTTTGTACGCTTCGTTTTTATGAATGAAATTTTCTTCTCATATCATTAAGAAAAATGTGGTTCTTAGAGCGCAGAATTCACATCGTACACTAATGCTTTGTTGGCGTGTATGTGTGTGTGTATATATATATATGGAGGCGAACACATATATAATTGCAAAGGAATGAATCAATAATTTAAATCATTTTTGTATAATCTTGAATTTATAATAATAATTAAGACCGTTTGTCGTTGGTACACCCACCAACTATAAAGTTTTATAAGACGAATATTTTTTTTGTTGGTTTTAAAGAATAATTTTAATTTTGTGTCTTATATACATATACATACATACAATCATGTCTGTTTGGCTCGATTTAAGTTTTTTTTTTTTAAATTGATTCTTAGAATTATGGCCCTATTAAACTATTTTAAAGTTTATAGTTACAGGTACCTTTATTTTATGTAGATATGCTACTTCGAGTTGTTCCTTATTAAATTAACAAGTTTAATTTATTAGCCGAAAATTAAATAAATATTTAAGTTAACTGTCCGTAATGAAGGTTTAATAAAATTTCTAGATAGATTTAATTATCGCAGTTAAAAAAATATTTAAATAAAATAAAATAATTTCTTAACCTCTCAATCTCACTAATTATCTGTATTATACGAGTATGGTTGAAGATTCCAGCGTACACAAACCTCGCGGTCAATTAACAGTAATTCTTTGTATACATAAGACATTCAAATCCATTATAAAAATTTTTTATTATATAATTCTATTGTTATAAATTTATTGAGTGCATAAAACGACTAATAACTATTTTTTTTTTTGGTGAATCGTAATTTCACAGAAAACATTGAAATTCAATTATAAATTTGGATTTTGTTTAATTTAATTATGCATTTTGGTGTAATAAAATAAAAATCAAACCATACATTTTGAAAATATTTATAAAAAAATATAAAAAATATATTATTATTTATTTTAAAAAATGTATCTCAATTCTCAACACAACACCGCAAGACGTTTATCTATTTTTTTTTTATTTGTGCGATAAGATCGGTTATTACAAAAACCAAACATCTTTATATGCACTAATTTAATGGAATCTCCATAAAATCCAAGTAATAACTTTAATTTATTTTATGATATGTTTGGCCGTAAGTAGACCAAAATTATTAAAATTTATTAGGCATAATTAGGATATAGCGGTATACGATGTGGTGGTCGTAAAATTATTGAACTACAACACTATACTTACATATGAAATGAAATCAATTTTAACTAACTGATTTCTAATTAAAATGTTCCAGGCTATTAAATTTATGGAGATAATTTATTTATAAAGTATATGTCAAGATCTTGGTGCGGTCTGGCGGCTGTAATAAAGGAGGGATTCAAAACGAACAATTTAGTAAGTTGCTCTAAAAACTCATATTCAACAGCGGCCGAAATGGATTTAACTAATTGAGTCCAGGGAAAATACGGAGTTTTATTGCCACATCTGTCCGTATTTCTTCATAATCTTCAAAGCGCAATATAAAATTGATCATGTGTTTGTATCTTAGATATTCATCCCAGGAAAATGTATAATTACCTCTAACATCATGAGCGTAAATCATGAGCGTCCGTAGCTGTACCACATTTCAGTTACCTCCTCTTCACTCGTCGAACCATCCAGAGCTTACCAAGAAGCGTTGAAGGCCCCGACATCGATCCTTACAAAGATCCGTCAGGTCAAGACGCCGGAAAGACGAAAAGAGAGGCTGTACAATACCCCACAGACAACCCCACAATCCCTTTTAAAGCAATCCGTCAAGAAGTTTATCGCCTCATTGTTCATAACCGAAGACAATCTCCAGAGCTTGGGTAGGTCTGCTCCTGAGGGCCCCATTTATACACAAGCATGGAGCTCTTTGGACTTTGAACTGTAGTTTTGGGTTACCTTTAATTTTTAATGCTGGCCACCAAACGACCACTCCATACAGTATTATAGGTTTGACCACTGATATACGTAAAGCCAGTGTACTATGTGGCGTTCCATAACCCATCTATTTCCAATGGAATTTTTACAGTAGTAGAGCGCTACAGTAGCTTTCTTTAGTCTTTCTAAGATGTTTGTTTACCAGCTTAGCTTGCTGTCCAAAAATAACCCGAAGTATCTCGCTCTATCCGTAAAGATCGAGCGAGTACCATTTAATATTGGTGGGTCACACCGAGGAAGTTGATGCTTCCTGGTAAAGAGGACCAGTCCCGTTTTCTGTGGGTTTGCGTTCAGTCCAAAGCTGTGGCCCACTCAGATAGATGAGCACTGCACTAATGCGACGACCGCAATAACAATGTCATCTGCGCAGGCAACCACTTTGCCTTTCAAGGTATATTACAAGGTCATTAATGATCAAATTCCAAAGAAAGGGAGATAAAACCCTACCTTGCGGTGCACCTCTACGTATCTACCGGCAGACGGTAAAAAAAAAAAAAAAAAAAATTATCAAAAGCGACATATATATTTGGGCAGCATCAATTCCAACGATGAAATAAAATATCAGCGCTGGTGTAGTGGTATAGGATCTCTAACTCAATCATTATGACAATAAAGCCGGCCTTCGAACAGCTTGGCCAGAAGAAATTTTTTTGATACACCAGGTTCAGCAGTTGAAGTGTCCGGATTTAAAAAAAGCGGATAAGTTTACATTAAAATTATTCAACCGTTAAATAACCGTTCTTTGCTGTAACCACCAATTTCAATCGCTTTTAATGCACTCGATGCTTGCACGATGTCTTGGCTTAAGCGAACGGTTACATTCAATAGTCAACTTTTTTCAAATTGTCCACAGTTTATGGCTTTCTTCACAAGCTTTTGATTGTAAAATTCCCCATATCGAATAATCCAACGAATTCAGATGAGGTTTGTAACATTGTTTAAGTGAAATAGTCGATCCCAATAATGAGTAATCGCATTCATCTAATTTTTAAATAAACTCATTCTGAACTTAAAATCAGGGGGCTACCTTAATCCAGCCAAACCGTAAACCACCCCCGTGCAGCTGTTTTACATAAAATTTAAATTAAAATTTCCGTTGGCAAAACTTTCTATAAAAATTTAGAGCTTAACCCTCCGTTACTATCGTATTTACTCAACACATTCAAAAATTGAAAAGAAATATTTTATAAATTGCAACCAACTTCATATAATTTTTTAGTAAAATTTGGGTAGATTACACCCGCGTTAGTAGTTAAGGCACAGTGGTTTCTACAGTGATACCAAACCAATTATAAATTGAATTATTACGAACGGGAGCCAAACCGGAGCAGGAAAATGTGGATGGGCCAGATTACAGTGTGTCTTCCAAGTTTATTGCGGAAAACAGCCACCAGGTCGATGTAACTTATGTAATAAGCCAGAGGTTAAACAACGTCTTGGAAGAACGTCTAACAAGCCATTTGCAAAATGAGATGAGGGACTAAATGAGATAATAGACAATTGGTTATCCTTTAGCTTTAGCGCTTCTGGAAAAAACAACATTGGTCAGTTGGCACAGTTTAAAAAAACAAGAGGGTATTACTATACCATCGGTTACTGTTACAAGAAACCGAATGATTAAATCGGTATTTGGGTATAAGAAACATGCGACAATAATGTATTACGTATACGTATATCTCTGGGTATACTCAAAAAAAATGTGTTTTATTGATGTCAATTGGTATAATTTTAGAAAACAGCAATTCTTTACCGGAATAAATTGAATTTTATAACAGTACGAAGAGTGGCATAGGCACACAAACCTGCTATGCGACTCATACAACGTTCCTAGATTACCAATGGTGATTTTTTTCAGTATGCTAAATTTAGCCGGGATGATTGCGCGGATTGTTTTATCCGTCACCCGAAAATCCTCCAATAAAATAAAAAAGTCTAAAACCCTTTTTGAAATAACTAGCATATATAGTTTAATGCAGCCGTATATCGACAAACGAAGTCTTATTCAAGGCTTAATCGAAATTTATTGAAGGCTTAATCGATATTTTAGTTTGTAGTTAGTTTTGCTTTGTTAGCTAATTTCAATTTCGGATTTATTTTACCCAGCGTTAGTAACTAAGTAGATAAGTTCGCGTTTGTAAGGAAGGGTTAAGAGCCCCACATATATATTTTTAAATACCTTGGAAGTGCGTGAAAAAATGTTCAAAGGAATCCCATACAAATTTTTGAAAAAGGAACTGATTATTTCATAAAACACCTTGGTGGCGCGCATAAACGGTTAGAATATGATAGATTATGATAGATTGTGCATAAAAATTTTTAAAAAAATTTAAAAAAAATTTTCAAATAAGAAGACGCTTAACATATCCTACTCAATGGAAATTAGAGCAATAAAACCTGTCAAATTAATCATACACAGGAGAACAGAACGTGGAAAGCGACAAAAGGACTCAAAAACCTAAAATACAAGTGTCTTCTCTTAAAAAGGATGATGGGTCAAGAGGTCCCAAAGATAAGGCTGATCTGTTTGCGCAGTATCTCCAGAAAACCAACCACTACCACGACAAACTGCCAACGAAAATATAATATCAATTCACAAGCTATATTGATGAGTTTGACATATGCATGCATAGAAACTCTCAAAGAATTGAAAGAAGAAGTGAAAAATAAGAAGATTGTTGAAAAAGCCCCAGGGTACGACTTAATTTCTTGCCAAATTGTCAAAGCTCTACCTCATAAAAGATTTCGTAAGCTATTGCACACCGAGCAAATAGCGCAGTGGTTAAAGCTGCGACGGTTGGATCGGGAGGTACCGGGGTCGAATTCTAACAGAGGCGGGATGCAAAAGGGATTTTTCATCTCCCGATTACCATCAGTGATTAAATTGAAAACATCTATGACCCTCTGTTGGAATGTAGAACTCATGGACCGACCCATCTACCGTGTCACTGTACAGGGTGACATGGAGCTATGCAATGCGCAGGTGGTATACCGTACTTGTGTGAATGGGATGAATGGGTTGAATGAATGTTAGTGTGAATGTGGGTATTGCACCGTGGGCACATTAGTGGTACTGAGTGCTGGAGTAAAATTCGCCCAATTTTAATTTTTATTTTTTTATATCAAGGTTACATATCAAAAGGTTTACCATCTACCGATAGAAATTAACTCACAACAAATGCTGTATGCAAACACAGCTTAATATCTTGGCATGATCCTCGATGCCAATGGAAGATGAAATACAAATGCATATGATAGATAACCCTGCCGTTGAAAGAAGATTCCAAAGAACCAGGCCACTTGACCTAGTCAACTCATAAAATTAAAATTAGTAAACAGGTTTAATCAATTTTGGGTTACAATTCAAGAAATGAGAATTTTATAAAAAATGTAAATTTTTGAAAGATAAATTGTTGGTAGATGAGCGTAGTCTCAGTTGTAATTTAAAAAAAATCCAAATTTCGTATTATTTTTTAATTTTTAAAGATTTTTTTAAAATCTATTAACAACCGTAGAATAAATAGTGGAATTAAAAACGATTTTTAAACAAAGTGAATTCAATTAAATTAAAACAAAAGCCCAATTGTATAAAGAGTGTATAGGCAAGTAAAATTATCTTCCCAATTAATCTTCCGCTATTAATTCATAATTTCCTCCCATACATAATTTTTATTAACCCAAACGAAATATTTTAATGCTTCTGGAATTTATAAAACAATTTTTTTTTTTTTTTCAAACTATAATTAAACTAAATAATTAAATTGTGCAGTTAATTTTTAATTATATCGTTCTACCTTATTATTAATTATAAATTATGGTATAATATATAGAGTTAATAGTTTTTTGATGATTTACCAGGCAACATAAAAATTATGATAAACTATCTTATTATTTTTTCATTTGTTTCTCTCTATATTCTTTAACTCCTATCTTCTTGTAATATATCTACAGTTTAGTAGATGAGATAGGATGTACTTAAGACCATTAAAACTCTATTTCATTATTAACTCTATATATACTCGACTATATAAGATAAAAGAATTAATTGTTTTCTTAATTATGGTAATGATTTGTCATTTATAAAACTTTAAAAAAGTTTTTTGTTTGTTTGTTTTTATTATTATTTGTGATAGAGGAAATGAAGACATAAAAAATTAGAAACAATTTAATTTTCTTTAAATTAAATTAAATTAAATTTAATTTATAAGACATGCAAGTATATGCGACTACTGTGCGCGTATAAAATAGTCCATACATCGTTCATGGGTTATCGTAAAATGTGTCGTTACATTACATAGTAAACGAGTAAAACCGATATTTGATTGATAAGAGAAAGATACGATAGTTTTA
Organism: Tipula unca; assembly: GCA_951394425.1. Lineage (NCBI taxonomy): Eukaryota > Metazoa > Arthropoda > Insecta > Diptera > Tipulidae > Tipula > Tipula unca. The sequence continues at coordinate 12,048,562 of OX596381.1, read as the reverse complement.
TTTTTTGTTTATTAAATTATTCATAAAACTAGAAATATATAATTAAGATAATCCAACTAACGACTATACCTCGGATTAATACATAAATTATGTACAAATCATTATAATATATAGAAAAGATATTGTGATTCTGGGATGCTGCTGCGCGAAGATAAATTTATTCAAGATGTAACACATGATGATTGACATTTATTAATTTACTTAAATGAAATGGCTGAAATGAAACGTATCGGATTTCTGAGAGACCACTATATACTATTATGTTGAAAGGTTGATTTGGTTTTGATTGAAATTCTTTTTCCGACAGTTTGTCATCCTATGTTTACGCATATATATATACATGTATGTATATAATGCGGATTGAATTTCTTTTGTGCGTGCCTATCAAATGAGATAAGATCGTATTTGTATTTTAATTAGCACGTCGTATTTTATTTAAATTATAATATGTTTGAGTATCATGAAGTATGTTTACGCACGGTGATTGTGTTTTGGGAAAAACCGAGAGAGAGAGAGAAAGAAATAAAGAGTAGTCGAACTATTATTTATAAAATGAAGGGAATCCGCGGATAATTACTCACCAATCACAGAATGTCCCGAAGTGCCCCAGCGCCCGTTTTACTGAAGGCCCCGCGTATCAAACTAAATGCAAAAATTTTCGTTTTGTTAAAATCGGTTATCTTTACTTAAAAATTAGCAAAGTGCTTTTTGATTGTTAACAAAACTAATTGTCTGCATATATACATATGTACATTAAATTCTGATTAAACATTTCTAAATTATTTGAATTGCAGTCATCTTTGTTTTAAATGCGATTTTCCAATAATGATGTTTTGGCAGTTAACTGGTTTCTCAAAAAAATCACAATGCGAAATGGAGATTACCTACAGGCCTGGCTTAATATTTTGCGAGACCGTAAATTTAAGTAAAATTAAACAAATGTATTTCTAAGATATAGATCAGGAAAATTAAGGATCTTTCAAAGTAGATATTTCATTAAATTGATCCCGTTTCCACATCACCTAATATTATTATATTGTCGAGGTAGGAGAGACGATGCGCTACCGTGAAATATACCGTGCATACAAAAGCACATTGTCATGGTGGCCCCCGGACATAACCAATAAAAGAAAAATAGTTCAAAAGTGGCCCAAATTATATCAAAGTGACTCCAACACCGAAACCCGGGCGAGCAAGAAACTAACATATGAACTAACATAGTAATTCAGTACCGTTGGGTTTTGTCTATAAATTTAGAACAGTCAAAAAGGAAAACTTATAATCTACTAAGTATCCTGGTAAGTGGTGGTGGATAATCAACAATCTGTTAAGAGGACACCACAAAATGCTTAATCGATAAAAAAGAGACTCGGATGTGCAAAGAGCAATCGTGACATTTTACCAGGTACGCCAAATGTAAATCACTTTAGCGATGAAGAGGCCACTTTGGCAACTATGCCTATGAAAATATACAAAGTACCAAGTATCACAAGCTTAATTTGTCTAAGTAAAAGAGTTTTTCGTACAGCTTGGAAAAATGACCAATAGGTGTCAAACCGGTCCTAAGATCTCTAAGGTAAATTACTTGAAGAACTAATTACCGGCAGGTTAATGGACATATTCCAAACGAGTGGCAAATACAATGATAAACAGTTTGGCTTCAAAGAAAATGGATCGATTGAGGATGCAATGGTCAAAATAATCAGTATTGCCAAAGAATCGGACCTAAAGTACAATTTGGTAGTTTTTCTAGATGCACCTGGCGCGTTAGATAATTTGTGGTGGCCAAGTATAATGTTGGAGTTAAAGAAAATAAACTTCCCCGCAAATATTTACAACCTCATAAACGACCATTATTTTTCTGAAAGAAAAGCCACTGTAACCATAACTCACCAAGAGAGTGTCAATAAAGGGTGCCCACAAGGCTCCATTCTAGGCCCACATTTATGGAATATTGTCTTCCACAGTACCACGAAGTCCAAAAGGTCGCATTCGCTATTTGATGGAAACTCTAGACTTGGTATTCAAGAAAAAGCGCAACTGGCCATTGACACGATGGTAGCAATGGTTACAATATGGAGTTGTCTTCCGCCAAGACAGTTATGATCCAATTAAATGAATCACTTGACATCGGAAGATCTCCGTTCATCTAAATAAACGGTTAACGAATTAAGATGGTAAAAACTGTCTTGGAGTGGACTTTGATGAAAGGCTTGAAGTGGACTTTGATGAAAGGCTCGGAGTCACCTTACATGCAAAAAGGATTGCATAGAATAGAGTGAGACAAGGCGCCTCAAGCATGGTACCCTGTCTACTATATATGAAGGCCTCGTCGTTTCCTCAATGACTTACGCATGCACTGGATGAACTGACGGAATGAACTGCCATCACCGGTGACCCCAAATAGTGCTCAAAGAACTGTCTAGTTTGGAATCACCAAGACGCACAGAACGGTATTAACGATGTAGTTCTCGTCTTGGCCAGAATGAATCCAACAGATATAGTCCTTATAATTATAGAATTGCCAACTAAAAAATAAGAACCGAACAAATAGCGCACTGGTAAAGCTGTGACGTTTGGATCGGGAGGTAGCGGGTTCGAATCCCAATAAAGGCGGGATGCAAAAGGGATTTTTCATCTCCCGATTACGATTGATGATTAATTTGAAAACATCTATAACCCTCTGTTGGAATGTACAACTCATGGGCCGACCAATCAATCATGTTAGTACAGACTAGTATGGAGCCAAGCAGTGTACCTGCAGCCGTGTACGTAATAGGGATACTGTTCAGCTTTCAAAGGACAATAAATCTACAAGCGGAACAGTATCTAATTAATGAATGTACGAGTATGTGTTGGTAATTTTATTATTATTTATTAAAAGAAAAAGGCAAAATGTGAGCTACGGAAACGTAGAAGTTCTGGGCAATCAGATACGACCGAATCACTCAAGAGAGAAACAAGAAAAGCGTCAATAGTCCTGACAAAAAAGATGGTTCAATTCAATGGATGGTATAGAGTTGCCTATACGGTTACCTACCAAACCTTGAAGAAAGACTTGAAAGATAGATACCATTAAGTGCGTGGTTTACGCAAATGCTGACAGGACATGGTAGAAAAGCATCCTATATGCACCGACTGGAGTCTGGCAGATTCCTGTGAATTGTGAATTGTGGACAGGGCGGGGACACAATTGACCATATCCTCTATGACTGTGAGTTTGCTCAAGAAGCAAGAGATCAACTTCGCGTTGACATAAGAGTTGAGTGGCCAGCAAGTGAACTTGTTTTGATGATACCAAACAGCCTCAATTCTTTCAAAAAATTTAGTGATACCGTACTAAGCGGTAGGTAGTAAACTGTAAATAAGTATGGTAATAGTAGACGAGTATGCGCCTCCTTGTGGCAGGGATGGAAACAGGGAAACCTTGCCATGCATACCGATCCTTAATCAAATAAAAGCGATGTAAGAAGTTGTGGAGATTTAGCCTTGTCCGGGTGCCATCTTCACTATATATCGTCAAATAAAAAAGGGTGGGAGGAAGGGTTCAACAAATAAATTTAAAAAAAACAGGCATGACAGAGTTAGATGTCTTTATCATGCTCTTATTCTCACTGAACTCTGATTGCAGCTGAATTTGATTAAATGCAATCCTATTTGACTAGTAATTCCAATTCGATTTTTACTGAGGAAATATGTTTCATAATGGAATGCAGACCTAAATTAAGCCGACTTTTCATTACGAAAAATTTACTGACACTAAAACCAGAGTGTGACAAAAATACATATTCTCTTTATGTGTGAATGAAAGCAAAATTATTTTCGGTAAAAAATTCTGCAAAAATTACTTTGTCTGTCTTACTATAACTGCCATAATTTACTAAATAAAATTGGTAGTCAAGTCTTTTTTATGGGAAGTATTCTAATACAATATCTACATAAAATATTTATTTCTAATATTCCGTATGGAAATCAAGCTTTATAGGTATAAAAACAACAAAAAAATTTACGATAACAAATATTGATCGCCCTTGAGAAGCACTCACATTATAAATCACACGAAAATTGTCGTGCATCAGTGATAGCCAATTTTTCGTGTGATTTACTATGTGAGCGCTTGGAATGGTCGACTAAAATTTGGTTTCGAAATTGTATTTTTTACTAACCATAAAATTCTCGATAGCATATGGCAGTCGAATTTCCAAGCAAAATCTGACCATCAAATTCCGTTGATAGACTAAATTCGTAACAGTACCAAATAATTTTGGGTGCGGATTGCTTCCATAAAATCATTTTACCACACTTAATAAGCCAGCTTAATTTGAGCCTTCTCAGACGGTGTCTTCGTATCCTTATATGTTTACAAATACGACGGGTCCATAAAAAATTAACTCATATGTTACCATTTAATTGAAAATAAAACTTAACACCATTCAAATTATCTTTCGTATATAATCTCTTGAATATGTCGTCGTGTATTATCGGCGCATTTTAAACCGGAAACAAATAACTCAATTTTTCACCCAAAGTTTAAAATGAAAACAATTAAAAGTTAATTCCAATTAAAATAAGAAACCAAAAAGATCCCAAACAGTAATTTAACGATATTTCACTGGAAATTAAAAAACAAAACAAAAAAAAATCATAAAAATGTCTCCACTCTGGTTCATTTGAATCATTAATTAAATTTTTCTTAAAAAACAAAACAAAAAAATGCTGGCTGTTTTCTTAAATTCTCGTCTCGTTATCATATCAAGAAACATAATTGTCGTGTGTGTGTGTGTGTCGATATATAGAATTAAACAAATCATAATCAAATTTCTTACAAGACGCCAGACAATTAATTTTTTTTTTGTTTTTTAGTTTTTTATCTTTTAATTTGATGTTTTTGTTATTTTATTTGGAAGAAGCTGAAATAATTAATAAAATTAAGAATTAAATTATTTTCTTATTTATTTTTGTGGATGAATAAAATAAGATAAATGATTAGATTTCTTTCGGTAATAAATTAAGTGTACGAGTATATATGATGACGAGGTTGTGGTTTCCTAAATTCTATTAAAATAGTTAAAACTATTTTATTTTGATTTAATTGGTATATAAGTTTTAAATATAAATAAACAAAAAATAGTTTACCTGAATTCAAAAGATTATCGTTTATTTAACTAATTTGTATCAGCGACCAAATATACAAAAAATTATTTTGTTTGTTTCGTACGATAATTAAAATTTTTTTTTTGTACAAACCACTATCTGATCATTTCTGGGAAGTCACAATATCATTTTTTTTGTTGTACACAAGATTATCAGTGTATGTTCGCTTCACCAGAAAGTAACATTATTGATTGATTTTTGTCTTAAGTATATATCGTTGCAATTTACAACATTTTATGTTATGGGACTGTGGGACTGTGGGATATACGAATACAACTTGTGTGTTTTTGATTGATACGCATACACAAGATCAATCGATCAGTTTTGACAAACATCAATCAAAGAGAACGTTTTTTCACATACACACGTACATATATAGGTAATATAGAATAAAATTTAACATTTCTTTAAATTAATTTCAAGATAATATGTTTGCTGTTTTGTTAATTTTAATTTGGTTTTTATTACTCGCAGCTGACATCAACCGTTTGGGTCTGGAAAGTTTTTTTTAATTAATTTGTTGCACAAATTTTTGCAGTAATAAAATTAATTTAATCGAAATTTAATAACCAGGACAGGTTCACGAGGTATTTCAAAAGACATGACTTATTGAAGCTGAAAACAACTGGCCATTGAATTTTATTTTGGTTGAAGAACCCTTAGTTAGTGCTTTAATCACTACAAATTTAGTTGAATGTTCTAAAACAATGGAATTAGTAACGAATTCGCGTTCAGGAAGGCTATAAGTGCTACCGAATTATTAAAAAGCCTAATCTTTGAGATAACCAAGTACAACAGTTGTTCGCTAAAATATGTGCCAGACTGATGACAAAATTTTCACAAAATATAGTGGATGTGTTTTGATGGATGACGAAACGTACATGAAATTGATTTTGAAACACTTCAAGTTAGATACATTTGCAAAAAAATGTATGATTTGGCCACCAATTTGCAGGTTCATCTTTTACAAAATTTTCTCACGAACTGGCGCATTCGATTTCAAATCGCTAAAATATATTAGGTTGTTGACATTATTTTAATTTTCGACGTCGACAAAAAACACTGCCAAGTAATCTACCTCGCACATCCCTACCAATAATAAAATCTGCATAGTTTTTCTAAAATTTTACTAATACCACCATGTGATGATAACGAATCGTTGTGTTCCTTCTGTTCTGTGTTCTGAGTCCAAACAAATTTGTCTTCCTTTAGAAAATCGATTAAAAGAGCTGTATAACTGCTGCAAAGTTAACTATAAACCTGCGATACTAATTATCCAGTAGGCTTTTGGTATATTTAACATTGTCGGGTGAAGGTAAAAAAATCAGTAAAAATAAAAACTCTATCGTGACAGAGTGTTCGCCCTGGTATAGTAAAGCATCTTTTAGGTAGAATTATGAATTTCGATTCTACCGAGCAGCCTGTCTATTAATGGGAGAGGATACGAGTCTTTTTCTGTTACAGATTGGAGTTCTCGTGCGTCAAAGCATAGTCGTGTCTTTCCGTCAACTCTGTTGATTTCTTCGTAAAGACTCCGATGTACGGTAAGCAATCTAGGCTAATTTCGTTGCTCAATCGGTTTGACATTGCACGGAAACCGATTTATTGTTCTTTCAAGTTAATATTCTTTTTCTAATCTGTAAAAACTAAACGAAATAACAAAACCACAAGTCAATACTACATCAGAAGAAAATCAAAACAGTCAACCAAAAGAAGAAACAACCAAACTACAAACAGAACTTGCAGAAATCACAAACAAGAACTAAGAATGACGTATCACACCGACACCAGATATATAACAACCTACATCCAAAACCTGGAAAATATGAATCAACAACAATTCCAGCAAAGCATTACGAGTATTATATCCGAATTCGGCGGTGAAGACACCAACAAACGAACAAACGATTTAGTGAGATTTCTATAAAGGAACGGCAGATAGCATCTACTAGACACTATAGCAACCAACGAGTAAAACATATTTTTCGATAAACTATAATAAAACTAAGAATAACTGGCAGACGCATACATCATGAATAATATGTACTCGAAATTGTATTCTTTGGAAGAATTAGAAAAACAATTCACAACCACGCAGCAGACATATACGGAGGAACCATCAAGAACTATACGCTACAAGCCGGGATACAAAACAAAATACGATATAGCAAATATTGAAGCAACATATTCTAATGAAATCAACACAACATCCGTACAAGCATTCAAATACAGACTACTCAATACGATATTAAGGGAAAAACTATGCAAAACATTAACAGCAGAAACAATTACAACACAATTTACAATTAACATAAGAACATCCCATTCAACAAAACAACAGAACTGAAACAATCACCAATCTCAATGCACAACATGACATAAACAGAGGAAAAAACCAAACTTATGAACAGAAATGTTGAAATAGTCACTGACATCCGGAAACGTTAGAAAAATATAACATGAATGCCACAATTTACCTCTAGGAGGACGAGCCAGAGTTTAGTGCACTTACAATAGAATAGCACTAGTCTCCCATTGACTCAAACTGCTATACGATACAAATCGTTTTATCGCAAAATGTTACCTATGCAAGAAAAACAAAAATTACGAAAAACAAAATTCCTACTACAATTGACAGATACATGAAGTCACTCTTTCCATCTCGTAGCTTACGCCGTCGTAGGACTTCTCCCAAAACAGAAAATCGCAACAACTACCTTCGAGTACTAACTTTTCAAGACGATTTATCAACATTTTCCGGCGTTATCCCCATTCCAAACCAAAGCGCAAATACAGTAGCAAAAGTAATTCTAAAATTCTTAAATTCTTAAATTCTTAAATTCTTAAATTCTTAAATTCATAAATTCTTAAATTCTTAAATTCTCAAATTCTTAAATTCTTAAATTCTTAAATTCTTAAATTCTTAAATTCTTAAATTCTTAAATTCTTAAATTCTTAAATTCCTAAATTCCTAAATTCTTAAATTCTTAAATTCTTAAATTCTTAAATTCTTAAATTCTTAAATTCTTAAATTCTTAAATTCTTAAATTCTTAAATTCTTAAATTCTTAAATTCTTAAATTCTTAAATTCTTAAATTCTTAAATTCTTAAATTCTTAAATTCTTAAATTCTTAAATTCTTAAATTCTTAAATTCTTAAATTCTTAAATTCTTAAATTCTTAAATTCTTAAATTCTTAAATTCTTAAATTCTTAAATTCTTAAATTCTTAAATTCTTAAATTCTTAAATTCTTAAATTCTTAAATTCTTAAATTCTTAAATTCTTAAATTCTTAAATTCTTAAATTCTTAAATTCTTAAATTCTTAAATTCTTAAATTCTTAAATTCTTAAATTCTTAAATTCTTAAATTCTTAAATTCTTAAATTCTTAAATTCTTAAATTCTTAAATTCTTAAATTCTTAAATTCTTAAATTCTTAAATTCTTAAATTCTTAAATTCTTAAATTCTTAAATTCTTAAATTCTTAAATTCTTAAATTCTTAAATTCTTAAATTCTTAAATTCTTAAATTCTTAAATTCTTAAATTCTTAAATTCTTAAATTCTTAAATTCTTAAATTCTTAAATTCTTAAATTCTTAAATTCTTAAATTCTTAAATTCTTAAATTCTTAAATTCTTAAATTCTTAAATTCTTAAATTCTTAAATTCTTAAATTCTTAAATTCTTAAATTCTTAAATTCTTAAATTCTTAAATTCTTAAATTCTTAAATTCTTAAATTCTTAAATTCTTAAATTCTTAAATTCTTAAATTCTTAAATTCTTAAATTCTTAAATTCTTAAATTCTTAAATTCTTAAATTCTTAAATTCTTAAATTCTTAAATTCTTAAATTCTTAAATTCTTAAATTCTTAAATTCTTAAATTCTTAAATTCTTAAATTCTTAAATTCTTAAATTCTTAAATTCTTAAATTCTTAAATTCTTAAATTCTTAAATTCTTAAATTCTTAAATTCTTAAATTCTTAAATTCTTAAATTCTTAAATTCTTAAATTCTTAAATTCTTAAATTCTTAAATTCTTAAATTCTTAAATTCTTAAATTCTTAAATTCTTAAATTCTTAAATTCTTAAATTCTTAAATTCTTAAATTCTTAAATTCTTAAATTCTTAAATTCTTAAATTCTTAAATTCTTAAATTCTTAAATTCTTAAATTCTTAAATTCTTAAATTCTTAAATTCTTAAATTCTTAAATTCTTAAATTCTTAAATTCTTAAATTCTTAAATTCTTAAATTCTTAAATTCTTAAATTCTTAAATTCTTAAATTCTTAAATTCTTAAATTCTTAAATTCTTAAATTCTTAAATTCTTAAATTCTTAAATTCTTAAATTCTTAAATTCTTAAATTCTTAAATTCTTAAATTCTTAAATTCTTAAATTCTTAAATTCTTAAATTCTTAAATTCTTAAATTCTTAAATTCTTAAATTCTTAAATTCTTAAATTCTTAAATTCTTAAATTCTTAAATTCTTAAATTCTTAAATTCTTAAATTCTTAAATTCTTAAATTCTTAAATTCTTAAATTCTTAAATTCTTAAATTCTTAAATTCTTAAATTCTTAAATTCTTAAATTCTTAAATTCTTAAATTCTTAAATTCTTAAATTCTTAAATTCTTAAATTCTTAAATTCTTAAATTCTTAAATTCTTAAATTCTTAAATTCTTAAATTCTTAAATTCTTAAATTCTTAAATTCTTAAATTCTTAAATTCTTAAATTCTTAAATTCTTAAATTCTTAAATTCTTAAATTCTTAAATTCTTAAATTCTTAAATTCTTAAATTCTTAAATTCTTAAATTCTTAAATTCTTAAATTCTTAAATTCTTAAATTCTTAAATTCTTAAATTCTTAAATTCTTAAATTCTTAAATTCTTAAATTCTTAAATTCTTAAATTCTTAAATTCTTAAATTCTTAAATTCTTAAATTCTTAAATTCTTAAATTCTTAAATTCTTAAATTCTTAAATTCTTAAATTCTTAAATTCTTAAATTCTTAAATTCTTAAATTCTTAAATTCTTAAATTCTTAAATTCTTAAATTCTTAAATTCTTAAATTCTTAAATTCTTAAATTCTTAAATTCTTAAATTCTTAAATTCTTAAATTCTTAAATTCTTAAATTCTTAAATTCTTAAATTCTTAAATTCTTAAATTCTTAAATTCTTAAATTCTTAAATTCTTAAATTCTTAAATTCTTAAATTCTTAAATTCTTAAATTCTTAAATTCTTAAATTCTTAAATTCTTAAATTCTTAAATTCTTAAATTCTTAAATTCTTAAATTCTTAAATTCTTAAATTCTTAAATTCTTAAATTCTTAAATTCTTAAATTCTTAAATTCTTAAATTCTTAAATTCTTAAATTCTTAAATTCTTAAATTCTTAAATTCTTAAATTCTTAAATTCTTAAATTCTTAAATTCTTAAATTCTTAAATTCTTAAATTCTTAAATTCTTAAATTCTTAAATTCTTAAATTCTTAAATTCTTAAATTCTTAAATTCTTAAATTCTTAAATTCTTAAATTCTTAAATTCTTAAATTCTTAAATTCTTAAATTCTTAAATTCTTAAATTCTTAAATTCTTAAATTCTTAAATTCTTAAATTCTTAAATTCTTAAATTCTTAAATTCTTAAATTCTTAAATTCTTAAATTCTTAAATTCTTAAATTCTTAAATTCTTAAATTCTTAAATTCTTAAATTCTTAAATTCTTAAATTCTTAAATTCTTAAATTCTTAAATTCTTAAATTCTTAAATTCTTAAATTCTTAAATTCTTAAATTCTTAAATTCTTAAATTCTTAAATTCTTAAATTCTTAAATTCTTAAATTCTTAAATTCTTAAATTCTTAAATTCTTAAATTCTTAAATTCTTAAATTCTTAAATTCTTAAATTCTTAAATTCTTAAATTCTTAAATTCTTAAATTCTTAAATTCTTAAATTCTTAAATTCTTAAATTCTTAAATTCTTAAATTCTTAAATTCTTAAATTCTTAAATTCTTAAATTCTTAAATTCTTAAATTCTTAAATTCTTAAATTCTTAAATTCTTAAATTCTTAAATTCTTAAATTCTTAAATTCTTAAATTCTTAAATTCTTAAATTCTTAAATTCTTAAATTCTTAAATTCTTAAATTCTTAAATTCTTAAATTCTTAAATTCTTAAATTCTTAAATTCTTAAATTCTTAAATTCTTAAATTCTTAAATTCTTAAATTCTTAAATTCTTAAATTCTTAAATTCTTAAATTCTTAAATTCTTAAATTCTTAAATTCTTAAATTCTTAAATTCTTAAATTCTTAAATTCTTAAATTCTTAAATTCTTAAATTCTTAAATTCTTAAATTCTTAAATTCTTAAATTCTTAAATTCTTAAATTCTTAAATTCTTAAATTCTTAAATTCTTAAATTCTTAAATTCTTAAATTCTTAAATTCTTAAATTCTTAAATTCTTAAATTCTTAAATTCTTAAATTCTTAAATTCTTAAATTCTTAAATTCTTAAATTCTTAAATTCTTAAATTCTTAAATTCTTAAATTCTTAAATTCTTAAATTCTTAAATTCTTAAATTCTTAAATTCTTAAATTCTTAAATTCTTAAATTCTTAAATTCTTAAATTCTTAAATTCTTAAATTCTTAAATTCTTAAATTCTTAAATTCTTAAATTCTTAAATTCTTAAATTCTTAAATTCTTAAATTCTTAAATTCTTAAATTCTTAAATTCTTAAATTCTTAAATTCTTAAATTCTTAAATTCTTAAATTCTTAAATTCTTAAATTCTTAAATTCTTAAATTCTTAAATTCTTAAATTCTTAAATTCTTAAATTCTTAAATTCTTAAATTCTTAAATTCTTAAATTCTTAAATTCTTAAATTCTTAAATTCTTAAATTCTTAAATTCTTAAATTCTTAAATTCTTAAATTCTTAAATTCTTAAATTCTTAAATTCTTAAATTCTTAAATTCTTAAATTCTTAAATTCTTAAATTCTTAAATTCTTAAATTCTTAAATTCTTAAATTCTTAAATTCTTAAATTCTTAAATTCTTAAATTCTTAAATTCTTAAATTCTTAAATTCTTAAATTCTTAAATTCTTAAATTCTTAAATTCTTAAATTCTTAAATTCTTAAATTCTTAAATTCTTAAATTCTTAAATTCTTAAATTCTTAAATTCTTAAATTCTTAAATTCTTAAATTCTTAAATTCTTAAATTCTTAAATTCTTAAATTCTTAAATTCTTAAATTCTTAAATTCTTAAATTCTTAAATTCTTAAATTCTTAAATTCTTAAATTCTTAAATTCTTAAATTCTTAAATTCTTAAATTCTTAAATTCTTAAATTCTTAAATTCTTAAATTCTTAAATTCTTAAATTCTTAAATTCTTAAATTCTTAAATTCTTAAATTCTTAAATTCTTAAATTCTTAAATTCTTAAATTCTTAAATTCTTAAATTCTTAAATTCTTAAATTCTTAAATTCTTAAATTCTTAAATTCTTAAATTCTTAAATTCTTAAATTCTTAAATTCTTAAATTCTTAAATTCTTAAATTCTTAAATTCTTAAATTCTTAAATTCTTAAATTCTTAAATTCTTAAATTCTTAAATTCTTAAATTCTTAAATTCTTAAATTCTTAAATTCTTAAATTCTTAAATTCTTAAATTCTTAAATTCTTAAATTCTTAAATTCTTAAATTCTTAAATTCTTAAATTCTTAAATTCTTAAATTCTTAAATTCTTAAATTCTTAAATTCTTAAATTCTTAAATTCTTAAATTCTTAAATTCTTAAATTCTTAAATTCTTAAATTCTTAAATTCTTAAATTCTTAAATTCTTAAATTCTTAAATTCTTAAATTCTTAAATTCTTAAATTCTTAAATTCTTAAATTCTTAAATTCTTAAATTCTTAAATTCTTAAATTCTTAAATTCTTAAATTCTTAAATTCTTAAATTCTTAAATTCTTAAATTCTTAAATTCTTAAATTCTTAAATTCTTAAATTCTTAAATTCTTAAATTCTTAAATTCTTAAATTCTTAAATTCTTAAATTCTTAAATTCTTAAATTCTTAAATTCTTAAATTCTTAAATTCTTAAATTCTTAAATTCTTAAATTCTTAAATTCTTAAATTCTTAAATTCTTAAATTCTTAAATTCTTAAATTCTTAAATTCTTAAATTCTTAAATTCTTAAATTCTTAAATTCTTAAATTCTTAAATTCTTAAATTCTTAAATTCTTAAATTCTTAAATTCTTAAATTCTTAAATTCTTAAATTCTTAAATTCTTAAATTCTTAAATTCTTAAATTCTTAAATTCTTAAATTCTTAAATTCTTAAATTCTTAAATTCTTAAATTCTTAAATTCTTAAATTCTTAAATTCTTAAATTCTTAAATTCTTAAATTCTTAAATTCTTAAATTCTTAAATTCTTAAATTCTTAAATTCTTAAATTCTTAAATTCTTAAATTCTTAAATTCTTAAATTCTTAAATTCTTAAATTCTTAAATTCTTAAATTCTTAAATTCTTAAATTCTTAAATTCTTAAATTCTTAAATTCTTAAATTCTTAAATTCTTAAATTCTTAAATTCTTAAATTCTTAAATTCTTAAATTCTTAAATTCTTAAATTCTTAAATTCTTAAATTCTTAAATTCTTAAATTCTTAAATTCTTAAATTCTTAAATTCTTAAATTCTTAAATTCTTAAATTCTTAAATTCTTAAATTCTTAAATTCTTAAATTCTTAAATTCTTAAATTCTTAAATTCTTAAATTCTTAAATTCTTAAATTCTTAAATTCTTAAATTCTTAAATTCTTAAATTCTTAAATTCTTAAATTCTTAAATTCTTAAATTCTTAAATTCTTAAATTCTTAAATTCTTAAATTCTTAAATTCTTAAATTCTTAAATTCTTAAATTCTTAAATTCTTAAATTCTTAAATTCTTAAATTCTTAAATTCTTAAATTCTTAAATTCTTAAATTCTTAAATTCTTAAATTCTTAAATTCTTAAATTCTTAAATTCTTAAATTCTTAAATTCTTAAATTCTTAAATTCTTAAATTCTTAAATTCTTAAATTCTTAAATTCTTAAATTCTTAAATTCTTAAATTCTTAAATTCTTAAATTCTTAAATTCTTAAATTCTTAAATTCTTAAATTCTTAAATTCTTAAATTCTTAAATTCTTAAATTCTTAAATTCTTAAATTCTTAAATTCTTAAATTCTTAAATTCTTAAATTCTTAAATTCTTAAATTCTTAAATTCTTAAATTCTTAAATTCTTAAATTCTTAAATTCTTAAATTCTTAAATTCTTAAATTCTTAAATTCTTAAATTCTTAAATTCTTAAATTCTTAAATTCTTAAATTCTTAAATTCTTAAATTCTTAAATTCTTAAATTCTTAAATTCTTAAATTCTTAAATTCTTAAATTCTTAAATTCTTAAATTCTTAAATTCTTAAATTCTTAAATTCTTAAATTCTTAAATTCTTAAATTCTTAAATTCTTAAATTCTTAAATTCTTAAATTCTTAAATTCTTAAATTCTTAAATTCTTAAATTCTTAAATTCTTAAATTCTTAAATTCTTAAATTCTTAAATTCTTAAATTCTTAAATTCTTAAATTCTTAAATTCTTAAATTCTTAAATTCTTAAATTCTTAAATTCTTAAATTCTTAAATTCTTAAATTCTTAAATTCTTAAATTCTTAAATTCTTAAATTCTTAAATTCTTAAATTCTTAAATTCTTAAATTCTTAAATTCTTAAATTCTTAAATTCTTAAATTCTTAAATTCTTAAATTCTTAAATTCTTAAATTCTTAAATTCTTAAATTCTTAAATTCTTAAATTCTTAAATTCTTAAATTCTTAAATTCTTAAATTCTTAAATTCTTAAATTCTTAAATTCTTAAATTCTTAAATTCTTAAATTCTTAAATTCTTAAATTCTTAAATTCTTAAATTCTTAAATTCTTAAATTCTTAAATTCTTAAATTCTTAAATTCTTAAATTCTTAAATTCTTAAATTCTTAAATTCTTAAATTCTTAAATTCTTAAATTCTTAAATTCTTAAATTCTTAAATTCTTAAATTCTTAAATTCTTAAATTCTTAAATTCTTAAATTCTTAAATTCTTAAATTCTTAAATTCTTAAATTCTTAAATTCTTAAATTCTTAAATTCTTAAATTCTTAAATTCTTAAATTCTTAAATTCTTAAATTCTTAAATTCTTATATTCTTAAATTCTTATATTCTTAAATTCTTAAATTCTTAAATTCTTAAATTCTTAAATTCTTAAATTCTTAAATTCTTAAATTCTTAAATTCTTAAATTCTTAAATTCTTAAATTCTTAAATTCTTAAATTCTTAAATTCTTAAATTCTTAAATTCTTAAATTCTTAAATTCTTAAATTCTTAAATTCTTAAATTCTTAAATTCTTAAATTCTTAAATTCTTAAATTCTTAAATTCTTAAATTCTTAAATTCTTAAATTCTTAAATTCTTAAATTCTTAAATTCTTAAATTCTTAAATTCTTAAATTCTTAAATTCTTAAATTCTTAAATTCTTAAATTCTTAAATTCTTAAATTCTTAAATTCTTAAATTCTTAAATTCTTAAATTCTTAAATTCTTAAATTCTTAAATTCTTAAATTCTTAAATTCTTAAATTCTTAAATTCTTAAATTCTTAAATTCTTAAATTCTTAAATTCTTAAATTCTTAAATTCTTAAATTCTTAAATTCTTAAATTCTTAAATTCTTAAATTCTTAAATTCTTAAATTCTTAAATTCTTAAATTCTTAAATTCTTAAATTCTTAAATTCTTAAATTCTTAAATTCTTCTTAAATTCTCAAATTTCAAAATTCTGAAATTCTTAAATTCTTAAATTCTTAAATTCTTAAATCCTTAAATTCTTAAATTCTTAAATTCTTAAATTCTTAAATTCTTAAATTCTTAAATTCTTAAATTCTTAAATTCTTAAATTCTTAAATTCTTAAATTCTTAAATTCTTAAATTCTTAAATTCTTAAATTCTTAAATTCTTAAATTCTTAAATTTTAATATTCTTAAATTCTTAAATTTCGAAATTCTGAAATTCTGAAATTCTTAAATTCCTCGAACAACACATAACAACATACGGAATCTTTGAGGAAATACTGAAAGACGAGTGAAGCAATTTCATGAGTAATACATTCAGAGATTTGTTAACTCTATAAATCTAAGAGCAACAGCATTTCACCCAGAAACTATAATGTAGCACTGGAAATATAACAAACAAATTAAAATCCTTTTTTAGAGTATTAATTGATATAGATAGAAACAATTGGGACGAAACGTGCGCCACTATATTCGTGTACGATACAACAACGCATTGTTCAACTAAATTCACTCGATACCTACTGTAGTACATAAAGAGCCATGACCAATTCATAACTATGAAGATTTTAAGATGTAAGTTTGCTGTATTTATCGTTAGCTCAGGTAGAAGTTGAAGTAAATGTTCCCTAAAACGCTTACAGAAGCACCTCTCTCTAACAAGGCGTGCATAAGTTTTGATGCAATAATTATCTTTACACCTATACATACATGTATATTTATTTATAAATAGTAATTAATTTCTTGATACAAAATTTTAGTCGACCTTTCCAAGGACTCTCAGAGGAAAACACACGAAAAATGGTCAAGCACTGAAACAAGATAATTTTTCGTGTGTATTACTATGGTATCGATTATTTTTTTTAATTTAATCTATAATTTATTAATAATAGTTTAAAGAAATTTTAGAAACAAAATTTCAGTTGACTTTTCCAAGCATTCACATAATAAAACACACGAAAAATTGTCTTGAATCAGTGCATCACCATTTTTGGTGTGTTTTCATCTGTGAGTGCTTGGAAAAATTGAGAAAAATTTGCAATCAAAATTTTTTATTTTTAAATTTTATAATTTATTAATTTACAAAACTTTTTGTCGAACTTTTCAAGCACTCACAAAGTAAAATACACGAGAAATTGTGGTTTACTATTATATGTGAATTCACTAAATGAATGATGTGCCCAATATGACGAGTCGTAGTTGATAAGCAATATTCTCGTATTCTCTTTGTATATCACAATTTAATCCAAAAAAAATGTGCCACTGCTATAGTTTAACGAACCATACTTTACATATTTTATAATTATTTTATGTTCCGACTCATTTCACCCTCACTATACACATACAAATTTATCAGTGGATCTTTATAAGTTGAATATACGAATTGGGCCCGCGTTTTTTTTAAATTAAGAAACAGATGATTCTGTTGTTTGCTATATACCCGTAAATATTTAGAAGCATATCAGTTAATTTTGATCAGCCGCAGTGTACATTTTTTTGTTTGTGTCTTGTTCGTTTTTTTTTACTTTAATTGCACAAGAGCTTTCCAAGATGAATCGGATCGTTGTTGTGCTAACAAAAAATTGATTAAAATTGGATGGTTTTTTCTTGTGGCCTGGTTTATGATACACATGCAAAATGTTGTGAAACAACTGTCTCTCGTATATAAGTATGTATGTATACAGAGACAAACATTGGCCGGTGGTCTAATTAATAAAATGACATAGTCATTACGTCAATTATAAATTATATTTTAACAAATTACGTTTAATGATCGCGTAATATAATTTCATGACACCTGTTTTATGGGCATACATTTAAATGAAACTTGATTTATTTTTAATTGTCGGTCATAAAGTTAATTTTGAGGTCAAAGACACATTAGACACGGGGCCCAAAATATGAAACTTTGAAACTGCCAAACTTGGTTTATGCACGTACTGTTTATACTCGTATATAAGACGCCGCCGCCAAGAAGTCATCACTCTTCTTCTACATGCAACTCATTCTCCAAAATCACTGTAAAAATTCTAATTAATTTTAATGTAATTATAAAAATATAAAACAAAAAAATAATTAATTAATTTATAACATCATCTTAATATATAAAATGAGTAAAAGATTGACGAAACGAAAAAAAACAAAACAAAATAAAAAAGGAATCTGTGAATGGAAGATTAAGATATCATAAAAAAAATGTTTAAGATTTTTTTTTTTTTTTTTAACTTTTACAACAGACACAACGCAATTAAAATTAAAAATTATTTAAGATTGAAAATTTGTATTTTTAATGTCTAATCAAACAGTAGCAAACGTTTTATCATCTTAAAGTTTTTATTTTTTTTTTTTATGTGACAATAATAAAATGTCTTGCGAGATAAAACTGAAATAAATAAAATTTTATGTCAATTATAATTAGTGAGAAGAATCGATATACGAGATTGGATTTGGGTATAAAAAATATACATATAACATTGGATTAGTTTGGGTTTATGGCATTGTATAAGGGTATAATCATAAACTACATATATGTATGTATGTATACAGTTTTATGTATATATAGTTTTTTATAGTACATAGTGCACGGGTTAATAGAATTGATTTGTGATAAAAAATTGAAATATTTGAACGCGATAACCTTTTGTCGCGTACAATAAAATTCTTGTTGTATATATGATGTGGGGTTTATGACCCCTATGGCACCTCATGGGCCTCTTGTTGCTTCCCGTCCGATTCAGACAGTAGCTGTTCCTGCATTCTTAATGAGACGCCGTTTCGTTCTATAGCGCACAGAGCCTGCAGTGAAAAGCTTCCCCGATAAAAACCATTCAATTCATATATAAGTTATAAGAATGTAGCAAAACTTGAGAGTGGGATAAGAAGAATGAACAGAAATCCGGTTCATTTATAGTGGATGTTCCGTTATCTCAAAACGTGTTGGTAGTAGCCATTAATGCCGTTTATGATAGGAGGATCCACTAATAGTACAACATATGCGGGCCCGTCTCATAATTTTGAGAGCACATTCTGCATTAGCACGACAATCCCCTCTCTCTCTCCAGTTCCAACAGCAATTCATTGATCGCTATATACAAGCCTTCTTACCCCCAAGTCTCTTAATGGTAGATTTTCCCAGTAGAGAGTTAACAGTCCTGTTCACAAGTATATGATGGATTACAGTGTAAGGTTAATCCATCATCTCACGAGGAATGACAATCATTCCAAAAGTGTCCCCTTGAAGATTATCCCCAGCCAGGGGAGGATAATCGACGAATTGTTTTACATTTTGGCTGGTATGATTCGATCCGGACCAGCCGAATTATAAAGTTTGTAACAGTTCAGTGCCCATATGATTCGTTTTTTAGTCACGATATCATTTTAGAGGAATGAATGTGTTTCTCTATGAGTACTCCGTCGAGTCAACTTCCTGCGACGTGGGTATCGATGAGATGCTTCAAGGATTCCTCACTAAAAACCAGTCCAGGAATCGTCCGGTTTAGTTAAATGCTGGGACTGTTTGATTAAGTAGACAGAACCTCCCTTGGGGGAGAAGCTTCGGAGACTTCGCCAATTTTATCACAGATGAGTCTGCAAGACTTCGTTTGTGTCTTCCTTAATTTTTACTTATTTAATCTTAGGTCCCCCTCCTGATGGCAGGTGCTTGTGATAGCGTCCACCCAGCAGTCCAGTTCCTCTACTGTCGCTGGGGGCTCAGGATAGTTTTGCAGCAGAAATTATTTGAACATTTCACTATATTTGCTCCAGTTTGACCTTCGGGATTTTTGAAGGATTTCCAGATAGCGGGGAGCATGTTCAAGGTAAAATTTACATATCGATGATCAGAGAAGGATTGTTCTCTCGCTACCCTCCACTCCATTCCCGATCATATGATAAATACTCTTTGAAGCGAAGGTTGCGTCTAGAACCTCCTGCTTATTCCTAGTAATAAATGTTGGTTCTCGCCCAATATGACAATCTAAAAAGTTGGTATTTTATATTAAGTCAAAAAATAACTCATCCCTTTCAATGATGTCCGTGCTTCTTCAGATTGTGTGATGCGCATTTGCAGATTGTGTGATGCGCATTTGCATCACACCAATAATCCGTTTTTCTGCTTCAAGTACCTATTCCGCCAGGTTATCCTATTAGCACCTATTCCGCCGGTAGTACCCTCCTTCCCCGGGTCCGACAGGTTATCCTCGTCAGACTCAACTCAAGACAAAGGAGACTACGCATCTCTCTCGCCAGTACCGCCACTACGGAAAGCTCCATCATCTGGTGTTCCTCCTCTCTATGCGCGGCTATATTTAATGTGGACAGGTTGCCACTCACTATCCACAGTTTCACCTGTGCTTATCTCAACCTCGTCTTTTTTGTAAATTCTGAGGGAGTTCGACCGGAATCCGAAGTCGATTACTCCATTTGACTTAGCAAGAGGGCATAAGGACTCTTTATTGATTACCACAGTGGATACCTAGAATCCCCTTTTGCGTCCTCCGGCTTTATAATCTTCCAATTGCTGGTTGGAAGATCTGGGTTACTAATCCTTATGATGTTAAGAATCTCTTCTGTGCTAACCAGTTTGGTTAGTAGCAAAACGCGTGCCCTTGGTTTGCTAGGAATTTTTTCCCTGCTTACCGCCACTCACGTCCCACCCCACCTCCCCTACCTCAACTATTGTCAACCTGTAAAGATCAACCGATCTTTTTCCTGGCAAACCGTTAATTTATCGCTCCTCCAAAACCAACCCGCATCTCTACAGGATGATGATTTTTTCCTAGGGCTTTTGAAATACTAAGTTTAGTGCATTAAACACTAGCCTCTATCTCTTCGAAGTGATACTTCCTGACTCCTGTCAATGACGGTTAGCACCAACACATGCTCCTTCACCACGTCACTGAACAATTTAGGTCGTTGTTTGAGAAGAGATGTCTTGTTCACTTCCAACTTGGGCCGTTTACCGTCGACCGGTTATCGATCTACCTCATCCTGGGACCACTATCTTCAATACACGTGGTCTAAGGTTTCGCAGCCCGCTTGTCCAGTATTTTGATCTCTATAGCGCTGCTTCGGCATTGGGATGTTTCCTTCTTCCAAGTTGCCAGTGCGAGATTTTCTTAAAATGATACCACTGCTTCCTACCTTAGATGCCATAGAATAAACGTTTCTTGATATTGTGGAGATAGCCTTACCTTTCCGGTCCGAGTTACCATAAGCCACTAGGTGCAAAAGTAACCCCACCATCTGGATTGCCTATATGGAACCATGAGCGACGGGGAATCTTCCGTATAATTCTGTAAATACTGTACAAATAGATCCAAAGAATATTCAACAAGTTCCAAAGTAGAATGCGCCTTATGCAAATTTGGAGACTACAACTCCAGAAGAGACGGTTAACACATCGACCGGAGCGAAGTAATTAAAGGAGTCTGTATAGCTCTCACAGACCAGTGTGCGCCAAAATAGAAATCATCCAGATCAGCAGATTAGCAAATCCATTTGATTTGGTTTTTGGGCAGGGAGATGCTAATCAAGCAAATCCTATAAGACAACATAGATTTCACCCACAGAACAATTACAGGCTAAGACACAATTTCAATTTATCCTTTGATTGTATAGCGAAAAACATAATGTTCATGATTTCGTCCATAAACTGGAATTACTGGCGGAAATGACGGATTAACTGAAAATATGATTCATATATGTTTTTATTAGAAAAAAATTCTACTGACACAAACGTAACTTCAACTTCAGACAAGTCCACAAATAATATCGAGAATGGCGGTACTGAAAACAGACTTATGTATAATCAGTGGTAGCATATACCTTCCTGTGACATTCGGCCCAACAGAACCATCAAAGGGGGATTTATATTATTTCTCTGCCAGTGCGAAAAGATCCATATACTCGTAGTATCCGTTCCTTTAGTATCGGAGAACTGTATTTAAAAGACGGCCTAGCTCAACATGGTACCTATAAGAAAGGCGCATATCCTATGCCATTTATAGACATACTTTTAGAACGCTTAAACGATACTAAATACATGACTTGACTTGAAAGACGCGCTCTGGCAGATTCCCCTTTCAAAATCTGCCAGAGAAAAAGCCGCTTTTACGAACAAGGAGCGCCGTTTTATCAATTTTAAAAAATTCATTAACGTCTGCTCTGGTCTTAGCTCATCCCTGTTAGCGATTTTATATTCGGTGTAATGCGGGTTCTGAAGGAGTAGGTGCGAATTTATTCCAAAAGAGTGCGGAAGAAAATGAACATCCCATCATTATCCGAATTAGAATGATTGGCCGCAATTCTCACAGTTAAGAAAATTAGGACATAATTTTACAATTATCACTAACCATATGGTAGCTTCAAGTGGCTCATGGCGTAACGTGATCTTAATGGAAGACTTGCAAGAGGAAGTTAAAACTTTCAAAACTTTTGTATAAAGCATCACGAGTGTACTGTGATTCATTAGAAGAGTTTCACGATTTCAGTAAATCAATCAATTTCAGTAAATTTGAATCCGGCCATTTTGAAGGTCATGAATATGTCTAGCTCATAGAAATAATAATTAATCCAAACAACCCAGCGTACCCAACGTTCAGGATGGACCAGCAGTACATTTTTACTACATTTGAACCCAAGAGAGCAAGTGTTTTGTTTGATCTCTCTGTTTGGAAACCATTTCCTACAAGAGAAACACAAGATATTAGTCGTACAATAGCTTACTTCCTCAAAGAGATCTCTAAATTATACCAAGCGCTGTATGAGTTTGGAGGTTTTCTGTCGGATAACATGCAAAGAGACAAAATAGTTCCTTGGGTAGATTCTGTCATGGACTTAAATATGCTACTTCGTAAAGCTACTTCACAGCTTAAAACATTACAAATAGTGGCGAAACATTTCAAAAACATTAGGACGAAAAATTTCGACCATTACTTCCACATTCTACTAAAAACCGATTTGAAAAGGAAGTAATGCCAAGCAATTTATTTGAATTTAGAGAAACAAAATGGTATGAGAACTACTTACCCTATAGGATGCAGTAACCCTCATTGATCAGTACAACGCATTAAAAAATATTAAAATTTCTTGCGATACATTTTGGTCGACCTTTCCAAGCACTCACATAGTAAAGTACACGAAAAATAGTATTTCATCAGTGCTTGAGAATTTTTCGTGTGTGTGCCTGGAAACGTCGATCAAAATTAGGTACCGAATTGTTTTTTATTAAATTCTATAATTTAGAAATAATAATAAAAAAATTCTCGATACCAAATTTTAATCGACTTTTCCAACCACTCACATAGTGAACCGCACTAAAATATGTCTAGCAATGATGTAATACTATTTTTCGTGTGTTTATTGTGTAAATGATTGGCAAGGTTGACTAAAAATTGGTATAAAAATTTTTCTTTTTGGGACAGTGGGAATAATTTGTATGGCAGTAACCTTAGGTAAGGTTAGGTTAAAATGTGTTAAAATATGACCTCAATATACCATTGCAAGGCCGCTCAATTATTTAACATCTCAACTATTGTGACACTCAATGAAACGAATTCTTTGCGCAATCAATCAAAATTTTAAAGTTAAAAAGACATTCCAAACTCTAGAATTGGCAAACAGGAATATTTCACAGAAACCATCCCCGTACATATGCATATAATCCTAATCGGATTGGTTATATCCCGATTATCGATTATTTTGTGTCACAATTAGATTTTTTTTTGACACATGTCAATATTTGACCACCCTTGTTTCATGTCTCCAGAATATATTTTGTCTGCCAACAACATACAAATGGATTGATATTTGCAATGTTATTGTTAAATAAAAATCTTCATCCCCCATACTTCTTATATACACCAAGTCAATTATTAACTGATTTTCTATTGTTCAATTGATCGGATTACAATGATTTTGTTGGTGTCTCGTCTATATATTGTGTCTTAATTTAAATATGTTCTTGATGCGTACAGTGTCTTCATATTATTGTAGTATATACCTATACCTGTGGCTGAGCAGTGTGAGAGAAGGTATTTCAAAAAATAAAAATGAAATTGATATTTGTATATTGTTGTTTGTTATTCTTAACTTAAGATTAGTCAAAGAAGTAGAAGAAGAAAAAGTAGAAGAAAATCAATTTCTTAAATATTATCGAAAGGCGTTGAAAAAGAAAAAAATCAACAAATTTTAGTTTTTAAATTAAATTTTTTTTTAATCTTTTTACGAAAATCCGTAAAATTCGATTATACAGTATTTTTGTGTTCAGTTGCTTATATGTGGAAGACAATGAAAATTAATTCTTGATTTTATTTGAAAAGTTTTAGAAGTTAATTTTTTTCAACTCAATCATTTTTTTTTTAGATTATTTAGTCCTTTTGTATATGGACGATTCAGAAAGAATTATAAAATTATATTGTGTATAATACGCAGCTACAAAGACGGAGTTAATTTAAAGTGACACTTCTGGATCCTTTTTTTTTCAATTTTTTTGCGTGTAAAGTCAATCAGTCAAATTTAGCTATTCTTGGGCGAAATTATTTGGAAATTACATTTGAATTGGATTATAATTGTGTTTGAAAGCGATACTCGTGTTGTATTGTATTTGTATAACTATATGTAGGTTCATATAAAGAGATTGACAAATTCTATTGTCCCTGTATAGATGAATACCATGTTCAAGTACCATTTCGTTCGGATACAAAAGGATTTGATTATTTCTTTGTGTTTTATTCAAGTGATATACATAATCTATATGGTCATTGGAACACTTCTCTTCTTCCAAAATCGAGATTTTAATGGAATTGGTATTGGTTCTTCAAATTGTTTAACTCTTGAACTATAGGTATACCCATAGATGGAAACTCTATATATGCGACTATCATTGCAATGTATTGTCTTTATCTTACAATACAGAAGACGACAATCCGCCGAAAACGACGATTCACCGAAAACGACAATTCAACGAATTCGATAATTCATCGAAAACGCCAGTTTACCGAATTCGATATAGTTTACCGAAACGACAATTTATCGAAAATGAACATATCGAGAACGAAACCGATATAGTTCATCGAAAAAATCAATTTACCGAATCCGATAGTTTACCGTAAACGTCAATTTACCAAAACCGGCAATTTACTGAAACGACAATTTATCGATAAGGAAAATATATCGTGAACGAAACCGATATGATTAATCGAAATCGTTAATTTACCGAATCCAATAGTTTACCGAAAACATCAATTTACCAAATTCGATATTTTACCGAAACGACAATTTATCGAAAATGAACATATATCCTGAACGAGAACGATATGATTAATCGAAAACGTCAATTTACCGAGTCCGAGAGTTTACCAAAATTAACCATTTACCACATCTGACAATTTACCGAAACGACCATATTTTATCGAAAATGAAAATATATGGTGAAAGAAACCGATATGATTCATCGGAAATGAAAATATATCGTCAACGAAACCGATTTACCTAATCGAAAGCGTAAATTTACCAAATCCGATAGTTTAACGAAAAAAGACAATTTACAAAATCCGACAATTTACCGAAACGACAATTTATCGAAAATCAAAATATGTCGTGCACGAAACCGATATGATTCATCGAAAACGTCAATTTACCAAATCCGATAGTTTACCGAATACAACAATTTACCAAAACCAATAATTTACTGCAACGACAATTTATCGAAAATGAAAATATATCGTGAACAAAACCGATATGATCGAAAACGTCAATTTACCGAGTTTGAGAGGTTAGCGAAAATAACCATTTACCACATCTGACAATTTACCGAACCAACAATTTATCGAAAATGAAAATATCGAGAACGAAACCGATATAGTTCATCGAAAAAATCAATTTACCGAATCCGATAGTTTACCGTAAACGTCAATTTACCAAAACCGACAATTTACTGAAACGACAATTTATCGATAAGGAAAATATATCGTGAACGAAACCGATATGATTCATCGAAAAATTCAATTTACCGAATCCGATAGTTTACCGTAATCGTCAATTTACCAAAACCGATAATTTACTGAAACCACAATTTATCGAACGTGAAAATTTATCGTGTATGAAACCGATATGATTAATCGAAAACGTCAATTTACCGAATCCGATAGTTTACCGAAAACAACAATTTACCAAATCCGATAATTTACTGCAACGACAATTTATCGAAAATGAAAATATATCGAGAACAAAACCGATATGATCGAAAACGTCAATTTACCGAGTTTGAGAGGTTAGCTAAAATAACCATTTACCACATCTGACAATTTACCGAAACGACAGTTTATCGAAAATGAAAATATCGTGAACGAAACCGATATGATTCATCGAAATGAAAATATATCGTGAACGAAACCGATATGATTCATCGAAAAAGTCAATTTACCGAATCCGATAGTTTACCGTAAACGTCAATTTACCAAAACCGATAATTTACTGAAACGACAATTTAACGAAAATGAAAATATATCGTGATCATTATGTAACCCAAATTATTTGAAGGAAATGATAATCAAAATGAATTTTTCAATAAAGTTCTGGAGTATTATGCCAACTGGATTCAAGCTAGAATATTTTCTTACCAATAAATAATGTTTCTGAGCAAAACGGTTTCACCAACCTCTCAAACGACAAAAAGCTTGTAATGTTTTCCTCTATAACTGTTCCAAATGTCACTTTCGGTGAATCTTTTATTCCAGCCGAAACATTAGTGAACCATCACCAAAACTTATAAAGTCTATAGGTTCATTATTTAATTCTGGTCCCAACTGGATGATAGAACAATGGCCCACTGCCATAGTACCAGTAATTTCTAAATGGCAGAATTTGTGGTGGAGAATTAGCCGAGAAACTTATAAGAATCATTTCGAAGCCGGATAACTTTTCTTAATATTTGTCACATTAAAATATTCGATATGATACTTTCATTTAGCTGAGATGTTTTCTCGTCGTTTAGTTGCGTACCTCAGTCAAAGATTTAGCTATTATGCACTTTTAATAAAACGATGCAAATTTTGTCTGTGGAACAACGTTGCTTATATTCTTACCGTCATTTGACTCATTTTGGAGCACATGCACTGTTTTCGATTTAAATATAAATATTTACTTCGTTTCTGGCATGCCTCGTTCTTATCCACTGAATTGTTTGACCCAACTGGCATTAATCAACATGCGCCAAAGAATGGCTTGTTTTGAATGATTTTGAAAACTTTCCTTAGTTGGCTCTATACTAACCGTATTATCATTACAACATGAGCCATAGTATACGTATCCAGAACCTCGTTGATAATTGGTAAATTTAAGACATTTTATCATATTTGGATACCAAATCTCCAAGAAAATTAAACTGTGGCTTGGCCAGAAAATGGAAGACTGTATGACCTCAAATAAAATAATTATTCCAACTGCATTGTTGACTAGGTTTTTCATATGACATTCCTGAACTTCCAAATTCATATAAAATTGGAAATTTTTCGTCATTTTATCATATTTGGATATAAAATCTCCAAAATAGATAAAATTCCCAGAAAGTGGTTTCAGAAGCCTGGTCAGTATGAACACTCAGGGAAGCATTGTACCATGTTCCGTCTATATATTTATGATTTAGACATGGTTGATGTCTTGGCGATTTGTAGATCACAAGTTAATCGATATTATGGTAAATTTAATTTGTAACTTCTGAAATTTCGAAATACGAAATCAAATTTTACGTTTACAATTCTGAATTTTAATTTGGTTTTGAAAATTTAAAAATATCGTAGTTTGCAAATTTCTTAATTAAATTTAAAATTCGTAAAGTTTCGAAACCGAATTTTGCGTAAACGATTCTAAAGATTAAAATAACAATTCGAATTGTTAAATGTTTAAAATTTGAATGTTAAACGTTCAGGAAAATCTCCAATTTATGGTGGGCATTTTTTCAATTTTAGAGCATTTTTCAATATTCATAATTCACAAATTTTGAAAAAGTCAACAAGAATTTTCGGATATTTTTCATATTCTGAATTTCTAATCGAAATTACAATGATTTATTGGAATTCAGCATGTCACTCTTATATACCGAGCAAATAGTACAGTGGTTGTAGTAGTACAAAAGCATTGACGTTTGGATCGGGAGGTATATTGGGTTAGAATTCCAACAGATTATTTTTAATATTTAGAATCCAAATTGAACAGAATTTTAAAATTACGTATGCAAGTTTAATTAATAGCGTAAGGAACGTGGCGACCATTTTGTAAAATACATTAACCGCAATTAATTATGTAAATTAGAATTTTAATTATAGTTTGCATTCCGCCAAATTACTTGAATATATGTGTAAAAATAGCTAATCACGAAGCATAAACTATTTGCAACTCTGATCCTAATATAATAATAAAAAGCAAATAGTGTATATATATGTATGTACAACGTGTGTATCGTTGTACAAAGTACATACATAAATATGCTATTCTTTATAAAAAATTATGCAAATCTTAAATAAAATAAAATAAAAAATTCTTAAGATATTTGTAATACGCGACTTTAAAAATATATATAATATGCAAATTAGATGTTTAACTTTTCTGAATAGGTTTTTTTTGCACAAATTTTATTTATTTTTAAAATTTACTTACTTACATATTATATTAATTCAACAATAATACAAAAATAAAAAAATGTCTGCTTTTAATTATATAAATAATTGAAAATTCAGGTTATTCGTGTTCGTACTCTACGTATACATATAGTAATTTGAATTACAATTTTAATTCAATTTAATTATAAATATGTATTACATTTTTTAATCGACGTACATTATAAATCATTGTGTATGTTTACAATTATAATAAAAAATTAAATTATTGTAAAAAATATTCATGTCTCAGCGAATTATGAAAGTTCGAATTGAAAATATTTTAATTTTATTTTTCCGTGCGTACATCTAATTCTAACATTTAAATTATTTTAATCGTTTCCTTGGAATTTCAAAATGTTCTCACACTCCGAAACAGGTCAGTCAAGTGTAATTTACAGAGTTTTATGCATGTGAAGTTTTTCCTAAATCAATCAAAATTTCAATAATTCAGATGACGATCAGTCTATTGATGTTTTACTATTTATAATTCTATACCCGATGTTCAATGTGCAACAATTGGATTATTAAATGTCAGTTTAGTAAATATTGCACACGTTTCAAGTATATCACAATTCAAAATTTCATAGTTCTATCGACCTGGGATCCTATACATCAACTCATCTATACAATCTAATGAGATCAGTCGCCAAGTATCTGCAGAAATGGATTAACCTTGTTAACTTATATGGTTTTCTATTCCTGTGAAATACCCACACTATCCATTGAATAGCCATATTTTCTGTAAAAAGAGCACACTCGTCTCAATTATGTATGACGCAACGATCTTTTTACAAGTCTTTTGAATTATGGTTTGTATGTTATGAATGAATCGAGATTAGACCAGGCCTCAACTGTTTTAACAAACGGACTTCTATAGACTCTACATCAATAGTAAACTGTTCATTCTATATAAGTTACGAGGAATTAATCCCTCGATCATAAATTGTTCAATAAATCAAAGCTATAAACTAAAATAAAAATCCACAAAGAAGCCAGCATACAAATATTTTATTTAAATGGTCAATACTTTCCATAAAAGTTAGATATGATCCAAGACAAATTCTATGAAATTTTGTCATTCATGTAAATCTCACTTAAAGTGAAGTCAAACAAATTTGAAAAAATCTATAAAATATTATAAAAGTAAACCTGCCATCTATTGGTCAATATCATCTATAATCGACACTGTAGCGGAGCTATATACATTCCTGACCGCTAAGCAAGAAATCACGTAAAATAAAAATAAAATAATAAAAATTAAATCATGTTGAAAAAAATTAGGGCGTTGTTTTTATTCCATAATATTTTCTTTATTACATTATTTATTTACCTTGAAAATATATTCTGAACATTTCATTATTGTACAATAGATGATGTTTTTTTAAAGTAATTTTTTATTATGAAAACGCCCTAATTTTTATTAGAAATCATTTCATATATCCTGGTATAACATATAATTCTATTTGCAATTTAGCACAATATTTAACTTTAGTAAAACCGGTCCTAAATTTGGATTAGTGCGTTTTAATGTAGAAAAGTGTATTATCGGACAAATAAATAAAATATTACCTACTTAGAAGAGATTATACAGGATAAGAGGTGTAATTAAAAAAGAATATGTTACAACCATCTATATTATTTAAAATTTGATTTGAACATACAAGCCTAGAGCAAAAATATAAAAATGAATTCATGCCGATAAAAAAATTAGGGCCTTATTTTAATTTTATAATAACCAATGGTGTAGATTATTTGTTTTTGTTGTGTTCGGAAAATGTCATAATAATGCATGCATTCAGTTGCAAGGGCATTTTTTAATCCAAACTAAAGTCACAATATTATTGATAATTTTTTGTTAGTTTTATCGTCATTACTGTTACTACAAAATAAAATCAACGCCCCAATTTTTTTTATACATTTTTAATTTTTCGTATGAATATATGATATAATTATTAAGTACATGCGCGTATCACGTTGAAAATGGGCTTAGTAAACATAAATTTGAATAAAATATATTACTATTTCACGTAATAGGAAGTCCTGTCACCGATCTGACCTAAATAAAAATTTACTCTATACATCTGTGAAAAAAATAACAAGCGAATGATTCCAAGATTATTGCTAATCGGTAGAAATTTTTCGGATGGCTACATTTATTATGACGCGACTGATCCTTTATGAGCCTATGATGCAGATTGAGAATCAGGTAATTCCCTCGCTCATTTTAGATTTATGTGCTCGATTACACATTCAAATATAGTGACCAGACAATTTTCAGGTGAGATGAGAATCGAACTCGGCAGAAATTTCACGAAATGAGTAACCATATACGAAAAGACTCGTTAGTAAATGTGGATAGTAATGTCTCTAACGTCTAACCAGTTATACCAGCTTAAATTTCAATGAACTATTTCACTAATTCCGCGTCATTGAAGTACTCAACAAAGGACTGTTTACATATAATTTTTGATTTACGCTAGTCTGTTCAAACTCAATGCAGTTGAAGTGGAATGAAGAATATGAAAAATTTTGTCAATCACGATTATTTCGAGAACTTGAATAACCCGTAATATCTGCTAATCTATATAGGTTATAGGTGAGGTTAGATTATTGGATGGCAGATCAAAAAGACATGCATTAACCTATAATGGTCTATAGCCATACTACATATGTTTTGAGCTGTTGACGAAGCGTTGGATACTCCTGACACGCCCACCCTATACTGAGGTATGTTAGGTCATTTAAAAGGGAATGCCACCATATAACTTTTAGTCCGGTTTGAACCAGACGATTACAGGTGAAATCAAGTCTACTCGCATGCCCGCCTAGAAGACAATGCCCTCTAATAACACAGGCGACCAACTGACCTGACACCACTAAAGTTAGTTCATCTGTTTAGCACGCTAAATTACGCATATAACGTATACTATTTAACCACCCATATTAGATGGATATTGTTCTGAAGCGGACTAATGTCCATCAAAATTTGAATATCACTGGCTGATATTAAATTTTGCCTCAACCAGTTTAGGGCTTCTTTTATCGCAGTTGCTTCATCGTGAAAAAATTCTTCTTGTTTCAAAACACCACGCCACCGACTTGTGTATATCCATATAAACATGTTTATAACTCCTGGATTCAGAACTACATATGCATCAGCCAATCAACTTTGGAGGGGATCACAGTGAGATATAATTTACATTAAAAGATAACGACTCGACTATATATTCCTAACTCACAACGATTAGCCCATATGAAATGCACAGAATTTAAATGAGTTTACTATGAGTACTGGGATATTTACCAAAGACGCCAATATCAATCTGCGGCTAATCTAAAGAATCTAAAAAATCTGAGCAAAATCAATGCCGGTTGAAACGGTACACCCAAAAAGATATATTTTAAAATATTAACGTATAGGTATAAACAGAGCTAGATCATCATATTACGCCCCAAAGGGACCCAGGTATCAGTTTGACTTAATGGCCCAGATATCAGAGTGATAAATCAATAAAAAAAATTCTCAAAATTAATAAAAAATTTAATGAAAAATTATTTACGCAATATGAATGTGATAAGCCGTCAGTTTTAAATGTTTGTTTGTATATTTCACACGTGGTTGATACCGTAGCATGACCAGTTGAACAATAAAATTGCTTTTGTAAATTTGGACATTCTGAAGAATCTATACGAAATAGATGCATTATGCTTTTAAATTTCGAGACTAATGAAAATAAAATTTACAATTTGAATTGTTGAATTTTGAAAATTTGAACATTAGCGCTCATGAATATAACCAATTTATGGCGGAAATTGTTTTTAAATTTAGGAGCGTTTCTCCAATTATTGCAATATTCAAATTTCATATTTCAGAATATAGCTCGAATTATAAAAAATTAAACCCAAATTTTGGAGATACACAAAATTTTCAGAAAATTTGCAATCTAATTCCCAAACTTTCACGTTATGCCAAATCTTCGATTAATCATAAGTTTCATCGGATTTTCAAATATTTATAAAACTCTATGAATTTTAGAAGAGTTTTGGGACTACCATTTCAAATACGAGTATTAGAAAAATTCCAAATCACTCAAAATTTAAAAAAAATTAACAATTTTATAAAATGTGTTTTGCGGTGATCTTTAATTTTTAATTAATTTAATGAATCTAATATTTCTCGTACATGATTTAAAATTGAATAAATTTTAGTTAATTTTTAAAATTCTGAAACATTTTTAGTTTTTAGTTGATTTAGTTTTAACCAATGACTTTTTTAAAGGGAGCCATTTTTGAGTGTTTGTGATCCTTCGAAACATATTTCTCCATAGTTGATTTGATTTAAGGTAAGTTTTCAAATATCAAAAAAAAGTGCTAGATTATCGCATAGACCCGAAACCAATTTCATACGCTTCAAACAGATCAAAAAATTTTCTATTAATCGAATGGTAAATTTAAATTAAAAACGTTCAAAACTCTGACTAACTATATATGTAGAAATAAATCAACAACGAGAATGATAAAATTTCTTCAATTTTTAAAAAGCACCTCGACACGATGAAAATCCGCCTCTGCCTAATCCGTAAAATATTTTACGAAATTTTTCAGTCAACTCATTTTGAATTTCAAAAGGTTGTTGGTTGTGAAAATCAATTTCAATATCATATAATTGCTGTTAGTCTAAGGCGGTTGGTTTTATTCTCTTTTATCCACTTTCCAGTGTAACCAAGCCAGCTTTCAATGTACATCCTTCCTTAAGTGAAATATTTCATTTTTTTGGTAAGTTAAAGTAAACTCGTCCTCTTCGCAAACTATAATTATGTTTTTATGTTTTAGGCTGTTGTAATGAGTATAACCCGCAGTTGTAGTTCCGGAGTTTGATCCAGTTGGTTTTTGATCAGGATCTTGACATGTGCTGACTACTTTGTTATGAGTATCCAGAACTGATTCAATTATATTTGGCTGAACCTCTTAACATCAATCCCTGAATTGCCATCATCGTAAATCTGTTAGATCATTTTAAATAATAATTCACGTTGTTGCATGGCAAGAAGCAAACCACAATTACCTATAGTAAGAGATGGCCTGGAGTTAACACTATTTCTGGCGGATCTGCCGATATTGATATTAATGTTGTAGAATAGAGAAACGCTTCGATTTGGGTCAATACTGTCGAAAGTTTCTCGTAAGTCAGTGTACTTTCCCCAATTATCCGCTTTAGTAAACATTAAATTGAGTTGACTCCTGTCTCCCATATAGCCTACCGAAATGAACTGCGAATGGTGATATTGCCATTGCTTTCTCGATCTGCCTCGCTTACAATTTCTACATGTACCGCACTTTAGTTGAAAGACGTACAAAAACTGTATACATCCTGCCATTTTTTCTCTAATGTTGGAGATAATTTTTATCGCAGGAAAGGCGTGCTACTCAAACGTCTTGTTGCATCATAAGTTAAGCTACTATATAGTAACTGGTGCTAGCCATCCTAGAAGGTTGAAAATCTTGTTCTCAAATTAAACTTCGTTTGGTGGATGTTCTGATTGATGTCAGTATTCGGCGACGAAATTTAAAATCCGAAGTTGTCTGTGACCGTATCAATACGCAAGTTGTACTTCCGAAATACCAGATTGTAATAGTGTACATACAATTTATAGGGTGCTTTAAATTTTTCCTTAGTTGAGCGTGACTGACTTACAATTTCTGGTCAAGGTGACTGACTTCCTCCACGCTTTCGATATGACATTTTATTTGACGCATAGGACGTCGTATTCTTGGGCAACTTTGATACGTTGGTACCCTAAAAGCATAAAGTGTGGCTTAATGCAGCTGGCGCGTGTATTGAGTCGCAAAGAACAGCCGGTTCCACATCAATTCACAGAAAACGACAACTCACCGAAAAGAAAACACAAGCGGGAACCGATTATAATGAATTCGAATTATTTGATGGAAATGGGATTGGAAAATGATTTTTGGATACAATTTTTGAATATAGCAAACCAGCACGAAACTAGGGCAATCGTTGACCGATTATCAAGGGATTTGACACGTTGAATGTAGATAGGACTGAAAAATGTATATTGATAAAATTCAGGAGTATGGCCATTTGGAACGGAACTAGGCCAACCCATGACCGATTATCATGGAACTTGACAAGTTGATTGTAAATGGGATTCTAAAATAATTTTTGGGTAAAACTCTGGATTATGGACAACTTGAACAGAACTAGACCAGTCCTTGACCGAATATGATGAAATTTCGTATAGTGAAATGAATTGAAATATATGTATAGTTGTTGAATATGGTCAATTGAAACAGAACTAGGCTATTTTAATGAAACATATAGATGATAGCTTAAAATAGTACTTCTATGTGGTTTAATATAAATATGATTTGTTCAAAAATTGTTCTATTATGATGAAACTCTGTATGTACGGGATCCAGATTTTTATCTAATATTTAAGAATCCAATTTCCATTCAACTTGTCAAGTTTCATGATAATCGGTCGAGGATTAGGATAATGTCTCTAACGTGCTTGTTTAGACCATGGCCAAAATTAAATCGTATACGTCCGATGATTTTGTTGTTCGATGGTCGCACCACACATTTTATACAAGAGTTTAGACATTGTCTGAGGTACCTTAAATTGGTACAACGATTTATACCAAAGACAGTCAGAGCCGTCGTTTCCTTCACTTCTTTAGAAAGCGGGATTTGTCAGACAGCCTCTTTCAGATCTATGGCTATGATATATTAAGTGTCATTAGGGCCTATAACCGGCACTGGGTCTAATATTATATTTGAAAATAAAAAGCAGGTCCAGGTACGTATGTAAAATTGCCCTTAATCTGTCCTAAAAAATAACAAAAACAGTTATATATAACAGTCTCTTATATATGTGTTAGTGTGCAAAGGCGAATGTCTCGATATAACGAATTTTATCATAAGGACAATCATATTTGGTACGACGAATACATGATTATTTGAATTTTCTTTGGAAAAAGAAAAGACATCATTGGGTTTGAGCTATCCGAATAATATATCAACTTTGGAAAGAGTAGGGGATTAATGGGTTTAGGAAAGCCAAGTTTGGTTGACCTCATGTAAATCGATTATGTATAGAGTTTTTCTAATTTTCTTGGAAAGATCCTACCAAGCAAATTTTGTTGTCCTATAGATAAAATTCGTTATATCGAGACAATCTGCATTGCACACAAACACATATAAGCGAATTTTTTTTTGTTGTTTTTTAATACAATTTTAGAATTGTGAAGTTTGTCCCAAAAAAAAATCCTAATTTTTTTTTTTTTAGGACAAATTTAGGACAAGATTCACGTGAATGTCCAAGTCGCCTGTTCTGGAAATCATTGTGGGAAAAAGTGGAGAATATAACTGGTCTTTAATATACACACGATATTGGATTTAAATTAAAAAAATAATGCACAGAAACAGCATCTCCTTAACATTAACATCTTCAATCACAGAATCGCAACAGTATAAAAGTTGGATACAAAACAAATAATTATTCCACGATCAATCAAAACATGATTAATGTGTATAAAACTGGATATATAACTTAACGCTTGCTTAGAGCTAAACTGGAAGAAGAAAATATAACAACAACACGCCACTAAAAGTTAAAATGATTGTTAATTTAACAAAATTAAATCAAATCAATTTAACACTAAATAATAATTTCCTTCTCACACACACACACACACACAGTATAATGTATATATGTTCAAAACTAAAATCTTGCGATAGTGTTCAGAGTATTCTCGTGACCGCACGACATTCGATATAAAATTAAATTTCAATCCACCATCGGATATAGCTGTGTGCTGTCTGCATCACAATATGCACTATATTAGTACAGTATGTGTATACGCTAAAAGGGAGAACTAGCCATTTAGTTTTTACCATTTCTAATCATAATCAAATGAATTAAAAATGATATCAACATTTGTTGTTGTTGTTTTGTATATATATATATATAGTTGTTGGGTTGGCAAAATCGATAAAAGCTCAGTTGGATATCACCACAGGGTGTATAAATAATTTTCAATCTATATTTGTTTAGTTTCTGCGTTATCAAATTGTTTTTTTTGCAAAACTATACATAAACTAAAAAAATAAAAATGGGACTAATAAACTTATATACAAATACAACAACAACAATTATCATATGGCGAGGAGTATCACCGTGCAACCAATTTTTAACATACATACTCGTATAGTTTCTCGGTTGCGCGCGGGGCAAAGGAAAATATTAGCTATTATAACTATATATATAGTTTTGAAAAGTATTAAATAGTTTGACCCACCCGCCGGGCTCTGGATTCTCGCCGCTATATATATATACGTTCGAATCGTTTTATATGAAATTAAGTGGTTGGTGCAAAGAGATTATTGAAGTGGAAAGATTGCACTATACATATATGTACATAGTTTACGGTCGCAAAACTAAAATAATATTATCATATGTTCTGAATGTTATTGTTGTTGTATATACAGCATCCCATTACACCAAAAACAAAAACAAAACTATTTTATATCTGGCAGATTAGCAAAGTGTTATATCGCGTAATTATTTCATTATAAAACTATATAATTTTTTTATTTTAGTTTTATTCATCTCTTGTGTGTTATTTGTATATATATGTATGTATGTATGTACAATAAATATATGTATGATTATGTACTCTCATGATGATATTATATACATAGTTTGTGGTATAGTAGATGTTTCTTTTCTTCTTGTTATGTGAGTTACTCTTCTTTTACTTCCATCATCTTGTAACGATCGAATACATGTTTATCGTTAGTTTGGCAACAAACTATATATATATATAATATGTATGTATGTGTGTACATATATAAACAACAACAAAATACGTAAATAATTATATGGCAATTTTGTGTGTTGGAGTAATCATTTTTTTTTATTTTTTTATTTTAATGACAAGTGGAATTAATTGGATGATTCTCTGAAAATTATCGGTTTAAATTTTATAGTTGACGCCGAGTATATAAAGTATCGAGATAGAGATTAAATGATTAATTTTATATTGAGGAATTTAATTTACGTGATCGATGAATATCGATTTAATGAAATTCGCTCATGAAATTTTCGGCTGTTATGTATATACTTCACTTACCACCACTAGACTTCAAAAATGATCTCAATTACTTTGGTATATTTGTTATTTAATGAGTCAGGATGAATCATCGAGCCTCTCTGTATATTTATATCTTGTATATTTAATTTCGCGCAACGTCCCGCCAGATTCACCTATATCACCTTACACTATACATGCTGTGATACAATTATGGAAATTACCAATGCGGTTGACATAATTTTAGTTACTGGGGATTTAAATCTGTCAGATATTAGATATGGACATATGACGAAGAAAAATAGTGTGATTTAGAATCTGGAATAGATCGAATATTATAGACTTAATTTTTACTAATGATCCAGCCTTATTTAAAATACCCTCCAAGGTATGATCGCCAACTTATCAATTTTAAAAACAAGACAGATGACATTTAATGATAGATGACATTTAATGAAGAAAAGTCATATATATAAAGTTAGCCCAGGAAAACCCAATTTCAACACCATAACACTATCCCAGGAAAGATATGTCCTAATGTCGCGACAGTTTCATAAAACTATCATCCCAGGAAATTACTATATAATCTTGAATTTCGTACGAAACCATTTCAATATCACGAATAAAAATACACAAAAAAGTATCATAAAAAATCGTAAATCGTCTGATTTATTAAGTCGGATTCAGAAAAGATTGTGATAAAGTGATCGAGTGTTTTTTAAACTTGGCCAACAAAAACAACTACTTCGAAACACTCGAGCTAATATCGGACTAGCTCGGATTACTAACACCAATTAATTCAATTTTCATTATTTTTAATTTAATCTGCCGGCAGACGTCCCACCCAGATGAGCTGTCACGATCTTGTCTCTAAGCATTTAATATTCCTTATATACAAATGATAATAATCTGGTCAATAAGGGAGTGGAGAGCTGCTTCCATCGATCGTTCCTTTTACTTCAGTCCATTTCCTAGGGATAATGCCATCAGGTCCTGCCGACTTGTATCGTATTACTAAAAACTATTATTTGCCCATAGGATATTCCGCCTATTAACTATATGACTTACGGGATCTACCCCCTATTTATCGTGGATCTCTACGAAGCTAGTACGGAGCACTCCGGGAAATGCAGTAATAGCACCAGGGATTCCTCACTACACGTAGTCCGTGGACCGTAGTCGTTGTAGATAGCTCGGGATGGACTGACTAGAACATAGTACTTTGCATAGCTTGGTCGTCTCTGAGGACTCCTCTATATTACCACAGTATAGCCTCAAGGCCAATGTTTTGCCTGCTCTTACCTCGTACTTGTAGGTTTTGAGAACTTCCTTATAGCAGTCCCAATCTGCATCAGCATTTGTGTTGCTCGCTTTCTTCAACAGTCTCCTGCATTTCGAGTACCTTGGAGTTCTCTCGACCAACAGGGTGGCTGAGACTTACCCAAAGGCCTACTGATGGGACATGCACCTAACATGGCTTTGTTAAAAGCAACAGATAGCTTGGTTACTATAACATCAAGCTCCTCTGTAGGTGCAGGTGGGTTTGGAACCGATACCGGTAATGAATTACCAATAATGGTTCTAAAGCAATCCCAATTAGTTTTCTTCCTATTTCTGAAGGATGGTTTGGTAGTGGGTTTTGTAGCCTCTTCATACTGGAAATAACAATGGTCATTAAAGGAATGGTCTTCAGACACTTTCCAGCTTAATACCCTCTCCTTAATAAAGTCTGAGACAAGTGTGATGTCTATAGCACTATTGTTTATTTTTAAAAAGGTTGGCTTACGCCCAATATTATATATATTTAGGTAAGCACTTAAAATAAAATCAAGGAGTAACTCTCCTTGCC
Source organism: Tipula unca (assembly GCA_951394425.1). Taxonomy (NCBI): domain Eukaryota; kingdom Metazoa; phylum Arthropoda; class Insecta; order Diptera; family Tipulidae; genus Tipula; species Tipula unca. The sequence goes on along the minus strand of OX596381.1, from coordinate 12,008,931 downwards.
TGTTGATGTTTATACTTCGCCAAATTGAGTGATGCACATTAGCATCACTGCCCATGTTGACTCCTACTTTTCGTCTTTGAGCTTCTGTTATTGCACTGCCAAACCTACCTGGTGGTATGCTTTCCTCCTCTCTAGCCACCACTACATCATCGTTGCTGTAATTTAGATATATACGTTTATATTCAAATTATTTCTAGCGAGAATGCAGGAATGTATGTTACCATCATTTTTGCATGTAATATTTTGTATTTCAGAGTTCTAGCCTCAGTACCCGATCCCCATTGAAGCAAGGTTCCTGGACCAGAACCACATCAATGGACTCAGATTCCATTTTGAGCAGAAAGGCCTTTACAGTGATGGAGGTTGATCTGAAGGTTCTTAAGCATTAGATAGAGCTTACCTCCACCACTGTTGAGTTAGCCTCCACCTTTGACAGTGATTCGTCCATTTGTAGCGCACAATGTAGCCCCAACGACCTCGACATCTTGGAGGTCACGGATAGTATCTCCTGAGCGTCTTCCGGGATGCTCTGGACTTCTCTGGCTCACCAAAACCAGGCGAAACTCCACAAATCTCCATCTGCAGCAGATGCCCCAGATATGTCGGCTTTATCGCGCTTATAAATTTTGAGCGTAATCGCTCCAAATCCATAGCTGTTTAAGCCTCCAGATGTTGCTAGAACACCCAACTAGTCTCTGTTACTGCCGATCGCCTTTTTGTAGTATCCTTATCTCTATCCGCACTCTCCTTCAACGGAATGTTGTTGATCTTGGAGATCATGCGCCAGGCTCTCTTTCTGGTTTGGTAGTTTGATACTTGTGGGCCAGCATTCGTGCCTTTGCCCATTGGTTATGAGGGGTCAGCCTTGTTTGTGCTTATGCCCATTTATGTGCTTTGAAGACCGGGCCTAAAGGCAGTTGTCTCCGCAGCACTATAGAACCCGGTTTTTTAAGATTGCAGTCTCTGTTTGTTTTTTATGTTGCTGTTCCATAGTAGGTCCCACGAGTAGCGCGGGAGAAAGGAGGTCCACCTGTGCAGAGATCCGCAATACAGGTAAGGCTGCTTGATCCAGAGGGCTCCAAGTATCCGGATTCACCGTTAGAGACCGGGTTAGTTAGTACCTCAGCCCAGCCGGTTATCAGCACGGTAATATTAACATCTTAACCCGCCGTGTTTTCCCATAGTACACCATATACAAACATGTACTAGTTGCCCGGTGGTCACCACGGTGAGGTAATAGGCACACTGGTGGAAGCTGCATGATGCAGAGCTGGCAACAAGTACCAGCTTGATTCCCCAAGACAGCTTTGCACCAGACCACCCAGTCACTGTAAAACTGTGGAACACATTTATAAGTTTTGATTTGCCAGCCAATTCGTAGCTTGGTTTAAATCATACGTAAGTAATCGCTCACAGTATGTTGAGCTATCTCCAGGGTTCCACGAGGCTACCATCCTGGTTCATGGATTTTTATAATTTTTATTAACGGAATTACTGAAGTGATACAGACTGCTAAATTCTATTGTTCGCTGGTGACCTGAAAATCTACAGAAACATCGAAACACTTGATGAGACCTAGAGAAACCGCTCAAATAAACCAACCACTTTTAAATCAGCAACAAAATTATGCTTACGATGCCTACGCTCGGGAAAGTTTTGAACGATGAAACTGGCGGATTTTTTTTTCTTAAATGCACCTGGTGGAACTGGAACAACGTTTTTAATATCATTGATTTGGCAACGATTCAAGCACCAAATGGAATTGCACTTGCACTTGCTTTATCGAGTATGTCAGCTATGTTGTTGGAAGCCGGTCGAACAACTCATTCAGCACTCAAGTTTCAGTGGAACATGCAAACTAATGAAACTCCAACGTGCAACTTTTCGAGGAATTCGTCGATGACCAAAGTGTTGCAACAAAGCATTTTGATCGTTTGAGATGAATGCACGATGGCACATAAAAAATGGTGCCATGGTTCTATTGACAGGTGATTTTCGACTAACAGTGATTCCACGATCAACGCCAGCCGACGAACTTAATACTCAAATTAAAAATGAACATGCGAGTCGAATTGGTCGACATTATGGTAATGATAAAAATCTTATTGAGACATTGTCTGGATACATTATATTCCCTGCAAAGCTTTTTATCGCTTTACTGATTCAAAGACCGAACTCATCGAGATGGTGTTCCCATACATTGCTTAAAATGACAAAAAAGTTGAACCGGTAATCATTATGTTGCGGAACATGAACCAGCCAAGTCTTTGTAATGGCACCCGGCTCGCGGTGAAGAAATTAATGAACAATGTAATCAAAGTCCCAATTTTGATAGGGAAGTACAAAGGCGAAGACGTTTTGATTCCACGCATCCCTATGATTCCTAACGACATGCCATTCGACATTAAACGGGAACAATTTCAACATTTTATAAAATGTCATCGGAGGCGTCTCGTCACGTAGCTTTTTATAAAATATAGAATTATTTAGATCGCAAAAACACAAAAAATCGTGATATAAAATGAAAAATGTGACAAAACAGTTAAGATTACAGCCGGTTAAACCAGAATAATTAATTATTAAAAAAAATAGGAACTAGTTAACAACTGACAGATTTGGCGTGGTTTTGATCTAGTTAAGTCGTTGTGGAAGAAATCAAAACGTTTGATGGAAAAGCCAATTTGTTTCCTGGTTGGTATCAGATAGTCTAAAAACAGGCCAACAAAGTACCGCTGACCGTGTAGAAAGGTACCACGGCTAGAACACACAATTCTCAAGCTATTTTCTGTATTGGTGAAGCACAAAATGTTGTGCAAGTTTGAGCTCCAATTCTGAATGGGAATTTTAACGAATTAAATCTAATTGGAATATGGAAGCCAGTCACAAGCTAATTTGCGTTACCAAACCATACAAATAATAAATTATACACGATAATATTTTCGCATTAATCAAATTCAAATAAAATTTCCGAGAAGCAATTAAATTTTCCGATTTTTCATATTATATTCAGATTCACCACACACACATTTTAGTTACATCAACACAACTATATCTCTTATCACTATATATGTATATATATATAATTCGTATATCAGTAAATCATGGCAGAACTGGCTGCTGTATTTATAATGCGGAACATATACCAAAGAAAATATATTTAGGTAAACTGACGTCAATCTAATATTCGTGTTAAGCTGATTTGATTTATTAAAATATAACGATTTTTGCTAGCTTTATACATATACACACTGTTTATATATACAGCGTGTTTATAAATAAAATGAATCTGCCTGCCAGATACGTTCCATCATCATTAGAATAAAAATAAAATTTGATTTATTAAAAGTTAAAAAAATAAAAATTGTTATAAGCCTGAACGATAAATTATTTAACGAAATTGTGTTCATCATTAGACGATTTCCATTAAATACGCGAATAAAGGTGATTGCGGTTTTAATATAAGTTTTTAAAATAATTTATGTATATATTCAGTATAGATGATAGGTACACGTCGCATAAAAGTGTTAAATTGGCTAAGCCAACATAAAATTAGTTTTTATTACTCATATTTAGTGTACATATGTGTATATGTGCAGTACTCCCACGTAAAACGCGAAATTTACTCGCACCTCAACAACTCTAAATATAATAAATTAATTATCATAATTATTCAAAATTTTATTTTAGTTTTTAGTTAATTAAAAAAAATTTATAAATTTAACAAGATTTATAGCAATTTTAGTTTTAACGAGTTAACGACTCATGTACATACATATACATACTCGTACGTATATATGTTGCTAAACAGACATTAATTAATTAAAATTTGTTTATAGTTATAAACGAGTGTATAACGCTCTTTTTATGCTTAATAGTTTTAATTAATTATAAATAAATAAATAAATAATTATGTGAATTTTATTGGCAGATACAATTGTGGTCAATTTTTTAATTTATTTTCGGCGAAATCGTTTTTAATTGGAGAATCACTAAATCACTAGAGGGAACAAGCAGTTTGCTTAATTAGTTTTAATTAATTATATTGAAGAACATTTGTTAAAAAAAAATCCGGAATGAATCCAGATCAGAGATTTGAGTCGAAATCATGTTTCGTTAGGAGATCGAAAAATCGTACCAAATTTTAGTCGACCTAGCCAAGCACTCACATAGTAAAAAACACGAAAAATTGTCTAGCACTGGTGCAACACAATTTTTTGTGTATTTTACTATGTCAGTGCAAGGAAAGGTTGACTAAAATCTGGTATCCAGCCAATTCCGAAAGTCGAAAATAAAATCGATGACTGCCACAGTTGTAAAAGATTCTGACCAATGATCGTAATGACCGGGCTCGCATCAATTAAATACAAGGTTATGTAAAATCAAATACAACTAATTAGTTTCCGTTTAATCTCTTGATTAGCAATAACAATTTTACTGACATCCGTGACAATGTTGTACGTTGATCATACGAATAGAATCAACACTTCTAAATCGTTATTCTTTATATATTCCAATTTTTATCAATTTCTAATCTTATGACCTTTCCATATATACAGAATTATTTTTTTTTTGTCAGCTAATGATGTAATTTTATGAATTTCATTTATTTCTATTACTATAAAAAATAAAAAACGACGAAGATTATCAAAAAAAAAAAAATTCAAAACGAAGTTTGGTGATAAGAAGAAGTGAAGTGATGAAAAGAATTAATGAAGAAAATATATTTATATAAGAGATCGTTTAGAATTTAATTTGTTGATTAGAAATTAGTTAATTTTCGTCTCGTTTCGATTTCATTTTAAGTGTTGATTTATTTATGATCTTAAAAGAGTTAAACTATTACAACTATGCATTTATAAATGAATAGGACAGAGAAAAAATTTAAAAAATTAATTTATTCAAATAATTTTGTAATCTTAAAAAAAATTAAAAACAAGAAATAAATTATTATTATTTGTTTTGATAAGAGAATTGAGTTATTACCATTACTGCGCGATAAGAACGATATGATGATACGCGCGGACTATACGAGATTGTACCCGTGGGATGACTGATTAGAAAAATTAAATTATTGATTGTTTATTATAGTTTTGATAATTGTTTATATTTTTTGACCTCTTCGTGTTATTTTTTTAAAATTTGTTCCATTACATTTTATGATTATACATAGATGAGTGAGTGATAAAAATGATAATCTCTAAGCCAGCCACATGCGGATGAAATTAAATTTAAGAAATAATTTGTACACAAAAACCAATTATTTTCCAATCCTCCGAATAACAATCAAAAAAGTCATTGCTTATATTGTTTAATTGCTTCTAGACCTACATAAACATTTTATTACAAATTTATAATTCTTAAATTTTAAATTTTGATAATCCTAGGAACCAACAATAACCCAAATGATCCAATTAAATTAAATTTGTTCATTTTATTTACTTTTAAAATCCAAATGTTCAATAAATCTTTATCATCTACTCGAATTCTGCACTCTTAGCTTTAAAATTTAAGTTAGAGTTATGTGACTGAAATATTCAAAATTTAAAATTATGTGACGAATTTTTCAAAAATTTTAATTTGTAATAATTAACCAATAATTTTGATTTTAAATTCCACAGTTCTTTAAAATTAAATTTTTAAATTCAAAACTACTGCAGTTTAAAAATTATAATATTCTGAAAATCGAGAACAATTTTTGAAATGTTGACATGCGTTAGTTCTAAAGATCTACCTTACATGAAAACTGCTAAAAGTATATATTACATTTTAAAATTGAATATTTTCAGAATTCAAAGTACTTGTTCTAATCTACAATGTTAAAATAAAATTATGAAATTCAATAATTTGGTACTTAATCTTAAATTCCAAATTTTGAGAAACCCGAAAACCATAAAAATTCCAAACTTTAATAAATTTAAACTTGTTCATTTATATACTTTTGAATTCCAAATACCAAACAAATCGGTACAATCGAGACAAAATTCCGAGTTCCACACTTTTAACTTTAAAATTTAATTTTAAGTTATGGTATTGAAATTATTAAAATTAAAAAATTTATAACCGAAAAAAATTTAAAACTAAAATTTAAACTATATTATTTAACCTATAGCGTCATTATTTAAATTCCACATCCTTAATTTTAAATATTGAGAACTATGTTTCTAAATTCCACAGATTTTCAGATAATTAAAATTAAAGTTTTAAATTAAAAACAATTATTGCTTTAAAAAAATGAAATTCTGAAAATCGCATACTACAAAATTCAAAATTATTAACTTACATTTGTGAAATTAATTTTTTTAGTAGAAAATATTGGAATAATTCTTAATTTTAAAATATAAATTATTCGATAAAAAAACTTAAATTATAATTTAATATTTCAAATTCTTCTGGCATAAAATTGTTAATCATAATTTTAAACATTATTGAAATAATACATTCCGAAGTTTTAAACTTCTAGACCTACATAAAAATTTTAAAATTTTGTTACAAATTTAACCATTTAAAAATTTATTATTTTCAGAATTAAAAATGCTTTCTGTAATCCAAAAATTTAATAATTGGGAACTTGATCTTCAATTATATATTTTGAGAATCCTAGGAACCAACAATAGTCCAAATTATAAAATTAAATTAGATTTGTTCAACTTTCTACTCAAATTTTCGAATTCCACACTCTTAGCTTTAAAATTTTATTTAGAATTATGTTACTTAAATTTTAAAATTTTAAATTATGTGTCGCATTTTTATAATATTTTAAAGTGTAATATATTATGATTATAATTTAGATTTGTAAAATTTGTAATAATTACTAATTTTAAAATATAAATTGTTAAATAAAAAACACAGAATTCTATTCCAAATTTTAGATCAAAAATTATAAATAATAGATGTCGAGATTTACTATAGATATAGGAATTTTAGAATTTAGACAATATAGAAAAACTCTAAATTATACAATCTGTGTACCATATGTTACATGTAATTACTAAATTTGATTTAAACTGAGACAATTAATTTATTTACTTTTAAATTCCAAATGCCAACAAATCTATCGACTCAAACGAGTTAAAATTCCGAATTCCTCACTCCAGATTTTACAATTTAATTTAAAAATATGTTACTGAAATATTTAAAATTAAAAATTATGTTCCCGTTTTATTAAAAAATATCATTTTAATATTTAACATATTGAGTCAAAAAATTAGAAATTTAACTTAATCTTGCACGAAATTATTTTTTATTTAAGTTGAAAAATTCCTATTTAACATTTCACACTTTAAATTCCACAATCTAAAGATTTGAACTTATATTTGATTTTATCTTTAAGGGACCATCATTTAAAAATTAATTTAGAAGTAGCGCGGACCGATGGAGTTCAGCTGAAAATTAAAATGTATGTGTCAAAATTTACTAAAGAAATAAATTACCTATTTTAAAAATGGAGAATTTCCCTAAGATTCTGACTAAGTTTTAAATCTCCTAATTTTAATAATTTGAATTTCTAAAAATCAAGATTTAATTTTAAAATATCCAAAATCTAAAATTCGTAACTTATAGAAGTTCATACTAAATTACAAATTTTATTAATAATTTAACATATATATTTGAAGAATAAAATATATTTGCTATAATTTAAAAATTGTTAAATAAAAATTCTTAAATTCATAAATGTCAGGCTTTATGTTAAAATCCAAATTTTGAGAATCTCGAATCAAAAATCCAAATTATAAAATTAATTTAAACTTTTGCAATTTATTTACTTTTAAATTCCAAATGCCCAAATCTATCGATTCAATGGAGACAAAATTACGAATTCCACAATTTAGCTTCAAAATCTAAATTAAAATTCGGTGTCTGGAAAAAAAAAATATTGCTTGTATTTAACATTAAGAAATAATATTTAGAATCCCCAACCAAAATTTTATAAATTAAAAATTATGATTTTAATTTCTAAAAATTTTCAGATCTTTTTAATAAAAATTTAAATCCGGAACTAGTTTTTCTCAAGTTTCAAAGTCACTATACTTTTTCTTCAAAAACGATGAAAATCTTGTTAAAAACGAGCAATTATGCTCGAAAAAGGTCGGTTTTACACATATTTTTGTGTTTTTTCTGCAAAAACAGTCCAAAAACTCGTATAGTTTTAAAATTATAAAATTCCTAAAATCGACAACTACAAAATTAATAATTTTAGTATAAATTATTGGAAGAATTAATAATTTTAAAAAATAAATTATTAAACAAAGAAAACTCCAAAAACAGAATTATATTCTAAATTTTAGATTTAACATTATAATTTAAAGGGATCCACATTTTTTTGATATAAAAATTTTACAATTTAGAAATTATAGAAAAACTCTAAATAATACAATCTTTATTTCAACGTTTAATTTATAAATATTAAAAACAATTCCATCGAATTTTAATAATGTTGGGCCTAGAATTTTTTTTATTTCAGAAATATTGTCATGCGTTAGTTCTGAAGTTATGCCGTTCTAAACTTCTAGAAGTACATACTAGTTTTAAAATTTGGTACTTATTTAATGCTTATAAAATTTAATATAATCAGAATTAAAAATTCTTGCTCTAATCTAAATTATAATTTAAAATTCTAAAGTTCAATAATTTGGAACTTTATTTTAAATTCCAAACTTTGAGAATACCGAGAACCAATAAAAAATTCCAAATTTTAAAATTAGTTTAAACTTGTTCAATTTATTTACGTTTCAATCCCAATTACCCATCAAATCTAAGTATTAAATCGAGTCTTTAATTCAGTTTCCACACTCTAAGTTTTAAATTTTCATTTAGAATTATGTTACTGAAATATTTAAAATTCGAAATTATTGGCCAGAATTATAAAATTATTTTAAATTGTAATATTTAACATAAAAAACCCACAAGTTGAATTTAAAAAATGGAGAATTATGATTATAAACTTCAAATATTTTCAGATCTTTAAAATTAAAGTATTAAATTCAAATCAACCATGGATTTAAAATTATAATATTTTCAAAATAAAAAACTACTAATTTTTTTTATTTTCTTAGAAAATATAAATTGTTGTAATAGTTCTTAAGTTTAAAATATAAATAGTTAAATAAAAAAAATCCAAACACAGAATCCTAATCTAAATTGTAGATACAAAAATATAAATTATAAGTGTCCAGAATTTTTATATATGGGAATTTTAGAACTTAAAAAATAGAGAATGTTTTTTTAAGTTTCAAAGTAAAAATGTACTGCTGGAATTTTTAGGATACCTACTACATTTTTAAATTTTATTACTAATTTAATACTTAAAAATAATATAGTAAAAAAAATTTAATATTTTCGGAATTCAAAATGATTGCTCTAATCTAAATTCCTAAAAAAAATTCTTAAATTTAAAAATTGCGAACTTGATCATGAATTCCAAAATTTGAGAATCTTGGGAACCTTATTAAATTACTAAATTTATTTAAACTTAGATAATTAATTAAGATACTTTTAAATTTCAGGTGCCCAACAAATTTAGCGAATTTCCCACTCTAACTTTAAAATTTAATTTAGAATTACGGTACTGAAATATGTATTTGAAATCAAGAATGTGTGGCGGAATTATGTTTTATGTGCCGGATATTTAAAAAAAATTAAATCGTAATATTTAACCTGTAAAGTCAAACATCTAGGTAAATTCAAGAACCAGAATTTTAAAATCCAAAAATGTTCATACCTTTGAAATAAAAATTATAAATTCAAATCTACAATAGTTTTAAAATTATAAAATGCTGAAAATCAAGAACTATAAAATTCAATATTCTAAGCTTATCATTTATATTTGTAAAATTTATTTTCTTACTATAAATTATTGGAATAATTATTAATTTTAAAATATATATTCTTAAATAAAAAAGAAAACACATCAAATCTATTCTAAATTTTAAATTCAAAATTATAAAATATCCAGATTTATTTTACAATGAAATTTTAGAATCTAGAAATATTTTAAGTTTTAAACTTGTGGAAGTTTATTCAATTTTAAATTCACTTTCTAAAAATAACAGATAGAATTTCATCGAGTCAAAATTCGGAAATCCACACTCTGAGCTAAAAAATGTAAAATAGAATTTGGTTTCTGGAAATTTTGGAATTAAAAATTATGTGCCAAAATTTTTAAAAAAATTTAATTTCTTTTAGAAAACCTATAGAGCAAACAACTAAGTATCACAATCAAAATTATAAAAATTTAAAATTATGATTTTAAATCAAAAGTTAAAATTAAAAATTAAAAAAATGTCAAACTCAGAATTCTAGACAATTTATAGTTGTCCAAATTTTTAAAATTGTTGTTATGCGTAAATACTTACTTACTTATCCATAGAGCCATGGTAACAAAGAGAAATGAGATTAAATTAAAATTAAATTAATAACAATTAAATTTTGTGTTGAATTATGTTACTGAAATATTTAACATTTAAAATTATGTGTCGAATTTTTTAAAAAATTTAAATTGTAATAATTAACCTATAAAATCAACACCAAAATTCTACAACCTAAATGTTAAAATTTGAGAATTTTGATTTTAAAATTTTAAGGATTTAAATTCAAAACTACTTCAGGTTTTAAATTCCAATATTCTGAAAATCGAGAACTACAAAATTTGTAAATTTTTTTTATAATTTTAAATTATTGGAAAAATTCTTAATTTTAAAATATAAGCCCTTAAATAAATTCTTTCTATTCAGAATCCGAAATTTTAGATTCAAAATTGTAAATTATAAGTGTCCAGATTTCTTTGTTTTTGAAAATATTGAAAATATTATCCTGAAAATATTGTTCCTGGAATCTTTCAGATTTTTTTTTTCATTTTGGGAAAGGTTGATATGCGTTATTTTTAAAGATTAACTTTAAATCAAAACTGCTAAAAATTTATATTACATTTTAAAATCGAATATTTTCAGAATTAATCTAAATGGTTAAACAAAATTATTAAATTCAATAATTTAGGACTTTATCTTAAATTCCAATTTTTGAGAAACCGAGAACCAAAAAATATTCCAAACTTTAAAATAAATTTAAACTTGTTTAGTTTATATGCTTATAAAATCCAAATACCAAGAAAATCTATCGGTGCAGTCTTTAAGCTTTAACATTTAATTTTGAATTATGTTATTGAATAATTAATAATTATGTGACCGAATTTTAAAAAAATTTTAGTTGTAATATTGATAATTATGTTTTTAAACTCTAAAGATTTTCAGATATTTAAAATTAAAGTTTTAAATTTAAAACTATTATAGCTTTAAAAAAACTAAATTCTGAAAATCGTGTACTACAAAATTCAAAATTCTAAATTTAAATTTGTAAAATTAATTTTTTTAGTAGAAATATTGGAATAATTCTTAATTTTAAAATATAAATTCTTCAATAAAAAAACATCAAACACAGAATTCTATTCTAAACAGTAGATTGGAGCAACCGATAAATATTAATATTATTTTATTATTCAAATTCTTCACCCATAAAAATTTTGAATCTTTAAATCTTAATTTTGTAAAATTATAGAAATAAATAATGACATTTTAAATTTTCGATTTTAGATTAATGTTAATTTTTTCTGCAATATAATAAATTAATACAATAAATTACTAATTTAACAATTATAAAATTTATTATATTCAGAAACAAAAATGCTTGCTCTATTCTAAAAAATCCATTAATTTGGAGCATGACCTTAAATTTCCAGTTTTGAGAACCCTGAGAACCAACTAAAATCCAATTTATAAAATTAATTAAAATTCGTTACAAATTTCAAATTTCATACTCTAAGTTTTAAAATATGATTTGGAATTATGAATGTTAATAATTAAAAAGTATGTGCCCGAAATGAAAAAAAAAATTAAATAGAATTACACATTAAAATATTAACCTATAAAGTCAAATGTACAATTCCACAATCTAAATTTTAAAAATTGAAAATTATTTAAGTTTTAAATTCAAAACTACTATACAGTTTAAAAACTATAAAATTCTGAAAATCGAGAACAACAAAATTTGTAAATTTATTTATTTTCTTTGTATAAGTTACTGGAATAATTATTAATTTTAAAATGTGAATTCTTAAATGCTTGATTTAATTTAAATTGCTAAAAAAAATCCTTAAATTTAAAAATTTGGAACTTGATAAAAATTTCTCTATTCAAAAATCCAAATAACAAAATTTATTTAAGCTTGTACAGTTAATTTATTTTCTTTTAAATTCCAAATGCCCAACAAATCTAACCAAAATTAAAAATTACATTGCCTCAATTTTTTAAAATTTTAATTTTTTAATATTTAGCATTAAGAAGAAATATTTAGAATCCACAACCTAAATTTAAAAAAATTTTAATTATGGAACTCCAATAGTTTTAAAATTATAAAATTGTGAAATTCAACAACTACAAAATTTAAAATTCTAAGCTTATAGTTTAAATTTGTAAAATTTATTTTATTAGTATAAATTATAAAAAAATTTAATTTTAAAGCATATTCAAAATTTTAGATTAAAAAACGTTTTAGAATTTAGAAAATAAAGAAAATTTTTTAATTATACAATCTATGTATCAACGTTTAAAAAGTAAAATTATGTTCCAGGAATTTTAAAAATGTCTGCACAGAATTTTTCAGATTTTGTTTACATTTTAGAAATGTTGTCATGCGTTACCAGTTCTGAAGATCTAAAACTATTTAGACATTTATAAAAATTAATATTTTTGAAACTAATTTAACACTTAAAATTTAATATTTTCGGAATTAAAAATACTAGCTCTAATCTAAATTGCTAGAAAAAATTTTAAATTTAGAAATTGAGAACTTGTTCATGTATTTCAAATTTGAAGAATCTTGGAAACCTGCCAAATCACTATCCAAATTATAAAATTTTTTTAAACTTAGATACTTAATTTATTTTCTTTTAAATTCCAAATTTACAATAAATCAATAAATAAAATTTAAATTAGAATTTGGTTTTTAGAATTTAAAATTATGTGCCTTAATTTTTTAAAAATTAACAATTAAAACGTAATAGAGTAAACAACTAAATATCACCCTAAATTATGATTTAATAGATTTAAAATTATAAAATTCTGAAAAAATATAAAATTAAAATTTGTAAGCTTATAGTTTACACTTGTAAAATTTATTTATTTAGTCTAAATTAGCTGAATAATTCTTAATTTTAAAACATAAATATTTTTTTAAAAAAAATTCTAAACATTTATAGTTGTTCAGATTTTTGTTATGCGTAAATACTTACATATATCCATAGTGTCATGGGAACAAGGAGAAATATGATTAAATTAAAATAAAATTAATATCATTTTGGTAAAATTTGGTGTTGCCCACTCCAAACATTTGGTGACAACACCGTTCATTTCACTATCCAACCAGAAATTTATTTAAAGAAACATAAATCCATTGACATCAAATAAATAGTAGTCTAACTTGCATTGTAAATTTAGGGTTACGAGCTTTGCCCTTTGCGGTACGATTAATATATTTTTAAATTATTTATTATAGTTAATTAAATTTTACAAAAAAATAAAATTTCGACATCAAATTTTAGGTAACCTTGTCAGTCACATAGTAAAATACAGAAAATATTGTCTAGCACAATTGAAAGACATTTTTTCGTGTGTTTCACTATGTGAGCTCTTAGAAAAGTTAACTAAAATTTGGTTTCAATATTTTAAAACCGAGACCAAATTTTGTGTATTGTGTTTTGCTGGCAAATATTTGATTGTACCTATAATATTTAATGAGTGCTGACGTATAGCCAAAAGCTTACATAGTCCGTCATCAATTGAAGTCATATAGTTTAGTCAAATGGTCTGGTTTATGCTATATACTAATATAGGTTTTACCTCAATATAACGCGGATTTTGATCCCCCGGTTCGATTCCCGTCTAGAAGAGTAGTGAATAAAATAAGTGTCTTCAAATTTAGTAGAACGTTGAAAATTCGAAATCTTAATGTCCCATCCTATACAATACGAATTTGTGTTCAACATAATCATATTATCTTAAAAATCGAATGAGTAAGAATGCTTGCTGTAATTTAAGGATACTGGTACGAATTCACGATGATACAAGATAAATATGAAAATCTGAGCCATGTGATTTTTAAATTAAATCAAATTAAAAATAAAATTAACCGAACGATTGAGCTAGCCCAACTAGATCACTTGTGCGATTTATTGGTCTAGCGATTAAACTTGATTCTCAGAAATTACTATTAGGAATTAATATATCCACCGTCTTAAGGACTTACGATTACATAATATTAAATGTTTACATACCAACAACAACAACAACAACAACAACAACGAATCAACTAACTAACCCTATGTACTATATACGCCTATAGTTGGTGGTCGTGTTGTTGCAACGTTTAACACCACATGCAGTACGTATATATATAGTCTAGACAGTAAAACACACCGTAGTTCAACTTAATTAATTTAATTAAAACAAAATACTAATTTTTTTTTTAAATATTTACAATAAATTTTTTCATTTATTTCTCTGTTTTTTTTGTTGTTTTTTTTACTTTTTTTTTAAATTAAATTAATTTTTTGTTCATTTGTTTTTTATAAAATAATAAAATTTACAAGATATCTTTTTGTTTGTTTTTTTAATTTTTTTTTTATAATTTTTAAATTAAATTAAAATTATTTATTTATATATATATATATAATTATTATATGTATAGAAACTAAATTTAAATTATTTATATAATTTTTAATTTTTTAATGTTTATTTAATTAAAATTACTTTTATACAAATTATTTATATTACTCGTATATAATTAATTAATTAAGATATTTATGTTTTTTGTGATTTTTATTTTAATTTTTTTTTTTATTATATAAATTTTATAATAAAAAATCTGGATTTGTTTTAATTAAATTTTGTTTTATTAATTTATGTTGGCACTAATTTTAAGTACAGATAAATTTAATTAAAAACTTTTTCTTTTTTTTTTTTGGTGGATGGAAATTAAATAAAAATTTTTTTTTTTTGTTTTTGTTTTAATATCTTAACAGTAATATCACTTGAAGATTAAATATTAAATTAATTAAATTAATAGTTTAAATTAATTTTTGTTTTATATTACACGGTATTATGTATATGTATATATGTTTCTATCCCAAATGCATCGCGCCTCCCATTAAACTCGGATGAAAATAGCCCATGTATAGTTGTGCGCCGGGTGCGGCCCGTCCTAGCGCAGCCATTTTAATTTTTTCTAATTCAGCCTCCTGTAACCGTTTTGCCTTGGCCCGTCGATTTTGAAACCATATTTTTACTTGTGTCTCCGTCAGTCTTAGGGATGATGAAAATTCGGCCCGCTCGGCAATACTCAAATATTGTTTCTCACGGAATTTTTTCTCCAACGAGAGAAGTTGCTGGGTAGTGAATGGTGTGCGAGGTTTACGATTTGGTTTGTGTTTTCTAAGATTGCACTTGATACGTGGCGGCTCATTATTATCTGTAATTATATAATAAAAAAATAAAAACCAATAAATAAATAAATTAATTAATTTTGAAACATGCACGCGATCATTATTTTATTTTAACGCGATCATTTGTCTTGTGTCAACATTTTTTGGGTAGCCAGCAAACAATTTTATACCAATCAATTCCTATATACTATATACACATTTATATACGACTCCATTCACCGCCGCCGAATGAATTAAGAAATAAAACGAAGATCACAACAAAAAACCGTTTATTATTTTGATCATCTTTTGTGATCATCTTCTTCTTAATATTTTATTATTTTTTATATATATACATACGTACACAAAGTATATATATATACTCGTATATAGTAAAACAAGAGAAGAGCGGGAAATTCTATATACTTGTTTTTTGTCACTTAATTATTGAAAATTAAGATAAAAATTTAAATATCTATTCATGAAATTCTGATAAATTGATTATAATTAAGTTGTGTCAAGTTACAGCCATTTGTCAATTGTTGATTAAAGTTTTTTTTTATGTTTTGTAAATCGAACGACGCCATATACTAGTTTTGGAGTCCCCTCAGTCTCATAAACAATTTTTTTTTTAAAGCAGACTAAAAATACCACCCTTTGATGTGCGAGTACAAAACATTTGTGTCTTAATAGTCGTATTAATCGTCGATTAGCGCGAAACACAGATGAGATCTATTTTTATACAACGTAATGTATATAGATCTTCCAAATGATGCAGATGACGAGCATTCCAAAAATACTCAATAAATCTTTTTGGTTTGAATTTAATTATTTTTATTTTTTTTTAGGGAAAATGCACATAGTGATCTATTCGAAATTGGGATAATTAATTGTGGGAGCACCGAGTTCAGACAAGGCAAGACCATTTATTTAACTCGTGCAGAATATTATTATGGATGATCGTCTTTTAACTATATACATAATAATATTTATCTATAAGCGAACCTCTTAAATTTTCATCAAACAATAAATAACTGTTATTTATTATGTCAAAACATTTTCCGTTTGATCTTTAAAAAAAAATAATATTTTTACAAAAAAACATTTTTTAACAAAAAATAATAAATTGATTAATGATTATCATTTAACAAAAATAATTCTTCTTACGATCACACACCTCTATATATATATACATATATATATATATATATATATATATATATATATATATATATATATATATATATATACTCGTCGCGCACTCCAATTAAAGATCAATTAAATTCTAAATTTGTATACGCAAAATAAATCGATCGATCGCGCAAAAGTTTAAAAAAGGTTAAATTTTATACTAAATGATTTGTATATGTATATTACACAAAAACAAAACGCAAAATGATCACAATCCCTTTTAACATATTTGTTAAAAAAAAAAACTTAAATAAAAATACGATCGCGCATCTTAATTTAAAATTGGAATTTTTATTTTTATTTTTTTGTAAAAAAATTCCATTCCTTTTGCATATATCGTACTATATATAATATGCATCTATATATTTTGCATTTTGCTACGATCATGATCACATACATAAATAAAGATCTTATATATATGTCTTTCGATCTTTCGTATAGTTTTTTTTGTTTCTCTAAATTAAATAAAAACACGAAGAAGACAGTAAAATAATTTTAATTTAATTTTTACTAATTAACCGAATCGATCATCACGGTATGATCGTGATCGTTATACATTATATATTTTTTATTGTTCTTATATATATGTATTATATATAGATAATTTAATTAAGATTTTTTTTTATTTTTTAATTTGATCTTGAGATTTTGTTTTATTTGGTTTAGAGTTATAAGTTTTCAAATGATCGCGATCTTTAATTTTTTAATTATCACTTTTGATAATTGATCGCGAAATTTAATTAAAATTATGTTTTGCTGTTTATATGCGCGACGATGTGATGCTGCAGGCTTCAATATAATGAAAATACATATATATATATATATATATATGTATGATTGCGCGATGGGAATGATCGTGCGCACACACACACACAGTTGGATAGAAGTCATGATCGTTTTATTTATATATGTTATATACATAGTATCAGGGGTTGAAGATCAAAATGTGATCGCTATATATTTATACATATGCACGCAGACGAGGTTTTTTACCATATACAGATATAATCCAATATAGTTAATTAGTTTCGGATGGTATCGACAAAATGGCGGCTATATCACAATTTTTATAAGTCACAATTCAATTCACTCATATAGTTCAGATAGACCGTGTCAGGCTTAACTACAATTTTATTAATGCTAAATATTTGAAAATACAATTTTTAAACACCGACGGATTCCGTACCAAATTCATCTGTGATATAAATATAACTTAAATGTTGCATAACCACTTCAATAAAACTATTAATTTTATCCGCCTAACTAATCATCATCATCCGCCATTATATATAAAATAAAGAAATTAAACTACGATTTTCTAGCCAAATTACATCAAAATGGCATCGACAATTAGCGCCTGAGGTTGTAAAAAAAAGAATTAGGTTGGACAAAGACAATTAGTAAATGCTTTGTGCCGACTATTTATTTATACATAACATATATACATATTAGATGGGATCAGTGCCAGATAAACTTTAATCTTTGCAATAATTGTAATTTTAATTAATTTTATAGTTTTGCAACTAATTAATTGTGCATGGCCACAGAACATGATGATGTGATTTGTCTAAATTTAATAGAAAATTTGTAATACAAGGCGGGTACGAAGGTTTAATAGTTTGGTATAAGTTTTAAACTTCCATTTAAAAGTTCGATCGCCAAATCGTGGTTTACTTGCACTGATTGATTAAGAAAATAGAATGCTAAAGTGTCTGTTATATTATGCCAGAGATCAGTCGGTAACCATTTTATTAAGCACAACTTTATATATAAGCTATCCATTTAGTTAAATTATGAATGAAAAGTATCGTGAAACCGTGTATGGATTGTGCCAATTACTCATTATTAATGTGATAGATAACTATGATTTTGAGTGAAACCCATAACATGCTTATATAATTCTGAAAACTTCACACTTTACTGAATGTGTCATATCAAACATTAATCTTGCTATATTGGTTGAAGCCCTAAACTGACATATACTTTAATTAACATCGCTGAACGGGGCGATACTCAGGCCACGTTTGTACTCCCGGTGTCATCATAACAATGCTTAGAGAAATCATAATTGATTTCGCGGTGCTAATTAAAGTCTGACATTAGCTTGGGTACAAATCACAATCCTCACGAGTTCAACTGCTCGAGGTGCTAGATTAGCTGTATTGATTAAAATTTCCTATCAGAGCGGTGACCAAGCAACAAGTCGCCTTCTTTTGGATTTTTTTTTATTGTCATTACAAATATAATTTTAAAAATTGGCTTGACAGCATTCCACAATTTTCGAATTTCACGATTTTCGAATCACTACAAATTTAAGATCCTATATCATACCTTATAGGTTACATTGAGGTGATATTTAGCTCAATTGTTTAAGTACGGAACTTTTCAGATAACTGAACATTTTCAAATTTCATCTCAACACATTACCCAAAAAAAAACAAAACATTTCCTCCTCGGTTAGTAAATAATTGAGTAAATAAAAATCCAATTAAAACGAACTTGCTCACATAAACTACTGAACTATACCAAATTGAATAAAAGATTTATTATTTAATACGAATACTATAAAGATATCACTACCTGTATTTAGACCCAACTCACTTTATATACAACAAACTATTAACGTTTTTTCTTATATACCAAACCGCCGGTTAGGCACATACACGCAGTATGAGAAAGTAGCTATATACATACAAACATATACATAAGAAAATCGGAAATCTAAATGATTGATTGATAATTATACGTATATTTTGATCGGATATTAAGATATCCTGACGGAGGAAGAAAATTATATTCGATATATCGTAAACGAGATAATTATGATAAATTAGTTTTTAAATAATTTTCTTAGAATTAATTAGCGCGATTTTTTAATTGGCCATGTCGGACTATATATAACAAAAAAACATGCGCAGAGATTTAACATCTTTTTGTTTTTTTGTTTTGTTCAGACGCCATCCTTTATTGTACATAAGGATGATTATATACATACATATGATCTCATCCGTAGAATACAAAAAATAATCGGATATACGTATGTCTAAATTAGTATAAACTCAGATTATGCGGAATATGAAATGCGCGCCACCGGAAACAATACCGTCATAATACCCTAACGATCTCAACTCGACTCGAATTAATCAATTACCGCGCTTTTACTTATATATGAACACTAAACAATAAATATTGGAGTCTGGATGTCTACTACACATATTTTTATAAAATTTGTAAATTTGTCATCAAACCACTGTATACCGGATGTAAGTAATAAAAATCGTATCGGTTAATAGAATAATTTCTGTATACATATATACATATGTACGTATCTGCCTGCCTGCCTGTGACCGAACAACACTGGGATTTTAATATCGCATTTATCACTTGTTATTGTTTTAATTAAATTAAATAATGATCGTGTATACATATATGTATAGGGGAGGTTAAACTACATGAGAACTATGAAACTTACCGCCTGAGTGTCCACCGCCGAACGATTGTCCGGGAAATAAACCGGGCGGTCCAAACGGTGACATTTGTTGTGCCCCCGGCCATGCCATTCGCCCGTTCATACCGCCCCAAGCTGCGGCCGCCGCTGCCAGCGCACTAAATGGTGTCGGCCGTATAGGTACGTGTCCCGGTATTCCGGTCGCTTGTAGCAACTGTGATTTATTACTGATATGATCTGGGGTCGGACTATCACCATCATCTTGATTAACATCCTCTATATCAACGATTGAGTCTTCCTCCTGATTTGAATCGTAGTCCGCGTCCGAATCGCCCGAACTATGCGGCGTATGGGTTAATCGTTCGTTTTTCGTTGAATTACTGTCGGGATGCGAGAGGGGCGGCGAACATGATTGGGATGATAAATTTGCGGGTAATACTACGAATCCATCGTCGGCGGGACTTTTGGGCCGGGTATCCGCCAATAATGAGGCAACACTAAAATTACTAATACGTGATGTGGTCTTTTGTAGCTGAGGTGTTGGAACCGTCGGGCTTGTCATAGCCGTACGTAACGGTGTCACTGTCATTCCAGATGATTTTATCATGTATAATTTGCGTCACAAATTCACAAATTTTCGAATACACTTTTGTAATTTCTATTTATAATATTTTTTTTTTTTTTTGGGATTTAAAACGATAAAATTCACAACTTGTTTTTCCACATTAAAAAAAAAATTTTTTATTTATTTATTTTCACTCACTAATAATCACTCAAACTTATAAAAATTCACTCAAAATAATCCGTTCACGAATTTCCATTAAAACAAAATAAATATTTTTTGGAAAATAATTAATAAAAAATTAAATAAAAAAAAAATTAATTTGCTCAAATCTCAAATATCTCTCGGCTGTTTTCTATAAACACACAAACACAAGAAATAACGTCTTAACAAGTGCACGACTGTCAAAGAACTGAGTAGTTTTATGAAGAAATCTGGTTTTGTTTTTTTTTTTTTTAATTTTTGGTTTTGGTTGTTTCTTCTCAAACCTCGAATCGTTATACCACCTTGTGTATGTGTAGTAGGATTCTCGACGAATCGGAATCGTGATCTGAATGTGGGGCGTGTCCACGTATTATAAACAGAACACAAAACGGAAATGGTTTTCACACCATCCCACCGAATATTTTTTTTTTATGTCTCGTTGTACGAATCAGCCAATGGGAAGTCGACGATTTTAGTATACTATCGTTCATCATTATACGTGCGTTCGTTAACGTGAGAGACAGAGAGAGACAAAGAGAGAATCTCATGTAGCGATGGGGACGTCCTGTCTGGGGTAACCATTTTTCTATATTTTTATTTACTGTGAACATCACAGAATCACAGTAGCTGTGACTTCTGAAATAATTTTTAATAAAACGTTTTGAGATGTGAAATGTCCCCGCACTAAATTAAAAAAAATTATTTTCCACCCCCGTACCCCCCTCGTATTCTATTACTATTATATACTGACTGTGTGTGCACATATACATAATTCAGAAAATTAATTTTATTTTTATTTGTTGTATCCAATTTTTCATTATTTACCCAACTC
This sequence comes from Tipula unca, assembly GCA_951394425.1. Taxonomy (NCBI): domain Eukaryota; kingdom Metazoa; phylum Arthropoda; class Insecta; order Diptera; family Tipulidae; genus Tipula; species Tipula unca. The sequence continues at coordinate 11,987,225 of OX596381.1, read as the reverse complement.
CTCTATATATGTACTTATATACATATAGTGTCTGCTCTATCTCACTCGAACCCACTGTACAATTTGTGTCTGTGTGTGTGTGTGTCTGTGTTAAATAAATAAATAAAATAACACAAAAAAAAAAAAATGGAAAATTAATTTTAATTCTGTTATTTTACTTTTCTTGTGAGTAATTTTCATTTAACAACACAACAACAACAATACATAACTATTGTATATTATATACAATAAAATATAAAAGCAACAATAACAAAACAACAACAACAAAAAGTCGAGAAAATTAAGTTTTTCTCTCGTTGATTTTTATTTTTTTTATTGTGTAATTAATTTGGGACAAAACACTCTCGGTTGGTTTTTCTTTTTTACTTTTGTGTTTGTTTGGAAAATTGAGGATTTGTCTCTTGGGTAATTGTTTTTTGTTGATGTTATTGTTGTTTTTGTTATGTTAACCCCGAAAAAAAAGTTCTACTACTTTTATTATATTCAATATGATGGTGTGTGTTATTGGTGTACTGTATATCGTGTACACATATGTATGTACTTAGATTCTTTTGACTATAAAATTTTCTTCAAATTTTCTTGTTTTTCTTCTGAATTAGAATACACGTAGGTAGAATATTTACATATTTTGTATGGATTTAGTATTTTATATGGAAATTGTTGAATTTTTGTTATAACTATATACATATAGATTAGATTTAGGTGTAGGAGACATAGGGAAATCATTTGGAGTAATAGATTTTATTTTTTGAATAACCGTTTACATAGTTTCAAAAATCATCAGTAATTTTGTGAAATTCTAATAAATTTCGAAGATAAATTTTGAAATTCTTTTTTGTAATTTCTTCAAAGAAATTTAAACATTGATGCATAAACCAATTCTGGACTTTTATTTTTTTGTAGATGAAATTGTGATTTAAATTTTTTTAATCCTAAAGATTTTATGAAATTACCGAATTTTTATAAAATTTTAATAAATTCTAAGAATAAATTTTGAAATGGTTTTTGTTTGTAATTTTATCCAACCCCATAGTTTTATTGTTTAAACAATGTAGATTTTAATAAATTCCGAATTTTTTATTTAATTCTGAAATTGAAAAAAAAAGAATTTCAATTTCTGTTAATAAAATTATGATTTTCACATATTCTTAAGTTTTATATTTTATGAATAAAAATTTGATCCCTATCGATTTTTATCCAATTCTGAAGCTTTGGGGAAAAAGATATTTGATTTATTTTCTGTTAATAAAAATATAATTTAAAATTTTAACATTTTCTTAAATTTTAAACTTTAAATTTTTAAATTTTAAATTATTTTATTCAAATTTTAAATTTTTGCATTTAGCATATTTTTAAATTTGTCATAATTTTATTTTTATTTTTTATAAAATAAAAACAGCGTAATGCTGATCTAAAATCCACAAAAACGATGTGCTTTAATTCAATTTATCAGACACTATGGAACTCCAGTGGGAAGAAGCCGTAGATTAATACAACATAGTAGTAAATTTAGTTAGAATAAAATTGCTCATTAGTCCAGGTAACTAGATTGTAATTGTTTATTTAAAATATTTAAATAAAATTGAAATAAAAAAAAAATAAAATAAAAATTTTTATTAATTGGATTTTAATTACAAATTTTAGAAATGTTCATATTATTTAAATTTAATCAATTGCTGTGTATTGAAATTTTAACCCCAAAATTATATAGAAAAAATGAATCAAATTTTGTAAAACTTTAATAAATTATGAGAGTAAATATTGAAATGGTTTGTAATTTTATCGAATCCCATATTTCTATAAATTAAACATTGGTTTTAACAAAAGTATTGGAAAACCAGAAAGTTAAGTCAAAATTTGGCCAAAGTTCTATAGCGCAGGCTTTCGGCATCATTAATCGGAAGAACGAAAGTCAAACAAATACGCCAAGTTCAGAAATTGTTTTCAAAATAAATATTAATCAAAGAATTGTAACTAAATTTTGTGAAATTTTAATAAATTTCGAAGTTAAATTATAAAACTTTTTTTTCTGTAATATTTTCGAATTCGAATTTCTAAAGAAATATCAACAATGAAGTGAAGTTTTTAACAAATCCTAGTCTTTATTTAAATAAATAATTTATTTTCTGCAAAGAAAATTGTGATTTAAATTTTTGACATATCCTTAAATTTTAAAGATACATTAATATCAAATTAAAAAATTTGTTATATTACATAAGTTATAAAAATTTCTGTGTATCAAAATTGGAATCAATATTTTAAGAAATTACAGAATTTACAAAACTACCCACTCTTAAATTTAAACTTCATTACAAATTTTAAAAATTTGCATAGTGTTTATATATTTTATCAAAGTCTGTCTATCAAAATTTTAACCTTAATGTTTGTTTTTCAGTTGTAACAATATCGGCATAGTACTATCAAAATTTTGTAAAATTTTATCAACTTCTTGAAACTGTTTTTTCAAACATCCAGATAAATTTAAACAATGAAGTTTTTAACAAATTCTGAACTATTATTAAATTGAAGAAAAATTTATATTTATTATTGTTAATGAAATTATGATTTAAATTCTAGGTATATTTTTAATTTATAATCTTAATTGATTACTGTTCATATAATGTTTAAATTTTATGTATCAAAATTAACCCTAAAATTTTATGAAATTACCGAATTTTTATAAAACTTTGTAAAATTTTAATAAATTTTGAAATGGTTTTCGCTTGTAATTTTATAAACGCCTTAGTTCTATTATTTAAAAATTGAAGGTATTAATAAAAACTAAATTTATTATTAAATTCTGGAATTCTGTATAGTGAATGTAAATTTTAAAATTTTTCTACATTTGTATTTTAATCGAATTCCAGATTTTAAAAATAATTTAAACTATTGCGTTTTTAACAAATCTTGAAGCTCTGGAAAAAAACATTTGGTTTATTTTCTGTTATGTAAAAATGAGATTCAAAATTTTAACATTTCCTTAAATAAATAAATGTTAAAATTTTAACCTTTTTCTGTGTATCGAAATTAGAACCCTAATATTTTATGAAATTACTATAAATTGTAATAAAGTTTGGAACAATTTTAATAAATTTCGAAAGTAAATTCTAAATCTAATTTTCTAATTTTATCGAATTTAAAATTTCTATGCTAAGATTTTGCGAACAATCAAGAATTTAGCAGAATTTAAAATTTTTATTAAATCCTGGAATTGGAAACAAATTATTATTATTCTTTATTTTTAAATTTACTAATTAAAACAATTAAGTTTTATGAAATTTAACAAAAGAAAAAAATTATTTTCTGTTGATATAATTGACATTTAAAATTTCGTAATTTTCTTAGATTTTAACCGCAAACTTTCTAAACCAAAATTTGAACATATTTTAAACTACTAAATTGTATGCAAACTTCTAAGTATTTATGATCAAAATTTCGTAAACTTCTACTATATGTAGAACGTAACATTTGATATAGTTTTTTGGTTTGTAGGTTTGTTAAATTCTAAATTTCATTAAAATAAGTTAATTCAAATTTAAATTATGAAGTATTTAACAAATAATTCTAAAAGTTAGCAAAAAACAAAATAATTTTTTAGTTTTAATTAATTTGATTGTAATTTAAAATTTAAACATGTTTTACTTAATTTTGTTTGAAATTTTAAAAAATTTGAAAATCGTTTATTTTGTAATTTTATTCCAAATTTCATAAAAAATTTTAACGAATTCCGACGAAATTTAAATTAATTCTGGATATAGAAAAGAAAATTTTACTATTAATAAAATTATTAGCGCATTTACAAATTTGACATACTCTTCAATTTTAAACACAAATGACAAATTTTAAAAATATTCATAAAGTTTAAATTTTATGAAATTCGGTGCATCAAAATTTTAATTTTTTTAGTTTACTGAATTCGAAAGGTAATTTTGGAAACATTTCTTTGCAATTTTAACGAGTACCATATTTGAATTGGAAAAAAAATAAATGTTCATTTCTTTTGCGTAAGAAGGAGGAATTTATGATATTCAAAAATAATCAAGACAACAACGATTCGGTCTATCGTTCATGTTGGTACTACAGTCTGGTCGTTAAAAGTAAACTACGTTGGTGAGTAGATTTGGTATAGTGAAGGCATCTATTAACACAACAGAGTTCAGGAAAATATTATTCCAAAATTTTTTGATTCTGCTCCGGATTACACTATAGCAAGAAAGACACGAGTATATAAATCAAAGGTGTATTGTATTTTAACGGATTTGGGTCCAAATTGAAAATTTAAAAAAATTAAAATTTATGTATCAAAAATCGAAAATCAAAATATCATCAAACCTAATAATTTCTAACATTTTGCAATTTTCTTTTAAGATCCAGAAATTTTAATATTCAATAATTTGAATATTAAATTCTTAATATATTCTAGAACCAATAAAGAGTAATAAATATCAAAATATTTAAAATCTGAACATAAGTAAATTGCATCACACCGTTGCTGATTTGGATCCAATTTCGATATTCGCCAAATTTTTGGTAATTTTACATAAATTTGAATAATTTAAATTCGAACTATAACGCATTAAAAATTCGATTTTTAAACACCATAATTTTAAATTCTAAATTTGGCTTGTAATTTTAAATAAAATTTTTTAAGTAAAATTAAAAATGTTAATTGAACTTAATTTTAACAATTATGCCTACCAATTTCGGAAGAATGAATAAATTTAATGACAGGTTGTTGCATTTCTAAGCCATCATAAATCATTTTGAAATTTACTATCACCTTGAAATATGTTCTTAAGAATAAAAAATATTTAATTATTTGTAACGTTCAGCCTTCGTTGGCCACCTTGTACATAATTTTTACTTTAATTGGCTAATTTACTTTGGAAAAATTTTATTTTATTTTGAACATTTGTTAATTTGGTTTGTATATTTGTTAGCTTGGTGAAAATAAATATTTTACTTGTCTTGAAAATGTATATTTATACTTAACAACAATACAGTTATTGAACTCCTTCCTATAAGTTAAATTTTTTTAAATTGTCTTATATACGAGTATAACCTAAAAATTAGTTAACTTTAAAAACAATTTAAATAGATCATTAAAAATATATTATAAAAATATTTCATAAAACCTATGCTTATTTCCTATTATATCGAATCGGAAAGAAATTTAATGAATCATCAAAATAATTATGTAACGAATATATGAAGAACACAGGTTTGTTATCTTACATCGAGTAGAATTGAAAAACAAAAAATTTATAATTGTGAAAATCCGCTTGCACATTATTCGATTTTTGTTTCGTAATTTTATGTTAAAGAAAAGTACATTTTCTCAAAACATCTTTATCATTATTATAATTGAATTAATGTTTTGTATACTTGTTACAATACATTTTCCATTTTCTTTTTTTTATTTTTAAATAAAATTAGTTTTATTTTTTATTATTATTTTTCAGCATAACGAATTAGGAAATTGTAGAATTTATATAGAGATGTGACATACAGTCGGCGAAATATATAAAAATACTTGAGTTAATTTTAAGTTACTTCAATTATTTTAAATATAATTAATTCTAAATTTCAAATTATAAAATTTTATTCTCGTGTTCAATTTTTAATTTTAAAATTTAAATTTTAAAAATTAAATTCTATAAATTTTTAATTTGGAATTTAGCATTTTGTTATGTTCGCCGAACTAAAATTTAGATAGTTTATCGTTTTAGTAAACTGTTCAAATTTTAAATTATCCAAAAATTTTACCAATCAGACCAAAAATTAAATCGGAAACGCGGTTTTGATAATGAAATTCAAAATTTCTGAAAATAACAATTCAGATTTTAAAAATATTACTTTGCTGTTTTTCCATGGATTTTTGCAGATTTTTAAATTTTCGAAGGAGACCTTGGACCAAACGGTTGAAATTTTATTCAGAGCTTAGAAAAAGTCAATTTTTTTCAATTTTTAGATTTCAACGTTATTCTATTTTCAGGACATGTAAAAAAAACTATATGGAAGACCATTCACTCCATAGTCTAATTGGAAACAAATTAGAGAGTGCAAATAACTCATATAAAATAGCTCTGAAAGTCAAAGTTTTCTCAATTTTAGCTTAGCAAAAAAATCGTAATTCGCTAATGATCATCTATTCTGTTCAAATAATCATCTTAATCGTAAAATGATGCAATAACAAAAGGTTCAATATTTAAAAGGAATATAAGCGACCTGAGTTCAAATCAGACGAAAGCATTAACCGCAATTTTTAGGAAATTCAAACCGATATACCGCAGTCATTCCATGGAGCTGGCATTCCGCAATGATTCAGAATTTGCATTGAAATGTAATATTCAAAAATTCTTTTGAGAAATGATGAAATCACATTTAAATGTATTCCACCCAAATCTTTCCACTTCTTTTTTGTGGCGAAACAGAGACAATGCAGAATTTAAGGCCTATATATATGCGTATCATCGAGTTATGATGTCTACTTAATATCTTGGCACTTTCCTATAATAACCAACCTAATAACAAAGATGTAATAATCAAGACTTCGTATAGCAAAGAGAATTCATTTCTCTTGGAATCTACCACAGCATACGTATATTTAAAGGACCGATACAACTGGGGTGTTTTCTAATTATAAATATTCAGGGGCATTACATAATATTTAATCAAAAATAACCAAAATGTTACAAAAATAATTCATGATGTTTGGCCTGTTGGCGGTCATCACACACTTACCTGCATAGATCGATTATGTGACGTTTCGATCGTTTGATGTTGATCATTTTGGTGAACGTCAGTACATACTGATTTGCTCCCTTATTCGATGCAATTGGATTTGTATCAACCCTAAAAATAAGTCATGAACGAATTAGATTGGCGACCTTATACAGTCACTAATATTATTCGTGGCGTAACGTAATTTGAAGGACAATAATAATAAGTGGAAGCCGTTCCACCAGCTGTGATACTTACAGTTCTGAAACTGGACAATGATGTAACGTTGAACCGTATATCGTTAACATTAAAAACAGTTCATGACATATTTGGCACATCTTCATTAATCTCATCTCTTTTCGGCTTATTAGTATAGAGAAGATCATTGACAAATTTATCATAGATAATTATTTAACTATATCTCTCCTCTCAGTAACATGCAACATGCTTACAGAGCTGGCAAGCCCTGCGAAACTTCTCTACATGACTCGTAACTAGGATCGAAAGATCACTTAATGACAAAAAGTTTCTAGTAGGTACCTTCCTGGGTATTGCGGAGCTTTTGATAACACTTTGGTTTCTACGAAACCAATTTTAAATTCATTGATTCTATGCTCAAGTCTCGCATAATTGAAACTGAGCTAGATGGTTCAGCAATGTCCATCAAAGCGGGCAAGGGCTGCCTGCAAGGGAAGTTTCTTGGATGCCAAGCTACATGGCTGATCTCTTTTTTGACAGTTTCTGGTAAATACCTGAACGTCTTATCTGATCTTATCTGACGTACGATGGCGGTAATATTGAGGAAGCATTTGTGTGAAAAGGGGTTTACGTCAATCCATATAAGACTGGTCTGGTTGTCTCTACTAGACGTATAGAGGCAGTGCTAATTTGTCTGATCCAACTATCTTTGAGTAAACTTTTCTAGAAATTCATTATAAAAAACGCCATTGCTAATATGTATCTATGCAGTAGGGCTTTTGGCAATTCTCGGGAACTCGTTCCCCAAAATGATGTCCCCAAAATGTCGTTTATCTACAAATCACTAATTTTACTTTTCCTGTCTTATGCAACTCCTGCCACCATACAAGCAGGCTGTGAAACTAATGTCTTCTGTAACAAGGCTATTGAGTCCATTCTAAATGCTTGGCCAAATCACAGTCATTGTTTTTTAGCATAGCGTATTCTGCTGCATTTCGACTGAGGTACATTGGGGCATGGAATTCCTTAACTTCACAAATCGTTCAAAAGTCAGTTCAGGGTTTGAATTCTACTGTCCTATATATATGAGCTTAGATTCTCAAGTAGTCTATTTAAACACAGCACAATTTTTCATTTAATTGCACATACACAAAGTGTGATTGAATCGTTTAAGTTTATTGATTTATGGAAGGATATTATTCTCTGTATACGGATAGTAAAGCTATGCTTAATACTCTGGCGTTCAACCCAACTAGGTCATTTAAAGGTACATCTCCAACGCACGGCAACTAGTTCAAGATGCTGTTTGTAACGACTGTCCAGAGAAAGTGGACGAAAGCTTACATTATATCTTCACAGCGGCTCAGCTTTTGTCGGAGCTCTAGATTTCTTATTATCCATTCCTTGGATCAATTTATTTTACAATTCGCTAAGGTTGTATACTTCTGCGATTTGGAATTTTCAGTAGTAAAATTTAAACATTTGCAATGGAAAATTTTAAAATTTAGAGATAATTTGGTTCATTTAAGGACGAAAAATTTCTGCTATTTTCATAAAAAATTTGAAAGTATTGCAAGGAAATGATACCGACCTTGCTCCTTCCATAACAGCATTAAACCAGAATCTATATACCAGCATCATAGTAACCAAAAAAGAATAAATCCGATAGCGACTGCGGCTACTAATCGGACACTACTTAATCGCCGCTTATTTCTTACATGGATGCGTTTGTAAACTCCAGTTTCTCGTAGATACCGGTGCTGACATTTTGGTCCTCCCCGTAAAACATTTTGCCGACAACAAATTTTGTCTAAAATAGATCCAGCCCTGATCCTGTCCGCCAATAATAGTTCAGACATACAGGACTAAATTGCTGAATGTTAACAGTGGCTTACGGCTACAATTTCCACACATTTTTACAGTAGCGTCAGTGGACAGACCGATTATCGGTGCTGACTTCTTTACATAATATGGTCTCCTCGTCGACCTCTGTTAAATAAGCCTCTTAGATCCCACGACAAATCTTGCTGTGAATGTAATGATCGCAATGGTCTAAACATCTACTCCAATTCATTCATCTCTGCTAAAAATGGATATGATTCGCTTTTAAAGAGTTTCCTTCTTTTTTGTTGAAACGCCAGATTGCGCCAATCAAGCAAAACATAACGTGGTTCACTATTATTATACCCGAGGACGACTTCCTTGTTCTTCGGGTTCGGGCATCTGGTTCAATAAAACTTTCTCCATATAGTAAAGACTAACGACAGTGCCGATTGGGACCCATGTAAGATTATCGTCGACTTAACGCCGTAACCACACCGGATCATTATCCAATACCACCTATTCAAGAAATGTCAATGCACCCAAATGGATGTAGTGTGTTTTCAAAATTTGATTTGGTTATAGAGCTTCTCATCTATCTCAATTGCGCCCGAAAACGTACCTAAAATGGTAATAACTACTCCCTTTAGTTTATTCGAGTTGCACGAATGCCCAAACTTTTCAACGCTATATGAATGAAGTGACCAAAGAATATCCAAATTTTAAAATGCGTCTTCATTCCTCAGTCACCAAATCAAGATGGCATAACACCCTCGCTACAACGAGTTAAAGCTATAGAAAATACCGCTAATTTCAATCCAACAAATTCAGCGATTCGTTGGAATGGTTAATTACTATCGCATCGATTCAATTCAAAGCTAGCCAAGGCACTGTCTCCAGTTTATGCTCATTTGGCGCAACAATAAACAAAATGCCCAAGAATAAAAATGTGTGTCCACTGATGTGTCTGGTATTGCGGTAGGTGCAGTCCTACAGCAATAGATTGTTGACAACTTTTGGGACTTTTCTCACAAAGCCTTTGAGAGGGTACTCCTCGCTATTTATTTAACCATCAAAGACTTTCGTTTTTTCTTGGAAGGTAAACAATTTACTGTCTATATGCTTTTGATGCCTTTAATGAAAGCAATAATCTCCCTCTACAAAAACTGAACATTTGAAAAGACTGAACATTTTTACTATATCGCTCATGATGAATTATTTCAATTATTGAATAATTCATCGCGCCCTGAGAGTTCCAAATTCAAATTCGACCACACCATCCATCCAGATTTTAAAATTTATTGTTTGTGCTCCGCATATGGTCTATCTCTATAATTTCTAGTAAAGGTATTTTAGGCCGATAATGAATGGGGATATTACGCATTGGGTGAAATCCTGTATCGGACCCCCATAGCTGAACTAGGTTAAGGCCAAGACCTTTGATTATTACCAGGAGAATTTTTCGAGGAAAGTTCTAAGGATAGTTTCGATCAACATTACTATGTTGATAAGCTCCGCGCAGGCATGGGCAACATAATTCCTTTTGACACTCGCAAGTCAACTAAACCGCCTATTTTTATTACCAAGTCCTTAAACAATTGCATGTATATACATATTCATTTGTATTCACGGAATACGAACGGGCCTTACACCTCAGTACGAAGGACCTTATACAAAGTCATTCGTCGTTTTCGCACACATTACATTCTAGATGTTAGAGGCAATAATGTAATTGTTTCTGAGCATTGTCTTACGGTTATAGTAAAACCAGCATACGTTCAATTTATATTTCGAGTACTGTATAAAGATAATGGTGGAAAAAAAATATAACGTTTCCTTTTATATCCTCACATATGTGAGTATCAAAAAATCATATTCAGATTATTGATTTCCTGAACATCAAATATGGGAAATTGAAATTTTTTGTTATTTTTAAAATTTGTAAATTGATAAAAAGTTTTATTTTGAGTATGCGGTGTATATAGTGGCATGTATATTCAGGGGGTTTATTGCATACTGTGCTTACACTCGGGGACAAATTTAAATAGACAATTAAAATTTTTGGGAATGATGACTTTATCTTACAAGACGGATCCTATATTTGTGCAACCCCGTTGAGCAAAAAAAAAATTCCAATTTTCCAATAACCGTCTTCCAATTTATTTAATATAATCAAAAACCATAGATTCTCATGATTGTTAAAAAAATAAAAAAATCGTTTCCAATACAATGAAAATCCATTGAAATTTTCCATTATTATTCAAAATATGAAGTAAAAGAAAAAATGTATTCAAAATAATTTAATTCAATTACGTTGAAGTTAATAACATGCTAATCTTAATTCTATGTATATGTACATATAGAATTTTCCCCATTTTCTTTTTATAGCATACACATACATACATATATACATAAGCTTATTTCCATCAGATAACATCTCGTTTGTGTTGTTTGCTTCATATATACGTTAAAAAAAAAAATTGAAAACCACCAACCAAACCTATAGTTGTCAACCCAATCCAATTTTGTGAGATCCAAGGTGATTCCCGCATATATATTTCCTTCGTTATGTTCGCATTTGAAAAATCGAAAATTTGAATAAAATAAAAATTTTCTCTTTTGTTCAATAATGATTATAAATTTTTCATTTTTCCATACCCACCCGTGCCGTATACATATATCTACATATATATGGATACCACCCACTCAAAAAATTGTTTAGTTGTTGTGTTCAAACACAGAATAAAAATGAAAAAAAAAAATTCCAGATCGTTACAAATGATTGGATGGAAAAAAATAATTTTCCTCGTATATACGAATTATCTCGTTTTCCTGCCATGAATGGTGTATATATATGTATATATATATATATATATATATATGTATGTATGTATATGTAAAAATTATACAAAACCAACAACAAGAATTTATGTATATAAGAAAAAGAAGAAGACGGAATTATCGTTATCAGTTAGAGTTTATATTATGATTCGATTAAAATATGACGAAGAGAAAAGAAAAACTCGGAGGAAAATTCACCCTAAAATTTGTATATCCTTTTTTGGTTTTTCTATAATCGGTATCATTGTTGTTGTTCTTGTTGTTGTTGTCATATTATATAAGGATAATAACATATTGCTTTTCCTTTGCTTTCATCCCCTCTTCCTCACTCGCATCTTTCGAAATTCCATTCTTTATAATTTTTGATATTCTCTGTATACAATACATAACAAGGCAATGTTATCTCCGCATTATTTCTAAGCGATTACACGCATAAAATTCTCGAAATTTAACGTTTATGTATACGTACCTAGAAATAAAAAATTTCGAGGGGTTAATTTTCGGGATAAGTTAACTTTTGTTGTTGTTTTCATTACATGCATATATGTATATGGGAGGGGATGATATACCGTGTGCGCGCTTACTTCTATATACATACATATATGATAATTGGAATGTGATATTTTACATTTATATGCGATGGGATTTTATTGCTTGGTAGTGTATACATATTTGGAAATGGAGTGTAAATATAAAATTATACTTAGTAACCCCTTTTCTATATAAATATATATCAACGAATATCGGGTTAAGTGGGTATATCGTTTTTTAACAATTTAAATTTATTGGTTATTGGATTAATTGAAATTGAGCAAGGATTATCCTCGCTATTTTATTGGACATGTTAACTGGTACTGGAATGAAGTTTTTAACATACAATTACAAATTTTGGGAGAACACGTGAATTTTGTCCTAAATCTGTCCTAAAAACTAAAAAACCAAAAATTTGGATTTTTTAAGGACAAAATTCACAATTCTATATAGACAGATTAAGTTTGTCCTAAATCCTAAAAATGTTTACATGTGTAAGTGAGAATATCATGCTTTATTCGGATAAACCGATAAATCTAATAATTTACCCGATTAAGTGAACTTTTTATAACTCATGTATAACGAATAAACAAAATTTCAAATTTTCCTGAAAAATCCCTAGAAAGCTAACATCATATTGACGTATTGTGCACATGTCATTGGATCTAAGCAAAAATATTTCAATTTTGGAAAAAGTAGGGGTTAGGGGGTTTAGGACAACCATATCTGGTATGACCTCATGTATGTCGATTATATGATTTTTTCGAATTTTCTTGGGAAAATCCTAGGAAGCTAACACCATAATGACATATATTCCAATATGTCATTGGGTCTAAGCTATTCGAAAAATATTTCAATTTTGGAAAATAGTTGGGTTAAAATAGAAGCACTATACGAAAATCCACTGGGCTTATAGTGCAATGCAAGAAGTGCCAAGGTTTTAACCATACGCAAAAATGAGAGAGGCATCATGCTCAGGCGTGTCCACTAAATAGAAATTCCCCTCTACCATGTGTGAACTGCAAAGAGCAACATCCTACAAACTACAAAAAATTAGAGACAAATCACGGCAAGGTCCATCATATTATAAAACGCCGATAGCCAATAGCGTAAACACCAACCTAGGAAACTTTATACCACATCTATATGTAGTAAAGTAACTGATCGCAAGTCGTTTTTACTAGTGTTGGCATCCGGGCTACAAAGTACGACCACACACAAATCAGTAAATTTCAAAGACTCCAAAGATACCTCTATGCTTGAAAAAATATTTACAAGCATCGAAGCGCTAAATACTCGGCTTATAAGACAAGAGAGATCCATAGATGCTTTGAACAGGCGACTAAATAGCCGAGAAACAGTGGATGAAGTAACATCCAGATTATACTAAACTAATATGATAAATAAAACATTAAGAATTGTAATCTGAATGTAATTGGAATGCAAATGAAATAATCCAACATATCCCAGAGTTAGAAATCTTCATACACCAAAATACGTGGTTACGTTTCTTATCACGCTTTGCATTCATCAGAAAGAGCATGAAAGGAAAATATTCAACATCATGAGGGAATAAAAATTGAAGAAAAAAGTATGCACGTAGCTACTATCAGCATTCAACTTAACAATAAAAAAATATTCAATGTCTGTTCAATTTATTGTCCTCCAAGACATAATTTAATTTAATCCTCTTTAGGATTATAAAAATTTATTGAACCAGCTAGGATTTAATTTTATCATTGGAGGTGATTTTAATGCAAAAAATACTTTCTGGGGGTCAAGATTAACAACTCCAAAGGGTAGAGAACTATACGCCGCAGGTCGAGCTTACAATTGTGAATTTCATTCAGGAGGAAAACCAACGTACTGGCCTACTGACACAAGGAAAACTCCGAATCTAATTGATTTCTACATTACAAGAGGTATATCCGAAAACAACATTTTTCTAGAAAATAGTGAAAGTCTCTCATCGGACCACTCGCCCGTCATTATGTTAGTTCCACGATTGTTAACAAGGAAAATCCACCTAGACTAACAAATAACAAAACCAAGTGGGAATTATTTAGAAAATTGGTTGAAGACAACACCGATCTTCTTGTACCAATCAAGCATCCGGTTCAATTAGAAAATGAAGTGGAACTATTAATCAATAATATACAACAAGCAGCATGGGATAGCACCACTGTAATCCAAAACAAGGAGCGTAATAATTTCATTTATCCAGTCGAAATCAGGGACTTGGTTAATGAAAAACGGAAAGTAAGGAAAACATGGCAGAGAAACCGAGTACCACAAAGCAAAATAATTTTCAATTACCTCTGCAATAAGCTTAAGCAAAGAATTAGAGAACTAAAAAATGAATCAGTCATCCGTTATCTTCGTAGTCTTACAGACAGTAAAGAAACTGAGTATTCTCTATGGAAAGCTACAAAACCATTAAAAAGACCAAATTATCAAATACCGCCAACAAAAAATGATGAGGGAAATTGGGTAACAAGTACCAAACAGAAAGCAGCACTGTTCGCATCTCATCTTGAAGAAACTTTCCAACAATATGATACATAATCAGCGTATGCTGTGATTATGTAGCATATCGTTGTGATTTAATGGCTATGATTTAATTACAGATGAAATAGTGAAGGCACTACCTGAGAATGGGGTGCGAAAACTTCTTCATATAATCAACGCTTCATTTCGACTGAAATATGTACCTCTGCAATGGAAAGTAGCAGAAATAATTATGATACCAAAGCCGAACAAACAAAAGTCATATAGGCCAATTTCTCTGCTTCCAGTACTTTCGAAAATTTTTGAGAAACTGTTATCCAAAAGGATGAAACCTATAATACTTGAGAGAAAGCTAATACCACCACATCAGTTCGGATTTAGAGAAAACCACTCCACCATAGAGCAAATTCACAGGATTACAAGTATTATTGAAGATGCACTTGAAAATAAGACAATATGCTCAACAATATATCTGGATGTAGCACAGGCCTTCGATAAAGTATGGCATCTTGGATTGGATAAATATAAAACGCAGATTTGCCAAAAGAATACTTTCAGCTATTGAAATTTTATATTGATAACAGAATTTTCGCGTTAGATGTGAAGAAGAATTTTCCGAGCTAAAGAGGGTATCTGCAGGGGTTCCCCAAGGTAGCGTGCTAGGGCCACTGTTGTATTTACTTTACACAAGTGATTTACCAAACACAAGCGGAACAACAATAGCAACATTCACGGACGATACTGCAGTTTTAGCTACTGGTTATAAAGTAGACGAAGCAACCAGAAAACTGCAACGGGCTACGACCCAACTAAGTAACTGGACCAAATGGCGCATTAAGCTAAATGAAGAAAAATCAACGCACGTTAACTTCACCAATCAAATAGTTAACTGGATACCAATAGAACCAATTTGCAAACAAATTCCTTATGCTAACACAGCCAAGTATCTTGGCATGAATCTCGATGCACTGTTAAAATGGAAAAAGCACATTAAAAAGAAAAAGGAGGAACTACACATTAAATACAGAAATATGTATTCAGCTTTGGGACTGTACTAAGAAAACCAATATTAAAATAATACAAGCTTTTCAAAATAAAGTGTTACGTGGAATAGTGAACGCTTTTTGGTACATAAGAAACGATAACCTTCATAGGGACCTCCGGATGGAAAACGTCAGCGAAGAGATAACAATTTAGGCAAAGAAACACATACAACGGCTTGGTCAACATCAAAATGTTGAGTTACGTGGTATGCTGAGTAACACAAATGGAGTACGAAGGCTCCAAAGATTTTAGAGACTAACTAATGTGTTATATCTCTGTAAATTGAACATAAGAAAGATAGACAAATTACTAGATGATATATTATGTAATCAGTTGTAATATTTAAAATAATAAAAAAAAATAAAAAAAAATGTTGGAAAAGTAGGGGACCTACATGAGATCATATCAAACATGGTTGTCCTAAACTCCCTAATCCCCTACTTTTTACAAAATTGAAATATTTTTCGAATAGCTAAGACCCAATGACATCTTGGAATATATGTCATTATGGTGTAAGCTTCCTAGGATTTTCCCAAGAAAATTCGGAAAAATTAAATAATCGTCATACATGAGGTCATACCAAACATGGTTGTCCTAGACCCCCTCATCCCCTACTTTTTTCAAAATTGAAATATTTTTCGGATAGCTCAGACCCAAATTCATCTTTGTGGTTTCTTTGTTATGTTGGTATCATCCTTGCGTTCCCCAAAGAAATTTCGGAAATTAATGTAATCATCGCACTAAATTTTATATTCTTAATGATAAAATTCGTTATATCGAGACATTCTGCTTTGTACACTAACACATAAAAGCTGAAATTGTTTTTGTTGTTTTTAGGACAGATTTAGGATAAATTTCACCTACGTATTTTGAGACGGGTGTGAAGTTTATTCTAAGAATGTAAATACAAGTAATAATTTTGCAAAAAGAAAGAATAATTTAAAATGTAATATTATCATCGGTGTGAAGTTTTTGGCATTAACAAAAAAGTGCAGGGGACACAAATTAACAAAACAAATTTTCTTTACACAAAACAGTGGAGGATTAAACCAACATGGAATTATTATTTTAAAAATTAATATTTCTGTTAATGGAATCATTCAAAATGAAATTAAAATTCTAACGATAAATCAGTTTTTAAAGGCTATATTCGATCATGAGCATGGTCTTCATACTGATTTAGACAATCTGAAGAGGCCAAGTCGTTCTCTATACATCGTGAAGCCTTCGTCGCCTGCAACGACCCCTGCGCCTACTATGAGATTTTATTTCATGTACAATTTCGGGGATCTTTATCAGAACTCTGATCTGGTTATTGTACAAAGTATGTACCATATACTTCGCGTTGTGAACCGTAAATGTAAGGAGACATCTCTCGTACTAATCCGTCAGCGCTCAACTTTCTCATCAAAACATAGCAACGGGCCTGATCAACGATTTGTAAAGCTTCAGGTTCACGGCACTTGATAGGTGTTTAGAGTTTAGCAGTGGCCTTAGAAGATACAAAGCACGGCTTCCAGTATCCTCACCCACCCTGTTATCGTGAGTGATAAGACAGCCCAAATATTTGAACCTCCTCACTCCCTCAAATGTGTAGTGAAGTCCCAGAGATCATATATTTTGTTATTGACTCATTGGTCTGGAGTTCAACAGAAGCTAAAAACGCTACAAGCAGATCAAGTATTTGTTTCACTCGGTTGCTATTCAGTCCAATCACGCATATGTCATCTATGTATATGCAATAACCTGAAGAGTTTCGGGGACAGTGCATCTCCCTGCCGAACACCCGGGTTAACTACAAAAACCGTCGATAGCCTGGTCTCAACTTTAACGCAGCATTGAGTTTGTGAATTTATCAAAAACGGTTAAATTCAAAGATATTCCTAATAATATTTAGAGTAATGCATGGATTAACTTTTGTAACAGAATTAATTTCCATTGGAAATTGCAGCATATCATCATGTATTTCCCAGGTCTCATCATTTCGTGCAATATAAGCTCTAAAATGGCCCGATATAATTTTCAACTTCAAATATTCATAATGGCTTTTAGGAGGTGTAGATCTTCTTGTAATAATCTAATACGTTGACTAATTTCTCTAATTCCTATATTGTAAACTTTGTTGTTTGGTTTTACATCAACAATTGCAAACCCGTAATTACAGTGAAATAATGTTTGGTTTTGTATCCGACCAAGTTGGGCCTTCAAAATCTACTGAAGATTGCAAATTCTTAAGTGAATCTTGGTTGACTCTTAATCTTAATACATCGTGTATCGGAATATAAAATGTTGGTCTCAACTTAGGAATTCGGTCACAATATAAACAATTTCTTATTTCGGATAATGGTGATACAAGCACTTTCTCTAAAATAAATGAAATTGAACATGTGGCATCCAAGATAACGCTTTTCATTGAAGTCACTAATTCAGAGCGATGAGGAACGGAAAAGACCTTTAATGAAATCTGTGTCTAGAAACAAGACCAAAAATTTAGCGCTAGTCGGCTAATGTTAAGAAATTTAGTTAGTATTACTGGGCATTATACGTAGAAGCATTTCCAGACTAACAGTCCCAAAAAAAAATAGATTTTGAAAATTTGTCATCATTAGGAATACCAATTTTTTAAAATAATTATTCCATGTTGGTTTAATCCTATCCGTAAAGTACGTAAATCTATAGAAATAAATTCGAGTAGGTTCGGGTACCACATCTAACTAATAAATATAAGAAATATTCCAAGCATAAAAGTTAAGTGACTTAAGACAGGGTTGCATTTTACCACCGTGTATGCTAGAACAAATTTAATTTTTTTTTTAAAATCTGGTGCTGCATCGATGATCGTACCCAAATACCAACATGTATTTTTGGATAACAGAGCTATATCTATCTAAAAAACATTAAAACTTTCATAAATGTAGAAGATAACTGACTTAGAACAGGGGTGTTTTACTATACATTGTTTAGTACAAAATTATAATTTTAAAATAATTCTCCCTCAGCTTCCCACTAATACAGCAATTTGTGTTAGTGGGAAGCTGAGGGATTTATCTAACCTTGGTATTTGAGTACGATCAATAGGGGTATTTTTTTATTTTTTTAAATGTCAATTTTGACGTAACATATACCATGGTAAAATACCCTTGTCCTAAGTCACTGATAGCTTCTTGATTGAGGATTATTTTTATAAATCACCTTAATATTCATTTAATTTAAAAACACTTGCATGCTTGCGTGTTCATCCTTGATGCTATATGTAGTTGAATATTGGGTTATTTAGATCTTTTGTCTTATAAATTTGGTAATTTTTCTACGTTTGCTAATAAGACAAATAGCTGTAAAAAATTGATCAGTTTATACGAATTTTATATATTATACTCACTAATACATTCAAATTTATTTAGTGTTAGGACAAGCTTCACACTTATGGACAGATGCGTGAAATTTGTCCTAAATGTTTTGTAATTTTAGGACCAATTTTGGATAAACTTCATGCGAATCAGACGCCGTTTGCCCAACAATGTAGTAATTGCTGGTATCATCTATGTTGATTAGATTCAAAAGGGGGTAATTCCACTTTTGCTGTTTTTTAAATAATCGATATACCCTTTAATTGTAAAACTATTTACCATATTTCGCCATAGTCTTTTTAAAAGTCTATCAACATCCAAGAGCTTTGGTTATTTAACTTTAACACCATTATGCAATTCAGTTGGGACCGTTCTTCTTAGGCTAGTACCTTTTTTAATATTGAATGGCATTCCTATACCGGATTTGTAGAAGGGTTCCCTGCGTACCTCTATTCCAGTATTATCCCTGTTTCGTGCAACAATAAACCGCTTACTTTGATTAAATTTGAAATGCCAACTTGATGGTGGTTTAGTAATTTATAGTATCTCTGATTTAAAATCAAGAGCACGTCACTCACTGCTTCCCAATTGTATTATTGTACCGTGTTGTTGGTATATATCTAATTAACACTCTACAATAGATTCTTTTGCTTTTACTTTTTCCTCGATTTGTGCGAAAACTCTGTCAGGGGGAATTTCTACCGTGTAAAAATAGTAGCACATGCCAACCATTGTTGTTTTGCTATTTTGCTCTCCCCATCCGTCACCCACCAAGCGAATAACTTTTATTTGTGTCAAATCCATATTCGATAAGCGATCCCTTTGTTCGAAAATTTTCTGTCCAATAATATACAAAATCATTATTACTATTAAGAGTAGAATGGCCATTGCCAACTACCATGCCTTAAACTACAGGCACGTAGAACACTTGTTAGTGGTTGGCATCCGAAATCCCAAGTTAAAATTGTTATTAAAAATCATTCTAAAATATGACGATTTAACTTGGCAGTTCATTAAGTGTTCTATGTTATAGTTCCGCCACATTCTACTAATGGAAAGGTCGCCTGCTAGATATTTGTAATACATATATCCATAAGATTTGGTCCGTAATCTCATGTATTATTGAACCGAATTTTCCTCTCGTGATCCCTGTATTTGTGCGATCAGTTCTTTTTGGTTTTTCAATCTTGCAATATTTTAAACTGAACGCGTCGCGTCTTGTTACATCTTTTGTTGCAACTTGATAAAAATTAGTGGAAAATTGCAACATATCGTGGGCTTTTATTTGATTGCATTTGAAAGAACTGTTAAAATGTATTATTTCTTATTTATTACATGATTCATATTTAACTAAAATTATTACATATCTTATAATCACGTCCCTTCCGTTTTAGAACCGATAGATCGCGGTAATGTGTCTGCGATTTAAATTTATTAAAAAACGATAAACTTAAATAAATTTTGGAATGTTATTTGATCGGTAATGTGACTGCGGCATAAATAAATTTCCCAAAAACCGATAAAATCAAAGAGATTCTGGGACGATATACGATCGGTAATATATCTATGATTTAAAGTTATCAAAAATCGATAAACTTTTGAATTTTTGTACGATCGGTAATGTATCTACGATTTAAATTTATCATAAACCGATGTTATGTGATCGATAATGTATCTACAATTTAAATTTTTCGTATGTATTTCGATCAGTGATGTATCTACGAATTAAAGTTATTAAATACCGATAAACTTAAACAAATTATTGAATGTTATACGATCAGTAATGTATCTACGATGTGTATTTTAAAAAAACGAAATCTTAAAGAGCTTTTGGGATGTTGTTCGATTGATAATGTATTTACGATTTTAAGTTATCAAATACTGATAAACTCAAAGAGATTTTGGAATGTAATACAGTCGGTAATATAACTACGATTTGAATTTATCAAAAACCGATCAACTCAGAGAGATGTTGGAATGCAATTCGATCGGTAATGTATCTATGATTTAAATTTATCAAAAATCGATAAGCCCAAAAAGATTTTGGAACTTTTTTCGATCGGTAATGTACCTACGACTTTAAGCTATGAATGGTGTTATTCGATCGGTAATGTATCTACGATTTGAATTTATCAAAGACCGATAAACTCAGAGAAATGTTGAAATGTATTTCGATCGGTAATGTATCTACGATTTAAATTTTGCCAAAACCGATAAATTAAAAGAGATTTTGGAATGTTATTCGATCGATAATGTATCTACGATAAATTTATCAAAAACCGAAAAGCCCAAAGAGTAATGTATGTATGATTTATATGTATCAAAAATCGATAAACTCAAAAAGATTTTGAATAGTTATTCGATCGGTAATGTATATCTACGATTTGAATTAAAGAAACCGAAAACTCAAAAAAATGTTGGAATGCAATTTAATCGGTAATATATCTACAATTTAAATTTATAAAAAACCGATAAGCCCAAAGAGATATTGGAATGTTATTCGATCGGTAATGTATCTACGACTTTAAGCTATGAATGATGTTATACGATCGGCAATGCATCTACGATTTTATGCTATCAAATACCGATAAACTCAAAGAGATTTTGGAATGTTATTCGATCGGTAATGTATCGATGATTTAAATTTATCAAAAACTGATAAACTCTCAGAGATTTTGGAATGTATTTCAATCGAAAATGTATCTACGATTTAAAGGTATCAAATACCGATTAACTCAAACAGATTTTGGAATGTTTACGATTTGTAATGTGTTTTCGATTTAAATGTATGAAAACCCGATAAACTCAATGATGTCTTGAAATGTATTCCGATCGGTAGTGTATCTACAATTTTAATTTATCAAAAACCGATAAACTCAGAGAGATGTTGGAAAGAATTTCGATCGGTAATGTATCTACGATTTAAATTTATCAAAAACCGATAAGCCCAAAGAGATTTTGGAATGTAATACGATCAGTAATGTGTCTGCGATTTAAATGTATGATAACCCGATAAACCCAATGAGGTTTTGAAATGCATTTCGATCAGTAATGTATCTACGATTAGAATTTATCAAAGACCGATAAACTCAGAGAGATGTTGGAATGTATTTCGATCGGTAATGTATCTACGATTTGAATTTATTAAATCCGAAAAACTCAAAAAGATTTTGGGATTTTATACAATCGGTAATGTATCAACGATTTAAATTTTTCAAAAACTGATAAAGTCGAAAAGATGTTGGAATATATGTCGATCGATAATGTATCTACGATTTTGAAATTGAAATGTTATACGATCGGTAATAATAATAATAAACAGTATTAAAGGCCATTACTGGCCCCTTACTGAGTCAACAACCCGGCTCCAACGGTTTCGATCCTGAGCATGGTCTTCATACTGTCTAAGACAATCTGAAGAGGCCAAGTCGTTCTCTACATCGTGGAGCCATCGTCGCCGGCAACGACCTCTGCGCCTACCATATGGTGGCTCTCCTTTCAGAGATCGCTGCACAATTCGTTCCGGATCAGCACGCAGAACGTGACCGAGCCAGCGTACTCGCTGAGATCTTATTTCATGTACAATATCGGGGATCTTCATCAGATCTCTGATCTCGATATTGTACAGAGCTCGGTAGGTACCATCTATTTCGCGTTTTGGGCCGTAGATCACACGCATGATTCTTCTCTCAAATGTTAGGAGCCATACGATCGGTAAAGTGTCTGCAATTTAAATTTATCAAAACTCGATAAACTCAAGGAGATTTTCAAATGTTATACGATCGGTAATGTATTAACGATTTGAATTTATTTATAGTTTTGTTATACTATTGTTATAGGCCACTTGGATATAGTAACACTCCCGCCTTTTCGCATGAACATCCTTTTAAATTCAATTTAAAAAATATTCTTAAAGCCAACCTACGTTATAGCCAACACTATTCGGGAATATCTCTTATAACTGGTGATTTTTCAATTCAGTGAATCCTAAATTTCAAATATCAAAGGAATTTTAATTTTTCATACTTCTACGTCAATAACGAAAGCTTTTATTCCATCGTATATTTGCACTTTTCTTTATATAACATTGCATTTACCGACTGTTTTACTAATACATATAATTTTTTTTGCTAATTTAACAAATTTTGTGCACATTTATGTTTTGATGATTATGTCGTTTTGTCGAAAATTTCACACTTGATATTTCAATAACAAATTTTAGCTGACCTTGCCAAGCACTCGCATAGTAAAACACGCGAAAAACGGTCTAACACTGCGACAAAGAAATTTTTCGTGTGTTTTACTATGTGATTGTTTGAAAATGTATGCAAGCGTCTGTTCTATACTATGTGAATATTTTGGCTACTATATTCCTGAAATTAAGTTGAATTAAATGTTCGTGATATTAGAGTTCAACTTGAAACAAACAAGAGTTTGAGAGTAAATTGCGATACAAATCACAATTTATTCTAGGAAACAACTATGTATATCATCACATGCAATTTGCCAAATCGTTAATTTTCTTGGCACACAAAATAAAAATTCGCCGCCAATCATCCAAGCATAACCGCAAATTAAAAATAACCGCGATTAGACGAATGGATTAGCTGCGCATATACAAATTCACTGCAATTAAATTTTAATTATAAGTTTTAATAAAATACTGTGCTATTTTGTCAGTTTTAGATGATAATCGCGCACATACATAAATTACTGCTCGTGCGATATATCAAAATTATATGTCATACATGCAAATTATAAATAATTTAATTACAAATTATTATGCATATTTCTGGTTTATCGTGTACATTAATCAGCAAATCGGATTTAAAATATACGCGACATATACTAAGAAAATGTTTTCTTGAGCGCAGAACATATTTTTGGTATGGCAACGAAATTCGAATAAATTGATTAACCCTATAAAGTGGCCGTGTAAAATTATTTTTAGATTAAACCAAATGTCCTTTTTATAAAAATCATCGCGCTAACGCCGACAAATTCGTATCACTTAATTTATATATTATGTATTTGTAAGGAAAGGTTAAATCTTACGCCAGCTGCGATGATAAAAACGTTTTGTTATCATTTAATTATTTTAATCTTTTCGAACGAAATACCAACAAAAACAAAAAGACAAATTCCTTTGAAACACCTGAAAACAAGAAGATATCTATTTATCGTCGGTTTAATTTTATGGTGACTTCGCTTTAATTTTTGTACACGATACATACATATAGATACAGGTATTATGTAGTGAATGGAAGAGATAACGGACGATAATTATACGTTTTGTATCCTCCGTATATTTATATAATTAAGACGTTTTAGCGTACAAAAGGTTTTTATTTTATTTGATAACAAGAACGTTTAATTGAATTTGGATTGATTATTAAATTATTAAATTAAATTGAACGAGTCGTTAAAGGCAGGTGAATTTTACGTTGAGCGCAGTATAAATTAGTAATTACAATTCCTATTGCGGTATTGGTGTAATAAAATGTATGGTCGGTTGTCATTTTAATGTCTTAATCTTTTATATAAGATGGGTGAAATAGGTACATATGTTAACTGGTCATTTTGAACTGTATTGAACTACGCCATGTAATCTGAACGATTGTCGAAACGTAGAGTAATACATAGCAATTCAATTAGGCTGTATATAGCAAAAAATAATTTGACACGTATATGTGAAATTTGTCCTATACCTGTCCTAAAAAGCAACCACACCGATTTCCCCACATATATGCGTTAGTTGTGCAAAGCAGAATGTTTCGATATAACGTAAAGGGTGTTTTTTTTAGATGTTCAGAACTTTGAGTTGGCAACACTGCTTTATTTGACACCCCATTTAAAAGCTGATAGTTGCTTTTTGTTTAGTTTGTTTTGACATTTCATTATGGATAGACTTACATCAGAGCAACGCAAGCAAATTGTTGAAATTGTTTATCAAAATAATGGTTCTGTTCGTCAAACTTATCGTGCACTTCGTCCATTTTATGGCGTACATAATCGTAGTTCAAACCGGCTTATATACGAATAACAATATAGATCGTTTTCAAACCACGTTTACTCTTAATGATAATGTGCAACCGATGAGACGCCGAACAGGGCGCACTGAAGAAGCTGTAGCCGCTGTTGATATTGATGTTGAATTTCCATTCAAAATTTTGTTCTCCGATGAAACCCATTTTTGGTTGAATGGGTACGTAAATATTCAGAATTGTCGCATTTGGAGTGAGGATAATCTAAGCTTTTGTTAAAACACAATTATACATCCACACAAAATTACTGTTTGGTGCGCTTTATGGGATGGCGGAGTCATATGTCTTCAAAAACGATGATGGTCAGAATGTTACTGTCAATGGTGAGCGGTATAGGGACATGATTAGAAATGTTTTCGTTCCTCGATTAGTTTGCATTAATCTTGTTGACATGTGATTCCAACAGGATGGAGCCAAATTCCACTAAGCGCGCATTTATATTGCCAGTATTGGGATAGATAGAGAATTAGGACTGTCTCGAAATATTTCTGCAATCGTGTTCTGGAAATTAAGGAGCATTTCCAAACCATGTATACCATAAGTTTTTTGTGAATTTCATTTTTTGGATGAGTATAAAGGTCGTAGAAGATTATTAAATAATGCTATTCCTGAATAATGGCTCCTGTGGTCAATAAAATGAAAAATGGATACCGCCAAAATAATACCGAACCCACGCTCAAGTATACCCGCACACGAAATGTAAGATCGGAACGTGGAACGTGCAGTCACTTATAGAAAACCAGGAGCGTTGGAAAGCCTAAACACGTGCATGAAGTATCGGCTGGAACTCGTTGCTCTTCAAGAAACTCGCTGGCCTAAAAGACCATGACTATGTGTTCCAGGGCTATATACGTTGCTCAACAGTGAAAATGACCTCGGGAAACTTGCAGCTGGATTTCTTCTTAGGCCGCAGGTAAAGTAGGATGATTTGGATTTACAAGCAGTCAATAACCGATTGTGTAAGCTTCGCTTGCGAATGAATTTAACCAACCTGCCGATAATTTGGGTATACGCGCCCGCAGAACATATTAGGCCGACTTGTTTGAAAGCATTGGTCCGCAATCCCAACACAAAGCAAGCGCATTCTTCCCTCACAAACAGATACATGGACATATCCTCGCAAAATTTCCCGCAGCCAAATTGACCACGTGTTAATTTCAAAGGGTTGAGATGGCTCCGGTTTTGCAATGTGAGAACTTATCGATCAGCAATCAAATGGAAGTTTTCGTACAGGCCGCGGGAACACAGCGGAACACACAGGGAGATGCTCTATCCCCGATACTCTTTAATCTCAGATGGAGTACATCTCTCGTAAAACTGAAACACCTCAGCGCAACACCTTATATCACCAAGCCAATCAAGTGCTTGCATATGCAGATGGCATATGCGTGTAGATTGGACTGAAAAGCAACAGAGTTATCCGCTTGTATAGAGTTTTCAGCTTCTGTTGGACTCCAGATCAATGAGTTCAAAACAAAATACATGATCTCTAGATATAGGGACAGTGGCACAAACAATTTTAGTAGTGCGGGCACTACACATTTGAGGGAGTGAGGAGAGGAGGTTCAAATATTTAAGCTCGCTAATCACTCACGATAACAATGTATGTGAGCCACACTACCCTCTAAGGCTACTGCCAAAACCTAAACACCTAAACGCCTATCAAATGCCGTGAAGCAACAAAGCGTCGAACAAGCCCGTTGTTATGATTGGATGTGAAAGTTAAGCGCTGACATCAAATACGACAAATGGCTCCTTACATTTGAGAGAAGAGTCACGCGGGTGATTAACGGTCCAAAACACGAAGTAGATTGTACATACCGAGCTCTGTACAATGTTGAAATCAGAGATCTGATGAAGATCCCCGATATTGTACATGAAATAAGATGTCAACGAGTACGCTAGCTCAGTCACGTTCTGCGTGCTGATCCGGAACGAATTGTGCAGCGATCTCTGCAATAGGAGACCTACCATATGGTAGGCTCAGAGGTCGTTGCAGGCGACGATAGTTCCACGTTGTAGAGAATGATTTGGCTTCTTCAGGTTGTCTAAAACAGTATGAAGACCAAGCGCAGGATCGAAACCGTTGGAGCCGAACTTGGGCTCGATTTTTTTTTGCGACAGGGATTTCTAATGCTTATTCTGAAAGATTGTCAATTTTGTGCTGCACGCAAGCATGCATCTGTCCTTAAGAGGTTTAAATAGAGCTAAATTTTTTATGTTGAATTCTTCCATAAATTTCTCGCATGATGAAATGCAGTGGTTTGTGTATGCTGCATAAAGAGCCGATTAGACATCGTCTTTGGGAAAGTATAGTGACTATGGAGCTTATTAAGGCAATCTAAAAAGTGGCACATAAATTCATGGCTTCCAGCTAAAGTTCCAACCAAACTCCGTCTCCTATTTTGTGTTGTAATGCCGTATTGTGATTCACAAACGCATTTTGCTATAAAACTTGGTTTTATGCACAAGATGGACATAATTTAGTTTGTATCGAGACGAATGCGTCTTGAATAAGTTTGATTGCTTGTTGTTACCGATGTAAATTTTTTTTGCAGCTCTATCAGTTTCGCTTAAGACTCCACAATTATCAGAAAATGTTGCAAGGGTGTTGCATGTTGATACTTTACGGAATCCGAGATACCCTTTTCTGAGCATACAACGATTTTGTTAAGCCAGTCATTTATTCAGTTTCTTTGGATTGGTATTCACTTTCACTTTCATCAATTGACCCTAGTGGACTATAGTTAGCTTCAATTGCACTTATTGATGGACTTTTCATAGTGGTATCTGACTCTCCAGAACTGAATTCAGTGTTTTTGAACTATATAGAGCCATTTTAATGTTGTTCTGTTTAATAATTGTGAAGTGACTCCTAGTCTCTAGTCGAAGCCACTTTAAACATATTTACCATCTTAATTCTTAGACCATTTACGGAGATCAGTGGTGGTCTGAAATGTCAAGTGATCACTGTCGTGGCGGAGGATAACTCCATATTGTACCAATTACACCAGTGTCTATATGGCCAGTAACGCATTTTCTTGAATATTTTGTCTTCAGTTCTCATTTGTCATTTAATGGTTTATACTACTGTTAAAGAATATATTCCATAGGTCTGGGCCTAAACTGGAGCCTTGTGGGCATCCTTTATTGACACTCGTTTGAAGTATACAATGACTTATAGTTACATAGTGGCTGTTCTTTCAGAGATATAGTCTTTTATGAGGTTGTATCGAATTGCGGGGCAATTGATTTTCTTTAACTCCATCATGATAGTTGGTCACTACAAATTATCGAACCCTATACACATACTTCTAGAAGAACTCCCAGATCGAACTTTTGTCCTGACTTTTTTACAATGCTGATCACTTGTAATTGCCACTTTTCTGGAATATGTCCATTAACCACTGGTAATTAATTTTTCAAGTAATTCACCTAAGACAGGCAACCGTATGTTGGCCCTAAAAGCTTTGGAATCTGTTTGACACCTATCCCCATTTATTCTTATAATTACTGCTTTGTAATTCTTCCAAGCTCGGTTTCTTGATTTAGCTCCTGTGCTTATAATCAAGTAATCATAAAACTGATCATACTGGACCCTATGATATAGGCTAAGTTGTTTCACTTCAACTTCAATGTTATAAAGGTCTGGCCGCATTGTTATAACTTTCAGAAACATTATCGTAAAATTGGTCTGTTCATCACTGAAGTAGCTCGCATTTGGTGTACATGGTGTACAATGTTACAATGTTCGTAGATTATTCTTTAGGATTTAGGCAATTTGTTTTTGGTATACAAGCACCACAGACTTTGATGACTTTCACCAGGCTTTGCCAGATGCTATTTAATAGGACTGTAGAACTTCTCCCAATCGTCCAGGTTTCTAACCAATAGCAGAGTTGCCAATGTGGGAATATGTATTTGGCTGACCATCATTGTTAATAACAAAGAGACCACTTCGTGCAGTAAATTGCTTAACGAGAACTCCTTTCTTATTTGTGTCTTTACATGTGTCAAAGTTTGGATTCAGTATTAAAGCCGCGAGTTATTATAATTGGATGTTTTTTTTTGATTATCTATAAGTTTGTCAAGCCATATTTCCTTCCAACCAGACTAAATATTAACCCTGCTGCTTAAGTAAGTATAGACAATAATTAATATACTTATCCCTCGATAGGATAGGTTCTATAGGTAACACTCGAACAAAATTGAAGGCGTCTCATAAAACACGGAAACACAGTGAAATTTAATAGTTTGTTTAATTTGGGATAAATATTCTAAATGTTAATATATTTCAACAAAAACGTTAATTAAGATATAAGCAAAGTGAATATAATTTTATCAATAGATTAGAGTGCTCATCTCCTTAAACGTGTTCATTTAATTAGCACAAGCTCTCCTCGAATTCCAAAACCAAATTTAACCGTCTCCAAACCGGGAATACCCTGTGTGGCCAAAACAAATACTTTAATCAATCCAGGCGGCATCGATCGTGGCAATCTTAATGTTTCATCAATTATTTGCGTTTCAACTGACCATATCATCTATATATGTGTAAAACAGAATAAAATCAAAATGGTGTCAAAATTATTTCTTCAATTGTGCGGATAGATGATTTTAACGAACCCCCTTGTTTGGTGGACATGGTCTAAAATTTTTTGTAACTTTATACCAAACACGCTCTGAATTCAACAGTTCTGCGCATACATCCGGTACGTATAATCGTAATGGGGTCTCAACCCAAAGAGCTTGTACGTATTGTTGTATTCTAATCGACGCAACTAATGGTAGTTTTGGATCTAATGACTTTACACATTTTACAGTACCACTCACTTCGGCCATATCATCACCGATCAGCTCAAAAGTGAAGTTGTCATGATTGAAATAATTTACTGCTGACGGAACTGTCGGGTCCAGTTCATATTCAAATAAATCGTCATTAGGAATTACACGATACTCGAGAGACTATAAATGATATAAAGAATATATTTAACGAATGTACTTGAAAATTTAATTTTGTATAGTCGAACTTACATAAATAACTTGAATTAAATTTATATAACAGATCACAAAAATTATTATGAATTTCATGATGGTCACTCAAACTAGATAAACAATTCACTATGAACTGAAGCCACGTTTATTGTGGGATTTATATCCAAAAAAAATTCCATTATATCCGTCAGTAATCTGCACTGGTACTTATCGATCGAATGTGTACAAGTTAATGTATAGTAACCAAACCTAAAATTAAGTGATCATAGCTGATACTCAGCTGCCGTGTAAATAATGTTGCATATAATTTACAATTGACATGCGAGAATTTTAAATGACTGCAGATTGAGATCACGCAGATAAGGCGTATGCCTAATATTTTTATTTGCTTTAATAACTGTATTGTCATAAGCTCATCGATACGGTCATTTATGTGCAGTTAGTGTTTCCAATCCGGGATCCCGATCTGTTTTATAATCCTGAAATCCCAGGATTCGAACAATAGACACCTTGAGATTGAAAAGGAAAAAAAAAAAAAACAGAAATATATAGTCCGGTACACGAGTATTGATTTGAAGCCTAGAAATTATAATCCGATCACTCTTTCTGATTGCGAGATATAGCTGAATGAGAATTCCAATCGATATTTAGGTGAGTAATAATGTTCGTACAATCATTGAATTGAACAATCGACAAATTTGTATGAATATTAAAAATAATATTCCTGATGTTACTTCCCGTACAATATTGGGGATCTTTATCAGATCTCTGATCTAGATATTGTACAGAGCTTGGTATGTACCATCTACTTCACGTTTTGGGCCGTAAATCACTCCGCATAATTCTTCTCTCAAATGTAAGGAGCCGTCGCTCGTACTCATCCGTCAGCACCCAACTTTCACATACATATATATTACAACGGGTCTGATCAACGCTTTGTAAAGCTCATCTAGAGGATACAAAGCACGGTTGCCTGCTGCCAGGCGCACTTTTACGTCCTCACCCACACTGTTATCGCAAGTTATAAGAAAGCTCAAATATAGAAATGTTTTTTAAGATGATTTCGGAAGTTGATTCGAAAACGTCGTAGTCGGTATGGTGTGAAATTTTCGATGGCAGTGTGATACGTCCATATGGCAATACTGTTTCATCAGTTTAAATTTGAGATGAAGTTTTTGACGTAGCACTCTACGTATGTGTTTTCATTGAATAAGGAGGTAAATTTTCGATTTATTATTGCGACCCCAATTTTTGCGACCCCAACCTAACATCAATTCAAAAGAAGTTCAACTTAAAACTCTACTTTGTCAACTGATATTCTAGCGATGTATGAAGCAAAATATTTTTTGCTTTTGTATTAAACGTATAGATCAGAAAGCGATGACATCAAATTAACATATAAAAGGCGTAATGAAATTATATAAAATCAGAACAGGTATCGATTGCTACCACACCATGCTACTCTAACCCATAGACTAACGACGATTCTGATGTGATTGTGTTTGGCGTTAAACATAATCGTGACAGTATTATAAATTTCTTAAAACTATATCGCATTCGAAGTTGGACGAAATTGGAATTCGACATCAAATTCAATCACATTTAATAATTTTTTGAAGCAAACCTAAATTTTATCGAATGTAAAAACTTAATTTTTTTAAATTCTAAATTTTTAATTGAATTTGGGCGGTTTTCTTAAGCTGCTGGTTAGTGGTACTCATAATTTATGGTACTCATTGATGTTATTTCGCAAACATACTCCCTCGCCTTAAGGAATTTTATTTCTTAAGTATTAACTAAATTTTCAGGATGAACTCTCGTTACTCTACCAACCATCCATTGTTGTAATGAAGATAGGTGATCGCGATGCCTCTAAATCAAGTGGGACATCAGTCCATTTGCAAAAGGACCGTCAGTTTAATAATGCTTCAATTTGGACGATCAATGTTGTAATTTCCTCAAATGTAAGATTCGTATGAGTTATACCCTTTTTAAATGGCATTTGAATTATTTGACAGATGCCTCCTATATAGTCCGCCAAAATGTGGAGCATGTGGTGGGTTGAAATTAAAAGCAATACTTGTCTGCAATAAAAATTCAGATATTATTGGATTGTTTGATTGATTTATAATTTGCTGCTTCAGCATGTAATGAAATTGGATCCATTTTCCCACCAAATTTATTCTGGTGTACCGTGTCGTGAAATAAATCGCTTTTGAGCCACCAAAAACGAGTCGGCGTCTAAACCACTAACCACCTCTAAATGTACTGGTTTGATGGATGGAAAATTGCTACACGCGACTTGTCTGCAAGAACATTTTTCCGTTTACTCGTTTTGATGTAGAGTGGTCCAACGCATATAAACGGTAAATGGGCCATTTTCTGTCCGGCTTGTGAAATCGTTGTTGAATACATATTATGCACGATTTTAGGCAGTGTTTGATCATTTATCTGACGCCTATAAATCTCTAATCTGCCGCCTACTCCTAATAATCCATTTGTATCTTTGAATGGATCTCACGATGATAATTGGTGGTTTTTCGGAAATAACTTGTTCTCATGGGGCTCACCCCTTTAATTCGTTATCGAATGTCATTTTCTGAACGTTGCAAAGAATTATTACTTCTGTGCTTCATTCATATCGGCTTGGGGTGATCGAATTATTGTGATTGTTTTGATATTTTTGTCATTTTGGTCGACCCATTCTCCGTCGACCGTTCTTCAAGTCCATTGCATCAACATTGGTTATTGTCACTTTTGATTTTGGCCAGTCTTGTTCATTCTCGCGTAGCCATGCCAGACTTTACCACCAAAGTTGCGAATTTAATCGTGCTTGTGGTTTTATTCCTCTGGATATGACATCAGCTGGATTGTCTTTAGACTGCTTATTATGCGATCTAGTCCGTAGGATAGTCTCAACAATATAGCTGCAGTTCAGTTGCTTATAAAGCTTTTCCACCTTCAAGGGACATCGGACAGCCAGTGTAGTACTAGACTTCTGTTTATCATTTCTTAGAGATTCCACCGCACCACACAACTCCAGTCAGCGCCATAAGCTGCTTAAGAGACGTCACAAAATTCATTCAATTGCTTATTGACTTCAGGCATCGAGAAATTTCTATTTCTTCTAAAGCTGGTAGTGACTCGTAGATACTTTGTCATGCATTTATGATGGAGTTAGGTAAAGTGGCCCAATCGATATTGAGCAATCAAATCTTCTGTAATAACGTTTTAAAAAGAATTATGGTTGGTGCGCAAGCCAGCCTAACGGATCATACACTTTCGAAGCTGTTGAGAGTATTTTTCGCTTGTTCCAACTAATATTCCTCTCACTTTGTTGAACTTTCAATGAAAAAGTGTCTGATCCAGCGTTCCATATGATTCCCTAGGTTTTGATTGAAATCATCTTCTATCAATTTTGGAGTATTTAGAATTTTCTGTTGTGAAAATGATTTCAAAAACTCTAGTGAGTTGGACTTCCATTTCCGTCCTTGATAATATGAGTATATAGCCTGTGGATGTAATTCATCAAAATTCTCTGTCGTTTGTTTAAGCGTTTTGGTGTAGGCCACTTATGGTATCAGCCACTTCAGAGTCCTGATATCAATGTAATTGCAATTTGTAAAAAAAGAGAAATTTCTTGTGTTATTGGAATGATGGAAGAAGCAACTTGGAATACAATGAAAGATGTATAATTCCACACGAAACTGAGTTTTTATGGAATTTAATTTATTCTTTTTCTTTCCTTTAGCCGAGGTTCTGAAGGGCCCATTCCCCACTTGTACCTTTAAAGCACCAAAAAAGAGCGTAAGTTTATTAAATCAAAGTGTAAACACAGATTAGGTAGGAAATCATTTTTTATTAAGGAACTTAAACATCTGTTCCTCACCAGAATCTGCCTCTGTGAGTTGTATCCGCTGATCTTTACTTTGTTGGTTTCGCAAGGAGTTATAAAATGCGTGTGGATAGGCGGTACGAATGGAAGAATTTCCTGTTGCTTTTTGTACTTCATTTTCTTAATTAAGTGCATACCGAACAGCATTGAGCACTTGTGCAAAATTCATGAAATCACTTGTATGGGATCTATCAAAATATGGCCATGTCTTTTTAAAGTTCGACATATTATGAATACCTAGAACATGGTCCTTAAATTACTATAATTTCAGGCTATCCAGTATACTCCAGTATACAAATCACTGCTATACTAATGCAAACCATAACGTAAAATTTCTGCTTGCTTTAGCTACTACTGCTTTCCAATCTTCGGGAACAAAAATACCTCGATCACTTCAAGGTTTGTGTTAAAATATTTGAGTTTATGTGCTTCCGAATGACTGGTATAATGGAATTATTTTTAGGAACTCCCTTTTGTGGTGGACATGGTTCAATATTTTATAACATTATACCAAAGGGGATTTTGAATTCAAATCGACCAATCACTGGTCAGGTCTTCTCGGCTGCGGATATTATGAGACTTCCATCCCCGTACATCAAGGGTTCCTGGATTTCTGGAAGGCAATTAAGAGATTTTGGTATCTGCGCTATAATACCTAGGTGTTGCCAACAAAATTGGCACGATTTTGTAGAAATGTTGTGTTCTGTTGGACTCCAGATCAATGAGTTCAAAACGAAATACATGATCTCTGGTTATAGGGACACTGGCACATCAAATTTTAGTAGTGGCCACTACATGTTTGAGGGAGTGAGGAGGTTCAAATATTTGGGCTCTCTTATCGCTCACGATAACAGTGTGGGTACGAAGATATTAAAGTTCGGTTGACAGCTGGCAGCCGTTCTTTATATCCTCTAAGGCCACTGCAAAAATCTAAACACCTATCAAGTGTCGTGAAGCTGAATATTTTCAATGTGTTGATCAGGCCCGTTGTTATGTTTGGATGTGAAAATTGTGCGCTGACGGATGAGTACGAGAGATGTCTCCCTACATTTCAGAGAAATAGATGGTACATGTCGAGCTCTGTACAATACCTAAATCAGAGATGTGATGAAGATCCCCGATATTGTGCATGAAATAAGAGTACGCTGGCTCGGTCTTGTTCTGCGTGCTGATTCGGAACGAATTGTGGAAGGAAAGGAGAGCCACCAGATGGTAGGCGCAGAGGTCGTTGCAGGCGACGATGGCTCCACGGTGTAGAGAATGAATTTGCTTCTTCAGGTTGTCTAAGATAGTATGAAGACCTAGCCCAGGATCGAAACCGTTGGAGCCAGATTGTTGACGCAGTAAGGGATAAAATTGGTATAAAATCCCATTATGAGCAATTTGCTTATACACAAATTAATGTGTTCTTATCACATTGGCTTAACTGCAATATAGTCCAAAATCGCGTGTATTCAAATATTTTTCAATAGATCCGCATGTATCTGCGTTATAAATCAATTAATTAATTAAAACTATAACCATATTGAATATATATATTTGTGTATTTGATAACAGCCTGTGTTACTTCCGTGTGTATATAATTTGCAATTGACATGCGAGAGATTTAAATGACTGTATAGTTATATAGATTTAACAGATAAGGTTTCAAATACGTATATTATTATGACCATATCCACGATATTATTAAACGAAACTGTGATGACTTTTGCGTATTGTCGGAAAGCTTTGTGCCCCAATGTATGCCTCCTCTGTCTATGATCCCCTTTGTGTATAAGTTATTTCGCTCGCAATTCTAATTTACTGAAGTTGTAATATTTATTTTACTCATTAACTAACGCACGCTTTATTTTTTAGTCACATTTCTCAAGTTACCAATTGAATTAACTTTGTGTTTAATTATCAAATAAAACACCGAAACACAGTGAAATTTGATAGTTTGTTTAATTTGTGATAATTATTCTAAATGTAAATATATTTCAACAATAAAATTAAAGATATAGACTAAAATTTTATCAATTTATAGATTCGAGTGCTCATCTCCTAAAACGTGTGTTCATTTAATTAGCACAAGCTCTGCTCGAACTCCAAATCCAAATTTAGTCGTCTCCATACCGGGAATACCCTGTGTGACCAAAATAAATATTTTATATAGTCCAGGCGACATCGATGGTGGCAATGTAACTTTTATGTCAACTAATTGATTTTCAACTAACCATATTACCTTTATATGAAACAGAACAAAACAAAAATGGTTTAAAATTATTTCCCGTCATGAGGATAGAAGTTTTTCACGAACCCCATTTTGTGGTGGACATGGTGTCCAATGTTTTGTAATATTATACCAAAGACGCTGTGGATTTAATAATTCTGAACAAATATTCGGTACGTATAATCGTATTGGGGTCTCAACCCAGTAAGCTTGTTGGTACTGTTGTGTTCTAGCCGATAGTGCTAATGGTAGTTTGGGATCCATTGACTTTATACATGTTGCAGAACCACTCATCTCGACAGTATCATCATCGACCAGCTCAATGGAGAAGTGATCCATATTGAAATATTTTCTTACTGACGGAATTGTCCGGTCCAGTTCATATTCAAGTATTTCCTCATTAAGAATCAAACGATACTCGAGAGACTATAAACATATAAATGAAATAAAGAATATATTTAACGCATAAACTTAGTAATTTAATTTGAATACTCGAACTTACACTAATAACTTGAATTGAATGTATATACCAGATCACAAAAATTATTATGAATTTTATCATTGTCACCCAACCTATACAAGTCAATTTAAACTAAAGCCACGTACTAATATCTAAAAGAATTCCATTTTATCGATTTGTAATCCGGTTAGTAATAATGTGCACTGATTATTATCAATCGAATCTAACTATAAATTAAATCATATGTACAAGTGTTGATGCACATTAGCTAAATTTACAAATATAAGTGATTAGATGATACTCAGCTTCCGTGAAAATAATTTTGTAAATAATTTACAATTGACATGCGAGAATTTTAAACGACCGTAGATTAAACTTCAGATAATGCGAATACCTAATATATTTTGCCATTGTCATCAGCTGACCCACAATCATTTATGTATATATGTAAAGTTGGAATTTATCTAAACTGGGCTGACGGCCCGCATTCGAACAAAAATAACCTGCTTATAAAATCAACAAAAAGAAAATCGGATACCGGCAAAAAAATACCGGACCCCGCTCAAGTAGCCGGACACGAGATTTATAGAGAGATCGGCATATGGAACGTGCAGTCACTTAGAAAACCAGGACCGTTGGAGGGCTTAATATTATTTAATATTATAATTATTATTTATCAAACTCGATTACGTTTACTGATAGTCCGCAACAACAAAAGTTGTTTAAATCACTGCAACATCATACAGTCAGATAAATTGGAAATTGGAGCAAAAATGTTCATGTCATCAGCGTATAGCAGACATCTTGCAAATTTGAAACAGCAAATTTGAAACCCATGTTGCATAGGCGAAATATACCCTTTTGTATGGAAAAATCAAAAACGATGAACCATTGATTCAAAGAGCTTTGGAATGATAAAAATTATGGCAACCCCGCAATAATTGGTGATCTCGCTTCGTTTACCCGATTTAAATCTGGGACGTATGAAGTATATTTTCCACGGCTCTGGAAAAAGTTACATTCGAAGGCTTTCGTTAAAGATACCAGTAATGTGATCACACAGGCTCTCCGCGCAATTTTTAATCCGGATGGGAGGAAAACCATCATGACCTGCACGCTTATTGATGTCAATGTTGCATATACAATCAAACACTTCTTCTGAAGTAAGCAATAGTTGAGTGAATTCCGGATTTTTTCCAAGCTCAAAAGGTTCGACATTTGGCGTCTGATGCGGTTCATGGACTGATTCGAAGAATTTAGCAACTAAATTGCACATATCAACGGGAATCCTAGCAGAGCAGCTCTGAAAGGTCATAGGACAAGGGACTCCGATAACCTTCCTTCCATGTTGATAAACTGCCAAAAAGCTCGAGGGTTGGAAGACAACTCCACTTTAATCTGCAGAACGTAATTATGTTATAGGAAACTGTTTAAAATTTTGAATTCCTTACGAGCTTTAGTGAAAGCAGGATAATACTGTTTGCCATGCAATCTGTATAGCGTGTGGAGCTTATTAGGACGATTCTCAAGGCGTGTGAACTTAACATTATACCATGGTTCTCGAAATCGCGGTTTAGTACCCCTCGATGGAACATACTTTTCGATACCTGTCTTGAGTCGTTCCTCGAATTGTGGAACTTTGTCATTCAAATCTTGACCGTAGCTTGAAGAAAATTCCAATCCGAATTATAGAAATATTCATTCAGAGCAGCGTAGTCAGCATTTCTAGAATCAAAAACCAAATTATAACTGGAAGGAATTCTTCGTGAAATATATTTATCATTAATGGAGTTTGGTAGATGCTCGAGCAGCCGGTAAAATCCTCGCATGCCAAAACTTCTGAGAACCTATGGTCAGTTGTGAATACAAGATCCAGAAATTTTCCTCGATTGTTAAACGTACGGTTAACTTGTGTTACAGTAATGCTTGCGAAGTAATCCATCGTAGCCAATACCTTGTCCCAGTCAGGAGGACAAATGCCATAAAAACACCATCGATATCCAACACAGAAATTCTCGGAAGATTAAATCGCCAATAATCAGTAACTGTTCATCGTCACGTGTTGCTGGCAGCACCTCCAAATCGATGAAGATCTCGAGGTAGAGGTCCAGGTTTGAGGCAAAGGGCATATGCCTGTTCTTTCTATGATTGATGTGATCCGACGAAAAATATTCTTCAGACTAAAAACGTTCGGTAAGCCACGTCTCAGAAATAATAATTACGTCGAAGTTGTTGTCAAGTACGTCCAAAAGAAATGATTTGGACGTACCGCGGATGCTTGAGGCGTTGTGGTAGTGTAGCGATGTGAAGGCAGTTCGGTCGAGGTTTCTCGGTAGAACTGGAACAACATCCAAACTCACTTCATCAGAGCTGAGCGTGAGACTAAAAAATGTTTATTCGTTGATTTGCGACGTGAATTTAAAATTTCTTTAATGAAAACTCCAGGAGGCCACGCCATTGAATCCAGCATTTGGTGTAATTTGCTTACAAGAATACCAATTTTAAATGATACATAATCGCGAGTACATAATATATTATAGTACAAGTTTGTCGACTACAAATTTGTTTTTGATATACATCATGAGATCATCATCAGTAACTTCCTTTCATAATCGAAAAGTAAAAATCCAACTTAGCGGCTCAATAGAACGCAGCGTAGAGTTCAAATCACCACTACCAATAAACAATTTTTTAGGCGAGAATGTCTAGCGATTGAGCAGTTGAGGCCGTTGTTATGTTATTATTCTCATTTCTCTTTGATCGTGTAAGTATAGGTGTAGCAAGTTCCGTATAATCATGAGCGTGAAGGAGTATCGGCTGGAACTCGTTGCTCTTCAAGGAACTCGCTGGCCTAAAAGTGGAGACCACGTGTCTCAGGGGTATACGTTGCTCTACAGTAGAGATGACCTTGCAAATGTTGACGCTGGATTTCTTCTGGGGCCGCAGATAAAGAAGGCTGTTTTTGATTTTCTAACTGTCAATAATCGATTGCTTAAGCTTCGACCTGTCGATAATTTGTGTACATGCGCCCACAGAAGTCAGCTAGCCCCAAGATAAATACTCATCTTTCAATGACTTGGGCGATCTGATAGGATCTATACCCAAACACGATGTTAGAATGGTAATTGGAGACTTAAACGCTAAAGCTCGCAGAAATCAGGCCAACTTGTGTGAGAAGATAGGTCCGTACTCCCGACGCGAAACTGCGACCGATAATGGTGAGAGAATAATGTGCCATTGCTCGCGATCTTAGATTAGCAAGTACATTTTCCCTCAGAAACAGATACATTCTGAAACATGGACAGATCCTCTCGAAACTTCTCGTAGCCAAATTGACCATATGTTAGATTCGAATGATCTCGGGTTGTGCAGGATGTGATAACTTATCGGTTAGCAACCAAATACGTAGGCAGCGATCATCATTTGATCGCTGCAAAGCTGCGATGTTTCAACTACGAAGGTCTGACAACTGAAGATCAAGAGTGTTGCGTTCAAGTTGGGCAACAAAATAAAGCCCATAGTGAAGTGCAACAACGTCTCACAATCGCGAGGAAAAACAAGGCTGCTCTTGATAGGAGAGCAGCTAAGCAGATTTGTAGACGGATAAAGCGAGAATGGTGGAAGGCCAAGTTTTGAAAGTACAAGAACTCGCAGCATTAAGCGCAGTTCGCGTTTCTTTAAGGGAATTACTGGATTGCAACATGCTTTCAGGACTGCACCAACTGCCATTCGGGACCGGAATGGAAACCTCTGTATATCAACATCGATGCAGTAGTTAGAAACGCGATGGACCGCATTAATATCGGAGCTCTTGATATTCGGAGGGTATACTTTGTGGAACTGACAGGTATTCCGTCCTCAGGAGGATCAGGTATTTCCGCTGCGGATGATTCTAACATCACGTCTGCCATGGAATACCTAGAAATATCAATTATTTTGGTACGACTGTGTAGGATGACAGTGACCCAGTCTCAATGCTATGTATTGTCTAAACCAATTCAATTTGTTTGACTCAGATATAAAATTCACAAGAGAACAAGTAAAATCTAATAGTAAAAGTTATCGTTGCTAGATGTAACTATTATATTAAGAGAGATAATAGCACGTTAACCACCGATTGGGACGAGTATCATATAAAGATACTTGGTCCGGCCATTATTTCAATTTCAATTCTCATTTGCCAGAAACATATAAACAAAATATAATAATCCTTCTTACTAGAACAAATTCTCAATTGATCAGATTCCTGTTTTTTTATCTAATACTTCTCAATTTTTTCACAGTTGAAAGATTAAATTAGTAAGGTAGTAGCTAGCAACATATATGTACAGGTAAGGTTAGGTAAGGGTGGCCGTCCTAATGGACTAGCATAGACACAAAATTGGTCCTTAGCTGTACCACATTCGAGTTTCCACCTCTTCACTCGCTAAACCATTCTGAGCTAACCAAGAAGCGTTTAAAGTCCCGGATCCCGATCTTACTAAGATCCGTGAGGTCGTTCAAAGGGGAAGTTCCCATAAATTTTGTTCTGCTGTCAGGACATCATGAATATTTGCAGTTAACACAAGTGTTCGGCTGGGAGATGCTCTGCCCTCGATACTCTTTAAGCTCATGTTGGAATACATCTTTCGTAAACCTGAAATACCTCAGCGCAACATCTTATATCGCCAGTCCAATCAGAAATGTTGCGTTCTGTTGGACTCTAGATCAAAGAGTTAAAAACGAAATACATGATCTCTGGTTATAGGGACACTGGCACTACAGATTTTAGTAGTGGCCACTACATGTTTGAAGGAGTGAGGAGGTACAAATATTTTGACTCTCTTATCACTCACGATATCTCACGTGGGTGCGAGAATATTAAAGTTCGGTTGGCAGCCATGCTTTATATCCTCTAAGGCCACTGCTAAAATCCTAAATTCTATCAAGTGCCGTGAAACTGAAGTTTTACAATGTGTTGATCAGGCTCGCTGTTATGTTTGGATGTGAAAGTTGGGCGCTGACGGATGAGTACGAGAGATGTCTCCTGTCATTTCAGAGAAGAGTCATGCGTGTGTTATCCGGCCCAAAATGCTATATAGATGGCACATATCGAGCTCTGTACAATATCTAGATCAGAGATGTGATGAAGATCCCCGATATTGTGCATGAAATAAAATCTCAGCGAGTACGCTGGCTCGAGGTCTTTGCAGGCGACGATGGCTCCATGGTGTAGAGAATGAATTCGCTTATTCAGGTTGTCTAAGACAGTATATGCAGACCGAGCCCAAGGCTAGTAATAGCCTTTAAACACTGTTTTATTATTATTATAGTTAAAATAAAATTGATATAGAATCCCATTATGATCAATTTGCTTATACCCAAATTAATGTGTTCTTATCACATTGGCTTAACTGTAATAGTCCAAATTTGGGTGTATTCAAATAGTAAATAGATCCGCATGTATCTGCGTTATAAATCAATTAATTAATTGAAACTATAGCCATCATATTGAATATGTATATTTGTATATTTGATAACAGCCTGTGTTACTTCCGTGTGTATATATAATTCGCAATTGACATGAGAGAGATTTAAATGACTGTATAGTTATATAGATTTAACAGATAAGGTTTCAAATACGTATATTATTATGACCATATCCACGATATTATTAAACGAAACTGTGATGACTTTTGCGTATTGTCGGAAAGCTTTGTGCCCCAATGTATGCCTCCTCTGTCTATGATCCCCTTTATGTATAAGTTATTTCGCTCGCAATTCTAATTTACTGAAGTTGTAATATTTATTTTACTCATTAACTAACGCACGCTTTATTTTTTAGTCACATTTCTCAAGTTACCAATTGAATTAACTTTGTGTTTAATTATCAAATAAAACACCGAAACACAGTGAAATTTGATAGTTTGTTTAATTTGTGATAATTATTCTAAATGTAAATATATTTCAACAATAAAATTAAAGATATAGACTAAAATTTTATCAATTTATAGATTCGAGTGCTCATCTCCTAAAACGTGTGTTCATTTAATTAGCACAAGCTCTGCTCGAACTCCAAATCCAAATTTAGTCGTCTCCATACCGGGAATACCCTGTGTGACCAAAATAAATATTTTATATAGTCCAGGCGACATCGATGGTGGCAATGTAACTTTTATGTCAACTAATTGATTTTCAACTAACCATATTACCTTTATAT
Source organism: Tipula unca (assembly GCA_951394425.1). Classification (NCBI taxonomy): domain Eukaryota; kingdom Metazoa; phylum Arthropoda; class Insecta; order Diptera; family Tipulidae; genus Tipula; species Tipula unca. The sequence continues at coordinate 11,944,407 of OX596381.1, read as the reverse complement.
GAAACAGAACAAAACAAAAATGGTTTAAAATTATTTCCCGTCATGAGGATAGAAGTTTTTCACGAACCCCATTTTGTGGTGGACATGGTGTCCAATGTTTTGTAATATTATACCAAAGACGCTGTGGATTTAATAATTCTGAACAAATATTCGGTACGTATAATCGTATTGGGGTCTCAACCCAGTAAGCTTGTTGGTACTGTTGTGTTCTAGCCGATAGTGCTAATGGTAGTTTGGGATCCATTGACTTTATACATGTTGCAGAACCACTCATCTCGACAGTATCATCATCGACCAGCTCAATGGAGAAGTGATCCATATTGAAATATTTTCTTACTGACGGAATTGTCCGGTCCAGTTCATATTCAAGTATTTCCTCATTAAGAATCAAACGATACTCGAGAGACTATAAACATATAAATGAAATAAAGAATATATTTAACGCATAAACTTAGTAATTTAATTTGAATACTCGAACTTACACTAATAACTTGAATTGAATGTATATACCAGATCACAAAAATTATTATGAATTTTATCATTGTCACCCAACCTATACAAGTCAATTTAAACTAAAGCCACGTACTAATATCTAAAAGAATTCCATTTTATCGATTTGTAATCCGGTTAGTAATAATGTGCACTGATTATTATCAATCGAATCTAACTATAAATTAAATCATATGTACAAGTGTTGATGCACATTAGCTAAATTTACAAATATAAGTGATTAGATGATACTCAGCTTCCGTGAAAATAATTTTGTAAATAATTTACAATTGACATGCGAGAATTTTAAACGACCGTAGATTAAACTTCAGATAATGCGAATACCTAATATATTTTGCCATTGTCATCAGCTGACCCACAATCATTTATGTATATATGTAAAGTTGGAATTTATCTAAACTGGGCTGACGGCCCGCATTCGAACAAAAATAACCTGCTTATAAAATCAACAAAAAGAAAATCGGATACCGGCAAAAAAATACCGGACCCCGCTCAAGTAGCCGGACACGAGATTTATAGAGAGATCGGCATATGGAACGTGCAGTCACTTAGAAAACCAGGAGCGTTGGAGGGCTTAATATTATTTAATATTATTATTATTATTTATCAAACTCGATTACGTTTACTGATAGTCCGCAACAACAAAAGTTGTTTAAATCACTGCAACATCATACAGTCAGATAAATTGGAAATTGGAGCAAAAATGTTCATGTCATCAGCGTATAGCAGACATCTTGCAAATTTGAAACAGCAAATTTGAAACCCATGTTGCATAGGCGAAATATACCCTTTTGTATGGAAAAATCAAAAACGATGAACCATTGATTCAAAGAGCTTTGGAATGATAAAAATTATGGCAACCCCGCAATAATTGGTGATCTCGCTTCGTTTACCCGATTTAAATCTGGGACGTATGAAGTATATTTTCCACGGCTCTGGAAAAAGTTACATTCGAAGGCTTTCGTTAAAGATACCAGTAATGTGATCACACAGGCTCTCCGCGCAATTTTTAATCCGGATGGGAGGAAAACCATCATGACCTGCACGCTTATTGATGTCAATGTTGCATATACAATCAAACACTTCTTCTGAAGTAAGCAATAGTTGAGTGAATTCCGGATTTTTTCCAAGCTCAAAAGGTTCGACATTTGGCGTCTGATGCGGTTCATGGACTGATTCGAAGAATTTAGCAACTAAATTGCACATATCAACGGGAATCCTAGCAGAGCAGCTCTGAAAGGTCATAGGACAAGGGACTCCGATAACCTTCCTTCCATGTTGATAAACTGCCAAAAAGCTCGAGGGTTGGAAGACAACTCCACTTTAATCTGCAGAACGTAATTATGTTATAGGAAACTGTTTAAAATTTTGAATTCCTTACGAGCTTTAGTGAAAGCAGGATAATACTGTTTGCCATGCAATCTGTATAGCGTGTGGAGCTTATTAGGACGATTCTCAAGGCGTGTGAACTTAACATTATACCATGGTTCTCGAAATCGCGGTTTAGTACCCCTCGATGGAACATACTTTTCGATACCTGTCTTGAGTCGTTCCTCGAATTGTGGAACTTTGTCATTCAAATCTTGACCGTAGCTTGAAGAAAATTCCAATCCGAATTATAGAAATATTCATTCAGAGCAGCGTAGTCAGCATTTCTAGAATCAAAAACCAAATTATAACTGGAAGGAATTCTTCGTGAAATATATTTATCATTAATGGAGTTTGGTAGATGCTCGAGCAGCCGGTAAAATCCTCGCATGCCAAAACTTCTGAGAACCTATGGTCAGTTGTGAATACAAGATCCAGAAATTTTCCTCGATTGTTAAACGTACGGTTAACTTGTGTTACAGTAATGCTTGCGAAGTAATCCATCGTAGCCAATACCTTGTCCCAGTCAGGAGGACAAATGCCATAAAAACACCATCGATATCCAACACAGAAATTCTCGGAAGATTAAATCGCCAATAATCAGTAACTGTTCATCGTCACGTGTTGCTGGCAGCACCTCCAAATCGATGAAGATCTCGAGGTAGAGGTCCAGGTTTGAGGCAAAGGGCATATGCCTGTTCTTTCTATGATTGATGTGATCCGACGAAAAATATTCTTCAGACTAAAAACGTTCGGTAAGCCACGTCTCAGAAATAATAATTACGTCGAAGTTGTTGTCAAGTACGTCCAAAAGAAATGATTTGGACGTACCGCGGATGCTTGAGGCGTTGTGGTAGTGTAGCGATGTGAAGGCAGTTCGGTCGAGGTTTCTCGGTAGAACTGGAACAACATCCAAACTCACTTCATCAGAGCTGAGCGTGAGACTAAAAAATGTTTATTCGTTGATTTGCGACGTGAATTTAAAATTTCTTTAATGAAAACTCCAGGAGGCCACGCCATTGAATCCAGCATTTGGTGTAATTTGCTTACAAGAATACCAATTTTAAATGATACATAATCGCGAGTACATAATATATTATAGTACAAGTTTGTCGACTACAAATTTGTTTTTGATATACATCATGAGATCATCATCAGTAACTTCCTTTCATAATCGAAAAGTAAAAATCCAACTTAGCGGCTCAATAGAACGCAGCGTAGAGTTCAAATCACCACTACCAATAAACAATTTTTTAGGCGAGAATGTCTAGCGATTGAGCAGTTGAGGCCCTTGTTATGTTATTATTCTCATTTCTCTTTGATCGTGTAAGTATAGGTGTAGCAAGTTCCGTATAATCATGAGCGTGAAGGAGTATCGGCTGGAACTCGTTGCTCTTCAAGGAACTCGCTGGCCTAAAAGTGGAGACCACGTGTCTCAGGGGTATACGTTGCTCTACAGTAGAGATGACCTTGCAAATGTTGACGCTGGATTTCTTCTGGGGCCGCAGATAAAGAAGGCTGTTTTTGATTTTCTAACTGTCAATAATCGATTGCTTAAGCTTCGACCTGTCGATAATTTGTGTACATGCGCCCACAGAAGTCAGCTAGCCCCAAGATAAATACTCATCTTTCAATGACTTGGGCGATCTGATAGGATCTATACCCAAACACGATGTTAGAATGGTAATTGGAGACTTAAACGCTAAAGCTCGCAGAAATCAGGCCAACTTGTGTGAGAAGATAGGTCCGTACTCCCGACGCGAAACTGCGACCGATAATGGTGAGAGAATAATGTGCCATTGCTCGCGATCTTAGATTAGCAAGTACATTTTCCCTCAGAAACAGATACATTCTGAAACATGGACAGATCCTCTCGAAACTTCTCGTAGCCAAATTGACCATATGTTAGATTCGAATGATCTCGGGTTGTGCAGGATGTGATAACTTATCGGTTAGCAACCAAATACGTAGGCAGCGATCATCATTTGATCGCTGCAAAGCTGCGATGTTTCAACTACGAAGGTCTGACAACTGAAGATCAAGAGTGTTGCGTTCAAGTTGGGCAACAAAATAAAGCCCATAGTGAAGTGAATAAAATAAAGCCCATAGTGAAGTGATAAAATTCACAAGAGAACAAGTAAAATCTAATAGTAAAAGTTATCGTTGCTAGATGTAACTATTATATTAAGAGAGATAATAGCACGTTAACCACCGATTAGGACGAGTATCATATAAAGATACTTGGTCCGGCCATTATTTCAATTTCAATTCTCATTTGCCAGAAACATATAAACAAAATATAATAATCCTTCTTACTAGAACAAATTCTCAATTGATCAGATTCCTGTTTTTTTATCTAATACTTCTCAATTTTTTCACAGTTGAAAGATTAAATTAGTAAGGTAGTAGCTAGCAACATATATGTACAGGTAAGGTTAGGTAAGGGTGGCCGTCCTAATGGACTAGCATAGACACAAAATTGGTCCTTAGCTGTACCACATTCGAGTTTCCACCTCTTCACTCGCTAAACCATTCTGAGCTAACCAAGAAGCGTTTAAAGTCCCGGATCCCGATCTTACTAAGATCCGTGAGGTCGTTCAAAGGGGAAGTTCCCATAAATTTTGTTCTGCTGTCAGGACATCATGAATATTTGCAGTTAACACAAGTGTTCGGCTGGGAGATGCTCTGCCCTCGATACTCTTTAAGCTCATGTTGGAATACATCTTTCGTAAACCTGAAATACCTCAGCGCAACATCTTATATCGCCAGTCCAATCAGAAATGTTGCGTTCTGTTGGACTCTAGATCAAAGAGTTAAAAACGAAATACATGATCTCTGGTTATAGGGACACTGGCACTACAGATTTTAGTAGTGGCCACTACATGTTTGAAGGAGTGAGGAGGTACAAATATTTTGACTCTCTTATCACTCACGATATCTCACGTGGGTGCGAGAATATTAAAGTTCGGTTGGCAGCCATGCTTTATTTCCTCTAAGGCCACTGCTAAAATCCTAAATTCTATCAAGTGCCGTGAAACTGAAGTTTTACAATGTGTTGATCAGGCTCGCTGTTATGTTTGGATGTGAAAGTTGGGCGCTGACGGATGAGTACGAGAGATGTCTCCTGTCATTTCAGAGAAGAGTCATGCGTGTGTTTTCCGGCCCAAAATGCTATATAGATGGCACATATCGAGCTCTGTACAATATCTAGATCAGAGATGTGATGAAAATCCCCGATATTGTGCATGAAATAAAATCTCAGCGAGTACGCTGGCTCGAGGTCTTTGCAGGCGACGATGGCTCCATGGTGTAGAGAATGAATTCGCTTATTCAGGTTGTCTAAGACAGTATATGCAGACCGAGCCCAAGGCTAGTAATAGCCTTTAAACACTGTTTTATTATTATTATAGTTAAAATAAAATTGATATAGAATCCCATTATGATCAATTTGCTTATACCCAAATTAATGTGTTCTTATCACATTGGCTTAACTGTAATAGTCCAAATTTGGGTGTATTCAAATAGTAAATAGATCCGCATGTATCTGCGTTATAAATCAATTAATTAATTGAAACTATAGCCATCATATTGAATATGTATATTTGTATATTTGATAACAGCCTGTGTTACTTCCGTGTGTATATATAATTCGCAATTGACATGAGAGAGATTTAAATGACTGTATAGTTATATAGATTTAACAGATAAGGTTTCAAATACGTATATTATTATGACCATATCCACGATATTATTAAACGAAACTGTGATGACTTTTGCGTATTGTCGGAAAGCTTTGTGCCCCAATGTATGCCTCCTCTGTCTATGATCCCCTTTATGTATAAGTTATTTCGCTCGCAATTCTAATTTACTGAAGTTGTAATATTTATTTTACTCATTAACTAACGCACGCTTTATTTTTTAGTCACATTTCTCAAGTTACCAATTGAATTAACTTTGTGTTTAATTATCAAATAAAACACCGAAACACAGTGAAATTTGATAGTTTGTTTAATTTGTGATAATTATTCTAAATGTAAATATATTTCAACAATAAAATTAAAGATATAGACTAAAATTTTATCAATTTATAGATTCGAGTGCTCATCTCCTAAAACGTGTGTTCATTTAATTAGCACAAGCTCTGCTCGAACTCCAAATCCAAATTTAGTCGTCTCCATACCGGGAATACCCTGTGTGACCAAAATAAATATTTTATATAGTCCAGGCGACATCGATGGTGGCAATGTAACTTTTATGTCAACTAATTGATTTTCAACTAACCATATTACCTTTATATGAAACAGAACAAAACAAAAATGGTTTAAAATTATTTCCCGTCATGAGGATAGAAGTTTTTCACGAACCCCATTTTGTGGTGGACATGGTGTCCAATGTTTTGTAATATTATACCAAAGACGCTGTGGATTTAATAATTCTGAACAAATATTCGGTACGTATAATCGTATTGGGGTCTCAACCCAGTAAGCTTGTTGGTACTGTTGTGTTCTAGCCGATAGTGCTAATGGTAGTTTGGGATCCATTGACTTTATACATGTTGCAGAACCACTCATCTCGACAGTATCATCATCGACCAGCTCAATGGAGAAGTGATCCATATTGAAATATTTTCTTACTGACGGAATTGTCCGGTCCAGTTCATATTCAAGTATTTCCTCATTAAGAATCAAACGATACTCGAGAGACTATAAACATATAAATGAAATAAAGAATATATTTAACGCATAAACTTAGTAATTTAATTTGAATACTCGAACTTACACTAATAACTTCAATTGAATTTATATAAAAGATCACAAAAATTATTATGAATTTTATCATTGTCACCCAACCTATACAAGTCAATTTAAACTAAAGCCACGTACTAATATCTAAAAGAATTCCATTTTATCGATTTGTAATCCGGTTAGTAATAATGTGCACTGATTATTATCAATCGAATCTAACTATAAATTAAATCATATGTACAAGTGTTGATGCACATTAGCTAAATTTACAAATATAAGTGATTAGATGATACTCAGCTTCCGTGAAAATAATTTTGTAAATAATTTACAATTGACATGCGAGAATTTTAAACGACCGTAGATTAAACTTCAGATAAGGCGAATACCTAATATATTTTGCCATTGTCATCAGCTGACCCACAATCATTTATGTATATATGTAAAGTTGGAATTTATCTAAACTTACGAAAATATTGAAAAATTCATGATAGAATCACAAACAAACAAACAACTTTGACAACAACAAGATGGTTATCTTGTCCCTTTTATGTATAGGACCACGCAACTCACATTATTTTGTTTTTTTAATTACAAAACTACTTGATTTGTTCTAATTGGTAATTTTAAAGGAGAAAATGCATTAGAAGGACGCCATCGGGTCTCCTTGGTACACTTTTGCTTCTTAAATTCTAAACTGTACTGTTTACTGTTTACCAGTTGGTGATCTCGCTTCGTTTACCCGATTTGAATATGGGGCGTATGAAGTATATTTTCCACGGCTCTGGAAAAACTTGCATTCGAAGGCTTTCATTAAAGATACCAGGAATGAGATCACACAGGCTCTCCGCGAAATTTGTATTCATGATGGGAGGAAAACCATCATGACCTGCACCCTTATTGATGTCAATGTTGCATATACAATCAAACACTTCTTCTGAAGTAAACGATAGTTGAGTGAATTCCGGATTTTTTCCAAGCTCAAAAGGTTTGACATTTGGCGTCTGATACGGTTCATGGACTGATTCGAAGAAATTAGCAAATAAATTGCACATATCAACGGGAATCCTACACTCAAAAAAATAAATCTGTTTTTTTTACAAATATTAAAGCGTAAAAAAAAATTGTTAATTTAACAAAAAAATTGTTAAGTTAACATCGGCTTTGTAATGTTTTTCATTGTAAATTTAACAAATCATATGTACATCGAACGTATTTCAATTTGTAATTTCGATTTCAATACAAACTGAAATTTACTGTGTAATTTCGTTACATTTACGAGGTATTTTGTAAAAATCATAATAGTTTATTTTTTAATTTTTACAAATTTAGTTGTAACAATTACATTGATTGTTTGTAAAATTTATAAAAATGTTTTTTCAAAATAATTCAGTTTAATATTTACAAATTAAATTGTAAAATTGACCGCAGCAAATATTTGTTAACTTTATTATTTAGTTAATTATAGTTTTTTATACAAATTCAACTGTAAAGCTCCTCATACATTTTGTAAATCCAACACCCATATTTATCGAAATCAAAATTAACATATTTCAATTGGTTTATAATTGGGAATTTCGTCGTGAATTATGCGGATGAGATGGTTTATAATAAAATATATGAGGAATGGTACTCGTAATATCGACCAAGGTTAGACTGTTGTGATTGGTCGTTTTTTGTTTGTTTCTTTTCGAAAGACACACATTTCATAAGTAATTCTTGAAATATGGATTAAGGCGTGCTTCGACTGTTCTGGCGTTGGTGCGTTACTTTCGATGGCTCAACGGCGCCCACTTTCAAGTAATTGAAACAGTTGAAATTAACATGTATTTACCACATATATAAAAAGGTTAGAACGGAAACCTTTCTCTTAAGACATGATTAGAAAAGCCAGCACACTAACTATACATAAATATAATTTGTGTTAAATTCTTCCTTTAAAATACTCCATATCTATAAGTTGGGAGCAAACATTGGATATTTGTTTGTAGTACTTTTCAAATTTATATTTAATGGTAATTTTTAATTTATGTATCAAATCAAGTTCGTCGTCATCTTTAACACCGTCCTTCTCGATGTAAGTAAACTAAGGCGACTAAAGATACAGTTACTTCAAATGTGTCGGAATCTAGATCATATTCAGACTTTGAGGATGAAGATAACGAAACAGTTGCCAAAAAGAGTAAACGAACGCGAACCTTTCGCCACCAGTGGATTGATGATTTTCCTTGGCTTGAATGTCGCAACGAATTCGCATTTTGCAAGGTATATGATACACGACTCATTAATATAAAATCGAACCTTGTCCGGTATCATGAAAATATTACACATAAGAAAAATTTTGAGATAAGTAAAATAATAACACCTATAAATGAAGTATTTGAAAACCCTATACAAAACTTACCTTTGAACGCCAAATCAAAGAATCGTAATTGATGTTAGTGATGTTTTGTATTATGCATCACTTACCATTTACATTAATGGATTTTTTGCCGAATTTGTTAAAAAATTGTTGCCCTGACTCGAAAATTCCGCAAAACATAAGGTGCAGTCGCACTATGCCTAGTCAAATAGTCAAATCTATCTTGGGCAAAAAAGGGTGTCAGCATGTAGCTGGTCAGCTAAGAAATCACAAGTTCTCAATCATAATCGATGAAACTACCGATGTGAGCACAGCAAAATCGTTGGCTATGGTTGCCCGTGTTTTCGATAAGAATAGAAGCTACACTAGAGATCGATTTTTAGGACTGTTAAATTTAACAAAAACTGACGCTGCTTCTATAGTAAGTACAATTTTAAACCATTTAAATTTGTTGCAAATACCCCTCAACCATATTATTGGACTCGGATCGGATAATGCCGCTGTTATGTCTGGTCAATATACTGGTGTGCAAGCAAGATTAAAAGAAATCATACCGAATTTATTTTTTTTAAATTGTGTATGCCATTCGCTTCATTTATGTGCAAACAACGCTTGTCAAAAATTACCATTTTCTGTGGAGCAATTAGCAAGAAATATTTACAACTTTTTCGCACACAGTTCCAAAAGAATACAAGATTTAAAAGAATTTCAAGAATTTTTTTCACTTAAACCACACAAAATTCTTGGTTTTGCACGAACGCGATGGTTATCATTGGAGATGATAATGAACAGGATATTGGAACAGTGGAACGCGCTAAAATTAAGTTTTATATCTTGCACTTTGGAAGACAAAGGTTCACAACAAACAGCAAGAAGCTTAGCCGAACAATTGGGTAACCCAAGTATAAAATATATTTCCTATTTTTATCATACATTTTAAAAATTGTAAACAAGATGAATCTGGAATTTCAGTCGGAAAAAATTAGGATACACACAATATATGAAACAATGGAAACAAACTTTTTAATTATTTTAAGTAATTTTATGAAGCTCAATTGCCTGTTAAATATCATTAATGTGAACGATATCAACTTAAAAAAAAAAAGAAAATCACTTACCACTGGCGGAAATCAGTATGGGGTATGCGGCTCAATCGTTTTTAGTTAAAAATGAATTCTATATTGAGCTAGCCCACCAAATCAAATCTCGATTTGATTTTAACAATGAAGTTTTTAAACTTTTATCGTTGATAAATCCAGAAAAATTATTGTCGTCAAACATTTCCGCATTAATTCAGCTGCTAAATAGTTTTCCCAATTTAATAACAAATGAATTGGAGAAAGACGTTATATTGGATGAGCTAAAAGTTTTAAAATTTTCTTCACATCTTACAATTAAAAATTCATTAGGCGAACATCTTTTCAAAAAATTGGCGAATTATATGTTTAGCTTAATGAGTTTACCCCATAGTTCGGCAGCCGCGGAAAGAATATTCTCTGATTTATACCCATATTATGATTCTCACCTCACCTCACCTCTCACCGTGACATCTAGAGTCGCGCGAGTCAAATTTTGGTATTATGATTCTCACTTTAATTTGGGTGAGTGACATACGCAGCGCTATGCGTCATTTATGATATTTTGGTTTCTTTAAGTTAGTATTGCACTTTGAGAATTTTTGACATTTGGTCAAATTCAAATGTGATCCTTTCACACTACCGGATCACTAGTACTTATCAATTGATATTTAAATGTACAAATTTTTAAAATGTCCTAAAGAATGGTGTTATAAATTATAATTTCTTGATTTACAAGCATTTTTCGTATTAATGAAGATGGACTTTCTTATCTATTGGACAAGCTAAAAGGAAAATACGAGTTTTGTGAATTGTTCGCTATTAGCTATTTTTGGTTTATTTCTATGTAGTTATGAAAAATAAAAATTTTTATAATACATCCAACAAAAATATTATTTATTATAATGCAACAATTAATATTTATTACATTATTAATTATTGTAATACATAAACAAATAAAAAACCTTACGATTTGCCTTTCATTTTGTCTAACGTTATAAATACTATGTATATCAATATCAAAAATTATTTTCTCGCTCAGTCTCGCCACCAAATTGTAGGTGAGGATATGTGACATTAGACTCGCTCACGGCGAGAATCATAATACCAAAATTGAAATACGGTGACATCGCGTCGCTCAGTGACGCGTAAGTGAGATTCATAATAGGGGCATTATTCAACACAAAAACCAGAAACACAAATCGTTTATTAATTGAGACCATTGATTCAATGATGGCAGCGAAAGAATTATTGACGTATAGGAGCAAAAAAAATCTATAAGCTCTAATAAAACGAGTGACGTTTGGGTGCCGCCATTAGATATTTTAATTTAATCTTATTTTTACCTATTATTTTATTTAAAACAAAAAATAAATTTTTGATATGCTTGTAACATTGTTTTTAATGAAAAATAAATTTTGATACATTTGGATACATTTTTACAAAAAATTGGATAGATTTTTATTTTTTCGAGTGGTAACGCTGGACTTGTAAATGTTACAAAACTATTTCGTGAAAGGATTTTTCATAATCGGCTTCGTGCTTCGTGTACTTATTTCCAAAATTATTAGTTTGATTTGATCTATCACGCGGTATAGTTAATAGTTATAAATATTAAAAAAATATTTTAAAAACAAAAGTGTGTTACAAGGTTCTATTAATTATTTGTGTTTTAAATAAAATAAAAAATAAAATTGTTAGAATTTAAGAATATTCAATGTTAGTATGTACAATAAACTTAATATTTCAGTTGTGTAATTGTAATTCTGAATTTTTGTGTAATGGCGGTGAAAAAGAAAACACGCTTCTTATCTTTTTTATCAAAGAGTTAGAAAAATTGTTTGTTCTTCCGATATTTCTGTTTTCCTACCTACATTACATATAATTATAATTACAGAGTAAATTGCTACCCACGAGTATTACATATTATTATGTAATTTACGAAAATACTTTGTAACATTTTATAATTTTACAAATTGTTTTTAATTTCTATAAATATATTTGTAACTCAGATGGTGTGTCAATTTTAAATAAACTTTTTTATCAATTGACACACGGCGTAAAACAAAAAATTTGCGGCATCAGAAGTGTGAAATAAATAATGTTTCGGTACCATCTTGCCACATGGCAAAAAGGAGTGCAGTCCACTAGCTGTGCCATCTATCAATTATACTTTAACATCCGTTTCGTGTTATACCCCATCAGAATTCCCACCAAAATTGGTAAAATATACGCAAAATCGAAGATAACCTTTCAATGAGGTACCATTAGTTGAAGCGATAAATAAAAAATTATAAAATTTGTTAAATTTTAATATTAAATATTAATTTGAAAAGTCCAAAGGAAATCGTAGTGGAAAAATGGAAAGCAACATCTTCCCTTCGGATGAAGGAACTGCTAAACAGTCAGGACCAAACAATTATAAATTTTTAAGAATTGGCCTATTTTGAATAACCCGATTATGCCAGATTTGGTAATATTTAACCAATCTTTATTAATATTTTCACGGTTGAACCAATTTTTTTATTACAGATCGAGATTGATTTTTATTCAATTTATCCCGGAACCACATCCATATTTTTTATAAACAATATACCGGCCGTGCTACAAAGGAGTGTAAATATAATGACCAAATAGCACAATTATTTGATTTACAACAAAATAAAGCAAACGTTAATGCAGGTAACTATTGTTGCTTATCTTATTATTTGGTTACTATATTTATTTAATATTTAAAGTGTATTTGTTGCTTTAGTAAAAAATAAAATTTTACAATATATAATATTGTATTGTATTGTATAAGTCAAAAAAATTATTTTGTTAAATGGAATATCGACAAGTTTTCAGTTTGCAAATTTATAAAAAATAAATAAAATTAATTAAAAATAAAATTATAATTAAAAGAAAAAATTAATATAATTTCAGATACGTAAAACATTAAAATAAAAGAAATATTATCATTTATAATACCGCCGTCTGTGAAAAATAAACCAAGACAATTAAATGGTGTGAAATATAGCAAATCGTCCATCAAAGAGAGCCAAATGTGGTTCTTCAATCTGATAGCCACTATTATTTGGCATTGGGCAGCCAATGGATATACAAGAATTTTTAATTGTAATAGGTGACCACAAATACATATGTGGAAGCTTTCTGAAGGCTCTGGATACAATTTTTAAAATTTATCAAGTTTTATGCTATAACGTTTGAATTTTTATCCAACACTATTTTTATAGCACTAAAACAAAATTCGACGAAGATGTCCCGAACGTGAACACTTTGCTAAATGATATAAATAATTTAAAATTGGAATGATGAATTTAATATTTTTATTATAATATGTATATTATTATAAACTTATAATAAAAAACAGAAAAGAGTGATATAATTTTTTAAATAAAATAAAAATGAATTAAAAATAAACAATATTATTTTTGCGTTATTAATTTATTTTAATAATATGGACACTTTCCTTCTTACAAATTATTTATATATACAAATATATATTTATATATATATATATATATATATATTTTGTTAATTCTACAAACATGATTAGTAAAAATTACATTAGCTTCTGTTAATACTACAAAAATCTTAGCAAAAAAATACGCCTCGTTTTGTTAATTCCACTAAAAGCTTCGTAGATTTTACAACTGCATTTAATTATTTTACGAAAGAACTATTCTAAATTTTACAAGAAAAATTGTTAATAATACTAATAAGTTGTTAAATTAACGAAATGAAAATTGTTTAAAAAAATTTACAGGTAATTTTTTGTTAATATCACCGATTCTTTTTTTGAGTGTAGCAGAGCAGCTCTGAAAGGTCATAGGAGAAGGGACTCCGACAACCTTCCTTCTAGTGTTGATGAACTGCCAAAAACCTCGAGGGTTGGAAGATAACTCCATTTCAACTTGCAGAACGTAATTATGGTATAAAAACTGTTTAAAATTTTGAATTCCTTACGAGCTTTAGTGAAAGCAAGATAATACTACTTGCCATGCAATCTGCACTCAAAGAAAAAACCTAGTAATTTTAACAATTTCATAGTTTTACTGACAATTTTGTTCCTATACGTCCAACCACGATTACCGGTTAAATGTACAACATTACGAAACGCGGAAGTAAAACTAACAAATATATTACAATAATTCACAAAAATAGATTTTAGAAAGACACAAATAACGTTTTCAATATTTGTTAATTGAACACATGCTTGGTAAATTTGAACCAACTAAATATTTGTGTGAATCGAAAAACATTGTATATATAAAAAAAGGTTGTGAATAAAACAAATTTTTTTTTTTAAATAGATAAAAATTATTTGTAATAAATAAAGTATTTGTTAATTTAATAAATTGTTTTGTTTATTTTAACAAAAATTGCATAAATATTTTTTTTTTAATTTACTTTTTGTGAAATTTACCAAATATTTGTTAAATTGATGAAATATATATATATATATATATATATATATATATATATATATATATATATATATATATATATATATATATATATATATATATATATACATATATATATATATATATATATATATATATATATATATATATATATATATATATATATATATATATATATATTTACATATGTATTATGTAATGTATTCTCCTACAATTCCTCGGCGGTTGCTCCAATCAGCATGAAGCTTCTTTGAAAGTTTTGCTGTATTTCATAATCATCTTTTTATTATTGATCTTGCTTATCTCCTTAGCTGTTGGTGGTATCATGTGATGCAACAAAAAGAGAATTATTCCTTTATAACCATCTGCAGAAACGTAAAAATAGATCAAGTTTATATATTGTCAATATTATGAATTATAATAATTAATTAAAGAAAAGATTAATAATTTTACTTACTATCAATAATTTGTTTTTGATGGTATAGTTGATAGATTTTCCTTTGTTTGCCAAATAGTGAACTGCCCTGCCTTTAAATATATAAAAAAAATTTTTAAAAAATTTGCAATTTAATAAATTCAATTGTACAGACCTGACATTCAAAGGGAAATACCCCAACAATTTTTGTTGACAGCTCAGCTTTAAATGAACCATCCACCCAGTGCTTGGAATTCCATGCACAATTCTATATAAGAAACAAATTTACCAAAATAGATTAACCAATAATAATAAAAACTGAATTTATTGTTTATTGCCTACCTTGAAATACTGTCAGCATATTTTACAATTCCCATTATTAGAAAAGAATTGTTAAATCCATTTGTAATTGAGTTATTGTGATTTACCGCATTTTCCTCATCGGCGATAGTTAATTCTTTCGTTGTAATTTGCTTTGCAGTTTCCAAAGTATGATAGGTTGTTGGTTGATCCTCATAATCATAAATGGTTAAATTAAAATGTTTAATATTTTGTATATTATTTGGTGACATTGTTAAATTTAAATTTAGTACTTCATCATTTCCTTCGTCACCCATATTGCCTATATGCTTCGATGTTACTTATTTTAAACGCTTGAAAATGAGAATTTACACCATCAACTAAAATTTGATTAAGTAATATTATAACTTTTGAGTTATCGTTAATATTTACCAATATTTCAATATTTTTATAAAGCTCTAATTCGTCAGTTTTACCACACTCACTATTTACTTAGTAAACTATTCAAGGTTAACTTTTATAAAAACTTTTTTCCACTATTTTTAATTAATTTCAACTTTTAGCTCTTAAATCAACTTTATGGTAGCTAGATCACAATTTAAATGACTTTAGTTTTTCAGATTTATCACAACACAAATAATTTGTTAGTATTTTGTTGTAAAGAAAACAAATCATTTGTAAAGTTTACAAAGGTACGTGAGATCTCTACAAATAATTCTAAGAAACACAAAATACCCGTTTGTTAATTGTAAATGTTACAAAAGTTTTTGGAAAATTCAAAAATGTACTTAAATAATACAAAATAATTGTATTCGTTACAAAGAAAATTGTGTATTTTAAAGATATTTGAAGTGTACTGCGTACAGCTCCACCGTTAAAAGAACAATATATATATGTATATATATGTATATATATATATATATATATATATATATATATATATATATATATACATATATATATATATATATATATATATATATATATATATATATATATATATATATATATATATATATATATATATATATATATATATATATATATATATAAATAAAACAATAAATTAAATGCAGATTGAGTGACTTGAGTTTTAAGAAAAGTTCCCTTAATGCCTTCTGATGGTTACTGGTATCATAAATTGAATCACTTATATGACTTAATTATATCAAATCCTACTTGTATTCTGCCATATACATTCTGTTAGTTTAAAATTTGCATTATGATGATAATTATACACTAAAATTCTCATGAATAAGAAAACTGTATTATTGCATGTTGCTTGACGCTATACAACAGAATAATTGGAAACTTTACGCCATTGCATTTTACAATAGTCTCACAGGTTAACCTATAATGCGAATGGTCGAATTTATGAAACACATATTTGGTGTTTTATTCGTAATTCTTAACAATATACTAAAATTTCAGTGTATATTTATATATAGTTTAGGGATTTAATTCAATTCAATTTATATACAGCGTGTTCAGAGTTGAGATACTATTCCATTCAGGGTTTCTTGGTTCATTCTGAGAAATCATCTCAAAGGAAAGATGTAATCTAATTTTTTGAATTAGTATTTAGTATTAAAATAATCGTAATTGTTAATTTCTTAAAAGATTTTGTACAAAAATCATACTAATTTGTACAAATTGTTATTCATATTTTTTACCAAGCATATTTTGTTACTATTATGCTAACGTTTGTAAATTTTATAATATTTTTAGATTGTTATTTATCAATTATACAGAATACAATGGATTTTCTTTGTAAATTTCCAAAAACTTTTGGTAAATTATTTTATTTAAAAAAAAAAATGTAATTTCAACATCTTGTGTTATTAACAAGACTTTTGTAGTAATGATTCGATGTTTTTTATATTTTACCTATACATTTGTTCAATATAATAGTTTAACTAGGTAACTCTTACCAAAATTACATTTATTTGATAAAATATTTTGTCAAATCTACCATGCAATTATTTGCAAATTTTAATTAAATCTACAACAAAAATTGATAATTTAACAAGAATTTTGTTAATTAAAAAGAGAAAAAGTTAAAGCAAGAATTTTTTGTATTATGTCCTGGTTCGGACTTCTTGATTAAAAAAAACAAACACACGTATTTAATTAATTAATTAATTTATTTATTTAATTCATTTATTTAATTAATTTTTATTTTATATATATAATAATTTATTCATATAAACTTTATAATTTTTATTATATATAACTAATTTATTGTTTATTCATTCACTTATAATTTATTCATATACAAACTGTAACTTTAATATATATATATATATTTAATTTATTATTTTCACCACCACGAATAGTATCCAAAAATGTTTTATGATATTTAAAAGGTGTGCTGTGCACAAAAATTGTAATCGACGATTAAAAATTGAGAAAACGTTTTTGAGGAAAATGTGTGGACCGAGATACTGCTCAAATTTGTCTATGTGCGTGTCGGTCTGTATACGCGCGCAAAAACCATAATCATCATGACGAAATACATGTATATGAGATTTCGATTTTGTTCGGCCCAAATATTAGAGAAAATAGAAGTAATGTACCGAATGATGATTGGTCAATAAAATATCACGCTATAAAATAAGAGTAAATTTTCGTGCGTAAATATTGTGCGCATAGGTATTCGAGAGCGTAAAAAGTATTTCTATATACATAGTATGAAAATAAGTTGTATATAGAAT
This sequence comes from Tipula unca, assembly GCA_951394425.1. Taxonomy (NCBI): domain Eukaryota; kingdom Metazoa; phylum Arthropoda; class Insecta; order Diptera; family Tipulidae; genus Tipula; species Tipula unca. Next base: position 11,926,490 of record OX596381.1, on the reverse strand, counting down.
TTGTCGAATACGGAAATGCAAAATGTTCTATATACATAACAAGAGTATGAGTTGTATATAGACAGTAAAAAATTGCAATGCTAATGCGTTGCCTCTCCAATAAGTGGAAGTGGGCAAACGCGAAATTGTAGTGATTACGATACAATTGAAATTGAGGCGATTGCCAGATTAATTGTATCGGTCGCTACAAATTGTTTCTGTTAAAATATCAAATTTATGTAAAGTTAATAAATTTTGTTTGTAAGCAGTTTAACAAAAGGAAATTGTATCTTTTACCCTCAATATTTTTTTGAGTGTGTATAGCGTGTGGAGCTTATTACGACGATTCTCAAAGCGTGTCAACTTAACATTATAACATGGTTCTCGAAATAGCGGTTTAGTACCCCTCAACGGAACATACCTTTCGATACCTGTCTTGAGTCGTACATTGAATTGTGAAACTTTGTCATTCAAATCTTGACCAGCTTGAAGAAAATGTTAATCCGACTTGTAGAAATATTCATTCAGAGCAGCGTAGTCAGCATTTCTAAAATAAAATTAGCGATCCGGGTTGGTATTGTGCAATGTTTATTATCGTTCGAGTCTAACAATAAATTACATGTTTTTTTAAAGCTACTCACCTGCCATGTAAATAATCTACGACATGCGACTATAACTGCAGATTGAGGTTCAGATAAGTCTCTTATAGTTACACAATATTTTTTAGCCCATCATTATGTCACCTTGACATATATGTGTACAATATGAAGGTGGCCCAAAATAAATCCCAAATAATTCTTTGCCAACACTAAAATATAAATAAACGTTAGGCCAAAATTAAAATTCCGCCCGTTGCACTGCTAAACGAATTATCTGTGTTCAACAGATGTTACTGTAACAGATCCGATAGTGAACTACCGCTGTTTGGAGGAAAATTTTATTTATGTTTTCCGACGCCTTTGAGCGGTCATCGTTGGCTGGCTAGAGCTCAGGGTACTGGGGTGGGGTTTTCCAAAACATGAACTTATCTTGACTGCACTTAAGAGAATAGAGATAAAACTGTCAAGAATAATATCAGGCACGGATTAAACTTAATATTGAAGCGGAAAACATGATTAATTTGATTGAAACAAAGTAAATCCAAAGTGAACTGCATATAGTTAAAGTATTTCAATTTAATTTAACAAAATGAACTACATTCTTGCCTGTTGCAAAATATTTGGCAGACCATAAAATAACCAATCAGCCGTTTCGTAACCAAATTTCCTTTCCAAATATCAAAAATTTCAAATCGATGAAAAATGCGTGCGCAGCAGGCATTCAACAGCAACCAAATAAAAACTGTTCAAAGTTTGGCAGAGTGTCAATTTTTATAAATTTTTTGTATAGCTTGGCAAAATAATTTAAAAAAATTAAAAAATTTAAAAATTTAAAAATGTGTTTACTAATATTGATGGAACATTTTTCATATAGGTAACCCCGTTTTGAAATATATATATTTTTTTAAATTTAAGTGTTAAAACTTAATTTGAAAAAATTTCTGTTGAGTTAAGGAATATTATTCAATTATTTTTTGTAAGCTAATATAATTTTAATATCCTTAAAGAGCAAATTGAAAAAAAAAATCTTTAATTTTATTCACACAACTATCAATTTGTTTTATTATTAGAAATGCGTAATTGATTTATAACATTTTATTCAATTTTAATCCAGTGTTTTTCGAATTTATAACAGAATAAAAGAAAAGCTATATTTGAATAAAAATGTTATCTCGATGATGATTTCAGAATAAAATTGGACAATAGGTAGTTTATTTTGAATAAAACCCAATTTATTATCTTTGCTATAAAATATGGAAATGTCAAAATTGTTTCAGAGCGTCATTTGGTGTGTTTGTGAAGAAAGTGCTATAGTTAAAATGTTAAAAATTATACAAATGGAAGACAAATTGAACTTAGATAATCATCTTAAGTTTCTACGCATAAACGAAAATATTTTACTACGGTATAAAATTTCGGAAAATTTGTTGGGTAAGTTTATAGTTAAGTTCTATTTATGATTTCATATAAAAGAAAATTTGGTCTAATATTGAAATTGACCATGAAATGCTTGCACTTTTTTAAATTGTAGGACTGAAAAAATGTACGACGCATTAAAAGGTAATAATTTGATATGTTTAAAAATTCAACTTACTTACAATTATTTACTTCCAACTTATTGTTTTTGTTTTTAGAGAACGAGTTTGATGTTGAAGGTGAAAAAAATCCAAAAATCCAAAATGGTGAACAACAAAATGGTGAACTACAATGTCAAACTCAGATTCTTCATCAGAAATTTTTATTACGGATGAACATATCGACAAAAATACCGCTGATGTTTATTTAAATGCAATTTTTGAGTCGGTGAAGTTAGGTAGACAAATCAAATTCAATTATAGAATATCTGGCTATTTAAACGATAGTTTAAGATTTTGAAAATTATTTCGTCACTAACGGAATTAGTATGTCAGTTGAGCTTTTCCCCCGGAAAACAGGTATGTATTCCTCTATAATATATATAGTATATATGTACATACACGTATATTATAGAGGAATTATATGAATAATATAATGAAATACTAAAACATTATTACCTTTCAGTGCACTTGGTATTGAAAATGTCAAGCATATAATCCCAAGAGGCTATTATATAGTGGATTTTTTAATAAACAACGGATATTAAAAAAAGGACGTGTTCATGGTAAAAGGCCTTATAGCCATTCAAGCTACGATGAGCAAATTGCTGACCCACAAACTTCCGGTAAGTGTTTTATCATTTCATTATAAAAACGCGTGTTTCAAAGATACTATCTCGAAATAATTTTTATTATTAGTATCCATGGTTAATATGCGTCAAAATTTTGACTTTTTTATCATGATCTGTACGTTTTTTTCATTATAGAAATAGATGAATATGTAACAGTACATTTAGAAGAAATCGAGGGAAATAATTGCTCCTGGAAAGATCTAGAGCTTCATTGGACAGAAACGGCAGCATAGCGAGTAAATAATTTCAAAAAAAAATGTCAAAAACAACATCGGAGACAATATAAAAGTTCATTGGGATATAAATTGGTAATCTATTATATGTATGTATTTGAAAATTTTTGTACAACAATATAAAGAATTATTATTTTTCAGATCAACATTTATTTTCAGTATTTATATCCAAATGAGAGCAGTTTTCTGGAAAGAAAAATTTAATCATGTGCCACTTTGTTAACAATTTAAAGAATCAAATATACCAGAACATAAGAATTAGTTATCAAATATAGTATGTCAAATTGTTAATAATGGTAAAGAAATGTCTAATTTGCCGTCCATATTAGTGTGAAATTTTGTTCAAAAATATTTTTATAAAATTGAAACAAAATTCGATTCTTCCAGCAATTGAGTTGATAATTGCTAACTCGAAAACGATTTTTTTTAATAATTAGAATTTATGTAAATACATACGCCTTACTCGTACATTTAAGTTAAATTGATATTTATTGATGACAAATTAATTGATATTCTTGTTTTTTTTTTATAAAAATAAATTTATTAGTGAATTTTTTTATCGGCGGAACCCAGTTTTAATTTAAATTAAGGAAACACGAAAAGTTTTTTTATAATTTTAAAAGAAAAAACACAATTTTATTTAATTTTTATTTTTATCGACGTTTCGATTTGAATTCCAAATCATTTTCAAGATTAAACTAGGAGCAATTATATAAAACAACAATAATGATAATTAAAATTACTGAATTTGACTTAAATTAAACAATTTTTTGTACTTACATAATAAAATAAAATTGACTATATTATATCACATTAAAATAACTGCATTAAACTACGATACATTTTAAAAATAATAAGCGTTTATCATGCTGTGGCACTTGACTGAATGAATGACAAATATGCAAAAGCGGCTAGTGTATCACCGTTGTAGTTTCACGTCAAAAACAATTAAAAAAGGGATCGATAATTATTACCGAGAAAGGGAAAAACCGTTAAATAATTTGGTACCTGAAAATTACTGGGGAGTTTTAATTTATGATGTTATTATAAGAATTAGTAAGCGAAAGGCTGTAGTCAGTTTGTTTGTTCATTGTATTATTAGTTGTTTTTATGTGGATCATTTCTAGTATATTGCGTTTCAGGTAGTTGGATTCTCTGTCTAAAATTTTTACTTTCTCAAAATTGGGGGAGTGTTTCAGTTGGAGGGAATGGTCAACTAATACGCTATGTTTTGGATCTTTGATGTTTATATGGTAATGGTGACTGTACATGCGTTTCTTTAAATATTGTTTGGTTTGGCCTAGATAAGTTTGGTTACAATTATTGCGTGGTACTTCATAAATTAAATTTGATTGTATTTGTTTGTCCGTTTTATCTTTAAGTTTGGAGAAGGAATTTTTATAGAGAGTGTCGAAAGGTTTAGCAACTAACTGTATGTTATGAGATTTAAGTATTAGTTTCAGGGAATGGAAAGTACGGTGTTCATAGGGTATCGATATGTATCGTTTACTTGTTGGTTCCTCTACTGGTTCGACTGTTGGTCTGGGTGTTTGATGATGTTTTTGTTTTTCGGTTTTTATGGTTTGGTTCACAATTTGTGGTGGGTAGTTATTGTTATATAATGTTCCTCCTCAAAGAGATCAAAGTTTTGTTTGTGGAAATCTGGATCTGATAGTGATAAAATGCGTTTTGCTAATATGGTTATTGTATTTATTTTGTATGTTTTGGGAAGATAAGAATTGTAATTGAGATAACGTCCTGACCATGTCTTTTTATGGTACCAATTAGTAACTAGCCGTCTATTATTGTTTCTGTGTATAATGATGTCAAGGAAAGGAATACTACTGTTTGTTTCGTTTTCTATTGTAAATTGGAGTTTTTTGTGAAAATTGTTGAAACTATTATGAATAGTCTGAATATCTGTTTGTCTAGCAATGCATAAAATGTCGTCTACGTAGCGTAAGTATAACAGTGGTTGTTGGGGAAGGCTGGCTAGCACTGTTTCTTCCAGATGTTCCATGACTAGATTGGCTAGTGCTGGAGAAACTGGAGAGCCCATTGGGGAACCAGAGATTTGATGATAATGAGTATTATCAAAAGAGAAGAAACAGTTGTTAATAACAAAACAAAGACCTTCTTTGAAAGCTTGGGAACTTAAGTTGGTGTGTTGTTGAATGTCGTTCCATTTTTTATTTATAATATCAGATATAAGGTTGTTAGTTATGTTGGTAACCAGGCTTGTGACATCAAGTGAAAATAATCTAAAGTCATCCGGGATTGTTAGGTTTTTTATTTTGGATTTTAAATCAAACGAATCTTTTACAAAACTGTTGGTCTTACCTACAACATTTGATAGAATATTTGCAAAAAATTTTGACATGTTGGAGAGTCTATACTTGAAACTATTGGTCTAATAGGATTGTTTGGTTTGTGTATTTTTAAGAGTCCGTAAAGTTTAGCAGGGGTACTATTGTATTGTCTTAAACACTTGGCCCTGGCATTGGTGATATATCCCATTCTTTCCCATGACGATATTAAAATGTTTGTATTGGATTGTGTGGAGGCTGTTTTGTCTTTTTTAATTAATTTGTAAGTGTCTCGGTCTTCTAGTAGTTCGATCATTTTTTGATTGTATAAGTCATTTGTTAATAGTACTGTAACGTTACCTTTGTCTGCGGATGCTACGAGTACATCGGAATTTAATTTTAAATATTGTTTTGTGGTTCTAAGACTAGTAAGTAAATGTTTTTCTGTGTTGGAAGGTCAATTTGATGTTCTAATTTAACGATGCTTATGAATAATTTTTCTATTTCACAGTTAAGTAGGCCAAAAAGGAATTTATCTGCTAGTTTATTGAAGGCGTCAGGATCAAAAAGATGTTTAAAATTGCCAAAATTATACCTTTAACATTTTGGCAATAATCCTGATCGGCGACATCGGAGAAGGAATGCTTTTTTGTTGTTTACGTGTGCCAATTGTTTTTTGCATTTCATTACGTATTTCATTAGTTTAGTGGTTTCTACACCATGATTAGCGATAATCGTCTGGAAAAACATGTTGTTAATATTTTTGCTCTTAGTTTGGACGAAGTTGGATTGCCGGTATTTTAAACAAATTAATTGATGAAATTCTTGTTTTTTTTTATAAAAATAAATTTATTAGTGAATTTTTTTCTCAGCGGAACCCAGTTTTAATTTAAATTAAGGAAACACGAAAAGTATTTTTATAATTTTAAAAGAAAAAACATAATTTTATTTAATTTTTATTTTAAAATAACTGCATTAAACTACGATACATTTTGCATATTTGTCATTCATTCAGTCAAGTGCCACAGCATGATAAACGCTTATTATTTTTAAAATGTATCGTAGTTTAATGCAGTTATTTTAATGTGATATAATATAGTCAATTTTATTTTATTATGTAAGTACAAAAAATTGTTTAATTTAAGTCAAATTCAGTAATTTTAATTATCATTATTGTTGTTTTATATAATTGCTCCTAGTTTAATCTTGAAAATGATTTGGAATTCAAATCGAAACGTCGATAAAAATAAAAATTAAATAAAATTGTGTTTTTTCTTTTAAAATTATAAAAAAATTCATTTATTGATGACTTAGCAGTAAGAACCAAACCAAAAGAATCTATAAAGTGGGGGGTCTGAATGAGCCGAAGTTTGAAGTAAACTGACGTAAAAATTTAGACAAATTAGCTAACGTAATAATTATATTTAACAGATTGGTAGTTGCTTCTTGTTTCGAGCTCATCACATTCAATATATGATGTAGTTTTGAAAATTGTATGATTTATTTAAAAAAAACATTTAAATAAAAGTTTAAGTTAATTATTGTATTTTAAAAATGAATTTAATAAATTGTTTGTACTTATATAAGTTTGTTCGGTCATTTATCTTGGAAATATTTTTCGCAATACTTTTTAGAATTGTATACGTTTATTATCTCAAAGTGATATACTCATAAGTACTCGTATATATGAATGTTCTTACTCCATACCTATATAAAACATATAAATATATATATATATATATATATATATATATATATATATATATATATATATATATATATATATATATATATATATATATATATATATATATATATATATATATATAAATATATATATATAAATATATATATAGGGTACACAATATACGCGGCGCATCCCAGTAGTAATTACACTAGATATAAGAAATGCATTCAACAGCGCATCCTGGGAGTTAATTCTAAAAGGACTAAATAACTTCAAAGTTAGCCCATATCTGACGAAGGTACTTCAAAGCTACCTGAGTGAGCGACGAATTATTGTGGAAGCTGGAGGTACAGCAACCCAAATGGAGGTTACGAGTGGAGTTCCCCAAGGATCTATCCTGGGACCTATGCTTTGGAACATCTTATACGATGGCATCCTTCGAATTCAGCTACCCGAAGATGCCAATTTGGTGGGGTACGCGGATGATTTAGCACTTGTTGTCTCTGGCAGACACGAGCAGCAACTAGTTGAACGAGTGGAAGCGGGAGTAGAGGTGATTTCCAGATGGCTTCGTATTCATCGGATGCAATTGGCTCCAGAAAAGACTGAAGCGGTTGTAATGGCAGGCCGAAGAGTGCTCCAATCCATCTCCTTCAAAGTGGAAGGAGTTAAAGTAACACCGACAACCCACATCAAGTACCTGGGTGTATGGCTAGACTACCGTCGCGGCTTTCAAGAGCATGTAAGGCAAATTACGACAAAGGCGACCCGGACAACAAAAGGGCTCATCGGATTGATGACAAATGTTGGTGGACCAAGCGCCGGAAAAAGGAAACTGCTCTCATCAGTTGTTTTATCCGCAATACTTTACGGAGCACCCATCTGGATACGAGCTTTAGATATTGCAAGGGCGTCCGAGCAGTTCGAACGCGTACAACGTACTCTGGCACTGCGTATATGTAGTGCTTACAGAACGGTAGGAAAGGAAGCAGCTTTCGTGATAGCAAACATGCCACCGGCCACTTTAATGACGAAATATAGACTAGCGATTTTTCAGGGAACACCAAGCGTTGAGGCCAAAGAGGAATTATTGCAAAAATGGCAGGCACGTTGGGAGAGTGCCGACACTGGATCATGGACCAGAGAGCTCATTCCGAGTCTAAGGGAATGGGTGAATCGTAAGCATGGGGAGACGAACTTTCATCTGACACAGTTCCTGACAGGTCACGGCTGCTTCAATAGCTATCTGTACCGAATGCATATTAAGGATACTCCTAACTGCGCATACTGTGAAGAGGACGACACACCAGAGCATACGATACTGTACTGTGCAAGGTGGGAAGAAACGAGGAAGAAGTGTACCGATACTGTAGGAGAGATGACACCACGGAATATTATCTCGAAGATGGTAGAGGAGGAGAATAGTTGGTACGCTATAAGCAAAATGATTACGGTAATATTGACCATAAAAATGAGGGAAGAAGCGAGCACAACGACTTGAACAAACAAGGAGACAATAGACATCCAGCGGTCGAAGTAATGCAAACTTTGTGGTACCGAGCGCTGCGAGGAGCTGAGGTAGGGGGTTTTTTAGTCGGTAAGAGTCCGGCACAACGTCCATGAGGATTTTCCCCCTATACTGGGAAAAAAAAAAAAATATATATATATATATATATATATATATATATATATATATATATATATATATATATACATATATATATATATATATATATATATATATATATATATATATATATATATATATATATAAATATATATACCGGTTACTGCATATTATACTGTATATATATATATATATATATATATATATATATATATATATATATATATATATATATATATATATATATATATATATATATATATATATATATATATATATATATACATATATATATATATATATATATATATATATATATATATATATATATATATATATATATATATATATACATGGAAAATTGAATATTGTCAGAATTCCAATTGATGCAACTAGTATCAATTTTAGTAAACCGGCAGTTCAGAAATGACAAACCAATCATCAGTTGGGATACCCATTCCCATTCTTTATTCTCATTTTGATAATACAGGTTTCTAGTTTTGAAACAAAATCTTCAATTTAATAAAGTAGTGGTACGTTAATTACTAATTATTTATTCAAAATGATGAAATAAGCAGTAACTTTAAAGAAAATTATTTTCAAAAGTTGCAAAATGAGTATCATTCAGTAATTTTTAAGTAAATGAAGCGTCATTTAGATGAAAAATATATTTCAATTAAAACCACATTTTCAAATTAACCTGCGACATCTGTTGTTTTAATGTGTATTCTCATAATATTTTTTTATTTTAATTGAAAGAACCAAATCTATCAAACAGTAGAATATTCTTCATAATGATAACCGGTTTGCTTGGGAGCATTATCAATCCCTTATTCATCCAATTAAACTATTTTTTTTTCGAATTCACCTACTTTTTTTTTTCAGTGTACAACCTGTACAAAGATCGAATTGATGGCTCCATATAAAATAGAATTCCGACACCATCTACCGGTAAAATGTCATATAAATCGTCAAATATAGGTTTTCCAGGTTAAATTGAACCTTATTATTTATGATAATTTTAGGAGGTTTTAAATTATTTTATTTCTGAGCCATTAGTATAGTGTACAGTCTATACATCATGTATAGACTATACACTATTAGACGTAAACAGTTTAGTTCACTTGGTGCAATCGCATGTTATCCAGCTTAAGCTAGGTAAACACTGATGTATGATCTGGCTATAATTAGGTCCAACAAAATAAAACCGCGACGTCCTAAAGAAAATTTGTAGATTTAACAATTTGTCAGAAGATGTCTCATATCATACGTTGTGTGTCATGATTATATCAACCACAACATCTACAACAATATGAGATCAGTCATACAGTTTATACAGCTTAGTCCATATACTCTTTATTGTCCTCTTCAGTTAAATCAGGCATCTTTTCATCACCTGGTACCAAATAAAACGCAAGGAAATTTTAATCAATAAAATGTAGTATTCTTATTACGTTAGTTGCGGGTAACAGCTCTTTTGTGAATATTGATTACTTTAAAAGACGCCGTATTCTTTGAATGAACTTTGTTATTTGTTGTCATTTATTCTAAATTTGTTTTCCAGAAAGGGTTGTATATGCTTTCCCCGAATTTCGCTTCGTTTTCCCTATTATTACCGTTTCTTTAGTTACTGGCACTTGCTCAGTTCTTATACTGGTGTTAGTAGCTTAGCAACCCAAATATAAGCAGTTTCGCCATCTGAGCCTGTTTCGGAATCAGTTGAATTTAAAAGCGCCATATCTGGAATATAAATAAATAATATTAGAACCAAAAACACAAAGAATGTTCTATTATTTTTGTTAGTTTGGATAAATATGTACTTTTATTAACGTTAATGTCTCTATTTAAATACATATTTTTTGAGTTTTGAAAATTGTTATCGAAACGCAAACATGTATTAATTGTTATATCAACTCAACTGTCCCAATTACTATTCATCAAAAATACATATAAGGTTAACACCTTTTAATGGATAAAAAAAACTAAAATTTCCACTGACAACAAATATGACGGGATCGATGTATAATGGCAGACAGTCGTAGAGATGTTTAAGCGAATCTGAATATGACATCAGATTTACGGACTTACTTACTTTATTCGTATAGAAGTCATTATATTAGCAGTAATGACTGTATCCCAGTGTATGGCTCTTCTGTATGATCCCCGTTTTATATATGTAGGTAACAGATCAATACATAGTTTTTTTGCCATGTCAGATCGTTGAAATTTATTGTAGTTGCAACGGTTGGGTCACTGACGTGACACAGCATCAGTAATCTTCGCTCACAACGTTTAAATATGCGTAATGGTTTTCTGCACATCTGAATATACCCGTCTACGGCCTTTCGGAGCCAATTTCATTTAGTTCCTGTTATCATGTTTCTGGCCTTCACACTTCAAAAAATTCATTTGAAATTCAGTTTTGGTGCTACAAAACATTTGTTTTGTTTGGAATAATTAATGAACTATTGTACAGTTTTGGAATGTAATTAATTGTCAAATAAAACTCCCAAACACAGTGAAATATGATAGTTTGACACACGGAATATGTAATAGTTATTCAAAATATTAATATATTTACAAAACATAGAGATTTTTTCCAAATTAAATGTAAACGTTCAACAAAGTTCATCTCCTTAGACGAATTCAATTAACTAGCACTATCTCTCCTCGAAGGCTAAATCCCAATTTCAATGTCTCCATACCGGGAATACCCTGTGATGCCAAAATAAATGCTTTAATTAGTCCAGGCGATATCGATGGTGGCAATTTAATTCTTACATCAAGTAATTGCTTCTCAACTAACCAAATTACCTATATATAAAACAGAACAAAAAAAATAGTTTAAAATTATTTAGTTAGTCGTGGCAAGAGGATAGAATATTTTTTGCGAACCCCCTTCTGCGGTGGACAAGGTATAAAATTTCTTGTAGCATTATACCAAAGACGCTGTGGGTTCAAAACTTCTAGACAAGTATTTGGTAAGTACATTCGTATTGGAGTTTCAACCCAAACTGCTTGCTGGTACTGTTGTGTTCTAATATTTACTGATAATGCTCGTTTTGAATCCAACGACTTTACACATTCTATAGTACCACTCAACTCGACAGTATCATCATCGATCAGCTCCATATTCAAATTATCCAGATTGAAATATTCTCTTACAGACGGAATAGTCGGGTCCAGTTCATATTCCCAAACGTCCTCATTAAGAATTGCACGATAGTCGAGAGACTATACATACATATATGTAAATAAAATAAAGAATATATAACCATGTACTTGATAATTTAATTTGATTACTCGAACTTACATTAATAACTTGAATTGAATTTATATAACAGATCACAAAAATTATTATGAATTTCGACATTGTCGCTTAAATTATACAACTTAATATGAACTGAAGCCACGTTTAGCTGTATTTATATCTAGAAAAATTCCATTTTATCGGTTAGCGATCCGGGTTGGTATTGTGCAATGATTATTATCGTTCGATTTTAACAATAAATTACATGTTTTTTTAAAGCTACTCAGCTGCCATGTAAATAATTTACGACATGCGACTATAACTGCAGATTGAGGTTCAGATAAGTCTCTTATAGTTACACAATATTTTTTAGCCCATCATTAGGTCACCTTGACTCTTGACATATGTTTACAATATGAAGGTGGCCCAAAATGTATCCCAAAAAATTCTTTGCCAACACTAAAATATAAATAAGCGGTAGCCCAATGTTAAAATTTCGCCCGTTGCACTGCTAAACGAATGATTTGCGTTCAACACATGTTACTGTCACAGATCTGATAGTGAACTGCTGCTGTTTGGAGGAAAATTTTATTTATATGTTCAGAAGCTTTTGAGCGGTCATCTTTGACTGGCTAGAGCTCAGGGTACTGGGGTGGGGTTTCCCAAAGCAAGAACATGTCTAGTTGGAACGCAAAATATTCGGTAGACCAAAAAATAGCCAATCAAAACTAGCCGTTTTGTAAACAAATTTCCGCTCCAAATTAAAAAAAATTCAAATCGATGAAAAATGCGTGCAGCATGTATTCAACAGCAACAAAATAAAAACTGTTCAAAGTTTGGCGAAATTTGTTATTTTAATTGTCGTTGATATCAAAAATTTAATTTTATTGTTTTTGATAATAAATAAACTGAACAACAAATTACCATTTTTAAGCCAAGTTTCATATTTCTGAACCTGGTTGAATAGGGTTGCCTGGATTGCATTGCAGTAATGGATTTATCGGAATAGGATTATCAAATTCTAGATTATTATTTTCCAGGGGTGGAATAACTACGATTTCAATATCACATTGGTCGTTACACACCGGATCTATAGTTATTGTTTCGAATGTCTACGTTGGTTGAGGCACTCGGCCTCAAACCAAAAGTTTTTCGATTTACCTGCGACACTTCTCTGAGAAGCAGCAAGTTGATTACACTCTCCTCTATAATGCTGAAAATTTGTATACCTTGTTGCAACCTCCACCAGTTGCTGTAAGCTGTTTTTTGTTATGGCCCAATTTTGCCTGGATTTTGGCCTTATAATCCATAAAGCCATACGTTCCATACCTAAAATAATAAAATGTTTTTTTTTTTAAATATTGTTCGAAGTATTTATCTCTACACTACTTTTTACTATTCTGACGTTTTCCGTACTGGAGGATCAAATTGAGCAAAACCTTCAATAACGTCAAACTTCACCCTGTCCTGCAGAATATTTTTCAGCTGCTTGAAATTATACTTGTGTTGCTATTTTTTGCCCAATGGAACATATTTCGCCTAAAAAAATTTCCTTTTTAAGAAATTCAAAAATAGCAACATGTTTTGTTGCTCATTTATTTATTTGTAAACAACAATTTCACTCAAAAATCATAATATTCCATTATTCCTCGCCAAACCTTTGCTTATTTCCCCCCTATGTTTTTAATTCACGCATTGATGCTCGAACATTGCGATGTTTTACTGAATAATTATGATCATTCTGCCTTTGCGACTCATCGCATCAACATCGGTAGTCGACTCAAATAAATATCCGTCATAACAGCTACAAATGTCCTGGTGAAGATCTAACCATCGTTCGTTACCACACCATGCCCTTTAACTACGACTTTTACAACGTCTTGAGACCTACACCCATATGATTTTCTCTATAAGCCGAGCAAAATTAGTGTGGTAAAGAATTATCCTATCTAACGATTATAATGAGTAATGGCTTTTTTGAATTTTGGAGAAAATTTAGCAGACACCTTTTTTACAGCTTCGCTTTGAATGTAGTTTTTTACAAATACTGTTTGTCCCGCTTTGTACGTGGAGGACGAGATCTTAAGTTGTAACGTCTGCTAGATTAGGGGCTGGTTAATACGTCTTTCGTAAGTTGTTTTTAACTTCCGGCTGCACTAAAAATAATTTTTCCATCACACAGAGAATACTATATTGGGAACCACGGTTAATGTAATTTTGGTCAAAAGTTAGAAAATACGGCGAAAACGTATAGTGCCTTCGTGCACTACATTCCACAGCGCAAATCCAATCGAATGTATAGATGCTTGTCCAAGTTACGATGATTATCGTGGACGTAGGCTCTAAGAGCTAACAATACTGATCTAGGGGTTAATTGGTGTCTTACTCCATATTTCAATAGTAAATCGTCAAATTCCGTGGAAATGACTTGTTTAGCATTATCACTCACTTTAATCTTAGGAACGAAAAAACACTGAACAATCGATTTTCCAAAAATTTACACACATTTTTAGTCGTGGCCTATCACAACTGCTCCAAGAACACGAATTTGGAGAATTGATCCACAGCGATGAACACATAAAAATTCCCATCCTTTGACTAATATTTGTACGGCCCAAGCAAGTAGATAAACATTTTCTGAAATTGCCGTTCCGCTTAATAAATATTTTCCTTTGGTGCGCGCAACATTGAATTAACCGGCTTGTATTCTTTAAATACATCATGTCCTGTTAAAATCATGATTGTCCCTGATCATACCTGGCCAATATTTCTTAATCTTGAAACCAAAACGCGCAACCGTTTGGTCGACAATCAGCACCCTGTATAATTTGCGATCGGGGACTGTATAAATTCCAAATTGTAGCAAATTCGGATGTCAACAACTTTCATAGTTTTGCTACTTAGGGGATCGCCTAACAATACATTAATTAGCTCGCAAGTTGTCACTATCGAGTTCACATATTAAGCCATCTTCTTCAGAAAGATTGAAATGTACGGAGAACTCCCTTTGCTCCATCAGATATTTGAAGCTGGCGTGGTGATTGTGAAAGGTAATCCCGCCAGGCACTCCAACTCAGTAACGCTATAATTGCGGAGCGCGATTAAACTTCTTTGAAAAGAAAGCAATTGGCTGATCTTTCATCACTGGCAGATTTTTGGTAGAGTACACTTCCTACTCCAACTTTAGAAGTTAAGCTTCTACCAACCCAATATAAAATTGCTTGTTAAGATCAGAAACGCAAAGCACCGGTTGCTCGCTCTGACTCGTGTGACCATTGAAATTTTGGTTTCTTTTTCAGCAGTTGCTAACATATGACGCCAAAATACTGTCGATAATGTTTCACCGTTTTTGATCGGTTATAATTGGTGATCGCTGATAGTTTTTCGGGATCAACTGTAAGAATGCCTTCAGCAATAATATATTCTAAGTATTTAGGGCTTGCTGTCAAGCTCATAAAATATTTGGGCCTGAACTGCTGGCGACATTACATCATTTCACTGTTTAATGGGCTTAGCGTCTCTCACCTCTATTACATGTAACACCAAATGAGTGCGTCCTATAGACTTTAATATTTCTTGTTGGTCTTTATTAGCACATCACCAGATAGGTCAGACACTTGGTGCGAAGAATCTGTTAAAGATTTGTCGTTTGAAATGCCCAATAAAAGTGGGGTGGATAACGATGAATAAACGATATGGTAATCGTGAGATAAATTATTGCTTTAAAGAAGTCTATTTCTAAGTATAATTCCTGTGATAAATTGGGTGAAAGGTAGAAGATTAGAAAGTTTGTTTTATCAGCACACGAAACACGTATCTTTATATAGCCGAGTATAGACTCCCTCTGCCCATTAGCGGTTTTAATTGATGAAGGAAACAAATGGAATTTAACTAATGGGTTACCCAATATTGATTATTTCAGGTTAGTCCAGCGATACGAAATTTACTCAACGATGATAATTTAAAGACGTTGGTATTTTAGATGAAGCAGGAGGATTGATTAGTACCACCGTTGCATCAATTCTGGGTTGATGTTGTCTGCTGCTTCTACACGAGTGCTGTTCTGCGGTGTGGCAATTCTTGAACTCCGATCCTCCGCTCTTCAGTTTTCCGATTACGGCGGATTACACTTGAAACTACAATCCATACAATAACCCTTTGTGCCACAACCAGCTTAAGTAACTAACCAATCCGACCGGTGATTTACATCAAAACGCAGGGTTTAAGGCGTCTTTATGGGACAATGTATAGCATTTGCGCGAAAATTGAAATTTTCTGTTGGTCTGAAATATTGCATTTCGCAAATTGTGGCGATCTATTTGGTAGCGAATGTGATTTTGAGGGTATAGTGGAATAATTAAAATTTAACATTCCACCCCAAAGCTACTCACAACTGTTTACCACTCAGGCACTCAGGCATTAATCCTGTTCTGAACCATGTAGTCGACGTTGTACTATATATAGTAACATCGATCAATTTGTCTTGTAATCCAGATAAAAAACATAGAAGTTTACTCGAAATTTTTGTTCCTTGCTTCCATTTATGATTGTACCGTTTTCAAGGTTCACGGACGATCTCGTCCGCCCGTGTACCTTGAAAACATTCCTTTAATTCGGGTTTCAACTTATCCCACGTATTATATTAGAATTGCGTGCTATGAAGGTTCAGTACCACTCATTGGCACTACCTTTCAAAATGTATTGGAGTTCCTTAACTAATCTTTGGGTAGAAACATTTTCAGACATTGCCAGATGCTCTCCTCTAGTTAAAAATTATTTGATATATGAATACTATTTGGAGTATGTACCATTATAAATTATGTACCATTTTGTAATCGAGTTATGGGAATATCTATACAAATTTTTTGAATCCTCCAAATCTACATATCTCCATCCATATCTAGAGACGTGGAAATTGATCTATACGGTAGGCGAAGATTGATCGGCGTTGGTTTGGCACGAGGCTAAAGCCGGTTGAGTTTAAGGTTTGGATTCATTAATGCTAAGTGGCTACTTTACCATTCAGATAGTGAAGGCATTTGCCTGTATTTTTTTCCGTTCAGAGGTATGAATAACCATAGACTCAAACATGGAAGACCCATCAGATATACATTTAGTTCATTGTCATCAACGTTTCCCTCGTCTTCGTTTTAACTAATTGAGATACTTTCTGATCTAATGTATCTGTCAATTGATCGTTTACAGATTTTCAATATTTCAAACGGAACAACCTTCCTTGGATATGCGGTAGTAGATAGAATATAGCTTAGTAAGGGTATCATTACAACCGTCTCGAACTGAATCTTAGTCAAACTTTCTCGATTGCTCTTTTTGGACTTTTTAAGCTTTCTCCTCAATAGCTTTACAAAAATAAAATTTCTATATCACTGCGCTGGTCATTAAGAATAAAATTTCAAAAATTCGAGTTATTGACGAAGCAATAAGAAATGTATAAATGACTTACTAAAAATTAAAGTTGATTAATCCAGTCCTGTCAAGTTCATATTCCGACATTTCCTCTTTAAGAATCGCACCGTACTCAAGAGACTATATACATATAAATGAAATAAAGAATATATTGAACGAATGTACTTGATAATTTAATTTGATTACTCGAACATTAATAACTTGAATTGATTGATTATATAACAGATCACAAAAATAATTATGAATTTCACGATTGCCGCTCAAACAATTCAATTACTAAAGCCACGTAGCTTTCTAAAAGAAATCTTATCGGTTAGCAAATTCGACTATAGTATAATGTACTCTGAGTATTATAGATCTATTCTAACAATAAATTAAATATTAATGATGATACATATAATTTACAATTAACATGCAAGAATTTTAAACGACCTCATTTTGATGTTCAGATAAGGCATATGTCTATTTTTAATTGTTCTAACGAAACCGCCCAAATTTTATCCTCCAAAATCTCTTTGGAAATACTGAAATACGTGGAACGATGAAGATCTGCGTGGAACAGATGTTTCATTTCCAGTAATACCAATATTGACGAAATTTTATTAGCTGATAACAGTAATTTTGGAGGAATCGGCGTTCTTCTATGGCGTCAACGCTCCTAGAGATGTTATAGCTTAGGAACCACACATGTCACTGAGGTCTACAATCCAAAAATGTAAAATAATAGACTTAAAAGCATCTGTTAAACTTGAAGATTTCATTATAACCCCACCTGAAACTCAATCAGATAACAGTGGTTCTCTAATAAAGTCATTGCAGATTATGATATGCTTAGGTTCTAATCTTTAAAGTGTTTCAGACTAATAAAACGATTAAATAAAAATTAAGTCTAAACAATTGGAAACGCAATTATCGAAAACAACAATACCAACCAAATTTCACCTGCCAAATTGAAAAGAGCACCTGCACCAGTTCCCGCGGAAAATTCGTGGCATCACAAGAATTAAAATTTCGAAAAGATTTTTTCGCATTGCCGATTAAATTGTGCGAAAAAATATCAACATCAGAGCGTGAGAAATTATTCAAAATATTATGATTATTCAAAATATAAACTACCACTATAGAACGGAAACAAGCCGAAAAAAACAGCGATTCTCGTTGTTCGTATTCTTTCGGATCTACTGGAAAATCGAATACAAGTACATATATGCAAATTTTATTGGCTGGGTACATATGCAATCTAATAAAAACCAGTATACACCGCCCATAAATACAAAAACATTTTGACTGGTGTAGTCAAAAGGAGTGAAAAGGATTCCACAAATTAAACTACCCGAGGTCAAAGAACACATAGCCTCTCATTTCCGACAATATAGAATCGCACTATTGTCGTGCCAAAACTTCAAAGAGGTACCTCGATTGAAACCGTAATATTAGCAAAATGTACAAAGATCGGATTGATAATCCTGTGAAGGAAAGTAGATGTGCAGAGACGGAGATTACTTTAACAGATGAAATGATTCAAGAAAATGAAGTTGAAATACACAAGCTAAGGAATCTGAAAATCCTTTATTCTATCCTATATTCTAAATTTTGGGAAAGGTGTGGGAAGATAATGATGTTACTCAGCTTATAACATGGAGCGGGTCCTGTCTACGACAAAATAATGTCCTTAGCTATGCGATACTTTTTAAAAAATCATCCTGACTTGCAATATATTTTAATGAAGTACTCATTGCCGGATCATTCAGCATTACAGGAGCTTGATAACGCTCATAGCCAAACATCTCGCCAATAACGAGTATTTTTCACTAATGGGGCTCATTCGGCATTTAAAAAAGGTCAACCTTAAAAAACCATTTTAAAATTGAATATTCACCGGATGAAGGGTGTAACCATTCGACCAGCTGGCGACAGGCACGAGAATGCAGGAGACCATATAAGACTACTTACTATAATGAATTCCATATGTTGATATCAAAAATTTAATTTGATTGTTTTTGATAATAAATAAACTGAACAACAAATTACCATTTTTAAGCCACCAAGTTTCTTGTTTCTGAACGCCTGGGTTATAGTAATGGATTTATCGGAATATGATTATCAAATTCTAGATTATTATTTTCCAGGGGATGGAATAACTACGATTTCAATATCACATTGCTCGCTACACACCGGATCTATATAGTTATTGTTTCGAATGTCTACGTTGGTTGAGGCACTCGGGCCCAAACCAAAAGTTTTTCGATTTACCTGGTGACACTTCTCTGAGAAGCAGCAAGTTGATTACACTCTCCTCTAATGCTGAAAAGTTGTATACCTTGTTGCAACCTCCACCAGTTGCTGTAAGCTGTTTTTTGTTATGGCCCAATTTTGCCTGGATTTTGGCCTTATAATCCATAAGGCCATACGTTCCATACCTAAAATAATGAAATGATTTTTTTTTTTAAATATTGTTCGAAGCATTAATCTCTACACTACTTTTTGCTATTCTGACGTTTTCCGTACTGGAGGATCAAATTGAGCAAAACCTTCAATGACGGCAAACTTCACCCTGTCCTGCAGAATATTTTTCAGCTGCTTGAAATTATACTTGTGTTGCTATTTTTTGTCCAATGGAACATATTTCGCCTAAAAAAATGTTCCTTTTTAAGAAATTCAAAAATAGCAACATGTTTTGTTGCTCATTTATTTATTTGTAAACAACAATTTCACTCAAAAGTCATAATATTCCATTATTCCTCGCCACACCTTTGCTTATTTCCCCTCTATGTTTTTAATTCACGCATTGATGCTCGAACATTATGTTTTACTGAAAAGTTAAGATTTTTCTGCCTTTTCGACTCATCGCATCACCATCGGCAAATAAATATCCATCATAACAGGTACAAATGCCCTGTGCGAAGATAGACCCATATACTAACAACTACACCGATGTGATTGTGTTTCCTATCTAACGATTATAATGACTAATGAGTTGTTAAGCGCTATAACATGTATATTCAATATACCATTTTTGATGACAACAGACTTTATAATTTTATTAGTTTTAATTGTATTTTGTGTACTGACTATGCAATTCCAAGTTTTATGTAAATGTTATAATTGCATAGTCAACATTTATTTTGTATATAACCAAACATGAAAAAATACTAATTATGAGTTTGAACACAACTACCAACGTGTTTTAATAAAATAAATAACTGGTTAGGCCCCACCAGCGGTAACCTAATCCATTTATATTAACTCAACAAATCATTTATCCCAACGTATAGCCAAAAACCAGCGATCAGTGAAACGTGCCGTGCTTTCTAACTGATACACAACCATGATGGATATCTTATTGCAGAATCAATTAGAAAAGGCAGGAGAGATAGCACAACTTATCTCTAATTACAAAAAGGACAGCGCAGAACAAAAAACTAAAAAATATCTGGAGACGAGAATAGAAGCTTTAAAAAGATTATACAATGAGTACGTCGACGGTGACAGCAAAGTTCGGAATTTCCAACCTACACTGGAATTAACACACCAATACTATAAAGATAGACAACTAGTATTGGATACCTACTCAAAGGGTGTTGAGGACTAGCGTCAACGTCTTAACGAGCCATACTTACCATCAACACCAATTCTATCAGCAAGAACAAATCCTTAATTTGAATTCGGATCGACAGCGGGAGGCAGTAACAACGTCACCAATAAACCAACAACTAGCGAAAACCCGCACAATGAGTATGCAGAGCCAACAAAACAGGAATCATGTCACTGAATTTCGGCTAAGTCAGTTGCCGAGATTTAATCAGTAATTAAGGCAGCGAGACATCAAAATACGCAGCTTGTATCGAGAACTACGAGCAGCTGGGGATGTGATGACAAGCAACAACAGATCCAGATTAGTTGTAAATCTTTTATTAATCAAATCATGGATCTACATGAGCAAATAAGTATGGAAGCTTCAGAAGAACAAGAAGCAAATGTAAATTACTTCGTAGAACAACATTACGAAACTCTTAAAGATAAATACGAAGATATCGTAATAAGTTTAACAATATTATTGGAGGATGATCAACAACTATCAAAAGCGAAAACAATAGAGATTCGTCTACCATACCAGTAGAAATCCCACATTTTCATGGGTACTACATGAAATGGGTAGGTTTCGCCGACACGTTTAAACAACTAGTTCATGACAACAACACATAAAAGCTTACCAATACACATAAAATGAACTACCTAAAAAGTCACGTAGAAGGGGCAGCCGGAAAACTATTGAGCCATTTGGAGCCAACGGGTAAAAATTACGAGGCAGCTAGCTTGGGAAATCCTGGAAAATCGGTATAACAACAGGAGGTTACTAGTAACTAGCCATGTAAATACGCTATTACATCTGCCAAACATCACCTCGGAGTCAGCAACAGCAGTAAAAAATCTTCATGACACGATGGTTGAAAATTTATATGCATTGAAGAACTTGGGTTTTGATACTACAACCTCACATGGCAAATGTATGAGTATAAGGAAACCTGCGTGGTTTGTATGGGGAACCATAATACGTTACACAAGGGAAGTTAAAACTTCACTGCATACCGCCAAGAGCAACCCGCACTATCCAACTACGCACATTAATAGATCCAAGATCACAGTCATCGTTTATCACCCAAGCAGCAGCCGAATTACTAAATTTACCAAAATTTTGTGTTAATTTACAAGTCAGTGGGATTGGAGGAATAAAGACCAGTAACATAAAATATAAGGTGTATGTAACAATATCACCACATTACACATCGGATTTCCAGCATGTGATAGAGGCTTTTATTCTACCAAAATTGACTGAACGTCTCCCAACTGAACCACTAAGGGGAGCCAACAACCCGTGGAGAGATTTTATATTAGCAGATTCAAACTACGAAACACCAGCATCAGTCGACATGATTCTAGGCGCAGATGTATACGCCAATATGTTAGTGGACGGGGTAATAAAGGCCGCGCCTGATCATCCAGGCAGCTCAAAGAACGGAATTAGGATGGAATCTTATGGGAATGATCAAAACACAACCAACAGAAAAGTCGGTATCTTTAATCCTGATATCTCATAATAATCGTGATTTGGAGCTGCGTAAATTTTGGGAAATTGAAGAAATAGGCAGATGTAACCAATACTTAGAAGAAGAAGAGTTATGCGAAAGGCTGTATAGAGAAACACATAATCGACTGGCAGATGGAAGGTATGAAGTCACTATACCAACAAAAGAAGAGTTCACTTTAGGAGATAGCAAGAAGCAAGCCATAGCAAGATGGTTAAAAGTAGAAAGGAGATTAGAAAGGAATCCTCAATTAAAACAAGAATACCACAACTTTTTGCATGAATACCTTAAACTGGGGCATATGGTTCCAATAAATCCAGGCGACCGTACTTGCAGTAACAACATAAGCTACCTACCACACCACGCAGTCATAAAGCAATCCAGTAAAACTACCAAGGTTAGGGTAGTATTTGACGCCTCGTCGGCGAATTAGTCGGCCCGACACTGCAACAGGATCTATTTTCCATAATAAAAAGGTGGATGAAACACAAATATGTGTTTATAGCAGATATCGAGAAGATGTAGAGACAGATCTTTGTGACCGATAAACAACAAACCCTCCAAAGAATAGTTTGGAGAAGTGATCCACAGACCCCAATAAGGAAGTACAAATTAAGAACATTAACATACTGTACATCTTCTGCCCTATACATGACCATAAGAACCCTAAGGCAACTCGCAGTAGATGAGCAAAACACATATCCCATTGCTTCAGAAATTCTTCTGAGAGACTTTTATGTTGATGACGTCGTATCTGGTGGAGAGACCATAGAGTACGCAATAAAATGTCAGCAACAATTACGAAGAATCGCGAATAACAAATCTGTCATGCGGAAGGAATACCGGAAGAACAACGGGAAACCAAACCAACGAGCGTAAGTAATGAGCATGAATCCATAAAAACTCTGGGTGAACACGCATACCAACCATACTCCGCATTCCCCTATTATTATTATGTATTTCTATATTTTTCATTTTTAATGTATATAATTTAATTCCTGTTCTTTTAAATTGTCATAGTATTTGTTATGTACTAACTTATGTATTTATTATATTTATTACTGTTTTTTGTGCAATTATTAAAAATTAATAAATTACTTTTCTCTTCTGCTGCAACCATCGATGAAGGCACATCAAATAAACTAAAATTATAAAACTTCAGCCACGTGTTTCATTTCTGGTGTGCTCATCGATTGGAAATTCACCTTCTTCAATTCTTCAGCGGTCGAGGCAAAAACGCTTGCCCTCGCAAATATTCACTGGGTATTATGTGGAATCCACAAAATGACTAATTCGAGTTCCAAGTCAACATCAGCTCTGATACGGGTCCGCCAACGAAACGAAGCATTATATCAGAAATAGCCAAAACTTTCGATCCACTAGGTTGGTTCTCTCCTACCATTATTATTGGAAAACTGATGTTTCAGGAGTTATGGATAAGGGGAGTATCATGGGACGACAAACTACCTGACGAAATCAAGAAAAGATCGATGAAATACAAATCAACATTTTACCAGCTGCAAAACATAAAAATTCCACGTTGGATCAATACAGATATTAAAATTTACGGCCGAGAAGTAGATGGTACCTACCGAGCAATATCGAGACCAGATATCCAATAAACATCTCCGATGTTGTACTTGAATTAAGGCCTCAGAAAGTACGCTGGCTCGGTCACCTTTTGAAAGAAGACCATATGGTAGGCGCAGAGATCGTTGCAGTATAGAACGACTTGGCTTCTTCAGATTGTTTATGACAGTATATCAAGACTAAGTTCAGGATCGAAACCGCTGGAGCTAAATTATTGACACAATAAAACTGTTATAATAATAATAGTATTGGCTTATGTTAGACGTCGATTGTGATTGATGAAGCCAATCAAAAAGTCCAAATCACATATTAATTAATTATGTACAATTAGAATGATTCGATTTAGAATGTTTATAAACATATATTCCGCTAATAACAAATACCATAAACGTAGAGATGTTAATCACATTAACAATATTGGATATTATTGTTTCCACAATAGATCACGACAAACTGCACGATTATCACCATTACACAACAACAGTCGAAAATCGTGTTTATTCAAACATTTAGAAAATAAAGAGATCGCATACATATCTGTTATTAGGCGTTCGGAAGCGATTTGTTTGGTATATATGTATATACTTCAAGGCTGCGGTCACGGATCAATACAATTTTCCGCCATATCAGGATCGTTGTAAATTATTCAAGTCGCAGGGATCTGCAGATCACCGTTGTGATAGCGACAGTGCAATCTTCATTCACAACGGTTAAATGCTCGCGCCTTCAGACCTAATTTTGAGGACGTCAATTTAATTCCGTGTTTCAAATTTCTAATCTTCACACTTCAAGAAATGCATTTTCTTTTTAGACTCAAGCTACCAATTGAATTATCATTGTGTTTAATTACCAAATAAAACTCTGAAACTCAGTGAAATTTGATAGTTTCTATTTAATTTGTGATAAATATTCTAAATGTTAATATATTTGAACAAAAAACTAAAGATATAAACAAAGTGACTGTAACTTTATCAATATAGACGGTAATCTATTTTAATTGATCCCATTAAACGTATTCAATTAACTAGCACTAGCTCTACTCGAAAACTTAATCCATATTTAACCGTCTCCATACCGGGAATACCTTGTGTGGCCAAAACCAATATTTTATATAGTCCAGGCGACATCGATGGTGGCAATGTAACTCTACCGTCAATTAAATGTTTTTCAACTGACCATATTACCTTTATGTAAAACAGAACAAAACAAAAATGGTTCAAAATTATTTTGTTAGTTCGTGACGTGAGAATATAATGGTTTTACGAACCCCCGTTTTCGGTGGACATGGTGCAAATTTTTTTGTTACATTATACCAAAAACGATCTGGATTGTAGAATTCTGTACAAATATTGGGTGTGTACAATCGTAATGGAGTTTCAACCCAGGCAGCTTGCAGGTACTGTTGTGTTCTAATCGATGCTGATAACGGTAGTTTTGGATCCAATGACTTTAAACATTCTACATAACCACTGACCTCGACAGTATCATCATCGACCAGCTCAATGGAGAAGTGATCCATATTGAAATATTTTCTTACTGACGGAATTGTCCGGTCCAGTTCATATTCCCCAATGCCCTCATTAAGAATCCCACGATACACAACAGACTACATACATATACGTAAATAAATAAAGTATATAATCATGTGCTTGATAATTTGATTTGATTACTCGAACTTACATTAATCACTTGAATTGAATTTATATAACAAATCACAAAAATTATTATGAATTTCGTCATTGTCGCTCAAACTAAACCACTCAATTTAAACTAAAGCCACGTACTAATATCTACTAGAATTCCATTTTATCGATTTGTAATCCGGTTGGTAATGTGCATTGGTATTATCGATCGAATCTAACTATAAATTAATTTTTTTTTATGTACATAGATCATATTTACAACTGTTGGCGCACATTAACTATATTTAAAATATAAGTGATTAGGTGATACTCGCAGCTTCCGTGTAAATAATCTTGCAAATAATTTACAATTGACATGCGAGAATTTTAAACGACCGCATTTTGATGTTCAGATAAGACATATGTCTATTTTTAATTGTTCTAACGTAACCGCCCAAATTGTATCCTCCAAAATCTCCTTGGAAACACTAAAATGCTTGAACAGATGTTTCATTTCCAAATAATTCCAATATTAACGAAATTATATCAGCTGATAACAACAAAATTGGATTAATGAATCAGAGTTCTTCTATGGCGTCAACGCTCCTAGAGATATTATGGCTAGGAACCACACATGTCACTGAGGTCTATATAAAGGTTTTCCTGCGGGTAAAATAGAACAAATAGCGTAAAATTTAAACTTGGCATTATTATTGGAACGGTAGCGTGAAATTTTGTAACGTGGTATAAAGTTTATTTATACTCGTTAAACATAAACGATATCAATGGCATGGAAACCATCAATTTTCCTGCAGCTTAGCCTGGAGAGGTATTTTTGTCGTGGGTATAATTTGTTTCCATTTGACCCATTGCTTGCATGATGACAGAACAGAATGGAAAAATCTACACTGCAAGACTCACACTACTTACCCTTTCACGATCCATCACACAAAAACGAAATTAGTTATTGCATTTTCTCCATGAAATAATAATTAAAAGAAATAGATTTTTCATGTTGGAAATTTGTTTTAAAATAAAAAAATAAAAAATATCGGGTTTATTTAAATTTAATAAAAAAAATGAGAATGATAATTATACAACCAAAAAAAATTTTTATGTGATCAGATGTAAAATTTAATTGCAAAATAATAAAAAAAATCATAAGTTAATTATTATAATTTTAATTCATAATTAATGTTATTCATATTCATAAATATTAACTTAAATTTTAAATCCCTAGTTCCCAAATAAATTTTAATAATTTAATAAATTTAATTATTTTAATATTTTTTTATTATTTTAATATATTTAATTATTTTTAATAATAAACTAATTATTTTCAAAATTTCAAAATAAGTTAAATTAACTAATAAATATAATAATAATAAATTAATAATTAAATAATAATACAAAATTTTAAATAATCTTATACTTAACGAATTTAATTATTTTCTGGATCAAGTTTGTATTCCGTATAGTGGATCGCAGCATACGAGATATTCGTTCTTCTTAATCAACTCAACAAGTTGATTTTTTAACTTTATTATAATGTTATAAATTATGTTTAATTATATTATATAAATTATATAAATATCATTAATTATCAAATACACAACAAAATTATTTCAACATGGTTTCGTTGAAAATATGCTGTTGGACCAATGTCCTTAGCGTAACAATAATCACCTCACATACAGTTTTTATTTTTATATTTTTTTTTTTTTTTTACACTAAAACTAGCCTTAAGATTATTTTATAGTTTTTTCTTTTAAACAATTGTTTAACTTTAAAATTTAACAAATAGTTAATTAGATAGTAACACTAATTATAATTTAAAGTTATAGAGGCAATAATCTGTAAGCAGATGCCGTATAGTCTTACTAATATACGAGTATTTTAATCTTCACAATAACCGTTCATTTAAAAAATTATTTTGCAACCGCATGGATATTATATTTTATGTAACCGTATGCACAAATCGGATCACATATGATTGAACAGTATATATCATCAAAGCCATCTTAATAAATCAAGCCTCCATGTTCAAAACGAACTTTTATTAGTGAGTCTAAAATGACAAAAATAATCGCTCTCTTCATACATTTTATATGGAGAGACATGATTTTCGTTTATAGAAATATTTGAATGAAAAGTAACTCAAAATTATAATTTTTTGAAATCAATTGAAACATTGGTTTGAACCTGACTTGAAGGATTTTTCCGTGGGGTTTTCCATTTTATTGTACTAATTAAAGGAAAATAAGATACTTTATTCTCTAATAAAGCTCAAATAGAAATAGAATAAAAATTTGTAAGAAAGGGACATTGTGGATTTTTTTTGGACATTTTAGATTGGACATTTTTTTTTTTGGTAAATCAAAATATAAAGAAAACAAGTTTGCAGATTTTCCCCTCCAATTAGAATGAGTACGATGGAGAAATAAATAATTTTTGATCAAGAAACGATCATTATTTCCGTGACACTGTGAAAGAGTAGATTGCTTAATCAGTACATTAATTGTGATTAAATAAAAATAACAAAACTAAGTGCAATACATCAAAACAAATCGAAAATATTATCTATTTCTCCATACGGAAAATTTAGTGTGTATACACGCATCTCTAAAACTGTTAAGACGCTTACCAAGGTAAATTGTAATTTTCTTTTGTATTGTAAAACATAATATTAATTTTAGTTATTTTTTTTTTTTTGTACGTTATGCAAATGTTAGAATCAGCTGGTTGGATAATAAACATCCACCTTGATAAAACAACCAGTTCTTGGTAAGCGTACTTTAAATTATTATTATTATCATCATTATTACTCGTATAGTTATTATTATTTTAAACTATTATTTGGGAAAACTGAAGTTCCATAAAAAAGTTTGGATACGGAATAAGAATAATACGTTATTCCTGCTCGCGTCATATTAAATATCGGCGTATATCGGTGCTTTTTGCATATGATTATGACATCATAGCAGAATATGCAGACATTATTGTTAATAATTTATTACATGCATAAATATTTTATTTTAAATTATTATTATTATAATTACATATTTATATACATATTTCTATTTTTGTGATTAACATTACTTATTAAAATTTAATTAAGTTAAATTACATAATTATTACTTATAAATGTATTATTATATAAACTAGGAACCATGGTTGATACAGTTAGTTAAACAAACTATTTATTTATAAAATGTTATTATATTATATATTACATATTTAATGATTATATTTATTAATATTATTATATGCTTTACACTATTTCTTAAATAATTAAATTAAATAGTCTTGATTTACCAAAGGATTTTTATCTGTAAATTTTCAGTGAGTCGTAAAAACCTACAACGTGTCGTATTTTCTTTTTGTCGGTTTCTCTTTTAGTTTTTCATGTGTGGTGTTACAATAAGTGAACTTAGTTTGTAGTGTAATAGTGTAAATAAGTGAATATGCCTTACTAAAAGAAAAAAATTCTATGACAATTTAAGTTTGCCAACGTACAGGGTACTTCTTACAAATGAAGTAAAAATAACATGGAGGTGAGGGCAAAGAAAGGGTGATCACAAGACCAACGATCACAAAGCTTATAGCAGGTATGTTACATAAAATAGTTGTGATACTATTTTAGCTTATCTAAGTGTGCGTGTGTGTTTACAATATGTATTTAACATCCTAAAAGCAGTATATCTAGCTCCTAGTGATTGGTGGTAAGATCCCATCCCATACGGCTGCCACCTAGCCAGCAATATACTGCACCACCATAAGGTCACTAGGAGAATTCTGTTAACGGTTCATGGGACAACTATTCTCCACATACTGGAAACCCAAATCGTTCCGTTACACTTTTACACATATTTTTCGATGTTTAGATTTTGAATCGAACTATTTTATTTCTGTGTTGGAGTGAATGCAGTATGTTGAAATAGAGTATTAGAATATATCAGATATATATTTGTATATACAAATTTAAAAGCGCAAATAAATTAAATTAATGATAATTTTATAATCATAAAAATTATGTTTAATTAATATAATTTCCAAAAATAACCCTGGCCATCACCTAATTCAATTCTTTATCTATTACTTTATGTAATAAAATATTAAAAGCTCTCACTATTTATAGTGGAACAATTCAAAATAAATTTGTATGTTTTGCCATGGGATTGCATAGACTTCTTTGTAAATTACACATTTTTTGGTTAATTAAAAAAAGCTCGTTTGAAAATATCGCTCAACATAGAGGCTTTATATATTAAGATGGCTTTGATATCATACAATAATTATATTGTTCTGTAGCAGCTCGAATATTCGACTCACCGATATTCGATACTGCCACAACAAAACGAATTAGTAAAATTCAAATATAAATCAACTTATTTGAATTGAGAGTTTACTAACCCCATCACATATCCAACAGCCGAACCACTACTATAAAACATTTATAGTAAAGCGTGTCGCCTCTAACAACATCACCACGAACAACAATGTTCGGTGATGCAACACTTAACAAAAAGTGCAATGTTCACCGTCGCCGGCGCATGTGTTCCTACAACACAAAACGAAGACGAAGGCGACGTCACAAAACAAAAACAACAAATTCATTCGTCATTACCAAACAAACAATAAAAAAGACGACACGTTCTTTTTGCAATACAAATCGTCCATTGCTTTTTCTACCTCTACGAACAAGTGCATGTGGGAACGGTGGTGAAAATAATAAAATTAAAATTAAAATTAAATAAATAAATAATTAATGAAATAAATGATTAAATAAATAAATAATTAATTAAATAAATAATTAAATACATTAAAATATAATAAACAATTTGTACATGCAAAAATTATAATAAAATTTATATTGATGAATTAAATCAATTGAAACCGTGAATAATAAATATTGCTGTGTGTGTGTACGTGTTTCATTTTTGAGAAGTCCGCACCGTACAGACTAAATAAATAGGAACGATCCTAACAATTGGTGACCTCAACGTCGGTTTTTACCGAAAAATAACATAAAAATAAACACAACCATCCGGAAGATTATAACGTGCGTAGGGCGGACCCACGTACACAGTAAAAAAAAAATTGAAATTTCAATGGAAATTTTATAAACATTTTCTTGTATTTTAGCATTTTTGTTGCAGTATTGCATAAAGAAACCAATTCTACATTAAATATTCAGTAAAATTACTAATTTTCTGTTATTTTCGATCGAAATGTAAAATTATATGAAAAGGACCGGAATATTACACACATATGCAAACATTTTTGCTTTCTAGTTGAAATTTGTTAGACAATTAAATTAAAAGCGCAACATTTCACGTAAAATAGTGTGAGTATTGTAATTATTACAAACGGACTATACCAGGATAAATCTCATGTTCATTCGTGATTGTGTTATTCGGGTGTGCAGTTGTGTTTTACAAAAACGTAAAAAGTGTTCCAATTTTTTTAATTTAATTAATTAATTAATTAATTATTTATTATAATATTATTAAATTTAGTGTATTAAAGTGAAATTTACAGGTATGTATCTATTATATATAAGTGGTGGTGGGCAATTTAATTGAATACCAAAGCGAAATTTTTTTTAGGTTAAAGTTTTTTTTTTAACACGTGTGCCTTACTAGGTAAATTTACCTACGCAAATTTTGCTATAGATATACATTTTATAAAGTACTTCTGTGTGCAAAATATTCGAAAATATATATGACGTAGTGAGATAATTTTTTAGCGTATGTCTATAATACGCCATTAGTCGTGGTTAAATAATATGTACAATGTATGCCAAGAACATCCTTGACGTAGCGAGAAATATTTTGAGTGTATGTCTATATCAAAATTGGCCTGATTGGAATACATTTTAAGGGAATGGTTTTATAACATTGGTAACAAACATGTTAAATTTGTAAGTATGTGTCAACAATGAAAAATTTATTTTAATTACAGATTATTGAATCTATCATGAGGTATGTTTGTGACAATTGTGGTACATCGAGCGCTGATGAAGACAAGTACATATCCCATCTAATATTGGCCTTATTTGTTATCACAACATTTTTTGATTTGCCATTTTTATGAAATGATGGATTTAGAGGAAACCTTGTTTTTTAGCAGATGGAATTACATGAATATAAAACGCTATTGTAGAATTTGGAAGTAGAATTAAAAAATCAGATTTGGGAAATGAACAGGACGAAGACCTAAGAATATTAAGGATTATCACAACGCATTAAAGAAACTTTAGACTCATTGATGAAGAAATACTCTGTAAGTAATTGCATTAAAATATGTATTACCCACCAAACAATTTATTCTTGATTTTTTTCAGTATGGAACGGCAGTAAACGAAATACAGATACCTACATCAACGCCATTTTTTGCTATAATCGGTAATTAGATATTATTATAATTTAATGAATGTATTTACTATATTAAAATCATTTGACTACTACAGATCAACCCGATAATAATAAAACTATTTATTTTTATATTGAGATGCACCAACTTGATATCAGATGTAGTTGTATCAAGACTGCAGTACTTCTCTCGATTGCCGCTTACTATGTTTTTAATATAGAATATCCCATGGAGTTATCACAGTCGTTGGAAGCTATGCAAAAAATATTTTTTAATATAGACGTCAATTTTTCTCGTTCCAAAAAACAAAAAATTAATTTTAAGTCAAAAGTCGTAAACTTTTTAAAAAAAGTTTTGAATAAGTAGTTTATACTCGTATATAAGAGATTTATATGAATTATATGTATAAAGTATGTATGTAGTAAAATTAAACGTATATATAAGTTAAACTGAAATTTTATAAATAAAGTTATGATAATGAAGTAGCCTAAACTCTTTTGTTTTATTAAAACAAGTTATTCAAATTTCATTAATGCAGATTATTCACGTAAAAGTTTACTATTATTCACTTGTAAGAATGCTGCAAGGATGTAAAATTGCTTATTTACTAACGTAAAAATACAGGTTTTTTCATTTAACGTAGTACATGATTTTGCTGGCAAATTTATGGATTATAATTCTCAATTTTCAATGATAATTGATTTTTCAATTTAAGTATAATTTTGCATGAAATAGTTTGGAAATTTTGCCCACATGAAAAAACTTGTAATTTTCAATGGAAATTTTTTACTGTGTACCAACGAGGGAATAATATAAGTATATATACAATATACACGTGGCGAAGAGACCGCAACCCACCCACGCAACGCGGGACACCGAGGGACGACACAACGGTGAAGCGACCGACCCTCACCGCATCACGATAAGGAGCAGAGGCAGCAGAAACAACAACAGCATTGAGTGGCAAGTTTTTTTTTTAATAAATAATTTTTTTCCTCTTGCAATTATAATTTATTACAATTTAACGTAGAATCATTTTTTTTTTCACAAACTTTAACGTAGAATCATTTTTATTTTCCAAAATTTAACGTAGAATCATTATTTTACTGTACAATTTATATATTTTCACCACCACGTGCACACCCATCCATAGTCTCACACCCTGGTCGTTTTCTGGTTTCTCAAATTTATTTTTACATTTATTTTTTTTTTAAATTTCAACGAGCCCCCCCCAATATAAGGTAGGACGCAAAGGAACTCCATATTCGGGGGTTTCTCACAGTATAGTGTTGTATTGTTGTATTTTTATTGTTTTATTGGTCTGTACAAAAATGTCGGATGATGAAAAAGATCAACCACAAAAAATGGACACCACGCCTCAAGGCGCTAGTCCACAAATAGAGATCGCGGCATCACATCAGCGAATAACAATACAACCTTTCTGGCCACAAAGAGCAAACACATGGTTTCAGCTCGCCGAAATACAATTCGGACTGCAAGGTATAACAGCTGATAAAACAAAGTACCTGCAAACATTATCAGCCTTGCAACCAGAAACGTGCGATGTGATCTCGGATCTCCTCCTCAATCCGCCGACAACCAACCAATACAACACATTAAAGCAAACGCTGCTAGAACGACTAGCACCATCGGGCGAACGTCAGCTAGAACAATTGCTTTCAGGACAGCAATTAGGCGACCAAAAACCATCTGACGCTTTACGCCAGATACAAACACTGGCTAACAACAATTTTAATGAAAATATCATTAAATCTTTGTGGGTACGTAAAATGCCGGAGTTGATTCGCATAGCGCTGGTAGCACAGCCCGAATCCTCCACGACACAAACGTTAGCCAAAATAGCGGACAAGATGTATGATGTCATAAACATCACATCTCAAAGCGTCAGCCAAGTCAATAGTCCATACCGGCAATCAAGAGAACGCAGTGGAGACAGAACTCCCCGTTCAGCAACAGCACCAAACACACTCGAACAAAGACTGTCGAGAATCGAGTCCAGACTCGACGAGCTACTCAGAGGTCGAAGCCGTTCGCGTGGACGACGAGCTCCCTCACGCAATCGAACCCGCAGTCCCAGCAACAACACGTACCAACATGGTAAATGCTGGTTCCACACAAAGTTTGGT
Organism: Tipula unca; assembly: GCA_951394425.1. NCBI lineage: Eukaryota > Metazoa > Arthropoda > Insecta > Diptera > Tipulidae > Tipula > Tipula unca. Next base: position 11,892,355 of record OX596381.1, on the reverse strand, counting down.
AGAGCCGCGCGAAAATGCACGCCACCGTGCAACTTCATCACGTCGCAACCATCGACGTCCGCGGCCGCCGTAAGAATGGACATTGACGAACAAAAAAACTACTAGAGTCACGGGTTGAGAGCAACATGCCTCCCCTGACCTCAAACACACCCTATACGTCACGTTTGTTTGTGTACGATAGACACAACAAACTCACCTACCTAGTCGACACTGGCGCTGACCTTTCGGTTATTCCAGCAATGAATTTCAAAATGAATTACACATTATCAAATCGAAATTCAAATCTAGCCTTATCGGCTGCCAATGGTTCAATCATCCACACGTACGGCACAAAATTGCTTAACGTGGATATCGGACTCAAACGAACCTTCACGCATGCTTTCATACTAGCTGCAGTGAATCGTCCGATCATTGGCGCCGATTTTCTAAGCAAATTCGGACTTCTTGTCGATGTAAAACGCAAACGGCTGATTGACCCAGCTACAAAGCTGTCAATAAACGCCACAATGGTTCGTGTTAACACACCAACACCGATCCATTTCAACATCGACAACGGCTACGGCACTCTGCTCAAAAAGTACCCACTACTTACAGCAGAGCCGAACTACAAAATGCCAGTCCGACACAACGTGGTACATCACATCGTAACGGAAGGCCATCTGCCCGTGTCGAGACCACGCAGACTAGATTCGGTGCGACACAAAGCTGCACAAGCAGAATTTCAACACATGGTGGAATTAGGGATTTGTCAAACATCGACATCTTCCGTTTCTTGCCCACTTCACATGGTCAAGAAGAAAGATCAAGACTGGAGGCCATGTGGGGACTATCGGCGTTTAAACACGGTTACGATACCGGATCGCTACCCGATACCCCACATTCAAAACTTCACCATGCACTTGCATGGCTGCAAAGTTTTCTCCAAACTTGATCTCATCAGAGGTTATCACCACATTCCCGTGGCACCTGAAGACGTTTTCAAAACGGCAATCACCACACCATTTGGCCTCTTCGAATACACCCGAATGCCATTTGGATTACGCAATGCCGCACAAACGTTTCAGCGCTTCATGAACGAAGTCGTTCGAGATCTCGACTTCGTTTTCGTCTACATAGACGACATTCTTGTGGCATCTCAAACTGAGGAACAACACAAACTCCATCTGGAAACACTTTTCCAACGACTTGTCGAGTTTGATGTTCACATCAAGAGCTCAAAATGCGTCTTCGGCGCATCCACTCTTGATTTCCTCAGCCACAAGATCACCGCTAATGGCATCCTTCCGTCACAAGACCGAATCAATGCCATTAAAGAATTCCCAGCTCCAACCTCAATCAAAAGTATTCAGCGATTCATCGGCATGGTCAACTACTACCACCGATTCATACCAAAGCTCGCTGAAATACTCAACCCAATTCACAGCCACCTGGCAGTACTACTACGTAAGCCCAAAACCGCCAAGAACTTCTCTTGGCCTGACGAATGTCAACACGCATTCACGTCACTCAAGGCTGAATTGGCACGCACAACACTCTTGTCTCATCCACTGAGCGACTCAAAGCTCAGCATTACTACTGATGCATCAAACACTGCTGTCGGAGCAGTCATGCAACAGTACAACGACAAGTGTTGGGAGCCCCTGGGATTCTTCTCAAAGAAGCTCTCGGATGCCGAAAAGAAATACTCTGCATTCGATCGGGAATTACTCGCAATATATCTAGCAATAAAACACTTCAGATATTTTGTCGAGGGTCGGGACTTCACAATTTACACCGACCACAAGCCTCTCACTCGAGCAATTCAGTCTAAAACTGAACGCAATCCAAGGCAAGCACGCCACTTGGATTACATTAGTCAATTTACCACGGACATCCAGCATGTTCAAGGTACCGACAACGTTGTCGCGGATACACTTTCGCGCACAACATCAAACGAAACGGCCACAGTCGAGACTCACTTCGACTGCAACAAGATCGCACAAGCGCAAAAAGCAGACTTGGAACTTCAGAATTTACTTTCTGGTTCTGCTTGTCACGCCAGTTCATCACTGAAACTGGAGCTTTTCACACTACCTGGCCTCGAAATCTACTGCGAAACATCTACGGGTGCAAATCGCCCGTACATCGCAGAGCAACTACGTCGAACCATCTTCGACACACTACACGGTATCTCACATCCTGGTGTCCGCGCAACTCGTAAATTGATTACTGCTCGATACTTTTGGCCAAGCATCAACAAAGACGTGACCCATTGGGCACAAGCATGCTTATCTTGCCAAAAATCAAAAGTCCAGCGACACACAAAATCGCCTCTTGGACAATTCGCAATTCCACCTGGTCGATTCGAGCATATTCATCTGGATGTCGTAGGACCACTTCCTCCATCCAATGGATACTCATACTTACTCACCTGTGTCGATCGTTTCACTCGATGGCCAGAAGCGTACTGCATGAGCGACATGTCTGCAGCAACCATTGCCACCACATTCGTACAGAACTACGTATCACGATTTGGCGTTCCACTTGACATCACCACTGATCAAGGAACCCAATTCGAGTCGAAGCTTTTCTCGGAGTTAACGAAACTCCTCGGCTCACATCGGATACGTACAACGGCTTACCACCCACAAGCCAATGGCATGGTTGAACGTTTCCACCGCCAGCTCAAAGCTGCTCTCAAGGCCCGAGGCAACACAATTCACTGGAGCTCCGAAGTACCAATCGTTCTACTTGGTATTCGAGCAACGGTTAAAGAAGATCTGAAGTGCTCACCAGCTGAAATGGTTTACGGTCAAACCATCAAGCTACCCGGTGAGTTCTTCATCGAACATCCTCTACCGTCTCCATCCACAACCGACACAGTCATCGACCAACTCCGCACCACCATGCAAAATCTTATCCCCACGGCAACAAGACCAACGAATGAAAGCAACATATTCGTTCCTAAATCGCTCAACAATTGCGATTACGTCTTTGTCCGGGTTGATAAGGTTCGTACTGGATTACAATCTCCATACGATGGGCCATACAAAGTTATACGCCGCTTACGCAAGCAATTCATTGTCTCAATCAAAGACAAACACCACTCAATCTCCATCGACAGATTGAAACCGGCGTACGGTATTCTCAACACAGCTGATCAAATATCAGCCAGCAAACGATTTAAAACCGTCCGGTTCACCGTATAACGTCTCAAAACCTATGGTTTCTCATCTGGAGAGGGGGTACTGTAGCAGCTCGAATATTCGACTCACCGATATTCGATACTGCCACAACAAAACGAATTAGTAAAATTCAAATATAAATCAACTTATTTGAATTGAGAGTTTACTAACCCCATCACATATCCAACAGCCGAACCACTACTATAAAACATTTATAGTAAAGCGTGTCGCCTCTAACAACATCACCACGAACAACAATGTTCGGTGATGCAACACTTAACAAAAAGTGCAATGTTCACCGTCGCCGGCGCATGTGTTCCTACAACACAAAACGAAGACGAAGGCGACGTCACAAAACAAAAACAACAAATTCATTCGTCATTACCAAACAAACAATAAAAAAGACGACACGTTCTTTTTGCAATACAAATCGTCCATTGCTTTTTCTACCTCTACGAACAAGTGCATGTGGGAACGGTGGTGAAAATAATAAAATTAAAATTAAAATTAAATAAATAAATAATTAATGAAATAAATGATTAAATAAATAAATAATTAATTAAATAAATAATTAAATACATTAAAATATAATAAACAATTTGTACATGCAAAAATTATAATAAAATTTATATTGATGAATTAAATCAATTGAAACCGTGAATAATAAATATTGCTGTGTGTGTGTACGTGTTTCATTTTTGAGAAGTCCGCACCGTACAGACTAAATAAATAGGAACGATCCTAACAGTTCTTTCTTTAAGACACTTAGAATTTTTATTTTTTATTTTAAATCCAAAATAAGATAGATTATTGTTTTTTTTTTATACTTATATTTTTGCACAACATAAATATGTTTTTGTTTTGCCAATTAAATTTGCTTATAAGCTCGACTTATTTCACAGTACATGATCACTCATCTGTTTTACATCCTAAATTGAACTGGTCAAAAATAATATGAGAAATTGCTATCATTGTTTTTAGATAAGAGAGTATAGAATCATTGTCGGAAAGGTAATATAGAGAGCTTGATTATTTCGTGTATTTGTTGTACTAGATGATAATATCAAAATGGTACAGTAGGTGTAAACGTTGTAACACGCAGCGATGTTACAATTTATGGCAAATACTCATCCATTCTCCCAAGAATGAGCAGGTAGCGGTGGCTGTGAGCGAAGGTCCATTCTACCCACCATCAAAGTTTATCTGGTTTATTATATATTCACGAAACATGGCATATAGGAAACTTGAGGTGTTTGACTGAAATGGTACATCACAATGACAATCAATGGAATGCGAGGAATTATCACTATCTGTGTAGCAATCAGTGGGACTGTTAAGCTAGACTTCTTATTGGGATCTTATCTGGGTAAATTTGTACAGAAAATATGCTTTTATGTAAGGGCCGTGAAGGAAAATATTCAAATTAGAATAATTATTTGAATCATCGAATTGTATATTGACCCAATATTGCCATTTTTAAAATGGCGTATGTCCACCGGTGTCAAGTTTTTAGACAAAAAAAAAGGTGTTTGGACATAAAAAACGTAAATTTATGCGAGTGTACATATACTAGAATCTCAGAGATTACCTCATATAAAGACCAGGAATGGGTTTACTCTTCATCTAATAACTACTCTATTAATTCTATGATATGAAATTAAATTAATTGAAAGCTACTCGGCCTGTCCATATTGTTTGATGTTGATAGTGTATCAATTGTAGTCTGATTCACTTTCCGTTGAACTTGCAATAGCAAATCATTATTACTAAAATTATTTTCTCGTTTAATAACATTTGCATAAAAGTCCGTTAATATTTTGACTGTATCAAAAATTCAGGCCAAATCTAAACACAACTCCCAAACTTTTTCATTCATACTTAGTTCTGGATCCTTGACACCTGTACAAAATGTTCTGTATTCCAAAATCCGTTTAATCATGGCAAACGTTGAATTCCACCGATGTTATTGGACAGGCATAACTTTTTTAGCCCAAGTGGTTTTTCTATTATACGAGTAGTTCGCTGTTTGGGGTTATAATTTTTTTAACATCTTTCTGCATTTATCCATTGTCTTTTTTATGAATGGATCCGAACTAAGAGTATCCGTTACTGCCAACTGACAAATATGATCCACCAATTTGAATACATTACATTTAAATGTAAATTAGTCAGGATTTCTAGTATTGGTTATTAGGTGTGTTTCAATAGGGTAGGCGTTGACCGTTTATAGCCAATTCACCATTGGTTTATATTCCAGCGTTGCAACTATGTAGAAACCATCAACTGTCTCTAGTTTACCTTCCCGCGGTAGCACCTGACTAATTTATCACAACGGCTGAACTTCTAGAGGCGAGTGTAAAACATTACAAACAACAAAGCGCCTTGGATAAAACAAAAAAGAAAAGTAATACCCTAGGTGGCAGGCCTGATGTTCAGGTAAATCCACTCTTCTCGGAGGTCGGTCCCATAGATTCTAAAGGGGTTGCGTTTTTTTTTTTGAGGCTATCAAAGATATATTTCTGATATGTATCAGAATATGAAAATCACATTAAACTTATTGCATGTTTAAAAATGTATATTGCATTGTCTCTACAATAGATCACCACAAACCGTACGATTTCAAACATTTAGACAATAAGCAAATCGCATGTATAAATCAAGATAATTAAAATTAATGCGATTAATTGGGAATTAATTTAATTTAACCGATGTTGACTATGTAAATATTTGAATATTTGATAACAGCTTGTGTTACTTCCGTGAAAATGTTGTTGCATATAATTTGCAATTGGCTTGCGAGAGATTTAAATGAATGTACCTAGATAAGACTCAAATACTTATATTATTAACCTCAACCCACGATGATAAAAAACGAAACTGTGATGACTTTTGTGTATAGTCGGAAAACATTATATCGCAGTGTATGCCTCTTCTGTCTGATCCATCGGTAACAGATCAATATAAATCAATATTACCACAATATTATTTCTCAGTTTTGGAATGTAATTAATTGTCAAATAAAACTCCGAAACAGTGAAATTTAATAGTTTACTTAACACACGCAATATGTATGTTGTTAATATATTCACAAAAATTAAAGATTTTATCCAAATTAAATGTAAACGTTCAACAAAATTCATCTCCTTCGACCGTATTCATTTAACTAGTACTAACTCTCCTCGCTGACTAAATCCAAATTTCAATGTCTCCATACCGGGAATACCCTGTGTTACCAAAATAAAAAGTTTAACTTGTCCAGGCGGCATCGATGGTGGAAATTCAACTGTTGCATCATATAATTGCTTTTCAACTATCCATTTTCCCTATATATAGAAACAGAACAAAACGAAAATGGTTTAAAATTATTTTGTTAGTCGTGACGTGAGGATGGAATTTTTTCACGAACCCCCTTCTGCGGTGGACATGGTGTAAAATTTTTTGTTAGATTATACCAAAAACGCTTTGGATTCAAGAATTCTGTACAAATATTTGGTACGTACAATCGTATTGGAGTTTCAACCCAGGCAGCTTGCAGGTACTGTTGTGTTCTAAACGATACTGTTAATGGTAGTTTTGGATCCATTGACTTTACACATTCTATAGTACCACTCATCTCAACAGTATCATCATCGACCAGCTCAATAATGTAGTTATCAATATCGAAATATTTTCTTATTGTCGGAAGGGTCGGGTCCAGTTCATAATCCCAAATGCCCTCATGTGGTATTATACGATACTTGAGAGACTATACATATAAATTAAATAAAGAATATATTTACCACATATATACTTAATAATTTAATTTGATTACTCGAACTTACATTAATCACTTGAATTGAATTTATATAACAGATCACAAAAATTATTATGAATTTCATCATTGTCGCCCAAACACTATACAACTAAATATTAACTGAAGCCACGTACTTATATCTAAAAGAATTCCATTTTATCGGTTAGTATCCGGTTGGTATTGTGCATATTGAATATTATCGATCGAATCTAACAATAAATTACATGTTTTTTAAGTGATTACTGATTTTTTAGGTGATACTCAGCTGCGGTGTAAATAATTTATAATTGGCATGTGAGAGTTTTAACTATAACTGCGCATAAAGTTACATAATATTTTTATAATTGCATTAATTAACGCAATGTTATGAGCCCATCCATCATTAAGTCACCTTCATATATGTGTACAATATGAAGATGGCCGACATTGTATCCCAAAAAAATTCTTTGCCAACACTAAAATAATAATGAATGATCTGCGTGCAACAGATGTTATATTTCGAAACAGTTCAAATACTCTTTATATATTGATGAAATTATATTTAAAAATTTTAATAGACCAATAAATTTAAAGAAACCACTAAAATTGCAGCACTAACCGCCGATAAGCTAATAGACATCGTGCCAAAAATATGGCCACATTACTATGGCGTATGTCCACCCGCGGTGTGAAGTTTATAGACAAAAAAAAGGTGTTTGGAGACATAAAAAAGTTTGGACGTAAATTTATGAGAGTTTAAGTAATTTTGTAATTAAGTCTAAACTACGGTGACCAATTTTCTCGCTAAATTCAAAGCTACTCCGGCTGTCCATATTGTTTGATGTTGTTGGTGTATCAATTGTAGCTCGCTCTTTATATTTTAAAACCAGTTCGACCATGTCTAATTCACTTTCAAGTATGAGCTACGCATTTGAATACATTACATTTGAATGTAAATTAGTCAGCATTTCTACAATAGCATTTCCTCTTCATTATGTGCTGTAAATATAAGGTCAGATTTAATATCTTCATTTTCATCTTCATCCACCACAGAAACATCCAATTCGGTGTATCGCCGCTTTAAACACATTTCACCGCCCGTTTTGAGATGGCCGTGAATAAATTTGGCTTAATTTTATGTTAAACGATTTATGTTCAGGTGCGAAATCGAAAAAATGTTTAAAATTGACACTTGATCCAGGGTTCGGTTCAAAAGCCTGGTTGCATTGATACTATTTTGCATTTATACTATTTTAAATCGGTTAAAATGGTAAAAAGTTATTAGATATTATCGGTTGAAATAGTAAAAAAATTACAAGTAGGTTATAGCTTCCATTAAAATATGCAATCGTCTTGAAGAGGGTTTTAAAAAGCATAATTTTTTATTTTAGTAGATATTTTGCATACTAAACCTGCATATATGCAATTCCTATACTGATTTAGCTAGGAAACACTATTTGAGGCGCAATAAATTGGTGGGAAACAAATCAATTCAATGTTACTTCAAAAAGGAGCTGCGCACCCGGTGTCTATCCGAAAATAGTTGGCAATAATGAAAAGAATGCTGAAGAAGAATGGCGGATACGAAAATAGTGCTTAAAATATGAGTTCTAAATGGAACAATATTGCTGCCTAAGTCACATCGGAAGTTGTGCAAAATCTCATAGGGAGCATCAAACAAAATATTATGTGTTAGAGCGACTGGCTCAGCAAGGGATAAAGCAAGTGTTAAGTCCACACCACCATGCAGAGTACTTTTGTGTGCCCAACGAGGATCTAACTCGTAAGATGGCATTTACATGGTAATATCATAGGATGTTTCTCGTTATAATGCAGAAATGAGTGTTGCAACCGTCCTCCAATTTGTAGAACTCCGTGATTGTCCAAGAATGGATGTAACGACAGAATTTTTCTTTTACTGCTAACTGAACCCTTTTCCCACAATTATCAAATATCGTCTGCGAATGCTGTAACTTGCGTATCCTTTACAATGCTGATTTTCGTCTTTTCTATATCTTGAACAATTAGAGGACCATTCCTCTTTTTATCCCTATGGTAGCTGTTCCAGTAGAAACGCCAACAATATGCGATTACTCGTATCGCGTTTTTGTGAACGTAGAAAATTTTTCAATTATAGTTGGATCCGCTAATATTGTGGTAATTGCGGACACGGAACGCTGCTGTTTCTTTTCTATCTCCGTGTCTATACTATTGCTGTATCCGATGTAAGATCAGCACTGCTTATTAGCCAAGCTGGGCCTGTCCACTATAAATTATGATTGCACAGCTTGTCAGGGTATATCCCACGTGTTGCGCAATCCACCACATGATTGCACAGCTTGTCAGGGTATATCCCACGTTATTAATCCATGCAGTTCCAATTCCTGGAAATTATCATCTGTATTGATCCAACGTGAAATTTTTAAGTTATGCAGCTTGTGAAATGCGGTTTTGTGTTTCATCCATCTTTTCTTTATTTCCTCGGGTAGTTCGTCGTCCCGTGATACTCCTCTTATCCATAATTCCTGAAACATGAGTTTTCCAATAATAATGGTATAGGAGAGAACCAACCTAGTGGATCGAATATTTTGGCTATTTTTGATATAATGGTTTGTTTCGTTGGTGGACCGGTATCAGAACTCACTTTGACTAGGAACTCGAATTCGTCATTTTGTATGGGCACATAATACCCAGAGTTTTTATGGATTCATGCTCCTTATACTTATGCTCGTTGGTTTGGTTTCCCGTTGTTCTTCCGGTATTCCTTCCATGACAGAATTGTTATTCGATGCCCATTTTCGAAGTTTGAAACCACCAGAATCAAGCATGCTTCGTAATTGTTGCGGACATTTTATTGCGTACTCTATGGTCTCTCCACCAGACGACGTCATCAACATAAAAGTCTCTCAGAAGAATTTCTGAAGCAATAGGATATGTGTTTTGTTCATCTAGAGCGAGTTGCCGTAAGATTCTTACGGCCATGTATGGGGCCATGGGGTAATCCTAACCTTGGTGGTTGTGTTGGATTGCATTATACGACAGCGTGGAGTGGTAGGTAGCTTATGTTGTTATTGCAAATACCTTCGCCTGGATTTATTGGAACCATATGTCCCACCATTTATTTATCATATAAATGATTTAAGTTCATTCGAACTTATTCCATCAGTTAATATTTACAATGTGGACAATTTACATACAAATTTTTTCCATTTCATTATATAGTTTCATTAAATCTTATTTCTTATATGTGTGCAGCGATATAATATTCCTAATCTAAATACATATTATACTAAAGGAAAAATATTAATTAACATTTAAATACTTGAAAAATATGCTCTCCGAAACATAATTGGAGATTTAGAATTCCTGGTATTAACATTTAGAGAATTCCATATGCTAACTCCTCTCACGAAAAACGAAGAGTTCATCACTCTAGTCCTGTTTATAGCGGGTGTCAAGTGTTGATTATGATGGTTAGAGGAAATGATCAATTTATCAATAATATAAGTAGGCTGTTGATGCTTTAAAAATTTAAAAATGTATAGACATATCCGAAACTCGTAGAACTGCGCAAGAGTACAACCAAACAATGAACTAGCAAAATAAGAGATGTGATCATATTTTCTCAACCCATAGATATATCTCAAACAAGAATTGTATATCATTTGAAGTTCATTGAAATACTTTCCCTTTAATTCAAAGAAAACTATATCTCCATAAAGAAAATGTGGAAGGATATACGATTTGACAAGTTGCAGTCTAAGTTTTGAATTAAAGCATTTCGTAGTTGACCACAACATTCTTAATAAAAATATTACCTTATTATAAATTGCTTCAATGTGATAATTCCAACATAGTGATTTATCAAAAGTCAATCCTAAATTATTCACGGAATCCGAGAAGTCAATTTCAATCCCTCGCACCACTATTTTTGGTATATGTAGTGTACTGCGAGTTGTGGAAGATATAATGATGCACTGCGTCTTCCCACTGTTGAGTTCCATTCTGTTGTTTAGTGACCACGTTGAAATCTGGTCAATATCGGAATTAATAGTTTCAATACTGTTGGAAATGTCCTTAGGTTTACAAAATTTATAAATTTGTAAGTCATCCGCAAACAGCTGATATTTACAACTATTGATAACTGTGGGAAGGTCATTTATATATATCATAAACAGGAAAGGACCTAGCACAGATCCTTGTGGAACACCACGTTGAGTACAGCAAAGGTTGGATACTTCTAAATTAATTTTAAACGATTGTGAACGACCTGACAGAAAGGACAGGATTAAGCGACAAGCCGATACTGTGAATTTGAAATTATGGTGAAGTTTACTAACCAAAATTGAATGATCAATTTTGTCAAAAGCTTTACTGAAATCGAGTAGAACCAGCGTGCACATATTGCCATTGTCAATAGCTCTACGAATGTCATCATTGATATGAAGTAATCCTGTTCTGGTACCATAATTGCGTCTATAGGCAGATTGGTACTTTGATAGAAGATTTTCCGATTCAACATAAGACAATATTTGTGACTGAAGTATTCTTTCGAATACTTTAGACAAAGCCGGAAGTAGGCTGATAGGTCGAAAATCCGATAAAGATGTTGGAGTTTTCTTCTTGGGAATGGGCACTATCATAGAGTGCTTCCATAACGATGGGAAAATAGAAAACGTAATTAAACTATTAAACCCATGCAATAAATAACAATCAATGCGGGGTAAAATTAGCTTTACAAACTTAATAGGTATTTCGCCAATACCAGTAGCATTGGATTTAATTGAGTTAAAAGCATCCATAAGACCAACTATATCAATATTGTTAAAACTAAAGTTACCCTCCAAAGAACTATGACCAATCAGTTCATCAAAAATGACTGGCTCCGCACTACCTGCACTGTTGTCCGAAAAATGATCATTAAAATCATTCGGTGAAAATTGGGCTGATGGTTTGACTTTCGATGATGAAAAAGCACCAACAGATTTTAAATTTTTTCAGAATACTCTAGCAGGTAGAGATGGATTTAAAATAACAGAAAAATATTTAATCTTGGCGCGCCTTATAATATTGGTAGTTCTGTTTCTGGTAGCAATGTATTCCTGGTACAGAGCATCATTTTTGGTGCGCTTCCACCGCCGAAAAATAAAATTTCTAATATTAATCATCCGCCGAATCTCGCCATTAAACCAAGGTGGATGTTTTGATTTGATTGATACAGTTCTGATTGGAACAAATTCCTCGAATAAATTTTTCATTAATTGATTAAGATATTCAACTTTTTCAGTGGGGTTATTAAGGGAATAAAGCATATTCCAATTTAAATGATCACATATACGAAACATTACTGATGACTTAATATTATTGAAGTCCCGAAATGAAAAAGTCGGATTAGTTCTCTTATATTTAATATCATACGAAAAATAAAGAAAATCGTGATCACTAAATCCAACTGAGACCTGATTGAGAAAAATAATTTTGTCAGTATTTGAAATAACCCAATCTAACAAAGACGATGAATGTGTTGTGAAATGTGTTGGTTCGTTATTAATCGGTTTGAGGCAAAACTTATTTAGTAAGCTTTTTAATTTTTTAGTATTTCAATTAAGCACACTGAGGTCACAATTAAAATCCCCGCACACAATGATGTCATTATAGTTAACAGTATATTTCTCCATCATAATCTTGAGATCATCGCAGAATTGTTTGTTGGGTGGTTTGTAGACAACAACCAATAAAACTTTAGCAGAACCTAATAACAACTCAACGAAAGCTACTTCTAAATTTGGAGCGCAGTATTGGTGTAACAGATTGTACTTAATATCAGCTCTTAGGAAAACACAAATTCCGCCCCCATTCTTTCGAACATCAAGTTTTCGGTCGGATCGTATTACGCTGAATCCTGGAAGACTAATTGATACATCAGGAATGCCATCATGAAGCCAGGTCTCAACGAAGCAGAGTATATCAAGTTTCACTCCACAAATCAATTGTTTGATCTCATCAATCTTGTGAAGAATGCTTCTAGTATTGAAAAATGATATATTTAAACCATCATACCTATTAAGCGAAGACTTGAGAACCACATTATTCACCAGTGAGGAGGAAGCATATGAATTAATTCCCAATTGAATCATCTAACATCCCAGTATGTTTCGGAAAGGTTTAAGAAAATAAATAAAATAATATTAATTAATATGAGAAAAATTGCAAAAAATTATAGATATAGGGAACTTATCGCTGCACAAAACATTATAGATATAAACACTAAAAACTAACCTAATAGAACTAAATAAATTCATGAAATTTGCAATAATTATTACATTATCAGTCTCAAAAAAAAAAAAAATAAAAATAATAGTAATATGTAATCATAATATTAGTATTAAAATAAAAATAATAAAAGTAAATAAATTCATTTTATAAAAATTCATGTTAAGTTAACTATATTAATACTAATACACATAAATAAACAACACATTCGGTGTTAGCCTTAACATAATTTCAAATACAGTTTATCGTGTTTTGTGTATGAAAAATTCAAAATTGAAACAATGATTATATTACCAATACTTAGTTAATTCGAAGTGGTAGATGATGTTTTCGATCTTGTCACCCGTTGAGGTAGATCATGACTTATAATGACATCATTATCAACCATGCACGTTACCGGAACAGGAATATTAATCGAAGTATGATGATCAGCGAGTTGCGTTAAAGATTCATTATCGACAATGATTTTTAACTGTTGAATATTTCTCACCGGAACTGCTTTCGACATCTCTGTTTTTATAATGTGCACAAATCCCTCTTTGATGAATGTTTTAAAAATAGCGCCGGTTTTTTGTGTTTTCTTGGCCTCAACGAACAGTAGGTTGGTTTTAGGAGTCAATCCCTGGTTAATATATATGCCTGATGTAGAATTGATACCAATATCCATGAGTGACAATGATTGTTTGATCTTGTAGAAATTAAAAAAATCCATAGCTGATGATTTGAGTGCAAATTTAACGATAATTGGCGGTGCACGACCCTTCAATGATGTTTTAGTTTTAATGCGAAAAGCAGAAAAACAGTGATTTTTACAATTGAAATTGATCGCATCACTAATTTTAGTTATAATATCTGCTACAACCTCGCCGCCAACAACAGGGACTTGCGTGATGATTACGTCGCAAGATCTTTGATTGATCTCCAAACTGTCAATTCTCTCATTAAGACGTGCAATTTCGTTATCCTGATGACTAATTTTAGCCATAATCGTGCTAATTTGCAGTTTGAAATCACTCAAATGAGTATCGAGACATTTGATAAGGTCTTGTTTAACTTTTGTGGCAAAACCATCAAATTCATTGGCGAAATTATTTCCTATAGGGGTACCTATGGTATTATCATCAAGTGTCATAATAGTAACTGCTTGATATGCCAAGTATAGAGGCAATATACACGGTTCACGCACCTAAAAATAAACTTATAACAGTTGTCAGTTCAAGTTTGAAATACAATTGTAAAATGCACTAACACACTATCAACCAACGAATATAAATGTTCAATGGTAAAATTAACCGTAATGTTTAAGAAGAATTACCATACTCAGCACTGTAAAACCATTATGTCACAATATCCGTTAATGTTCCTAGGATATCTTTCAAGATTAGATAAGACACTTCACACATATATACAATATTATTCTTGGTATACAATACTTGGCATATATACAAAGGTATTCTTGTTTTAATTGAGGATTCTTCTCTAATCTCCTTTCTACGTGTAACCATCTTGTTATGGCCTGCTACTTGCTATCTCCTAAAGCGAAATCTTCCGGCGTCCAATCGTGACGTCTCATAAGAGACTGAGTTCTGACTAAGCAAAATGTCAATACATTGTGGGAAACCGCGCCAAAATCAAATGGTTCAGAGGTTCGAAGTTTTCGAAGTCAACATGTTTTAAACTCCAAGTATTAGCTAAACCCTGTTTGTAACAATATATAGAAGGCTTTGCATACACATAGAGGGAACATAAAATAAAAAGCATATCGGGATCGGCCAATACCATCGTGATCAAAACACAACACTCACATCCGATGCTATCTCAAAGCGACCAGAGATCATGCAAATTGTGTATATACGGCAATAAAAATGATTAGTAAAATTCATAAAAAGTGTTTCGACACGAAGCTACATAGCCCATGTAACAATTGTTTCTCCACATCTATCAATATGTATTTTAGATTATTAGTTCGACAGATGGAAAGAGATCGCTTAATGCGTCTTTGCTTAATATTACCAAAGTGTGTTTGTGCTGTTCTGTCATAAGTTTTACTATACAAACAATAAAACTTCCAATAATTATAAGAAACCAATTTAGTTTGAGAAAATACGAAATCGACAGCTTCATCACCATAAACGACATTCCAGATCAACCACATGAACCGTCGCCTTGTAAAATATATGTAATTGACGACTGGTAATGTCAAACTTTTAGCTGTTTCGTGAGCGCTGACGATCGAATTTTATAGCGTTTAGCTATCCTATCAATCCAAGATAAATTTCTGATACGTACCTGAATATGAAAATCACATTAAACTTATTGCATGTTTGAAAATGAATCGCACCGTACGATTTTAAACGTTTAGATAATAAGCAAATCGCATGTACAAATCAAGATAATTAAAATTAATGCGATTAATTGGGAATTAATTTAATTTATCCGATGTTGATTATGTAAATATTTATATATTTGATAACAGGTTGTGTTACTTCCGTGGAAATGTTGTTGCATATAATTTACAATTGGCATGCGAGAGATCTAAATGAATGAATTTAGATTTAACGACAGATAAGGGTTAAATACTTATATTTTTATGACCTCAATCCACGATGTTAAAAAACGAAACTGTGATGACTTTTGTGTATAGTCGGAAAACGTTATATTCCAGGGTATGCCTCTTCTGATCAATATAGTTCTCCGCCATTTCATAATCGTTGTAATTTATTCAAATATAGCAGCGGTTGAATTACTGACGAGATAAAGAATATGTAATCTTCACTAATGACGGTTAAATGCGTGATGGTTTTCTGCACATTTAATTTCTAAATATCTGGCTACGGTCACTCGAAGCCAGTTTAGAACATGTTACAATTCATTTTATTACGGGTATCAAATTTCTGGCCTTTACTCTACAATAAAATCATTTTGGTGCTACAAAACGATTGTTCTACTCGGAGTAATTTGCACAGTTTTTGAATGTAATTAATTGTCAAATAAAACTCCGAAACACAGTGAAATTTGATAGTTTGCTTAGAAGACTAAATCACAAAAATCACAATCACTTTTTGAAGACTAAATCCAAATTTCAATCTCTCCATACCGGGAATACCCTGTGACCCAAAAATAAATGCTTTAAGTGGTCCAGGCGGCATCGATGGTGGAAATTCAATTCTTGCATCAATTAATTGCTTTTCAATTAACCATTTTACCTATATTTGGAAACAGAACAATACAAAAATGGTTTAAAATTATTTTGTTAGTCGTGACATGAGGATACAATTTTTCTACGAACCCCCTTTTTCGGTGGACATGGTGTAAAATGTTTTGTAACATTATACCAAAAACGCTGTGGATTCAAGAATTCTGTACAAATATTTGGTATGTACAATCGTATTGGAGTTTCAACCCAGACTGCTTGTAGATACTGTTGTGTTCTAATGGATACTGTTAATGGTAGTTTTGGATCCAATGACTTTACACATTCTATATAACCACTCATCTCGACAGTATCATCATAGACCAGCTCAATAATGAAGTTGTCCATATTGAAATCTTTTCTTACTGACGGTATAGTTGAGTCCAGTTCATATTCCCAAATGCCCTCATCTGGTATCATACGATACACGACAGACTACATATAAATGAAATAAAGAATATATTTACCGCATATACTTCAAATGCTTTAATTTGATTACTCGAACTTACATTAATCACTTGAATTAAATTTATATAACAGATAACAAAAATTATTATGAATTTCACCATGGTCGCTCAAACTATACAACTGAATATTAACTGAAGCCACGTACTAATATCTAAAAGAATTCCATTTTATCGGTTAGTAATCCGGTTGGTATTGTGCATTGATTATAATCGATTGAAACTAACAAAATATATTTTATGTTTTTTTAAATGATTATCTGATACTCAACTGCCGTTTAAATAATTTATAATTGGCATGCGAGAGTTTTAACTATAACTGATTATAAAGTTACATAATATTTTTAATTGTTTTAATTATCGCATTATTATGAGCCCATTATTAGGCCACCTTCATATATGTGTTCAAATTGTAGCGAAATTGTATCCCTAAAAAATTCTTTGCCAACGCTAAAAATTAAACAAACAGGTTCGTTCATTTATTTGGTTTTAATTAGAAGCAGCCGACAAAAAAAAAGCGAAGTGATTATGCAAGTAAATGCCAAAAACAATCAGCCACGTCTGTAAAAAAATGTCACGTCTCTTTTCAGCTTCATAAACTGTTCTTTGGCGGGACACGCACATAATCTCAAAATTCCTGAAATATTGTCATTTGTAAACAAATGTACAAAATATGTACACGGCTGATCGATATCACCAAATACCATTGACTGATTTGAATAGCCAAATGTATATTGACAACAACTTACGATATTTTAGCGATTTGAAATCGATTGCGCTAGTTCGCGCTTGCAAGACTTGCCATATAGCGGGCGACACAATTCACTTTTTGAGAAATCATGTTGGCGAGGAATTAATTTCACGTTTCGGATCGATGAATTGGCTATGTAGAACGTATGATACCACACCCCTAGATTTTTTTCTTCGGGGCTAGGTAAAGTCCAAAGTTTATGTAGATAAACCAACTTCACTTGAGGCATTGGAAGCAAACATTACGCGTTACATTCGCCAGATACCACTCGATATACTCAAATGCGTCATCAAAAATTGGACTTTGCGGAAGGACCATCGAAGTTGCGGACAATATTTGAAAGAAGTAATATTTCCAAAATAAATGGCCAGATATGTTCTTTCAAATGATAATGAGTATCCATACCATTCCATTAAATTGAATTTTTTAAGATTTTTTATTTTTGCACAAATCACCGCTAGATTTCGTTATTACGTTTAAAATCATGCACGTGAAATTCCGCACAACTTCAGGTGATACTTTGGTAGCAAGATTATTCCATTTGGAAAGCATATTTTCAGCAACCTTATCGCATCTGCTATTCTTCTTCAGCATTCTTCTCACTACTGCCAAATATTTTTTGTTAACCCAAAAACCGGGTGGGCTTTTAAGTGTTAACAGCTAATGCTATGCAATTGTTAACTGGATGGATGAATTTTTACAAACCGGAAACCTGAATCGTTAAATTATTTTATGTGGGCCTAGTACAAATTTTGTCTACTCTGATAAAAACGAACTCACATTTATCCAGCGTGATTAGGATAAATAATATATTGTTTTACAGAGCATGTTGTGGCGCAGCTGGAACTAGATTACGCATAGTATTTCGTAGATGTTTAATAACCTGATCGGAGTCTGCTGGTTGTTGATCTGGAGCTTCTGCCGGGTTCTGCCGGGGAATATTTAATATTATCAGTTCCACTCCGTTAGATTGCGGGTGATAAGAAGTTATCAGTTCGAGTTGTCCAAATCCTGAGATTTGAATTGGCTGCCTTGATATGTAGTAATGTTAACACTGAAAACCCAAAATCTTGATTTATCATTTTCCACAAAAGTGTTTGCAACAATTTCTACGATAAAATTCTTCTTAAGGTAACCTTCTAGCCATCTAGTAAAACGATCAGTTAAGGCAGTCGTTATCGCGTATGCGTGATAGATTGTCAGCGAAAACATTATCTTTGCCTATAATATATTGAATGTTCGTTGAAAACTGCGAAATAAAATCTAAATGATATGCTGTCGTGAACTTAGGTTAGGTGTAAATTGTAAATTCTCAACCTTCTACAAAATATCAAAACTGTTTAACCGCTAAGTTTATGGCGTATATGGAGTATTGCATGAGCAAGCGCACTTTTGGATGGGAATATTTCTTTAGGGGTAATTTTGTAACTTGCAAAGTTAAGAGGATTAACACCAAAAATGCAGTTTGAAGTTGTGATATTGACATAAAATTCGGCAAGCCTTTTAAACAATAGGTATACTAATGAGATTTGTGATCTTCTTCTGATTTCGAAGCTACAAGAATATCATCTATGTATGCAAACACGAAATTCAGTCCTCTAACTACCTTGTTCATGAGCCTTTGAAATGTCTGAGGAGCGATGCGTACACAAAATTGCATTCCCGTGAATTCGAATAAGCCAAAAGGAATGGTAATTGATGTCTTAGCAATATCTTCTGTAGCAACAGGTATTAAATGATATGACCAGGTCAATTTTAGGGAATATGGTACAACAAGTTAGGTTCATAGAGAAATGTTGTATGTGGGGTATAGGGTAACGGTCAGGAACGGTGACTTAATCAACGGTAACGGGCAGGAAGGGTGTTTAATCGTCTATAATCATCACAAGGAATTCAATCAAGTTGTTCCTTTTTTCTAACCATATATGCAATGGACTAGACACTGGAGAACCCGATGGTAAGCATTTTCCCAATTTCATCATGTATTACAGCTGCTTTGAGACAACACTGAATAGATTAGTTTCGTACCAATTCATTGTGCTTTTAGATAACTGTGAACTAGCTATCCTCAGTAAAGGATTTCTGTGCAAGTTTAATATACAAATTTGTACTAAAATAAAAATTATAGTCACGATTGTTAGATTTCATTTGGGCATTCAACAATATTTTTAAAATTAATGCTTGACGGTGAAGTGCCTGATGATTTTCTGCACATCTGATTTATCGATATCCGGCGACGATCTATCGAAGTCAGTTTTAAACATGCTGCGTTCATTTAATTACGGTTATCAGATTTCTGGCCTTCACTCTATACAAGAAATTGATTATTGTATAGTTTTTGGGAATGTAATTTATGGTCAAATAAAACTCAAAAACACAGTGAAATTTGATAGTTTGCTTAACTCACACAATATGTAACAATTATTCAAAATGTTATAATAGATTTACAAAAATTAAAGATTTTATCCAAATTAAATGTAAATGTTCAACAAATTACATCTCCTTAGACGTACTCATTTAACTAACACTATCTCCATTCGAAGACTAAACCCAAATTTCAATGTCTCCATACCGGGAATACCCTGTGACCCCAAAATAAATGCTTTAAGTTGTCCAGGCGGCATCGATGGTGGTAATTCAACTGTTGCATCAAATAATTGCTTTTCAATTAACCATTTTACCTATATAGAAACAGAACAAAATAAAAATGGTTTACAATTATTTTGTTAGTCGAGACGTAAGAATAATTTTTTTTACTTACCCCCTTCTTCGGTGGACATGGTGTAAATTTTTTTGTTACATTATACCAGAAACGCTTTGGATTCAAGAATTCTGTACAAATATTTGGTATGTACAATCGTATTGGAGTTTCAACCCAGACAGCTTGCAGGTACTGTTGTGTTTTAATCGATACTGATAAAGCTTGTTTTGGATCCAATGACTCTACACATTCTATATAACCACTCATCTCGACAGTATCATCATCGACCAGCTCAATAATGTAGTTATCCATATTGAAATATTTACTTACAGACGGAATATTCGGATCCAGTTCATATTCCCAAATACCCTCATCGAATACCAAACGATATTGGAGAGACTATATATACATATAAATTAAATAAAGAATATATTTACCACATATATACTTAATAATTTAATTTGATTACTCGAACTTACATTAATCACTTGAATTGAATTTATATAACAGATCACAAAAATTATTATGAATTTCATCATTGTCGCCCAAACACTATACAACTCAATATTAACTGAAGCCACGTACTTACATATATCTAAAAAAAATCCCATTTTATCGGTTAGTAATACAGTTGGTAATGTCCACAGATTATTATCGACTGCATATACCAATAAATTACATGTTTTACCTAAGTGATTAAATGATACTCAACTGCCGTGTAAATAATGTATAATTGGCCTGCGAGTGATTTAACTATATAACTGGTCATTAAGTTACATAATATATTTAATTGCGTTAATTAGCCCATTGTTATGAGCCCATCCATCTTTAGGTCACCTTCATATATGTGTACAATATGAAGATGGCCGACATTGTATCCCTAAAAAATTGTTTGCTAAAACTAAAATAATAATGAATGATCTGCGTACAACACATGTCATATTTCGAAACAGTTCGAATACTCTTTATATATTTGAGAAATTTTGGAGGAATAGGAGGCCTGCGGGAGAAAATGATACGGCTTAGAAACCACATGTCATTGAGGTTCATATCCAGGTTTAAATGGCAGGTTCCGTTGATGGTTATCGTTTAATTTATAAACGTCAACACCAAAATAATGAAATCTTAAAATGTTCCTTACTATTTTGCGTTTTATTGTAACATTTTTTGTTCAATGAACTTGAATATCATTAATGATAGAAACTGAAGTTTCCAATTAAAAAATACATTTCTCTGAGATTTTGACACAGCCACAAACATATTTGTTCGTTTATTTGGTTTTAAATAAAAGTAGCCGACAAAAAAAGCGAAGTGATTATGCAAGTAAATGCCAAAAAAAATCAGAACACGTCTGTAAAAAAAATTCACGTCTCTTTTCAGCTTAATAAACTGTTCTTTTGCGGGACATGCACGCATAATCTCAAAATTCTTGAAATAGGGTAATTTATAAAAAAATATCTACACGGCTGAAATACCATTGACTGATTTGAATAGCCAAATGTATATTCTTTCCAATCTTTATTGTCTCCATATAAGCCAAACTCTGATATTCAGGAATGGGCGAAGTTGATTACGCCATGCAGTCTACGCGGTTTTCGACACGTAAAATATAACGTAGATTATAATTGGCAGTGTTCTTTGTCAACGTCGACAATTAAAACAATGTCAACAACCAACGATATTTTAGCGATTTAAAATCTATTGCGCCAATTCGGGCTTGCAAGACTTGCCATTTAGCGCGCGAAACAATTCACTTATTGAGAAATCATGTTGGCGAGGAATTAACTTCACTTTATATCGTATGATACCACACCGCTAGATTTTTTTCTTTGGGGCTAGGTAAAGTCCAAAGTCTATGTGGATATACCAACTTCACTTGAGGCATTGGAAGCAAACATTACGCGTGTCATTCGCCAGATACCACTCGATATACTCAAACGCGACATCAAAAATTGAACTTTTCGGAAGGACCATCGAAGACCATATTGCGGACAATATTTGAAAGAAGTAATCTTTATAAAATAAATGGCCAGATATGTTCTTTCAAATGATATTGAGTATCCATACGGATAAATTTAATTTTTTAAGATTTGTTATTTTTGCACAAATCACCGCTAGGTTTCGTTTTACGTTTAAAATCATGCACGTGAAATTCCGCACAACTTCAGGTGATACTTTGGTAGCAAGATTATTCTCACACTACTAAAACTCGCCTGGTTATTTTAGTGGTTGTCCATAAACTAGTTCTGCCGGGGAATATTTAATATTATTAGTTCCACTCCGTTAGATTGCGGGTGATAAGAAGTTATCAGTTCGAGTTGTCCAAATTCGATGTGTGCCTGGAAGCTTTGTTAATCCTGAGATTGGAATTGGCTTCCGTGATATGTAGTAATGTTAACACTGAAAACCCAAAATCTTGATTTATCATTTTCCACAAAAGTTTTTGCAACAATTTCTACGATAAAATCCTTCTTAAGGTACCCTTCTATAGCTATCTAGTAAAACGATAAGTTAAAGCAGTTAAAATGTAAGCATATTCATTTGATAGAGGTGTAAATGAATATTTTCAAAACGAGCAAAAGGTTTCTGTAATTCTGAAATAGATTTGAGATCTAGTGTTTTTCGATAGAGCAGTTTCGTTATCGCGTATGCGTGATAGATTATCAGTGACATCATTATCTCTGCCTATAATATATTGAATGTCCGTTGAAAACTGTGAAATAAAATCTAAATGATATGCTGTCGTGAACTTAGGTTAGGTGTAAATCTTAAATTCTCAACCTTCTACAAAATATCAAAACTGTTCAACCGCTAAGTGTATGGCGTATATGGAGTATTGCATGAGCAAGCGCACTTTTATTCTAAGCTAGTAGACAGTGGAAATTCCAATATAGTTTCAACTCTTTCCTTGGATGGGAATATTCACTTAGGGGTAATTTTGTAACTTGCAAAGTTAAGAGCATTAACACCAAACATCCCGACAAACAATTTAAATTTTGGAACCAAAAAAAAACCAGACTGTAACCGGGAACCGAACCGGTTTCAAACCCGGTCGGTTCCCTTAAAATATTCGAATTTTGGAACACCTTGGGTTGGAACAGTTACCGTTTTTTGTCAATCGGTTAAATTCTGGCATTCGGTACAATATTGTAACAAATATTTTACACCGAAAAACTTATGGTTAAATCACGACCTCTGTAACCTATATTAGTCAGAAATTTTCTCTAATAAGCTACCATTACACCAAATGTTTAAAGTTTCCGTTCCATTATGGTTTGCATTACCGAAATGTTACTGGTCATTTTTTTAACAAAACATCAGGTATAAATCAATATCAGTAACTTTTAACATTCCGATATATTATATAGTGTGTTATCAGTTGCCCCTCGGCTTCTGAACCGAAAACCTAGTTGCTTATAATTCAGGTTCGGTTACATAAACATTACCAAAATTTTGAGAAATTTTGATTGAAAACTATTATTGGATTTCATCAGTTCAATCGTAGTATATGTTATTCTCCCGTTTCTAATATTTTATACCGTATAAAGTTTAATAAAGTCATAATCAATAACACAATCTAATACATTTTCTACGAAGCAATAGGTATAAATTAAAATGACTTACCTACTTTTATTGAAATTTTTATATACATAGTTTTGCAACTAATCATTGGTATAGCTTTCCATCAGAAATATGTTTCACTGTGCAGTTTCATAAACTTATAAGTACGCTGTTAGAGGAACAACTCATTAAAACCTGACCACTTTCACGAATTCTCAATTCTTACCTCTATGAGGTAAGATTATTTTATTTATGGACTAGTAGTGGCTTATATATTTTCAATAAAATTGGATTTTAAGTGAAAAGTAGAGTAATATTCAGATAATCTAAATGAAAATTAGGACCCACATTTGGTTTCTATAGACTGATTATTAAATAATTAATAAAGATCTTTAATCGAATTAGTTTTGCTATATTTATATAAAATAAATGTTTATTTATTGAACTCCAATTTGCTTTCGTCAATACCAATATATAGAAAACTATAAAAAACTTGACGATTTATTATAAAACAAATTATATTATTATAAATTCAATATACGAGTATGTAGTAGCTATATTATTAATATATAAAAAATATAAAATTGAAACATTTCATCCAAAATGATTGAGATATTAATTTCTTAGTTCATTATCAGTATCAAGTGTTGGCAGACAATAGTTTTTTTCCGATATTTCGCGCCATTACTATAGTCGACCTTTTCAGGAACTGTTGTATTGCTTTTCTTGTCTCATTTGAAGTTACTGGCGCATCTGTGTGTAGGTAGTTTAGTGTATTTTCTAGCAAATTAGTGATCATTGCCAAATCAGAAAATATTAGTTTGTTTATTCCTGAAATACGAGAAAGAGGGATGGGACACATAATTATTAGGTTATTAAAAGTTAGTGAAAGTTACCATACCTTTACTAATCCCAGATTGGCCGGTCCACGAATATAATTTAATAACGCTGTAATCTATTAAATGCTCTATTATGTTTTTGACCGATTTATTTATATTGGGCGTCCGGAATTTAAACATTCGAATGATCTATAATTTATAGGTATTATATTATTAATATATTAATTATAATTTTAAAAAAGCAGTTACCATTTGATCCATATAATAATTTTCCTGCAGTTTTCCGTTCAGCATTTCCAATTCTTGTAGTGTCGTTATAGGTACTGCTGGATATACAAAATCAGTGCTTTTAATAATTTTTTTAGTTTTTTGGATTCCAGCTATCGACGACGTAACAAATCCTTCTATGGCTGTGTTCGTTTTAACTAGCTCTTCTAGCAATTTATCAATTTTAGAGTTTTGCTAAGCAATAAGCTCGTTTTGACATTTGTGGTATTTTTTAATTCTTTTAATTTCTTATGTAATATTTTCTAATTTTTCCATTATGTCCTGCGGCTTTAGTTGACCTGAAATAGTTGGAGTTTGTGTCGAGCTGCTGCTTGCTTCTATTTGTTCTAAATTAAAGTAACTTGGGCGTGTTGGAAATTGACTAATAGGCGATATTGGTTTGGGGTGCAATGAGTAAATGGACTGGAACCAGTGGTGTAATTGTTGCAATCGGCGAAATGCCTGGTTGTTCTTTGTAGGAGTTGGTTGGACTCAACATATCATTCTGAAACTGATCATTAAAATTACAAATTTGTGTCCGTCGTTGCATCCCCTCGTCTATTTCAGAACAGGAATTTTCCGAGAAAAATGTTTCTTTTATTTTAGCTTCAGCGTATGTTGCTGTAAATAAAAATTCAGTTTATTGTTATAAATTTTAATATAAGTTTACGTTTAAAAATGTGTACCTAATTTTTCCTTTAACATAACGCAAGTATATTTCTTCCAGGATGAATCAGGATTATACATTTTCCTCAATGCCTTGCTATAGTTATTGGGCCAGCATACTTCCCCGCTGTTAATCCATTTAGATAATACAATGCACACTTCTTTCTGGCCGTCGTCGCTTATAGTTTCTACGACAGCATACATAATGCAATCCTATGAAATTCCGTGACAAGAATATCTTTAAAATGACTTTAATGATTTAAACTATATTATCATCAACACATGCAATTCTTATTTAATATATTATGTTATTGACATAGTACAAACACACTAACAAAAAATGACGATTTATACTTATCAGATTTTGCATCCTATATAATATTATATTTGTGATACAGTTGCGTTACTCTTCAGAATGCATGAGTGAGAAAAATACAAATATCCTCTCATCGCCGTTCTGGTTACTATCCGATGTCATGCCGAATAGTTTACTCTTTATTAAATCAATGCTCCTAAAAATGCCTTCATCTTCATGCATATCAGTTTCAAAAATATTAAACTGGCTGGATTCAATAGGCACTTCATAATAATTTCGTGGATTTAGAAATTTATAACCAAACAAACAAATTTTATTATTTACATCTGATGCGTAATCAAATTTAATAATTTCATTATTTTTAAATAAAACGTAGCAATTTTTTGTTCCATTATCAATTTGAAAATTCTCAAAAATAAGTTTTCTGTATATTGTTCTTCCTTCTAGATTAATTGCTTTTTGTTTTAATATGGGGTACTTATTACATTTTACTTCAGGTTTCGAATTCTTCATACTATTTATTTCATGTATTCTGTTGCATATTTGTGCAAGAGGTTGGTTGGGCTTCCGTAGCATGCGTTTTACATTAAACATAAAACTTCCAAATGGAAAAGCCGACCAATCATCTAGTTTTCCATGGTTTCTTACATCTTCTGGTAAACGCGTTACGCAATGCATATTGTAAGTTAAATTATGGCTTCCGTAGAGGTAAGACACGCCTAATACAAACTGTTTTAAAATTAATTTCGCGACGTCAACTTTGGTTTTAGAGTATACAGGATGTGAAAGAATCATTATTCCCACATGTAACATTAAGAAATTATTATATTTTGCCAATGTCAGACTATGTTTTAAAACGAATGGTCCAGAATATAACAAAAATACCCGGAACTCAGATCCCTTAAAATAAGAAAGTTCCGACAATGGTCGAATCCATCTTTGAAAATCTGTGGGTTGAGTTTGTGATAATGCTAATAACTTTTTAGAAATTGCAACTTGATCACGATTAGGAATCAAAGCGGATGTTATTCCACAAGTCCACATTTTTAAAAGTTTTTTAACAATACCCAAACATATTAAATGTAAATGATTGAACCATGTCTATATCCAGCTCTTCTAAAATTGATGTGTCTTTATGATGGTGTTTATTTTGTTTAGCTCTAAACGATGCGTTTGTACGTACATCGGAATGACTTATTGGATATGTCATGCGATTTTTAATAAATTCTCCTTCTTCACAACATTTGGGACATCCGAAATAGGCATTATGCGATTTGATTCCCAAAATAGATGCCCTCGCTGGAGCATCGCAAACAAATGCTCTGATATTTACTGGATATGTAATATTATCATACGTTAACCCAGTAGATGTTAGAACTTGAAGTTCATCAATTAGGGGTCGGAGAAAACTATAAGACTTTAGATTGGATAAAACCATATGTAATCCACTAGTTATTCCTATGTAAACAAAATTTCCTGGCGCACATGGAAGAAAATTTCTGTTCGTTGGTGTTTTTAGAAGAGTACGGCTGTCTTTCGGTAAAAATCTAAATCCAGTTTTTTTAAGAAATCCGAGTAATTCTGTTAGGGCGTTTGATTTTATGTTGTGCTTAATACTCCATTTCCTTAAAAAATATTCAGTGTCATAATATTCATCATCGCTGTTTTCAATAGTTACTAATGCGATTTGTGCTCTTCTTCTGATGTTAAAGCTACAAGAATATCATCGATGTACGCAAACACGAAATTCAGTCCTCTAACTACCTTGTCTACGAGCCTTTGAAATGTCAGAGGAGCGATGCGTACACAAAAAGGTATTTGCGTGAATTCGAATAAGCCAAAAGGATTTATGTGCAAGTTTAATATACAATTTTTGTACTAAAATAAAAATTATAGTCACGATTGTTTGATTTCATTTGGGCATTCAACACTATTTTTAAAATTAATGCTTGACGGTGAAATGCGTGATGATTTTCTGCACATCTGATTTATAGATATCCGGCGACGATCTCTCGAAGTCAGTTTTGAACATGTTGCATTCATTTAATTACGGTTATCAGATTTCTGGCCTTCACTCTATACCAGAAATTCAATAGTGTATAGTTTTTGGGAATGTAATTAACTGTCAAATAAAACTCAGAAACACAGTGAAATTTGATGTTTGCTTTACACACGCAATATGAAATAATTATTCAAAATGTTAATATATTTACAAAAATTAAAGATTTTATCCAACAAAATCGTTGAACAAAATTCATCTCCTTAGACGTACTCATTTAACTAGTATTATCTCTACTCGATGACTATATCCAAATTTCAATGTCTCCATACCGGGCATACCCTGTGTTACCAAAATAAAAAATTTAAGTTGTCCAGGCGGCATCGATGGTGGAAATTCAACTGTTGCATCAAATAATTGCTTTTCAACTAACCATTTTACCTATATATAAACAGAACAAAATGAAAATGGTTTAAAATTATTTTGTTAGTCGTGAGTAGAGGATAGAATTTTTTAACGAACCCCCTTCTGCGGTGGACATGGTGACCAATTTTTTGTAACATTATACCAAAAACGCTGTGGATTCAACATTTCTGTACAAATATTTGGTACGTACAATCGTATTGGAGTTTCAACCCAGACAGCTTGCAGGTACTGTTGTGTTCTAATCGATACTGTTATTGGTAAATTTGGATCCACTGACTTTACACATTCTATATAACCACTCATCTCAACAGTATCATCATCGATCAGCTCAATAATGTAGTTATCAATATTCAAATATTTTCTTACTGTCGGAAGGGTCGGGTCCAGTTCATAATCCCAAATGCCCTCATGTGGTATTATACGATACTTGAGAGACTATACATATAAATTAAATAAATAATATATTTACCGCATACACCTAATTACTCGAACTTACATTAATCAGTTGAATTGAATTTATATAACAGATCACAAAAATTATTATGAATTTCATCATTGTCGCTCAAACACTATACAATTAAATATTAACTGAAGCCACGTACTTATATCTAAAAGAATTCCATTTTATCGGTTAGTAATCCAGTTGGTTTTGTGCATTAATTATTATCGATCGAATCTAACAATAAATTACATGTTTTTTAAGTGATTACCTGATACTCAGCTGCCGTGCAAATAATGTATAATTGGCATGTATATTCTTTCCAATCGTTACTATCTAAATATAAGCCAATCTCTGATATTCAGGGTTTGGTGAGGTAGATTACGCCATATGTAGTCTACACGGTGGTCGACACGTAAAATATAGCGTTAATTACTTGGCAGTATTTTGCGTCAACTTCAACAATTAAAACAAACTTCAATATAGGTTGCTACATGCTATGTTTTAGCGTTTCAGGCCGAATGAACCAGTTAAAACAGGTCCTCTGGATTACATTGAATTATAAAAATTCTAAATTTATGGAGATAAAATATGGAAATATAATAAATTAAAATGTTTCGAACCTTAGTTACTTTTTAGCAGATAAGTTAGCATTGAATGATATTTTAAAACAATCACCGTCCGTATCGTATAGCTATATCCTTATCCTTAAGTAAAAAATAAAATAAAAAATTAGCGCATCCGCCATTCTTCTTCAGCACTCTTTCCACTAAAGCCCAATATTTTTCGATATTTATTGCTTTTTTAGAGTTGTGTAAACCAACTAAATGGCCAAAAGTTTACTGCTGAATCGTGTTGAAGGATTAGCGGCAAAATACGTCATTATATGAAAAATGTGACAAAAACCAGACTCCATTAATGCTGGCCAACCTTAGAGTAGCAAGCACTAACAAATTTATTTAGAAACATGGATCCATCCTCGCAAAACTTCACGCAGCCAAATTGACCATGTGGTAATTTCAAAAAAGCGGGCTCAGGTTGTACACGATGTCAGAACTTATCGGTCAGCAACCAACTACGAAGGCAGCGATCATCTTTTGGTAGCTGCAACGCTATGATAGAAATTTTCGTACAAGTTTGGGAACACGCATCGACTGTGAAGATCTGATAAATGCAGATCAAAAGAAACGATATCAGGATCTTGTCAGTGATAGCATTGAGGAAGCTAATTGCCAGTCTGGCTGTGTGAATTCTGCTTAGGAGGTACTGAAAACTTCGGTTGGCAGTGCTGCTCAACAGATCTTAGGTATAGTCAAAGTTAGATCCAAGAATGAGTGGTTTGATGACGAGTGTCGTCTTGCAGTCGAGCAACATATAATAGCCCATAGTAGAGTGCAACAACGTCTCACAATCGCGAGGGCAGCTAAGAAGATTTGTAGACGGAATAGAAGCGTAACTGGTGGAAGACCGAGGTTCTGAAAGTACAACCACTCAGCAATGAGTGCAGTTCGCGTAACGTCTTTAGGAGAAATTACTGGATTGATCCATACTTTCAGGCCTGTGTCAACCGCCATTCAGGACCTGGATGGAAACCTCTTCGTCAACATCGATGCAGTACTCGACGTAGTTGTACTTTGTATCCTCTAAAGCCATTGCTTAAATCTAAACACCTATATCAAGTGCCGTAAAGCTGAAGCTTTATAAAACGTTGATAAGGCCCCTTCTTATGTAGGGAGTTGAAAGTTAAGCTCTGACGGATGAGTACGATAGAGGCTCCTTACACTTGAGAGAAGAATCATGCGTGTGATTTACGGCGCAAAACGGGAAGTAGATGGTACATTCCGAGCTCTGTAGGTGGTGCATTCCGAGTAATTGTGAGAATTGTGCAGCGATCCCTGAAAGGAGAGCCACCGTATGGTATGGGCAGGGGTTTCTGCAGGTGACGATGGCTCCACGGTGTAGAGAATAACTTGGCTTCTTCACATACTGTCTATGACAGTATGAAGACCATGCTCAGGATGGAAACCGTTGAAGCCAAATTGTTTATACAGTAAGGGGCCAGTAGTGGCCTTTGAAAACTGTTATTATTATTGAACTTAAGCGCACTGGTAAACTAATAATACGCATAATGAGGATGTTTCAACTCCCATTATTATAGGTAAACCCTGTTTGAATAATATATAGATGGTTTTGTATACACGCCCAGGTAACATAACATCAAAAAGCATATCGGGATCGACCAATACCATCGTTATTAAAGCACAACATTCACATCCGATACTATCTTGCTTGCGTTAAAAGTCCTCTTGCTAATTCATTTCGGGATTTACAACTTCGAAACATTTTTAAAACTGTGTGCTTATCATATGTTTGTCTGTTTTAACACCAAGGTCTCTATGGACATTGGGATTTCGGATATACCACGGAGCATTTGTAAGATCTATATACTTAATGCGCTTATACAACCCTATAGCTGAATTCCATATGTCTATATAGGGAGTAGGGATTAAGATCGCTTTGTACAATAGAATCTTGCATTCTATAGGGAAAGTTTTCTCCATGTCAACCTTTTATCAAGGTGAAAACCGAAGTATTTGAGGTTTTTTTGTTGAGGGATGGTGACATTATCTTATTTCACCGCTGGACATGTAAGTTTATTCATAACGTAAATGTTATGTGTGTTGATTGGTTTTTATTCGCTTTTATCCGCCAAGGTACTTTTCCAATTCTTAAGATTATTTAAGTGATCGTGCAATTCTATGGAAGCAGTTCCACCGCTGGACATGTAAGTTTATTCATAACGTAAATGTTATGTGTGTTGATTGGTTTTTATTCGCTTTTATCCGCCAAGGTACTTTTCCAATTCTTAAGATTATTTAAGTGATCGTGCAATTCTATGGAAGCAGTTTAAGGATTTTTGTGTGAAAATATAATAGTTGATGTGACAACTTACCCCTCCGCGTTTATGTCATTTAGCTCAGTAATTGTTGAATTGTGTATAACCCGGTTTTTTTTATTTTAAGCAAGTAGCTTTCAAGGACTGCAGGAAATTTATTTTGAACACGAGGTTTAATTTTATACCTAAGGCCCTCATGCCGTACTTTGTCGAAAGCTTGCGCAATTTCTAGGAGACCTGCAGAACAATATGTGTTTTTTTCTTATAAGGCGAGTTTACATCTAGGATGAATAAAGGGTAAATGGGTATATGTATAAAACGTGGGTTGGAAAAAGAGGTACTAAACTAATTATCATTCATTACAGTGTCTATCACAACTT
Organism: Tipula unca; assembly: GCA_951394425.1. NCBI lineage: Eukaryota > Metazoa > Arthropoda > Insecta > Diptera > Tipulidae > Tipula > Tipula unca. The sequence goes on along the minus strand of OX596381.1, from coordinate 11,860,248 downwards.
AAATATATGGAATTAATAATTATAAATTGAACTAAGTTACAGGATCTCTGCCAGTTAAACTTAAATTTAAATTAAACAATTTAAGGTTGGAATGCAGATTAACATAAATCGTAACTAATTTAAGTTGAAGTATCTCATAAGTCTAATCCAGCAAACTAATAAATTTTATTTCAGTGATGCTGTTAAAAATTATAAAAGTAGATTAGAACTGTATCGTCCTATGTTCCTAACTATTGGCTATGCCAGGTGTCTGTAACCGAGTCAATTTCTATCATACTAACTGAACCTATCCAAATTCTCTTTATGTTATGTGTAAACGGGAGTTCGGTGAGGCCTGGTCATCTCCGGGAAATTCTGCATAATGCTTGATCGGACACTTCATTTAAATCAAATCAAATCTAATTTCGTTAGTTAATATTTTTGCAATAGATGACTCAACTCCAACTTTGACAGTCGTCAATATGTTTAATTATGGAATTTAAATTGTATAGGATAGTATTAAAATGGCTGTTGCCTTTTTTTATTGCTATTTTTTTCAAATAATATTGGATTATTCGTACAGTGCGGTTATTTCAAAAACAGTCCTTGACAAAAAATGTGTATGTGGATATTTGACGGCCAGTGACAGAAAATTGAGGAAATCGCAGATATGTTTAAGTAAACCTGAATATGAGCAAAATATTAAACTTAATGAATGTTTAAAAATTTTAATTAATTGCGATTAATTGGGTATTAATTTAAATTAACCGATATTGATTATGTATTTGAGATGAGTGCGAAAATTGATGGTTTGCTTTACACACGCAAGATGTAATAATTATTCAAAATGTTAATATATTTACAAAAATTAAAGATTTTATCCAAGATAAATTGGTCGTACAACAAAATTCATCTCCTTAGACGTATTAATTTAACTAGTACTAACTCTCCTCGATGACTATATCCAAATTTCAATGTCTCCATACAGAATACCCTGTGTTACCAAAATTAAAAATTTAAGTGGTCTAGGCGACATCGATGCTGGAAATTCAACTGTTGAATCAAATAATTGCTTTTCAACTAACCATTTCACCTATATATAGAAACACAATAAAAAGAAAATGGTTCAAAATTATTTTGTTAGTCGTGACTAGAGGATAGAATTTTTTCACGAACCCCTTCTGCGGTGGGCATGGTGTAAAATGTTTTGTAACATTATACCAAAAACGCTGTGGATTCAACATTTCTGTACAAATATGGGGTACGTACAATCGTATTGGAGTTTCAACCCAGACAGCTTGCAGGTACTGTTGTGATCTAATCGATACTGTTAATGGTAGTGTTGGATCCAATGACTTTACACATTCTATATAACCACTCATCTGAACAGTATCATCATCGACCAGCTCAACAATATAGTTATCCATATTGAAATATTTTCTTATTGTCGGAAGGGTCGGGTCCAGTTCATAATCCCAAATGCCCTCATCTGGTATCATACGATACTTTACAGACTACATATAAATTAAATAAAGAATATATTTACCCCGCATATACTTAATAAATTATTTTGATTTCTCGAACTTACATTAATAACTTGAATTGAATTTATATAACAGATTGCAAAAATTATTATGAATTTCATCATTGTCGCTCAAACACTATACAACTAAATATTAACTGAAGCCACGTACTTATATCTAAAAAAATTCCATTTTATCGGTTAGTAATACAGTTGGTAATGTGCACATTATCGACTGCATATACCAATAAACTGCCGTGTAAATAATGTATAATTGGAATGCGAGTGATTTAACTATATAACTGGTCATAAAGTTACATAATATTTTTAATTGCGTTAATAAGCGCCTTGTTATGAGCCCATCCATCATTAGGTCACCTTCAAATATGTGTACAATATGAAGGTGGCCGAGCTTGTATCCTTAAAAAATCCTTTGCTAACACTAAAATATTTATAAGCGTTCGCTTAAACTTAAAATTTGGGGCAATGAGCAATTTTGGAGGAGTAGGAGACCTGCGAACTCTGATATTCAAGGATAGGCGAGGTAGATTACGCCATATGTAATTTACACGGTTGTCAACACGTAAAATATAGCGTTAATTACTTGGCAGTAAAAAATTTTGTAGATAAAATATGAAAAAATAATAATTTAAAACTTTTCGAGACCAACTTAATTTTTTGAGAGGATAAATTAGATTAAAATGCGCCGGTAATACAGTAGGGCAAACCAATTTGTCAACTTTCTAATCTCACACCAAATATTAACGCGGTCAAAGGGCATTGTTTTACAGCTTATAATAGCCACCAAAAATTTACTTCTAATCAATATTTCATGAGTTATGCCGATTTATCTCTTCGCCTGTTTGGTAAAATCAAATTTGACAAACAAATAATGCAAAACTCGAATGAAACCGAATGATGAAAGCATTATTACTTACCTTGGTTGCCATGATTGGTGTAAGTAGGTCATCGAAGAAAAGCCACTTTGTCGCGTTAACCGTTCGAAATTGTATAGAATATGCACGTCACTCGTCATACCGTTATTTCCTATTATAAACATTATAGCTATATAAGTTAAATGCGCATACGGGAATCATTGCCAACACTACCAAAGAAAACAAAGTATATCCTTAAATTCAACTAAATGCTAAAATTCAAACACAATTTTTAATTGTTCCAAATTTTGCTTAAATCACTTAAGATTGCGTAACAAATCTACTCTTTAAATCATAATTAAGATTATACTAGACTTTAAGCTGGTATTTTACTTAAGAAAATCCACTCAACATATAGTTTAAAAGCTATAGAAATACAGCTGAAATATTAATTTATATCTCACTCTAAAGTGAAATTAAAAGTTGACTCAAATTTCTCCTCTTTCGCAAACTCAAATAACAAAAAACATCTTTTTCAACCAATGTTTATTCAATTCAAAACTTAGAATACACTCAAATTTAGTTGAAAAATTACTATATTTTTACTAATACAATTCACCTAAAAAACCATTAAAGGTTTGGGCTCAAATTCTATTTTGGAATTTCACTAAAGCAAATCCACACAATAAATATATACTTCGAAGTCTATGAAAACTCAAATATGAGTAACTGTTTACAATTTAAATTGAACTCAAATAATCTATAAATCGCGTTAAAAATTTTACTCAACTTCTTAGTATAAATTGTACCCTAAATTTAACTTAAAAAATTCCACTCAAAATATATAATTTTTTTTTTATTTTGAAAAGCGGGCATTTTTACCACCACCTTTTTACCTCCACCTTCGATTTTGAGCAGTATTTTTATAATTTTCAACGGTCTCTCTTTTCATGTGCTCGGTATTCTGGGTAACCATTAACAGTGAAAATCTATAAAAATAAAAGAAAAACCTCAGGTGGATCTAACAATTAAAACGATGTTTAACGGCATTGATTAGGGGATGTTATTTTATTTAGATCTTTTCTAACCTAACATACTCGTAAATTGAAAAGATATTAAAATGCTAGCTCACTAAGACTGTGTCCGAAGCCTGTGATAAAAAATCGTAATTTAAATTTTTGACATTTACTTGAAAATACCGAACACGCCCAAATTATTCGAATCTATTACTATGATAATTTTGGACAGCTATCGAATAATTTTTGTGCGCATGTCTAACGTGTGATTTGAACAACAGCCTGGTATTTAACCGTTGTTGTATGTAAACACAATAATAATAAAGAACCATTAAAAGGATTATCGGATCCATTATTTTAATATTAATTTTTTTAAATTTTCTATGCAATTTATTAGTTTTCACAAAAAATTTGAGGTTATGAAAACTAAAATTGACATATTTAACGTGGGAAAAAACTTATGAGGTGAGGAGATATATTACACATTTCGGACAGCATAATAAAAAATTGTGAATGTAGGGGAATAATTATCAAACAAATGTGAAAAATGTAATTCACGAGTTTTTATCACAGATTTCGGACGCAGTCTAAATCACTCTATCAATCGTCTACATTATCGAAATTGTCAACGTAGAAATTAATAGATGACACGTAAATACCCATCGCTACTGTTATTCGTGTAATTTAATTTAGTGAATATATAGGAGAGGTTTTAACCATAAAACTGTAATTTTTTAAAGCTTCACTCAAGAACCCTATATACGGCTCATATCGAAGTTGATATTTTCTGCTTTGTCGGAAATACAATTTTTAAATTGGGAATGTAGTGTGATTTTCCACACTACAATATTCGCAAAATGTATACCGATGTCGCAACTTTAGGCATGAAGTTAAATCCGCCTTTTCCTCGTAAAAGTGAAAAGAAATTTAGTAAACAATCCTGACTGGTCCGGCCTGTTAGTAAGTATTTCACGTCAAATTCTGCCGTTAATAAATTAATTAACAGAATGTGTGCATTTATGCTCGTTTTGAGTCTCTTAATAAACTTAAAATGTCTTTCATTTTTTGACAGTATTTTTAGTTTTTCCAAAAATGACAAACTGTCTTCCAGTCTCTTATACACATTATACAAACTACCAAAATTTTCCGGTTTAACCTTTAAAGTTGTATTAACAGCACTAGGAACTGTATTGCTCAATATTTGTGCTGCTAGTTTAACATGCATTTTTTAAATGTGTTTGGCTCAAAGTGCTGCTTTGTTACCTTTGGCAATAGTTTGACATTTTGGAGCAATCATAATCGAATAGTTTTCGAATCACATTTATATCATACACTCCAATCGCCGAAAGCTGAATTTTATTTGTTAAAAAAGAGTTTCGCGCTGATTTAATCAAATGAGGAACATCAAACTGTGGTAGAATCCTATGTTCATTAACAAAAAAATATGGTTCATCAGAGGTTACTTCCAGTATTTTGTACGCAGCAATATTTGTCGCAACTTGATCGCAAGTTACCATTACGAGATTTAACTTTAATACATCTTTACATATTCGAATGTTTTCTTTTAGCAGTTCTCATAAATCTAAAGGTTTGACAGTGTTATTAATTAATGTATAATTTAATACATATTTCCAGTCATCCACCAATCCACGAGGCATAAAAAACAATGCTGAAGTTGCTAATTCCGGTTTTCTTTGGCGTCCATCGTCACAGAACTCTTCCACTCGATCTAAATAGACATTAACCGTTAAGTCTTTTTTTATAAGTATTTTATCAAAACTTAAAATACATAATTTTGATTTACATGACATAGCGCCAAAAAAATTTCGAAGTTGGTTAACTAAAACACTATTTGTTCCTGGAGGTATAAATTTGATGCGAGACCATTTATATATTGAAGAGGTAGAAGGCAGCTTTAAATTTAATTGGTCTCTTAAATATTTGTATGTCGATGCAGATTTGTAAAATAACGACTGTGCAAAAAGTTTGTTGTTGGTATTATAATATAAATCTTCTTTAATAAGAAGTTTACAAACATTTTTGGTATTAACGTGCACGGTTTGGGTACTGATCCTGTTCATCGACGATTTTAATATATTGTGTCTATCTTCCTCGGTTAGATCAAAATTGTTGGAATTTCCGCATATTTCTACGTTTTCTTCGATATTTACCCTTTTTATAATATTTAATATCGTCGGAACAGCATGTTTCACCAATCAATGTGAAGATGAAATTAGTTGTTGTAAAAAGTGCTGTTGACATACATAATTATGTTTGTTACACATTTCAGCAGCAGTAAGTCAGATAGAGTCTATCCAGTTTTGCGCTTCAATAGCATTTTGTGGAAATTTAAAAAAATGTAAGTCCGTTTTGGTCGATTTTAATTTGCAATTTGGAACTATACAAATTACATGTTTTTTTTCTTTTCTGCAATTCCTGGTTTGATTCTAAATTTAATAATTAAATAAAAATATAAATTAATCACTTTAAAACGTACGTAAACATGTAATCCACCAAATTGTAAATGTAAACAGGATCCAACGTCGCGTCATCAGAATAATAGGCAACCTTAATCTTGCTCAAGAGCTGGACAATCTATAGCATCGCAGGGATGTTGCACAACTGAAAAAAATTGTTTCGGATTTCCTATATCGCAGTCATCAGAGGCAATGATCACACACAATCAATTTTTGTACCACCATAATGGTCGAGTACAATAAATATAATTGTTTTCCAAATATTCAAAGAAACTTGTACTTTATCATGTTAATAAGTTTATAAATTATTTTTTTACTTTGCCAATCTATGTATATATGTATAAATATAAAATATAAATATATAATATTTATATATATATATATATACGTATATATATATATATATATATATATATATATATATATATATATATATATATATATATATATATATATATATATATATATATATAATATATATATATATATATATATATATATATATATATATATATATATATATATATATATATATATATATATATATATATATATATGATAAATATAAAACGATATACGATATACATATATATATGTATATCGTATGGCTCCTTGAATTTAAAAAGGCTGACTTAAAAAAAGTGTTTTTATATGGAAAATTGGGACTTTTGTTAATTCATTTTTTTAGTAAATTTTGTGACTTAAAAAAGGTATTTTACAAAAACAAATTTAATTTAAAAATGACATAAGATAGGCATATTTTATGTCATTTTAGAAACACTAATCTTAATTCATTTTCAAAATGACATATAAAATGCATGTTTTTCGTCATTTTATAAATAGATATTTTAAATCATTTCCAAAATGAATTAAAAAATGCATATTTTAATTCACAATAAATATTCGTATAACATTCGTTTTTCAAACGTATTTGAAAATGCATGCGCGTAATTTCATATTTGGAAGAAATGTACTAAATTCACTTATTCTATTGTACGTGCATTCTATTGTTCAGTGCATGTATTTTATTCTTGTTTTTTCTTGTTGATTTTTGCAGTTTTACCAATTATTTTGTGTTGTATTAAGGTGAGAAGAGAGAACAAACCAATTTGTACGTAAACCAAACGTCGTAAACGTATATATGTATATGTACATACATACTTTTTTATATCCCTTTTCGACTGCGAAATAAAACGGGAAATCACATAATTTTATAAAATTAACACATTTTAAATAGAAAAATGTATCAGATGTAAATAGAATTTTTTGTTTTATCTCTTTGATTCATTGGTTTTCTTTGTTCTATTCGATCTGCGAACTATATCTTTTTAAATGTTTATAGTTCAACGTTTTCCTTCATCGTGTTCACATCACAAATTACATTTGGACTATTTTATTACAAATATACATACATAAAAATGGAATATAAATTTATTAGTGGAAAACGAATAAATTCGAATATACTCTATGTGTTAAACGAAAAACAATTATATAAAAAGGAATATACGAACAGCAAGCATACAGTATATAAATGTTATTTAGGAATATGTAAAGCTCGTATATCTGTTATTGAAAATATTTGCAACCGAGTTCAAAATAATATTGATCATAGCCATATAGCAAATCAAGAAGATAAATACAACGAATTAAGGTTGTTAAGTGAAATCAAAACAAATTGTTGTAAACAAATGCCTTAGTTAATACTTGCACTACAATTGGAAATGTAAGAGATATATTTAATCTGAGTTGTCAACAGTAAGTACAATTTTTTTACTTTAATTTTATATCTAATGCATGAAAACAGTACAATTATTATATCCAAATTGCATTATGCGCGATAAGTTTAAAATAATTAATTGTAATGTGATTTTTCTGAATAATAGGTATCAAAACGTAGGTAATGGATTAAATTTTAATAAGATGCAACGAAATTTATTGCGACTCCGCAACAATATTTTCAAAATAAATCCAAAAACCTGCGAGGCTATAACTGAATGTTATAATAACCCTGAAATAAAGACCAATTTTGGCAAAAGTATTAATTCGGAGCAACAGGAATTTTATAAAGGATGTTTTCAAAAAAATGAATTTTCGTACTGTATTTTTGCTTCAGACAAAATAATTCAATTAATTACCAACCATATTGAAACTGAACGAAGACAATATTTGATTGATGCTACATTCCACATATGTCCTGTAGGTTGTTTCAAACAATTTCTAATAATTCATATCGGGTATATGAATCAGGTGCGTAATAATTTTATATAATTTTTAATTATTATTCATATAAAACCGTTAATAGACGAGTTGATTGATATTCGAGATTCATAATACAATTTTTTTTCGATCGATATCGATACAACAATCGTAATAAGGGTAATACTTATTTTGTTTTTATTTCAAATTTCAGGTCATCCCATTTATTTTTGTCCTTATGTCACACAAATCTGAAATATGTTACCAAGAAGTTTTTCAACTCATTGATTCAAAAATAATGTCATTAGAATGTAATTCATTCATGACAGATTTTGAAATAGCAATGAGAAATGCAATACGTACTGTAAAGCCTACCTCAAACTTACGTACTTGTTGATTCCACTATTTCCAAGCAATAAAAAGGCAAGCAAGCAAAATTAATGGTTTTTTCTATAGTATTCGTACACAGAAGGAGTTGGAACGAATTTATTATAAGTTTTTGTGCTTGCCGTTATTACCGGCTGAACATATTATGGAAATGTTTAATATCCTTCGTCGGGACGCAGAAGTAGCAAATGAATTCATATTTCGTGATTTTTTAAAATATTTCCACAAACAATGGATACAACGAGTAAGTTTTAATTATTATATTTATAAAATATTAATAATAACGCAAACATTTATTGCGCAGGAAGGACCAGATAAAATATCAGTATTTGATTGCCATACTCGTACAACTAGTGCTGTAGAAGCCTACAACGGTGTGTTAAACAAGAAAATGATTAAAAAGGGTCACTTTTTTAAATTTGTGCAGAAATTGCAAGAGGAAGAGTTCCGAAAAAGTCGAGAAATGGAATTACTAATCGAAAGTGGCGGATCAACAAGGACTAATAAAAAGCGTAAATATAAGGTAACTAAGTTTTGTTTCTAGAACCCAAAATTATTTGAGTTTCATTATCTTTTTTCAATCTATATCCCAACTTTAAAATAGACACGGCATGACATAATACAAGAGGCTACAAATGAGTTAAGACTACAGCAAATTACGCCAATAGAATTTTTAAATAGAGTAACATATTTAGACAACATCTGTAAAGGATTTTTAGACGACAATATCAACAATAATATTAGTGATGATGAATGATAGTAATGATGATAAAGAAAACGATATTACACCCACACAACAACAGAAGAGCATTGAGGTATTTCTTTGTTCTGTGTGTTTTGAAAGAAAATGTAACGTGGTACTGTTTCCTTGTAAACACTTAAAGACATGCTTTGAATGTTGGAATCAAATAGAGAAAAAAGTTAAAGCAGACGCTGAAGTTAACGATAATGACTCCGACGTCCATCGTAACGAAGATGAAGATGCACAAAAAATGCCACGTTGTCCATTTTGCAACAGTTACGTCTATGATTCGATTAAAATTTACTCTTAAATCATATTTTAAATAATATAATAATTTTATTATAATTATATGTACATTTATTATTATGATTATTTTTGAAATCACTTTATATGGATATTGAATTTTAATTATTGCTAAGTTTGAAGATTTATTTTAAACTATTTTTTATCAATATATAATGAAATGTTGTTTCTGATTATTAAATCTAGATTTTTTTAATTATTATTTTCGACTTAAATTTAATAATTTTTTTTATTTACAGTTTCGAATATACTTCATATTCATATTTGATCTATTTATTAATTAATGATTTATTTATTCTTTATGTTATCATTTGGGTTTGATGAATAAATTGAAAAATAAAAAATTATCTTTGTATATTGTATAAATCTTAATACAATATTTGGAAAATTCTCATACACTAAAAACAATTTATAAAAATAATTATGTTTGGTACTGCCTAAATATTAATTCTCTAATCAATCATAATTTGGAAACTAAAATCAAATATTTGCCTGCCATATAAACCGCATTCCTTCAATTTGGCCGTTAGAAATACCCCACAAAAGAGAATGGAACAGTTGTAAAAATTACATTAATAAAATTGAAAAAAAAAATTAATTGAAATAAAATGAAAATCATAAAACAACTAATCGCGTCTATTCGACATAAAACTTAAAGCTATTCAAGTTTTGCAGTTATGCTTTCATTAATGGAAATATAAAAAAAGATTGCTAAATCGTGGAACAATAATCTTATTTTACCATTTTAATTTTTGGTTTCCCTTGAATTATAAGAGGTTGAAAATAAATACATACATGTGTTTTCATTAATGAAAATTTGCAAAAAACAATTGCAAATTTCTGGAACATTAAAGCCATTCGAAATGTTCAAGTAATGCTATCATTAATGAAAATTTGCAAAAAACAATTGCAAATTTCTAGAACCCTAATCTTATTTTAAAATTTGTTGTTTCTCTTAAATTATAATAGGTTGAAAATAAATACAAGTGAGTGAGGCAAAGCATCATTTAATTTAACCGTACCGTATCCTGTAAAAGCGATGTGCTTACTAATTTTTAGGAGTTTTAATAAAAATACAAAATCAAATTTTGGTAATTTTTTTAATTAAACAAAAATAACATATTATTCCAAATTCAATTTATTTTATTTCATTTTTTTTAATAATATCAACTTAATAATTTTTAATATATTTTATTCTTTCTCCACCCTTTCTACGTAAATCTCCGTTATAGTAAGTCATGTGTCCCACTATCATATTATAAAAGTAGTAATTATTGTTAATTATGAAGCTTTCGCTCTCTTCTCGATCATACGCCTTGTTTAAGAAGCTCCATAGATCTCGAAATTCAAAAAATCTTCTGTTCCACAGTTGCGAATTCATCCAATATTTATTATAAAATTTAAAAATTGCTTCCGCATCTTTGCTCCATTGCAATCCATTTCCATGAAAAAATATCGCTAAACAAAGTCTTTCTTGATATTTAAAATTTGGCGAAAGTAGGATTTCTATAATATAATTTGGCCAAGTTTGTATTGGAAAGAAAATATGGTTTAACCAATTACGGAAAATATTTGTATTTTTAAAATCACATAACCGTATCATAGCTTTCAATTTGTTGTATTTTATTAATTGATCGGTCTTGGTTTTATTCTGAGTATAATATAAACACAATTCACTGTTTTGTATTTATTATTATTAAAATTGGCTGGAACCCACGAGGATTCCGCACTCAATGCCAGAAAGGCCCATGGTGCAAACCTAGGATTCTATCCCAATTCGCAAACGCGCACTGCTGCCTTCGCAAACTGAACAAGTTTAGACCAAGGCAGAGAAGACAACTGATCTAAATTTAAAGACCTAAAGTTGAATATCTGAATTCGTATAGAACTGAAAGCAGGACAACTGCTGACGAAGTGAAGGCAGTCATCATCTTCCTCAAGGCAGTTCTCGCAAATAACATCATGAGCTAACCGCATACGATGTAGATGATCTTTAAAACGACCATGTCCTGTAAGAATCGCTACCAAGATTCTTAACTGGTTCTTTTTTAAAGATAAAGCATACTTCGTTGACCTCAAATTGGGCTCCTTAATGAAGTACTTCGCCTTACGACAACTAAAAGTCTCAAGCCACTGAGACCTTAGGTCTTTCAAGGCGTAGTCCTTCATCACTTTCTTCCCGTAGTTGAAAGAAACAGGAACCGCTGGTTCAGGACCAACAAAAGTCAATTGGGAGCCAGCTTTGGCTAAACAATCCGCGATCTCATTGCCTGCGATGTCACAATGAGCCGGTACCCACATGACCGTAACTTTATTGTTAGAACAAAGAAGGTTCATGAAACGTTTACATTCCTTGACGAGTTTAGAAACAGTCAAGGGATTTCTTAAAGAGTTAAGTACAGCTTTACTATCTGTACAAAGTAGAATACTTTTGTTTTTAAAAGCAAAGTTTAAAGCCTCAATAACACTACGTGACAGCGCTATAAGTTCCGCCTGAAAAACAGTACAATGCGAACCAAGAGTACCGAAAAGTCTCAGATCCGTCCAAGCACAGTAGATTCCAAAACCTGCAATGAGGTTAGAACGAGAGCCATCAGAAAAAAAGACTATGGACTCATCTAATTTATCAATAAAATCCTGCGAACTCCACAAATCTCTCGAAGGATAAACCACCGAGAAAAGATTTGAGAAATGAAATTCGGGAAGTAGTCTGTCATTAACCATATCGATTTCTGGTAAACATGATTGTTTTGTATACTTTGTGATAATTTCAAATCCATATTATCATTTAGAAGCTCATACTTTTGTATACACTCAAAAAGACACTTGTCGTAACTGTCGTTTAACAATTGATGATGGTTTTTATTAGGTATACTCGTAGAACAATAATTATTCTCATTTTTATTTTCTTTAGATGCGAATAAATCATCAAAATTATTTAATAAAAAATATGTATATACCTTCGACATTTCAATAGTAAAGTAGTAACGTTTCTGCTATACTAATATAATATATAGGTCCCCAATATATATTATTCGATGTATATTGGTACATTTTTACCTTTTATTTTGATTTTAAACATATATCTTAATTCATTTTCAATATGAATAAAAAAAATAACATTTTGTTTCAGTTATAAATACATATCTTAATTCATATTCAAAATGAATCAAGAAATGCACATTTTATGTCAGTTATAAACACAATTCTTAATTCAATTTCAAAATGACTTATGATATGCATTTATAAAGTCAGCTTTTTTTATTTCATTTTCATACAGATTTTATGTCATTTTTAAAATGAAATAAAAACACTCATTTTAAGTCCAAAAAAAACACTTTTTTTAAGTCAGCCTTTTTTAATTCGGGTCCCCATATCGTATATCGTGTTTTTATTGTTTCGTTCATTCAAAATAATGCGAAAAAGAATAAGTGATATATTAATAAACATATTGTGTTCTCGTTTTTGCTCCGTAGCCACAAAATTCATATACAATTATTGGTTTGGATTCTTCGAATGCCATTTCAATATATTATGAAAGTTACTATTCTTCTAAATCCTTATTCTATGATTCAACCATAAGTTTTAATATACAAACAAAGAAAATTCTAATATTTTTAAGAAACAAACTGATTTTGAGAAGATTCGAAATCGACAACATAATCACCATAAACGACATTCCAGCCCTAACAGATGAACCATCGCATTGTAAAATAAATGTAATTGGTGACTGGTCATGTCAAAGTTTTGTAGATTTACATATAAAGTTAAAAAAATGTCCGCTATAGCTGTAAGTTAGTTAACATTTTTGCTAGACATGACTCAACTCCAACTTTGACAGTCGTCAATATGTTTAATTGTAATTTATATTGTAGGAATGTATTAAAATTACCTTCTTTTAATGCGTTTTTTTCAGAGATTATTGGATTATTGGCACAGTGGTCATTTTGTTAGCACGACATACAGCAAATCAGTAACCGATTTTCAAAAAATGCCTTGACAAAAAATTTATATGTTGATATTTGACGGGCAATGACAGAAAATTGAGGAAATCGCAAATATTTTTAAGTAAACCTGAATATGGAAAGCACGTTAAACGCAGTGCATGGTTCAAAATGTATATTGTTTTGCATCCACAATAGATCACCACAAATCAAAGGATAATCGCGATTATACAACAAAACTTATAGAAAGGAAAATAGTTATCATAGCGTTATAGGCCAAAAACGGGTGTTTTCAAACATTAAGATACCAAGCAAATCGCATCTTTATCTGTTATAAATCAAGATAATTAAAATTACAGCGGTTAATTGGGTATTAATCTAAATTAACCAAAATTAATTATAATATTTGTATTTTTGATAACAGCTCGTGTTACTTCCGTGGAACTGTTGTTGCATATAATTTACAATTGGTATGCAAGAGATTTAAATTACTGTATGTAAATTTAACGACCGATAAGGCTCAAATAATTATGATCAAATATGTGAAATCAATATATGAAATCAATATTACCACAATATTATTTCTCAGTTTTGGAATGTAATTAATTGTCAAATAAAACTCCGAAACACAGTGAAATTTGATAGTTTACTTAACACACGCAATATGTATAATAATTATTTAAAATGTTGTAAATATATTCACAAAAATTGAAGATTTTATCCAAATTAACTGTAAACGTTCAACAAAGTTCATCTCCTTAGACGAATTCAGTTAACTAGCACTATCTCTCCTCGCTGACTATATCCAAATTTCAATGTCTCCATACCGGGAATACCCTGTGTTATCAAAAAAAACAGTTTAAGTTGTCCAGGCGGCATCGATGGTGGAAATTCAACTGTTGCATCATATAATTGCTTTTCAACAAACCATTTTACCTACATATATAGAAACAGAACAAAACGAAAATGGTTTAAAATTATTTTGTTAGTCGTGACGTGAGGATAGAATTTTTTCACAAACCCCCTTCTGCGGTGGACATGGTGTAAAATGTTTTGTAACATTATACCAAAAACGCTGTGGTTTCAATAGTTCTGTACAACCATTTGGTGCGTACAATCGTATTGGAGTTTCAACCCAGACAGCTTGCAGGTACTGTTGTGATCTAATCGATACTGTTATTGGTAGATTGGGATCCAATGACTTTAAACATTCTATAATCTAAACACTCATCTCAACAGTATCATCATCAACCAGCTCATCAATGAAGTGCTCAAAATTGAAATATTTTCTTATTGACGGAATAGTCGGATCCAGTTCATAATCCCAAATGCCCTCATCTGGTATCACACGATACTTTACAGACTACATATAAATTAAATTAAAAATATATTTACCGCATATACTTAATAATTTAATTTCATTTCTCGAACTTACATTAATAACTTGAATTGAATTTATATAACAGATCACAAAAATTATTATGAATTTCATCATTGTCGCCCAAACACTATACAACTCAATATTAACTGAAGCCACGTACTTACATATATCTAAAAGAATTCTATTTTATCGGTTAGTAATCCGGTTGGTATTGTTCATTGATTATTATCGATCGAATCTAACAATAAATTACATGTTCTTTAAGTGATTAGGTGATACTCAGCTGCCGTGTAAATTATTTATAATTGGCATGTGAGAGTTTTAACTATAACTGCGCATAAAGTTACATAATATGTTTAATTTCGTTAAATAGCGCAATGTTATGTGTACAATATGAAGGTGGCCGAAATTGTATCCCTAAGAAATTATTTGCCAACACTAAAATAATAATGAATGATCTGCGTGCAACAGTTGTAATATTTCGAAACAGTTCGAGTACATTGAAGAAATTATATTAGCTGATTAGCTGTCGTACCAAAAAATTTGGGACAATGAGCAATTTTGGAGGAATAGGAGTCCTGCGAGACGAAATGATACGGCTGAGAAACCACATGTCATATTGAGGTTCATATCCTGGTTTAAATGGCACGTTCCGTTGATGTGTATCGTTTAATTGAGAAACGACCACGCCAAAATAAAGAAATTTTAAAATGCTTTTTACTATTTTGGTTATATTGTAACATTTTTTGTTCGATGGACTTGAATATTATTAAAGTCAGAAACTGAGATTATTACTGAGATTGTTGAGGTAATGACACAATTATTATTAAAGTTGGCTGGAACCTAAGCAGGTTCCGCACTCAACTAATGACAAGTACATACGACTCTTTCAGCTTAATATACTGTTATTTGGCGGGACATAATCCCAAATTCCTGAAATATTGTCATATATAAAAAAAATATGTATACACGGCTGATATCGAAATACCATTGTCTGATTTGAATAGCCAATCTTTATTCCAATATTATAATTAATTGTCCATATTCTTTCCAAACTTTATTGTCTCTATATATAAGCGATAACTCTGATATTCTGGGTCGGGTGAGGTAGATTACGCCATATGTAATCTACACGATTGTCGGCACGTAAAATATAACGTTAATTACTTGGCAGTGCTTTGCGTCAACTTCGATAATTAAAACAACTTCAACAACCTATATGCTATGTTTTAGCGTTCAAGCTCGAGTGAACCAGTTTAAACAGGTCAAAAATTAAAATAAATTTAAAGTTGGGCGGATAATTCAAGCACTAATGGGCCCCCGGTGCAATACCCGCACCAACACATATACTGACACATTAAAAACACCAAACTGTGATTTTTGGTCACCACCCGAGACCCGCGAATAACAAAGCAAGGAAGCTACGTACTGTGCCAACGATGGCGGCCAAACAGGTCATCTATAGATTACATTGAATTATGAAAATTTAGAGATAAAACATTTAAGTATATAATATTTTAAATATTTACGAACGTAACTTAAATTTTTGAGAGGATATAAGTTAGATTAATATGCATTGAACGATATTTTAAAACTATCATCGTCCGTAACGTATTGTTATCCTTAAGTAATCTGGTCACCGTAGTTTAGAACTAGTTTACAAAATCACACTAAAAATTGTCTACATTATTGATGTTGTCGATATTGTCATGGATTGTCGACGTGTCAATATAGTAGGGCAAGTCAATTTGTCAACTATAATCCCACACCAAATATTAACGCGCTCAAAGGGCGTATAAGCCTAAGCTCCTGCTTCGTATAAAATTTAAAATTAAATGCATCGAAATTCTTTACACTTGCACGATCAGGTATAACACTTACACCATTTCAAGTGATAAAATCTAGAAGTTGTAGCCAATTACCTTAACATCAAATGTACTCAAGATTTTCTAGCATATGCAAATTTGAGTCCGCACGTCACTCTTCAAATCGTTATTTCCTATAATATAAGCATTATAGCTATATATGAGTAAAATGCGCATACGGGAAACATTGCCGACACCCGATTTAACGACCGTAAAGGCTCAAATATTTATGTTGTTATGACCTCATCTACGATGTTATTAAACTAAAGTGTGACGACTTTTGTGTATAGTCGGAAAACACTATATCCCAGTGTATGCCTCTTTTGTCTGATCCCAGTTTTATATACATATTGGTAACAGATCAATATAGATCAATATTTCCACCATATCATAATCGATGTAATTTATTCAAGTATACAGCGGTTGGATTACTGACTTGATAAAGCATTTGTAATCTTTGCTCATGACGGTTTTGAACATGTTGCGTTCATTTAATTACTGTTATCAGATTTCTGGCCTTCACTGTACAAGAAATTCATTATTGTGTAGTTTTTGGGAATGTAATTTATTGTCAAATAAAACTCCGACACACAGTGAAATTTGATAGTTTAATAACACAAGTAACAAACACAATAAAAAGTGAAAGTAACACACACAATATGTAACAATTATTCAAAATGTTAATAGATTTACAAAAATTAAAGATTTTATCCAAATTAAATGTAAACGTTCATCAAAGTTCATTTCCTTCGACCGTATTCAATTAACTAGCACTAACTCTCCTCGAAGACTAAATCCAAATTTCAATGTCTCCATACCGGGAATACCCTGTGACCCCAAAATAAATGCTTTAATTGGTCCAGGCGGTATCGATGGTGGCAATTCAACTCTTGCATCAAATAATTGCTTTTCAATTAACCATTTTACCTACATATATAGAATTAGAACAAAACAAAAATGGTTTAAAATTATTTTGTTATAGTCGTGACGTGAGGATAGAATTTTTCACGAACCCCGATCTGAGGTGGACATAGTGTAAATTTTTTTGTAACATTATACCAAATACGCTTTGAATTCAAGAATTCTGTACACATATTTGGTATGTACAATTGTATTGGAATTTCAACCCAGGCAGCTTGCAGGTACTGGTGTGTTTTAACCGATACTGATAAAGCTCGTGTTGGATCCAATGACTCTACACATTCTATATAACCACTCATCTCAACAGTATCATCATCGACCAGCTCAATAATGTAGTTATCCATATTGAAATATCTACTTACAGACGGAATTTTCGGATCCAGTTCATATTCCCAAATACCCTCATCTGCTACCACACGATACTGGAGAGACTATACATATAAATTAAATAAAGAATATATTTACCACATATATACTTAATAATTTAATTTGATTACTCGAACTTACATTAATCACTTGAATTGAATTTATATAACAGATCACAAAAATTATTATGAATTTCATCATTGTCGCTCAAACTATACAACACAATAATAACTGAAGCCACGTACTTATATCTAAAAAAATTCCATTTTATCGGTTAGTAATACAGTTGGTAATGTGCACAGATTATTATCGACTGCATATACCAATAAATTACATGTTTTATCTAAGTGATTAAATGATACTCAACTGCCGTGTAAATAATTTATAATTGGCATGTGAGAATTTTAGCTATAACTAGATATAATATTACATAATATTTTTAATTGTGGTTATTAGCGCATTGTTATGAGCCTATCATTAGGCCACCTTCATATATATATATATATATATATATATATATATATATATATATATATATATATATATATATATATATATATATATATATATAAATATATACAATATGAAGGTGGCCGAAATTGTATCCCAAACAAGGTATTTGCCAAGACTTAAGTATAAATAAGCGTTTGCCCACAAGTAAAATTCTGCGAATATCATTCTTAATTTTTGCACAAAACAGATGTTACATTTCGAAACAGTTCGAAATTTTGGAGGAATAGGAGTCCTGCGGGAGGAAATGGTACTGCTTACAAACCACAAGTCCACATGCCATTAAGGTTCACATTCTGGTTTGAACGGCAGGTTTCGTTCATGGGTATCGTTTAATTTATAAACGGCCACACCAAAATAAAGCAATTTTAAAATGCTCTTTACTATTTTGGTTATATTGTAACATTTTTTGTTCAATGGGCTTGAATATTGTCAAAAACTAAAGTTTCCAATTATAAAACAATTTTTTGAAATTTTGACACCGCCACAAGGGACATGCACATAATCTCAAAATTCCTGAAATATTGTCAAATATAAAAAAGTATGTACAGAATGCCATTGACCGATTTTAATAATCAAATGTATTCTTTCCAATCTTTGTTGTCTCCATATAAGCCAAACTCTGATATTTAGGGATGGGCGAAGTAGATTACGCCACGTAATCTACATGGTTGCCGATACGAAATATGTAGCGTTAATTACTTAACATCATATATACATCACATAGAATGGCTGTGGACGCCATTCAATTGATAGTACCTCCTACTCTCCATGAGCTGCGGCATCAAAATTCCATTCACATACGACTCCGAAATCTTCTTTCTGTTTAATTATATTCATACAATTATTTTTAATTTTATAATGTACCATCCGTTATATAATAAATTTTGGTGATACTTGGCATTTTAGTTTTTAAGAACTGAATCATTTTCTCGGTGAATAGATGAACTGCCACTGTGACATGACTAAGACAATCCGATATAATAATGAAGTATAGTAGTGCTGCAATTTCCTGGACAATTTTTGCATTTTAGAAGATAACATGTCGGCTTAGGCTCTGGACATAATATAGATGAACTGTAATCTTGGTATTTCGATATATCTCCATTTGTAACAGATTTTATTTTGGTTCCATAAATGATTAATTGTACATTTTGATGTATTGTACACTGTACATGCACACTGTATGCGTTCCACTGCTTCCTGGAGAGGTTTCTGAGCTTTAAGCTTTTACAATATACGAGGGCAAATCAATATATTCGTAGCATCGGTATGTAATTTATGTAATTTAGAGAAAATCATATTTATATTTTGTTTATTTTTCATCTACAAGAAACATCTAGAAACAACTATTTAATATATTTCTGAACGTCAATTATGCAACACGTGTTTAGACAAAAATAGAAATATAGTATAAAAATATAGATAGTAATCAAATTTTTTTGTAAAGATGAAAGAAACGCTAAATTTCTTTTCGATTATGCGTCAAAAGTTTATGGATGTGAACCAAAATATTCTACAGTAACGAAGTGGATTAAATTATTCAAAAGTGGTATAGAATCGCTAGAAGATGATGAGCACCAGGGAAGACCACAGGACGCCATCACACATGAAAACGAGACGTCTCTGGCTTTCTTTTGGTACCACATTCACAATTCTGCATGATCACCTTCATCTTTCAAAAGTTAGTGTAAGATGGACTTCAAACAAACTTCAACAAACATTTTAAATATGAAATAAAATGATCGTGATAATTTCATAAATAGTATCGTGACGGGCGATGAAACATGGATTCATCATTGGAATCCGGAATCCAAACAAGAATCTATGCAATGAAAAAAATGTGATGAACCTCCCTTAAGCAGTGTAAGAATCAACAGTCAGCTGGGAAGGTTATGGCCATAATTTTCTGGGATGCAGAAGTTATTTTGTTAATTGATTATATGCCACAAAAGACCACTATCACAGGCAACTATTATGCGGAAAATTATAGAAATTGAAGGTTGCCATCCGGGAGATACGGCATGGTAAAGTTAGAAGTAAGATTTTACTTCTCCACGACAACGCGCCTGTTCATAAGGCTAAATAACCACAAACTGCTCTGCTATGCACCCTATAGTCAAGATTTGGCACCTAGTTACGCAATAGTTTTTCCAGGCATTATCCTACTGACTTCATCAACGTTATAATAATCTAAAACTGATTGTATTAGTTCATCGCTGATTCGTTGTCCAGCTTAATGTAATTATTTAAATAATACCTATTTTCTTTTTTAATATGTTTTATAGAATTGAATGGCAAAAAAAAAAAAAAAAGTTACAAAAAAAACGATTTCCGGAAAAGTTAGAAAATCTATTTTAGGGGCCATTTTAAAAGTGAGAAATTTGAAGACGGTACTATTTTTGTAATAATTTCTTAATCCCCATATCTTTATTTTTAAAACGAGCCATATTTCGTATTTTTCGGATAAACACTTTTTTATATTTGCATAAATGCACCGCCATTTTCAATAAATTAACAAATATTTCACTCTCTGTATCTGAAGCAACAACAACAACAACAAAAAATCGATCTCTACAAAAATTTTTTTTTACCTAGTACTATACACATTCAAAACATAAAAATTGCAAAATTAAAACGTGACTTCCGTTTCCATATGTACCGCAGTCTCTTACTATCTGTATTTGAAACGTTTTCCTTTCGCTCATTTTTAAAGAGATGTGTGGTACCGAAGAAAATCACGGTACAGAATATACGCTTTTTCAACGACAAATTATTTGGGCAGTATTTATCTATTATTATTGGTTCTGACCGTTATCCTTCTTTAATTGTCGTTGATTCAGTACATAACGGAAAGCGCAGTAAAAGAGTGTACTTCTATTTGTTTGATGTATTTTATTCTGTTCGTCTTATTTTCTGCCTATACATGGTTAGCTTGTATAATTTAATTTAGATAGAATGGACTAACATATTACTAAAGGCGTCAAATCAAACCGCATGCATGATATGGCCTGTTGGGTTGAGAAGCCTGCATAAATGTGATCTATAACATCTTGATCACCATGAAAAACGGCTGTGGCGTGGTCTTCCTGTTTAAATTATACTCTTGTTTATTCATTAAATGTATTAAAATGTAGCCTAATTGTTAATGTTTCAATTCTGTGATACGGTGTAAAACATCATCATGTTATCGTGTATGTCCACTCCATGTCTATTCGAATTATTCAACGTATAATAAAATCAATATATAGGTAAGGATAAGTAAATAACATTTATAAACAAGAATTCTGACTGAACGATCACCAGTGTATGTAAGGAATTATAAGATTCCGCTTGCACATAAAAAAGCTGGAATAACAAATTTAGGAAAGTTTCTAATCTAATTACAACTCTCCAATTATCCTATAGTACCTAAGAAATCACTACCTGGTTTTGAGGAAAAAAAATATCGTTTAGTAGTCGATTCCCGTCAATTGAATAAAATATTGATAAGTGATGATTTACCTATATATCTAGAATATACGATATTCTTGATCAACGGCTGTTTTGAGGTCGATTGACAACACCAAATATAAGATCGTAAAAGATTACCCAATCCCATGAGATGTGAACGAAGTAAAACGGTTCGTATAGTGTTCTGTAATTATTATAAAGTCATTTTGTCACGAATTTTGCGGAAATTTTAAACTGTCTTAGCAAATTTACATGAAAAAAATCGATCATTTATATATGGACTGCTCTTTGTCAAGCAGAAGGAAAATAGAAAAGATGCGCTTGAACAAATAAGAAGAAAAGACATTACACTCCAGTCATGAGCGCTCGGTTATCACGGAAAACTCGTATATCCTGAGCATTCGCAAATACCCCTTGTAAAACATTCTGTTCCCAATCCTCACAATGTACTCTGTTCGGGCACTTTGCAGGTACCAGAATGGTCATTGAAGACATTTAACGCCAATTGATAAAAACAGGGCCGAATTTTTATTTTTTCTCATCCGCTAAATTCTGGCTATAGGCAAATTCTCCATATATTGTGGTAAACCACGTCAGAATCAATTGGTTTGGAGGTTCGAAGTTTATGACGATCAGATAATAGATTTTTTGATATGCATGCAAAAATTCAACGGCCAAAAAAATTGAAGAAACAATTTTACTTTTGATATTGAACTTAAGCGCACTGGTAAAATAATACGGGGTGCTCAAACTATTTTAAACTCCCAGTATTAGGTAAACCCTGTTTGTATAATACATAGAAGGATTTGCATACACCTACAGGGAACATAACATCAAAAAAATATCGGGATCGGCCAACAACATCGTTATTATAACATAACATTCACATCCGATACTATCTAAACACGATCAGAGCTCAAGCAAATTGTGTGTATAGGGCGTGTAATAAAAATGATTAGAAAAATTCAAAAAAATGTTTCGACACGAAGCTACATACAGATATAGATATATATATAGATAGTTGTTAAATGGATAGATAACTTTAGTTACCAACTAGTAACAATTGTTCCTCCACATCTATCAATATGTAATTGATTTGTATATTCTTTCGAAAGTAGATCAATTTGTAAATATACATATGAATAGATGTCGCTTAATGCGTCTTTGCTTACTCCTTCCAAAGTGTGTTTGTACAGTCCTGCCATTAGTTTTACTATAAAACAATAAAACTTCTAATGATTATAAGAAAGAAATTCAGTTTGAGAAGATTCGAAATCGACAACATCATCACCATAAACAACATTCCAGCTCTAACAGATGAACCGTCGCATTGTAAAATAAATGTAATTGACGACACATGTCAAATTTTTGTGGATTTACATATAAAGTTTTAAAACTGTCCGCTACACCAATTTTAGCTGTTCCGTGAGCGCTGGAGGTCGAATGTTATTTTTTTAAATCAAAATTGGGGGGATTACTTAAGAACTCAATGCCACTAACGGGCCCGTGGTGCAATACCCGGACAACACATATATTTACACATTAAAAACACCCAACCGTGATTTTTGGTCACCACCGGGAATCGAACCCGAGACCCTCGAATAACAAAGCAAGCATGCTACTTACTGTGCTAACGGGGGCGGCTAAAATTGAATATAGCTTTTAGTTAGTTAATATTTTTGTAATAAATGACTCAACTTCAACTTTGACATTCGTCACTATGCTTAATTGGAATTTATATTGTAGGAATGTATTAAAAGTGCTGTTGCTTTCTTTTATTATGTTTTTTTCAGAGATTATTGAATTATTCGTACAGTGGTCATTATGTTAGCCCGACCTGCAGCAGATCACTATCCGATTTTCAAAAAAAGTCCTCGACAAATATGTGTATTCAAACATTTAGATTTATATCTGTTATAAATCAAGATAATTAAAATTTACGCAAATAATTGGGTTTTAATTTAAATTAACCGATATTGATTATGAATATTTGTATATTTGACAATGTTGTTGCATATAATTTGCAATTGGCATTCAAGAGATTTAAATGACCCATCCACAAAACTGTGATGACTTTTGTGCATAGTCGGAAAACATTATATCCCAGTATAGGCCTCCACCGTATCAGAATCGTTGTAATTTATTAAAGTTGCAGCATTTGGATCACTGACGCGATAAAGCATCTGTAATTTTCGCTCGCGTGACTTTTAAATGCATATAATGGTTTTCTGCACATCTGAATTACGTATATATGGTTACGGTCTTACGGAGCAAATTTTGAACAGGTCGCGTTCATTTAATTCCGTTTATCATGTTTATGGCTTTCGCATTTCAAGAAATTCATTTTATTCATTATTGGACTCTTCCATAGTATGGGACTGTAGTTAATTGTCAAATCAAACTCCGAAACACAGTGAAATTTGATAGTTTGCTTAACACACGCAATATGTAATAATTATTCAAAATGTTAATATATTTACAAACATTAAAGATTTTATCCAAATTAAATGTAAACGTTCAACAGAGTTCAGCTCCTTAGAGACGTATTCATTTATAGCATTATCTCCCCTCGTAGACTAAATCCAAATTTCAATGTCTCCATACCGGGAATACCCTGTGACCCCAAAATAAATGCTTTAAGTTGTCCTGGCGGCATGGATGGTGGAAATTCAACTCTTGCACCAACTAATTGCTTTTCAATTACCCATTTTACCTATATAGAAAACAGGAAAAAACAAAAATGCTTTAAATTATGTTGTTAGTCGTGACGTGAGGGTAGAATCTTTTTACGAACCCCGGTCTGTGGTGGACATGGTGTAAAATTTTTTGTAACATTATACCAAAAACGTTGTGGATTCAAGAATTCTTTACAAATATTTGGTACGTACAATCGTATTGGAGTTTCAACCCAGACAGCTTGCACGAACTGTTGTGATCTGATCGATACTGTTAAAGCTCGTTTTGGATCCAATGACTCTACACATTCAATATAACCCCTCATTTCGACAGTATCATCCTCGACCAGCTCAATAATGAAGTTATCCATATTGAAATATTTTCTTACTGACGGAATAGCCGGGTCGAGTTCATATTCCCAAAAGCCCTCATTTGGTATCATATGATACTCGATAGACTACATATAAATGAAATAAAGAATTAATTTACCGCATATACTTATTAATTTAATTTGATTACTCGAACTTACATTAATCACTTGGATTGAATTAATATAAAAGATCACAAAAATTATTAAGAATTTCATCATAGTCGCTCAAACTATACAACACAATATTAACTGAAGACACGTACTTACTCGTGTATCTACTAAATTCCATTTTATCGATTAGTAACCCGGTTGGTAATGTGCATTGATTATTATCGATCGAATCTAACTATAAATTAATTTTTTTTTATGTACATAGATCATATTTACAACTGTTGATGTACATTAACATATTTACAAATATAAGTGATTAGGTGATACTCAGCTTTCGTGTAAATAATCTTGCAAATAATTTACAATTGACATGCGAGAATTTTAAACGACCGCATTTTGATGTTCAGATAAGGCATATGTCTAATATTTTTAATTATTCTAACGTAACCGCCCAAATTTTATCCTCCAAAATCTCCTTGGAAACACTAAAATGCTTGAACAGATGTTTCATTTCCAAATAATTCCAATATTAACGAAATTATATCAGCTGATAACAACAAAATTGGATTAATGAATCAGAGTTCTTCTATGGCGTCAACGCTTCTAGAGATGTTATGGCTTAGGAACCACACATGTCACTGAGGTCTATATATAAATGTTTTCCTGCGGGTAAAATAGAAAAAATAGCGTAAAATTTAAACTTGGCATTATTAGTGGAACGGTAGCGTGAAATTTGTGGCAAATACTCATCCATTCTCCCAAGAATGAGCAGGTAGCGGTGGCTGTGAGCGAAGGTCCAACCTACCCACCATCAATCTTTATCTGGATTATTATATATTGACGAAACATAGCATATAGGAAACTTGAGGTGTTTGACTGAAATAGTACATCACAATGTCAATCAATGGAATGCGAGGAATTATCACTATCTGTGTAGCGACCTGTGGGACTGTTAAGCTAAACTTCTTCACAGTTTACAGATTATTTACTTGTAGTCTGGTTCTGTCATACGGATTTGGTCTGTTAAGGTAGATTCTAAGTTCAGGATTAGGTAAAAATTGAATAAGTCATTTCTTATTGGGATCTTATCTGCGTAAATTTGTACAGAAAATATGCTTTTATACAAGGGCCGTCAAGGAAAATATTCAAATTGGTTTAGTTGTATAAACACATTTATGATAGGCGTGTGAAGAACTTCGAATTATACATTATATTCAATAATTATTTGAATCATCGAATTGTATATTGACCCAATATTGTCATTTTTAAAATGGCGTATGTCCACCGGTGTCATGTTTTTAGATAAAAAAAAAAGGTGTTTGAACATAAAAAACGTAAATTTATGCAAGTGTACATATACTAGAATCTCAGAGATAACCTCATAAAAAGAACAGGAATGGGCGTTTACTCGTCATCTAAACTACTCTATAAATTCAGTTTTCGTTAAACTTGCAATAGCACCAGAATTGGCAGCGGATTTGAACTTGTCTTCCCATCTGTAGATTGTTTTAAATTTTAATCATATGAAGAATTTGCTTCTGAGCGTTGATTGTACTGTCGTTGCCCAACATTAAGCGAAACCTGGCATCTTGATATTATATTGCGGAATTTAACAAATCATTATTACTAAAATTATTTTCTCGTTTAATAACATTTGCTCAAAAGTCCGTTAATATTTTGACTGTATCAAATTAATTCAGGCCAAATCTCAACAAAACTCCCAAACTTTTTCATTCATACTTAGTTCTGGATCCATGACACCTGTACAAAATGTTCTGTATTCCAAAATCCGTTTAATCATGCCAAACGTTGAATTCCACCAATGTTTGGACAGGCATAACTTTTTTAGCCCAAGTTGTTTTGCTATTATACGAGTAGTTCGCTGTTTGGGGTTATAATTTTTTTAACATCATTGTGTAAAACATTATAAACAACATGGCGCATTGGAGAAAACAAAAAAGGAAAGTAATACCCTAGGTGGCAGGCCTGATATTCAGGTAAATCCACTCTTCTCGGAGGTCGGTTCCATGGATTCTAAAGGGGGCCAAACATTGCTAGAACATTCTAATGATATCCAAACATCAGCTAATATTATAAAGGAGCTGTTGAATAAATTTCAAAAAATGGAGAAACTAATCGCGCAGCTGAGCAACGAAGTTGCTGAGCTTAGGAAAGAAAACTCTAAGAAAAGGTTAAAAATTCCAACTTTGACAGTCGTCAATATGTTTAATTGGAATTTATCTTGTAAGAAAATATTAAATTGGCTTTAATTGCGTTTTTTTTTTTGAGGCTATCAAAGATATATTTCTGATATGTATCTGAATATGAAAATCACATTAAACTTATTGCATGTTTAAAATTGTATATTGCATTGTCTCTACAATAGATCACCACAAACCGTACGATTTCAAACATTTAGACAATAAGCAAATCGCATGTATAAATCAAGATAATTAAAATTAATGCGATTAATTGGGAATTAATTTAATTTAACCGATGTTAACTATGTAAATATTTGAATATTTGATAACAGCTTATGTGTTACTTCCGTGAAAATGTTGTTGCATATAATTTGCAATTGGCTTGCGAGAGATTTAAATGAATGTACCTAGATAAGACTCAAATACTTATATTATTAACCTCAATCCACGATGTTAAAAAACGAAACTGTGATGACTTTTGTGTATATAGTCGGAAAACATTATATCGCAGTGTATGCCCTTCTGTCTGATCCATTGGTAACAGATCAATATAAATCAATATTACCACAATATTATTTCTCAGTTTTGGAATGTAATTAATTGTCAAATAAAACTCCGAAACACAGTGAAATTTGATAGTTTGCTTAACACACGCAATATGTACTAATTATTCAAAATGTTAACATAATTACAAAATTTAACGATTTAACTAGTCCAGGCGATATCGATGGTGGCAATTCAAATCTTGCATCAATTAATTGCTTTTCAATTAACCGTATTACCTTTATATAAAACAGAACAAAATAAAAATGGTTTAAAATTATTTCCTGAGTTGTGAGGATAGATTTTTTTACGAACCTCCTCGTGTGGTGGACATGGTATCCAATATTTTGTAGTATTATACCAAATACGCTGAGGATTTAAAAATTCTGTACACACATTCGGTTTGTATAGTCGTATTGGGGTCTCAATCCAGATGGCTTCTTGGTACTGTTGCGTTCTAACTATTGATAATGGTAGTTTTGGATTGTTTGACCTTACACATTCTATAGTACCACTCATCTCGACAGTATCATCATCGATCAGCTCAATAATTAAGTTATTCAGATTGAAATAATTACTTGCTGCCGGAATTGTCCTGTCCAGTTCATATTCAAATATTTCCTCATTAAGAATCCCACGATACACGAGAGACTACATATACATATATACGTAAATAAGAATATAATCATGTACTTGATAATTTAATTTGATTACTCAAACTTACATTAATAACTTGAATTGAATTTATATAACAGATCACAAAAATTTATCTGAATTTCATCATTGTCGCTCAAACACTATACAACTAAATATTAAATGAAGCCACGTACTTATATCTAAAAGAATTCCATTTGATCGGTTAGTAATCCGGTTGGTATTGTGCATATTGATCATTATCAACTGCATATACCAATAAATTACATGTTTTTTAAGTGATTAGGTGATACTCAGCAGCCGTGTAAATTATTTATAATTATGGCATGCGAGAGTTTTAACTATTAGAGAGTTACATAATATTTTTAATTCTTTTAATTATCGCATTATTATGAGCCCATACATCATTAGGTCACCATCATATATGTGTACAATATGAAGATGGCCGAAATTGTATTCCTAAGAAATTATTTGCCAACACTAAAATAATAATGAATGATCTGCGTGCAACAGTTGTAATATTTCGAAACGTTCGAATACATTGAAGAAATTATATTAGCTGATAGTCGTACCAAAAATTTTGGGACAATGAGCAAATTTGGAGTAATCGGAGTCTTGCGGGACGAAATGAAACGACTTTAAAACCACATGTCATATTGAGGTTCATATCCTGGTTTAAATGGCAGGTTCCGTTGATGTGTATCGTTTAATGCATAAACGACCACGCCAAAATAAAGCAATTTTAAAATGCTTTTACTATTTTGGTTACATTGTAACATTTTTTGTTCAATGGACTTAAATATTATTAAAGTCAGAAACTAAGATTATTATTGAGATTGTTGAGATAATGACACAAACAAATTCGTTCTTTTATTTGTTTTTAAATAGAAGCATCCGATAAAAAAGCAATGTAATTATGCAAGTAAATACGTCTCTTTTCAGCTTAATATACTGTTCTTTGGCGGGACATAATCTCAAAATTCCTGAAATATTGTCATATATAAAAAAATATTTACATGGCTGATATCGAAATACCATTGACTGATTTGAATAGCCAATCTTTATTGTCCATATTCTTTCCAAACTTTATTGTCTCTATATAAGCGATAACTCCGATATTCTAATAGTTAACAAGGTACTGAAGAAGACGCAAGTCGAAATCGATTTACCGAAAAAATCAAAAATAAAAATTGTCACAATAAGGAAGTATTAAACTATAAAATCAAAAATAAAAGTTTTTTATTTAAAATAAGTATGTTTTAGCGTTCAAGCTCGAGTGAACCAGTTTAAACAGGTCAAAAATTAAAATAAATTTAAAGTTGGGCGGATAATTCAAGCACTAATGGGCCCCCGGTGCAATACCCGCACCAACACATTTACTTACACATTAAAAACACCAAACTGTGATTTTTGGTCATCACCCGAGACCCTCGAATAACAAAGCAAGGACGCTACTTACTGTGCCAACGATGGCGGCTAAACAGGTCATCTATAGATTATATTGAATTATGAAAATTCTAAAGTTATAGAGATAAAATATTTAAATATAATAATTTAAATCTTTTCGAACCTAACTTAATTTTTTGAGAGGATAAGTTAGATTAATATGCATTGAACGATATTTTAAAACTGTCATCGTCCGTAACGTATTGTTACCCTTAAGTAATCTGGTCACCCTAGTTTAGAACTAGTTTACAAAATCACACTATAAATTGTCTACATTATTGATGTTGTCGATATTGTCATGGATTTGTCAACTATAATCCCACACCTAATATTAACGCGCTCAAAGGGCGTATAAGCCTTTTCTTATAAAATTAAAAATTAAATGCATCGAAATTCTTTATACACTTGCATGATCAGGTATAATACGGACACCATTTCAAGTGATAAAATCTGGAAGTTGTGGCTAATTACCTTAACATCAAATGTACTCAAGCTTTTCTACCCGAATTATGAAAGCATTATTACTTAATTTGGTTGTCATGATTGCTGTAAGCAGGTCATCGAAGGAAAGCCACTTTGACGCGGTAACCGTTCGAAATTGTACAGAATATGCAAATTTGCGTCCGTACGTCACTCTTCAAATCGTTATTTCCTATAATAAAAGCATTATAGCTATATAAGAAAAATGCGCATACGGGAAACATTGCCGACACACGATTTAACGACCGAAAACGCTCCAATATTTATGTTGTTATGACCTCATCTACGATGTTATTAAACTAATCTGTGACGACTTTTGTGTATAGTCGGAAAACCCTATATCCCAGTGTATGCCTCTTTTGTCTGATCCCAGTTTTATATACATATTGGTAACAGATCAATATAGATCAATATTTCCACGATATCATAATCGATGTAATTTATTCAAGTATACAGCGGTTGGATTACTGACGTGATAAAGCATTTGTAATCTTTGCTCATGACGGTGGTTTTCTGCACATCTGATTTATAGTTATCCGGCTACGGTCATTCGAAGCCAGTTTTGAATACGTTGGCGTTCATTTAATTACGGTTATCAGATTTCTGGCCTTCACTCTACAAGAAATTCATTATTGTATAGTTTTTGGGAATGTAATTTATTGTCAAATAAAACTCCGACACACAGTGAAAAAAATTTGATAGTTTAATAACACAAGTAACACACACAATAAAAAGTGAAAGTAACACACACAATAGTAACAATTATTCAAACTGTTAATAGATTTACAAAATTTAAAGATTTTATCCAAATTAAATGTAAACGTTCAACAAAGTTCATCTCCTCAGAAGAATTCAGTTAACTAGCACTAACTCTCCTCGCTGACTATATCCAAATTTCAATGTCTCCATACCGGGAATACCCTGTGTTACCAAAACAAATGCTTTACCTTGTCCAGGTGACATCGATGGTGGCAATTCAACTCTTGCATCAACTAATTGCTTTTCAATTAACCATTTTACCTACATATATAGAATTAGAACAAAACAAAAATGATTTAAAATTATTTTGTTAGTCGTGACGTGAGGATAGAATTTTTCACGAACCCCCTTCTGCGGTGGACATAGTGTAAATTTTTTTGTAACATTATACCACATACGCTTTGGATTCAAGAATTCTGTACATATGTTTGGTATGTACAATCGTATTGGAGTTTCAACCCAGACAGCTTGCAGGTATTGTTGTGTTCTAATCGATACTGATAAAGCTGGTTTTGGATCCAATGACTCTACACATTCTATATAACCACTCATCTCGACAGTATCATCATCGACCAGCTCAACAATGAAGTTATCCATATTGAAATATTTTCTTACTGACGGAATAGTTGGGTCCAGTTCATATTCCCAAATGCCCTCATCAAATATCACACGATACTGGACAGACTATATAAATGAAATAAAGAATATATTTATCACATATACTTAATTCTATAATTTGATTACTCGAACTTACATTAATCACTTGAAATGAATTTATATAACAGATCACAAAAATTATTAAGAATTTCATCATTGTCGCTCAAACTATACAACTCAATATTAACTGAAGCCACGTACTTATGTCTAAAAAAAAATTCCATTTTATCGGTTAGTAATACAGTTGGTAATGTGCACAGATTATTATCGACTGCATATACCAATAAATTACATGTTTTATTTAAGTGATTAGCTGAAATACTCAGCTACCGTGTAAATAATTTATAATTGGCATGCGAGTGATTTAACTATATAACTGGTCATAAAGTTACATAATATTTTTAATTGCAGTTATTAGCGCATTGTTATAAGCCTATCATTAGGTCACCTTCATATATATATATATATATATATATATATATATATATATATATATATATTTATATATATAATATATATACAATATGAAGGTGGCCGAAATTGTATCCCAAACAAGTTATTTGCCAACACTTAAGTATAAATAAGCGTTTGCCCACAAGTAAAATTCTGCGAATATCATTCTTAATTTTTGCACAAAACAGATGTTACATTTCGAAACAGTTCGAAATTTTGGAGGAATAGGAGTCTTGCGGGAGGAAATGGTAAGGCTTACAAACCACATGTCCACATGTCATTGAGGTTCATATTCTGGTTTGAATGACAGGTTTCGTTCATGGGTATCGTTTAATTGTTAAACGATAACGCCAAAATAATAAAATCTTAAAATGCTCTTTACTATTTTGGTTATATATTGTAACATTTTTTGTTCAATGGGCTTGAATATTGTCAGAAACTGTTTCCAATTAGAAATCAATTTTATGAGATTTTGACACCGCCACAAGGGACATGCACATAATCTCAAAATTCCTGAAATATTGTCAAATATCAAAAAGTATGTACACGACTGATATCGGAATGCCATTGACCGATTTGAATAATCAAATGTATATTCTTTCCAATCTTTGTTGTCTCCATATAAGCCAAACTCTGATATTTAGGGATGGGCGAAGTAGATTACGCCACGTAATCTACATGGTTGTCGATACGAAAAATGTAGCGTTAATTACTTAACATCATATATACATCACATATAATGGCTGTGGACGCCATTCAATTGATAGTACCTCCTACTCTCCATGAGCTGCGGCATCAAAATTCCATTCACATACGTATTCACACATATTTTGGTTTTTAAGAACTGAATCATTTTCTCGATGAATAGATGAACTGCCTCTGTGTCATGACTAAGACAATCCGATATAACAATGAAGTATAGTAGTGCTGCAATTTCCCATTCACATTTCTGTAAATTACAAATGGATGAATAGTTGTTTATAAATGAATAATTTTCTGCAAAGTCACATGATACAAGTGCTTCTGTAGGCTTCAGAATATTTTGAAGTGCAGGAATGTAGTAATGAGGAATCAGATTTTCCAGCTTCTTTATGACGTAATCCAATATTTCTTCTAACGGTTTTGAGTACTTTTCCAAATTGCATCTGTCAGTTGAAATCCATTGGCTGAATGATAAATTAGCATCCTCGTAGTCCTTTTCAAGAAACGCGTTTCTCAAATATTCTTGAAATAAATTTAATCCTGGACAATTCTTGCATTTTAGAAGGTAACATGTCGGCTTAGGCGCTGGACATAATATAGGTGAAATGTAATCTTGGTATTTCGATATATGTATCTCCATTTGTAACAGATTCTATTTTGGTTCCATAAATGATTAATTGTACATCTTGATGTATTGTACACTGTACATGCACACTGTATGCGTTCCACTGCTTCCTGGTTACACACAGTTTTTAGGACGAAGTAAGCAAAACTTGGAAAAACCGTTTTTTTTTTTGTCTCGTCGTCCTGATGGAGATTCTTGTAGCCCTCGTAGCATTCCTTTAATGTACTCATCATTAGAGGTGTCTGAGCTTTAAGCTTTTACAATATACGAGGGCAAAACACTATATTCGTAGCATCGGAATGTAATTTATGTAATTTAGAGAAATTCAATTTATATTTTGTTTATTTTTCATCTACAAGAAACATCTAGAAACAACTTTAACAAATGATCTGAATGCAACAGCTGTTACATTTCAAAACTGTTGGAATACATTGAAGAAATTATATTAGGTGATATCATAAAATATTGGTCAATGAGCAATTTTGGAGGAATAAGAGTCCTGCGGGAGGAAATGATACGGCTTAGGAATAGATGTCATTGAGATTTTATTAATAGATGTCATTGAGAACTATTTTCATAATGATTTCACTACCACGAATAGCACTCGATAAAAAATTTTCATATAAATAGATTTAGGTTAAAATAAACGTCAAAGTACCACCAAATTCATCCAACTTCCTCTTAAAATTCATTTCGCACAGTTGGATTTATAGATTTGTAGACACTTCCCCTTACTATTATATCACCAAAAAAAGTCTGCAACTGTGAGATAAACGTGTGAGACAGCACCACAGAATGACCACCCAGGTTAAACATGGTTTTAGTTGAAGCTTCAAAATATTTCATTCATTTAGGACAAGTTTAAATACGGGTTGTACGTTCAAATAGCGCTAGTGAGCGTGGGTTAACATTTCAATTATGTACGGAAGGGTAATTCGTCATCTTTCTTCATTCGGAAAATGCTTTTAAGAATTTTATAAGGTTAAATGTACATATTTATATTTTCAATAATATATCAATTCATAATTGAATAAATTATTAACATACTTGCTAGTGATAATATGATTTTGGCTAGATTTTTTGCTTCCTCATCTTCAAATTTACCTCATAAAAAAATTCAATGCTGCTTTTAATATTTATTCTTAGAAAACACAATTTAGAAACACACAGAAAAGTCAAAGTTATAAAAGCAATACAACAACTGAACAAAACTAAAATTTATAAAATGACCACAAAATAGGTGAGAATCATAATACCAAACTACCCGACTCATGGAGGTGAAATGAGGTGAGATGTTTGGTGATGTGAGACCATATATTTGATTTAATTAACTCACAAACAATTATTATTATTTATAATTGGTTTACAATCACATTACTATACGTGGAGCCTGAGGTTAAATGGTGGAAATATTGATTTGTGGAGCAATTACCAAATTATTTGTTTGTTTAGGATTTTAGATGACATAAAAATGTTTTTATTTATTAGCTGTTGTTAGGTTTCATGGTAACTAATGCATTTACACTTTTTGTTGTTTGTTAATCACTTTTGTCATGAACTTCACACTATAGTCTTCATATGACATATATGCGGTGACCATGATCTCATCCCATCTCGTATTATAGCGTTATTCAAAAATACTTTGCCCTTTCGCACATTATACTCGCATATAATTGTTTATGTCATACGTAATAATAATAATAAAATTATTAATTAAATAACAAACATTGTATATTATTGTTACAACAAATTGCAAGGTGGAGAACCTAAATAGCGCATTTTGCAATATAAATGCGTGCATATAGGTACACACCGCGCCGCGCTACCGAAAATAATCATAATTACGTGTTCGAACAATAAGACATATCTGTTAACACTATTCAATTACTATTTATTTTTAATATTAGCAAACAGAAAAAAAAATTATAAATTGCAAATTATTATTAATAAAATATCAGTTTAAAGTTATTTGTTGCTGATATTTAATGTACATACATATGTACGTCTCTTATTATAAAAAATTGTTAAACAAAGACACATTTTTTTTTTGCTGCTTACAGTTGCCACTTTATATACGGTCGATGATGGTTTTTTTTTTGTTTTTTGAAGAACACCGAAAAGTTTATCTTTTAAATTATAGTTTTTATTTTTTGTATTTAATAATAATACATTATTTACTTAAAAAATTAATAAGGTAATTTTAACTTTCTTGAAATGTTTTTTATGCATATAAATAAGAAAAAAAAGTATTACGATGACGGGTATACGAGTATATATAAGATGATGTATATACCTACATATGTATATCGAGTACAAGTTAACAGTTGTTTAGTTAATTTTATTACTTAAGATAAGCAGTTTATTTTTGAATATTGTTGCTGTTCTCCTTCGTAATGTAATAACTTTAATAAGCATTTTGTCAATAAATGTAAAAATTAAAATGTAAATTGGAACATGTATATTGAGTATGGCTTGAAGTTGTCTGTTATAGCTTTACATATTATATATGTCGTTAACTCGTTTGAATTAATACATATCCGGTACATCCTATATAGTAGTTAATATTGACCGTTTTAATGGGATTGCCATATATGTACAATAATGTAAGTAAAACATTTGTCCAATTACTCATTTATGTCATGTATTCGTTAACATGACTTACCTATTTGTTCCATAATAACCGAATTCGCAATGTCGTCTGAAGGTGGTTGCATTAATATGATAATCCATTCCCACGATATGCCTATATATTATGTCATATATAGCAATGCAGCAACATAACGTCAATATGTTTACAGTATTTTCGTCTTCAATTATTACAAAATGGTGACATTAATTTTGTATGATAAAAATAGAACACGCATTAGAGACACCCTAAACCTGGTTTTAAAGAATATATTTTTTATCATAATATATACTTCTATCTACACTAATATAAAATATTTGAAAATCCGAGTTTTGTGAAAATTCTAAAAAATTAGTAAATTAAATTTTCAATTGGGCATAAATATAAATAATTCCAATTATATATACGGACCATAAATCATTTCGATCTATTAGTCAACTTATCTTAAAGATCTGGATCATCTCCCCACTCCGTAACATGCAATATGATTGGTAAGTCTTGTGAACCCGCTCCATACATAAACTTGTAGCCATGATTCAAAAATCTCTTATTAATAAAGTATCCATCCCGAGTACATTATGGCGCCGTATCTGGTTGGGGTGTAAGTTTCTATACAAGTTGCCATTCAGTTTTATTACACAGATTTACGCTGATAATCTCGTTTTAACAGTTTCCGTCTAACATTGATTTATTTGTTTTTACTAGGCGTATAACACTCTGGACCTATCTGTTCCTTCTCTTTTTGGGAGAATGATCACAAAATGTGACAACGTCAAATGCCTTGGTGTTGCCTTGGATAGTTAAATTTCCTAGAACAATCACCTGGACTTTAAAAGGCGACTGCCTTAATATTAATGCCTAGTCCTGCGATTAAGCCTCAATATTATTATACGCTTCTATTGTGTGGAAGCCATTACTGGGGCTATGTCATTGACTCCACTTATATAAGTAATCCATTTTTCCTTGCCTCAGTTATGCACCTTAATTCCAGGCTGTTCTGCAGCTTTTCGCCTGAGACGCATTATGGAGGGTGGTGTTCTCGATTCTACCGTGGACACTAATAATTTCGTAAAAAATGATTCTTTATGTTTACCAGAAATCGATATACTGCCCAAATTCCTCTTCTCCAATTTATTCTCGGTGGCCTACGCACGAATTTCTCAACAAGTTAGGTGAGTTCGTATAGTCTTCTTTTCAGATGGTTTTCTAACCTCAGTACTGGTTTTAGAATGTATTGTCCTTGGCCTGATTTGAGATGGTTCATTATACTGTATTCCACTGACACTTTAAAAAAAAACTTTTACCGTCTTCAAACTCCTCAAGGACTGCAAACATTTCATAAACCTTCTTTGTTCCAACAATAATAAGTTACGCTTATGTGGGTACTGGATTATTGTGGCATCGTAGGCAATGAGTTCGCGGACTGTTTAAGAAAAATGTTTCCCAATTAACTTTAATTGGTCCTGATCCAGCGGCTCCTTTATATCGTTCAACTATCAATAAGTAAACTATTAATATTTACGCTTTGAAAGAACAACGGTGTCAGTGGAATTAGATTTCTTGCTATCGTAAGGCGAAGTACTACATTAAGAAGCCTAATTTGAGGTTAACTTAGTATGCTTAGTTTTAAAGATCATCGTATGGCTATCTTACCTCATGTTGTTATCAGTAAGGACGGGCTTGAGTAGGATGATGACTGCATTCATTTCGTAAGCAGTTGTCCAGCTTCAGTTCTGTTCCGCTTCAGGTATTCAATTTTTTGGTTTTTAAATTCAGGTCAGTTGTTCTCTGTGCCTTGTCTGAACTTGTCCGTAGTACACGTTGGGACAGAATTCTAGATTTGCAGCACAGGCTTTTGGAGCATTTAGTGCGTAATACTCATTGTTTCCAACCAATTTTAATAATAATAATGAGGACACCAGTCAACCATTGTAGAAAAATAGAAAACTATATTAAGAATCCCGCGTTGATCGAATTTCATTAAAATCATTTAAGAAATAACTGAGTTCTGGTCCAGTTGGCCATACACCTGAACTTTATCCAAAAATGGCCAATTTTCGAAAATTCGGGTAGCTGGCACTTATGATTTGTCGTTTAAGCGGACAATCAATTGGGTTACCATCCTAATAGAAAACTTCCATGATTCGTATCAAGTTATATTTTATGTGGGATCAGGTTCAAAATATTTAAAATCCACACCAACCGTTTATACACTACGATATGATCCTAGTAGAAAACGTGTGCTTTATATTTTCATATATTCGATTTAAAAATATAATATTATTATCATCAATTGGGCTACTGTTCACCCTCTTAGAATAGTGCTGGAATCTAAAAATGTGTACACTTTCTTAACTTCGGTACCATAAATAAATGTTTTTAAGCACTTGGGAATGCCTCCTAAAGATTAAAGCTTGGTTGGCCTATTGTGTAACCTCCAATGACAATACTTTCTATTAAAATATTATGATCAGACGTTGTGGTCAAGAGGCCTCCAAACAAATATTTTATAGTAATTTAAAAATCCGTAATGAGCCAATAGAAACAGCCTGAAATTTTGTAAACACTCTTACATTTTTTGACAATCAATGTGCCAGTAACAAATAAAGTATTCCGTAACAAATCTACCAAAAACCATGAACTGTCGAATCCATTCAACCAACATGTCGTTTTTTTCTTCTACTTGGTTTGAGAATCAAGGCGCTTCAATTTAAATCGAATCGCTTTCGCGTCCTGCTTCTATTGGGGTTCTGACCTTGAACCTCCCGATCCTTACGACACAGCTTAAAGCACTATAATTCATACTCGATATAATTCGAGTGATATTTCAAAATTAATTTCGATTGAAAATTGAAATTTTGAAAACTCTCCCTAGTTACCCTCCCCTGAATTTGGAATGTTGGAAAAATTTAAGAAATGCTCGTAAATTTAAAATAATATTTGAATTTTTAACAATTAACATAGTTCGAGTTTAAATTTTAATCGTCAGAATTCTATTTCGGAATCATTCGAATTTCAATGAGTTACAATTCAGAATTGTAGACGTGAAATTTGATTTTCAAAATTTCAATTTTTGCAAATAAAATATATAATAAATGTTTTTTGTAAACTTGCGATCTATACAAATCGCCAGAGCGCAACCACGTCTGAATCATAAGTATATACATATGTAGTTGCACCGACATCTTGGATGGATTGAATCAAAATAATTAAAATAATAAATAAATAATAAATAATAATTAATTTAATTTTAAAAATTATTGTTAGTTTCGAATGATCGAATATAATTTTTAAATTTGAGAAATCTTAAAGTGTTTTAGGAAATTTGAGAAATTTATGAATTTGAGAAATTTTATATTAGTATTTAAAATAAACGTTATAAATGAAATCTTTCTAAAATTCAGTTTTATTTATCTTGATGGACCCTCACCGCTGAAGCAGCCCCTCTAAACTAACTAAATAACTATAAATTTTGATACAATTTTGGAAAATTCGTTCAAATTTGATTCATCGAAGTTTTGGAACGTGAAAGTTTGAGTATTATTTATTTTTAAATATTGGTGATTTTATAAATTTACTGAAATTTGTATAATCTTCAAAATTGTATTCAATTTTTTGAAATTCTATCACAAAGATTTATTTAACTTTCTTTAAATTTGTGAAGTTTGAATAGCGTTTCATTTCAAATTTTCATTAGTCAACAAATTGAATTTTAAATTTGATTTCCAGTTTTCATAATCGTATAAAATGTGAAAATAAGTTGTGAAATTTTTTGAATTTTAAAATATAATAAAGAAATGAAAGAAACAATTTTGATTACTCAAACCCGAGTTAATATTTTGAGTTAAAATTCAGAAGTATATTTTTTTTATTAATTTTGAGTAAAAATCGTAGTAAATTAATTTAAAAAATATATACATAAATTTTTAAATATTCAGGATATTATAAAAATTCAAATGTCAAGACAAAATTATTTTAATTCAGGATGACTAACGTTGCTGGTTCGTAATCGTAAAGTGCCGTTTCGCTTTACAATTTAAACTTTCCAACTTTTAATTAAAACTTTCAACATCAAACATGCAGAGAGAAGCAGCACGCAATTAACCATGAAAATGATATATTCGCAATATTGATTTTATTTAGTACAATCGACTACCTCAGAACCATTAAACTACTCAAAAAAAATATAAATCCGTTTCGTTTTATGCAATATCCCATGACAATATAATTTTCAATCAATTAAATATTCATTAAATAAAAGCCAACAACAACAGAAACAATTTACAAAAATTAAGAAAACAAAAAATTAATAATAAGAAATAAACAACAAGAAACCAATAATATGATAAAAATAAAACGGAGAATAAATATAAGACAACGAAGAAGATACACACAGAAATTGTTTTGTATAAAATTTTTCTCACGCGAAAAAAAATAAATCGTTAAAGATGAGATAAAAAAAAAAAAAAAACTTAAATGAAACGATAGGTTTGCAACTTGTCGTTAATTAAATTCAAATAATTAGTTGACTACTAATTGAAATGACGGCTTTTTTCTTCATTATTTCTGCGTTGCTGTTGCTGCTGCTGCTGCAGATTATTTTCTTTATGAACAACAAAGTTTCGTATACATTTTCTTCTATATATACATATTATTGTTGCTAAATGTGGAAATTTTATTTATTTTTAATGAATATAATAAATTATTATTATTATTATTGTACAGTTCACTTGAAATGACTATATTTGATGCGAATTTGCTAAAAACCTATAATACAAAAAACCGCACGAAGTATAAATTATTGACAATAAATAAGGAATTTTTCTCAGAAATTCTCCGTCTAATTAATAAATTGACACAATCTTTTCTATAATTAATAAATATAGCATTGTTGCTGTTGTTGTTGTTGTTGTTGTAAAATTGGAAAAATCAATCAATTAATTTTCGTTTTTAGCGTTTTTTAAGTGAAACTTAAAATGTTAATGTACATATATAAATGTAATGTAGTTGAACAACGAGTTTATTATATATTTTTTTTAAATTTCTATTATCTCATGATCTCGATTACTGTGGAAAATTTATTACAAATTAATCCTTATTTAGCGACATTTCACTGACTTTTATACAATAAATGTTGTATTTTCTTCTAATTAATTCGAGCGAAGATATATTATCGTCTTTTGTTTATACATATATAACATAAATTTTGTACATGAAAAGAAAAAAAAATGAATTATGAAACACTTGGTACCGTTAGCAAGTGGGTTGCTAAATATGGGGATTAAGGTAAAAAGTAAAAAATGCCGCGACGTGTTCATGTACTAACGCGCTTTATTAATCGGTTTATTTATGGAGAACACCTAAGACGTTTTCATGGTTTAGAAAAAAAAAAAAAACAAGATGAGTGAAAATATGTATGTTTACTCGAACAATTGACTTTTACTACATAATAAAAAAATTTACCCGAGTATTGGTAAAACGCAAATTTTTGCCAATTGAAAGTCTGAAGAGATTATTTGACATAATAAATAAAAAATAAACTTTATCGGTCCATTAGCTCAGTTGGTTAGAGCGTCGTGCTAATAACGCGAAGGTCGTGAGTTCGATCCTCCCATGGACCAAATTTACTTTATTTTATAGTTTCTATTAAATATACAAACACTATACAAATTAAGAATTTAAAAACTAAGTTACATTTGATTTATCACCTAAGATAACCCAATTCCAGCATCTGTGGTCCTGGCGATTTTTCACAGAACTTCACGAATGATTGTGAAATAAAACTTCAATTTAAAATCTATTTTTGAATTCAGATTTATGTTGATAAGTAAATATCTCAAGTGCTCATGCTTAATTTTCTACCAAATTTCTTGCAATCAGACTTGAACACACGGATATTATATAAATAAAATAAATCTCGTTGCCAGAAAAATCAATCTCATATACACAGACATTTTTCAGAAATGCTCAATCTTATGATAATGTAAAAATTCATAATACCAAAGGTCCTACATTAATTAAATCCTAAGAATTCATTATATTACTAAAATTCGTACAATTTGTTAAATTCTAAAATTTCATAAAGCGAAAATAAAATTTCTATTATCCTATAAAATTCAAAAATTCACAAACTTTCCTAGTATTTCCAAACATCCTTTTATTCATAAATATAAGTTTTACAAGTGGGGAGATTTAACGAAAATGTTGAAAATATTATTTATAGAATTTATAGAATATTTATAGAATTCCTTAATTCATAAAATCTTCCAAAATTTCAAAAAATACTTAAGATCTATATAAATTCATAATTAAGAAACTCCTAAAACTCATGCGGTTCTTAGAATTCATTTCCCTCCAATATGTTATAAAATTTGTAAAGTTCAGAAATTTCGTGTAATCCAATAAAAGTTAAAACTTTAGAAATTTAGGATCTTGAAAATTCAGAAACTTGTTTGGATACTCAATTCAAAATTCACATTGTTACGTTTGAATACTGTTCAAAAATTTTAAGGCAAAACAAATCATGTACAATTTACTACAACATTTTTATTTCGCAAAAATCGTG
The DNA here is from genome assembly GCA_951394425.1 of Tipula unca. NCBI lineage: Eukaryota > Metazoa > Arthropoda > Insecta > Diptera > Tipulidae > Tipula > Tipula unca. Next base: position 11,817,443 of record OX596381.1, on the reverse strand, counting down.
TAAATAATTTTCAAAATGGGCAAAGTTTATTATAATTGAAAATTTGAAAAAATTCACAAAAATTAAAAATTTGAGTTTCGACAAAACTTTAAATATTCAAATTAAACGTAGTAGAATATTTACATTTCTTATATTCTACTTAATATCAGAAATGAAAATAAAAAATTCCTAAATTCTGTAAATTAATTAAATTCTAAGAAATCGTAACATTATTAAATTTCGTAATAAATTTTAATTCTAAAACTTCATAGCTTACAAATTAGAACATGTTTAAAATCCTAAAATTCCAAATTTTTTACAAAATTCTAAGAACTCCATTATAAAAAATTAAAATTCATAATATTCTAAAAAAAAAATTAAATTTCTAAAATTCTTAAAATTTATAAAATTCATAATGTTTCTAAAAATACGCTCGAGCTTAAACATTTACAAATACGGAGAGAGATTTAACGAAAATGTTAAAAATAGTATTAGCTTTGGAATTTTAAATAAAAAATTTACTAAAATTCATGAAATTACTAAACTTTTTAAATTTAAATTAAGAAACGAGAACTGCTATTACAAATTTTGGAATTAGAATCTAAAAAATCTTTTACATTTTGTCTATAGACCTAATCCAACAAAATAATAATTTGAGCTAGAAGAAACTTAAGAATTAGTCCCATAACTCGGAATTAAGGTACATCAGAATTACGAATTTCAATAGTTTGGATAATAGTTTTAAAATTTGAAGAGAAAAATTTTCAGAACTTTTCATGAATTTAATAATATTTTTGAGAATTTTGATTACCTAAATTAAATAATAACTGATTAAAATCGAAAATTTCATAAAATTTAAACTTTAGAAGTTTGCACAAAAATTCATTATATGAAATTTGATGAAAATTTAAATATTCAAATTCAAAATAGCATGTACAATTTTTTGAAATTTCCTAATTAAGTAGAATATCAGAATTTAATACAAATTTAAGAGTTCCTATTACTTTAAAAATGTCGAGTTGGAAAACAAATTTGAAAATGAACTGGATAATAGTCTGACAAATCCCAAAGTTTATGATACACACACCGAAACATTTTCATTAACATTTTGTTAAAGTACAAAATTTAAAATCTTGAAAACCCAAATTTATTTTTAGATATTCACAAAATACTCGTATGAATTGAAAAGGACATAAATTGAATTTTAAATTTAAGATTTTAATGCTATAGATTGAAATTTGTGGAAAATTTATAAATTTGTTAAGTTTGAATACTATGTTCAAGAGTTGTAAACCAAATAAAATTATATAAAATTTATTATAAAATTGTTTAAAATGGGGACAATAAACAACATGTGCTTTAGCTTTGGTAAGATGACTACACAGTTGAATTGCTAAGAGCCCATTAGCTAAGTTGGTAATAGCCTCGTGCTAATGAAGGTCGTGAGCTCGATCCACCCACTTATTTTAAGAAATTATAAAAAATTGTACATTTTGTCAATAGACCTTAAGTGCTTATCACATTGTTTTATAAGTAATTCTTAGAAATATTTAAGAATTTAGTTAGAGAATTCTGGAAATTTGTCAGCTTAGAAAATAATCACCGTTTGATTTAGAAAATAGTAAAATTTGCAATAATTATAGAATTTAAAGATAAAAAATCTAAAGAATTTGATAATTTCGAATTTGCAAGTTTTCCAGAAAATTTCAGAATTTCATAAAATTTAAATTTTAAAATTTCCACAGAAACTCAAAATTTGAATTTTACCAAAAATTTAAAATATTTGGCAATAATTAATTTTTTTTGGCAATGGCACCAATATGAACACCAATTTTATGGTTAAACTCAACAATAAGCAATAAAATCTATGTATAAGCGCGCCAATATTTTTGGGCCACCTTAGGTCGTAAGATTACAAGGGTTGTTAAGATCCATAGTGTGACTTTATAAGCAACACGTGCTTCATTTTTACCAATTTTTGATAAATAAATTATACCTTCTTATAGGCCTATTAGCTCAGTTGGTTAGAGCGTCGTGCTAATAACGCGAAGGTCGTGAGTTCAATCCTCCCATGGGCCAATTCTATTTTAAAATTTTCTAAGTTTTTTTTGTACATTTGGTCGATAGGCCCAAAGTCCTATGGCAGGATTTTTAATTTTAAAAAGTCTTTAATTTACGGCTATAACCATATTATATCGCCATCACTTTTAACAATTTCAAATCCCCTTCAAACATATTTGAATCAATTACATTAATACGAAACTATATACATATACCATCGGCCAACCAATCAAAATATTACGATCATATAAATTAAATTAATGATTTACAAGGAACCCATTGCTATATAATATTTCCTCGTCTTTTAATCAAATACTCCCGGTAATAAAAAAAAATTAATTTACAAAAAAAAAAAAAATCAAAATCCCAACGAATCCTCTTCATAATACGAAAGGTGTTATTGATCATAAAAAACAAAAATAAGAAAAACTTTAAATTATAAAGATATATTGACTTCATCAAACCGACCCCAAAACAATGACATAAAAACCAACAACATCAAAAAGGATAACATTTTTTTTTTAAATGTTTTATGTTTATATGATTCGTTCGTTTTCCAAACGGAGCAGATGGTTTTCTTAAATAACTATACATACATACTTATATATTTTGGGCATGCCAAATTGTAAATTATATACATTTTGCTTTTGAACATACAGTTACTGTAACCCCCGTCAGGATCATTTGTACAAAAAATAAATAAGATTTTTTTCTTAATGGTTGTTGCTGTAACCACAAGAGTCGATCAAATTTTATTTTTTGGCAATTGTAAAATAATTTAGTTTTGATTTCAGACCATTTTGGAGAGAGAGAGAGTTTAGAAGTCAAGTACACGTATTTATATAGATAGTTTATTATGTACATACACATACTTATGTATATATGTACGTAAATATAACAATAAAATGATTGAATGAACGATACTTGAAATGTTCCTATTGTAATTTTGAAGTGGATGGTATTTTGAGTTTTTAACGTTATTGTCATTTATTTTAGCACGACCTTTGCTTTTCTTTGAAATTTCGATTATGTACTTTAAACGATTTTTTATTTTATTTATAAAATGCGTCTTCAAAGGAACTAATTGTATCATTAAATGACAGCTGAACATTTTTTTTATCGTTTATATACCTATTATACGTCTTCTAATGGTTATTTATTTCTTATTGAATCGTAATTAAATATTAATAAATTTTATTTTATTTGAAAGAAAAATGTCATCGTAATATAAAGCAATGTGGTTATAATAAGCGGTTAGTGTTTGTGTACATTCTTAATTGCGGATTACAATTTTATGAATGAAAATATGGGAAAGATCCAAGATCGTTGTTAAAAATTTCGACTATATTTAAATTTAGAAAATATCGAACTATCCCAGCATTCCATCCCAGCAAAATTAAAAATGTTCGTTAGGCAATACTATTCTCATTCCATCCCAGGATTTTGAAAATCATCCCAAAATTTAATATGGCCATTTAAAAAATTTGTAAACAACGTGTTAGCTTATATATTCATATACATAAAATTAGGAGTTTAACTAATGGTTCTACAGAACCATGAGTGCCGAAAAAAGTTTCCTTTGTTTTCGACTTGTCATGAATCATGATGTCCACTTGCCGTGATAAATCGTTGAACACCAGCCGTATGTTGTAATTGGCGCGATGGGCTCAATTTTGATTAATGATTGTCGAGAACCATGAGTGCAGGAAAAGGTTTCTTATGTAATCTTATGTTTTTTAATCCTGTGATAACTTCACACACTTACATAATTTAATAATAACAGTGTTAAAGGCCATTACTGGCCCCTTACTGAATCAACAATCTGGCTCCAACGGTTTCGATCCTGAGCTTGGTCTTCATACTGTCTTAGACAATCTGAAGAGGCCAAGTCGTTCTCTACATCGTGGAGCCATCGTCGCCTGCAACGACCTCTGCGCCTACCATATGGTGGCTCTCCTTTCAGAGATCGCTGCACAATTCGTTCCGGATCAGCACGCAGAACGTGACACACTTAATTTATCTACCTTATTTTGTACGCACTTTTGTGTGTAACACATTGGTTAGTCCCAGTAAAATTTATATTGAAACTTAGTTAACCGATTTAGTCGATGTATACGAGTTCCTTCGCATGATTCCTACGTATTCTATCTTTAAGTCCCTATGAAGTTTGTCCTTTTTTATGTACCATCAATTTCTGCTGATATTTTATTTAATTCAGAATATTCTTCTTCGTGTTTTATTTAAAAGTGTAAAATTTTAAGAATTGGTAAAACTGCCTCGGTAGATTTCGGAAGCCAAATTGGTGAGGTGAAAATATAAGATTTATTTTTTCTATTATTGGTTTGAGTCTCTTGAGCAGTAGTTTTTAGAATATATTTGATATTATTGGAAGCAAAAAAATCGGTCTAAACGATTTTCTGTCGTTAGCTGGTATTTGTTTTTGTATCATTATTACTTCTGCTACCTTCCATTGATGTGGCACATGATTCAGTCTGATCACTACGTCGATTATATGAAGTAGTTTTCGTAAACGTTTTTCAGGTAGCGCATTACTTATTTGTCCTGTACATAATTAAATCATATCCTGGAGACTGATTTGATATTTTAACTTTCATTCACTTTAATTACTGGTAATATATTTTCATCCGAGGTATGCTACAAACAAGGCAACTTTTTGTTTAGCACTTCTAGCCCAGGTGCCATCGTCATTTTTGATTGGAGGTTCTTGCATTTAAGGGCGTTTTAAGCCTTTTCTTGCTTTCTAAAGTTAGTAGCAGTGTCTTTTTGGCAAGTAAAGCAACTTAGGTATAGTTTTAATTAATTTGTTTTTATCTTCCTTAATTAAAAATGATGATTTATTGCATAGATTGTTTTTTTTTTTAAATAATTCTCTGACTTGTAGTGGATAGGTTTTATTTTTGTTTATTTCCATTTCTGAGAACTGTTCCACGCTGCGCATTGAATATTATTGTTTAGGAGATCTAGTTCGTCTTCTAATTGTACCGATGTTTTGATTGGAACTTGTAAATTCGTGTTGCCTTTAATTAGCTTCCAGAATTATTCCCAGTTAATTTTATTGTTTGTCCACCTCGGCCAGTTTTCTTTATTAATAATCGTTGAACTGAGAGACATGATGACAAATAAGGGATAAGACGATAGTCCATCGCTGTTTTCTAGAGAGATGTAATTTACGGATGTCTCTTTAGTAATGTAAAAGTTAATAAGATCTGGTAATTATTTAGTGTCTATAGGTCAGTATGTTAGTTTACTCACGGAATGAAATTCACAACTGGATATTTGTCTTGCTTCAAACTACTCTTTCCTTTTGGAAGTTGTAAGTTTTAATTCCCAGTTGATCCTCCCCGCGGCCTATTTGTTGGGATCAACAACTAACAAAAGGATCCACGTAATTTACCGAAAAATGTTTTTTTTTAATGGATTTTTGATAATAGGGATATATCTAGTTTATCTGTATTTAGCGGTGGTGCTCTCTCTTTTACGGTTTAACAAGTTGTTTTTTTTGTATCCATTCTGTTACTATTTCCAGTTCCTCATCGTTATTCAGAAAAGCTGATTGTTGTCGTCATGATTGACAGTCTGCTATAAAGCCTTTTATAGGTGTTAAGTTTCTTTCTTAAGCATTACAACTTCGTTACTTAGATTAGCAGTTAACGTCTCAAATTCGTTTAGATTAATGTGGAGTTTAAAGTTTTCCTTTTAAAACTGGAAAGCCTCGCTAACTGAAGTTGTTGGTGATCTTGGAACCTTAGAACTTCGTCCAAAAGGGTTATACAAGGATTGGCTCACCACAGAAGCCATTTGAGCAATCCACCATATAATTTGGATTTCCCAGCTTTTATTATGTTCCTTTTTCGTGGTATGCCAGCTTACTAGATGTTACTGGTAATGTTACATCTACCACTTTTACCAGAACGAAGTGGTAGTGGGTCTTATAGGAGAAGATCATTTGCTAGGTTCTCGGTGGTCGGCAGGGTGCACCACGAGCAGATAAGGTTGATATTTCAGCTAGTATATCGTGACCATATACAACATTTGTTGTATTCCCAAAATTATGGTGCGCATATAAAATTTTGATTAAATCTAGATAACCTGATGAGACCTTTCAGTCAATTTTAGCAGATTAAAACGTTTTTCTCTGAATTCAAAATGTACTAACCCATTCTAGTTCAGAGTCCGCAATTAATATTTTTAGGAATAAAGTGCTCGCTAAATATTTTGCTTAAATGTAAAAACGGCTATAAATGGCTATCCCAAACGCTTGGCTCTCTTTTGAACAAAAATTTACAAAATACTTATTAGTTTAAGCAGCAGTGGATTACATATAACGACGCGTGATATAAATTATCTAAGAATATTATACAATCAAACAAACTATCACAATAAACCGCTAATGAATTAAATTTATTTTTCAACTGCATGTATACATACAGTAAATCATTGCATCTTACTTCAAACTATACATAATATAAAATATACATAACAATAGCATACAGATTAACTCAAACATTTATTTAATTTTGTATTTAAATTAAAAAACAATTTTTAAATAAAATAAACAAAACGCTAAACAACTATAGCAACTAATTCAATTTACATTTAACGATCAATTGAAAACTATATGTATGTATATACACACTCGTACATTGTAGAAATCTACTGTAATTTATGATTATTAACATTAGACGATTTATATCGGGTTTATTATTATGGTTATTCGCGATACAAAATTTCGCAAAGTATAAATAATTCGGGGTAGAAGTACACAACTTGATTTAACGCGGATTATGACGGCGAATAGTAATTAGAATCAATAGAAATATTTGTTGTTGTTTTTTTAAATAAAACTTGCAATAAAAATAATAATTGTACCTATAGTTGTAGCAGTATGATTTATATGTATTACAGAACAGCAGCAACTATAATACTCTCGACAATAACAATAAATTGTGAATGACAATAATGATCATAATTATTCAAAAACTACAGAATAATAATCGTAATGTACGTTTAATAAACAATATACCGAATGTCGTACTCATATACATTGTTAGTACTTTACACCGTGCGGTACAGTGTGTTAAATGGATATTAAAATAATTTTCGTTTGGCTTTTCATTTTTTATAATATGCATAATAGTTAAAGCATTCAATAGTACGCGCGTATTAATAGTAATGAGGTGACTTGATTTTTATAGTATTTTAAAATGCGCGTGAGATGTGATATATATGCATGTACGTTTATGCACTATATATAGGTAAATTTACGGTATTATTGCATGTGCTATAAAATTAGCTTTAACTATTTATAATAATAATAATATGATGATGATAATGATGAAGAACTATTATTTCGTTTTTAAATGCGGTTGATTATGTGCTAATTGATTGGCGACAATAGAGTGGTACCGGGTGTAGGAATATGTTATTGTGAATTGAGGTGATAAATTATTGCACGTCATGGCAAATACGCTATAACGATTTTCTGAATCATTTTTTGCACAGTTTGTGAAGAACTTTTGTTTGTCATTTTTATACGTTTTAGATTCAGGCTATATACATTTATGAGATATTCTTTAAAATATTTAATAATAAACATTTTACACACTAATTTAGAAATAAGTAAAAACTTATTTCCTTCACTAAAATGTAAAGGTTATATTTGTCTTGACCCTGGATTTATAATGGGTGTGAAATTTTCCACAAATCTGTAAATGTTGTACGAGTATAATATATTCACACTGTTTAAATGAATTCCAATTAGAAAAATGATGAATTCTTATTTAATTATTAAAGTACTAAAAACTTAATATTTATACAAATTCTTTTAATTATTTTAATAATTTAAATCGAAACTTAATAATAATATGGATTCATAACAATGTGCAACACGCACCAAGCCATATAAACCTGGTTAGAATCCAATTTGATATGATTGATTCCAATAAGATTTGTATACGCATTACTGTGGAAAAAGGTGAAAGCTTTACATCCATGTTTTATTATTTTTAAACGGAACTTTCTAAACCTCTAAATTCTTAAATTGTAAAACACCTTAATGCCTAAATTTATAATTTCAAAACTGTTTCAGCATTTACAAATGTTCATTCCAAATTTAAAAATAGACACAATACTAAGAGCACTCTCAAAGAATCAATTTATAACTCTCTTCGGATTTCGAATCGTTGAGAATACTTGATAGTATGTAAAAATTCATGATAATTTTCCTGACCCAATTATACCCTTCTCCTCGATTTTATTTCAAATTTGGTCTTTTTTAACACATTAAGGGCACATTCTGGTCGATTTCTCCTCGATTTTATTTCAAATTTGGTCTTTTTTAACACATTAAGGGCACATTCTGGTCGATTTATCTCGAATGTTTAAAAAATGCACGAAATTATAACAAAAAAATTAGGACGTTATTATGACTTTAGAATATGTACCAAATAAAATTAAAATTATTTTTGTTGTTGTTTAATTTGTTATTTCAATAATCCGCTCGTCGTTGTTGTGGTGCTCAATATTTAAATTCTATCCAAGTTTCATGAGCAGTCATCTATTCTATATTCTATATTTATGAAATAAAAACAAAGCCCTAACTTTTACTTTTCATATATTCTTATATTATGGCATAATTCATGTTTTAAAAAATTTCAGAATCATATTTACTAAGCTGAGTGTATATGGTGTATCTGTAAAAGATTACTCCACTATACGTGAAGAAAGTCAAAATAAACATTTTCAATTTTTCCTATACAAATGGAAAGTATAAAAGATGGGTTAAGCAATAATAAAATTGTACGGCAGTGGTCAAGTAAGCAGAGTCATAGACATTCATTTTGTGGGACCTGAGTTTTTACACTTTCCGAGTATATAGGGAAAACTGAAATATTTAATTTTATTCAAACGTAAACCTAAAATTTGTATGGTCAGTGGTTAACGTGTGATTGTTAGGATGAGTTGAAACTATATTCGTTTCACGCTGCTTTAAAATGTTTCAGTCACGTGTGAACATTTTGCGTTAGCTTCATACAGACTTCTTGTACCAAACATTTTAACAAAATCAAACTAATTTTTTTAATCATCAGTAATACTGTTTGCAGACCCAGATGAACGGTTTTGAGAAGAACTGTTCTTCTGTTTGGGAAGAACTGTTCGAATTATTCGATTTAAATTTTAATTAAGATATAATTCTTAATCACATTAAAAATTAAGATTTTAGTTCAAAAATGTTCAGATGTTCTGAACATTTTTGAACTAAAATCTCAATTTTTAATTTTAATTTAATTTTATCAAAATTGTGGGAATTTTAAATTTTGGAGAACACAACTTGCAGAGTCACAAATTTTGAAAATGACGAAACCAGCTGCTCAACTAATAAAAGTAAATTGTTGATGTATAAGATGTCCAAAGTTGTGAATTTCAACCCTTAAATTTCGAATCAGATAGTAAGTTTAAAAAACATCGGTTATACAAATTTTGATACAGATTTTTAATTCATGGATTTCGACAACCGAATTTGGTTTTACAATAATGGGAGCTTACTATGTACATATTCCGAACATTATTTTATTAGAATTCGAAAATTTAGTACAATCTAATATACGAATTTCGAATTGAATTTTTCAATTTTCCGAAAGTGAATATCATTCGATATTAACTCTAAAGTTTGTCACACTATAAATTACGAGTTTCGGATGAAAGCTTGACGAAATTCAGAAAATTTTGTTCGATGGGTTTTTATTTATCGGAAGTGATTCTGAAAATAAAATTTAACCAAAATTAAGAATAAAAATAAAAATATTTAAATAGTAAAATTTGTGTATAGTTATAGTAATTCTGATAATAAATTAATAATAAAATCATGATAAAAACATTTACTTTAATTATTTGTCTCTTATTTAACAAAAATATTTTTAAAATATCCATTCCTAACTTATTATCGAATTATTTTATGTAATCAAAATGATTTAGATTCACCTCGTGTATGTTATTTTTGTGCCTACAACGTTAACACTAGTTATCAATTCAAAATAAAAATCCTACAGATTTATAATTACACAAAATTTAATTCTGATATTACAATTAGCGTCTTTAACATTTGGTTACAATTAATTAAGAAGTTCGTTAACAAACGTTAAAAAAAAACTTGATGCAAATAAACTTGGCTATAGAATAGAGTTGGACTGTGCATAGATTACCAAAAGCTGTAAAACAAATGATGGTGTTGGTAGTAATAACCTTGATGAAGGTAATACAGCATAAAAATTTACCTCCTTATACAAAAACCTTTAAGAGAGGAACTAATCGCCTATATTTCCATGAAATACAAGTCTCCTGAAATGCAGATATTTGACAATTATTACTAAGATAGCCATATGTTTTAAGATTTTTTGTGTAACTTTCATCTAAATGCTATGGCAAATTTAGCCGTGGGCCGATAAAAAAGTGATTCAATCGTTTTATAAAAATTGTTGATCTGCATGAAATTCTGCGCATGTTTTTTCCAGTCAATATAACGCCAAAAAATGTCGGTTGGTGAAAAACGTAAAAAGAACAGTGCGGTTTCGTACGGCTCGTTCATCCAAAACTATTGTTGGTGTGGAAGTAAGCGTGGGCCAGGCTCCACCCTAATTTGCATTATCAACTTTTTATGGAGAACATTTAATAACTAAATTTGATAACATCGACTTGGAAATATGCGGTTAACTGAATAAGTTTTCTTAGATACATGATCAAACTTCCGCAGAGAATGAACGTTTCTTAATACACGAATTAGAAGCTACCATTAAACGATACTTAGATTGATAATCCGCATTATATACAAATATCTCCCCATAGGAAAATAAGGGTATATTAGGTTATGCAACTGAGTTTCCTAAGAAAATATAACACTAAAGTTAACTTTTCCACAGATCAGATTTATATGTGCATTCCACGTTAAGGTACTATTGAACATTACCCAAAGATTTCGTACAGTATCAGACACCGTTAAGAGACCTGATGAAATTATCATTGGGGATGAGATAATACCCCTTGATATTTAACTACACATTGGCTGTCTGCTAAATATGAAATGATAAGACTTGTATAGTATTCAGAAACCAGAAGTAAAGTTTCAGGGTCTGACAACTAAAATGTGCTTAATGTTTTAGAAAAATCCAGTAGTATACCAATACAGAAAAGTAAGACCAAAATAGATCATAATATATTTTTCTTAAATCAGAATGGAGTGATTATTCTTGAACCCAGGCTGGAAACGACCTAAAAGATTATTGTCAGATGTTCCTTCTTATGCTTGCATAAAAGACTCTTGAATAAATACAGGATAAAATATTAACTGGGCGAAAGTCTGATTTTTTAGATGGAATTAAAACTTTTGCTACCGGAATCACAATGGCCTTCTTCCACGAATCCGGGAAAGTGTATGTTGTTAGTATATAATAGAAATATGAGTACAGTAGGGTAAAACTAAAACTAAAATAAAATCAGTAAAATTTTCATTAATTTAGGCACTATATTGTCATGGCCAGTATATCATTTGAATTAATCGCCAATTCAACCTCAATTTCACTAAATGCAGTTTTATGAAATTCATTACAGAAATCACCATTCGTTATATTCATGGGCCATTGCTAACTAGTTTTTACTCTTGCGGCAGACGAATAATACACGATCTCGATTTTTCATGGACTCCAAAATGAAATTATTGAACCATAGTGTTGACTTATTGCTACATAATTTGAACGTAATCATTAAGTAGTATAAAATTGTTATTAAACTAGTTAATTCTACTGTGAATGTCAGAACACATATACATAGATATTAAACCAGTCCAATGACAAGCTGTTATTTAAAAATGCAGACTTGTCTAATTTGCTAAAATCTGAAACATACTAATATTCAATTTTTGAGCGTGGAAGATTAAATGGCCGCCGAGATCTTGCCATTTAACCTCTTGCCATTTTGATATGCGCATTCTATGCCGCCATAGAGGAATCGTGGTGAGCATTTGGCGGATATTGTGTTTCATACAAAAATAGTATACATTTAAGAACAAAATGAAATAAAACAACACTGCAGTCGTATATTGAATTCATCGTTATCCTGTTAAAACATAACATAAAACACTACCTGCAACCATTTTTTTGACCGTTGGAATATCCGCAATATAAATAAATGTGGCGTCTTTGCCAATTTTTCAAAGAAACCTAAAATCGTATGTGGCCAAGCTTTTGTAGGGTAGGCTATTTTCTCATAAGGATTGAATTTGAGACCTCCTTGGTCACTACTGTGCCCGCGATGATTTTATCTTTTATTTATTATATATTGCGGAAATTTCAACGGTCAAAATATATTGACAGTGGTGGCCGACAAGGTCCCAAACTCAATCGTTATGAGAAGAGTATGGCCATACGATTTTTTTTCGATTTATGTTTACTTTGAAAAGTTGGCAAAGGCGTCAAATTTATTTATATTGCGGTAATTCCAACGACCACAACATTTATCAAAGCTGCCGTAATGGTTGCTAACAAGGTTCTTAACTTAATCGTAAAGAGAAAATAGTCGTTTTTTTAACGACTTGCCCAGAAAAATTTATTTGTCACCAAATAAATTTTACATATTAAAAAAGTTTGGGATGAGTATTTTGGTACCAACTGTATATTTTTTTATTGACGAAAATGTCTGGGATTGTATAAATGTAAAAAATCCTGGAATGAACCAACTGGATAAATTAACTATATATATTTTTATAAAGTCTGGGATGGACCCTTGAGTTTTCAGAGGTATTTAAAAAAAATCCTGGGATAACTTCAAGGGGATGTCGGATTGTTAGGCTACTATGATCCTAATGTTTTAGCTAAAACAGGCTCAAGGATGGAATTCATTGTACCTGAATCGGCAGTGCCCCTGAGCGTAATTGGCTAGCTTCTACTACATGCCGAGTGGCTACATGCCAAGTACTTTATTTGTCAACCTAATCTGAGACTCAGAAAGTTTGCTCTATCTTTGAAGAAAGACCAACTGAGAGTTTTGGTCGCTATTCTGACCGGCCATGGTTGTTTTAAACTCCATTTAAAAAGAATGGGACTTGTCCAAGATTCCTTGTGTGACAACTGTCTTCAAGATGACGATGACAGCATTCACTTTGTCTGTGACTGTCCCGCTTTCGAGATAGTTAGGTCCCGATTTCTTAATTATAGATCTTTAAATGTAGGTCAATTGTCATCCCTTACAGTTTGCCACAGCAGCCGAGCGCATTTGCGAATTATGATAGAATCCTCGATTTGCACCATGGACCCAGAGTGGCATTGAGTGCGGAACCTGCTTAGGTTCCAGCCAACTTTAATAATAATAATAATGATTCTAATCAAAAATGTTACGTATAGTTCCAATTAATATTACTTTCATTAATTTTCGATTCGTAATACATATAGTAGTGCCCCTGAATTACGCATTAAAGGAATTCAAATGAGATTTTCAAATATGGAATTTTGGTTTGTTTTATCGAATTTCGAATTTGTCTGACCAAAAATCTGAATTTTCGTCAAATTTCGAAGAGCTAGACGATATATACTATATTCGTTAGTCGATACATTCTACGGGAGGAAATAATATTCTAATATTGAATAAAGACTGATCTGAATAATTCTTTATGATTCATCAACAAGTAAATCACGATATATAGGATTTTTTTTCCACAAAGGAAAGTTCTTTTTGATTACAAATTATTTGCTGTTGTGTACGACATGAATATAAGCTTAATTAAATATTTCTGTTGTTGTGTATATTTTTATTTTAGAAAGTAATAAATTGAATATGTCTAGAAATAATTCGTAAAGATAAATATTTAAATTATACACGACAGTGAATGAATCATGATTTGTATATTTAGGAAAACATGGTATACAGAACAGCATAATCTCGACAACACTATGTTACCCACCCAGGCACACAAATTATATTTATTAAAAAATTGTGTGTGTCTGTCGTTCTGTACGTACACATTGAGTAGGATTGACAAACAACGAACAGCACATGAAGCAAAACAGTTTGTATGTAACACGCCAATTTAATAATAATCAAAAGGACAAATGGTTTAATGATTGTTGACGCATATACATACTCATTGTTCCCCTGTTGATTAATTAAACATACAACAACAAAAAAATGGTTAAAGGTATACATAAGACAAATTTCTTAGAATTGTTTTTATTATTCTTATCTATTATCTTTTGGTTATTATATATAGGTTATACATATATTGTGTCTTATAAGTGGAACTAAACGTATATATATAGACAAAAAAAAAATGTGTGTACCTTTATATATGTATATATATAAAACACAAGACACTATAGAGATCAAACCCACTTTTTCCAATTACAGAATTTTGTCACGGCAAGGTGTCCACTCGAACTCTCTACACATTGTACATATACGATTTTCTAGTTAATTTATTTAACAATAACCTACTTGAGCACGCTCTAAATCTCTGCTCTAAACAATATAACATAAATAATATAATAGACTGGACCAGAATTGTAGGCACGTTCTATTGTTAAACAATAAAATTTAAAAAAAAAACAAAAGTTTTTAAAAACCATTATTTAATTATTCGAAAATTCTTAAAATGTTACAATTGAACGTTAATTTTGTTTAAGATCTCATAAAAATCTTCCTTTTCGGATGAACCCCGGGGGTTCTTGTATTCTATATATATATATATATATATATATATATATATATACATACATACATATAGATAAGAATTTAATATGAATTTAATTGTATTTCGTAAGATGTTACTAAATCAATTGTAGAGGTGATTAGAATAGGAATGGCGCTAATTTTTCGACTCCTTTTAAAAAAATATATATATTTTCTTGTGTAACCGAAAAAGTAGGTACGTCTATATGTTAGATTTGCTTTTATCCTGGTGCAAACTGGTCTACTAAAAGCAAAAATAAATTAATAAAATTCCTTTTACATATATCCAAACCGGAGAATCCTATATCTATACCCAACACTAAAACCTCTATATGTTTACATAAAATTCTAAAAATAACAATAAATATTAGACATTAACATTCAAATATTAAAACAACAAGAATTGCTGCTACTGCACATACATATACATACATCACACTACTAAAACTGAAACTCCAATTAACACTTTTTTATTTCGTATCTATCATCTAAAAATAAGATAAAAAAAAAACTTAATTTTCAATTTCTAACAATAATATTGTTTAAACATTTAACAAAAAAAAACGCCATAATTTAAAACATTTACGCTAAACAATTTTTTATTTGTTATTAGAGATGATGAAAAGAAAAAAAAATTCTAAATTTGTGAAAAGCTTTGTGTGAGGTCTTTTTTGCCGCGCGTCGGCTAACATTGAAATCATATTTAATTGATTTTCTTGCTAATTAATTATATAAATACTAATAATAAATAATAAAATATATGTATATATACAACAAAAATTATGAAACAATACCGTGATGTGTATTGTGCATCATAGTACACTAGCTTGTATATAGTTATAGTGTTAAAATTGTTGGAGAGATGAAACAGAAAATGTAGGTAAGACTGAAAATTTCTATATAGTATGTGAATATTACTTTTGAAGTTATTTGATTAACTATAAAGCAGTACCAATGCTGTCCTAATGAACTAGCATAAACACAAATTGATCCGTTACTGTGCCACATTTGAGTTACCTCCTCTTTACTCGTAGAACCATTCCGATCTTACCAAGAAGCATTGAAGGCCCCTGACATCGGTCTTACTAAGATCCATCAGGTAGTTCAAATGGGAAGTTCCAATAAATTGTATTCTGCTGTACGCTAGACTAGGACAGGTGCAGAGGAGATGGAGCACAGTTCCCTCCTCCTCCTCATCACCACAGCTATACGGTAGAAGTCATGAGCGGGGGCACCGTGTCTCCTCGAATGTAGGCCAATGAGACAACGTCTCGTTATAGCTCCTACGACTATATCAATATGGTGCCGTCGAAGCGATATCAGCGATATCAGATCTGGATCAAGTCTGACCAGATTTGCCTGGTTATTGCACACGAAATAACGTTAGACCATCTGAAGTTCGTTTCTTTTATGGCGTCTTCCTGAAGCAGCAGTTTACAAGAAGCAAGCGGTATCTTTATATCCAGCCTGCTTTGTCATAATATAAGGCCTTGCGATCTCATTTAAAGATGCCAGACAGTTCTGGTTTATCTTCGACGGCAAGGAATATGATTGTAGCGTTTTAATAGCAGCCTGACTGTCCGTGTGCGAATATCCCTCGTATATATTACATTATTCTTCAACCAGTCCATGACTTACTTTATCGCGATAAGTTCAGCTGAAAAAGACCGCAACAGTCGGGAAGACAAAAAGAGAGGTTGACCCATAATGCCTCCCAGAATACCACACAACCCTTCTATCCGTTTTTGAGCCATCCGTGAAGAAGCTTAGCGCCTCATTGTCCATAACCGCCTCATTCACTCAGTCCTCTCCGGTGGGAAACTCAGTTTTGAATCTCACCTCAACAGATGGCGAAGGGATAGTTCCCTGAAGATTTGCCCTTCCAGGTTGAGTCATTAACAGGTTATTAATGACCAGATTCCAAAGAATGTGGGATAAAACCCTATCTTGCGGTGTCGCCCTGCTTACGTATCTGCCGGCAGGCGCCCCACCCAGATGAGCTGTCACGATCCAGCCTCTAAGCATTTGATCTATCGAGCCTCTGAAAGACCGGTCTACGTCCGAACACGCAAGCAACCGAGTGATAGCCCCGATCTAACGTTGCTAAATGTATAAATCTATATCCAAGAAAGTTACCATTGAATATTCCTTATATTTAAGTGATTTCTCATCGGGTCAATAAGGGAATGGACAGCTGTTTTCACCGATCGTCCCTTATGCGTGTTGAGATCCCGTTAGATTGTCCGGCTTGATTGAGCCTCGAGTGCATCAATCTGATTTGGAGTGGAATTGTATTTTTGATATTTTTGATTGGATTGAAAATATTATAAATTCATCATTATACGAAATTTAATACATAACTTCTTCACGCACACAAACAGGGATTATTTACATTTGACATTTTTAATGTACTTATCGTCATTTTAAGCACAGATCCTCGCTGGAGCCTCCCTTTATCTCTCCCTTCATAACGCACTACAAATCCAATATTTTCCAGACTGGTACTTCATTCTCACCAAATCTTGCTTATTATATATTTAGTCTGGGTTGTATTCTGACTCGTGAATTGCAGACTGAACCACAATAACCTCGACATTTCATTCCCTGCACCTGTAAGGCTACCATAGTCGTATATAATTTTGGGAAGGGACTATATTGGAAATCTAATACATAGATACTAGATTAAGTTTAACTTTGCATGTTCCAAGACATGTGCAGGGACCTCGAAAACAAATTTTCATCATTTTGGAAATCCAGAAATAAGAAATTTTCCGGATTTTGTTGAAGTTTCATTAAAATTCCTCTAACATTTGGAAAGCCTACATTTAACAAGAAAAATTTGTTTTTAAATTTCTATTCGACCAGAATAAAATTATAACCCAGAGATAAATACGGCATGGGAACCAAGAAAAATGAAATATTTAGAATTCCGTTAAACTTTTAAGTAAGTCCTTCGTAATTTTGGATGCCTTGAAACTAAGAGAAATTTTGTTTATTGAATTAATGAACATATTAGAGATAAAAAGTCCGGTCAAGCATGAATTTCATGAACCGAGGGCTTTGTGAGCTGTGTACTTTTCAATTGTAGAAATAAATTATATTTGTTTCATTTGTTTCAAATTATATAAAACAATTCGGGTGAACTAAACTATTCGGAATCTCAAACATAAATGAACTTGTTCTGTTATATACTAATGTTAAGTTTCTTGGGCTCTAGGCCGACGCATCTGACCTTACACGTTTGCTATTCATTCCAAACCCACAGTCAGTTTCAATAGTTGAAGGGCCGTTACCTTTAGTTATTTCCGAAAACCCTGTCAAAAAATGATTATCCTGTTGACAGCTCCATATTTCTGCAAAGAGAGCAATATGACATATGTCTTTATGATTGAATTAACGTCAATATCGGGCATATATTTACTTTTTAACATATTTCTTTAGCACCCTGTAGTTTACCAAATATCGAACATTTTAATTTCTTTATAATTTTCCTTTAATCTTTACCACCTTTTATTATACACATTTTTTCAAAATTTTGGACCTTTAACCTTCAGAGATAAGGATGGGGGACACACATTTTTTACTATATTTTCATAAAATTCGCTATCAAAAATTCATCAAAAATGTGTTCCAGAATATACGGTGGGTCAATGTATGTCCTAGCAGCACGTTTCCTGTCATTGAAGCACACAGGTATTCTCTTCGGTTATTCAATATGTGCTGCAATTTTTTATATATGCCTTCTTTCAATGTAAGGTGGTAACCGAGAAACATTTTCTTAATATGGAAGGTTGTTGTCATAATTCCAGCAATCTTGACCACCATCTTGACCATCCATCATGAACTCCGCTTAATAAATTTCAACATTGGCGTTGGCTTTGGCGATTATTATGTCGATGTGCTTATTGAATGTTAAGTTGTCTGCAAATGTAACCCTCAAATCTCGAATTTGATCTGTTCTATAAACAATTACGCTGTGTGATACTCGGATTGTAAAGACCTCTTCTATCGAAAGAATGACTTAATTTTGCACTTGTTTATATTCAGTCGTAATTGATTCGCACCAGCTAGTAACTCGATCTAAATCATCTTGCGGTGCAGATGTATATCTTTAATATTTTTGATTACTTTTAATATTTTCATATCGTCAGCATATATCGGCACATCAGCTTATAGTTTTTGGTAATATTCGTTATATCGTTAATGATTTTCAATTTTTCAGAAAAATTCTCGGAAAGGATAAGGTTAAAGTATAAACAGTGTATGTTAGGAATTTTATTAATTTAATTGCGATTAAAATTAAGTATGGAGTTGATGAAATATATTTCCTGTTCGGATGTAACATTAAAAAAAATATTGCAATGAATGTCGGGATTGAAACATCAAGGAATATATCTGACGAACCACTTAAATTATTTTGTTCGTTTAGGGTTTTACAAAAATGTATGTATGTCTCAGAGGTCGATTAGGGTGGGATATAAGACGTCACTAAGTATACATTAATTTTAGCCAAGCATAATTAAGTTCATGATAGATGATGTGACTCGCAATTAGAACTCCTCTTTCAGAATTTTTGGGGCTGGTATATGAAAGTCTATCACATCGATGCATAATATAATGGTTGGGGAAAAAATTCCGTACTCATAAGATATGTTATTGTTGAATGATGTCTCGCAAATGATATACGCATCAAACTTGGTTTTTTCAACATATGTAGTTGGAAAACTTTGTAGCTTTCGATGGAATTCTGTGTACGTTTTAAATAGTTTCATATATAGTGAAGCTATTTTAAGGGCTGATTTAGGAAGGAAAAGGATTTAAAATTGCCTTGACTGTTCCAATTGATCATTAATTATTGCAGGAGATATTGCTGTAGGTAGTTCTTGTGTAAAAAATCTCGTTTTTCGTATGGGCAGTATTTTTATTCCTTTAAATCTTAAGATGAATTAAACGATGTTTCCGTAATCCATGCCTATCATTTTGGAATAAATTAAGAAATTATAAAAGGACGCGAATTAAATGGAATTCAAGAAATGGTTTGTTCCGTAAACATTGTCTCTTAAAGTTTATGTGTTTAGTTAAACGAATGAGTTTTTTATTATTGGTAAATTACGATTTTAGGATCGTCTTTCGTCAAGCAAACATATCAAATATATCCAAAAATAAATTCAGTTCGAAATTAAAATATCAAACTCGGCCAATACGATAATTTCAAAACTTGTTAACAATTACAGAGACAATCAGAAAAATTGTTCAGAAAATATTTGAAAATTAAATAAAAATTGAAAAATTGTAAATTTTGAAAATATTTCAGCAAATGGAATTCAATTTTCCAAATGAATTATAAGATAATTTCTATATATACTCGTATATGAGGAGTTCTATAGATTGTTGGGTACGAAATTTAAAAATTTTGAAATTCGCGAAACTTGGAAATTTTAAAAACGTTGAGGCTACTGTATACTACAGATTTTTTCAGAATGAGAATCCGATTCTCAGGCCACTAAAGTAAAAATATTTAATTTATAGTTTTAGTTCTGAAAATATAAATTTAGTTATCTCGACAATCAGCATTTTGAGGAACAAAAGGTATTTGCGAGAAACGCTTCATTTAAAAGTATTCAAATATATTTCAGCTGATCACCAATTTGTTAAAAGCATTATATTTTTAGTTTGAATTGTATACAAATGGGGCAGATTGTCAGACATTCTGCTGTACATCATAAACTAATAAATTTTATAGCATTTACGTCATCACACAAAAATTTATTATAGTTCTAGAAACCTAAATAATCATATTATATCGATCTTTCAACTTGATAAGCGCACGCACAATACAAAAATTGATTTAGATGTATCAAGCCAACAGTCTCTCCAACTATATCGTAATAATTTTATCTTAATGAGAAATCTTTAGAAACTCCAAAAAATAAATATATATATGTATATGTATGTATAGTTAAGGATCTTTTAATAAAATTGTATATATTAACCACTGGACATAATAATATTTCTGTTATCTCTAATTATCAAACCTATTATTGTTATATAGACGAGAAAAAAAATTAAGAAATAACAAAGCGTCCAATTAACTTCGGAAAATAAATAAATAAAATATTTTTTTTAAGAGTTCGTATATGTAAGATAAAATCACAATATTTTTTTTTTAAATTTAGATATATAATTTAATTAAAAGTATAAGCAGTTTAACAGTGAACGAATTAAGGACATATGTTGATAAATTCTGGATAAAAATTCTGTTTTTAAATCCCAATTTTTTATCCCAATTATACGGGTATTTCTATTTATTTTTCTATTTTACCATGATACACAAATGACATCAGAACGTAATATCCATTTGATCTAGCTAATCTAAATCCACCCTCTTACTCGTCTATGTACATACATATATCCTTTTGTGTGTTTATAGAGTTTAAAATTTTTGTTGTAATTATGAAATGTTGAAACATACCATATCGAGAATTAGAATTATAGAGAGCAGCCTATATATGGTTATGTCAATGGAGTAATGTACATAGATGATTGGTATATATCGAACAAAATGCTGACCATCATCACTCTACATAATATAAACATATATACATAATTCCCATAAACTTATCGTACACTACCGATCAAAGTATAAATATAATACATCATGGGCAATAGATTTGTTTAAATTAAAATCTATTTGTTTGATTTGAGACAAGCACAATAAATAAACAAAGCGATTAATCAAATATCGTTAGTTCGATTCTAGATATCGTTTTGATCACACAGGACTATATTCACAGCATCATTAAACATTTTCTATATTCATAGTTTATGTATATGCGACTGTGGATGATAAGAATCTCCCTATATGTATAAGCTACTTCAACAAAGACATAACAAAACAACAACGATTTTTTGTTTTTATTTTCAGTCTTATCATAAGAATATCATCTTAATCCTTCGTTAACGAGGTGTTTTGTTTTGATGTTTTTCGTTTTTATATATTTAAATTTTATAATAATTCTATTTATTTAAAATTAATGTTAAGTTAAATATTTATATATAGGGGACTTGTTAAATCGTTTGTTAAGCTTTTAACAATAGAAGGAAAATGATCGCGCAGGATCAAGGTATTGTACGTTAAATTCGTTTAATTTGAGGGGCGAATTTTTAGTTTAAATCACAGTAAATCTATATAGTCAAACCAACAATGTGTATAGGGCTCGTGTACCAAGCAATATAACGAGAGTGAAAGAAGTGAACATTTTTGTTTGTTGGTAATGTGGCAATATAAAAAGAAAGCTTCACCATTTGCCAAATTACCGATGCTGTATAGATCAAATTAAAAGTAGTTTTCCAATTTAAACAGTTAGCAAAACTAGTTATTAGTTAAATGTGCACAAAATAATTAAAAGTAAAATGTCAAATGGTAAATTCTAATTAAATTCCTTTTTGAATTAAAATTTCCAACTGATTTATATTTTATTTAGTAATTATAATCAGACTTACATGGCAAATAATCTCAAAAAGTTGCACTTATACGGTATGCGCCTAAATAAAGCTTTCCTCATAAAAGAATTTGGCACGTTATAGGTCATGTTATTTCAAATGTTACATCTATACTGAATATTTTCTCTTCCCATCTCCAAACATAACTTCACACTGAAAAATAAACTGGACTGGACATTCAAATTCAAAAATGAAGGCGTTAGTGATTTGTTAGTTTTAGGGTAATAGTTCTCGATACAATTTATTTGTATTCATTTTATTAATTAAATAATGTTTATATATTTTTTACTATTTCGCTTTTAATAATAATAAATTGATAAATAATTTATAATTATGCAATATTTTACATAAAAACTTAAAATATTTTATTCACCTCATAATGCATATCGATATCTATTCACCTCGTCGGAATAGCCAACACAAAATAAAATAAAAATACGAGAATCTCACAACTAAAATATTTCAAAGAAGACGTTCGTTTGTTTATGTTTTCTGTTGTAAGTGTTTTTTTTGATACGAGTTAATCGAATTTAATTAAATTTTAATTAATTATTAGATCTATTGATTGATTATAATAATTTTTCTGTAATTAAATATCATAAATTTGCGATACATGTATAAGTAGTAAGACAATTCAAAAAATACTAAATAAGGTTGGGTTTTTTTTTATATTTATGGATTCTTCAAAAGAGAGTTGTGAAACATGTAAGATACAATTATAATTATTCAAAATATTTAATCAATTTTTTTAGGTGTGTAAACATATTCAAGAAATATTGTTTCAATTTAAAGTTGCATTTCTATAAAGTTTGTGTGTATTTTGATTTCTTTAAATGGTTTTCTCTAAACATTCCTAGACTAATTATTATAAATTACTATTACATTGTCTAATTAAAATCTTAATCAAGAATGGTTCAAAACAAATTGTAATTTTTTGGATGTCAATAGTACACTTGACAAAATCCATTAATTTTTATTTTGGGATGTCAAACTAAGTTTCATTTGATTTTGTGTGATTTAATAAATTTCGTATTGTCGGCGAGTTTATGCATTTGTATCTTGCTGCAAAATTGTCTGCAAAGCGGGGTGAAGTTAGCCACTTTTTATTCTAGTATGTTGGTACATGGCTTTTTGCTCAATTTGCGGTTGTCAAAAATTATGTCAGTTTGACGTAATTTTGACATAATATTGACATAATTTTGACATAATGTAAATAAATTGATGTTATTTGCAAAGCAAGTATGATGATAATATATCACATAAAATACTACTGTTGGTAATTTCTTTGCATAAAACTTTGATTCTTGAAATCTTTCGAGAGGGAATTGTACACACTGTAATTTCACAATCAAACCCACTCTAAATACTGAATCATGGATGTGCGTACCATGTAAGGATGCACCAGAAGAAGGTTATAATAATCAAGAATTAAGACTATATTAGAAAACCAAACGACCTTAGAACCGAAATAAAAGTATAAAAGTACATAGCAAATAAAATTTTAATTAATTTAATAAATTTTATTTTATTGATCATGTATGGTTTATTGCCCATCTTACGGATTTCGGCCATATTTCTTAGCTGCTGTTGAACCAACGTGCACTCGAATACAATTAACATGCACAATGTGAATAAAGAATAGTACCAATATTCATCTAAGCACCATAAACCGACAGAAAATATTTGGAAAACAAAAAATGGAGCTGTGGCACGTTCAATAAATAGTTGATAAAATTCTGGCACAACCATTGTCATCTGATTCTTGCCATATGTTTTCTCGGCTAGGCTAATTTCATTCTCATCTTCATGTCCTTTCGATTCAATATATTCGCGATACGTTTTACGAACTGGAAATTCGAGCCCTCTGAATTGCTTTCTATCTTCATCCCAGATGTATTTGGTTTTCTGGAACACAAACCCTGTAGATTACATCGTTCTTATCGTTTTTCAACCGCGTAGAATTCAGTTTGACCATTTCAGATGATCCATTATTAGACGTTGGTACTACCTTTGCCACCACCGCTGTTTGTGGAGTTTTCGCCTATATAATCGATACGAGCATGAATAATTAATCAATTAATTACGTTAAGAGATATTTACTTACTGAGCGACAATTTAAAAACGTATGAACGTGAACACTACAGTAACAGTATAGCGGAATTATTTGTAAAAATGCTACCACCACAATTGTGACAATTCTTCATAATATTCTTCGACACCGAAAACAAAAATCCACAGGCTAAACCAAAGGCCATACAATACAAAAATATGTTCCCGTTCATCAATATGATTGGATTTGGTATATGCAATGTGATGTATTGGATTACTTCATCGATTCGATTATCATTTTTTATCGCTATTACATTTATGTGTACTGGCCTATTAATTTAATTAATTTAATATATTCGGAGATGTATAAAACACGGTGATTGTCCAGATTTTGTTTAACTTCCTCGCTTTTAGTCTTGACAACGTCAAGACGACAATGACATTTCGGTTTCGCCAAGATATAGCAACAAAAAAAAAATTAATTGAAAAAGGGCTAAAATTGACATAATGAGTGAAAATTTGAGCATATTTTTAATTTGTAGCAGTTGCCAGCCTGCTGCACATTTTCATCGATTTGAAATTATTTTAATTTGGAAGGGGAAATTTGTTTACGAAATGGCTTGTTTTGATTGGCTTATATATGGTCGGTGAACATTTTGCAGCAAGATAGAAACGTATAAACTCGGCATGAATTACCATTTCAATTGAGATTCAGAACCTGATCATATCACCCAGGGTTCAAGGCCGGTTTTGCTGGTGGACCAGTATATCAAACTGATTTATTAATTTTTTTCTCAAAATATATCGAAAAATTCTTTACACAAATAAGAAATGTTTTGTTCTCGAACAATCCAGTTTTAAGTATATGTGCA
This sequence comes from Tipula unca, assembly GCA_951394425.1. Classification (NCBI taxonomy): domain Eukaryota; kingdom Metazoa; phylum Arthropoda; class Insecta; order Diptera; family Tipulidae; genus Tipula; species Tipula unca. The sequence goes on along the minus strand of OX596381.1, from coordinate 11,792,247 downwards.
CAACGAGCATTTACATTTGCTACTTGGGTAATCATAAAGACTAAATGTATACTTATGGTTCAGACGTGGTTGATCCCGTGGTATGACAAGTTAAAAAAAATAATCATTCCTTTGTATATTTTGGCTTCTTCATATTCTGAAAATTCTACGAAATACAAATTGTTTACATAAATTTAATAGCGAAATATTATTCGATTTTGAGAAGCCCAGGTTTTTAAATTCCTTAATTAAATTTTAGAAAAATTTCAAAACTAATTTGCACGTATACGATTCTGAAGATATAATTTGAACTATTGAATTTTGAAAATTGAAATTTGTTCAATTTAAGAGGGTTTCTACAATTGTTGCAATAGATATTCAAAATTTACAAATTTAGAGAAAATTAACTAGAGTTTTGGAATATTTGTCAAATTTTGAAGTTAATATGATTTTTTGAATTTCAGAATATCGTTCGAATTATATAAAATAAAACAATATTTTGAAGATTTTACAAATTTTTGTGAATTTTTAAAAGTCATCAATAAATTGTTATAAATTTCCGAAATAATATCCAAACTGCCACTTGCCAAAACTTCGATAAATCAAGTGGCATCGGATTGTCCAAACCTTATCAAAATTTATAATATGAATTTAGAAAACATTCCGAGCTTTTTAAATATTAGAAAACTTTTCAAATTCCTCAAAATATTTTGAAAATTTATCCAGTTTAAAAAAATTTATGCGTGCCGAACATTTCAATCTTATAATATTTTTCAAAATTAAACAGAATTTAAATTTTGTAAATGTGTCTACTTCAGAATATTTCTCAGAATTTTGATGTTTTCTTCAATTTTTATAAAACTTTGTTATCATAATATTGCTATATGCCATACAAAATCCCTTTCTAAGCAAGAAAGATGTTAGGGTTAGGCCCGTTGTCCATGCTAGCTTGACGCAATGTATATATTACAGCTAATAAATCGTTTATTTATATTATAAATATTAATGTATATATGTGAGCGATATAGCTGAAAATTGCGAGGCGAAGATAACCCGACCTATGTTAGTTTTCATAGTTCGAAACAAAAAATGCATAGCTCAGGTAGCTCAGCTCAAGTGTGCATCGATCTATTAAAACTATGAAAGCCATGAACTTGGTTTACATCGCTTACCTTAGATGAAATTTACATCGGGCTTCGGCTACATTTAAATATCTTATTGCACATCTTTATTATGATTAACAATGATGCAACTCTCAAAAAATATTTTAATTTCATTTTCTAATGTGCTAATAAAGATTACCACATACAAGAACTAGCATAAGCATACATTTTTGATACGAATTAGTTATAACTATAACAATATGAAATGTCATAGATGCATCGAGAATTAACGACATTATAGAAATGTTCAATAATTCTAAATGTTGAATAAAAGTAAATAAAATCCAGAATTATTAAAATTCGGTTTCGAATATATTGATTATTTTATTATTATTAATTCAATCGATCCAATATCACCCGTGCGTATATATTAATGATTCAGAAGTAGATACGGATAGATATAAAAATTTGATATTTTAGTAAGTTTAATTTCTAAATTCTGAAGATTTTTAAAATGCGAAAAAAAATTTGACATTTAATTCTCAGATTAGAAAAATGAAAAATTTTCTGTAAAAGTATATAAATTTTTTAATTTAATTTTAAAATCAAGAAATTGCGTAACCGAGTTTCGCGTATACAATTCTGAAAATAAAATTTAAAATTCGAATTTAATTATTAAACGCTCATACAGTGTGTAAAGAGAACCTCCACAGAATATGTAGAAAACAAATTCTACAAAAAATAAATAAATAAATAAAATGATAATAATGTAATTCGATATGTTGGATGAACATGAGATATTCTAAATTGATTTTTGGTATAGAGATATGTTAGGAGGCCCTTTATTTAATACTGACCCCTGTGCCTGAAGTACCCATAATACGCCACTGTAATTTATTTATTGATAATACATTACAGCACGTAATTCAGATACGAAGTTGAACCTTACCAAGCGTTGATCAGGCCCGTTGTTAGGTTTGGATTTGAAAGTTGGGTGCTGACGGATAAGTACGAGATACGGCTTGAGGGAAGAATCATGCGGGTGATTTAGGGCCCAAAACGGGATGTAGATGGTACATACCGATGAGCTCTTTGCAATACCGAGATCAGAGATCTGATGAAGATTCCCGATACTGTACAGGAAGTAAGATCTCAGCAAGTACGCTGGCTCGGCCATGTTCTGCGTGCTGATCCGGAACGAATTGTGCAGCGATCTTGAAAGGAGAGCCACCTTATGGTGGGCGCAGAGGTTGTTGCAGGCGAAGATAGCTCCCCGGTGTAGATAACGACTTGGGTTTTTCAGGTTGTCTAAGACTGTATGAAGACCAAGGATTATTGAGATAGTATGGGGCCAGTAATGGCCGTTATAGTTATTATTATTATCAATATATATGATAGGGTACTATACCATACATTTGAAGTTATTTGTTTCTCATAATAATCAAATTTCAAGAAAATTATGAATTCAAGTGTTTCTCACTATCTAAAGTATCTAAACTGAAGAATGAAGAGATATTTTGATAATTAATTAAACGTAATTGTAGCTTTATAGTACATATATAGAGTAACCAAATTTAACCAACTCCCTGAAGGGGCCAAATTTACTTATAATCGAAATATTTAAAATACAAATTTTAAATAATTTTCAGGATAGTCTAGAAATATTTAATTGGCTTGATTCTTTAAATTTTATGAAAATCTCATTAATGTACTTATATAAGCTGTATATAAACTTCTAACATTTTTCAAAACTCCCATTGTTTATAGTTTGTTAATGATAAATTTAATAATTGTGTTTACAAAAATTTCAAAATTAAGCGAATCTATAATGCTGAAAATATTCGTTAATATTTGGTGATTTATACGTTATACTAATAAAATTGTGAGAAATATGTGTGAAAAATGATCAATTCATTCATGCAGCCATATCAGCTCAATAAATGGGGTTAATGTTCCAAATTATTGTAGATACAGAAATAAATAAAAAAATAATAAATAATAAAATAAAATATTTATGTATTTTTAGAACATACTACCCATGAAGAAAAATCTCACGAAGCCGCAAATACCTGCATAAGTAGCTAATAAATATGTATATATCGAAGATACTATATATTTCCAAAATAGTATATAATACTATAGAAGGATGTGGTGTAAAATCGAACGTTAAAACTATAATATGAAAATAACGTGTCTCAGTATAGTGTTTCCAAACAGCATCTACAGTATAAAGCTGGTAGTAGTATAAAGTTTTAAAAATGTTGTTAATTTATTTCACATCGCACCGTCTGGTTTTAAAATACGAGTACCTAAAATACCTAAAATTAGCATGAATACAATTAATACGCCTGAATCTGCAATAATAGAAAGGTTCGAAATTTAAACCTATAATAAGGATTAAAGTAATTCCCGCCAACCATTTAATAGTTTAACTAATTCCCTTATAACGTTTATTGTTTTCCAAATCACTTAACAAAATATCTAAAAATTTAAATTCATTTTAACAATTACTATCTCGTATTCTAAACCAATTATATTTCTATCTAATTTCTAAAACGTCAGCAACACAAAAAAATTATAAATCTGACACCAAATGATAAAAAAAAGAACAATTTAATAGTTACCATTATGATTATTATTCACTTAACAAATAGAATATACAAACAACTGATATCCATTTAAAAACGACAACTTTTTATTTTTTACAAACATGTGATATATGTACATATAAGAATGTATGTATAATATGAAAGGGATCCATTCGAAATCAAATCTGGATTTCTTAAACAATGAGGGATGTAACCATCCAATCGTATCAACTTAAAAACATATTAATGTTATTACTATTGTCGTTATTATATTATATTAAATGTTATTATTGTTATTATTGCACCCTGAAATATCTATTTAATACATATTTAATATAAGGGTTGTGTTAGTTTTTCACTTATTATCAATTTTTCACCCTCGATAATTTCTTCTTTTTTTTTTTTTAAATTTACCCATAATACACACAGTTTTGGGTATAAATAAAATGACTTTCCAAAAAAAAAAAAAAAAAAAAATCGAGCTCATTCCTCTTCTAAATGCTGTCACAAATTTCTCTATTAAATTCTAATAAATATAATTAAGTGAATGACTTTGGAATTATAATAGATAATAGACTTAACTTTATAGTATATATGGCAAAATAATGTGAAGAAGTTCATTGAACGTAATGACTCTCCAAAAAACTCGTGTACCCAAATCTTTATCCGCATAATATACCTATAATGACAAAATTATTGAGTATATTACGGACACCTGGAGTTATAAATCTTAAAATAAAAACAAAATTCATCTTGCACACACACACATACACTCGACAGATTTAATAAGAAAAATGATTTTTCTTCAATATAATTAATAGAAGCTTTTAAAAAATTAAATAAAGATCATTTATAGATGATCGCATACACAAAAGGAAGTTAAATATTTATCCATTTTTCACTTCTTGCGTTTTTTTCGTTTAAGAAAATAAGAAAAAGAAAAAATATAACTGAAATTGAAAGGTAGTTATTATGATTTTAATAAATGATCTTAATTATCCAGATGCGCTTGTCTTATACATATTGTATATTTATGGTTTCGTAATAGTTAAGTGTAGAACGATGATAGTATAATATGGGAAGTGTTTAATTAAATTAAATGGGAGGTGTATTCGACAATCTGTTCTTTGGATTGATTAATGAGAAAATATTTTTATGGTTTCTATTTTGGTGTTTGGGATTTTTTTTTTTTTTTTCGTATGCGCGGTTACGTAATGTTAGGTTTAATTAATCGTGAATAGTTAATTTAAAGGTGATTAATTATTCTATAGGTATTTAGTATGGAAATTATTTTAGTTATGTCCAGTTGCACATGAAAAGAGTTAACCATAGTTAGTTAGCTGGATCACAAAATTTCTTTTGTTTTTGTTTTATTTTAATTTAATTTTTGTTTTATTTACATAATTTATCTTAATTTAACTGACATATTATATAAGTACCTTACTATACCACAAAGAGTTTAAACTTAAGCCGCATATACTAAAAACTAATAATAATTTTATTACTTAAATCGATTTTCCCAATTTTCAAATATCTAACCATAATCCTTCTTTTTCTTTTCTTCGAAACTGCAAATATAATTTTATGAATTGGTTTTAAATTATTCTTAATTTTGTTGTTCGTCGTAGGATATATAATATTATAACAAGGTAAGAAAACGTACAGCAAAGAACCTAAAAATTACCGTCTTGTTGAAAAAAGAAGTGTGATGATAATAGTGATTTCCTTTCGCAAATCGATAATCAATTTAAATTGGTCACGATAATGATGATAGTTTTTGATGAACATAACAAATTTACTTATTTTTCTTTTAAGATAAGACGATACATATATAACCTAGTTACATAATATAAAGAGGTGTATATAAAGATTCATGAAATAAGTGAGAAATGGAAAATCGTATTTTCAAATTACCGGTAATTTTGATACGATTTTTATGTTTTGGGTCAAATCTTTCATACAAAAACATACATACATATATACACAATACAAAAAGGTTTAATTTTTATATGCGAACAATAATTGGAAACAGTTTAAATTTTATTTATCATGATTGGATATTGATTGCCCTTTGCAGCATAAAAAAAGGTATATAATCGGTTACAAATTTTTTAAGACTTGTATTTTTTTATAATTACATATAATAGTTGTACTAAATATATAGTAAATACTAATTTTATGAGACCCAAAATCTTTTGTCCGCGCGTTTTTTTCGATTTTGATATATGAACATGTCATCTCTAAATCAATCTTTTGTGTTTGGTGTAACAATAAAACGCAGATGCGCGTCATTACGAGCACATCGCCTTTTATATCTTGAGAAAATTCTTTTATTAATAAAGAATATTGTCGCAAACAATAAGAAATTGTAACAAATTTGATTTAGATTACAGCTTTTTTTTCCTATATAAATCCAAAGATCTGACAATAGAGTCAGATACAGAAAGAGAAGTCGAAATAATTAAATTAAATAAATCAAAATAAATCATTTTCATTGATCCTTTAGTTTGTGCGCGTCCTCATTCCAGTAACAATAAAACATAAAAAAATCTTTTCAGTAATATTATCTCAAAAACTTGTCTTAATTTTTATTCAACCATATAGAAGTTGTCTTCCTGAAATATGAGACCAAATATGATCTTTATTGTATATATATATATATATATATATATATATATATATATATATATATATATATATATATATATATATATATATATATATATATAGATATATATATATATATATATATATATATATATATATACACTCAGAAAAAAATACTATAAAATTAATAGGAATTCATCTTTATTTAATAATTTTATACTATTCTTTTTGGTCAACGGGATAAGACCTATTTAAATAATAAATATAAAAATTTTATATTAAAAGGTAATGTTTACTATTGTATCAATACTGGTCACATTTTCAAGTGATAATTCAACATGTTAGTTTCCAACGTTTTCGCATTTTAATTCAATATCACAAATAATATGAAAACTATAGGATTGTATATATTAAAAATAACAGGATAAACCTAGCATCATTTTGAACTAATAGTTCACTATATAATTCCAATAGTATCACAAATTAATTGAATATGATAAATATTATTAAAAAGTATAAGATTATACTTTAAAAGTAATATGAGCGAAAGTAACATCATTTTAAAATAATAATAAATGTTCCATTAATTCAACAGGACCAATGTTTCTAAGTTTTCTAAATGATCCGTACTATTAAATTAACATGCGCAATCTAATTTAAGTTACATGTCGCCAGATTTAAATCAATGTGACCAATCGTATTAGTTTATAATAAAACAGGAAGGTAATATTTAATTCAAATTTTTATTGCTTTTCCAAAAATCTAAACATACAATTACTTAGACCATATTACAATTTTATACACATAATCATAATGCAAATGGTTTACATATTTAGTATTATAAAATTACATTTTGCTTTTCAAGTTAATTTTTAATATTTCAATTTAATTAATCCTAATTTTATTATTAAAGTAATTCATGAAATAATTTCTTAAATACAAATATAAAATCAATAAATAAACGACAAATGAAAAAAAATTAACTTAGTTAATTCTTCTCTATTAATATTAATATTTTTTTAGGCGAAAAGCTTTAATACCATTACTTAACAAATGTATGTGAATTGGAGGCCCGTGAAATTCATATACGCTATGAAATGAAAAATTTTCAATTGGCATCTCGATAATATACGATTGATAGTGCTGGCTAAAATATGAAATCTTCCACTGCTTACATATAAAATATGGTAATGAATTATGTAAAAATATTTCCTCAATTTCAAAAATAGCCACACCGGTTTGAATATTTGATTTTGTTAGAAATAATAGTTTTTTAAAAATTTAGCCTTTAAACGTAATTTTTTTGGCACATGAAACATTGTTAAAATCTAATATATTTTGTTTAATATTTTTGTATTTTTCGTAAAAATTGCACAAAAAAATATCTTTCTCTTCAAAGATTAGATCTTTTTCGAAAAAGCTTTTAGATGAAAGAAGATGAGCAAACTTAAGACATGCTTTGACCGCAAGAGTATATGAAATGTTAACTCTTGAATTGGTTACTTTGGCTGAGTTCTTATAAATTCTGTGAACCGCTTCAAATCGCATACACCATAAATGCTTTAATGGTCCACATTTGCGAATTGCTGTCGGATAATGTACCAAAAAATGATACTTTGGTTTTAATGGTTCGTTAAAAAATTCGATGTAAAGAGAATTATGCTTTGAAACTAAATGTTTCAATGTATTTAATTCATATGCATGAAATTCTGACAATAAAACCAAATCGATTATTTTTACTAACACCAAGTACAGTTCCCAAAGTTTGTCATTTTCCGGTATTAAGTCAGCAATCATTAATGGCAAATAATTAACAAAACACATCGTCTCGCGCGCAGTCATTTTTAATGTATTAGACTTTAATACAGCTAATGTTAAAGGTGGTGAAATATTACCTATTTCTGTCTCACCATAGTCGAACATTTGTTTTCTGTAGTTTAATCCATCTAATGTAAAATATTTTGACTTTTCTATATAATGAAGTAAAATTTTTGAAATATCATACTTGCAAATACCCTCATATAGGTCATGCATAATATCAAAATAAAAATTATCTGTTACATGAAAAGATGGTATTTCGTTAAAAATGCTATTTTCTTTAATCCCAGTTAATTTTTCGTTATTAAGAGTTATATCATTTTCATAGTTTTCCTTAGTTCGCAAAAAATCTTCGAATTCATTTATATCTTTCTGCGTTTCAGTTTTGCTTCGTTTGCAACCTCTGCAAAAATAATTTGAATTAAAACTGCTAGAAAACCCTAGGTATGTATTTAAACCTAAGTTGTCTCCGAGAATAAAAGATAATACAAAGAAAATATGAAAACGTTGATCGTCAACTTCTATCAATATACCTTGCGTCTCTAATTTTTTAATTATTTCCACAAATGGCTTTAATGTAAAAATATTACCGAATTCAGAACGATCTTTAGTTTTAAAGAATCCTGCAACAAATATGTTATTAAGCTTAGATAACTGATGTATGGGAATTGTTGGGAAAGTGTAGTAAACACCACAAATTGAATGATCTTTAACATGGGGTCCTAAAGGGTTGTCGACAGAAAAATCATCTAAATAAAAAGCCATTGGTAGAACAATTTTTCCTGGAAATCCCGTCATTTTATCTTTCCATACACTACCATGTATTAGATTGGAATATTCATCAACATTTTTTTCTTTTAATTGATTAGTGTTTTCCAAGGTTTGTTTTAAAATATTACCACACTCGAAGTATTTTTTGATCTGAAAATCAATAGGCATTAGAACGCCGGTTACTTTATTCGTATCAAGCGTTGGAGCGTTATTGATAATTATTTCACACACCTCATTATTGATTACATAAAGTGACGGTTTCTTAAATAAATCGGCCCTTTGAAGTTCTTCAAGGAATTTGTACTCAGTGGTAATGTTATCGAATGGATAAACAAATTTTTGTAGTAAATTTGTTGCTTCGGATCTGGCCAATGGATTCTCAATTAAAGGCAAAATTTTATATTTCAATACGTCTGATATAGGATCAGTAATTTTAAGCTTTATTTCGTCAATAAGACATGCAACGTTTTTTCGATTAAAATTATCGTTATTATGAAGAGCCAATGTAAAAGATAGACCTGGATAAATTTCAGAAACAGGGCTAGAATTGATTTTTTCTCTTAGAAAACTATGTGATGTTACAGTATTATAATTAATTTGACTATTTATTAAAATTTCAGAAATAGCTTGGTTTTTTCTAGGCAACTGAAGGGAAGAATGTTGATTCGTTTGCTCGCAAGTTTTAACTTGAATTTCAGACTGCAGTTTTTGATGATTTATATGAACTCTATCTAAGTGTCTTTTAAATGAATGTATATTTTGAAAATTTTGATAACAATTGTGATGAAGGCATTGATATTGTGAAATATCTTTTGTACCGTGGTAAGATTTTATATGATCAATGAATATTTTTGAGGAGAGAAGTAATTGTTGGCACATAAAACACCTGAACATTATGAATAAAAATATAAATTAGTACTACTAATGAGATTCGATTTACAGTTTATCGTTATTATCTAAGCGCAAATACTGCAGTAGTTTCGTCAAGTTTGGATTTGCATTTAAACTAAAATTATAAAAAAAGTTTTCTATAAACGAGTAAACATTTTTCTCTTCGATCGGGTACTCAAAATTCATAACATGCATTAATTTAAATGTTATGTCTAAACTTTTAAGAAAAGTGGGGAATTTATAGACGATACCGTCATAAAATGTGTAAAAATTTGTTAATGTTCGAAGATTTTCACCAATAACTATAATGATTGGTTGAAAAGTTAAACTTTTTTCTAAATAACGATTTTTCAGTTCTTCAACTTTACTATTAAGTTGGCTGATTGTTATACAATGTAAAACTGTAGACTGTTGTGCGTCCGAAATGCTAGGTTTCCAATTGATTTTTTTATTGAGTTTTACACGTGAAATAATAGATGATTTTAAAATTGTGTGGAGCAGTAGGAAAATTAAGCAATCGCGGGAATCTGAAAGAAAAAGAAAAGTGTCTTGTAAATTATCTGTAATCAAATTTAAATGATACGAATAGTTTATTCATACTTTCTTCGATATTTTCATTAATCTGGAGCAAATGAACACTTGATGTTTGATCCTTTATGTGATCCTTTAAATACGGTAAAATTTTGATGACAAATGCAGGCCACTTAGCGAATAGTTGAGTTTCATTTTCGGGATATAATATCTTGTAATCTATTTCAATCTAAAAAGTAAGTAAATGTATATAACAATAATTTATTATTATAAGAGTAATGCAATTTTATTTTACCAAAGTATAACCAAGGCTGTGCTTCAGTAAAGGCCATTTTTTTAAAACTTCCGAGTTATGTGATTTAATGTCCTGTTGGCGATATATAACTAAATCTGCCCATTTCTTCTCTACCTCTGACCAGGGTTCGTTATTGTGTGTTAGCCATATAACTAATTCCTCAATAAGTTTGCTTGCATTCGCATCGACTTCCTGATTTGAAAATCATATATTATTAATAAGAAATATTATCTTTCTAAGCTGTTGGTACCTTTTGGTAAAATAATGTCCGAAGTACTTTTAGATCGCTTTCTCAGTTTAACTCGTGCGTTGGCGGCTTTATCATGAAGCTTGCCTATTGGGTTTATGCCACGTCCTCGTTTTTTATAGTAATATTCCTATTAAGTGATAATTTTAATGTAATCAGGAATATATAAAAAACTAAATTTAGTCTAATTAAAAAATTGGAAATTAATTTTCATTACAAATAATCTGCATGCAATACAAAAACAAATAACACTTGCAATATCTTCGTTTGGGAATAGGTTTTTTATTGCATTTGTCCAACTTATAATATCCGGCATGCTCATAACTTTATTCGCATTTGTAAAGCTGTCTACAATTATTGATATTAGGTTTTCTTTTTGGATGTCATCTAAATATTGAAATTCTTTGTAAAAATTTAAAATGCTTGCACCTCTTATTGACTCTTTTAACATTGTTTCTAAATTTATATTGTCGTTGTTTATTTCTAAAAATGTAATTTGGGGTACAGGAGAATTGCCATTTGATGATGAGCATGCATCGATCCATTCTCTGCATGAAGTGCTTACAGAAATTGTATCAGCCTATAAGTATACACAAATAAATTTAATTATGTGAATAAATAGCAAGAGCAGCTAACTAATTTACTTTGCGTCTCCATATATTTAAATGATATTTGAATTTGGCACGAATCCCCAACATGCTAATTGGAAACAAATCGTTTATGTCGTTATCGGTTATTACCAAGAGACTTTCTATATCTAATGCACACTCTAAAAATTAGACAATGATATCAAACCATATATTTATAGTTGTGGTATTTTATAATAAGACATATTTATATATATATATATATATATACATATATATATATATATATATATATATATATATATATATATTTATATATATATATATATATATATATATATATATATATATATTTATATATATATATATATATATATATATATATATATACATATATATATATATATATATATACATATATTTAATGTATAAATTTAATTTACCAACTACTCGGTTTAAAACAGCCTGGTCAAATCCAAAACTTCCACAAATTAGCAATTTTAGTTCATCTTGATATAAATGATTTCTTGTATCTTCCTCTCTGTTGAGTACTGTCATTTGAATGTTGCTATTATCATTGTCTTCCTCTATGTTAACAGTACTAATATCAATGTCGTTAGTGGCATTGGACTCCATTTACTATTAAATATTAATCATGTTCAATATTAAGAAACATGAAGTTTAATAAAAATTATAATTGCTATGGCAGTAAAATGGATGCAAAATATTTTTAATAATCGTATAAACCCTATACAATCAAAACTTTTTACTACAAAATAAACATATATCGCACAATCATAAAGTTAAATTTAAATGTTGTTAATAATATTAAATAAAGCGCAGGAACTGGGTATAATCAATTCCAAACATTTTTATAATATTTTTAGTTAGAAAAAAACACGTTTTGAATAAGATGTTGGTTTAAAATTGTAATCTATTATTGTTAATTAAGAAATTTAATTGATTGTTCATATAGTTGGATAAAGCATATTGCATTATGAAAATGATAGTTTCTTTATTTCATTTACAAAGTACAATTATATAACCAACACCAGTTTTGTGCAAGAGTAGTGGTCAAAAATTAATGCACACATGCTAAAATAACCCAACATTCTTAAAATACACCCACCATGTTAAAAAACATGGTGGACACAAATTAATTGTTGTTAAATTCTTGTTATTGTACATTAGAATAACTGCAGTTATAATTAATAAATCTATGTATATAAAACTCAATCTCTATTATATATATACATATATTATTTAATTTAAACACAATTTCACCAAAAAACCAAAATAGTTTTAGTAAATTTTAACTTACGGCACTTCAACTGCGTTTCAGTTATTCACTTGGTAATACTTCACTCAAACACTTTTTAATTTAAACTATTTTAAAACAGTTCTTATTTAATAATTATTAATTTACTCATATAAGAATAAAACTAACTTAATTAAATATAAATAAATTTCATTTAAATTTTTAGAACTTTTGATTGTTTTCAACACTTTTTTTTATTCACTGAACTGATCTTGCACACACGATGAAAATGTATAAATTAAAAAAATGCAAAATAAAACGATCATACATATTTGCAAAAGATCTATTGCTGTCTTTATTTTTGTATGTACAATAGTTAAATACGTTCAATATATAGGAAAAAAAGAGAGTTCCAAATTTACATTTAATCTAAATCTAAAGAGAAATAGAAAATAAAACGGGATATTTTCAATAGGTATTGTTGAAGGAAGAATAGATAGACATATTAACAAAATTGGCTAAAAATATGTTGACCGCATTAAAATAAAAGTATTATACTATAAAATATATTACATAAAATGAGATGGTATTATATAAATAGTACGTACCTTTAAAATGAAATAAAGATCCTTTAAGAACTACTTGAATCAAAAGGAAGTCGTATTATTCTAATAGGAAGTTAATGGGAACGAAACTTTTGTTAAATAATGAGATCACATTATTAAAGTTATCGACCATTTGTTATAATATTAATAAGACAAGTAGCATTAATTTAACTGGATTTGTAGTCAAAACAATAATTTGTACTTTTATAACATTAACATGTATGGACTGGTTGAACTTATAACTTAATTTACAAGAAAATTTTTAATTTTATAGTATATTAATATTAATATCAGTCTTATAAAATCAATAGTAGTCTTATTAACTAGTTAATAAGATATTTTTTTCTGAGTGTATATATATATATATATAGAATTTCGGTTAAGTTAATGAATTTCATGAATAGCTACATATAACACATTTTTGTCGCATTCTTAGAGTTGTTAAATATTGATTGAAATTTTATTACGTGGAAAGAATTAGGAATATATAGGAGTAGCATGAATGATTTGGTTAGGCACGGTGTGGCGTATGGCATTATTTTAAGAATATGTTGACTGTTGTTACCGCATTTATTAATGTGTTTGAGAGCAGTTAAGTCATATAAAATATATCAAGGAATTTAGCTTCATTTAAGAAACTAGTGCTAATGGGGTCACCGGATTTAGTCGTAGAGTTATATTAATTCAACAAACTAGGGCAATATCCATAGCATTCAATAGTACTAAAACTATAGGAGTCTAATAGAACTAAAACTACCATATTTACGTGTCTGCTAATTTTTTTTGCCCCTGTAAATTGCTCAGTGACTACCATTGGTTCTCGTAGATCTGAATCGAGAACTGCAGCCATTTGATCGAAATTTGAAATAATTTATTTTAAATTTAGAACATTAGTTTTTGATTGTCGGTTTATCCAAACAAATTATATTTTATACCCACATAACCATATAATGATTTTTAGCGTTTAGTAAGAACATCACGTGATTGTAATTATGCAAGCGAAGCTTGTCCTTTATCGAGCTTTACGCGAATGATTATGATTTGAAAAGAACAAACATTTTTGAACTGATGTTTGTCTGTAAATCTACATATACATAAATATATAGTTGCAGTGTTATGTTTAGGCCACCCAAATTGTATTCTTAAATAGTGATTGTCTGGAATAAATGAATTTTTAATTTGAACTAAAATATTAAGTTAGAAAAGTCAATGAGTTCTCGTGTTGATCTATAACCGACATATTTCTAATGCACCTCATAAAAATCGTAAAACATTTAGAAAATGCAGCCATTGAAATATAATAATTGATAATTGCATATCTCTTAAACAATCAATTATTATTGTAATTTTCCATATTTAAACATGTGTATATGCACATTTCTTAATTAACTTCAACCGTCTACTGTCCATCACTTTAAAAAATAATAATGTATATACAATATATAGGCATATATACGAGTGAATGCATGCACATACATATAATAAATGTCTAAAGGTCAGAAACATGTCTATATTACACGGGTTCAATACATTATTGTAGTTGCAAAATATAAATAATTTGTTTTGCTTAATTATGGGAATATATTCTAATATGTAATGTGTGCACTTTGAGCACCACCCAGAGTTCAACGTTTAATTGGCTTGTGTGAAATATATCGATACTCTCCGATTTTCTAAAATTTAATTATCATAAATTATGTATCCGATAAGAATATATTTATAGTATAGGAATTAAGGTCAGGTCATTAAACAATAAACTGAAATTACATCACGATAAAATCGATTTTGTATCGTTTCCGGAAGTATGTCGACCCGCAGCGACGTCTTATATTTATAATGAATCATTCTCCGCTTACACAAAATATCTTAGTAAATATTTACTTTACACAAAGTGTTTTGTTTATAAAAATATAAAAGAAATAATTTATTTTTACACAATAATTTTCCAATTAAGCGCAAAACAAATTTCGTAATTAAAAAATTATTTGTAATGTAATTAATTTTTTTTTTAATTTAATTAAAACAAAGCTATCGTCATAATATTTTTCACTCATTAAAATTTTGTTGATATTTTTTTGTCTTCATATAATTAATTGACTTAGTGACCCCGCGCACGATAATTATTTCTGACGAAATATATTCGCGCAGCGTGCAGATAAGCGAGATTTTACAATAACGGCAAACTGGGGCAGTATTAAGCCTTGTTCTACAAAATTCTAGTATTTAAATATGAAATCGATGTCATGGCTGCACTCCCATGTAGTTTAGACATAAATAAAATAAAAAAACGATCCGCACGAAATATAACCCGCTTTAATCAGTTGCTCGCACTGTTTTTTTTTTTTAATTTTGTTTACAAAAAAGTCAATTAGATGAGTTAATTTATATGAGATAAGAACGCAAAAAGAGTTTTGTTTTTTTTCAAAATATATATTTTCATTTTCGAAACGTAAACAGTTAATTATATTATCAGTTTATTATTTAATTTGTAAATTAATTAATAAATAACTGGAATTATATTTTGTATAACACATCAAAAATAATTTTTTTTCATACAAAGTTCAAAAATGTTATCAATAATTCTTCTTCTCGCGCGATTATTTTGTAAATTTGACGTCAAAAAATAATTAAACATAGACAAAATATATACGCAGAGAGCTGTCCCATCTATCAAAATTTTATTAATGTTACAAAAAAAATCCCGATTTTTTAAATGCTTCGGTGATTTTTATTTTTATCTAATTTAATTTTATATAACAATAAAAAATTAAGTATATTAAATTTATTATATAAAATTAAAATATAGGCACCCTTTTTAAAAAAAAAAATACGCATATAGGGGTTAAAGTTGTTTTCCGTCTTTTTCCTATATTTTATTTTATATACATAGACAACGCAACCTGGATACAATTGTACATTTATATAAAAAAGGTCCGTATTCGATTGTTTTGTTTACATTTAATGGACTCTTCAAAATATTAATTTTATTCTCATAAATCCTGAAAAGGATATACAAATGTATGTATATATAGCAGAACAATAAAAAGAGAACATAATCGTCGATGAATTAAAATCATAAGTGATTTATGATAATTACCTCTACTATATGCGTATATGCTCATTTAGGTGAACGGAAAGAGGAGTTTGTATCGCATCTATTTATTGGTTCTAATTCGCCATATTTATATTCATTTCATAAAATGGTGATGTTTCTGTATCATCCCTGAATATATAGGGTCGTAGCACATACTGGTGCTGTTGTCTATTGTATATGTTCAAAATTTGATTTATATACACGATTTGAATAGAATAATGCGATGACTGGTCCAATTTTCGGGATGCACAAATGAGTCTAAAATATGTTTAAATTGTTGGCATTAACTATTGCAGACCAGTTACTGAATGAGTGAAATTTGAATTATTCGTTATACGAGGTAACGATTTTTGAATTAGGGTAGTTTTAATCGCTGTAAGTATCGCGTATAGACAATTGTTTTTGATGATTGTCCACATATGGTCGAAACTTTAGGCAATGTAAAATAATTTTTTTATGAATTTCCCATACTTTCTCACCAACCTTGATTAATGCTTCTAAATCTTCCATAAGTGGATAAATATTTCTAGCAAACCGATAATTTTGTAACAATTAAACATAGTATAAGTGCCAATTTTCGAAATTGTAGAAGATTTTATCTGTTTTTCCTGCCTTAACCCTAAAAATGTCAATTGGTTTTTGAGGGAAATATACGCGTCTTCTAAGTCCGATAATACTAAAGTCGGATAATAAAATATTCTAAAAAAAGGTTCTTGTATGTCTATCCATTAAAATATGGGCTTTGTCAAAACATAACTGAAAAAAATTAGAAGGATCTGAAGACTTAAGATTGTTTTAAACCACTTTTAATTATTGAACACTTTATAGATTCCCTTGAAATTATCCCAGAATTTCATCCCAGGATTTTTAAATCCTAGATTTTTTCATCAAGTAAAAATATACAGTTGATACCAAAATACTCATCCCAGAACTTTTTAATAAATAAAAAAATTTAGTTGAAAAAAAATAATTCGGTAAGTCGTAAAAAGGACTGCTATTTTCTCACACCGGTTAAGTTAAGGACTTTGTCCAAAGCAACCATTACGCAAGCTTTGATAAATTTTTGAGTGTAGGAATTACCTCTATGTGATTAAATATTCCGCCTTTACCATATCCAAAGAAAATTACAATCGAAAAAATTCATTTTCTTACAACGATTGAGTTTGGGACTTTATTGGCCCTCACCGTTTATATTTTTCTGACTAATGGAATTTCTGCAATATAATTTAAGATGTGGCGCCCATGCTAACTTTACAAAGAAAATTAAAATCGAGGTCCCTGCTAAAGCTAGGCCATACGACTTTTTCTTAAATTTGATTTTAATATTCTTTGTAAAATTAGCATGGGCTCCACATATATTGCGGAAATTCCAACGGAAAAAAAAAATCAACACTGGCCCAGTGATGACCAAACTCAATCGTTGTGGGAAAATAACCGTCCCTACAAAAGCTTGGCCATACGATTTTTGTTTCGATTTTAGTTTTCTTTGAAAAGTTGGCAAAGGCGATACATTTATTTATATTTCGGAAATTCCAAGGGTCAAAAACTTATCAACGCTGGCACAGTGGTGGCCAAGAAAGTCACAAACTAAATCGTTTAAGAAAATAGCCGTTTCAACAAGAAGTTTGGCCATACGTATTTTGCTTTGATTTTAGTTTTCTTTGAAAAGTTGGCGACACATTTATTTATATAGCGGCAATTCTTATACAGTCATAAAATTATTAAAATTTACTGAAATGATTGCTTACAGGATCTTAACTCAATCACAAAGAGAAAATCGCTATCCTTTCAACGACTTTAATAAAATAAATTTTACATATCAAAAAGGTCTGGATGAGTATTTTGGTACCAACTAAATGTAAAATATTCTGAGATGAACTGTATACATTATAATGCATTTGTTGTCAGAGGCCTTTTAAAAACAACTGTAATGAAATCCTGGGATAACAGCAAGGGGGTCATTACAGCAGATCTGTTTAATTTTTAACGTCGATTTTTGGAAGGATCGCTGCTTTTTTGAACATAATAAAATAAATTTAACCAAATGATTTTTTGAATTCTATTCTTAAAGAGATCGTCGGTAGGTCAAAATGAAATCTGAACTTTGTATTTTAAAAGTAAAATTTGATTAATCAATTTTAATTCGATAATTTAACCATTTCAATTGAAATATTCCATCAGATTGCAATAAATAATAAATTGCTCATATAGTAATAGTAGCGGCTATTATATGTGAAAGATTCTGTGTCGAAAAAAAAAATGAAATACGATCCAAATTTATTTCACAAATGTTGTAAATTAAAAGATCGTTACAAACTCATTGCAATCAATAAAATTTCACAGTTCCCAGCAACAAATTAAATCATAAAATAAAAATAAAAAAATAATTAATCGATTTTTTCCCGAAAAACAAAAAATTAAAAATATATTAAGGAATCAACCAAATAAAATTAAGAAGGCGCCATAGGCGTATTTTTATCGTCTACAATGGGTGGTACTTTCCTTTTTTATGTTTTTTGTCTTATTTTGTTGTTGTTTTTATTTCTGTTCATGATCCGTTTATTTAGTTACACAAACCCCGAAAATGCCGAATTATCTATTTGACCGTTTAAAGCCTCATTTATTTTGCAAACAATTAATTTTATTTTTTGTTTGGTTTTTTTTCTTCTAGGCCGTCATAAACATATACTCGTATATCCTATATATAGGCGCATACACAAAAAAAATGTGTTAAACTCACAAATTGTGTATTGTCGGTAACCTTTTTTTGTTTTAGGAGTCGTGTTTTATTTTTTTCTGAAAGGATGATGATTTATGTTGTGGTCAGGATATTTAATATGGGATAATATGAAAATAATATCCTTTTGTATAAATTTCAACTTTGAACTAAGTTCATAAATTAAAATTTACAAAATACTTTGCACCTACACACAACATGAAAAAGGAATACATTTGTCCTACATATAATAAATAAATGTATATATGTATGTATTCAGATCATTAGTAAAACTATTTTCAGGATATAGGAGTAAATGATTTGTCAAAATAATTAAATTTTTTAGCTCGATTGGACCGATTTTTCACGCAGCATTTAAAGCGTTAGAGGAAATGAAAAATCCATTTCTAATTAAAATTGGTAAAAGGCGGATCGTATATGAGCGCCCAAAGTAATATGATTCGAATAGTTGTCATTTTCCAATAAAAACAAAAAATTAAATCTATTTCCACATATGTCACGTGACAGATAATAAATTATATTATGTTATAAAATTATAATTTTTAATGATTTCAAAATGTTTACTTCATAATATACATTTGTACATACACATAGTATGTGGTTTTTGTTTGTCTCTTAAGATGTTACATCAAAAGAGATCATAAAATATTTTTTGTTGTCGTATTAGACTATTAGACTCCTTTCCGAGAATTGGTTTAATTATCTCGAGACATAATGACTACTTATATACATTAATGTACTTACCATATATTAGTAAAGAATTATATAATTTTAACTTTGCTTATGCATATATAGGGTAATCATTAATTAACATTTATTGATCTGTATACTTTATGGTGGCATTAAATTCAAAATCACGCGAGAATTCTAATGTATAAATCCACTTTAAACCAAATATTCCGACGTGCGGTTACAATCCTATCTTGCCATACTATATATACATAATTATAGGTCATTAGCGACAATCTTACACATACTTGAAAATAATATTAGGTTTAATACTAGTTTCGAGGTCATCTGCTCAAAAATATAAAAATTGTCTGCTGATAATATTGATGTAATGACGAAATAATCTTGCGAAATTTCAAAGTATAAAATCACCCATCACTCAAGCAGCAACTTAAAACGAGATAATTTTATTTTTGTTTTCATATTGCAGGGTTAATTGGAATATATCAGTCATATTAATTGGGATTATGGCATATAAAATAGAAAAAAAAAATTAAAATCTTAAAATTAAATAATTAACCTTTTCTTATTTATATATAGTGATAAGACGCGTTTATAACACACAGAATTTCTATATAATATGCGAGATAATAAGTTATATTTGAATGAGAACAGGAAATTGAAATTTATATAAGCAAAGAAAATATAACACTCAAATTGATAAGTACAAATTGTATCTCTTCGAAAGTATATGTGTGTATATATATATGTATGATAAGAGCTGTTTTGAATTTGAACTGATATTTTTCTTCATGCCATTTAATTTTATGTGTGGTGCGATTATCGCACATAAGAAATTATAATTAAGAATTTATTAAATGGATGAATAATTTTTGTGATAAGCTGTATTTGCGCGAAAGTTATATAAGATTTATGTTGGGGATAGAATATCGGCCAAATTATTATGTACATATGTACATATTTTATTTTAATATAAATACATCTATATATATATATATATATATATATATATATATATATATATATATATTATCAATTGAAGTTAAATTCTTGCTATTTTCGTCCAAACAAAGTAAACTCACATATAAGTATTCCTTTCTAACCAAGTTTGGGAATCGCTGATAAATAATAAATTATATAAACTATAGAGTTCATAAATTTTATAATCGATTAATCAAGAAAAAAATCCAACCATAAATAATAAAGTCATTTTATACACGAAGCGCATAAAAACTCCACACTAAATCATTCTCCCAAAAAATTCCTCCTTTATATGTATACACTCGCGCATAAAGATAAACTGACCATTTAAAGAAATAAATATTAATAAGCGGGTGTTATTTCGATTTAATTTTATAATCGCCGCGCATCCGCGTAAAAATAATAAAACTATAACAATACAAATTTAAAAAAAATAAAAAATTTAATATTTAATGATGAATAATTTATGATAATTCGATTTTTATTTTTTTTAAACATAAATATTTTGATTTATTTTATATTTTTAATTTATTAATTTTTATATATAAATTAAAATTTTTTAGAAATCAAATCTAATTATTAAAATCACATAAATTTTATTTCTTACTATTTTTAGGTAGTTTTGTGTTTTTGATCGCGATTAATGCCACCGATCACCGGTCACATAAAAAAAGAAAAAATAATAATAAAATAAAAAGGTGTGTAAGTGGATGTCCATCGATTGCGGATGCTTCTTTATAATTACCTTTTTCGATATACCTACCATGAAATATAATCCCGAAAATTATTGGATAATAATTATTACTACAAATTATATTGTTCAAAAACGATAAGCTGGTAATTTATATAGTTGCCTTTCAATGGCATCTATATACCTATAAATATACATCTATATTGTGTTAGGTACGCGTAATAAATATGAAGTTAATCTCATTTTATCCCACGATTTATTGATGAAAATTTGTAATTATATTTTCTAAATAAACTAGGTTTGGCCTGAAATTAAGGTGTATCGAAACTATATCCACTTTTATGTCTTCCAAACAAAAAAAATCGACATAACACCATAAAATTAAAACATTCAAATTTTTTATTTGGCAAATTGCTGCTTATCTCCATCAAATTTACCCAATTTAAATTTTGCGCGTTTTTTTAATGGTTATTCTCAAAATAGTCATCAAAATGTTAAAAAAAAATCCATTTTCTTAGATGCTTATATACCATACTTATAAGTCTATACTGCAAGTCTGAGAAATCATAAAAAAAAAAATCCGCAAAACTACATAAGCAAATATATTTTTTAACGACCAACATCGTAATAATAATTTTTAATGCTCTTCTGCGGGTTGCAATCTGTTGTGTGTGGACGCGGTTTGATTTTAATTTCTTCATTTTTCTTGTTGTTGCTATTGTATATTATTGTATTTTGACAGAGTTAATATTAAAAAAAAAAATTATATTACAAGAAAATTTCTCTATATTTATACTGCAGAAGATGAAAAAAAGTAATAAGAATATATGAAAAAGAAAATTTCAATTTTAACATCTCCATTAACAAGATTTTTAGTTTTTTTTTGCCTTTTTGTGATTTGAAAAGCGATTTTTTTGTTCAGATTTTTTGAAACATAAAAAATTAAAAACATATATTCGATCGGCTTTTTTTTTTTTTAGCAAACTGAAAATTAATTGCGAAAGCACTTGTCGAAAATTATGTATTAACAAAATATAATTAAAAATGAAAATAAAACATTTTTTTTGGAGCGGTCAGCAGTTAGAATGATACGATCAGAAATTTATATTAGGCTGGACCTTAACGGTCCAATTAAAACAAAAGCCCTGTATTAATCATTGCGTTGATTTTCAGTTCTCCTACTGTGGCCATTTCAAATAAATTCAGTTAAAATTGGTCTGAGTTTGAAAAATATTTCATTATAATATTATCTAAATAAAAGAGAATAAAATCTTCACGTTCAGTTTTCTATAAGAAAAAATAGCTATGTTCCTAATATGACCGTTATTTTTTAAAATTGTTCATCAAAATGCATTGAAGGAAATTCTATAAAATTGTCACCTTCATCAAGAAAGTTTGGTCGTCGTAGTTTAGAATTAATTTCCAAAATCACTTTAGGAATTATCTACATTAACGACGTTAACTACATTGTTAACGTTGGCTACGGGTTGTTGACACGTTGACGTAGAAAATATCAGATGACGCGTAAACGCCCATCCCTGGACTCACTGACCAGGTCTCCATCTCCGTACTTTAGGTGTTCCTGGATTTCCGGCAGTGGTCTGCTCTGGAATATGACGCAGAGGTCGTTACAGGCGACGATGGCTCCACGATGTAGAGAATCATTTGGCCTCTTCAGATTGTATAAGACAGTATGAAGACCGTGCTCAGTATCGAAACCGGTGAAGCCAAAGTGTTGATACAGTATAAGGGGCCAGTGATGGCCTTTAAAAACTGTTATTATTATTATGTATGATGCTAGGAAATTTTATAAGTTGAACGATACATATAGTTTATTTCAGCGACAGTATACGATTTACGTTTGTATAATCCGAATATCAGTGGTCATAGTACGCCTACATACGTTCATATACCGCGCACATTACTTAATAAAATGTTTAATTTAATTTGATGAGTTTTTAATTTCATATATTCAAATCGTCCCAATTATTTACAATATTAAATATGTCAGGATTACATGTTATCTCCGTATTAATTATAATTCCCATAATCGTATACACATATACAATAATCTTATTTGGAGAAAAGATATACAATATGTTGTTCTTTAAGATAATTATTTATATAAAAATTTCGAATTAAAATAAAATTTCTGTATTTACAGGGATACCTCGTATAAAGCTCACAATGCCGATTCATTATAACGTTCAAAAACAATTTCATTGGCCGGTTTTATCATTTTAATATTCAAACGAGCAACCATGCATGGTTAAGTTACGAGAAAATTGGTAGAAACCTTATTCAAGCATTATAGGACAAACCTAAAAATCGAGAGAAATTATGAAATTCTTCAGTGATATGTGTAACATAAAATATTGAACATAAAAAATAAGTAGAACGTAATCAAACCTCGACGTAGGCAAACTCAAGTTACCACCGGTAACGTGGATGATAGCATTAGAATCTTGTTCAACCGAAACAAGTGCCTCAAAGGTCAAGGACTAAATGGCAGAACTTCTGTGAATAAACGAAACCGCCAGAAGTAAACCGAATTTCGCAATGGAAGCAAGTTGATTTAGTCCGACGAATAGAAGTTCGAAATTTTTCGGTGAAAACAAAAGAGTTTGTTCGACAACGTCCCGGCGAAAAAATGCTTCCAACCAGTGTCATACCTACAGTTTGGCACGGAAATGGAAGGTGACAACTTGGTAGGAGACGGAATGAATGTATCACTTCGACTATCTTTATAGATATTGGATTATCTTTAGAACTAAGATTAATAGGTCGATGATTTATTTATCAGTACAATAATGATTAAAAATCTAATGTGTTTAAGGCAGATCTACAGCGATAATTAGGCCACCAAAAGCTAAATTTATTTATTTAACCGTCACACTCGCTTGATCTTAACTCGATCACGCTGTGGTACAACACCTGCGAGGGATGGGTAACATAAACCAAGAAATACATACAATATCGTATGAAAAATTGAATAAATTACTACAGAGCCAAGACTCTGTCGCACAGTTATTCAAGAAATTTTTTTAAATTTATTTTGGATTGTTGTATTTAGCTATAGAAATAAAGTAAAATTAATTTAATTAAAATAATGTTGAAAACTAAGAAATTTTGTATTTACTACAACTTTTGTATTGTATATTATGAGGATATTTTCTGTTCCTTTAAATTGATTCTATCTAGAATCCCCACAATTTAACGTGAAAAATCCGTAAATTCAAAGTTATTACCATTTCAACATTGTAGATTTGATTAACTCTATATATGGCCACAACGCGCGTTTTGTTAAAATTTATGTTACAAAAAGTGATCGGAGCTCGGGGTCTAGTTCAAACTAATAATAATACGAGTTAAATTAATTTTCTGATAAATGAATTGGGCATGCCTATATTACCGCGCTCGGACCAGACCTACTACATACAATTTTTAGCTTTGCTAATGTTTCTTTTAAATTACTTGAAAATTCTTAATAGTTTGAAGGGCGTGGAATACTTCGTATAACGTGTATACACCGTTATACGAAGTATTCCTGTACACATAATATATCGCCATATAGTAATATTCTATGTTGGTGGTCCGAATTTTTGTTGTCACTTTACACTGGGTATATGCGTATATGTATGTATGTATACATAAGAAAGAAAATATTTTCATGGTAATAAATTATAAAATTTAATTTTTTATAATTAGTGAATGGTTTATTATTATATTATTTAATAATAATAAAAATATGATAAATTATTTTGTCAAAAATTTATTGGGCAGCATATGTGTGTATACACCACCGACATAAGTGTTATTATAATAAGGTTTCTTTACGCGGTTAAATTCCAAATTTATGAGATATTTTGGCCTTTTTTTTAAATACCACACATTATATACAGCGATAATGACACATAATAACATGAAATAGCATCATCTTACTAATCAATGTTAATTTCATAATATATATATATATTTGTATATAATGTTAAATGGTGCAGTTTACTAATACATATACTCGTACTTATATATTTCAAACATTTTTGGGTTTGTTGCACGAATTTGATATGCGGACACCATCTGCATTTTAATTTTGGTATACAGCATTAATTAAATCGATATGGTTTATTGAATATAATATATTCAGATATAGCGAGGATGTATTTCTATATATAATTTGAAATTAAATTGGAAATTTTAGTATTTCTAAAATTAAATTTTTTTTTTTAAATATATATCCTCAGGCCATTCACGAGTTAAAAATTAAAACATTAAAATAATTTTATGGCCATTTCCAGACCAGCAGATATTTTAAACCATTAAAAAAAATTAAACATACAAATAGGATTTACCTCAATCGAAATATAATCATTATAATCGTCAGCATTGGCAGCTTTATCATATAGGATATATATGTGCACATACATACATAAAAATTTAAAATATAAAAGGGAAACATATAAAATTAAATTATAATATTTTATGCCTTATTGATTACCATGAGTGAGTGGCCATTCGCAAATTCATATAGATGTGTGTATAATACCGGAGCGAACAAACCAATAAACCAGTAATTATTTTTCATTTCGAATTATCTTATTTAAATTAAAACATTAAAATATAATTTAAATTCGTTAATTCTTTCTTATTATATATATATATATATATATATATATATATATATATATATAATATATATATATATATATATATATATATACATATATATATATATATATATATATATATATATATATATATATATATATATATATATATATATATATATATATAAATATGTATATATATTTTTACGATTTTTCCTTTTAATTTTTTTTGTGGCTTCAGGCCAAATCATATTCACTGATTATACTATCTATATATACGTATATACATACATATACGAGAACAACTCTCTATATGTATATATGTATATACATGTGTACTATAAAAGTCAGACAATATGATTTAGGATGAATTTTTGTTTTTATGATCTTAAACATTTTTATTAAGATATTCATTTACAGCTTCCACGTTTTTGCTTATTATGTTTCTTAAATCAATTCAATAATTATTATAATATTATTGATTCATTCAGGTATTTAGGTCATTTATATATAATTTTATGACGTTTATGTCCATATACATATAGATTAATATTTAACTCGGTTTGTCATTATAAACATAATATACTCGGCTATTAAGTGAATCAAATTATTAATTTTTCCACTTCAATCGCTAATTTCATGCAAATTTATAATGTAATTTCCGTTTACGATTCGTTATGTACATAATACGATATGAACGTATACTACATATACATAATTTTATACAACATCAGTAGCAGCAGCATTAAAAAAATAAATTTATATTATGTATATATATAACCCCATATCATCATATGCATCATCAAAAGAAACACACGAACACGCATTTTGAAATTCTATATTACAGACGACGACGATGACGACTCGTACAAGACAAATAATTTTTCTCGTTATGCCTAAAAAATTAAAATATCAAATGAAACAAATTAACTTATTACAGATTTGTCGTTTTATGCGCTATATTCTTATGATGTATGTAATAAAATAAAAATTGATAAAATAAGAGGAATTGTCACCATAAAAATTATAAACGGATATTTTAGAGTATATGTATATACAAAAAATCAGTACCATATGGCAAAAAAAAAATTCTAAACTTCTTAATTACTTCCATATAGAAGTTTTTGTCGTTGTTCAAGAAAATCTTCTATAGGGAATTAAGTGTTCAGTAGAAATGTGTTAATGGATCGGTTACATTTTATTTTTGCATCACAATCATAACTCCTATGAGTAAATAGTGGTTGATGCCGTGACGTTTGGTTCGAATGCCAATAGGCAAGGTGTATTTTCTTTTTGGAGTGCAGAACTGATAAACTAACTCATCTTCTTAATAATGAAATCCAATTGATATACATACATTTTTCATTTCTGGCTTTTACCAAATTTTAGTCGACTTTTCCATACACTCATATAGTACATAAAATACACGAAATAATGTCTTGCACCAGTACTAAATCAATTTTCGTAAGTATTGCTATGTGCGTACCTTGGCAAGGTCGACTAAAATTTGTTAAAGAAATTGTTTAAAAAAATGTTTGTTTTGAACTCATTGATTTGAGACTAACGAAAGCTTAGAATTGTATGGATCAATTAATTATTTTACTTCATCGTGTGTGTGCTGGCCTAATCTGGACTCGAACTGTATCTCATCAAAGTCGTGTCTGAACCGACTCGGCTAGATTTTAAATGGCTTGCTTATTCTTTACTTGGAATGGATAAATTTACAATGTTGCTTCGAATCGTTGAAATAGGGTACTTTCAAGAACCTATTAGCAAATTTTGTAAACAGCTACGTATAAATTATACAATAACATGGAAAAATGAATAATTCAAAATTTAATTTTGGAAATTTCTGCCGAAACAATCAATAATAAAGCAATACATAATTACTTGATCGTCGTTCAAAAACAAGAAACCCCAAAAAAAAGGTTTATAAGCAGAAGTGTGCTTAAAATTCGCAATTACCACAATATTATATTAATGTATGATGGAGATACTTTTCAATCACAGTTTAGGATGTCTAGAAATCGTACTAAGGTAACCGTTTACTGTATTTCATCTGCAAAATATTATTTATTCGTAAATTTTTAAACTTCAGAGTTTGATAGTGGAGCTAAATTAAATAAAATGGCAATTTTGATGACCCTGTTGATATTAGGGAATCTGTCAGATCAGGATGTGCTGCACTTACTCTACATTAAAGTTTTCAATCTTTGAAAAGTGTGGAACATAATATCTTATATATGGTTTTTCACATATAAATATGTTGTACCCATCTCTTGTTGTGGTAAAGTTTTCGAGGGATAATATATGGTGAATGCAATATCATTATTTTACAGATCATTTAGTTAATCAAAACAGACTGTGGAACATAAATTTAAATTTGTGTTTAACTTTGATTTTTTTCATATAAGCTGTCACCAACTGATGAAGCAGTGGGAAGGGGAAGCAGTGGGAAGGGGAAGCAGAAAGATAATTCAAGTTTCAATATAATTCGATAATTTTTATTCCTAGCAATGATTTAGAAGATTGGTACCTATAGGTTTAAAATAAATATGTGGAACTTGTTTTATGTTTTTTTATTAATATAATCTCTAATTTCCTCTGATATTCTCAGCACACGACAGTAATGCTGTCCCATAAATTAAAAAATATTATATCTACTCGTAACTAAGGGTAAAATTACTTTTGGTTTCGTGCTTGTGGAAAAAAATTGTGGAACATAAATTTGGAATTTTTATAATTGATCCATTTCCTCGTTAATCACACTGTTGAAAATATTGCAGTGTGGAATTTTTCATCATTTTAAGCATAAAATTAGCTGGATTTGATCAACTTAGTAGATAAATTCTCTGATTGTACAGTGCTGGGATGTTCTAACATCACTTCGATTCGCTTCGTTAGACATTTGTGTCTCTTTTTTTACGAACAAAATTGTGCTCCATTGCGTTTTTTCAATTACGTTTTGTCTATTGCGATCTCAGCCTGTTAGAATAAAACTGCAAACTATCTGTTTTAACTCTTTTCACTTGCCATCGAAAATAAAAATATTGGTGATATTTAATCGAATGAATTTATAGAAATAGAATCGAGTAGGCTATGATCACAATATAAATTGCGAAATAGAATACAATTTTGTTCGTGAAAAAAGAGACACAAGTGTCTATCGAAGCGAATCGAAGTGATGTTAGAACATCCCAGCACAGTATTGTCATAGAGTTCCAATTAAACAGGGTAATAAAAATAAATTTTAAATCTAAGTAATCAGGATGCATGTTATATTCCAGACTTATATTCTTGGATTGATTTATTTCTTAAAACCATTAATCTGGTTGTTAAACTGTTAATTATATTACGATTATATGCATTAAACTTAACACATCATAAAAAAAAACCTCCAATCTAAAATAAAATATGATGATAAGATAAAATTATAATCACTGCGTGCGAATCAAAAACTCTATAATTATCAAATTTGGCTGTAATTTTATAGCAAGCATAAAATTTTTATAAGAAATTCACGTTAAACGTATGAGATTTTTATTGCTTATGAAAAATAAAAAATAATAATAATAATTTAATGAAATCGTTAAAACGTAATTTGATCAAATTATTAAAATTATATTCACATCTTTATCATAAAAAGTAAATCGGTTTTTGTAATTTTCTGTAATAAAAATTAATCGATAGGTGAATTGTATATACGAGTAGATATTTATGTATATAAAATAAAATAAAAAACCGGATGGACGTTTATAAAAAATGTTCTTCATTTCATCTTATACGAATACATATAAAATATCAAACCGTCAGTAAATAACAGCGCGCGGTAAATACATACTAATCTTGCTGAATATATACAACAAATTAGCAATGCAAATATTTTCCATCACTTTATTTTCACCAATTCAATTGAACATTTTGTACATAAAAATATTTTCTATTGATCTTTTGAAACTAAATAAAATACATACTCATATTATGTATAGATTTGAAAAAGAAACAAACTTTATAACAACTTTTAAGACATGTAAATAAATTTGCTTCAAATGAAAAACACAAAAAAAAATTTACAAAGTGGTAAGTATAAATTTCAAAGCGTGCAGAATAAATCAAATCGACTTGTTTTTATTTAGATATATTCAAACCAAAGTTTTATAAAATGTGCAGTAATATTTTTTATAATGTATACAATCATACTCGTATGATTATTATTTTTAATAATTTTATATATTCATTGAAAAACTATTTGATTCTTAAATAGACTTGTTTAGTATAATTCTGGATCTTATGTTATATCCAAACAATATTCACATACCTACTATAACAAAAAATACATAAGATGGTGTTCAATCCATTGTTACAATAATAGTTCGAATTTTTTATTTATTTATTTATAATCGAACATTTATTTTTAATAATAATACCATTATATGGTAAGAAGATATAAAACAAACATATAAGAATAAAATCAAAAGATTATGGGATCGTGAATTGAGTCCACGATTTGGTATCACATTAGCGAGAACATATAAAACTGTATTTTTTTTATTTGGTATTGGGGTGAATTTAGTTCTTTATGCTAATGAAACCACGGCATTGCCCAAACATATTGGACAACAAAAACATATTTCGTTGAATAAAAATATTTTTACTGTGAAAAAATCGTTTTTGGGGAAGAAATTTCTCTATTATCTGAATATGGATACTTTCAAGAATTAAGTTGGCTGGGCAGATTTTGCAGCCAGTCGTGCAAAATTTCAAAATTCGTGCAAAAGTGAGTGCGCAGTTCGACGTTCAAAAATTCAATTTTGCGAGTGCAGTCGCAAGCAGTTTCTGCAGTCGTCTTATACTAACTGCATTGACTGCTGTATATAGGTGTCAAATAAATATTATTGGAATTTGAGTTCGACGGGTAAATAATTTTTTTATTCTAGAAAATATTTTTCTTTCAGTCCAATTAAATAAATGTGTATAATATTTTTTTTATTATTAACTAAAAAGAAATTTTTTTGGCAATTATAAAGATACAGGATTTCGAGGCTACGTTTTAAAAATTTGTTTTGGATTCCACCATAAAAAGTTCTGTTAATTGAAGTTTTAAGGTCTGGAACAAATGATATTTAATTAAGCATCTTCAAACATTAGAGATTTGAATATTATACTTGGTTGAAGGAAAGCGCATGCATCTTAACTTATATTAAGCAATTCATCACAAAATTTTTAACTAAAACGTCACATTGATCTATCATTATCGTCATATAAAACAATTTTCTGATCGTTCAGCTAATTTTATGCTTAAATGGTAATAATTTTTCATCCACACTCTACCTACAATATTTACTATAGGATAAAATGAGTCAGTTATAAAAATTTCACAGTCATGTTCCACAATTTTTGCGCATCATCTTATAAAACGGCTCCAAACACCCTCACCTTAAGCAATTTTACTTTTAGCTAAATATATTTTTAAATTTCACCAGCATTAAAATCGTGGGTTGGATATATATACGTATATATCCACAAGATGAATTTAATATCTAAAGTTTCTTAAAAATCAATACATCAAGGGAAATTAGAGATTATATTGATAAAAATAATCATAAAACAAGTTCCACATTTTATTATTGTATAAAACTCATAGATCATCAATATTCTTAATCGTAGGAATTAAAATTATCGAGATTATATAGAAACTTGAATTACCTTTCTGCATTTTTGAACGCCCACCCCTTCATTGGTTAGATAAAAGAAATCAATGTCTAGT
Organism: Tipula unca; assembly: GCA_951394425.1. Taxonomy (NCBI): domain Eukaryota; kingdom Metazoa; phylum Arthropoda; class Insecta; order Diptera; family Tipulidae; genus Tipula; species Tipula unca. The sequence continues at coordinate 11,760,400 of OX596381.1, read as the reverse complement.
TTCACAGAAAGGTACATTTATGTTCTACAATCTATTTTGATTAACCAGGTGATCTATAAAATAATGAAATTGCATGTACTATATATGTTTTATCCGTCGAAAACTTTACTACAACAAGAGACGAGCACATCATATTTATATATAAAAAACCCTATATAACATATTATGTTCCACACAACCATAAATATTAGAGATTTGATAATTGTACTAGTTTGAAGGAAAGCTCCTGTATCTAAACTTAAATTACACAATTTATCATAAAAGCTTTAATTAAAACGATATCTGCATCAAAAATCGTTTTCTGGTCGAATTACAATAAGGAAGTCAAAGTGCATTCTTTCTTAATCTCAATAAAATGTCTGTATATTATAGCTTTAAAGCTGTATATTATAGCTTTAAATTTTAACCATAACTTCATCAATCGATAAAATTCCTCAGGAAACTTATCAAGTAATCGCAGTATTGTATATAGCTTTAACATGCCAAATAATTTTAGGCCAAATAATTAAGGCTACAATTTTTTATTAATTTTTATTGTAATTTAGGTAAAGGGTTTTCATGATTTGAAAATTTCCAAATTCAATTTAATCCATTACAATTTAAAGGTCTGATTGATGGTCCTAGATTGAATATTTTAAGTAGGATGATTTACCCTGTTTGCACTTCTATTTTGTGAAATTCGATTTTGTTGAAGATAAACGATTTTAAAAGTTTGTTTCGAATTTCATCGTAAAGCTTTGCACAGTTAAGCGGTCTGAGTTCAACTAATTTGCAAGCTTTATTTAAAGCCGACCTACCACTTTTAATCGAATATTTTTGAATATTAGAGATTAAATAAAATAATAATCAGTTTATAGAGGCCATTACTGGTCCCTTACTGAGTCAACAATTTGACTCCAACGGTTTTGATCCAGGGCTTGGTCTTGTTTACTGTTTAAAACAATCTGAGTCATTCTCTACACCGTGGAGCCATCGTCGCCTGCAACGGCCTCTGCGTCTATCATATGGTGGCTCTCCTTTCAGAGATCGCTGCACAATTCGTTCTGCATCAGCTCGCAGAATGTGACCGAGCCAGCGTACTCGATGATATTTGATTTCATGTACAATATCGAGGATCTTCATCAGATCTCTAATCTCAATGTTGTACAGACCTCGATATGTACCATCTACTTCGCGTTTAAATTAACTTTTATTAAACGATTAATCATAAAAGTTTTAATAAAATTCTGTATCATAATAGAAAACCGTTTTCTAATCGAATAACTTTATTTGAATAATTAAAGCTTCCAATTGCTTTCAATTCATCAAATTATTGTAATAGGATTAGGGATTAAGCTTTTTAAGTAAACTAATAAATGTTAAAGCTTCATTCTGGGTTGAAAAAATATTTATTGAGAGCTTTCATGTGCCAATTTTTTTTATATAAAAGCTGCAAATTTTCAATAAATTTTCATTGTAATTTAGGTAGAATACTAATTTGTTAACCTCTTAACAGGTCAAACGCATTCAATTTTTGGAGGATAGTTGCGATATTAAATTTTTGATCTCGGTTTATTAAGTAAGTACTTTGCTTAATAATTTAATTGTCAAGTTCTAAATAATTGTTGTGAATATATATTTTGTACTTGACTATTAATTAATTTAATGTAAACTTAACTAAAATATTGACTGCTGAAGATGATGACTGCCTTCACTTCGTCAGCAGTTGTCCTGCTTTCAGTTCTATACGAATTCAGATATTCAACTTTAGGTCTTTAAATTTAGATCAGTTGTCTTCTCTGCCTTGGTCTAAACTTGTTCAGTTTGCGAAGGCAGCAGTGCGCGTTTGCGAATGGGGATAGAATCCTAGGTTTGCACCATGGGCCTTTCTGGCATTGAGTGCGGAATCCTCGTGGGTTCCAGCCAATTTTAATAATAATAATAACTAAAATATTAGAACTTTTTAAGACATAGTTTCACTAACCATATTCATCATGTGATTTAAACTTAATTAATTAATTGTATATGCGCTGAACCGTATCATGGAATCACAGCTATTATTAATCAATTGACAGTAAAATATTATGTTTAGTAATTTAAATCTTATATTTTATTACTTGGCACCGCAACTAACGCAAAGAACCGTTTTATTTTATTTTGTTATAACGATTAACATAATAAAAAAAAATCGTCAATTAGTTAAATCGTAACACTTAACTCATAATAAATAACGATTTATTAATTTAAAGAAAGGCCAATCAACACAGTAAAACCAATGAATAAATTAGATTAAATTAAAATAAAAACAAAATACTTAGAAAACATTTGTCAAGATTAAAGTAAATATATAAGTATAATTGACACAATTAATTTGCATTAAAAACAATATATATTTTTAATTTATATATTAAAAATCTATAATAGCCAAAAGGCTGCATTGGTATTAATGAATTAAATATAATTTATCACTTCAATGAACTTTTATGTGTACGAATCGATATTATAGAAAGGTAACATTCCAAGACAATATATGTATATGTATATAAGTTATTCAACTTTGTTAAATGGTGTTACAAAAGTCATTAGGATGTCATTGAAAATATAAATGGTCTGTGAGAAAAATTTGTATAACACTTTGTTTGTAATCAATTATGTATATACATGGTAAATGGCGATACACTCATCACATCATCATTAATTTAGATCCACCGCATACCTCATTAGCATCAGCGCACACAAAACCACGATTAAATTGAAGAATTCATCGATTACACAATTATATACATACATATACATAAATAATATCTAAATACAAAGCAACCTCTCTCATCACCTTAATCATATTATAAAAACAACAATTTATATTGAGATTGAAATAAAACTTTTATTCAATTTCGAAAAATTTTTAATAATCATAATCCCATCCATTCAACAATAATGAATCGGGCAAGACAATCATTATAAGCGCGAAGAAAAATAACAAAATAAATTCTTTATTACTTAAGTGTGATCAGTTACAAATCGAGTGAGAAGAAGTAGAAGACGAATAAATTATTAACAATAAAAATATTCTTTAGAAAATTATAAACATTTAAAAAAAAAATGAAAAATCCTTAATTCATATACCTACTTACATTTCGTATACATACATAAGTCGCGCGATGTTGGTGGCGACTAATTAATGATAAATGGGCTTGAAATTTGTACCAAAATGAAATTAATAAACGGCGCGGCGATAAATCCCCAGCGATGATCATTATAATGAGAATCTATTGCTTATAAAAAAAAAAAATTATTTGGTAAATGATTTATGATATTCGATTATAGTTATATATCGGTATAGTTTACTTATCTGCTTCTCCATATTAACCATAATTATGGACTGCAAACTGTATCGCATCGAGATTTAAAAAAATAAATATAATAAAAATGAGAATTAATTCCTTTAATTCTTTGTGATTTATTTATTTGAGGACATCATACAATATATTATGCGTATATACCGACCAAAAAAGCTAAGAAGCGACATTTACAAATTATATTGCAGTCTCTTAATGTGGCATAAAATTCTTGTAGGGGATTAATTTAAAAAGTAGCGATTGTAGATTGGTTGCACCTACATACAAATCGAAATTGTATATGCCAGCGTTCAGAAACCTTTTCTAATTCTGCATTTAATTAACTTAAAATTGAATTTTTTTTTAAATTTTTATTTTAGTAAACAATAAAGCGGTGTTTACTAATCATCGGGCGTTTACGCTTCATCTACTATTTTGTACGTCGAAAATGTCGATAGTGTAGACAATTCCTAGAATGATTTTGTAAACTAATTCTATGTTACCAAATTGTTACCTAATTTTTTTTTGGAGCCAATTCGATACGAGTTATGATAATTTTATAGAGTTTCCCTTAATGTATTTTAATCTACAATGATGACAAAACCTACGTGAAGTTATATTTGTTAGTTCAGGTAGCAGGTCAAAAATTGTATATTGTCAAAAATGCAATACTACCGCTAAATATAATCTAATACATCAAGTTATAAATTATTTTAAATAAACATTCAGCCTCCTTGGCACAGTTAGTTTGCTGTGGTATTCGAGGGTCCCGGTTTCGATTCCCGGTGGTAACCGTGGTGGTTTTTAATGTGTTTGTCCGAGGATTACACAGTCGGGGCCGTTTGTGGCATTAAGTGCTATGAGATGACCCGCCCAACTTTTAATGTGTTTAAGATAAATTAACAATAAGAATTATGATTTGGCAAGCGATTTGCTTTTGCGAACTTAAGAGACAGTTTTATCATATCCTTTACAATGCCGTCGAATGTATACATAAAAAAATGACTACGCAGAAACGTATTTAATCACTAATTCGTCGACACGATTCAGCAGTAATGTTTTGACCTGTTTATATAATAGAGTTACCAAAACCCAGAAAATGTTAAAACCCGGTGTTTTTTAAACAAAACTACATACTATAATTTAAAAATTTATAATAACAACCAATAAATAATTCAAGTTTATATAAATTGCTGAAAATTTTGCTTAAGAAAGACTAAGGCGTTTATTGAGTCATCCCCCAAACGCATTCTTCTTTAGCGCAAATATTACTTGCCAGAGAATCCATCGGTCGATGTTGGCTTTATTGTTAATAAAGCTTTAGCATAGGTTTCGACCGCGAACTTTATTTTGCAAATCTGATTTTGTAAGTTAGTATTCATCCTTTTTGAAGTTCCATCAAACTGAGTGTAAAGTCGTAAGTCTATAGATGATTGATTTTTTCTGGTCAGGGAGAGTTTGATGATATGTAAAGAGGTATTTTTCTGTCTAGAGATTCTATCGAATCAATCGAGATCTATAGTCGAATAATAAAAAATGCATTTGAAATTTTAACTACTTGCTGCAGAATTTTAAGAATTAGCTTAGGTCTCACAGAAACTATAGACAAACATACAGTTTCTATATAGGCATAATTCATCATGAATTGCGATTCAGATTTCACAAGTGCTTACAAAACACGTCCGTGTTAGTTGCTTTGTAAAAATAACATCGCATTTTTCTGTCGAAACGTACACTTATATATAGTCGTTCCTAGTTTTGGATTCTTTCATTTCAAATCTCGAAAAAATCGTTCAAAGGAACAAACCTCGACTGATTTCTGTCATCGTCGCTGGTTGGAGTAAGAAGCGGCTGTATCATCTTTCAAAGAGTAAATAAAAATAAGTTGCATCTGGCCCTATATTTTATTCGTATGTGTATCCTACAGTTTATTAATAAATTGTTTTTAATTAAGATTTAGAGTAATTGCTAAAGCTCTTGCTGAGATGAATGTCAATAAAGCAAATATTTCCGTCGGTATTCCCAAAACTGTTGTAAGTTTTTCCCAAAACTATTATTCGACGATCTATGCCTTTTGGCATAATTAAACCATAATTTTGGCATAAACCATAATTTTCTTCCGTTGCCTATATACCTCTGTACTAGAGTACTAGAGAGAAGAACACCAATTCATATTTATTCTGTCGATTATACGCATGGTTAGAACGAGCTGAGTTAGCATATAGGCTTTCCTTTTGGAAACTACTACTGGACTTAGAGTAACTTTAAAGTTTGAATCGAGTTTGGCTAAAATTATTGGTTAAGTAGCCCTGTCCATGTATTCTTCTTCTCAAAATACTCATTTTCTATGTTAACAAGATTATAATCTTATAGCTAGGAATAAATGTAAAAAAATCGCGCTGGTTACCAATTTGTTAAAAGACATCGCGCGAGTGAAAAGCAGCGCGCAGAAACAAAACGTAATTTTATTTATAATATTAATCACAATTTGACCTATTATTTAAGAGTATATTATAGTGTTGTGTATAAATGTGTATATAATATAGAGATAATGTCAACAATAATTTACAATTAACGTAATAAGACATTTAGTTTTAAATAAATTTAATAAAAAAAATGTTAATGTTATAAATGTATATGTACGAGTATGAGACCGGAGAAAGAGCCGAGCGCAAGCACAATATATACAACAAAAACCTACAACAATTTTTAATTTTTTTTTTTTATTTTTTTGAGACGTAAAGTAATAAAAATTAATTTTATTCGAATCTTATTATTGCGCTATGTGTTGTGGTTTCTTCATTTTCTTCTTATTATTTATATTATAGTACAGCGTTTTATATTAAGAAAATTGTATATAGTTATACAAGAAAATTTTAATTTGATAATAAGATAATTTGATTATTTGAATGTTATATGCTGTTTATAACGAACAATTATATGTGTATTTAACATTTTATGTTGCCTGTTAGTTTATTATAATATATTGTACATGAAAATTCAATTACATAACAATTACTCATATAACAGAAAAAAAAATTACTTTTAACTTATAAGATGTATATATATATATCTATAGTTAAAGTTAAGAAAATATAAATATTATTATAAGTAAATATTTAATTAAAAATTTAAATTGTTTTGTGCTTTTGAAAGGTATATATAGTACGTCGTGTTAATTATAGATTAGATTGTTTAATATTTCTAATCAATGCCGTCTGGAAACACTTTACACGGATGGTGGGATTAAAATTGTATTTATGGATTATTATTGCGCATATGGAATCTCAGTTTTCTTTAAATGGGCGTTCTACCGTAAGAATAGCAATAAGTTGTAAGATTCTTGAACGAGTTGATTGTAATAGTTGATTTTTCGTTGGTTGGACGAATGTACCGTTTCCAACTATGTGACGTGAAAATGACCCACTCAGATAATCATGACTTTTGCAAAGCTATATTTAACTAGGATCTGACGAGTGCACTTGTAAAAGACAATCTGAAAATTTGGAAGGAACCGCAGAAATTGTTCACTACTCTGCGGTCCCTTCTCTCTACTGTTAAAGTAGTCCGATAATTTGCACCCGAAAAAAATCGATAAAGAAGATATTTTCTGTTTTGAATAGAACGTTAGAAATGAAGTAATTCCTCTTTCTACCGTACTATACTAAAATTAGCCGATAATTTCCATCCGATATATTTCGATAAAGAAGATTTGTAATTCTTGAATGAAAGAGATATACGATTAATTGAATTTTGATACATTTGTCAAATATGTTGTATTAATACTGGTAGGAAAAGTTACATCTGAGGATCCTGGGAAATTTAGATTTTCAAATGTAAATAATAAAAAGACCCACTATCTAAAAAATCTAAATTTTCCAGTATCCCCACATGGAACTTTTCTTTATATAGTATTAATAAAAATTGTCTTATAATTGTTTCAAAATCCAATTTATCGGATCATCTTTATCGGAGAATTAAAAATCTTCTTTATCGACGTGTATCGCCTGGAAACTATCGACTGGAAACCATCGGCTGAGAACTTCTATCTTCTATATAAATTTTTTATCGGCAGTCATATTAATAATACAAATTGCATTACCAATTTTTATAACTTGCGGGTAGAAATTATCGGCTAACTTTAACAGTATCTTTTCACCACCGAAGTTTTCAGCTTGCTCGATACACAGAAAAAGCCTCTACTATATCAATTTTGAAAAAATATTGCCACTGTAAAATAAATTCATCTGCGAGTTTCTGGTCACCCAAATCTCCAACATCCGCTTTCAAGAACTACACAGGAATAAGCCATCTTTAAACTCGGTAACATAATGAGCAACTAACTTCTCTGTATATAGGCTGCGAGCCAAATCCAAGGTAAATCGTTTGGTAAGGTAAATCAAAATTTTAGTACAGTTTAGTATTTCTCCAAAAAGGGCTTAAAGGGAGAAATTATTTGCTTTACGGGTTAAATCAACTGTCAAACGATAAAATAAAACGTCATTTCAAAATGTATGGACATCTAGACAAACCACCTATAATTGTGAGCATTTTAAATGGCAGTTATAAAGAGACTAAATTAAATATAAGAATAATCCCCCAGTCATTCCGAAAAATAGTTGCATAATTCCGAAAAATGTTCATGGTTGGACCATAGCAATTGAAATGATCGTGTTTTTGTTCTGGTTGGAATGTGGTACTAGTTACCTGGCAATGCTAATCCCTAAGAGCACAATAAAAAATATCGTTTATCGAATGATATACATAGTTCAAAAACCGCCTCCTTTAGGAGCATTAGATGAGAGAGGAAATAAATTTGCAGCCAAATCTAAATCTCATATATTTAATAAAGCTGTAGGTGCAATCAACGGTTGCCATGTTAAAATAAAGTGTCCCCAAAATCAGAGGAACCAGTATATAAATAGAACATTGGAGTATTCGGTCCACCTGTTAGCGGTTTGCGATCCAAATATTAAAGTTAGATATCCGGGGTCGGTGCATGCCCAACGAGTCTTAATAAATAGCCGGTTGTACAGGACGGGTAGTTTTCCTCCGGAGGAGTACTTTTTGTTGGGCGATGCTGGATACATATGCATGGTCAATCCAATAAGCATTCTGACACCCTATAAAGGTAATTTAACAGAAGTACAAACACGCTTCAATTATTCCCATTCAAAAGCTCGAATAACAATTGAGCAGCCGTTTGGTATGTTAAAAACAAGGTTGCAGTAAATTTTTATTAAAACGCTTGAGTATGTGTGTATGTTGTGTGTGTATTTTCATTCGAGTTTCGGGCAAATCCTCATTTGGAAACATTCGTTGGGTTGCGAATTTAATCAATTTCTCGACGTTCCCTACACTTTTGTGAATTGTATCGGATGTTTCTTTTAAAACTTCTACCATTCCATGGTTTTTACCAGTTGTTTTCTGTTTTTTCGAGGCGTATATGTTTTCCATCAAATTAACAATTAATCTATTGCTTAACAGATTGCTGCTCATTTAATACTGATACATTTCTGTATATTTTAAATTTCGTATCTGGGTAAAAAATAAAATGCCACTATTAGGGGGCTAATTAGACGGTATTTACTGTACCAACGAGAGCAGCTCTCTGACTAAAATAAATGTTCAATAAAACTCAATTTTGATCATCTTTAAATTTAATTCAACAAAAAAGAAATATAATTCGATCGAGACATTATGTGTCAGTGTCATAATTTCAGAAAACATTTACAGGGTGTCCCATTATTCGCTAACACGGCTGGAAAGCCTTTCAAGTATAGCCTTCCGACATAATACCGTGTCTTGTAGAAATTGCTATAATAGAAAAATTGTTAAGTGAAATTTTAAAATGTTAAATACATTTGAAAGCTCATAAATTTTCTTTTCAAACAAACTATAACTAATGTGAAAAAGTTTGCTTTTGGAAGCTTTCATTTGTTAAAAATTCTGTATGGTTATAAACATTTTTAGAAATTATGATAGCCTTATTATGGAGCTTTCAAAAAATCTATGATTTGTCATATTAGTAATAATCAATTTATCTAAAAAATGTAATAGCTAGATCTTAAAATTTCCTTTTTAAAGTTAGACTTTACGTAGTCCTAAAGGAAAAAGTGTAGAGGTGCGGTATCACATGATCTAGGTGGCCAATCAACCGTCCTAAGCGTGAAATGCTCGCCAAAATGATTTCCCACTACGTGCATTGTTTCACGCGCTGTATGGCAAGTAGTACAGTCTTGTTGAAACCAAATATCGTCGAAATCACCGGCTTAAATTTTAGGTAGTAAACATCCTGTTGACAAAGCCGATTCGATTGATCACGCTCATTGGTCACGTATCATCCAATATTGTAAATTGGGACTCAATATTTTCGATCGTATTACAAATAATGATTATGTCAACCATAACGTGGTATAATCGAACGAAACACATTCCTCATAAAACGCTAATTTTCGTAATAAAGCTGAACAATTTGAAATCGAAAAAATCACCTAGATGAATCACGCTGTATAAATTAAAACTTTTTCAGATTTCGTCAATAGTTAAGTTTTGTTTTCAAGTTCTAGTTACCAATTTTTTGTTATATATATATATATATATATATATATATATATATATATATATATATATATATATATATATATATATATATATATATATATATAAATATATATATATATATATATATATATATATATATATATATATATATATATATATATATATATATAAATATATATATATATATATATATATATATATATATATATATATATATATATATATATATATATATATTAGCTTCTTCGAGACGGGTACTATGACGGAAGGCGTCTTAAACGCTTACAACTTGAACGGATGACGTGTCAGTGTGAGGTGATGGAACTAAAATTACCTTATAGTATGTAGACTCAGTCTATAAACTAAATAAGCGATTGGAAAACATGTATTGTAGGCTCTTAACCCAGTCATCTGTTCTTTTTAAACTTTAATAGAAATTATGGTCAACGCGCAGCTAAGAAAATGTTTAAATTTTAAATCTCCTACCTTTACTCTATTATATAGTAGTACATACTTCATTTTTAAAAACAGAAACGCTTGTTCCCGTGATCCAATCGTATAAAATAACTCTCTCAAATACAAAAATGCATATAATGGGCAACTTGGTTTTGATTTAACTACCATACAGACATCCGCACGGATGATCGCCATATATACATATTTTAGACATTTCCGGAAACATAGAACAGATGATAGAACAGTTTGCAGTAGGTTTTGATAAAGAATGATGGAATTTAAAGTATCCATCTTAAGAATGAAGTATATAGTTATGCCAAAATTAAAATCAATTAATAATTGTTGCCATATGAATGAAGGTAGAGTAGCCACATGTTCTTTTACGGTTTTACGCCACCACAAAAGAATGAAGACAAGTTGAAATATAATGGTACGTGGTGTTATGTAGGCTTTGAATTTTGCTGTTAAAAGCAAAAATATTCTACTGTGCGTACATGGATAGTAAAGCTGTACTAAACTCATTAAGAACCCCTTGACTGTTTCCAAACTCGTCAATGAATGCAAACATTTCATGAACCTTATTTGTTCTAACAATAAAGTTACGGTCATGTGGGTACCGTATTCCAAAACTGGAATAACCAAATTAAGTTTAATTGGTCCTGCGGTTCCTTTATCTTTCAACTACGGGAAGAGAGCTATAAAGGACTATGACGAAAAATAAACTCATTAATCCCAGTTTTCAGTATATGCCGTGCCCAAATGTGCATCCATAAATCATACATGTATGATTTACATAACATGAAACACAACGCATAAAACAACAAAAATTAATAAAAACTTTAATTTCTGTTTGCGTATTTTTCGTATATGTACGCGATAAATAATTAATTCATATTATAACACACAGAAATATGTTTTATGCAAATTTAATTAATTTATTAATATGACGCATTAGGGAAGAATATTAGCACCAATTACAAAACAAATTTTCTTTAATAATTTTATAAAAACAAACCAGAATAATATTACTTTGAGTCACGAACATTGATTTTATGTAAACAATTTTTTGGGATTCCGCTCACCTTACCAGGTAATATACCGGCTTACAAAGAGGTACGGATTTGCGAAAATCCTGTTAAACCATTCTTGTTCATTTTGCATATATATACACTCGAAACCATATTCGTATACATAATTTTAATCCAATTTCAAATGTCAAAATTGTTTTTTACGATTATAACGAGATTATTTCTTAAGACGTCTTGTATATACGAAAGGTATATATTGAGATATGCAGATTAAGGTTTTAAAGTGTTATTATTATGATTTTATTTTTGTGTTGCGAGTGCTACCTGCCTTTCATATTTGCACTATATAATACATGTACCTACTACCCGTATGTGAAACAAAAATTATAAATTCATATAAAATTCACATAAAGTGTTTTTTTGTAACGTTTAAATTACCTCTTTATTTTCACATAAACATGCAATGCAAATTTAATAAATAAAATACCGATTTTTTTTTTGTTTGTCTTTCGTCTTATATATATATATATATACGAGTATGTACATATACTATATATAAATATACATTATTATAACGAACACGATAAGCATCTTAGATATTCCATATATTTTTTATAACGTATTCATAATTAGAATGAACGTAAAATTAAAATTCGAGTGTTAACATGCGCTGCATGCAAAAATTCAATTGGAAGTTGGAAGACTTTTTTTTTCGTTTTTTGCGTTTCTGAGCAAATTGAATAAGAAACACAAAAAAAAAATTTGTTGTAATTTTTTTTATGTTTAACTTTTAAGACGCCAAAATGAAATTTATGGCATAACAATGAGATCATATAAATCATAATTTTACATAATACATCATAATGTTTGGTTTTTTGTTGTTTGTTATACATATAGGTATATGTATACACACACATATGCACATATTGTTGTCTTTATTATAAGGAAAGCATATTAGGTGTTTTTCTAATTTTCTAATTTATTTGTTTTAAAACAGTTGGACGATTTGGCATGTATGTGGAGAACTTTTATTTAATGCAAATTACACGACTAAAATGACGTTGAAATGTGTGAAAATAAAAATATTGATATAAAATTATGATAAATAGTTTAATTTTGACATGCGAGTATCAATCTTGCATCATGTGAGCTGCACGGCATGTAGAATGTAATAGAATCAGGTATATATACACTCGTTTATACTAATCTAAAAGTAGAGTCTATATATACGAATCTGTAAACTATGTATGTATGCGGTCTGCTATACAAATTATGTATCCCTGACATTTCTCCAACTTTAGAAAAGATGCAGAACTATTTGCTTATTCGATCATGGGCACTGAAAAATATCTACCGTTGTTGAGTTCAAACCGGAGCTTCCAAACAGTGAGAATACTTATTCCAATGAAATGTTATTTATATCAGTTTCTCATCAGAACATGAAAAAGGCAGTATAGCAGAAATAGAACTCGTAAAATTCCACATTATCGAGAGCAAAGTGGGGATGATAAAATTCAAATAAAAATAGTTTTTTAATTATAATTTATTACAACAACACCATTTCGTGCATATGTTATATTAAATTTTGATGTAGTTACACAGTGTACACTGCCCCACTTCTCAAGCAATGTTTAAAAATTGCTAGGGACAGCCCTTTTTCCTATAGAGAACTTCTGATTTAACCATAATTTGAAATTCAGAATATGAGAGATTAGCAAAATATGCGACCAACGTTCAAAGTTCACTGGTAGCCTTCTTGATGTACCAACTGGCGGTAATGTTGTCTCAATTTCAACAAATAAATAGTCGTAACTTTCAAGCTGACGCCGTTAAGTTAATTTTCATGGAGGTATCTGAAATTACTTGTTTATATCGATAAACGACAATCGATTCCTGCATTAGATGCGAACATAACACTCGTAATTATAAAATATTCAACTTTAGTCGGAAGAGTTGGTGAATAACATCGTATATTTTAATTGTCACACATCTGGAGTTTTCTATTACACTTGAGAAAGGATGCCACTATGTTTGGGAAACCAGACGAGCAGTTCGTGGAGCTCTAGAATTTATGGACCACAGATGCCTATTCACCACCAAAAATAAATCAAGAGACAACAGTGGACGTAAGCGTAAATAGCAACGATTATATAGGGTTCGACGGTATTCGGTTTTTTCAACTTTCGGTCGTTTTAATTATGACACCAATTTATGTGGACAGTCAGGCGGCAATCAAGTAGCTGGAATCAGTTTCTCTGACATCAAGAGTGGCGTTGGGTTACCACTTGCCTCTAAATGAGATGAGTGAGCATTTCAACATTAAGATAGTCTGGGTCCCCGGCCACTCGGATGTAATGGAAAACTGCAGGGCGGATGAACTATAGCTAGGTATGGTACAACTCTCCAACTGCTAGCGGAAAGGCTAATTTGGAGAGGCCTATTAAGGCACTATAAAGACAGCGCTTAAAAAAGAAGCAATAGCCTCAGTGAACGAACGGTGGACTAACACCCTCACATGTAGTGTAGCAAGATAATTCTGGCCAAAGCTGGACTTAAACGCTCGCCGGCTACTTGGAGAAGTTGCGAGGAGGCTAGGTCAAGAAGTAAATGATTTGCAGAAGCTGTATGAACGAGGAGAAGGAATAGACGGTAGTTCACTTCCTATGCTCATGTCCGGCTTTGGCACACAGAAGACATAAACATGTGCTACATAATTAGGTCAAACTGGTTCAAATAAGGGTAATAGGGAAGTAAGATCCTGTAGCATCACAATGGACGTTTTACTTACTTCGCCTCCGCAGTTACCCAATAGTCTTTGAACTCCATTTTAATTTATATTCTGCGATCCGACAGATCCGTTGGAGCGCTCAAATGATGTACCTCCATTTCGGCGGTGGTGCCGATTTCTCCTCAATAACAATGCGGAATGGCAGAATCTATAAGCCACTCAGATCTCACAGCCATGCATGTTTAATGACGAACGTATTTCTATACCTCTAAATTTATTTTTGGAACGTTTTAGGATGGTTCCAAAAATTTCTTCCTTACATATCTCTAGTAAGCTGGCTGATTCTACTGAGCCTAGATTTGTCCTCTTGAAAATGATTCTCTACGGGAACTGCGAGTAAAATTGTGCGGCGCATCATTCTCTATAAACAAAATTTGACTCTGAGTAGTTTACGCAAAAACTCATTTTGGGTTTATAATTCGTGAAAGCTTTAGTATTATCTCCACTTTATATTTTCAAAATGGTGGGGCGAAGCAGCTAAAAACTCACATGTCGTTGCTAAATAAATTCATTTGTTTTTTTTTATTACTTCAAACCATTTGCTTTCAAGACACGAAACTATAATCATCGAATCCCAACTGATTTTTTCGACCAAAGGCCAAATTTCTAATCTTAAAAAAAGTTATTCTGTCAGACTTCAAATTTAAACAAATTGTGTCAGTTCTATTCCCCGTATAGATTAAATTTAATATTTGTCTTTAAGATTGCCACAGCATGATGATGGAAATCGTTAATAATCATGTTAAAACTCCTACGACATTTCTACAATATAAATACCAATCGATTAGCTTATGTAATACAACCTTGATGCGAGCACGCCATTTTCGAAATGAGTTAGTTCCCAATTAACCCATAAATCGCTGCAGCTATAAAATGTGACCACACATCGCACCGGCGCAATTAATTACCCAAAATGACGAATTAATTTATATTCAAATTATCATTTCTCGAGTATTATATACAAAACCCACTTTTTTAATGTCCAAACGAATAATACAACATAAAACTTCCTTTAACAAAAGTGTTTCTTGTAAAATAACGTAAACAAAAAAAAATGTCTTCTTGGAATTTTAATTTCTTAATTAAAATCCAAAACATAAACATTTTTTTTCCAGTAAAGTAAATCCGATTAGTAAATACCCAAACAGATTGTATATATATCTTACGGAAGATAATCCACTTATTTTTAACTCGCCTTTTCTTCTACCCAGCGGTAAATAATTACCAATGTTGACACCCCATTTCTATCCGTTTCTTTTGTAAAACAAAACACTTAGGTGGTATATTTTTATTTTTTCGTAGAATTCAAGGATTCCGTATATCGCTGACAAAAGTATTAGGTATATTGTACATACATAGTCATAAAGATAGTTTCCAATTTATTTATTTTTAATCACGTAAAAACTATTTTTTTGTTGTATATTTATTTACTTACTATTTTTTTAAGACACGATTGTAAATTTAACAATCGTGATTTTTCTCTTTCAAATTAATAGGTTATGTTTCTGTGTTTTTCATTTTTTATAAAGTTAATAATAAATTTTCGATTTGGATATAAAAACATAATTTTTTGACTTTTCATGAAACTACTTGTATTTATTTATTATTATAAAAATTATTGTTTATAATTCTTTGTACATGATATCGATTGTAAAACATTTTTCTGTTTTTTTTCTTCTGTTGCTCTAAAATGTAATATTTTGAAATAAATAATTGTAATTTTTTACATGATTGTGTAATTATGTGACCGTTAACGAGCGATACCATAATGAAGTGGATGGAATGATGAAAATTTGTAGTTGGTCCTGTCTAAAAAGAGTGGTACGGATTAGAGTGGCATAATTTTCAATAGACCTTCTTTTACTAATATATTAGCGATCTGCTACTTAGTATCGGGAAGTGCTCAAAAATATAATTTTGCTCGTCTGTATACGATTAGGGAACTGCAAAGGCCATGATCCGATTTACCTGGTAACATCAGTTCGTATAATTCAAAATTAAAATGTTTTCAATAATTCGGGAATCGTAATCTACTATAGTCAAGTTGTAGTGGTAATTATATTACAGACAAACATGAAAAAGTGTTCGTAATGCGCAGGCTACTTCCGATAGGTAATTGTCCCAAGTCTTACAATCATCTGTTACATAGGTGCGTATTGTAACTATTATGGACCTATTTACCCTCTCGGACGCGTTCGCCTGAGGTGAGTAAATTGCCGTTTATTTATTTCAATTCACTTAAGAAACCCTGGAAAGCTTTGGAAACAAACTGAGAACCGTTGTCTGTTATGACATACTCGGGTATACCAAATATGATAATATTATTGAGTACCCCGCATCCGTCGCAATACACTTCTTGTGGCATCAAATTGCATCCCTACGTCTCTTCTCCCATAATCGTTCATAACTATTGAAACGATTGAAACGATTATTTAAAGTTTCTATTCCTAGAATAAATTCACAAACTTAATCAGTACCTAATTGGAGGCTGTCACCAGCCTTGCCGGTGGGGAATAATTCACCATTTAGTTCAGTAATTAAAAATGTCGAGGGTGGTTTATGTGTTTGATAGTGGTTTTGGTATCATTGTTGAACAGCCCAATGAAAAGTAACCTTTCTCTTTTTATTAAGGCTGGCCAATCATTCTCAGGTGTGCTCATTTTGATGAGCCAGGAAGAAACTCGGAGAACAAGCCGGAAAACAAACAGGACCAATATAAATAGTCGTACCGAAAGCTGGTCACCAGAGGTTCCTTCTATAAAAAAATCATTTGTTTTATTGTTCTTGTGTTTCACTGCTTGTGAAAAATGAATAACTTTTCCGCAATTGTTCAGAAGGTTTGTTGGCACTCAAGCATGGTCTTAGGATAGAGTTTGAGGATAAATGTTTTTTCAATTTTTCGGTACACCTTATTAGACATGGTTTAATAAAGTGGAAAGCCCAAATCGGGTTGCTGACATAATCCCGGAGGACATTCTCCCGAGAATACAAAATCTGTATAGTGTATAAAATTCCGAAACTCAGGAAAAATACCGAATCTAATTGAATTCCGCACAAAATTGAATGTTCAGGCACTTTCCTCTTAGAAGAAAAAAAATGTCAGGGCAGTTATACTCGTATATAGTTGGCTAAAAAACGGCTCAAGAGTCAAGTGTAAATTAATAACAATACAAGATTAAGTGGAATAAGTTCATGTTAAGTTAGTCAGAATTCTGGGAAAGTGTATATTTTCATTTCATAAATTATGTGGTAATTCGTTTGTAGGTTTGTTTGGGTATATCCTATCACGAATAAGACGAGGATTTCCTTTAAGTTTAAACTTTAAAAAGCGGATAAGGTATCAGTTTCATGAATGTTGCATTGCATATTTGGTCTATATAATAAATCCTTTAGAAGGTGAGGACCATGGTAATTACAAAATAATTTCTAAAATCATTCAAAATGTAATCCGCACTGGTTGACCAAATATTGTTCAAGTATATAACAAGTGGGAATGAATGAGCCAACTTCAATATGTAATGTGAATGATGAGGCTATAAGACACATTAGTTCACACAAATTTTCGCCGTTAGAAGGCTTTTTACATCTGGTAACATTCAACCCCGTCTGTACATTTTCTCTATTTTATTCCTCGTAAACTCCATCACAAACTGTTCCAAATTTTAACCGGAATTCGGGAAAAATCTGTATGAAATTTGAATTTAATTTCTTTTTTAACCTATCAATTCCGAATTGAAGCAAGTTTGATAAATTTAAAATCATTTAAAATTCCAAATTTACTCGGAATTATATTTGAAAATAGTTTGGTGAACCGGTACCATATACATACTGTAATATTGTTAATATCATCATTTCAAATTTTTTGTAAAGTAAATTTATTAAAAAATCATATAACAAGCATATTACGTCGTGTAAAGAGTCGCCAGTTGCGGGTTTGGCTCAAAGGACCAATGGTAAGTTCAGCCTTAGCTAGAATCCGAAGTTAAATTCACTATTACTTTGAATCTAACTTTCGGTTACTTCATTAAACTCTGAGCTTACCGCTGGTGGGGGCTAATACCATAGTGAAATGAAATAACGGCTCGAAGGGTCATGTTAAATCTCACTTGAATGTCCAAATCGTACGATTTATCTCAACTTAATTTTACAATTTAAGTCCATAAGCCTGATATTTTCCATGGTCCTTCGAGCAGTATGTTTTGAGCCGTTATTTCATTTCACTCTGATATTAGCCCCAACCAGCGGTAAGCTCAGAGTTTAATGAAGTAAACGCAAGTTAAATTCAAGCTAAGACTGAATTTAACATCAGATTCAACCTGAGGCTGAAGTTATTATTTGTCCTTTGAGCCAAACCAACAACTGGCGACACTTTTCATGGTCCTTCGAGCCACTAAAACAATTGGCAAATGGAAGTACAGATGGACAGTCTATAACCGTTGTCGAGCCAAGAAATAACAGGCATATAACTTCACAAAATTAACGTCAAGAGAGGGCTAAGCAACAATAAGCACCAATACCACCACAAGTAAACCAAACAACAACAAGATGGATGAGTTACTTCAAATCCAAGGTTTTTTTTTTTTTTTTTTTTTTTTCAATTTTATTTAAATATTTTAAATAAACAATTATTACAATCTAGTCACCTGGACTAATGAGCAATTTTATTCTAACTTAATTTACTATGTTGTATTAATCTATGGCTTCTTCCCACTGGTGTTCCATAGTGTCTGATAAATTGAATTAAACCACGTCGTTATTGTGGGTTTTAGATCAGCATTACGCTGTTTACACTAGCAATTACACCAGCTCAAAAGGTTTAGTTCGTTTGAGCCTGCGTACAATATCTGTGTTGTTTAACAGCTTAGTTGCCTCAGTGTTAACATGTTGTTCGAGCCTTTGCCTATGTCTCAGTGCAGTTTTTTGGATTTCCTTTGAAACAGTGTCCACTTTAAGGTCCCTATGGAGGTCTCTGTTTCTAACATACCATGGTGCATCAACGATGTTCCTTAATACTTTGTTTTGAAATCTTTGGATGATTTCCACGTTGCTCTGTTTGGTACAACCCCAAAGTTGGATACCATAAGTCCAAACCGGTTTTAAAATTTGTTTATATAATAGAAGTTTGTTGTATGTTGATAGAGCGGAGCTCCTTCCTATCAGCCAATACATCTTTCTATATTTAAGCCCTAGTTCTTCACTTTTCTTTTTGACGTGTGCTTTCCATCGTAGTTTTGCATCTAGTGTCATGCCAAGGTACTTAGCCGTGTTGGCATACGGTATTATTTCTTGATTAATTGTAACCGGAATATGTTCGAGTCGTTTGTTTGTAAAATTGATGTGAACTGATTTAGTTTCGTTAAGTTTAATTCGCCATCTTTTGGTCCAGTTATGTATTTGAGTAATAGCCAACTGTAAACTCTGTGTTGATTCTTCGTTGCTATCTCCAACAGCTAGGATTGCCGTGTCATCAGCAAAGGTCGCCACAGTGTTGTTTTCTAATACAGGGAGATCATTAGTGTACAAAAGGTATAGGACCGGACCTAATACACTGCCCTGCGGTACTCCTGCCTTGATTTCTTTCAATTCAGAATAGGAATCGTCTAATTTTACTCTAAAGAATCTATCTTTCAAGTATGATTCTAATATTGTAGTGAATTGCATTGGTAGTACAGTTCTTAACTTATAGTTAAGTCCTTCATGCCAAACTTTATCAAAGGCCTGTGCAACGTCTAAGAATATCGTTGAGCAGACTTTTTTCTCCTCTAATGCTCCTTCAATAATATTAGTTATTCTGTGTACTTGATCTAATGTTGAGTGTTGGTTGCGAAAACCGAACTGATGATTTGGAATCAGGTTTTTCCTCTCAATTATCGGATTTAGCCTTTTCACTAATAACTTCTCAAAGAGTTTAGACATAACTGGTAATAGTGATATTGGCCTGTATGATCCAGTTTTGTGTGGTGGTTTCCCAGGTTTCGGAATCATAATTACTTCTGCAATTTTCCAGAGGCTGGGTACATATTTCAATCGAAAGGCGCCATTTATAATATTGGTGAGCTTTAATAGTGCTTTCCTTGGTAGTTCTTTTAAAATTTCTGCTGTGATAAGGTCATAACCCGGCGCTTTTCTCGGATTCATATTTGTTTTTATCTCATACATGACTTCTTTTGGTGTTGCTCGTAGGATTTCGTCACTTTCCTGTACAACCTCTTCAGTTATTATTTCAGCTTCCAATGATTGGTCATCATGTGGTTCAAATATTTTTTCCAGGTATTCAGCAAAATTTCGTACTTTATCTTCGTTATTTCTGGCCCATTTGTTATCTTCTGTTCTGATTGGAGGAATCTGCATTATTGGCCTTTTAATTCTTCTGGTTGCTCTCCAGAGAGAATAATCAGTACTAGTATCATTAGATAATTTTCTGAGGTAGTTACTGATAGATTCGTCTTTCAAATCTTTGATTTCCCTTTTAAGTAGCATCAAATCCAAGGTGGAAAGATAGAGAAAAAGTATCAAAAAGATTGTGAAGATAGAAAAACGAAGTCTTACTTAAGAAAAAGAATAGCGAGTTTAAAAGCGCTATATAATGAATTCGTTGGAAACGATGATATAATTCTAGGAATGGTCCCGCCTCTGGGCCAGAATAACGCTTATCTCGTAACCCGACAAAACATTACAGAAGTTTACAATAAGTTGGTAGAAGATATGTGCTATCGCCTACATAGCGGACTGCCATTGACAATAACTACACCACAAGAATTCCTACAAGTTCTAAGCTCACGTCTAGAGGCAGCATACAAACCACCGCCATCAAATCGGGTAGATGTCATACAAAGCTCGGTTGTTGTTGTATACACATACATATATATGATGAATTAAAGCATATTCCATGAACATATGTCTATTCGATACATAATGCTAAAATTATGTCATTAACCCTGTTGATATTGAATATTGGGTTTTGTTGCACTGTTGATCTCAATACGTGGGTTAATTCATCTCTTACATATTTAGTGGCCAGAACACCAATTAAAACTAAGGAAATTTTCCATTGAAAACATATTAAATAAATCTGCACCAGTCAGTTTCCTTGACTTATAAAATTCATCAGGTTGTAGTTTTTTATGCCAGTTAAATAATTTTGGTTGCGGTTTAAGTTTATCAAAATCTAATTAAGCCTATTTATAGAAGTTATTTTTATTGCGTTCAATGGAGTCGCTCCATATCATATTTCTGTAAAGTATCTACCAAAATAACTTGAAAATTATCAGGCCGTTTATAAGATCCTCAATTTAGCCATTACTTTTTGCATACGAACAGAAGGCCATCTATAAATGTTTCAATCAAAGAAAAATAATGTATGAAGGCGGTGAATTTTGCCACCACTGGCCGAATTAAAATCAATGCTCACTTTAAATCCGACGGAATTAACCGTACCACAATTTCAATAAGAAGAGCAATTGAGAATGAATTTGGCAAGGCCTTAGTACAGTATTTAAAAAGATCGAACAACACGCAGGCATAACATTAAATATTTTAAGAAAATTAATAATGGCAATGCTTTAAATAAGAAATAATTTAATTCCAGCATTAACTTGATCATAATATTTAACGAATTTTTAAATGCTATCTCCAATTTTTAATTTCCTTCACTGTACACAGTGAAAATACAACCCTACAGTACTCTATCATGTACATAATTAATTGTTCACGTGTCTACATCTAATTTCCATCCTATATGTATGTACATACGTAATTATAATTCATGTCAACACAATATAAAATCCGTTAATCACTGTATTATGGTTTTCTTCTTTTCACATTTTCTTCCTCGCGTCTTATTATTTTTTTCGTCTTAAATATGTTCAAAAATGTTTTCTTTTTAATTTAACAAATTTCTTTTTATATATATTTTAATATAAGACAAAACGTAAATATAATATATACAAAAAGCATTTATGTTAGTTAGTTATTCAAGTAGACGCCTACCAAATAGGTGGAGCAACATCTTGATTATCATTAAATAAAAATAAATAAATAAAAATTATTTAATTCGTTTCTTATTTCTTTTCTTATGTACAGTAGATATGTATATATACGTAGAAAACCGCAGAATATTTTATTTAAGAAAATGCTCATACGAAGCGACGTATACATACATATACATACGAGTATATTGATCGACAAATATAGCGCGCTCTTTGCGAACATATATCTCTTATACTTGTTACTTCTCAAGTTTCGCGTTTCGTTTTCTTAAAGTTTATAATCGCATATGCTTCTGTATTCGTGCGATGTTTAAATAAATAAATAAATAAAAAAGTATGGGGAATGGAGGACGATGATTTTAAAGTCGTTCAGTATACATACAAATATATATGTGTATAGACGAAAAAAGAGGGGGGGGGGGGGGAAGCGACAGAGGGGAGGGAGGAGGGTGGATTGGAGGTACAGTACAATTTTTTTTTCATCGTCGTTTTAATTTTATTATATTCTTATTATTATTATTATTATGATTATAAGTTATAAATAAGAAATAAGCAGCAGAAAACTATTTGAAACGAATAAACGTAAAATGATACCAAAAAAGAAAATACACAAAATAAGATGAATATAAAGAAAATTAAGACATTCCTTTTTTTTTTTTTGCTTTCTGCTACATGATCGTCTTATTATTTATACAGAATCATTTTTTGTTGTTGTCTTATTATATTATGTTTATATATAAGTTTCTTGAATTGTTTGTTATGTGAATAATTATTTTAATATTGTTACATTAGTTAGTTTTTTATAGTTTTTTTTATTTTCATTTAAAGTGAAATGAATATACGGAGAACATATACATGTACGAGTACATATATATACAGAGGCGTTGGCTTGTTAGAACCGATTTATCATGATTAAGAGAATATTTTAGTTTAGTCGTCTTTATTGTCGTAGGAGATCCTTAAGTGGGGAGTGAGTTTTTATTTTTTTTGAAAGACAACAGATATTTAATTGGTGTAATGGCGTTACAGTGTAGTTATTTTGTGTTGTTATTGTGTTTAGTGTAGAAAATACATTTTCTGATTAATTATGTGGAAAACTTATGATAATTGAATTAGCTTTTGAGTTTTATCTATATGTGAATTCAACTGGATATATATATGTTTTATATACGGTATATGAGTTAATTATATATAGATTTATGCAAGATAGTTTTGAAAGATTGCAATTCCGCAATAAAGACATATGTGTGACATAACATGTGACGGAAGTTTTAATTAAATTTATCAATGTATTCGGATTCCAGATCACATCCGCGTATGTATCGACGGCTGCAAATTCTGTCTGCACTTGATTAATTTATTTTGAAAACGTCATAAAATAATTGAATTATTGTTAAAAAATCGTGATTTCAAGAACAGTCCTAACAAACACAAAAATTGAGTTGCCCTAGATCAAAATCGACATCAACATAGTTCTAGCTTACCTAACACACCGAAACTTTTAAAATGTAATATGTGACAAAGACAATTTCATTGTGGTTCATCTTTTCATCACAGATCCCAACATTTTGGAGTAACTTATACTTAAACTTATAATTCGAGTTTAGCTAATCAAATTTATCGTGAGATTTTAACAATTTTATAATCTCGAATGGTTTCCAGATTTGAGAACAATTATTCTTTACAAGATAGGATAATGCCAGGATAATAGTACAGTAAGCATTCCATATAAACAGCTCAATTAAAC
This sequence comes from Tipula unca, assembly GCA_951394425.1. Classification (NCBI taxonomy): domain Eukaryota; kingdom Metazoa; phylum Arthropoda; class Insecta; order Diptera; family Tipulidae; genus Tipula; species Tipula unca. Next base: position 11,736,512 of record OX596381.1, on the reverse strand, counting down.
CAATTCTGAAAAAAACATTTCTTATAATTGAAAATGTTTGCTTATATAGAAAACAAGAGTCCAAATTTATTTAAAGATCAGATTTACGATTTAAAGATAATTAAACAGTTATATTTGTTAAGATAAGATCACGTTAGTTGTTTAAGTACAGTTTTTTCTCTGATTCTAGGCAGAAATAAAATTTAATAATCGTGACTCTTTTCTTCAGGGCTTTCCTTCCAGTTGGACTCTTTTCGAAAAGGGAGCATATGTTTTCTTGTGCAATTCTTTGTATATAAAAGATCGATTCCGTCAGAGTTATAGATTTGTTGCAGAATATTTCTGCAATTATCCTATTGAAATTGCATATATAAATACATAGCAGCATCAACAGTACAGGAACTTTTTTTTTAATTTGACAATCCTTCATTCGCTGTACCCATTAGTAATAGTGACCTATGTATTCAAGTTCAGCGCATTTACTTTAATTATCTCGTTCGAATCCATTTCGTTTGCCTCCCGTCGCCGTTACCATGAATTTAAGTGTTCGTCGACATCATCATTTTATCGGCTTCATCCGCTTGATTTTACCCCCTTGAAGTTATCCCAGGAACTTCTCGCAGGATATTTTTAAAATACCTCTCACAACGCAAGCGTAAATAATCCATCCCAGAGTTTTTAAAAATAAATATATAATTTATACAGTTGGTTCTACCCAGGAATTTTTTACATTTATACTATCCCAGACTTTAATCACCAAAAAAATATCCAGTTGGTACCAAAACACTTATCCTTGACTTTTTTAATATGTGAAATGCACCTTTGGCAACTTTTCAAAGAAAGATAGAACCGAAAAAAAAAATTCTAAACTTTTTTCTCATATCGATTGAGTTTGGGACTTTAAAAGCCACCATTGTGTTAGCGTTGATATTGTTTTGACCATTGGAATTTCCACAATATAAATAAATGTGGCACCTGTGCAAACTTTTCAAAAAAAGCAAGAACCGAAAAAATGGTTTTGCCAAACTTTTGTATAGGGACGGGTTTTTTCTCATATTGATTGAGTTTGGAAGCTTGTTGGCCGGTACTGTGCCAGTGTTGATATTTTTTTGACCGTTGGCATTTCTGTAATATAAAAAAATGTGGAACCTTCGCCAACATTTCTAAGAAAGGTAGAACCGGAAAAAAAGTTTGGTCAAACTTTTGTAGGGTCTGCTTTTTTCTCATATTGATTGAGTTTGGGACCTTGTTGGCCACCACTGTGCCTGCGTTGATATTTTTTGACCATTGGAATTTCCGCAATATAAATAAATGCGGAACCTTTGCCAACTTTTCAAAGTAAACTAAAATTTTTAGTCAACGCTGTCATTTTTAGCCAACAAAGTCCCAAACTCAATCGATATATTTTTATTCTAGTACACATCCACTTATGAGCGTTGTAACTTCGACAAATCTCTTTTGAGCGCTTACTAGCTTGAAGGTAATTTAATATTAATAATTCGTCTTTCAAAGAAATAGAAACTTGACCTTTTTTCACCATTTTTCACCAAACCCCAGAGTTGTTTTTGTTGAAATTTTGGGGGGACAAAAGTTGCTAATGCAGAGGTTGCTACGAAAGAACTCATTTATATAGTAGACATGCTTGTATAGAGTACTTACTGTATAAGACGAAAATGCGCGAAATGAATCTAAAATTGCTGTCAAAGTGAGTGTCAAAGAGTATATCCAAATTTATTGGTAACACCGGATGTTTTCCAAAATTGGACCGCTACACGAGCACCACATGGATGTAAATTTACGGAAGGTTTTGGTTTAATTATCATGCAAGTTCTAATTGGACCAAGAACTAAAGCCAAATGATCTATTATTCCATCGAAACTAATCATAAAATTTTCTTCAAAAAAAAATTGTGTTTGTTACACAACGAAAATCGTAGTCGTGTTGTCCATTTGATGGGAAATAAGCAAAATGTTGATTGATTGGTGGTATGCAATAAATACACTTTATAGACTGTAATGACTTTTGGTCATATTGCCAATATGAAACTTTGCCAAAATATGTGCTGAGACAAAATCACTTCCAACACAATTGCGCAAGCATTGAGTAAACGTGTGGAAAACTACCAATCATCGTTTTTAAACTTCAAATTCTTGGAAAGAGAGCGATGATGGTTCATGTGTTAGCCTAAAATATACAATATGATTATTTCTCGTTTAAAATATTTGGTATTTTTCGATATTCACCAAAGCAACATTACGTATCATTTATCATCTATACGAGAAGCGCTTTATTTCATAAGCCAGTTCGAATGGAGACAGCAGATCATTTGTGACTAATGTTGTTATTTTGAGAACTCTTATTAATACTCATATTCAGCACATATATCTGGGAAAAGCTTTGTGCTTTCGATCCAAACAATAATAAAGAGAGTGTACAGTTTTCCGAGTAAATGAGTATACTGTTTTTCGGATAACAACGAGTAACCGAAAAATTGTGGTATACATTTACTATTTGAATAACCGAGAAAAGTCAAAAAATCATATCTGAAAAAATAACTGAACCACGATTAAAATTTATTTCAAACAAATCCAAGAAGTCCTACGAGCGGATCTCAGCATTTTCTTATATTCTTTTTGAGCTGCCAGAAAGTTATCCCAATCAACCTGAAGGTCAGATCTTTTGGCTTTGTTTTTGAGTCTCCTAGCAGTTTTCCTCAGTTTTTTGAGATCAGAACACCAAAAAGGCTTATTCTGAGATTTTTGCTTGGTAACAAGAGGACGAGAGTTTTCGAAGGCTGAAGTGATTGCATGCGTCAAAGATGAGGCTAGCATTTCAATATCCTCAGTCGAATATATCTCACCCAACGAAACCATTCGAGGTTCCAACTCAAGAGAGAATAACTCCCAATTGGTAAGCTTCTTATTACGATAAGGTTTAAGAGTAGGTCTTCTCAGATTTAAATTAAACGAGATGCGTCTATGGTCGGAGGTGAGAATGTCATTGGTTACCCTCCAATTACAGATCAAATCGATAATCGACATGGAGCACAAACTAATGTCAATCACTTCCCTCCTTACTGAATTAATAAAGGTATAGGCTCACAGCCTTTGTTAAGGATTTCAAGCTCAGATGTGCTCAGGTAATTAAGTAGAGATAAACCCCTATCATTAATATTCGTGCTTCCCCATAACGTGTGATGAGCATTAGCATCGCATCCTACCACTAAAGGTAAATGATTTGTCCTGCTCCACGAAACAAGGTTGCTGAACTCCTCCGAGGGAGGAGGTGACACCGAATCGTAAGGCAGATACACTGATGCTACCACCAGTGATCCGACTGAGTTCGACGATTTGAGAGAGACGAGCACAGCTGCAACGTCCGCTGAACAATATTCATGAATTAGTGTAGTACTAAGATTGTTAGAAATAAACACGCAGGCTCTTAGCTTATCATTGGATCCTCTGTAGAGGATTCTACCACCTACAGGATTCAAACCAGAAACCACACCGTCAAGCAGATAAGGTTCCTGAATTAAGCAGATGTCTACCTGCAAATTAGCGAGCAGCAACTTAAGCTCAAACGATGCAGCTTTGCTATGGTGTAAGTTGATCTGTTTCAGCACAAGCATAGAAGTCATAATAATGATTACAAGCTAAAGAAACAATCGAGGGTAGGAACCAGACTAACGTTCCCGATACAACCTAGACGAAGGTCGTAGCTGGAAGCCAGTTTGCTGTTCAACATCGGAATCACACAAGCTAGACCCGAAGGAAGACACGAGGTAGACCCAACGACATTGTTCATATCGAAGATCATTAACTCGCGTTCGGTTACTGGAGGATTCTAACAAGGTGAGCGTGAATTCCAGAACTGGTTTTCTACATAGCAAAATACAGTGCTTATTATAGTTCTCTGTAAAGTAAAAAGTAACAGACTTCAATCCAGAACCTACACCATCAAGACGGTAAAGATCCTGAATCACATAAAAACTTGTTTGCAATACTGCACGCACTTTCCTTAGAATAAAAGAAACTGACTTGCAGCTATGCAATTTAATGTAAATAAACATAAGCATGGACATCATAAAGAAACCAGCAAAGAAGAAGCGAATAGTCTACGGCCCAGAGATAATCTTAAAGATAATCCTGTCCAGTACGTACTGCAAAGAATATCTGGAACCAGTGATGGTCTGAAAAGATTTTAGGTCCACCCGAAATACAATAGCTTGACGCTTAGCCTCGCGCTTGTATCGGACAACCTTCCATCCATTTGTCGACACTGACGGGTTCAATAAACCAATATTCCTCAATACAACTTTGGGATCCTCCGCAGGACCGGGAACCCAAGTGTATATGAGCAAAGGTTTAGGAGGATCACCAACGGAGAGTTGACAACCACTCCAGATATCTTTGGTCCCCGAGACCACCTCACACAACCACTTGTATGTGTCGTCGTTGGCGCATTTACAGACAATGTAGCCATCAGTTAGGTAGCACCCCAGCAATTGTGGAATAAAATTACCCGGTTGAGCTGTGGCTAGTACCTTTCGGTGGAGCTCCAAACGAAAGATGTCGAATTTTGTCTCATCCAGAATGATATCCGGATTGTTCTCGCGTATCGCCGCTTTCCTTAGGGTGGAGCAACAACATTAGCCAGCGTCCGTGGCTTTAAAGCCTCCATTTCTGGAGTGATGCTGGAATGGACGCGGGTACGTTTCGGTGTTGCCACAGAAGAGGAAGTGCCAGGCACCTCGCTTATCGGGTCAAGTAAACTAATAATTAATAATTTTACACATTAGTTTGATTAAAGCTTTGTATTCCGATTTTGTGGAAAAACTTGACATCAAATTTCGAGGTTCAAGTTTGGCTCGAAAGAAACCATCTACCGAATCAATACCACAAACAGCGGCGGCAGCCTCTGTCACCAATTTTAAACATCTCTCTACAGCTTGAGTGTGACACGGAAACCGACCGAAATCTATATGTTATCGATTATTGCAAATTGCGTTTTTAACATTTTCTTAGAATCACAATAATCAACTTTTCCGCACTATTACGATTCATTTAGAACTCACTAAACTGTTAATTATTAACAAAAATAGGTTAGAGCAATTAAAATAAACTATTAGCGTTTAGTTGTTTGGGAATTGTATACAAGCTTACACAATTTTTTGAAAGCTTTTAACGAAATAAATATTCAATAAATTCTATTATCGTCGTTGTACTAACCTGCTGTGATGAACATAATAATCATGATAATAATAATAAAAACTGATTCCAACCGAAAATTTCAGGTCATCAAGGATTAGAGATTAGATTAGAGAAATATTTACCTGTCAATAATATATACGCGGTTTGAAATTAAATTATAGAACCATAAATATACACCGATTTAGATGTGCTCGCTGCGGATACAATTTCATCAAATCATCATAAAAATCTTAAATTCTAATCAAAAATGTATAAAAAAAAAAAACAACAACAGCAAAGTTTAAGAAAATTCCGAATATATAATTTCTTATCAGCGCGCAAAAAATGTTACAATATAATCCACGATAAAAAAAAATGCGATGATCATTATTTCTTGCCTTGTCTTAACATTTTGTTGGTGTATACGTACATGCATATCTATAGACGGTTTTATCTATCGTACAGCTAAAATTATTATTTTCACACCATTTGATGATTGGCGCATGATACTCTTGGCGCGTTTAATATATAGTAAAATTGGTGTTAAGATAATGGATTTTTATGTATATGCGATGCCACCGCACATCTTCATACCATATTACATCGTCGACAAAGTTAAGTTGTGGCAGAGGGAATTTTATTTTATTTTATTTTATTAATAAAATTGAAGACTTCATTATAAAGTTAGTATAATGTGTCTATATATATATAAAGAACACCATAAGAAGTATAAAAAGATAAGAAAAGCCCATTTCATTCAATTTGGCACCGTAATAATAATAATAATAATAATAATAATCATAATGGTAATAGTAATAATAATAATCATAAAAATTGTAATAATGAAAGTCACTTGAAGTGAATATATGCGGATGAAATTTGCATTAAAATGGTGTGTGTGGTGGTGTAGGTATGCGTATATATATACAATATACCTAACCACCACACTCGCATATATTTAAATATATATTTATAAGATAAATGAAAATAATGTCTTTTTGCGCTGTGCGAATGTTGATGGTTTATGAGAAATGGTTTATTGAGATAAGCGTTTACTTATACATATAATCGCGTACGCCTAAGTATGATGAATGGTTTTATTCGTTTTTAAATATTCGATTTTTGGTTTTTAATTTTTTATCTTAATGTCTTATGGTATCCGTGCGAATTCGCGTTATATATGTGCTTAAATATTGTCGTAATGCTGTAAGTAATCACTCATTATTAATGAGAATTATAAATGTATGTACTCGTATATATATTCAAAATAATGAGTTTTAGATAAATTAACGATTTACTTATTAATTTATGGCTAATTTCATAAACACAGCTCGTTATAATTTTTGAATATTCAATACTAAACGATGAATAGGTCGTCTTCTTATTAATTTTTTGACACTCACTCCTATCTTCCTTCCTTCCCACCTAACTTATCTAGCTGGAATGAACAAATCGAGCTTTGGTAGTTCGAAGTTCAAATTTAAATTGAGTTTCAGGAAAACCCGAACAATCCATAAAAACCGATTTAAGCATAATTTTTTTTTAATGAAATGGGTTGAACTCAAATTCTCACACAAATTAATTTAGACCCATTTAAGAGAAAAACTTAAACGCCGATCCATTAATTATCTTTACCACAAACACAATTTTGTCAAATGTCAAATATGTTCACCAACAAATTGGTGGTGACTTAGGTATGGCGGTGACTTAGGTTTATTCTAAGTTCGATCGATAATGAAAACAACCATGATCTCCTGTTGGAGTCCAAGACTCGCCTTTTAACTACTAACAACTAATGGAATCTATCAAAATCATATAAACAGCGCACAACTCTCCCCAAAAATAAACCGAAAATCATAAATCCAAATTTGAGCTCACTCACACAACTTGAAGTGGAAAGGTGAGTCGTTTGGTAAGGTGAGGACCATAATAGGGATATTATACGCTGCTTACTAATGCCCTTATCTCAGCTCGCCGAAAAATTCATCATAAACGTTACTTGGGTGTTGGGTGTGTTTCAATTGTGTTTAGTAAACCTCCACGTGGTATCACCCGAGCAACGATTTAAACATCGGTTAAATACTAAATGCAAGTGCAATGCTCAATAAATTAAATAGCAATGGACACAACGAATGTGGAAAGAAATGACCAAGGTGGCAGACCTGAAATCAGGCAAATCCATCCTCGTCAGAGGCCGGTCCCAAGGATTATGGAGGAACGAGCTATTGCATTACAATAATCAGAAAAAATCTCCAGATACGTTGAGGAATCATAATACTCGAATGAGTGACGCAGAAATGGATAATGTCAATACTTTCCAAAAGAGTCAAGTTCTACCGAGGTCTCCTACGAGAGCCTGTAGCACATTCACCATGACGATTAACAAAATACTACCTACAGAAAATGTGGAATAACCGAAAAACGCTTTTCCAGAGAACAATAAATGTTCTGAAAAAGAAGAAATGCTGTATCAGGAATTGCGTTAGACCAATGATGCATTGGTTGAATCTAACAATTTAAACAAGCAATTAAATGATACAATTGCTTAGATGCAGGAATGCATAAGGATTAGCCAGTGATACACCTACTCCTCCTCAACTAAAAGAGACAATTCTTAAAATAATCCAAAAAAATTATCTTCATCACCCCCAATAGTTATAGATTCAGTTAAAAACTTTAATCTATTGTATGAGAAAATTAAAACAGATAAGTTTAATACAAAATTGATGAGTGGAAATAACATCAAAATAAACTTAGAAGATGATGAAACCTACAGAGAAATGACAAAAATGTTAACCGAAGGGGGACATTCTTGGCATACGTATGAAAAAAACAAATCAGACCAATTAGAGTAATGGCTAAAAATCTGCACTCTACATCAAGCATATGTAGAAAACCATCCAGCTAACTACAGAGTATACAGTGTTGCTATTGAATTGCAAAATATCAAAAATAAAAACATGAATGCTAAAAATATAAATGTAATAAAGAAGCAAACTGTTAGAATAAACAGACCTGAATCACTTAAAGGAGAGTTAAGGCGTAAAGTGTTGATAGCCTCTTAAGCAGAAGTGGGCAAAAAAACTTACGCTCAAGTAATGATGAGTAACGAAAACAGATAAAAAATCCTCAAATCAATCGCATAAGCTGATATTAAGCAAACGTAATACTTTTGATCACCGAATGAACTCCAGCAACACCAACAGGAATTGCAAATGGTTCTGTACGCAGAGAAAATCGATGTCTGCCTCATCTCTGAAACTCACTTCACTAGACAATCAATTATCAAATTTATAAACTATAAAACATATCACACTATTCACCCGGGAAATACTAGCTAAGAGGGCAGGGCTGTTATAATCAGGAAAAGTATTAATCACTTCGAGGATTCGAAATGAACGATGAATAGTTCGCCATTAATTTTTTTACACCCACTTCTTTCTCCCATTCATCTCAGCTTACTTATCTAGTTCGGTAGTTTGAAGTTCACATTTAAATTGGGTTTGACTAAATTAACATTCAAAATATTTCGTCTAAGGTAAATTGAATTAGACAGGATATTGAAATTCAGGAAAACACGAATAATTCATAAAAACCGATTTAGGTAAAGATATTTTTTGTTTAGCGAAATGGGTTTCAACGTCTGAGTAGTTTTTACTAATTTACTTACTAAAATCTTCAGTAAATATTTTATACCTGAATAAGACGGAATTTAGTTTTATTTAATAAATAATTCAATAATTTACTTGTATTTATAAAAAAATTGCAACAGAAAATTCAAAATAATCTGTAATTTGAATAAACATAAAATTCTGTGGAGCTGATCGTACAGATTTTGCAAATTGGCCATATATAGTTTGTATGATAGAATGGACCTTCCTCATCATGAAAAAATAATTCCCTAATTTTAGCGGATCGTCAGGGTCTTACAACTTGGTTCATAAATCATAGCCCATATACCAAAATTACAAATTTGGTTAAATATAAAATTCTGTGGAGCTGATCCTAGAGATTTTGCCAATTGGCCATATAGATGATGTAATAGGAGTGGGCTGTTTCATTATAAAAAATGTCACCCATAATTTTCGTTTAGTCTTACAAATTATTTTATTTATCAATAAAAGCGCCGTGTGCTGCGTGATCAAATTAGTTTGATTGGTTTGAACATTAAATCCCGATTTGGAATTTCTAATTTTTCTAAATCAATCATAAAGAGAAAACCAAATAACAAATATTAAAATAAAATTAATCAAAACAAAACATGCATAGGTGATCCGAAACTTGTAGATCCTCCATATATGATTCATGGATTTTCCGGCCACATGAACTGCATTCAAAGAGGACTGATTGATTTTCAAAGCCGTCGTGGCATATCAAACATTGTCCAGATAATGACATGGTTGTATTGACCAGATATTCTTTTAGGTGCTCTCTGTAATCGTTTAGAGCTACATTATAAATTTTATCGTTAGTGGAATGAATCTGTTGTATTTTATTGTTATTATAAGAATTAAATGAATTGCGTATATTATTAAAACGCCACACCTGAATCCGTCTCTTTGAGAGGTAAATAGCCACAATGAGCCGTCTTAAAATTGGTAATTAGCCTTTACTTATGGAAAAACCTTGAATTCAGCTCCACAGAATTTTATATTTAACCAAATTTGTAGTTTGGTATGGTATATGATTTATGAACCAAGTTGTAAAACCTAAGCATTTATTGTTGTAACGAAAACTAAGCATTTATTTAGAACGAAAAAGTGGAAACGAGAACTACATGAGAAAATGGTAAACGAAGGCTTGTTAAACTACTTAAAGACCATCACTTTGGAGTATAAGATACGAGTATCTACGGTAGTGAAAGCGAAACGCTTAAATTGTGTCTATATAATATGCGTACCGGCGCTAATTTCACTTGATAATATGTAATCCAGTGAGGCCCCAACCGATTTGAACGTTTGAGGTGTTGATCAAACCCATATACGAAACTGATACTAAAGCAGTTCACGTGCATTCATTTTCAAGACTCACTGCTTTAAACATCTTTTACCATAGTATTAAAACCAAAAATATTAAAACATCAAACTTTATATCAACTATCTGCTACTTTTAATTTAAACAGAGTATTTTTAAGTTTTTAAATAAATGAATGATGATCTTTTGACACGTTATTTCAAATAACTTGGAAATGTTTGGCCCAGCCCATGATTCATTAGTCCTAAACAATTCTTAAATGTGTAAGCGTCGTACTAGACAGCGATTTTGTGTTACAGAATATTTATCTGTACGTACATACATTATACGTATTACCATATTCTTTGGATTCATCTTTGCCACTAAGACTAATCTCCACGAAAAGATTTAATAAAGTTTTGTGATGTTACATTCTAAAATAATTGATGGTAAGCTAGTATGAGCGTTAAACTCCAACAACAAGACCAACTGTAAAAAGCTAAACAGTTGGGGGAGTCCAACTATAACGTAATGGCTTACGTAGTGCAACGAAATGGCCTGGAATAAACAGAAATAGGGCATCGAAAAATCAATAGTTCAGAATGACTATCAGAGCAATGGATCGCTATTCTTAGTGGTAAATTGTGGACTTAACATTTTGTTGAGGACAATTACTGATGAGGAAGTATTCATTTTAGGTCGACCATATTTCGATGTTTTTATTGGCCAATAGAAATAGTTTCCTCTAGAGTAATCGTCACGCAGCGAGAACAAATATCTTCATCTTAAACGATTCAATTTTCGAATATTATTGAATCTCTAACGTATCGGCTACAAACAGTCTGCCTGGAAACAGAAATTACATGGTGCTCAATATTAACAAGCTGTGGAAACTTGAATACTGTATCAGAGTATATACAAGAGCTGAAGTTCCCTTGTTAATTATTTGAATATCGAAACCAAATTAGCGAGCAAAACAAATAAAAAGGGTGTTTTGGAACGATAGCCCCGTCTACCGTCCAAACAACATTTAAAACAGTGCATTATTAGTTGTTCCTAGTTGAGATTGTTGTCAGGTCGGAAGCTTTCTCAATAGCATATTTCAGAAAATTTTAGAAAATCAATCAATTTAAAGGCAATCATTACTGGCCTCTTACTGTGTCAACAACCTAGCTCCAACGGGATCCTGAGCTTGGTTTAGTACAGTATTGAGACTGCGTCACTGTCATTCTACACAAGGGCAGACCGCAAACTCTCCCGATTGATCGAGTCATGGGCCTGCCGGAAATAAACGAACACCTCATGTACGGAGATGGACGTCTCATAATCCTCATAGTCACTTATAAGGCCCTTCGCTAGACGAGTGACTCTATCCAATATAATATAGACCAGCAACTTGTATGATGTGCAAAGGAGAGCTACACCGCGATAATTCTCACACTTGTTGTTGTACTTTCAGAACCTCGGCCTTCCACCAGTCTCGCTTCTTCAATCTACAAATCCTACAAATATTTTTTTTAATTAGGATTTCTTACTCGGAATCATTTATTGACCATTACACAGGTTTGGAATTTAACTAATTGTCAAATAAGACTCCGAAACACAGTGAAATTTGATAGTTTGCTTAACACACGCAATATGAATTATTATTCAAAATGTTAATATATTTACAAAAATTAAAGATTTCTTCCAAAATAAATGTAAACGATCAACATAGTTCATCTCCTTAGAAGTATTCAGTTAACTAGAACAATCTCAAATTGATGTCCATAACCTAATTTCAATGTCTCCATACCGGGAATTCCCTGTGAAGCCAAAACAAATCCTCTACCTATCCCAGGCGATATCGATGGTGGCAATTTAACTGTTGCATCAATGAATTGCTTTTCAACTAACCATTTTACCTACGAGTATATATAAAACAGAACAAAACCAAAATGGTTTAAAATTTTGTTAGTCGTGACGTGAGGATAGAATTTTTTTACGAACCCCCTTCTTCGGTGGACATGGTGTAAAATTTTTTGTAACATTATACCAAAAACGCTGTGGATCCAACGCTTCTGCACAAGCATTTGGTAAGTATAATCGTATTGGAGTCTCAACCCAGACACCTTGTAGGTACTGTTGTGTTCTAACCGATACTGATAATGGTAGTTTTGGATCCATTGACTTTACACATTCTATAATACCACTCATCTCAACAGTATCATCATCGACCAGCTCAATAATGTAGTTATCCAGATTGAAATAATTTTTTGCTGGCGGAATTTTTGGGTCCAGTTCATATTCTAATATACCCTCAAAAGGAATCACACGATAATCGAGACACTACATATAAATTAAATAAAGAATATATTTAACGCATGTACTTAATAATTTAATTGGAATACTCGAACTTACATTAATCACTTGAAATGAATTTATATAACAGATCACAAAAATTATTAAGAATTTCATCATTGTCGCTCAAACTAAACAACTCAATATTAAATGAAGCCACGTATCTAAACGAATTCCATTTTATCGGTTAGTAATCCGATTGGCAAGGTGCATTGATTAATATCGATCGAAGCGAACAATAAATTACATGTTTTTATATACCTAAATGCTGCCATATAAATAATTTAGAATTCACATGCGAGAGTTTTAACTATAACTGCAGATTGAGCATCAGATAAGACTCATATAGTTACATAATATTTTTAATTGCGTTAATAATCGCAATGTTGTTAGCCGGACAAGAGACCACCTTCACATATGTGTACAATATGAAGGTGCCGAAATTGTATCCCACAAAAAATCGTTGGCATCTCAGTCCAAAAATAGAACATCATACCTAATAACCGAATGATCCGCGATAGAGTTATATAGTTAAAAAGAAAACGGTCAGAAAAATGTATCGAAACAACGATTACTGTAAGAGTTGAAAAAAATATGATCCGGCAATAGATGAACCAACATTTTCGGACCAAGCAGAAGGGGACGAAGAGGATGACGGCGCAATGGTTAAGGATGTTCCTGTATATTGTACAGAAATTTAGATTTGGCGCAGTTAATGTAATCAAGTAATCAATTAAATCAAAAAATACAGGGAACTAAACAGTCCATATTTGAAAATGAAACATACAATAGAACAGTCAGTTGAAAAGTCAATTGGACAATCGAACAATAAAATTAATCAAAATATGGACGAAAAATTTCGAAAAATATTTACCACTCTACATGGAGAACAAAGGAAATACAATCAGTGGTTCAACAAGTTGAACGGCAATTGCAAACAGACATCCAAGAGTTAGAGCAGAATTTCAAGAATTGAAAGATATTCTGGGCTTCGAAAAAGAACTTCTATACATGAAAGTAAACGGAACATGTACCATTATTCGGTGGATCACCAGCGTCAGCAATTTTTAAATTTCAATTCGAAACGGCAGGTGAAGCGCCTGAAATATTACAGATCATTTCGGAACATAATCGATACAGTTACATGAAGGCACTGGATTGAAAGTACGGAAGTGACCATAAACGAGAAATATCAATAGCTCGGAGAGACTTCAAGAACATTCATCAACGGTCGAGCGAGTACAAATCCATCTCCCGATTACATGGAGAGAATTACGGTGCACGAAAAGCTGTAATGTTATCACCTAAAGCGACTTTCGCTGAGACTATTGCTTGTACATTAACCAATGTAAATGCACAAGTCATAATAAACCAGTCACTGTGAGTGCGACGGGCAGAGATGGATGTATAGTTACGAACTTCGAGCGTTAGGTACCAAGATTCAAAGATGGTGATAGTAGAATAAGGTGTTGGGCGTGTGGCAGAACGGGTCACATCTCACGAGGTTATAGTGAAGTAAGATGGAGACGACCAAGATCGCGTTTTCCTATGCTATGAACATAAAGTTTTGACCAAGCAGGAGGAACAGAAACTCAAGGTATTACGAAAATACGATGTTAGACATGTGTGACAAAATTGGTCACATATCACGAGACTATCGAGAGAGAAGATGGGACGAAAGAGGAATAGTTATATGAAGGACCAATTAAACGGAGAGTTCGCTGTTACTCCATCTCTGTAACGAGGTTGGAATGAGGCAAAGATGGTTTAACAGTTAAATATGATGTTGACGGGAGAAACGGAATTGTGTTATAACCCTGGAAAAAGGACCAGCTGCAACGTTTATACGAGAATATCTTAATAAGAGAAATGTACAACCAATGGACGGGTTCAAATTACGAACAGCTACAAGACGTCATAATGGATGGATCGGCAATACTCAGTTCCAACACAAAGTCGTAAATAAAGTGGTTTAAATCTTTTTGGAGATGGACTTCATGAGGGCGAATGGCTTCGTACTGGATGTGGGGCGAGGAGTATTGGAGTGCCATAGATTCGAGGTGCCACTGCGTATAGATGATGCCGGAGCAACTATCAGGGGAGTAGTAGTGGATCAGCAAGAAAAGCGTCCATCGAAATAGCTAACAGTTGCACAGGGGAAAATACGAGTGTCATGAAACCGGATAAATGCTCGGAGGGATGTGCGCGTAAATAACAGTGGTTTCAAAGAAGGAGATTTAGTATGGCGTTACAACCAGCAACGGAAGAGGGGTATATCACCAAAGCGGCTAATCATCATGGGAAGGACCGTATACCATCATTAACAATCTAAACGACGTTAAGAAAGAGCAGCGCGGAAGACTGAAGGTATGGTGCACTTAGAGCGATGAACACTCTACAGAGGAGGTAAATTGTATCCTGTTCGAGACGAATCAGGATTAGGTAGAGGGTAATGTTACGATCGTGGCGACATCTCTATCTGAGAAAAGATACTAGCTAACACAGCGCACACAATTTAACTCACAACTTGTGCTTAATACCTGTTTGTGTTGCCCGTTACAATGTATACTTGCAGTAATACATCGCATTAAGCTTGTTATGATATTATATTGTTATAAATTTCTTGGATACATTTGCTCGGCAATCAAATTAAAAATTCAGAATTTCCAATTGTTTAGGAAATCTCAAAATTCAAATAACTAGAAATTAAATGTATTCTCAGAATATTTAAAATAATTTAGAAACCTCAAATTAATTAGAAATTGATTAATTTTTAGCACATAAGGTGCTAAATTTATAATACAGAAATACTGAGCTTCAGACATCCAGTAATTCAGAAACTAGTTTTGACAACTTTGAGGATACTGGATCGGGGACCAAGCAAATCATGAGCTATAGTCAAAAGTAAAACTATATTTTAAAATTAATTCTCATTAAATTTTACCAATCGAAATTTGAAAAAGAAGTGTGTTATAATCCACGAATTCAAGTGGACGAATCAAAAATTTGGAACACGAACTAAGTGTTACAATGAGTTGGGCCTTTTTCTAAGATAATTGGGCACTTTGAGATAATTTTAAGTACTTTATATAAGAATGTTTACAAAAGAATTTCATCGACTATGCCAAAACTGTCTTAATTAACATAAATAAAACTAATTAGCAAAAAAATCTCTTATATTCTTCAATAGAATTTCATTGCGTTATCTGGCCAGTCATCTTGCGTCTACATAACTTATTTCAATAATCACTATATTATAGAAAATATGTATAGTCTCATGTCATTAAATGACAGAAATTAATGATTGTATCATAAAAATTGTCAAGCGTATGTACATTTTTTTTGTGCACCACATTCCACACTCTGTTTACAAAAAAAAAAAAATTCATCCGCCCACACAAAAATTTCTCATCTATCTTTTATTTTATATACGAGTATATTTGTTAGAGTCTATATATACTTAAGACATAACAACTAAATAAAATTCATTACTTACACAAATAATATTCAAATTAATAAAATTGATTGTCATATGCCAAAAATGTGAGTGTAAGTCAAAAAAAAAACTTTGTTACGTGTACTTACGTTACTCGTACATACATAGATAACTAATAAGTGGGAATTTGTATTTTCAAAGAAAACAAAAATATTTCATTCAGAAGCAATTTAAAATGAGTGCGCGCTTGTATCCACCAAAAAAAAAACATTCAACATTTATTGGTATTTTGCTGTTGTTTCGTTTTCTTTGTCGTATGTATGTATGTATGTGTGTACTTTGTTTCTTATACTTACTCTCTGTTGGTTGTAAAATTGTATATAATAAATCTGAAGCTGTCAAACAAATCTGTGGTAATTGCTAACGTTTACTACTTCTCGTTATAAAAGATTGTTTATTGAAGAAATAAAAAAATATTTTTGAGAATATCGTAGATTATTAATAATCTGAATCGTGTAACTGGTTTATTCACACTGATTGATACATATAGGTATATATATATATATATATATATATATATATATATATATATATATATATATATATATATATATATATATATATATATATATATATATATATATATATATATATATATATATATATATATATATATATATATATATATATATATATATATATATATATATATATATATATATATATATATATATATATATATATATATATATATATACTGATATATACGAATTAACGATCATCGATAATCGATTGGTGTTTTGGTATTCAATGATCGTTATTCAAGATTTATTAGTACTTTGTAAAATATCTTGCGTCTTTAATTTCAAAAATATGTTTACAGCATTTTTAATAAAATAATCTGAAGTGAAGCAAATCTCAAATACTCGTATGTACTAGAATTAATTAAACAGATTGATTGCAGGAAATATTTATAATTTTGTGCAGTATTTTAATCCCACTTCAGAGTGTCTGTGTATCAGACCATATAACCATGGTGAATTTTCAAAAATAGCTATAGAGTTATAAAGCCAGATTGTAACTTGGAACTTTAAACTTAATTCTATTATAATATGCACCACTGAGCTAAGTATATTAAATTAAAAACCATTTATCCAAAATGTATCGTGTTACTCCCGTCACTTGCCTTCCTAGAAGAAATACACATCCGGAGGATGTATATAGAAGCGAGGTTCAGCAAACATGTAAGACAATTTTTCGTGAATCGATTAAAATTTGATATCGAAATTTATTTTTTTACGATACACCATTTTATTACAGATACAGATTTTATTCGACCTTCCCAAGCACTCACATAATGAAACACACGAAAAACTGCCTTGCATCAGAGCTGGACAATTTTTCGTGTGTTTTACTATGTCAGTGATTTGGAAGGGCGGAACAAATATGGTGTCGAGAATTTTTTTTCTATTTACTATAATACTAGAAATAATAATAAAACTGTTTTTGATACCAAATTAAGTTCGACTAAAATCCAGTCACTTTTCAGTCAATATTGCTATTTGATGTCAATGGATTTATGTTTTCATAAATCTTTTCCTGGATGGCGAAATGATCGGTGTGGGCACCAAATTAATGTTGTGGTAACGGCCCCCCAAAATCAATTTAAATTATTACCAAATATATGTAAACTGGCGGCAGGGGTTTTGCAACAACAACAGCTTTTAAAAAATAGACACAGGTACTGGATATAACGGCCAGCATAATAGGAAAAGAGGTGAAGCAGATGGAGCAGCAGAAATCCGTTACCGAATTTATCATACAGATATTGAAGGAATCCTAATGCACGAGAAGTTCACCGACGCGCTACTCCAACTAACATCAATCATGTGTTTATTTAATGATCCACAAAGTAAGCTGATAAATGTGCTATCAGACGTCCATCACGCACTAGCTAGCATACGATTGATACCCATCCCAATTGGAAGAACAATTCCAACAGAACAAGGCCGCGCCAGGAAGATAAATTTGTTTTTATAAAACCAGAGTTCCAATACGCACTGGTGAACAATCAAAGATCATGGTACCATCCGTTCACTATGGAGGCTCTAAAGAATTGTAAAGCTTGGGACGAAGGCTCGGTCATTTGTACACCGAATGGCCCAACATACAACATGGAAGCTAAAGAGATGAGTTGCGACATAGCTCTCCTGGGACACGCTAAGACCCCTCTCAGGCAATGTCGTATCGAGGCAGTGCTACCTACTCTTTATCTCAAACAATTACAGCAAGGTACCCAATGGACACTTGTATTAGATGAGAAAACAACTTTCGATTTAGACTGCGAGCAAAGAATTCAACCAGTAACGTTACAAGGCAGTGGAATTCTTACCATCACTCCAGGGTGCTCGTTAAGCTGGCGGTTAATGCTTATAACCAGCCGAGCGATGTATATAGCGTCAGAACACACAGGGTTTATACCGACTGTTAATCTATCGCAGGAAATCCGATCCCGAGAAGTGGTTGTTAGTTCGGATGGTCTAAACGTGGAGTTATCTGGGTTACAGCAAACAATAGCTGACCTTAAGCAGGAGGGTAAATACATAAATAATAAAAAAAATATTTTCGGTAGCAAATTTAGTGCAATTAAAATCCAGTCAATATTAATGTTTGATGTCAATGGATTTATGGTTTCTTAAATTTTTTCCTGGATGCTGAAATGTGCGGTGTGGGCACTAAATTAATGTTGTGGTAACGGCCCACCTTCATCAATTTAAATTGTTACCAAATATCGAGTTCTAGAAATTTCGATACCCATTTATGATATTTGGTTTTTGCTGGAATTTAATAAGCGGATATTTTCCCGTTTTTTGGTTTTGTATTATAGTTATAGAGTGTTTAAAAGGTATCTATAAATTTAGTGTTGTGAAACATGGACGCTGACGCCAGAAGATATTGGTAAGCTTAATATAAAGATCTTATACCATAGGACATTGAACGATATTTTTCATTTTTTTTTAGGAAAAAACCTTTAAGTCTTGCTGAGATATTCGATGCTCTGGAGAATCTTCCAGACGACATCCCATTACAAAGCGATGTTTATTAAGAACCGCCGGACTTTCACTCTGACACGGTTGAAGATTCTGGCGAAGAATAAGAAAACAATCTCAACTCCTTTACCAAAAATCAGCTTTTGGCAGGGGTGGAAGTAAATTTTGATGGTAATGAACACAAGAAAGTTGTCTTGAACTGATTGTTTGACGTATCAACGAAAAAAAGTGGAAAGAAGGGAATGAAGATGATCTTCGATTGGTGGCATTTTTTTACCAAAATAAAAACGCACAAAAAGCTGCCCACTTAGTCTAAGTGCAGAAAGTGATCCATATGATTTTTTTAAATTATTTGTTCCGCCTACTAAACATCGAACCCGATGATATTTATGCGTTTTACGGGGTAAAGAACAACACTGTTCCACTCACACGTCTTTATTAATACATTTGATATAATACATTTGATGACATATTTGTTAATATTGACAAGGATACAACGGACCGATTTGGAAGAATACAACCATGCATCAACCATTTTAATGAATTGTTTTTGTAGTATGCACCAATTAGAATGAACATTTCTTTCGATGAAGCCATGGTTCACGATAAAGCATGGGTAGCCGGTAGCCCTTTAGGATACTGCTATTTATTCGATATCTACCAGGGTCACAACCAAGAGCGTGATATGACATTGGGCTTAATAATTTTTTTACTGGCCCGAATCTAATAAATACACTTACTGGAATGCAATACGCTGGAACATGTACGATCCGAGTAAATCGGTTAAAAAACATCCAAATGATCGATAAAAACGATGAATAAAAAGGTAAGGGGATTCTACGAAAGCCAAGTAAATTTACGAAATGGATTAATTTTAATTAAATGGAAGGATAATAAAGTGTTTCCATCTTGTCGAATGCCTTTGGAACACATCAAATAGCGGTAGTACGCCGATATGTGCATTCAGAGCGAAAAAAACTGATATTTTTCAGACAGAAGTCGTCACCCATAATAACAAATTTACGACCGGAGTAGATTTATTAGATCGACATAACTATCGCACGAGCATATACAGGGGAAAAATTGTATTTGCCGATAATTTTATGGATGCTAGGTTTAGCTGTTTGCAACGCATGGTACTTGGCTAAAACATATAACTGCCAAATGGACCAATTGGTCTTTGCCGACGGTTAGGGAGGGTTTTGCTAATTCGTCATGGGAAAAATCAAAAGGAGCACATACTTCCCGGCTAGTAAACAATGTCATTCACATACGCACTAGAGGTATGATATATGCAATATCGCATTACACACCAAATGAAGTACTAAGTTTTTATTTATGTATAAATATTATCAATTTTTAATTTGTTGAATTTTGTTATTTTTTTATAATTTAAATAAATAAATAAATAGTTTGAAAAACATAAAAATTGTTTCTAAATTCCCAGTGGTGCATTTTTGTACCATGCCATTACTCCACTCCCATCCAATATCTTATTTTTTATTGTTTGATTATTTTCGCTAAAACAAACAAGAAAAAAAATTGTAACAGAAGCAAAGAAATAGGCTTATTAGACCTATATAGCGGAATCTTGCCCAAATCTCCGAGAGTGCATTGTTAATTAGTGAAAATGTTAACAAATTTTTAGAAATAACTCAAATTATAAAAAAAAAAATTACTCATCTCAAATCCTCCGTTTGGAAAAATTTTCTTCTATGAAATGTTCCCTTACAATAGGCCTATTCGACTTATATAGCGGAATCTTGCCCAAATCTCTGAGAGTGCCTTGTTAGTTAGTGAAAATGTTAACAAATTTTTAGAAATAACTCAAACTATAAGTAAATAAATGCTGGAAAACTAATCTCAAATCCTCCGTTTGAAAAAATCTTCTTCTGTGAGATATTCCCTAACAATTGGCCTATTATACCTATATAGCGGAATCTTGCCCAAATCTCCGAGAGTGCCTTGGTTTTTGGTTTGTTTAATTCAAGAATGATTCTACCATAAAATTATGTCGTTTTTGTATTTGATTCCGATTAGAAAAATTAATTGGTTTCTTCTAATTATAATTTTCTTTAAATTATTATTATTATTGTTTGCTTTTAATAATTAATTAAATGAGGACATACTTTCATTGGTACCTTCGAACCCATCGAAAAAAACGCGTCCGAAAAATTCATAGTAGCTCATTTTCGATGTTGTCGAAAAAATCATCGCGCATCGATAATTTCGTAATAGCCGGGGGGTTGGGCAAGGAGATACTCTGTCCCCGATACTCTTTAACCTCAGATCATCTTTCGAAAAACTGAAACACTTCAGCGCAACATCTTATATAGTCCAATCAGGTGCTTGTATATGCAGATGACATATGCGTAATTGGACTGTATAGCTTCTGATGGACTCCAGATCAATGAGATCAAAACCAAATACATGATCACTGGTTTGAGGAAGTGAGGAAGTTCAATAATCTTATTACTCACGACAACAGTGTGGATGAGGATATTAAAGGGCGGCTGGTATCCTCTAAGATCACCGTTCAAATCTAAACACCTGCCAAGTGCCGTGGAGATGAAGCTTTATAAAGCGTTAATCAGGCAAGTTGTTGTGTTTGGAAGTAAACATATTAATTTCAACATTAATGAAAATCGTTTTGAATTTGTTTTGTACGTACCTCTTAATATAACACCAAATTTTAATTATAGGACTTTTCAACATTAAAGAGGTTTATTTTTATAGGAATCATGAATCGTCTGGGTTCTGAAATTTTTTATTGTAGAGAATTAAATTTTCTACACATCTTATTCGAGTTTTACATTGCTATGAGTATGAACGATAGATATTCATAAAGATAGCCGGGGACTTGATGATAGCAGTCTCTTTTCAAACCGGAAAAAAAATTTAAAAAATTAAATTAAGTTTACACTTTTTTTCCAGACCTTGACAAACAATTCAAATAAAACGTTTATAATATTTACAACACGAGATCTATATTCAATCAAATTCTACAGAATTTGATTACAAAATTGAAACAGAATTCCATACAGGAGTTGTATTTTTGGACAAGTCGACGATATAAAGAAACGAAAGCATTCAAAATAATTTTTTTTCCACAGAAAAATCATTTGTTTCATCCACTGTACATATTTAATTCGTACAATTTTCTGTAAAAGATCACAATTAGATATTGTTATGATATTATTACTATCATAACTATTATTACTGTTACTATTATTATTGTTATTAATATTATTATTTTTAATAATATGATTTATTCCATTAATTTTTTTGCACACAATACAATGAAAAATTGAAAACTTTTCATTTTAATAATCTGATATTTTAATCTCACGGGATAAGTTTTTTAGGTATAAGTTTTTCAATTATATAGTTATACAGTTTAATAATATAGTAATACATATATAATACAACACATAAATCATAATAATTTGATTTTTATAATAAATTGATAAAACCGAAATTCCTTATATGGATCAAAAAAAAAATATGGTTGTTATAAGGTTACAACAATAGTTTATAGTGCTGTCAAGTGGGTTCAATTAAAAATACCAAACTATACAACTATAGTGCATTGACAGTGGAATAAATTATCTATACGTACATATTTTTTCAAGTATACCAGTATTTTGTCAGCTATAATTACAAACTATATACATATATGCTACCTTTATAACTCTGTGTCAGCGCGGTGCGTACATATCTGTTATACAATAAAAATTAGTGTAACTCTAAACTAATTGGACGAACAAAACCAATTATAATTATAACAAAAAAAACAGTTTTTTTTCAAAAATGTACCTCAATTGCTTCTGTCGACATTTTTTTTTGTTCAGACGTGTACATTTAACGTAAAAACATTAATTTAACATTGTTTTTTTTTGTGTGTGTGTCTGTCGATCGAAATCGATCGATCGATCATACATATATATACTTGGAAAACTATAAACTATATACAACAAAAAAAATGAACCTAAATTATTATTAATAATATAATAAAAAATAAAATGTTAAGACAAAAACAAATCGTACATGTAATTTCAAATTAATTAAAAATCTGTCCAAACAAAATTCTACAAGATTGATTTTTTTTCGTCGTCGTCGTCGTCGTCATCATCATCGTCGACGTCGTATAAGAACGAAATGACAAAAATCAATCATTTCAATCAAAACTATATTTATAGTTATTGTTGTAATAATTGGGATTTGGTATATAATAAAAAAATAAACTATGTCTTATCTTTGTGCGATGATTGTGATCTGTTTCTCTTTCTCACTGCCTTGCGCGCTTAGTAATCATATATAGCAGTTCTTTGCCATAGCAGCGCATTTATCATAAAAATTATTAATCCAATTATAACTGACTGTTTGGTTTGTCAATTTATATTCACGTTTTCAGACGGCGTTCGATGGTTGTTGTTGTTGCTGTTGTACGTATATATGAGAAGAGGTTGGTTGTCTGATTTCGTTTTATTGCTTCAATTAAAAAATATTAGATTATCTCATGGTATACGGATATTGCAAACGGTTTGGTGTTGTAATTTTAATACCGAGTTTGGCAAAAATCCTAAAATCGGAAGTGGTTGACTTATCACAACACTGTTAAATGTCAACATCATGATTTTGAATTTATTGAAGCGCTGGCTTCGAATCAGTAATATTGGAGAAGATAGTAAAAATTAATCGGAGAAAAACATTAATTCCTATCACACATCCAAAAATTTCACATTTGAATTTGCAAATTCCGACAATTATTTGTTTTTTAAATTTTTTTAAATTAAAAGGATTGTGAAAATACAAATTCGAGAAGTTCCTTGAAGCTGCACCAGCCAAATCAGCCCGCCACAACGAAACCTAGCCCATAATTTATTACGATATTAATACAATTTATGTAATAAACCTAAATTTTACGAACATGTTTTCCAAGAATAAACGGTTGGATCGCTGGACTGACGACCCGCATCCGTAAAAAAAATAAGCTGTTTATAAAGTCAACAAAATTAAAAATGGGGACCGCCAAAACAACACCGGACCCCGGTTGTTGAAGTACCCGGACACGAGATTTAGGATCGGCACGTGGAACGTGCAGTCACCTATGAAAGCAGGAGTGTTAGAAGGCCTAATCACATGCATGAAGGAGTATCAGCTGGAATTCGTTGTTTTTCAAGAAACTCGCTGGCCTAAAAGTGGAGACCATGTATCCCAACGCTATAAGTTATACAGTGGAGATGACCTCAGAAATCTTGGAGCAGGATTTCTTCTTGGCCCACAGGTAAAGAAGGCTGTTTTGGATTTCCAAGCAGTCAATAATCGATTGTGTAAGCTTCGCTTGCGCATGAAGTTAGCTAACCTGTCGAAATTTATGTACATGCGCCCACAGAAGTCCGCCAGCCTCAAGATAAAGACTCATTTTACAATGACTTGGATGATTTGATGGGATCTTTACCCGAACACGATGTTATAATGGTAATTGGGGACTTTAATGCTAGAGCAGGTAGAAATCAGGCCGACTTGTGTGAAAACATAGGTCCGTACTCCCGAAACGAAACTGCGACCGATAATGCTGAGAGAATGATGTACTTTGCAATTGCTCACGATCTTAGAGTAGCAAGCACATTTTCCCCTCACAAATAGATATATTTGGAAACATATGAGTATCGTCCTGCAGTTGAGCAACAAAATATAGCTCATAGTAAAGTGCAACAACGTCTCACAATCGCGAGGATAAACAAGACTACCCTTACTAGGAAGGCCAGCTAAGCGGAATTGTAGACGGAATAAGCGAGAATGGTGGAAGGCTGAGTTTCTGAAAATACAACAACTCAGCAATGAGAGTAGTCCACGTAATTTCTTTAAAGGAATTGCTGGGTTGCACCATACTTTCAAGGTTGCGTCAAGTGCCATTCGGGACCGGGATGGAAACGTCTTTACCGACCTGTTTTGTGTTCATCATGCGCATCACCCTTCTAGCGGAGGGTTAGTGACTATTAAGGAGGGTTTTGCCCGAATCGATCAGTCACTGATTATAATTTTTCACTGCGGATAATTCTAGCGAAATATTATGAAACTTCCATATGCTTTGCTAAAGTTGAGGCCAGGCTAGCTAGAATTGTTGCTGTTTACTTGGATGATGGGCGAGGAGATACTCTGTCCCCGATACTCTTTAATCTCAGATGGAGTTCATCTTTCGTAAAAGTAACACAACTCAACGCAACATCTTATATCGTAAGTCCAATCAGGTGCTTGCATAATATGCAGTTGGGATATATGTGATTGGACTGACTGTACTTGTTCCGCTTGTAGAGTTTGTGGCTTCTATTGAAACAAAATATATGATCTCTGGATATAGGGACAATGGCACACCAGATTTTAGTAGTGGTCACTATACGATTGAAGGAGTGAGGAAATTCAAATATTTTGGCTCGCTCATCACTCAAAATACAAGTGTGGGTAAGGATATTAAAGCGCGGCTATAGGCTGGTATAGTCGTGCGTTGTATCCTCTAAGGTCACTGCTAAAATCTAATTACATATCAAGTGCCGTGAAGCTGAAGCTTCACACAGCGTTGATCACGCCCGTGATTTATTATTATTATTCTCCAAATTATTTACGGCAGACTCCAAAATAAAATCTTGGTATTTTAATACTTTCTATATAGATTCCAAATTCTTTCATCTACTGATTTCAAAACTAAAATTTTGCGGATTCCAGCTTTTAGATTTCACTTTTAAATTCTAATCTTCAAATTTATACCTACCCTCTAAATTTAATTAAATATAGTCTTCCATCGACAAATTGTATCATTTTGTGCTCAACTGAGATTTTGCTATCAAAATCTTTCTATTTTGTAGACTGTAAATTCCAGTCTCCAGACTCCATTGATTTTGAAAAAATACAATTCATGTCCTAGATTTTTTTTTTACTATTATTATACAATAGTTATTCTATTGCCCAATAGATGGGATATAATATAATAAAAGAGAATTACGAATGAACAAATTTCAATAAAAAAAATCCGTTTAAGTTGATTCGACCATACCTTAACAATAATTTTCCATTTTTGATTTATTTCGATTTGTTATTTTGATCTCGCATAGATCCATAACTGATGAATATCGCTGATTTCAAAACTTAACATGCAGCCAAGATTTTCGTATATGTATGTATGATTGTAAAATACTTCCACTCATATAATGATGAAGCCCAAAAAAAAAACTTTTAAGAGAAAGAAAATTGATAAAAAGTAAAAGACGACAATTCAATTGTTTTCCAACGCTTATTTGTGGACAAATGTATGTTGTTTATATATAAAAGAATCGAAGACAAGACAACGGCAAATAATAAGAAGATCGAAGCAAAATATCAATTTTCTAATATTATAATTGCGATTATCTTACATTTAAGCTCATACATACTTACCAATAAAATGGAATAATTGCGCGCAGAATATTATATTCGAGATTGTCTCTCTCGCTTGGTCTGATTTTGGACTAATATTTGTGTTGTTGGTATTTTCTCAAAAAAAAAAAAAAACGACTGCTACCGCGATCATACGCGATGATAGATTTTATTGTGAAACGATGGAAAAAATAAAATTAAACGCAACAGAACAATTATGAAAATTTTCCTTCTGTCCCTTATACTCGTATATATTTATTCTCCATCTGATATACCATGCGCATATATAGAGCTGCTAGCTGATGATGGCTGGTACCATGAATCGTATATATGTACATATAGTTATTATATCAAAGTTAAATATCATATTATTATTGAATTAAATGTTTTATTAAAATTGTCGATCTCTCGTATACCTACATACATACACATACGATTATATACTGCTATACGATTTTATCAGCGATCGCGAATTTGGTCTGCTGTTGTTTTATATAATAACAGCGTATTTCGAGATCGAGGCGGAAAGACAAAATTGGTATACGAGTATGTATGTATATCGAAAACAAATATAAGCAGAAAATCATTGGAAAATATCAGCAGCTTTTCTGTTATTGACATATTTTTCTATTATTTTGCTAATTGGAAGATTGGTATTGTCGTTGTTATATACGTACGTATGTATGTATATTTCCAATATTTATGAAGGCAAAACATTAATAATGTTAAAGTGAAATATTGATTTGGGTATATAGTGGCATAATAGTATGTTTTATTATTTTATTTCATGTATACAGCTCGAGTCATTATTGAAAATGTCAAAAATGCTTAGACATTTTATTATAATACATTGATTATGGTGGGCTTCATTGCAAGTGTGACTCGATTGGTGGATCAAACTGTTGCACAATACATACTTCGAAAAAAACACAAATCGTTTGTTCCGTGTTGCACAACCCAGAATCAAGGTGAAAGTCCTATTCACTGATGTAGCTAAATTCAAACGAGCTCTGTCATCAAGGTGAATTGCCGATCACCCACCTACTATCCTGAAGAAGTAGACTATTATTACTTTCATAATTCAATAAAAAAAATTTCACTGCATGAAATTATCTAATACTTAATCATTTGGCAGCCTTCCATACCCTGTGAGTTCTCTATCAACAACTAAAGTTTAACCTATAAAAACTTACATAGAAGAACCAAAATCCGAACATCAATTTGGATTCGACGGAAAACCATTAGTTCAATTTGAGCCAGATAACAACAGTTTAGCCACACCAACCATGTACGTTTTCTGCTCCAATGAAACAGAAATAATGTTGGACTACAAAATGTTTGAAAGTATATATAAGAGGCTGCGGCAAATTAACATGAATTCTAAATTCACATTCATTCGGGAAACGACCTAAATAGAAAGGTAGAAATCCACGGTACAGAAGCTAAAATCTCATATGAAAAAATCAAAACCAACTATCGCACGATTCTATCTTACTTGCTAAATGGTTCCCAGAAACATGATAACGTCTATATTGACGAGTACATGATGGTACATGCAGGATTACTAGGCCTAGTTGCCTTGTTATGTGACTGTCGTAAAATGTTCATCCTGGGAGTCGAACAACTCAACTTAACGTCCTGCTGATGTAGTATATGCAATACAGGCAACATATCCTGAATTCCGAACCACAAACATCAACAGAAGACCCGTAAGTTTCAACAAATGATATGATGTTCATTAATGATATCCCAGCAATGTCAAATACCTTGTATTTAACATGTACAAAATCAGATAAAAAATAGCTGAGTAAACTTATCTTACCAAGCTCGAGTAAAATCCTGACAATTCACGAAGCACAAGGCTTGACATCTACTCGTGTGATCCGTGTTCGATTTACAGACAAAAATATTAAATTGTTCGACAGCCTACCCCACACCGTATAGGGACTTTAACAAGGCATCCACAGATGCACTCTATTATTCGAATAGCATTAACCGCTTGTGAGATAAACCTCTGCCCAATCATTGTAAAGTCTGGCAATATCATCACTAAGGAGACTCCGGAACGAAATTATGAATCCTTATCATTGTTGACACCATACATAAGACTAGAAAACATACGGTTTTTTTTCCTAAATGTAAACAAAATGTCTTCCCGGTTTACATGATCTGTGAAACATCATTCAACAATGGGATTCTAAGTTCTGAGTTCTTTCCTAGAAGTTATGTGGTTTATAGATGTGACCGCTCATTACTAACAAGCTAGAAAAATTCTGGAGGAGGTGAATGAATTAATTGGGTTAACAGATCAATCAATAGAGCAATGCTGTGATAGTGATACAGTTATGGAAATTACCAATGCGGCTGATCCATCAGACTTAATTTTACTAATGATTTATACAGACTTATTTAAAATAGATGAATCACCA
Organism: Tipula unca; assembly: GCA_951394425.1. Taxonomy (NCBI): domain Eukaryota; kingdom Metazoa; phylum Arthropoda; class Insecta; order Diptera; family Tipulidae; genus Tipula; species Tipula unca. The sequence continues at coordinate 11,707,723 of OX596381.1, read as the reverse complement.
ACACCGTTCGTTATCAATGATGTTCACCATAAGGCCATTGAAATAATTTTAGGAAATAATTTTCCTGAACCGGAAACCTTATTACAACTTCAAAAAAGCCGACCACCTTCATCAAAATTTTGACCAAATAAATTGGAAAGATGAACTTAACAGCAATAGCATAGATATAAACGTGGAGAAATTTTACAATATACTAATTAAAGGCATTGAATTATTCATTTTCGTAACCCTGAGATAGGAGTAACCCTCCATGGTATGATGGCCAACTTATCAATCTTACAAACAAGAAAGTGAACGTTTATAAAGAGAACCTGAAATTTCAAAAGGGGAACTAGAAGTGATATCTCATGCTACAGAGATTACATCTATTTATTCTATACCAAAATTATTTGAACTTATAGTAAGCAGGGCATTCAGAAATTTAAACTTGGGAAGGCTTATAGAGAGTAACCGAGTTATTAAATAGCCAAATCATTCAGATAATCAAAACTTGTACGCTAAAGGTATTGTACCAGACTTCTCTATGATCAATTTCATGATCATTGCAACATTTCATGCGAGGCCGTTTTTAGTTTGCAAAATACAAATATTTAACGAAAAACTTGCATGTGTACACAATTATCTTGTGCCATACAATTTCACAACCTTGTGAAAAGCTGGGTTAGCTCAACTAAAATTCAAATTTCATAGAATTTTTTTTTTTTTTTAAATAAAAATTCTTGACACCAAATTTTAATCGACCATTCCACATACTCATATCGAAATACACGAAAACTAGTCTTGCATCAAAGCGAGACAATTTTTCGTGTATTTTACTATGTGAGTGGTTGGGAAAGTGGGCTAAAAATTTGTAGCGAAATTTAATTTTTTTATAAATTTCCATTTGTTATAATTTAAGAAGAATAATAATTGCTTGATGTGGATGGATTTATGTTTTTTGTAATTACAATTTTTCTTGGTTAGTGAAATGAAACTACATGAACATTTGGTAATAATTGTATTTAATATTTTGTTTGTTTGAAAAATTAAATTTAAAAAATAATATTTTGTAGTGTTAAAAGGTCATATTTTATTTTTTGCAGCTACTTTTGTGGAGCCAGGCCTTTGTCACATCCTAAACAGTAACGTTGAATATGTATAAAAGAATAAATACAGAAACGTATTTCACCGCTAATTTGTTGACATGATTCAGCAGTGAAATGTTGGCCTTATTAAACTATTTCACACCACTTTAAGACACAATAAATTGGCACGAGACTAATCCAAATCAATGTTATCTTAAAGTATCTAAGCCGACCGGCTTTCCACATATCAACAAATATTTAGCAATGCGTCCTGAATGGAATAATATTACTGGCAAATATACACATCGGAAGTTGTGTAGAACCTCACGGAGAACCACAATTGCTTGACTTTATCTGGAATAATAAAATTTGAAATTTAGATCAATCCGAACGGTTAGTGCTATAAACTTTCTTAATTAAAGCTATTGTTTATTTTATTTCAACATATATTCAAGGATGGGCGAGGTAGATTACGTAATCTACTCGGTTGTTGACAAGTAAAATATTACGTAGGTTACTTGGCAATAATTTTTGTCAACATCGACAACTGTGTCAATGGCAACAACTTACGATATTTTAACGATTTGAAGTAAAATGCGCCAGTGCGCAGTTGTATTTTGTAAAAGGACGATTCGGTTAAGCCGTCAGGAGAAATTAAAGAAGTATTCAAATTAAATCGGAAATCATTGTTCTTATTTTTGGTAAGATATATAGCTTTTGACCTGGTAACCTGTTTCAAAATTATATTCCCAAAATTTTCTCAAAACTTGGTAATAGAACACCGACACACACGGCACATTTAGCGGACAAGTTCGGGTTATCTGAACGATTTATGGCTTTTTAATTACTTGGTAATTCTTATTGTCTTCTTGAAGTCGAATTCGTCTTAGCAAGGAACGGGATGTATTCAATTTTATGGTACGGTATTAATCTGAGATCTTTAGATTATTTTTCCTGAAAGTTATAATCTTGCGTATTTTATGTGAGAGGCCAAGATCGACCAAAATTTCATAAAGAAATGTTATTCTTAATAAAATTCAAATAAAATTAAAATAAAAAAATTCTCGACGCCATACTCACAGTTTGAAACTCAGCTAGTTTCAATGTATCTTTCGAGATTGAATGTTGTTTGTCTCTAATTCAGACCATAAATTGCTTATGCATGCGGCTCTAACCTTGTAGGGTCTATCGTTTGAGTTTTTAATCCAGTTCGAATTTTAATAACACTGACCAAGACGTAATCGCAGTTGTCGAGTGATTTTGGAACAAAAATATCGATTTGTTTACCGATACCAAGTAAAACGGCTGATACTTATGAGATCCAATTAATTGTGTTGCCTCGAACCTTGAGAGCAGATTTGATCTGTCGGTATGAGCGTTCGCCCATGACATTGCCTTATGGATGGTAAGCCGTTGAATGTACCCGATAATTCGTTAACTCTGAAAAAAGTTTCGAAAACTTACTTTTGTTTTTTGGCAGGATAAATGCTGAACATCCGTGTAAATTGATTAATACAATCCAAGTGGCGTGATTGCCTTGGATTACGTTTAGTTTTAGATTTAATTGCTCGTTGAATGCAGAGTATTTGTTTTCGGCATCCGAGAGTTTCTTCTAACCAAATATAGTTCAAAAGTTATGATCAGACTAGGCAGACTAGACAGACGAACAATGAGTGAAACCAAAAGCACAAGTAAATATAGTGTCCTAGCTTTGGTAGTTTGGTATTCGAGGGTCCCGGGTTCAATTCCTGATGGTGAAATCAAGGTTGTGTGTTTTTAATGTGTTAGTATGTGTGTTTTTCAGGCATTGAGTCCTGGGGTGCTCCGCCCAACTCTATTTCGTTTTTAAATATGACTTATGAAAAAATTCTTTAAAAATGTCAACAACCCGTATCGCATTGATCCTAAAAAAATTTGATCTCCGTAGTTTAGAACTAATTCTCAAAATCAATCTAGGAATTGTCTACATTATCGATGTTGTTTACATTGTCGACGTTGTCTACAGGTAGTGGAAATATCGACGTAGAAAATAATAGATGACGTGTAAACGCCCATCCCAATGTCGTAGGTGGTTGACATTAACTTAATTGTCGACGCCAACAAAAAATACTGCGAGGTAATCTACCTCGCCCATCCCTGCATGTGACTTATTTTATTAGAATTATTAAGCAAACTGGATAGGTATAAAAAGTAAATACCTATAGGTCTTTCAGCGAATAATTGACTTGTTACAGAATAATAGTATAGACGTTAACATATGAGATTAAAATTTTTCAGGGAACTCAATTCTAACTCAAATACTATTATACACGAGCACATTATATCGCCGGCAATCATCTAAATTGGCAAAACCAATTAATAGTCCATAAAACTATTTTTTTTTATTTTATGACAATTTTATTACTTTTAAATTAAACAGTAAACGACACATGCAATCCCATTAATTAATTCTTATATGTGCATTGTATATGTATATATTTATATAATGGTAAACGGTTGAATGGTAAACTATTTTCTTATACTATAAAGTATAAACCGTATATTTATACACTGTTAAACTACGATATCAATTTTCATAAAAATGTAATTTATTTACACGTAAATTAATATTTATTACATTACATATGTGTTGTACATGATTACATATCATCGTCGTCTATATATATATATATATATATATATATACATATATGTCCATATACATACATCGGCTCCTGCTAAATATATACACATTTAATATGTCGTGTAATTAATAGTTTCTGTTTGGTTTATTTTATTACCGCGCACCGTATATACTTCTTGTGTATATGTATGTCCATAATATATGTATGTACATAAGTCATAACCATATAACAAACAACGTACAAGAAACTATAAAAATTCAGAATTTTATTGGGCCTCTTAATATTTAATTAAAAGGTTTAGCCCCGACAAAGGATGCAATAATGAATTTTGAACATGGTAAGGGATGTAATTGGTTGGTTGTAAAATAAAACCAAACGAAATAAAATAAAATCAACTTGATTGGTTCTTGGGGGGGTTAATAAATAAATTAAGATTTGATTGACTTCTCTTGGCATTTTTGTTGTTGTTGTTGTTGTTATTATAGTCCAAGTTTGATTTTGTGAAATAAATTTTATTGCTGGGAATTGATATAATTAGTGGTTGTTAAATATATTTGGAGGAGGAATGGTATGATTTTTATTAATTAATTTATTAGTCAGTCGACTCTGTAGAGATAATAAAAATGTGTACACGTTTTACAACAAACCTCATATTATAATTATTGTCTGAGACACAACCCATGGGTGTATATACAGGATTTAAATCATTTTGTATCTACATATATAATTGCGAGCAGATGAGACAAACATTCTTATCTATAAAATCTTAATTGCATAAACATTTTTGTTTCATTCTTAATTATGATTTAGTATAACAGCGAAGTTTCGACTAACTTCAGAGCTATCAAATCGAATTTTTATTTCTCAGCTTCCAATCAAACTAGCGTCGAGCAAACAATAGGAGAAAACGGCATTGAATCATGTAGATTTTTTTTTTAACTATTACAACTCAGCGAGAAAATGAAGTGGCGGAAATCACACTGCAAATTATCGAGGGTGTCCAATTTACCTAGATTTGAAAAGAAGAATCAATCCAAGGCAGCGAGCAGAGCAACGAATGCCTCATTTTCATTCTTCCACTAAACCAAAAGTACGACCAGAATTTTATATCAAAACGCGCAAAATAACCAACCAAAAGTAACTGTTAACAGTAGTGTACATCAAGAGGTTTTATATGGAAGTATCCTTAAAGGAACCACTCCTAAAGTGCAAGCAAGCGAAGAAAGAAATATCACAGCAGCTTTAAGTAAGTTAACTAACATGATACCAAGTTTCTTGGCGACGATGGAGAGAACCAAGAACCTAATGATGCAGAATATGAACATGTTAATGCAGATAGTCGTTAAAAATCAAAAATGGCTGTCCAGTGTACTGTCCTCCAAAACATGCTATAAAAACACTTCAGTTCATGGACTATTTCAGCCAGCTTAGGTAATACATTTCTTGCCGGGGGTGATTCCAGATTAACATAAGAACATTCCCTGGATTACATATCTTCCGGTCACCCAACGTACTAGCCCACAGATAAAAATAAAGCTCCTAATTTAATTGACTTTTAACTAAAGGCATTCCACGTACATATGCTAAGGCCACCGATTGATACGAACTGTCTTCTGATCACTCACCTGTAATTGTAAGAGTGAGCATCGGCGTCCTAAGAATAGAAACACCAAAACGGCTTACATACAAGCAAACTAAGAGGCTAGTCGCACAAAATTGCGTACTGAATATATCTCTTATCACACCAGCAGCAGATATTGATGCGGCGGCAGAAACTCTAAAAGATGTCCTGGCATTATCAGCTGAAAAGACTACACCTGTCCCCGCCGATGGCAATTCACCCGGTTAGACTACCAACTGGAAATTGGCCGAAAAGCGATGAAAAAAAAGACAATGCTTTTTATGCTCATCTAAAAACAGTATTCGCACCACACGAAGAAAGTAATAACTTCGTGCTACCCGACCAAATGGATGATGGTTTGTCCTTCAAAGCCAGAAAATATAATTGGAAGAAAGTTAAGAATACAATTAAAAATTGTTTAAGTTCAAAAAAGGCACCAGGGCATGATCTCATTACCGAAAAAATGATAATGGAACTGCCAGATAATGCATAAAACTAATAACATTCATATTCTATACGCAATCATGCGGACTGTTTATATTTCGCAAAAATGGAAGATATCTTTGATCACAATATATCGTCCAATAAGCATGCTGCCGGCAATCTCATAGTTATTTGAAAAAATGCTACTAACGAAATTGAAACCAGTATATTATTCCAGACCATTAATTTGGTTTCCGAAACCAACATGGTACCACAGAACAAGTACACAGAATTGTATATGTATATATCAAAAAAACCGTCGAGGAAAAGAAATATTGTTCTACTGACTTCTTGGACATTGCATTAGCCTTTGGTAAAGTTTGGCATGATGGGCTAATATACAAAATTAAAGGAGTTCTACCTAAAAATTTCCACTCAGTTCTGGAAAACTATCTTCTTCAAAGGAAGTACATGGTTAAACAAAATAATGAAACTACTCGATAAAATTATATTACCGCAGGTGTTCCACAAGGCAGCAAATGTAATTACAGAATCATCTAAACAAAATCGAGAACTGGCTGAAAACATGGCGCATAAAAGTGGACGAAAACAAATTAAGTCACGTCACATTCACGTTAAACAAACGCACTTGCCCATCAGTTGTATTAAACGATATAAATATTCCTCAACCAACCAACGTCGATAGAGGGCTATTTAGTTATGGGGATCCACCAGCGCGTCAAACAGAGAACTCCTACCAATGCTCCGTGGTACATTCGAAATAATATAGACACGATGATCTTGGAATTAAATAAATCATTAGAGACACATCCCAAGGAATTGGCCAAAGATATACTAAAACAGCCGCGATTTAGGCGACTGAGAAGAACAAATCCACTTGAACTGATCAACCTGTAAATATATTGTAAATGTTTAATATTATATATATATATCATATATATGTAAATGTTTAATTTTTGCATATAAATGTAATCTAAATTAATTAAATAGTGGACACTAATAACAAGTACTAACACTTAAAATATGTAATAATTTTAGCTTAAGATTTGAATACTTCTTGTTAGTTTCATTTGTAGAAAGATTCAAGAATAAAGCAATTGGCAGCATTTAAAAAAAAAATCAAAAAAAATATTACAACTGATACATATATCATCTAGTGATTTGTCTATCTATCTTATGTTCATTTTGCAGAGATATAACCCATTAGTTAGTCTCTTAAAATTTGGCCGTCCTATGGTCTTCCCAGCATACCACGTAACTCAACATTTTGCTGTTGACCAAGTCGTTGTATGTTTTCTATGCATGTATTGCTATCTCTTTGCTGACATATTCCATCCGGAGATCCATATGTAAGTTATCGTTTCTTATTTCTTTATTTTGAAAAGCTTAGTACAGCCCCAAAGCTGAATACCATAAGTCCATATAAGTTTTAAAACTTGTTGGTATAGTAGTAACTTATTAGGTATTGACCGCTCTGAATATCTTCCAAATAATTAATGTAAAGTTCTTCATTTTACTTTTTAATGTGCTCTTTCCATTTTAGCTTAGCATCGAGAGTCATGCCAAGATATTTGGCGTGTTAGCAAAACGAACTAAGTTCTCTTGGTATCCAGTTAACTATTTTAGTGGTAAAGTTAACGTTCGTTGATTTTTCTTCTTTTAGTTTTTTCTTCAGTTACTTAGTTGGTGCGAAGTTTTTTATATAAGATTTCTAAATCTCAAATTATTCTTTTGGCAGAAATGGAAGGCCTGTGCTACATCTTGAAATATTGTTAAGCATATTTTCTTATTTTCAAGTACATCTTCCATAATACTTGTAATCTTGTGAACTTGCTTTATGGTGGAGTGGCTTTCTCGAAAGCCGAACTGATGGGGTGGTATTAGCTTTCTCTCAAGTATTATAGGTTTCGTCCTTTTGTAGTTTCTCAAAAATACCCTAACATTGTGCCACTTGTAGTATTGAAATCGCAGCCATTTCTCAAGAATCAATACTGAGAACCTACCCAAAGCAGCAAACGTTTTGAAAACTCAGAAGGCTGATAACGCTCCGTTGTTCCTATTTTGATTGTGCGGTCTCTGTGATAGGTGATTTCTATAAATTTAGAATCACATTCAGTTCACAAAATTATATTTTTTTAAATTCTGACATTAATGTCAACTAGGGAAGATAAAATTAAAACTAAACCAGCCAAACTAATACACTTGAATTTTATCTTAAATGTGTCTAAAAAAAATGAAAATTTTTTTAGGATCATCACAAAGTTTGTCCTAAATCCTAAAAATGTTTACATGAGCAAGTGAGAAATTTATTCGGATATACCCATAAATCTTATAGTTTAACCCGATTATGTGAATTTTCAACAACTCATGTATGTCAATTTAATAAATTTCCAAAATTTATTTTGAAAAATCTCTAACCATAATGACGTATTTTTCATTTTGGAAACAATTGGAGATTAGGGGGTTTAGGACAACCAAGTTTGGTAAGTTGATTAAGAAGATAACATCAGAATTCCGAATATTCCAATATGTCATTATGGGTTTAAGGTAACTGAAAAATATTTCAATTTTGCAAACGCGAGATTGGGAGGGCTTCTTCCCATAGTGTCTGATAAATTGAATTAAACCACATCGTTATTGTGGATTTTAGATCAGCATTACGCTGTTTATTAAGTCCAAACCGTAACGGAGCGGAGCTCCTTCCTGTCAGCCAATACTACTGTCTATATTTAAGCCCCAGTTCTTAATTTTTTTTTTTTTGAAGTGTGCTTTCCATCGTAGTTTTGCATCTAGTGTCATGCCAAATGCTTAGTCGTGTTGGCATACGGTAATATTTCATGATTAATTGTAACCGGAATATGTTCGAGTCGTTTGTTTGTAAAATTGATGTGAACTGATTTAGTTTCGTTAAGTTTGATTCGCCATCTTTTGGTCCAGTTATGTATTTGAGTAATACCTAACTGTAAATTCTTCGTTGCTATCTCCAACATCTAAGATTGCCGTGTCATCAGCAAAGGTCGCCACAGTGTTGTTTTCTAATACAGTGAGATCATTAGTGTGCAATAGGTATAGGACCGGACCTAATACACTGCCCTACGGTACTCCTGCCTTGATTTCTTTCAATTCAGAATAGGAATCTAATTTTACTCTAAAGAATCTATCTTTCAAGTATGATTCTAATATTGTAGTGAATTGCATTGGTAGTACAATTCTCAACTTATAGTTAAGTCCTTCGTGCCAAACTTCATCAAAGGTCTGTGCAACGTCTAAGAATATCGTTGAGCAGACTTTTTTCTCCACTAATGCTTTTTCAATAATATTAGTTATTCTGTGTACTTGATCTAATGTTGAGTGTTGGTTGCGAAAACCGAATTTGATGATTTGGAATCAGGTTTTTCCTCTCAATTATCGGATTTAGCCTTTTTACTAATAACTTCTCAAAGAGTTTAGACATAACTGGTAATAACGTAATAAGGCCTGTAAGATCCAGTTTTGTGTGGTGGTTTCCCAGGTTTAGGAATCATAATTACTTCTACAATTTTCCACAGGCTGGGTACATATTTCAATCGAAAGGCGGCATTTATAATATTGGTGAGCTTTAATAAAGCTTTCCTTGGTAGTTCTTTTATCCGGCTCTTTTCTCGGATTCATATTTGTTTTTATCTCGTACATGAGTTCTTTTGTTGTTGTTCATAGGATTTCTTCACTTTCCTGTACAACCTCTCCAGTTATTATTTCGGCTTCCAATGATTGGTCATCATGTGGTTCAAATATTTTTCCCAGTTAGTTATTCAGCAAAACTTCGTACTTTATCTTCGTTATTTCTGGCCCATTTTTTAACTTCTGTTCTGATTGGAGGAATCTGCATTATTGGCCTTTTAATTCTTAATTTGCTCTCCAGAGCGAATAATCAGTACTAGTATCATTAGATAATTTTCTCAGATGTTTGATTTCCCTTTTAAGTAGCTGGGTCAGATTGTTTAGCTTAGTTTTATCTTGAGGGTCTCTACTTTGTTAGCATATTCTCCTTGCCCTTCTTTTTTCTGCCAAAAGCTCTCTAATTTCTCTAGAGTAGTGGTTTCCCTTAATTTTTTTTTAACTTCAGGTGTGTTTTCCCTAGTTGAATGCTGTATGTCACATATGAACTTGCGAACTTCTTTTTCTAATTGCTCCTCACTCCTTAGCGGAACCATTAAGTTAATTTTTCTTTCTAAAGACAGTCAAAGTATTCCCAATTTGTGTGCTTATTTACTAAACTAGGATAGCTTTCTTTTTGAATGATTCTTTCACTTAATATCAAAAGTATGGGGAGTGATCAGAACTTAAGTCAAGAATTTCATTTATATGTATATAATTTACAGATATATTCTTCACTATAAAGAAATCAATTAGATATGGTATTTTATTTGGATCGGTGGGCCAGTATTTATTTGGCTTACCAAATGATAGCCCTACTATAGAACTAATGACATCGTGGTATATGTCATTATGGCGCTCAATGCCGCAAAGGCCCTTGTTGCAAGCATTATGGTGTTAGTTTGGAAATAGTTTGTGTGGCTTTAGAGGACAGATTTAAGACAAATTTCACATACGTGCCATATTATTATATGTCCTACGGCTTATCTGAATCGTTAGTCACTAACAGCTTCACATCCTATTAAATTTAAATAGCGTAACATATCGAATTTCGCGCCTGAGAAATAACTTAAAGTAGCATCTAATTTAGCCAATTCATAAAGTCCAAAATCCGTTATATTTGATCAATCAGATGCGCTTACTTCACGCAATTGCGAACAATTTTTAGCGATCACTTTTAATCCATTATTTGTAATTTCAACATGCCAAATTATCGTAAGTTAAGTCTTAACTGTCGACGTTGATAGAGAATATTGCCAAGTAATCTACGTAATCGACAATCGCGTAAATTACATGGCGTAGTCTAGAAAGAGAAAAGAGCCAAAGTAGTTATTTATTGGTCCCTTATCGTTATTGGTCCCTTATCGTTATTCAACAATTACCAAACTTATACGGTATATCGAATATATTGCAGTACATCAAATTAAAACAATTAAATTACTCAACAATTCTGCGTGCTACCTTCTTATCCTTATTAATTCATTTCCTTAAATTGAGTAGGTATATCTTACATATAAGATGCGTGTAGACTAAAAATAAAATTAAAATTTATTTTGTTGTTGCTTTTTGCATATATGTATATGTATACATTTATAAATTATACCATGTTTGTCTTGATATAATATCTTGGTGTTGTTATTAATTAGCAAAAACAGTAGCTAACAGAACCGAACCATTTACTAATTTTTGAAGACATAAATTTATCAAAAAAATAAAAAAAACTCGAAGTTAGCACAAAAAATAATTTTATTTTTCAACCCAAACACAAGAGCAGCACAAGCAAAAAAAATCTTGATAATCAGTTGCATTTTTTATTATTATTGGAATTTCTTTAGAACTACTTACTGTATAAGAAATTAAATTAAAAAACAAAAACAAAAAATCGTATATTCGTTATAAGCTAAAATAATTTTAATTTATGCATCTTGATCTTGAAAATATATAAATAAGACAAAAAATAAAAAACCTAAACAAATCTCATTATAAAATTACTATTTTTGCTTAAAAAAAATTATTTTAATTTATTTTATCTTATTTTTTTGTTTTTATGTAAATAAATAAATAAGTCTCATTTCTTAGACACAATAAATATAAGACAAATAATTTATATACATGTATGTGTGTGTGTTTATAGTGTATATACATATATAAGTATATAAGCGCATTTTTTGCTGTCTTATATATATTTTTTTCGAGAAAAAGTGATAAATAATTGTGTCACGATCTCTTTAAATTAAAATATTTCCCATTAAATGTATTTACAAAAAAAAAACAAAAAAACAAACTAAGTAAATAAGTAAAACTGTTTGCAATTAACTTAATTTGTAATTGCTTAATGCCTTTAAGTTATAAAATAATAAAAAATGTAAAATAAAATCCATTTTCTTAGCTCTGTCTCCATCCCACTCATACATTAGTTCACAATGTACCACAACAGTGGAATAAAATTCGTGATTCTCGTATATGAGATGACTATTCGATAAACTATTTAGTATTAAAGTTTAAAATTACAAAAATAATGTATCGTACAAAAGGCGAAACTAGTAAATTGTGATATTTACATATGATTATTAAATGTTTTTTTGTTAACTTGTTTCATTTAAACAATCTTTTGTTTATTGTAAATAATTAATTTTAATATTTCAATAAAATACGACGATAAAAAAAAATTTAATTCAAATTAAGTTAATTTTGCTGAAGGCGCGCGGCTTTGTTTATCGCGCTGTATATTATGTGCATTATGGTTTTGTATGTTATACGCACGGTTTTCCATTGTTATGTGGATTATAGATTTGATTACTCACTTAACCCGATTAAATTGTTGGCTACGTGCGGCTTGAAAGGAAAATTGTCACACGCGAGTTGTATCTTAATTCAGTTATTGACCATTTTTGGTGAAATTGACTGGAGAAATGAAACTTTACTATGTCGATCTTTCGTTTACTCTCATTTACTTAAACTACATTTTGACTCTTGACTTCCTTTATAATTTTTGTTCCGCGTACCTACCTCGCAGCATCATTTTAGGCTCCAGAAACTGTTTTTCGCTATCTGAAACCAGATCTGACGGCCCTGTCCCGATGACCGAGCGCCCATAATTTTGTAAGGCTTTAAAAGAACTTTTGTAAGTCCTTTGTAAATATTCAGAACTTCAGAAAGTCAGAAATTAAGAAATTACGAAATTAAGAAATTAAGAAATTGAGAAATTAAGAAATAAGGAAATTAAAAAATTAAGAATATAAATAATTCAGAAATTAATAAATTAAAAAATTCAAAACAAATTCAAAAATTAAGATATTGGTGAATTAAGGAATTCGTAGATTCGTAAAGTCGTAAATTCGAAATTCGTAAATTCGAAATTCGTAAATTTAAGGTTCCACACTCAATGCCACAAAAGGCCCATGGTGGAGACGTTTAAACCAAGACAGAGAGGATGGAATTAAACACATGAGATCTAATACAGTCGAAAGCAGGACAGCTGCCATTGAAGTGTATGCCATCATCATCATCTTCCAGGCAATCGTCGCAAACGGCATTGCTGGCTAGTCTTATGGGATGGAGTAAACCCTTGAAACGGCCATGGCCAGTAACAGCGAGTAACCGCGATTAATTCCGCTTGAACAATAGTACACTAAGTACACAAACTGCCAGAAGTTCTCAGACCACGATGGGCAGGAGATACCTAGTGATTCAGATATCCGCTTGAGAAAGTTTGGTGAGAACCACATATCTCTCGATGGGGAGACCACCCCGAATGTTTTGTAAAAGTTAAATTCAGGCAACAGCCTGTCATTAAACATGTCAATCCGGCACAGCAGATTTAAATACACTTAGAATTAATCTATGTCCCGATAGAGTACCGAATGCGTTCCACGCCCCAACACATTTCAAGCGAAACGCTTAAAATTGTAGCTGGGGTAGAGATAGAATATACTCCATAGCTCGAAGCGAAGTCGAAGACGTGGCCTCAGTAACAGCCCTACATACGATATTTTGCAAACTGTTAAGTTAAGCAAGTGATGATTTAAATTGATTACTGGCCACCAAACCACAGATGCATATGTTAGCATTGGTAGAACCAGTAGTGATTTGTATATAAAAAAAAAAGCATTTTGGGTGACAAGCCCCAAGAGTTATCTAAAGTTCTTCTGCATTGCCAAAAATCCGCTGCGGATTTTTGTAGTTTGTAATCCAGATGATAGTTCCTAGAGAGTTTATTATCTAAAATAATACCAAGGTATTTGACGTAGGCTGAGCTATTAATCTTACAACCAAAAATAGATGACACTACGTCTATAATGGATACAACTAAGTCAGTTTTAGAGGGGTTCACATATAAGCCCTTATCAAGGCATCACTGTTCTACAATAAGAATATAGTGTTGCGTTAAATCAGATAAGACATTCAAATGCTTACCAGAAACTATCAGCACCACGTTTTCAGCATAACTTTCAGTGGTGAGGCCGGATTCAGAAGCTCGTCAATGACCAAAAGCACAACAGAGGTGAAAGCACCCCTCCTTGTGGAATAATCCTGGCAACTTTCACTGAAACCGAGCTCATTTAAATTGGTAAATTGGTAAATTGGTAAATTAGTAAATTGATAAATTGGTAAATCGTAAACTGGTAAATTGGTAAATTGGTAGATTGGTAAATTGATAAAATGGTAAATCGGTAAATTGGTAAATTGGTTAATTGGTAAATTGGTTAATTGGTGAATTGGTAAATTGGTAAATCGATAAATTTGTAAATTGGTAAATTGATAAATTTGTAAATTGGTAAATTGATAAATTGGTAAATTCATTAATTCGTAACTTCGTTTATTTGTAAATTCTTAAAATGTTATTTTGATAAAGAATAGTAGAAATTAGGAAATCAAGGAATAGAATTATTGTAAAAAGCATCGCCAAGCATCGCAGATAGAATTTGGCCTAAACCACCGATAAAACTATAAATTGGACGATGCAATTTATATAGGAACTAAAGATTGGATTGGAGTTTTAAAGTCGATCGATCACATGTGCGACCAAAAATTCACTAATTAATTATAAACACAAACGATTCATTTTGGAATGTTAATCTTAAATAAATTTAAATTTGGACGATTCGACCTTTTTCGAGTAATTAATGAATGATACACAAGAAGGTAACCGAAACCAAATAAAAAAAATTAAAGTTTCGGCTTTGCTTTTGGTCAGATAATTTAAATTAATTAATAATGGGCATAAAATTTATTACCGATGTCTTATTAATTAATTTGACTGTAATTTTTTATTGATTTGATTAATGAGCTCGATTAAAAGTTAAAACCAGTGGTCGCAGTTATTTATATACATATACATAAAAAAAGTCCAGTTTCATGTATCGCATTTTAATATTTTTAATTTTTTTTTTATCTTAATGTTGTGTAAAATGTCTTAACAATATAATCAAAAGACAACTTGAATTTTTATTACACAGATATGGTGTAGTGGGCGCCCACTATTTATCCCGCGCATACATAAAACTGGGTGATAATTTAATTTTTATTGTTGTTGCTGCAAATGCAATTTATTTCTACTTTGTAAATCTGCTACCCATATTTTTTTGCTTTTTGTAATTTAAATTTGGGGCCACAATTAATTTGTCACATGATTTATTTATATTCTGTTCGCTGTTAATTAAATCGAGTCGTGTCTGTATACATAAATTTATGAATGGGTGAATTATAAGGATTAACAATAATATTAATGTAGGTTTTGTATACGATGTCTTACATAAACTTTAATTTAATTTAATTTAAAAGAGTAAATTGCGATGCTGGCGATGATACTTTTATGTGCATACATACATATATACATACATATAGAATCAGACAAATTTCAAAACCAAATTTGTTATTTTAATTACATGACTAAATAAATAATTAATTAAAATTAAAACACGTATATGTATAAATATATCAATATCTAATTAAAAAAACATTGAAAGACCAAACAAATAATTATCTGCGATGATAATTATCTCAATAAACTTCGAGCAAAATATAAACGTAACAATTATTTTCTATTTGATTTTTTCTTTTAATTAAACGTCTTACAATAATTAAAAAAATCCATTTATGAAAAAAAAAAAAAAAAACAAACAGTATTATCGCCTAAGTTCTTTGTTTGTTTGTTTAACTTATGGAATTATTTTTTAATGCTTTAATCTTTTTATCACGATTTTAGTTTAATTAGCTTATTCCTTTTAATACATAATTAATTTTAAATTTTTACCTTCTAATTAAGAAATAAACTGTATATGCACGATATCATGTGGTTGTTTTACTATTAATTGACTATAACTATGTGCCGTCATATTTTGTTTGGCCTGAGGTTATATAACTAATTACTGCATACCTATATCTGTAATTCTATAAGTTATACGCGCTTTTTTTTCGATCACCCACACGCTTTGTACGCACTCAGGTGACTTATTTCGCGCGTCACTCTCTCTCTATACACACAATACAATATACATATGTACATATAAACCTGTTCAACATTCCATCTCGAATTACGGATAAAATAATTTGTATATTTCAATTAAGATATTTTCAAGACGAATTTATTTATTTAGATTTTGATCTTTGGAATAGTCCCAATAATAAATTAAATTTGTATTTGTGTTTCTTCTCCTCGTACTCTATATATGTATATAATGTATGTACGAGTATATAGTTAAGCTAAATGAAATTGTAATAATAAAAATCAATTTGAATGTCATTTAAATAATTCCAGCTCATTTATTATAATCAGTTTGGTTTCTTATTATTTATCTTAGTACAAAAATCAACTCTGTGTACATTTTAATATCTTTTATAAATGTACAACAATAACAACTAAATCTTACATAAATTTATTATTACCTACATATATACGTCTAGGTATGCTGTAGATTTAATAAAAAATTATGATAAATAAATATTTTAACGATATTCATGTCGATAATTAATTGTCTAGCAAAATATTTTTTTTTTGGTCTAATCTTAAATATTTTAGTGTGGAATCTTTGGTTAAATATTTATTGTTAGTACATTTGTTCGAAATATTTTAAATTGTCTATATACAATAGCGATAATGGTCAAAATGTTAATATTTGCTTTAAAGTTTTTAAGTTCGTAATTAAAACATCCAGAATTTTAAAAAATTCTTTAACTAAAATTTTAAGCATTTGCTCTCTATTTATAATTACTATTTCGCAACAGAGAACTCAAAACATACATATAAATTAGACATTTAATTCTAAAATTCTAAATTTATAATCGAAGTTTTAAAAAATAAATTTAAAATAATTTCTGAAATTAAAAAATTTAAATTTAAGTTTTAGAAACTTTCAGATTCGAAATGGTAAATTATACAATTCAAATTTTGTAGTTTTTAAAATTCGTCTATAAACCGAATATTTTTAAAAAAGCTTTGCGCTAATATTAATCCAATTTTAATTGCAAATTTGTCATATTTGACACATTGTTTAGTTATTAATTGAGCTTTCAAATGTTTGTATTCAAATTAGCGAGAAGTTAAACGAAACATTTTTTTCCCCTGAATACCAAATTAAGATAAGAGCTTTTTTACTGTGGCGTAAACTTGAAGTTTCTTCAACCTCATCAATAACTAACCATATGAACTCTTAAAAAGCTTAAAGCTCTCAAAAGTTTTTAATTTGTTGGTATTTGAGCACCTTATTTGGAGTTTAATTTGCCTTTGAAGTTGAGAATTTTTGGTTTTTTCTAATAATAAGCAAGTTTGTAAATTTCGAAATAAGCTGAAGCTTGGAAAATTCTGAAGCTTGGAATTTTAGAAGAAATTTATAATTATTAGAATAAATTGCAAGAATCAAATTTATATTATAGAATTTCTAATTTTATTAGAAACTAATAGAAACACGATCTCGATCTCTTGAAAGTAACCCGGAGCTTCCATGGTTAGCCAATATGAGCACATATTCATCGTGACGTTGTGTTTGTTCTGTGCACCGCGGCCATCACAAATGAACCTAATTTTTGGAATTTGGAGGTTGAAGTGTTTATTTTGTAGTCGATCATGCACAGCTTATGCAATTTGATTCGATCCTTTTGGTCAATGCTTTTCAGTCCAACTAGTTTTCTATAACTTTGACAGTGACTACCATTTTGTACGATCCCTAAATTAAACAGGTAGAGTTGCCTGCTGATTTCAGCCACTTTCGGCAACAACATATTTTTATGGCGGTCGAAAAAAATGATTCTAAATGGTCATCTCCCACCCTAGCCAATGTATAGAAAGCTTTTGCCCTTAAATTATGCATTAGCTATGTGGTAGCTGCGGATCTGTTTCAATTTTTAGTTGTTCCTTAATAGCTAAACAAGTACCGCACACATGGCGAATATCTTCACTAAAAGTGTGAACACTTTGGCATTTTCGAAATCAGTATTATGCAAAAAATATATTCTTTTTTTTTCTCCTCTTCACTCATTGAACCATCCTGGTTATTACACACGAACTACCGTTAGACGGTTCTGACGTTCGTTTCTTTTATGGCTTACATGAAATAAGCGGTATCTATATGTCCAGCCTGCTTTGGGATATAAAGCGTGCTGTGCCCTTGTTCGAGCTGATGTTGAACTGATAAGCCATCTCATTTAAAGATTAAAGACACTTCTGGGCTACCTTCGACGTCAGGGAGTATGATTGTAGCGTTTTAATAGCAGCCTGGTTGTCGGTAATACTGTGCATATCATTACATTATATATATTACATTATACTTCAACCACTCCATGTGTGCATTATCGCGATCAGTTCAGCTTGAAAAACAGTGCCAAAGTCGGGAAGACGAAAAGAGAGATTGACTCTTAGTGCCTCGTAGAATACCTCGCAGCCAACCCCTCTATCCCTTTTTTAGCCATCCGTAAAGAAGCTTATCGTCCATAACCGTCTCATTCACCCAGTCCTCTCTGGTGGGAAACTCAGTTTGGAATCTCACCTCAACAGATGGCGAAGGGGTAACGTAGTTGGTAGTTTCCAGAATACCTCTGTTGCATAGGATGGATGAGTGCCCTATATTGTTATAGGTCCACATAGATTTGGATTTGAGCCGAATGACTGTGCAAGATCCAAGCTGCTCGGCTGCAATTTCCAAAGGAGTGAGATGAAAGAGAATCTCCAGAACTTGAGTAGGTATGCTCCTTAGAGCCCCACTTATACACAAGTAGGTCGTTCTTTGGACTTTCATCAATAGTTTAAGGTTGGCCATAACTTTTTCCGCTGGCCACCAAACGACAACCAGTGTACGTACTATGTGGGGCTCCATACCCCATCTCTTTCCAATGACATTTTTACAGGAGTAGAGCGTTATGATAGCTTTCTTTGCTCTCTTACTAAGATGTTTGCAACCACCTGAAAGCCTTGCCCTTCCAGGTTTAGTGACAGATCATAAATGACCAAATTCCAAAGAAGTGGGGATAAAACTCCACCTTGCGGTCTCTCTCTGCTCACGTATCTGCCGGGGCAGATGTCCCACCCAGATGAGATGAATAAGCTTACAGCCCTAAAATCTTTGGGATAGCATTTCTTAGGAATGTGACAGCGTTCTAAGTTGCATTTGAAGATAACTTCCAGCCAGGGTAGAGTTAAGTCAATACTTCGGTGAATTTCAGGTCCTTCGTTGGATTTCATAGCCATCAGGTCCTGCCGACTTGTATGGCTTAAAACTGTCTGTTGCACATAGGATATTCCGCCTATTTACTTTATGACTTACGGGGTCTACACCCCTAGTTATCTTGGGTCTCTCCGCATCTAGTACCTAGCACTCCGGGAAATGCGTTATATTACCACGGTAGAGCCTCAAGGCCCTTGTTTTGGATTCTCTTAGCTCGTACTTGTAGGTTTTGTGGACTTCCTTATAGAAGTCCCAATCTGCAGCAGCATTTGGGTTCCTCGCTTTCTTGAACAGTCTCCTGCATTTCATCTTGGGATTTTCTTGACCATCAGGGTGTTTGTTAAAAGCAACAGATAGCTTGGTTACTAGAACATCAAGCTCCTGTCTAGATGCAGCTGGGTTTGGAGTCCGGTTATGAATTCCCAAGAATTGTTCTAAAGCCTTCCCAATCTATTTTCTTCCTATTCCTGAAGGTAGGTTTGCTAGTGGGTTTTACATCAACTTCATACTGGAGATAACAATGGTCAGAAAAGGAATGGTCTTCGGACACTTTCCAGTTCAATACTCTCTACTTAATAAAATTCGAGACAAGTGTGATGTCCAGCATTTATTGACTATTTTAAGTAATGAAGGTTGGCTTGCGCCCGATATTACATATATTTAGGTTATTACTTAAAATAAAATCAAAGAGTCACTCACCTCGCCTGTTGATATTTGTACTTCCCCAAATTAAGTGATGCACATTAGCATCACTCACTGCCCATGATGACTCCTACTTTTCGATGTTGGGCCTCCATTATTGCACTACCCAACCTACCTGGTGGTATACACTTTCCTTCTCGTTTGGTAGGTAGACCGATATAAGCGAGAGACTTTACCTACCCATCTAGATGCTAGCCACCACTACATCAGAGTTGCTGTAGTATAAAAATGTTCAAATTATTTCTAGAGAGGATGCAGGAACGTTACTTTCATTTCTGAAATGTAATATTTTGTATTAGGTAGTTCTGACCCCCAGGAACCAGTCACCACCCAAGGTTTCTGGACCGTTTAGTCAAGCTCCGCCTCTAACAGCGATTCGTCCATGCGAAGCACACAGTGCAGCCCCAACGATCTCGACATCTCCGATCCACGGATAGTGTATCCTGAGCATCTTCCGGGATGCTCTGAACTTCTCCGTCACCAACACCAGACGGGACTCCACAAGTGGTATCCCAACCTGCTGCAGATGCCCCAGATCTGTCAGATTCATCGCGCTTACAGATCTTGAGCGTAATTGCTTCAAATCCATAGCTGATCAAGCCTCCAGATTTTACCAGAGCACTCGAGAAGTCTCTGTTGAGGATGATAACGGCCGATATGTAATCTGCGCCCGCCTTCACCTGCAATCCTCCAAGTGGCTGTCAGCAGATCTGGATAGCTGATTTTCAGCATTTACAGAATCTCCTTTGGGTTGCTTGGCTCCGCAGGGATCGAGGCTCGTGTCCTGGGCCTGCATGGAATTTCTTGCCTCGTAACCACTTCAGAAACACGGAATGTTATTGATCTTGGAGGTCATGCGCCAGGCTCTCTTCCTGGTCTGGTAGTTTGATATTTGTGAACCAGTATTCGTGCCTTTACTCTTTGGTTTCGAGGGTCCAGCCTCGTTTGTTCTTATGCCCCTTTTTGCGCATTGGAGACCGGACCTGAAGGCCGATGTCTCCGCAGCACTTTACTTTGCTGTTCCATAATAGGTCCCACGAGTAGCAGAGAAAGGGAGTCTACCTGTGCCGAGCTCCGCAATATACGCAGGTAAGGCTACATGATCCGGAAGGCGCGAAGTATCCTGATACACCGTTAGGGACTGGGTTAGTTTTTACTCTGGGCCCCAGCCCGGCCGGTTATACCACAGTTGTTTAGCGTCATGTTTTCTCCTAGGTCACCACATAAACATGGTGTACTAGTTGCCCGGTGGTCACCATGGGAAGGTAACACGCATAATAGATGACGCATACGCCCAAAATAATAGATGACGCATAGGTGTTTTTTTTCGTAACGAATCGAACGACATAAATAAGCCGAAAAAGTTGTTTTGGTGGAACACCAGGTTTTGCTTCCAACCTACACAATTGTGCTACTGTGCGATGATTCATGTTTCAACAATTTTAAGATAGACCACCATCTCATCTCGATAAACCATATATATAAATTTTTGTTCCATCGCACGACTTATTGTATAAATCCATTTATGTAAAAAAAACTAAAAATCGTCTATACTGCGATTACCTCGAGTATATTATCCCGACATTATGTTATGTTGTATACATGTTATGGGTTGTTATACATCACAAAACACATATATTTCTAACAACCAAATTAAATAAATAACTTCGATCCTCGCGGTCTAACATATATTTTTTTATGTAAATATACAAGAGAATCTATCAATCAGACGAAGAAACATTACAAGAATATTTAAATATTTTCTTCCTCATTTTTTCTTCTTAATTGCTGTGTTGTGTGTGTGTGTGTGTATTTTATGTTATTGTTGTTCTAATACACCAACTAATATAAATAATAATATTTCGTCTTTGTTAATTGATTTATATCGTATTATGACTTTGGGCCACGAATCATTAATATTTTTGACAACAGGAATTTTTGTTTCTTAATTTTTTTCGTTTAGTTACAAGAATTTAAAGTTTTTTTTGTTGTCTTCTCGACCCACCATCTCTTCTCTAAATCTTATATCTGAATATGTATATATGCATGTATACTAAATGCCTAATACTACTAATAATCTGTATAATTTTTGTGTTTAAGACGATGTGAAAATTATTTTTAGACAATTTAAAAGTTTATTTCCTTTTTACATTTGTTGTTGTTGTCAAATATTTTTTTTTTTTTGTTTTTTTTTTGTTCTTGGCTATAGATGTGTGACAGACAGATGAGATCGATTTGGTTTGTGGTTTTACGATATATAACTATAACATTTCGTAATTTGCATGCATCTTAAATATATTTGCTTGCAGTTGATTTGTTGATTGATCTCTGATTATTGTTATTATTATTATTATTTGTCGTTATTTTATTTTAAGATTTTATTTAAAATTTTGCAATAGCTCGTGACTTGAAATTTATGTAAAATGTGTATATACACCTATTTAGATACATGTAAATAGATTGTCAGATACACGTATAATTTTCAACCTTCTCCGGGTAATGACACATAAACTTTTATGGTGTCTCGCAATTTTATAATTAATATTAGACATGGTATATACTGTTATCGCATGCGATGACGATGACGAAGAAGACAACGACGACGACGACAATAACATAAAATATACTGCATAATTATTGCAAATTAATAAACAGCAAATTATAACTACTAAGCACCGGTACGAATTTTCTTCTTTAGTTCTGTCTTTCGTACATATATACAAATACCAGACCAGAATTCTATATGTTGAGTTCAAGTCATATATACCTACTCAGTATACTCATATATTCCCGCTACTTCTGTATTACACCGGATGTTATACATTAATTTTACAAGATAAGTTTCTCTTTTTGGTTATTACTTATATACATTACAATTATTTACGACTTCTTTTTCACCGTCTTCTTATATATTTTTTTTTTTTTTTTTAATAATAAAAAATAATTAATTTAACTTTTACATTTTTAGCAGATAATTTATAATTATTAATGTGACCATATATACAAATCGATATGCGTATACATATGTCCGTATGTATACATATATATTTATGAGATACGATAAGTCCAAAAAGAAATTGTTCTTATTTATTTACCTGCACAATATCAATTTAATTTAATATATTATCGGCTGAAAAATATACAGTGACTTATATAAGTGATATTATCATATGAGGCCCAAGATTTTTAGACACAGTAAAATATCCGTCTAAGTGGAACCGATTGGTTGAATAAATTCTTGTTCCTTCGTCATGGATGGTCACATTCAATACATAAAAAACGAAGGAATTGTTACCCCAATGATATTACTAGAGAGGACGGATACGAAACGAACCAAATGTAAGCAGCTCGAAATTATAAACATTTGAAGCGCTACAAATGTATAGAATTAAATTACTGAAACCTGAAGCTTAAATATTTCAAAAAGTTGTGCGGGTTCGAAAAACATAGATTAGACGTACAATACCTAGATGTAGACAATCAGACGACTTACAAAAAAAAATTAAGATTTTATGAAAGGGCTATAAGTAAAGCCACTGATTACCAGTCGGCTGATTACGGATAGGAAACCTTACAAAGAGACTAAAACTTCTTTACCAGTTTGCTCGAATTTGAACCCATGAATCCTTTAATTACAGATATAATTGAGCTGAACCCAAAACGATGTATACGAAACCTTGGCAAAAACTATCAGTTGTCAATCGTCTCGGCAGGCAACTCAATAAAATAAGATGAATGTGAGGTTCATGAAAGAAAACCAGCACCACACTTATTTAGTCGTCCGCATTTTTTTCAGAGCAACCATGAGTTTAAGATAGCATTCGTGAAAGCCGTAGGCTGAACTTCGTTTACATCATCAGACCAAATGATCAAAAGATCCTCGATAAACTATTAACTCTATACTGGCGTTGCGGGTGGATGCTTGCGGTCAATACACCCAAGTCCGTTTTCTACAAATTTACCCTTTCTAAAAAGAATCGTCATAAGGCTAAATTTCGTTTTGAGGAAGCGGTATTGAACGACGTTGGGATCTATAAATTTATTGAAATCATTTATGGCAATGGAGCGAAATATGAAATCTATTCTATTAAAACTTCTGCCTGAAATGATGACGAACTTTGGTCGGATCTGCAAAGTTTCTGTCCAGAATTTACAAAACATCATTAAACGGAGGGGAGAAGAGAGAAAATATAGTGATTTAATGATTTTTGAATTAACAATCCCAAACATACTGCCGAAATGAACTTATATACAAATAATCGAATTAAAATGCATCTGAGATATAGTTGTTCTTTGTTTTGTTTCACTACAAGAACAATGAGGTCACTATGTACTGACTATTCGAGAT
Organism: Tipula unca; assembly: GCA_951394425.1. NCBI lineage: Eukaryota > Metazoa > Arthropoda > Insecta > Diptera > Tipulidae > Tipula > Tipula unca. Next base: position 11,683,625 of record OX596381.1, on the reverse strand, counting down.
CGGGAAACATACCTATTTGCAATATATTATGTATAATCGGTGAAATTAATGAAACGATGAGCAGCGGTTGACTTTTTGACATACATTCACATCAATTTCTTGTGCGCGACAAATCGATTAGCTTGGAAAATGATGACGCACCCAGTATAGATATACACAAGTAAGACGAATAAAAAAAAACATCGCTAATTTTATAACACTGTGAAATTAACCAGGAACAGCTCAAGACAGGTATCAAAATTACACAGAAACATTCCATTCATCTATATATACGCGGTAATACGAACGGCGGATGTAACACTTTTCTCGTCTGAAATTGAAAATTAATTTCGTTATTTTGTGTGTTTCGTGTTGTGTTGTAATTTTTTTTAATTAATTATGTTTCCGCATACAAATCGTTAAATTAATTTTTTTTTTTTACAACAACAAGAACAACACCAAGAAGCGTTCTTATTAAATATCGCGTTTTTAATTAGCTTTGTTGTGATATACATATATTTAAGAAGACGAATAATTTAAAAAAAAAAACTTTATTTAAATTTAAGTTATGCGTCACATCGATATATACGATCGCGACTGATGGCGTCTAGTTTCCTAAATAAATTCTTAAAATATAAAAAATTTTTGATTTAATTTCTAAATTATTTAATTTTTTTTTAGTGCTGCGCGCCTTCTGTTTTACCATCATCTAACTGACAATCTAATTTATTGATCTTCATCACCATATATACATATACGTACATACATACTCGTATTCGAAACCAATTTAAATAGATTTTGAATAATCGAGCTGCTACCAAAATTGATTTTTTTTTCATTCTTAAGAAATCCATAACAGTTCGATTTGATGAGACTCCAATTTAATATATACAAAAAAAAAACTGTTCGGTAGCTCGAAGAATTAAAAAATTAAATAAAAAATTATTTAAATTTCTTAAGAAGTAAACGAAGAATTTTTTTTTCTTGGGTTTTGATTATCTTTTCTCAAAATCAAATGAAAAAAAAAATGTCAGACAAGGAAAGGTTGTGTGATACCTGCTGTAAGAGTTTTGTTGTTATAAATGTTTGTTTGTTTACGATTACAGTGAGGTAATAAATTTCGTTAGTTTTATATAAATATTATTATAGGTAGGCCTAATTTAACATTCAATTTTTATGTCAAATTAATGAATCGTATTTATATTTTTTATATTTTTTTGTGTCGGGAGATTTTATGGGAAAATGGTAGCGCGCTGCAACATTTATGGAATCTGATATTTTTTTTTTTTTTGTACAAAACATTTATTTTCAATAATTTATGTGATTTGGCTTAATTGGACGTCCAAAATACAAAAACGTAAAATTCGTTCGTGGTCGTTTGTATTATTTTGATTTGGTGTACGGACTGTAGTATTAGGTTTCAATGATAATTTCTGGAAATTCAAATCTTTCTTAATGTAATGTAGTTACAGTTATAAGTTCAGCTATAAATGTGGTAAACATGTGTAGTTAATTAACTGGATGGATTCTTATTTTACAATTACTATTTTACGGCATTTTACATGCTGCTGTACAAGGTGTAGCTGACAAAATGGCGTAAGGCAAGGACGCCAATGAGCAAACTGCAAAATAGCCGGGAGAGCCTTGAGCTCCAAGTAGAGATTATAAAAAAAAATGTACGGAAATCTGTAGGTTCTTTATCTCAAAAACAAATACGTCTAAACACTTTGCAATTTAATATTATTTACTAGGCTAGGTTAGGTAAGGATGGCCGTCCTAAAGGACTAGACTAAAAATTGGTCCGTAGCTGTACCATATTCGAGATACCTCCTCTTCACTCGATGAACAATCCTGAGCCTACCAAGAAGTTTTGAAAGTCCCTGAAATCGATGTTACTGAGATCCGTCAGGTCGTCCAAAGGGGAAGTTCTAATAAATTTTGTTCTGCTGTACACTAGACTAGGACAGGTTCGGAGCAGATGGAGCATAGTTTCCTCCTCTACATCACCACAGCTGCGGCAGAAATCATGGGCAGGGGCACCATTCTGCTCGCATGTACCCCAATAAGACAATGTCTCGTTATAGCTCCCACGACCATCCCGACAGTACCAAGGTAGCCCCTTCGACGTCAGGGAGTATGATTGTATCGTTTTAATAGCAGCCTGGCTGTCCGTACGAATATCCCTCGTAGATATTACATTATACTTCAACCAGTCCATGGCTTCCATTATCGCGATGAATCAACCAGTCCATGACTTCATTTACCGTCTCATTCACCCAGTCCTCTCTGGTGGCACCTCAGTTTAGAATCTCACATCAACAGATGGCGTAGGGATAGCGTATAAGTCGGTAGTTTCCGGGAGTAAGACGAAAGTAAATTTCCAGAGGTTGAGTAGGTGTGTTCCTAGGGATTCCAACTATACACAAGCAAGCCGTTCTTTGGACTCTCATCAATAGGTTAAGGTTGGTCATCATTTTTAACGCTGCTCACCAAACGACAACCACATAAATAAGTATCGGTTGGACCACTGAGACGTAGAGCCAGGGTACTTTGTGAGGACCCATCCAGTTGGCTAACCATTTTGGAGCTTGGCTCTTCCAAGTTTAGTAACAGGTTATTTATGACCAAGTTCTAAAGAAGGAGAGATCCAACCGCTTTGCGGTGTCCTTCTTCTCACGTATCTGCCGACAGACGTCCCACCCAGATGACCTGTCACGATTCTGCCTCTAAGCATTTGATCTATCTAGCCTCCGAGTGACGTGTCTACTCTCAGGCATGCAAGGGCCCGAGTGATTGTTTGACGTTGCTTAAAGCTTATTCCTTATATTCAAGTGATTTCTCAATCGAGCCATTAAGGAATGGAGAGCTGTTTCTACCGATCGTTCCTTACAGTATGCGTGATGAGATTCAGACAGTTCATCTGGCTTGATTGAGCCTCTAATGTAACCCTCTATTTGTCTTTCCACCGATTTTAACATATTAACAAGCTTACAGCCCTAAAGTGTTTGGGATAGCAGTGATAGCTTTTTCCCGCCTTAGGTATAAATATTACTTTTACTTCAGTCCATTTCCTAGGAATGTGACAGAATTCTAAGCTGCCTTTGAAGATAACTTCCATCCATCAGGTCCTGCCGACCTGCCGATAATGACATCAGGTCCTGCCGACTTGCATGGCTTAAAACTGTGTATTGCCCACATGATATTCCGCCTGTATACTATATTTACTATTTACGGCTCCGAGGACTCCTGTATATTATCATAGTACAGCCTCGAGGCCCTTGTTTTGGCTGCTCTAAGCTTGAACTTGTAGCTTTCGAGGATTTCCTTATAGCAATCCAATCTGCAGCAACATTTGTGTTCCTCACTTTCTTGAACAGTCTCTTGCATTTCATACGAGTACCTTGGAGTTCTCTCGACCTCCTGGATGGCCGAGACTTACCTTAAAACCTACTGATAGGACATGCACCTAACATGCCTTTGTTAAAAGCAACAGATAGCTTGGTTACTAGAACATCAATCTCCTGTGTAGATACTGGTGGGTTTGGAACCGATACCTGTAATGAATTAAGAAGAATGGTTCTAAAGCCATCCCAATCAAATTTTTTCTTATTCCTGAAGGATGGTTTGCTAGTTGGATTTGTATCCACTTCATACTGGAGATAACAATGGTCAGAAAACGAATGGTCTTAGGACATATTCCAATTCAATACCGTTTCCTTAATAAAATCTGAGACAAGTGTGATGTCTAGAACTTCTTGACTGTTTTTAGTAATAAAGGTTGGCATACGCCAGATATTACATATATTTAGGTCAGTACTCATCTCACCTGTTGATATTTGAACTTCCCAAAATTGAGTGATGCGCATTAGCATCACTACCCATGATCACTTCTACTTTTCGTCTTTGAGCCTCCGAAATTGCACTGTGCAACCTACCTGGTGGTATGCTTTCCTCCTCGTATGGTAGGTAGATATAAGCCAGAGGTTTTGCCAACCCAGCGTTACTGTAATTTAGTAGTATAAAAATATTAAATTTTTTTCTAGCGAGAATGCAGGAACCTATCTTACCTTCATTGCATGTAATATTTTGTATTTGAGAGTTCTGAGCCCCAGTACTCGGTCACCACTGACCCAAGGTTCCTGAACCAGACTGCAGCAGATGCCACAGATCTGTCGGCTTCATCGCGTTTTTAAACCTTGAGCGTAATCGCTCATAAGGCATTCATCGCATACGACATTGGTGACCCTTGAAACGGCCATGGCCAGTAAGATTCGATACAACTATCTTTAAGTTATCCTTTTTTAATGAAAGAGCGTAATTAGTCATCTTTGAGTTGAGCTCACTAATAAAGCATTTCGCCTTACGGCAGGCGGGGGTGGATGACCACGTTTGCTTTAAGTGAAGTAGAGCAGCATTTTTGATTATTTTTTTAACAATGTAAAGAGGCAACGGAGCAGCAGGTTCAGGTCCAACGAAACATTTACGTAAGCCAATGTTTGCCAAATTGTTTGCGATTTCATTATCATCAATGTCACAATGCGCAGGTACCCACAAAGCCGTAACTTTGTTATTACGGCAGAGAGCATTCAAAAAATTCTTACAATCCTTCACCAGTTTTGAGTTGGTCAAAGGATTATTTAAGGCGAGATGAAACCACAGAAATAAATCCAAGATGACCTCTGAGCAGATCTTAAAGCTTTTTTAAACACCTTCTGTGCGTCTAAGAAGCTATCCCAAATCAGCCTGAAGATTAGATCTCCTGGCTTTGTTCTTCAGCCTCCAAATGGTGGTTTTCCCTAACCTTTTAAGATCAGAACACCAAACAGGTTTGTTCCGAGTTTTATGATTAATGATAACTGGACACGAAATCTCGAATGCAGTTGAAATTGCATTTGACAGTACAGCAGCATACAACTCAATATCCACAGTTTAAGAAATTTCCTTACGTGATTCAAGTATGGAACCAAGCTCAAAAGAGAATGAATCCCAATCGGTTAACTTCCTATTACAGTAAGGTTTAAGCGTAGGTCTTTTAAGGTTGATATTAAAAGTAATACACCTATGATGAGAGCTGAGAATGGCATTCGTCACTCTCCAGTGTAAAATTAACTTAATCACTTCACTGCGAGCTGAGTTAACAAAAGTTGCCTGACACCCAACATTGAGAATATCAAAATCCGAGGAACTTATATATTGTAGTTAAACAGAGCAGAACCCCTGTTGTTTACCTTCGTACTTCCCCATAGAGTGTAATGGGCATTAGCATCACAACCCATTAGTAGAGGAATATTTTTATTCTTACACCATGTTAAAAGGTATATAAATTCCTCAGAAGCGTGGGAGCTAAAACAATCAATATAGTAATGCGTGCAGCTGAATCAATAGTAATTTTGCGGCAGAATTTTTAGAAATAATTCTACCACTAGAGGTGTTGAGTTCAGAAACAGAACCATCATAAAAATAGGGTTCCTGAATTAAACATAGATCTATATGTGATGTAGCAAGCAACTTCCTTAATTCAAATGAAGCTGACTTACTATGTTGTAAGTTAAGAAAATAAATAAAGCATTACGGCCCTCAGATAATGTTAATGAAGATTCTCTGAAGTACGTACTGCAGGGACGATCCGGACCCAGCAATGTAGTCAAAGGACTTCAGATCGACCCGGAACATATACGATTGCCGGTTCATCCCTTGACTGAAACATTTGGATTCATCAAACCGATATTAGTCAGTACCACACTTGGTTCCTCCGGAGGACCAGGGAGCCAAGTATGACTTGGTTCCTCCGGAGGACCAGGGAGCCAAGTATGAATGATGAGCGGCGGCTTAAGCTTTACTTAGAAAATTCCATTTTCCTGATTTCCAAGATGATCGGTTAAAAAATTAAATTTTTGCTAATTGCGAGATGTCTAATTTACATTTTCTGGACGGAATTTATTCTAGACCTTAAGGCAATGCTACCCACACTATATTTAGAATGCGGCAACATATCTGTCGGTCATTTTCAGATGAAATAAAAAGTTGTACATTCCCAAGATTTAATTGTATTCTTAGGAAGGCCATAATTAGTACAGATCTGAAACAGATCGGCTATCCATTATTAAAATTTTCAATGAAATCAAAATCTTCATTCACCACAATCCAAAAATCATGATAACTATGCCAAATCAGCCAGTTCCAATGTTTTTCTTCCACAAAGCAAGTTATCTGTGGATTTGTCGAAATTAATTGTTTTCCTAGTCAAGAGCTTCTCATGATTTATGCGTATGTTACTTTATATCACTAAAATTCGATGTTGAGTAGCCGGAATACCACTTATCTACATAATGCTTAAAGGAAAGCATATGAAATTCAACAGCACCGTTGTAACTGTAGAGCAAGAACCATGCAGTTGTTCGGTGGTATATGTATCCTTAATATCAACTGATCAACATGGAAAGTTTAAAGAATCTAAAACCTGTCAGATCCAACAATTTAACTTCGGAACAATTAAATTCCTATAACTGTTGAAAAGAATCCTAATACAAAATGACGAGCCCAGCAATATCTTAACAATATGAAAAGAGCTTTTGCAAATTTTTAGAGTCCCAGATAGTATCATGCATGTTATTAGTGATCTAAAAGTGATGAGCATAAGGCCTGCTACATGAAGTATTCTTGCACAATAATTTTCTGAAGTGAATCAAAAAACATTTTACCTTGGTTGGATTTCCAACCACATTCTGCACCAGCAAACACAAAGTTACTACATCTAGCATACGAAGGACAGCGGTTATATACGAATTTTCTAATGGTATTAACAGGAAGTTTGTACCAGATCAATGAGCTAGTGCAGATTAGACAAATAAGGGCAATATTTATTGTAAATTGAACATTTAATGGGAACCTTAGACCACAAGTTGTGTGAACCATTTTCATAATCTCGACTACTTAAGAATTGATCCGGAATGTAGATGTTAAACTTTGTATTGGTCAAAACTTTTAGTTCGGTTATATTCCGTTGCTTTTAAAAATACTAAAATTTAAACGATAGCACGATCACCAATTATAGTTTGTAAAATTGATTAATAAAATATCCAAGATTTTATTATCTGTCCAATGATAGTAGAATTTTATCAAAGGTCAAACGAAATTTCATCATTCCATTCGTCGACTGAGGAACTTAATCATAAATGCCAGACATGAAGATTTAAAAATATGGATTCGGGAACTAAAAAAAATTTTAAAATCTGGTTACAGACTATAACTTCCTTCTGAAAAAGATCAGAACCAGAAAAGCAAAATAAGAAACAAAAAAGATGTAAATTGTTGTGTACCAGAGCACAAAGCATACAGGGGCTCATTAGTTAGAAATATTTGTCTAATTGGCTATATCGATTTATATCAAAACAGCAAAACAAAAGTAAAGAATAAGAAAACCGGAGAAAAAAATTACAAAAAATCTGTCCAAAACGATGCTGCACAAGCACACATGACAAAATATGCGGATGGTGCGCGGTGTGTAACCACGTAGAGATGTATCTTTCCTACCCCAATTTAATACAATATACGCGATCTTAATTTTATTTGTATTTTGTTGGTAACAAAAACAAAAAATCAATTGTGTGTCAACATCCCAATAAATCGTCTTTGTTATTTCGAGAATGAGAAATTCATGGAATAAGTTAATATAATGATGAATAAGAACATCAGAAGAAGTAAAAAAAAAAAACAAAAAAAATTTCTTTTATAAATTTTTATAAGATCTAATTATAATTTTCTTATTTCTGTATCTTTATCTTATTATTAAAAAGTTATATAAACCTGATTAATGATAATTTATTTATTTTTTCGTTTAATTGATTTTTTTCCTTCTCTTATAATATTAATAAATATAATAAGAAACAAAAACTAATTAATAATTAATTGAATAAAAAGTAAAAAAAAAAAAAAAAAAAAAAAAAAAAAAATTAAAATCAAATTGCACGCCAATCAATTTTATGCGATAAAATTTTTATTATTTTTTATTAATTAATTTGTTGTTGTTGTTTTTTTTTTTGCTTTATACAATTATTAATTGATTTTAACTTAACTGATTAAACACGATGAAATACAATATTGTCGATATTGTATGGTGCAATCAATTTGGCATATACTTGGTGACATTTAAGCTAAATAAAATAATTATTGTGACGAGATAGGCGAAGTATGTAGACTCGTAGTTGTTTGCATGCGTTTGCATATACCAGGGGTGCCCATAGAAATCATAAAGGAGATGGACAAAAATATAGAAGAAAAAATAAATAAGCAGTGTAAATTTTGTTAGGCCCTGTGGTCGGGGGCACACAAAAATACCGCCACATTATGGGGCTGACGACCCGGACCCCTAAAAAACAATCCGTTTATAAAGTCAACAAAATGAAAAATGAGTACTGCAAAAACAACACCGGACTCCCGCTCATGTACTCGGACAATAAATTTAGGAACGGCACGTGGACGTGCAGTCATTTAGGGAACCAAGAGCGTTGGAGGGCCTAATCACACGCATGAAGGAGTATCGGCTGGAACTCGTTTCTCTTCAAGAAATCCATCTCCACTGTATAACAACGTATAGTTCCAGGGCTATACGTTGTTATACAGTGGAGATGGATTTCTTCTTGTTTTATAAAATAGCGATTCCGTAGCTAAGCCGTATAACAAATAATAATTTGACCCTCTTAGTTTTAATTTCATCTCTCCTATAGTTGTGACTAAAACTAATTTTGATTGCAATGTACATAATTCTAAATTTACTAAGGATAGATTATGAAAATATTTGAAACTTTAATTGTAAAGAGATTAAAATAAATTGCATTAAACCTAACACAAATTTTGCAACCGTAATTTAAAACTAGTTCACTAAATCACTCTATCAATCGTCTAAATTATCAACGTTTTCAAAGAAATAACAGAAGTCAGCCAGCCTCTAGATAAAGACTCATTTTACAATGACTTGGACGATCTCAGAACGGTAATTGGGACCTTGAATGCTAGAGCTGGCTGAAATCAAACCGACTTGTGTGAACACATAGGTTCATACTCCCGGCACGAAACTGCGACTGATAATGGTGAGAGAATGATGTACTTTGCAGTGGCTCACGAAGTCACGATCTTAGAGTAGAAAGCACAGTTTTCCCTCACAAACAGATGCATTTGGAAACATGAATACATCCTCGCAAAATTACTGGATTGCAACAAAGGAATTACTCAATTGCAACATACTTTCAGGCCTGCGTCAACTGGAACTGGATGGAAACCTCTGTGCCAACATCGACGCTGTACTCGATGCATGGAATGGACACTTTACCGACCTACTTTTTGTTCATCATACGTCACAGACTATAGTTGAGTCACCTCAAATACAGACTGCGGAGATTTGATTTGAGGATCGATCCCATGAGGAATTCAGTAGGGTCATGCAGAGACTAAAATGAAACCACCAATTCAAAGCCTCAATAACACTACGTATCAGCGATACTAATTCGGCCTAAAAAACAGTACAATGCGAACCAGGACTACCGAAAAGTCTCAGATCCGTTCAAGGACAGTAGATTTCAAAACCTGCACTAAGGTTAGAACAAGAGCTATCAGAAAAAAAGACTATGGACTCATCTAATTTGTGAAAAAACTCCTTCAAACACCACAAATCTCTCAAAGGTTAAGCCACCGAGAAATGGAATTTGGGTAGTAGTCTGTCATTAACCATATCGATTTTTATCCCACGATAGAACCGAAAACTTTCCATGCACCTAAGACGATATGCTGCAGAACAGGCTGTGCCTAAAATAAAGGTACGTAACTGAGGCAAGGAAAGAATGGATTCCAAGATGAATGGAGACATAACCCCAGTTATGGCTCTGCAAGCAAGATTTTGTAGGCCATTAAGCTTGGCTACAGAAGCCTTCAGGTGAACCACTGGCCACCACACAATAGAAGCGTTCGATAGTAGCGGTAGGAATAATGATTAATAAATGAAAGAATCGTAGGGCTTAAACCCCAGGATTTCCCAAAAGTTCTTCTACATTGCCAAAAAATGGTAATTGCTTTTTTAAACTTGTAATCCAGATGATTCTTTCAGGAAAGATTACTATCCAGGACAACAGCAAGGTGTTTGACGTGGTCACATTTAGTAATCTTTCTCCCAAAATGGGAGGGATCAGATAATTCAAGAGTATTCTAAAGACAATTAAATCAGGGTTTAGAAGGGTTGACGTGAAGACCCTTTTCAACACACCATGCCTCCACAATAGTTAAGGTATGCTGAGTTAGGTCGGTTAAGACACTGAGAGGTTTGCTAGAGACTGTCAAAACGAGATAATCAGATAATCAAAATACCATCAGGGCCACCAGTCTTATAAGATGCAAAGGAAAATAGGCTATACATCGCAAGATATCACAATTGATCAGCTTGTGAGCCAAACTCCAATCGAGGAGGAGAAGCTCACCAATTTCCGTGTTGGAAGAGATAAGCTGTGCGTCCGGTATAGACGAAGAGCATCAAGTTTACACATACTGTTCTTAGCTAAAGCTTTATTGAGTACAGCGACAGCAGATAGGCAGTCTACAAAAAAATAGATGTTTATTTCCTCTCAGAAGTTCAACCACGAGGCTCTTAGAGCGGATCTCACACTTCTTTTATATTCCTTTTGTGTTAACAAGAAGTTATCCCAATCAATCTGTTGCTTAGACTTCTTTACTTTGTTCTAGAGTTTCCTAGTAGGCTTCCTTAATTTTTTAAATTCAGAGTTCCAGAAAGGTTTGTTTCGACTCTTTTGATATTTGATTAGAGGACACGAGTTTTCGAAGGCTATCATAATTGCCAATGCAAGTGACGATGCTTGATCTTCAACGTCCTTCCTCGACCGAATAACCTTCGGTTTTATTGACGGAATTCCTTCAGAAGATTCTGCCATTAAATAAGTTCAATCCAGAGACAGCATTATCCAGAATATATGGTTCCTGGATTAAACAAATATCTGTATGCATTACAGAAAGAAGCTTCCTCAATTCAAATGAAGCAGACTTACTGTGTTGCAAGTTGATCTGTTTTATTCTAATCATGGACGACATTATAAAATCGGGCATAAAGGAGAATATATGTTGTCTACGGACCAGAGATCTTGAAAGAGATCCTCTCCAGAACGTACTGGCATAACAAACCAGAACCAGTTATACTCTCGAAGGATTTCTGGTCAACCCGGAGAACAATCTATTGGCGATTTGCCTCACGTTTGCAACGAACTACCTTCCATCCCTCAATTGCAATATAGCTGGATTCATCACCTTGATGTTGGTGGTTACTATACATGGATCCTCAGACGGGTCAGGAATCCATGTTAGTAGAAGAAGTGGTTTTAGGGGGTCGCCAACCGATAGTTGACAACCACTCCAAACATCTTTCATTTTGGAGATTCACCCTGACGATTTCGCCGAGTCAAGGACTCGACGACTAAGTTCAAACCGGAAAATACCCAATTTCTTCTCATCAAAAGCGATAACCGGATTGTTCTCCCGAACACAAAACTTTTTAACCTTAGATTATACGAGCGCGGCTTTTTCGTCGCCATTTCCGGAGTTGTACCAATTATGGTACGCGCTCGTTTGAAAGTGCCAGCGGAACCGCTAGCCTGCTCCATGATCGTGCCTAGTGCAAGCCCAGAGAGTCTTTTTTGTAGACGCTGGCGACAACGTTTGCCTAGACGTCTTGATCCAGTGCAATGGCTCGGCTCCGCTTAGAGACTGTTGCCATCCGAGTTTAGGAGTAGACTTTCGGTTCACAGAAATTCACAAACCGTAAGTTATAAAAATTATGCACATTAGTATTATTTGATGGAAATAATTCATGGCAATACTAGTGGCTGACATCACCTTTTGTCGTGAATTAAAATGTAATTTGTTGAGAACAATTTAACTCTAATCCGTTCGCAGTTAATTTTTCTCAACAAAATAACGTTTTTTTGAGTTATTTTTTTTTTATGAGTTGGTAGTAGTTTTGAAAATTAGTTTTAAAAACAAAACCAAATAACTATTTAGCGAATGTTAATTGAAAAAATTGGTTGTCATGATATAATGGAAAATACAAGAAATATTTGATGAAACAAAAATAATTAAAACTTTATATAAATTGACGCTTACAAAATGTCATTTAATTACCAAAATGACAACCTTCGAAAGAAAAATTGAAGAAACAAATTATAAATGTATACAACTGGTGTCAGGTATCATAATTAAAATCGAAATAGAGTTAAATAACTCAAGAAATATTTTGGAGTTATTTAACTCATGTCAGAAGTTAACCAGTGCAATTGTTGTTGTAACAACCTCAACATACTACACATATTGACAAAAAATTTCAATTTAACAACCAATGTCGATTGACAATCGTCATTCATAATACCAAATTTAGTCGTCGATGCGTGATATCGATACGACAACGACTATCATAATTGAGGTAATTTTTAGTAGACTATTCTATAAGCCCTGGACACACAAAAATTATTATAATGGATTGCAATAGTATATATCAACACATCATAATCATGTGTCTGTGTATTGACGATTGAAACGATACGTCATTTCAAAACGATTAATAAAGAAATTTTAATTAATTCTCGTTATTACCATAAAATTATTCACCCGGAAAATTATGTCTTATATGTCGATCAAAACTTTTACTAATTCTTTGGAAGTTTGTCGCAATTGATTGACATCACCAATCAATTAAGTATATACAATACATATATAAATATGAAATATAATCCATTTATATCGCGATATAGCAGCGCGTTCAAATAATAATCAAATAAATCAAAACCGTATAGAGCTTTTTCAAATTACATAATAAACTCGAACCATGCTATATACTCGTCGTATAGTTATAGTGACAATCAATTAAACAACATCTAAATTACATCAACAAATTATCAAATGAAATAGATATTACTGTATACTAAATAAACTTGTAATTAATTATAAATAAAAAGTGGTAGATAGAAAAAATTATTTTCAAATAAAATGCCAAAGCAGCATTGCCAAAACCATTATAAGTGAGCAACATTCCGCGCGCAACTTTTTCGACTTAATACATTTTTGCGTTAATTAAAATATTTTTATTAATACAACAACAACAACGATAAAATATAATATATAATGGATATTCAATTAAAATCAACATTTACAAATAAGAAATATTTTAATTAATTAAAAATTATTTGTATTTGTGTTTTTTATTGTAAATTAATTATGAAGTGAAATTATTTTTGGGGACAGACAATAATTTGTATGGACTCAATATATGGAATGGAATTTTTTGAGGTTTGCTTCATTGGCGGTGTCTTCAATTGGACTCGTATCGCTTAATATGATTTAATAAAAAGAATGTTGAAATGTGTAATTTATTGAAAAATAAAAATATTATTGCAATTTCTCCTAATTAGTTTTCCCAGCGTTGCGGTGTAATACGATTTGGCAAATTTTTGATTATTTTACCGCAGCCCTTTAGTATTAATAAAAATAACACTGTCACTGAAGTATATCGCTTCATGATTTAATTTTTTATATTTGTTAATTAACAAATTTGTTTTATCGTGAAATAAATTAATTAATTTAATTTCTGTGGGAAGCAGGGAAAAATTTACGTTGTTACGCATTTATAGCATTTAAGTTAATTTGTTGTAAGTTTACTATTGCGCTCAATATCCTCTTCTAGTGTACTTAAAGGTATACTGGTCAAATGTTACGGAAATCAATTTTTTTAAAGTAGTTTCTCGTATTAACTAACATAATTTCAAGTTTTTTAGAACATCAAATCATTAAAAACAACGCAACACAAATATTTTAGGCGATTTTATGGAAAATCATCCCGAATTTGCCAGGGGACTGCTTATAACACGCAAGGACGAAACAAAAAAACATGTTATGGAAACTCAAAAAAAAAAAAAACAATTAAATTCCAATGATCCACCAACTAAAGCTAAAATCGACTGGAATAAGGTATATAGTAATGTGTTTTTTCCATAATGGGTTTATGCAAATAACTATTTTCTTTAATGACCTTTAGAGATTGGCAATATCAAAAATGATCTGTTAAGCGCACACTTAAATAATAATAATCAGTTTCAAAAGGCTATTACTGGCCCCTTATTGAGCCAACAATCCGGCTTCAACGGTTTCAATCCTGCGGGCTTAGTCTTCATACTGTCTTAGACAACCTGAAGATTAGTCGTTCTCTATAACGTGGAGCTATCGTTGCCTACACCGATCTCTGCGCCTACCATATGGTGGCTCTGCTTTCAGAGCCAGCGTACTCGCTGAGATCTTACTTCATGTACAATGTGGGGGATCTTTGATCAGATCTCTGATCTCGACATTGCACAGGACGCGGTATATACTTAAATGTAAGGAGCTATCTCTCGTACTCGTCCGTTAGCGCCCGACTTTTGCATCCATATACATAACAGCGGGCCTGATCTACACTTTGTAAAGCTTCAGCCTCACGTCATTTGATAGGTGTTTAGATTTAACAGTAGGCTTAGAGCATACAAAGCACGGTTATCGTGGAGTAATAAGAGAGCCCAAATACTTGAACTTCCTCACTCGCTCAAACATGTAATGGCCACTACCAAAATCTGGTGTGCTATTGTCCCTATATCCAGAGATCATGTATTTCGTTTTGGACTCATTGCTCTGGAGTTCAACAGAAGCTGAAAACTCTATACAAGCGGATCAAATATTTCCTTCATTCAATTTGCATCTGCAAGCACCTGATTTTGTACTTGCCGATGCAGAAGGATCTTGTTAAGATGTTTTAGTTTTACGAAAGATGTACTCCAATATCCAAGATTGAAGAGTATCGGGGACAGAGCATCACAATTTGGTTGCTGACCGATAAGTTGTAACATCCTACACCACCACTGCACAATTGCAAAGTACATGAATAAGAATCGAGACTTAACCTATATCGAGTAAAGTATTAGGCCTAAATCAAGTTTAAACATAAATTAGAATATATTCGAAAGTAGTGCTTGCAGGCAGTTTTTTGTTCTGCACGAGGGCGTAACTTGTTTTGTTCAAATTATTTGAATTTTGTTATTTTTATCAATTATATTTTCGAATCAATTTCAAGAGAATTCAGTTCTGTTGTATCTTCAGTGATGAGTAGTTAAAGTCTTAGTTAACTTCCTATATTTGGAGTAAGAAATGGCTACAGGTTCCATGAACAAAAATTCAGCAACATTCATAAGTATTGAATATCTTTGACCACATAAATAGAGTAGCTATCCAAAAATGTAGATGAATACCTGTGAGCATATCTAGAAATGGTGAAACACGAAATTTGTAAAACTGTCCTAATTTCAATTTTTGTATAAAAACGATTCAATTGAAAAAAAAAATTTAACATTAAATTCTTTTGGTACGCACCGTCTTCAAAATACAAATTATTGTCCTAATAGCCTCATTTCGCTGGCCACATTGATCAACTAAAATTTTCAAAGTGATATCTGATACTTGGGTGAAAATGTATCCTTTGTAATTTTAAAATATTATCTATTTCAATTTTAGATCGGGACGACTTTACTTTCACGGGATTCCTATAAAAATGTAAACTTTTATTTATTGTAATAAGCTAGCTACTTGATTATAAAGTTTCTTCAAATATCAGATTTTTTTATCTTATGTTCGGAAAGCTTTTACAAATATTTTAGAATCGCCCTAAATATGTTGAAGTACTAAATGTTAACATTACAGCTTGCGACTTCAATTTTCAACAATTATGACGAAGGATAGTCGAGTCGCCGAATTATGAGACCTCAAACACATATTTGTTATATATATCATAATAACTACGGAGATCAGCAGATGTAGGCCTCTTGTTTAAATTATACTAATGAACATAACAATTGGATTCATTAATACGGCTGCGGTCTAGAATTCAGCCTGTCGGTCAAAAATTCAGAATTGAATCAATGCAGCGCAGTCTGTCGGATAAAAAATCAGCAAATTAAATCAAAATGCGAATTGTTTGCAACCATTTAAAAAAGGATGCAACAGCTGCAAATGTCATTTATGTTTTATAACCTCAATTTAACCGAGCAAATAGGGCAGTGGTTAAAGCTGCGACGTTTGGATCGGGAGGTACCGGGTTCGAATCCCAACAAAGGCAGGACGCAAAAAGGGATTTTTCATGTCATTCCTATTACGGGGAGATGATTAATCTATCTGTAAAACATCTATATGACCGTTGGAATTTAGCACTCATGCTGAATGAATATATGTGTGAACACGTGAACAACAAACCGTCGCCGCTCTAAATGTGCTGTCAAAAGCGGCCACCTAACCTAACCTAACCTAACCTCAATTTATATCAAGATGGAGTAAATTTTATCTAAATTATTTTATTCAAATTTTTATTTATTTTAGCCTTTGTTTATTAATTTTTGAGTCGGATATCGAGGAACTCGATGAAGATGGGGAAAAAGTGGAAAATGGAAATGTTACTATAAACGTTTGTAACTGCATTTACAATAGAAAAAGAGTTTCTATTGGTTACTAGATTAGGCATGGAAAAGGAGTTTATTGGTGGTAAAAAAATAAAAACACATTATGGAGAAAATGTGTGGACGAAATGAAGAAAAGTTCTCCACATGTAACCATTTTAACTCTGTTGTACGTAACCAACAAAATCTGTTGGTTACGTACCACAGATTTAAAAAACGGAAGGACAAAGTGACCGTTGACCAGTATTTTGGATATATTCTGAAGAATTTGATTCAGTCTATACGGTGTGCGGCACAACATAATACCTCCAAAAGGTTTACTTTATTATTCGAATAACAAGAATGGTAAAGTGAAACCGAATCTCAAGAACCTAGAGAAACAAGGAGTAAACGAAACAGAAAAGATGGTGACGGAACAGAAAATAATGGATGCGGCACAGTGAAATAATTAGGGTAGTATAGAATCCAATTCTATACTTCCATTGGCGAATTTTTTGAACAGTGTGCTGCTACTCCAAACGCTGGCGTTGTAACTTCTTACAGGCCATCCACTATCACATATACTCCCTTAAAACACATTTTATTTTAATTCATTTATTTATTTATTTTATTTAATACATTTAATACAATGATGGAACACCGAGGTTCTGAAAGTACAACAACTCATAGCAATGAGCGCAATACGCGTAATTTCTTTAAAGGAATTACTGGATTACACCATACTTTCCGGGCTGTGCCAGCTGTCATTCGAGACTGGGATGGAAACCTCCGTGTCAACATCGACGTAGTATTCGACGCATGGCATGGACACTTTACCGACCTGCTTGGTGTTCATCATGCGTCACAGCCTGTAGTTGTATCACGTCAAATACAGATTGCTGAGATTTGCATTGAGGATTCATCCAATGAGGAATTCACTAAAACGAAACCGCTCAATTGGAGTGGACTGCACTAATTCGGATCTCTTGATATTCGAAGGGGAACTGTCTTTTCGACCTTATTCGAGCATGGCGTGCCGAAGTCATGCCTGACGAATGGAAAGCGGCTGGTAGCTGTGTTAAAATCTAAACAGCTATCAAGTGCGAGATGCCTCTTTACATTTAAGAGAAACGTCAGGCGTGTGATTTACGGCCCAAAATCCGAAATAGATGGCACATACTGCGTTCTATAAAACATCGAGATCAGAGATGTGATGAAGATCCCCGATATTGTACATGAAATAAGAACGAGTACGCTGGCTCGGTCACGTTCTGCGTACTGATCTGGAACGTATTGTGCAGCGATCTCTGAAAGAAGTGACAGCATACAGTAGGCGAAAGGTCGTTGCAACCCGCGATGAGTCCACGGTGTAGAGAACGAATTGGCTTCTTCAGGTTGTTTAAGACAGTATGAAGACCAAGCCCACGATCGAAACCGTTGGAGCCAAATTGTTGACAGAGTAAGAGGCCGTGTACCATGATCCTGGAGCTGGGGTAGAGTAGTTTTCATGCCTATAAGCATTATCCTAAAGCGGATTATACCGACCCTAAAGCTATTAGGCCCATTAGTCTGACTTCTACTTTTCTTAAAGCTTTAGAGAGGATCATCGACAGATTTATTAGAGATAACTATTTAACTACCTCCCCACTCAGTAACATGCAACATGCTTACAGAGCTGGCAAGTCCTGTGAAATTGCTTTACATATGAACTCGTTACTAGAATCGAAATATCACTTAATTACAAATAGTTTTTTGTAGGTACCTTCCTGGACATTGCGGGAGCTTTTGATAGCACTTCGTTTTCTTCGATCACGAGTGCGTGTACCAATTTTAAAATTAATGAAACCATTGTCGATTCATCGACCCAATGCTCAAGTCCCGTATAATTGAGATGGAGTTAGATGGCTCTTCAGTGTCTGTAAAAGTTACCAAAGGCTGCCCGCCAGGAGGAGTACTCTAACCCTTGCTGTGGCACATGGTTATCGATGAATTTCTTGTTAAATTGCAGTGATCTGGGTTCATCGTGAAAAAGGGAAATACCTGAACGTCTTATCTGATCTGACGCAGAACGCCCTTAATATAGTGGAAGTTTGGTGTGTTGAAAAGGGGTTGCACGTCAATCCCTCGACAACTGATTTGGTTGTGTTTTCCAGACGTAGAGACAGTGCTAACTTATATGTCCTCACTCTATTTGGTAGAGCAATTACAAGGACAGAGCACGTAAAATACCTAGGCGTTATTCTAGATAGTAAACTCTCGTGGAAAATTCACCTTGATTATAAGCTACAAAAGGCCATTGCTATATTTTGGCAATGCAGAAGGGCCTTTGGCAATTCCTGGGGTCTGACCCCTAAAATAATGTTATTCATGTTACAAATCACTGGTTTTACCCTTACTGTCGTATGCGGCAGTTGTATGGCGTGCTCTGCTGCATTTCGACTGAGGTGCATTGGGGCATGGAATGCCTTCGGGACTTGTACAGTGCATATAGACAGATTCTTAATAAGTTTAAGTCACATATTCCGGAGGTTAAAGGTTTAAGGATATTATTATCTGCACGGATAGTAAAGCCGTGCTCAATACCCTTGATAACCCTTTGACCACATCAAAACTGGTTAAAGAGTGCAAACACTTCATTAATCTCCTTTGCTCTAATTCGAGAGTAAGGGTCATGTGCGGGTGCCTGCTCATTGTGGCGTTGTGAGAAATGAGGTTGCTGACTTTTTAACGAAAGCTAGATCGCCCAGTTTATTTTGTGGTCCCGAGCCAGCAATTCCTCTTTCCTTCAACGGTGGTAAGGATGCTATTAAAAAGTTCGCTTTACTTGAACTGACTTATAAGTGGCGATCTTCACCTTGCTGTCGAAAGCAAAATGGTTCATCATTGAACCATCGAACCAACGTGAGGGTCACTAAATATGTATTATCATTAAAAACGAACCACGACGTTTCAAGGTTCATCTTCACCTCCAACGCATGGGACAAGCTCAGGATGATCTTTGTGACGATTGTCTGGAGAAAGTGAACGACTGCCTACACTACCTTTGCAGCTGTCTGCCCTTTGTCGAAGCTAGATCCCAAGTGTTCTTGTACCGATCTTTGAACGTAGATCGGTTATTATCCATCTCTTGGTTCAAACTTTTACAGTTTGCTAAGGCTGCAGTGCGCTTATGCGAGTTATGATAGATCCTCAAGGTTTGCACCATGGAACCATTGTGGCATTGAGTGCGGAACCTCTGTAGGTTCCAGTCGTTTTAATAAAAAAAAAAAAATTAAAAAAAGAGGCCAGATGGAATTCTTTCCGGTTGCAGTAACTGGAAACATCGAGCTAGAATTTGGATGTGCATCCCATCAATACACCCAACGATGTTTGGGAAGCTATTATCAATAACCGCTTTGGTTTCGTCACTTGATGGCCACTTAATATAATCCGGACACTTTTTTGTTATGTGTTTACAAAAATGTAGCACAGTGCATACAGCAGCTCCTTTGGAAATTCCAAATCTATTGGCAATATCTCTGTAGCTGTTTTGGTTTCCTAATGTCCATAGTGTCATTAACTATATGCCAATTCAGGGCCCAATCCTTGGTCTCTTATTCGGGTCGAAGGAATTGCGCTATCCAGTAACACGAAAAACTTCTAAAATGACACATTACCTGAAAGCTAATTTTCGACATACGAAAATGTGTTTGAAACGTATTTGATAATTTGTAAGCGATTTGGAATTTTCACAATATTTCATGAGATGGATAATCTTTGTACTAAAATTAGTATTAGGTTTCTTCTGAGGTTATCGTGTATCAATTTACCAAATAAGAAAAATGAAATGTCATAATCCCCTACAAGCAGGCATTACGGCTTACTTTATGCAGTATAAGCTGCGCAATGACTGAATTCTTGATCGCGCCCTACTGCTAATAAATAGAAAACATAGTTTTTAGTCTTCAGATTGTAAATTTTTTATTGAATCATAAAATACATAGGATAGGGTTATTTATATGGAAGATCACATCGGGCAAATGGCCTCGACAGCTTTGCTGGCACATACGCACTCTTTATCGAAATTCTCCATGACACATCAGCATCCATCTTGTTGATGCTCAATAATCCATTCAACGAACACTCTTGTCGCTGTGCATGGTCATTAGGCTTCAGTTGTTGTGTTAATTGAATTTTGTAAGCATAAAGACACAGATCTTTAGTGAGTATACGCTGCAGAGAGCTTCTTGGAATTTGTAATTCTTGTCCACGACGCCGAAATGATGTTGCTGGATTTTCACCAACACTCTCACGCACTGCTTCGATCCAGTCTCCTTGAATTTTTCAATTAATCTCTTAACAGTTTTGGGGTTGCCAATGGCGGCAAATTCAAATCTTGCGTTAATTTTGGGACACCCTTTATTTATATCTCCTGTGACACTCAAATTACCCGATTATCCGCCCCAAATAAGTGAAAGGTATTCAAATTTATCGTACTACTTTGTAATTTTCTGTTTTCTTACGTTAATTAAAATTAATTATTTTTATTTATTACGAAACAAAAATATATATTTTCGATGAATAAATTAAAAATTATAAAAAAAAAAAATCCAAATTATTATCTTAATTTTTAAATATAAAGACAAAATAAAAATTTATTTATTATTTTTATTATTGTTATTACAACTATAAGAATGTAAATATGTATAAATAAAATAAATTGAGACAAGATTACACACATAACCATATATATAAATACAGATCTCGCAGCCTCCGTAAAACTATATCTCGTATACACAAAATATTTATTATTATTTCGTAAAACATAATCTTAAACATCTCTCTAATTCTTTTTAATAAAAATCAAATAATTATATAAATAAAAATATCTTAAAAATAAAAAATTTCATTTAATTTAAATACTTACATATTACCGTAATTTATAATTGGAAGATGAAGTTTTTGTTTTCTGTTTCGATAATTATCTTGTTATCAATATTTAAAGATCTTTAAATTAACAACTAAATTGGTTGAATATATGTATGTATATGTATGTACGAAAAGAAAACGACGAAGAAGTAGTATTATAGAGGTGGTGGGCGCAGAAATGAAATATTTTGTGGTGTGTTAAATTTAATTGTCATTTTATACGACGAGTATTGGTTTTGGTGGCGTTTCATATTTAGAAATATGATTCTCTGTTTAAGATTCAAATTTAATTATGTTCCATATATAAATCGATTCAAGAAACATAATATCATTACCACATAGCGATAAACAGACATATTGACGACAGGCCCTTTTGTATTGAACATTTTTGTACAAAACGGAAAATATCTTAGTAATGATCTTATCTCCAATTCTTTATTTTATTTTATGTCGTTTTGGTTTTGTTTTGGTATTCTGTATTTCGGTAGCAAAGTTGAAAACAAAAAAAATTAAGAAGACAACTTCAAAGTTAAGAAATATCAAAGAATGAAAATTTGGGTAAACAAAGATCAAGCTAAACCATATGAATCTAAATGCAAGAAGGGAAATAGAAAGTTATCCTCGATTTGTGCGGTTCGAATTCAACACCATCAGGTTTACCGTAATGTAGCTCCTGCACCGTTTCCTATATATATGCGAATCTTTAACCATTATTCTGATCAACGATAAACTGTGTCTGTGTGCATGTTTCAACTCGAAAGTTATAACTGCTAGGAACTTGAATTTTGAACAGATCTTATCGCAAAGTATAATTCTCCCCATAATTTTTTAAATTCTTATTTCTATTTTGTTCTTTCCTAAAATCCTTACCGAGTTCAAACATCATATTGTTGATGCTTTTGCCAAATTAAGATGATTCGTGATTTTCTAATTCCTACATTTTGGCCATTTTGTTAGATCATAGCAAGCGGTATTCCTAGGCTGCGTTCAGTTTCAATTAATTCTTGTCAGTATTAAGGTGCTATTCCACTTGACTGAATTGACTGATAGTAAAACTAAAGGAAGATAAAAATATAGATTTGCTTGTATGCGAATGAAACAAAAACCCTTCTCAGTCAAGAAATATTTGTGTCTGTAGTAGTGTGACTGCCATAAAAAGTATCAAATTAAGAACATTTTATGGCAGTCACACTAACACCCTTGCATAAAATTAGTATATGATGAGAAATATTTTTCGCACACTATGGTTATAACTATGGTTATAATAATAACAATGATTATTATTGTTTTATAGCGAAGTGTCATTTTTCATTTCGTGATAATTTCATTTCCTTACGTATAGTTACAATGGAACTTCCCCTTAAAACTTTGCTATAAAAAATTTAAGATACAAAAACACATAACGTTTTTAGGTAGAGATTTTTTTGATTTTTACGGAAAATACACTAAAAAATAAAATTCTGATATGAGTATTAATAATATTTAATTTTTAGATAATTTTGAGATGTAAAACTATCCGACTTATTAGTAATATTCATTTTTTTTACATAATTTGGTTATGATTTTGTGAGCTATCAAAATTTCTCCTTAAAATTTTGCCATAAAAAAAATAAAAAAATTAAAACTTGTCTTTGTCTATTACATAGCTTTTTTGACTTTTTTCTCTTTTCCGCTTTTTTTACTATCAGTCAATTCAGTCAAGTGGAATAGCACATTTATTCCTAAATTTTTCTGGTGTTCCTGATCAGCGGCCACTTTGGTGAACGATGGTTTTAAATAGAATTGTGTTTATTCTAAATGAAAATCACTTTTCAAAAAGTACAGAAACGGAGATTTATAGAATTAAGCAAGTTTTAGTACCCAAGTATCTATTCCCCTACTTTTCGGAAAATTTAAGTAATTCTTCTTTAGGATAGATCCAACATTACTTAAAATCTTCAGTCACCAAGTGGCTGCTAATCAGGAACACCAGTGAAAATATTGATCTTTAATCACTAAAAATCGTATCTGTCCTTTCTGTGGACGATATAGTCAGATGGAAAATTGTTCGAAATTCATATTAATGGCAAGCCAGATCTCGCTGATTATATTGATGTCATAATCGTTGTCAAGCATGCTCTCTTTGCTGTTTGGCAAAGAACATGGTTTAGTTCCACATATCGAGGAGTATGATGATTGAATTGCGGCTGTAGGAGCGAGCGGATGGCATCACAAGACTTTCACACTAACACATATATGCAGAATAATAATTTGTTGTTTTTGTTTTAGGACAAACTTCACCCATATATAGAAATTCAGTATTTCTGTTGAATTTCATTTTAAATTGAAACGATTTATGTTCAAATGGAAATTTTATGCGAATGATCTCAAATACCACACATCCCTTTTCAATTTGACAAAATTGTTGGTATTTGAAAATGTCCAGGATTTAATTTTAAAAATATGGAATATTTTTATAAACGAATCTGGTAGATTTTCAAAATTCAATGACTAAAATTAAAACTTAGCATTCTGTAAAATTATCAGTTCAAAAGTTTAGAATTCGATAAACTCAAATTTTATTCTCAAATTTTCCAAACTTTGAATTCCGTCTTAATTTTTTTTTTATATCAGAATTTTGAAACTTTCAGAACTTCTTATTGTGCATTGAAATTCTTAAGATCGTGTTATCTAAATACACTGTTTTTTCCTTTTGAAGTACCGGTTTGTGATTTGTAATTTTGTCACTCTTCTGTAATTTAGATTCCCAATTTTTTCTATACAAGTTTTTTCTATACTGCGGATTACAAATTCCACTTTGTTAAATTTTCATTTCAATAATCTCAATTTTTAAATTAACCTAACCTCAAAACCTAATTTTCATATCTACGTCTCCCTTACCCATAAATATTGACTGATAGATACTCTAAATTCAATTGGCATTATTTCTATAGTCTTTAAATTGAAAATTAAAAACCTTAATTTTCGAAATTTCGGTTCGCTATTTGCGGTTTACAACTTTTCTTTTATAGATATCTCTAAAGACTGATTTTCTCAACCCTCAAAATATTGTTAGCCTATGGCTCTAATCTAATAATAATAATAAAAACAGTGTTTAAAGGCCATTACTGCGGCCCTTTACTACGTCAACAATCGCTGCACAATTCGTTCCGGATAAGTACGCAGAACGTGACGGAGCCAGCGTACTCGCTGAGATCTTATTCCATGTACAATATCGGGGATCTTCATCAGATCTCTGATCTCGATATTGTACAGAGCTCAGTATGTGCCATCTATTCCGCGTTTTGGGTCGTAAATCGCATACATGACTCTTCTCTCAAATGTAAGGAGCCATCGGTCGTACTCATCCGTCAGCGCCCAACTTTCACATCATAGCAACGGGCCTTGCTTAGCAGTGGCTTTAGAGGATACAAAGCATGGCTGCCAGCTGCCAGCCGCACTTTAACATCCTCACCCTAATCTAATAAACGAGGACGAAAAGACAATTATGATTTGCGGAAAAAATGTCTAGTTTATTAATTTAGAAGCGGAAAATTTGTGTGCCGTATGTTCGGTTTTGGATTTTATTTTTCGTTTTGCTAATGGAACATATATATTCAGCGTTCAAAGCTAATTATTTTGATTATTATGGTAACATTCAAAAATAAGTGTGGAACATATTTTAATCAAAACAGACTGTGAAACATAAATTTACTCTGCGGATCATCAATAATTAGGTTTAAATCGCGATTAAAGTAATCCACGCATTTTAACGAGTTAAATTCTTAACAAATTAATTTAACGTAGGCTGAAAAATGTTGGTGAATGTCGAAGAGATAAATGTGGAATGTAAATACTTCTATTGTGACCCTTCAACATTTTAACATATAGATTTACTACAAAAAACTCATAGATCTAAAATAATTTGTGTAATATCGTGATATGCTAATTTTGTAAAAATTTTCAAATTATATTCCCAGAATTTCGAAAATTTTAGTTCCAAATGTAAAATTGTTCTTGCACAACGAAATCTAATTAAATGAGAGATAAGCAATTTTCAACAAAAAATTTATTTTAATTTTTAATTTTCAAAATTAAATTATTTAATTAAAAAAGCTGAATTATCGTTAAAACGAAATAAAGCTCGTAAATTTTCAAAATTCAATAATTTTAATTGAAATTTAGAATTCGCTTTGTATCAGTTTCAATATACGACATCCCGATTAATTCAAATTTTCATTTTTTTATTTAAATCGGATTTTTAAAACTTTTATTGGATTGAAATTCTTTTCAAAACGTGGTTTTCGAAAAACAATATTATTCTCAATATTACTCAACGAATATATGGCAAGTACCAATATTAGTATTCCCACAAATGCAGCTCTCATAATATTGTTAGTCTAAGGCTGTATTCTAAGAAAGTGCCTAGTTTATTAATTTATAATCGTTAAAAAATGATAACATTTGTGGAACGTATGTTCAGTTTTGGATTTTATTTTTCGTTTTGCTCTATTTCAGAAAAGAAATGTGGAACGTAAACCTCGCGTTTCCTATATCATAATCAAGGTTAAATTATTAACAAATTAACGTAGGCTGGGAAATGTTGAGGAATTTGGAGGAAATGAATGTGGAACATAAATTATTCTGTTGACAAAAACTCATAGAAATTTTTGGAAAATAAATTGGCCCAGATTGTGGAACATGTATATTTTATATCCATCGTATAAATAATAACAACATTAATTAAATTACAAAACGTATATGAACAGACGTTCGTCATAAAATATTACATCAGCTATGAAGGCAGTAAATCACAGAAATTTCCGAAAAAGTTCTTCCTCATAAACGTGTTGTATATTTTATGCTATATATGAACTATAACAAACAATTCCGATAACATACATTCATAAATAACGATAAAAACATAAAATGATCATCATATTGGAATCCGTGCCGTATATACACACACAATTTTCTCGTTAAATTACAGGAAAAAATCATGTAACAATCATCACAATTCATGTTAATCCAATACCATAAATCTAATTAAATAGCACTTAACAACCGCAACATAAATAAATAAATTGCGAATCAACATTCTTGAAATTCTGTCGTAACAATTCAACCATCGCGATGAAGCATGCACCGCAGTGCGATCGAATTCATATTTTTCTCGATTTTTTCTTTTAGGTTGCGCGCGCTCTTTATGTATCTTATGTTTTGTGTCTTAAAAAAAAAATTAAATAAATAAATAAAATGAAAAATCTAAAATCCCTATAAAAGGGATTTGAGTTTTAATCAAACAAAACATTTCTTAGAAATTCTAAATTGGCTATTAAAAGAAGAACTTCTTTTTTTTTTTTGTTGGTTTCTGTAAAGCATTTAATCAAACTAGAATATCAATAATATTCGATTCGAACATGATCATAATTTCCACGAAAATGTTAAAAAACAAACAGACCATCACGATCAAGTATACAAAAAAAACTTAAAATCGTATGGATACAACATTTGTTGTTGTCGCTGTTGTTGTGTCTGAAAGAAGAAGAAATGGTGGCTGCTCGCACCCACACAATGGGCGATATATATATATGAATAAAATTACCATATTATGTTGTTTTGTTGATAGTTCCTTGTGTTTCATACACACATAAATATAGTCAATCAATTAAGATGTTAACCCAACATATTCCGTGTATCTTATTATAATCACTACCGTTTGTTAATTATGAGAAGCCATCTGTAAGATATACAATAATAAATATACATTTCATTTCGAACATTCAAAACGCCATAAATTGTATCTATCTATAGCTATATGGATACTAAATAGCTTCGTCCAATTAAGAAATACACACAACAAACATAGAACAGTCGCAGCCTATCACTTATTTCTAATCTTCACCGAAAAGACTCTCTCTCGCTCGACACCATACACAACAACAAAACGGTTTGTTTATAGTTTTTTTTTTTAGTTAACAACAATCATTTTATTTTTTATTTTGTTTATAATAACATGTTAACAGAATATTTACCCACTACACCGATTTATTATATATACCAAAAGGATTCTGTGGTGGGTCTCGTTGTTAAAATTTATAAGAGCTCATAGAAAATGGATTTCATTGAAATTGAAGAAAATGTATGACGGTAATTTGAATAATCATCATCATCCTACAAAAAAAAATGGAATGGTGTATTCGATCAGATATATTGAAAATTGGAAAATGGTTTATGGGCGAATTAAATTATATATTTTCTGTGCGGTTTGGATCAGAACGATGATAAAATCTTAATTTTCATTATAATTAAGACCTAATGTCCGACGTGGGTATAAGAGAGACATTTAGTTATCAATCAACCGACGGGTGAGAGACTCAGACAAAAAAATCTATAATGAAATTTTACAACAAACGAATTTCGAATTAAATCCCAAAGTTTAGAGAAGACATAAGAAATACAGAGATATGCTCGCTTCTTTGTTTCATAAATTATACTAAGGGGTTCTACCTGCGCTGACGTTCAAAGATGCATCATTGAATAGTCATCCAAAGCAGATACGTGCATTATTTGTAATTAAGTATACTGAAAATATGTCCTATATCATTTGGCAAACGACCAATGATGTAAACTTATTGATTATTCTGCTTGGAGATTGTGAATAAAATACTTACTCAAGTTGAAATGATTGCATAAAATTGACCTGCATTTCCTAGGTGCATCAGACGGAACTGGGAAAACATTTGTCATACATTTTGTATCATCCGGTATTGCAGCAACATTCTTGCATGGAAAAAGTGCTGCAAAAATATGTCTTCAATTCATTATTTGGGATGAATGGCACATACGAAATCATTGAAAGCGCTTGATCGATTACTACAAGATCGACCAAACAACACACAACCATTAGGTAGCACTCTGACAAATTAGCGCTTCAAAATGCAAGGGAACACAATAGCAGATAATGGCCATTGTCGACATTTTGAATTCATTCGATCAACCAAGCCTTTTTTTTCTCGAGCACTCACATAGTAAAAAATGTAAGCACCCACACACGAAAAATTGTCTAGCGCTGATACAAAACTACTATGTGGGTGCTTGAAAAATTGCATCTACATCTAGCCAACATTCTTTAGAGAAAAGTCCATTTTCCAAAAATTGGAAAAGGTAAACCTAATTTCGGGATTGTAAATGCTGCAAACAAATAAAAAAACCGGAAGCAAACTGTATACTATACTGTAAATAATGTCCAGATAAACCATCGTTATATTTGGAGAATTATGATTTTTAGTGCCCTGCTACTCCTGCCAATGGGTCAACCACTGCAACTGCAGTATCACTGTTATAACAGAAGTGTCCAATAGATGATATTTTGCTTTATTGTGGGCTACTACTGCTTTAGTAGTGCGGTTAACAAATAAAAGGTAAACATTGCAAACATTTCCTGTTCAAATTTTTTTCACAACACAATCCGCCCTATATAGAATGATCATTCTATAATTCTTTTTTACCCTGCTGGGAAGTACAAACTAATGGTAATATAGAGAAACCAAAAACCCATCACAAAACCAAATCACATAGTCTTAGTACACTAGGTGACTATAATCTTCCAAATGTAATGTGGAATTATGATCAAGATATGGATTCCTTTCTACCATGCAATATCACATCAAAATCGGCATATGTCTTTCTTGATGCTATGTTTGGTTTTAACCTAAAGCAAATCAACAACATAGCCAATGCTCTTGAGAGAATATTAGATTTATTCTTCACAAATGATGCAGATATAATTAAAGTGACAGAATCACTCAATCCATTTGTTGTTAATGATGTTAACCACAAATCTATGGAAATAGTTTTTGATTCAAATGAAATTAAGTCAACAACATCCGGGCATCATATGCATACCACCTATAATTTAAAAAAAAATAAACCACACTGGACTTCAGCAGTACTTAGAAGGTATACAATGGGACGCTGCTTTAAATACTAATGATGTAAACCAAGTTGCTAACAAATTCTACCAAATTTTATTACAAGGTTTTGAAACCCACATTCCATTCTTGTTTCTCCAATCTAATGAAGAATTTGATACATTACTTCAAGGAAAAGCACCTCTCATATATTGCAGATGTTTAACGAAGCATTACAACCAACCCTAAACAATTCTGGAAACACTTTAGATCCAAACGAGTAAATGATGGTTATCCAACTAATATGTATTTGAATGATATTACAACATCAGATCCTAAAAAAATTGCTGACATGTTTGCGGATTTTTTTCAATATGTATACAAACCTAAAAACAGTGATTGGTTTACCACTCAATCAAACGTAAATAATAATGTACTTATCAGTTTACCGGTTATTAGTGATGAGGATATTTTATATGCACTTAATCAGTTTGGTGGTGGATGTGGGCCGGATAATATTACAACGTCTATATTAAAAAAAATATGCTAATATTTTAGTAAAACCATTACGGAATATATACAACCTCTCGTTAACATCCGGAATATTCCCAGATTCATAGAAAATATCTAAAGTTACACCTATATTTAAATCGGGTAAAAGAGAAGACATCACCTGTTATAGAGGGATATCAACCACTTCAACCATAGCAAAATTATTCGAACAGGTTGTATGCAACAGCTTTAAAGGGATCCTAGCTCAACATATATCACTCAATCAGAATGGGTTTATGCCTAGAAGATCTACATCTATACTAACCTTGTTGAATTTACCAACAAAGTTATTAATGAAATTGAAAACCGCAACCAAATAGACGTAGTGTTTACTGATTTTAGTAAAGCATTTGACTCAATCTGCCATCACAAGGCTCTAGAAAGTCTTTACAACTTTGGCTTTGCATCCAACTTCATTAAATGGTTCAACTCATATTTGTCTAGTCGCGCACAATACGTGTCAATTGGAAGCGAAAAATCTAAAATAATCAAAGTAACGTCAGGAGTTCCTCAGGGTTCCCATATTGGGCCATGGATTTTTCTCGTTTTCATAAATGGAATAACTGAAGTCATAAAATACTCTAATCTTCTCATGTTCGCAGATGATATAAAAATCTGTCATACAATTAAAGATATATATGACACAAAAGTATTAAAAGAAGACATCGAGAGATTCAGTGAATGGTGCCACAAAAATTCTTTGCTGTTGAATATTGACAAATGCAAAGTAATGTCTTTTCATCGCAAGAGAAAACCGATTAACTTTGCTTATAGTTAAAGAAATAATCGATCTAGGTGTCACACTCGCTGAAAATATGAGTTTTAACAACCACATTGACAAATGCATTGCTAAAGCAAATTCTATGTTTGGTTTTGTTAAGCGTTGGACTGGTGAATTTACAAATTTGTCAACTTTATTTTCACTTTATTTTGCGTATATAAGATCGCAAGTTGAATACGCATCAGTAATTCATCAAAAGGATTGAAAGCATTCAAAAGAAATTTATGATCTTCATTTTAAAGAAAACTGACTGGGACTATGACCATAGCTTACCGTTTCATGAGAATATAGCCCGCCTTCCAACATACACGACAAGTTGTTTAGAGTATAAAATTTGCACTCTGCAAAATAGACGCTTATTTTTAGACTCAGCTTTCATCGGTAACATCCTGCTTGGTTTTATTGATTCTCCCTACATATTGGAAAATACAGCTATCCGCATGTTCCAATCAAATCGCTGCGAAACCATCGGTTTTTGGAGATAGTACGCCACTCAACTAACTATGGTGAAATTTGTGCAATCAACAGACTGGCAAAATTATTCAACATCGCTGAAGAAAACTTTGACTTTCATCTCACAAAGGACTGCTTCAAAAGGAACTTGAAGAACTATTTTTTAAATTTTAAAACTTAATTTATCAGAAACTATCTGGTAACCTCTTTTCAGTTTATTAATAAATAAATAAATGAACAATGGTTTTCTCAAAAATAAAAAATCCTGTTTAAAGGAGTATTGACTTTCGATGTGCACACATGTCAGAGATAAATTATGAATTACAATTCTAATTATTGGTTTTTTAGATTAAATGAAACCATTTCCAAATTTAATAACATTTTTCAATTGGAATGAAACCTTTTATATTATAAAAATTCAACAAATTCATTTTTATTTAGCATTCGATTATAAGGCATCTTCAACGAAATGTTACCTTGTTAGCAGGGTTAAGGGATCAGGGCATTACTCATTCTCCAAAATAATTTCAAACTCTACTTGCAATTCAATCAAATTTTACGAATTCATTGAATAACTCGTTGCAAAATTAGAGAGTATCTAGTAGGTTTCTACCGCACTGTACTCCCCATGTAGAACGCAATTGAATAAGCATTTTCAAAAATAAAAGCAAAGCTATAGAAATGTATTGGGTTCAACAAGGGAACAGAATATGGTGAAAGTTTTATTATAATTTTATTGCTTCAAACTCCACCAAACGCGATGAAATTTCCATTGATGAACTGAAGGTTACTCTGAGGCTTAAAGGCACTCGACTCGAAAGCAGAAACACGAGATTGTTGGCTGATATACATATATTAATAAAGAAGTTGGACCAAAGAAACCAAAATGTTATGGGCGCAAGAATCGACGTATTCAGTATACCCCATTACTAAGGAGTTTTCCGATTTCCTGAACAAACGATGTAATGGCTTGGAATCCATATCATCATATATAAAATCCAAACCCACTTACACAATAGCTTTAGTGACTGAAGCAATAGAACCCATAAAATCCGCGTGGTGTTATCCAGCAAGTAAGGATGATGCTCGTCTGCTGTATGAATGTACCCAATTTGTGAGAATGTCGATACCAGATAAGAAAGGAGTTTTAGTAGCGGGTAGGCGATGCTTCCATTGCTTATATAAAGTGCACAACGTCTAAAATTACCATGCTAAAAGTAGATGCAAGACATGACATAGAAAACATCATATAGTTCGATACACGAGGAATACAATTCGAAGTCCAACACGGTATAACATCACATATGACTTAAAAAGAGCATGAGTCGAATGTTACATAATTGTTAAAAACTGTCGTACGCTGTTAGACTCAGTGCACGTGTGATGGTGAGTATTTGAGACGAACAAAAGGGATTGCACAATTAGAGATCGTGCCAAGGTATCAAGCGGAACCAACATTAAAGGTTCAAGCGTACGTCGTGGCAAAGACTACTACGTAACTATACGTTGCAACCAGCATCCAAAATCGGCCACTTGGTGTTATAAATAAATTGAAATCCATGAACCTTGCTGATCCGAATTTCAACCAAAATGGCCATGTGATTGATGTATTGCTGGGTGTTGGGTGTTGAGGTATTATTCTCAATAATTGAAAGTGGACAACTAAAATAACCTCCACTTCTGATCGCGATCAGCGATATAGTTAACTTAAATGTAACCATTTAGAAGTAAATGCTGCATTAAATTCATTTTGGGAAATTGAGAAGATTTGGGAGATTTTGTGAAAATGGTACCGCTGCTGCATCATTAATTTAAAAATGTGTTAAAATCGATTGTATTTCCTATTTTCCGATTTTAACATTCAATTTAGTTAGGTCCTAGGGCGCGCAAAAATAACTTCTAAATATAATTCAACTTAAAAATTTTCTGATTAAGCGATATTGGATTCGAACATCGGTTAAGTGAAATAATTAAAAACATAAACCTCCCACTATATATGAATAAAAGATGTCAAGAATCTTTAACAATCTGTATACAAGATTAATTTCAATTAAATATTCAAATCAGTTTTTCTATTACTTTGTTCCTTATATTGTTACTCTGTTATTGTTATTGCAACTGAACAATACGATTACAATTTAACTTTTACACAATATACAGCCATTACCTATGTACTTGAATGGCATTTAATTATTAATTTCATTTAGATGAAGCCAGGCTAACGATGTTAATTCAATTTGTGAGATAATCTTTTAAAAAATAAATTGAAAGCTCGGTTGTAAATCATTGCATTAATTATGTGCCTAATGGTTTCCTCTTGCTGCGCTGTTATACGAGTATATATGTTTATGAGATGAGACGGAAATGTAATAATTTTTATTATCTTAATTAAAAGCGACTGTACGTATGTACATGTAAATTGAACATAATTTCGTCATAGTTTTTCATGCCAGTCGAACCTGATTTGAATAATATGCGTGTCGACACAAGCCACCGTAATACTCGATAAAAAAAATAAAAAAAAAACGCGCGCAAAATAAACATTTTATGGTTTTATACATAAACATGACAAATTATAAGACAAAGTATATGGATGTATGTATGTAAGTATGTATTTATAAGAAAAGATAAAATCGCAAAAAAGCAGAACCATTTATTTTTATTTTTTTAATTATTAATTAATTTAATTATAAAATAAAGAGATTGTTGTTTATTTGTGTTTGTGCGCAAAGTATAACGAATTTAAATTTTTTTTGGTTTGTTTCAATCGCTCGCTCGTTAATATAATATATATATATATATATGTATATATATATAAAAATTAATTAATTAAACAAACATATACATATATATGTATATATATGTATGTACGCATATAATCGAATTATATAGTGATATAAACTATATAATTTTATAGCTTGCAATGCTGTAAATTGAATTGAATTTAAAAAATAAAAATCGAAAAAAACAACAACGTCGTCGGCCAAATTAATTTTAGTGTGTATTTTAATAAAAAGTAATGAAACGAAATTTTTTTTCGCCATAATAATAAAATTAAATAAAATATATTATTGTTATCTTTGCGTAAATACAACAAATTAATTTTTTATTTTATTAATTTTATATTATTTTTAAATGCAAAACGATCGAACGAAAATTATCAACCACTTTGTTGGTTTAACACACAATGTTGGCGCCAATTTAATATAAACGGTGACAAATAATAATGTAGTGGATCGCATGCTCATTTCAAATATGTATTAGGTAAATTAAGACTGTTAACTGTTATTGGACTATTAAAAATTTCATATGAATTTACAAAGTATAGTTTAAAATACATTAAACAACTTAGTATCTGAGGCTTTAGTGCTCAAAATGTTGATAAAAATATAATATCTGAATCAGTAAAGCAGAGCTCACAACATTACTAATTTTCTATCTATGTAACTATTCTAAATTATAATTTATAAAAATTTGGGATTCAAAATTTTGGTCAACCTTTCCAAGCGCCTACATAGTAAAATCCACGAAAACTTGTCTTGCATCAGTGTTAGTTCATTATTCGTATATTTTACTATGTTATGGCTTCTCAAGGTCAACTAAAATTTAGTATCGAATATTAATTTTTTTATGAAATTCCATAAGTAATAATTAAAAAAAAAAAAAATTTCGATACCAGATTTTCATCAACCTTTCCCATCACTCACATAATAAAACACACGGAAAAATTGTCTCGTATCAGTGCTAGACAATTTTTCGTGTGTTTTACTATGTGGGTGCTTAGAAAAATTGATTAAAATTTGTGGAATTTGTGTATTGTCGAAATTTTACCTACTCCAACCGATTTTAATAATTTCAATTTAAATTAATAGTATTTGCAAATTTATCTTTAGCGAAATGCCTTAAACAAATTTTGTTTTTAAAGATTTTAACATCTCAACTACACCACAAATATTTAAATCTTGAACTAAAGCTAGTTTCTCTCAAGTTACAAAAAAATGTGACTTACTATACACCTCCAATATTATGCAGTCATTAGGGCCGGTCAAAAATGAGGTTTTGAGAGCAAATGTGGTTGATGTTTTTGTAGGCATATTATGTCAATCTGATTTCCGATGTTTATTTAATACGATTGACGATGTAACACGATTTATTGAATTATTTTAAATATTTAGAATTTTTTGTTTACAATTTAACCATACCCATTAGATTTGTCATACGAAGGCCAGCTAAAAATGAACACCATTTCTATATTAGAATTCCCTTTTAAACGTAATGATATTGGTGGGTAATTTGTGAATTATATAAATAGGCTTCTATTCTAAAAATTGTCTTTATTATAAAGAAATACAATTACAAGATGGAAGTCCAGTCAGTTGATTCACATTTCGGAGGTTGCCCCATGATTCTGTAATTTAGAAAGCGACCAGTAATCGAGTTGTCATGGAGCAAAACTGGAAGTCAGAAGATAAATCATCTTAGCTATTAGGTAATTACATTATTTAGGTGATTCCGAATACACCATAGAGCTCTGGATGGTGACGCCATATACGAAACACCGCAGAGGAGAGATGCTTATTTCATACTTAAAAATTACACTATGCGTCTGAGAAAGCCGCCCAAATCGCGAATGTGTGCTGGCTGCTTTCTACACAATTTATGTTTCACTTACAACGTTCCAATTGACGACAATTTAATTAAAATGGAGATAGAGAAAGAGAGAAAGAGATAGTGAAAAACAGTGAGGGGGATAGGGAGAGAGAGTGAGGGGGAGGGGGAGAGAGAGCGTTTGGACCCAAAAGTCAATCAGGAATTAGCAATTGAACATTTAGCGGAAGCCGCGAAACAAATTAGATGTATTTATTAAAATTGGTTGGAACACACGTGGATTCCGCACACAATGCCACAAAGGTCCATGATGCAAACCAAGCACCATCCCAGAGAGGACAACTGATCTAAATTTAAAGACCTGAATCCGAAAAGAACTAGAAGCTGGACAACTGCTAACGAAGTAAAGGCAGTCGTTATCCTCTTCGAAGCAGTCTCGCACATAACATCGTGAGCTAAGCACACACGATAATATTTAAATCGGCCATGTCCCATAAGAACCGCTACCATGATTCTTAACTTGTTCTTTTTTAAAGATAAAGTATACTTCGTTGACCTTAAATTGAGCTCCTTAATGAAGCACTTCGCCTTACAATAGCTAAGTGTCTCAAGCCACTGAAACCTAAGGCCTTTCAAAGCAGAGTCCTTTATAGCTTGAACGATAAAGGAACCGTAGGTTTAGGACCAATTAAAGTTAATTAACACGATACAACCCAAAACATTCCATGCCCCAAATGTACCCAGACGATATGCTGCAGAGCAGGCTGTACCTAAAATGAAGGTTCGTAACTGAGGCAAGGAAAGAATATGTTCCATATCAAGAAGTGGAGTCGAGGACATAGCCCCAGTTGTGGCTCTGCAAGCAAGATTTTGTATCATTAAGTTTGGCTACAAAAGCCTTTAGATCATCACTGGCCACCAAATAATAGAAGCGTACGATAGTAGCGGTAGGACGAGTGGTTTATAAATGAAAAAAAAAAGCATCCTAGGACTAATATCCCAGGATTTCCCAATAGCTCTTTTATACTTTTATAATGTATACATTGCCAAAATATGGCAGTGCATTTTGAAGCTTGTAGTCCAGGTGATTCTTCCAGGAAAGTTTGCTATCCAAGACAACACCAAGGTGCTTGACGTGGTCACATTTAGTGATGGTTCTCCCAAAAAGAGAGGGAACAGGTCGTTCAAGAATATTCTTTTTCCTTCACGTGCAGACCCTTCTCAACCCCCCCTTGCCCCCACAATAGTTAAGGCATGCTGAGTTAGGTCGGATAAGCGACTATTACCGACTCTGTAAGCATGACGCATGTTACTAAGTGGGGAGGTGATTAGAAAATGGTCCCTAATGCATCTATCGACAATTCTTTCCAGAGCTTTAAGAAAAGTTGAGGATAGACTAATAGGCTTACGGTCCGTATAATCGGACTTACCAGCTTTCGGGATAAAAACAACTTTACTCCTGTTCCAAGATTTTGGAACAGTGCTAAAAGCAATGCACGCTTGAAAAAGGTGGAGCAAATGATCCTGAATTAGAGGAAAGCCCTGCTATAATTCAGCAGGAAAAATACCATCAGGGCCGCCAGTCTTATAAGGTGCAAAGGAAAATAGGCTGCAGGGCATGATACCATGATTGATCAGCTTGTGAGCCAAATTCCAATCGGAACTTGCAACAGAAGTCCTAGTGCTTGCTCAACTATTACCTAACCACATAATCAACTTCTACCTTTAATATTGGCGTAATACCTATATTCAAATAATAAAACAGTCGTTTTAGTGGTTTTATAGAAACTGCCGGTCCGACACAATACTTCACATTGTCACGCAGGCCTACTTCGAGTGTCGAGACTACACAGGATAGATTCGGTGTTCGTTTCTTGTCGTTTCTTGTCCACTACATATATGGTCAAGAAAACACTTTACAATACCGGATCTCTACCCGATAGTCGTTTCACCGCATCATGAACGAAGTCGTTCCAGTTCTCGACTTCGTTTTTGTCTACATTGACGACATTTTTGTGGCATAAAAAAACGAAAAGCAATACAAATTTCACCTGAAAACGCTTTTCCAATGACTCGTCGAGAGGTCCACATCAAGAGCTCAAAATAAGTGTCATTCGGGAATCTGCAGCTTCCACAACAATCAAGAGAAATACTCGTTAAAATATGCACTACAATTCTCACTCATTTGGCCGCTCTATACTTAAGAAGACTTTCTAATAAGAATTTATACCTTCTAGCTCATGTACATGTACATGTCCCACTATTTCATCTCACTCAGCGAAATTGAATTCGCTCGTAGCATTTTTTTAAAATAAAACTTAAAATAAATTCCAAATTTATTTTATTTACTCCCAACAAAACAAATTGCCATCAGAATTCACTACTTCAAATTTTTTTAAAATATGCAAAATTAAATTAGCTTCAATTCAAAGACAATTAGAATTATGCCTAAATTAATTTGAAAACTAAATTTATTTTATGCCCACTTTGGTTCTTAATCAACTCGAATAATCTATCGGGCATGTTTAAAACTAATTTCCGGAGAACTTCTATTCTGATGTGAACCCAAACCACTGAACTATATTACCCTGTAAACTTTCAATGGGGTTTAAACCCGGGCTGCAAGCTAGCCAGCCCACCACCTAAATATTCCGTTATAATTCGGTGTATTCTTCCAACCTCTTTCTTGCAGTGTAGCAAAATCCACCCCAAACCATCAACGATCTTTCCTAAGATCGTGCCAGTAATATTGG
The DNA here is from genome assembly GCA_951394425.1 of Tipula unca. NCBI lineage: Eukaryota > Metazoa > Arthropoda > Insecta > Diptera > Tipulidae > Tipula > Tipula unca. The sequence goes on along the minus strand of OX596381.1, from coordinate 11,645,203 downwards.
GAACCTTCTGGGCCATCCAAATTGAATTTCTTCTCATCGCTGAAGAGCACCGTTTTCCAGTTTTCCTCCCAAATCATATGAGATTAAATGAGGCTATTTCAATTTTGCTGAGTATAGCTTTTTAGATACTACTGAAGTTAGCAGAAAACTTTTAGCAGGAAAAACTGCATTATCGACATAATTCATATTTATTTGTATGAAATTGCAATTACTTTAGAAGCTAAAATTATTGTTTTCATAAAAATATATTTTTGATTTTCTAGTTTCATTCAAATTAATTTTTAGAATTACACAATACACCCATTTATAATTTTTGTAAGGGGGAATTCAATTAACATTAAGACTTAGAAATGGTAGAAATGTTCCCTGATGCATTGTTGGACAAATTTTCATGCCACATATCTGGTAAATTATGTGGGATCAGGTTGAAAATAATTAACATCCCCACCCATCTTTTATTTATATGGAATGGCCCATATTCAAAAATTCGGGTAGCTGGCACTTTTAATTTGTCGTGTAATTGGACTTTTGGCTTCTTGTGTAAGCCGACCCAATTTTTATAATAATAAAATTCGGTAACCAAAGATTATGTTGCTAAACGTAAGTCCACTTTATTGATGCCTTTTGCTTTTTGGCGATTGAATGCTTTGATGCATTCGTTAGAATAGAGTAAGTCTATTTAATGGACGTTCTTCTAATAATCCAATTTGTACTTGTTTTATTTTTATTTGTTTTATATTTTTTATGTTTTTTTTTAACTATATCGTTTAATACTTATTTTAAATCTAATATTTTAGTTATTAGTAGTACATAAAGCACAGCAATAATTATTTACTGGTAAATTTGCTCCTACTTCATTGGCACAGATTGCTCTATGACAAACGTGACTTTGAACAATATCACTTACCGAACTTACGGGTTCACCACAAATCAAACAATAATTTTGCATATTGCTGCTAAAATTCAAAAAGTCGGTTTGAACCGATAATCTTATTTTAGGAATGCCAGGTTTGGTTTTAACATCAATTTTAACATACTGCATACAATATGTAGTACATGAACCATAGTGAAAATTCCACAGTCATTATTTCCAACTTGTTTAAAGCAAGAAGAAAAATAATTTTTCTTTAAATTTATTTTAGAGATAGCAGATTTGTTTTTTTCTGCATCGTGCAACTTGAACAATTCAAGAAATTGTTCGAAATATTTATCATATTTTACAGTGGCAACCTATTTGGACTGCTTATTTAGTTTCATAGAATCATAAATATGGAAAGTTCCGAAGGAAAAATCTATGACAATTTAAAAAAAATGTCTGCTTAACTCATCAAAAATTAGCAAAATCCAGACATTTGATTTTATTTCTAAATTTTGCGCCATCAACATTACATCTTTTGAATCAGCACTAAAAATTAATATTGATCCGGAATCTATATGTGCAACTTGAAAGTTAGGGTACTACAGACTTTTTTCTTGTAACCATATATCTAGTACACTCATGTCTACCCAATTTTTATCGGTTAGGCTATTGTATTGGTCATAGTACAGTTTATTTTCATTAATTATGGCTACCACATAGTTAATATTTTCTTCGCCGATAATAAAACGCCGTCTGTAGAATAGAGGATAAACAAAACTGGAACTCGTATTCTTGGTATCCGTTCTTTTCAAAATGTTCATATTTGAAAAATGTTTTTTTCCATCATTCTTTTTTCGGTGCTTCCATTTCTCTATATGATCTATTTCTTCCTTAGTTGCTTGCAGCGTCTTGGTATTAGTAAATTTTTGAATATGGGAATTATAATATTTTAATTATTTTCAACCTGATCCCAAATAAAATATGACCTGATTCGAAGCATAGAAGTTCTTTATTGGGATGGTAACCCAAAGTAATAGCCAAGTAACACGGCAAATCAAAAGTGCCAGCTACCCGAATTTTTCAATATGGTCCATTCCATATAAATAATAATTATAGAAGAATAATTTTTCATTAATCTTGTGTTTACATTGTAAAATTTGTTGAAATGTTATTAATAGTTTTAAAAAATTCAAATCAGAAAGGTGCTTTTTAGGCTACCTGGCCTCGAAATCGTCTGCGAGTCATCAACTTGGAGCAATCGACCATACATCAATACACAACATTTTACATCCGTGCTACAAAATCGTCTCTTGAACAGTTCAAAATTCCATGTAGACGTTTCGAACATACTCACTTGGACATCGCACCCCAACGACCTATGCGAAAGAGAACAGTTTATTATACATCATCGCAAGTTAAAATGCAATCGTAATAAGTAAGCGAGTCAGGTCACTTTTTCCAGCATACCACATTGCGGACAAGGCGAAATCCAATGTTAATGGCACAGACTAATAACACCAACAATGTTTAACTTTATATACCTCCTATCTGCGATTAATATAATTTTTATAATATTTGTTTTTGTAATTGTTGCAAATTATGTAAATTAACCATTTGATTGTTGTTGTTGTTATTGTACAGTGCCCTGCTATCTTTCGCTTGCGCTTAAATTTATTCATTTATAATAAAATTAAATTAAAAAACTTGATCCCAATAAATATAAATACTTAACCATACACAAGTCGTTGGATAAAAAAACCAACACACAAGGCACACACGGTATTGGCTCTAATGAAGTGGGGTTGGTGTCAGGTCACACTAGCTATATGTGTGATTTTTTATGTGTACGATCAAAATTACTAATAACAAGTTTATATATTAACTGCGTGCGCACATATATTTATCTAAACTTAAATATGTAATTTCGAGATCAATATCAATAAAATATTAATTTGCATTTATAAACCATTCAAGAATTCGAAAATGAGCTTAATTATGCGTATATATATACGTATATATGCGATCATAATCGTTATAGTTGTTGGCTCGAGCACACAATATAATTTTATGCATACTACGAGTATATCTATATACACAACACACTGTGTATACGAAATTGACACAAACAGAGCACAGCGCGCAGTTTTATATTTTTAATTTATTGTTCTTAAAGACATTTTATATTACCATCATTATACGAAGAAAAGAAGTAACCAAAAAAAAAAATCAACTCAACTGGTTTTTTTTTTGTTATTCTTAATTAGTTGAGTTGTAATTTTCAAATTTATAATAATAGTTTTGTAAAACGATATACATTTTAGCTATTTAGTTTTAATTTACGTTTTGCTTATAATTAATATTTTTTTTTTATTTATTATCCAATCAAATAAATCATGTTTGTCAACAATTTACATTATTATATATTTATTAGCTCATTAAGCACTTTTACATAATTATCGCAGCATCACGACTTAATATAAAAATATTGTAACAACAACAACGTGTGTTATGTGTGAGTCGGAAAATGTACAGTGATGGAATGATTTATATACAATATCTCCAGGGTGTCAATCAATCACTGATCCATAGCTATACCCGAAATTGGGTAACAAGTGCCAAACAGAAAGAAGCACTTTTCGCATCTCATCTTGAAGAAACGTTCGAACCATATGGTAGACAATCAGCGAATGAAAATATAATACTAGTGCACAAGGAGGATTGTAGGAAAATATCACCTGTAACTCTACGAGAGTTGAAAGAGGAAATTTACCATAACATAAATACGATAAAATCTCCTGGCTATGATTTAATTACAGATGAAATAGTGGAGGCACTTCCTTCGAAAGGGGTGCGATAACGTCTTCATTTCGACTGAAATAAAGGTTTTTTCTCACAACTTTGAGTTGGCAACACTGCTTTATTGACAACCCATTTAACAGCTGATAGTTGTGAACTATTCGCGAAACACTTTTTCATTATTGGATATTTATCACCTGACTAGAGTGCGCACAAGTCGATCTAAAATGAATATTGCTGCTTTAGATTAAAGTGTACGTGAAAACTGCAATCAATCGATTCGAGGCCGTTCTCAAACTCTGGGTCTCTCATATGACACATTGTGGCAATTGATCCGTTTTGTTTTATCGAAAAATTGGGTTCAGCGATGAAGCTCATTTTTATGGTATATAGAATATGAAGCCCAGAAATACGATCCTAAAAATATCTCTAGGATGACAATCAATCACTGGTCCATAGCTATATACCACCATTTTTATTTTCTACAGATTATCATTGAAACCATTTGGAAATGTTGACGAAGCATAATGAGGTTTGTCAGGACATTTAAAAAGAGCACCTATATAAATTTTAGTCTGTTTTGAGCCAGACGAGAACAGGTGCAAATAAGGTGAGATACTGTCTCTTCCTCCTCTTGGCCTTAACAGCTGCGACAGTAGTCATATAAAAACAAATCAAGCCCTACTTGAAGGCCTGCCTATAAAAGACTGTGGCCTGTAATTACTCAGACAATCATCCTGATTTGATACCGCTGAAGTGAGACCAGCTATATATACGGCAAACAAATTTTCGACGTATGTTTCATTGTCTGTATTCTTGAAACGTCCTGGCATCCATATTGGCTGGATATTGAACTAATTTGCCAGCTCTCTTGTTGAAAGTAGGTGCACTAAAATGGCAGCATTAATATACCCATAGCAATGGTTAATCAGAATTTTCTCACATTAACACTCCACCGTCGATTTTCTCATCCTTTTTTAGACCAGCTGTGGAACGCTTTTCTCATAGCATTCATCATCGATTTTTGTTGGAAATTTTGCTCAGCAGACGACCAGAATGTTACACCATACAATAGAAGAGGTTTGACTTCTGTATAGAGCTTATGTGTGACGTAGTGCTCCAGCCACCATACTTTCTGAAGAGCAGTTTTACAAGAGAATTTATCTTTTTAATATAATAGTCTTCCAATTTATGTGGAAAGATCAAGCTAATGTTTTATTTTGCATTTTATGAATGCACGTTGCGATTTACATGAGTTCACTCACGGTACTAAGATATGAGCAACATCATCCACATAATAAACTACTAAAAAGTAAGGGAGATGCCACCTTTCTCTACTTACAAATCTTCTAGTGTAGGACTCCCTCAGAATAGCATGCCTATCTTAGCATTTGATCTATATTTAAAAATGTTACGGTTGCAGTTCTTATGCTCGAATATTTCTCGATCAAATATATAAGCTAGTGATGTTAAAATGTATATACATTTTTTTAACAGTGTTTTTAAGAGGAAGGTATATAAGCTTATAACTCTTAGGCCTTTGAGACTGCAGTGTGAGTATTTTTCCGCCATTTGTCAATAAGACATAGTTCTAGATTACTTTTGAAAATGACGCGATACTACCGCCTCACATGACTTGAAACTTATGATCGCCATATTTTGATCCACTGTTGGGCGTAGCTATTTTTATTGTTCTAGAAGTTCACCATTTTATTCACCACAAAGTTCCAGTGCATCATGCCTTTATCCACGTATAAATGGTATCATCTTCGCCATGTTTACTGGTCACTAGGTGGAATGCCTTGTCGTTGTGAAGGAACGTTCATAGAATTACTTCTTTGTGAGGCTAACAAATAAGTGACTTCATCACAAAACCTCCGCCATGAGTTACTTTTGGGTTCCGGAGTTATTGATTACATACATAATCGGTAAGGAGTGCCTTTCACCGACCGCTGGAGATAAGCAACGTATCTGCTGCCAAGTGTTCAGTGTTCTGCACCCTCCTCAATTTATCTTCGAATTTTACATAATTTCAAAGAAATTTGGAATTTTTTTTCGTTAACTATTCTTCATATATCAGCTGATTACAAATCAAGAAGATGTCGAAATGATATTTTTAGTTTTAATAAGATGAAAGCTGTATTTTCGAAATTCTAGGGTAAAAATTTGATTTCAAATTATCAGTTTGGTTGCCGTATAACGAACACTGCCAGAATAACTTGAATCATATATTTGATAGGTATATTCTTTATTCGGAATGAAAATAACAACTTTTTTAAGTTTGAGACATTTTATCAATTTTCCATTTCGAGACCATAAACTATGTAATACAAAAATTTTGTCGAACTATAGTTTAATTCACAACTTTCACCTGATAACACGAAACTGTCTGTTATGATCATCCACCACTACTGAATCAGTAAAATTTCCAAATGGTTATTAAATAAAGTAAGTATTGTAAGTGTTACGATCAGAGATGGTCATTTACGGGTCATCTATTATTTTGTAATAGGTGTATTATTTTTGTACGTGTAAACTAGTCGACAACGTAGACAATGTCAACAAAGTAGAAAATGTCTATAATTTAAACAACTCCTACAATGGTTTTGTGAACTAGGTCTAAACTACGATTACCAGATTTCTTTAAGATCAATGCCATACGAATGGTGAGTGACAGTTTTAGAATCTTAGAATCTATTTTACTCATCGGTCCATTTATCCCCATTAATGAAACTCCCTTTTCACATTGTCAACAGGCAAAAATAGCTCAAAAGATCCAAATTAAAAAAATTAGTTTAACCTTGACAAACATTCACTGCCTTGCAGAGCCACGATAAGGACTATATAAGGTACTGACGATTTTGGAAGGATGCAAGGAATTACTTAATTTCAACGAAATCCAAAAAAGGATTTACTGGGTTTCCAATAATTTTATTTAAAACAAAATAGAATTTTGAGGATTTCAAAATTAAGAAGGAGTTACTTAAAAGTTCGACTTAGGCTGCGGACCAATAATGTCCGATAAATCAATTATTAAGGTGAAAGTCGGTTTTTAGTATTTTTAATTTTTTGAAATACGTGCTATTCCTAATTTTCAACTAACTCAATCCTTAGATTATAAAAAAATAAAAAACCTAAACGGTGAACATTTACTTTTATGTACTCGGTTTACCTTACTTTTTGATAGGGTAAATGAATTTACCGAAAATTAAAGTAAAAATCGACTTTTACCCGTGAATTGGTCCGCAGCCTGAATCCAGAAAATTTTGATTTTCTCAAGTCGTATTCTTCTCTGGGTTGCCAACGCTTTTCCGCATCCATGAAAGGGAAATTGTTTCAAATAATAAAATGTATGTTCTCTGAATGAGCGTAAACTTTAATAAAAGTTCAACTTAATCCATTTCCTAGGTTTCCGCAATATCAAAATGTTAAAATTCTTTGGAGTTCGAGATCTTGAAGTTGTGAGAGGATTCGGCTCATAAAATTGGTTTCTTGTGTTTGCTTATGTTTTCTTCCCGTTATAGTGGTTGGTTTTATTGGTTCTTATGAGGTGTGTGAGATTTAAAAAATATATGAAACGAAATCCATCGAAAATAGTGTTCGAATTGCATAGTAGGGCGCCCTACTTTCTCAAGTTTGAATATATATAGAAAATTAAAAAGAAAACAAAACATAACATTTAAATAAAAAAGAGTAAACAAGATCAGAGTGAAAAAGGATGTTCTCCTTAAATAGATATTCTGGTCATCCTACCTTCAAGGTTACTTCACCTGGACGCATATTTACCCTAGCTATTTACATTCTAGCCCCAAACCAATAAAATCGCTTAAAATAACTCGGCAAATTCATTCATTCCCCCTATTTCAGGGTGGCCCGCGAGGTTTGATATAAACCCATTGATGAATTATTTTGATAATTTTATTGGTTTAGAGCTCGGATATAAAAAGCTAGGGTAAATATATCCGTTCTCGTGAATTAATCATCAATGCATTTTTTCTTAACCTTTCTTATCTCAGAAAAATATAAGTTATAGGTTATAGAAATATTTAAAAAAAAACAATGTAATCTGATGATTGTTCACAAACTTAGTTTATTATCCGTTACATACGGTTTTTCTCAGCTGTGATATTATTTCACAAATTTTAGGGGAGATAAAGTTAAAACTAAATCTAACCAATTATTATTTATCAATTTCTATCAGTGTTTCTAACAATTTCCAGGGATGCTATAAATTTCAAAATTATGCTGTATTGTTGATAAACTATAAAACTTATTTTTTATGATAGTTTCTTCATAAACTTAAGCTGAATCACACATTTTCAAAATACAACTGTAAACTGGTGCATTCGATTTCAAAACGCTATAATATCGTAAGTCATTGACGTCGTCTTAATTGTCGACGTTGACAAAAAATATTGCCAAGTAATCTACATCATATTTTACGTGTCGACAACCGCGTAGATTACTTGGCGTAATCTACCTCGCCTATCCCTGGTTACGATATAAATCTTATTAAAAAAAACGCCCTAACCAATTACACATATATCATATTTCGACACTCAATTTATTAATATTTATCGCTACTATACGTCTCACACACATAAAAAAAAACTATAAGAAATATCGGTGAATAATTTGCCGCTTTAAGTTCAATCAAAAACCGCGCCTGCACACTGCAACAAAATTAATGAAGAAACGATAAAATTAATCCGCGTTCAATAAAGTTATAAATAACAAGTGTAATTGGAAATGGGAAAAATGAAAAGCAGCAAATTTATATATATGTATATATAATCTGCTTGAGCTCATTTCTTATGGCTGACACCTGCATTAACAACCATAGTAAGATGCATGTAACGACGTAATCAATTATTGATAACAAATAGACAAGTAGAAAATAGTTTTTATCAACGAATATTGTTCCAATTAGTTTTGATAAATTCATTGTGTTTGCGCGTGGACTAAATAAATTAATGAAAGTGCGAGAAAGGCCGGACCATTAATATTTTTTATCGTTAATTAAATTGACAATCTATATATGCTATACAGAGCTCTATTCACAATATATAATGTAAAGGTTATCATTTTATCCAATTCGCAACCGCAGCTACTGTTTGAAAATTATTTTTTTGCCTTATTTTTAACAAGACAGATTATTTGGAATTTTAAATTTTTTCGGCATTAAAATTATAAGCGCAGCAACCAAAATTTAATAAGAAGGCACACACAGATATAAATAAATAAAAGACCAATTTAAGAATCAAATATAAATTTAACTAAACTGAACGAAATCGCTATAAAAAATACAAAAAAAATACAAAATAATTTGAATCTTGATAAGAATCGCATCCACGAAATTCGCGGATTTATATTTTTTTTTATTTTTTGTCTTCGCCGGTTTGTGGCGAATAACTTCCCAAAGAATATTATATAAGACGTTTCATGTATACCTATACCTATACACACACACACAAAAAAAACCAATCAATTTAAAATTCATCAATATAATTATATTAAATTTTATTTATTTATTTATTTATATAAAATAAATTTAATTTTTAATTGTGAATAAATTTTAAAAAAAAGTTTTACGTTTTTTTTTTGTTTACAGAAAAGAAGGTAAGATCTGTCAATCAAAGACAGCAATCAAATTAATATTCATTAAGGAAAATAATTTTTTGGATTTTTTGCTGTTTTGTTTTTTTATCTCATTTGATTTGATTTTTATCAATGAAACCACAAAAAAAAAAAAAAAAAAAATTGGTATACAAACAACAAAACCTATTAAGTTATTAGTGAAGAAATTATTGCTAGATTTATATAATTTAGTCGACAGATCGAGTTACACAAAAACATTTTTCTTGTTTATGACCGATCGTTAATTTTACAAAATATCATATAAATTATGTTTGTGCGGCATAACCCAGATTTATTTCAATCTTGTGGACGGGAAACATTTTAGTCAATAAGATGTACATCTACAAACAAAATTTAACTTGTATACTGAAATTCCGAAATACATAGTTCGGATCTAGTTTAAGTTGAGATTTCGCAATTAGAGAAAAACACTTGTCGATTTTCTAATAGTCCCAGACTATTTCTTTATTAATTCACTTCAAACATAATTCACGCATATCTTTTGTTCTGGTTTGAGGTCCTTTACTGCTTACACAGAATGCTCTGCACCATTCTTCGAAAAATTAACCCAATAGAACCGCGCTCTGATTTTCTCTAATGTCTTATTAACTCCCAAGTGCAATCCGGTTCTTCCATCATAAATTTCCGTTACAGCTCTTTCATTGGGTCGTCGGGACCACGGTTGGTTGTAATGTGTTACTGCCATCAGCTGATTCCCAAACTACGATGAACAATCAATCCTGCAATCTCAATGACTGCCACTGACCCCAAAAATTTTTTACGGTCGGGCTTACGATTGCAATTTCATGCCATTCTTATGGCGCTTACCTTGCTTCATTCATTTGACTATTGGACTGGTAGCCACATCACGCTCTTACTCCTCCTTTAGCTGCTCGTTGTCCCAGCGATCCTCAACTTTGCCTCGGATTCGGGCCTTTTCGACGTTACTGATATTCTGCCTTTGTCTTACACAGTGCCTATGTTTGTAGTTGCTCGATCCATTTCGCCATTTGTCCTTTCGGTTCCAGAACTGGATGAGCCATTTAAGCACCACTGATCTGTATTCCGCAGAAGGAATTCTTGCCGATACAAGTAAAGGGTTTTCCAATAAGAGTGATATGATTTCTTTAAAAAAAAAACACACACAATTGAAGTACAATCGATACAATTAAGTACAATTACAATTAAGTATACAAGATAAACTTCTTCCAATTTCGGCCATTAAAAGTTGGTTATCATCGATCTATACCGGTCTCCATTGATAGTAACGGTGTTACCAGCTTCTTTTCGAAAAAAAATACGGACCAATGATTCCTCCAGACCAAAAACCACACCAAACTGTCAATTTAGGTGAATGTAATGGTTTTTCTTGAATAATTTGAGGATTTTCTTCGCACCAGAATCAACAGTTTTGTTTATTTACCGCACCACTCAAATGAAAGTGAACCTCATCGGAATCAAAATCATCTTCATTTTCTTAAAAAAAATCGATATCGTTTTCAAGTTGTTGCATGATGTTGTAAACATTACTGAATACAACGAAAAAAAAATGACACATGACATATTACAAATGGCCGACGTTTCACTTAAAAATCATATCATACCTATTGGAAACCCTTTATTTGTGGAAGTGTTTAACGATGGTTTAAGCTAGGTTTAAGCTTCGTAAAAAGTAAAACTTCGGAAATTCCCGAGTTTTTAAACAAAACCATTTATTAAAAATTGTTTTTTTTCATTGTTTTACAGAAACAAAACTTTGTGATTCCCGCTCCTAAGCTCACCGGGTGTGTAGTGATTCTAAACATAATCCAAATCCAAGTTTTGATATTTATGCTGATCTCCGGTTTTGTATCCCCAGAAAGGGTTTTTTGAACTATTGGTCTCGTAGCAACGAGGACACATCAAGCCGACATATTTGCTGATCCCCGCTAATTTTAACGATATCCACTACCGGTAGCAATTCTCTTCGGGTCATGCAATAAATCGTTTCGGCTTTGGATAATGACATCGTTAGTAAATAATAAATATATGTCCATAGCGAGGGTCGATCCATTGACCTCACGGTTGTACGTCGGGTATTTAACAAATCTGGACGGGAAACGTTTAAAAGATGTAACTTGTATACTGATATTCTAAAATAGTTCGATCTAATTTAAGTTGAGAAATTAATATTATGATGAAAATAAAAATTAGGGCGTTTTTTATTCCACGATAACGAATATGATGAGTTTCAATTATTTTTCGTCATTTCCCATTTAAAATTAATGTTTCAAAAATTCAATTTGGATTACCATTGAAACAACGCCCTATTTTTTTTTAATTATTTGTCCAAAACTTGTTATGAGAGTCACGGAATCCAAATTCATACGAAAGACTTCTAGGTTTAAACTTCGTAAAAAGTGAAACTTCGGAAATTCCCGAGTTCTTAAACAAAACCATTTATTAAAAATTGGTTTTTTTTTTATTAAAAATTAAGAAATTTGGAACATGACTGTAACATTTATAATTCAAAGGTGGCCGTTTAATATTTAATATTAATTAAACGGTATTTCAATTTTCAGAATTCCATAAAGTTTTTTTAGTATTTTCCTTGTTTTAAAGAAGCAAAACTTTGTAATCTTAATCCAAGTTTCGATATTTATGCTGATCTCCGCTCTTGCATCCCCAGAAAGGGTTTTTTGAACTATTGGTCTCGGCATATTTGCTGATCCCCGCTAATAACCCCACCTGATTTTTTTTTTGTTTAAACTTGGACGGGAATATGAACCCGAAACATAATCCCGCTCCTATAGTTCCTATTTTCTTTTCTTTTTATACTAAGCGTAAACAAAGCTGCGAGAGCAGCGCACTAGCAATCCACGCATAATCCGGCTCGTTCAGTTTCAACATGCTTGCTGATACAGCAACAAAAATGTTACAAATACATCAAAATGGAAGCAAATCCATCGTTTTTGTTGATGAATGGTGACACAAAATGGTGTATTTGAACTTAGCGATTAAGTTAACAGCAGTTCCATGAATCAATTATCAGTAATAAAGTACTTCCTGTACATCTAATAGAATAAGTTTGTATGAAGGCGATACTGCATCCTTTGTTTACATTTAATATTTGTAGCCCGATATCTTGTTTTGTACAGAACCCATCGATTGACTGCATATATACTTTCCGATAACTATGTTATCAACAGTAATTAGTTTGTAATTTTTAGTACATGCCGATGTCCTAATATACAAAGTGCGTTTGCATTTTCACCCCAAAAACTATTGGTAACGCTTGCTTAAACAGCCATGCGAATAGTTGCTAAGAAATAACATCAAACATAATATAGGTGCAGGTGTCTGCGTGGGTTGTAACGGCTTAAAAACTGTTCGGACTAAGTCCTTTTTTGCATTCTGTTATCTTCTGATCCAGACTTCATTGAAATTGATAAGAACAAAGAGAATATCAACAAATGAAAAATAGTTGTTTGTTGAGAAACTCGCTAAAATAATTTTGAGAAATCCTTCTATGGAATGATCACAATGAGGCCAGTCCATTTGTTGTGTTGTTGACGAACCAACACATCAATCATCTCCATCATTTCGAAATTTTAAATTTTAATAAACTATAATAAAAAACTGTTGGCTTCAGAAGACTTCTCCTAAAACATACAGAGCGATGTTTTCTCTTAGATTTAACCTGCAAGGTTTTAAACACTCTGCATTATGCTTTTTTAGACCGTCACCGCATCTGTATAGAAAACGCCAGCCTAATTTGAACAGCTGCCACAATCTCATGTTGGGCATTGTCAAAAAACTATGGCGCGATTTTCCTCTGCTTGCGCGTAACTCCACACCACACAGTACATTTATAAGTGGATGCAATTCGCGCTGATGAGTAATGTTTATAGCGAAACCATTCAGAAGGAAATGAGCTTTGCTTCACTTATTATAAAGTAATGAATACATTTTGTACAAGTAAGTGATAGCTTGTATTTAACCATAAGTGCGTAAAAAAATTAAAATAATAAAATGCGAACCCGAAAGCTTATAAATGTGCCAATCGAAACCATATATGAACGTCATCCTTACTATATGCTCCCCTTCCTTCGTCCAATCGATATTTATATTTACTTACCTATTTGTAAATCGTTTCCCTCGCTGATTTTTTCAACCATTACGTATCCAGATTCTGTGTTCCAACTGATCAAGGAACACACTTTGAGCCCAAGTGACACTTTGAGCCCAAATGACACTTTCAGCCCAAGTGGCACTTTGAGCCTTTTCTTGGAGTAAACGAAACTTCTCCTCACATCGGATAACTACAAGTGTTTACCATTCGCAAGCCAATGGTATGTTCGAACGCCCCATCAACAGCTTAAATGGCCATTGGTGCTCGAAAATCCCAATAGTTGTGCTTGGGACCACCCGAGATCTGAAGAGCTCACCTGCTAAAATGGTTTAGTGTAAAATCATCAAGCTACCAGGTGGCTAAATCTTATCCCCACGGTAACTATATAAACACACGAAACAAATCAATATTTTTGTTCCTAAATCGCTCGAAAAATGCGATTATGTCTGTGTCAAGGTGGATAAAGTTCGTACTGGTTTACAAGCTCCATACGATGGTCCATACAAGGCTATTGAAAATTTAATTTGTGGATGCGTTTAATTTCACAATAAGCGTCCATATTATAGATCCTTACAAATTTCACACAGTTTCAAATCGAATTGAGGTTGGTGACGACTGCGTATAATAAGTACTTACAAAATGGAAGTGGCCACTACTAAAATCTGGTGTGCCATTGTCTCTATATAACCAGAGATCATGTACTTCGGTTTGGAATCATTGATCTGATGTCTAACAAATTCTGCCAGAAAGCCAGGAACACCTGATGTACGGGGATGGAAGTTTCAAAATATTTAGATAGAATCATTCGCAGCGTAAAAACCTGATTGATTCGGATTAAACCCACACTGATAGTCACCAACCAGGCCCTGCGCTAGTGGGGTATTTCTATCCAATATAATGTTGGACAGTAAATTGTATGCTATCCAAAGGAGAACTATACCGTGATAATTCCAAAACCTCAAGCGGTTTCCCGTCTTTAAGATGGGGCATATCGCCATACTAATCGAATAAGGTCAAAAAGGCAGTTCCACAAAGTATCCCATCCGAATATCTAGAGCTCCGAAATAATGTAGTCCACTCCAGGTGAGCGGTTTCGTTTTAGTATCTACATGGGCATAGTGAATTCCTCATGGGATGGATGCAAATATTCGCAGTCTGTATTTTAGATGACTCAACTACGTGCATATGGGCGCATGTACACAAATTATCGACAGATTAGCTAACTTCATGCGCAAACGAAGCTTACACAATCGGTTATTTACTGCTTGGAAATCCAAAACGGCCATCTTTATCTACGCCCCAAGAAGAAATCCAGATCCAAGATTTCTGAGGTCATCACTATCGTACAACAACATATTGTCCTAGGACACATGGTCTCCACATTTAGGCCAGCGAGTTCCAGCCGATACTCCTTCATGCATTAGTTTCTTAAGTGAATGCATGTTCCACGTGCCGATCCTAAATCTCATGTCCGGGTTCTTGAACGGGGGTCCGGTGTTGTTTTGTCGGTATCCATTTTTCGTTTTAGTTGACTTTATAAACAGCTTATTTTTTTACGGATGCGGGTCGTAAGCCCAGCGATCCAACCGTTTAGTCGTCTCCTACGACAAGCAAAGGATACTGTGGTGGTATTCTTGGAAAGCGGATGTACGTGCAATTTAGGTTTACGAGACATGTGTGCCTTCCGACCACAGGGACCGATGTTAATACATTTACACTAAATTGGTGACTTCTTACAGCTCGGAGTATTAGTCATGACTTTATTACGCTTCCTGGACACTTCTCGATGAATTTTTTTTCGCTTCTCAGAACATTGCCCTGCCCTAGTCTAATCATGATTTCTGCTGACACATCGCTGACTATTTTAAGTTCTTTTCGTACGTATTAGTTTCGAAGAGTGGCTCTCAATGTTACGTTCGGATGTTGTGTCTTCTTTTCAGTACGTACATGTCTAACCTTTTTTGCAACTTCACTCAATTTGAGTTTATTTACTTCTGCATCCAGTTGCTCAAGTACATATATTTCCTAGGTACATCGGACAATGTATTTCTATATTTTTTTTTTTAGCGGTTACTGAGCGAAATCATATTGCACCGTATAATTTTTGATTTAGGTACACTATACTATGCACACTTGCATGAAAATAATAAAATTTTGTATTCACGATTCAACCCCATTTGACAAGTGGTATTACATATCGTTGGTTTCTTATAATGATTCAGTGGTTAACCTTTAACTTCTAAATATTTTACTTGCGACCAGAAATCTATTTCTGTACCTTTCAGTGTGAGATCCGTTAGATACGTTTTTCACTAAACATATTCTGAGGCACCGGGCTCGAAACCTTGATTTTAATCACAAAGTTAACGAACATTAAAACACTGACGTCGTCAGAGCGAATCCAGACAATTAATTGATAAAAAATGAAAGGAAATAGTTTCGCAATCCTCTCAAATACCATAATGTACACAAAATAGCGAAATGTCATTTGAAGACAAGTCATCTACAATGCATAACCTTTAATTAACGATCAATAAAAATCGCATTACAATTGAATCATTTGCAATATGTGTGTGTTCGTGGTTAGATTTGTGGTTAGACACGATCTCACGTCTCTAATTTCGAATGACAAATTTTTATTTTACAATAGAATTGATTATGCACACGGTGTATAGACGTATAAAGTGTATATATGACCGTAATGTAATTTATATGCGCGAGTACGTTAAAACGTGATTTACTCGTAACTAATAGATATTGTTAATTTTAATTAGAAATTATTTAGTATTTTTTTGCTATTTCTAATTATATATTTATTTACCAGTTTATATAGTTGCCAACTATAATTGTCTAATGTATTGTATATTTAATTAAATGTCAGTATAAATCGGACTTATTGACAAGGTTAATTAACTTAAGGATTTGCTGTTCGCTTGTTTAGTGCTGCTTTGAAAAAAAAAAACTACGACTATGTAGAATGCAAATTGACTTGAAAAATTGTGAAAATCGCGTGCACCCAAATATGAAACAAAATAAAAACAATTTATACGTTTAATTATCAATCAAGTCTTGTTTATATCATTAACAAATTGTCTTATCATAAAATAAAGATTCTTTTGCCCAAAATCCAAAAAAAAAAAACAGAATATGTACATTTCTTTAACAGCGCAGGAAAACCAAGAAGAAATCCCAAAACTCATTTCTGTGTGAATTTTCAATTTTATTGTGCTTTCTCTCTTTGCCCTGCATACACCGTCGTATATATATATATATCTATATATAAGATGTTTTTGGGGCTGAGTAAAAAAAGACGAAAACCACGACAACAAAATAAGAAAGAATTAATTGGCTGTAGGACATTTGAGGAACAAAAAAAAAATACATTCGGACATTCCAATACCAAACACGTCTAATTGGCTTTGAATACCAACACATTTTTTTGGCTTGGATTTTTTGTTTTGTTTCCATTTCTCTTCGAAGATCGAACAAAAATGATGAAAGACATGAATAATTCTTTTTTAAGGTGAGTTCGAGCTTTGTTTTGCATTGCCAATTGTTATGTATGTACATATATATATAAGTATACAGCATATATACGCGCGGTTGCTGTTGATAATTTAAATTACATGTCACGGTTTCTTGTAATAAGTAATAAATTATAAAATCTACTGTTATGGTAATTAAAGCTAATTTTTGCATTTGCAATTTATTATCTCAGCAAAGTAAAAATGTGGAATGTACGTATGACTGATGGAAATTATTATGCATGGCCGATGTAAAATTGTGTATGTGAAGTTATTTCAATTTGATTTTCTTTTATGAAGCGAGACCTTAACGGGCGTCTAGGTTATTTTTTTGTAACAATGTCCATAAAAATCTAAAAAACAATCCTACGTATATCCATATCAGCTGTATAATTTGTATTTCTTAAAATTTCCAATACCAGACTCATCAGACAGATAATCACTTGCGTTCAAAAGTATTTTTGAAAATAATTCCATTACAGATTTTCTTCAAAATTAGTTGTATTTACCTTTGTGAAGTTGGCCAAAATTCTATCCTAAAATGTAAATAACTTCTGAACGGTACACAGCACAAACTCAAAACATGGCTCAAATGACGGAGAATTTATAGTGCACAAAAGCATGTGTATCATTATTTTTTAATTTATGGCCGTTAAGTTGGTCAAATTTGAGGTAAATGTTAGGTTACGGCACACTTAGACCGATGACGGTCCATTGTAATACCACAGGATCTTACTTCCCTATTACCCTTATGTGAACCAGTTTGAGCTACTTATGAAGCGTAATATATCTGGCACCTTACAGTTTTCGAGATTAGAGAGGCAGTCCTTTAAGAATCTAACCATATATTTATGTCTTCTGTGTGCCAAATCCTGCAAAATTCATTTACTTCTACACCTAGGGTCCTCGCATGTTCTCCAAGTAGGCAGTGTCCTGTGAGTATCCACACGATCGTTTTTAATTCATCCTTTTTAAGCACTGTATGGAGTGCTTTAATAAGCCTCCTCAATTTTGCCCTTTCCTGTAGCATTTGGAGAGTAGTACCATGCCTACCTAGTTCGTCCGCCTTGTAGTTCACCATGACGTCCGAGTAGCCGAGGACCCATACCATCTGAATGTTGAAATGCTCACTCATCTCATTCAGTGACAAATGGCAACCTAACGCTACCCTATGTAGATGTCAGAGAAACTGAATCCAGCGATTTGATTGCCGCCTGACTGTCCATATAAATTGCGATATCATTCGTGATACCACATTATGTCTCAACTAATTCAAGACCTCCTTAATCGCTTTCACCTCTGCTTAATACTCGGTGCAGTGATCAGGGAGACAAACTGATATACCGGGTGTTTCTTTTAAACTGAGACGATCAAATATCTCGAAAAATAGAATCATTTCAATTTTCTCTGGCACAGTTAAACGCTCCATTCTAAAGTATTTTGTCGTTTATTTTGCAATTACGAAAATCATGAAGATAAGAAATAACACAAACGTTAAATGTGATTTACAAAACTGAATAAATTGTGTTGATATCGAATTTCGAGTATTTCCAATGAAAACGTGATGTTTTTTATTTCAAACGTATTGCAGAATCGAATGCGTGTGTTCTAAAAAGGAGAAATTGAAAAAATTGAATTTCGTCGATTACAACGCCATCTATCATGAACCGAACAAAATATTTCATTCCAATCATACGTACTTTTAGTCGTAGAATCTGTATCTGCAATAAAAAATATGGCTTCCTATCTTAGTTTAAAAGTTACCCCCGCCCCACCTACAAAACGGGGGTGGGGGACTATTTTTTTGCACTAATGTATTTCCCCGCGGTATGATTAAATTTTGATTATGGACATTTTTCCCGTAGAGTGGCTATTTTTCGAGATATTTGATCGTCTCAGTTTAAAAGAAACACCCGGTATATAGTTCCAATTTATCACAGAAGACTAGCTTGGATCCATCCGTAATGCTTCTGTATCCGATAATGACCCGCTCCTAAACGATTTTCTTGAAGGGCAGGTAGTTCGGAACCATTTCTCGAAGCATAATGTAGGTGTAACGTATTCTAAATTCGCCAGTTCCTTCCTTAGCGATCTAATTATCGTCGAGTGTCCTGTCTGAAGGTGAAACATAACCTCTAAGTCGCGTGTTGGTGTTATCCACAGCGCCCCGCTTATAAGCATCCAGGTCGTTCCTTGCACCTTCTCGATCCCCTTCTTGTAGGTTAATTTATCAAGAGCTGGCCACCACACGCCCACCCCGTAAGTATAGGTCTTACTACGGCAGTGAATACCCAGTGTACCCGCCTCATAATGGTGGATTCTCCCAGCTCCAAGTTAACCATCCTGCTCCCCAGCATATGATTGATTAATCCACTTACAGGGTAGTCCACCCCAAGGAGCGACAATCCCTCGAGAATTGTCTCCGTCTTTACAGTGTTAAAGGTGCCATCAATATTAAGGAACGCTACCATACAAAACACTTGCGAGATTATTGATTTCTCAATTGTACTTACCAGGGCGTGCAGAGCTGTTTCCACAGTGCCGAGTCACTAGGCTTTATTTTTGATCGTATATAGACATCTAACAGCATTTCCAAGATTTTCAAAAGAAAGGAAGATAGAGTTATGGGTCTTAAGTCCTTTGAGTAGCCATGTGAGCATTTACTCGCTTACGGAGTATAAAGATCACTCTGACCTCTGCCTACCTCCGCGGAATACAGACAGACCAATTTTAAACACCCTTTGAAGATTACTTCCAGCCAGGGGAGAATAATCGATGAGCGATTTATAAGGTTTGAAACCTTCAAGTACTCATAGGATCCTTTTTTTAGTTAAGATACCTTCTATGCTCAGTGAATGTGTTTCTCGATAAGTACTAGTCTATGTCGAGTCGTCGAAGCTTCCTGGAAAGTGGGTTTCGATGAGCAGTTTCAAAGATTCATCACTAGAAGCAGTCCAAGATCCGTCCGGTTTAATTATAAAACTGGAACTGGTACGAATCAATAGTAGACTTCTTCCATTTCATCACAAAAGAGTCTCCATGATCTCTTTTGTTGTTTCCTTAATTCTTTTTTGTATAATTTTAAGTCCTCCTTATAGGAATCCCAATCTTGAGCCAACATGCTTTTCGGTAGGTCCCCAGTTCCTTCGACCACCATGCTTAATTATTGGGTAAACAGCATTGAAGGACCGGTTGCAGGCACTAGTGATTGTGTCCCCTATGCAATTCAGTTCTTCTAATGTCGCCGGCGGCTCAGGGGCTCCCGGCGTTATTAGCTCTTTAAGCGTTTCCCTATACTTGTTCCTGTTTATCCTTCTACGATTCCTTAAACCTTTTCGGGTAGCAGTGGAAACGTTAAGGCTGCCTCTAATAACCTCTTGCCGATTTTTAGTAATAAATTGCTTAATATTACACCAAAGTGTGAATTGTCTCCCCTTCTGGGGCATCTGCCTCTTGTGACGACGGGCTGCCGTCCTCACAAGGTTCCCCTGAGTGCGTTTGACCCTCGTCTTTTTTCTACTTTGTGAGTAGTTGACCCGAAACCGAAGTCAATTACTCCCTTAGTCATGGCAAGAGGAGCGATGGACTCCTTGTTGATTACCATAGTAAATAATCTGGAGCCTCCTTGGCAGCCTCTTGCCTCACTATCCTCCAATTATGTCGGTGAATTTGGATTGCTGATCCTAATTATTTCTAGGATCTTGTCTGGACCAGCCGGTTCAGTTGGTAGCCAGACGCAGCCCCTCGACCTGCTAGGAATCTTTTCCCTGCTTTCAGCCGCCAGCCTTGCGCCTTGCCACACCTGCCTTACCTCCGCTACAGCCTTCTTGTGTACTGGGCCTTGTCAAATGGGCATCCACCCCCCACACCTAGGTTACTTTTACCCAACCGTTCATAACGAACGAGGACCTGGAGGCGACGACATTTTGAGACAAAAAAGGTATCTAACGTGAAGTGCTTATACTTAGCAGGAACATTGCCTCGGCTTTTGGCAAGACCCAATTTTTAACCTAATTAATTATTTCAAAACCAATTTTACGTACGTTTCGTCATCCATCAAAAATTCACTCAATTTTGTAAAAATTTGGTCATCACTCAGGCACATTTTTTAGCGAACAGGTATTGGTTATCTGAACGATTTGGCCATGAAGTAGATTCTTGGTATTTGAGCACAATTAGTTTGCAATTCCGTTCTTTTTTTAAAGAGATTAAAATGCATTGTCGGACATTCTATAAAACTATCACGTTGTCTACGGGTTGTCGACACGTCAATATAGAAAATAATAGACAACGTGTAAACGCACAAATCGAGCAGCTTCACGAAGAACTATTAGTGGATGACACTCCAGAGGAAGAAGCCTCTTTGCCGTATTTCAGTGAAGACCTATGCAGTCTTGATCAACAACTACGAGATATTGCGACCCAAAAACACCAACCTACTCTACAACAACCAACCAATAACAAGAGACCTAGAACAACATAAGGTCAAACTGAGAGGAATATAAATTCAACACTTTCATGGGGATCCCATAAATTGGGCCTCATTTCACCATCCATGGTAATACACTCAGAATCAGCATCAATAATCACCCGCAACGAACGATGCTTTCCACTATGAAAGGTAAAATTTCAAAAATGGATGCAGGCGAAAACTACATAATGATAACTCATCTAATGAACAAGTACGAAAATGTAACAGACACTTTATTATACATGGCATTGGTTCAAGTACAGGATGGAAAACAACAACCATCTGAAGATATGTCACGTTCACAACGCCATCACCAACGCCCAAAATCTCTGAATTGGCCGGCCCGCAGTATGTTCAATCACGGGTTTGAACATGTGTCTGGCATTTTATAGCCCACACTCTTCGATTTTTTATGTTTAGATCCAATCGTGAACAATCGCAATTTTTTTGGATAAAGTTTGCTGCGATTCGGAACACTGATTAAGTTCTACCAACTGTCGGCCCGACAAGTCATATGGTGTGTACAGTCTTTACAGCTCAATATATAAAGAACTACCTCAGATTTTTTTATTCATTCAAGCCTGTGCAATGGGCCCTCGGTTTAACTAACAATAAAAAGCTATAAGTGTCTCAATACTTACACACTCTTTCTTGAAATGTTAAAACTTAGTCCTATAGTAACAAAAAATTCCTCACGCGAAATAAGTCAATCATGCATGCAAATATGTAATCGTATGTGACCTATACTAACAAATTTTATGTAGCGTTTTTGTCTGTCCAAACGCAACTTTTAACTATAGTTAAAGCTAATATGCAAATTAGAAATTAATTTATTGTATCAACCCTTTTTATAGGCGCATTTTAACATTACACACATATTGCTTCTTATCACATTTACTTGCCCAGGAATTTAATTTAATTTCCACAATTTTTTTTGTTTTCAATTCTATTTCCAGAGCACATTAAAATCCAATAACAAAATAAACGCGATGCTGAACCACAAGGTAGCAGCAACAACTGCGAAAAAAAAACTGAAACTATATATTTTACCTCGACTCGTAAACGTTGTCATCATCAGATAAAATTACCAGCGACAAAAAAAAAAAACAGTCAACACAACAACAAGAAACCACCATCGCGGATAATAATTATAACACATAATAAAAAATAATACTTAGCCTGATGTAAGTAACATAAATACGGTAAATATAAAATATCGCGTGTTAAATAAAAATTTTCGCTAAAATAAAAAAATTTACGTTTTTTTATTTATTCCAAATTAAATCGCGATAATTTATGATTTTATAAATATAATTTGAAATAAATAAGAAAATAAACGAGAGAGTATATTAAATTTAATAAGAAATTGAAATACGCGGATAAGATCACGAGCGCGCAACAAGAAATTATTACACCCGATGTACGTATATACACTGCACACAGACTGGACCACAATTTATTACACATACCGCGTCCATATACATATGTATGTATATGCGGACGAACTGATAAGATAATAAATTATCTTTCTTAAGATAATGTCAAATATTTTATTAATACTTTTACGTCTGAAAACACGATTTTAAAATTATTATTAGCGCCTTTGCTTAAACGTATTTCTTTGCACATCTTCAAATCGTCGACCGTCTGAGTTTCATCAGATCTCCAGATCCCTTTGGTACATAGCTCGGTATTTTTACAATTTCCTTCGTGTTTTTGGGCGTAAATCACACCCATAATTCTTACCTCAAATATAAGGTACTCGAACTCTACCATCAACGCCCGATTTTCACACCCATATATAACAACGGGCCTGATCAACGCTTTGTATAAAGTCTTAGCAGGGGTCTTACAGTATACAAAGCACGACTGCGACCTGCCAGCCGCTCTTTATAATATCCTCATTCACACTGTTATCATGAGTGATAAGACATCCCAAATATTTCAACCTCATCCACCCCATCAAATGTGTAGAGGCCACTACTAAAGTGATTTACAATTTTTAATTTTCATATACGCCAGAAATCGACCCCGAGGTATAATTCCTGTTTAGGATTCAGAGCTATCTGTAGCTCTGTTTATTTTATCTGTTATACAATTTGTTTGTCAGAGCTTCCGTTTGCTGTCTTAATTGATGATATAGAAGATGTCGAAAATGCACAGTAGGATCTTTGAGAATTCCTTCACAATTTTTCCCCAGTTATAGATACATTTGCACCACTGTCAAATAAACCCCATTAATTCGACTTCGGTGTAAGGTAGGCCATCTGTGGGATTGACTATTAGTGATTCAATAATTTGAGATCTGAATGATTTTCTTAGTCGAAAATAACGAATGGCCGTGGAATGCGTTTACGACTATATTTTGGATATTTTGCTTTAGCTTGTGGATATTTAGAAAGGCTATAATAATAACAGTGTTAAAGGCCATTACTGGCCCCTTACTGAATCAACAATCTGGCTCCAACGGTTTCGATCCTGAGCTTGGTCTTCATACTGTCTTAGACAATCTGAAGAGGCCAAGTCGTTCTCTACATCGTGGAGCCATCGTCGCCTGCAACGACCTCTGCGCCTACCATATGGTGGCTCTCCTTTCAGAGATCGCTGCACAATTCGTTCCGGATCAGCACGCAGAACGTGACCGAGCCAGCGTACTCGCTGAGATCTAACTTCATGTACAATATCGGGGATCTTCATCAGATCTCTGATCTCGAAATTGTACAGAGCTCGGTATGTACCATCTATTTCGCGTTTAGGGCCGTAAATCACACGCATGATTCTTCTCTCAAATGTAAGGAGCCATCTCTCGTACTCATCCGTCAGCGCCCAACTTTCACATCCAAACATAACAACGGGCCTGATCAACGCTTTGTAAAGCTTCAGCTTCACGGCACTTGATAAGTGTTTAGATTTTAGCAGTGGCCTTAGAGGATACAAAGAACGACTGCCAGCTGCCAGCCGCACTTTAATATCCTCACCCACACTGTTATCGTGAGTGATAAGAGAACCCAAATATTTGAACCTCCTCACTCCCTCAAACGTGTGGTGGCCACTACTAAAATCTGGTGTGCCATTGTCTCTAAAACCAGAGATCAGGTATTTCGTTTTGGACTCATTGATCTGGAGTCCAACAGAAGCTGAAAACTCTACAAGCGGATCAAGTATTTCTTTCACTCCGTTGTTATTCAGTCCAATCACGCATATGTCATCTGCATATGCAAGCACTTGATTGGACTGGCGATATAAGATGTTACGCTGAGGTGTTTCAGTTTTACGAAAGATGTACTCCAACATGAGATTAAAGAGTATCGGGGACAGAGCATCTCCCTGCCGAACACCCGAGTTAACTGCAAAAATTGTCGATAGCCTGTTCTCAACTTTAACACAGCATTGAGACTGCGTCACTGTCATCCTACACAGTCGTACCAATTTTGTTGGCATTCCTAGGTATTCCAGGGCAGACCACAAACTCTCTCGATTGATCGAGTCGTAGGCCTGCCGGAAATCCAGGAAAACCTGATGTACGGAGATGGATGTCTCATAATATTTAGATAGAATCATCCGCAGCGAAAAGACCTGATCAGTGACTGATCGATTCGGACGAAATCCTCCCTGATAGTCACCAACCAAGCCTTCCGCCAGAGGAGTGATTCTATCCAATAAAATGTATGACAGTAACTTGTATGCTGTGCAAAGGAGAGCTATACCGCGATAATTCTCACACTTCAAGCGGTCTCCCTTCTTGAAGATGGGGCATATCGCGGCCACTTTCCATTCATCAGGCATAACTTCGGTTCGCCATACTAATCGAATAAGGTTGAAAAGACAGTTCCACAAAGTATCCCCTCCGAATATCAAGAGCTCCGAATTAATGCAGTCCACTCCAGGTGAGCGGTTTCGTTTCATTCTCTGCATGGCCTTAGTGAATTCCTCATGGGATGGCTCCTCAGTGCAAATCTCCGCAGACTGTTTTAGAGGTGGCTCAACAACAGTCTGTGACGCATGATGAACATCAAGCAGCTCAGTAAAGTGTCCACTCCATGCGTCAAGTACTGCGTCGATGTTGACACAGAGGTTTCCATCCCGGTCCCGAATGGCGGTTGACGAAGGCCTGAAAGTATGGTGCAATCCAGTAATTCCTTTAAAGAAATTACGTGAACTACGCTCATTGCTGAGTTGTTGTACTTTCAGAACCTCGGCCTTCCACCATTCTCGCTTCTTCCGTCTACAAATCCGCTTAGCTGCCCTTCTTGCAAGAGCTGCCTTGTTTTTCCTTGCGATTGTGAGACGTTGTTGCACTTCATTATGGGCTATATTTTGTTGCTCAACTGCAAGACGACACTCGTCATCAAACCAATCATTCTTGGGTCTGACTTTCACTATACCTAAAGTCTGTTGAGCAGCACTGACAACCGAAGTTTTCAGTACCTCCCAGACAGAGTTCACGCA
The DNA here is from genome assembly GCA_951394425.1 of Tipula unca. NCBI lineage: Eukaryota > Metazoa > Arthropoda > Insecta > Diptera > Tipulidae > Tipula > Tipula unca. The sequence goes on along the minus strand of OX596381.1, from coordinate 11,619,356 downwards.
GTCAGACTGGTAATTAGCTCCTTCAATGTTGTCGCTGACAAGATCCTGATATCGTTTCTTTTGATCTTCATTTATCAGACCTTCACAGTCGAAACGTTCCATCCGTTTCGCTGTGTTCCCCGACCTGTACGAAAACTTCCACCGTAGCTTTGCAGCGACCAAATAATGATCGCTGCCTACGTATTTGGTTGCTGACCGATAAGTTCTCACATCCTGCACAACCCGAGCTCGCCCTTTTGAAATTAACACGTGGTCAATTTGGCTCCGGGATGTTTTGCGAGGATGTGTCCATGTCTCTAGGTGTATCTGTTTGTGAGGGAAGAATGTGCTTGCTACTCTAAGATCATGAGCAATTGCAAAGTACATCATTCTCTCACCATTATCGGTCGCAGTTTCGTGTCGGGAGTACGGACCTATGTTTTCACACAAGTCGGCCTGATTTCTGCCAGCTCTAGCATTAAAGTCCCCAATTACCATTCTAACATCGTGTTCGGGTATAGATCCCATCAGATCGTCCAAGTCATTGTAAAATGAGTCTTTATCTTGGGGCTGGCTGACTTCTGTGGGCGCATGTACACAAATTATCGACAGGTTGGCTAACTTCATGCGCAGGCGAAGCATACACAATCGGTTATTGACTGCTTGAAAATCCAAAACAGCCTTCTTTACCTGCGGCCCAAGAAGAAATCCAGCTCCAAGATTTCCGAGGTCATCTCCACTGTAGAACAACGTATAGCCCTGGGACACATGGTCTCCACTTTGAGGCCAGCGAGTTTCTTGAAGAGCAACGAGTTCCAGCCGATACTCTTTCATGCACGTGATTAGACCCTCCAACGCTCCTGGTTTTCTAAGTGATTGCACGTTCCACGTGCCGATCCTAAATCTCGTATCCGGGTACTTGAGCGGGGGTCCGGTGTTGTTTTGGCGGTATCCATTTTTCTTTTTGTTGATTTTATAAACAGTTGATTTTTTTTTTTTACGGATGCGGGTCGTCAGCCCAGCGATCCAACCGTTTAGTCGCCTCCTACGACAAGCAAAGGATACTGTGGTGGTATTCTTAGGAAACATGTTCGTGCAATTTAGATTTACGAGACATGTGAGTGCCCCCCGACCACAGGGGCCATAGAAAGGCTATAGGGTTCATTTAAGGGTGCTTTAGGATCGACCCTTCGTTCCTGTTTTGGTTTGTGCGTGATATCTGTGTATTGGAGTAAGCATCCTTGGGACATTCACCCCTCCTTCAAGTTTCCCTTCAAGTCGGGACAGAATTTCTTGATAACCTCTGGAGTGCCACATCCAAAACAGAATGTGTGCAACATCCTATGGTTACAATTTTTAAAGAAATGACCATTCTGTCGGCAGTTCTAACAATGCTTAATGAATTTTCTCTTTTACACGAGTACACGAGCTAACATCGTCTCAGCGAAACTCGTTAAGCAACATTATTACGCTGTGTCCCCGGCAGTTGAAGCTGAGATAGACAAGGAACTGGATCGGATGCTATCGCTAGCTGTTATAGCGGAGGGTACCAGCTCGTAGAGTTCCCCAATTGCTGCTGTCCGCAGACCGAACATTCAATTGTGATTGGATGCAAGAAAGGTAAACCTGGTCACAGTGAAGGATGCTGACCCTTTGCCTATCATCGATGGCTTGCTGGAGCGTCTAAACAAAACAAAATTTATTTCAAGCATTGACTTAAAGGACCGCTTTTGGCAAATATACCATTTGATATATGTGCTGTCCTATGCATCAGGTGATACCTCACCAGCTGCACTCTCAAATCTTTGTATATCTTGCTGATTTATTAATAACTGCTGAGACCTTCGACGAGCATCATGGTATTACTGAGTAGAGTGGCTGAGTTATTGAGTAAAGCTGACCTTACAATAAATTTGCAGACGAGTAAATTCCTCCTTAAAGAAATAAAATATTTAGGGTATATTTTCGGTGATGGAGTACGAAAGGTAGATCAATTTTAAACATCAAGATCTAGAATCTCTTAAAGAAAAATCGAAAATTTGAGTGGAACGACTCCTATTAGAAAATTATCTGTCATCTTCGAACGTACCTTGTAATTCTGATTGGAATCAACCATTTTTCATTCAGTGAACGCCCTATTGCTTTCATTTCTCATAAACTTAATGCAGTGCAGCGGAACTATATAGCATCATTGAGCTGGAATGTTACGCGGCTGTGTTAAGTGTTGAGAAGTTTAAACATTTATTAAGTTGTGTGTATAGCTTCTGAAACATTAGTGCTGCTCATAACTCCATCATTTGTTCAGACATAAGTGACCATAATTTTATATTATCATACATTTTTTATTGATTTCAGTAAGGTTCCACTTTCTTAATACCCCTGACTTTAATATTGGAGATCCCGACACAACATTAAAAATAATTATTGAGAAAAACTATCAACAGTTATTAAAAGTATTGTTGCTAAATTAAAGAACAGTCCTTGCCCCTAGATGTTATAATTTTAGGAAGATGATTCATAAACCCAATAGAATTTAAAAAAAAAATCAATTTAATCTCTCCAAAATATTCAATTTCGAAATCAACTTTATACTCGTTTCACACTTTGCGTTCGAAATCTGATGACAAATTTGTTTCCACGACTTCTGGAGTAAGGGTGGTGGGCCAGATAATATTCGTAGTTATAGTGTTAGAAAAAAAATGTATCCTTCTTCTCTCAAATTATTGCCAAACTCATAAACAACATTTTTGAAGCTGGTATATATCCTGCGCTACAAAGTGGCGCCCAAACTCTAGAATTGCCAAAGTCGTACTAGTCGTTAAAAACGGTGACAATGGTGCTATTTCTCTCTACAGGACCAACTCAACTTTGGCTGTATTTTAATAAAATCAATGAAACTGTAATACTCTAACAAATGTATCGATTTTGATCGGAAAGAATATTGGAGCTATTCCTTGATCTGAAGAAAGCTTTTGATACCGTTGCTCACAACCTACATCTTAATAAATTATGCTGTTTTCATAATTTAAACTCATGGATATAGCGTCATACTCACGTGCCTATATAGTTTCATATTTCAATACCAGTTATTTGAACGGAGATTTGTGCAAAATTAAGTACGATTTCAACAGGATGAAGGATGAAGGACATCCCGATCTCGTATTGTCTGTTCGGGATTTTTTAAATGAACGTTTTCCTGCGGTAGATGCTTACCAGATTACCTAATTTAAATCCCTCTGATTTTTTCTGCGGGGTAATTTTAAGTCTGTGTCAATATGGATGCATCAAAACTAGAAAATGTGTTCTTAGCGAAGACACATCTTGTAACACATCGATTTATTATTTTTAAATACGAAACATAAAGTAAAGTTTAATGTTAGATACTGTGCCCTGCCCCTGTATACCTATTTGTATTTCATTCTTTATCTTATTTTGGTTTCGTTGGGTGAGATATGTTCGAATGAGGACTGCTAGCCTCATCTTTGACGCATGAAGTCACGTCAGCCTTCGAAAAATCTTATTACCAAGCAAAAATCTCAGAATAACCCTTTTTAGGGTTCGGATCTTAAAAAAACTGAGGAAAACTGCTAGGAGACTCAAAAACAAAGCCAAAATATCTGACCTTCAGGTTGATTGGGATAACTTTTTGGCAGCTCAAAAAGAATATAAGAAAATGCTAAGATCCGCTCGTAGGACTTCTTGGATTAGCTTCTACGAAGAAATTAATAGTATCTCTGGGATCGCCATACTTAATAGGTCCTTGGTTAGTAATGATTCCTGCCGACTCGATGTGGTGTGACTTCCGGATGACAGATTAACCTCTTCCAGGAAGAAAATTATCGAGCTACTACTTTCTGTTCACATCCCTGGGTGCAATGTGATTAATCATGATTATGTTGCCGACGCTTAGCCCAATGGTACTAATTATTTACCCAACCGGGGCTTATCCTGTAGGCTGGTCACTCTCAACACCTTGCGATGGAGCGTTTTCTCATTCTCACCTTATAAATGTGGTGATCCGAATGGAGTTTTTCCTGCTGAATTACAACATGGGTTTCGTCTAATTCAGGAACATTTACTTCGACTCTGTCAAGCGTGCTTCGCATTTGGATATGTTCCACAGTCCTGGAGGAGGTGTAGAGTTGTGTTCATCCCGAAAGCTGGAAAGATGGATTATACCAATCCCAAGGCATTATTAGTTTTTCTTCAACTTTTCTCAAAACAATGAAAAGTATTGTTGACAGATATATTAGGAATCATCACTTATCTGTCATCCCACTCAGTAGCACTCAACATTCTTACAGAGTTGGGAGATCATGTGAAACTGCGCTGCATGAACTTGTTACGAGGATTGAAAGATCGCTTAGTATTAAAGAGTTTCTTGTGGACACTATCCTCGATATTGCGGGGGCCTGTGTTAGTACTTGTTTCGCTTCCATCACTGAAGCCTGCTCAAATTGTGAAATTGACCAAACCATTGTTACTTGGATTGGATCTTTGCTGCGGTCGCGCATTGCTGTAGCCGAGCTGGACTCCCTTTCCATTTCGGTTAAACTTACTTAAGGTTGCCCTCAGGGAGGTGTCCTGTCACCTCTCCTGTGGTTCTTAGCTATTGATGAATTACTTGCAAAACTACAGCAATCCGGCTTCACTGCTCAGAGTTGTGCTGATAACTTAGTCGTTCTGGTTGAGGGTAAATACCTTAATGTACTATCAGACTTAACGCAACGCGCTTTTCAAGTTGTAAGAATGTGGTGTCTAGAGAAGGGAACTCTAATGCATCGAAAACTAGTCTGATAGTCTTCACCAGACGTAGGAATACTGGAGAGCTGTCTGCTCCTTCTCTTTTTGGAGAAACTGCAAAAAGTCACTTTCATTTTCTGGCAGTGTAAAAGAGCATTTGGGAAGTCGTGGGGTCTGACCCCTAAAATGCTGATGTTTATTTACAAATCTCTAGATTTACCTATGCTATCTTACGCGTCTGTTGTTTGGTGGCCTGTGGTTTAGTCAGTTTCTATCATTGCGAAGCTTAATAGCATACAAGCTTACCTAGGTATGCCTTGTCCAGCTATTACGGGTGCTATGTCCTCGTCTTCTATACTTGCTTTGTAGGCAATCTTATTTATGCCCCCACTGCAGTCGGTCATCCTAGGCACAGCATGCTCCGCTGCCTTTCGCCTGCGGTGTATTGGTTCGTGGAACGCTCTCAGCCTGATCACAGGGCATAGACTAATCTACAATTTATTCAGCTCATATATGATATATATATATATATATATATATATATATATATATATATATATATATATATATCAGAAATTAATATGGTTAATGGCTAATTGTTGCCAGAATTCTGATTCGATATCTCTTTCTCGGTAGTTATCCAGCGAGCAACTCAAGAATTCAATGACTGGGTGGCTCAGTCGCTGACGGGTCTCGCTCTAATTTTGGTGCCTATTATCCTGCACATTTGGGAGTCTAGGCTGGAACTGCACGGTATTCCAAGCGGAGCTGATTGAACTCACACGTTGTGTGATTGACGCTTCTAACCTCGCTGTTTCCGGAAAAGACATTATTCTATGCAGTGATAGTAAACCTGTGCTCAATTCATTACGAAATCCTATGATCACTTCCAAACTGGTCAAGGATTGTAAACATTTTATTAACGTCGTTTGATCTAATAGTCGTGTCAAAATTATTTGAGTTCCGACTCATTGTGGTATTGAAGATAATCAGATAACATTGATATGGCTTACATGTTTTTGAATTTTTGTCATCTATTTTTACCCCGTCCAAGTTTTATGTAGGTTTGCACGCATAAAAAAAATTGAAAGGATTAAAAATAAAGAGAAAAATTCAGAAAGTTGCGATCACGCGGCTGTTAAATTTTACTTGATGGATTTGCTGTTTGGCGGCAATATTTCAACGTATAGTCATATATTGTTGAAAACATTATATTTTTTACAAAAAATTCGCAAAACTTACAAAAATTCCACCAATTTTCTGATGGAGATCTTTCTACAAAAAAAAAATCAGAAATTCCAATGGAATGGAGTTACAGAATAGCAAAATTCCAACAAAATTAAATTCGAATGATAAATATGCTGCGTTGTAATTTTTCCAAGGAAACGAGATACAGAATAGCAAATTGTCTTTTGAAATTTTTTTCCAGTGGAATCGAGTTAGTAGGCACAAAAATTTCATGGAATCTCTAAATTTAGCAACTTAAAGATCAATAGCGCTTAAAATGATCTGCGCACATATATATATGTTATTGAACCTACTGTATACTCGTACACCACACATTATAATTCTAAATTACCAAATTAAGGAAAACCATAAACAACTTAAATTTCATAATATAAACTGACAACAATAATGATAATGATAAATAATCATAATAAATTTATTAATTCAATTATTTGTGTCCTTTTAAAGATCTTATGATTTTCTTTTAACATTTATTTTGCGTTGCAGTTTACAGTTTTAAACTTCCAAAGAGTGTTAATTTAAAGAAGATAAAAAATTATAACAAAAACAAAAATAAAAATCGAAATCTCCCCATCTGATCTTGTAATCAACAGCAACAAGCATATATACATATATACATAGTATACTGTTTTTGTAAAACAAGCATGTAGCATAAATTTTATGGTTCTTGCAAATATCGCTGAGAGATTTATAGAATAAAATTACAGTAGTTTTCTTAATCGGTTATCTTAGCCGTATAGATAAATAAATGTGTTCTTTGTTATGGATGGATACAAGATGAAATTAACATAAAATAGTTTTAGTGTTTTTTGTTTTTTTGGTCTTAATAATCATCACACGTCGAATAGTTATATCGCACCATTTAGAAACATTAAAGATTGATAAGACTACGAGTTACATATACGCGCGGACGATGATTATTTTAATTGGAATACGTTGAAAGTTTGTTGATTTTAATCGAACGCGCAATACAATATTACAGCAACAACAAATCGAATTATAATTTACGATAATTAAATCGAGTCGATTTAACACATTTTTTATGGTTGGACGTGATACACTGCGAGATTGATATTGCGTGACCATAAAGTGGCATACTGGTGTGATGTACAGAGTTTTTATGGCATATAATTAATATTGCACAACATTGTACTGCCTAAAATAGAGTTATATACCATGTGTGATTCTGTCACTGTACTTTCCCTTCAAATCAAACTAATTTTAAAAAATCGGTGGAATATCATTTCCATAATAACTCAACGATAATTATCTTATCTTAAATCCCTATATAAGGTAATATCATGAAAATGTTATAAGTAAATCTCTCACTATATGTATATATATGTATGTACATAACGAACAGTACCGCAATAAGTCTATATATACACTATCTTTAGCCATAATTTACATGTTAACCACATTAATCATTAAATTAAACATAAGAAAACGATAATTTAATTAAGAATATTACGAAAAGGGACAAACTTTCTAAAAAGCACATACATACATGTAAAACGAAAAATTCACAAAACGAAAGGCAAGACAAGACAACAAAAAATGCATGATATGGTCTGTGTGTGCGCGCTGTGGAAAATCTCTGCGAACGAAATCCATGAGAAAAATTGTTAAAAGTGTAATAAATTTCCATTTAAGAGCTCGATCTTATTATTTTATTATGGTTGTATGTACAACCAAAAAAAAATTGTTAATAAAAAATAAATTAATTAATAAAATTAATATTAAATTTTAATTTACTTCGAACTTTTTGTGTAATTGAACGAACATTTTTTTTTTTTGCTTCTTAAAGTAATTTAAAAGCAAAATGGACGTTTCATGCCATTGATTCAATGAATTATAATTAACTTGGTTATAAATAAGTATAGTCCGTTAGATAAGTGCTATTGTTTGGGAAATGGATTCTCCTATTTTTGCCTTAATTCTTGTGATCAGGAGCATGACTGAGAAAAAACTCATGGTCATAAAGAAAATGAGATGGCGGAAATTATGATAACAGTCGTCTATATCAAAAAATTATTTCTCGGTTACCATCGGTGAGAATGAGGCACTGCTGCCTTTGAAAACCGAACAAGTTTAGACAACGGCAGAGAGAAAAGCCGATCTAAATTTAAACACCTATAGTTGAATACCTGAAGCCGAAGAGAATTGCAGGCTGAACAACTGCTCACGAAGTGAAGGCAGTCATCATCCTCCTCAAGGCAGCCCTCACAAATAACATAATGAGCAAAGCACATACAATGTTGATGATCTTTAAAACGGCCATGACTCGTAAGAATTTTAACTGGTCCTTTTTTAAAGTTAAAGCATACTTCGTTGACCTCAAATTGGGTTCCTTAATGAAGTACTTCGCCTTACGAATTCTAAAAGTTTCAAGCCACTGAGACCTTAGGCCTTTTAAAGCGTAGTCCTGTATAGCTTTCTTCCTGTAGTTGAAAGATAAAGGAACCGCTGGATCAAAACCAATTTAAATTAATTGGGAACCAGCTTTGGCTAAACAATCAGCGATTTCACTGCCTACGATTTCACAAGGAGCTGGAACCCAAATAGTCTTAACTTAATTATTAGAACAAAGAAGGTTGATGAAATGTTTGCATTTCTCGACGAGTTTAGACAGTTAAGGGATTTCTTAAAGAGTTAAGTACTGCTTTACTATCTGTAACTCAATAACACGCGTGAAAAACAGTACAATACGAACTGAGGCTACCAAAAAGTCTCAGATCAGTCCAAGGACAATAGATTTCAACACCTGCACTGAGGTTAGAACGAGACCCATCAGAAAAAGCCTCTGGACTCATCTAATTTGTTGTGAAAATTCTGCGAACTCCACAAATCTCTCGAAAGATAAGCCACTGAGAAAAAATATGGGAAATGGAATTCAGCTAGTAGTCTGTCATTAAACATATAGCTTTCTGGCAAACGTGAAAAATAATTTTTAAAAATTTGTCTATGTCCCACGATAGAACCGAAATTCCATTGCCCAACGCACCTCGGGCGATATGTTGCAGAATACGCTATGCCTAAAATAAAGGTGCGTAACTGAGGCAAGGAAAGAATGGATTCCATAGTAAGAAGTGGAGTCGAGGACATGGCCAGTTATGGCGCTGCAAGAAAGATTTTGTAGACCATTAAGCTTGGCTACAGAATCCTTTAGGTCAACCACTGGCCATAACGCAATAGAAGGGTACAGTAGCGGTAGGACCAATGATTTCTAATGAAATAAAGCATCCTAGGGCTTAAACCCCAGGATTTCCCAAAAGCTGTTCTACATTACCAAAATATATCAGTTGCTTTTTGAACCTTGTAGTCCAGGTGATTCTTCCAGGAAAGTTTACTGTACATGACAACCCCAAGGTGCTTGACGTTTTCCCAAAAAGAGAGGGAACAGATAGTACAGGAGTATTGCTCTTCCTTGTAAAGAAAATTAAATCAGTTTTAGAAAGATTGAAGTGCAGATCCTTCTCAACAGACCATGCCTCCACAATAGTTAAGACATGCTTAGTTAGGTCGGATAAGACACTGAGATGTTTACCTGAGACTAGTTTGAGAATACTTTTACAGTACCGATGCTGTAAGCATGTCGCATGCTACTGAGTGGAGAGATGATTAGAAAATGGTCTCTAATGAATATATTGACGATTCTTTCCAGAGCTTTAAGGAAAGTTGAGGGCAGGCTAATAGGCTGAAATGACTTAGGGTCCGTATAGTCGAACTTACCAGCTTTCAGGATAAAAACAACTCTACCCCTGCTCCAAGATTTTGGAACAGTGCTAAAATCAATGCAAAATAGATGAAGCAAATGATCCTGAATTAGAGGAAAGCTATGCTGTAATTCAGCAGGAAAAATACCATCAGGGCCGCCAATCTTATAAAATGCAAATGAAAATAGGCTCCAGCGCAAGACATCACGATGGATCAGCTTGTGGGCCAAATACACAATTGACAGTTGCAACAGACGTCCTAGTGAGCTCGGCAGCAACATCATCCGAGTGGACGACATCATAGAACCAGGAAAATGAACGGAAAGGAGCAGTTCATCAATTTCCTTATTGGAAGAGGTAATCTGTAATCTGTCTTGGTAAAATTCTTAGCCAAAGCTTTATGAATTCAGCGAGAGCAGATAGGCTGTTGATTTTCTCGCAGAAGTTCAACCATGAGGCTCTTTGAGCAAATCTTAAACTTCTTTTTTATTCCTTTTCTGTTATGAAGAAGTTATCCCAATCAATCTGTCGCTTACACTTTTTTGCTTATTGTTCTTCAGTTTCCTAGTAGATTAATGTTTTAAGGTTAGAGTTGCAGAAAGGTTTGTTTAATTCTTTTGATTAGTGATTAGTGGACGCGTTTTTCGAAGGCTATCGTAATTGCCATTGCAAGTGACGATGCTTGATCTTCAATGTCCTTACTTGACCGAATAACCCTCACTGGCGTAAGTAAAAAGCCTAGCTCGAGAGAGAAAAGACCCCAATCGATTAATTTCCAATTGCGGTAAAGTTTAAGAGGCGGTCGTTTGAGGTTAATATTAAACGAGATACACCTGTGAACAGAGGTGAGGATGTTAGCCGTCACCCTCCAGTCTAAAATTAAATCAATGATGGGCATGGAGCATAGGCTAATATTGCCGGACAGAATTAACAAAAGTATAGGCTCGCATCCAGAATTTCAAGCTCAGAGGAGCTTATATAGTTAATCACAGAATAACCCGTGTGGTTAATGTTAATACTATCCCAGATCGGATGATGAGCATTAGCATTACAGACAATCACCAAAGAGGTATGCTTATTCTTACACCTTGTCACAAGATCCGTGAGTTACACAGAGGAAGGAGATGAAATGATCGAGATCATTAAAAAATTTAAATGTTGCCGTAGCTTACGTCTTGCTTTCTCCTTAGTTCAAAATTTGCAAATCTCTCTTTCAATAATATATGAATTGAAGTTACTCCAGCTAATATGGTAGCAAAATCAGTTGATACCGTACTTTAATCCTTTGTAATTTCGAGCAGAACCCACCACCAAACGCAGAACGTTGACTAATCTCCTTCGATGGTGACAAGTGGTATATTGTAGCAAGTGTAATGCCCAATATTGTGCCATAAGTGTGCCACGATTTTTAGATCGGTAGGGTATCTGTCAACCCCTTTCCTAATGGTTAACACTTTACCATTTTGCCAAGCTTTTGGAAAAATTCATGAAACTGGTGATACTTGAATATTTTTCATAGATGATTGCTGACGTGGATTCTTCATTGCTAAAATGATCAACGGTTATGGTGATTGGAACAGTGTATCTTTGTTCCCGTATTCCTCTTTGGATACTGGTGTCATCTATACCTCACAAACGTCAGGTAAAAGTGTTTTTAGTAAGCACTTTGGGGTGTCTTGTGGTACAATACGTGGTACTTTGACCACCATCGCTTACTAGTGTCCTAAGTTTTCAGTTTTCCCGTACTGAATTTGTATACAAAAGGGTAGACTTGTTTCATTAATGCTTCTGAAATATACGCTATGACATGCCATATAGATTAGCCGTTTGCATGTTTTATCGCGTATCACTAAACTTGGTTTGATTGCTGGATATCATTGTACGTATCATAATGGTCATCATGAGAACAACGGCTCTCAGACCACTCGTCAGTCATGTGACATTAATATTTGATTCACCAAACTCTTCTAGGAAAGAACGTCTCTAGTTCGTGTCTTTATTATGCCGTTGATTGATTTTTAAGTTGAGAGCAACCATGATCTTATCAAGGCTATTTATATAATCCACAGGATCAACAAAGTATTGGAAGTGGATGATTTATCGAGAATGCATATTGCTGCTTTAAGGTTTTCACCATTTCCGGTGATTACAATATTTTGCTTGACGTACATATGTATATTGACAGTTCAAGGCCGTTTTCTTTTGCTACGCGAAGACTGATTGTATACTATAGTTGCCTTTTTACAGCAAACACATTTCGCATCTTCGATGAGCTTCGAACATACCTTATATCGTTATGCGGTTATCTCACTGTCCGTTAAGGTTTAATATGTTATCGGTTTCCCCGTCTCTATAACACTGTTTTTTAATCAGTTGGCAAACATAGTTTTTAAATATTTACGTGAATTTGGTCCTAAATCTGTCCTAAAAAAAAATAATCTAGGATTTTTTTACGACAAAATTCGCAATTCTACAACAACGGGTGAAGTTTATCCTAAAACTGTACTAAAAAACAACAAAAACCATTTTCATTTACATGTGTTAGTGTGCAAAGCAGTTGCGTCATATAACGAATTTTATCTATAGGACAACATAATTTGGTAGAAAGAATACATGACGTCCTGAATTTACTTCTGGGAAAATCCTATAACGACGTATACACCAATATGTCTTTGAGTCTAAGCTATCCGAAAAATATTTCAATGTTGGAAAATGTAGGGGATTAAGATGAATTTTCCTAATTTTCTGGGAAAAATCCTAGGAAGCGGACAACATAATGACGGATACACCTAAATGTTTTGAGGTCGAAACTATCTGAAAAATACTTTATTTTTGGAAAAATTAAGGGTTAGCTGGTTTAGGACAACTATATTTGGTATGTCAATTATTTTTCCTAATTTTTTGGGAAAAATTCTAGGAAGAAAATTCTAGTTCTAGGACAACCAAGTTTGATATAAACTCACGTATGTCGATTGTATTAATTTTCCTAATTTTCTGAGCTATCCGAAATGTCTTTCAAATTTGGAAAAAGTTGGGGATTAGCGGGTTTAGGTTTAAAAGATTTTTTCTAATTCTCTGGGAAAACTCTAGAAAGGGGATAGCATAATGACGCATATCCAAGATGTCTTAAGGCCAAAGCTATCCGAAAACTATTTCAATTTTGGAAAATCTAGGGTATTAAAAGGTTTAGGAGAACCTAGTTTGATATATGACCTCATGTACGTCGATTATATGATTTATCCGAATTTTCTTGGAAAAATCCTTGGAAGCGGGCACCATAAGGACGTATACAAGGATGTAAGCTATCCGAAAAATATTTTAGTAATATTTTTTATTAATTTTCCTAAAGTCGAGTATTAGGGGGTTTAGCAAAACAAGGGTATCACCTTATAAAGGGTGTCCCAAAATTAACGCAAGATTTGAATTAAATGGAAAACACAGTTATTAGTCTTCAGATTTTGATTTTTTTATTAAATCATAAAATACGTAGGATAGGGTTATTTATGGAATATTATATCGGACAAATGACCTCCACAGCTTTGCTGGCACATACGCACTCTTTTGTCGAAATTCTCCATGACCTTTTAGCATAAGTGTGGCCGAATTTCGTTGATGCAGCGTTTAATTTCCCCCGGGTGGTTGTGGGCTTGTTGACATAGACCTTTGACTTCAAATAATCCCATAAAAACAAATCTAATGGGATACCCTTTATATATATGTATACACGAATACACGATTTTCCAAACTTTCTTGGCCCTTAAATTGACGTATATTTCTAAATTTCCGTAGGTTTATCAACCATCAAGGAATTTGAGGTTAAGGGAAGTTTCATTCTCGAGTTATATCGCAAGGAATTTCATCAATATTTGACAAAATTGAAACTCGATTAATAAATTAAAACACAAATTATTTTAGTATCACGTTTAATTATATCTTTAATCGTTAAGTTTAATAGAATACGTAGAAAATGTGTTAACTCCCCAAAACAATACATACAATTATATTCCATTGTTTCCAAGTTTCCTAAGAGAATTCGGAAAAATCATATAATCTCCTAATAACTTATACTTTTTCTAAAATTGGAATATTTTGGGGATAGCTCTAACCCAAAGATATCTTGGTGTATATAACGTTATGCTGGTAGCTTCCTAGGGTTTTCCCTTAGAAAATTCAGAAAATCATGTATTCTTCCTACCAAATATGGTTGCCCTAATGATAAAATTCATTATATCGAAATATTCTGCTTTGCACACTAACACTTATAAGAGGAAATTGTTTTTGATGTTTTGTAGAACAGATTTAGGACAAATTTCACATAGGTTTTTTGTTAAGGTTACATTTTTTCCTTACCATCTACTTTACAAAACCTGCAATGTATATAAAATCAATCAACATTTGTAAAACATATATATAAGAAGAAGGTCAATCACCGATAATCATATACCAAGTCGTCAACATAATTAGCAATCACGATAATCCATTTTTCTATTCCACATCGCATTATCTATTCGAGTTGATCAAATATTTAATAACTGCTTGCCGATTATATAAAATCCAATCAATGCATCAATACATCAATCTCAATATCAACTATATACTCGTACCTATACATTATATATAAAAACTCAATTTGATTGACACTTCAATATGATCAAGTTGAGCTAATTATAAACGACACTACTGACAAATTCCTTAACAATCATTTTCGCTTAACTCATATACGCGTACATGTATAAAACATATAATCATAAAATCATAAATTTCCTTAAAGGTACATATACGCATAAAATCATCGCGTACCATCAATTTTTCAAATATGCGCGAACGAAATAGTTTTTTGTCATAAAGTTTTTGTTTTTTCCCACAACTTAACAGCATCAACGAGTGTTGCCAAAAGGTCATCTTTTTTATTATTATTTGCAAGATGTCTTCTTCATACATAAAAATGTACGTATATGTACATACGAGTATATATATATGAAATACTTGATTTCAGATTCTTATATACTGATTGCATGTACAGTCGAGTGGAAATTCCCTAAATTAGATAAATTTTCTATATGGAAACACCTACAACAATATTGGATGCAATCCATATTCGAAAAAATAAAATAACATCGAGTATCTGTATACATATCCACGAGTACATATATAAGAATTCATTTTATCACCGATTGGCATCTCTTGTCTTATAAGATTTTCTTTTTTATTAATTTTTGTTGTTTTTGTTGTTATCTAAACCCAATCAAACGTGCGATCTTTTTATTTTTTATTTTAACGCTGTATACACCAACTATATTTACTAAATAGTTATTATACATATACATATGACTATGTATAACCAACAAAAAAGTTGTTAAGTTGATGATAAGTGATATCGTGAGATTATTCCTTATTTATAATACAAGATATGAATGCATTAATAGCAAAAGTACAAAAGAAAATTTTAAAGTTAAAATACGCGGATATACAATGCATTCAATCGTATGTGGACAGGTGATGAATTGACGATGATAAACTTATTAAGGTGTTTCAATTTATGCAGCAGATTGTGAAATTTTTAATAACCATAAGACGTGAAAAAATTAATAAGATGTTGATTTACCGCGCGCACACACACACACAACCAAAACGTACATACATGCGTATTTTGTACTATATGGTCATAACATATTTTCAATTAATTCAGATTGGTTGTTCAAATAATGACAATATTATATATCCATTTATATCGAGACCAATTCAATATATATACGCGAGTAAAGTGTTTGGCCCCATTGGCGTTATTTGATATTTATTTATATATATATGGATGTTTGACACGATATGCAAAATGTAATGCAAATTATATTTACGCGGAATAGAAAGTGTTGCGGTGCTGTTCTTATTTAGACTAACAATGTACATTAAGATCGTGTCGAGATATATCTTTCGTGGATATTTGATTACCGCATTTAAAACTAAGCACTTAACACTTTTTTGGTTGTTATTGGGCTGTTTAAATGAACGTAGCAAACGTGTAATCCATCCAGAATTTTTTCCGTGATAGACGACCATCCCATACATGTTGAGTAAATTAAAAATAAAGTATTACAAATTTATGTTAGTTGAAGTAGAATGAAGCACAATTTATCCCTTGTGCGGATTAGTGTAGTTGTGAATTTTAATCTGTCCAGTATGGATGCTTTTCTGCCACAAAGAAATATATAGTACAAACGAATACAATTTTGCGAGACAAGATTTCTATCAATATTAGACTTTCATTAACACTTCGCCGTATCCTTTGTATTGTCTTGCAGCCAAACAAAGTATCTCGATCAGTATTCCC
The DNA here is from genome assembly GCA_951394425.1 of Tipula unca. Lineage (NCBI taxonomy): Eukaryota > Metazoa > Arthropoda > Insecta > Diptera > Tipulidae > Tipula > Tipula unca. The sequence continues at coordinate 11,603,342 of OX596381.1, read as the reverse complement.
GTTATCATTTGATTTTCGGGAAACGGAAATTTTGAAACCTTATTTCCGGAATCGCGGGCTAAATAATATATCCAATGTAAATTTTAATGAAAAATTATTAAATGTCTTTTATTCTTTTTAACAGCCCATACACTATTTAATACTAAAAAATTTTAAGAACACAAGAGCGTTTAAGTAACCATCCGGAAGAAACGATCGTTTTTTAGTTAGAAAACTAAAATATCATGACGATGAAAACGACGCAAGCTGTAATCGTTTCGACTAGTCGGATTCTGATGTATTATCAACAATTAATATTATTGTTCCCTGAACTGATGTTTTTGACGAATATATGAGTTGTTGTTCCATTTCGATTTAATTTTACAAATTCAGTCGATGTTGTTCCAAACATAAACAAAGACGTGACCCATTGGGCACAATCCTGTTTATCCTGCCAAAAATCAAAAGTCCAGCGGCACACAAAATGCCTCTTGGACAATTCGCCATTCCACCTGGTCGATTCGATGGCCAGATGCGTACTGCATGAGCGACATTGCCACCACATTCTTTCAAAATTACTTATCACGATTTGGCGGTCCACTTGAGATCACCACTGATCAATGAAATCAATTCGAGTCGACGCTTTTCTCAGAGTTAACGAAAATCCTCGGCTCACATCGTATAAGTGGCATGGTCGAACGCTTCCACCGCCAGCTCAAAGCTGCTCTCAATGCCCGAGGCAATACAATGCACAGGAACTCAGAAGTACCAATTGTTCAACTTGGTATTCGAGCAACGGTTAAAGAAGATTTGAAGTGCTCACCAGCTGAAATGGTTTACGTTCAAACGATCAAACTACCCAGTGAGTTCTTCGTCGAACATCCTCTACCGTCTCCACCCACAACCGATACGCCGCTTACGCAAGCAATTCATTGTCTCAATCAAAATCCAGCACCATTCAATCTCAATCGATAGATTGAAATATCAGCCAGCAAACGATTTAAAACCGCCCGGTTCAACGTATAACGTCTCAAAACTATGGTTTCTCATCTGGAGAGAGGGTACTGTAGCAGCTCGAATATCCGACTCACCGATATTCGATACTGCCACGACAAACAATTAGTGAAATTCAAATAAAAATCAACTTATTTGAATTGAGCGTTCACTAACCCCATCACACATCCAATAGCCGAACCACCACTATAAACATTCATAGTGAAGCATTTCGTCATCCAACCAACATCATTCGAACTAACAAAGTTCGATGATGCAAATCCATTGCACTCAAAACACGAGTGCAATGTTGATGGCCGCCGGCGCGTCTGTTCCCTCTCCAAAATACGACACGTGTTTTGGACACGAAGGTGATGACAAACAAACAAAAAAAAAACAAAATATATCCGGCCATATTACATTATTTTACTCCGGTATAAACAAGTGCGTACATACCATTCCATCTGGGTTTGCAATCCAAGAGCAAATTCAACTCTTTTCCATGTTTCTGTTTTACATGATGTTGCAAAATAGTGTTTCGCACTGGTCAACATTTAAAAAACATTTTAATGTTTCGAACCATTTCAATTGCCGAACTCAAATCATTTCGAATGCGCATATTGGTTTGATGTAGTATTCCTTTTCGTGATCACTAATATAATCTGGTTCTGGGGAACCCTGCGGTATGCGACAACAATACCATAGTAAGGTGAGATCTTTTGTTAAATTATTTCGGTAATCTCCCACTAAAAATGACCGTCTCCAAAAAACCACGTTGAAGAAGGTTTAGAAAAGAAAAACAATTGATGATTGACGTAAAGACGCGATGAAATCCTTATTTGATCTAAATTCAATCCCTTTGTGAAATTAGATAAAATTCATAATTTAGTGAGAGCGCCAGTGAAATTGGCCGAAGGCATGCTATACCGTCGTGAAGCAACCCTACTTTCACCTAATATATATAACCATATCATTAATGTTAAACAATTTGTCACCAGCATAGGTTTGCCATCGAACTAAAAGAATTAATTTCATGTAGAATTAAGTACAGGGTGTCCGCCGGGAAGGTATACTACTTTATTTTGCCGCCATTTTGGTAAACGTTAGTCTTGACAGTTCATATTTGGCAGTCGTGAAGTAGACACGTGGCAAATTTATTTTGGAAAAATATTCGATAAACCAACAAAACACGTTGGTTCGTTAAAACATTTTATCAAAATCAATCATCGATTAATGTGACGATGAAAAAGTTACGTGAAATTTTTGGGAGAAACAACGTGCCAACAAAACGCACTATTTATCGTGTAGTGAATGATTTCGAAGAAAGAGGGTCTGTAGGTGATAGGCCCAAGCATGGGCCACAACCACAACGTACTGCAAGATTGGCTGAAAACATTACTGCTGCTCAAGAAAGTGTTCAAAACAATCCATCAACCTCAATTCGACGCCGTGCTCAGGAGCTTGGTCTTCAAAGAACAAGTCTGGCCACAATTTTGCACAAGGATTGGCATTTGTTTCCATTTAAGAATCAGTTGACACAAGAGCTTCTTCCACAAGACCATTTACGCCGCCGTACATATGCCAATATGATGTTACAGCTCGCCCATGACAATCCCGATTTTCATTTTCATTTTTCATTTTCATTTTCTTTACATCCATTAAAAGTGACAGTCTGGTGTGCAATTTGGTCAGGAGGATTCATTGGACCTTAATTCTTTCACAATGAAAACGGCGTAACGGTAACTGTGAATGGGGAGCGATATCGTGATATGATTGAAAACTTTTTAACGCCACAACTGCATGCTTTGGGCTTGATTAACATGTGGTATCAACAAGACGGTGCCACATCGCATACAGCCAGGATTACAATGAAATTACTGCGAGACCTCTTTCCACAACAAGTTATTTCAAAAAATGGTGATGTTGATTGGCCCGCCTGATTTGACTGCTCCGGACTTTTATTTGTGAGGATATCTGAAAAGCAAGGCTTTTCATTTATCTGATATTGTATTCCATAAATAATTGCCGACATTAAATAAAACATTTATCAATATAAGATCCATTCTCTTTCATTTAATCAAAAATTATAAACAAACAAAGTAGTATACCTTCCCGGCGGACACCCTGTTTATGCTAGTTTGACCGACTCATCATTAAAGTTTAAATGTTTGAACAAGGCAGCGCTTGTTTCAATGGTTATTAATATGTCAAAGATAAATGACGATGAGACTATCACTTCGCCTGAATTAGAGTCGGAAAATGAGGTTCTTGACGAACGAAACCAGCATTTAATGGAAGAAAAACTCGCAAATGCCATCAAATTGGAAACCAGATCGAAATCATTCCTAATAAAAAAAGAAACAATGCAGGATGTGGAAAAGATAATCAAAACTGAATTGGCAATTTTTGAAATTCGAGGTAGCCGTGGAGCTAAAAAAAAAAAAAAATTAAAATTGGGCGGATTACTCCAGCACTCACTGCCACTAACGGGCCCACGGTGCAATACCCGGACAAACACATTTACTTACACATTAAAAACACCCAACCGTGATTTTTGGTCACCACCGGGAATCGAACCCGAGACCCTCGAATAACAAAGCAAGCACGCTATTTACTACTTACTGGAGCTAACTTCGAAAGATGCTTTGACAACTTAAAATCAACACCATCTGTCATTGTGGAATCCGAACGAGTATTTTCTGGAAGTGGAAATCTCGCTACAAAGGTCAGATCACTAAACGATGAAAGTTTGGACAATTTGGTTTTATATACGATCGTATACTTTAAGAGGACCGAAAAGAAATAAGTCTACATAAGATTTCACAATAGTGCACCAAAGTATATTAATTTTTTTTTATAAAAATGGATTATACGAGTATATTGAGTTTCTATTATACATTTTTTTTTATTTCTTAGAAATTTCTTGGTCCCTAAATCTTGATTTTAAAAAATACAGGACCGAAATACCGGTTCCGGTAACTGTATACGGTTTTGCATGCACTAACACCAACAAGTATTTCGAAACAATTTCTTAAGTACACATACGCAAATATTCCCACCTTACACATTTCTAAAGACAAAACATTTAAACAATTATTTAGTCGTAATTACAGCATAACATATATACTTTATAAATAATAACTTTCAATTAAAAATTATGATTAATGATTTATTTAATTTAAAAATTAATTTTCTTATAATTATTTAATTACACATAAATATACAACAAAAATAATTATTAATTCAATTAATTTTCACAGACCGTGTGTGCGTACTCGTATGTACATATATACACTATTTATCCGAGTAATTGTATCGTTTAATTATTTATAACAACATAATATATTTTATGTCTTTACGATTTTACGAGGGCTTTGACCATCGTACACTTCATTTCCATTAAAATGTTGATTAATGTTATGTTTGGATACGGCTAATTAATTTAAATACGAGTACATATGTTAACTATTTTAAATTATTAAGAAATTATTGTCAATTGTCATGTTAATATATTAGTTGGGTAGTTATATTGGAATTTTATGGACAGTGTTTTTAATGTACCATCTACTTCGCGTTTTAGGCCGTAAATCACACGCATGATTCTTTTCTCAAATGTAAGGAACCATCTCTCGTACTCATCCGTCAACGTACAACTTTCATATTCAGACAAAAAACCAATTGCTTGATCATCACTTTGTAAAGGTTCAGCTTCACGGCACTTGATAAGATATCAGCCGTACTTTAATATCCTCATCCATACACTGTTCTCATGAAAGAGCTCAAATATTTGAACCTCCTCACTCCCTCAAACGTGTAATGGCCAATACTCAAATCTGATGAACCATTGTCCCTATAACCAGAGATCATGTATTTCGTTTTGGACTCATTAATCTGGAATCCAATAGAAGATGAAAACTCTACCTGATTGGACTGGTCCGATATATGATGCTGCTCTGAGGTGTTTCAATTTTACGAAAGATGTACATTGTACACCCATATGAGATTAAACAGTAGTGTTCTCAACTTTCACCCAACATTGGAATTGAGACTGCGTCACTGTAATTCTACACAGTCATACCACTTTTGTTGGCTTTCCTATAAGGTATTCCAGGGTAGACTACAAATTCTCTCGATTGATCGAGTCAAAAGCCTGCCGGAAATCCAGGGAACCTGATGTACGGGGATGGACGTATCATAATATTTAGATAGAATCATCCGCAGCGAAAAGACTTTATCAGTGACTGATCGATTCGGACCATCGATTCCAGCCTTCCGCTAGATGGGAGATTCTATCCAATATAATGTATGACAGTAACTTGTATGCTGTGCAAAAGAAAGCTATACCGTGATAATTTTTATACTTCAAGCGGTCTCCCTGGTTGAAGATAAGATATACTTTGATTTGCCATATTAATCGAATAAGGTCGAAATGACAATTCCACAAAGGATCTCCTCCGAATATCAAGAGGTCCATGGTCCTAGTGAATTCCTCATGGGATGGATCCACAATGCAAATCTACGCAGCCTATATTTGTGGTGACTCAACCAGAGTCTGTGACGCATGATGAACACCAAGGTCGGTGTCCACTCCATTCGTCGAGCAATACATCGATGTTGAAACAGAGGTTCCCTTCCCGGACCCGAATGTCGGTTGACGCAGGCTTGAAAGTATGGTGCAATACAGTAATTCCTTTACAGAAATTACGGGAACTCATTTGGTTAGGATAGATCAAACTAGTCATTCTTGGGTCTGACTTTCACTATAAATAAAGTCTGTTGAGTAGCACTGAGTATGCTGGAAGTGTTGCGGCGATTGGTCCATGCGTTTCTAAATGTATTTGTTTGTATCGGAAAAATGTGATTGCCACTCTAAGGTCGTGATCAATTGCAAATTATTTCATTATTTCAACATTATCGGTCGCAGTTTCGTGTCGGGAGTACGGACCTATGTTTTCACACAAGTAGGTCTGATTTCTGCCAGACCTAGTATTAAAGTCCCCAATTACTCCCCCAGATCGTCCAAGTTATTGTAAAATGATTATTTTGGGGGTGGCTGACTTCGGTGGGCGTGTGGACATAAATTATCGAGAGGTTGGCTAAGTTAATGACAAGTGAAGCTTACATAATTCAGATCCAAGATTTCTGAGGTCATTTCCACTGTAGAGCAACGGATTGCCCTGGAACACATGGCCTCTTTTTTTAGGCTAGTAAATTTCTTGAAAAGTAACTAGTTCCAGCCGATGCTTGCACGTGATTAGTTAGTTCGGTATTAGTTTTGCGGTATCCATTTTTTCTTTTGTTGACATTACAAACAGTTGAGTTTATTTGCGATCCAAGCATTTAGTCGCCTCCTACGACAAGCAAAGGACGTTGTGCTTTTTACGAGACATGTATGCGTTGATGTCTCCATTCGGAATCTTTGGCAAGAAACCCAGGTGGCCACTACTTAGAATTAAGTGCAGTGTTGAATTGATCCGGACTCGGAAAGAAGTACAGTTGTACTTTAAACCGTTTTGTCGATTAGGAGATATTACGAAACAAGCCTTTCCGACTAGTTTCTTTCTTGTTTTGATGAAACCTTCAAATTGTTGTTTTGAGACCATCCGGTTAAGTCTGCTGCCGAAGAGCCATTTTCGCTACAGAAAAGATCACAAACGATAAATAATCATTTGGATTTATCGTCAATTGGTACAGGTTATTAAGCATTGGCTACGTAGAGGGTATTGAAGCAAGTTTTTCCGTTTACCTCACGATTTGTGTAGCAGCTGCGGGTGGTACTAAGGATGGTAATGTTTGTATAATGATGTTGATGTACTCGTTGACGTTGTTAGTGGCTGCAGCTTGTTGGTCTTCTTAGGTTGGCGTTACAGGTATCGCACTGTTACATAATTCCTCCATAAAATGTCTCTAGTATTCTTATTTTCTTATAAGGTTGATTCGGTTGTAGTAAAACAAACTCAGAGGGATTAATTTTGACTACTGCTGCAAAAGATATTGGTTGCCCCACAATGGCTTCTGGATCTCCCCTACTTGATTTTTTATCTCTCCTAAATGTTGATTCAGTTTTTGATTGTTACCTATCAAGTGTTGTATCTTCTTCTAAACCGTGGCAGTTTAAACACACAAATCTTACATAGGGATATTATCTAATCAGTTTGCTGAACTTTTCAAAGTTCCAATCAAAGTTCTTTCTTTTCTTGCACTTTATCACTGAGATATTATACCTTTCACAGTTCAATTATTAAATTATGTATTGTTATGTTAACAATAGGGTATTAGAGTGCACTCATCGTACCTGGACTGAATATTTACGAATATTAAACAAGGCACCGCCCGATGAACAAAATTTTTACATTCAATACTACGTCAGTACGCAGAAAGAAAAGTTCATCTCTCTGGCTTGGACCTTTCCAAATAAAGGAATTCCTTAACAAATCAATACTTCTTTACTTATAAATAACTATCAGGCTCGATCCTCAGTTTGGCCTTCATATTGGATTAGACAATCGTAAGAAGCCCAGCCGTGGTCTACACCGAGCCATCGTTGCCTATGGTCTATACCGAGCCATCGTTGCCTGCGGTTCCGGATCCGCAAACAGAACGTGACCAAGCGAGCGTACTCGCTGATATCTTACTTCATATACAATATCGTCCAATACCATTTTTTTGGAATAAAAATGTTTAATCAAAACCAACTTTGAATTTTCAAAACTCTCCAACCTTGCTACAAAAACAATCATTCCAATTTAATTATATTTTAAAATAAAAAATAAATTTTTAACATTCGCACCTTTAAAAGTTGCATAAGTGCGTGCGTGGTGCGGTAGATTATAAAACCAGATTATCACATTCGCCAATTATATACCAATTACCACGACATACACATGGTATAATGCAAGACGAACGTAGATTAATTTTTTCAATTTATATAACACCCACTAAAAATACCAATAAAATCGAATAAATTTTGATCATTATAGGTGCGTATATTTTGTATGCCGCCAGTCCAGCAATCGGACTGTGCGCGTACATTATTTTCCTGTATAGCTATTTCCCATTTATAAATTAAACGTTTTGTGTGTTGCAGTGCAGATTACAGTTTTCATTTCATTTATAAAAAATAAAATAAAAAACTTTCTCACCATTTTATATTTTCTTGTACAATATTTTTTTTTTTTTTATCAATAAAAAATTCATGTTCATAATAAAAATAAAAACCAGGTAATGATGCATTTAAGAAAAATATATCGCTGCAATAATAAAAATACGTTCAATTTTCACCTGATAAATTATTCATTTCATGTTGCTTTTTTATATATATTAAATATGTATGTACGTATGTACGTTGGATTGCCGGTTCGACCAAAACCAGCACAAATTGTATGGTCGCGCAAAATGCTCATAAAAAATGAATAAAATTTAATAAATACAAATCCATAATAATAATAATAATAATATAGATAATAAAAATATGTATGTACATATATAAAAAAAATGTATATAAAATAATAACGAAATGCAATTAAAAAGTCAATTTCAACATTTCAGACAAATAAATGCAATTAATTTTCAGTGAGTGTACGCGCGCACGCCGCGAATAACAAAAATAAACATCTTGTTAAAATTCCAACATATTTTGTGGTTGGTTTATATGCCAAAAACAAACCAAACCAAACAAAAAATATATTTTCGATCGCTGCTAAAATAGCGCGCGATGATGATAACAATAATGACGATCGTCATCCATATATACGCAATGATCATTTTGATCGCCGAATAATGGTGAAAAATATACTAATAACAATCGGCCATTTTTGATTTAAGACAAAACCAACAAACAAAACCGTGCGATCGTTACCCAATTAAACAAATGACAAATTATAGCTAAATACAAATTCAACACACAAAACAAAACAAAAACCGATCAAAACGGAATTTCAAATAAATGAAATCACAAAAAAAAAACAGTTGATCGAAAAGACAAACAAACGTCTTATATAAAAACAATATTTTTGGCGTGATGATTAGAAACCATATACAATTACATACAAAAAATATGATCATTCACGATCGCAAAATTTAGAAACCCATTGATATGATGTTTTTGGCCATAAATGGTGAGCGATCATACACTCGTCGTCGTATATTTATATATACCATTACAAAGTGGTTGGATCAAAAAAATAAGACAAACGATCTTCTTTTTTTCGTATATATGAATTTAATTTTGTCATGTTCTCTTACGATCGCCATCCAATCCAAATATATTTTTTCTTCTTTACGAAACGGGCACACAAAAAAGTTGATGATGGAATATTGGAAAATTTTAATTTTTTTTTATGAGGATTTTGTTGCTTGTTTGTCCGACGATTGACAGAATTTTATACGTACATATCGGGAAGCTGAAATGAAACGACAGAAATATTTTTATATTTGCTAATTGTTTCTCATTATCGACTTCTTTGAATTCTCTCTGTTCAAAAAATTGTTTTTTTTTTGGCGATCGTTATTGTTAAAATTTAATTTGTCTTTGACTTATTTTGGTAAGACGGGATTTCGTTTTTTTTTTTTCTGAGGTTTTGGTGATTAATTTATTTAATGTACATGGTCTCTCATACATATTATGAGATGAACCAAATTAATTAGAATAGAAATAAAAATTATAATTAGGCGAGCGGTGACATGGTTAAGAATGCCATTTTTGAGTGTTTGCTTGCCGTTTAACTCTTTTTTGTTGAATTTTGCGAATCAAATTTAGTTCAGGTTATTATTAATTGTACGCGGATGACTGGTTTAATTTTTTTGTGTACATGTGTACTACTTAATGTATGACATGCGGTGTGTTCGGCTTTAAATTGATATTCGTTTCATGTAGGTATACTGGTTAGCCGAAAAACCCATTCGCTATTTGATCTTAAAATGTTTGTTGCTAAATTGTTTATTGTACCAATGTGTTCTATTGGTCTAGAATTTTAATGCAAATCAACGACAATTTTAATATATCATCGAAATTAGAAATAGAGCTATCGAAGGTCGAACCGAGCACTCATCGAAAGTATTCCAAAAATTGGTATGTCACCGTGATCTTGCTAGCCCATGATTTTGAAATTTCAATAAATCAAAGCATTCAACACGATAAGTTAGTTATGAGTGTTAAACTGTTTAGTTCACTGCGCCATGGGGGCAGATTGGTTAATTAATAGACTCAGGACTATCCCGCCTACATCTAATCTGTTAATTAAATTATAATGAGCTGGTATTGTTTTAATAATTTTTACTGCCATCTCTAGAATCAGAGTCCAAAGGTGCTCATTCTCATTTTCGGACAGTTAGGACCAACTAAAATCTTCGTGTACAAGAAAATTATATTCTGGTATAAAAAAAAATTAAATTTGGGCAGATTACTCAGTGCCAACGAGGGCGGCTGATTATTCTGATATACTTTACTATTTTTCACCAGAGTTTAAATTTCAAGTGGATTTGAATGATTTTTTATCCAATCATAGAGATCGTATAATTATCGCAACCAACTGAATTTGAATGATCTAGACAATTTCAAAATATGGACGAATACTCGAAGACAACTCTAAAATCGGTGGATTATATTTATAAAACAACTTAAATTTTAATTTTCGTATAAATAAAATTCAAAATTTAATACAGTAAATGTTTTTGTATTAACTTCACTGTCATCTGTATCCATGTCCGAAGCAGCGCACAGCAGCCTTAGCAAACTGATCAACGTTCAAAGATCCGTAAGAGAACACTTGAGATCTATCTTTGACAGAGGCCGGACAGCTGCAAAGGTACTATAGGCAGTCGTCCACTTCCTCCAGACAATCGTCACATAGAGCATCCTGAGCCAGTCCCATGCGTTGGAAATGAACCTTAAAACGTCCATGACCAGTAATAACTGTAACCAGAATTCTCAGTTCGGCCCTTTTTTATAAGCATAACATATATTTAGTGAACCTCCTCACGTTCAATGTTGAACCGTTTTGCCTTTTGACAGATAGGAGTAGAACGTGACACTTCAGTCCCACTTCAATTAAAGAGAACTTTTTATAATAACGTCCTTACCACAATTGAAGGATAGAGGAATTGCTGGCTCCAACAAATTCACTAAAGCGATCCAGCTTTCGCTAAAGAGTCACAACGCCACAATGAGCAGGCACCCACATGATCCTTAATCTCGTATTACAGCAGAGGAGATCAATGAAGTGTTTGCAGTCTTTGACCAGTTTAAACGTAGTCAAAGGATTATTAAGGGTATTAAGCACGGCATTAATATCAAAGCAGATAATAATATCCTTCCCTAAATCACTAAACGTTAACACAATCGCACTATGGGTAAGTGCAATTAATTTAGCTTGAAAACCCGTGCAGTGTTTACCCAGACTGCCCGAGAATCGGAGTCCCTACTTTGGACAATAGAATCTAAACCCTGCACTGACTTCTGAACGAAAGATTGGAATTGGTGAAGTTAAATTCTGGCAATAGCAATTCACCATTTCAACCTCCGGAATATGTGACTTAAACTTATTAAGAATCTGTCTATGCCCCGTACAAATCCCGAAGGCATTACATGCGCCAATGCACCTCAGTCAAAACGCAGCAGAGCACGCAATACCAAGAATGTAAGACTGCAATTCGGCCACGCATAGAATAGAGCCCATAGCAATTTTGCTACAGAAGACGTCAATTTCACAACATACGAATTGCCAACAGCCCTTCTGCATTGCCAAAAAATAGCAATCGCAATTTGCAGCTTATAATCAAGGTGAAATTTTCAGGAGAGTTTACTATCTAGAATAACGCCTAGGTGTTTTACGTGCTCTGTCCTTGTAATTGCTCTACCAAATAGAGTGGGAACAGATATATTAGCACTGTCTCTATGTCTGGAAAATACTACCAGATCAGTTTCAGAGCGATTGACGTGCACCCCCATTTTCAAGATACCAAACTTCCACTATCTTAAGGGCTTTCTGCGTCAGATCAGATAAAACGTTCAGGTATTTACCAGAAACTGTTAAATCGAAATCATTCGCGTAGATTTACACGGTAAACTTATAGATCGCTGCAAATGAACAAGTAATTCATCGATAACCATGAGCCACGGCAAGGGTAAGAGTACTCCTCCTTGCAGGTAGCCGTTGGCCACTTTGACGGACACTGAGGAGCCATCCACCTCACCCTCAATTATGCGAGACTTGAGCATAGAATCGATGAATCTAACAATGGTTTGATTAATATTAAAATTGGTACATGCACTCGTGATCGTAGAAAAAGAAGTGCATCAAAAGCTCCGGTCTCCCGCAATGTCCAGGAAGGTACCTACTGGAAAGTCTTTGTACTTAAGTGATAGTGGTTCTAAACGCAACACGAAAAGCGTACTAACTTCGGGGAGAGATAACTGGACACTAGAAGCTAGGCCAGACTGGCAAAAAAAAACAATCCGAAAAAAAGAAAACGGAAATGAAAAAGACGCATATACATCAAACCGCCAAAGGCGATCTGTTATTAGAGTTGGAAAGCACCGGCGATCAACCTCAAACAGCTAGTTCCCAATCAAATTACATGACATTATTGGTGAAGAAGCTGAAGTGAAAACCTTGTCACAAGATAATATAAATTAGGAATATTAATGAAGTTACCACTTCCGAAGATGTAGTACAAGCTTTGGAATCGCATGTGGAAGAGACAAAAGGTACTACTACTGTGAAGACGCTAAGAGCATCTTATTGTGGGACGCAAATGGCAGTGGTTAGCATGCCAAGAAAGGTGGAAGAGCAAGTCTTCGCAAGAGGCAAACTAAGCATCGGATGGGTGATTTGTCGGTAAAGTGTTTTAAATGCTATGAGTTTGGTCAGTTGGCGCAAAAACGTAGGAGTGAAAAAGACAGATCCAAACTGGGGTAAAGAAGGTCGTATTGCAAAACAGTGCAGGATTGACCCATGCGTGCTTTGTACCGAGGGAGCTGTTGGGGGAAATAAACATTCAACGGGTAGTTGGAAGTGACCTGCATATAAGAAAACGCTAGACGGGAAGCTGGTTAAATGAGATTGATCCAACTAAATCTCAACCATTGTGAAGCTACAAAAGACCTGCTGCAGCAAACTATACGTGAAATAGGCACGATTGTATGCGAACAATATAAACAGTTCGATAGCAATATTTGAGCATTAAACTATTTAAAAAAAATGGCTGTTTGGGCTTGTGGTAACCGCATCTTTCTGGAGAAGCCCAGCGGCGGAGAATCTGGCTTTGTAAAAGTGAAGGTTGATGGTATTCATATTTATAGCTGTTATGCCCAACCTAGTGCTACCCTAGAGGAATTCAAAATCTTCCTATAGATCGATTAGTTATTGACGCGCGAAACAGAAACCCTCTGTTGATAGCTGGAAATTTTAATACTTGGGTTAAGTGGGGCAGCCGAGAGACTATTGTTAGAGGTAAAGCGCTGCTGGAAGAATTTTTTCTACTACCAGTGGCAATGTTGAACGTTGGTAGTACATCCACTTTCCGTAGGGGTGGCACTAGCTCGGTACTTCATCTCACATGGATTAGCGATGGTCTTTTAAACAGAATAGTGAGTCGGAAAGTTAGTGAGCAATATTCACATAGTGATTGAGAGACTGTGAATCGAATAAACTCGTAGTGTATACGGCATTAGATGTGAAAAATGCATTTAACTCGGCGAGTTGGGATTGCGTATTAAACGCACTAATCAATAAAAAGGTTCCTAATTATCTGTGATTAATAATAGATGCTAGAATGTCCTTTAAATCGCATTTGGATACCGGTGGGGGAAAAAGCTGGAAAAGTGAACATGCAAATTATGCCAAACGCAGGGCGGCTGCCACAGCTGCAAACTGTTACTGAGTAGTGTGGTGACATCTATTTTGATGTATGGAGCACCAATCTGGGCCATAGTACTATCGAGAGAAGTACTTACGAAACCCCGGTGGCATCTGTTTATAGGTTACGCGTTTTGAGGGTGGTAAGTGCATTTAGAACGGCATCAGTTGTAGCCGTGTCTCTATTGGCTGGTATGCCTCCAATTGACTTATTGGCTAAGGAGCGTGAAAGAATGTATTGTACCCGGTAAATGGGGATAAGAGAGGAAATCGTATTGTGGCTCGTACAGAGACCGGCAACATGTGGCAGCAGCGTTGGGACAGCTCGGAAAAAGGTCGGTGGACACATCGTTTAGTCCCTTCGGAAGATAAATGGCTTGATAGGAAACATGGAGAGATTGACTTCTATTTATGCCAGTTTCTGACGAGGCATGGTTGTTTTCGCGCTTATTTACATAAATTAAGCAAGATGACTCCCCTTATTGCCCAATGTGCGAAGGAATACTGGAGAACGTAGAGCATGTAATTTTTGACTGCCCGCGCTTCGAGTAAGAAAGATTGGAACTATATAGGTCTGTGGGAAATGACTTATCATCGTTAAGAGTTGTTGATTATATGCTGCAGTCCGAAGAAATTTGGGAGGTGGTGTGTAAAATGAGTGTAAGAATTATTAAGAAATTGGGAAGTCTAGTAAAAAATAGACAATGACAATAAAGTTGGATGGCAGCTAAGGCTGAGCCTGATCTCGGGAAGTAATACATATCAGTAGTTCCACGAGACAACTATAGGCATAAAAGAATTTGGGGGTTAGTCGCTAAAAGTCCGACACTCCCACATGTTTATGTATTAGGTCCCCACATGTGAGGTCATATGAAGATTCCCCCCTCCACCACAAAAAAAACACATGAAAGTGGAAAGACAACAGAAGCTCAACAGTTTGCCGGAAGATAGGCGAAGAGTATCGAGTCTACAAGTATCATTTGGTGGATACAAATTGCTTTTTTCAGGAAATTATGAATGTACCGTTCAACTGTAACATTTAAGCGATAAATATATCGAAAGCACAAAACCTATAATTTGATTGACATATTATATATTGTATGAGCTGCTTCTAGTCTAGACAATTGATCTTTAAACATTTCTGAAATCAAATAATTATGATTAAATTGAATTATTTATGTTTTGTACTTTCAATTATTTTTGCAGCAAGCCCAATTACATTTTCACTTAATGCTAATTGATAAATTTTTTTTTTTTTTTTGTATTCCTTCGAACCGCAATGTTAATGTTAAACTTAAATAATGATAGTAGTAATAACAAAACTAAAACATGTTCGAGATCGATCGACTATTATATAAATATATATTGTGATCATTATATGTATATGCCATCCGATTGTCAAATGAGAAAATTACAAGACGTACAAAATGGATCTGGTCTGCGTGTATAGCAACTAAGTATATTTTATGTACAACATACTTGAATTTTAATTTATATATTATTACATCTCGTCGTTCGATTGGGAACATGATTATCGATTTTCTTATTTTGTTTTTAATTAAAAAAGAATTTTCCAATTTGTGTTTTACAAAAATTTTTTTTTCTTAATTAAAATTCTTTTATACCGTAATATAAAAATGACGAATCGCGCGGTCTCATATAAAATAACATGAACTTTGTTGTATCAATTCTGCGTCTTATATTTATATTATATATAAGACCAAACTTGTGTGAAAAGAAGTTCATTATTGCTGTATAAACCGCGCATTTAATTTGTAGGTGAATATAATGGATATGTGCGAAAAGGAATGTATTAACCGTACGGATTTAAAACCTCATTTTAAAGTCAAGTAATGACAATAATATAGTATGATCGCATAAAGCACATACCGCCCATATATAAAAATAGCGCATAAATCACCATCGATATACGAGAACAGTTAAGAAGATAGTTAACTTCAAACTCGTAACGATTATTTATTTCCAAAATTGAAAGTATCTCGTTCGCCCTGTATTCGCGACTGCGCTGAAAATCACAAGGGAATTTATGAACTAAAAAATAATTAAAAAACCAACAACAACAAAAAATTATCTTGAGTAGTTTTTTGAAATTGATGCGCGATCGATCGATTTCTTTTCAATTATACCAATTAATAATAAGTTGAAAGTTTTATTGATTTGAAAGAAATCGCGGTTTATTATAAAACGTGATCATTGATCATACAAAAAAAAAAAAAAACTAGTAAACTATACGTAAACTAATAAATGAGAATAAATAAATAAAAAAAACTTTAACACTTATTATAAATTTTTATTACATATTATTTTATCTTAATATAGTCTTGTAATAGAAATAAAACCGCGTTTGTATATTTGTTTTTTTATTTTTTGTTGCTTTCTTAAAGTTGCAAAGTCAAATTGTTGGGAGAATCATGTTGTTGGTATAGCCATAGGTAATGTGAGTAATATTATTTCATTATAAATATTTACAGCAATACGCTGTAGTCTCATGAGATGTTGATATGTGTTTTGCACCCATTAATTAGTCATTATATTGTTATTGTAAGATATGATCGTGGAAATAAAATAAATAATAACTAGTAACTAGTTATTTTGTATAACAATACAGTAGTGGCAATGTTGTTTGCATCAATCGTGATGAAACTGA
Organism: Tipula unca; assembly: GCA_951394425.1. Lineage (NCBI taxonomy): Eukaryota > Metazoa > Arthropoda > Insecta > Diptera > Tipulidae > Tipula > Tipula unca. The sequence continues at coordinate 11,586,845 of OX596381.1, read as the reverse complement.
TCAATCAATTTTGGTCAAATTCTACATCAACTTGCCTCACACGCTAAATGATTGGCCTGCTACACTACCGGTGCGGACAAGCTACCAGGGTGAGGCTCATTTAACAAAGCACAGAAATCAAGTACTACAGACGCAGGAGCTGCTAACGTCCCTTTGTCGAAGCAGCGCTACAGAAACCACCGCTCGGAGTTCAAAATTTTGGAAAGGTGAGCTGAGTAGCAGTCGGGACACCTGGGGCAACCTACTTTTGTGGCCTAGATTTTTACCGGAAGTAGGTTAAATAACAAAATGTGAAAAAGTGTAAATACCCGGTCGATGGAAAAGTAAAATCATCCGTGAAGGTTAACATGCAAAATTGTTTTTTCTCATTTTGCACATAAAACCAAGAATTACGTCAAAATAAATTTCAGTTTTTATGGATCATATTTTTATTTACTTCTGTTGACCGATATTTGCTACATGATTTGTATTTTCATACATAAAAGTAGGTTGACATTAATTTGCGGAAATTTTTTTATATCCTGTAAAATGTAGGCTGACGACGCCTCGGGTGTCGCTACTACTACTTTGAAGGGTAATTTACAGCCGAGCAGAGAGAATCCGTGGCATGGACCAAGAAAACTGTTGGCTGCGACAGTTCGGATAGGGATCACGTGTTGAAAAGACAGAGGTCTCAGGATGAGCTGCAAACGGTTTACAGCAAACAGATCAAATTGGTCAGAAAAGGACAGCGAAACTCCTCACAAGATGCTAAACCTAACCTGTTTAGTAACATCGTGAAGGAGCATGTGGTGTGGGTAGTCGTTATTGATCGGAGTTATGAAGATTGGGAGTATCACAGGGGAAAAATGGAGGTTGGTGTACAACGCACTGAACTTTGTTTTTCTGAAAGTCTTAGGAGAAAATCCAAGATCGTTTTCATCCTGAAGATAAGTCGATCTGTTCAAGAAGGCAGTAACTGAGGTAGGAAAGATTCTCTTTCTAAGACCAAGGGAGTAATCGACTTCAGTTTCGAGTCGATTACTCTCAGAATCTATAAAACCGATGAGATTGAGATGCGCCAAGAAGGAAATGGGCAGTCGCCTTTCCCTGGTGTCTGACGAAGATAAACCTGTCAAACTCGCGAGAGGAGGGGGCTACCAAAATATCGGAAGCGACTACAAGAAGAGGCGATATGGGCGATGCCGGCGAATCCACTGGCACCAGTAACCATTAGCCTGCGGCAGCGGGGAATGCAAAGTGGTAAGTAGGTTTAACAAAATCATATGCTAAGTTTTGTTCAGATTAACCTGCACCATTCAAAGGCGGCCTCTGCCGCTTTTCTCCTGAGACTGATTGGATCAGGAGAAAACTTGGTTCTTTTTATTCAAGAACCATAGTAACAGAACCTGGGGGCACAGAATGAAGCGATATGCTAGTATAATTTAGCACGTCTGGGAAAATCAGATCCCGCATTCATGGTAAAAATAGGTTAACTATTTTCCAACTTTCTCAATGCAGCAATGGTCAAAAAACTGCTGTTAACCTGGAGGTTGACCGCAGCCAATTCTGGCAGGTGTCCGCCTATATGTATAACCTGGCAACCTGTTTCTCGAAGCCGACCTAAATCATATCGGCGTGATACTTGGATGTAATGCTAAAATCAAAGTAGATTTTATGCTTTCGAATTGGCTTGAAATATAATTTACGTTTTGAATCAGTTTTCGATGTTTCGATCGATGTGGTTAATCCATTCTCGGCATTACCTGGATGCTCATCTTCTTCCGACGATGATGATTCTTATTTATAGTGTTTTTGATTTTCCTAATAGGTTGAAAATAAAAATCAGAAATATTTTTAGTTACGACAGCGGTCGAAGTCGATGATTGGGATTATGAATATGCTAGAACTGTTGATTGAGTTTCATCTGGTGGTTGAATTTCCATTTTACTTTTTGGAATATATTTACTATCTATTTCTTCACTTTCCCACGCATTATCAATGCTCTCGCCCATTCCCCGCTTCTTTGGTGTTACATTGATTTTCTTGTTAAGCTCATTTCATTCACTTTCGTCAATACAGACAACATCACTGTTCTCATCTTCACTATTCAATTCTTTTCTGGCTGGAAGTAATCTTCAAGTGGTGTTTAAAATGGTCTTTATTCCGAAGAGGTGGACAGAGGTCAGCGTGATTTTTATTCCTAAAAATACTTTGGCTACCCAAAGGACTTAAGATCTAGAACTCTATCATCTTTTCTGTTGAAGACCTTGGAAAGGTTAATAGATGTTCATATATGACTAAAAATAAAGCCTAGAAACAGTCTCAATATGCGTTCTGCAAAAAAACAGTAGCATCAGGGATCGAAATGTGGACTAACACCCTCACATGTAGCGTACAAGAAAAATCTTTCCAAAGCTGAACTTGAAGCGCTCCCTACGTGGACATGAATTAAGAACGATCGTGAGAATGGTCACAGGACCACTGCCAGTTTGAAAAACATGCTAGGAGGCTAGGTCTGGGAACAAATGACTTTTGCTGTTCTAGTTCGCTACATAAGAAAGTGTAACCGGTTCCACTAAGGATAAAAGAGAAATATGATTCTGTGGTATTACAATGGGCAGTCCCCATTCTAAGTGTGCCGTAGCAGCCTCTCTCTTTATGTTTTGTGAGCCTTACCACAGTCCGCGATCAATTCTGTTTTAGATTACGTCCAAAATCAACCGGCGACTCATTTTTAAAATGCTCATTAAACGATATTCGTTAAGTGAAGAGCGACGCATAGAAGAGTTGTAATCAAATACGGAGTTGGGAGATAAAAGCTTACACTTCTAATACTTGAACATTTAATTATAAATTTCTGGCTTCGTAGTTTGTCCCCAGTAAATAATGTTGCCTTAATACTTTTAATTCATAATTATATAACATTCCTTCCACCGTAAATTCAGTACCAGTTCAAAACGACAAACTAAAACTGTGTGCCGACCTCTTGGTTGTTGCAAATTCTAAGTTCTGTATAATTATAACAAACATTCTGATGATTACTTGTCTGCTGCTAATGGTTCTACCATTAGCACATAAGGAACAAAACTGTTATATATTTATTTGGATTTAAGGCGTAGTTTGGTATATCCAATTTTATTCGGATCTGCTTATAAACCGCACATTATTGTTGAATCTTAATGATATAAGCGATAATTAGACAAAGGAAGTGATCTATACCACTTTACTCCTCAATAGAAATTGGTTATAGCACAATTTTGTCGGAGTTTCCATCTTTGGTTAAAAATCAAAATTAAAGTCTTCCTGTGATACATTTTATGGTCCACCATATCGTAACCAACGAATCTCCACCATTTTGCAGATCCACGCAAACACAACGTTCAAAAATTGTATTTAAGCATATGGTATAACTTGAAATCTTTGCCTTGCGCATCTTCACCACGCCATTTAATCGCGAAAAAAGATTGTAGTGATTAACGCCCGTGTGACCACTACCGAACAGATACCCAATAACCCAATAACTGTGTTCTCGAAGATCAATTTAGTAAGACCTTACCATCACAATCCAGTGGCCCCAGAGGGTATTCGCGAGACAGCCATCATAACACCTTTCGGATTGTTTAAATTTACCCGAATGGCCTCCGAATTGCGGAATGCTAGCTAAACATTTCAATGGTTTACGAACAATTTGGTTCGTGGACTAGAATTCGATTACATTTATATATCGATGATATTTTAGTCGCGAGTCGGGTCGAAATGAAGCACAAATCTCATTTAATATAATTTTTTGATGGTTTATTCGAATACGGGTTAAACATTAAAGCTTCTAAATTCGTTGTTGGGACATACTATTCACAATTTTCGGGACATACTATTGAATTTCTCCATAGTCGAGTAGAGTGGAAGTGATCTCTAATTTGAGATGTAAAATCATCCGTGAAATAGCTACAACTTATCGAAATGATAAATTATTATAGTAGATTCATATGCCATATTCATCATTATGCAATATTGATCATCTGATAGCTCCTTTGCATTTGACACTTGGCCGTAATGAACAAAGTAAAAAAATCTCAATTCGCTTAGCCGGAAGAATATGATAATTGGTTCCGAAAATGAAAAGGAGGCAATAGCTATTCAATAATGGTAAATGGAAGCATTTTTCTGTATTTTCCTAAAAAATGATCTCTAACTGAATCGAAATATTCAGCGTTCGACTAGAAACTGTTAAACATGTATCTCTCTCTCTGAAGCAGTTTAGGTATTTTGTTGAGGAAAGACCATTTTCCATAGACTCCGATCATGATGCGCTTTCGAAGGCAAAAAGTTTCAATCCATATTATCCACATAAATCGGAAACCAAGTTCTAAATTCAAACTACAACACACTCAATCATCCGAATCAGATGAGTAGGTTTTGTGAGATATCTCTACCAACAAGTGTCGACCATTTATACCTAACCCGTTCAACTCGAAAAATAATATCATCTAAATATTTCTGGCCCAATACTAACAAAAATTGAAATGAGCGGTCAAAAGCGTGTTTGTAATGACAAGAATGTAAGGTAAGTCGTTATACTCGATCTGGAACTAGTACCATTGACTTTCGCAGCGTAAGATTTGAACATATCCATATGGATTTGGTAGGTACATTACCACAATAAAATGAATGTTCATGTCCATACTAACCTATCCATAGGTTTACTAGGTGACTGCCCACACCGTAGCGAAAACGTTTGTGTCTCGTTTTAGAATTCCAGTTATTATGAAAACAGATCAACGATCCCTGTTTGAGTTAAAACTCTTTTCAGATTTGACTAAACTATTAGGAATACATAGGATACGCATTTAGAAAATCAAAGATGGCCTTCATCCTACATATGCAGGACCTTTCAAAGTTTTAAGAAGTTTACGGAAATATTTCGTTTCAATTCCTATCGAAAGGTTGAAACCTGCGTATACTGGTTCATATGCTTTTTCTAGTTTGAGTACTCCAAGTCGTGTTTAAATCGTGTTAACCTGCGCATACTGGTTCATATGCTTTTTCTAGTTTGAGTACTTCAAGTCCAATCTGAAAAAAAATTATCTCGAAAAATTATTTCCAAGCACTCACATAGTAAAATACACGAAAAATTATCTTGGATCAGTGCTGGACAATTTTTCGTGTGCTCTACTATGTAAGTGCTTCAAAAGGTCGAGTAAAAATTGGTGCCGAGATTTTTTTTTTCAAATTATTTTAAAATAAAATTTCGATTCCAAGAGGCTAAGGGTACCTCATTCCATTACAACAGCTTTTCTCATTCAGCTATAGACCTTGCTCGGTGAACGGGTGGTTCATCAAATTAACGGTTGAAGTATCATTCTTCTCTTTACACTACCATAGCTATATGGTTTGAGATATATTCCAATCTCTAACAGCCATTAGCAAACTAATTTTAGATTTAATTCACGCCAAAGAATTATTAACAATATCCATTTTTGTTGTAAATTATTAAATAATTTTTCCAGCAATTCGAATTTTGAACCTTCGTCCCCTTAATATACATTTTAATTTGTGTCTTAATTGTAAAATTATAATAAAATAAAATTTTATCAAATATTTTGAGCGGATATAGGAGGTTAACGCTAAAGGTGGCAAAATAATTGAATATTAATTTTCATTAAAAAAATTTTGTTTCGATCGATGTATTTTTAATTAATCGCGTATCGAATGTGCAGTATGTACATATATAGTTACTAGTCACACACGTTGGTAATTAATTAACTTCTAATATTATTATCGATATACATAGATATAATTCTAACAACTAATTATAAAAATATTAATTATAATTCAATTGCTTTGTATCGGACATGTGTTTTTAAAAATGAATTTGCATGCTCATAATGAATTGGCAATAATTATTGTAAATTAGCAATTATACACAATTGAAATAAGAATTATAAATTTTGTACGGTAGCGAAGGTTGCATCGAATCGGTTTGATTGTGAATTTCGATTTCGCGGCAAAAGCTAGAATATATGCGTTGAATGACAAATTAGTACCTCCGTTTTTAACTGACCTCGCTTACTGAACTCTTCAAGCTTTGTAATATTCTGTTATGTACTCACGATCACTAACTATAGTTATCAGTTTAAACTACTTTAAGTAAAAATATAAATTTCAAAATAAGTTTCCATCACTATTTAGTGATTTAGGTGATATATGCCGTAACCAAGGGAACCATATATTAAATTGAAGTCTCCAAAAAAAAAAACATAAAATCAAATATTTCACAGCACGCTGTTACCCGAAAATACAAAATTATGTCATTATTTATTTTTTATAAAATCTATAATTCGCTAGAACATTGTCTACATGCGGCTGCAGTATATATAGATTCGTTTTTCAGATTCTCCTGGGATGGTCCGCTACTTCATTGAACAAAAGCGTGGCCTACTTTACAGGCCTACCATATAATAAATAAACAAAAACAATAAAACCAAACCACAAAAATCACACTTCAATGTGAAACTATAACATCCTTCGTGGTGTTTATCAATGAAGTGGCCAAATTGACTATCTTTTTGCCGGGAGGAAGCAAATTAAACATGATGATTCGTAAAAGTACTTAAGAGGCAATATTAGCAATTGACTAATCACGTATATTCGATACATTGATAGTCTTTTCGAAGTATCCGCATAGAGGGAAACGGGGGTACTATGTATGGCCAATGTATTGTGAAACGGCTGGTCGTAGTAGTAAAGCAATATAACGGATATACAATTAACACTATATGAAATGGACACAACAAAAGAAGATAATACGTCAGGTAATACACCAATGTCCTCATTGGTAGATCCACTCTATTTGGAGATTCTCAAAAGGGCCACCTATTGCATAGTGAGGTAAAACCAAATCCAAGAAAACAAAATATATTAAGGTTGCCCCTTAAGAGTTAGTAATACTCAAAAACAGAAAAAACAAATTCCAACCCAAATTTAGAAAACAAAGAAAAAGAAACAGATTTGAATGCCTAACAGATGAGGAACAAAACTACATGCCAACTTCACAACCAAAAGAGAAACCACCACTACCGATAAATATAATAAAAGTTACGAAGTTCAAGCCGAGAGCAACAATACATCAAACTTGAATGCGTACAGAAATAAAACGATGAAACAGAATATTGGAAAATATCAGTGGTACACATACGAAAATAAAAATGTGCACCGACTACACCAAACTTGTTAATATGGAGAGAACTACCAAGATGCATACACAAAGCGGGGACTTCCTTTCTTTATGATGACGTTTAATGACGTTTAATAAACAATCAAAATCACCATGAGGAAAATCTCACAATAAAAAAAAGACCATGGTTATAATCATACGCAGAAGTACTGAGAACGTGAGACATTTTGTGTTAAATGTGCTGGGAAGCACCCAACGCAATTATATACACCAGCAATAAATGTACCACCAAAAAGCGTAAAGAAAGAGAGCAAGCCAGTAAAGGTACAACTGGTATACCGCAAATCCTGTAAAATATCACCGACACATTGTTCCCTACGATATAATCTAAAGAAAGACAAATACATGAATTTGTTCAGGGCAAGAGAAAATAACTTCATTATTGGAGAGGATTTCAATAAAAAAATTACATTATGGGGTTTAAGAATAGCTTAGGGTAAAGAACTATTCGCAGCGGCACATGTATTAAATAGTAAATTTCACTCAGAAACAAAACATACGTACAGGCCAACTGACTCAAACAAAATGCCAGACCTAATAGATCTTTTCGTTATGAATATTAGTGAGATCGTAATAGAAAAATGAAATAGAAGATGAATTGATAAGGCTCATAACTGTCATATAATCGGCTGCTTCGGACAGCATTCAAAAACTGTTGTCCAGAAAAGAACAGTGCAGGAAAAACAAAAAGCACGAAAGAATGGCAAAGTGGTCGTGCCAGATTTGTGTAATACTCTTAAGGTACCCCTAAAAGTGATGGAAAATGTAATATTAGAGATGTTCCTTAATACTCTAACGAATCGAAAAACAACAACCCAATGAAACATTCATTTGGATGCTTGGACTCGAAATCGGATTGTACCAGAAGTATGTTGTGAATCACGTAAATACATTCATTAAATGCAACTGTCCTAAGACAATATCAATAGTAAATATCAAACAATTTACAATGAAATTCAAGCTACGTTGGAACAGATGCCATCCGGTGATCTCATGAACGACAATACAATGCACGTTCTACATAAATTCACAAAACGTCCACGTGCTTTTATTTCGGAAACTCAAACTGGAAACGATGGATATCCACTCTACCGGCGACCCTCACCAGATGACACTGGCAGAACTTGCATCACTCGGAGCGGATAACGTAATAGTAATGTTGATAATATTGTCTAAAGCATTTAAAACACATACCAATGTTGAGTATTGCAGTTCGGTAAAATCGATTAAGTAGGTTTGCAAATAAGTCACTAAAGGAAGCGTTATGGCCCGATCTATCTCAAATGGGCCGATATGTGGTGAACTGGAACGAATCACTCTGGAAAATATTTTCATTTGCGATTCATGAACGTCATCCGACTGTTGCGCATCTGGCAGTTCATTTGGAAAATGGCCAAAGGACTCGGATATGTCTTGATATTACACATGGAATGCATCGTCAAAGAAATGGTTACGCAGAAAGCAAGGCCAACCAGTAGATAGATATCCAGATATGTTTTTAACTGATGCATTGGGACGAATTTACATAATACATACAAAGAACGACGATTGCTTCTGTGCGCGGTTCAACTTCATTTGAGCCATTACGGACTGTGAATGGTACGGTGTGTGTAACTGGAAGCAAACGCTAGATGATGCAATAGCTTCTTCGTCTGCCCATCAAGTTCGTACACTTTTCGCTATGATCATTTTGACATCTCAGCCTTCAAACCCACGTCAATTATGAGATACGTACAAAGATATTTTGCATCGCTTTCGACTCGGAATCACTTCGGTTTGATTGGAATTGAAATGCCAGCGCCAAATCGTAGAACTAAAGATGTATTGAATCGTGAATTGGATTGCGAGCGTGCTTACGACACGACAACTTTGCAACAACAAGTACAAAGGAATGTTCCACTGTTGAATGAACAGCAAACGAGTGTGTATGATCAACTGATCAAGGCTGTCGATGACGGAAATGGTGGACTATTTTTCCTTGATGCACCCGATGGACCTTGGAAAACGTTCCTGATATCAGTGATGTTTGCAGCAATACGTGCTCAAAGTGGCATTGCTAGCTCTCGCACCCACTGGAAATGCTGCGACACTGTTGGAATATGGAGAACGGCACGTTCAGCACTGAATTAAGGGACGTAATAAATGCGAGCTTATGACCCACACTTACTGGGAATCCCAGGTTTATGTGAATAGTTTCAGTCCACATAGGTCTTTTTAGACTAGGAGGACACGTTGATAACTTCATTTTGGTGCGCGTGCAGCCCAGGACATCCAAGGGCATCACAGACCTGTTATTGATCTATCTCATCATTGCTAGATGCAATTTGTCTATTTAAGAAGCAAGTGTCCTATTCAGACAAACCACCAGGTATGACTCCACTTACAGACAATTCTTACGAATTAAAACCACACTCCGTTAGAAGTATGGATAACTGAGGTAAAAATGTATGCAAAGTTTCTACACCATAACCCTGCCGGCATCTATAGTTAAGAAATTTGAGTCTCCTTCGTTATCGGAATTAACCAGACAAATCACTCCACGAACTAAGAACTGCCATGCACCGCCACCCATAGATTCGGGAAAGCGCTATTAATCTGTCTTACTCATTTATGTTCGGAACTGGTAAGTTTGCCCGTGGTTAGTCAAATTAAGCCGCAAGCTCCACTCCTGGTGGTGCCCTTCCGTCCATTCCTTTAAGTTTCAACTTTGCAACCATACTTTCCCCGCAGCACAAAAGCTTTGGTTTCCCGGAAAGCGTCTGAAAGAGCCATATATTTAGCTCCACCCAATTGCTAGCTGGCATCGTTTATGGTTAGAGCTAGGGCGGTATCTGATCGCCTTCTAACCTCTAACTTTCGTTCTTGATTAATGAAAAAATCTTTGGCAAATGCTTTAGCTTATGTTAGTCTTACGACGGTTAACGAATTTCACCTGTTTCACATTCAGCACCTGCAAATCAACGAAAAGAATCAGCCATGACGAAAGTGTTGAAAAATAGGATGGCACACTGGATCATTAGAAGCACTCGAACGAACATTGAAAGATTTCCGAAAAACACTTCCCATGATTCCGAAATCAACAGCGGCGGTTGAATTAAACGCATGTCTCAAGTCATCGTATTTGTGGCGATACGTGAAAACCATTCCATTGAAGTTTTCTGCAAAGAACTGCTGAAAATCGAAAATGGACAAATTGTGGTAGATACTTCCAGTGGTTTAATATCGATCCATCTGAAATTTGCCAATTCACTTCAACGAAAGATGAACTCATCATTAATTACGATTGGTTGAGCGCATGCGCAATTTTAGCAGCGAAACATACTGATAGCAATGACTTGAATTGGACGATTCAAAATCAATTGAAAACGATTGAAAGTTTCGATTTCTGCGATTGAAAACGAAAACGTAGTCGTCAATTATCCAGTGGAATTCCTAAACTCTTTGGATTTGCCTGGTATGCCGCCTCATCATTTGTATCTTAAAGTTGGATCTGTCATCATTATGCTACGAAATCTTCATGCCTCGAAACTGTGCAATGGAACCCGACTGATTGTGACGAAACTAATGAACAATGTGATCAATGGAGAAGAATGCCTAATTCCGCTAATTCCCTTGACTTCAACCGATATGCCGTTCCAGTTCAAACGTATTCAGTTCCCAGTGAAACTTGAATTTGTGATAAACATAAACAAGTCACAAGTGCGGTCGTTGGAAGTTTGCGGTATATATCTGAAAATGTCATGCTATATGTAGCGTGTTCCCGAGTTGGGAAACAATCCTCATTCTTCATTTACGCTTCGGAGCAGAAAAGAAATACAAAATTTGCCGGGTCAGCTAGTTTTAGTATAAAGATGAAGTTGGTTGAAACCAACAATACAATGTGGAACTATTGTTGTTAATCAATAAAATCATTCAGTAGTGCGTCCCTGAGGAGAGTTCTCGGTGCATTCTTGAATTTTCAGGCTATGCCTCGTCAAAGATTTTATTTCAAAATTCATATTATATCTTTTCTTGAGGTAATATCCAATAACTAATAATGTCTCTATTATATACAAAAGAAAATGGTACGTCCACAGTAATGATCATGAAATAGTTTCTCTAACTAGTTGGTATATACGAGAATATTGTTTATAATTTATGTATTCACTTCAATTTATTTCTGCACCGCGAACCTCGTCTCGTCTTCTTCTGACTTGATAAAAGAATTTTTGCGACTAATGGTTAGTGATGGTATAATAATAATGGCACTAATAATAGTAATAATAGCGAAGAATGGTTGCTACGGGTATTTTTTATTATGATGTAAAATCGAGATAAAGTTATAATCGTATGTAATTGTATCAATATATTATTCCAACTCCGGCTCGTCTTATAGAAGGAATACAGTATCGCGTTACTTGAATCAATAATCGTCACACGTTTTTTTTGTATTTTCCTATGGATTGTCTCTGTGATATGATGGTCTCTCTTTCTCTTTCATTCGCATTTTATTTCATTTATTATTTTATTTATTTTATTATTTGTGGTTTCATTTCATTTTTTTTTTTTTAGCTTTTAACGATCCAATTACAAACACGTTGAGAATGTTGATTGTTGATGATTGATAATAAAACAAAACAAAAACAAAATTCAAACAGCAGCAGTATATGAAGGAAACGTTAAATATGTAGAATTTACAAATATACAATAACAACAACACAATTACAATCGTCTTGAATGCAATTTTGTACAAAAGTTAGCATGTAGCACATCAGGACATTGTTGTATAGTCGTCGTCGACGATTTATTTTTATTTTTGTGTATATATGTACTTTATATATTGTATATAGGCGAGTTATATAGTGAGTTGCGAGGTTAGACTAATATGTTTCGAATAACTACGATTTAATGACGGTTGAATTAATGATCATTATTGTTTAACATGATTTGTTTGTTTCGTATGATTTGTTGGTATTATAAGTTTTTGTAATGTTGTTGGTTTTTCTGTGCTAATTAACTTTTGGCCTGCATATAGATATGCCGTATTTAAATCAATGGTTGAGCTTTTAATTTCCTATATATACATATATTGTATATGTACGTAACGAGGTTGGGTGTGGAAGCAGTAGGATTTTGCAATATTTAAATTAATACATCATGAATATTGTTGTAATAAATCAAATCTAATTTATTTATAAAAACTAAAACAAATAATTGTTGATTAATTTTGATATTTTTATTTAAATATATCGAGAAATGGATATGAACCTACGCGATTTTGTGTATACATTTTATAGAAATAAATGAATTATTTATAAATTAATAAATCAAATGAAATTAATCCTATTTTGACATTAAAGAAAAATGCCATCTAATTGAATTATATTTTGTAATAATTTATAGGTTAAATTACGGTATTGATGAGATCGATAAGCGGACAGTATATGAATTTATGTGGCTTTTTTATTTGTGTGCCACTATTATGCTCTCTCCCGAAATTTTAAAATATATTTTTATTTTCAATTTATTATTACAAAAAAATAACTGATAGCCGATAAGTGCATAAATATATAAGTATAACTTAAATATATAAGATCAGGGGGAGTGGAACCATTTAGGAGACATTGATTTAATTTTATCCAATATGGGAATTTGCCAATAGGTTTTTTGTAGATACCACGTTTGGTCTTCACAGTGACCACACGAACAAGTCTATTAGCACCACGGTGATTTTGGTTTGAATGGAGTGTTCGACCATAGCCAACAGTTAGTAACACAGGACGGTACAGTTCTAATCTACTTTTATAATTTTTAACGTATCATTGGGATCTGAAATAAAATTTATTAGTGAGCATCTTGATGCTTATTTACCAACTTTGTTGGATTCCTCCGTATAGATTACGGAGCAGACCTGAATATAAATCAAACCGAAAGTGGATTAATACAAAGGTCAAGTTTTTAATTTTTTCTTCCGTCTTTTCCCATCTTATTTGTTAAATTTCTTATATAATATATGCCTTAATGTTTACGATTTGTTCCAGATAGTTGTCGGGTCTTCGAACTGATGGCTTCTGGGGTGAAAAAATATCAAAATAACTGTTTGTTATGCAGGTACTGAGCACCGAGCTTCTGTCCTACCGGACAATGGGGAGTATAATAGTGAAATTTTTCTACTTTTCACTGGTTTACATTATGACAGCTTGCTTCCTCACTCACCCTTACCATTATCATCCAATTCTCAGAGTCCTTATTTTCAATATATCTCCGACACCATACACTGTCCCATTCAACCCAGTACTAACCCTTATCCCTTGAATGTCAGGAATTTTTCAATAACTTATCGTCTCATAAACCATTCCACAGATTGCGCCAAACCTATTCATTTTGTAGACGATATAATAGTGATAACACTAAGCAAAACACGCATTATATTCCGCTTTCCTCTTTGTTCACTAAGTGGCAAAGCGCTGAAGATGAATGGCAGTTCCTAGTCCACGAAGCCAATTATTTCCTGTTAGGTCGTCCATCTTCTCTTGCCGTGATTAAGTCTGCATTTACTAGTATATGCAATGGGACATCCTCCGGTACAGATGGGATTCCCATATTGATTTGTTTAAATATGCTTCCGTTAACATTCTTGAAGGCTTGGAATCAGTAATTGGAAAAGTCTGACTATTAAATGTGCCCCACCTCAATGGATGGGGCACATTTAATAGCCAGAAACTATTCAAGTTCCATACCGAAGGTCAAGAGTCCTCGTGCTATTGGCGATTATCGAATAGTTATCTTATGTAACACAGGCCGCCTTTTTAGCCAATCGATCGGCAGATGATCACATATTCTTAGGGCAGCGTCCTCCTACATTGCCGGTACCAAAAAAATGGGACGCCCCTGTTACACAGGATTTAAGTTACTTTGGTAGACCTCATATGGAATGGGAGACATTGCTCCCGTACTGAGTTGAGGTAAGTGGCCAATGAAATCAATGCACTTGATGAATCGGACTCTAGTGAGTGACTTGGTGAAGAAAACGAGGAAGGGTTTAACATAGTCGAACAGCCCAGCCTTTCAAATCCTTGACAAACACCGTTAATCCCAACCCCTCCGAGAGGAACGACCCCCAGTACCTATCCAGCCTATTTCATGAGGCGTTCTGCTGCCCCCTTATAATAAGTCCTCTTTTTTTAGGTAGTTGTTCTCTCATTCGGTTATTTATTATGGACCCTTACTCATCTAAGGGCATGTCTGAAATCATAACTGGAGAGCAACGAAATGTCTGGGCGTCTATAATTGTCGTATATAATTTATACAGTTGGTTCATCCCAGGATGGTTTTACATTTATAATCTCCTAAACTCGGGCAAGTCGTTAAAAGGACAGCTCTTTTCTCTTTGCGATTAAGTTCAGAACCCTGTAAGCAACCATTACGCCAGCTTTGATAATTTTTTGAACTCTGGGATGGACTATTTACGCTTGTGTTGTAAGAGGTATTTTAAACAAATTCTGGGATAACTTCAAGGGGGTACGCAGATTCTCCAATTGTGCATATGAGGTGTCCCTTCATCGACTTAACACCAGCTCCCCACATCGCACCAAAATTGCTGATGATCGCGGGAGAAAATGCCACTCAATTTGCTTGGTGGATAGAAAGGATCGTAGAATTATTGTAGTTGAAAAAATTTTCTAATGACACTGTCGCAGTTTGCTCCGCTATCAGAATATATTGTATTTGGGCTGGAACCCCACGTCTAATTATAAAACATCTCAAACTGAACAAAAAGGCATCTGTAGTCAAATCGGATACCACTTCTATATGAATGGCCTTAATGGCCAGCAGACAACAATGGGAAACGGTCTAGAAGGCGTTATAGGGTAATTCCTATTTATTTTATTTTTGTTCAGTATGGACTTCTCAAATTTGAATAAATTGAGCAAGCGATATTTATTAATTTAATTTTCCAGGTAAACTTTTTTATTATAATTTTTGTATGTACACTTAGTTTGTATAATTTTTAATATATTTAATTATTATTTAATTATTTATTTATTTAATTAATAATATAATTATTTAACTTTATGTTTATTTAATTAAATTTAATTTTATTATTATTTTCACCACCATCAAAAATGAACTTGTTGTTCGTAAAGGTAAAATCGCAATGGACGACAAAAAGTTTGTTGTTTTGTTTTGTTGTATGACGTCGCCTTCGTGTCCAAAATACATGTCGTATTTTGGAGAGGGGACAGATGCGCCGGCGACGGTCGACATTGCACGTATGTTAAGTGCAGTGGATTATTAGTCGAATTGGTAAGGCGACTTAATAATTGGATAATTGGTTCGGCTATTGGATGTGTGATGGGGTTAGTAAATCCTCAATTCAAATAAGTTGATTTATATTTGAATTTTACTAATTCGTTTTGTTGTGGCAGTATCGAATATCGGTGAGTCGAATATTCGAGCTGCTACAGCGTTATCCGAATTGACGGTAGATTACCCATCTGTTGTTGTGACGTAATTGGCCACATAGGGATAACCTACTTGTGTAGCAAGATTTTTGGCACCGATTATAAAATAGTTTTGTCGCATGATGGCGAGTAATTGCTATTGCGTAGAATGACAGTATCCCATATGTAAAGCTGTCAGTGGTATCTCTGTAAAAAAGCTGAATGTTTAGTGTTTTATGAATAGTAAGAGATCAAACCAATCTGCCCACCAATTCTCGGCGTTCCACAATGATCAATAACGGAAGACCATGATCGAAGTTTGATTTCGCATCATAAATTGGAAACCTGGTGATTCGACCAATATCTACTAAAAAAAACGTTCATTTTGGGACCATCGTACAGAAAATAATGTAACTCTTTTAATTTGAGAACCTGTCAAATATAAAGAAACACGTTTGATTTTATTAAATTTATCATAAAACCGATAACACTGAAGAGCATGATGACGACTGCTTGAATAAATTCTCGACCGCAGTGTATACAGTCGGCACAAAGCGAGTGACACCGGTATAGACGAATGGCTTTTTGTTTTTCATAGGTAATCTTCAATGGTTACGTTTGCAAGTTGATCATCGGATAATTTTGGCCAGTGTTCGGATGATTTACGTAGGAAGTCTGGACCTTCCAGCCACAGCAAGTTGTCAACAAATTGATCGGGAAATCTTTCACTCGGCGATAAATCTGCTGGTTTCTTCTTCGTAGTATCCTAGTAGTAGTATCCTAATTCAGTCGCGAAAGACGGTCCAAGATGAATGATATTCTGTTCGCGATAGAGGTTTTCCACCATCTAAGAACATCGGAATGCCACGCAAGAATAATCATACAGAATCTGTTCAGCCAAATGTTTGCAAATTTTAGATATCCAAGGAATGACGAACTGCAGATAATTATTTTACCAGTTAAATGGTAGCTCATGAATTTCATTTAGGTCAACAGCCTTCAAATATGGAACAACTGCAAGACGTTATTCGATGCGTCCAAAAATGAATGCAACTCTAGCCTAATATCCTCTACCTCCTATAGAATTTTAGGATTGTACCATGTACATAGCTCTACGTGAAAACTCATAACGGAGCCATTAAAAGAAATGGAATCGTAATCAATTTTAAGTAATGAAGTATATTTATGGGACTGGTTACAACCAGCGGTTTGTAAAAACTGAACATTTTCGTATTTGGTTAACTTCACTGCGATCGGAGGCAGATCAGAAGTTAAATTTTTCATTATGAGAGCTCTCACAGATAAAGATAGATTATCGGATGATAAAATATCCAATTAAACAGACCCTTTAGTTCTACCGGCGCTTATAGAACCTAACCCCTTGATATGAACACAAGCATGATTACACGGTAGGTTTAGGGATTTGACACATTTTTTTTACTCGTAATTAAACTAGACTCTGCAGCTCTTCTGGTTCAGGACTAACCATGAAGGTCAGAGAAGAACTAGCTCGCTACGTTGATAGTAGAATTAGACGTCGCAATTGCATTGGTTGAAGCAAAATCAGGTTTTGTTGTGATTTATTGTGAAGAGTGAATCGAAACTGAAGTTGACGTTGAACGATTGTTTATGTTATTGATTGGAGAAGCTGGTTAGATAATTAATTATCATTTGCCCGTTCCAACATTGTTGATTGAGGTCTGTGACTGTCGTCATAATTGGTAATTAAGAATCAATCGTAGTGTTGTATAGCGTGTAATGAATTTTCATGGGGTAGTGAGTTGTGTTGTTGACCAGAAATTCGACATTAAAAATATTCAGACGCTGAATGGCTTCGAGTTAGACAATTTACCCAAAATTGAAAGTCATTTGCGATCTTAATGCGGTGTGAGACAGTTGTTAATACGTGAAGCATTTGTATAGAGAGGATGGTTATTTTTGTCACAATGCAGGGACACTTGAAATTTTCGGTGGGTATGTGCAAATTAAATCTAGTTGGAATCTTGGATGAATGTGTAGATCTTTGGTGATAAAGAAGATTAAACGTATCACATCTTTTATTTGAAGTTTTAAAAATTCTTCGAAAGAAGGGTTCCTTGTCAGCCAAATATCTGCCTAAATAAATCAACCATGGGTCACTTTAGGCGTTCACAACGGCTTTATTATTATCGTATCTGGCATGCCGCTTATCCCAAACCTCTTCGTAGATAAGTTCAGTGATCGGAATGAAACGAATTAGGTCGGCGGCCTCTCCTCGTAGAAATCATTTTAGCAATAAAAATTTATGAGAATCAGATAACGATTCATATAAATGGACGGAGGATTTATAAAACTCCTTGAACGACGGGCATTGACTATAAGTTCCATTGGCATTGATTATATATTATAATCTATCGTATTATTGAATAAATCAGTATTGGGTGGCTGAGGAGTCTCAACTATTTTACGTAGGTTTGAACGTTTTAATATATGTAAAAATGTTCGTTTTGGTAAAACTAGTTATCTTTACTTAAAAATTAAATTCTGATACACCAAAACAGGATATCTAAAATATTTTTAAATTCACAGTCGAGGTTTGGAATCGCCGATGATTTGGGAAATACAATTCTAGTTTAAATATTGTTTTGTGGTAATTTGGTGTAATGTTTTGCGAAATAAATAAATTACTGAAGAACCTATAACGTTTTCTCAATCAACTTTCTGTAAATCTATTCTCCGTATATTGTATTTATTCAAATGATTTCCAAAACACTCGAGCAAAGACATTAGCAAATCACTACCGTAAAATTTTGTACCATACACCATTGCAAGGAAGATGATTTTTATTTAAAAAAGAAAACGTAATACAGATAAGATAGCAAATACATAAGAAGCATAAATAGATGACGATGAGGTTGATGAAAACCTAAATAAATAATAAAACACAAAAATGATAAATTAAAACAAGAAAATGGAGTTTACTGGTCTCTTGAGACACTACACTATTACATATATTAACGATCATGATGATGACCATCTTAAAGGTACGAGTACCACAGTATAATGTACCTTCCTTCTCCTTCATACCAATGTCGTTTACCGAATAGGTACTCATACACATATTATATATTTGTCGTCTTCTAAGAAGTTAATTCGTGACTTTTAAAAGGTGATACAAAATATATTGTCTTATTTATTTATAAATAAAAGTAAAAAATAAAAAAAATATTAAGTTTTTAAAATTTACTTGCGTTTTATAATTAAGAAATAATAATTAAAAAATTGAGAATATAAAAACAATTTTTAAATGTTAAACACGTTTTTTAATGGTAAAACGTGAAGTTAGCTTAATTGGACGATCGAATAATTATTTTGTTTGATTTTATTGTTCTTTTATAAATTGGTCTCGTATATATATACGTATTATTTTAAATCTGCTGGGAATTGTGCTATGCGCGCTGTATGGAAAATTGGTTTTGGTGTTTTGGAATTTATAGTATACGTAGTCGTATTTATATGTATAAAATATATACAAGACAGGACTGTTTAATTTAGTTCAAGGTACACAGCGGATGCATGCATGAATGCATATTCATACATAAATGTATATATGTATGTATGTATACTTCTGTATGGATTTGGAGTGTAAAACGAAATGCTGTTTTATGTGTAAATTAATGTTGTGAAAAGTTTAATGATATACTGGCCCTAAATGGCATATGATTCATTCTTAATATGGCACAGGAGAACAAGTTTTTAAGCTACCTGGTCTTGCAACGGGCAATAGCAGAAAATTATTTTTCTTCATGATATGGTTTAAAATTAATCAAAAAGATGTTTTGTTGAGATTGCTCGACAATAAAACAGACCACCACATAAAGCTTACACTATTAGAAAGCTTTAATATTTTAACTATAAACCATAAAACACATTAATATACCAAAGATTATTACTTTTGTTACAATAGGTTCAAAGTGTTTTGAGTAATGATTAAAAGATAAAAAAAAATCGTCTAAGGTCGTAAAAAAATCGTCCGAGTAAAATTAATAATATTAAAATTATTCGTCCAGATTGATTTACAAAATATATGGAATTTTATTTAAAAAAAAAATTAATCGTCTCATGCAGCCCGAAAAATCGTCTGAATAAATAAAATAAAATTCAATTTAAGTCCATCCAATTTTACTCACAAAATTAATTTTTGTTTTTTCTTTAGACGATTTGTTTCTATATTTTAGTCACTATTAATCACATCTATTTGGACCTTCTAAAAATAAAAATTTGAAATGGTTTGTAAGTAAATTTGTACGCATGATTTTACTTTTAATTTAACATTATTCATTTGACTCGAACGACTTATCGTACGATTTAAAATGATTTATTCTAGTTATAAATCATGATTGAAAATAATTCAGAGCATTTGCAAATAGAATTCTCAAAATTTGGTGTATATAAAAAAATTCGAACGAATTTTCGTGCGACTTAAGACGATTTATTATTAATTTTAATTAGTATGCAAAACAATTTGGACCATTTGTAAATTATATTTTAAATATTTTGTAAATTAAATTGGGCGCACCAGTTTATTTATAATTCAACAAATTTTATTTGATTCGGACGATTTTTCGTACTTTTATTGACGATTTATTTTTAATTATTGATAACATTTTAAACCTTTGTACTAAAATTACCCATTATTTGTAAATAAAATTGAACGCACCAGCTTAATTATCATTCAACAAATTATATTTGACTCGGACGATTTCGCGTACTTTTATAGACGATTTATTTTAATTATTACTCAAAACAGTTGGAATTTTGGTCAATAAATTTTCAAACATTTTGTGACTAAAATTGGACACACAAATTTTATTATAATTCAACAAATTTTATGTTATTCGTACGACTTTTCGCACAACATTAGACGATTTATTTATGATTTTAATTATTATTGATAACATTTTAATGTTTTGTACAAAAATTACCCATTATTTGTAAATAAAATTATCGCACCAGTTTAATTATAATTCAACAAATTTTATATGACTCGGACGATTTTTCGTACTTTTATAGGCGATTTATTTTATGATTACTCAAAACATTTTGAATTTTTGTCAATAAAATTTCAAATATTTTGTGAATAAAATTGAAAACACTAATTTTATTATAGCTCAACAAATTTTATTTTATTCGTACGACTTTTCTTACAAATTTAGACGATTTATTTATGATTTTAATTGCCTTTTTCATTTTAAACCTTTGTACAAAAATTACCCATTATTTGTAAATAAAATTGATCGCACCATCTTAATTATAATTCAACAAATTTTATTTGACTCGGACGATTTTTCTTACTTTTATAGACGATTTATTTGAATTATTACTCAAAACAGTTTGAATTTTGGTTCATAAAATTTCAAACATTTTATGAATAAAATTGGGCACACAAATTTTATTATAAATTAACAAAATTTATTTTATTCGTACGAATTTTCGTATGACGATTTATTTTTTATTTTAATTAATATTCAAAACATTATGCAAGTAAAATTCTCAATATTTTGCAAAGCAAATTAGACAGATAATATTAATTTTAATTCACTCGAACGATTTTTCGTACTTTAGTCGATTTATTTTTAAATGTACTTACAATCGAAAACATTTTGAACCTTTTGTACAAAGATTGCTAATTATTTATAAATAAAATTAATCATAGCATAGTTTTAATTATAATTCAAACAATTTTATTTTATTCTTACGACTTTTCGAATGATTTAGACGATTTATCATTATTGATAACATTTGAAACCTTTCGTACAAAAATTACTCATTATTTATAAATAAAATTGGACGCACAATTTCAAATATAATTTAACAAATTTTATTTGACTTCGACGATTTTTTTTTTTTTACTTTAAACGATTTATTTATGATATTAGTTATTACTCGAAACACTCTGAACTTTTAGTCAATAAATTTAGTATTTGGTTTGCTAAAATTGGATGCACAATTTTACATAATTATAATTCAACAAATTTTATTTTATTTTTACGACTTTTCGCACTACTCTAGACGATTTATTTTTGGTTTGATAACATTTGATACCTTTCGTACAAAGATTACTCAAATTACTCAAATAAAATTGGACGCAGAATTTCAAATATAATTTATCAAATTTTATTTGACTCGTTAGGAATCATAAGTATGCGTGGAATCAAAACGCCTTCTCCTTTGTACTTCCCTATCACGATTGAGGCTTCGATTACGCTGTTCATTAATTTCTTCACCGCAAGCCTGGTACCATTACAATGACGTGGCTGGTTTATGTTCCGCAACATAATGATTACCCATCCGACTATTGAGATGGTAATCCGAGCAATTTCAACAAATTTAAAAAATTCGTTGAATAGTTGACAACATCATCTTGGTTAGTATACGGAATCAACCGATTTAGTTATCTTATTTTGAATTTGAAAATTCATTTCGTTGACATCAACGTTTTTTGCAGCCAATATAGCACGTTCGCTCAACCAAACATAATTTTTGTAATTTGGAGCAATGTTTAATTCAGAAAAGTGACAAAAATTTTCAGAGAATGTAATGTATCCAGACGATGTGTCAACAGGAATTTTGCCATTATCAATATCGAGCAATTGTTTGGCAAAAACTTCTCCAAATCAGTCGTTCTGCAATTCGACTCCCATGTCATGCTGGCATTGATCGTGGAATCACTGGCAATGTTTGTCGAAAATCACCTGGAATCCGCGGGAATTTCCACTGATATCACCAATTTTATTCGGTCTTATCCTCTCAACCAACCAAAATAGGATATGTGCATGTGACAATCCGCGTTTTTGCCACTCGACTGAACACATCCACCAGCGCGTCAGGCGGAACACTACTTAACAATAAAATCCATGAGTGATTTGGATTTTCTTTTTGTACACGCGGTGATGTCATGGCGATCAATAGGTGATTGGACAGGAAATAATTCTTATCGAATTTTTGTCCACTGTGGATTGCACGTGAACGTGTTAAATAAATCTGGTGGGCCATAATGACGTACATACAACAAAGCATCTTGAGGGTATTCATGTATGTGTCGCGGACTGTTCGACGTCTGTTGATGGAAAAATTGTCATTCTGTGCATTTCCGTCATCATTGATGCCATCCCGAACACTAATGTACTCCTCGGAACGGAATTTTGCCTGGTTCAACCTGTTAAATGTCAATCGCTCGGTTTCAACTTTGACGTACATATATACATAGCATATTGGTGAGATATAGACGCCGGCATTTGAAGATGTGATTGTCCTCATTTTCCCGAACCATCAGTCTGTATGAATAATAATTGAATGAATTAACTGAATTAAATAATACCCACTTTCACCTTGCCAAAGTAAGATAGGATATTGTAACGCATCATATGATCGATGTGTTTCGGAAACACAATGCAGTTGATCGTTCCGCCGGTGTAAAACAATGCCTCGGTTTTCTAAAGTTTCCCCCACGACGGCTTCATCAATTGTTGCCGCATTAAAACATCTTGCGTGTTGTCCTGGAGGCGTCTTATCAGATGGAATGCGATAAATAATTCAACCATTCGTTATGTTGATGGAAAAATGTTTGGAGTTGTTCCACAATTGGTGTTTTCACCGAATTGTTGTATGCACAACGCTGATCGGCTTGTCTGCTGAATCGATCATAAAATATACTTGTAAAAATTTGTAGTCACTATTTATTTAACCCTAGGCAATTGTAAAGAGAAGTGTTTGTACCGCCATGTGGGTATCAAAATACGTTGGCAGCACTGCCATTACTTTATATAAACTTCTGTAAAGTTATATTAATTCATAGCTACTAACGTAATTTACACCATGTCAATTGAAAGCAGCCAACGTATTTTGCACCAGCCACATGGTACTTACCTTGAAAGTATAGGCATACAATTATCTCGAATAACTTTTGTTGCGCCAAATGACGTCATTTGAAAGCAATTATTGTATTGCTGGATATGAATCAAAAAATGTTTAGAATTTGGCTCATTTCCGGAAACCAATGAATGTAGGTGGTACCAATGGCGTCAATTTGACACAATCCAGGTGCTTCATTTTTAAACTTAAATGACTTGCAATATGGACATACAACGTTCATTGGCCCAATAGCAAATACTGAACTGTAATCGATTGCCACGTTATAATTGAATGCAGCTCGATGGGGATTAATCGCAACATTTCTACGTTGTTGATTTCGATTGAATCGATTCCGTTCAACTTGATTTCGCGCTTCGCATTGCTCGTCAGTTTGACTTTCTCGTATATATCGGTGACTTGCAGCATTTCGAGTTTTGCGACCTAAGTTGGTACGTCAAATTGGTGGCATTTTGAAGAACCAAAATTCAACTGAAAATAAAAAATGTACTCCCTTAGTGTTAGTCTGTATAATAAGTTAATAACCAAATATACCACGTGTTAGTATATCAAAACTTACCAAAAATCGCTGAACAAACTGAACACTGGATAAGCATTCCGATCGAATGGATTGTGCACTAAGAAATAAATAAATGAATTTTTTGATCGATAGATGTTGACCGATGCAGATTGGAACGGAATTGTTTTTTTAGTTTAACATTTTCGCTCAAATTACTTGATTGGTTCCAAACAAAATTATATTTGATAGAATCGATTTTTTAGTTAAATATCTTTATTAAATTTTTTCACATCAAAAAATGAAACCTAAGATGTTTTCCTTTTTTTTTGAAGTAAGCAAAAAACTGACGGTTTTTTATAGTTGTTGCGCTTTCATACATAATAACAGTAAACCACAGGCTATTTAATTTGTACCCAACTTAATGGTGCAAGTTCTTTTATTTAGTCGTTAAGCTTCCTTAATTTTTCATTCCATAAGAACCTTCTACAAAGTATTAGGAACTTTAAAAAAAAACATGAATGAAATTGGTAAAGTTGTTCTTAAGTTATGGCGTGACCAAGGAAAACGGGGATTCAGTTTTATATATTAAGATGAAATATTTATCTGAACTGCAAAAACTGTTTGTTGCTTAGTTAGAATTAGGACGTCTTCAAATATTTAATTTTTTTTAAAACACATTCTTTTGCGTTCGAAAATATCTGGTCAGCCTATTTATTCTATCAAATTACATTTTTGCATTATAAGGTATAGCTTAGTATATTATTTTAATAGAATTCAACATTCTGGTTTAATTTCCGTCACGTAATAAATCTTAAAGTAGAGCAGCATCTACACTATGAAAATACGTACAATAAATTTTCTATCACCATAAGCGAAACGAAGAAATTCCAAATCAATGCCATAAATAACCATTTTGAACCATTTTTCACTCAAGTGCGCAGACATGATATATAATTTTTTTTATAAGTAAATATTAAATAAAAATTAATAACATAATTATTATTATTAATATTTTTAAAACCTTGAACAATTCGAAATACTATATGGAATTCAATAAAAATAGCATTTCTATAAATCATCTTATTGTATTAATTTTTCTTATACATACATATGTACATATACGAGTATATTGTTCCACAGATTAAATAAAATAAAATCATCTTGTTAATAATAAAAATTATAAAGAATGTTGTATGGATCTCGACGAACGTCGTGTCTCTGTCTTCAAAAAAGGTAACAACAACAAAATTTAAGAAATACTTTTTGACCTCGATCACAACGTTTTACGTTTAGATTTCGATTTCGAGTCAACACCATAATAAATATATTTTATTAACAATAGAAAATGTTTTATTATTTTTATTGATATACACAACGAGATCATCATAAATAATAACAAAAATATTAACGACAATGAATTAAATAATATTTCTTGAAAAAACAAAAATTTCAAGTATCCTTTTTTTTTTGAACAAGAGAAACCATTGATATAGATATTTTAACACCATGACGTATCAAAAAAATATTTTTGTATAATCGTTAATAAAAGTTTTGTATTGTGTTTCCAGAGGTATTTATAATTTTGTTTTTTTTTAAATCATCAACCCTTTGATGATTTATTGAAATGCGACCTCCCTTAAGAATATATGAATATAGCACGACTTATAACTTCATTCATAAACAATTTCATTCATCAATACTAGGGCCAGTTAATTAAAAATGCAAGTTAATGTTTCTGATGAAATGTCTGTACGTAAAAAAGGATCTGTAATAAAGGCCCTAATCCTACTTGAATGCCGGATAATAAATATATAATATTTTGAAAATTATGTCGGGTGGTATGCGATCATTGTTTGCGGTATAAATGACTTGATGATTTTAATTTTTTTTTGTAACTTTTTCAAGTATATAGGGAATTATTGTGCTAATGTTCGTCTATTATATGGTTAATCCTTTTAAGTGGCGGAAAAATATTAATTTCAAAAAGGCCGTAATAGGTGTTGTAAGCTATTTAAATGTAACAAACCAGCTGCATGATTTTTATGAATGAACTATTAGTTTTGCATATTCAGAGTTTTACTATATACTCGTGATAATTGATATGTGTGAAGTACGTATTGTCAATTTTTTGTGTAACGTCATCATGAATACTATAAGTTCTATAAATTTCAGGGTGGTATAACTATTGTAGAATCGATGTCTCAGATTTAATTTTTGAAGCATTCTATCCTGATCAAAAGTAGTATTAAAATTAATGAATGATACTGCAGTTTTGGATACAGTTGGTGCCGCACCCTTATAAGCTAGTCCCGAAGATGCAGGTAGCCCTGCAGGTAGGTTGGATAAGTTTGCATAATGCATGCATATACAGTTTTGAAGCAATGCCTCTCGCAATAGCCACTCTGTCATGAATATGCCGGAATGATACTAAACTGTTGTAGAGATTCCTAGTTTCAATGACAATACTTTTGTTATTTTATTTCACTTTGGGTATATACGAGGGCGAAGTGAGAAGTCTGGTAAAAATGAAACAAGGAATAATATTTTCGGTCATCTGTCTATACCATCTATCACTAACTAGACCAAATTAACATTTTTAGACAGATCTGTCATTTAGTTCAGTTTTGACAGCCATTGAAAACAGACAACTCATTGTTTCTTTGCAAACATGGAAAAAAATGAATTTCGTTTGTTAATTAAATATTATTCTTTGCGTGGTAAAACATTACGCAAACCAAAACCAACCTTGATAAATATTATGGGGACTCCTCTGATTTTCGTTGCACAACTGATGCCGAACGTTCAGGACGCCCAAATCAAGCATTACATTGAATACAAAATTTCGCCCAGTTGCCTTGTGTCAGTATTCATTCATGGCCAGAACTAAGTAGAAGAAATTAATTTTCACCCGGGATGTGATATGCCATGCAAACTATCGAAAATAGTCGGTTGTATGTTCTTAGGAACGAAGGATATTTCTGTCGATATCTCACACCAAATTTATTGATGTTAGAGTAATTCTTTCATGTTTCATCCAATATAGAGACAAACAGTGGTTCACTACATTTTTTTTTAACTTGCATGTGATGAATGTCGGTTGTACAATTTAATCAAGATGTTGTAATTGCCGGGGACTACGTTATGATTTTGGCGCAATTGCTGCAGTGAGGGGGTTTTGATCGGTAAATATGGAGAAATTTAGGCCTTCAACGAAATGGCGCAAATGTCATTACATGTATGTGATAGATACGGCCAAATACATATTCTCACAGTGGGTAGTCGAATATTGATTCCTTAATTTTAAGTTGATCCGTCTATGAAAATTGGACATAAAGTGACCACAGAGCTATTGTCTAGATCTTGGCTTCGGAGAATACACCTAATGATACCCTAGCATTAAAGAAGGTTCCTCGATATGCCTTAAGGCATGCTAATTGGGAGTGGTTCTACAGCCAACTATAAGTAGCATCTGGCATAGCCTGGCAAAAGAAAGTATCGATCGATAGCGATATCGATCGAGTTGAACAAATAATAACAAGTTCAAGTATCAAAGTTTGAAAATCAAAATTGTCTATTGGTGTTCTCCGGACTTAACCGATTCAAGAAAAGTGGTTCGTAAATTGCACAAGTTATAACAAAGAGATAAAAATCTCGTAACTCGGGAAAGCAAAAGGTTTAACTATGTGGTACACCGAAAGGCGTATTTTAAAAGTATTAGAGACAAAAGCCAAATGAGCTTGAAAGAGTCCATCATGAAACATGGTAATGCTGGACACACCACAAAATGCTTGCTTAATACCTTACTACCCGACGACTCTGAGGAAAATGATTCTGAGAGGCAAAGAAAAATCTAGACCGATCGTGACTCTCCACCAACTACACCAAACGTGAGCCACGTCAGTGATGAAGAGGCCATTTTGGCTATCATTTCTTTAAAAGCTGGTAAAGCACCAGGCCTAGACAATATCGATGTCGAGGTGATACAACGTGATTGGCCTATTATACGGCCCTGTATCACGAACTTTATATGAGTACTTGTCTTAGCAAAGAATTATTTCCCAAAGGCTTAGCAAAGGATTATTTCCTAACGGACATATTCCAAAAAAGTGGCACGTATAGTGACACACAGTTTGGCTTTAGAGAAAATAGATCCACAGATGACGCAATGATCAAAATGATCAATATGGTCAAAGAGTCGGACTAACAGTACAATCTTGGAGATTTCCTATATATCTGGCGGGGTCGAACACCTGTGGTGGCCCATCATAGTGTTGGAGCTAAAGAGATTAAATTACCCATGCAATCTCTATAACATCATTAACAAATATTTTTCTGAAATAAAAGCCACTGTTATTTCAAATCATGGCACACTTGAAAAAATTGTCAATAAGGGATGTCTGCAAGGTTCCATCGTAGGTTCACACCTTTGGAATATTGTCTTCGCGGACGATAAGGTAATGATACTTGCTGGGAATTCAAGATAAAGTATTCAAGGAAAAGCGCAATTAACCATAGACCGGATGGTCGACTAATGCAAAAGGTACAAAATGGAGCTATCCTATACAAAGACAGTTATGTTCCAATTAAAGGTTCATCGGACATTAGGAGATTACCATTGGTCTCCATAAATAGGCAAAGAATTAAGATGGTGAAAACTGTTAAATAGCTGGGAGATGACTTCCATGAAAGAATCGGAGTAACTTCACATGTCAAAATAGTCGCGGAAAATAATAAGAAGGTTTCCACTGTGCTGAAACGAATTGCTAAAGAGACCTGGGGAGTCAAGCAACTTACTTTGTATAATAAATGAGGGCTTTGTGGTCTCTTCATTGACATACACGTGCGCGGCATGGGCAGATAGAATGAACTGTCACCATCGGCGTACACTAGTTAGGGTCCAAAGAAATTGCTCGGAATTACCAAGGCATACAGAACAGTGTCAACTGACGCCGTTCCTGTCTTGGCCGATATGATTCCTATTTAAATACTCTTAAATGAGAAAATTACTAAAAACTACAAAATAAGAAAAAGACAAGACGTGAGCTACGGAAACGTGATAGTAGAAGGCGATCAATTTCGGCCAAACCTCTTGGACTCGCTCAAGAGGAAAACGAGAAGCGAATAACTTATAGTTATCTGCCAAACGTTGAAGGCGCGTACATGATACTAAAAAAAATTTCTGATGCACAAAAATTCACCACGAAGTTAGCTGTATGAAGTTGAAATATTCACTACTCGAAATATAATTTCATCAGTGTAGCCTTTGTTAATAACGAAAATATTATGACTTTTGAATGAAAACTTTTGTTTAACTATACTCAAAATGACAATTCTCTGTTTATTTACAAATAAACAAGCAACAAAATAGCAAAACAAGTATAATATTCAGTTTTGTTAATATGGCTGGCCTGGTGAAATTTTATTCGAGTTGAGCATATTTCAACTCAGATAGCTAACTTCGTGGTGAATTTTTCTGCACCAGAAATTTTTTTTTTGGTATCGTGAACGCACCTTGAAGCGAGATTAGAGACAAAGATTCCTCTAAGTGTATGATTTACCCAAATGTTGACGGAGCATGGAAGAATACCCTCTTATATGTAGCGACTGGGTCTAGCGGACTCAAGCACCCGTGAATGTGGACAGGGCGAGGAAACCATAGAACACATCCTCTATCACTGTGATCTAGCTCAATAAGCTAGAGATCAGCTAATTATTTTAATGCTACCAAACAACCTTAACTCTTTGAAGAAATTTTGTGATAGCGTCTTTACCGGTTGGTAGATATAAGTATCAGAATACAAGATTTTTATCTTAAGTAGAAATTTTAAAATAGTTAGTAAAATAGTAGACGAGTATGCGCTTCCTCGTTGGCAGGGACGGTAACAGGGTAACCTGGCTAAGCATACCGATATAGTAGTAATATTTAAAGAATGGAAAGTTAGCGTTGGATATTTTAAAGGCACAACCACCTGGGAACATGTTCTTTGCATCAAAGTGACACCTGAAATGAAATGTGCTAGATACGCAGCAAGAAGTGCCTCTATCGAATGTGGAATATTTGATTTCCGCTGGAGAGAGGTGCTTTGAAAAAAAAAATGCAAGTGGCTAAAAACATCCATTATTGCGTTATTGTAAGACAGCACCGGCTCTGGAAAGTTTTAAATGTCTGCAACACTGTCTTCTGATGGGTAGGCGCAATCTTTCGAAATTGTGTGCGGCTCAAGAAGTCGAAAACGTATTTTGATGCTTTAATATTAATTTCAAATGCCGAAAGACGTTTAAATACTGTCTCGAGAAGTTCTCTTTGTTCCATCTTGAAATAATTCGCAATGAGGATATCATCGATACAGGAAAAGATGAAGTCTAGCCCTTCAAAAACTTCATTAAGAAATCACTGGAATGTCTGGGCTAAGTTGCAAAGTGCAGATTTCCTTCTTTTGCACAATATGTAATGGTGATGACGAAAAATTCCGATATCTATATCGCAAACTGAAATACAGTGTTTGCAGTTTCAGTTTAGTAGCGTCAAGGTATCCCGGTTTGGCACTTAGTAATCCACCTTGAGTGACAATGTAGTGAACTACGTTATGCTTCATTGACAAATTATAATTTAGAGCATAAGTGAGCGCAGGGTATTTCTTTAAAAGAGCGTCGTAAGAATTGTTGACGCTGAAATGTTTTAAAGTTGGCGTATCAACCTGAGCGATGGTTACGACAAGAGCTGTAAACGAAGACTCCGAGGCCATATTTAGACAGCAAGTCATAACCTATAATAGGGCTATCTACTGCAGCGACTAAAACAGGATGAGTGAACGAAAGTCTGAGACCGAGATTGACTTTTAATAATTTTGTACCGTAAGTGGAAATTGGGGTACCATTTGATGCGGTAAGAATTCTGTATTTTCCTTGTCGGATATCATATAGTTGATAAATGGTTCAGAAATTTTAAATGGTTGACATGGCTAATATAGCAAAATCCGGACCAAGAAGATGATCTCGTCCGTGATCTTGGTCTATTTTCAAACGTTCCTCTATATGGTGATCATCCACGATATCCAAAGTGTGTTCGTTGAAGATCAGCCAAATTTTGTTGGGCCTGGTCACGTTATCTTTGCATTCTAACAACGGCTGATGCATCGTTAGTAGTTGCCTTGCCAAACGACGGTTGTTGTTTGACTTCAGCAATAAAGGGAGTTGCTCTGGATTGAGCGTAAATTCAGATTTCATCGGTGACTGGTAACGCTCCTGATTGCTCGTAAATTATCACAGAAATCAGCGTTAACAAGGAGCATGGGCGAACTTTTCATCATCGTTCTATATACGATGTGTAAAAAATTGATGACAGTGAACCCTCGATGTTCACTCCAGAAGTGAGGAATCTTCGGGATTTAAAATTTAAAATATCTGTAGAAGTTTTAATCTAAAATTATTCATATTTTTAGCGTTACACCTTGTAGAAACTTATACCTGTAAGTGATTATACTTGAGTGGTTAGTTACAATGTGTACACTTGATTTTGATATACAAAATTTCACACTTGACAAATAAATTTTTTCTTTCCAAAATTCCCATGAATTCGAGTTGCAGTCAATTCATAAAATAAAACAATAAGACGAGGCCAATTGTATACAGTAATTTGATTTATGATTTTCCATCCATCTATATAGCACACCAAAAGATAATTCAATTTTGTAGCAGTCTATAACAATTTTTAAGACTCATTCATCGATTCGTACCAGGAGGATAACTAATACAAAGGACATTTTTTTTTTACAAATCAACAAAAATATTATTTTTATCGATTGACCAAAGTTGCACGACACAATGGAAACTATACGGAAAAATTTTTTATGGTCAAATAATTTTATGAATGAAATAATGGAACAAGAGAAATTTCTTTTATAAAAAGGATAAAATGTAGTCCTTTTTTTTCTGTACATTGATGTCTTATTTTATTGAATTAAAAAAATATTTTATTTAAAAATTAACTTGTGCGGTTTTTATATCGTTTTTGGGATTTTATTCCGCTACGAATCGAGCGTGAGAATTTAACGAACGATTTTAAAATCTCGGCACACGAAAAAGGACTTTTATTGTCTAGTATTGTATGCACATACTATATACAAGCTATAAATTTGATTATACACATAATTGTGATGTTTAATGGATTGAACGATGAAAAATTGATTTGACGAGAATGTTAGTCAGCACAATAGTGACATAAAAGTACATGTGTCACACACGATATACCCATGTAATATAACAAATTGCGGAGATAATTGAATAAAATGATTTGTTGACACCTTTGTATTGAAAGTATAACCGCAACACGCAATATATAATTTACAATAAATAAAAAATTTGTCATTAGAAATATTGAAAAAAATAAAAATAAAATTAGCGCAACTTTGTAGAAAAGGTCATGCGGCATCCAACATTTATATAAATTTGTTTATTAATATTTATTTATAAATTTATAATTTATATTTTTGAAACCGTGGTAATATATACATTTATAATAAAAATAAAAACTATTATTATTAAATCGAAATGGAATAGTATAATTTATTGTAGAACAGCTGGAAAAAATGTCTAAATTTAAATCAATTAGCAAGATTTTTTTTTTTAAGTGCGCGGAAATCTACATTGACTGGTTTAAAACGAGAATAGCATCATAATTTTATAAAAATTATGAGTTTCGTGTTTAATTAACCCTTTGACCAATTAATTAAGATGGTCATAGTAAAATTGCCCGCGACATTTTCGGAAGAGGAAGTCCTGGACAAAGTGTATGCCATATCTTTTTCGTTATCCATTTTATTAATCCGGTGTACTATTATGTGTATATATGTATATAGTATTGATCAATATAACAAAATTGTTATGCTCATTTCTAATAACACAGCAAACATTTTTAAACCAACATATTATGTAAAATGAATAATTTTAGATTCGATTTTTTTGTTTTGTGTGCCACATACACATATATAAAAATGTCGACATCCTGAAAATTGTAATTTTCATATTGTAAAAATTATTTTATTTTTCCAGTCTCTGCATATATGTATGTACGTATTTAACATACAACCATATAATAGTTAGTTAATAATAGAAGGAAAATTATTTTATTTTCTTATCAAACATGAATAATATTTTTTTTTTTTTTTTTTTGTGTATTTTTGAAATAGTTTAATATAATTTCCTATATGACGTCATTGGTGGAAAATAGGAAATGGAAAATAGTTATATTTATATGTACGTATATATGTATACATTATTTACTATAAGGTCAGAAGTGTGAAACTTTTTGAATTGTTTGGAATAATATTTTACAGTATACTGTATCGTGTATATTTCGGGTCTTCCAAACTCTGGTTCTGGAATCGAAAAGTCCCTGATATGAAAATGTCTAGAAAAATATAAAATAATTTTTATTATTCTATTATTAATTCTATCAGACATATTTGTTATCTACGAGTATATATTATTTTATTATTATTTCTATGTATGTACATATAGGACATATATACATTTATGGGACTCGTACCAGTGATTGTGTGCTCTATTTGGTGAAAATGTATTTAATTTCAGGAAGCAAGAGAATGATTTCGTTTAAATTATTATGTATGTGTTTTATGGCAAATAGAAAATGAACAGAAATCATTTTCATTATGGTTGGTGTGGAGATATGGAAATGTTCAATGAGGATGGACTGAGGGATGCAAATCAATTGTGTTCATATAAAATAATTATTTCTGGTGAAACGGATTAGCAGGAAAGTTTTGTACTGTATGCTCTCATCCTTTCTGTTGAAAACCTTGGAAAAGCTAGATGTTATATACGATCAAAAAAACATTGCCTTTAAAAATGCAAAGACGGGGTCAATTCTGGAGGGACTACCCTGTTGGGGGTGGTTAACGGAACCGTCCAGCGAGGTGTTCTATCCCCTCTTCTCTAGAACAGCTGTTAGAGCTGGAGAAAGAGGGGATTGGAGTGATTGCTTATGCAGATGACGAAGCGATAGCTATCTCTGGAAAATACTTAAGCACGGTTAAAGATGTAGTCCAAATTGCCCCCCGAAGCTAGTCCAAGATTGACCTGGTAGAATCCCGGTAGTGAACTCACCTGCAAAAGATGGGGGCTGAAACCGGAACTGACTATTCAGTGCCAGCTAGCTCTTGATAAAGTAACACATAGGAATGTGATCGAGAATGTGCAAAGAACAGGTCTGTATGCTTAAAAGCAAATGTTCTTGAGGTTGATATTTATGGTAAACAGATGACGCTGAATACGGTCATGCGACTATCAGCCGTATCTCAGTGGAAATATCTTCAGATAGGACATTCGACGATAACTAGGTCACTAAGGAAGGAACTACTATACAACATCGTTATGCCTTTATTCAAGATAATCGTAGTGGACCGGGTTGCTATCAGAAACAGAAGCTATACAGTTTTCCACGGATGGCTAGAAGGTAAAGGAGTTGGAATCTTCTGTGATAAATTGAATGTGGACATTTCCGGAGGTGATAGCGGTTGAGGAAGTCTTGACTTGGTTGAGACATAATGTAATATCCTCGATTGATATTGCAATTTAGGTGGACACTCAAGCGGCAATCAAGACGCTGGGATCAGTTTCTCTGACGTCACGGATTGCCACTGTTCTCTAAATGAGAGTAGTGAGCATTTCCACATGCGGATAGTCTGGGTCTCTGGTCGCCTTGCTGTTGTGACAACTTCCTTTCTAGGGCACGGATGTGCCAAAGTGGTGATCTCTAAGCTGAAGCGCGATACCAAATCGGATTCTGGTTCGTTAGAAATTGCTGAGATGTTAAATACTGCGATGAAAAATTCATCTCGGCTACTGATCCAGATAGCGTGTAAGTGGAATACGTTGAATCGGAGAGTACATCCTATGGTTATAATGTTATGAGGCCATTATTTTCTAATGTAACTAAATACTTTATTGTATCACATTGATAGTTGCTCAATGGTCAGACTATACTTGATTCCAAAAATCTATTTCTATCTATTGAATGTGCAAGAAATTTGATCAAATAATTCTGTACTTTCGTTCGCTTTGCCGTAACAGCGTCTCGGTTACTTCTAGATACGCGGTCTTTTCGTCTGAGAAAATGCCTGCAAAGTGCTCGCGAAATAGGTTGACCAAGAGGAATGGTCAACCTATTTCGCGTTGATAGAGGAACCCGGACTTAGGTGTTATTACAGTTGACTGTAACTGGTACCACTTCAGATAGGTGATAACTTCATGAGTGCACCGACCTTTTTGAGTATCTTCTGCATGTTTGATGACTAATCCTAGTTGTAAGGCCAGAAATAATTTTGATACTGCTTTCTCTTGGTTTGATGGGTATTGTCGATCATTGAAGTCTGATTTTTGAGTAGTTTTCGAGTGTATTCTTCATTTAGCTACATTTTCTTATTTGATTTAAGGTGATTCAACTCGCGAGTTCCGGTTAACGGGGAAGGATTTAGTTTAAAACACATCAAATTGGCCGATTCTGACTATTGGAGAAGAGGGGGCATCGAAATTTTAGTAAGCGCAGATCATTTCTTCAGTTGTTTGAAAGCGACGAGTGGAAGAAGATTTAAATTTTAAAGCACTTACAATGATAGTATCCGTAAAGCCACCTCTGGTGGATATTGATCGCACTCTGAAACGGTTTTGGGAAGTAGAACCCATTATAAAATAACCACCCTCGATAATTGGTCACACTTTTTCGGTTGCCGTAAAGCGTCTACAAGGTGTTTAAGGAGAAATTGTCAGATACCAGAATACCAGTAATTATTTAGTGACTTTATGAAAGAGTATACATTGCCCTTGGAGAAAGTTCCAAAAGTAGAAATCAAGAACCAGACCTGTTACCTAACGCCATTGCATATTGAACAGTAGCACAACTGAAATGCGCGTTTATTTGTTGGGCCAGCGAAGTCTACTAGGAGAGTGGGTCTCAACGAATGCATGGCAACAGGGCCAGTGGTTGATGAATTCATTAGATACATATTACCAGCAAATTGTACGACGTGATGATGAGACTGATCCAATTAAACATTATCGGTTACTTGCCTTTACATTTCTGGCTAGTAAAGTTCTTCAAAAAACTGTAGGCTTCAACCAGGTAACAGAGACTATTAAAACTATTAAAACCTCTTTTTATGTTGACGAGTTGATGACGGGTGTCCTAGCGATCGAAGAAGCAAATAAGATTGTCCGAGACAGAAAACAATTCAAAAAAGCGGGGAGCCTGAGGGTTCAGTCAAAATACTCAGCATTAGTTGGTTAGTGTTCTAACCAAGGACATACTTATCTTCCATTCAAATTTGAAAGATGACAAGCAAGCTTTAGCCCAAGTGTTGTAGTTTTTCCAACACCTATGCGGGTAAGAAAACTAGGATGGGATAATCTCTAGTGTGTCCCGACTTGCCAAAGCAATGAGCGAACATTTGCGATAGTGTCAATCAAGTTGTCAAAATTTCCCTGTCTCGGCATTTCGACACAAACAACAAATCAATGGTTGACATTCATCCATTTTGTGATGCTAATAAAGCATGCAGTATTATTGTCTGAGTTGGTGGAAACAATAATGAGAGGAACAAGCATCGATACATGATACTTCTGGACTGACTCCAAGATTATGTTAGTTAAAACGTCATCCTTGTAGATGGAGTACATTTGTGTGCGCCTCTGAAATCCAATCACGTAAACAAATACATGAATTATGGTGGCACGGGCTTAATTGGCTAATGAAACCTGAAAATTATTGGCCAGAAGCCATACAAAATTCAAAATTATTCCACAGAACTAATAAATGCCTCGCACACTAGCGAATTATCACAAACTGAAAATATGTTATGCAGTTATGAATATCAGAAGTTCTATTCAGCTGAAATATTGGCTCTAAAACACAACATTATTATCTCAAAGAACATCTGGTTAAAAAATGTAAATCCCTTTTTGGATCAATCAAGCATCGATAGCAAGAAGAAGTATCAATACAGCAAGCATGCTGGACATACATTTTTACAATAAAAGGTGAATTAAAATCTCAGCTCATTCCTCAAGACTCGATTTAGTACACCCATTTCTAAATAAAGGCATTGTTTTTTACAGGCCCATTGCTAATCCACTTAGCTAAGAGATCCACCTAAAACTGGTGGCGATTTAACGAGTGATGAATTTCTTGGTGACTTAATGCAGTTTATATCTCGGAAAAGAGCAAGTCATAAAATGTTTAGTGACAGTGGCACAAATTTTGTTGGAGCCAATAACAAACATTGCAGGCTTTCTTTCCAGCACCAAAATTGAATGGCATTTTATTTCACAAAATTCATCTCACTTTGATAGATTATGGGAATATGGGTCGATTGTATTAAATTTTACTTGAAACGAGTGATTGGGTAAGCAATACCACTGGAAGAATTAAATCGAAAGCTCCAATGAATCTACATTTTTTTTTTCCATTGACCAATGTTGTGTTGCATAAGCACCACATCGTTAATTTGGATTTTACTTTCGTCTTGTAAACTAGTTCAATACTCGTTATTCCATCTGCTCCAAAAATGCTGCATCATTTCATAAATAATTTCCATTGCCGCACTTAAACAAGAACTAGCCTGTAAGACCTCAGGGGCCGAAACGTAGTATTTTTTTATTACAGCACATTATATTGAGTGATTAGCCTTCATCTATAAAAGTATGCATTGTAAAATTGGCTATAAATATTTTAACTAAAGTGTCATTACAAAATAATAGAGCAAATGTGATAATTTATTATTAAAAGACGTTTCAAATATATTTATTGCAATCATAAATTATCACATTTGCTCTATTACTTTCTATAATGACACTTAAATTAAAATATTTATATCCAAGAAAACGTCAGATCCTCCATTTTCATAAAAATCTTTTTCTTTCATTAATTTATTCATACGATGTGTTTATTAAGTAAATTACCTTTAAGTTAAAGCAATTTAAATCAATAGAATTATAAATAGACGACGAGTACATGTTACATAAATTACCCAAAGTGGAAATACCATGAACAATTCCATTCTTAGTTTAACATTTATTTTTTTATAATAAGAAATTAATATTTCCTTTTACAAAATAAAAAGAATACAAGATTTTCTTTTATAAAACACAAAAGTTAATTCACAACCATATCATCATCTTTAAGCTGCTCTCTTACGATGATGGGTTTTTTTTTATATATATAATACATATTCTTATTATATTTTACATTTTAAAAGTAACTTTATGTTTGTTTTTGTATTTTAAAGACAACACAAGAAAATATACAATAAAGTAACCAAGCCAACCTTCATGAGCACGATTTTTTACTGCTGATGCTGCTGCTGCTGCTGCTGCTGCTTATTTTGTTTCGCGTTTTCATTTTTTTTTTTGCATTTTAACAAAATCCAAAATCCGGTAGCCGTTTTAATTAGTCTCGTAATGAAATAAGCAAGTAACAAATTGTTTTCTTAGTTTTGTTGCTTTAAAAAAAATAAAAATGAAAAAATTATAAGACAATCTTTTAAAGTAAACATACATATATACATACACATACACATATACGTTAAACATTTAAAAAAAAAAAAGGTTCGTATTATAGAATGTAGAATTATTCATGTTGACGGTCAAATTGAAGAATAATAAAATGTATTGTAATGTAATGAATGGTGCGCTTATGGTTTGTGTGTATGTCTGCACGTTAACTATGTGTACACATATATACGATATGGTTTTCTTGTATAAATTATTTTTTCAATTACCATTTGTGTAAGTAGATTTCAATGGGTGGTCATTATACGCAATAGTATATAGCCATTGGGATGGTATTTATATAGACCTAAGGTATACAATGACTGTGCGGTCAGTTTCATGATATGTATACTAAGAAAACACGTCAAGTTAAAATTTGAGTCATGCTGTTGGATCATGTTGCAATTTGCTTTGGAATTAGTGGAGTAGTTTTTTTACAACTGGTTTTATAATTCTCTGCAGCAATTTCGTCAAATCGATTATTTTTATAATTAACCACCTGAACCCTATCACAGGCCTTAAAGATCAGTACACATCATGTTAATTTCCCCTTTAGACTCAGTATTGCCATGAACAAGTCCACAGAAAGAAACAAAAATTCACAGACGAATGGGACAATTCTTAAATGGACTAAAAATAAGCAACAACCAAATTGCAAATATCGTGAATTCTATGAAATAGCATTTGAAATGGGTATCCAACCACATTTCACCATCTGAGTAAAATTATGTTTGTTTCTTCATTGTTGGTCTAATACTCTTTCCCCCTCCAATTTAAGTTATTCTCATTCTGGGTAATTCACATTTGCCCTGAGCCCGCATACATTATGGCTATCTCGACCTTACTAGTCACGATAGCCATACGAAAACGTAGCCGAAAAATAATTCCATATCTCATCCTTTCAACCCAGCTCGTTTCTCGTTTATCACAGTTTACCATTGTCATCTTGAATACGTTTTTAAATACTCGCTGTGGGTATTCAGCGTGTTTTATAATATCAATTCACAAAAATTCATCATACATTTAGCGTATGGTTTGGTTGCGGCCTGATTTTGTCAATAACCTGCTTGTACATTTATCCCTATATAGGGATTCCCCTTGTATTGCACTAGTCCATGACAGCTAGCCTCATGCTCTCTATAGTTTAGTTTTACGTTTTGCTGTTCATGAACTGAGATTTTGGAGTGCCGAACCTATGCCTTTATTTGATCATTTTTCTAAAAAATCTTAGATCTATAGTCTAAAGAATCTGCAGCATAACTAGTTTTAAATTGTATCACCTTAATTTGTATTTCGTACTGTAACTCGGTATTGTGAACGGTGCTTCACCTCGTCATGTGAACGGTGCTGCTCGAGAAAAGACGCAACAAATTACATTCCCTGAATAGGCTGTAGGGCCTAGAATATTATCCGGACTTTGCTAGAACTCGCAATGAATTCAAAACCCATAACTTGTTCCTCTACAACAATTATGTAGTGCGAATCGAGCAAGAGTTGACATCTAGTCCTAAGGAATTTTGGAACTTCATTAACAGCAAGAAAAAGGTAATTGGTTTTCCGTTGAATATGTCTTACCAGACCTCCACCGCTATAGTCAGCCATCTGACAGCTGCAATCTGTTTTCCAATTTTTTTGCATCGGTTTACAAACCGATTCAGTCGAGAGCAATCGAGTCTCCTAATTCATCCAGCTCCGTTATATTTCATTATTTCATATTTACCGAACAGGAGGTTCTGAATCGTCCATCTTGACAAATGTTGTGCTGTGAGTCTAGCCTCCTCAGTTACCTTCATGTTTTAAGCCTTTGTTGTGGTTTTCATCCTGATACTTGGAAAATCTCATGAACTCATTGAATCTTCAAGACAGGTGAAAGAAGTGAGGTAAGTAATTATCGTGGGATCGCCATCCTCTCCCTCCTACTCAAATTGTTTGAATCTATGGTTCACAAAGTGTTGCACTTCCATACCCAGAGATAATTTTCTCCTGCTCAACATGGATTTTATCCCGGGTGGTCTAACTTGGCTCGTTTTGTGGTGATTGATAGTCAAAACTCAATGCCGTAGCTCGATTTTATTTACACAGACTTCGTTTTTAACGTTATTTATCAATCTATCTATAATTAGCAGGTTGTAGAGTTTTAATTGTAATTTTATTTACATCGACTGTTATTTTCATTATATATAAATGACGTTATAAAATGCGTTCGCCTATTGCCTTCTCTTCGCTGATGACATGAAGATTTTCGCCCGTAATGTTACAACCGATGTTGCTGCTGGTTAATTAACAACAAATTGGCTTTAAACGTGAGCAAATGTATGATTCTTTCTTTTTATCGTATCCGATTGCCTATTTGTCACCAATATCAACTGTACAACGAGAAAATTGGACCGAGTCAAGTTTATTTCCGATCTTTGTGTTATTTTCGCATATACCAGATATGTTAACGCCTCTATATCAAAGTCGTACATTAAACGAAATTGCAATGATTTTAGTGACCAGTTAAGTACATAGTCTATTTTAGACTATGCATGTCTATATGCATATCCTCTTAAACCCTCTTAAGAGGATTGAGAGTGTTCAGAAACAGTTTGTTTTGTTCGTGATACAACGTTTGCCATCCACGCGTGCTTTTTATTATGTCCTTCCAACTTACCAGAAACGATATAGTCTTTTAATACTGCAACGTCTAGACTATCGCCGGAACATGCTCCGCGCTTTTCATGCGCGATACCATTAACTCCCGTGTGGCTTGTATCTATGGCAGTACTATGACCGTACTAAGACTGAAAGCTCTCCAAGCGGATCAAGTATTTCCTTCACTCCGTTGCTATTCAGTTCAATCACGCATATGTCATCTGCTAATGCAAGCATCTGATTGGACTGCGCGTATAAGATGTTGCGCTGAGGTGTTTCAGTTTTACGAAAGATGTACTGCCATTGTCCCTGTAACCAGAGATGATGTATTTCGTTTTGGACTCATTGATATGGAGTCCAACAGAAGCTGAAAGCTCTCCAAGCGGATCAAGTATTTCCTTCATTCCGTGCTATTCAGTTTAATCACGCATATGTCATCTGCTAATGCAAGCACCTGATTGGACTGGGGATATAAGAAGTTGCGCTGAGGTGTTTCAGTTTTACGAAAGATGTACTCCAACTGAGATTGAAGAGTATCGGGGCAGAGAATCTCCTTGCCGAACACCCGAGCTAACTGCAAAAATTCTTAATAGTCTGTTCTCAACTTTAACACAGCATTGAGACTGTATCACTGTCATTCTTTCAAGTTAGATACATTTGATAAATGCATGATTTGGCCAGCAATTTGCATTTATGGAGCCAGGTTTTTGTCGCATTTTCCATAATGACGTATTTTGCAGCTAATTAGTTTAGACGACTCTAAAGAAACAATAAATATGTACGAGATTAATCAAATCAATGTTGTTTCAAAGAAGCTGAGTCCACAGGGTTTTGACCTATCGACAAATATTCGGCTATAGTGGAAAGAGTGCTGACAGAACATTTCTTGAAATTTATTTTTGTAGATTACCTTTTTCAAATGTTCGCCGCAACTGACTGATGACGTGTTCGAGCATATCCAGTGGTATCTGGCGAATGACACGGGTAATGTTGGCTTCCAATGCCTCAAATATACCTGGTTTATCCACATATACTTTAGACTTTACGTAGCCCCAAAGAAAAAGTCTAGGGTGGGATATCACACGATGTAAATAGCCAATTCATCGATCCTAAACGTGAAATTAATTATTCGCCAACATGATTTCTCAATAAGTGCATTGTTTCATGCGCTATATCATCTTCTTGGAATAAAATGTCGACGAGGTCTAGCTTCAATTTCACGAAGCAAGTATTCCGTTATCATGAGGCGATAACAAACACCAAACCGTCTGTTTGGTCGTGTATCATATCCAATACTGTAAATTGGAATTATACTTTCCGATGGTATTCCAAATATTGGTTTCGACAGGCCGATTGGGTCAACTGTAACTTGGTCTAAGTGCACGAAACATATTCCTCACAGAACATTGGATTCCGTAATAAAGCTGAACAATCTGTAGGCGCTGTGAATAAATAAATAAAAATTAAAGTTTGGCGGATTACTCCAGCACTCAATGCCACTAATGGGCCCACGGTGCAATACCCGGACAAACACATATACTTACACATTAAAAACACCCAACCGTGATTTTTGGTCGCCACCGGGAATCGAACCCGAGACCCTCGAATAACAAAGCAAGGACGCTACTTACTGTGCCAACGAGGCGGTTATTAAAGCCATATGCCTCTACAGTTTCACTTAAGATATACCAAAACGTTTCTGTCTAATAAATATAACTGAATCTACTTAGAAAATGAATGAATACAAAAATTGTAAATATGTATGTACATATAAGAGTGACATTCAATCTTTAAGGAATTTACCCGAGACCCCAAAGGCCATTTTATCAAATATGGTTCTCACATATAGCTTTAGCAAAATACTCATCCACCTGTTTAATTCCATCGCCAATTGCATTTTATACACACTAATGGTTACTTGACCCATACATAGAAAATGCCTAAATTTGGTAAATGGAAAAAACAAAACATTAATTTAATTATTTAATCCATAAACTCCACATATGTATGTATGCGTATATAGCTAAGCTAAGTTGTACAATTAACGAAAATAAACATTTTTCTCTTGAAATTACTTTAAGACGTTACCTAAACGTTTAACAAGATTTTTTAGAAAATCAAACATACATTTTTATCGTACATATATACATTTTATACCTATATGTTACTATATGTTGCGTTACTTTGAAGACCAAATTGAATAGATGAACAACATGCATTCTATTTTATACACAACATTTTGGTTTTTCTTTTTAAGATTTTCCAAATACAAAACTAAATAGTAAATACACAAAATTGACTTTGATTGTTTTAACATAACTATACGAAACTAACTAAAAAATTGTTTTATTTCTATAATTTGACATTTTACATGAATTGCGTTTATAAACCATTTTCATGGAAATATTTATATACATACATATATATAGGCTTATCAATAAGGTAGTTTCTATACACCGTTATTTAAATACACATGTATACAAAATTTTAAAAGGATAATAATTAAATAAAAATTAATGTTTTTACCAAACAAAGTTTTTTATAAAAATGAAAATTCTTAAATAGTCATTCCATTACACGACGAGTACGTTCTCTCTTTTATATATTTTTTTTTTTTTGGAAAATGATATAAATGTTTTTCTTAGAATTGACGTTAAATTATAAATTTTTCTTAATTACCGTGTTGCATACATGAATAATCAACCTTTCAAAAAAAATGTTTAAAAAAACGACAAAATCGGTTTTGTTTAATTTTCCCACAGTATGCATGTTGTATATGGAGATGTACCATACATACAATGTAAGTATACCATATAGCGTATATGTGATATTTATGATACATCAAAAAAAAAACAGGTAGCTCTTATATGTATACATATATATATATGCACAAAAGTTAATTACGTAACAGCATCGGTTAATGATGTGATAAAATTTAAATCAATTAATATAATTGTTTGTACTTGCATTTATATTTCTCCATTTCAAGTTTTCTTTCGTAAATTTTTAAGAAAGTTAAAGAATAATTTACGTTTCTTCATACAATCGAAATATAAAGCAACAAAAAAATAATTACGACGATTTATTTTTTGGTGATCTGTGTACATTGTTGGAAGGACTGTATAGATTTTTAATTTTATGACTTCTTCCTTTCGATTTTCGTAATTTTGGTGAGGTGAGTGAAATAATAAATATCTCCACGTTTTTAGAGGTGGAAGATTTTGTTTCATGGAAAATTAATTATGTCGTTCCATATACATAAACATATACAGATAGAAATGTGAATGTGTTTGAAAGAAATGAGACGTGTACCTTATTAAGGAAGTGTATAACTTTCACAATGATAATAATTATTTGTCACCATTTAACTCCCGCTCCTGTAAAATTGTGAAATGACAGCACCTTTTCCAATACAGCATTGCTTTCAGCACTATACCACAATCTTGGAGCCGAAGTTGAGTTTGTTAACCTTCAATATAAATCTATTATCCAATAATGTTGGCTCCAACTCGTCCAGTTTCAGTAAAATCGGAATTACAAAATTAATTTAAATTTAAATAATTTAATTATTTTATATAATTTT
This sequence comes from Tipula unca, assembly GCA_951394425.1. NCBI lineage: Eukaryota > Metazoa > Arthropoda > Insecta > Diptera > Tipulidae > Tipula > Tipula unca. The sequence continues at coordinate 11,542,017 of OX596381.1, read as the reverse complement.
TTTAATTCATTTTTTGTAAATAAACCAATATTTAAAAATTCAATTGAATTTTGAAAATTACTGAGAAGTTTTAAATTTAATTTTTTGTATTTTTGTATTTGAACTTTCAAATCGATGCCAAAAAATTGAATTTCTCGTAATAAACTATTCACCAAAATATGATTTCGGTGCGTTAGCAGTGAATAAATTTACAAACTACAATGTATTGTAACATCTATGAATTATCCTGGCTGTTGACTCAAATAATATAGTTACCGTAGCCAAATGATTTCTATTTGATAAATTTTGAATTCGAGAAAATCTAAAATTAAAAATAAAATAAATTATGAATTGTCCGAATTATAAAAGCTCCGTCGACCACTGTTTTCTTAAAATATTTAAAAGTGAATATTTCTTAAAATCTGAACTTCTCCATTTAATAATTTGCTCTATACGCAATATTTTGGGGTTTGAATCTCGGGTTGCATTTGAGATACAAACATTTTTCCTAACTAAATTATTTTGTACTCCGAAGTATTTTCAGGGACAGGAAATTTATTACACATATTTACCAATTTCTCAATGGAAGCTAATCTCGTATTTTACCACTGGAAGTATAAGATGCCGCAAACTTTTAAGATGGCCTAATGGTGATGACATTTATAAACTCGTATACATAGGGTGACCAGATATGTATACTCTTTTCAAGAGTATTAGCACTATTTTTGTTTACTCGTAACTTTTTTGTTTGTCAAAATTCATCATAATATATTCTTTTTGAGTTAATGTACAAAAAAATAAAAAAATTATGTTTTAAAATATTACTAAGTTTCAGTTTTTGTTTAATTTTAATTTAGAAGATATAAAAGTGTTTCTACAGTTTGCTCGAAATTATGAAGATGGATAAATTAACAGAATTTTTATATTTAACGCACACAATTTATAATGATTTAAATACGGTTAATTTGGACAGATTGGTTAATTTTTTAAATTAAATGTAAAACGCTTACAGAATTTCAGAATTTGAATATGAAATACAAAATTGAAAATTTAACAAATTTAAAAATATTTAAGATATTGAAAATTTTTTTTAAAATTACGAAATTTGAATAAATGAAATTTTTATTAAATTCCTGAAATATTTAAAGCTAGTAAAATTTAAAATATTGACGACTTTTTAATTTTTTAAATTTGAAATTAATCCAAACTGTATTAACTAAAATTCAAATTTTCTACAAATATTTATACAGTTGATTTCAAGTTTGCAAAACTTGGTTAAAAATTTAAAAATTCGAATTGAATTTACAAATTCTGAATTTTGTAATAATTTGAAAATTTTGATTAATTTTCAATGTATCGAATTGAGTTTGAAATTTTAACGGAACATAAATTTCAAACTGAATTATAACATTTTAGAAAATTTTAGCGAAAATTACAAAATATCTTAAAACTTTATTCGAAAATAGCAATAATTAATTTCCGTTGAAGTTTCGTGTAAAATCTTAATAATCAAAATACCCGTACCAAAGAATTCGAAATTTCAGTTTTAATTATTAAATTTTGATATTTTGGAAATTCCTATTTAAGTTTTATAATTCCAAATTTACATGTTATGAAGTCTTCAAAATTTTAAAAGTTTAAATAGTTTCAAGTGTGTTTCAGAATGTTTTAAAAATTCAACATTTTTGTAAATTGAATTTCGTACTCAGAATTAAAAATCCAATTCCAACTATGATATTCTAGTATAAAATTTTCAATTTTAAATATTTTTAAAATTTAGCAACTCTGAACTTATTCTTCAATTTGAATTACTGCATTTTAAAAATTTGAACTGTATAGTACGAAAATTACAATATTTGAATTTTCTAGAGTCTATATTTTCTATGTACATAAAATTTTAAAAATTTTATTTGTCGGTAATTCAGAAATATTATTTTTAAATTTTGAATATTTTGAAAATATTATAACTCAAAATTTAAACACGAAACTTTTCTCGAGAACTATGGAAATTTTTAGTTTTTAAATCAATCTGGATTCGAAATTTAAATCCTAATCGCACAGTGTAAAATTGAAAAATTTGATTTTTGAAAAGTTTCAAAATTTATAAAAAATTAATTACTAATTTCTAAAATTGTCGATTGATCGCCTAGAAATTTTCAATTTAGAATTATACAATTTAAATTTAAACAGTTAAATTACAAAATTTAATGTTTAATTTCATCGATGTAGAATTTAATTTTCATATGTAGATTTGTAAAATTGTATTTCAATATTTTTTGGACGAATTTTGACATTCCAGTAGTTTCAAAATTCGAATTAAAATGATAAATTCTGAATTTAATTGAATAGAGTTTAATTAAATTTATGAATTTTATAAATTTTAATTAGACCTGGTAGTTCGGTCAAATTGATAATGAAACCGACTTTTTAGTTATACAATTTTCAATCTGATATTCCAGTATGAATTATGTATTAATTTTTAAAATGCTTTGCTTTTTTCCAATTCCGAGCTTATAAACTTCCATTTTAACTGCGGCATTTGATTAATTTTGAATGCATATTCCACGTAGAAACAGTTTTCCGGATCTGATTTCGAAATTTTTCGAAATTCGAAAAAACTATTTAATCGAGTCAACATTTGAATAATATTGATATTTTTAAGAATTTATTCGGATTTAGATTTAAAAAAATTTTTATTTCCAAAATCGTATGTTTTAACAATTAAAAGAAATATTAACTAGTCTAAGGTTCCAATTGGTCCTGGGTAGCATTGGTAGTTAACCTATAGAAACTCAGTGTAGTTGTGCTGTGCTGTACTAAAATATTTGTACCTGATCGCGATCAAATGAATCTAGAATGGAGAATCCAAAAGTCCCAGATGTGTAGTTTTTTAAGGCCAAAACTCTAAAACGGTAACCAAAATTTAAAAATAAATGTAAAATTCTCCCAACATTTGGTTAGTTTAAAAAAAATTGTTCATCTGAGCCGGCAATCCACTCCATCGTGACTTTGCGAGATTATATTATAGCTCACCGACAAACAAAAATTCTAAATAAATTACATCAGGTTTATCAAACTATCTACTATCACTCATTTGAGCCGGCAAACAATTTAAATAGTTTCTGACTTTAAGGGGCCATATCTCAATCCGTTGACATAGAATAAATTTCCTAAAATTTCAGAATTAACCACCTGAGCTGGCCAGCAAATATTCATTTTTTTGAGCTTAAGTGGGGGCAAAAACCGACATTTTTCTTTTTAATTCTTTAAAAGTCATTAATTTTTTTCGGGGCTGAAATTAAAATATATATATATACATATACTAATAATATGTACATAAATATACATACTATATATGTACATATGTATATATTATGCATACATAGATTCAAATATTATATTATAACTGTCGTGATATTAGAATTTTTCGGGGCTGACAGTATAAATTCAACTTTAAACTATCGTGATAGTATATTTTTTCAGGCATGAGAGCAAAAAGTGTCAGGATAGCAGCCGTTAATGTTGCCATCGTATTTTTCGGGAATGGAAATTGGGCCATTTTCACTTACATAGTAAGCAGTGGAATTTCAAAAGAATTTTGTAACATAACAATATAATAGTTAAATGGAGCTGTTTTCCAAATATTTACATAGTTAAAACAATTTTTTTGTTAGTAAAATGCTTTACTATGTCTAAAAGACGTTTTTATTCTAATAAGAAAATAACAATAGTCGTGTTTTTTAATTCAAAAAATTTTCTTATTGGAATGAAGTTCTGGATAGAATTTTCTAATTTTTTCAGTAAAATCCAAATGAATTTAATTTTTTATCAATAAATAAGATACATTTAATGTTAAACTACACATTTTAACTCACTATTATCGAAATAAAATCAAATTTAACTTTATTTTTCAATGTTCTGGATAAAACATTGGTTTTTTCAAGTTCGCGATAAATTCATAGTACACGAACTCGAAAAAAAGGGAAATTTTAAAAGGAAATATTTTAAACAAATTTTTTTCATTGTTTTATGCTTGATACCTGTATTATTTCACAACAGACGTCAAAAAATATAGCTAGAAGTTGAAATTTATTCAAATAAATAGAACTTAAATTAAATATATTGGTTAAACTAAATAAAATTTCCCAGTATTATTCCCGATGTTCTTATAGAACTTGAAGTTCTGTTAATAAAAAAACGCACCTAATGTTTACTTATGAAAACTACAAATTTAATTAAATTATAATTTCTAAATGAAAATAAATTAATTAAAAAAAAGAAAAATTGATTTCCTTTGTTTAAGATTTGGACTCTTTCCCACGCAAAATATGTATACACTAGAGGCCCAGAAAAAAGTTCAAATCCAAATTAGATTTACAATTTTGAGATTTAGACTAAAGTGTAAAGTATTAGTGCTCTTTGATAGAAATTTAAACTCACTTTTCGGTAGTACAGTTTTCTACCCCCATGGATAAATTATTCGGAAAGCTTATATTGTGATACCTCTGATCAGTTATTTGTATTCTACTTCTTTTAGTTAAGTTTAGATTAAATTATCTGGTTTAATTCCTTGAACATTGAATTGAACTAGCTTCCTCTACCCTCAGTATTAACTTTTATTCAATATTAAATTTTTAGTATTAAATAGATATCATGTTATCAGTGTGAAACGAATATAAATACGAGATATTGAATTTGAATCTCACTAACTAGCGACACTTTAAGAACTATCCGCGTACTTTTGTTTAGTTTATCTGTTACATAACGGAGCAAAACTTAAATGTGTGTAAATCGCTCAAACTGAAATGTATGTGAATGTTAGATCGAAAAAACCTTTCCATTACAAAAAAAAGTCTTTTCAGAATGTTTAGAAGGTTATGGTCTTTAAAAATTGGTTTTGGAGAAATTTATTTATTTGATTTAATTTGTTTGATTATTCTTTTTAAATTTATTTTTACCTATTGAATTTATTTAAATTATTTTATTTTACTTATTTACTTTTTAATATAAAAGTTTTAATTTAATCAAGATTGATATTCGCATAAAACTACCATTGAACAATTTAGTGCAAATAACCTTTGATGAAACCATTGTTTTCATGATACGAAGACCGTATCTATTTTTAAAGACCATAACCTCGAGGAGGCTATCTCTAGGATTTTCGCAAAAAAATTATAAAAACTGGGGATAATTCTTATAAAATTACTAATAAAACTATTAGCTCAAATGACTCTAGATGAAACCGTATGGCTGGTACATATTGGAGATAATTCTTTTATTATATAAGGGCACTGAAATACTAACATACATCGATTGTTTTAAAAATTTGTCAAACTTTACAATAAAGTATTTTTAAAAGCACGCTATATGTGCTATATATGCGCTTAAACTCGTATATGCGCTTGAAAATGATAAAATGTTGTATATGTACTCACGATTTATTACCATTTGATTACATGTTTTTCGATTATGTAAGATTTCTTATTCTTACTAATTCACTGGCTAGCCCATTAACGGTTACTTGACTAATACACGATGATCTAAAAATATCCGTCTAAAGATTTAGTGAATTGACAAGTTTCGATGTTTATGTTGATTAGGTCAATGTATACCTTAAATTCTCGAATAAAATATTTACATCTTCCAATGATCTATCGGAATAATGTTTATTTCGAATCGAAAAATTATATATATATATATATATATATATATATATATATATATATATATATATATATATATATATATATATATATATATACATATATATATATATATATATATATATATTTATATAAGTGGGATGACGTATCAAAATAGCGAATGATAGATGGAAGTAGGAGGGGAAACGAATGAATGAAGTACTAAAAAATTAAGTACTAAATGAGACAATATAATGAACGTGGAAAATAAATTCATTAGATGTAAAACAAAAGCAGAACAAACATCGTGTAAAATAAAGAATATTACAAAATAAAATAAAGAATATTTCTACTTGGGGGCTCAACCGGGATCAAGCCGTGGAGCGAAGGCGCAGATTTAAATTTTAGGTGAAAATTTAAAAATCGAAAACTTGTAGTGTTGTGTACGCCATTTAAAAAATTTTTTTTGTGTGCTTTTGGAGGTGAGTCGATAGAAGAATCCAAAAAGCAATAGTGTACGAAGAGGCTGTTAGTGCAGTATACAGCAGTACCGTACAATAAAGCGAAAGTAAAGTGTACAAACTGTAAAAAAAATTTTTTTCGATAGTGCGTCGAATCATCCAAGAACAATCGTGTGTTGTTTTTTTTTTGCGTATGTGTAGCGCCATAACGGTTTTATACGCATAAACAATAGAGAATATTCTATAAAATAACGTGTTTCGAAGTGGCGTCATAACGGTTGAATAATTCTATTTAAAACATTTCAACCGTGTTTTGGAAGTGCCGGCAAAGCAATATAAAATAAAGACATAACAACCGCGTCTTTTTTTTAAAGTGAAAACATTTCTGTAATTAATTCTACTCACGAAATGAAAACGATGACAGAAGAAAATACAACTACACCAGCGGCTATGGATGCAACAAAGAAGGGAGTGAATCAGAACTTGCAGGTTACTACGCAAGGTGGCGGGCAACAGGGGCAATCAGATGATGTGAGAAGACAAAATGAGCAAGGTAACGAGGAAGGGCAATCCGAGGAAGGCATACAACGTATATTTGGGAGTTTTTCAAAGTTTTTAACTCAAGAAATAAACAATCTCAACTCAACGATAAAACCCACAGAAGGGATACCGAAGGTGGACGAAGCTGTATTACTGAAGAAGGAGCTTGAATTTATCAAAAAAGAAATCGAACTTTTGAAACGCGAGAGGGAATTAATGTCAATGCCGTCACTATCACCAATTAGGGTCGAACATCAGTCAAACAAAAGTGAAACAGAAATAGCTAATGTAAACAAATATGTATTCTCTTTCCAAGATATCGAAGGGTCAATGACAAAGTTTACAGGAAGAGAGGGGTACTTACTGGAGAAGTGGATCCAGGACTTGGAAGACGCAGCACTAACCTATAGTTGGGCAGCCATACAGTTAACAACATACGCAAAAAGGCTGTTGGACGGTGATGCGAAGAAGATATTACGTACCACAGCGCATATAGCAACGTGGGCCAACCTCAAATCATTACTGATCAAAGAGTTCAAACCAGCTCATACTACCGAAACTATCCACAGACAAATGGCAGCACGAGGGAAAGGAACGGAGGAGAGTTATATGAGTTATCTCATATCAATGATGGAGCTAGGCAATATAATCAATATGGAAGAGGAGGCAATAATTGAATATTGTATCGGAGGGATTCAAGATTATGAGCCTAATAAAGCTGTATTGTATTCACAACAATGGTGCTACAACAATTGACGCGTTCAGAAAAAAATTAATTTGCTACGAAAATATTTAAAAAAAAACCGTAACCAGAACAATGTTGCCAAGTGGGCAAAATACACAACAGATGAACAAACCAATGGGAAGTCGAAAAGACAGTGGTAAGAGAGCAAAGTGTTATATTTGTGGCGAGGTTGGACACTTGGCAAATGGGTGCCCTCACAAAGGGAAAGGCAACAAATGCTTCAAATGTCAGAAGTTTGACCATATAGCAATGAATGTGAAGTTTCTAACAAAAAAATAACAACAATATGTATATGAATCCAATAAGAATAATCCAGAAAAATGTATGTGTTAGTTTTTACACTGTTAAACATAGTGTAGAAAGAGATAGATGAACGAAATTAGAAAGAGATAGAACTCCCGCCATGTTTTTTCATATAGGAATTAAATACAAAAATTATTTCATCTCTTTCTAATGTTAATCTGCTCGCTTGCTATATTCATATTGGATTTCCATTTAAATGTTGAGTTGCATAGTAAAGCGAGTGAGTGATTAATTATAAATTTTAAAACGTAAATTAAATTTGTAATGTTTGTTTATTAAAATCCACACTACTAAAAATATTTCATCTGCAGTATGATTGCCGATTACATTTGCGAGCTAAACCTTTCAAATAGCATACGCTTGGTTTCTAAACGGAGGGGTTACGATAGATTTTTTTGAGTAAAACTTATTGAGCGCTTTAATAGATTTTCAGTGGTCCACATTAAAAGGCCAATAACAAGACATCGCAGAGCTTTACCAAAATGCCACTATTATCGGATGATTGCTATGAGTTTAACCTATCAAATGGCCTAGGTTTGTTTTCCAAACGGAGGGGTTACGATAGATTTTCTTGAGTAAAACTTATTGAGCGCTTCAATAGAGTTTGAGTGGTCTACACTAAATGGTCAATAACAAGACATCGCAGAGTTTTTACCAGAATGCCACTAATACCAGGTGTTTGCTATTGGCTTAACCTATCAAATGGCCTAGGTTTGTTTTCCAAACGGAGGGGTTACGATAGATATATTATACTGCATTATAATACTGCAATGTCTTCTTATTGGCCTTTTAATGTGGACCACTGAAAATCTAGATAAAAGCGCTCAATAAGTTTTACTCAAAAAAATTAATCGTAACCCCTCCGTTTGGAAAACAAACCTATGCCATTTGATAGGTTAAGCCCATAGCAATAATCTGATATTAGTGGCATTCTGGTAAAAACTCTGCGCTGTCTTGTTATTGACCATTTAATGTAGACCACTCAAACTCTATTGAAGCGCTCAATAAGTTTTACTCAAAAAAATCTATCGTAACCCCTCCGTTTGGTAAACAAACTTATGTCATTTGATAGGTTAAGCCCATAGCAATCATCTGATATTAGTGGCATTCTGGTAAAAACTCTGCGCTGTCTTGTTATTGACCATTTAATGTAGACCACTCAAACTCTATTGAAGCGCTCAATAAGCTTTACTCAAAAAAATCTATCGTAACCCCTCCGTTTGGTAAACAAACTTATGTCATTTGATAGGTTAAGCCCATAGCAATCATCTGATATTAGTGGCATTCTGGTAAAAACTCTGCGCTGTCTTGTTATTGACCATTTAATGTAGACCACTCAAACTCTATTGAAGCGCTCAATAAGTTTTACTCAAAAAAATCTATCGTAACCCCTCCGTTTGGTAAACAAACTTATGTCATTTGATAGGTTAAGCCCATAGCAATCATCTGATATTAGTGGCATTCTGGTAAAAACTCTGCGCTGTCTTGTTATTGACCATTTAATGTAGACCACTTAAACTCTATTGAAGCGCTCAATAAGTTTTACTCAAAAAAATTAATCGTAACCCGTCCGTTTGGAAAACAAACCTATGCCATTTGATAGGTTAAGCCCACAGCAATCATCTGATATTAGTGGCATTCTGGTAAAAACTCTGCGCTGTCTTGTTATTGACCATTTAATGTAGACCACTCAAACTCTATTGAAGCGCTCAACAAGTTTTACTCAAAAAAATCTAGCGTAAAACCCTCCGTTTGGTAAACAAACTTATGTCATTTGATAGGTTAAGCCCATAGCAATCATCTGATATTAGTGGCATTCTAGTAAAAACTCTGCGCTGTCTTGTTATTGACCATTTAATGTAGACCACTTAAACTCTATTGAAGCGCTCAATAAATTTTACTCAAAAACAATCTATGGCAACCCCTCCGTTTGGTAAACAAACTTATGTCATTTGATAGGTTAAGCCCATAGCAAACACCTGATATTAGTGGCATTCTGGTAAAAACTCTGCGATGTCTTGTTATTGACCATTTAGTGTAGACCACTCAAACTCTATTGAAGCGCTCAATAAGTTTTACCCAAAAAAATCTATCGTAAACCCTCCGTTTGGAAAACAAACCTAGGCCATTTGATAGGTTAAGCCCATAGCAATCATCTGATATTAGTGGCATTCTGGTAAAAACTCTGCGCTGTCTTGTTATTGACCATTTAATGTAGACCACTCAAACTCTATTGAAGCGCTCAATAAGTTTTACTCAAAAAAATCTATCGTAACCCCTCCGTTTGGTAAACAAACTTATGTCATTTGATAGGTTAAGCCCATAGCAATCATCTGATATTAGTGGCATTCTGGTAAAAACTCTGCGCTGTCTTGTTATTGACCATTTAATGTAGACCACTCAAACTCTATTGAAGCGCTCAATAAGTTTTACTCAAAAAAATCTATCGTAACCCCTCCGTTTGGTAAACAAACTTATGTCATTTGATAGGTTAAGCCCATAGCAATCATCTGATATTAGTGGCATTCTGGTAAAAACTCTGCGATGTCTTGTTATTTGCCTTTTAATGTAGACCACTGAAACTCTTAATACGCTAAATTAATTTTTTAGTCAAAAATCGTTTGGTACCTATTAGTTCTGGAATATCACCAATGACATTTGAAATGTTAAGGGTATTGGTGTTAATATAAAACTTTGGTACAAACTTTTTAATGTATTGTTATTTGTTGTTTGTGATTTTGGGTGTGCCACTCAAAGAAATCAATGAATGAGTTTTGTATAAATATTTAAATGGAAATGAAATATCAGGTAACCGATTTGGATGGTGGTAATTTAAATAATTGTAGAAGAGCGATGTGTTGTTTTATAAATCTAGTAAGAATTAAACTTTATTTATATTCATGAGTTCTTTTTCATTTCACTCAAGATTCTTATAAGAAATATTTTAACAGTGTATATACTAATACACATCTATTTTTGTTAATTGTTAGAAACGGCACAGTCATATATAGCAACGAAATGTCCAGAACCCAAGGAGGGCACAGAAACGATGCAAAGCGGCAAGTCAACGTCGGGTCAAAATCAAAATACCCTATTTGCAATAGAAAGCCAAATGCCAAGTGAATGTAAGGAACACAAAAAAATTATGGTCAATGGAGTAGAGCTGTATGCGATGGTGGACAGTGGCAGCGACTTAAATTTTATTTCAAATAAAAAAATACTGGAGATTGGATACCTAGAAGTTATCGAAGAGATAACAACATTTAGAGGTGTGGGATCAAGAGATTTGAAAACAGTGGGCTCAGTAGAGGTAGCGATGGAGGTGGACAACGATTCTTTCGTGACAACACTTCACGTAGTAGAGGATGGATTGTTGCCGGCGGACGTCATCTTGGGGCAGGAGCTATTAAAGAAAACAATCACGATTTTAACGCCAAATAAGATAAACATACAAAAATTCGTACCAGAATTAGCAGCAATATCAGAAATAGTCGAAAGCTCACCAGTGGACCTGTACCACATCAAGAATAAACAACTAAGAAAAGAGGTAATCGAGTTGGTGGAAAAATATGAACCAAGAAAGGAGGAACCAAGATAAGCGACGTAATTAAAATGGAAATAACCCTGACAAGCAACAATCCGGTATACTCAAGGCCAAGGAGACTAGCACCGTTGGAGTTGGAGATAGTTAGAAGACAAGTCGAAGAGTGGCTAAATGAAGGAATAATACGAGCCAGCATGTCGGAGTATGCAAGCCCAGTAGTACTGGCAAACAAAAAGGATGGCTCAAAAAGATTATGCATCGATTATCAAAGGTTAAACTCAGTAATAATCAGAGATCGATATCCGCTACCATTAATCGACGATCAAATAGACAGGTTACAAGGAGCAAATTATTTTAGCACGCTAGACTTGTGCAATGGATTCTTCCATGTGCCGATAGCTGCCGAATCGATAAAATACACTTCGTTTGTCACGCCGTTTGGGCAATACGAGTTTCTGAGAGCACCTTTTGGACTTTGTAATTCGCCAGCAACGTTTCAGAGGTTTGTCAACAATATTTTTCGGGACCTGTGTGATAAGAAAATTGTCTGTATGTATATGGACGACATTATTAGCCCGGCAACAACAAGTGAAGAAGCGGTAAAGAGGCTGAAAAAAGTACTAGGAGTAGCACAATACAACGGATTACAAATTAATTGGAAGAAGTCAAAACTAATGGTGGAAAAAGTAGAATATCTTGGATACGAGATCGAGAGAGGCGCAATACGACCTAGCAGAGGCGCAATACGACCTAGCAGAGATAAGCAAGCGGCTATTTTGAAAATTCCGGAGCCAAGTAATGTTCGTCAATGCCAGCGATTCCTAGGTCTGACTGGATACTTCCGAAGGTTCGTAGAAGGCTACGCAGTTATAGCCAAGCCAATTTCAGATCTACTGAAGAAAGACATGCCGTTTCGATTTGGTCCGTTGGAGAAACAAGCAGTGGAGAAGTTAAAAGAGGTGCTGACGACAAGTCCAGTACTACAAATGTATTCAATGGTGGCAAGAACAGAGCTACATACAGATGCCAGCAAACAAGGTATTGGAGCGATATTAGTTCAAGAAAACGGGGAAGACAAGCAATTACATCCAGTGTTTTACTATAGTCGTAAAACTACAAAATGCGAGATGAACTACTGCAGCTACGAGTTGGAAGTGTTAGCAATAATAAGCGCATTGAAAAAATTCAGAGTTTACTTACTGGGTCTGAAATTTAAAATAGCAACAGATTGTGCAGCCTTCAAGGGAACGATGGAGCGGAGAGAGTTATATTCAAGAGTAGCAGGATGGGCCTTAACATTACAAGAATTCGATTACGAATTGGAGCACCGTGCATCCCACAGAATGCGACACGTAGACGCACTGTCCAGGGCACCAATGATTATGGCAATTCAGAGCGAAGTAATGAACCGAGTGATAGCGGCGCAGAAAGACGATGACCACATACAAACAATATTAAAGTTATTGGAAACACCATCTTACAAAAATTATATACAAAATCATGGTATTCTTTATAAAGTAGTTAACGGAACGGAGTGTCTAGTGATACCAAGAGCGATGCAGACGGAGGTCATCAAAACATATCACAAACAGGGTCATTTCGGAGTGAAAAAAACCGAGGACAAGCTAAAGAAGGAGTTTTTTATGGAGAACATGACAAAAAAGATAGCGTCGGTTATAAAAAATTGTATCAACTGTATCATGGTCGATCGGAAGAAAGGAAAGCAAGACGGACTTTTAAGCCCGATACCAAAGGGAGACAAACCATTCGCTACGTACCATGTGGACCATTTGGGACATCTAACACTAACAAGAAAGAGATACCAATATATTTTTTGTGTTATGGATGCATTTACGAAGTTCGTGTGGTTATACCCAACCAAGGGTGCAACAGCTAAAGAGACAATACAAAAACTGGAAGTTCAGAAGGCGATATTTGGCAATCCCAAATATATCATATCGGATCGAGCAACAACGTTCACATCAACAGAGTTTCAAGAATATTGCCGAGAGGAGCATATAACGCATCATGAGATAACAACGGGAATGCCCAGCGGGAATGGACAAGTGGAAAGGCTGAATCGAATAATAATTCCGGTTCTAGCAAAATTGGCGAGAGAAGCACCAGACGAGTGGTATAAACATGTGGATCGAGTCCAGATGTACATAAACAATTCATACCAACGCGCCATCAACCGATCGCCGTTTGAGTTATTATTTGGGACCGTGATGAATTCGGCCGAAGACTGGAGAATTAGAGAAACTATAGAAACCGAAATCGCTAAGTCATTTGATCATGTACGAGACGAAATGAGGGAAGATGCACGACGATCGATTGAGAATATTCAGAGAGAGTACAAAAAGGGATTTGATCGCAAACGTAAGATGGCACGGCAATATAAGGTGGGAGACTGGGTAGTTATTAAAAGAACTCAGTTTGGAGGCGGTAAAAAAATAGCTCCGAAATTTATGGGTCCATATGAAGTAATAGCGGTAAATAACAATGATCGCTATGGTGTAAGAAAGGCCAACAGTTCCGCAGAAGGACCTTACCTAACTACCTCAAGTGCGGAGTACATGAAAATGTATTTCAATGGAATGACGGACGAGGAGAATTCGGAGGGGGATGCCGAAGATCAGCAACCAACATCAAGTGAGGAGATATCATCGAGAGAAAATAGCCAGGAACAACGTGTAGCTGATGAAAGTGATTTTCTGGGATTTCCAGACGACGATTTGGTGGTTAAGAAGGCAGCCGGGTCGGATGCCAGGTAGGATGGCCGAGTGGGATGACGTATCAAAATAGCGAATGATAGATGGAAGTAGGAGGGGAAACGAATGGATGAAGTACTAAAAAATTAAGTACTAAATGAGACAATATAATGAACATGGAAAATAAATTCATTAGATGTAAAACAAAAGCAGAACAAACATCGTGTAAAATAAAGAATATTACAAAATAAAATAAAGAATATTTCTACTTATATATATATATATATATATATATATATATATATATATATATATATATATATATATATGCGTAAAGCGTCATGTTCTTCAATTAGCCACTTGATGCTCGATTTGATAAATTCAACTAAACAAATAAATTAAATTAACTACAATTGCAACTAGGTTAGGTTAGGTAAGGTAAGGGTGGCTGTCCTAAAGGACTATCAGAAACACAAAATTACAATTGCAACTAATTACAACACAAAATTGAATTAAAAACGCGTGAATCTATAACGAAACAAACGAGACTATTTTCTTCTCCTGTCATTCAAATTATTTGTTAAGTAGACGGATTCTAATATTTTGTTTTTTGTCAATCGGTTTGTTTGCGGTTATATAAAATTGATATAGCCGAGACACATTTTTTTTTTAAACCGTGTGTAATACAATAATATAATTGTCTTCTAGTGAATTGTAAGATTATGGACGAAACAAAAATAATTTATTTCAATCCCCTTATTAGCTATACTATAAAAAAAAAGTAATAAATTTTTATAACAAAGAGCTTTATTGCATTCAAACGTCCAAATTGTCCAATATCTATTCTCGACGATGGCACAATCGACATAATAATTAAGAATTAATAGTTTTCTATTGCCATCAAATGAGTGTTGAAAGATTTTTATTACACCCTCACACATAACGGCTTTATATAATACATTTAAAATAAACTCGAAGACCAATTATTTTAAAGTTTTACACAATATTATGTTCATGGGGGTGGAATACAATAGACAACGTTTTTAATAGTGAATGATGTTATTACATCACTAAATTCAGCTGCTGTACACAAATAACATTTTCTACGACAATAATTACCATATATACATGAAGATTTGTATGTAATAAATTATTGGATATTGTCATGCAGTGCACTGTATATATACATACATAATATATTGATTGGACATATATTTAATTGAATTTAAAAAAAACTATCGACATTTTTTTTTGTTTTAACTGTGAAATTAGAATACGAAAACGAACTGCCATATAAGATGACATCTTGATTTCGCTTACGAGTTACAATAATCCCATATATATAGTAAAATAAATGGATAATTTATATACGCATATAATGTATACGATAATAAGACGCGAAAATCAAGAAAATTGATTTTCATAACAAAAAATTTAGTTAAGAATGGAGAATATATATGTACATATGTATAAGAAAATTCCCTGAGCGCGATTGGATTAAAAACGATTGAATCGTAAATTGGTATGTATATCGAGAAGAATACGTTGAAGTAGAAGTAAAATGGTACGTAAATTGAAAATAATCATCGAAATGGTCTTATTATTATTGTTATTATTATTATTGCTATTGTATACTCGAATATATATTTATTTATTCTTATTTAATGAGATGTAATTTGAATTGATTTTTATATCTTATTTAAATGGTACTATGCGTTACAAAAAAAAATGTACACAGAACTAGGTAGATGCAATTGATTTTTGCACGCATCAAGTTTGTCCTAAAATCGTCCTAATTAAAATCGTCCTATTTTTATCTGAGAATGTATTAGTAAAAATTATAAATCTCTCGTTATTATGAATTTTTTCCAGAACTAGTATTAATTTAGCAAGAAGAATAATTAAAAAATAACACAAAAAAATTGAGCAGAAATTCAAATCCTTAAAGTTAAGTGACATAGGACAACCGTGCATTTTACAACCTTGTATTTTAGTACAAATTGAAAATTTAAAAAAAAAACGCCCTGCTGAACTAAGAATCGTACCCAAATAACGATATACATTTTTGGGTAGCTGAGGAGTATATCTAACTAAAAAAAATTACAGATTTCTAAAATTTAGAAGATATACGTAATTTAGGACAGGGGTAGCACGCCAATTCCCTGAAAACGACAATTCACCGATTATCATGAAACTTGACAAGTTAAATGGAAATAGGATTGGAATATTATTTTTGGATAATGTTCTGAAATATGGCCAGCCGGAACGGAACTAGCCAAATCCTTGATCGATTAACAAGGATCTTGACAAGTTGAATGTAGATGGGATTGGAAAACGATTTATGGATAAAATTCAGGAATATGGCTATTTGGAACGGAACTAGGCCAACCCATGACTGATTACCATGAAACTTAACAAGTTGAATGGAAAATGTGATTGTTAAATGATTTATGGATAATATTCTGGGATATGGTCATCTGGAATGGAACTAGAGCCAATCTTTGACCAATTATCATAAAACTTGACATGTTAAATGAAATTCGCATTGACCGCACTCCTAATTAATACATAAACTAGAATTAAGAGTAAATCTAAGACTATGTTACATACATAGTAAAATAAGAAGGCAAATAAGTCTTGTGAACTTTTCATTTAATTTTTGTTTTATACATAAATTACAAATCGTGGTTACACAAGTAATCGTTTTTTATAATTGTTTTAACCATCCAGAACAAATATGTCTAGCAAAATCCATGTAGAACATAAAGAGTTTCATCATAATATTACAATTTTTTTACAAATTATTATTTACATTCATATTTACATTAAACCACATAAAAGTACTATTTTAAGGTTACATCCATATCCAATCCCATTTTTATCTCACACGTCATTTCATCATATTCGATCAACGACTGATCTAGTTCTATTCAAGTTGTCCACACATCCAGAGTTATATCCAAAAATCATTTTACAATCACATTTTAAAAGATTGATCTAGTTCCGTTCCAGTTAGCCACATTTCAGAATTTTATTCAAAATTAATTTTCCAACCCCATTTACATTCAATTTGTCAAGTTCCATGATAATCGGTCAAGGATTGGCCTAACTCAGTTTCGGAGAATTATTTTTCTGTGAATTTTCTACTGAAGTAAGGATCGTACCTAGATAGCGATATACATTTTTAGGTACAACTAAAAATAGTACAACTTTCTAAAATCTAGAAGATAAGTAGCTCGCTATCTGAGTACGATCCTTGATTCAGCAGGAAATTTTATTTTTTTTTTAAATTTTGTACTAACCTACAACGTGGTATAACACCCCTGTCCTAAGATACTTGTATCCTCTAGATTTAAGAAAGCCTTAATATTTTTTAATTAGATACAGTCCTCAGCTACCCAAAAATGGTTATACACCATTGGCCGAAGTCACTACTAGCGAAAGAAGACCCTGTTGAGCTTGACTCTAGTCTGGCACCTATGTCCATTATGCCAGATTATGCGACTTATGAATTTTATTAATCGGAACATTAAGGTTTCCGTTCATTTACTGTGTTTGGTCATTTTTCTACGGCTGCTACTAAGACAAATAGCTTTTAACAATTGATCGGTTTATCCGAAATTTCTTTATAATTGTCAGTAATACAAACAAATTTATTTAGTATTTGGACAAACTTCACACTTTTAAACCTACACGTGAAACTTATCCTAAATGTTGGTTTTGTAATTGAGGACAAATTTTGAACAAACTTCACGCGAACTTCACTTTGGTAGGTTCCTACCAAACCATCATTCACCAAATAACGAATATATATTTCATTAAATTTAAATTGGGGACGTTTAGGTCATTCATTAGAAAATAAATTCTTTGTATAATTTTATCGGGCGTCTTACTTTCTACATATATATGCTAATTGGGCAAGCAATTCATTTAAAATATAATATCACACTTTGTATAGAAATTAACCGTGTCATCGGTCATCAACCCTTTTCCATATTATTATGTATATATATAAATAACACGTGATACTAATTAAAAATCTATTAAAATTAAAATTATAATTCTATCAAATTGAAAATTGGCTCAAATAAATTTTGGACAAAATCTAATTTACAATTCAAATTCTATTATATACAAATAACCAATTTAATTTCAAAAGTGTAATGCACCCAGAATAAATAAAAATAAAAAGTCACCGAAGTTTATTGGCTTCTAATTTATTTATTTATAGTTTAAAGTTTAAATTTATTTTATTTTTTTATTTTCAACCAAATAATTAATAAACAAACAAATTAAATTTTTATTTTATTTAAATTATTATTCAAAACTTTATGGATGGAGGCGACCTTTTCGAATACCGCGTACAGTATAGTAACCTTTTATTAAATATATATTTTGTTTTATTAAATTTATTAATTATTTTATTTAAATTAAATTACTCTTTTTTTTTTACTGAAAAATAAAAATAAATTATTGTTTTGAACTTAAGGTGGTGTGGGATATCCGGTTATATCTGTTGATTTTATAATTTTATAATTTCTTTCCACTTATCAAATATATGTACATATATGTATATCGAAATTCGAAACCCTTTCGCCTATAAATTTGGAATTAATTAAAATTTAAATGGACTATAAATTTTGTACTGACATTTTATTTGATTAAATATACTGTTTGGTTAAATATTGAACAACGTATATATATGGTAATATTTTTTAACAGTACATTCGATAAAAAACAGACCAATTCCCACAAAACAGAGCCAAATAGACCATTCCACAAAATTGTAATTCGATAATAATTCGAGTTCCGAATTGAATAGAATCAATTTCAGGGAGACGATTTGTTTTAGCCATGCACGTATAATGAATTGATATTGTTTGTTGATCTTTTTCTGAAAGAATGTTACAATCCGTTAATAATAATAAGAGATCGCTGCACAATTCGTCCCGCGTCAAGCACGCAGAACGTGATCGAGCCAGCGCACTCGCTGAGATCTTATTTTATATTCAAAATCGGGCGATCTTCATCAGATCTCTGATCTCGATATTGTACAGAGCTCGGTATGTGCCATCTAATTCGCGTTTTGTTGATCTGAAGTGTTTCAGTTTTACGAAAGATGTACTCTAACATGAGATAAAAGAGTATCGGGAATAGAGCATCTCCCTGCCAAACACCCGAGTTAACTGCAAATATTATCGATAGCCTGTTCTCAACTTTCACACAGTATTGAGACTGTGTTACTGTCAATCGACACAATCGTACTAATTTTGTTGGCATACCTAGGTATTCCAGCGCAGACCACAAACTCTCTCGATTGATCGAATCACTGGCCTCCCGGAAATCCAGGAACACCTGTTGTATACTTGGATGGAAGTCTCATAATATTTAGATAGAATCATTCGCAGCGAAAAGACCGTGACTGATCGATTCGGAGGAAATCCTTCTTGATAGTCCTTCGCTAGAGGAGTGATTCTATCCAATATAATGTACACAATAACTTGTATGCTGTGCAAAGGAGAGCTATACCGCGATAATTCTCACATTTCAAGCGGCTTCACTTCTTGAAGATAGGAGACATCGCGGCCACTTTCTATTCGTCAGGTATTACTTCGGTTCGCCATAATATTACATCGAGTTATATATTACATCGAGTTTGGAAAACGACCAACGATGTAACCTTAGATTATTCGGAATGTACTATGAAGCACTGATCGAACTAGAAAACAGATGCTTGGTGATTGTTAATAAACCACTCATTCAAATTGGAATGATTTTATGATGAAATCGATCTGGCAATGACCGGTTACAATGAAACCTCACTATCACTACTCCTCGCAGAAAAATTGTCACTACTACAACAAGGAACATTATACTATTACAGCAGCGACTAATGCGTCAGATGGAACTGGGAAAACATTTATCATTTTATTATTGTAGTTTTGGCAAAAGTCCGTTTGCAAAACGAAATAGCATTAGCAATTGCATCATCCGGTATTGCAGCAAAGATGTCATCATATCAATGCTTGGGATACATGGCACATACAAAATCATTGGAAGCGCTTGATCGATTACTGAAAGATCTACGAAACAACATACAACCATATTGATTGGCGCTCTGATTTTGTTGGCATAGGAGATTCTGCGAACGACAACTGCAGATAAATTGCATGTATGCTTATTTTCATCAATTTGGCGCCATATAAAAGTATTGAAATTAGCGACACATATGTTCGTAAAAATGCAACGCAATACAACGAAAGATCGTTTTTTGAAGCAACTATTGGATTTGGGCAACGAGGAAAATGGCCATCATCAACATCATCAGAAAAGAGAGAAGAGAAAACAGGGACGGAAATGTTGAAATCATGAGAAGAGGTCTCCCACTTTTCATGCTAACCTTCGACAACCAAGAAAAAATCGAAAATATTTATAATACTAAGGCTATCCTCAACCTTAGAATTAAAATAGAACCACCGAGAAAGGTCACTCGACTAATACCTCAATGTGAAAAGTCCCAAGTTTATAATCATACACAAAAGTACTGCCACCGTGAAGCAAGATGTGTTAAATGTGCAGGAAACACGCAGGAAATGACTGCACAGTCCCCCGAGATACAACACCGAAGTGTATCAACTGTAATGGCCAGCATCCAGCCAACTACAGAGGATGTGAAGTTGCAGTAGAACTACAAAAAATGAGAGATAAATCACGCAAACCAGGTAATCAATAAATGTACAATCTATAAAAAGAATCACGAAGCCAAAATCGTCAACTGCTAATCATAACATACAAAGCCATGAGAGTAAACGAAAACGTTACTTATGCACAAATACTCGTAGTTCAGCAAACAGAGAAGAAACAGTTAAAAGTGGATCTCGTTCTACAGGGCATACTGAGAAATCTAGAGTACCTTAACAAAACACTTATTTCGCAGGAAATGAGTCTGCACAAACTAGTTTCAATAAAAGAGTAGAAGAAAACCTTGGTCAAGTGTATCAAAATATAAATTATATAAAATCGAATTATAAGCAAAAGAAATGAATAAAACATTACGAATTGTAACCTGGAATGCAAATGGGCTATTGCAACACATTCAAGAACTAGATATATTTTTAAACATGCATAATATAGATATATGTCTTATATCAGAAACCCATTTCACCAAAACTTCATTCTGTAAAATAAAAGGATATAATTGCTACTATGCACTACATCCTGAGAACAAAGCCAGAGGTGGATCAGCTATCCTCATAAAAGAGTATATAAAACATAACGAAGAACCAAAAGTTGAGAATCTTTCCATGCAAGTCACAACAATCAAAATACAATTAAGCAATATTAAAACATGCAGTATCTCAGCAATATATTCCCCTCCACGATACAATCTCAAACAAGTAGATTATACTAATCTTCTCAAAACGCTAGGAAGTGTCTTTTTAGTTGGAGGTGACTATAATGCAAAAAACACATATTGGGGATCTCGGTTAACGACCGCTAAAGGAAAAGAACTGCTCGCAGCAGGCAAACAACTAAAATGCGGGTTTCACTCAGACGGTACACCAACCTATTGGCCTACGGATACCAGTAAGATTCCAGACCTTATAGACTTCTTTATTACAACAAGGGTTTTCAGATAATTATATCCATATAGAGAACAGTGAAAGTCTATCATCAGATCATTCACCAGTTATCATGATACTTAGCCAAACAATTATTTTGAAAGAGAGCAACCCGAAATTAACGAGCTTCAAAACCAATTGGGATCACTTCCAAACACAGTTAACAGAAAGAATTAGTCTGCAGAACCCAATTCAGGGACCAGTTCAAATAGAAGACGAATTAGATAAGCTCATCCATAATATCCAATATGCTGCGTGGGAAAGCACTCCAAATAATAGGCAGGAAAGGAAGCGCAATGCTAGCTATCCAGAGGAAGTGAGAGAATTTCTTAAAAATAAAAGAAAAGCACGGAAGAATTGGCAAAAACATCGAAATCCTGAAAATAAAAGAGTATTTAACCATTTGTGTAACAAATTAAAATACCTTATAAAAGACAAAATCAATAGTTAATAAATACCTCAGCACTCTAACATGGGCAAAAAGATACTGATTATTCATTATGGAAGGCAACTAAGAATATTAAAAGACCTAAACTTCAGATTCCTCCAATTAAAAATAGTGAAAATTTGGCTCGAAATGCTAAACAAAAAGCAGATTTGTTTACAAATCACCTTGAAGAAACATTCCAACCTTACCCAAAACAAACGGAAGAGGAAAATATTACACCAATAAATAAACAGAATGAAGTAAATATTACACCTGTAACATTGAAAGAACTAAAATGGGAAATCAAGAATAATCTGAATGAGTATAAGACTCCAGGATATGATCTTATATCGGGTCAGATAATAAAACTGTTACCGGAGAAAGCGTTGAGGAAACTAGTGCATATAATTAATGCAGCATTTTCGACTAAGATATGTACCAAGATAATGGAAAGTTGCAGAAGTAATTATGATACTTAAACCGAACAAACCTCCGCATGAGAAAGCTTCATATAGGCCAATTTCTATGCTACCAACATTATCGAAACTATTTGAAAAGGTTCTTCTTAAAAGACTAAAACCAATTATCGAAAAAAGGAATCTTATCCCTTCACATCAGTTTGGATTTAGAGAAAAACATTCTACGATAGAACAAGTATATCGAATTACTGATGTAATCGACAAATAACTAGAAAGCAAACAAATATGCTCAACTATATTCCTTGATGTAGTGCAAGCATTTGACAAAGTATGGCACCAGGGGCTAGAATTAAAACTTCATCGAGATCTTCCGGAGCAATTTTTTCAAATTTTAAAATCATACATATCATAGAGGCACATCCGAGTAAAGTATCAGAATGAATACTCCCAACTAAAAAGAATAACAGCCGGAGTACCACAAGGGAGTGTTCTTGGGCCAATCCTATATCTCCTATATACTAGAGATAAACCAATTACAGAAGAAACAATGGCGACTTTTGCCGATGACACGGCAATACTTGCAACAGCAAACAACATCAATGACTCCACTAGTAAATTACAGAGGGCTACTAACCTGATCTGTAATTGGACAAAAAAATGGCGAATTAAATTAAATGAAGCAAAATCAATCCAAGTGAACTTTACAAATCAAAAAGTTAACCGTATACCAATAATGATAAACTCAATAGTAGTACCCCATGCAAACACAGCCAAATATCTTGGTATGACTTTAGATGCTAAGCTTAGATGGAAGGAACACATAAAAAAGAAGAGGGAAGAACTAAACATAAAATTTAGAAAAATGCATTGGCTCCTAGGGAGACAATCTGAACTATCGATCAAAATAAATAATCGATCAAATCAGTTCAAAATAAAATCCTACGATGTATTTTTAATGCACCGTGGTACATTCGAAACGACAACCTCGACAACCCTAGAACATTAAAAAAAATTATAATTTAAGATTTTAGATTTTAGAAATTTACAATTGAGCATAATTAAGAAATTTGGGAATAATGAACTTAAATGCAAAATTTCGATAATTCTACAAAATTGTATTCTATATTTTTTTGCTCTATCGTCCATTCTAATAATTTACTCGGGTAAACGGATTCTTCAATTTTTTGATAAAGGGTCGCTTGTGAAAGGATAGCACGAATAGGAATTACATCGTCAGTCGGATTAAGTAACATCAACCACATTAGCATATAATATTGCAGGTCTTTAGCTAGATTCACGGGAAAATTCTCTCTTAATCATATTATACCTGCAAGCAAGCCGAAACGTTCCGAAAAACGTTCACTGTTTTTCGTCACATTTAAATCAGATTGATATTTTTTAATTTATTTATTAATTTTTAACGAATGGGGGCGGTAGTTTGCCTCAACAACTTTCTTCTTCCTCTTATAGATTTTCTAACATGATTCAATAATTTGGAGACACGACGCTATTATTGTGCAGCTAATTTTTTGATGATGTGGGTGTATGTATCGCATCGCGTATAGTTTAATACATACATAAGTAAAATAAAGAAAATATTTGCTCTAAACCACATACACATACATATATATTCTTGTTCCACACACACTGTATTTATTCAGAATTAGAGACAAAAATCTAAGAAAACAAGTTGTCAGTATATATAATTAGAAATGTATCTATACCTATATATACATCTATATGTAAAAAATACGAGAAGAAGAAAATATCAGACAAAACACCTTGAATATTTATCTTATTTTCTATAGATATACACTCGCGTACCAACAAAATAAAAATGTAATTTCATGCATGAAAACAATAAACATATTTTTGTCTTATACGATGCCATAAGAACTATTTAGATGAGAATATCTTAATTGATCTTATGTTTTGATTTCATATATTATATACGTACATACGTGTATATGTATATATGTATGTCTTCGATTGTGTTGTGAGTTGATATTTTCTATATATACATACATACTGTATAGCTCTCTAAGTTCAATTTTGTTAAATGATCGTCTCTATAAGTTGAAAAAGCTGTGCAAAGAACAAAAAAAAGAAAAAAGAAAAGAAAATCGCGAGGAGCAACAACAACAAAATATCTGAAACTACCTAATTGGCCTTATAATAATAAAATATATACAGCATAACACACGGTATACCTGCTAAACGTCAATTAGTGTTATTTATGATTATAATAATAATACATACACGAGACTGAATAAGAAACGTTTTGAAGAAAGAGAGAAGACGTATTTTAAGGTATATATTGTATGTATCACAAACATACATACGAATTTATATAAGAAAATGGTTAAAGTGTGAGCTTTTAAGTTTTTTGTTTTGTGCAATTTAAGAAATTTTACAAAACGAACGAAACAAATAAATAAGAAAAGTTTTTAAGATTGTAAGTCGCGTTTTATTCTTATTAATTATTTTTATTACATTGATAATGGAGGGAAATTAATAAAATATATAAAACGTCTTCATGCGAAAGATAATTCACAAGATAAGTTATATTTTATTATCGCATGCACGCAGGCACAAAATATATATTGGTAATCGTTTTAAAAAGGGAATTGCGGTTACTAGCCTTACGTACGTTTTAGCCTTGTCAAACAAAGTTCGATCGCTGGATTGTGAATAAAAATAAAACAACCAATTTAAATTCTAAATAAAACGAAATTTATTTATTTCCGAATGAATTGGCAAACAAAAAATTCTATTATTTAACGTATTTACTTTAATCCGCTGCAATAATTACTTTATTACACTTCAATACCAATTTTCTACACTTTAATAACACTTAACTTTTATGTTTTTACCGATACTAACTCTATCACGGTTAGAACACAACTAACTAACTCCCACTATTTCAGCTACTAGAATAGCCCATTAAATTTGAAAAATTCCTGAATAGTTAAAACACATATACTCGCGTACCAACAAGTAGTAGTTTCTCTACTCAAATAGAGATGTCAGCACAATACTCTCTGCCTAATCCTTCTTCATTTGTGGTTTACTAAATCTCCTTCTTTGAAATTTTTTTATTTGCTCGTATGTCATATCTTGCCGTCATCCGGTCACCTGACGCGCGTATTTTCTCCCATTGAACTCGGAGATGGACGCTTTTAATGCTGATCCACTACTACACTACTCCTCTGATTATTCGGCATTACCTATACGAAGTGGGTCCGGCTTTATCAATACGAATTAACTTAGATGACAACATTACTGCATTACATATCTTCTGATCGCGAATTTCATCAATTAACTCGTTCATCTCAACAATTCTCTTTATGTAACCGGGCGACATATTTGTGTGTGCTAAACTGCTACTCCGTTCCGTTTTCTTCGATACACAGAAGATTTTTCACGAAGACCCTTCTCCTCTTGAAATTTTTGAAACCCTGTTGGCAATCTTCCATTACCATCGAAAACTTTCTGCTCCAATTCTAGAATGTCTGGGTGTACTGAATGCTCAATTTGCGATAAAACTGACTGTATTTTTAGAGTGTTAGACATTTCTTGAAATTTTTCGTCCGTTCTTTTGATCTCCGTTTTCATTTTTTGATTTGACTGTTTAATCTGTTGCATTTCTTGGTTTGATCGAACAGATGACTGATCCATCTTCTGATTTAATTGTTTAATTTCTTGTTTCATTTTCAAATTGGATTGTGTAATAGCAGTCATTAACTGCACCATATCGAAATTTCTCGACTATACTGGCACAACGGTTGATGCACACAATCCAGTGATCAATCCAGAATATCCAGTTATTCTCAATCCAGTGGTCGAACCCTGTTTGACAAGGCGAAAATGTAACAATTGGTGACAGCGGTGGAATAGTGAATAAAAAGATGATTCTAGACGAATTAAAAATTTCCAAACTAATGGAGGAGTTGGCACGACGTGGTTTGCCAACGTCCGATCAGAAAAGTGCATTGAAGAAACGATTACCTTAAGCTTAGCAGAAGGATATGGTATTGATCCGACTAGTATCGAAGAAGGAACATTTGCGGATGAAGCAGAAGGGGACGAGGAGGATGAAGGGCGCAGATTGATGATATGGGAAGTTTTGAAAGGGTTAAGTTAATCCAATTTAAAAACGAAACAAGAAATTAGGTAATTAAATCAGAAAATGGATCAGTCATCTGTTGGAGCGAATCAAATCAGAAAAAGGATCAGACAAATTAAGAAATACAAGAGATTAAACAGTCAAGTTAAGAAATCAAACAGTCAATGGGCGAGATCAATAATAAAATAGACAAGCAATTCCAAGAAACGTATGTCACTCTACATGGAGAAGTACAGTAAATTCAATCAATGGTTCAACAGGTTGAACAGAAATTACAAAAAACAGAAAGTTCTCCACGGGAGTGTACAAGTACAAAATTTAGAAGAAAAAATGTTATCAAAATGGAACATCTTTGCAAGTCGGCCAACCAGGAACCTCGATGAAATTGAAGCCCCGATATTTCATGGCTCAACATCATTCGCGGTTTTAAAATTTCAATTTGAAACGACAGTCAATCAAAATGGTTGCAGGAATGACTCAATTCATTAGCTTTAACAGTGGCTCTTAAAGGTGAAGCGCCTGAAACGTTGCAGACTATATTCAGGAACGTGATCGAAAAAAAAATTACGACGAAATAATGAAGGCGCGAGACCGAAAGCACGAATAGCCATAAGCGAGAAATGTATCGTATGGAATAAAAGAATCGGTATTAGAAGATAGGAGAAACTCTATCCTGAATACATGGAGAGAATTAAGAGAGATCCTCTATCCTGAATACATGCAGAGACACGAAAAGCTGTAATGTTATCACATAAATCGACGGGTGGAAATGGATCTCTGGTGCAACGAAGATCGTATAATGAGGAAATTGTGGCCTATAAGGAGGAACAGGAGCATGAAAAAGTAAGTTAGATTACTATACTGTTACTTCTTCCCTGTAACGAGAGTATGGGACAAGACGGAGATGGCTTAACAGTTAAAGGTGATGACGGGGGAAATTGGGTTATAACCATATGGATACAGGAGCAGATGCGGAACGTTTGTATGAGAAAATCTAATTAAGGAAAGAATACAATCAATTTGGTCGCAAATATACTGAACGAAGTCATCTTGGATGGACTTTATGAGGGCGAATGTTGGGCGAGGAATATGCGAATATGGACAAAGGGCAGCGAGGAAAACTGTAGGTGGTGCACTTAGAGTGATTACCACTCCACAGTGAAGTCGACCAATTAATTGTTGATTTTAATTTGACTCGAAATTGTGATTTGAATATTTTGAGAAAGAGTTATAAATATCAGACACCTACTCTTTCTTGAGGAGATACGCACGGTCTCTTCTCGTTTATCGAAGTTTACTGAATATATTAATTTCGAATCAAAGGCCATACCACCAATAACATTGAACAAACAGGTTTATAATCTAACATTTTCATCCGCTGACGAACATATACACACCCGACAGGAAAGGACATTTATTAGGCAGCTCATCAACAATAGCTGTCCAGGACTATCGTTTTTGTTGGATAGATATAGTAAAATAAAACCAAAGTAATATCCTATATCTGCTGAGAACCCAGTTAAGCCCAAATTGAAAAAATTCCATAAAATAATTTTTGTGGGTATTTTTTTTTCTGAAAGGAACCCAAAAGAACTTGATTCTTGTGAAATTGACTCTATTCGATCCCAGTTTCAATTTCTTGCGATATAATATTCTTAATTTTCGAGGTGTTTTCTATCTCGGCTTTAGCAACGCAACCTGCCGTCTCGCTTCATTGAACGCTAGAGTAGGCGAGCAACCATGTGATGATGATTTTGTTTTCGTTGTTCATCTCCTCAATGTGACCAATATTGAATTTATTATTGACACATCGAATATCGAGGTCCAGAGAATTTTTCCCTTTAATGTGATTTATTAATAATAGTTGTGAAAAAACTCTCGAACCTGCTGGTCTCAGCTGGTGATACACAATTATAACTTGGTTACTTAACAGAATACCGAGCTATGTACAATATCGAGATCAGAGATCTGATGAAGCTCCCCGATATTGCGCATGAAATTAGATCTCAGCGAGTACGCTGGCTCGGCCACGTTCTGGCTTCATGGTGTAGAGAATGACTTGGCTTCTTCTGGTTGTCTAGGACAGAATGAAGACCAAGCCAAGGATCGAAACCGTTGCAGCCAGATTGTCGACGCAGTAAGGGGCCAGTAATGGTCTTTAAACACTGTTTATTATTATTATTACTTAACAGACCAACACATGCGTTCTGTGATTGTGCTGTCGAATTTCCCTATATAGTCAACAGCCGGAGATTCGGCATAATGTGAGAGAAGTCCCACTTTGAAGCGGGTTTCAGTTTTCCAGTTCTTTTTTAATTCGAATTTGGTATTATCAAAAGCGCCCTGTAAAAATCATAAAACAAAACATTTTCGTATATCGATTACCGCACTGGAACTAAAACGATTAGTCGCAATCATTGGTGTCCAACTATATATCGTTCAAATATTTAATAGCTTCCGCTTTAACGTTTACATAATTTCTATAATTATTTTTGTTAAATGTAGATTACCCTGCGGCCCCCGCTTTCATAATTTATAAAATGATTTAAAATTCATTCATCTTTCCTATCCTAAATGCATTTCAACTATATATTTAATGATCATCATCATCATCATCATCATCATGTATCATGTGCATCCCAACAAAATCATGAAAGAAATTAATTTCTTGTGTTTTGGATTTTAAGTTTTTTCGTTTTGTTTTCAAGAATCAAAACAGTAGTTAAAAGGTTCGCGCGGTTCTTTTAATTTAATGAAGACAGTAACATAATATCTCAAGTCATTAATTTTGGAAATGTTTGCTTTAAAAAATAAAAATAAAATTTAACATCGTTCTTTAAGTTGATTATCGCGCATACCTTAAACAGAAGAGAAACAAACGACTTATATGTACTAATGACAACGATATATTTTATGGAAGTTAACAGAGGGATCAAACCTTTAGAATATCGAAACACGCGCCAAAAACCCATTTTGAGAAATTCATAATCACAATCAAATCTGTCACATGCGGTAATTTTCTCAGAAATCATTTTTATGAATTGATTGAATTCTTGCGTATAGCTTTATGCAATTACAAAAAAATTATTATGATGGATTATCGTGCAACAAAAGATCATACCTGGACTGAACACCTTTCCATTTGTTAGTATTAAAAAAGATGTTAATTATCGAAGTCAAGAGGTATCAATACTCTGACTATATGTATATGCGCGCAGATAATCGACTTTCTTCTTATAATAATTCATTCATTCGGTTCATTCATTCATCTATTACATATATACGAAGCCGAGGGGGACACAAACACAAAACACTTTAAGTAAAGAATAAATTCTTGTTAAATAATTTTTAAATATTTGTTTATGCGTTAGAGAGTGAATAAATATTTTATATAAGAATAGAATCTTCAAATAACAACAAAAAAAAAGGGACACTTCAAAGATGTATATAAGTTAGTTATACATAAAAAACTATTAAAAATCAGTTACATCTTCATAAAAAATCGTTAAGTCACTTAACACGTGTTTTTTTATTCGATTATGTTGTTGTTGTTGTTGTTGATGATGGTATGTATGGCTTTAAGAAACACATAAAAAGATTAAAAATAATTATACGAGATGTATTCTTAAAGACGAGATGAATGAATTATGACAATTATGATTCATATGACATTCAGATTCTTTATGTATGCATGTATATACATATGTATTCAACATAATGAGATAGTGTACAATTATGTATCTATGTATGTATATGTAAAATAGATACATATAATTCAAGTGATTTATGGATTAATGTGAAGTGTTTTTGTGTAGTACGAGTATACATAGAGAGTTAAATGGATTACGAGATTTTTCTTTTTAAATTAATTAATGAAATGGATTCCGCTTAATTAGTGTAAAGGGTTTGGATCATTGATTTTTAGCACCTATATATATATCTCCCGTACGTTAAACGATTCCAGTAGATTTCTCCCGCAGGGATGTGAATTTATCACCACGATTTAGTCTCAGAAAAACTTCCCGCAGCCAAATTGACCAACTGCTAATTTCAAGAGAGCGAGCTTGGGATGTGCAGGATGTGAGGATTTATCAGTCAGAATTAACCAAATATGTAGGCTTTGGTCGCTGCAACGCTACGATAGAAGTTCTCGTACAGGTCCGAGAACACAGCAAAACGCATGGAACGTTTCGACTGTGAAGGCCTGATGAATGAAGATCAAAAGAAACGATATGAGGATCTTGTCAGCGACAACATTAATGAAGCTAATTACCAGTCTGACTGTGCGAACTCAGTCTGGGAAGTACTGAAAACTTCGGTTTTCTCTAAGGGAATAATAATAATTTGTAAGAGGTTTAGTGGACTGCACCATACTTTCAGGCCTACTTCAACTGCCATTCATTCTAAATTTCCGGCAGGCACATCACTCGATCAATCGAGAAAGTTTGTGGTCGGCGCTGGAATATCTAATTATGCCAACAAAATTGGTACGATTCCTGTGTTAAAGTTTGGACCAGGCTATCGACCATTTTTGCAGTTAATTCGAGTATTCGGCAGGGAGATGCTCTGTGCTCGATACTCTTTAATCTTATGTTGGAGTACATCCAAACTTGAAACACCTCAGCGGAACATTTTATATCGCCAGTCCAATCAGGTGCTTGCATATACAGATGACATATGTATGATTGGACTGAAGCAACGGAGTGAAAGAAATACTTGATCCGCTTGTAGAGTTTTCAGCTTCTGTTGGACTCCTGATCAATGAGTCCAAAACAAAATACATATTCTCTGGTTATATAGGGGCAATGGCACACCAGATTTTAGAAGAGCCACTACACGTTTAAGGAAGTGAGGAGTTCAAATATTTGGGCTCTCTTATCGCTCACGATAACAGTGTGGGTGAGGATATTAAAGTGTGGCGGGCAGCAAGCAGACGTGCTTTGTATCCTCTAAGGCTACTGCTAAAATCTAAACACCTATCAAGTGCCGTGAGACTAAAGCTTCACAAAGCGTGGATCAGGACATAAGATCTCAGCGAGTATGCTGACTCGGTAACGTTCTGCGTACTGATCCGGAACGAATTGTACAGCGATCTCTGAAAGGGGAGCCACCATATGGTTGGCGCAGAGGTCACTGCAGGTGACTATGGCTCCACGGTGTAGAGAACGACTTGGCTTTTTCAGATTGTCTAAGACACTATGAAGACCAAGCCTAGGATCAAAACCGTTGAAACCGGATTGTTGACTCAGTAAGGGACCAGTAATGGCCTTTACATACCGTTTATTATTATAGGATTGGTCTGGAAATTGTTTAATATCGGTTTACTGTCCACCGTAACACGCAATTTTGAAGCAGCAACTTGTCGATTATTTTAATCATCTGGGCAATAAATATTTTCGCAAAAGTGATTACGATGATTACATATAATGAAACATCTGTAATGGGGTTCGCGATTCACCATACATATTAATCTAATCAACTTATCTTCTGGACACTCACTTACTGGCCATCAGATAGAATGGAAATATCTGATTTAATAGATTTATGTATAACAAAAAGAGAATGCGCGCCCCAATGCTCAGAAGATAACGTACTCTGACCATAGTATTGAATGAAAACAAACCAGCACACATATAACATTTACGTTAAATAAAGTTACATGTCCAGTGGTGAAATTAAACAATGTCACCATCCCTCATCAAACGAAACAAACAAACAAAAAGAACGATATAAAGATGTAGGTGGCTCTCTCGTGACTGTTTACAATGCAAGCTGTTAGGTTAAAGGGTTTACAGAACTGCTACGTCATAAATGATGTATGGACAAAAGTTAATCTGGAGAATGGATTAAGATTTATTGTATGTGTTGTGTATTTTAATGTAGATTTTAGATTACTTGTCAAATAGCTGGGTGACTTCTATCTCTCTTCAATTATATTATGATATTTCGAAGTAATACAGAAGTCACGAACAAAACAGAAATTTCGATCGTTTTCTTTCTAACATTGATGCTAACGACGTGCTGCTCAGAAGGGCGGACTATGTCCTTACAAAAGCTGATGGTTATCATCAACCATTTACTGCTTACATGTTCACTACCTCATATACTTTTTTTACGCTGGATAATTCAAAATTGTCCAATGATAAAGGGTCTCTCAACTGGGAATCTTTATTTTATAGTTTGATTGTGGACAATGCTATTGTTATATATTATAAAAATGTTATCTTTGTTATGTAAGGATTCAGACTATATTCCTAAAAAAACACATAAGTTTCCTAACTGCCTCAGGTACTTATAAGGACAAGAGAAATAGCTCATTTCTTACAAAAATCAACAAGATTATTCGTTATTTTCCAATTATAGAAAGAAAGTTAAAATTGAGATTAAAAATAACTGGAACTTGCACAATTTGACAATTAACTTTGTTTTAAAAATTATTCTTATTTACCGTTTAAATGGAAGGAATCAGCCAATATTGAAAACTAAAGGCCTAAATTAATTCTAAACTCGCACTAGATAAGATATTTGAGAAACTGGAATATTATATGAAATCACACCGTTTCAACAGGGATTCTTTGCAAACGTTCCACATTAATCGATTTGGCAGAGTTTTGTGATACCGCTGATGATGACTTTCTAGAGCCATCGTCGCCTGCAGCGACCTCTGCGCCTACCATATGGTGCCTCTCCTTTCAGAGATCGCTGCACAATTCGTTCCGGATCAGCATGCAGAACGTGACCGAGTCAGCGTACTGTAAATCACTCGCATGATTCTTCTCTCAAATGTAAGGAGCCATCTCTCGTACTCATCCGTCAGCGTCCAACTTTCACACTTAACGAGCTTTAGTATCCTCATCCCCACTGTTATCGTGAGTGATAAGAGAGCCCAAATATTTGAACCTCCTCACTATCTAAAACGTGCCCACTACTAAAAGTCTCCCTACTTGAATATGGTGCATATACCGGCCACATTCTATTCATCAGGCGTACCTCCGGTTTGCTATACTAATCGAATAAGGTCGAAAAGACAGTTCCACAAAGTATTCCCTCCGAATATCGAGAGCTTCGTTTTAATCTCTTAGTAAATTCCTCATAGGTTGGATCCTCAATGTAAATCTCCGAATTCTGTATTTCAGGTGACGCTTGATGAACACCAAGCAGGTCGGTAAAGTGTCCACTCCATGGTATGAAAGTATGGAAACTATGGTGCAATTCAGTAATTCGATTAAAGAAATTACGCGAACTGCGCTCAAGAAATTACGCGAACTGCGCTGAGTTGTTGTACTTTCCGAACTTCGGTACCAAATTTTTGTCGACTTTTCCAAGCACTCACATAGTAAAACACACGACAAATTGTCTTGCATCAGTGTTCGACAATTTTTCGTGTAGTTTACTATGTGAGCACTTGGCGCGGTCGACTAAAATTTTTTCTTAAATGGTGAAATCGGCGCATGAACACCGCCCACCTTGTACAATATGGCGGGCCGCGACTGAAGTTAGGTCTAAAATGTATTGTTGATAATTAATTATAAACGTGCTGTTGAATTGAAATTACGAATATATAAACATTTTAATTTCTTATGGTTTAAATTTAAGTTGATTTCAGAAATTTTCATTCGATAAATAATTACTCGAGTATTGAACTATATTCAATCTCGTATCAAATTAAATTGAAATACTTGTGAAGGACCAAAATCATGTAAATTGACATTAGAACGTTGCACGAATTAAAA
This sequence comes from Tipula unca, assembly GCA_951394425.1. Lineage (NCBI taxonomy): Eukaryota > Metazoa > Arthropoda > Insecta > Diptera > Tipulidae > Tipula > Tipula unca. The sequence continues at coordinate 11,507,765 of OX596381.1, read as the reverse complement.
TTTCAATTTTGATCGTACCTTTCTGGGTTGCAGTATTTAAGAATTTATAAATTTGGAAGAAAGGACCGTGAAGTTATTAATAAAAAAAATTGAACATTACACTGTTAAATTTTGTATTTGTTTCCAATTGGAATTTCATTTATACAAAAATTGGAATTTGAGGAGTTTTATAAATTTTGGGCGGGCGATTTGAGAGAGTCTCTCATGCTCCCGAACCCAAATTCGGATAGCTTAACCTTAGTTCATGGACCAACGGCTAATTTTGTGTTTAATTTTCTCAGAATTTAAAAGTTTTAAATTTCAATTGGAAACAACTGGAGAACTTCACTGTCATGCGAATTAGAGTAATAAATTATGAATTGAAAAACAGATTTAAATTCAAGATTTATATCAACCTCGAAATTCTATGAATCTTTTAAACATAATTTATTACCTACGAGTATACGTATTTTTCATTATATGTAGTTCTAATGCAGTTAGACCAAGATGAAGACATTAAACCACTTAAAATTTCATGCCATGCAACCCTTCAATTATTGACGGTCTGCTATACAAATATCGTGTATTCATTCAAACACATAACGAAATTATTAATAAATAAATTCTTGAATTAATTCATTTCGGTTCTTTTTTCTTTTTGATGATGACTAGAAAGTCGCTTAGTCGCTTAAAGAAAAAAAAATTTTTTTTTTGTTAAACATAACCAGCTGTGTATGTCAATGGTGTCAACAAATTATACTCGTATTTAAATTAAATTATTAAAATACAAAAAAAAAAATAAGAAATGCGTCTTTTGGTCAGGGTTAGTTTGAATTAAGTGATGCTAAAAATTAAAAGTAATTTGTTTGATTTTCAAGAACATAATTTAGAAGAAGACGTGTGCATACAATTTCTTTTGATTTTAAAAGTTTTTTTTATTTTATTTATTAAATCAAATAGAATATGTTTATGTCTTATGATTTAATAATAATGATTCGAGTCTCGAGTATATATAGTTAAAAAGTTATGTTTAAAAGAAAAAAAGCGTCTTCGTATGTTATTTATTATTTCGAATGGATTTTATATATGGTTATTGTTAAAATGTCTTCCTAAGTACATATAATTTTAATTGAAATTGCATTATTCAACGTATATATGTATAAGACGACATGTTTGTTATTATATAAAATGTAATAATATATAAAAGAATATAATAGAGAATGGATGAATAATTATTGTACCACGTTACCTTACCATCGTAAACAAAAATCTTAATTTGGTTATAGATGTTTTCAAGAGTTTCAAGACAAGACACGATTGTCGACACATAATTAGAAATTGGATGGCAAAATAGAGATTTTTTTTGTCGAATATATGTATATGTTGTGGATCAATATGGTTATGTGGAGACAGGAGTTAATAATGGTAATTGTCTAACTATTTGCTGACGTATATACTGTGTGAACCTTTCTTTCATTTTATATTTTTTGGAGCAGTTTAGTTTGAAACCAAATATGACAGAATTGTTGAATGCATCATTATACTTGGAAGTATTCTTATAGATACCAGCTACTTGAGGCGCAAAATATTATTCCTTTCTTCCTAAATTGATATGCTTTTAAATTTGATTTTATCGTATTTTAATTCACAAATCGCTGCTTATATATACCAGTGCTAAGTTATGCATATGCTCCGTGGTATAGCCAGCGTCAAAATTAAATTCATTAGTAGAATCGCATATCATTCCATCCTTTCCAGCATGGACCAAGAATTTTTATACCAGTACACAAACACGATTTTTTGTCACTTTTAGTTTCGAATATTGATAAGTCGTGATATTCTGGTTGCTACATGACGCTCTCCGCAGATGTAAATTCATAGATTTTTAATAGTTACACGACAAATGCACTACGTCGAACCATCTTCGACAAACTACACGCGGTATCTCACATCCTGGTTCCGCCCTACTCGTAAATTGATTACTACGCTCGCTCGTTTTGGCACAGTATAAACAAAGACGTGATCCATTGGGCAAAATCAAAAGTCTAACGGCACACTAAAACACCTTTTGGACAGTTCAAAATTCTACCTGGTCGATTCGAACATTATCATTTGGACACCGTAGGACCACCTCCTCCATCCAATGAATGTACATATTTACTCACCTATGTCATCACAACTGATCAATGAACGTAATTTGAGACGTAACTTTTCTCGGAGTTAAGGACACTTCTCGGCTCACGTCCGATACGTATAACGGAACGCAATACAATTCATTGAACCTCGGAAGTACCAATCATTTTACATGGTCTCCGAGCAACGGTTAAAGATTATCTGAATTGCTCACCTGCTGAAATGGTTTACGGTCAAACCCTCAAGCTACTCGGTGGGTTCTTTATCGAAAATCCTCTACTGTATCTACCTATACAACCGACACAGTAAACAATTAAGTACGGACCACCATGCAAAATCCCATCCCCACAACAAGAAGACAAACGAAACAAAATGATATATTTCTGATTACGTCTTTATCAGGGTTGATACGGTTCGAACTGATTAATAAACTACATACGATGACATTCAACGACAAACAATAATCAATCTCGGTCGACAGATTTAAACGGGCATACTTGAACTTCTTGTACGCATCCTCGGTTTCAATAATGATTGGGTCGTTTTGTTCCTCGTTTCACAGCTCTTGAATCATTTTCCTTAAAGCTATTAAACTCTACATGAATGTATGTACATATAAGCTTATGTGTAATACCATTATTCAATGGCTGTAACACTTAGGCTGACCAGATATTTTCAAACGCAAAAGAGTATGTTTTACAACATTTAAATATTTGAAGGGGTTCCAACCAAGCACCAAACAATTTTTAAATTCAAGTTCATGAAGTCCATATGTAGGCAATTATTTCATTCGTTATAAAATCAGTCCCAGAATAATTCAAATTAAAATTTAATTTAGAATTAGTTATTAAGCTATCTGCACATTTGACTAGATTTATTCAATGCCAATTTCTAAAGCAAAAAAATTTCTACAGGATTCTCAATTCTAAATTCGTTTGAACGCGTACAAATATTTTAGTACATCACGCAGCACAGATATACTGAGTTTCTAGCTTACCTTCCAATGCTATCCACCCTCACACTCAGTTCAGTTTAGAATCTCAGATTTTTTATGAACTCGAATTATTATGGGGAAAGTTTAAGTTTAAACTTTAAACATATCAACAATAAATTTTAGACCTAAATCCAGTATCCACGCACTAATTTAGTCGACCTCGACAAGCATTACTCAGTAACATACACGAAAAATTGTCTAGCACTGATGCAAGACCATTTTTTGTGTATTTTACTATGAGATTGCTTGGCCAGGTCGACAAAAATTTGGTAATAAAATTTATAATTTCAAAGCTAATTTCTTGATCGCGATTTTCTATCTTAAGACATTTAAAATTCGATATTTTAAAATTCATTACGTGAATAAATTGATTTAGTCCCGTACCAATTATGGAGAGTAAACACTTTTGTAAAAAGTGAGTATAAATGAACAGATATACATAACTGCCTTCATCGTCATTAAATATTGCTAAATTCAGGCACTTAAAATGTTGTTGACATTTACAATTTTACCATTACATTTATATTGGTTATTACTTTCCTCGCAGTCGACAAACAAACATAACCCAAATTTTATTTAAATTTATTAAATTAAGTAGCAAGTAAAAATATTTCAATTTCATCATGACTTTATGTCAATTAGTAGGAATTTCCTCGAAAAATCCCCGAAAAAATATGTACCAATATATACACATACATTCATAACAATGGGCAATTAAAAAAAATTAATCCCGCAAACAATCAAGGCACGCAGCAGCAAAACGGCAATCTTATGCCAATATAAAAACACTTAATTTAAATTTCCAAAAACGATCTTAAAGATGTTACGTGTTTTGTGTTGTGTTGAGTCGTACCGCGGAAGGGGTGTACACGAGAAGGAATACACGTATATAGAGCAAGAAGAATATTTTGCAATTTTCAAATTAAATAAATTACAGTTTACATAAATTTTTAAGGCTGGTTTCATCGCAATCGATTTATTTAATTTTTTTTATTTTTATTTAACAATCCCAACAATAAAAGATCGAACAGTATACACAAGACAGTAACGTATAAAAGCATTTAATAAGATATATGATTGGAAATTTAATTCGTAACAGTCAACATCTTTTTTCTTATACAGATATATGTTACGGACATATGTACATATAAGTTTAATAACTTTATTCTTGTTGCGTGTAGTGTGTGTACTCATCACAATTAAATTCGATTTTTTTGTGTTCGCGAAAACATCGAAATGAATGGATAGAATTTTATTTTATTTCTTCACTTTTCATTTCGACCAAGAACAATCATTATTTTATTACAACAATTACTAAATATTGTACATGTAAGTGGTACTTGACTCATCACCAAGATTGTTTGTCACGATCAACATCATAAATTTAGTATAAAAATGTTTGTGATTTTGTTGGATCAGATGACTGACTGACTGATCGAAATTTAAGGTGAGATAATTATGCGGTATACCTAGGCTGATAAGATATTTTCGAACGCAAAAGAGTATGTTTTAAAAAAATTAAATATTTGAAGACGTTCTAATTCTAACTGAACAACAAACAGTTTTTGCAATTCATGCAGTTCAGTCCCTGATTCTGTTTCAAAACTTTCATATTCGTTAAAATTTACAAATAACAATATTTTTTTAAATTAACCAAATGTTCAGCATTTAAATTTAATGAAATTCTATTTGAAAATTTAACGGATTTGATTTTAAAAATTTGGAAATTTTAAATTTTAGAAATTTTATACAGGCTTCCCCTAAAAATCCACTTCGACTTTTATATGACAAGTCGTTTTAAATTTGACATTTTAGTATGTTAAACAAATTTGATTATAGAAATTGAAGGCAAACTAGTGTAGCGTAATATATCTCGCACTTCATAGTTTTCGAGATCAGAGCGGATGTTTATTAAGAACCTACCCATAAGTTTATGCCTTCTGCGTGCTAACGCCGGATATGAGGATATGATGTCCATACAGCTTCTGCAGAAATCATTTGCTTCTAGACCTAGCCTTCTCGCGTGTTCTCCAAGTAGGCAGTGTCCTGTGAGTATCCCCACGACCGTTTTTAATTCACGTCTACGTAGGGAGATTTAGTGTCTTTGAGCGTTTCAAATCCAGCTTTGGCCAGACTTGTCTTACTAAATTACATGTGAGAGTGTTCGTCCACCTTTCGTGTTTGGCTGATATTCGGGTGGCAGTATTCGCCGCCATTTGCTTACCATAAATATCGACATTCTCGATCCCCTTCCTGTAGGTTACTTTTTCAAGAGCTGGTCACCACAGGGCCCGTCTCTTTCCGATGGCTGTTTACTCTCTCCAAGATGTTGGCCTTCAAACTGAGCTTAATGTCCAATATTACGCCCAGAAATCTTGGCTTATCAGTAAAAGCTAGTCTTATGCCGTTTAAGATAGGTGGGTCTATTACCGGGATTTTATATTTCCTGGTAAAGAATACCAATTCAGTTTTGGACGGTCTAACTGCCAGTCCACATCTGATGGCCCACCTCGTAATGATTAGGAAGGCATTTTTTATTACCTCCTTAACCGTGTTTAAATATTTTCCAGATACAGCTACCGCTACGTCATCTGCATAGGCAATCACTCCAATCCCTTCTCTCTCCAGCTCTAACAGCAACCCATTAATTGCTATGTTCCAGAGAAGAGGGGACAGGACACCTTCCTGCGGGGTTCCCTTAGCCTCCCGCCTACATAGGGTGGATTCACCAGCTTCGAGTTAACCATCTTCTCCCCAGCATAGAATATATTAACTCACTTACATGGTCGCCCACCCCAAGAAGCGACAATCCCTAAAGAATTGCCTCCGTCTTTACATTCTTAAAGGCGCCCAGAAGGAACGCCACCATACAAAACTATTGCGAGAATATAGATTTCTAAGTCGTACGTACCAGGGCATGCAGAGCTGTGTCCACAGATTTCCCTTTACAGTACGCATTTTGAGACTGTGCCCAGTCACTAGACTTTATTTTTGATCGTATATAAACGTCTATCAGGCTTTCTAGAGTTTTCAGCAGAAAGGATGATAGAGTTATGGGATCTTAAGTCCTTTGGGTAGCCATACCATCTTTTTCCCGCTTTCGGAATAAACGACGAGTTGTTTTGAATTTCCAATGGTATAATTCGGTCAGGACCAGCTGATTTATAAGGTTTGAAACTTTGAAGTGCCCATAAGATCCGTTTTTTAGTTACGAAATCTTCTATGCGCAATGAATGTATTTCTCGATGAGTACTAGTCTCTGTCGATTCGCCGCGGCTTCCTAGAAAGCGGGTTTCGATGAGAAGTTTCAAAGATTCCTCACTAGAAATAGCCCAAGATCCGACCGGTTTAATTAGATAACTGGGACTGGTTGGATTAGTAGACACTATCTTTCAAAGACACGAGGTCTCGGAGACTTCTTTCATTTTATCACAGAAGAGTCTCCACGACCTCCTTTGTACCTTCCTTAATTGTTTTTTGTATACTTTTAAGTCCTCCTTATAGTCTCGTACTTATGGCTTTCCTACAAGCGTTTCGGTAGGTTCCCAGTTCCTTGGACCACCAAGTTGGTTTGTGCTTGTCCCTGGGCTTGAATGTTGGGCCAGCATTGAAGGAATTTTGGCCTTAATAAACTACACACCTGGGACGCACGTCTATGCTTGTATATGTATGTATACTTTTGGATTATCCATTCTAAATTCATTTGAACGCGATAAGCAACAAATATATTAGTACAGCACAGCACAAGTACACTGAGTTTCTAGGTTAACTATACCAATGCTACCCAATACAAATTAGAACCTTAGGCTAGTTAATATTTCTTGAAAAAGTGAAAATTGGAAAATTGGATCAATCGATCGCCTAGATCTATCGAAATTTTTAGAAATTAGTAATTAGTTTTTTATAAATTTTGAAACTTTTAAAAAATCAAATTTTTGAATTCTCGAGAAAAGTTTCCTGTTTAAATTTTGAGTTATAATATTTTCAAATTATTTAAAATTTAAAAATAATATTTCTGAATTACGCAGACATATAAAATTTTTGAATTTTTAAAATTTTATATACATATATAGAAAATATAGACTATAGAAAATTCGAATATTGTTATTTTCGTACTATACAGTTCAAATTTTCAAAATGCAGTAATTCAAATTGAAGAATATAGTTCAGAGTTGCTAAATTTTAAAAATATTTAAAATTGAAAGTTTTATACTAGAAAATCTGAATTGAAATTTTTAATTCTGAATACGAAATTCATTTTACGAAAATGTTGAATTTTTAAAACATTCTGAATTACACTTAAAAATATTAAAATTTTTAAAATTTTGAAGACTTCATAAAATTTAAACTTGGAATTATAAAACTTAAATAGAAATTTCCAAAATATCAAAATTTAATAATTAAAACTGAAATTTCGAATTCATTGGTACGGGTTGGTTTGATAATTAAGATTTTACACGAAATTATAATTCAGTTTGAAGTTTATGTTCCGTTAATATTTCAAACTCAATTCAATACATTGAAAATGAATTCAATTGAATAAATATTTGTATAGGCAATTTGAATTTTAGTTAATACAGTTTGGATTAATTTCAAATTTAAAAAGCTGTCAATGTTCTAAATTTTACTAGCTTAACATATTTCAGGAATTTAATAAAAATTTCAAGCATTCATTCCGTAATTTTGCTTAAAATTTTTAAATATTTTTAAATTTGTTAAATTTTCATTTCTGTATTTCATATTCAAATTCTGAATTCTGTAAGCATTTTTATAGCTTCTAAAATAAAATTACACAAATTCTGCAAATTACATATTTTAAAACTTAAATTTTTTATTAATTATTTAATTAACTCAAGAGTTAAGAGTAAAACGAATTGATAAATCGATAAAACTAAATTTAAAATTTAGCCGCAGGCATAAGCTCTCATTAAAAATGCAGAATCGCGGGAAAAATGCATTTTGCTACATTATGTTAACTTGCTTGCTTGCGTTCCTCGATAGAGACCAGCAGCCATATCCAATTAAATTATTTTGCCCAATTCATATTAAGCCTGAAAAATTGCAAAACATTAAACCAAAAAAACAGTTTGTGCGCTTAACAGACTTAAACTTAAGAAAAATGTAATCATCTTCTTCTTTGATAATCGACAATAATAAAGTCAGTGAGCGTATCGAATTACATATATCTGTTCTTGATGGTATGTACATACAGACGGTTATATTAGAATTATGGGTTGATTGTTCCTTAAATCGTAACAGTTTGTATATATGTAGAATCGACTATATGAAATTCAGCGCGATTTTCTTCATTTTCATCACTGTCATATTATTAATTGCCCGATAAATCATTCCAGATACACAATTTTATTGTATCACATTTAAATACGAGTGTACAGCACAACACATATACATATGAAATCAAACCAAAGCGCGCATAAAATAAAATAAAAATCGCGCGATCATCAGTTTCTTACAATTTGTGTATGCGGTGCGCGATTATTATTGTAGTTGTTGTTGTTGTGTGTGCAGATTTCTTTTTAACGAAGTGTTTATTTAAGATTATAAACACCAAGTTTTGCACATGTTTTTTTTAAGTTTGCTCGTCTTGTAATTTAATTTTTATAAAAATTAATTTGTATCGTTTAAATTCAATTTATTTAACAAATGTGTGATAATAATTTTTATTTTAACATACATGTGTAGGTGAGTTTATAGTTTTGCTGCTTTTATATTATTTTATTTAAGTTAAGCCTCCTACTTCTTAAACTTATAGTTCCTAGTCCAGTTTCCTAGTCCAAAATGTTCACGATTTCGACATCTCTTATGGATAACCCGGCTTAGGCGGATATGAACTGTCAAACCCAAGCCTGGCATTATTTACATGCTCCAAGATCTATTTATAGAGGTATAAACCACCAAAATCAGATACAACTCTATTACGAGTTTTGGAGTTTTGACCTAAAATAAACGACATTTTTACATTAAATATATTGAAATAATTGAACTGTCAAAATTAAACTTGGCACAAGGGATGGGCAAGGTAGATTACGCCGTGTAATATACGCGGCTGTCAACGCGTAAAATATTACTTAGATTACTTGGCAATATTTTTTGTCAACGGCGACAATTAAGACAATGTCAACAGCCTATACGATATTTAAGCGATATGGAATAAAATGTGGTATTTTGTAAAAGGGCGATTCAGTTAAGTTACATAGGAAGAAGTTAAATAGTTAATCAAATTAAATCGGGAATCAAATAACATTCTATAACTTTGGACATATATGTTGAAATAAAATTACCAAAAGATTTAATTAAAGAAAGTTTATGCACTAAACGTTCGGTTTGGTGTAAATTTTAAAATTTGCTATAACGGATAAAGTCAAGCACATGTTGTTCAATATTCCCTATAAGATTCTGAACAACTTCCGATGTGACTTTGGCAGCAATATTGTTCCATTCGCATCCGCCGTTCTTTCGAACATTCTATTCACTATAACACTGATTTGATTAGTCTCGTACCAATTTATTGTGTCTTTAGAGTAGTGTAAACTAACTTATTCAGGCCAAAACTTTGGTTCACTTTGGTACCGTTTCCATTTCAAAACACGGTAAACACTAGGAAAGCAGCACCGGTTATCACGATAATGTTCTGAGATTTGGACTACTAGATGCGATTTTAAATTGATTTTTGAATAGAGTTCTGGATGACCAATTTTGATGAAACTAAGCTTGTTGTTGGCTTACCTATATATACTGAAACTTAACTGAGTTATTTCTTAACCGATTCTGGTAAATTTAATTTAATTTAAAATTTTTTTTTTTTTTTTCAAAGTCCAAAACATCTCAATAATCACGTTGGAATTTTCATTTCAACCGAACATGTCGAATAATCTCAAAATTTATAGATAATCCTGTTGCTATTGAACAGATTAAGTTTCGTCATAAAATCGTCTTTAAAATCTCATTAATATCCAACATGTGGAGTTCCATCATATATTCAAGAAAAAATCTTGTTCCTTGGCCCAGTTTCCATCCAACATATCGAATTTGATAGTAATTAAATAATTAATCGTGGCGCTGAATTGCCATCACAATTCGTTGAATTGATTGCGATTAATTGCTTATAATGAATTTCATAAGATAAATTGCTTTCGATAAATCGCCCGGTTACCAAAACTTTACTGGTGAATCGTTGACGAAGTATAGTCAAAATATGTGTCTGCTATAAAAGACACATTCGACGCTACTGTGGAGAATGAGTCGACAATTGTAAATCGCTTGCCATCTTAAGAGTCATTTTGCAAATTTATCTAAGTTGAACTGCTTATATTTAGCGAGAGCGCATTGTCACTATTTTTGGGAAGATATATATTTTGACCTGCTAATTTATTTCTGTTTTAAATCCAATTTCACGTACGTTTCGTCATCCATCAAAACACATTCATTAAATTTTGTCAAAACTTAGTCATAGAGCAATCTGGCACGATAAGCGGACAAAGTTCTGTTTGCCTGAACGATTTGATTTATTAAAAACTCGGTAGCTCATAGGCTTCCTGAACTCGAATTTGCGTGTGACCGTCAGAGATCTCCGAATTAATTTTAATGTAAGTTATAATCATCTTGTAAATTTTTTTACGATAATTCTTCCCGGATTCCGATTTTTATGAGCTGCTCTTTCTACACTGAAACCATCCATTTATACAGTTTTTAAAACACTTTATAACGTTATTTTTCATTGATCCTAAAGAAATTTGGTCACCGTAATTTAGAACTAATTCACAAAATCACTCTAGGAATTGTCTACATTATTGACGTTGTCTACGTTGTCTACGGGTTGTCGACACGTTGCAAAGAAAAAATAGATGACGCGTAAACGCCCATTCCTGCCTGGCACAGTATTTACGTGCCACGAGACCTTTTTATAGAGATATATAAACCATCAGACCTCTAATACGGATTTTAGATTTTTGAACAATGATTTCTGGCCATTCGGTCAGGCGATTTTTGATAAACGACATTTTTACATTAAATATGTTGAAATAATTCAACTATCAAGATCAAACCTACATGATACCCACCCATCTCTGAACAATATTCTTACAGGATCAAACTAAAATAAGCCTTATCAGACGATACAATGGCCCTGAAATTTGAACCAAATTGATCCCAAGTCTTAATCTAGTAGAGGCACTATATGAAATTTTTAGATTTCGCATTGTGGAGGCCTATTATGAAACTGGTTTTTTGGAATTTTTCCGATATCGGATTCAACAACAGAATCATCGAATGATCTTGCATATTTCTAAAATGACGGCCATGTCAAAAACCCCTACTATATAACTCTCTCATCTAAAACATTTAATATCTCGTAAACTACTCAACATAAACTAGTAATCGAATACTCTTTAGAAAGCTCTAACAATACTTAAAAGCATGCAACAATAATTTGTTAAAAAATAAAAACCAAAAATTTCAAAAAAAAAATTCTGATTTTAAATTACAATCTTTAAAGCGTCTATAATATTTGAATCGTCTAATCTCCTCATACTATGAAAGAGACCAGCAGATCAAACTGCTCGGCGTTGGTGGTCCTGGATAATAAATTCACATAAAAATAATTTACTAACACAATATTCAAGTTTATTAATAATTTCTCTCGATTCATTAGAGTGCAATACAGCAAAAAAAAAGAAAAGTTGTTTGGAACATAGATCAAGAACCACGGCTTTAAATATTATTTAATAGTTAAATTGGCCGTTAAATCCATTACACTAACTACATATATAAATAATATGACAATATTCCTAATTATTCACGTTCTAGAACTCTAAGATCATCGACACAAATAGTTAACATTAAAATCAAAAATCAACTATCGTTCGTATACGACGTTTAAGTAGATAATCAACATCTTATAGTAAACTTATATCTACTCATATTTACAGATCGATTAATCTTGAAATATTTATTAATTTATATCTAATCTAAGATCTCGTTTATTGTAAACAATACCTAATATACAAAATGCAAATTAATTAATTAAAAAAACAAAAATATTTTTTATTAATTATTTCTAATTTATGTCTTATTTCATTCTATAAATTGCTAGTAAAGTATAATGAATGTATGCAACTTTTAGTTTAGCACTGAATATATTACTGTTGGAATTAGATTTGTACAAATTTTCAGTTTATTGTAAAGTAAGAGTAATGGTGCTGGAAAAAGTGAAGAAAGTTACGATAACGCTTTACTCGTGCAAAAGTCAGACCAATTCTATTGTATGCGGTTACAGCCTGGTCATCTGGTGACCGGCTCTGGACTATCAGACTAAAAGCCGCCTTCTGTATAACAAGCAGATTCTTAAAACTACCTACGACACTATACTTTGATGTGGAGTTCATGACAATGATCGCCTCCAGAGACGACTGAAGAATGCAGGTCTGAATTTAAGGGTTATAAATTTCTTCACGGGTGATTTGAAAAGCCAACGGTTTAGGTATAGAGTAATATCGGACAGTGAAATTAGCGTTTTTACGGAGTCTGGCTGCCATTAAAACGCTAAAATGCTAAAAACGCATCTACTCACGTAAAGTAGTCTAGAACTGTCTCTTATCTCTTAACGAGCCGGCAGACTAGTTCAACAGTCGTCAAATATGGATGCAAAGATGTTTCAATAGTACAGGGAATATTAAAATCGACGATCTAGTTTAACTGTACACTGCAGGTCATATCTCAAAAAGAGGAAGGAACATTAAAATACCTCTTGCATCATGCAAATTCTAGTTTCAGGAAGCAGCTACTAAGTTAACGAATAACAAATGGTCAAACAGTACCACATGCGTAATACACCGGCAGGTTTGGCAGTAATTAGACTTGGCAAAGTCTAAACTGCTTACTTTATGCATGCTTACTTTTAATAATAAATAAAAAGTAGAAAACATTTTTACGTGTAAAATGTTCCGGAAGACTTCTAGCACAAGCCTGCAATCTGGGGAAAACTACCACGCCTAAATGTGTAAACTGCAAAGCAGATAATCCCACAAACTACAGAGGATGTGAGATGTTAAAGAACTTCAAAAACTGAGGAATATAAAAACTCAGTTTAAGCAAAACCGTGAAATACAATTCGACAGAATACCACCGAAAAAGCTAACTAACAATCATGACATACTCGCACATTGTCCAGCAGCAACATTCACTACTAAGGAAAATCAAGAAACTTCAATTCTTGAAAAATTACTTAGGAGTATAGAAACTTTCAACATGCGCATAGCGAAAATATAAAGGAGCATAGAAGCCGTACATAAACGGCTAAATAAACGGCATTAAGAATTGTCAACTGGAATACAAATGGGTTACTGCCCCAAATTCCAAAGCTATAAATTTTCTTACACATGGAAAAGATAGACATATGCCTAATATCAGAATTCCACTTTACAGAAGTGTTATTCGCAAGAATTCATGAATACCGCTGCTACCATGCCATCCATCCAGCGGAAAAGTGAGAGGAGGGCCAGCAATATTTGTAAGGGAACATTTTTTTATGGTGGTCTAGGTGTGAAGCTGTCTTGGGGGAATCAAGTTGGTACTTGTTGCCAGCTCCGTATCTTGCAGCTTCCACAAGTGTGCGTGTTACCTCCCCGTGGTGACCACCGGGCAACTATTACACCATGTGGTGTACTAGGCGAAAACACGGCGCTAAATAACTGGGCCGGGTTAAGGTGTCAACCGTACCGTGCTGATAACCGGCCAGGCTGGGGGCCCAGTATAAAAACTAGCCCAGCCTCTAACGGTGTATCCGGATACTTGGCGCCCTCCGGATCATGTAGCCTTACCTGTGTATTGCGGATCTCTGCACAGGTGGACCTCCTTTCTCCGCTACTCGTGGGACCTATTATGGCAGAAAATTTAAAAACAAAAGAGACCGGTGCTCTTAAAAAACCGGAAACCAGTGCTGTGGAGACATCGGCCTTTAGGCCCGGTCTCCAAAGTGCAATTAGGGGCTTAAGACCAAATGAGGCTGGCCCCTCGAAACCAAAGGGCAAAGGCACGAATGCTGGCCCTCCAGTGTCAGCGAACTATCAGACCAGGAAGAGAGCCTGGCGGATGATCTCCAAGATCAGCAACATTCCGTTGGAGCAGAGAACGGATAGGGACAGGGATACGCTTGCGTGGGCAAGGCGTATCACTGAGCCACATCAGGAGGGTTCTGAGATCTCACAGCCGAAAGGCAGAGATCTGATGATGAACCGCCTACGGAGGCATAAAAAGAAGCGGGTTCCGGATGTCACCAGGCCCTTCAACGAGGTGCTAAAGGAGCACCTGATCATGGCAGTCGTGGACCGGGCTCAAGAAGATGGGAGCATTACGGCCCTTAACTGGAGGAAGGTGGAGAAGGCCTTAGCCGCCATCTTCCTAAAAATTATGAGGGAGAACCCAGGACCTGCTCCGTCTTGCCGAGACGGAGGATGGCACCGGAATCACGTCAAACTGACTGCCTGTGCCGATGAAAGGTCGGTGACCCTTTACAAAAAGGCGATCGGCAGCCTGGGGGAAGTCTGGCCGGGGGCCAAATTAGAAGTGGTGACTAGGGAAGAAATTCCCTGCAGGCCAAGGGCGCGAGCCTGGATCCCTGCTGAGCCTAGTGATCCAAGGGAGATCTTGGAAATGTTGAAACTCAGCAATCCGGATCTACCAACGGCCACCTGGAAGGTTGTCAGGTTAGAAGAGGTAAAGGCGGAAGCAGATCACAGATCGGCCGTCATTATCATCGACAGAGAATCCGTGGGTGCTTTGGCGAAATCTGGAGGCCTGATCAGCTATGGATTTGGAGCAATTACGCTCAAAATTTATAAGCGCGATGATGTTGACAGATCTGGGGCGCCTGCAGCGGGAGGGGAAACCACTTGTGGTGTCCCGCCTGGTGTGGGTGACCCAGAAGTCCGCAGCATCCCGGAGGATGCACAGGAGAACCTATCCCTGGACTCGGAGATTTCGAGATCATTGGGACTAAGCTGTGCGCTCCTAACGGACGAATCGATGTCAGAGGAGTCTGACTCAACAGTGGTGGAGGGAAGCAATAACTAATGCTTAAGATCCTTCAGATCAACCTCCATCACTGTAAAGCCGCCTCGGCGGCCCTTCTTCTAAAAATGGAATCTGAGTCCATTGATGTGGTTCTGGTCCAGGAACCTTGGGTCAATGATGACCGGGTGCTGGGTCTCAGAACTCCCAAATATAAAATACTACATGCGAAAAATGAAGGTAAGATACGTTCTTGCATTCTCGCTAAAAATAATCTGAATATTTTTATACTACTGAATTACAGCAACGCTGATGTAGTGGTGACTAGCATCGAGATGGATGGGCAAAATCTCTGGCTAATATCGGCCTACCTACCATACGAGGAGGAAAATATACCACCAGGTAGGTTGGGCAGTGCAATAATGGAGGCTCGAAAACGAAAGATAGGAGTCATCATGGGTAGTGATGCTAATGCGCATCACTCAATTTGGGGGAGTACAGACATAAACAGGCGAGGTGAGTTACTCCTTGATTTTATTTTAAGTACTAACCTAAATATATGTAATGTCGGGTGTAAGCCAACCTTCATTACTAAAAATAGACAGGAAGTGTTGGACATCACACTTGTCTCGGATTTTATTAAGGAGAGGGTATTGAACTGGAAAGTGTCCGAAGACCATTCCTTTTCTGACCATTGTTATCTCCAGTACGAAGTGGATACAAAACCCACTAGCAAACCACCCTTCAGAAATAGGAGGAAAACTGATTGGGATTGTTTCAGAACCATTCTAGGTAACTTATTACCGGTATCGGTTCCAAACCCTCCTGCATCTACACAGGAGCTTGATGCTCTAGTAAGCAAGCTATCTGATGCTTTTAACAAGGCCATGTTAGGTGCATGTCCTATCAGTAGACCCTTGGGTAAATCTCGGCCACCCTGGTGGTCGAAAGAACTCCAAGGTACTCGTATGGAATGCAGGAGACTGCTCAAGAAAGCGAGGAACACAAATGCTGCTGCAGATTGGGACTGTTATAAACAAGTCCTCAAAACCTATAAGTACGAGCTGAGAGCAGCCAAAACGAGGGCCTGGAAGCTCTACTGTGGCAATATACAGGAGTCCTCGGAGGCGGCCAGGCTACGCAAAGTACTATGTTCTAGTCCTTCCATCCCGAGTTATCTACAACGACCGGATGGTTCATGGACTACATGTAGTGAGGAATCCCTGGAGCTATTACTAGAAACGCATTTTCCGCAGTGCTCGGTACTAGCTCCGGAGAGACCCATGATAAATAGGGGTATAGACTCCGTAAGTCATATAGTAAAAAGGCGGAGTATCCTATGGGCAATAAACAGCTTTAAGCCATACAAGTCGCCAGGACCTGATGGCATTATCCCAGCGGATATCCAGCGAACTATGGACTTAGCCCTACCCTGGCTGGAAGTTATCTTCAAAGGCAGCCTAGAACTTTGTCACATTCCTAGAAAGTGGACTGAAGTAAAAGTTATATTTATACCTAAGGCGGGAAAAAGCTCTCATTGCTATCCCAAAGACTTTAGGCCCATAAGCTTATCTTCTTTTCTGTTGAAAACACTGGAAAGGCTAATAGAGGCTTACATTAGAGGCTCAATAAAGCCGGGCGAGCTGTCGGGATCTCAACACGCGTACTGTAAGGGACGATCGGTGGAAACAGCTCTCCACTCCCTTATAGGCCCGATTGAGAAATCACTTGAATATAAGGAATATTCAATGGTGACCTTCTTGGATATAGAGGGGGCCTTTAGCAACGTCAGACCGGGGGCAATCACTCGGGCCCTTGCGTGTCTGGGGGTAGACGTGTCACTCAGGGGCTGGATAGATCATATGCTTAGAAGCAGGATCGTGACAGCTTATCTGGGTGGGGCGTCCGCCGGCAGATACGTGAGCAGAGGGACACCTCAAGGTGAGGTTCTATCCCCCCTTCTTTGGAACTTGGTCATAAATGACCTGTTACTAAACCTGGAAGGGCAAGGCTTCAAGGTGGTTGCTTACGCGGATGACGTTGCTATTGCGGTCTTCGGTAAATATCCTAGTACGCTGAGTGAGCGCATGCAGTGCGCGCTTGGCTACCTCTCTGAGTGGGCACGCGGCTGCGGACTGAACGCAAACCCACAGAAAACGGTCCTCTTTACCAGGAAGCACAAACTTCCACAGTGTGACCCGCCGACATTAAATGGTACTCGCTTGATCTTTACGGATAGAGCAAAATACCTCGGACTACTTTTGGACAGCAAGCTAAGCTGGAAACCAAACATCGTAGAGAGAGTAAAGAAAGCTACTATAGCGCTCTACTCCTGCAAAAATGCCATTGGAAAGAGATGGGGTATGGAGCCCCACATAGTACACTGGCTCTACGTCTCAGTGGTCAAACCTATACTGCTGTATGGGGTTGTCGTCTGGTGGCCAGCGTTAAAAGTTATGGCCAACCTGAAACTATTGATGAAAGTTCAAAGAACGGCCTGCTTGTGTATAAGTGGGGCTCTCAGGAGCACACCTACTCAAGCTCTGGAGAGTCTCTTTCATCTTACTCCCTTGGATATTGCGGCCGAGCAGCTTGCATCTTGCACAGCCATTCGGCTCAAATCCATATCTATGTGGACCTGTAATAATGCAGGGCACTCATCTATCCTATGCAACAGGGGTATTCCGGAAGCTACCGACTACGCTATCCCTTTGCCATCTGTTGAGATTAAATTCCAAACTGAGTTTCCCACCAGAGAGGACTGGGTGAACGAAACGGTTATGGACAATGAGGCCTTAAGCTTCTTCACGGATGGCTCAAAAAGGGATGGAGGGGTTGGCTGCGGGGTATTCTGTGAGGCACTAGGGGTTAACCTCTCTTTTCGTCTTCCCGACTTTTGCAGCGTTTTTCAAGCTGAACTGACCGCGATAATGGAAGTCATGGACTGGTTGAAGTATAATGTAATATCTACGAGGGATATTCGCATTTTTACGGACAGCCTGGCTGCTATTAAAACGCTACAATCATACTCCCTGACGTCGAAGGTAGCCCAGAACTGTCTGGCATCTTTAAATGAGATGGCTGATCAGTTCAACATCCGCTTGACGTGGGTGCCAGGGCATTTCAATATCGCAGGGAATGAAATGGCAGATGAGTTGGCCCGCAAGGGTACAGCACGCCTAATAATCCAAAGCAGGCGGGATATACAGATACCGCTTGCTTCATGTAAACTGCTGCTTCAAGAAGAAGCCATAAAAGAAACGAACGTCAGATGGTCTAAAGCCAGTTCGTGTGTAACAACCAGGCAGATCTGGCCGGGACTTGACCGGTCCAGATCAGGCCAACTGATATCGCTTCGACGGCAACATATTGGTATGGTCGTGGGAGCTATAACGGGACATTGTCTCATTGGGATACATGCGAGCAGACTGGGTGTCCCAGCCCACGATTTCTGCCGCAGCTGTGGTGATGAGGAGGAGGAGGAAAATGTGCTCCATCTGCTCTGCACCTGCCCTAGTCTAGCGTACAGCAGAACAAAATTTATGGGAACTTCCCCTTTGAACGACCTCTCGGATCTTAGTAAAATCGAGATCCGGGACTTTAAACGCTTCTTGGTAAGCTCAGGATGGTTTAGCGAGTGAAGAGGAGGAAACTCGAATGTGGTACAGCTACGGACCAATTTTGTGTCTATGCTAGTCCTTTAGGACAGCCACCCTTACCTAACCTAACCTAAGGGAACATATTAAACACAGCGTTAAATAGAACAGGAAATTATGCAAGTATCAACCATTAATGTTCGACTAAATAATGAAAATATATACTGTCCACCACGTCACCAACTGACTAAAGAAAATTATGTCGCGTTGCTTAAATCGCTTCGAACCACTTCATAATTGAAGGTGACTTCAATGCTAAGAATACATACTGGATATCGAGACTATCAACACATAAGGGTAAAGACTTGTTTGCAGCAGGGCAAGAATTAAACTGTGAGTTTTATTCTGTGGGTAAACCAACATACATATTGGCCTACCGATCATAACAAAATGTCAGACTTAATAGACTTGTTTGTAACAAAAGTAGTATCCGAAAACTACGTACTGATAGAAAACAAGGAAAAATATGTTCCGACCATACACCAGATATTATGACACTGAGTGCAACCATAATCAAACTTGCCTAGATTAACAAACAATAAAATAAAGTGGGATGTTTTCCGAACGCTGATCGAAGAAGTACCAATTAAAACTGCGACACAACTCGATGACCAATTAGAACTATTAAATAATAATATATTGCAAGCAGCATGGCAAAGTATGCCCCGTACTCAATATAAAATATCAAGTCGCAATAACTATTCATTGGAAGTGAGAATTTGGTTAATGAAAAGCGGTAGGCTCGTAAGTCAGGCCTTACTTACAGAGGACTTAATTATTTAAGCAACAAACTGAAGTTGCTAATCAAAGAAATTAACAACAATTCATTTAGGGAATATCTAACAGGTCTTTCACAGGCCAAAATGACACAGACTATTCGCTCTGGAAAGCAACAAAAGGATTTAAACAACCGAACATTCAGGTGCCTCGTATCAAAATAGAAGATGGAACTTGGGCAAGAAGTGCTAAAGAAAATGATGTTTTGTTCGCATCCCACCGTGAAAATACATTTCAGCCCCTTCCGAGGCAATCAGGGGAAGAAAATATAACCCCAGTTTAAAAAATGGATAATAAAAACATCCAACCAGTAACATTACAAGAGCTAAAATATGAGATTACTAAAAACTTAAGCTCAGAAAAATCACCTGCTTATGACCTAATTTCAGGACAAATAGTTAAAGAACTCCCCGAAAAGAGTTAACGAAAACTGCTCCACGTAAAAAACGCGGCGTTTCGATTGAAATACGTTCCATACCAGAGGAAGGTGGCAGAGGTGATTATGATTCCAAAACCTAATAAGCCTCCTAACTATAAAACTTCGTATAGACCGATTTCGATACTTCCTACAATTTCAAAATTGTTCGAAAAACTATTGCTTAAAAGGTTAAAATCAGTAATACCTAGAAGAAAGAAAACTTATTCCTTCACATCAATTTGGCTTTATACTATAGACCAAGCGCATAGACTTTTTTACTATAGGCCAAGTGCATAGAATTACCGACTTAATTGAAACTACACTAGAAAAGAAGAAAATATGTTCAAGTGTCTTCTTGGACGTATCACAAGCCTTTGACGAAGTATGGCACCGAGGACTAAAGTATAAACTACACCGAGACCTGCCAAAGTAATTTTACCAGATATTAAAATATTATCTAGCTGATCGATACTTTCGCGTTAAATTTATGGATGAGCACTCTGACATCTAAAACAAATATCGGCTGGAGCGTCTTGGGACCAATATTGTATTTACTTTAAACAATACATATCTTGTTTAAAATTTAAATAAACAAAATACGAAATACACTAGAAACAAACATTGCAACGTTTGCGGATGATACTGCAATCCTAGCAATTGGAGAAAGCATAGAAGAGTCAACTGGTAAATTACAAAATGCCACTAACGCAATATGTAGCTGGACAAAGGAAACGTAATCCATACACGCCAACTACACTAACAAAAAAGTTAACTTCATACCAATCCATCTGAACTCACAGCAAATCCCGCTTGCAAATACGGCCAAATACTTAGGCATGATGCTAAACTCAAATGTAAAGAGCACTTCACGTGAAAGAGCAAAGCAAAAAGAAGATCTAAACATCAAATACAGGAAAATGTACTGGCTCTTATTATAGGTAGGAAATCCGAGCTAACAGTACATAATAAACTGATATTATATCGGCAGATACTTAAACCTATATGGACATATTATGGTATATAACTGTGGGGTTGTGCCAAGAAGAGCAACGTTGATACAGTTCAAACCTTTCAAAACAATGATTTACGTGGCATTGTAAACGTAACATAGTACATTAGAAACGACAATCTTCATGAGGATCTAAAGATGGAGTACCTTATCTAGCGAAGAAATCAAGAACCATCCAAAGAAACATGTACAGCGACTCGGTTAACATTAAAATGCAGATATGCGTCGTAAGCTGACCAACACAGACCCAGTCAGACGGCTTCGAACGACGAAGCCTTTAGATTTAGGGCAGTTAATGTATTCGTATAATCAGTTTGGGGCTAACCACTGGGAAAACCACTCCACTAAAGTAAACAAATTTACAAAAAAAAGTCAATGGTTGTCGGAGTCATAGGATGAAGATATATTTACGCCTTACCTTCAAATGTGTGTGTTTATACCATTGTCTTGTGGTTGCGTGTTTTGATTGGTTGCAAGTAAGCTAAAACTCCTACCAAAAAATCAATCATCAAAACACGATTCCAGCATATAGCAGATAACATATTATTGATAAATTAGTTGAGAAATTCTAATTTTTTTCGATGGTTAACACATTGTAGAAGTCAATTTTATTAATAAAAATACCACTGATTGTTCAAATCCACACAAGTCTTCCTCGAGAACCTTGCCAAAAATTCATGATTGAAATTAATTAGAAATGAACAAATAACGTTGTTTGTACAGATGGCGATCACTCTATCTCAGAATTTACATTGCACCTATCTTAATAAAATGTTTGCTGTATTAGAGGCTACATTTTCAAATGTTTCATAATAATAATATAGATAAGTCTTCTCCATTTGACTTTACATCCACAGAAGAAGAGTATCTGATTGAGCGACTTATATTTCTATTTTTTTATATTCATTCCAAATTTTGTAATTTTGATAATCCTCAATTTCTAACTCAATTTTCTTGTAATGTTAACCTTAGAAGACCATTATCAAGAGCCTCCTTTAATGAACACTACTCTGAAATAAATACTCTTGCTTCAAATTGTTATTCAAATTTGTAACAAATTTCAATAGAATTTTGATTCAATAGCGTGTCACTTAATTTCAAGTTTCAGTTTTTGCGAACTGACATAATATGCTCCCTAGTTTAGGCTTCCAGTACAAAAACTATTAAAATCGTGCAATAGAAAACCTATTAAACAATTTACAAACAAAAACAAAAAAATGTAATTCAATTCAATATAGGTAGTTAACAAAATATTTCATTTATAATTTTAGCGTCCAATCCACAGTAACATTATTCTGTTTTCATTGCAACGGAATCATAATTTCGGGCACTTAGACAATGAGTACATTTACTACATTTAATGGCATCACATTTATTTGCAGTTTTACAAGTTGGACACTTTGGAACTTCCAATTTATTACCAGTACCGTCTATACACCTAGGTGTAAACCGTTCTTTAACGTCATTATTTGAACGTGAATACCGCTTTATTAAATATTTTACTAATTGTGTCTAAAATAAAACCAGAAATTAGATAATCGTAAATTATAGAAATCTTAACTCTAAAGTTACGTTCAAAACATATCCACATGCTGGGCAGCAAACTTTCACATCTGGTTTAAATGAACTAAGCTCACAAAAGCATTTCCAGCAAAATTGATGATTACATGTAAGTTTAAATAAATTTTCCAATGCATTACATCCCTCTCTCAGACATTCCTTAGTAATATTATTGCCTGATTTATCAAAATTTAAATTTACATTTTTATTGCCAGTGTAAGATGATACCATTTTATTTTCCTTATCCATATCTCCAAACAATTGTTTATCGTCGTATGATTTACCTTGTTTTGGTAATACCTGCTGGTTTATAAAAAGATGTAGGTAGGCTAGCTCATCACCCTAAAACCAAAAAAGTGTGCATTAATAGATATTTATGAAAACATTTAAACTCTAAATTTACCACCAAACTAACTTCACATTTTGGGCATTGAATCCACCATCCGGAAACGCACATAGAACAAAATGGATGACTACATGGAAATGTAAATAAAATTCCCGAATTTTCACAAGCCATACATATTTTTGTAATATTGTTGCTCAATTTGTCAAAACCGAAAGCTATAGTTTTATTGTCTGTACGTGTAACGGATAGTGCACTTTTATTTTCCTTATCAATTCGCCCAAATGATTTTTTTTCGGCATACATTTTCAATTGTTCAGCTTCTTGTGAAACATGCTGCTCTATAAAATGATTTAATTTTTTTAGCTCATTCTCCTAAAACATAAAAACAGGACAAATTAATAGAAAAATTTAGAAAAATATTAAGAATCAAAATTTACCTCCAAAATAAGTTTACAATTTGGACATTGTAGATCTGCTTTTATTTGCTGACCACAAAATCCGGAAAGGCATATAAAGCAATATCGATGACTACATGAGAATGTAAATATATTTTCAAAAATTTTACAACCCATACACCATTGTAAGTGTCTTAACGTCGTTTTGTTGCCAAATTGATTTTCAGAATCCTTTAATAATTTTTCGCGCGAATTCCTATCCGTAACTTGTTTATTATAATTTTGATATATTCTGGTATGCTGCTCATTGCCACCAGAAATATTATCCACTTCCATTGGTTCCGGCTTCTCATTCAATTCTAAATTTTTCATTTCTTTTGCTTTAATAACTTCAAAATATTTGTTTACTTCATTTAAACTGAATGGTTTGAATGGTTTAATAAATTCGGGCCGTTCTTGCATCGAACTTGTTGCACGATTATGTGTTTGATCCAGAATTGATGTTGATTTCTCATATTCATTGAAAGAATCGGGTAGGTCAAAATTGGAGAAGAGCTGTTCCATCCGGACAGTTAATAAAGAGTTAGTTACTTCATTTTTATTATGAAATTGGCGAAATAATTGGCGAATTAAAAATGATTTCTGTTTGAAATCGGAAATCTGAAATAGATTAAATAATAATTGTTAAGAATTTTCGTCCTCTACATATTCAGTTACATAGTCAACTATTATGTGTAAACTTTAGTGATTATAAAATATCGATATAATTCCGAAATTGCAATTCGCTAGAAATATTTATAATATACCTAGATCTACTCTACAGTTCAGACTAGTTCGCCCAGGCCCACCAACAATACTAAACAATGAAGGAAAAAACGCATTATCCAATGGATCAAGCTCAGTACATAACTGCGGGAGTGCGGGAGTGCGGGAGTGCAGGAGTCCGAGTAAGAAAATTTTCAACTCGAGTGTGATGAAAAAGGAGGAGCTTATGTCAAAATGGCGTACTTTGATTGGTAGAGAGTGAAGTGTGATTATTTTTTCGACTGACTCCCGCAGTTATGTACTGAGCTTCAAGCTGTCACAAGCGAAAGGATTTCCTAAACGAAAGGAGGATGTTTTCTGTCAAGGATTTTTTAGAAGGGACCTACAGAACCATTTGGGAAAGACAAATAAGTAGGTAAAGATTGGATTAAGTTATTTCTGAAGCGACATTCGTCTTGGGTGTTTAGAGTGGTAGATCAATTTCAACAGCAAGTCCAACAGTTGCAGTCTCTGACATATATTCACATTTGCACACCTGAGTATTAAATTCAATATAGTATATTTTGTGGAGCCGGCCGATGTGTGAATACATTACAGTTGGCCGATGTGTGAATATTACAGCCGGCCGAACAATACGGTATTATAAAGAATGGCGAAGAAATAATCCGAACACTTACCAAAGAAAAATTCGGCTCTTTTATTTGAAGTTATAAAAGAGCATAAGTAAAGAGACTATTCTAAATGGTTTTATGGCATGTGGCTTCTTTTCATTTAATAAACAAGCCATTAAAGTGTCTAAATGTTTAGGGAGATCTACAATTCAACAGGCAATACACCAACAAGCGGTAATAACGCCTATAGAAAAATATTTACTTTAGCCGTAGGCGAACATAGAGCGATTATTATCAATGAACCACCAAACGACTATCACGTTGGCAATAATTCTCCAGCAAGTAATAAAATGTGCCACAATTGTACATTTACCCTGTACATCAAATTGTTGGTTCCGAGAACTTTGGGAAAAGGTGCTCTAAATGTATTCGAGAATTTCATTTAAAGGGTGCAGAGCTTCGAACAGGAACTGAACCGAAATATTTTCCGAATTATAACCGATTCAATAAAAAAAATTAGAACCAAAATCGTAACAGGAACAGCAAATAGCACAGTAGTAAAAGCTGTGGCGTTTGACCAGATTCGAAATCTAATATGAGCGTAAAAGAGTTTTATACCCTTTGACCGATCAGGATGATGATGAACACATCTATATGACCCCCTCTGTTGAGAGTGCAGAATACATCCGATGAGCGATGTTCATGATGTCAGTACATGCTGGCAGGGAGCTATTCAAAGTGCAGAAGGTAAATTAAAAGCGGGCGTATAGTCTGTCATTCGTCTTCCAAATGAACTATATACGATAGTAATTGTGTATTTAAAGATAAGGACAATAAACGAAAACTGCGAAACAGAACGATTAAAATATCGGTTCGATGCTCTGAAAGTGTCATAAAATGAAAAAAACCAGTACAAAAGCTACGTGATTATTTTATACATATCCCAGCTATTTTGTAAGTGTGTCAATTATTATCGATCTGTGCCAATAACTATAGTCTTGAGCAGGTATGGATTGAAATTTGGATTTTATTAAATTTTATATAGATTTCCATAATTTATTTAAAAATTAAGACTTTTATTGTAGGTATGTACATATTGTTGAAACGTCCAACCTGCTCTAGCGGACAAAAATGAAATGTGGGACTCCATGTGACTCACGTAACTTACTTTTTAATGACTATTTTCAAATATTTAAACCGATAGAATTGTACCGACTGGATGTTTCAATCATTACAATTACAATTAAATAGACACTTTTCCCATATTATAAGTAACTTCTAAAACATAGTAAGCTTTTGTTACATGGACTCATATTTCAATTTTGTCCGCTTATAGCGCTTTTCTAAGTTTACCATTCGACAATGGAGGGAATAGATATTATTAAAAAAATTATAATCGTATATACGTAAAGTATATACAGTTCGGGGATTCCCCAATAATACAAAAAAAAATGTACTCACCGAGAAATTTATTCCTACGAAAATTCCTTCACCGAGCGTGCTTATTAGACCAATATATTCTATACAAAATTCTATAAAATGCCTACAAGCATTATACATAACTTGCAGTTTACCTTTTGATCCGACTTTAAAATTCTCGATTTTCTTTTTAAATCGTAAAATATCTAATCGACCCCAATAATCTGCACTCACCAAAAACAGAAACAAAGAATTCGATACCACAGTAATATTTTTAAAGTCACACGAATAAATGGTCGTCCCAAATTTCTTTGGCCCACCAATTTCTTTGGCCTCATCGAACAATTTTATACTACATCTCATTTCGTTATCGTTTACAAACACTATTCGCACTAAATTAGTTATTTCTAATCGTTTCACATTATTTATTTCATCAGTTATATCACAATCCGTCATACAAATTCCGTATTGTTGGTTCATTTTGTGCGTTCTCAATTTTTGGCCACAAATTTAAAATAATCAACTTTATGATGTGTCGTCTGTCTGATCAACTTAATAGTTAATTTAAATTTAATACTGCTACATTCTCGTCACGTGTCAAAAACAAAGGAGAATGCCTGGCAAAAGGCATGCTATATGATTTTTTTTTTGTTTTATTTTAATTTACATCAACGATAGATGGCAATAGTAGAAAATAAGAGTATATAGGGTTTGTTTTATACGAAACAAATCTAAGATGTAGGTGTCACTAGCGGTATAAATGTGGATTAATGCTGTGTGCCTCGGTCGACTAAATTGACTAACTAAACTAAAGTAAGGTTAATTAATGCAATATATGTATAGATGGCATTAGCATAAAAGTCAGTGTATGCGCCTCAACTTTAACTAAACTAAATTAAATGTCAAAATCATTCGAAAAACTACATTCAAAATACATAGAGTAACAATTTTTTTTTTACATTTATTAAAGGATAATGATAAACAATAATAATTGTGTAATACACTTTTTGTGTATTTAAATATATTTTTATTAAGTTGGATTATAAAAAATAAACGGCAACGGCGAACAAAGTAATTCACAACACAATACAATTTGTATTTTGATTTTTAAGGTAATCCATGTAAATATAATTTACATATAATTTCTTACGTAATATAATATTGTTAAATATTATATGTACGTATTACCAGTTTTGTTGAAATTATATCGCGATACACATTACACAATAGGAATAGCTCCATTTATTTAAAAACAAAATTCTTATGACAAATGACAACCAGTTCATTTGGGAACACATTTAACTGATTTAAGAGTACCAGTAATAAACCTTAAAATAAACGAATATTAGTAGGATAATCATAGTCAGACACGAAGATAAATGTTCAAATTTCTTTACATCATAATATACATTTTTGATTCACGCAATGGAAAACTGGAAAATCAACCTCTTAAATGAACACACAAGTATCTTAATTGAAAAAAATTCAGCCACCGAGGAGAGTTGTTCACAAACATACTATATGCTTTGTATTTTAAAAACAATTTTAAACGTAATAATTATTTATAAATGTCATGTAAATTGTTCGACAGGGAAAAATGAGATATATTCTTGCGAAAAATAAATGACGAACATTAAATGAAGTTTCTCTCGAAACTACAAACTTAAATTGCAACTAACTTCCCAACTGAAATGAAAAGTCGACGAAAAGTAACCTCGGAAAGAGACTTTTCAGCTATAACCTGGTGTTCAATAGTGAAAGTTCAATTTATTTTAGTTTAGTCAATATTTAGTGTGTTAAGGCACACAGCATAAGCTGTTAATAAAAATCGCATGCGAAATTAGTGTATTTTTAAAACTTTTAAAAACTAATATTATAAAGAATATATGAAATAAAAAATTTAATGTGGTTGTGGCTAAGCACAGTCCTAAGCGTGCGATTTTACCATTAACACTTCTCCAATTAGATGGTTAACAGATTTATTCATTCAGTGGCTTTTCAACGGCCATCTATGGCTGGCTCAGCTTACGGTTAGGGGTGAGGTTTCTGAAAGCATATATCTGGTTGGGCTGTAAAGAAATCAACGGGGAGGAAGATTCGGTCGCAACACTTTCTCTTTCGAATTTTTCGTCAGTACACAAGTTATTACCAACCATGACAATGAACTGTTCTAGTAACTAATATACTCAGCCATGTAAAATAAAATGCTGCCGAAAAACAGCAAAATGTGGTGAAAATCCTGTAGTATCATGAATGGAATTTAACAATGAGTGAGTGACAGCATTCAAGTTAATATCCTAATCGCGGTGGTCTTCCTTGATATTAGATCGTTATGACGTCAGCAGAGTTTGGTTAATTCGTTCGTCGGCGTTCGCCTGTTGCGAATATGTGACAGTATTCCAAACCATATTTAACACATAGATTCTGGACTCAAACTGTTGCCCATTATCTGGTAAAAATTACTTCGGGAAACCCAAACATCATAAAGTATTTGATTCAAATAATTCGAATAATATTGGGCTGTTTCTATTTTGCGTTCGAAGGTAATCGAGATAAATCTGGAAAGCAACGGAAAGTAACTGGAAGTGATCATAATGGTGGTCGAGTTATATAATTTACGGCTTTGTTACTTTTGCATCCAGCATGTTAATTGTTGGTATTACCTGACTGAATATGCGACCTGGACAGAGTTCGGGAACAACGCTATGACAACCTTATCGTGAAATCAAAACTTTAGAGTTTTAGACTCCACCGCATTAACCTTCCAGAAAGATCTTTTAGTGACATTACTCATGTCAAACTGGAATGATCTGTAATTATTGTGAATGGTAATTTTTCCACGAAGGCACGGATCTTCTTAATCACAGGCATACAAGTTGGACTTTCTAGCTCCGTAACGCTGTAATTACGTTGGGCTGTGTTTGACTTCTTTCCCTTCTTAAAACTGAACAACCCGAGAGAAAACGTCGATACCACTAACAGACTCCAGCAGAAACCATCTTATCTACCACACTATATTTGGAGTGCCGAACTTTGTCATTATCCGGATTAGGCCCCAACCCTCCCTTTCATACTACATATCCCAGGTATTCGATTTCTTTTTAGTAAGAATTCACATTTTGCCTACGTTAATTGTGAGTTCAGCTTTCGCCATACGCATTGCAACCTCCGCCACTAACGACAAATGCAACGTAGTGGAGGTAGTGATAAGATGTGGTTCTAACGAGCGTACTTAAAAACTCGTCAATCAGTGGAAGCGGAAGAGAATCCTTTTTAGTCTTGATTTAATTTCCTGGCACAATCGAATTTTACCGTTTCCATTCTGTGCAATCGCCAGAGCTCCATGCACTTGTATTCTCCTCTATCACCCCACAGCGATCCAGTTCCTGGTATATAGTTATAGTTGTGTCGCGAACTAGTAAGGATGTCGATCTCGTCCTGGAAAGTTTTCGCTGATTATCAGGTGACAGTAGTGGTTTATTTTCGGATAACACACACACAGCGACAGGTTTCATCCCAAATGTATCCCATAAATCACATAATATATATATGTAGGAATGTTAGCACCTCCACCGTTGTAAGTAACTTCCGAGTTGACGTATAACCTATAGTACACGTTGAGGTGAACCGTTCATCGTTTGGACATAGGTGGGCCTAGATTGAAAACTCATCAAGCTATTTTTGGCAATAAAATCCTCAGCCCCTTGCTCAAAAGCACTAATTTTAGCTCCAATGTTCAGAAGACCTCGAATTTGGGTTCCCTTTATGGTTATCCAGGAATATGGAGTTATCATTGTCTGATTCTCCCTCAGCAGTAAAAATTGTCTCAGCTTATTTAACCCGAAGTGTTTAGTTTCTTTGTGTGAAAATATTCTCTAGAATGTAATCGGAATACTTATTTCTATTTAAATAGAACTTCTTGGGCCCTTCTTCGTCGCTGAGGGATTTGATCTGATTTTTGGGTGATTTTGTCGGTACAAACCATACAATGATGTTTCAAGACATCAACCGCTCCACACACATAACAGACAATTTTTTCGAATTGGAACATCACAATTAACAAAGGAGTGGCCTTCCGGAATTGTTTGGACCATTTATGTTCACTGCATCGATGTTAACATAATCAGGAGTCAGTGGCATAATAATCAGATGGCAAGCGTCTAAAGTATAATGTTAACAGAACAACAGGATAGAAATGTTAAGTCAGTAGTTTTGAATAAATGCACTTGAAAATTTCTTAACTGAGTAGTCCGCTTGTGTGCTTGTTTCAAATGAATTCATTACAAATATATGATTCTTGGTACCATAATTTTGAAATACGCATGCCGAAGCGTCAACAGAACATATAAAAATATGTCATAAATTTCTTCGTCTTAGTATCAATCAATAAAATCAATTCAGTTCAGGTTAACATCTACAAAGAGATAATTAGTTTCACTACAGATCTTCATCATATCGTATAATAAAAACTCTCATGCATTTTAGCACGTCGCAACTCGTGTTTTATGCCTTATCGCACGCCAAAATCTTTTAATCATAGACAAGATAATCGTTTATATTTAAAAATGTTTAAAAATAGTTCACATAATTGACTTTCTTCTGCTATCAGTTAAATATATAAAACCAATCAAACCTATATGGTTAGAAATGACAACAACAATTGTTCGGGCAAGATGTCAATCAGTACAAAGTACTTGTAACGGGTACTAATAAATTTATGATGGCGATCGACTGATCGGGGACTTTAGATATGCGCACACTCCTTCCAACGAATATTATCTTATGAGATCGTATACATACATACATTGCAATCTGCTCTACATTGTACAGAGATAATGATTACAAATTCCATTTGATAATTATCCAGATTTTATTATCCGATAATTACAATTTGATTGTTGGAAACGGTTACAAAAAAAAAAGCTATCAGCCATTTAGTATAGTTTCGCGATATTTATCGATATTGACTTGTAACAAATAAGGATATGTCAACGTTTTTTTATTGTTTGTTATGTTGTTACAACTTTTATTGGTTCTATGTGCTTATTTCTGTTCGATTTCTAAGAATGGCTAAATGATATTTTTTTAAATAGTTATTTGGTTTAGTTTATAATAAATAATTGGAATTTAATTGTGAATGTCGTGTTATGTAGGTGTTGACTGCGTTGAGTTATGGTCGTTTTAATTTAAAACGAGTAGTTATGAAAGTTAGGACTTTTTTTATCAGTTTCAGTTTTACAAAAGGTGTACTCCAACATGAGATTAAAGAGTATCGGGAACAGAGCATCTTCTTGCCGAATACCCGAACTAACTGCAAATATTATCGAGTTCTCAACTGTGGCACAGCATCGAGACTGCGTCACTGTCATTCTACGCAATCGTACCAATTTTGTTGACATTCCTAGGTATTCCAGGGCACAAACTCTTTCGATTTATCGAGTGAAAATCAAGGAGCGTCCGATGTACGAGGCGAACGTTTCATAATGTTTCCGCAGCGAAAAGACCTGATCAGTGACTGATCGATTTGGACGAAATTCGGCTTGCGCTAGTCACCAACCGCAAGCCCTTCGCTAGAGAGGTGATTCACCATACTAATCGAATTAGGTTAAAAAGACAATTCCACAAAGTATTCCACCGAATATCAAGAGCCCCGAAATATTCATGCAGTCCACCCCCTAGTGAATTCCTCATCGGATGGATCCTCAATGCAAATCTCCGCAGTCCGTAATTGAGATAACTCAACTACAGTCTATGGCGCATGATGAATATTAAGCAGGTCGGTATATGTTCATTCTAGGCGTCGAGTTTTGCATCGATGTCGACACAAGTTTCCTTTCCAGTCCCGAAAACCATAACTATAAATTCATATTTATAAGTCTAATAAAAAGAATGTTCATTGATAAATCCAAAGTGGAATTTAATAAAACCTGATATCCGCGAACTGATTGATTAAAATTCATCCTTCATCAAGATTTCCACTTCCTTATTGGCTTCAAATCGTTGCTCCATGGACAAACAATGCTGAATAGTTTTACGATTGGAACATTCTTTCCATGTGGCCAGTCTCACTTCGCCCCCCCCCCCCCCCCGCTCTTTCCGTTTTCCCACTGTCTGAGGGACAGTTGCCAGCTCCGTACGTATTTTGCGGCTTCCGCAAGTGTGCGAGTTACCACTCCATGTCACCGCATGCCACCATGCCTCCATGTCATGTGGTGGGCTAGGCCAAATCTTGGCACTAAACAGCTGGGATAGGTTAAGGTGCCAACCGTACCGTGGCGATAACCACCCAGAACTAGCTCAGTCTCTAACGGTGTATCCAGATAACAGGTGCCCTCCGGATCTAGTAGCCTTATTCACGAATTGCAAATGGGACATAAGACATAAGCACGAACTAGGCTAGTCCCTCAAAATCTATGAGCAAAAGCATTAACAAATAGCCCATATGAGTCTGGTTATCAGACTGGAAGAAGAGCTTGGCGTATTCAAATGTAGCTAAACTAAATTGTGTTAGAAGAGAGAACGGACAAGGAGTCGCTCGCATATGCCAAAATAATTACGGAGCCTAATAGTAGGGTGGTTTTATCTGAAGTTTCGCAATGCAAAAGACAGAGACCTCAGGAGGATTCACCTAAGGCAGCCAAAACGAAAAAAAACAGCAAACTGTTACCAGCGCTTTCCCTAAGGTGCTTAAGGAACAGCTGGTGATAGCTGTGATAGATAGAGCGCAGGAGGATGGCAGCATAACGTCCTTAAACTGGAGGAAGGTGGAAACAGCATTAGCCGTCACTTTCCTTAAAATCATGAGGGAAAACCCTGGACCTGCTCCGTTATGCCGAGATGGAGGGTGATCATAGGTCGATTTTCTTGGAAAAAGCGAAAGCTTACTGTAGGTCGGCTATCATTATCCTGAATAAAAAGTCACTGGAAGCTCCAAATCTATAGCTGACAAACGGATTGGTCAGCTATAGATTTAGATCAATCACACTCAAAACTTTATAAGAGTGACGAAGCCGCTGGATCGGGGACATCGACAATAGGTGAGGATACCCCTGGTGAAGTCCCGAATGGGATTGATGACCCAGTAGCCTACAATTTTGTCACATTCCTATAGGAAATGGACTGAAGTAAAAATAATATTTGTTCCTGTAGTCCCTTAGTCTCTAAGGTATTTAGGCCTATAAGCTAGTTATGCCCCATTCTGTTAAAATCTTTAGAAAAGCAAATAGAAGAGGCTCAATCAAGCCGGATGAGTACTGTAAGGGAAGTTAAGCCCACCACTCCTTTATTGGGCTTATTGCTTCTATTGGAAAATCTCTTGATTACAAGGAATACTTTATGGGAGCTTTCTTAGATATAGAGAGGGCTTTCAGCAACTTCAGTCCAGGGGCAATCACTCGAGCACTTTCACGTCTGGTTGTAAACGGGTCACTTGTGGACTGAACAGATCAAAGACATAGAGGCAGGATCGTCATGAGCTATCTGGGTGGGATGTTCAACGGCATATTTG
Source organism: Tipula unca (assembly GCA_951394425.1). Taxonomy (NCBI): domain Eukaryota; kingdom Metazoa; phylum Arthropoda; class Insecta; order Diptera; family Tipulidae; genus Tipula; species Tipula unca. The sequence goes on along the minus strand of OX596381.1, from coordinate 11,474,169 downwards.
TGAATGTAGGCACACCGCTACGGAGGGTTTTATCCCTCCTTCATTGGAATTTGTTACCTGTTACTAGACCTGGAAGCGAATGCAATATGCACTCGGATTTTACTCTAAATGGGCCAGCATTCGCGGATTAAACGTAACCCCACAGAAAACTGAGTTGATCCTCTTTACTAAGATGCACAGATCTCCTCAAATTGACCCTCCAACATTAGAAAGAAGTGGGGATTAGAGGCTCACATTGTACACTGGCTCTACGCTTCAGTATAGTCATACATACTACTGGTGACTAGCTTTAAAAGTCATGGTCAACCTGAAACTATTGATGAAAGTTCAAAGAACGGCTTCCTTGTGTATAAGTGCTGCACTCAGGAGCACATCTACTCAAGATTTGAAGATCATCTTTCATCTAACCCGAATGGCTCTTGCCGCCAAACAATTGGCATCATACACCGCCATAAGGCTCATATAGATCTCCGTGAGGACCTGCAACAACAAAGTCTACTCATTGACCATGCAATACGGGGATATCCCTGATACATCGACTACGCTGTCCCATCGCCTTCTTTCGAGATTTCCGAACAGAGATTCACACCAAAGAGGAGCAGAGCTTTTTGTAAGGGATAACTGGTCTCATCTCACCATAAGCAGGTTAAACAGCACAGATCCGGCCAACTAATATCGCTTCGACGGCAGCATATTAGCATGATCGTGGGAGTTATAACGTGGGTCACTGTCTCATAGGTAAACATGCGGGAATCTTCGCTTATGATTAATGTCGTAGCTGCGAAGATGGGGAGGAGGAACAAATAGTACTCCATCTGCTTTGCACCTATCCACGTCTAGCGCAAAGCACCTGGATGACTGACGGATCTTGGTGAGACCAACGTCAGAGATATTTAACGCTTCGTGGAAAGCTCAGGCTGGTTCGTTGAGTAGTCTAATCTAAACTACCTTCGGTGCATATTATATATGATAAACGCTTATTCGTATTCCTAATGTGGTTGCAATCACAATATAGAATTTGAGCCATCATTTCAAAATCTATAATTCAAATTTCCAATTAATTACTTAATTGGTTTAAATATATAATTACGTGAAATAGCCTCAACCAAGCAGTTTTACGTATAAGTTTTTATTAATTTAGTGCCATCTAGCGTACAATACGTCGCGATAATTCGTATATGCCATCTATTGGTTGTTCGCAAAATGAATTGTATCGTTTGATGGCATGCATCAAAATATTTCATCACTAATTTCGACATCGAACCAGAAATGTCCCACCTCATGCAACACCAAAAAACTCCCAGCAAACACAAAATAATCACGGATATTTTTTTTTCGCACTCGCAAACAACTGTCAATGTCATAATACCATACAAGTCAGAAATTATTTTTTTTGTGTGTTGTGAAATTTTCATTTATTTTTTCTTATTTTTTTTGAGTTTTTTTCTTTTCATTAAATCGGGTAATTCAAGTGAAGAAAACGCGACGAAAAATTTTTGCGTGTGTTGTGTGGTGAAGAAAAATTGTTTTCCGTCAAAAAACAGAAATATTTATTTATCTTTTTCTTTTCTTTATTTTTTTTTTGTATATTTAATCGAATTAATTATTTTGTTTATTATATTCTCGTGTATTTCGTATTACGTATTTTATTTTTATTCGGTGGAGTCGTGTGTTGTAGTTTAGTTATCAGAATCGCCCCCCTTCAACAAGCATAACAGAGCGAGCGAACCGAAGTACTCGACACACAAACACACACGAACAATGCTGTTGAATTATTTTTAGTGTGCAGTGCCAAGTAACAAAGCAAAAACAAGTGATTGGTGTGTCAATTATACGGGAAGCAGAATAGCAGCAGCACGCACAAACTAGAAAATTTTCGTGGGAGGAGTTGTTTAGTCCGCAAACAGCAAATAAACTCTTAGCAAAAAAATGTCGATCCGTTCGAAAGTGTTGGGTTTAGTCGATGTAATAATGCGAGTGCCACCGCTCTTCATAATCGATGGAATACTTAAAATTAGTATGGGACTGCCGAGTTCGACACACGAGTTCGATGGTGCTGGAGGAGCACAAACCAATCCAAATAATGGAAATTTTAATTTAAGTAGTGGTAGTTCCCTTAATAGTAATGATAATAATTTAAATAACATTAATCTAACAGCAATTGATATTGATAGTGATCTAGATTTTTTAAAAGTTTTTTCGTTAATTACACTTAAATTTATTTTATGTTTATTTGGTAAGTACCCAGACCTGCTACTAAGTAGTTAAGTACATATTAAATACTTGCTTGTGTGTGTGTGAGAATGTATACATGAGCTAACGTTCGTTTGCCTTGCTGGATACTACAATCATGGCGATTTTATGACGTAGTGCAAACACAACCTAAATCGCGCGATGACAAAATGTCACATACATACAGTTATTTAAATAATGATCGCGTTTTTGTATGATTCAAGCGTCTTAAAATAACATTCTATGTACATAATGAAGTATATGCAATTATCGATGTGAAAATAATGATTTTGGTTGACAGACTAGCAATTATAAACAAATAGATAAGGTGATCTGTCAAAAATAGTTATAGTAATCTGTGACCTTGATCGTCATCTACAAGGCAAATACTAAATGTGGTATCATCTGACTTTCCGAATTATAAATCGTTGTCTCATTTGACTTGAAGATGTTAAATAGAGTTGACGCCAATTTTCTTGGGGAATACAAGATCACTCACATCGTTATAAAATTGATCGAACTGGCAAGATAGCTAAGATTTTCGAACGGGATCGAATAATTGTTTTCGCCAAACCTGTTTAACCAATTAACTATTGTATTTTTTTTTTTTTACTGGTAACTAAAGTATGTGTGAGTTATTTGTAGTTTGTACAGATGGTTCGATTGAGCTGACTGGTAGCAAATTAGTAGTGCGCACTAAACTTTTAAAATACTTCGGTGACATCATAGTCTTGGTTTTGAAGATTTTATAGCCGGTTAGACCGCACTTTTCACCAATCAAATAAGAATCAAATTAGACATGATTAACATTACGGGGGTTGCTTAAAATCAACTAGCTGTGTGGTGGGCTTATTTAGGTTTACACTAGAGCTAACACTTGAATACTTGATCTAAGGTTCAGGTCCAATAAAATGAGACTCAGCTCTTGAACCCATGTGAACTTGAAAGAGAACCAAATAGATAAACCAAAGTTAGTTGCGAATAGTCCGTCTTACTTCCTCCATTTGTCAATTATGGAACCTTCCTTAGTGGAAGGGGTGGATTCCATGTTTCTAGTATATCCTATTTATGTGACGTTCTGAGGGAGAGTCGTTGTATTCGTCTAGATCTTCTTAAATATGTAATACACGAATCGTTAGCCCATCTCATTGAAATAAGTTCTAAACTATTCCTAAGACTGTTTGCATCAGTTCAGATATAATGTGGCGGTGCTTGCCACTTATCATGATTAATCATCTTGCATTGATTTAAATCCTTTATCTGTGTCAGGTTCTATCTAAAATCTGTTATTATTATAATAGTTTTTAGGGGCCCCTGCTTTCTATCATGATCTTGATCCATCTTCTTCGCGTTTTGGGCCGTAAATCATAGCCGCTCTTTAATAACCTATTCTAAACGTCCTCACTTCCTCAAACGGGTAGTGATCACTACTAAAATCTGGTGTGCCATTGTCCGTATAATCAGATTTTACGATTCAGTCCAATCGCGGATATGCTCAAATCTGTTATAGCTGATTATTGTCTGATACTCAGTGATGTTCACAAATGATCATACTTGTTTCTTATTTCTTTCAGCATAAATTTGCTTATTAGAATTTTTCCTTCCAACCTTTGGCATAAAAGTCACATTATCATATCTCCAGTTTTGGAGAAGTGGTTTCATAGCATAACTCAGTCTGAAAGCTTTAGTAGATGTGACATTAACATCTTGCTAAAGCAAGGCAGGTGAAAAATCGATGCTGTGTTGACTACTCATATGTATGCGGCTAAAGCCAGTAGCATTGTGCCCTATGTTAAGATTTGAGTCTTTGCGTTTCGACGGCTTGGGATTTTTTAGCTCTAATATTCTCTGATCTGTTCATTGTTGTGAATTGGCTGCCATTAATTCTTACTATAATCATTAAGTAAAATGCGGGTCTTTTTCATATATTATTTTGTTAGCTTCTTCGTCAAAGGAGGTTTTTTATTCGACAGTTCCTCGATGATGACAATTAAAGATCATATATATCCAAGTCTGAAGTGTAAATCGCTAAATTCCACGTAGATTCGAATATGGTTGAAGGATATATTAGCATGAAATGGAAAACGCTTAATGTTGCCGTGGGGCATCACCGTCTACAATTTTATCGATAGTTACAATTAAATTTAATATAAAGATGTGCGATGCATTTTTTAGTGTGATCTACTAATACAACAAAGCATAATTTTAGATTTTTTCGTAAATTTCGAGATCGGTGTACTGCTACATCAACTCTACTTTTATAGTGGGTTGGATAGTGTTAAATCACCAATAATAATGATAAACAGTGTTTAAAGGCCATTCCTCACCCTTACTGTGTCAACAATCTGGATCCAATGGTTTCGATCCTGGGCTTGGTCTTCATACTGTCTTAGACAACCTGGAGAAGCCAAGTCGTTCTCTACAAAGTGAAGCTATCGTCGCGTGCAACCAACTATGTGTCTACCATATGGTGGCTCTCCTTTCAGAGATCTCTGCACAATTATTTCCGAAACAGCACGCAGAACGTGACCGAGCCAGCGTACTCGCTGAGATCCTATTTCATGTACAATATCGGGGATATTCATTAGATCTCTGATCTCGATATTGTACAGAGCTCGGTATGTTTCCATCTACTTCGTGTTTTTGGCCGTAAGTAACACACATGATTTTTCTCAAATGTAAGGAGACATCTTTCGTACTCATACGTCAGCGCCCAACTTCGTAATAACAACGGGCTTGGTCAACACTTTGTAAAGCTTCAGCTTCATTGCACTTGATAGGTGTTTAGATAGAGGATTCAGTGGCCTTAGAGGATACAAAGCACGACTACCAGCTGCCAGCTGCATTTTAATATTCTCACCCACACTGTTATCGTGAGTGATAAGAGAGACCAAATATTTAAACCTCCTCATTCCCTCAAACGTGTAGTAACCACTACCAAAACCTGGTGTGCCATTGTCCCTATAAACAGAGATAAAAACTATACAAGCGGATTAAGTACTTCCTTCACTCCGTTGCTATTCAGTCCAATCACGCAGATGTCATCTGCATATGCAAGCACCTGATTGGACTGGCGATATAAGATGTTGCGCTATGGTGTTTCAGTTTTATGAAAGATGTACTCCAACATGAGATTAAAGTGTATCGGGGACAGACCATTTCCCTGCCGAACACCCTAGGTAATTGCAAAAATTCTTGATAGCCTGTTCTCAACTTAACACAGCATTGAGACTGTGTCAATGTCATTCTACACAATCGAACCAATTTTGTTGGCATACCTAGGTATTCCAGCCCAGACCACAAACTTTTTCGATTGGTCGAGTCATAGGCCTGTCGGAAATCCAGGAACACTTGATGTCCGGGGATGGAAGTCTCATAATATTTAAATAGAATCATCCGCAGCGAAAAGTTCTGATCAGTAGTGACTGACCGATTCGGACGAAATCCTCCTTGATAGTCACCAACCAGGCCCTGCGCTAGAGGGGTGATTTAATCGAATATAATGTAGGACAGTAACTTGTATCCTGTGTAAAGGAGAGCTATTCCGCGATAATTCTCTCACTTCAAGCGGTCTCCCTTCTTGAAGATTGGGCACATCGCGGCCACTTTCCATTCGTCAGGCATTATTTCGGTTCGCCATACTAATCGAATAAGGTCGAAAAGATAGTTACACAAAGTATCCCCTCCGAATATCAAGAGCTCCGAATTAATGCAGTCCACACAAGGTGAGCGGTTTAGTTTTAATCTCTGCATGGTCTAATTCCTCATCGGATAGATCGTCAATGCAAATGATGCAATACTGAAATCACCAATACTGATGCTGAAAATTATTTTCCTACTGCCCCCAATCTAGTTCTCAAATTTGCATGACATTGTGCCATTTGACCCCATTTTTCTGTTCTCATAACAGAAATTCGAATTCCTGTTAAATGCTAAAAATAATTATTTGAGTACAGCCCTCAAATTCAGAAAATTTTATTAGATAGCTTTTTCCAGTCGTCAACTGATACCACAGAGACCTCATCCACAGTAAAATCGTCACATATTTTTGAATAATATATTTGGAGTTTGGGTGCAACGAACGGACTTATCACATAACAGTGACAGAATAATTTGACCTCTTGTTGTCTTATCAGGTAAATATTTATTTTCAATTGTTCGTCTGTCATATCTCTTTACGAAATCTAAAATTATTCAAATATTTTTGAGTCTGACTAATAAATTGTAATTAGATTGCATGGTCAATCCACATCTCTCATATTGATTTGGTTGTCGCTTTAGAATTACATAATTTCTATATATGTACACGTACTAACATTCTAGTATTATGTATTAGAAAATCGATAAATGATCCTATGTGAACTTTGTGTGTTGTATATATGACGCGAATAACGCGACTACGCCAATGATGTCCTTGCACTACAAATGATTATGCCTATATAGATAAAACCTTTCTTAGAATAATTTTGAGTCGTGTGCCCGGCATTTAATCACCTAGCTAAGCGATTAATATTTTTTCGAATTTCTTTTAAAATAATTTCATGTAATTGGGCAATGCGAATTATAAATAAAAAGTAAGTACAAAGAATTTCAAGGTCTCATTACAATTTATAAACACAAACTAATGTCTTACCTAGTTACTTTACTATACGATTTCGTTGATTTTTTTATTGCGATACGATGTACTCTCTTTCGAAATGTTTCTTTGGTTTATGTATAGCATGACTTGCATTTGTAATTTATGTGCCATGATCGTTCTACAATCTGTATGTATAACGTTGGTCTATCTATCGTGACATAAGTTTGGAGTTGCCCTTTTTGGCGAATTTTATATCAATGTATACATTAAACATAAAAAATAGTGAAAATTTGGTTGGCTGCCAAAAATTATTATGGCTCAAAATAAATAGAACCAATAGCTGTGGAATAAATGCATAGATATTAATTTTTACGTGATCAATCAACGACGCCGATGTAATAATCGGCGTCGTGAAAAAATATGTAATTATTTGGTTCGTTTATACTCGTCTGTCTGTTCTCGTTGTTAATTTCCATTTGAGTGATTCTTTGATTAATTTACACATAATGGCTATAATCTATTGTCTTACACTGTAAAATCCAATGCCAATCTATATAAATACAAAATAGCGACTATATTTAATTACGTTTATTGATAGATCCGATTGAACAGATGTCTAGATCTGTTTCAATAAACATATTATTGTTATTCTAATTTGCGTTAGCCACGTATTTGGCGATTGGATGTTAGGATTGATTTGGTCTGGATTAATGTCTGGAACTATTCAGGTCAAGATTAGAAATTAAAGAATTTTTATGAACTTTTCTCTACTGGTGAAGACTGAGTTGACAAAGCTAATAGTGAGGTTGAGTCGACCTTCCTATATGCGAAGATTACGTATATTTTAGGTCGTCACATTAAGTTTGGTGTGCTAGTAGCTTGATTGTAATTTGTCATAAAAATAAGTCTACGGTTAAACGATTGTAGACTTATAGAACATTTTTCGGTTATCAACTTTAATTTCTGTGGTATATTCCTTTCATCTTATCTCCTTAGATCTGGCGGATAAAGAATTGTCAACGAGCACAGCTATAAGTCTTAAATTCATCTCCATGTGGCAACAGATGTATCCCTGATGCTGCCGACTACGATTTCTGGGGGGCTATTTCTGAATACAATACGAATTCGAAAGAGTAAGATTCCTATTTGATTTGAATCAGGTTCATTTAAAATCAAATAAGAATCCTATACTTTCGGGTCGTATCGTATTCAAAACCCTCCTGATTCGTGTTCGCCTGTTTTTTGCATACGTCCTTACGTCCTCATTTTTCTTTTGTTGAATTTTAACAAGTTCTGTTTGCAGTTGTTCAACAGAACGCTGTTCGCCGAATTGTTTTTTTAAAGCTGTTTCGAAATCGACGTAGCTTGTAAATGTTTGTGAACTTGTGTAATTATACGCTTTGCCTTTTAATTTAGTTACAGCTAATCTAATAACAAAAGATTTGTTTTCTTCATCTTTACCAGTATCGTGACAAAGTTTAACATTTGAGAGAAATCGATTTAATTCCGACGAGTTACCATCGAATTCGGGAATTATTTTAAGCATTTGATCGACAGTAAATGACATTGTTAATATACTATTGTCATAAAAATGTTTAATATCAAAAAAATTTTTAAAATCACCCGAAATATTCGATGATAAATTATCCTCGTCTTGATTCTCGGACCAACTATTATTATTAGAATTATCTAGAAGGTTTATTGACTCATTTTGTGTTGAGGAAGAACTTTCATTTAGAGAACTATTGTCACTAGAAATTGTAATAATTGAAAATTCAATTGACTCAAGATTAGGGGTAGTAGGATTTGATTTTTCAAAATAATCTGATTGTTCACAAGAGTTATCGGTACTTATTAATTGTTTTTCACTATTACCCGTAGATACCGGATTTAAATCGTTCGGAAATGAAATTGGATCTCTACTTACATTTATCTCGATTTTGTTGAAATTCTTCACAATTTTCCTTGTTCTCAATGACAAATTATATGCCTCTGTGTCTGCGTCTTCACCCTTATTATCATCCGTTAAATTACTTGTATTCATAAATAACTAACTATAAATACTTTTAGGATGAAAAAGTCTTGCGAAAATTGTCGGTGTACGAAATGTAATTTACCATGTGCAAACACAAGATGATCCGATGACCTTCAGCTGACTCGTTTTGTTGAAAATAATAATCCGTTAAGCCTTCAAAATTTGTTGATACTCGTCCCCGTTATTCAAAATTGATTATTCGATATGAACAATTAAATCGAAGAATCTCGAAAATCAGAAGCATGTTGCTGGAATAGCATTTTCGATTTTCCGTTGTTTCTGCTTTCTGTTTTACACTGCTTTACATATATGTGTACTACGCACTGCTTACAGCTTCCAAATATTGAAATACCAAAAGTTCGATGGAAACTCGACAAATTCAAGTAGTCGACACGACAAATTAAAAAAAATAACTCGCAGTTTTCTTTAAATATTGAACTCAGCAACCAATAAACAAAAATTGTTCGATATACTGTATAACTTTTCCGTTACCCAAATAAATAACACCAATTAAAAATATGCACCTATCACTGCAATTACCGCTGTCACCAATGTTGAAGTTGATAGTGCATTAATTGGGTTACTCTTATGTGATTATCAAACAAATAAAAATAGGTACTTTGAATTATAATTTTATTTTACTATAACTTGAATTTATTGATTAATTTTAACATAATTTATTTTTGTAATGTTGATCGTACAAAATTTGGAAACGGACTGTCGATTCAACACAAATGCATCGACCATCGTTCAGCGATTCTTCAACATTAGCCAACACACACATACATATACAATATAATTTGTACAACAAAATACAGTACAGATTTATATATAATATGACTCTATATTACACGACAATATACAATACACATAATACATACTTATATATAACACAATTAGGTAAACAAGATAGAACTTCGCACAGGGTGTGCAGGCTCATAACACTATCTTTCGTGGTGAAGTTTCTATCTGAGATACCCTTCGGAGAAGAATGGTTGAGCATTCTGTGAGATATTGAAGATGAACCTCTCGTTCTGACTTTTGCAGTGCAACTAAAACGTTAGAATTGTTTTTCATGTAGAAATGAGACGGCTGATCAGTTGAACATCCACCTGACTAGGGCATTTCAACAATGAGGGGAATATAAAAGTCCATCAAAGCACATCTTGTTTCATCTTACCAAGTAGGTTAGATATTAAAATACCGCTCGCTTCATGTAAACTATTACTTCAGGAAGCAGTAGTATAATTAGATAGTTCTGGCCCAAATTAGAGCAGTCCAGATCAGGATAGTCTAGACAGACTAAAATTCTCCTCATATGATTAATGCCATAGCTGCACGACCTGAATGGATCTTAGTGGGATTATTGTCAGAAATATTCAACGGTCCGTGGAAAGTTTAGGATGATTCAATGAGTAGTGAAGAGGAAATTTTAAATATGGTACAGCTACGGACTGGTTTGTACTAGTCTCAAGACAGCCATGCTAACCTAACGGAGTCAAAGATTCAGTTAGAGTTTATTTATTAATGGATGGGGAGGATTTGAATGAAAATTGCGCCTAAAATTCTCATACTTGCTCGATCGGATTCAGATCAGAACTTGGGTGATGACCATTGGACAATCGTATTAGCAGGAGTTTCGACGTTCATTCGATTAGAAAAAAAAAAATTTCCAACGGGTATTTCTCACCAGCTTCCACACAATGGTGTCTTTGTTGGTAGCGCTGGAATCTTCTTCTCTAAACTTGCCTGCATCAGTGCAAATTAAATTATTTGAATTCATCTGTAAACAAGACTGACATCTACATATTCTTGGCAATTTTGTTGCCTTGTTAATGGTACTCCTTTGAGATCTATGAACCTTTACTGCATCTCCTTTAGAAGCACGTGAGAGTTCATTTTGTAGATCTCGACCATACCGGCAGACCACAGCTTGTGATGCCCCTAGGTAGCGCAACATAGCTTAGCGTGTATACAACTCAGTGTTTTTGTTGTGTTAAATAAAATTAACGAGATTAATACAACGTATACACAAACAATAGCTGACTACTTAGTTTTATAGTTTGTACCAATATCGTGAAGTTATATTAAAAATAAAACTTGATGCCCTAATTTTTTTGACTTGTATAAATATTTTTCTTATCTAAATCGGCTCAATCAACTCGAAAAATATTATAAAAAAATTGTTTACAAAATGGTTTATGTTAGATCATATTTCAACTGATTCCTATATCTTCCATTTCAATTTCTATTTCTGCAAAAGTTTTACATTTTTGTATAAGAAGTCGAACAAATATGTTCCCCTTGGTACGACAGAAATATATCGCAAATCAAGTCACCATTAAAGCGGTTTAACGTTAAGTCTAAAGTTGTTTTCGAAACGAATACCTATTTGGGGAACCTAACTTATTCAAATAAGTAACCTGGCGAGGTGATTTATTTGCTGTTTATTTAGTCACCACAATGTTTCATAACTATTATATCACCAAACAAGATTTTTGGTTTATTTTTTTCACTGGCGTCTAATGAATTAACACAATTCTCGCCTTTCAAAAAACATAATTAAGAAAAGGCCCAAAATTGAAAAATATGGCCATATATGGTACAAATAAAATCGGATGCCTAAAAAAATCGATGACATCACGAGAGTTTAGTAGACTATAAAGTTAAGGCTACTAGTAATTCTACAAAAGTCTTAAACCACGGACACTTAAAATGCAAAACATTAAAGCCAGTTCCAAAATTAATGGTTCGTCATAAAATTGAGCGACTGAAATTGTAAGGGCAAGAGCTTGAGTCGCGTCTGTTCAAAAGTTACTTTTTTGTTGTTTTTCTTGCGATGACACAAATTAAACCTCGGTTTCTAGTGGTATCCAAATCCAACATCATTCTTCGGGAAGATCTAATGCACTTCTCAAATCGAAGTGATGATGGTGAATGTACAGGATAACGCTTTAATTCAAACAAGTTGCTGAACTAATTCTTGGTTAGTGGAAATATTCATACATATCTTTGATACCCCTTTATGAATCCCATAGCAAATCTATGGGAAATACTAATTTGAACAGTTTATTGGGGTAACCGACAATTCCAGATGATTAATAAATTAAGAATAACCAAAGTTAAACATGACATAAAAATTATCGTCTGAAATTATTAATTCATGAATTAGAAGCATGCCCTCCAGTTTAACGTTTGCAGAAAACAAGAAGGATATTTTAATTTTGATTTATATTTTATGAAGCTTGTACAATATCCAAAAAGTGGTGAAAATCGAGTTATTAAACGTCTTAAACTTAAACCAAATAATCCTCTTCGAATTGTATAATACAGTTAGGGATTTCCAATGGAATACCTAGGAATATCAACAAAATTGGTACAATTGTGTAGAATGATATTAATGCAGTCTCAATACTGTGTTAAATTTGAGAACAGGCTATATATAATTTTTGCAGTTATCTCGGATGTTCGGCAAGGAGATGCTCTGTCCCCGATATTCCTTAATGTTATTTTGGAGTACATCTTTCATAAAACTGCGCAATATCTTATATCGACAGTCCAATCAGGTGCTTGTCTATGCAGATGACATACGTGATTGGACCGAATAGCAACGGAGTGAAGAAAAAACTTGATTCGCTTGTGGATGAACGTTCATTTTCTGTGGAACTCTAGATGATCAATGAGTCCAAAACAAAATACAAGATATCTGAATATAGGAACAATGGCACACCAATTTTAGTAGTGGCCACTACACATTTGAGGAAGTGAGGAGATTCAAATATTTGGGCTTTCTTATCACATCGTGCTTTGTATCGAGATCTGATGAAGATCCTCGATTTTGTACATGAAGTAAGATCTCAGAAAGGAGAGCCACCATATGGGAGGCGCAGAGGTCGGCCAGGCGACGATGGTTCCATGGTGTAGAGAATGACGTGGCTTCTTCAAATTGTCAGTATTAGGGTCAAGCTCAGGATCAAAACCGATGGAGCCGGATTGTTGACACAATAAAGATCCAGGAATGGCCTTTTAAAACGGTTGTAATAAGTTTGTTAACACATTCAAATTATTGAACATCAAAAATAAAGATATGGCCGAACACTATGCAAACTTTATTCAAGAAAAAAATATATGTATATATAAGTAGGGTAGAATTTTAAAAAAGATGTTTAAGCCAAAGTGACCATAATTTGATTCAAATTAGCATTCGTTCGCAAATCACAACAACGGCACACAATTTCTTTAATAAAAATTCATTCAAATTCGGTTGATACTAGGAATTTTTGAATTCATTGTCAACAAATTGAGGCGAACTTAACTAAAATTCTAATAAGCGAATTTGAATGAACTGACGTCAGAATTTGAAAGTACTCGAAAGTTTCATAAAATTTGTTTGAATATTTAAGAAAATTTTCAGATGAATTTAACAATAAAGTTTTGTTTTGTTTTGTCGACATAAAAATTAAACCGTTGGTAATGTGGTTGCAAACAAATTATATGTTTGCAGGCACGATTGATTTACGACACCGAAATCAATTTAGCATACCAGCCCTGTCAAACCAGGTGTTTATACATATTATAGCCTCACTTACAACGCAATTTTAAGACCGTGAATAATGCACAGCAACACTATTATGTACTCGTATTAGCATGACAAACAATAAAATTGCGATAATAATTTTCTTAAAACATCAGTTAGATTTGAACACAAAATATTCGTAGATATTTCAAAAACTTCTTATCTTCTACCAGTTCGTATACTTAAAAATCATCACATCCAAATATTTTCTTATCAAGGCGTGAATTAAAAATTATAGGTCAAACACAAAATATATTTACGACAGGTATAAGCATAATAAAGTTAGAGTCTAGTCATAGTATTTAACCGGTCGCTATCAGTCAGTCCAATTCTATATATAAATATTGTACTTGCCATATGGCAAATATATTATGTTCAAATGCAAAGCATATTGGATGACATGCATAAATTTTTTGTGTAGATAAACTTTACAAATGTTTGGAGATTAGGAGAATTGGCGAACGATTAATTTTTACGCCAACTCATTATGATGCCATCAAAATATTCTGCTTCAATATAAATCCAGTAATACAAAATTCAATAAATAATAAATAAACGTGTATTACACGACAGCTGTCTATTGTTTATATATTTGTTGATAGCGGAGAGTCGCGATAATTAAATAAATTACACAAATATTAAAAATGCGAACACCTCGCTACCATTCTACTTATATTTCAATTGCATACGCCAAACTATAAATGAACAAAAAAAGTGCTTGAGTAAAATATATAGCCTTGATAAATTCTGCAGTCACAATTGTGACCAGATTATAAAAAATATAAAAGTTGATTCGGCCTTTAGTCGAGACCACACTTAACAAAATCACGTCATTTATATAACTTTATGAACAAACATACTCGGTACTAATAAAAAACATGACTAAGAATTGTTGCCGAGTAATCTGGTCACCTTTTTATTTATATATACATAGTTCTACATATTATATATATTTTGATATACTTTACGTAAAGTATAAAACAAAATTAAATATCTTGTTGTTTAAATAAAATATTTAAATATTTATATCGTAAATGAATAATTTATCATGAAATTTTTAACAAGTGTGTATATACCACATCATACCCGTAACATACGATATTATTTATACGAAAATCAAGTAACTTCATATTTTCTACAGAATATCGATTTTCGTCTTCCAATCGAATATTTTCCACTACAACAATTACTGATATTAAATTTAAAACGAGATTGATTTTGAATTAGCGATAGACAAACATTTTATATTTTTGTTTTCAATAATACAAAAAGTGACGGTGCAACTTCGATCGTAACTATCTTAATAGCGTTATGCATATACATACATAGATTAGATATGTTATAACGTTGACAATGACCTTAAACTAAATTTAATACAATATACAGTTGAGGTGGATAGAGAACGTGTTTTAGTTTTAATTTGTTACAAACTATAAATATGATTATCAAGCAAGATATTTCAAACAAATTTTTGTTATGATTTTGAAAAGATGTAATACTAGATATTTGGCCATGATTGCAAATGGTAGGCCAAATTGAGGTTTCTGATAATAAAGGGATTTCCAATAAGAGGTTTCATTTTGATATTTAAAAAAAACCGAGTATTTTTTAAGAGAAATCAATGAATGTTTATTTCATTGTAAAGAGGAAGATATGCCATTAACATTTGAAAACGATATCAGCCAAATGGCAACCATGGCTACGCTTGCAGCACCATATCCTTCTCATGAAATTTCCCATGACCAATTCGCACATTTCCGGCTATATTTCCTCGATAACTTGACGAATTCCATCATTAAGGTGTTGAATCGTTTGTGGAGCATTGGCATAGACCTTATCTTTCACGTGGCCTCAAAGAAAAACGTCTAAAGGTGTCGGTGGCCACAGGATCTCGGTGGCCAATTGTGATCACCTCTTGGAGAAATAACACGGCCAGGAAACTTTTCTTGCAAAATTGCGATTGTTTCGTTGCTTGATTGGCACGTAGCGCCGTCTTGCTGAAAATAAACGTCGTCCACATCAATATCTTCCAATTCCGGCCATAAAAATTCATTAATCATAGCTCGGCAGCGCAATCCATTCACCGTAACAGTTGCACCAGCCTCATTTTCGAAAAAGTAAAGTCCAATTCCACCGCCAGTCCAAAAACCGCACCAAACAGTGACACGTTGAGGATGGAGGGGCTTTTCAACAATCATTCTTTGATTTTCTGAGCCCCAAATGCGACATAAAATTCATTAATCATAGCTCGGCAGCGCAATCCATTCACCGTAATAGTTGCACCAGCCTCATTTTCGAAAAAGTAAGGTCCAATTCCACCGCCAGCCCAAAAACCGCACCAAACAGTGACACATTGAGGATGGAGGGGCTTTTCAACAATCATTCTTAGATTTTCTGAGCCCCAAATGCGACAATTCTGCTTATTAATGTAGCCTCCGATGTGAAAATGGGCCTCTTCACTCAAGATGATTTTTTGTTGAAAATCCGGATCATTTTGATGCATTTGAAGGACCCAATCAGAGAAGATACCACGTTTATGGTGATTGGCCGGCTTGAGTTTTTTGTGTTATCTGAACTTTTAAAGCCTTAAGACCTAAGTCTTTATGCAAAATACGGTGAAATATCGTTTGTGGAATGTCTAATTCCAAAGATCGACGTGGAGTCGACAAATCTTGGTTTTCTTCAACACTGCGGGCTACAGCAGCAATATTATCAGTTGTTCTTGAGCGACGCACAAGGTCTCGATTATTCACATCACTAACTTGTCTAGTACTATTCTGTATTTGAGGTGGCTCGGCAACAGTCTGTGACGTATGGTGAACACCAAGCAGATCGGTAAAGTGTTCATTCCATGCGTTGAGAACTGCGTCGATGCTGACAGAGGTTTCCACGCCGGTCCCGAATGGCAGTTGACGCAGGCCTGAAAGTATGGTGCAATCCAGTAATTCCTTTAAAGAAATTACGCGAATTGCGCTCATTATTGAGTTGTGTACTTTCTGAACCTCGGCCTTCCTCCCTTCTCGCTTTTTCCCGTCTACAAGTCCGCTTAGCTGCCCTCCTAGTAAGAGTTGCCTTGGTTTTCCTCGCGATTGTTAGACATTGTTGCCCTTTACTATGGGTTATATTTTCAAACCAATCATTCTTGGGCTGACTTTGACTATACCTAAAGTCTGTTGAGCAGCCCTGACAATCAGTTTTCAGTACCTCCCAGGCATAGTTCACACAGTCAAACTGGTGATTAGCTTCCTCAATGTTGTCACTGACAAGATCCAAGAATA
The DNA here is from genome assembly GCA_951394425.1 of Tipula unca. NCBI lineage: Eukaryota > Metazoa > Arthropoda > Insecta > Diptera > Tipulidae > Tipula > Tipula unca. Next base: position 11,457,469 of record OX596381.1, on the reverse strand, counting down.
TTGTTTCTTTTGATCTTTATTTATCAGACCTTTACAGTCGAATCGTTCCATGCGTTTCGCTGTGTTCCCGGACCTGTACGTAAACTTCCATCTTGGCTTTGCAGCGACCAAATAATGATCGCTGCCTACGTATTTGGTTGCTGACCGATAAGTTCTCATATCCTGCACAACCCGAGCTCGCTCTTTTGAAATCAATTGGTTAATTTAGCTGCGGGAAATTTTACGAGGATGTGTCCATGTTTCCAGATGTATCTGTTTGTGGGGGGAAATGTACTTGCTACTTTAAGATCGTGAGCAATTGCAAAGTACATCATTCTCTTACCATTATCCGTCGCAGTTTCGTGTCGGGAGTACGGATCTATGTTTTCACACAAGACGGTCTGATTTCTGCCAGCTCTAGCATTAAAGTCCCAATTAACATTCTAACATCGTGTTCGAGTATAGATCCCATCAGATCGTCCAAGTCATTGTAAAATAAGTCTCTATCTTGGGGCTGGTTGGAATATTTTAAACATTTGCAAATTGTATAAATTTTTAAAAAAATTAGTTAAAATTTCAAATTTCGTAAAACTAGAAAAACTCGAATTCGATAATTCATGAAATTCGTAAAAATTTTAAATTCCTAACTTACAGCAGTTTTTCAATGGCCATTACTGGCCCTAGATCTATTACCTCGATATTGACCTACAGAGCACATCTGATTCTTCTCTCAAATATAAAGAGCTATCTCTCGGACTCGTCCGTCAGCCTCCAACTTTCACATCCATACATAAAAACGGGCCTGATCAAAGCTCTGTATATGTAGCTTCAGCTTCACAGCACTCGATAAGTGTTTAGATTTTAGGAGTGGCCTTAGGGAATAAGAAGCACGACTGCCTGCTGCAAGCCGTTCTTTAACATCCTCACCCACACTGTTATCATGAGTGATAAGAGCGACCAAATATTTGAATCTCCTCACTCTATCCAACGTGTACGACCACTACTAAAATCTAATGTGCCATTATCACATATAAAATTCTTTCAAAACTAGAATTTTTTAATTTGACTTAAACGCTCATGGAAATCTCAAATTTATGGTGAACATTTTTTGAATAGAAAATTTCCCCAATTTTTGCAAAATTCAGAAAGTTAACTAGATAGAATTTTAGGATATTTTTCAAATTTTGAATTACATATTTGATTACATATTTTACTTTCGGAATATCTCTCGAATTATAAGAAATTTTAACAAAATTTTACAAATCTCAGTAATTTTTCAAACACTTACCAGAAACAAATTTCATGGATTGTAGAATAATTTGCGATATTAGAAAATTTCTCAAATTTGTTAAACTTCTTAAAAATGTCTCAACATTTAAAAAATATATTCTACGCGCGCTGATCATTTGAATCTTACAATAGTTTTTAAAACTAGAATCTAAATTTCGTAAAATGTATTAAATTTTAAAATATTTCTAAAAATTTTGATGGATACTTCAATATGTCATGATTTTATGATTTCAAAAACTTTTTTTAGAGGGAGCCATTTCAAATGACTAAAAAAAATCAAATTTAACGTTTAGAATTCTGAATTTTAACTAGATTTTGAAAAACTAAAGGTTTGTGAAGTTGAGAACAGGCTATCGACAATTTTTGCAGTTAACTCGGGTGTTCGGCAGGGAGATGCTCTGTCCCCGATACTCTTTAATCTCATGTTGGAGTACATCTTTCGTAAAACTGAAACACCTCAGCGCAACATCTTATATCGCCAGTCCAATCAAGTGCTTGCATATGCAGATGACATATGCGTGATTGGACTGAATAGCAACGGAGTGAAAGAAATACTTGATCCGCTTGTAGAGTTTTCAGCTTCTGTTGGACTCCAGATCAATGAGTCCAAAACGAAATACCTGATCTCTGGTTTTAGAGACAATGGCACACCAGATTTTAGTAGTGGCCACCACACGTTTGAGGGAGTGAGGAGGTTCAAATATTTGGGCTCTCTTATCACTCACGATAACAGTGTGGGTGAGGATATTAAAGTGCGGCTGGCAGCTGGCAGTCGTTCTTTATATCCTCTAAGGCCACTGCTAAAATCTAAACACTTATCAAGTGCCGTGAAGCTGAAGCTTTACAAAGCGTTGATCAGGCCCGTTGTTATGTTTGGATGTGAAAGTTGGGCGCTGACGGATGAGTACGAGAGATGGCTCCTTACATTTGAGAGAAGAATCATGCGTGTGATTTACGGCCCTAAACGCGAAATAGATGGTACATACCGAGCTCTGTACAATTTCGAGATCAGAGATCTGATGAAGATCCCCGATATTGTACATGAAGTTAGATCTCAGCGAGTACGCTGGCTCGGTCACGTTCTGCGTGCTGATCCGGAACGAATTGTGCAGCGATCTCTGAAAGGAGAGCCACCATATGGTAGGCGCAGAGGTCGTTGCAGGCGACGATGGCTCCACGATGTAGAGAACGACTTGGCCTCTTCAGATTGTCTAAGACAGTATGAAGACCAAGCTCAGGATCGAAACCGTTGGAGCCAGATTGTTGATTCAGTAAGGGGCCAGTAATGGCCTTTAACACTGTTATTATTATTTTCAAATTTACAGCAATTTTTAAATTTCGAAATTGAATTTCACGTTTACGATTCTCAAGATTATATGAATATATGCAATTTATAAATTTTAGAGCATTCATCCAATATTTTCGATCGAAATTAAAACAATTTATAGAAATCTGGCATATTATCACCCGAATTATACTGAACAAATAGCTCAGTGGTTAAAGCTGTCACGTTTGGATCGGCAGGTATTGGGTTAGAATCCCAATAGATTCATGCTACAAAAGAGATTGGAATTTAATGGGACCTGTAATCGAATTAAGAGACAAGGTAATTCTTAATTTTTGGTAGAAAATTGTTAGCGAACCTTTTATTTAATACTGGCCCCAAGATGCATAGAACCCGTAATCCAGCACTGCTGTTGTAGCTCGATATAAATTCTAATTAAATATAATTTTACCTTAACAATAATTCTGTTAATTTGAATAGATTTCGAATAAACCTGGTTTATTGAACTCAATTATTTATTCAAATTTAGATCAGGTTTGGTAGTCATTTTTGATTTACACCGAGTACGAATTTTGATCGTACGTGGCATAAATTAAACTCCCAATTTATGATTTTGAAATTGTTAATTGAAAATAGCGTCTGATTAAATTAAAAAATATGTTACCAAAATTCGAACGCCTCTCAAATGCTGGTTCAGTTCTTTCAAACTAAATGTTAAATTTAATTTAAAATTTTGCTTACAGTTTAGTCAAAAGCCTGTTATCAAATTCGTTTAATTCCCTTCGATGCTATGAATGATCAGATTAGATCAAACCAAAAAAGTTGAGTGGTACTATTTCATCAATATTTATTATTACGATCATTCAGACAGTTCACATCATCAATCAAATTAATTGTGGAGATGTACATATATATGTATAACTGCTGATCGAATAAATTAATTAATTTTCTTCGGTGAGTCTTATTTACGTAAGACCAAGTAGAATAATATTGAATACATCAATAAACGAGTATAATTTATACATTTAATATTGATCAGTTTCGCAATTGAATTATAAAATTAGATATACGATCGAGATCATTAAAAATAAAATTAAAATAGAAAGTAATAAATAATAGTTGGAAATCTAATTACATTGTACATAGCTGAGCTGTATGGTGCAGGAATACTGTGGGAAGTGTGTATAATACTGGCTGGTGTAACAAAATTGTTCACAATTTACTGGCTACAGCTTGCCTTATTCGAGGCGACCTGTGAAAACGTATGAATGTTTTTTTATTTTATTAAATGTTTCTAAATCATATTTTAATTTTCCTTAACATTTTTCTTTTTTATTTTTATTTTCAGTATGTATATGTGCTGCGTGTATTTTTATGCTATGGACAAGACAACTAGTAATAGTTTACATGTATATAATATCGGTTGGGCTGATATTTTTGTCCTATTGGAGTAATTTTTCAGCCATGAGTATACTAAAAGATGATTATCCCAGTCTGCTGGAGGATTTTTTTCTTCTAAACGTAATACGGTTGCTTGATCCCGGGGGTAAAGCTTTTATTATAATACCGCATTTTGTAGCACAATGGATGATGGGTCTAGTATTTACACAAATACATTTGGGACCGAAGTGAGTTTATCGTTAATACATAATTAATTTTTTTGTTAATTTCTTCCTATATATTCTAGGCAAAAAACCATACAAATAATTCTACCGTTTAATTTTATAATGCCAATGTTTCTAGCCATGCTACCCCTACCGATTGCTTTTATTAAGCATTCCGCAATATTTGCAACAATATTGCCTCTCGTTCTGTCCCAAATCGCCCTATGGAGTTCATTTTTTGATGTACTGTACACGGTATTGAATGGGTATCAGCATGCTAAAAACTTTGCAAGTAATTTCGGACTGTCGGCATTAGTAGAAAATGAATGGCAAAGACTTAATGTGCCATGTGTGTTGCGAACATTCTGGACAATCAGGTAATAAAATTGCATATACTCAGTACAGTTTTTTTATTGACCATTTATTCCGCAGATTATTGGAGCATTTAACATCACTCTTGATAACATCCGAAACGCCATTAACCTTTATGGGGACTGTACAAAATACGCTAGTAACAGGTTGCGAAACACTAACCGCTGTGCTGGGAATGACCAGCATAATATCGCTGATATGCAATTACATTGGCAAACTATTTCAATTATTTCTCATGTCGGAAGATTTCGATGAGGATAAATCGATTGGCACGGTGTCCGCAATATTATTTTATATACTAGCACTGCAGACGGGTCTCACATCGTTGAGTCCGGATAAACGATTTGTTCGACTGTGTCGTAATTTATGTCTACTCATAACCGCATTAATACATTTTTTACATAATATTGTATCGCCAATTTTGATGTCGCTAAGCGCAGCCCGTAATCCATCCAAGAAACGACATGCACGCGCTCTAATGGTGTGCGCATTTTTATTAATTGCACCGGTTGCGTTACTGTCAGTGTTATGGTCCAGACATTCGCCTTCAACATGGTTACTAGCGGTAACTGCCTTTTCAGTCGAAGCTATAGTTAAAGTAAGTTTAGTAACGATTATCGATTATTCTAATAACATTTTCTAACTGTATTCCATTCACTCTAGGTTTTAGTAAGTTTAGCAACATATACTCTATTTTTATTGGACGCTAGGCGTCAAACATTTTGGGAAAAATTAGACGACTACGTCTATTATATACGGGCATTTGGTAATTCGGTTGAATTTTGTTTTGGGATCTTTTTATTCTTCAACGGTGCATGGATATTAATTTTCGAGTCAGGTATGTACTAAATTTCCGTAGTTTTAGTGTAAATTAAATTAAAACAGAGTGGAGGGTATAATGTTCACTATAAATCGGATACACATATTTCTTGATCTAACGATTTGTGCATGTCAAAATTACGATAAAATCGGGATATGTTTTTAAAAAATAAGAGGTGTGGCCATCTATTTTAAAGACATTAGTTTTAAATGTTGAGCTACAAAGTTTAAATATTGTAAAACTGATCACCTAGGAAATATCTGTTAATAATTAGCAAACTGATTTAATTTTGAGCAACTTTCGAGCAATGCTATTGATCAATTCAATCTGGGCACAATTAGTTGTTTTATAATTTAGCAATTTTTAGCGACTCATTTACAAACTACCGAAATAGACCATTCGATTGTTAATAAAGGTATTTTACAAATTTCGATTGAGTAGAAAAGACACGAACAAATATAGTAGATCAAGAAGTATCTGTAAATTATCTTGTAAAGTAGAAACAAAAAAGTAAAGTACATATAGTAGTTAAAATTGGAAAGAAGCAAACACATTTACATATTCTCATCATTTTTTTTTCTGTAAAGTTTATGATTTCTTAATAATTTCAAACAAGTCCAGTTAATTGATTTAATTTTATTCCCATCCATCCAATACAACAATAAATTTGATGATTATTTTTTACATCCCGATCAATCCTGTTATTTTTCTTTTCTTCGTATTTTTTGCTCTTTTTTTTGTTTTTGTTTTGCTTCTTTTGAACACTTCTTTGGGTGTGTGATGATTGTTGACATGATAGAACGAAATACTACAGGCGGTGCAATACGGGCGCTTATGATGTGCATCCATGCTTACTTCAACATATGGTGCGAGGCAAAAGCGGGATGGTCGGTGTTTATGAAGCGGCGGACGGCTGTGCATAAAATTTCATCATTACCTGAGGCGACATCGGAACAATTGGCACGATTTGATGATGTGTGTGCGATTTGTTATCAGGTGAGTGTCGAAAAAATATATTGTCACTGGACATTTTGTGGTAAATTTATAATCTTCTAGGATATGACATCAGCGAAAATTACACGATGCAATCACTATTTCCATGGAGTATGTCTACGTAAATGGTTGTACGTCCAAGATCGATGTCCGTTATGTCATGAGATTATAATGAAGCTGGAGACACCACAGGACGAGAAACAAGAGGGAGAGACTGAAGTAAATAATCAAGAAAATAATTTAGCTCAAGAAACAAATGCAATAAATGTAAGTCGTATTGATTCGTGGTCCCTTAATAAATCTATAATCATTTTTCTAATTTATAACAGAATTTAGAAGCGTTAGCAGCCACATCTAGTAGTAGCAATTGTCAAGTAACACCTGCAGTATCGCAACCTCTTCTAACACGGCACACGGTCGATCCAGCCAGTCTGGATGATGCTTTAGAATAATTTGTTGTAAATTAATCGGATTTTTAATTAATAAAATTCATGTAAAAATTAATTTAAAATAAAAAAAGGATACGTCTTAAGCTGTGTTATAACTCATAAAGGACAAAAAACCATGACCTGCACAGAAACAAACAATAGACCCACACACACACACACACAAAACAATCAACCGATAGTTTTGTCCTTTACTAAAAACAAATGGAAAATAATTTTTAAATAAAGTAAAAAATTGTTAAGTATTTTTTCAAGAAAACAAAATTAATTATTATTATTGAATATAAATAAAATTAAAAATAATTTAATCGTTGAATTAAAACAATCAAGATGGAGAAAATTAATAAAAATCGAAAAATGTTTTGTGATAAATTTAATTTCTTATAGTAACCAGAATTGTATGTGCATACCGTAAGTATATCTCCTTTTCTAATCCAGCGTGTGTGACTGACACCTGTAGTACCTATCTTAGGCACAAATATTGTAGGTTTTGCATCACAACAAATTCTATTAAGAATTCGATTTTTTTTCGATATGGCCGTCGAATTCCGGCATCAAAACTAACTCTAATATTTTCAAATTACGTAGAATAGTGACATTACATGGATTTCTCTTAATAATGATTGTGCAGACAAGTTGGCAAATCAGTTTTCGATTAGACTACTTTGTATGGTCCTAAACTGTTGGGGTTCGTTTCTTTGACAAAGTTTGGCGATGAAACCTGTACCACAAACCTGGAAACCAGTTTACTCATTGAGTCTAAGGCACACAGTCTCAGAATTTGGTGGACGGTACATATGTCTAACAGAGAATGCGCTTTATTTCTAAGGTACCAACATAGTCATTCTGTAACTGTTCGATGTGCCTGAACGGTGGAAAAGCTAATGGTAACCTGGAAAGCTGTGAAATTTTCTATCTCAAACAATTTATTCAAAAAATATTTTCATCAAATAAATTTAATATTTTCTATAATTATGTACAATAAAATCTAACACAAACACGAAGAATAAATAAATTACAAATTATTCTTAATTATTTAATTAAGATTGTCTTCATCGTTCATTAATTTAACAATTTAGTTTAGCAATCCGCAGCGCAACATTCTCAATTAAAGACTAAATCATTGTAATTGCTAAGCAAATGATAGGCGGAGACACGACAGCATGTTGTTGTTCTTACAACGGTATTACGATCGGCACGTTCGAAATTCGCTTTAACCGTTTCATAGTAACGACCATCGCTTAACACCATACAGCGTAATTTAAGACACTTGACACGAAGAACATCGATCGCTTTTTGACTTTTATCGGAGAAACGCAAATTTTCTGGATCCCATCTTAATTCAAGTCGTTCTAATTTAGGACAATCCGTTGCAATTGAGTCCATAAGTTGATCAACGTGAATATTAACGCCTAGTCGTTCTGTTGTTCCCATAACGATAATTCTATATTCATGTAAAATTTAAATTTTGATTAAAAAAATTGATCAATCGATCACATTGTGCCGTTCATACTTAGCGTTCGACAAAATTGGTAAAACACTCATCCAAAGTTGATCGGTTATGTGTGGCATTCCAGATAAAATCAAAGCCTGGAGTTGAACACCATGTCGTAAAACAAATTTGTGAATAGCCTCGTCGGTTAAATTATCTGAAGAATTTAAATCAAGTGAGATCAATGATCGTGGATTTCCCAGTTCCATCCAGTTTTTGAGTACTGAATCGTTGAACCCATTAATCTGGGCAGCCCGCAAGAATCTGTATAATAATGATATATATTTAGATATTTATCGTAACGCATAATGCTGTCTGTACTTACTTTAAATTTGGAATACGAACCAGAAGATCGATCAAACATTCCGTCGATAAATCGGTTGCAGAAATATCTAACTCCTGTAACGATGATTTCTCCCATTCCACCTGCATTAAGTATTCCGATTTTAAACTCGTCCCATCCATAAGTAAACATCTCAAACGTTTTGAACGTTGAATACATGTTTTAAGTGTTGAACCCGTCACCTTATTACAAAAATTCACAGCCAAACATTCCAATTGGATACAATTCGAGCTGAACGCATCAATGTGCGAATCATCAATAAAATTGATACCGTACAAATTGATGACACGTAGATTAGGTGTGGCCGATTTCATTTTATGTACGTTAATAACTTCATAGATTTCCTCCTCCTCTTCTTCGCATTTCTCGTACGTACCGATTAAATGAAGTACCTCGAGGCCATTAATAAAATTATAGATTTTACGCATGAAGCCTTCCATGAAGATGACTTCCGAGAGGCAGATACACATGTAACGGAGTTTGGTGGGAAATGCTTGCATTTCGCTGAAATCGTGAAGCTGCATAGCTGGAATTGTCAAATTGATAAAAAATCACAATTTATATGTTATTGAGCTAATTGCGTGGTAAATATAGGTTAATCTCGCATCAGCTGCACTTCTACATTCATCTAATTTAACAAAAAATTTGACATCAAAACGCATTACAATGGGATCAAAATACTGATCTAGATGTTGTGGCATTATGCCAGTAGGATGATACTTTTAGATTGATCAAGGTTTTATAAGTCAATGTGAATGTCTGTAGAGTGTGGTTCTACAACTAGGGTGCGGTAAAAAAACGACGAGTTGTTTGTTATCTTATTTGAAGGTATACATAATAAAACCGCCAAGGATTTAACTTACTTCATCATTAACATTGAAAAAAGTTTATAGATCCAACAATGGACTACATAATCTATCACCAAATTTACAAATGGTTTACATTAAGTACAACCAACTGGAAAGAGTCAGCAGTTCCAGAACTTCGTATCGACAATACAAAAAACCACAGTCGGCCCTTAAAATAACTAAAAGCTCTCCATAATACTATATACCAGATAAAAATATAAACTATCCATTCTCACCTTTGTCAAAAACTAATAATATTCTGCCAAAATAAACTAAAACACTCACCTGTTGAAAAATCCAATAGCATATGCGTTAAATTTGGACATTTTCCCGACAGTTCATGCAACACCGTATGCGTGATCAACTCAATTGGCAGCTCAATGTACCGTAACGATGGTCCAAAACGTACTGAAATTAGTGCCAATAGGGTTTCAAGCGAACCGACATGGAGTCCCGACACCTCAGGTCGCAACGAAACATTTTTCCACAGTCGCGTATCGTACGCAATTTGCCGCCATCTTTTACATATTCTTGCCATACGACATATTTCAAGATGTGATAGATATGAGAATATATTCAACAACACTTTGTCTGGCAACTTCTCGATCGTCTACAAATAAAAATTAGAAGAAGAATTGCATTAATTGATTAAATTTTATTGTATGTTGTGCTAGATATATGCTAGATCGCGCACCGTATCTGCGAATGGACTACGCTTGGTGCCATCAGTCAAATACATTTGATTCGCTTCGAGAGCGATTTGTCCCCAAACATCCGTAGGAATATCCATCTTTGTTTAGATATTTCTATTTTTATCACGCAACCGATCGCGAATTTAAGAGATCTTCGAACAAAATTCTTTTTCTTTTGGTTATTACAAATTATCGATCACTAAGTACTCGTTAATTTTATTGCTCACGGTTAATATATAAACTTAATAACTTATTTATTTATTTATAAAAGTTAATAAAAAAATTTGAAAATATTAAAAAAGATCGACAGCAGAAAAATAAAAGAAAAACACTTTTCCAAAATTTTTCTTTCTGCTATAGTAAGATATTTTTAGAACCAAACACAAGAATTTTACTCAATTTCTCAGTCAGTGTGTGTTCGGTATTTTCGATCGAAAAATAGTGGAAAAATCACACCCGCGCTTTATTTTCGAATTTCTATTAACAGTGTGCTTATACTTGATCGTTCTCTCGCTCAGTTTCAACGATCAGAAAATTTACGAAACGTATTTTTCATATTTTCACAACTATGACGTACATGTTCACAACTATGATATACACACAAAATAAACAAAAATATTTAGAAAATATTAATGATCGTTATTTGTTTCTGCTGACAGCGAACACGTGCCATTTTATGTGCCACACATACAAATCAAAGATATATTGTGGTAAAGCAGGTGATCGCGTTTTTAATAAAAAAAATAATTTTTGTTTACTTCGTGAAAACTGGACAATGTGAAAAGTGAAAATAAAATATATCAATCGAAAATTATAAACATTCGTCGTTTCCACATAAAATGCGGTATAGTGGGTGTATTTAATCTAGAGATATGGGTTTTATATATACGTCGTGGGTTGATTGAGCATGCACGATCGTTTATATCGCAGAAAATGATGAAAATATATATTAATATATAATGTATTATCGTGCGCGAATTATTATTGTTTTGTATAATTTGTAGATCATCAGAACGACGGTGTGAGTTTTTTTTTTGTGATATAAACATATTTTCCGAAAAGAAAAACCAGTGTATACACGATTTAATAGTGTTTAAATATTATTATACGCAAGAAATATAATAAAATGATCACCTGGTAAAACAAAAAATTGATTGATAAATTATACGATCGAGTGATCATTAAAATTGTTTTAAGAGATATCAACACTGACAGATGGCTTTTGTAATATACATAGATACGGAAAATTAAAGTTAATCTGACGAGATTAATTTTTACGTAGTCAAAATTATTGTGATCATGTTGCAATCAACATTTAGTGAAGACCAAATATTAAAAATTTCATTTCATTTTCGGTTGGGTGACATGTCAATCTAACTGGTCAACTCCTTGAAATGGTCGTCATTCTTTTCAAGGCGCATTTTTTTCATATCACCAAAATATCAAACAAAATTATAGATTTAAATTTAGTTTTTCCGAGCAAGATTGATAATATTTTACAATAGGCTCAGTCGATATTGATATATAAAATTGCAAAATGACGAAACGGCTAACGGACTTGACTCACCAAATTTTAAAATTTTATTTTCTTTGTTTGCTCCAGATCAATGAAAGCGAGAATCAATTATTAGATCTTGTGAAAGATCTACTCTGCTGGCAAAACTCAATTATTAAAAAAATTGTGTCTGGAAAATTTCTTATTTGCAGCGATAATTGACTGAACATCGAATTTTGCTAATTGAAACGTACGTCAATAAAGCTACCAAATGATGAACTATATACGAGTACATAGTTTTGATTGAACTATACGCATGGCATATGATAAACTGAACAACGAGTTAGCGTAAAAAGGACTCAGGTTGATGTCACCGACTGCTACATCGAATCCAGAACATTTTAACAGAATTTTACAAACTTGACTGTAACAGTTAAACAAGCGTTGTGATATTCAAAATAACCAATATTGAAGTACTATTCAAATTTTTCTGCAAAATATAACAGCTTAAGTGTTCCTAAGCAGCCAGTCTAAATTAACTAACTAACTACGGCAACTTTAGATTGTTCGGTCAATCAAGATTACTTAATTAGAGAAATTTGGATGAATTTAATTTTAAATTTTGTCTTTATAACTTCGAAATTGTTGCTTTTTCAGAGACTGTTTAGGCTTGCTTTCTACTGTTACCAATTGAGTTAAACCGTTTATTTGCTTCAAATTCAAAACCTATGGCAGCAGATTTTGCATATTTCTAATATTTTTTATAAAATGGATAAAGATTTAAATTTACAAAATATTGAGCCAATTTATGCTACTAACTCCTCAGGATAGAAATGAGAAATTAAATGTAAGATTATAGCCTCCAACTCGGCCCAGACGACGGATAAATTATTCTTTCTCGCTTATATGCCGAGCTACCAATTATGGGTATTTTTATTGAGAAACTTGGTAAGTATAGGTGTGTTTGTCAATGGTCCCTCGACCTATTGTAAATGACCAACATCTACAGTTTCTATAACACTAAGAAAAAATCACCGGTACAATTTGTCAAAGAACACATAGCTTGGGATGTTCAAAACCAGGTTTGTTCGCAAGATTGGCGATCGAAAAACCAAAACTTTACTTCACTAGAACCCATGGTTACAATTATTATTTTCACAATCTAAGGACGAACTGGTTTTAAAGTGGATTGGGGTCTACTGAAAGATTAGTTCACGAGGAAGAATTTTACTCTATCCATTCACATCACAGCATAAGATAAACATATTTTTCCCTGTGAATTAACCATTCAATTAAAATGTCCAAAAACTCCTATACAATCTTACTATTGACTTATTTTAATCAGTTTTTCTGCAACTACTCCAAATTTTTCGATACATGGCACCAATAATGTTTTGGCTGAATCTGGGAACTATTAATATACTATATTAATCGCCTTTCGTCAGGTAGCTCTTCGTTTTATAGGTGTTTGATAATATCAGTTGGGGAGTGTACATGTTGTACAAATTTCGTTCATGTACATACATAATTATATACTGTTCTAATGAGTGCCACCATTTGACTGTTTCCTTGCCTTTCTAAATTGTTGATTAGTGAATGATTGACTAACTTTTAATAATAATTATGAGCTTCTTAAAACATGTACACATTGCAATTGTTGTGAACTAACTTAAATAAAATAACACCAACAACGAAATAAAATTCTCGCAGAGATCCTTACGTATTTGTTTAAATTCATTCAAACAAACCTAATACATGATGTGCCCAGGGACTTGTAAATGCTAGCAATAATTTATTTTCAAAGAATTTCTACGTTTAACATACATACATATATAAGAAATATGTAAACATGTGGCTTTGAAAATCGAATTTATATAAATCAATGTAAGTAAAATTTTCGATAAACGATTTCATTTTCCGGCATGCTTTCAAAATTTTAATACATTTTTTTATTAATGTGAATTCAATTAATTATGAAAAAATTCCTACAGCCAATCTATATTTGTATCTAATTTATCGATTGGAATCTCCATCAATTTCGTTAACATCCATATTGTTATAAAATTTTAAGAATCTCTGTAAACAATCGATTTTTTTTACTGATCTATAGATTTAAATAAATAACTCTACTGTATAGGAATTCTGTGTAAGTTTAAAAATTACAATATGCTCTGAGGGTTTTATCCTCTACATTGTTTGATTTCATTTAGTCATTCACAAATATTTTAGTCTAATGCTGTGTGCCTCGATCGACTAAATTGACTAACTAAACTAAAGTAAGGTTAATTAATGCAATATATGTATAGATGGCATTAGCATAAAAGTCAGTGTATGTGCCTCAACTTTAACTAAACTAAATTAAATGTCAAAATCATTCGAAAAACTACATCCAAAATACATAGAGTAACAATTTTTTTACAATTATTAAAGGATAATGATAAACAATAATAATTGTGTAATACACTTTTTGTGTATTTAAATATATTTTTATTAAGATGGATTATAAAAAATAAACGGCAACGGCGAACAAAGTAATTCACAATACAATTTGTATTTTGATTTTTAAGGTAATCCATGTAAATATAATTTACATATAATTTCTTACGTAATATAATATTGTTAAATATTATATGTACGTATTACCAGTTTTGTTGAAATTATATCGCGATACACATTACACAATAGGAATAGCTCTATTTATTTAAAAACAAAATTCTTATGACAAATGACAACCAGTTCATTTGGGAACACATTTAACTGATTTAAGAGTACCAGTAATAAACCTTAAAATAAACGAATATTAGTAGGATAATCATAGTCAGACACGAAGATAAATGTTCAAATTTCTTTACATCATAATATACATTTTTGATTCACGCAATGGAAAACTGGAAAATCAACCTCTTAAATGAACACACAAGTATCTTAATTGAAAAAAATTCAGCCACCGAGGAGAGTTGTTCACAAACATACTATATGCTTTGTATTTTTATAACAATTTTAAACGTAATAATTATTTATAAATGTCATGTAAATTGTTCGACAGGGAAAAATGAGATATATTCTTCTGAAAATAAATGACAACATTAAATGAAGTTTCTTTCGAAACATGTACAAACTTAAATTGCAACTAACTTCCCAACTGAAATGAAAAGTCGACGAAAAGTAACCTCGGAAAGAGACTTTTCAGCTATAACCTGGTGTTCAATAGTGAAAGTTCAATTTATTTTAGTTTAGTCAATATTTAGTGTGTTAAGGCACACAGCAAATCTCCGATTTTTCTAAACGGTTGACTAGTTTAGTCAGCCATTCATAGATAACACTAGTATCAATCCAATAAATTATAGTTCTATTTATGAGTCCTATCTTCAAAATATGTAAAATATGTAAATATTTTGTTATCCAACCCAAACAAAATGATAGCTAAAACGAAAAGCTACCTGAACTAAATTAATTAGCGAATTGGTAGCCGCCTAGTGGTTAATAGCATAACTAATAAAAAATTTAGAAAAGCCAACGATTTAGCTGAACATATTGGTGGGTAGGGTGGCCAAAAGGGCTCATTAAAAGAGAATATGTTCTCTTTTTTCTTCCCAATTTTTTTAAATCTTTCTTTTTTTGTGTATCATCTTTGATTGTCTTTTTAAATTATCTATATTTTGTAACTTGAGGAATCAATAGTAGGGCCCATTTTTCGATTACTATTGAACATTACTACAGAATATCTGAGATTATTATCGAGTGATAAATGAGTGTAATATTTGTTGCAAACGAAAGATGATGAACTTTTCAATATAAGCTCCGTGAAACTATTTTTTTTTAAATACCTGGCCAAAATTAGGGCTGCCAGACATCTCATTTTGAGAAGAACTGTCCTTATTTGGAAAATATTGTTCTTCCCGTAAATAATTACTTTTTCTGTTCTTTATTAAATCAATTGAAAACTAAACTACTCTAATTTAAAAATTACATATGTGGTACATTTGAAAATAAATTTCCTAAACCCATAAAACAAAATCAAATTTCTACAACAAACATCCCATGAGAACTATTTAGGATTATTATACCCGGAAGAACTCATAAACAAACACAAGAAATTAAATTTTTGAGCCAATGACCGTGTTGAAAACCAAATAAATTTTCTCGTAACAACAGAGTTTTTCCTATAATGAACTTTTATTAAAGTCTGCACAGTAGGCGAGCTTAAATTCTCAGAGAGTTTTTGTTATTTAAAGCAATCTCCATTTCCTAGTCATGAAATGAGTTGGCAACCCACGAATTGGGAACGAAAAAAAATGTTATTGTGTAATTTGAACTTTTGATTAAATCCCTTGTACATTTTGCATTTTCCAGTACAAAACAGAGTGGGCAGCCCAAAGGAATACGAGTTTAGAACCAAGAAAATGAATTTTTTTTGGATTCAGCCGAATTTTTAAGTAAGTACTTCGTAGTTTTGGGGATCTCGCAATTCTATTTTATTAATATATGGTTTTTGGAAACTCAGAAAATCTAATAACTTCTTGGAAATTTCCAAAATCTTCAGTACCCAAGTTTCACGTGACTCTGCAAGGCTTTGTATATTTCTAGTAAACTGTCCTTCCTTGTCGTTTTCTGGATACAAAAATACCAGAAATATTCTATATACTCGGGTGAATATCTGGTAGTCTTACTCAGATGCCATTGTGAAAAGGGTGTTTTCATTACTGAGAGCTTAATGGACCGAATAAGGGTTTCACACAATTTTAAAACGGTGGTATTCGTAGATTTCGAACAGAAAAAGAAACTGACCAAGAAGTTTTATTGGCCAAACAAAGCTCAGATAAATCTTATTCTTTAGAATCCATTGATGAATAATTTTAGAAAAGTTTACCTTCAAAAATGCTTTATTCCACCGCTTATTGAAAGCATGAACTTTAATATGCAAGTTTTCAGTGTTATGTTCATCAAAATGAGTTTTAAAACAAATAATTTACTTTTAATTTTGAAACAGTTTAGCAAACAGTGTACTACCTTCCTTAGAGATTGTGAAATGTTATATTGTTCGTCGTCTATATACCTATTCAAATCGCTACTGTGCAATTGACATACATAAACCTCGATGTACTACCTTCTCGTTATAATTTTGAGCACTTTTTCATCATTCTTCGACATTAATTTTCTAGACCGTGAATACTTAATCGTTAATTGTAAAATTTAATAAGACAAAGCTTGGATATTCTATTTCAAATTTTGAAGCACTTCTATCGGAATTCTTCTGTATTACTTATTCACCGATATGAATTTTAAATTTAACGATTTGAAAGCAAAAATTAGAAATTGTATGCAATTGACAGTGCAGTGCAGATCAAATCTTTTCAACGATTATATCCGTGAAACAGTTTTTCGTTATATCACTTTTGGAACGTACACGTTACGAATCTTTAAAACGTTACAAATTTAAGATAATTTGCGAATAGTTTGAATGCCGGTAAACGATGTGACAATTAAACTTGAAATAACACGAAAATGGCAGTTTGGTTGATTTATTTAGTGAGCTGTATGGTTTGACTGGCTAATCTGATTTGTCCATTGTAAATTATTATTGGTTTTAGTTTTACTGTGATTAATATTTTGGTTTTTAAAATTAAGGGAAATAAATTTCAACTCGTAGAGATTTGTTCCGCTCAAACATCTGTCTTTTTTGAAGAATTTCACACTTTCTAACAAAATTCCTATATATACCACATTGTCTATTGTATTGATAGTTTATTTACTTTTTATATTTAATTTTTTTTAATTTTTTTACAAAAATAATGTCCTCTATTTTTCTTTTCCTATTATGGACACCCTAGGCGTGAGGCGCATAGCATAATAAGCTATTTTCAAATAAAAAGGTGAGGTGTTCCAATAAGAATGACGTGTTCATTCAGGGGTGTTCCAATAAGAACGACGTGTTCATTTGTTTAATCTGTCGTTGCTCCGATTAGTGAAGATATGAAGAAAAACATCTTCAGCTATGAGCACAAAATTTTGGTGTTTGGTGCATAGAGAATCGTTTAGTGATATCAATTGGTCAGCAAAATCTTGTGATGTAATGCCATGCGACTTTTTTTCGTGTGATGAAATCATCCGCAACAATTTTTGAACTCTAGCCTGAAATTCAACGTCTTATTAAAACTCGTAATAATTAGCCAAATTATTGCCAACAAGTCATTAATAGAATAATTTCATCAATAATAGTTTTTGAAAATCCTGGTTATATTCTGAATATCACAAAAAGAAAAAAATATTTTATTTTTATTTAAATTTTAAATTCGGTGATTCCCCCGAAATGTCCTTAAGCAAAAACAACAAAATGAAATGTATTTTTTGTAGTTTTTGTTTGCTTTCATTTTGTTTTCAACTTATAATTGTTTAGAGCAATAAATTATTCCCGGCAAATAAAATTACGTGATTCCCCAAAATAGTTTTAAAGCAAAATATGTTTGTACAATATTTTTTCTTAATTTAATTGTTAAATTTTGAGTTCTTCATTTTATCCGTTGTAGGATACCAATAATTTGTTTAAAGAAATCAATCATCTGCCTCCTGCAGAACCCATTTTCACCGATTGAACAGGGATGCGGGCGGGGTAGATTACGCCATATAATCTTCACGGTTGTCGACACGTAAAATATAACGTAGATTACTTGGCAATGTTTTTTGTCAAGGTCGACGCATGAATAATTTCAAACAGTCATCGTGTTTTTATTTATTCAGTGTTGTTTGCCATTTTATCATGGACAGACTGAGTCTACAAATTGTTCAGCTTTATTACGAAAATCATCGTTCTGTGAGGATTATGTTTCGTGCGCTTAGACCAAGTTACGGTTGACATAATCGGCCTGTCGAGACCACTATTTGGAATACCATCGAAAAATTTGAATCCCAGGTTACAGTATTGAATGATGATTACGCGAATAAATAGACGGTTTGGTGTGGTTTATGGGCCTGTGAAATCATTCGTCCATATTTCTTCAAAAAAGAAGACGGCTAGGACGTACCTGTGAATAGTTCTCGTTATTGCGCCATGATAACGGAATATTTGCTGCCTGAAATTGGTTCCAAGAAGTCGGCGCTATTTGCCATATTGCAAAGCAATGTGCTTATTGAAAAATCATGTTGGCGGGCAATTAATTTAATCGTGTGATACCTCTAGACTCTTTTCTTTGGGGCTACGCAAAGTCCAAAGTCTATATGTGAATAAACCAACTAGATTTGAGGCATTGGAAGCCAACATTACTCGTGACTTTGAGAAAGGACCATCAAAGTTGCGGCCATCATTTCGAATGATAATAAAGTTTCAATATGATTAAATTGAATTTTTTGATTTTTTTAATTTTTGCACAATTTATCTCTATAAATTTCGTTATTACGGATAAAATCACGCACATGTTGTTTGATGCTCCCTGTTTCTGGCATAACTACCGGTGTGACTTTTGGACTTCACCACTCTTTCCACTATATCACAAAATTTTTCGATGCATCGAAAACCTGTGGGCTCTTTGAGATAACATTGATTTGATTAATCGCGTGCAAATTTATTACTTCTGTTGGAATTAGTGTCGTGTGAACGAGCTATATGGATAAAACTTTACTGCTGAATCGTGTTGAAGAATTAGCGACAAAATACGCCGTTATGAAAAATGTGACAAAAACCTGGCTCCATAACTGCAAATTGCTGGCCAAATCATACATTTATTTGCGAAAAATATTTCATCATCCATCAAAACACATCCACTAAATTTTGAGAAAATTTTGTCATCAGTCTGGCACATATTTTATCGAACAAGTGTTGGATATCTCAACGATTTGGCTTTTTAATAACTCGGTAGCACTCATAGTCTTCC
This sequence comes from Tipula unca, assembly GCA_951394425.1. Classification (NCBI taxonomy): domain Eukaryota; kingdom Metazoa; phylum Arthropoda; class Insecta; order Diptera; family Tipulidae; genus Tipula; species Tipula unca. The sequence goes on along the minus strand of OX596381.1, from coordinate 11,437,942 downwards.
TGAACTCGAATTCGTTTTACCATGGAGTGGGGTGTGTTAAATTGTATAGCACAGTCATAGTTAAATTTCCCAGGATTATTTTTAATGAAGGTTATAACCGTTTTGTAAAGATTTCTATCAGTTGTGCCATGTAAAGATTTCTATCGTTGTTCAGCACCAATTTTCAGTACACCGGTGGTCGAGTAAGTAAAGTCAATGCTCTTGAAATCGTGAACTCGAGTTAAAGACTCGTCAGCGCCAATAATTAATTAATTTGATTTCTGTTGTAAAATTGGTTCAACACAGCTTCTGTTGAAATTAACATTCAATTTCTGCAAGTATAAGAGCCATGTCTTGTGTTTAAATGAAAATATACGGTGCTGGTCTCATAAGCATGTCCATTCCTCTTGCTAAAATATTCAATTTTCTCTATTGAGTTGGCAAACATAAAAAAATTATATAGCACCAAATTTATATACGCCGGTGGTCTAGTCAGTAGAGTCGTTGCGAATGGATTTTTGAACGTGGGTTCAAGCCTCGGTTTTGTGGCATTAAATAATTTTTAATTTAATTTATTTAATTTTTCCCTTCAATTGGCAAATATAAAGGATGGGTATAGAGGCAAATCCATATCGGTCAATGGTGGTGGGGTGGTAAAGTAAGCGGTGTCATAGGATTTGGAATAGTGGATGTTGTGCAGTGTTCGAACTTCGATTAAGGGTAAAAAAAAATTTAGCGGGCATCCACACACATTTCTCATTAAATTAAAAAACAATCGCTTTTGGATTTAAAAATGACCAATTTGCAATTAAATTAAATTAAAAATATATATTGAAGCTTGAACTAGTCTAGTCATGATTTAAATCCAATTACTCAGCTTCTTTTACCACTGAGCCACCGCCATACATATAAATAGTGGTATTCCTGACGTTTATAGCTGCCATTTGAATAAAAATATTGAAAATTTTAGCAAAGGCAATGGACTCTGCGTTTATTTCACCATCGCTATATACCCATCTTGCATACATGCCACTACTTGAAAAATATGAAAATGTTTAACAGAAAAAGCTGTGTGTGTTGGTATTGAACTAATTTGAATACAGAAGAAATTCAATTGAAATATTACTGTCTCTAATAGGACTCGAACCTAGGTCCACGAATCCAAAGTCAATCACTCTACTACCTCGCCCACCACCGTATGTATATTTCATGTTATGCAAATCCAATAAACTTTCCAATTAAATTGAGAAATTTTTAACAGAAGTTGAGTTGATCCAAAAATGTCCCAACATTAATATCATAGCACTGCATAGTGCCAGGTGCAACATTTAATGCGATGACATTCCCCTTATGTTCTTAAAAATTATAAAACTTCCGTTCCAGTCCAGTGATGCGATTTTCTAGGCGGGCCACAATATTTACCACTGACCATACAAATTTTAAGTTTAAGTCAATTTGAGAGAAGAAGTTTAATTAAAAACGTTTTACCATCGAAGCTAGAGTTTAACTCAGGTTCCACGAAACGAAAGCCAATACTTTAGCCATTTTTATTCTTTCCATATGTATAGAGAAGATATAAAACTTAAATATTAATTCTTAATATTTGATCTGTACACAAAACAGTGAATTTTTCACTAGGTAATACCCCTATATTATGGGTCTCACCTCATCAAACGGCTCACCTGTCCACTTCAAGTCGTGTGAGTTCAAATTTGGAATTTTGATTCTCGCTTTAACTTTGGTGAGAGTTGTGCACTGTTTATATGATTTTGATAGATTCCATTAGTTGTTAAGTAGGCTATATGGTTAAATATCAAATCGCATATTCGGCCATTTTTGTTGGCAAACAATGAATAATTCAAAAGTAAGTCTCATTATACAGAAGCATGTGTGTAATACCTCATATATCGCCATTACAAAATGTCTTAGGTTTTACCAGGAAATGTTGAGCCTGATAATGAGGGTTACATAACATTGCTGAGACTTATGACAAAGCTATTGGATGGAAGGGTGTGGCTCACTATACATATTATGATGATGATGGTCTCATAGGTGTATATTGTAAAATTTAATAAATTTGTACTAAGTGTTTCAATTTATTTTGTAATATTTATTTTTGAAATAAAGTTCCTTCCTTAGCCATTATGAACAAATTATTGTGTGTTGATTGGTTTTGTGCGACAAATTTTTAAATTACAAATAGAACGCGAATAAGGCCCCAGATGTGTGAACATACATATATAAATCTGCTTGATGCATAACTTTGCAAATAGCTATGCTATCTCAACAAAAAACAGTCAATCTTTTCCTTTATATCACAGAAGTAGTAAAAAGCCCAGTCTTGGACTCCAACAGGAAATCATGGTTGTTTTCATTATCAATCGATTCAAGATAGAACAATTTGTTTGCTTCCTTAAGTCACCACTTTTTAAGTCACCACCAAATTGTTGGTGAGTATTTTTGACACTAGACTCACCGCACCGCGAGAACGATAATATCACAATTTGAAAGTGTATTCAATGTTAAATAAAACGGTATAAAATATGTTTCCGCCCGGCATCGAATCGGGGGCCTTCCGCGTGTTAGGCGGATGTGATAACCACTACACCACGGAAACTTATTTATGTTGATGCATATTTTTGATATTTCAAATGACACTTTCATTTTTTTTAAAAGTCACTATGCAATATAATGGTTAACGTGTTACGCTTAGAGCTTATTTTAACACCAAACAAGTATAATCTTTAAACAACTTATCAGTTATCTTAGATTTAATGATTTATATTGATAGTAGAATCATATTTGAAATCCAGTTTAGGTGCATAGCATACAATGTAATCTGGCGGAATAAAATGATTTGTTTCTTTTCAACTTGATTTGGCAAAGTTTTTCCATATCAGCTCACATACAATTCAGATGATCTTCTAAATATCTTCAACTCACATCTTGTTAGATACTAACAACGAAGAAAGACTCATCTCATTATTTAGCGCTTTTATTGCAGTCTAATCATTATGGTCATTTCGCAAAATGGCGTTTTCTTCAAAACTGCAAAAATTTACTAACTTTTGGACTAAATTAGATTTTTTTTAATTAAATTGGGCTCGGATCGGATAATTTTGAAATTTGATTAAATGAAAATCTCCAACAAAATGACGATTTGTACATTTGTAGGAATACCAGATATTCGCGATCACTCTAATTTAATATCCAATTTTAACATTCTATAATTTTTAAGAGTTAGTTATAGAAAGTGGCCGCTATGTTCCCTAAATCAAGAAGGAAGACCGCTTGAAGTAAATAAGGAGGATTTCCTCGAATCAAGGAGGATTTCGCCGAATCGATCAGTCACTAAATATTACGAGACTTTCATCTCTGTACATCAGGTGTTTCTCCATTTCCGGCAGGCGTATGATTCGATCTATCGAGAGAGTTCTTGGGCTGCTCTGGAATATTTAGGAATGCCAACCAATCTTAATGCTGTGTTAAAGTTGAGAACAGACTATCAATAATTTTTGCGTGTGGAGCAGGGGAATGCTCCGCCCCTGATACTCTTTAATCTCATGTTGTACATTTTTCGCAAAACTGAAACACCTCAGCGCAATATCTTATATCGCCAGTCCAATCAGGTGCTTGCATATGCAGATAACATATGCGTATGATTGTGATTGATAAGGAGTGAAATAAATACTTGTTATGTTTGGATGTGAAAGTTGGATGCTGTCGGAAAGTCGGACGCTGTCGCAGAGATGGTAAGTAGATGGTACTCTTACTTGCAGTAAGAGGCAAATAATTCAACAATTAGTACACTAGGTCATTTAAACCTAGGGTGTCCATAATGTGAAAAGAGAATAAGAGAACATTCATCTTAAAAAAGGAGACATTTTTTGAAAACGAGAAAGGCGGTTACAATATATAAAAACATTGTATAAAATTACTTAATTCGGAAGATCCTAATTTCAGTTAGGATCATCAGAGCGTTTCGAAGAATCATATTTATCTGAGCTTTGAATGGCTAATAAGACTTCTGTACCAGATTTTATTTTTTCCAAGAAATACACACAATGTAGTTCATATCAATGAAAACACCCTTTTCACATTGGCTTCTTGGTGAAGCTTCCTGATACTCACTGGTATTATTTTTTGTATCCAAAAAAGGACAAGAAAGAACAGTTTACATAAGAACAAAAATATAAAAATACTTCAACATTTACAAACGCACACAGCCTTATAGACCCACGGTGAGGCCTAGGTGCTGAAGATTTGTTGAAATTTTCAAGAATCTATTTTAATTTTCAACGAAATCCAGAAAAAAATTTTTGGGTTTCCATTATCGAATTATAAAAAAAATATTATTTCAAGGTACTCAAAATTACAAATCGGTTACTCACTAAAAGTTCGACTAAATCCAGAAAACTTCATAATTTTTCAAGTCGTATTGGAAAATATAAAATTTTATTCAAAAGATTAAATAAAACCAATAAATGTTTTATTTTGGTTCCCATCATATGAATTGCCAACAATTCAGGAAATGAAACAAAATTCAACTACGAAATGAAAATTGCTTCAAATTACAAAATTTCTCTGTATTCCTAAACTATGTGCGGATGTGCGAAGACTTTATAAAAGTTCAACATAATCCAAAGAATTTTGATTTTCTGTGAAGTTTCCAATACGGTTATCGGCTTAAAAACTAAATTTCTGACGTTGCTTTATGCCCCATCTACCAGGTATAATAAGATTTAAAATCCACCTTCATCATTATAGGAGCTTGCTGCCCTAGTAAACCAGCTATCCGATGCTTTTAACAAAGGTATGTTAGGCGCATGACCTCTTAGTAGGTCTTTGATTAAGTCTAGGCAATCCTGATCTGTTCAAGAAGGCGAGGAACAGAGAAGCTGCTGTGGATTGTGACTGCTTTACAGAAGTCATCAAAACCTTAAAGAGCCTGGATGTGCTATACTATAAGGAAATATACAGAAGTCCTCGAAGGCGACTATGGTGCAATGTAGGCCTCGCAAGTCATATAGTAAATAGGCGGAAAATCCAGTGGGCAGTAAACAGCTTTAAGCAATATAAATCAGCAGCGCCTGATAGCATTATTATGTGCGGATGTCCAGCAGAATATTGGTTTAATCCTACCTTGACTGGAACTTTTTTTCTAGGCTATACCCGCCTAGAACTTTATCACGTTCCTAGTAAATGGAGTGAAGTAAAGTAATATGTATACCTAAGGCGAGAAAAAGTTTCATTGAAATTACTAATTCCTTAAGCCTATAAGCTTATCCTCTTTTCTATTAAAATCATTTGAAAACCAAATAGAAGCTCATTTCAGGGAAACCTCAACATGTATATACTGTAAGAGACGATCGGTGGAATTAGCTTACCATTCTCTTATTGGCCCTATCGAGAAATCTCTTGATTACTATGAATACTCTATATGGTAACCTTCTCCCATATAAAAGGGGCCGATAGCAACGTCAGCCTGTAGACAATCACTAGGGCATGTCTGGAGATAGACGGGTCACTCAGAGACTGGATCGATTAAATGCTTAGAGGCACGACCGTGATCACCCCTTTTTGGGACTTGTTACTAAACCTGTAAAAGCAAAGCAAATTAATATAAAGCACAATAGCACCGGGTTTCGTCTAGAATCGCTACAAAATAAATACATTTTCTGCATGTAAGCTAGGGTTAGTCCTATACCCTATTTTTGGTGCATACTTCTGGTTTGGTCCGAAACACATCGTGTCCAGTTTTTGGCCAGAACAACTATGACAAAATTTTTAAAATATTAATTTCCAAAATTATATTTTTTTTTTGACGCCAGCAGTTCGGCTGTACTTACAAAACAGTTAATCTTGCCGCCGGTGCCAATATTTTATCAACCTATATATTCAAAAAAACGTTTGACGATAAACACAAAATAATCTGAAAATAGCATTTTCCAAATATTAAAATTAATTTTGGTCGTCATCACATCTTGTTTTCCTTGAATAAAATTTCAAAAAATATTCGTTTCAAAATATTTGATTGATAATTGATACACGCAGTCAGAGATTATAATACACAAATAACATATGTACATATGTAAAATATAAGAAATTAATTAATGAATTTATAATTTAATTTGTATATAGTTATACCGTAATTCGACTATCATGCTCCGGCTGTTCGTATGGCCCGGGTAAATGTTGCACGGTATACATATTTATATGTATAAATAGTTAATTCAATTTGACCACTCCACTAAAACTTGCCCACTACATATACAAGATATTTTTATTATCAAGAATATATTATTCACAAATCACAATAATATCTACTTGAAATTAATTGAAATCCGTTAAATATAAATAGATCACAGACTTTTTGTCATTTTATGTATCCTAAATATCACAATTCAATCATTAACACAATATTCACATTAGCCGTAACAAAAACGTTAAATTTGAATACATTATCTTATCACTACTAGCTGTACACAAATTAAAAAGAAAATTTTCTTAAATTTATCACAAAAAAAACGAAATATTTCCACAATTTTATCGCTCGTCTAATGGTCCCGGATACACTAACGCATATTTTATCTCAATAAAAATTATTCCAATTGAATTATAAATTTCTGATTTTTATTTTATTTAACAACGATCTACATATGTGTTGTGTTGATACGTGAGAAAAGAAGAATTTTCTGTTTGTTTTTCCGCACAAAGATTTTCTCTTGTGCGCCGGGCGCCTTATTTTCTGGATGAAAGTAATAAATTTTAATCGATCGCGTTCTTATAAAAACAGAACACCGGACATTAAGTGCACAACATTGATCGTTACATTTTGTATAAAATTGTTGATACCAGTATGCAACACCAGATCACTATATTCGCGATCTCTCTAAATACATGATCGCGACTATTTATGCTTTCGTTTGTTTATTTATTAAACCCACCAAAAACGCTCAGCATGAAGAATATACATACATCCATAATGACGGACGACGATAATTAATGCGTACAACATGGGCTTTTCATTTATATTTCGATTCCGATGTTGATCTAATGTATGTTTGTATACATATACACAATAAAATCAGAGGAGGAAATCATTTTCGCATTTTATTTAAATTTATCTATGTGTGTGTGTGTGTGTGTATATGTGTATGCTTTGTTTTTTCCAAATTAAAATGAAAATTTATTTGAATAAATAAACGATGAAAAGTCAAAAAAATATTTATATTTTTTTTTTATTTCAAAGGAAATCATCATTATTGTTTGGACAACTTCATTGATCTCGATACAAATATGTTTTGTGTTATACAAATGTACGTGCATATATATATGCGCACGATCATGCATGATCTACATATTATATACAACAATAAGTGATCAGGATTTGCTCGATATTTTTCAAAAATACCTCGGAATATGCGATTTGACTTGATTGACCCATAAATAAATAATGTAGATCACTAATGATCATAGAATGTATAATAGCTCATATATGTATGTATGTTTATCTTTATGTCCGTCAACAATTATTATTTTGGCAATGTGTTTCATTTACAATTTGTAAAAATAATAATTACGATTATTATTATTACTTCGATGTTCAACGAACGATCTTAGAATATTTAAGATCAAAATTTAATTAAACCGATCCACTAAGTATAATGCAGCTGGTATGTAAAAATAAACTGATACAAGAGAATCATGATGAGTATTATATATAGTCAACAAAATCATGATGCAATTACGAGAATACAGCTATCTAATTTTTAAAGGGGGACTTTTGGTAAACCGCGGACTGTGAGAAAATTAAAATACCTCACAAATTGTGTGAGATGTGTACAGATTTATCATCCACCAAAGAACTGCAAAAAAGTGTGATCACATGACATCAATCCCCAGCACTCAAGGAGTATACGCCCTGCCTCAACTGTCAGCAATTTGAACTGTAAATAGCCCACTGCAGAAACAATCATCACTTCCAAAAATGCTTAGCAGAAAATAATAAGGATACAACTAAATGTGCAAAGTGGGCCGGCGACCACAGTAAGTATATACAACTATATGATAAGGATTTTTCATTTCCGGATTTTTTAAAAATCAAAAACTAAAGAGCCATCGGATCGAAGATCGCCAGTATTTTCACAAACCCAGGATTAACTGACTATTTTCATCAAATCTATTTGCCGAACTCCAAACGCCACAAGCAACCGGTGTTTTTGCACAAAATATACAAAGGTCAGCGCTTGTAAACATTTGACAATGTACATATAAAATAAATTCATGCTTATGTATTACAACAACGAAAAATCAAAGCAATTTTGTCATATTGACTCCAGTATTTTTGAATAGTGGACACTTGGACCTTTCCAAATTTGTATAATACATTACTATAAAACGGGTTGGATTCCGCCGATGAAGCTCAAAATTTGACAATAATATGTATATGAATTATGCAAAAGGTATGTACTAAACTCTAAGGTGGTCGGTCTGATTTATCGGAAAATTTTGCAGCTTAAGAGATTGCATATTCGACTGATGTTAAACTGCAGTAACTTGTGGAACTGGGTAATACTGATCCATATTTGGCCATGGCTCATATACCGGCGCATTGTTATAATTAACACCGTAGTCCAGTTCACTGATTGTTCACCTGTGAACTGGGTACTCGGCTCAGGTGCTCTCCCAATTCAAACAATTGCTAAAAAGTTCGCCAATGTTATCGACCTGCTGGTCGGTCAACTGATAACGAATAATAATTATCTGAGTCCGGCCGGCGATATTTAAATTGTTCCACCATGCAATGTCGTAATTCATCCTAATTAACTGCTCGATTTTGTTGCCATTATGTCCCATACTAAAACAAAGCCAATTTCTGTGAGTAGCCTATCATTTGATAAATTCATTCCAAGGTTTCCAATTGAAATAAAAATAAGTTTATTTGTATGCCAGTTTTAGAGCTTCGAATGACCCACTTCTTAACAAACTTCGACTGTTAGGAATTTGTCTAGATGGCATGGACTGGCCAAAATTAGGTTAGGTGTAACTCGATGTAGCATTCGGTGTAAGCGATAATATAATGTTTTGTTTTCGGAATTATCGGTGTAGTTGGATTTATTTGTGGAAAATTCGTGGGCACTGGCATTGATTGAACATAGTCCGGTGCAGATATAAGTACGAGCCGAGAAAATTTATTTCGTGGTTTATTCTTCTCCTTTGTTTGTTGCTGCAGGCCCTTAGATGGTTCACTCGAGGTCATTAATTATTCGACCTCATAAGTTTCATAGCGGAAATTTGGTCAGCTTCATTTACCTCATACGATTGGAGTACTGTGTTAGAAGTCGTAGCGCATCTCAGGCCACCAGCTACAAACAGAAGACGAGATTTAATTGTACGGCTAGCAAAATGATATCATTTCGTAATTCGTGCAGTTTAATCTGATCTCAAGATAAAGTCGCCTACCCACTTAAGTACGAGTATTATTAACCTCAGCTAAAACACGACTTTGCATGAATGTTTCTATTGCATTCCCGGCTTCCATATTATATAAATATGTATATCAATATTGTCACTCGCACGTTATGGTTCATCCAAACACTATTTGATGTTTATATATACGAGTAAAAGTTGCATTGTTGCACCAACATTAAAAATTGATAATTAAATAAAAATGTTCGTCATGTCACATAAAACTCCGAAAACTGCCATAAATATTTTTTAGTGTTTAAAACTAATTTGAAAAATAACGTTACTTCCTATACGTAAACAATTTTCTTCAAATAATCATCTCATAAAATTTAAAATAATAAGTCATAAAATGTCTAATAAATTAGTGAGTTACTAAACATAATATTATGTATGTATGTATGTATATGTATGTAAAAGAAATTTTCACTTTGATAAGTGTCAGACATAAATTCATTAGGGTTTACAATTTTGCATATATTATAGGAATAGGATACAACACAGAGTCAGACATAAATTTTAAGCAATAAATGTCATATGCAACCGCGGCCGGTGGATCTTAAATCAAAGTTGGCATCATTTTAATATCGAATATTAAAATTGAATAAATGTACATAGAATTTTGAATTTTAACATTCTGTATTAAGATGGTGTTCAAGATTATTGCATAATATATAAATATAAAACTAAGCCATGACGATATACAGAAATACTAAAATTTCTTGATATCAAATTTTAGTCTACCTTTCCAAGCAGTAACATAATCAAATACAGGAAAATCTGTCTTATGTTTCAGTGCTAGACAATGTTTCGTGTGTTTTACTATGGGAGTGCTTGGTAAGGTTGACCAAAAATTTGGTTTTAAAATTTTAATTTTATACAGCCCAACATACGAAGTCAACTTCTAAATTAAGTGTATTTAAAGACAAAAGTTCGGTCCGGTTCCCATTTTCAGACTGCGGTAAATCAATATGGATTTTAAATTCCCATAGAATTTGAAAAGATCTCGTCCCCAGTTCTACCAAACACGGTATTAATGACATACAACATTGATACAATCTGTTAAGACATCAAAATGTACATGCCTGGTAGACCAGCTGACACCATCATGATGAGTACATGATGGTGCCTGAAGGACTACCAGGCCTACTACCATTGTTAAGTGGCTGTCAGAAAATATTTATTTTGGATGATCAAAACCAAATATTTTACTTCAACCGACTTAATTACTGCTTTATTTTGATTCAAATAAGTTTTATCGAGCAAATATGTGTTAAAATAACGACAAATAAAAAGACCACTTACATCTACGTTGTATATATTCCACAGGACTCTCCATTACCTTATATACTCGTACCATGACTTGTGACACAATAGTTGAAGTTAACAACATATATAGCCAACTCAACCGACATAATTTTAAATGAAGACTTTAATCAACCATCAATTAGTTAGGCTCATGACGCAGAAATAGATAAACTGCTGCCTCTTAATGTTGATTCGGGTGTGGAGTGTCTAGCCATCGATACAATGTTCGATTCAAATCTGAGCCAAATTTGTGATATCAGAAATAGCCGAGGCAGAACTCTAGACCTGATGTTTACTAATATTCGGAGGTATTGAATACTTCGGCTGTCAGTGCTGCTCAACAGACTTTAGGTATAGTCAAAGCCAGACTCATGAATGAATGATTTGATGATGAGTATCGTTTTACAGCCGAGCAACAAAATATAGCCCATAGTAAAATGTATCAACGTCTCACAACCGCGAAGAAAAACAAGGCTGCTGTTGCTCGGACGGTAGCTAATCAGATTTGTAGACAGAAGAAGCGAGAATGGTGAAAGGCCGTGGGTCTGAAAGTACAGCAGTACAATACTCAATAATATGCGCAGTTTGCGTAATTTCTGACCGGATATGCCCCATATTCAAGAAGGGAGACTGCTTGAAATGTGAGAATTATAGCGGTATAGCTCAGCATACATGTTACAGTCCTACATCATATTGGATAGGATCACCCCTCTAGCGGAGGACCTGGTTGGTGACTATCAAGGAGGATTTCGTCCGAATCGATCAGTCACTGATCAGGTCTTTTCGCTGCGGGTGATTCTATCTAAATATTATGAGACATCAATCACCGTACATCAGGTGTTCCAGGATTTCGGGCAGTCCTATGACTCGAATAATCGAGAGAGTTTGTGGTCTGCCTTAGAGTACCTAGGAATGGCAACATAATTGGTATGAATGACAGTGACGCAGTCTCAATGCTGTAATAAAATTGAGAACAGGCTATTGAGAATTTTTGCAGTCAACTCGGGTGTTCGGCAGGAGATGCTCTGTCCCCGAGACTCTTTAATCTCATGTTTGAGTACATCTTTCGTAAGACTGATACACCTCAGCGCAATGTCTTTTATCGCCAGTCCAACCAGGTGCTTGCATATGCAAAAGACATATGCGTGGTGGGACTGAATAGCAACGGAGTGAAGGAAATACTTGATCCGTCTGTAGAGTTTTCAGCTTCTGTTGTACTTCAGATCAATGAGGTTCACTGGTACACCAGGTTTTAGTAGTGGCCACTACACGTTTGAGGGAGTGAGGAAGTTCAAATATTTGGGCTCTCTTATCACGCAAGATAACAGTGTGCGTATGAAGATGAAGATCTGATGAAGATCGCCGACATTTCAAGTTCCGATCCAGAACGAATTGTGCAGCGAACTCTGAAAGGAGAACTAAACGAGGAGACGATGGCTCCATGGTGTAGAGAACGACTACCACTGCGGTGAATAAACTTAACCAATATCCTCCTTGGTATGATATGACAAACTGCAGATTAACCTGAAGAACAAGAAGGGTAACGCTTACAAAGAAAAAAACAAACACTACTCCGAGGCTTAGAAAGATAAATTCGCAATTTGTAAGTAACATTTCGAAAGTTACTAACTTACTACCAGGCAAAGTGGAAGGATTACATTTCTTGTATTCAAGAAAAAATAAGAAATGACCTCAAACATATTTGGACCTGTTTTGGATTAAAACTGTTACGCAGCATATATAATAGGACAGAAATCCTGTGATCCACAAATTATAGAAAGTATATATGTTTACAATCAGTTTATAAGCCGGAAGACGTCGATAAATATACTAAACCAAAGAGATGACGATTACAACGTATCGATACAGACATCGCGGATTGCAGCCGAGGATATTCATCTAGCTCTAGAAACATGGCATACCAGATTCTTTACTAAGAGACTACAAAAATTTGGTAATTCCTTTATGTTTAATTTTCAATCAATCGTTGAAATTAGGAGGATTTCCTGTGAAGTGGAAAATAACAAGAGTGACACCAATATTCCGGAAATAATCATATTATGGAGGTACGAGTATAACGTTAATTTCATCAATCCCCAAATTATTTTATTAAAGCCCCTTGATCAGCGTTTTCATTGACTGGTTTTAATCTTACCTAACCAACCGTATAATCAATCGGTTGAAATCGGAAATAAAAGATTCAAATTAATTGAAGTTTCTTCTGGCGTTCCACTGCCGTATTCACCCTTGGATCTTCATCATTTTATTTATGTTATACAGAATTCCATAACATACAGAAGACTTAGGGGTTACTTTTGTTGGAAACAGTCCATTGCCAGAGCTGACTCTATGTTCGGTTTCATTAAACGCTGGACCTGTGATATTTATGATATAGAGACAATTAAAATCTTGTAATTTGCCCATGAAATGACCATGCTTAGCTGGATGTGAAACTCAAAAGTCTATTAACAGGAGTCTATTGAATTAAAGGTACATAACAGAAACTTATAGGTCACGAATTACTGCATCTGGATGTTCACAGAACAAATCTAGGTTAAAACGTCATTTGCTTGTTTGGATCAACTCATTATTATGTTTACGGAGTGACTGTTTGGGCCTTGATTATACATACATTTTTTGCTACATTTTCATAAAATTTATACATATTCTCAAAAAAATTGTTTAAAAATATTTTTAGAATTGTTAGAAGTGAGCCCTGTAAACGCCATTTAATTTTTTTTTTGAAAATAATAGTTGAATTATCTGTGAATTAAATGACTTGTATACATGCACAATTATCACTCATTATGAGCCTGCCACCGACTTTTATGTACGGACCCCCAGTTCTAACGCACAGAATAATTCGAGATTTGTAATGCAGAACCGTCTAGACATTTAAAAATATTTAACTTAATTCGCCTAGTTAATAGAAACATAAATAACTCGCATCATTCTTCAATCCATTAATTAATTATGGCGATATGGTCAACTGATCTTACAAAAATTGTTTATATACAATTTGTTTGGCATCAATCACCTAGTTTTTGGCACAATCATCATTAAAAATTTCAAATTTTTACATTGGAATTTTCATCTTATGGATAATTGATTTATTTATAATTTTGAATTATTACTACAATCGTTAAATCATTAATTTAGTGTATAATGGTTGATTAATGCTATAACAATCTGGATTAAATGAGATCATATTTATCTACGCGATATACTTACGATAGCGGTTTTCCGCCGAAAACTCGAATTTAAATTATCATCCCGTGAAATGGCACTAACATTCTGCAACATATGTACTCCCAGCGAATCCATTTTAAAATTTATTTACTTTAATATAATTTTTAACACACAATCACTTTTATTTAAACAAAAACTAATTATTTTAACACCCAACAATGTTGAATAAGCCAAACGGAATTTCCCTGAAAAAAAATTCACCGAAAAGATACTTAATAATTTACAAAATAAGATGTGTTGCACATTTTCTTTTAATTTTCAATTTCTAAACACAAGACGCGAATTAAAACTTATAAACTAATGATATAAACTAACGATAGTGTGAGGTATGCATAAAAATACGAAACAATTATAGCCTAAAAATAGAATATTTCAGAACCTTAAAAATTAAAACATTTTTCTTTCGCATATATACAATTATTTTTAATTAAAACAAAACAAGTAAAATGCAATTATTCTCAGTTAATAAACCAAATATTACACCACCACACAACTACGACACGCGGTAATCGCGCACCAATTATCTTAGATATATATTCTAATTACGCGATCGCGCATCAAACAATACCACCCACAATAACCAATTGATGGTTTTTCAAAAAAATAAATAAATAAATTTTTATTGATCCTAAATAATTAAGAAAATATACAACATTTAAATTAAATAAATAAATTACGATTTCGCGGTATGTTTATTCAATGAAATCACACACATTACTATTAAACTACCACACCACAGTGAGCGATAATTAAATGAAAATTTAATTTAATTTAAAAAAGAAAAAAAAATGTATTTTCTTAATTTTTTTTTGTATAATTTAATTTATTTATAATTTCGTTTAAACATGATTGTTTTATAAAAATCATTCGGGTACATCTTTTATACATGCGACAATTTTGTCTTTTAATTTTATAATTATAAATTTCGTTGAATGTCTGAAAATTTTAAGTGCACGATAAATAATTATTTGTAAAATATTCCATCTGTACCGATAGTGGTTTGTATTGCCAAAGAACTATTACAACGCATAACAGTGCGTCATTTCAGTAATGGATGCGCTGCGTTCATAAATTTATGAAATTACTGACTTGGCTATAGTCCACTTTTAATTATATGTATCTCAATCTCAAAGTACTTTTATTAGTTCCTTAAATAACTAATTATTTGAGTTTGTTACATAACCGTTTATTATCATTATTTATGGGATTGAAAATTGACTACCTTTGGTTAATTTACACGTTAATTGATGCGGCCGATTTAACGTTGCCAAGTTAAAGTAATCTAATTTTATGAACAATACAATTAAGATACAATTTTAATGTTTTCAACGCACACAATTAGTCCACGTATGCAGAGAAAAATTTGAATTTAATATTTTTATCGAATTTTAAGTCTGATATACTTCTGCAATATTACTGTTTGGAAGTTCACATCCTTTAATTTAATATCAAAACCAATTCCGTCTCTGTTACATAGTAAAATTCATCATGACGGGTGAAGGAATGGTTTCCGATTCCAGTAGGCCATTAAACAGAATTTTGTCCAAGAATCATTTTATAATCCCATTCCCATCCAACATACCGATTTTCATCATTATCAATCAAGTAATAAACTAGTTTCGTTCCAATTAGCCTTATTCAAGAACCGGATCCACTTCGTTCCAATTATTTTTTGATATAATGTATTTCTGATCTTAATCTAGAAATAGCCAACTCTTGATGATAACGAACAAAATTGCCGGTTCGTAATAAACAAGTTCAAGTTCAAGTTCGTAATAAACGAGTTTCAAGCTCAGTACATAACTGCGGTAGTGAGTCAAAAAATAATCACACTTCACTCTCTACCAATCAAAGTACGCCATTTTGACATAAGCTCCTCCATTTTCATCACACTCGAGTTGAAAATTTTCTTACTCACACAAATTTCTCGACTCACTCCCGCAGTTATGTACTGAGCATCAGCATAATCGGCCAAGGAATGGCCTACTTCCGTACTTGATGACCAGTATCCAGAACTTTATCCAATAATTATTTTATTATCCCATTTCCATTCAACAAATCCAGTTTCATAATAATAGCGGCTTAGGAATGACCTACTTCAGTTCCTGTTGGCCATATTAAAATTCATCTGTAAATTGTCGTTTCCGGTGAATGGTCGTTTTCGGTGAATTG
Organism: Tipula unca; assembly: GCA_951394425.1. NCBI lineage: Eukaryota > Metazoa > Arthropoda > Insecta > Diptera > Tipulidae > Tipula > Tipula unca. The sequence continues at coordinate 11,421,766 of OX596381.1, read as the reverse complement.
TTGTTTTCGGTGAATTGTCGTTTTTGATAAATTGTCATTTTCTGGGAATTGTCATTTTCAGGGACTTATATCGTTTTCGGTGAATTGTCGTTTTCGATGAATTGTCATTTTCGATGAATTATCGTGCTACCCTCAGCGCAAATCAGATACATTAAAAAGTCTAGTAGAACAGAATTGTAAACTGGATGGCTCCCTTAGATCATTGGCAGATATTGATGCGCCAGTAGAAATCGTAAGAGATGCTCTTGAAATAGCGGCAGAAAAGACTACGCCCAATATCAGTATTTCAGTAAACCTTATTAAACTTGCAAATAATATCCAGGAACTAATCCAAAAAAGCAGAAAGTTCGGAGGCAATGACAACGATAAAAGTCACCGTTGTCAATATGGAAACTGAATCTATCAATTAAAAGCCTGAAAGTTGCCCTGATGGAAGAACAAATCCAAGGTGTTTAGAGTCATTTAAGTGAGCTCTCGGCAACAGAGAGAACAGATTATTCATTGTGGAAAGCTATAAGTAATTTAAAAAGGCCAGTAAGCTGAAGACGAGAAGCGACAAAGAAAAAAATCATCTTAAGAAAGTATTTTCACCACATGAGGAGATTAACCACTACCTCTTACTAGAACAATTGGTGAATGACTCAACCATAAAAGCTAAACCATTTAAGTGGTAGGGAGTTAAGAATATACTCAAAAATTGCATAAGCCCCAAACGATTAAAAAAATTTCAGATAATTGCATAAAACTAATATCAAATACCTTCAACGCTATCATGCGGAATAGTTATATTCCTCAAAAGTGGAAGATATCTCAAATCACGATGATTCATAAGACTGGAAACACAAATTTCGTCATATCGTTAAACATGCTCGCCACAATCTATAAGTTGAAAAAATGTTTTTAATGATATCTTATTCCAGACCATCAATTTGGTTTCCGAAACCAACATAGAGCAAGTGCACAGAATTGTAAATGCCAGGCAGTTTAGAAGAAAATAAATATTGTTCTGCTGTTTTCTTGGATGTTTCACAAGACTTTAACAAAGTTACTGCCGAATAATTTTCATACATTCCTTGAACTATCTACTTCAAAGACAATATCTGGTTAAACAAAATGCCGCAACTACTGCATTAAGTGATATTAGCGCAGGCATCCCACAAACTACCGTCCTATGCCGACTATTATACTTATTGTATACAGCCTGTTTACCCATTACCAACAAAGTAATAGTATCAATATTTGCTGATGACACGCGGTTTTGAAGTCCCACAAATAACCCGAAATTGCCACAAGGGAAGTGCAAAATAAGGACAATAAGGTGCTACTATATAAAGTGATATTAATGCCCATATGGACATACGGTCTTCAACTATGGGGTTCCACCAGCGCTTCAAATACAGAACTTCTGCAACGAAATCAAGCAAGAATACATATCACAAATGATCCGTGCTACATTCGAAATACTAACATCCAGGTTGACCTGAGTCTTTTTTTTATTCCAGTCTTTAAAGGTCATTACTGGCTCCTCACTGATTCAACAATCTGACTGCAGCGATTTCGATCTTAAGCTTGCTTTCATACTGTCGTTCTCTACACGGTATAGAACCATCGTAATTTAAAAAAGAAATTAAATTAATTTTAGTTTGTAAAAATTGCTTACGTCTTGTAAGTTAGCTTTAAAGAAAGATTGGAGAATAAAGCCATTGGCAATAGCAGACATTGAGGGCTTTCAAGTCAATCAACCAATGTATCAGTTGCGTTCAGTTCCCAACTACGATTGTAGCATGTACTCGTATCATAAAAAAGTGATACCGATCAGTAAACACAACATGTTGGTCGACCTGCGTGCACACATTTATTATTTCGTCCTATTAGTATATTGCCTCAAAGTGTCGTCTTTACAGTGTTCAACGATCTACGTAATTATTGTTATATCAGAGTTGTAATATCAGAGTTATTCCGAGTTAAGATCGGCCACAAAATAAAGTGTATCGAACCAATAGACGATAGACCATATTTAGCTAGAAGTATTTGTGCGTAGTTTGGAACGTTAAATAGTAATTTCTCCACTACAAAAACATCTTTAGAATTGTCATCTATAATTCAATAAAAGCAATGTTACTTACAGAATCATTATCCTTTCTTGATGGATGTTTAAAAATGGATTGCACGTCTTATAGCAGAGTCTAAAAGTCGGTTTAAACTCAGGCTTTATCCGTGACATTCTATAATTATATTGTACAATTAATTAATGTGGGACTGGGTAGGATAATAAAAATCGCCCCCGGGTGGGATTGAACCACCAACCTTTCGGTTAACAGCCGAACGCGCTAACCAATTGCGCCACGGAGGCTATACGTAATAATGTGTATTTTCCACATTTACTCATTCACCCATATGCCTTTTAATTCTCCTTTAATTAAAAAAATAATGTATAAAACTGCTAAACACTTCAATAAACCCGGGTAGCTCAGTCGGTAGGGTATTGAACTTTTAATCCAAGGGTCCAGGGTTCAAGTCCTTCTCGAGCGGACAATTTTAAAAAGTATACTATAATTTCTAATTACTTGTAATTTTTCTACTTTTATTGGTTATCTTATTCTTTTGCTTTTAGTTTGTTAATTATCTTATTGTTAGTATTATAATTTGGTAGACAATATTAAATTTTGTACATACTAAATTTCTTCCGTCCCTGAACCTATCCAATCTCTTAACAAATATCACTCAGTAAACATACAATTCAAAACCATCAAAATTATACCAAGCTAAACCTTCGAAAGATTAACGCAACCAAAATACGTCGATAATGCAGATGCATAATGTGATAAAAAAAAAACAAATTGAAATGACATTTTGAACGAGAACCAAAATAACATTTTATTTTATTAATTAAACAAAATAAGTTACTTAAATAATATAATGTGATAATAAATAATACAGTAATGTCCGACACAGAAGAAAACGTAACGGAAGTGGAGGATGATGAAAATTTTAATCGTAAATATCCCTTTACCGGGCTACCCATTGCCGATACATCCGTTTTAAATCAGGTCGATGGAAGAAGCCCTTGTGCTAGATGTTATAGATCGCGAAAACTGTTTTGTTATACGTGCTATATACCGGTTGATGGATTAGTTGGAAAAATACCTCAAATTCGACTGCCGGTCAAAATCGATATCATAAAACATAAAAATGAGATCGATGGTAAAAGTACGGCCACACATGCAGCCCTCATAGCACCCGATGATGTTAAAATTTTTACTTATCCGGATATACCGGACTATACCAAAGAGGATGGTGTGGTGCTAATATTTCCCAGTCCCCATAGTGTATCGATCGGGAATATATTCACGGGAACGCATGAGTTTGATATAAAAGAGAATTTTGGGCTACCCAAAGGGTATCATATGGGCACGCTGCTCCGATTTCAGTTGAAAGAAATCGTTAAGACAGAAGAAGAGTATGAAGCGAGCACTTCTGCGGAGAAAAAACCGAGGAATATATTCGACGAGTGTGATCTACCCATTAAGAAAGCAGTATTCATAGACAGCACCTGGAATCAAAGTCGGGGCATATATAGGGACGAGCGTATTGCTCAGATGAAAAGCGTAGTGCTACAAAATCGTGCATCACAATTTTGGCGGCATCAGAAGAATAGTCCCAGATGGTACCTAGCCACAATCGAGGCGATACATCAATTTCTGCTAGAAATTCATACACACGCTTGGGGGGTTGCTGCCGATTACGTTGAGCATCTAAAAACGTTAGAAGTTGTAACGGAATTCATTCCTCCACATCGAATTATCGACACGAACCCTGATCCTGAAGCACCGGTCCAACCGTACCATGGACAGTACGATAATCTATTGTTTTTCTTTACATACATGTACGATCTAATTCACATGTACTATGATCACAAACAGCTGAAATCTTATAAACGACCGTTCGTTTAAATTTTCCGGGCTGAAAATTGTCAGACACTTCGAAATTTGAATTTTTTACTTTAATTTTATTGGAATCGAAATTGTACGCTTAATAAAATTGGATTATTATTTAAAAAGTTATTTTTTCTTTTTTTTATCCTCTGGATTGGCTGGTGTGGTTGGTTCAGGTCGTGCTTTCTGCCACTGTAGTGGTTTTCGTCTATAGATTGGCCATGGTGGAACTGTGATCTATGTATGCAGAATACACGTATTAAAAAAAAACGATAATTTACAACTTTTATACATACGATTGTGGCTAATAAGAATCCAGCGCCTAATATATACACAGTCTGTGAGAATTGTTGAATTATAGCGCCCCAAACGAGGCCCACAATACCGAACAGTGTAACAATGAAACGAGATAATTTCTCGGCACGGGCTTGGCCCTCATAATCCTATAAATTTAATATTAACAGACGGGTAAATTATATTTCTTAATATTCTTACCATATGCGTTTGAATATTTAACATTTTTAAATGTTTTTATTGAGATTTTTGATAAATTCAAATACACGTCAGCTTCAGTTTAAAACGAGCAGTTTTTGTATGCGGCAAAGAAGAAGAAGAAATGTCAAACATATTTTACTTTTATCGTTCCGTTTCAGTTTCGTATCGATAAGTTTTAGACGATTTGCTGGGATTGTACAAAATGTATGATTACCCAAGTATAACGAAATCCGACATTTTTCGCCTTTTTCGGAAAAATTGATGAATTTCTCTCCGACTTTTTTCATCAAATATGTCCGACTTATTGTAAGATTTACTATGAACGTTGTCGCGAATAGTCGGACAATGATGAAAAAGAGTTAGGTTATGTTTTCAACAAAATGTGGGCGGAGCCTTTATTATAGATTTTAGCGGCAGAGATTTAAATTTGAAAATGTAAATAAAAAATTTTTTTTAACGGTTTTAAATAAATACATTTAATTATTAAATATGAAAAATTAATAATAAAAAAACATTTCTCTTCTTAAATTTAATTAATTCTTAGTACATTTAATTATAATCACGGGATTATTAGTTCACAGCCATTTGACGTCGAATTAAGTTGATTGTGATGTATGATGAGGAAGCTTTCTTTGTAACTCTAGCTTCATTCGCCTTTGTCTGGTCCGTTCCGACATCTCTGAATTTTAAGATACCTATATTTTTTAAAATAATTTAATATCAATATAAATAAAAAAAATTGTTGAGGTAAGGCAATGGCACATAAATTTGGTTCATCTCAACAGCGGAAAAATTATTGTCGAGATAAAAAGTTTAGAGATGTGTGCAGGAAATTATTGACATGTTGAGATTACGATGAGTTTTAAAGGTGCCAAAATATCTAATTTGCCCCAATATTGAGATAAACCAAATTTACTAACTAAACATAACCTTATTTAATCATAACAAAATATTTACCTTTCAATAAATGATTGAACAAAATGATATGAACTAACTACCTATATACAAAAAAAAGTATACACGTTCGAAATTTATATTTATGTACACACAAAAAAAATATATTTATAGACACTTAATTAATAACTTATTATAAACATAAAATTAATTTAAATTAAATAACATGGAAAACACTCGAAAATAAAACATATAAAATTTCACTGCAAGAAAAGATAATCAACCGAAATGGCGTTTCTGACAAAAATAAAAAAAAAATACAGCAACGCTGTAAGTGTTAAAATTTTGAAACCAAATTTCATCATTTCCCGATTTTTGCTACCGAAAATCGGAAAAAATTTCGTACTAGATTCAAATTTTCAGTTTTGTTATATGTACTTGGGTATATAGTTGAGTCTAGTACAATTTTTCTTGTGGATGAAATTAAACTGCGCACATTACATTTTTATTACGTTTGTTGAACGCACGCATCTTTACAATCTGACGAGTCGCATCATTAGGATCGAACTGGCATAATAGAGCTCAGTTAAACCCACAATTAAACAACCATATATCATCGATTAGGAAATGCCGTGAAAGAAAGGCGCTTTTGGATGCATAATCCCTCAAATAAGAGCGATAATTCATAAGAGCTCTAACAAATTTATCAATGAGATCCAAAAACTTATAGAACAGTAAAACGCAGTTCTTCTGAAATCAGCACAAGAAGTAATTAGGATCCCTTTACTATTGTTTCTCTTTAGACCTATACTCATGTTTATTTAATAAGTTTGGAAGATTTTTGAAAAAATGAATCCATCCATTAGTAGATGTGCTTTTGCTATACAACCGAGATGTTAAAAAGCATTAAATCTACCAGGCACAATTTAAATAATTATAAGCTTCTGCAGTTATATACATATTAATTTTGTATGTTTACTAAAGAAAACGGTTACAAAACACTGACCAAATAAATCGAATCTGGTACATTTTTCAACTCACTTAAAAAACAAAAACAATAGACTTATCGATCAACAAACGATAAGTTTATTAGTTTCTTGTGTTTCATTTTGTTGTGATTTCCCCGTTATTTTGACATTTAATAAAAATGCAAATGATTAGGGTAATGGATATAGAAAAAAAAAATTAACAATTAAAATCGAGGAAAAAAATACGAAATAAGACAAAAAATTTTAAAAATAATTCTTTAATTTAATTATTAAATGTTTAATTATATATAGTTAAGTGTTTTATTCATATGAGATAAGTGAAAAGTACGCGAGATATTAGTAAGTGAGGACAACGATATGAATTTAGTGGAGATCAACCCGTATGGGAATGGCCTTTTGTATGCTGGATTTAATCAAGATCAAGGTTTGTATGCTCAGGTTATTTCTGGTTGTTTCCGCATTATATTTGATAATATTGGGCCATCTTTTTCTTAATTTTTTTGTTAAATATAGGATGTTTTGCGTGTGGTACAGATTCCGGATTTCGGGTATACAACTGCGATCCGCTGAAGGAAAAGGAACGACAGATATTCACCGATGGTGGCCTAGGTCATGTTGAAATGTTATTTCGATGTAATTATTTAGCTCTAGTTGGTGGTGGTATACGCCCGTTGTATCCACCAAACCGTGTACTAATTTGGGATGATCTCAAGAAGGCGCCTGCTATCTCACTAGATTTTAATGCTCCCGTCAAATCGGTACGGCTACGTCGGGACCGTATTGTTGTGGTGTTAGAAGGGATTATAAAAGTTTATACGTTCACACAACAACCACAGCAGTTACATGTATTTGAGACAAGTCAAAATCCATTGGGCTTGTGTGTTCTCTGCCCGAATAGTAATAAATCGTTACTCGCCTTCCCAGGCCGACGAACCGGTCATGTGCAAATCGTTGATTTAGCGAACACAGAGAAAACACCACTAGAGATTACAGCACATGAAGCAACCGTGAGTTGTATATCGTTAAATTTACAGGGTACCCGCTTAGCGACTGCAAGCGAACGGGGTACATTGATACGGGTATTTGACACATCAAGCGGTAAAAAAGTAGGCGAACTACGTCGCGGAACAAATCAAGCTACCATTTATTGCATAAATTTTAATCATGAGTCAACCTGTATTGTGGTATCGTCGGACCATGGAACAATTCACATTTTTAATTTAGAGGAGCATAAAACTAAGGAATCATCTAGCCTACCCATACTGCCCAAATATTTTACAAGCCAATGGTCATTTTGTAAATTTTCAATTCCTCAGGGACCACCATGTATATGTGCGTTTGGTGCTGATAACAATTCAGTGATTGGTAAGTACATGAAATGTAATGTGTTAATAATACGCGAGCAGTGATAACAATTCTATTTTTGTGGGAATTAGATTGATTACAAGCAGACATTTGTTAGGTTCTATATATATAAACAATTTCTAATAATTGTTTGTTCAACCGATACAAACATACTTTGTAAATATACTCATAAATAAATCTTATTCTGTTATCACCAATCACGTTACATACGACTGATAGAGTGCATTATTATTGGTCAGATAATTATAAATTTCGTCGTTATAAGTAAATGTTTTGTGCAAATGAATAAGATGCGATATTGAACAATCCGTATACAATCAAACAGGTAATGCATAATTATTTGATAGTGAAATGTGTTTCTGAAAAATGAATTAGATACGCGAGAGGGTTAAAGTTATCAGGGAAAGTTATATTTCTGTTTCTCAGCCGAACTGGCCTCTTACTAGTGAGAAAATAACTGACCGAAGTGTTCAGTTGCCTATCACATCTCTGATCTTATTCCTTTCGGATGCAAACATAGATCAATCTCGCGGAATATTCCCCGACCAGCTTGGGTTGCATCCGGGTTAAATGCATAGCGGCTTTATTGCACTCTGACTATCAATGAAAATCTGGATAGGTTTCTTAATATAAGCTCTCTGAGAAATTTTCAGGGGCAGATTGCTAATACTTAATTTGTACTTCAGACTAGAGCACGGTGACATATACAGCCAAATAGAACGAGAGACTTTCTTTTGGACCGTCTCCACAAGCCTACCACCCTATTCGAGCCATGCGTATATCACTACAAACCATGCGGCATTCTCCATCAGATTATTAATAGACTTTGAATAGAACTAGAGTCTTAAGGACCCTACAAAATATTTTAACAATGTTTCGAGATTATTTTTCTGATAATGATTCAAATGGTTGGTAATATTCGTGTTAGGTTACGTTAAACACTGTTTTTGAAGCAGTTTCGCAAATACAACGACGAATTACTTTGTAATTTCCAAGGGTGAACCTAAATGTCTTAGGAATTCTAACCTCTAATGTCCTAGCAAAATAGGTCTATAAAAACTGTAAACAACTGGTTTTGTTATAATATTTTGGTTAAATTTTAATTTGTGTACAAAAGTCACATTTTCAGTAGGTTGTGTCAGTACGACCCGGTAGGAATAGGGTTAAGTCATCTGTTGAGGCAAAATTAGGTTTAAATATGTATATATGTTTGAATTAGATTTTCCAACATAATAATGGTTCAAAATTTCAATTTTAACTTGTCAAGGAATGGTTTTTATACAACGTTCTTAATCAATTGAATTCGCCTCCATACAGCCTGGATTTGAATCTGATAGAACATTGGTGGAAAATCTTGAACACAATATAATGGGAATTAAAGGAAGGATGATAAAAAATCAGGCCAGAATTCTGCAACGCTAGTAATTTAATACCAAGAAGAATGCCAGCTGTGTTAAATCAGAAGAGATCTCCCACAAAATACCGAAATTTGCTTCTATTGTTCGATAAGCATCATAACATTCAAGTAGTACGTAGTTGATGCTCGCAATAATTTTTAGTTTTTGAAATATGTATTATTAATTCCGACCAACCTGATGAAAAAACGTTTCAAAACTAAAATCTCAATTCTATGCAGTGCCGGGTTTCGAGGCCTAGGGCTAGTATCAAATAAAATGCCTGCTAACAAGTTTTTTATATTTTTTGCTGCTTTGCTTCCTTGCCTTACACCATTATCAATCAAATCGAGGAAGCATTAAGACTATAGGCTCAATTTAATTGGTATATTGTATAGCAATTCTAGTCTGTATTGACATGGACGATATTCGGGACATGAATTATGCATAATTCGAGTGATATGCGGAAGTTCTGCAAATTAACTTAACTTAATTAAGTTTCTCTGAATCATAAGTACGTATATACATAGCAGAGGTAAATGCCCATTTCGCTTACAAATATTTAAAAGTATTTATTTTTGTGCTTTGAGGCGTATTATGATCCGCCCTTGAGTCTATGTGACTCGTAAATCTTCAAGTATTTACGACAGAAGTATAGTATTAAGTACTTTTTTTATTCACAGTTTTTTAAGAATTTACTGGAATATTTTTCAGCGTTTACTTGAAAGTTAAGTTTTAACTACTCTACCAACAGAATACTTGTATTTTATTTACCTGCTCATCAGCAAAAACTTGAAAAGGCAGAAGTGTTACGTGTTTTTATTCACTCCACCCAATATTAATCCTGGTCAAAACTTCTGGGTGATTGACTTGTAAAATTTCAATATAAGTAAAACTGCTCAATAAAACCCAAATGCTAGGGATATAATTTTTATTGAACTTGAATAAGAATTGTGTACCCATCATGTTTGTGTGATATTTTAATTAGCTAAATTATTTTCAAAATTCACAGTAATATGCGCCGATGGACATTACTACAAATTTGTATTCAATAGCAAAGGTGAATGCAATCGTGACGTGTGCACGCAATTTCTCGAAATGGCGGACGATGTTGAAATGGAGGTGCAAAGGAAAACTAAACCATAATTATCCACTAAATAATAATAATATAAATTATAATATAATTAAAATAAAAATCGCCTTTCCTTGATATATAAAGAAAAACATATTATATATTTTAAATGGTTTTGTCTCGTAAATTTCCACACTTATAGCCCCTCAAAAAAAAAAAAAATTCAATGTATCCAAAACACACGACATACACATATTTTATAATATGCAAAATTTTTATTTTATTTATCTTTCTGATGTGATGTATAAGTTTTAATGAATAATAGTTTTTTTTTGTCTAATGATTTTATTTTATTTTATATACCTATCTATAATTAATATATTCATTTATATTTATATATATATTTTATAAATAAAATAAATTGATAACAAATTGCATGCATATATACATTATTTACATAATATAGTCGCGCTTTTTTTATATATCTCGATAAAAAGCCAGCCATGTAAGTTTAGTCGCTAAATTGCAATTAATTTAGTTTCTTTTACATAAATATAACTTTTTATGTTTTTTAAACTAAAGAATTATTAGTCGAGGTTCTAAACGACACAGTTTAAAATTTATAGTTTTTGATTATTTGAATAGCATTTTGATCGTTATTTATAGAAAAGCGTCGACATATTATGATTATTCTCAAGAACCTCTATCCATTATTAATGTATATAAATTACATTAATTTCGATTATTAATTATAATTTAAAACAAATATTATATAGGTATATATATATACATATATATTCTGATTAAGATATATATAAAAAAAAATGTTACAAAATAATTAAAAATAAAATAAAATGTATAATTATATAAAGTAATTGGGTTTCATTTGTTTCGATTATTTACTTGAAATTCTGAGTCATGATTATGTTTAATTCAATTCATAGTGAGATATCTGGAATTTGCGATTGTAATAATTTAATGAATTTCGATGTGGGAAACAAGGTGCCACTCTTAGTGAAAACTTCTACCACTAATTTTATCACTGATAACTAAAATAATTTTATAATAAATTAAATAGCAGTGAGACACTATCCCTGGACTCGGCGATTTCGAGATCATTGGGACGAAGCTGTGCGCTCCTAACGGACGAGTCAACGTCAGACTCAACAGTGGTGTAGGGAAGCAATATCTAATGGTTAAGATCCTTCAGATCAACCTCCATCACTGTAAAGCCGCCTCGGCGGCCCTTCTGCTAAAAATGGAATCTGAGTCCATTGATGTGGTTCTGGTCCAGGAACCTTGGGTCAATGGTGACCAGGTGCTAGGCCTCAGAACTCCCAAATATAAAATACTACATGCGAAAAATGAAGGCAAGATACGTTCCTGCATTTTCGCTAGAAATAATTTAAATATTTTTATACTACTAAATTACAGCAACGTTGATGTAGTGGTGGCTATCATCGAGATGGATGGGCAAAATCTCTGGCTAATATCGGCCTACCTACCATACGAGGAGGAAAATATACCACCAGGTAGGTTGGCCAGTGCAATAATGGAGGCTCGAAAACGAAAGGTAGGAGTCATCATGTGTAGCGATGCTAATGCGTAAAGTTTACTATCCAAAACGACACCAAGGTGCTTGACGTGGTCACGTTTAGTGATCGACACTGGGATGTTTGCCTGAGACTGTCAAAACAAGATCATTAGCGTATTTCCGTGCAATGATTGCTGCAGCTTTACAAGTAACTCGTCAATGACCAAAAGTCACAGTGGAGGTGACAGCACACCTCCCTGAGGACAGCCTTTGGTAATCTTAACAAAAATAACACGCCATTCTTGGCTTGAGCATGCATTCAATCCATAAGATAATGAAATAGTACCCACAAATAGATAAAGTACCCACAATAAGCTCCTTTAATAATAAGGAGAGATTTTTAAATCCTGGTTACAAGTTCATGTAGGGCGGTTTCACAGGACCGACCCTGCAAGCATGTTGCATGTTACTGAGTGGAGAGGTCATTAGAAAATGGTCTCTAATGAATCTATCGACAATTCTTTCCAGAGCTTTACGAAAAATGAGGATAGACTAATAGGCCGAAATGATTTAGGGTCCGTATAATCGGACTTACCAGCTTTCGGGATAAAAACCACCTTACTCCTGCTCCAAGAATTTGGAACAGTGCTAAAAGTGCACACTTGAAAAAGCTGGAGCAAATGACCCTGAATCAGAGGAAACCCTGCTGTAATTCAGCAGGAATAATACCTTTAGAACCGCGAGCCTTATAAGATGGAAAAGGAAGATAGGCTCCAGCACAAGACATCACAATTGATCAGCTTCTGAGCCAAATTCCAATCGGGACTTGCACCAGACATCCTAGTGAGCTCGGCAGCAACATCATCCGAGTTGACGATATCACAACCAGGAAAATGAGCAGAAAGGAGTAGCTCACCAATTTCCTTAATGGAAGAGGTAAGCTGTCCGACCGGTAAACGAAGAGAATCAAGAATCAATCTTCTGACCAATATAGTTTTATTCTAATGTAAAAACACTATAACGATAAACAAGATCGAATATATTCATCAACTAAATAGCAGTCGATCTTTGTTTCATACTATCGAATTTTTCGATCAATAACCGAATTATTCGATAAATTTCATAATAGACCCGGATATCCTTATCTCTAGAAATACATCATAAACACACTATCACAATAATGTATAGTTATATGAATATTTACCAAATGTAATTTAAGTCAGCTTTCAAGCTCTATCAATGTAACATCATTATTATTCAAATTGGTTGCGATTGGTATAATGCCACAAAGGACCATGGTTTCAAACTCAAGGTTCTATCTTAATATGAAAACGCGCCGGTCTAGTTTAGTCCAAGACAGAGAGCACAACTGACCTACATCTAAACACCTAAACTTCCAAAACGTTGAACCGAGCAACACTGCGATTTTCAATCGCTACCATCATTACGACCTAGATACTTTATAGTTTTCTTACCGCAGTTGAGAGATAAATGAGGTGATCGTAGCTTTATTGTTGAAACAAAGAACCATGTAAGATTTGCAATCCTTGACAAGTTTGATGCCTCAATAACACTATGTGTCAGTGCTATTAATTCCGTATGAAAACTAATGTATTGCGATCTCAGATCAAACCAAGGAAAAACTATGGACTCAACTAAATTATTCAGAAAATACTGATAAATCCAGAAACCTCCAGAAGAATAGGCCACCCAGAATAAATTTGAGTCATTTAATTCGGGCGTGACCGGAAGTGATGTATCATTATCAACATGAATAATATTTTATAAGAATTCGCCTATGTCGTACGATAGAACGAGAAATTGAAACGATATAGAATAAGCTGTGTCTAGAATAACTGAGACAAAGAAAGAATGAATTCCATGGCAATTTGTCAGTCGAGGGCATATAGCTGTTGTGATAGATAGCTCTACAAGTAATATTTTGTAAACCATTAAGTTTGACGAACACAATAATATTGCGGTAGGATCATCGATTCATCAAAGAAAGACAACATCGTGGGGCTAAAACTACATGATGTTCCCAAAGATTTAAATCGTCGATGACCAACGCATTTATTTGACGGAAACTAACACCCCATCCAGTTCCAGTTCCACAATGCGAGACTGAGCATAACTCTGTAAGCGCATGTTGCATGTTACTGTATGGGTAGATGATTAGATGGGTCTCGAATGAATCTGTAGACGATTCAATCCAGAGCTAAAAAAAACTGGAGGACAGACTTTATAGGCCGAAACGACTTATAGGGTCCGTATAATCAGATAAAATCACCTTTATTCCTACTCGAAGGTTTGGGCACATTGCTAAAACTAAGCATGCTTGAAAAATTAGAGGAAAATGGTGCTGAATAATCGTTATAAGATGCAAAAGAGAAGAGACTCAATGAGCTCGGGAGCAGCATATTCTGAATTGACAATGTCACAATCAGGAAAATTAACAGAAAGTAGCAGCTCACTGACTTCCCTATTGGAAGCGGTACTGTTCGTTCAGTAGACGATGAGAATCTACACGTTATTCTTAGCCAAAGCTTTATTGAGTCTAGTGATACCAAATGGACTGCTAATTTTCTCGCAGAATTTTAGCCAGGAAGCTTCCATAGCTCCTTACCTTTTAAAGGTCAGAATTCCAATCTGTTCATTAGTGACTCGAGGAATGTTCAAAGACTGTGGAATTGCCATCGCAGTTAAGGTGCTTATACGTCAATGTATTTACTTGACTAAATTTTCCTCGGTGAGGTAAGTCAAGAAACCAGCTAGAGAGAGAATATAGTGCCCAATCGGTTAGTTTCCTATGTGTCGGTATCGTTTTAGTGGCGATCGTTAATATTAAACATATACCTGAGATCAGACGTGGGAATATAATTGAAACCGCAGAGACAGCATCATTAAAAAGGTACGGTTCCTGAATAAGGCAAAAATAATTAATTGTTATTAAACCAAATACACAATTAATTTCTATTACTAGACAATTAAGGTAAAGAACAGAGCTTCTTCTGTTGAGACAAAACTACATATCCGAGGTTATTTAGGCGGCCGGAGATTCGGACTTAGACGACATCAATTTGTTTTTTTTAAGTGCTCCCCGACCACAGAGGCTCGAGTAATGAATGCAATTTATTCGCCATTAAAATGTAATTATACAAAAGTACAACAAAATTTTCTGTTTTTTGATCAACGAATTAATTACTAGTATATAACCCTTCTCACCCTGTGTCTAATCCATTGACAAAACTATAAAGAATGTCCGTTAGTGTGTAGCGTTACTTCATTAAAATACAAGAACAATTTATTTTTAAAGAATAAGTAAGTATGTAATGTACATATAGTTTTAGTAGTAAGTATAGTTGGATGTAAATTTAAATTTACAAACAAAACAAAATATTTTTGTTCACACGACTGTGAGTTGTAGTTCAATAGTGCGCTGTATAGTGTATACACGGTACATATAGTTGTAGTTTGTTGTAGCAGTAATGAGTGCGCTAAGTAAATATTTCTTAGAAATATCAAAACATGAGACGTGTGCTAATTTGACCCATCCGAATGAGACATGCACCCAACAGTTGATTACTATGATGTGGAAGCATTTATTTACATGTGGCCAATTCTATATACCAACTCTTGTGGTTTGTATTATTTTATGAAATGGTATATATAAAATGACCTTGAATGATCTAGCGATGAACCTTTTAGATACCATTAGTGCTGAAAATAAAATCGGTAAATCGTGAAATGTTTATACAATACCTTATTGATTATGGAAAGAGCGTGTTGATAGGAAATTGGTTGGCGACAATAAGTGTTGCAGGCATTTGTTGGTTTCAGTGAGTATATAGTTTTGTTATAATTTGTAATTGTTGTTAATGTAATGTTTATTGCATTCCGTAGTAAAATATTTGGTAAATTTTATTTGCCGTGGTTCATTCGTGTGCCTGCCGCATTTGGCACGCTAATGTTTAATTTTTATCCGACTAGAATCAAACGATGGCAGACCACAGGACTTTTTAATATGGTATGGGGCACACACGAATTCGTCAATTTAGTTTATAGGATTGTACTATTTGTTTTTATATTTTTAGTACATTGAAACGCTAATTAAAAAATCGAATAATAGAATAATAGAGTTTCTACGAAAATCGCACGTTTTTGGTACACTGATGTTTATGTGTTTTAGTGCCGTCATTATGACCGGATTTAAATTGACCGGAGTAAAACGATTTTGGTAATTTATCGTCCGTTTTATTTATCGGAGCGTGAATATATAAAAAAAAAATTATGGTTTACAGGTTTACATCGATGCCAAAGCCAATTAAAGATAAAAGCCAACCATCTAAAATTATAAAACCTTGCGTCCACGATGGAACATGTACAAGGTACATTTGGAAAGTCAGTATAAGAGACCGCATTTATGTATATTAATCCGGATTTTACATTAATTATTTTTGTTTTCAGGAATTTTCCACATCAACCGAACTTGCAATGATCATAGGATTACTAAAATTCATCGTGTCCAACTATAAACGAATAAAATTATCTCAACCAACCCCAACCATTAAACTGCTGTTGCACAAATTAGACTACAACATAATGGCATTCACCATTTCCTATAATACACTATTTAAACTATTATACTGTTGGTTTAATAATAGAACCGGTGAAAATACCGTGAAAAATACGATGGCCGCTGGATTTTTATCCGGTACCGCATACGTATTATATCCAATATATGCGATATTCACATACGGATTCACAGCCTCGCTGGAATTGGGATGGCTGATGTACTCAAAATATATCGCGGACCGAATAAACGAATCGAATAAGTGCAGTCAATCAAATCGGAACGATTTTATTAACATCACAAACCGTTTTATACATTTTGTAAACAAAAAAATACCCATCTTGACTATTCTAATGTCCGTGAGCATAATACAATTATTCCAGTATCGATTTCTGTATCCGTACGCAACACCATTTTATGTTCATAAATTTATGTCACAGACAACGGCTAAACGGTAAGAAATACAACGCCAATTTAAAGTGATATGATAATGTGTGTTGATTTTAAATTTCAGGGCTGATTGTTTAGGACTGCGGGCTAGTGATATTTTTTTAGGATTCCGATGACGTGCCTATTATAGCTGAAGTTCAGTCGTATTTAATTTAGAATGAAATTTGTTTAATGATGTGGCAATAAAATAATTTGTGTATCCAAGTGCATATTGTTGGTTTACACGTTATTTTGGTTATAAAATTAAAATTCGAGGGCACAGGTTTATAGTTTAATAAAATGCAGCAAATTGTCGTGGAAATTCATGGTTAAACTATACTTAAATTGATTTGCAAACATAATATAAATCCAGACTTAAATCATATCTAAACTGAAACCACGATAAAATTAATAAAAATTTGGGACTTTAAATTTAGTCATGCTTAGTTAGGTGGTGTGTGACAAAGCTGAGCTGACATAATAATTTTTTTATATAATTGGACAAGATTTGGTATGACGATTTCTTAAATGGCATAGCACTTCTATTGAAGTTGTCTCAGCATGCGGTACGCAGTTAACTCTTCGATTGATAAAATTTACATGTATTGAAATGAAAATTTACATCTTTTTATTCAGTTACTCACTGTGTTAGTGGCCCTCTGCAGTTTGGCTGTTGCTTCATTTTTGTTGTCACCAATTGAAGATATAGAATTGCCAATATTTTCTTTAATTGAGAGTATTTTTACTGGAAAGTGTCGATCAGCAATGTAAGATTTTAAAATCTGATCAAACTACCTCTGTAGGGCCCGGTGTAGTTTATAATCCAGTCCTTGATGCCATACCTTGTCAAATGCTTGGGTTTATCCAAGGAGATACTGGGGCATATCTTTTTATTTTCAATTGCATCTTCAATTATATTTACAATTCTAACCACTTGCCCTATAGTGCACAATTCTAACCACTTGCCCTATAGTTTAGTCTGAATATAGTAAACCTACTTAGCTAATTGCTATTGATATGTTTTTAACTTCCTTGATTTTCGTTTTTCTAATTTTTAGACTTCCAGTGTATAGTTGCATCTATTTTCGTTCAGGAGAATTTTGTTCGTTTTGTTTAGGAGATTTAGTTCGTCTTCTAACTGTATCTTTTAATTGGAACTTGTAATAATTGGTGTTATGTTTAATTATACTGTTCGAACTGGTTACCAGTTAATTTTATTGTTTGTTAACCTGGGCTGATTTTCTTTACAATCAATCGGGTCCGTGTGAATCTCCATCGGTACTTCAAAGTGAATAATCAAATTAATAACCACAGCATCAGCTATCGTTGTTGCCTCCTGATTGGGTATGGAGTACTCCTCTGGCCATTTGCTGAAATAGTTTATTTTTACTACCACAAATTTGTTAGCAATTTTTTTAATTTTATTTTTTACCGCCTCACATTAATCACATTTCTGGCACGATGAGTGGTGCACAGATTTTCTACATCCTGATCAGTAGACAATAATAATATTGACAATAAAATATTTCATCAATTCTAGCTTTCGGCACCACTTTTACTGGTTGTTTCACTTTGTCGTCCGAACTTTCCCATATTCTGCATGATTTCCAAATCCGGATCTGCTAACTGCTCGTTTAATCGTTTCGTCTGTCCATTCCTTCTCAGGTAGTATTTGTATAAGCCTTACGGCGATGATGTCTTCTTTTACTTCTACAAGCTGATAGTGCTTGCATTCTACTTGACATGATGACTTGATCCAACGTGCTACTTACCCTTCTGGATTTTTAAATTGCAGTAGCCATCGTATAATGCTCCATGGTCCGTTCGTATATGAAAATCTTGGCCATAGAGGTACTTATGAAAATGCTTGCTTAACACATTACTATAGCCACTAGTCTTCCAATGTAATACCTTTAACACGCGCTCCATTAGTCGTTCAAAAGTTACCGCGTCTTTATATAATTCCATACTCACTCAGTGTGACGCGATTTTTTCGTGATCTTGCTCTTACACTTGCACCTGCCAATACCCGCTTTGCACGTCCAATGTTGAAAACATTCTAGCGCCTGATTACAATATGACCAACGTAACAATCCTTTCTCGTCACAGAATTGAGTTTAAGGTATTCAATACAGTGTCAATATTCAATAAGTGTCTCCGGTAACTAATCGTTGATTTACCATATTAGCTCTTCCAGTACTATCCGGAGCAGTTGTCAAAGTCCTGCGCCCCATCCAAGAAAATCGTCGAGCAGATTTTTTTCTCTTCCGTCCCCTTTTCAATAACATTTGCCATTCGATGTACCTGATCGATTGTTGAATGTTTACTGCGGAATCCAAATTGATGATTTGGAATAAGATTCCTTACTTCGATTAAAGGTTTTAATCTCTTTAATAATAACATCTGCTCGAACAATTAAAGATTTTGGCCTGTATAATGTTTTTATTTTCGGGCGGTTTTTCTGGCTTTGGTATCATGATAACTTCAGCCACTTTCCACAGTTGTGGTACATTTTTTTATTTGTTTTCCTTTAACTCCAATTTAGGAGCATAAAGGGCGTCCTGACTCTGTTGGGGGCTTTTGCTTTCAGTTCTCCCCATGTTTTCCATCTCCACTTGCGCTTTCTTATTTCGGTCCCAATGTTTGTTTTCTTTGTTTGCCGCAGAAGATGTAGCTGATGGTGTTCGGCTAGAATCATTTTATCAGTCTTCTCAGGCATTTGTTCACAAACACCTGGAGTCTATTTGTGATCTGCTGTGTGTGTTTGCATGTTTCACACTCATACAGCAGTAGTGATTTTACACATTGAATATTCGAAGCTTCGTGTTCCTTTACAGGACGGGCGCATTCCAGATCTTATGGAGCATGTTGAAAGTATTTCTTGCTCTGTTTATTCGTTGACTGATATCTTCTTCAGTGCCGCCTGTTTTTGCTGCAGTACAACCAAGGTAGAAGAAATTTGTTCACCACTTCCATTGGCGTCATGTTGATGGTAATTGGTGTTCAGTCTCATGGCTTTTGTTTTACTGATGTTGATTTTGAGACCTACTTCATGTGCTAGGACTAATAGCTTCTTTATTTTCTGCTGTATGTCGGTATACTTGTGTGCTAGTAGGCATATATCATCTGCATAGTCTAGATCACTGAGCCGTTTTAGTGGTCGCCATTGGATACCATTTGGTGTTTTAATGTCAAGTTTGCGCATTACGCTGTCCAGTACTATCAGGAACAGTAGTGGAGATATGTATACATCCTTGTCTTACTCCTTTCAGTAGAAGAATTTTCCTGTATTTCATATATCAGCTAATAATGGTGTTGAATATTTCATTTGGTATCTAGAAATTTGCTGGGCTATATTTCATATTTCCTTCGGATTTCCATCGTATCTTGGTGATATACTTGTAACTTGAGTTGATGACGTTCCATGGTTTTTTACTGTTGTAACCGAGCACATTGGTAGCATTCTTGATGTAGGCATCTTCCAGTTGTTCCCATATTTAATCGATGTTGGTTTCATTGCTTACTAAATTGAGTTGGAGCATTTCTTTGAATGTATTATTTGTGTCAGTGTTTCTCAATCTGTTGATGTTAATCTTCCTCCGATATGTTTTCATCCTCCGATATGTTGACTTTGAAAGTTGCAACTACCAGTTGGTGGTCGCTGTGTACATCTGCTCCTCGCATTATTCTGACATCCTGCAGGGAGGTTAGGAATTTCTTAATAACCATGTACATGTCCGATTAGGTTCTTGGTTCTGCCATCTGGTGATGTCCAAGTGTAAGTTGCGGTACATAATTGAGCTTAAATAATGCGTTAATTAAATTAGTTTTGTAAATAAAGTTTTGTCAAAGCTTTTCTTGAGAGTTCTTTCAATTTTTGACCTGTTACTTAATCGAATCCAGTATCTATTTTTGAGTTGATATGTTTTGTATTTCTGCTTTTAGTTCAGTTGGAAATTTTAAGACAATTTCTAGTTTTCTGGTTTTAGTTAGGCCTTTCTAGTTTTTTAGTTGCCTTCCATTCTGTGCTTTTGTCATTTGTTCAATCATCATTTTGAGCATTTACGAGTTATTTTAGAATGTGATTTTCCTGCCGGACGCTTGATTAGATTGTTCGTCGATTTATAATTTTTGTTATACTCATGATTTTGTCTTTGATTTTTGACCATGAAACCTCTGTAACTTGCTGGATGAGCTTCTCCGCATTGTACACATTTAGGTGTTTCATTTTCAGTGTAGAACAAACTCGTTATGTACGAGTATGTCCATAAGCTTATTTTGTGCACTGAGTGTAGATTTTTTTAATGATTGAACTTCTATTTTACAACCCAAGATATTTTTGATTTCAAAGATTTTGTAAGTATCTTCATCTGTCTCGAATGTCAACATAAATATATTGAGTGGCATTTTCGTTTTCCAGTGTATTAACTGCTCCACTGATTTTGAATCCTCTTTGTTTTAAGAAGTTCGTAATACTATCTGGCTTGCAAGAATGATGCAGAATTTTGACCATTACTTTAATGGGTCTTGTTTGTTTATCTTCATATGTGAATTAATCCTCACCTAGCATTCTCTAGTTACTTCTCTATGTTTGCCTCCCTCTTTAATGTTTATTTGACTGAGCGCCATTCCATGTTGCTAATACTAATAATCATTCGAACGCTTTTTCCATTTGTTAGACCTGACTCTTATAAAGTAAATCATGCTACGTATAACTCTGGTTTTCTATCAGAGCTTGGCTGATTTATTTTAGAACTCATAGCCTTATGTATCTCATTGCATGATAGGCCTTGTTGGTCCACGGGAGGTATTTTATTTTCCTCCTGCCCTCTGTTATTATCCAGTGAATTTTCCACTATTCGTCACCTGGCGACGCGCCCGTAAGGGGTTACAAGTTCACCTCATCATTATCTGGTCAAGTTAAGTGGCCTCAGTTAGCATAAAACCAGTTTACAAATTATAGAATCCACCGTTACACTTTATTCTATATAAATAACGAACGATAGTATTTTGGTAGAATACAGGCAATTAATTACCACTGTCTGCCATTCACAAAAAAGCACCACCGCACATAATAATATCAAATTTATAAACAACATTTGATCTAAAAATAATCTTATGAATAGGAAAAAACCTAATGACGATAAATTGAGCCACTTTGGCATAATAAATCGTTTTTCATCACTCGTAAAATTTAAAGAAAATTCTAGCAAGTTTTCATCATAATCCATATACGATGACTTTTACTTTCTAAATTTAGTTTCACGTTTTTCGAAATCCTATAATTATTTTAAGATATTTTTGGAAAAATTTTGTATTTAGTTCGAGATTCATCTGGAAATATGTATATATGTAATAAAACTATTTAAGAATTAGATCACTTACGTGGAGTTCTACTGAGGTCGTGCGCTGATATCGTTTGCATTACATGTAGTCGATCATGATCATTATTTAATTGCATCAATATTTGAATGGATATTTTGTCATCAAAATCAAAACACTCGTTTGAGATCGTCATAAATATATAATAATGTATATATACATATTCATCAAAATACGCGAACGAAGATACTCGAACTATTTTCCTCCTACAATTTTTTTTTTCGACCGCGATCATCCCGCGAAAAACATTTATCGACTAATTTTTTTTATTTTTCATTTATTTATAATCAAATCGCGGTGATCGTTTTATCTCAGTACTACTACAAATTTTGAACGTTAAACAACATACAAGTGCGATAAAAGACGCGTCGAAAAAGATCGAGTGTATACGTATATCTAAATAGATCAAGTGAAGTTGCACATACATATATAGTGAATTAATTAGAAAAAAAAATAAAAAAAAACAAAAAATCATTAAACTAAAATGGGTAAAACACCAGCTGTAGGAATTGATTTGGGCACAACATACTCATGTGTCGGCGTTTGGCAACATGGAAAAGTTGAAATTATTGCAAACGATCAAGGCAATCGGACTACACCAAGTTATGTTGCATTCAATGATACCGAACGGTTAATTGGCGATGCTGCTAAAAATCAGGTAAAATGATCTCGTACAGCACCATATCGAGATTATAGTTTTATGTTAATGTTACAACAACAACAATTTTAAAAAAATCCATAAATGGTGATTAAATTAGAACAAGTGTTTGAATATTGAATATAAATAATGTTATGTAGTTCGTCGTGTTATACGCCATTTATGGTGATCGATGAAATTCTTTCAACATGAATTTTCATTATTTGCTTGCTAATTCTCATTTTTCACACCACGAAAACATTTTTATTTAACACGATTCCAGATGAAAATTCGCGAATATTATTTTTAGATATGTGAATCTGCTAAAAAAATTTTAGACCAAATTGTTGGAATTTTCCAGAATTTTATTTTGAGTTGACACACGATCGCAGGTCAAGTTTATTTTCGGATATTTATAGGTCGAATACAGTTTTAAGTCAGCTTTGTGTCATTTAATAATTTTGATTCCATGCCAGCAAAACGTATATTTATTTATTAGATAACATCTCATTTAATTACACAAAATTTGTATTCGTTTGCAGGTGGCAATGAATCCAAAGAACACGGTATTCGATGCAAAGCGTTTGATTGGCCGCAAATTTGATGACGAAAAAATTCAAGCCGATATGAAACATTGGCCGTTTACGGTGATCAATGATAGTGGAAAACCAAAGATTCAGGTCGAGTTTAAGGGTGAGACAAAAAGATTCGCGCCTGAAGAGGTCAGCTCTATGGTATTGACAAAAATGCGTGAGATTGCTGAAGTCTATTTGGGTGGAAAAGTTAGTGATGCCGTGATCACAGTACCCGCATATTTCAATGATTCACAACGTCAAGCGACTAAAGATGCTGGTGCCATTGCCGGATTAAATGTGTTGAGGATTATTAATGAACCAACTGCAGCTGCTCTAGCATACGGTCTAGACAAAAATCTTAAAGGCGAGAAGAATGTGCTTATCTTTGATTTGGGTGGCGGAACTTTTGATGTCTCCATTCTAACAATCGATGAAGGTTCTCTATTCGAGGTAAAATCAACCGCTGGCGATACTCACTTGGGTGGCGAAGATTTCGATAATCGGCTAGTAAATCATTTCTCCGAGGAATTCAAACGTAAACACAAACGTGATTTGGCCGGAAATGCACGCGCACTTCGTCGTCTACGCACAGCATGTGAACGTGCAAAACGTACTCTATCATCGAGCACTGAAGCATCGATTGAAATTGATGCGCTCCATGAAGGTATCGATTTCTATTCGAAAATGACACGCGCACGTTTCGAAGAGTTAAACATGGATTTATTCCGTAGCACCCTTCAACCGGTCGAGCGTGCATTAACTGATGCCAAAATGGATAAATCAGCTGTGCATGATGTTGTTTTGGTTGGTGGATCAATTCGTATACCAAAAATTCAAAAAATGTTGCAAGATTTTTTCTGCGGCAAGGCACTAAACTTGTCGATTAATCCAGATGAAGCGGTCGCCTATGGTGCTGCAGTACAAGCCGCCATTTTGACTGGAGATGGAAGTTCACAAATTCAAGATCTTTTACTAGTCGATGTAACACCACTATCACTCGGTATCGAAACCGCTGGTGGCGTCATGACCAAGATCATCGAACGTAACTCTCGCATCCCGTGCAAACAGCAACAAACATTCACAACCTACAGTGACAATCAAAATGCCGTTACCGTACAAGTATTCGAAGGTGAACGTGCAATGACCAAAGACAATAATTTATTGGGCACATTCAATTTAACGGGAATTCCACCAGCACCACGAGGTGTTCCAAAAATTGAGGTAACATTCGATTTGAATGCCGATGGTATTTTACATGTATCAGCCAAGGATAGTAGTACTGGGCGGTTGGAAAAAATTACAATTACAAACGATAAAGGCCGTTTGTCAAAGGCTGAAATCGATAAAATGTTGTCCGATGCTGAGAAGTATCGTGAGCAGGATGAACAGCAAAGAGAAAAAATCACCTCGCGCAATACACTAGAAGGATATATCTTTAGTTGTAAACAGGCGATTGAGGATGCGCCAGAAGGAAAATTGACTGAGGCCGATAAGCAAGCAGTTCGTGACAAATGCAAATCAGAAATGTCTTGGTTGGATGCCAACACTCTCGCGGAAAAGGAAGAATTTGAACACCATTTGAAGGATACACAGAAAGTATGTGGCCCAATTATGGCGAAAATGCACGGTGGTGGACCGCAACAACAGCAGCCAAGTGGTGGTCAACAACAATCCGGTGGAGGTCAAGGTCGTGGTCCAACTGTTGAGGAAGTTGATTAATGCAACATTTGTAATTTATTTCGACTTTTTATTTAACAAATACACAAAATTACTTAAAATACTGATTTGTTACTTCTTTCCCTTCTTTTTCTTTTTCTGGGCATCTGGCCAAGGGAATCCACGTGACTTGAGCACATCCTAAAAAGAAAACGATTCACTGAAAATTATCAGATTTCATGACAAACACTAACCTGAACGTTATGGCACACCAAATATGCGTTCTCCATAGCAGCCTCACTTAGCAAATCACCTTGAAATTTAGATGATTTTCCACCTTTGGCCGATGATTTCTTGGATTTACCTTTACCCTTTTTGGGTTTATCTGATCCACCAGAATCTTTACTATTGCGTTTCTTCTTACCTTTACCAGCCATATCTATACTACATTATCATTATTATCGATTCAACAAGACAAACTCCATAACGACATTTTACAATACATATGTATGGTCAACATTTAGGCGAATTAAAAATGATAAAACAATTTTTGGTGTATGACTGATTTTATTGTGATAATTATATTTACTTATCGTACAGACAAAAATCGTATTAATATTTATATTTATAATTAATAGTAAAATATGACATTTGCTATAAATGACTAGGTAAAATTGTAAAATACAAAAATAATAATTAAATGCTTAATCAAATTAAAAATAATCTTTAAAAGTGACATCTATGATTTGTTAATACGAACTAAATATGTATATGTCTAAATCATAACAATTTCTATTTGTTTAAAATACAAATTGACGAAACATGTGCACCATCTGTATTAGAATAGCACAACTAATCGAAAATGATAGAACAGTGGATGAATTCTCGTCCGCGTCATTTTGACTCGCGACATAAACAAGAGTACGCGAATTTAGCGGTTGCAATGTACGATAATTATGGGTGAGTGTTGCGTTGGCATCAACTTGAATAATTTGTTTAAATTTATCGATCTAGAGTAAAACGAAATGATATTAGTAAATCAATTATTTATTTGTACGCAACGCAAAATTAATATAAATATACTTACTTGTTCCAACGAAATTGGTAGCGAATTAGTAAACACAGTCCAGATTACGGCTTCACCACAACCGGGAGTTGTTAAAGAACCTTCGTAACGGAAATAAGTTGTACGATTTTTAGGTAACAATTCGCTAAGTACAAATGTTTTCCGTAAAATTTCCGATCGTCCAACATCATTCTTAACAAGCAAACCACTCTCGATAATACTTTCTAAGAAAGGATTTGATCGACTCGACACATGAAATAGTATACCAATTACAGCAACTCCCTTCCGATGTGCTGCTGCTTCCGTTAGTGATGCATACTGCTGTTCGTGATGCACTAAATGCAGTTCCAATCCATAACGCATCGAATTTATGGTGTGCTCTGAACCCCAGTGAAAATGTAACTGATCAAATAAATAGTTGCCTGGTAATCCACCACCCGTTACTGTGATCACACTTGGTACATCATTATTGATTTGAACTAAGGAAATAAATAAGAATATTAAATATAAATAAATCACATTGATCAAAGTCATAAAACTAATTTTATTTTTATTAATTGAACTTTATAGCGAATTTTTGGCGTAATCAAAATGTGTTATTTGCTTTAGACGTGCTCGAAATGATCTTGAAGAAATTTATATAATTTTCTTATTAATTTTTGTATATACATAGACAATTAATTGTTCGATTGGAATGTTTTGTTTGGTGTGATAAAAGTGCTTCAAGATTCAACTGAAACTGGAGATAAATATTCCACTATCTATATATGAATATATATCAAAAGAGGATTCTTTTTTTCGACTATTCAAGAATCTATTTTATTTTTTTGAAAAATCACTCTCTAAAATATGTTGACGACGTTTGAATGGTTTTGAAATCCTTGGCATTGAAAAGTTTATAATGTTTACGGATATACATACTTAAATATCTTCCACCCATTTATTCAATTACACGTATTTCACACACTTTATATATATAGTTGCCAACAAAACTTATTCGCAAACTACATTATTTACTTTCACCCAACTCATTCAACAAAATTTACAAATAATTCTATACTAAACTCAAGTGTTTAGATAAAACATATGACATTATTTGCATAAGAAATGATACATCTATATAAAACGATCCACTTGACATTGTCTTGTACATATAATTATATGTATGTAGTTAGTTTTAATAGTTATTTATTATAATTGTTTATATTTACACAATTTGTCTTAATAATAAATTAAAGACATTTTTGTTAATTAATATTTTATTTGTTCTATAATAATATATTGCGAATGGAAAGTTTTCGATTTGGAAAATAAATTACACATTTTATATTTGAACAATGTTTGAAATACATATTATGGTGGGTGCTCCGCATAATTGAATATTCTTTAACATGTGCGACCAACACATTTTCATTCTGAAACACCTTTTAGATGGGCATATTTTTGAATGAATAATATATACAATCATTCATTCATTTGAAGATATTGTTATTCTTTATTACTTCTTATAAGTGAGAAACTAAACCAAAATGCGATTACTATTATTCCTATTAAACTCTTTTCAAACTCATTCAAATTAATAAACCTTAATTCAAGTGGCGTGAATCGAAAAGTCGGATTTAAATAAATAAATTAGCAGTTTATAAAATAAATCAAAATATGCGCCATCCACCAATGCGATACTGAGAAAGAACAAGGAAGCGCCAGGGAAACTGTGGGACCTGCACCTATAGCCATTATAATTACTGGCCCATTACTTTGTCAACAATCTGGCTCCAACGGTTTCGATCCTGGACTTGATCTTCATACTGTCCTAGACAACCTGAAGAAGCCAAGTCGTTCTCTACACCGTGGAGCCATCGTCGTGTAGCGAGTTTCTTGAAGAGCAACGAGTTCCAGCCGATACTCTTTCATGCATGTGATTAGGGCCTCTAACGTTCCTAGTTTCTTAAGTGACTACACGTGATAAACCTAAATCTCGGGTCTGGGTATTTGAACGGGAGTCCGGTTTTATTTTTGCGGTATCCATTTTGTTTTGTTGACTTTATAAACAGTTTATTTTTTAAGGATGCGGATCGATAGCCGAGCGATCAAACCGTTTAGTCGCCCTCTACAACAAGCAAAGGATACTGTGATGGTATTCTAGGAAAATATGTTCGTGCAATTTAGGTTTACGATATGTCTACTATGTTACTATTCGATATACGCCAACCATTTTCACTACTGATACAGATCATTTCAAACAACGAGAGCAGTTCTTAAATAAATTTGGCGAATGGATGGAAAATATCATAAACCATAACAAAAATAATTACATATTCGGTGATTTTAATATTGATGTCAAATCCAATGTACATATATTATAGTGTAAAATATAATCATTTACAAGAGCAAGACATTAGCTCTTCTGTAAGCTTTAGAACTGTTTGGATTTTGTGTTTGTACGGATGATAATTTAGATGATTTTGTGGATACTAGTGCAGGAAACTTGAGCAGTACTGTAGTGTTTTCAAATAGATATCCAAGGAAAGAAAGGAATTATAGAAATTAATTTGGGATATTGGAAATTGCTTTTTGGTGCTGGTTGACCTCGATATTGATTTTTAATTCTCCGAAATTATTTTAATGTTTTAACCAACCTAAATATGGTAGATTGGGCGATACTTTAATTTCTTCAATTCCTATATTGATTTACGAACATTTTTTGTTCGTTCGAATTTCTCATTTTGTATAATATAATTAATGTTAAATTAAAATTCATTCACGTTTTGAATACAGAACACCCGCGGTACTTATATAGCACCATTTAGGTGGACATTTTGCACATCCGGCCCCATGGATAAAAGAGCTCCCATATACATACATAAATATATACATTTTTCCAAACATTGTCTGAAGATTTGTGAGTTATGTCTACATGAAGTCACCACTATAAGTTTATAATTATCTTAAATTAACTTAATAATCTGTTCTGCTGGAATATTTATTTTTATTAGATTTGGTGTACCGGCTAAATAATTTTATAAATTCCGCGACCATGACAAGCTTATTCAAATTCGTATATATGTGAACATAAACACAGAATTGAAGAACCTAGTATAAATTTAGTCTACTTCTCTAAAGAAACAATGACGAAACGAATAAAACACACGCATCTACTGTAGTTTATATTTTTAATGTGTCTAGATTAATAGAATAATAGACCTCGGTTTAAATTATATTGCACTTAATTTAGTAATTGTATATACTCGGAGATTATGATTTTTTGTGTGATTTGTTGTCACATCACAATGAACTACAAATATATGAATGAATATTGTAGATGTCTATACATACATAAGTATACTTATATACAACAATAACATTAATAAAATATATATTATTACGAACGCATATATTGTTATTATTATCATTTAGCTTGATGGATGAGTAATGAGTATTGTATCTATCTATATTATCGGTTTTGGAATGATACAATATTAAATTTTTGTACAGTCATGTAGACATGAAACACAAATCTCCATTTATAATGTAATGCATGTCACATTAATTAGATCATTAGTATATTAGTAGTCAATGTAATTTAGATTTATGGCATCTACCTATTTCCAATGTCAAGGCCACCATAAAAATGTTATATAGGTGTCATCTTGTATATAATTCTCTTTTTAATTGCAATATTTTAATTAGTTTTAAATTGCAATACTTTTTTTTACAATAACAATTGACCATTATAAATTATATCTAAATAAAATTTTATGAAAATCAGTGGTTCATTAACGACTGAGTATTCCCAAAACAAAATTTATGCAGCAACACTTCTCTTAACAATTCTTTTGAATGGCAGGCGGCGGTTAAAACAAGTTAGAATGCTATACTAGTCAAAAAGTTCAGCTTTACATTGCAGTCAATCATATATAACGTTTGGTCTCCTATAATTAAATACACAACAAAAATCAGGATATTATCACAAATCCACGGATAATGTTTCCGACCTGATTAGATAATCCGATTCTTATCTTTGCACTGGACGCAATAAATTGATCAAGCAAAATCATTTCAAGCCATTTGTGGTTTGAAATTTCTTTTTTTGAACGATTACTTGCAATTCACCGGGCATATAGCGCAGTGGTTAAAGCTGCTACGTCTGGATTGGGATTCAATCCAGGAATCAATAGTTCTGAATATTTTGGTCACGACTATATTGTTTATAGATGTGATTGCAATCTTGAAACTAGCTCTAAAAAATCGGGCGATGGCGTAATCATAGCCGTGCATTCTAAACATCAGGAGATGAGCAGATTTGTATGAAGATTAAAATTAATCAACGTTATATGTTTATCTACACAGATTATGCTGCATGTATCGATTCGATTGAACAAGTAATTAATACATCAAATTCATCCGATTTACTCCTTGTACTTGGTGACTTCAATCTTTCAAATAACATTTCGAATTTTGACTTGGAATTTAATTGCATTCTTCCATGCAATTATAAAGTCAGATGCAGTATCTCTATTCGTTGATGCCATACCTGGATATAACTTACACCAAATTAACACCCTTGCTGATAATCTGTAGAGGTTTTTAGATCTTGTCTTCACGAATGAAGTAGATGTGTTTAAAATAATGAGGGTTGGGTCATTTGTTGTAAATGATGAGTTGGGTCATTTGTTATAAGTGATGTCAACCACAAACGTTTGGATATTGTATTTGAGAATAGCGACTGTACGCCTAAACCAAAACACCTCCAATAAATCAAATAGAACTTTAAGAAGACAAATCACAAGTTTATTTCTCTGCAAGTTTATTTAGAAGCAGGGAATTGGAATGAAATTCTAAATGCAAAGGATGTGAATGAAAATGTTGACAAATTTTATGAGATCATACACCAAAGAAATCTAAAAAATAAGTAAGTATGTAAGGCGCCTACTATACCAAAATGATGAAATCAAGTCTGAAGGCAGATAAGCGGTTATTTTTACATCACAGCGAGGAATTTGATGTTTATTTCAAATTAAAGTACCTACAAGGCCTATTTAGATGGCGTTCAAGAAAAAATTAGAATAAATCCAAAACAGTTCTGGAAATACTTCAGATCTAACCGTGAAATCGAGGGGTTTCCCTCCAACATGATTTATAACAATATCAACACCTTGAACGCCAAGGAAATAGCACGGGCCATGTTTGCGGCATTTTTTCAATCTGTCTATCAACCAAACGTCAATACTGGGTACATCGATTAATCAAGCAGTAACAGCATATTAATCACTTCTCCAGCCTTATCTGATGAAGAAATTCTATCCGCATTGGTTTGGACACGGATGTGGGCCTGACGATATACCCTCATCTATATTAAAAACGTTTGCAAGTATTTTGGTAAATCGGTTGGGCAAACTGTTCAATCAGTCCTTAACCACTGCTGTGATTCCGAAAAAATGGAAAGTCTTTAAGAGAACACCTATCTATCTTTAAATTCGGAAAACGTGATGACGTTACATGTTACAGAAGAATATCCACATCATCATCAATCCCGAAATTATTTAAACTAGTAGTATGCAATGCTTTTAAATTCACACTAATACGTCGTATATCTGTCAACCAGGACGGGTTTATACCTGGCAGATCAACATCTACTAACCTGGTTGAATTCATCAGCAAAGTAATAAATGAGATTGAAAAACATCATCATAAGTGGATGTGGCTTATACGGACTACTAAGGCATTTGATTCTATATGTCATCATGAAGTACTACAAAGTCTATATATGCATTCAGATTTTCATCGATTACATTAAATGGTTTAAGTCGTATTTAACAAACCGTCTGTAATATGTAATAATTGAAAATAAGAAATCAAACGTTATCAAAGTGACATCTGGTATTCTCCAAAGATCACATATTGGACTCTGGATCGTTATTGTGTTTATTGATCGGATAACCCATATCATAAAAAGCTCCAATACTCTCATATTTGCTGATGACGTAAAATTTATCATACGATTGAAGAAATGTGTGATGCTGACAAACTGCAAGATGACCTCAATAGACTAAGCGAATGGTGTGATCAAAATTCAGTACTCTTAAATATCAAGAAATGCAAAATAATGTCTTTTCATCGTAAAAAGAATCAAATAATTAAAGCGTCTTATATTAATGAAATGAATTTCAAAGTGTTCAAGAGATTACTGATTAGGTCACCTTCGTCGAAATCGTTAGTTTCAACAGACACATCGATAACAGTATTGCTAAGGCGAACTCCATGTTTGGCTTTGTCAAACGATGGACTGCGGGGACTTAATCGTCTGGAATCCTTACTACGATGCACACATTAAAAGAATTGAAAGCGTTCAAAAAAACTTTCTGATATTCCTATTTAAAAAAACGGGTTGGGATTATGACCACAACATACCTTTCTTTTAAAATGTTATGTCGCTCTTATCACCATATTCAACAAGGTGCAACGAATATAAAATTTCCAGCCTTGAAAATAGACGTATTCTGCTGGATGCCGCCTTTATCGGAAACGTCCTACTCGGCCACATTGATTCTGCTTATCTATTAGAAAACATCTTTATAAATGTTCCAGGCAGGACATTACGTAATCACCGATTTTTAGCGCTTGAAAACCACTCCACCAACTACGGCAATAACAACCCAATCAATATAGATTATGATTAAACCATTTAATACTGCAGAGGATTTAATTTTAATTTATTTCAACTTTGAAGAACTCTATTGACATTTTTATGATTTGACTTAAATCTTTCATTATGTTTCTAAATTTTGTTGTTTAATTTGCTTTTAAATTTACGTTTTAACTTGTTTAATAATCTATTTGTAGTGATTTTTTTTTTATATGAAATCATAAATGTTACTACAAAATCGATTTCTTTACTTAAATAAATAAGTACAGGTTAGCAAGGAACTATGCAGTGTGCAGATGGTCAACTCAACTACGGACCTGTAGCCATGTATAAAATAGGGCACCTGTTCAGCGTAATTCAAAGGACAATAAATCCACAAGCCTCTAATTAATGTATGTATATGGTTCCTTGTGCAAAAAGCAAGCATTCGCAGCATTTTTTCGTACAGTTCAGCATTGGCATCCTATTTAAAACATCAATAAAATAATTTATTCGTACTCATATGTTTCACGGGTGATAAGCTGGAACAATAGTTAATTTAGAATTTAAATAGTTTAAAACAATGTTCTTCTGTTGTATAATAGTAGATAATGGTGAAAAGTGAAAGTTAACATAATCGTATTATTGTTAATCCTATAAATTGTACATTACGATTCTGCAAGAACAACACATAACTTCCCCAAATCGGTTGACCATATAGGCCAAGTCACCAATTTATATTACAATACTATATCAAATTTATCACCATTACTGTCAGCAATAAATGTATTAAGAGGTCTATCCAACAAAATATATATAAATATGACAATAAAATGCATTTAACCAGCAATCCGGTATACTACTACTTAAGTGTGTCAACATTATTGACCACACAAGTTTTCGAGTCAGTACCGGTCAATCAAATAATTATTGTTCTTACACGCTTATTAAACTCCTATAAAAGAAGCAATTTTCCACCTACCACACGCATAATATTAATTAAATCAATTTTCGCCCTCCAATCAAAATTCAAATTAATCATTTTTCATTTCTTCACCCAATTGCCGGATAATATCGTTGTTTTGTATATCGTACTAAACCAATTCCATAAACGGCTGTTGATGTATGTATTTACATTTAAATAATTTTTGTTGTGTATACTAATCAATCAGAAATATGTATGTCTGCAAGAACTACATTATAGAATGACAGTTCGTATCAAGGACATTTATATTGTCATAGCCTAATATGTATTTTATAGCATAATTTTTCCGTTATGACAAAGTGAAAACCTTAAGGTGTCACCATAACTATATAACCAAATTTTATATCTCATAATTATTATTTATAACAAACAAAATAAACTATTAAATCAAATTCTACCCCAACCCCATATATAACAATAAATTATTAATTAATTATTTTGGTTGTTCGGAGACATTCAATAGCATAACATGTACATACAACATATTATGTTGGTTAGATCACTATAAAATATAAATTTATCAAAATTATATTTTTAGAACTATTACAATCGTATATAACTCGAAAGACATATATATATATATATATATATAGTCAAATTGATTATAGACTCTTAAAATTGATATATGAAGATGAATTGTTTTCAATTAAATTGAATAAGTAAGTAAGTAAGTAAAAAAAATATATTTACGACCGAATTTCGATTAATTAATTATTTGTATATGGAGCTGCTGCGGTCACAAATAGTTAATAGATTCACAAAATATTCAATATACAGATTGTCTGGTTCCCATAGAATGATTTATTTGGTTAACAAGAAATTATATTTGTAAAATAGTTCTTCTTAATACATATACATATATGTATTTTCAATTAAGAGTAAGGGTCGAATAACGAATTAATTGATTCCTTTTTATTTCAAATTTATATAAATATTTTGTGACATTTATATTATCTAAAATTGTCTGGATGGGGAATGGTATACACTGAAATCAATTGTTTTTGTTTGTAAAAATTAATTAAAATTTTTAAATTGTTAGGATTCTTATAAATGATTAACGTTTTGGTTATATATCGTAAAAAGGCACGTGGATAATTTGTATATATTATTTAATATTTTAGTTTGCTACAGCAACCGCAAATGCTTGTGCGTCAAATTATATCATTGTTTAAATGGCTTCTGTTTTATTCCCATACTCGTTCGCGTGGTGATTTTGGGAGATAAACAACTTAGAAAATTTGTGAATATTTTTAAACTGAGTTTTAAAAAATTGACAGTTGAAATATTTATAAATAATTATCAATAACCTCATTATGCATGTCGACGAGAACAATTCAATCCCAGAAAGAATAATTCTCTCCTGTAAACATCGATGATCGAATTGTTCTCGTTGGCTACATCGACAAATTTAATTTTAATTTTTAGTTTTGTGATGGCATAAAATTCCTCTTTCACTCCTCGTTATGTATCATTTATAAAGTTGTGGGTGTAACATAAAAAAATATTTTACCCGGATTTTTAAACAATTTAAGAAACAAAACCTATATATATACTCGTATATTGTTTATCCAAAAAGAGATTACGGAATTTATGACATAAATTGTCAATCAAATACTACCATAAAAAATGCTTACGTTTCCTTGGCAATTTCGATAGAGACATTTTAAGTGAACTGTTGATAGTAACCGGTAACATAAACCACAGAAAACAGATCCTAGGAAATTAATTTATTTATGCATCAGGAATATTATCCGGCCCACAAAAAGTGTTATTCAATGTTATGTTATGTTATTGTCTGTTGGTTTGTATACAGATTGAAAAAAGGAAGCAAACATATCAGCTATTTCCTTGGCGTCAGAGCTGTTTGTGTTATTGTAAGACATATTGGTTGGGTATACCCCTCAATTTCTCGTTTAATTCTAAAGTATTTCCAAAATTGTTTAGGGTTGGTTTTAATATTATCTTGGACATCACTAGATATAGAAGTGTATTTTAACTTAAAGTAAATACCGAACTTACGGGATTCTTACGTGACATGGCCATTTTAAAAATCATCTACATCGTATGGATTTAGCTCATGGGGATATTTGCGAGGACTGCCTTGAGGAGGATGGCACTTCGTGTGCAGATATCCAGCTTTCTGTCTGTTCGGTATTCAATTTAGATCAGTTGTCTTCTTTGACGAATTGCGATAGAATCTTGGGTTTGCACCATGGGCCTTTGTGGTATTGAGAGTGGAATTCTCGAAAAAACAATATGCCTACACTACACAGCTCTTAAATATTTATAACTGAAAAATTGAAGAAATGAATCAAATTGGACCTGTGGACCACGTTTTTCCTTTTATTTAGAGTTTCCTAATCTCCTAATACGACCAAATTGTTATTATTTTTTACAAACGTATGTACCTATATATACATAATGCTTTAATCTATTTCGAATAATATACAAAATGCATTAAAGCATAAAACAATTAAAACAATCTGTCGGATTTATAGGTGATAGATATCAAAATAAAAGCAATAAAGTGATCTATATAGTTCCAATTTGGATCAGGATAGGCCTGTGCCACTCAAATAACTAACAATTAGTAACAATTAGTTTTGTTTTATTCAAACACTTTTAGCAATTTATTAATGAGAAATACCAAAACGTTTTTTTTTAAATTCTATAATCTCTCTAAATCGGACCATTTTTAAATAGTCCGAAACATGGTCTAATTAAAGAGGTTAAACTGATGTATTATTGGTTATTTTGTTCAATTTAAATTTTACCCACTTCCCTTTAGGTATTTCCTAAACAAAGTAAATTGAAGATCACTTCATTTTTATAAAGGATAATGAGCAATTCGGATCGGCTTTTCGAGCGGTCGCAGCTTCATGACTAAATTCGTGGGGCACATTGATCATAATTAAAAATATTTTTGAGCTTTCTGTGTATCAAAAAAAAAAATTCATTATATTTGAGAATGAATTCATTTTAAAGTTGAAATTCATTTGCGTCAGATGGTACGATGAAAATGAGCAAAAATATTCTTTTTACTAAAATAAATTTTTTTTTTTTACTAATTATCGTTTGAACATTAAAATGTGTCTGTTTCGTTACAATTTTCATTAATTTCATTTTAAAGAAAAATAATAATATAACTAAAATTTGTAAAAACGTTTAAACAATAGTATACAAAGCAAAATAAGATCATTACATTAGTTAGTTAATTTGTATTCCTAACCAATTTCGAACCGGTTTCGGAAATAAACAGGAACAAGAAATATTTAAAAAAAACCCGAGTGAAAAGCAGGAATAAAAATATCTTTTGGTATTCAATCCAAAACCGGAGAGATATACATATCGGATCGGTGTTCTGATTTTTACACATAACTAACACAAATAATAAATAAAAGCAATGCGGTTTTTATATACTTAAGTTCGATTTAAGCCGAAATTGAGATTAATTTTCAATGCGGGGTAAAAAATCATTCGAAATCCGCATATACAAAAGATCATTTCATCAAAAAATAGCCTAAAGTTAACTTTTTAACTGAACTCCAATGGATTTTATTTAATTAAACAACTTTATTGTAACCAGGCCACCTATACAGATCTAAGCTACATAACGCTTTTCCAAGGCTCATCAAATTCATGAAAATCGAAATATACTTTTCGAGTTAATACGTACATTACTATTGTTTACGGTCATAACCAGACGGACGGAAATATTTAATTTTTTCATATTTTTTTTTAGTTTTGTCCGAATTTTTCCCGTTCTGTTTTTCTAATTAGAAAATATGTTTGTTGTTGTTTTCTGTTGCCCGGGGTTGTAAAGAAAAACAATTTTTGGATTTTATGTGAGCTAAGCAATCCGACAAATGAAATAAGTCGAAGTGAAAGTCGAGTTAAAGTTTTCATTTTGCTTTATATATATGTATAGGTGCTCTATAAGACTTATAATTAAGGTTATAGTAATGATTAAACTTATGAGACCTTTCTGATTACTAACATATTATGTTATAAAACATCCAACCATGATTTCAATAAATGATGCGTTTTACTTTAATGCTCTCTACGAGTATATAGGATAGCCGAATACGTGATTAGATGTTGAATTGAATGAACCTATAGCAAATATTATTTTTTCCTTAACCCAGAAGTGTCAGTTAATGATAATTAATTAAATTATTGAAAATCAATCGGAAATCACATTCACATCTACTATTATGGTGTATATCGATTATTGGTGACCGCCCACACATATATAACATTAACGGTGGTAGCCTATATACAATAAATTACGACAAGATAAATAATTTTAATTAAACATGTGCCATTCCTCACTTTTTCTATATGCTGCTTTTCTATTATCCATTTTAATTATAATTAAAAAGGATATATGTAAATAACATATCCGGCAAAATTATTATAACAAATATAATATAAATTTTCTGTATTTTCATTTCGATTTTTATTTCGATATAACTGACTGACAGTGAATGAGGACGACTACGACTAAATAAAGGATATATGAAATTAAAACTGGGTTAAGTTTTCATATATCTATATACATATAGGTAAGCACTTATCCCGTTGAATTAATTAATTAGACTTGCAATTCACATATCAATAATGAACTTATATATATGTAGGTGTATGCAAATTTATTATATTTTTTTATGTACCTATTTGCCGCTACTATTTATGCTAAGTGTTGTATAAAAATGCATATTTTATCATGTACTCTATATCTACCTATGTACTCGTATATAGTGTCTATTGTAGATGCGCAAATACCATAACAAGATAATTAAATTGGTGATAACCACATAAGCATAATCAAACAGTTATATGAATAATTTATTACGTATACATACGTGTGTTACATATTTTATCAATTTAAATAATTTTTTGTTGTAAAATGTGTGGAAAATTTTATAATTTATCACAAAATCTGATTTAATTCGGTTTATTTTCTTTATGTGCGGTATATGCATCATTACTGGAGTTATCCTCAAAGGAACTATTTGTATTTCATTATAATGACGTTAAATGATTAAAACAATAATATAGTTGACTTAATTATTGTTATTGTATTATTTATATATTGCGGATAAGAGTAAGAGGGTAGGTCAAGTACATAATATGGATGTGATAATGGATTGTGTTAGGTCGGTAGGTACATGTTTTCTGATCGATTTTGTGGTTTTGAAAATCAATTTTTATTTATAAATTTATGGACACTGACAAATTAATGAATTAGATGATATTTTAATATTGTTGGAATTCCTAATTGAGGTACTAGGTCTATTAGACACTTCTAGAAACTCCATGCTGCAGGTAGACTAATTCCATCGAACAATAATATCTAGAATATAGACTTTGTTTTATTTAGGATAGAAATTCTTTTTTTAAATTTGAAAGTATTTTCCACGAGCATCGGTAAACAGAATCAGTTTTAATTTATATGACTGCAGACAAACGAGTTTTCAAAATTTCTAAAAATTTAACAACTTTTATAGCTCCTTGTGTTGTTGGTTATAGAGGCTCCAGCAAATTAGTTTTGTAAAATTTAGTATTTTTGCCACTTGAGAAGCTAATTCATTAACAAATGATTCCGTGGTTAAAAAATCGTGTGGGAAGATGAAATATTAAAATATAATTCACAAAATATTTAACAGATAGCAACCTACCTGCATCCGTTTGAGAGGAATGATGCTAATTAGTAATTTTAGTTCGCTATGATATCCTCTACATTTTTTTTACCATACATACTTACGTAGTAAGGATAAAGTTTTATATGGAAAAAAAATATTCTTAGATTTTGGTTTGTCCACTTTTTCTATATATTATGTCTCCTGAATCCAACATGACCATTCTTTTTAAATATCTATTTGTGTGTCCGTGATCAATTTTGCGTGACCGAGCATATAGCACAGTGGTTAAAGTTGTGGCTTTTGGATCGGGAGGTACCGGATTCTCGAATCCCAATAAAGGCAGGATGAAAAATTGATTATTCATCCATGATTTTCGATCAGGATAATTAAGAAAACATCTATGACCTTCTGTTGGAGTGCAGAATTCATGGGCCGAACCATTATTGTTCATGTCAGTACAGGCTGAAATGGAGCTATACAATGTGTAGATGGTCAATTAAAAACTCGGACCTTTGTAGCCGTTAAAATCTCTTAATTTTTTCAAGTCATACATATATGTATATGTAATAGACTTATCTCAATAAATATAAAAATTAAAAAATTAAAAAAAAGAAACTTCTGACAACGAACCTAAAACCTTTAGATGATTCAAAATATTTTTATTGGATTTAAAAAATTTTAAATTAACAAATATTCGTGGAGTTGTGTAAAAATCATCTGGACCACAGTTCCTGGATGATGGCTCAAATGTCATACCGTTTGATATAATAATTTCGGTCATACCATCTGATATATTAAATGAAAAGTACTTTGTTCTTCAATCGAATATTATACAAATTAGGAATCATCGCATACGGACTATTGATCGGAATGAAATAGTTACAATATCTTGATACTAATACAGGGTCTTTCAAGAAGAACTTTTTTTTTAAATTTGAAATTAAACACTCGTTTTGTTAAAAATATGTGTCATTCTTCATAGAAATTTAGTGTAGACACTTGACCATTTATTGAAGGAAAATAATATCTGGCGAATGCCCACCGGAGAAGTTGAACATTTCTACATAATTCGAATGATGCCTCCGGCCCATATAGAGCTGCGCAACAACTGTCCTTGGATTTTCAGAAGCCCAAATGCGACAATTTTGTTTGTTTACTTGGTCAGACAAATAAAGATGAGTTTCATAAGAAAAAATATTTTTTTTTGGACAACCATCACCTTGTCCAATCCAAACTACAAATCGTCATGTAAAGATAAATCCTTGAATAGAATGTGGTCGTTGTGGACAAGTTTAATTGTTGAGAACGAACACTTTCTCTCACTGTAGTAATATTTTCGGTTGAACGACCTGAACGAGCACGTGTGGCTGTATGTTGGACTCAAACTGGACTCAAATCTTTGCACTAAATTTTTAATAGCGGGCTCAGATGGGCGGCTTTATCTACCAAAAATACGATTTTAATACGATTTTGAAGAGAAATTGAATTCAGTTTAATAAATGGTTAACCTTCCATTTTTAAAACAACTAAATAAAATAATTTTTAAAATATGTAGCTATACTTTATATGATATTTTAAATAAAGCCTGTATATAAGAGCCATTCAAATAAGTCTGAGTTGCGGTTGCTCGTTACATATATTCGTTAAATATTTTACAAGACATAATTTAATATTTGTGCGTTTTTTTTTCTGAACCGGAATTAACATTTATCACAATGAACTAAGATATCATCTCTCAACAGATTAGCGTCTCAAATCCAGATTCTATGTGTATTTAGGTTAGTATATTGTTAAACCATTTATTGGCTCTGTTTTGGCACTGTCTCGAAGAAATGCTATTTCTAGCCAATTAAAAATATTTCCTAATTTCCTAAAAAGAATTTATAAATATTTTAGATCAGAGTTACAAATAAATAAAAAAAAATATAAGTCAAAAATAATTTTAGAATTGGTCAGAATTGCGTTTCACATTTTAAGATAGAACTTGATAATAAATTGAGAATAATTATTGTGAACGATTGAGTAGTTTCAAGAAGTTTTGCAAGAGTTTTAGAACAAAAAATCTTCATGGCAGCAACCTATTTGGAAATTTGGTCATCAATCAAACAGTATGTAACTAAAATGCTCGATATGTTAACACGTTGATCGTCTTAAATTATAAATTCTTAATTTTTCGCAACAATCGATACATGAATTGTGATCAGACTTGATCAGAGTTCATTTTTTAATTTAGGATTGAGTGGTATAATGATATTGTGGACATAGAATTCGATTTACAGTTATTTTTTATATTTTGGGAGAAATTGATATGTTCTTTTAAATTTAAGAATTTGGGAATTAATATATTTTCCGGTTTTTCAATACATGCCAAAAGCATATTAGCCAAATGGTAAATTGGTAAATTCGCTGATTTAATTAAAAATAAATTTTAAACAAATTGTAAACTTACCCGAATGACCAGTATTTGTTACAGCTGCATTTTTAAATGGTTCACTATAGCCCGATGAAAATAGAAAACTTGGATAGAATCCTTTAACTGCCGCATCGACGGCCAAATCAACAGGACTTTGTTGATTTCCCGTATCACATTTACCACCCCAATTTTCATTTTCTGCGAATATAAAAAATAAAATAAAATATAGTATTATGTATACATCACAAAGGATCACATGAATAAATTTCCAACGTTGCGATCGGAAAAACAAGTGTTTATCATTATAAATTAAAGAAAATGTATTTCGCACATTAGTGCGCTCGAAAACAGTAATATAGCAGTAAAAATATAAATAAAATAAAAGATCATAAAAATAGATCGAGAAGATTTATTATGCTATACGCAAATATAAAACAGAAAATATCTCATATTTTCTTGGCCATTGACTATGTACAACGGCGTTATATACTTGCTGGTACGTAGATAGATACGAACGACAAAAGAAAAATTAAAGGAGAACATTTGTATATAAATCAACATTTTTAATTTAATATATATATATATATATATATATATATATATATATATATATATATATATATATATATATATATATATATATATATATATATATATATATATATATGTATATATATATATATATATATATATATATATATATATATATATATGTATATATATATATATATATATACATATATATATATATATATATATATATATATATATATATATATATATATATATATATATATATATATATATATATATATATATATATATATATATATATATGTATATATATATATATGGCCCCTGTGGTCGGGGGGCACTCACATGTCTCGTAAATCAAAATTGCACGAACATGTTTCCCAAGAATACCACCACAGTACCCTTTGCTTGTCGTAGGAGGCGACTTAACGGTTGGATCGCTGGGCTGACGACCCGCATCCGTAAAAAAAATATAGTGTTTATAAAGTCAACAAAAAGAAAAATGGATACCGCCAAAACGACACCGGACCCCCGCTCAAGTACCCGGACACGAGATTTAGGATCGGCACGTGGAACGTGCAATCACTAAGGAAACCAGGAGCGTTAGAGGGCCTAATCACGTGCATGAAGGAGTATCGGCTGGAACTCGTTGCTCTTCAAGAAACTCGCTGGCCTAAAAGTGGAGACCATGTGTCCCAGGGCTATACGTTGTTCTACAGTGGAGATGACCTCGGAAATCTTGGAGCTGGATTTCTTCTTGGGCCGCAGGTAAAGAAGGCTGTTTTGGATTTCCAAGCAGTCAATAACCGATTGTGTAAGCTTCGCTTGCGCATGAAGTTAGCTAACCTGTCGATAATTTGTGTACATGCGCCCACAGAAGTCAGCCAGCCCCAAGATAAAGACTCATTTTACAATGACTTGGACGATCTGATGGGATCTATACCCGAACACGATGTTAGAATGGTAATTGGGGACTTTAATGCTAGAGCTGGCAGAAATCAGACCGACTTGTGTGAAAACATAGGTCCGTACTCCCGACACGAAACTGCGACCGATAATGGTGAGAGAATGATGTACTTTGCGGTTGCTCATGATCTTAGAGTAGCAAGCACATTCTTCCCTCACAAACACATACATCTTGAGACATGGACACATCCTCGCGGAACTTCCCGGAGCCAAATTGACCATGTGTTAGTTTCTAAAGGACGGGCTCAGGTTGTGCAGGATGTGAGAACTTATCGGTCAGCAACCAAATACGTAGGCAGCGATCATCATTTGGTCGCTGCAAAGCTATACGATGGAAGTTTTCGTACAAGTCTGGAACACAGCGAAATGCATGGTACGTTTCGACTGTGAAGGTCTGATAAATGAAGATCAAAAGAAACGATATCAGGATCTTGTCAGCGACAACATTAATGAAGCTAATTACCAGTCTGACTGCGTGAACTCTGTCTGGGGGGTACTGAAAACTTCGGTTGTCAGTGCTGCTCAACAGACTTTAGGTATAGTGAAAGTCAGACCCAAGAATGATTGGTTTGATGACGAGTGTCGTCTTGCAGTTGAGCAACAAAATATAGCCCATAATGAAGTGCAACAACGTCTCACA
Source organism: Tipula unca (assembly GCA_951394425.1). NCBI lineage: Eukaryota > Metazoa > Arthropoda > Insecta > Diptera > Tipulidae > Tipula > Tipula unca. Next base: position 11,377,962 of record OX596381.1, on the reverse strand, counting down.
ATCGCGAGGAAAAACAAGGCTGCTCTTGCAAGAAGGGCAGCTAAGCGGATTTGTAGACGGAAGAAGCGAGAATGGTGGAAGGCCGAGGTTCTGAAAGTACAACAACTCAGTAATGAGCGCAGTTCGCGTAATTTCTTTAAAGGAATTACTGGACTGAACCATACTTTCAGGCCTACGTCAACCGCCATTCGGGACCGGGATGGAAACCTCTGTGTCAACATCGACGCAGTACTTTACGCATGGAGTGGACACTTTACTGACCTGCTTGATGTCCATCATGCGTCACAGACTGTTGTTGAGCCACCTCTAATACAGACTGCGGAGATTTGCACTGAGGAGCCATCCCATGAGGAATTCACTAAAGCCATGCAGAGATTGAAACGAAACCGTGCACCTGGAGTGGACTGCATTAATTCGGAGCTCTTGATATTCGGAGGGGATACTTTGTGGAACTGTCTTTTCGACCTTATTCGATTAGTATGGCGAACCGAAGTTATGCCTGATGAATGGAAAGTGGCCGCGATATGCCCCATCTTCAAGAAGGGAGACCGCTTGAAGTGTGAGAATTATCGCGGTATAGCTCTCCTTTGCACAGCTTACAAGTTACTGTCATACATTGTATTGGATAGAATCACTCCTCTAGCGGAGGGCTTGGTTGGTGACTATCAAGGAGGATTTCGTCCGAATCGATCAGTCACCGATCAGGTCTTTTCGCTGCGGATGATTCTATCTAAATATTATGAGACATCCATCCCCGTACATCAGGTGTTCCTGGATTTCCGGCAGGCCTATGACTCGATCAATCGAGAGAGTTTATGGTCTGCCCTGGAATACCTAGGAATGCCAACAAAACTGGTACGACTATGTAGGATGACAGTGACGCAGTCTCAATGCTGTGTTAAAGTTGAGAACAGGCTATCGACAAGTTTTGTAGTTAACTCGGGTGTTCGGCAGGGAGATGCTCTGTCCCCGATACTCTTTAATCTCATGTTGGAGTACATCTTTCGTAAAACTGAAACACCGCAGCGTAACATCTTATATAGCCAGTCCAATCAGGTGCTTGCATATGCAGATGACATATGCGTGATTGGACTGAATAGCAACGGAGTGAAAGAAATACTTGATCCGCTTGTAGAGTTTTCAGCTTCAGTTGGACTTCAGATCAATGAGTCCAAAACGAAATACCTGATCTCTGGTTTTAGGGACAGTGGTACACCAGATTTTAGTAGTGGCCACCACACGTTTGAGGGAGTGAGGAGGTTCAAATATTTGGGTTCTCTTATCACTCACGATAATAGTGTGGGTGAGGATATTAAAGTGCGGAAGACCATGCTCAGGATCGAAACCGTTGGAGCCAGGTTGTTGACTCAGTAAGGGGCCAGTAATGGCCTTTAATACTGTTTATTATTATATATATATATATATATATATATATATATATATATATATATATATATATATATATATATATATATATATATATATATATATATATATATATATATATATATATATATATATATATATATATATTATATGTATATATACACAACACACCATCATCCGCATCTCTCGTACATGCATATGTATATCACAAAATAACTCAAATCCATAACACATATGTAATGTGACATTCAGATGAGAAAAACTTCATTTACTTAATCTTTTTTCAAAATATATTCGAAATTTTATTTTATTTATATTTTAAAAATATTATGTCTTGTTTATAAATTATTTTTTGTGCATTTTAACGAGTTAATTGTATAAAATTGCCATATGGTTGTAAAATAATTGTTTAAAATATAATTAATTAATTTGTATGCAAAATTTGTCTGAAATTTAAGATGGCACCTTTAATTTACAAAAAAAAAATAGGGTGTTTATACAGTCTTTTCGAAATTAATGATTGTTTAAACAATTTACCCAAAGCTTGATCTAAATTCATTAAAAACGATCTATTTTATGAATATTAAAAATTAGTAAAATTTGTGGACTAATTTTATTCCAACATCAAACAATCTTGTTTCCATCAAACAATTATTATTTAAATAGGTTTGTATATGTTCTTGTTAATTATACTTAGTCGGTTCATGTCTAATTCGTTTAGAGTTTCAGATAAATTTCGTGATTTAGTAGCGTTATACATAAACAAGTACCAATTGAAATTTTCTATTTGTACGTAACTTAAAAACCAAAACGACCATAATTGTGAGATTTTGTATTTAACTTTCCAAATTTCAAAATGTACGGACTCTGGTTTCTATATACATATACAACGTGTTCTGAAGTTCTGTCTATCAAATATATGTCTTACATAAAATAATATAAAATATAAAGTGACACAAAACTGTTTCTTCCATTTTATAATTTAGTGATGTGCATGTTAGCGTGATTGTCTTTGGTGATTAAAGCAGGACATAAAAATCCGATGATTTTTATCGGCACTGCTCAACCACATACATGCTAAAAATACGCCCATTTTCTGTTTTATTTTTCATTAAAACTTACGCGGATAAAAAATCTGAAGGCATCAATACAAAATTTATGTCGATCGTTGAAAAAAAAAATTTAATTACCTCCTGTTGATCCTGAGATATTGAGCAACGAAAAATCAAACCTTAATAGTATAAATATATGCAGACTGTATGATTTAATTTGGCTCTGAATTCAAAGACGTATGAATATTTTTCAAAGCAGTTTGATTTATTGGAAAGAGTATAAATTGCCAATTAAGTATGCAACACAATTTCATTCAAGTATAACTTCTATTCATTCTGCGAACCCAATTATTCAGAACATATTCGATTGTATGCGGGCTCCTATCTCATCAGTGGCAACTTCGATTTAATCTTTCAAGTGGCTTCACACAAAAAAAAAGAACGTCAAACGCAGTCAAATCGCAGCTGCGTGGTGACTAATTTGACAGTGTGCAAAAGACCGATGGTTTTATTTGCTGTGTGGCAAGTTGTGAGATCCTGTTGAAACCAAATGTCGTGTGTGTCCTCCTCTTGAATTCTGGGTAGCAAAAACTCATTTATATGTTATTTCTCGGAAATGCTCCCCATTGACTGTAAGGGCAAAAAAAAGAACCAATGGTGTCGCCGGTCCAAACTCCACACCAAACAGTTACTCGTTGTGGATGGTTATGCGTGGATCTTTTGAGGTCCAAATACGATAATTTTGCTTGTTGACATAGCATCCGAGGTGAAAATGAGCTTCGTTCTTCCAAGCGTTCCATAGCCCAATTAGCGAACCGGTAACGTTACGGATAGTTATTTTGATTCCGCTCCTCCACTAATTGAACTTTGTACGCCTTCATACCGAGGTCTGTATGCTAAATTCTCATCACAGAACTACGTGACATGTTCAATTATTGAGCACGATGGCGAGTTCAGGTGATGGATGCTCAGACATATTCTAAACAACATCTGCAAAGCACTCGCGCGGCTTTACGCGCTGTAAATGCACCTGCACGTGTTGGTTTATCCAATAACAATCCAATTTCACGAACTCGCTTCACAAATTGATCCACCAATTGCCTTGTATAGGAATTTAATATCTCCTGAATTTTCCACATAAATTTCTTACAGTTTGGGTAGACGACTCACCACCTTGAAATTTAATAATACTTCAGAATTTAATAAGATCTAGTTGTTAACTATAGCTATATTATTTTGGATTATAACAAATTAAAATTTCAAAATTGGAATTTAGAATTTAAATGTTACAATTTATTGAATAATTCAAAATTCGAACACGAAAATTTAAAGTTATTTTAAGTTACTGACGATTCTATATGTAATTTCCTGAGCTCTTTCCAAATATCTGATCCAAATTGCTCTCTCTACAACAGTATTTAAGTTACTCAATGGGCGGTTTGGAGTAAGTCTTAAGTAAAATATTGATTTTTGTTGTAACACCCAAAAATCAATGTTGTAAGCATTTGAATAAAAATTCTATTGATATCAAACAAAATTTCTAACATCAATTTTTGATCTAACACCATTGATTTTTTTCGTTTTTATGTAAATCTAATACAAAAATATTCTTTTTGTGCTGGTCTAACTCCGATTTTGAACTAATAAGACTTCAAAGCTTTATGACTTGATATTTGAGTGAATAGCATTATAGGTAAATATTGACGAACCAGAACACTAAAATATTTACTCAAAAATATTTAATAAGGAATTTAACATACCCTTCTGTAGAACCTCAAAAAGCATCAATGTGATCAATGCGTGAAACATGGGCTGAATATAAATCAGAATAAAATGCAGACACACTTGTAAGGATAAATCAAAAATGACAAAAATTGAACGAGACGAGATTTATATGATTTGCAATACGTTTTTGCACTACCACAAACTAAAACGCCTCAACATTTCTCTTCAATATGCAATCTACATATAGTCTACGAGAAATCCAAGCTGTTTGTATTTTGAACTTTGATTTAATAAAATGAATTATTCATATTTTTATCAAAACATCTTAACATTTAAATAGAGTATCCTTTATACTTTCCATCCCTTCCCTTTTACAAAAAGTCTAGTTTACCCATTCAAGATTTACACTTTCTATCATAATAAAATCTTTTATGAAAAAAAGCAATTTTTGGTAGTATATTTCAATTTGGTTTGGCGAACTATTTTAATGAATCTTCATCTTCAAAGTTTGGTTTACTCGTATGTTCATCAAAAATATGCATACGTTCCAAAAGCAAATCTGGAAAGTCAGGAAAAGGACTAAGAAAATTGTTGCAATACTTATCTTTTGTTTAAGACTAAAAAACCAAAATTTTGTTTTTCTCCAAACGTCTTAAAAGCCTCTTGTTTTAATACTGTTTTTGGGTATTAAAGTTGGCCTTTTCCTTACCATTTTAAAAAATGTGTGTGTTGCTAAGCGACACTTTTAATCCTTGGTGTAAAAGTACGTACATACTTTTAATACTAGGAGAAAAATATTATAGTGAGGCCCAATAATAATAATGTATAATGTATATGTAGAGTTGAAGTATAATTTAATGTTCAATTCAAAACAAAAAATTATCTTCATTATCGATTGTTTTTTCGGCTGGAAACTATCGGCTAACTTTAAACTTATATAAAATATAAAATAAAGTATCCATTTTCTCAAAATCAGCATAAGTATTGCGAGTAAGAAGAGCCTAAATTCATTAGTCTTTACTTCAAAATTTTTGAAGATCTCTCAACAATTTTCCTGTGTATGTGTTCCACATATTTTATCTGAAAGCAGGAGAATTTTAAAATGTTAACAATTTTTATTTAAAGAGTTTATTGACAATCACGCCTGATCTTAAAAGAACTGTAGAACATTGGACGCATAGAGCTTCTTAAAGTTCTCCAGTATTTTAGTTGGGCACTACATGTCTAATCATGCTGTATGCAATTTAGTATACTAATAAAAAATATGGACTATATCATTTCTCTGAGGCCAATTTTCATGTTTCAAAGCAAATGGTCTCACTCACATTGTATATGTGGACGGCATAATTAATTAAATTTGACGCATGTTATTTTGGGGTACCTGCCAACTTTATGAATTGAATTTGCTTGACGTACATTTGTTTAATAGTACATTGTGTCATTAGGATTAAAAGCGGTACTTTGTTTGACGAGTAATTATATTTGAATGCGAGGCGAAGCGCAGCGTAGCCGAGCCAAACCAAAGATTGCGAGTCAAACAAAGTCACTTTTAATCCAAATTACACATACTATTTTTTCTCCAACGAATAAAACCTCATTGTAAACTAATTATACGAGTAAGTACAAATTATGGTATTAAAACTTCAAAATTGAAACTAATTTTGTTGAAATATTATGTGAAACTAAGGAGATCATGACTTTTGTTTGGTTTGTCTATTGTATGCGTCAAACTGCAAAGCTATAATTACAATATTGTCTTTCTTACGAACAAAATGTTTGAATCAGAAGATTTATTAAATTTAACACCGGATGTGGTTCAAACAGCAAAAGAAATCGAGTTAACCGTAAGATTTATTAGTGCATATAAGCTGTTTTTGCAGTGCTGTACTGAAACAAATGTACAATCATAGGGTTATATTCTAAAAGTGTTCTATTGGCATACTTTGCCATTTTGTCGACGAAGAGAAAAATTCGACTCTTTGGGCGCAGAGTTGAAGTATAATTTCTCTTTCTATCATACTACCAAATTTACCGATAATTTCCAGCCGATATATGCCGATAAAGAAGATCTTTATTTCTTGTAAACAAGAGAGATAGGATTTATTTCGATACATTTGTGAAATATTTTTTAATATTACCGGGAACAAAAGTTTCTTGTGGGGATCCTGGGAAATGTAGGTTTCCCAAAATAATATGTAAATAACGGTTTGATTTGAAGTGTTTTTCCAATAGCTACGAGTATGACTAGAAAATTATTTTATGAATTTTTATAAATTTTAAATTATTTGCATATGATTTTGGAAAATCTAAATTTCCCAGAATCCCCACATGAAACTTGGACTAAAATAGTTTTCTAGTCATAGCTATTGGAAAAACACTTCAAATCAAGCCGTCGCCAGACATAACACTCTATATAGGCTAAATTTTTAAAAAAATTTAATTATTTACATATGATTTTGAAAAATTTTAATTTCCCAGGATCCTCACATGGAGCTTTTCCTTATAATATTATTATAAATTGTCTTACAATTGTATCAAAATCTAATTTATTATTTGTATCCAAGAATTAAAAATCTTCTTTATCTTACATACGAGTATATCGGTTGGAGACTATCGGCTGGAAACCATCGTCTGAGAACTTTCAGCTACATAAATTTTTTATCGGCTGTCATATTAATATTATAATCTGCATTACCAAATTTTATAACTTTCGGCTGGAAATTATCGGCTAACTTTAACAGTTTTAAGAAAAATGTCCAAGTCTGGATCAAACACCGGAATGGAGGAAACTTCATTCTATCTGATCAAAATTACAACCCATTAAAATTAAATCATTTTTTCTATTTCAAAGAGGATTAGTTAGATTAGTTGACGCAAGAGATTATAAATTGATGTCAAAAGCATATGACTAAATCAATGATTTAAGTTCAATTAATTCAGAATTTTAACACAATATCACTGATGCTACTTGCTTGAAAATTATCAAACATCTAAATCTAAAATCAATAAGGCTTTGTAACATGCTAAATAAATACGGGTAGTTATAGTGACTGTTCGAGATTTTAGCAAAAATTGATGTAAGAGTATTTCTGGCAAATGTATATCACAGTGGTCATGTGTATGTATATTGTTAGGTTGTTCCATAAAACAATACTATTAAATTGCAAAAATTTACTTATCGCTTACGAGACGGATTTTCATTTTGTTATCATTGGAAAATGCCTAAAGGGTTCACAGCTATAGAAGACCGGCAATTTAGCACAACATGGTATATAAATTTTTTGAATTTAGTTATTCATAATTTTCTCAATTTCTTCTTACATGTTTCCCTAAGCCGTCAAAATATTAAGATTTTGTTAACCTAAGAATTTCAGTATTAAATTTCAAGATACTATCCAAATAACATTTAACATCTCATTCATCTTTGCATAAATACACACAGCTAAAACATGTTTTTAAAATAATATGAGTATACACTGCGGAAGTGTATATCAATTTTGTCATTTTCTTTTTACGAGAATATTTTTTGAAGTAGCTTAAGTAGTAATACATTATGAAAACACTCAAATATGACATAAAATACTTTATTGCTATGAAGACCGAACGCCCTCACTTATCTTATATTTTCAATTAAAAAATGGTTTAATTAATAAGGTGGAAACATATATCACATGATGACATGTTCTAAACATAAATCTATGTTTGTACGGTGTATCAGATAATTAAAACTTACATGACAGACAGTAAACCATATAGATAATCTCTAATGTGTATATTCAATAAACCTAGATTTATGTTTATATATAATAAATACCTTTGTGGACCAAACTATATACATATATAAATCACAATTTTCCACTAAATTTGTAAAAATGTAATAAAATTTAACTATAATTCATACTTTAATCTGCCGACAAATTTTATTTTGTACATATGTATCCCAAATTTTATTTATACATACAGTACATTTAAAACACATTAAAAAAATAGATGAATCGGTTGGGATAAAAAACACTTGTTACGAAGCTTCAAACGTGCGCGATGTGGGTGACGAAGGCCGATTTATGGAATATTTAGAACAAACGATGAATATAAATGTTACGGTAGTCTAACCAAAAATATTATTATATCGAACCTGTATAGTATTCGTAACTATGTCAAATTGATAAAATACAACAAAAACAATTTTTTTTCCTCGTCGTAAATAACGAATTTTCACTGTATAAATTTTGGTTATTTTTAGTTTTTCTCACATAAATTTTCCGTAAATTGTTTTTTTTTTATTTTTTGAATACAATACAAATTTATTTGGAGTTCGTTAATCTGTCTTAATAAATTAGTTTTACGTAAATATAATGATATAGTTTAGTTATATAAATGAAAACATGTGCTTTTATTTTGTTATCAAAATGGCCAAAAATAGCCAAAATTTCGAATTAAAATTTACATCAAACAAAAAAATCACGTTCTGCAATAGCGATTAGCGTCACATGAATTTATCTGAATATTCAACTATACAAGTACCGCAAAATATTCATATTCACCTACATTTTTCACGATATATATGTACGAGTATGTAAGATTTCGTTGTTGTGACTTTTAAAATTTTATTTATGAAAAAAAAAATGTTGGATTACAGCCAACAAGAAAAAAGAAATTTTGCGGCGAATCACCAGCCATAAAAAATGCACATATACATAATAGTGTATGACCTGTTTTTGATTGATGTAATTGAGTTGAAATTTATCTACCGTACGATGTAACAAATAAACTGATGAACCCATTGAACTTGACTTGTCATTGTTATATATACGATTTTATGTTTCATGCCGAAATAGCAAGATGATGTTTGTAAAATTATAACAAATTATAATTGACATGCATATATACGCGACGAGTCTTTGCGACGAGTAAAGTAATTGAGCTGTATGTAAGAGTTATAGAAAGTTTATAAAAAAAAAAAAATTAGACCGGAATTTTGCAGTCGATTAAAATGACATTGAAATGTTTTTTTTGTAATAATTAGAATAAAAGTTATCTATATAGTTATCATCTTCCATATTAGTTATAGAACTTAAAAATTTGGTTCTTATTTGCATAAATTACGAGTACATATATCGTAAATATTAAATTGTATAATTCAGATTTGTTGACCGAACGTTGGCATATAAACGATTTATGCCAATTAGAATTAAAATCTCATCTGTAACAGTTTCTTTGATTGCAGTTTTGACATTTTAATGAATGAAAATGATATTTGATTCAAATTTTAAGATTAGCACATAATATTTATGGACTTTATGTGTAGGATGGTCATATCATGTGAACTAAAATGTGAGATGTAAGAATGTAGGATGAAGATTATATTGATTTGATTTTGCATATATAAAAGAAAATTAAGTTGCCATATTTTTGTACATAATACATATTCATTATATAAACTCCTAATTGGATTGTACACACATAGGAGGAATGCCGCAGATGACAAAATTATATAAATATATTGATTTTGCCAAAATATTTTCTTATTTATTTTTGACTAAGAAGTATTCTTCAAAAAAATATTTTTAAGAATATTTTCTGTAAATCGGATAACTATTTTGGCAGAATAGTAATTTGTTTTAATTTTTTCCAATTTTCGATTTCTATAACAGTTTTAACGAATTTTAAAATATTTAAAGATTATATTTTAAAATTCGTTAAAACTGTTATGTCGATTTTCTTTGGTTAAAAATAATTGATTATTTTGACAAATAATTGATATTTTTCAGTATTTCAATTTTCTTTGGTGAAAATAATTGATTATTTTTTGATGTATAATCAATTTTTTCAAATCATGATTTTTTCTATAATCTACTACCACTACATTGAAAAATAGAAATGTCAAATATGACAAATAGACGTCTTGCCATTTTTATGTCAATTCAATGGTTTTCTTGCTGTGTGGTTATAATAATTTGTGCATAATAGTTGTCCATAATTTTGTTGACGCGGTAGTCTGCATTGACAGTGGCGATTTATGGGATGAGGCATCAAACATTACCTCAGATCGTACACAAGATCAGCAGATAACATCGACAGAACAAAATGATTCAACTGATAACTCGGGAGAAAAAACTGACCATGTATTGAAGCATTTGGGCGAAGTAAAACGCAACCGAATTTCTTCTAGTTTTTAAAATTTAAAGCAAAAATATTACATATAAATTATAAATAATACATAGATAGATTATAATAAATAAAACACAAAAAGATTCATTATATTTATTTCATTCACATGAAATTCACATTAAACTGACAGAAAACAAAATGTCAAAATACCAACACAATGACAAAAAATAATCAATTATATTTCGTTTTCGATTGGCAAGAAAATAATTGATATTTTTTGTAAAACCTAAGAAAATCAATATTATTAGAAATCGCAAATTGGAAAAAATTAAAACAAATTACTATATTCTGCCAAAATAGTTACAAAATTTGAAAATCGTCGAATTTTTTTTTAACTATTAATTTTTATGTTAATACTAATATCGTACCCGGCTTCGCCCAGGTTTATTTTTAGTATCGCGTTACCTTAAATAAAACCAAATGCTATGATTTTCAATTAGAAATTGTATAGTTTACCAAAAAGTCAATCCTTCTTCACCTGTGTATAAACAATAGTTTTTGTTGACTTATTTTCATCTGCCAGCACATATAAGTTTTTAGGTGTCTCCGCTCGTGACATTGCTACGTAGAATTGTCAATGACTGAAGCATTCATCCTTTAAATCAATTCCTACCACATTGAGTGACTGCCCTTGAGATTTATTGAAGCCGTTTGAATTGAAGAAAAAGATCATTGGGAGAACACCAAACACGTTCCATTGCATAGTTTTGGAGGATCCAAATTCCTTAACAACATAATAGGGCTTCCAATCTTGAGTGTGATTTTATGTTGTGGTATAAGCCACTTGGATTGAGCGTATTTAAGAACTCAACTGGATAACTGGTGGCCTCTTCTTCGTCTACCATCTTGTCAATTGAGTAAAATGACTTCGATGCAACTGGAATCATTTCTTGAATGGTGAAATTGATTTAGTTGACTTCAGCATTAATTGGTGCAAGTATTGCTCGTTCTTGAAGCCAACTATGATCTACAATGTGTTGTGTTAGATTTGGATTTCTTTGTCTATTTGCTTCAAGACGGTCGGAATTTCCTGCAATAGTTTCGTTTTGAAATGAGGTTTGTTCTACGTCTGTCTGCTTCAAGCTCTTTTACTTTCAGAGCTTCTGAAGCATTTTCGCGTGATACTTTTTTCTTTTTCGTATCAATACGGGTTGGATTAAACACGGCACATCCTACTGCGAAGAACAACTTTGATTTTTTAAAAATTAAAATTAAACGTCAAAATTCAATAATACTCTTAGAAAATTCTAATGTCCGTAACTCCTTAGTACTCAACTTGAAGAGCTGAAAATAGTTGCGTTGGCCTAGAAGTTGCGTTGACCTAGAAATCAGACTTTTCCAAAATGGCTAAGTTCACCTTCCTAGCACGCTCCGTCTAGATTAGAATTAATTATTTTTACAATTTTCCTAAATCTCCCAACAATTTTTTAAGTTTAATCTAAACTCTCCAAATTCAAATTCGAGGCCATTTCAGAATTTAAATGACTTTGTGTAATAATAATCACATTTTTTGAAACATAAATTTCGATTTTGAATTTTTGAAGAAAAGTTCAGAATTATCGAATTTCAAAATTTTTAACTTTTTAGAATTCTAATTTTTTGATTGAACACCGCACCAGTTTGATATAATATTGCAATTAAACAAAATTTAAAATTTCCCTAACGATTTTTGATTTATATGATCAAATTTTACGTAATAATATTCAGAATTTCAAATAAATTTATTAAATTTCGATCAAAGTTAAACTTAAATTTTGGAGTTATTGAATTTTTAAAAATCTACGAGCTTTATTATTTTAAATCTATTATAGCTGAACAGACCCTAATAAAATGTATGTATGTACATATGTGTTGGTATTTCATTAGGTATCCCTCGACTTACGAGCGAGATAGGTCCTAAGACATTGGTCGTAAGCCGAATTCCACCAGATGAATAAAAATAACAAAGCTATTAAGAGATATTTAGTCGTCTTCATTCGAACTTGTTAAATACGATAAGTGCAATCCATTAAGCTACCTCCAGCAACAGAACACATAGTGCTATTGTTTTTTGGACAAATTGATCCATTGTAGTTTGAAATGTTCCCGTTTTCATTTCACGGTAAGTTCCATAATAACATGGCATATTTTCTTGAACAAGCCGACTTACTTTTAAAAACTTTTCTTCGTAATTTGGTGAAAAGCTTCAGCGATTTCTTTTGTCATGAATTTTTATTGAGGATTATCATATGATGAAGATAATTTCACCTGCGTTCTCTGAAACGTTTGTTCTTCAATATCCTGTAAGTCTTCATTCGTAAGATAATGTATCATTCTCTCTTATCATATCTTTGTCAACATAGTCATTAAGCCGTTGGCCAAGCTCTACGATCTCATCTGTAATTTGGTTACTATCTTTGTCAATATCTTTTTTAATTATCGAAATAGTATTTTGTTCAAATCGTTTTATAATTATTTCCATTTTTTCTCCGAAGACGTGACATCTTTGGTCCACATGCTATATTTTTGATTGCTTATAAAATATTGTAATTCGACCAAAACTCGACCAAAGACTAAACGTAATTTTTAGGTAATTAGCCTTAAATTCCGTCCTTGATCCATGGGCTGTAAAATACTAGTATAGTATTTAGAGGTAAGTACATAATTTTTATATTCGGATGTAAATCGTCTAGGTCAGTTCGATGTCCAGATGCATTATCTAGTAGCAGAAGTATCTTAAATACAATATCCTGTAGATTGCAATATTCTTTTACTTTAGGGGCACTTTCATAACCCAGTCTTCAAAAAATAATTGTGTTATCCAACCCTTTTTGTTTAAGCTGTAATGCACTGGTAACATATTGGTATTTACTGGTTTAAAAGCTTTTCGAATTTTTCGATCGATGAATGTATTTTGTAATGACAATCGGTTTCAATTTATAACCAGCAATATTTCCACCTAATAAAATGGTTATTTTATCTTTAAATGTCTTAAAATCTGGCATAGACTTCGCATCCTTATAAATGTACGTACGTTCATATAGGTGTATTTTTCCAGTACAGCCCGGTTTCATTCACATTAAAAATTCGCTCCTTCAAAAAATTCTTTTTTTTTAACCAGTCGTCAAATTTCACAACAAAATCTTCCACAGCTTTATAATCAGCACTTGCTGCCTCTCCACTTATTTAAACATTTTATAAATTCGATCGTTTCTTAAAATTTAGTCTTATCATAGCCGTCACCTTCCTTTAACTTTAACATTTCGAAAAGACTAAGTGCTTTTGTTTGGATGATTGCGCGGCTCATAAGAATTTGTTTTTTAATGAAATCTTCCATCCAAATCAATAATAATCTTTCCATTTCTGGTATAGGTCTTTGCCTGTTTTTAGTTTAAATTGTTGACTTCAAAGATGCCAATTCCTTAACTGCTTCTAAAATTCGAAACTTATTTTTTAAAATGGTGGGTATTGTCGAATGTGATAATTTTAGATCACGAGGTATGTCTTTTAATTTTTTACCACTTTCTTGTGGTTTTATTAGTTTATGTTTAGTATCCAAGTTTTTAGCACTTCTTTTATGTTTTGCAGTTCTACTATTACCGGGCATTTTGGATATCAAAAAATCATTTAGTTTAGTAAATAAAAATCTACCAAGTAAATAGGAAATTAAAACCATATACCAGTACGTATAATAAATACTCTCTTGAAATAATTTTTTTTCAGTTTTTCTATACTTTTGAGGATTCCTCCAATTGATAGTTTCATTTATATGAGAAAAAATCGGTCGTAAGACGAGTAATACCTGGCATTACATGTTTATGGTTCTTGGACATTACCAAATAATTTTCAAAATTCAAATTGTGTTTTGAGATGTTATACAAATAAAATCTAGAATACATTTTTTGAAATTTCGAATTTCGTATCTTTATAATTCTGAATTTAACAAAAAGTGTTCATAAGACTTCATTTTATTAAGTTTCGATTTAATCAAAAATAAATCTGAAATTTAAAATCAAATTTAAAAAAAAATTTATTTTCATTCTGAAAATAAAATTTGTGTTTATCGGAAATTTGAGCTACCAAATTTCACAATTCTAAATTTTAATTTGAATTGTTTGAATTTTGAATTTTCTCAATAATAGATAATTTAGAAAATTCAAATTTCAACGCAACTGAATTTAAAATGTCAACACAATTCAATAAAATTTCGATGTATAAAACTAATGGTTAACCGTTGGTTAGAGTAATTAAATTTCGAGGTAATATGTGGAATCTCGAAAATATAAAATCGCGACTCACACAGTTGCCCCTAACCCAAAACAACAACTACTACGAGCTTAAATTAAGCCATAGTAAATGTATATACTGAAATGTTAAATAAACACAATTGACTGATAATGCCGGCGGTTCCGACGTTGTTAGACAACAATAAAATCTTACAGTCTAATAAATTCATTTTTCAGTATTTAATTCAAGCAAAGATTTGCAATATGCAAACACACTCAAATGTTGATAAAAGTTTTATCGTAGCAAAAAGAAAAATATTTCAGCCAATATTCTACGAATTTTAACAAACAAATATTTTTTTAGCCGTTTCAACGATGTATTTTTTCCATGAAGTCTTTCTTCCGAATAACATACAATAGGTGCCTTAATTCGCAGTACTGCAATAAAATATCAAAATAAACCCTTTGGTACTATGATGGTTTCATCTTTTCAATAGACGAATTAATTAAGTTTAATGTGTGGCTTGTAGTTCTCCTCTAGTTGCAATGTATATGGTAACCGAATATTAACTGTACTCATAGCAGCTATTTAAATATAATTACGTGTTAATTGTAAACATTATATGTTTATATATTATCTCAAGACATAAAATAATTTAATTACAGAACAATAGACCAAACAGTTCATAATTTGAAGTATCTGCAATTTGTTCAACAACAAAAAAAGTTGGCACAGTTTATTTAAAATTAGGTCATTCTCGCATATATGTAGATATAATCGTCTAAACAATTTATCATAAGAAATACTTCCGAAACGTGATATACACAATTTATTTTGGCTCATTAATTCTAATAAATTCCGTGTAGTGTATGTGTAAATAAATTTAGAAAATAATAACAAAAATTTAAACTAAATTTATTTTATGTTTTGGAAGCTGTTGTTTAGATTTTTTGATTTAAACTTAAAAAATAAAAATAAAAATTTCGCTTTTAATGTAAATTTGATTAATTTCTAAACAAATTAAAAATTTAACATGGTTTCAATAGAATTTTAAAAATTTTGTTTAGATTCTATGTATAATTGTATACTCTATATATTTTTTTTTTAATTGTAAATTACCAAACAAATTTTGTTGACTGCGATAGATTTGCACACGCAAAACTTAAAGTAATTTGTATTCGAAAATAATTAATTACAAATTCTGGTCTATCACTTTTTTCGATACTTCCTAATTTATCATGATATAAATTTTTTCCAATTTTCAAATTAATTGAATTTAAATGATTGAATTCTTGTTCTCTATATATGTATGTACATATATATAAATCGGATGATGCTTAAAATACGATTTTCTAATTTGCATAATATAAATTGGTTTTCCACACAATTTCATTTTTTTAGGAGAATTATATTTATAATTTTTAAATCTCTATAGCTGATTGATTTAAATTTTTAAAATCCAAAGCAAAATGAGTTATTTATATTTTCACTCATCAATGGTTATTTTTTGTTAACGCAAATTTTTTTTGGATGGCCTCGACTGTGCTGTAAACTGCTTCAAGCTTAAAAACAGATAATAAATTTAAAAAAAAATGACAAAATACCAAATGA
This sequence comes from Tipula unca, assembly GCA_951394425.1. Classification (NCBI taxonomy): domain Eukaryota; kingdom Metazoa; phylum Arthropoda; class Insecta; order Diptera; family Tipulidae; genus Tipula; species Tipula unca. The sequence continues at coordinate 11,361,811 of OX596381.1, read as the reverse complement.
GTCACTCTGAGAAGCTTTTCGCTCTTTTGTATTATTTTTCTTAAACTAATGTTTTTTAAAGACCTCATTCTCATAGACCTATTAACGGGTTTTTAATAAATATACAAATTTATTATCATTTCCAGGTGGAAGTTTATAGTTGATCACACAGCAGATTCATGAAAGCAAATGTTGGTATACGGTTAAATGTTTTCATTTACTTTTATGCAAATGTGGACTAGAAATAATTGTGGACTTCCTTTTTTTACAATTTTTTATAATTATATGTATAGGCATAATTAAACAAGAAAATGTTACATCAATTTAGTAATATAAATATTCATTTTATTTCAAATTATTACAGAATAAAATTGAGAATATGAATGATGCTGAAAAAAATTAGGGCGTTGTTTTTATTCAAAATAAATAACTTTCATTCTAACCATAATTGCATACATGTTTTTTATTATGTTATTTATTTCGCTTGAAATAATATATTCTGAAAATGTCATATTAGTATGGAATAAAATTAACGCCCTAATTCTTCATTTTATATGTTTTTAATTAAATATATTTTCATATATTCCATACGATATAATTCTTATCTGTAATTTAGTTCAATCTTGAACTTTTATTTTACTGTTTAACTTTGACCAAATCTAGCTGAATAGTTCATCATTATTTTGATTTTCTTAATACATTTGTCCTTCCTAAAATTTCATAAAAATTACCAAAATATCTTTGACCTCGATTAATATTAATGTCGCATACACTTAATTCCATCAAACATTAAAATTTGTCTTCTCGACATTTGACCACCATTTAAACTGCAATAATTTTTCCAACTAATTAAAAAAAATTTCCGTGACTTTTAAAATTCAACATTATTTTGATATTTTGAAGACTCATAAAAATGAAACCATTATTTCAAGATTTTATTACTTTCAAGTGTCAAGTATCATCTTCATTCTAATAAAATCTAAATAAATAAATTTAAAAAAATCTACGTAGTTGAAGTAAAGAAGAAGAAAATTCATTAAATGCTACTGAATTTTCATATACATACATATTATGTATTATGCACAACATAAATGTACCTCATAAATTTTTCATTTATTTTTCATTTTAAACTTAAAATGCATGGAGTAGTAAAATGTGAAAATGGATTAAGAAAAGATTATCGGACGGTGGGAAAAAACAAATTTGTTGAATTAATAATTTTTTTTTTATTCATAATAAATTTTTCTTTGATCCAGGTCAGGTTTATACTCTCTTGTGGTAGTATTCAGTTTCTTTGAAATATGTATATAAATAAATAATATTTTTAATTTAAAATAAATTTTAAAACTGTTTGTTTAAAAGTTTCTAAAATTCTTGGAATTTTGGTTAGAAAATATTTTTACGGTAGCGGCGGATTTATGTTTTATGTACAAAACTAAAACGGGGGATTTATGTTTTATGTACAAGAGATTTGGCATTCATATATTTGACGCCAATAACTAACTAAGTTGCTTCTATATAAAGATGAGTTTGATCGAAAGTAAACTACTGTTGGAATTATAAATATCCATATTAAGTCAAAGCTTTATTCAAAATCACATCGACTTTTTTTCATTCATATGCAACTTATAGACCCTAAATCCCTAATCAAATTTCCAAAGTAATTTTATTGATAAATTAAATTCTAATATTTAGATATTACATATGTATGTAAAATGTTAAATTAACTAAATTTGTTAGGTTCAAATTCAATTTAATATATCTAATCTTTTCAAGCTCTATTTGAATTTGGTTACTTAATCCTTCATTGGTAATATGAAATGACGATAATAATATTTTTAATAATGAGACCTCCTTGTCTAATGCAGATTGCAGAGACAAAGTTTAACAAAGCTATCTCGATTATCGACTGTCGGTAATAAAATAATTTGTTAGACCTTAGAGAAACGAGTATACATATATTCTTAAAATAGAATTGTTTTAAAATCAAAATGGTATATGTATGTACGAGTATATATAGTAATTCCTTCCAGCAATGAGTATATATTATGTACATATGTATATATAGAAAAGAATAAGATAATAACATTTTTGGGATGTAGGAAGAATATAATGACAATTGAAAACATAATCTGTTCGGTCGAAGAAAAATATAAATACTTGGGAATATCAATTTACGAAAGCATTCACAAAGCCTCCGTATTCCGTTGAATAATACGATATGTTTTATTCACATATATACAACAAATGGAGTAATTCCGATAATGCCCACCTCTGCGCATTAAATACGCCGCTGATAAAAATAAATAATTCCGCACAAGCCAACAATTCGTTTACATATTAAATTCGTAATTCCACCAATAATTAAAACATAAAATATAAATATATAAAATTTCTTAATCCATCCTCATCATCACTACCAACCACCATACACAACCTATAAAATTTTGTTCTTTAAAAAAAGAATGATTTTACGACTTTTTTATTGGATTTTCTTTACGAAGTTTTTTTTGCAACAGAATTTTTTTAATTTTATTTTAGTGTCATTGCGATTGTCGCAAATATTTTATATGTGTGTAGGTACGTATGGTAATTTTGATCCACAATTTTATTAGATAATCGTATGTCTACAAGAGTGTGATGATGTGGTGAGTTGGTGAGTAGTTTATATTTCGCAATAAAATTATTGTTTATCTTATAATGTGCGTTGTTAGTTTATTACTGTTCGAGGTGTTTAGTTCACTGTGATTATTTTAAATTGAAATTAATTTTATTTGGTAGTTTGTTTGTTGCTAAAAGGAAATTCATCATTTTATCTTACAATGATTTCTAAGTTAAATAAAACTATTGCATTATAATAATTCAGTAACTTCATATCAAATAAATTATCATGTAAACTGTTTTAGACCGTAACCGGCGCGTAATTCATTTCTTTCGAACCATTTCTATGTACTACGAGTATGTCAGCGTTGTTGTGGTTCAAACTTGAAGAATATTAAATTTAAGCTATTAATTCATTCGCAGCCGTACTATATCCACAACAACTATATTTACAACTAATTAAGATTTTATTATTGTAATTCAACCTCATTTAATTTTTGCAGTTTCACTTCAGTCGAATTATTTCATATACAAATGTAAATGTTATCAAAAATCTAAACATAAATTAATTAAAAGTGATATTTCACTGTACTCCGGCATCCGCACAGGAGGCTATAAACGGATTAGTTGAAATTTTTTAAATTAGAAGACGATACAGTAATATAATAAAAACTATTAAAATTATCGATACAAATTTTTTATTCTACGTTTAGAAGGAGTCACAACGTAAACGCACTTTCTGTGTAGTTTAGTATGAGAGTGTTTGGCAAGATCGACTAAAATTTGATTAATTTTTTTTTTTTAATTTCATTCTCTATAAATAAGTCCATCCATAGAATTCGAATTTTCGAATTAGTTAGAATATGTATGGCAGTGGTGGAGCGTCATAGTAACCAGCGGAATCATTGCTTCTGCGTAATATATATTAAATGAAATATTAATTTTGCAAACAAAAATTAATTTACATTACTAAAATTATTTTCCTATTTTATTATTTCATTAACTCCAATTTTTTTCAATAAAAATATTAAAAACAAATCACACTGTAACTGCTTATATGTACATATTATCATCAAAATAAGTCTGCGTACGATGTGTGCAATCGGCGAAAAATTAAAATAAATCAACATAAATATAATTGGAAATTAATTTTTTATTATTAAAATATACATTTATTATTAAAATATACATTGTCGTTTAATTAACGAACACAAATAAAAATTAGTTTCATATTTCATAGCATTTCCAGTAAGATTTTTCCTGTTTCTGGATCAAACAAATATAATGTAAAATTACATTAAATTAAAGTGTAACATAAGCTTCCTTATGAGAATCGTGGATTAAATATTAAATTAAGAAACCAACACAAATCTTTAGGAAAAACTGCCGAAATAATTAAAAACCAAAATTTACTGTTCAAAGGGCGTTTCAAAGTTATAATGAGACATGATCTATTTTATCTAATCCTAGCCCTGGACGACCTGTTCGCGAGAAACGTAAAATGGTCAAAATAGTCAAGATTGCCATATTTGTCAAGAGGCCTCCAAGCTGCCTTAAAGTTATCAAAAACGGCAGCATGTATTGCACAAACATGAGTTGAGATTACGCCTTCCAAGAAGAAGCCTTTTAAAAAGATTTTTTTCGTTTCTTTGCTTTACATTAAATAATTAAAACATTTCTTTTTGTGGTTTTACTTTTTTTTTAACTTTAAACAGAATAACGTATACTGTGTGTGATTTCAGTGTTATATACATTTTTGAAAAAGTTTATAAATATTTTTGTTGTTGATTAAAAATAAATGTTCTTAGTTTAAAAAGCAATTTTTTTTTTGTAAGTGCAACTGCCAAATCGAAAGAACTTTAAAACAAAGTTTTAGTAGTATGACTTTCGCAGAAAACCAATTGATCATTAATGACGGAAGACTGTGACCAGAACAGGAAAAATTAATTACAGTGGCAAAGAAATGTGAACAACATTTTACAGCCCGAATAATAGTTACAAATACCGTTTGGCTAATTGGATGCGAATTATATTTTCTAACGTCAAAACAAGTTGAACTTCAAATGGTTTAAAAGACTTAATTAATTATTCTAAATCCAGAAAACGACTTAAGAGCGAGTCAACATCTCCTTTATCTTGTATACCAAAATTTAATCGGTTTGGAAAAACAGTCATGACGAATCGTGAACATCTGTCAATAAAATTATTTAGAATTAATTAAGCTGCTCGCTGAGAATAATTTTTTGCTACATAGTCAAATAGAAAATTCATCGATATTTTCAGGTCTGATGTACAAAACGAACTGATTAATTCAATAACCACGGTAATCCTTCAACAAATGAACAAACAGTTGAATGAAACTGAATTTGTTGCAGTAATTTTAGATGAAACTACAGATGTGAGCAGTAAATCACAATTGGCAGTCATCGTTAGGTTTGTCGATAAATATGAAGGTGTTGCAGAAAGATTTTTTGAGTTTTTTGATGTATCTAAATAATATGAGATGCGGAAAACATTGCGGTATTTTTATTAGACTTCTTAAATGAAAAAAAACAAACAAATTAGTAGTGCTAATATAAAGATATATGTCTATGATGGAGCGCAATTATTGCTGGTGAATCGGGTGGTCTTCAAGCGAAAATCAAACAAGCGCTTATAGTAATGGTAAGATGGGAGTATCACGGGCGCTTAGTTCAGATAATTTATGAAAATCAAGAGCAAATTATTCATTACTTTGAAATTGTAACTAAATTAAAACCAAACGAATGTATGCATAATATGAATGAGTATACTTAAAATTATGTTCTTTCGTTCTGAAATTATTTCTTTTATTTTAGATTTTTGCTGAACCGGCTTCCATTGGTTAAAGAACGGCACGTCGCTACTGATGTATCGGTTACCTAATTGGATTTATTAATTATAATGTTGGCAGTAAAATTTTTGTTTGTTGAAATTTTATTTTTTCGAGCGGTTGGTTTGTCGAGATTTTGGTTCGTCATATATTATTTATACATCTTATCAAATATATGCGTTAATAAAACCAAACTTTTCATTCCTGCGGGAAATTACCTCGAGCAGCACAAGTAGCTACGGCAGAATAAACGCAAAATATTTCCGTATTTTAATTCATCATCAGGATTGTTTCACCGGAAATATATAGGACATGATAAAAAAATAATTTTCATTTGTTTCCCACTTTCGTACACGTTTTGTCTGTTTACTGTATACGACAATACAATCACATTTTTTATTTCATTTTCTAGGTTAACGGAAAATTAAAAAATAACAAATGGCAAGATTTTCTTTTCACAAACGAAACGGAACAGAGATATAGGAAAATGGGGTAAAAATTAAGTTTTTCCACGTCGTTTTGATAAAGTCTTGTATAATCATATATGTATGTATTTCACAATATGTAAATATTACATTTTTTCATCATAATATCCTGATCTAATATAAAATGTGTATAAACTTATTAAACATCAGATTATAGTAACAGAAATGTATTTAGAATGCATTCGCTGTAATAAACAATATGTCAAAGATCCTCAGAAAGGTTAAACAATAGAGTCGTTCTAATTAAATTTAATTCACTTGCATTAAATTTTAAACCGATTGCGGTATAAATTTTCATTATTTTATTGAATTGAATTTAAGATGCATATATACGAGTATTTAGATAAGAATAAGAAAAATATATAAGGATTTATATAAATTGTATAAAATTCTTGTAAATCTCAGTACATTTATTCAGAACTATTTCATATACATACATATATACGATTGGACCAATGAGTCAAAAACGAAATACATGATTTCAGGTTATAGGGACAATGGCACACCAGATTTTATTTAGGTTGTCTAAGACAGTATGAAGACCGAGCCCAGGATCGAAACCGTTGGAAACAGATTGTTGACCCAGTAAGGGGCCAGTAATGGCCTTTAAAGACTGTATTATTATTATTATTATAAACGATTGGATTTAATATGAATATAAAGAAAGAATTAAATATCTATGGTTAATTTATATAGAACGACTAAATCCCAAATTCACCAATTTAATTTCTAAAAATTTAGTTTATCATTTTATATGACACTGACTGTATTATAACAATTATTTAATTAACTAACAAAAACAATTTATCAATTTAAATTTCCACAGCAATAATATTCGGTGAAAGAAATGACATGATTAATGTCACGATAATAATGAAATGGAAATTGCAGGGTGTAAAAGAATATTTGGATATTAATGTTTGAGTTAAATTTAAATGAATTTAAAAGGAAAAATTATCAAGAAACCGAATTACTATATGGTTATTTTGTATACATTTGAAACAAAGTTTTGCCAAGCAGCACGCGCCTCGAAAGGAGAATTTTACTAGATTTGAATTTATTTTGAATTTCCAGAAATGGTATCCGTAGATTTAGAATTGTTGCTCCGCTTGTATAGATTAAAGCGAAGCTGCGTCATAAAATTTTCAATCTGTGCTCCTAATACTTTAGAGGATGCAAAAAAAATATTATAAAAATCTAAAATATGGTTAAAATTTAAAGAATGTTTCACAAAAAGTGGTTTCAGTTTTAAATTCCTTAAATATTCATTCTTCAAAAATGTGCAAAACAAAATTCACATTGATATTCAGATCTGAGGGCAAACTTCGATTTATTATCGGTGAAATTAAACTAAATGTATGTGAACATGTGATAGAAAATGGGGACAAAATAATGGTGCCCATAAGCCATAATTTTTATGCAACCGCATAGTTGAAATTCTATACTGTCCGAATAAATCTAAAACATCACCATACATTTGAAACTGTTTTATGCTGACTGTAAATAGAAACTAGTGAATCAGAACAGCTTAACGTCCAACACGTATACGAGTTATACAATTTGAATATTACTGACCAGCAAAATTTTCCTTTTCATAATCGTTTAATTTATCGGTCACTTAAGTAGAGCGAAAATTATTGCGCGAACTGAGGAAAATGTCAAAAATACATGACAACTCAATTTTCACAGCACACTTTTGTTAAAACAATTACTAAATGTAACATTCACGATTGGTAAGTTGATTTACAGTTTCGCTAAGATTAATTTAAAAATATTTTCGTTAAATTCTGTCTAATTTTGAGAAAATGTCGATCATGATGATGAATTAATCGTCCAATCTTATTCTATAAAAAGTAATTTGGAAGTCAGCGCGATTATTGGCAGTCTGAATTATTTGAATTGTATTTTAGAAAACTTAAAATTTGTGTTTCAAAAATTACGAACGTATGCGTTGTTCGGACTTATAAGAATTGGCATTGTGAATTTCAGGTTTAAAAACATTAAACTTTAGTCAGGTAACATTGTCGCCTGTTTCCTGAATTTATAGTACATCTACGTGCATATATGGAGTAAATAATGTTGCTAGGTAAATAATTGATTTAAGTAATTTTTTTTCACTTACCTATAACTACGCCATTTTTCTCTTCTTTAGGATATGACCAGTGCTCACTTCTCGCTCCTATAAATACACCTGAAATGAACAACAAACACGTCGTATTAGAAAAATCCCAAATTTTTCATTTTCCCATTTAATACTACAGACAAGGCAAAGCCAACAACATCATATTAAATTAATTAACCTATCCCGTACACGCTGAAACATTTTTAACTGAAACATCACCTCACCATGTCGTAGATAATTAATAATCATAACACTTGTGATTAATTACAATTAATTAATTTTACCTATATACATATATACATTTTTTGTGCATATAGCATAGAAAATAACCCATCTTTTATATATATGTTTCATGTACAAACTTTTCATGTAGTATCAAAACCGTATGTTATAATCTAACTCAAGTAAAATTTGGAATGGGTCAATGGCATTAATATTTTCACAAATTCATCATCATCATTATACGGAAATAAGTAAATCCATTAATAAATTTTCCATAACTTATTACCAAAAAAAATTGTTTTAAAAATCATTTCTCATCCTAACAACCAACCATATATCTAAAGTATAAGAGCCGTCTTCCTTAATCGATTTTCCTGTGTAGCTTCATAAAATCATTCAAATGTCCTTGAACTTTTTATAAAATGTCTTATTTATCCCATTTCTTATTTTTTCTACCATTCTTAATATTTGTTGTTGTCTGTGTTAATTTAATTCGACGAAAAACTTCCCCTGCTGTACAACATCAGTTAACTTTTGTTTCACATTTTCTATATTTTTCATCTAAATTTTATTTTTTTTATAACAAAATATAACTAGTTTTCGCTTTATTGCTGTTGCTATTTTGTATTCATACCTGGTAATAAATAAAACTGAAAAACATTTCCACCTTCACCTTTAAAAAAGAATACTCGTAATAGCATACGTGCATATGTATATATCTGGAATCTATTTATAGGGATAAACTAAACAAGATTAATAAAAACACAACAAAGCATTTCAATTACGTTTTTCATTCAGTGAGTTTCAATCTTTCTCATCCTCTTGTCGTGTTTTGTTTCTGGTTTTGTCGGATCTTGGTTAATTTTCAAGGAAAATTCAATCACAATGTTAAAAAAAATGGAAAATTCATCGAGAGAACTGAAAAGAACGTACATCAACAGTACCTAAGTACATACATACACATAGCAGATGGTAGCAAAATAAAGAAAACTTAACACATGACATTTTATATTTTTATTTTTCATATATATAACTGTTTGGATTTTGTGTGTGTGATGTCGATGTTGGGCGATTCCCAGAGTTTCTTATTTTACTGTTATTAAATTTTTCTTGGACTTTTTTTTACTTGGTGTTTCATTTTTACTTATATGTACATTAAATGGAATTTTATTTTAAACGAAAGGTTATTTTTAAAATTTGGTCGACATTGACGATAATTTTGAAAAATGTACTTTGTAAGCTTGCTTAATTTCTATTTTTCCACAAGATAGAATCCATGATGCTCTAATAGATTAATAGTTAGGGCCGTCTCTATAGTGGATGCAACAGATACAAGGAATCGGGCCATCACCTTTAAAGAACGATTGAACCCAGAGAATATTCAAATATTCAAAAACCAATTCAATAAATTTTTTGAAGTAAAATCTAAAATAAGAAAGAAAAATATATAATAAGTTTGTTTCGCTTTTACCAAATAAAATATGCGATTATACTAAATAATGTCTTTAATAAAAAAGTAAAATTTCGACACCAAATTTTAGTCGGCCTTGGCAAGCACTCACATAGTAAAGCACACGAAAAAATGCCCAGCTTTGATGCAATACATTTTTCCGTGTGTTTTACCATGTGAGTGCTTGGTAACGTCGACCAAAGTTTGCTATCGAGAATTTTTTAGTAATTATTATTATTTATAAATTAAAACTTTTTGACATTGCACTTACACTATCAAGATCTTTTATGTTAAATAAACGTGATAACAGTTTAACCATTAAACATGATTAACAAAATAAACAACAGAAACACTATTTCCTATAATAAACAGACGAAACTCTATGTGTACTTCTAAGTTCACTAGGGCAGAGGTAACGTGGCATAACTCAATCACGTTTTGTATGTAATGTCAAATAAATTAGGAATTAGGAATTAGGAATTAAAATCAAAGGTAAAACATAGTTGTGTAATGTTTTCTTGTGATGTTAAATTAAATAAAAACATTCATTTTGTGGTAAACATTTTTAAGAAATATTGTTTTGCTTATGCAATTTTGTTTATTATTATCTTTATAAAGTTAATGCAAAACCAAAAAATTATCCAGTGTGGAAAATATTATCCAGTGTGGAAAAAATTATAATTAAATTAAATAGTTGTAATTTGCCAGAGTCTTGGCAAATTTCACATGCTGCATCCTGATCCAGAACGAATTGTGCAGCGATCTCTGAAAGGAGAGCCACCATAGGCGCAGAGGTCGGTGCCGGCGACGATAGCTACATGATGTAGAGAACGACTTGGCCTCTTCAGATTATCTTAGGCAGTATGATGAATGAATATAAAATGTATTATATTGGACTCTATATGAAAGTATAGGTTTTAATTTGTTGAGTATTATTAGGTGCGTTTTTTTATTAACAGAACTTCAAGTTCTATAAGAACATCGGGAATAATACTGGGAAATTTTATTTAGTTTAACCAATATATTTAATTTAAGTTCTATTTATTTGAATAAATTTCAACTTCTAACTATATTTTTTGACGTCTATTGTGAAATAATACAGGTATCAAGCATAAAACAATGAAAAATATTTATTTAAAATATTTCCTTTTAAAATTTCCCTTTTTTTCGAGTTCGTGTACTATGAATTTATCGCGAACTTGAAAAAAACAATGTTTTATCCAGAACATTGAAAAATAAAGTTAAATTTGATTTTATTTCGATAATAGTGAATTAAAATGTGTAGTTTAACATTAAATGTATCTTATTTATTGATAAAAAATTAAATTAATTTGGAGTTTACTGAAAAAATTAGAAAATTCTTATCCAGAACTTCATTCCAATAAGAAAATTTTTGAATAAAAAAACACGACTATTATTATATAAGTGAAATTGCTACCGGTAACGAAATAATGAATCACTGAGGAATCAAACGCCTAGCATACATATGTAAATAGTCTGCATATATGTATGCATAAATAATTTTAATTCAAACTCAATTCAATTTTTCTTTATTTTGATATGTCAAACTGTAAGTACTTCATCGTCCAAATAATACTAAAAATTTATTTTATTGCAAAATCCACCCTTATTTCCAAATCAATTTTATATTACGATACAAACAAATTTTATCTTGCACAAATAATTTTTGGATAAGATTCTATATTGATAGAAAGTTAAACCTTTCAGTGGCTATGGCTACGACGAATAATGATGTATACATATGTAATACGTTTACGAAAAATTGAACAATATAAATACGCATAGAATTATTACATAATTTCAACAACAAAAAAATAAAAAATTTCATCAAATATTCATTTCAACAAACAAAGCAAAATAAATAAATTCCGCTTAATAATAAATTAAATGTTACTGCAAGAAAATTGATTTTTCATCTTCGTATAATCAATCTTATTTCCTCCCCTATACATATATCCAATGATACAATTTTCTATTTTATTGTTACTCTTATAATAATTCATATAAATATAATATATATTATATATAAAAAAAAAATATAAGTAAATTGAAAATGTATAGCCTAATTGAATTAGTTAAAGTCGACGATACCATTTTATATGTTTCTGTACTCGATGAGATGGAAAATTTGTTCTAAAAATTCTAAACACTCTAAAGGAGACTTATTAAAATTGCAATTTGAATGAGATATTTAGAAACTTTAGTTTAAATCTGTAATATGATTGGAAATTTTAAAGTTAAAAAATAAATATTATTGCTGACAGTATTATGTACACGTACATATATATATGTATATGAAATTGAAATATGTACATAATTTCTTTTATTGATTGGAAATTTAAAACTATTATTACAGCGGGATATACAATATGCAATTTTTAAGTATATAAAAACTTTACAAACCACGTGTTAGTTACGAGTATATCATAAGTGACCTAAATACAAATTTTCCAGAAAAATATTTGCAGATCCAATTGCATTTTTGTAATTATTTTTCCGAAATACGCACTCAATATTTTTTTTTATTTTTTTTATTAAACAACCGATCAAAAATAGTTATATTTAGTAGAATAATTGTGTTACATAGAGAGGCTGGTTATCTAATTTACTATTATTCATCTTTGAATTATATATTCAATATAAATATATACTAATGGATTATTTATTCTATATAAAGTACAATACAATTATATACAAGGTATATGGTTATGAAGTTATTGTTTGTTATCGTATTCGAGGGAAATATATTTTTTAACAATTTTGTTAGATTACTAAAAATTATAATAAATTTTAATTCACGTTTTAAGATTGTTTGGAAGTCACGTTATAAAAGTCTAATAATGTCACGTCCACTAAACATTGAGATAATGTGCGGAATTATACTATTTATTATAATAATGTGGGTTATAACTACGGATATCTGTATAAGTGTCTAATTACTACACAGTTTATATAGAAAATATTCCAGTGCTATAGAGTTATTCATCATTAATCTAACTACGAATATTAAGATAATAAATTAATCAACTACATATATGAACTAGACTGGAGCGGCTCAATTGATATGGTTTATCACATATACATGCAATTTCTTGTTCTTTTTTTATGATTGACCATTGATCTTATTTTTGCTGATAATGCATATGAAACAGTTAGCACTTTATTTTGCTATAAATGTGTATTATTTCAATTTCAATTATAAAGCACATTGCTTTTATACAATTCGTTAGATCTTAGTTTAATCAGTTACACTTTGGTTTACTACACATCTCAACAAATATCAACCTCCCCGAGTACCCTTCAGCATTAAGTGGTAGAACAACTATATCTTACTAATCTTCTGTGCTCCATATTAAGAGAGGCTCTTACTAGATCACATCCATGTTTCGATATTCTATAAAATAAAAATTTAACAGTCTTCGGATACCGAACTCAAGTGGCTCCATCGACGTATCACGTATTTGCTATCGCTGGGTTACTCTATAATTTTTTTTTAAAACTAATACAATGGCTCGGCCATGGTGTTATTTGGGTAAATAAGTTTTAGTTTTCTTGGAGTAGTATGTTAACATAAAGAAGTGACAAAATATATATACCAAAAAAATTTCCAAAGCACAGACTATGCTCGCATATGCTAACATGTAATATTCACAATTAACAAGTTGTAATACGATTAGAGAGTCACTCCCGGGAATTTGGTTTGTTTTCTATCTCCCTTTTCCCGGGATTTTTTTTTTGTATTTCCCGGGAGTTGGTTTAAAGATTAGTTTCATTTAAACAACTATCAAAATATAAAAAGTCAAGCAAAACATGGTAGATGTAATGCGAAAACAAAAAAAGAATAATTTTTTATGCATTTGAATTATTTCGAGTTGAAGTTCGCCCAAATTCGTTGAACACACTGAGTCTGGAAAAATTTCCGAAAAGATGGAAATGGAGGAAACGCTAAATTCTGCCCAAATAAAGTTTTAAGTTGCAAAGGAACTTCTACAAGCGGATTAAGACGGCATCTAGAAAGTGTGCACAACATCGATCCAAACGAACGTAAAGGCGACTGTAATATTACAGGCTGTTGTGGTATTTTGGAATCCCCAAATCGGTCACTCCCGGGAATTTGGTTTGTTTTCTATCTCCCTTTTCCCGGGATTTTTTTTTTGTATTTCCCGGGAGTTGGTTTAAAGATTAGTTTCATTTAAACAACTATCAAAATATAAAAAGTCAAGCAAAACATGGTAGATGTAATGCGAAAACAAAAAAAGAATAATTTTTTATGCATTTGAATTATTTCGAGTTGAAGTTCGCCCAAATTCGTTGAACACACTGAGTCTGGAAAAATTTCCGAAAAGATGGAAATGGAGGAAACGCTAAATTCTTCCCAAATAAAGTTTTAAGTTGCAAAGGAACTTCTACAAGCGGATTAAGACGGCATCTAGAAAGTGTGCACAACATCGATCCAAACGAACGTAAAGACGACTGTAATATTACAGGCTGTTGTGGTAAAGGATAATAGTGAGAGTGATCACGAATAAGAATTATACCTAAATGAAGATTGCTCTGAAACCGATGATGATGAGACGAATCCGAATGATCTCATTGTTGAATAAGCATATACCAAGCCAAAATGCACATTAGAAGTGACTTGAGTGCGGCAATTGAAATGGCTCGAAACATTGTAAATTTGTTTAAATTTTCACCAGTGCGAAACACAATTTTGCAACATCATGTAAAAAAGAAACGTGCAAAAGAGGAACCCGGATGAAATAGTATGGACGCAATGCTAGAACGGTTTTTGAACACTATCGACGCAATCCGTGCGGCATTAATTGATTTGGAGTCTAATCTATTAATTAAATCTAATATCAAAGTCGTATGTGATTTGCACATTGCTTTGATACCCGTCGAATAAATAAAATTTCAAATGAGTTTTTTGATGTTTTATTATCGCGAATCTAGGGGCGACGGTATATTGAGCTTATCTCGTTACTGAAATTTCTACATACTCTGAATTTGGATCATGAAACCGAAACGGACCAACCACTGATATATTCGTTAAAAACATCAGTTACCAAATTTGCACGGAATGTTATGAACAGATTATTTATTGTAGACAATACATCGGAATCGTGCTCAGGTTACGCAGCAAATGAGTGTTTGGAGACAACAGCAGACGGAGACTAGCGAGAAAACCAGTAAAGGACAGAAATATCGAATTTAAAAGAAATGCTGGCGGCAACGATTACAGGTTCAATGATGTCTAAACCTGTCTCTTGTCACATTTTTCAAAAGAGTATTCTACAAAAATAAATTCAAATTGACGAAGCTACCGGTATAAACAACAACAAATATAAATAAACTTTTAGATTCACTATTCAGCAAACATCTATAGAAAGCGAACGGGCGTTTTCATCGTCATGAAATTTTTGTATTAAAAAACGATGGAAATACTTATAATAGTCTTGACTGTTACTAACTGTAAAAATTACAGTGTGAATAAGATTTCAAAATTCCCGTTTCCCGGAAATCAAATGATCCCGGCAATAGTGACCATCTAGTTACCATTTCGACCGGTATATGCCAAATTATACTTATAAAGAAATACTTCAGTCAAATTCTGTATAAGGTTTGTTACTGATTAGCACTTTAGTTTAGCAAAAACTATATCATTTTAAATTTTTAATTTTAATACATGCCATTTTGAATTTCTCAGTTTTTAGGTTTTTACAAAATTCAACTATTATTTCAGATAAAAATTAATTTTATTAATTAATTAATAATTAAATGTGGCTACCAAAAACTTTAACATTTTAAATGGCATGTGATATGTCATCTTAAAGAGCTCACTTTTGTATGTACCCATTCCTTATTATCTCAGAAAGTTTAAGGTTCAAAATTTTATACAAATTCTGTTATGTAAATAGAGTGGTAAAGATTAAAGAAAACTATAGCGAAAATAAATTGTCCAGTACAGTCGAACTAGCCTATATAAGGAACTTCAAGGGACCAACAATTTTGTTCATTATAAGGAAGAATCGTTACAACAAGGGTTGGCTATATCGAGATCTTAAAATCAGAAGTTCATTATATTCAAACATTTAAAATAACTTTAATTACTTTAAAATAGGAGAAAAATGACGTGTGTCAGATAGAGGATACACATTTTGGTACTTTTAATACTGTTTTATGTACACAATAGTTTACTTTTTGCTGTAATTGGTATTTTGATTTTTAAATATATTTATTAGCTCTCAAACTACTGATTTTGATTTCGAGGTTCGCTATAAAGAAGTAAAGTTTAGAATTAGTAAAATTGCCTGACTTTAAAGTCGTTCCTTATACATAATAACCGGTTCGCTAAAAAGAGATCATTTCACTTAGATTTTTAGTTCTCGGGACTTGGGACTTCTATATAAGTATTTTATAACTAAACTTTCGTTATATCCCGATTTTGTATATCCAAGTTCGACGTATTTTATAAACTACAGGGTGCTGAAAAAATGTGATTAAAATGATAATATTCTATCTGTAACCGACGTTTCGCTTAAAAATTAAGTATTTTGAATATGACTATAACTTAAAATAATTCTGCTTAATTAGTTTAATATAACAATGGAAGATGAGCTTTAAAAATGGAACTATTAACATTTGGGTAAGCTTTGATCTCAAAATTAGAGTAATGCTATACGCAATAATAGAAATAACGGTTCGGAAAAAATTATTAGAGTTTAGCAACAATTTTGAAATTAATTTTGCCGTTGTCGATCGCATTAACTAATTAAATTTAATATTAGAATGTCCACCTTTGACAATTACGAAAAATTTGAAGGTTAGAAATCAGCATAGTACATCGAGTGCATTAATCTAATTGATGTAATATATACATATTTGTATGTACAAAAATATCAGCAGCTACATGAAAATATCGCAAAATGATAACAAGAAACAGGAACCTTAATTTATTTTTAATTAAAAATGATATGTCTAATTTTTGATTAAGCCAAGTGCATATACATGTGTATATGTAATACATATGTATATGAGAATTTCTGAAAAATAAATTAGGTTAAATGGGTTTTATTTATGTACCAAAATAATAGAAACATTCTAAATTAAACAAGATTATAGTTTTGATTGGGTTTAATTCACAAAAATTATTGAATTCTTATTTTCACTATACCTAAAAAAAAAAAAATTAAAGTTGGGCGGATGACTACAGCACTCATCAATGCCACAAATCAACCCACGGTGCAATACCCGGACAAACACATATACTTACACATTAAAAAACCCAACCGTGATTTTGAGTCACCACCGGGAACCGAACCCGAGACCCTCAAATACCACAGCACACCACTTACTGTGCTACCGAGGGTGGGCCGAATTTAGCTAATAATGTTGTAAAATATGTATTATGATAATAAATATAAATAATTCAATGATAGTGCTATAGCTATATAGTTAAGCTCGTTTTCTAAACAAAACTCGAAAGATTATATTTAAATTCTACAAGACAAATTTATCACAATATTAAAAATATTTAAATTCAACAAAGCAACAGTTTAGAGTTATGAATTTTCCACTTCACTATACACATCCACTTATAACAAACTTATAACTCTTAAAAGTTTTTAATCAGATTAGGTATAGATACAAATCTCTCAAGTACTACTTAAAATTTTCATTTCCATTTTCATGAGATAATAAAAATTAAAACGATATTTTTCTATCGGATTTATGCCAATTCGATTTTCTGTGATTTATCTACATATATGTACATATATAAAGTTAAAATTTAGTAACTATGAAAATTAATAAGGCTTCACACATAAAATACAACAAATTATATATTTTTTTGCACAAAACTATGTATATATTTTGGCAAAATCCAGGTGACATGTAACCTTTCCCATCTCAACCTTATCACTAACTCAAGACGTTTCAAAATGTTTTTTTATCAATTTAATTAGCTAACTTGAACATTACAAATTAACGATATAGCAAAAAAAAAAATTATTTTTTGTTAACATCATAATCACGAATCGTTTATAAAACAAAAATTAAAACGTTAGTGCATTTTACGTATAAAGTATAAACTAATAATAAAATGCAAATTTCCCACCCACCTGAGATAAATATTAGAATAATTAAATTTTTCATTTTATTAAGCTTAAAATTTATTAAAATTATTTAAATTATTTTATAAGCTTTCAAAAAAATATTCGCGGCACTATTTTTTTTTATTTAAGCTGGTTCCGAACCACTCGACCTACGAGAAATGAATATATCGCACAATTTCAAAAACGAAAAAACCAACCAACCACTTTGAATTTTTATATCAATTTACGAGTGTTCGCGTACTTTTAGATTTAACGACTGAATTATAACTGAAATATAAATTGTTGAACATTCATCGACAAAAAAAAAAAGAAAAAAGTAAAAATCACTCAAGACTCGAAAACTAATAAATTTTTATGTATTGTCTCTTCGTTTAGATTTAGAATCTAAATACTAGGTAGTATACTATGTATTTACTTATATATAAACCGACATATATACATATATATTTAGTGAAATTATTTATTTTTCGCTTTAGCCTTTCACAAATTTTCCTAAACGAATATTTTTTTATATACATAAATAATAATTTTTCTCACTATTTGCATTTACAATTATATTTATATACACAACTTAACACTTTATATACAGTTGATTTAAGCAACAATAATAATTAGTATATTATAATTAATGTAAGTATGTATGTATAAGTATAACTTATTCCTGAATCACCTTGCATTTGATATCAGCACAATACACATATATAAAAGAATCAACAGTAGAAAATTATCAAAAGGAGAATCAGAATATACATTGTGATGCGCAACATCGAGATTTTTCTTATTTTTATTTCGCTTCATTTTTCATATGAAACGTGCAATTTTCCTTCTAAATTTAGTTGCACATTCGTTTCGCAGTAGTGCGAAGGAATGGAAAAGAAACAATTATTGCATTTCTTAAATATATTTAATGCATTTTAGTATGAAATAAAATATATTTTCAGATTCGCAATTTTCACGAAAATTTACACTAATTTAATGTAATTTATTATTCGCACTTAACATTACAAAAACGAGAAAATGTGTTGTGCATACAGTGGATTAGATAAATGCATCAAATAAAAAATGTTATTTGTCAATTTTTCCGATGTCTTTTTCAAAAAATAAACCTTCAAGGATAATTTTCGTAATCCCATCGTTTTTTATTGCAAATGTATGCTGTAATCTGCACAGTATTTACATGCAACGCTTTAAAAAAATAATTAAATAACTTAGTTCTGTATGATGAAACTATATTTTTGCTCAAGCTGTTAATTTTGGCAATCAAAACATTTGAGTCATTTATATAAATTATAGACTCAATAAATCAATAATTATGAGACTGGCACTTCTTTCACCATTGTCTATTATTCACGATTTAGTTAAGAAGCTATCTAAAAATAAATCAAACTAGAAAACAATCCAGTATTTTAAAGCATTTTTCTTGTAAATAACATTATCCAATTTTTATTCTTAACTCCAGCTTTCATGTTCAAAGTTTTCAAACGATAATCATTCCCCGTAAAATTGAATTACCATGCAATAATCTAATCCTGAAAATTTTATTCCTGATAAATCTATCTATTTCGGACTTCCTGTAAAACGCTTCATTTCCACCACATTATAACTTACAAAACATTAAAATAATAGCTGCAAAGTATATTAATTATAAGTTCTCATTTGGTTGAAAATCTGGCTTGACCCAAATTAGCAAATTGTAATTGCAAACCTATAATTGAATTCTCGAGCACATGTAAAAAATAATAAAATAACCGAGAACTAAAGTTGAATTGGCCACTAAATCAAATTGATTCGAGTGAATCGTTGAACACTGGTTTCATTTCTCAGATAGCTATAAACTTATTATACTCTGGTCCGTACAAATTCTAGTGTTGAAAATGGGGCCATTTCAAAATGGCTCTTTACACAAGTTACGCTAGTAAATGTTGATAGTTTACCAGAATTATTTATTTATATTATGTACTTATTCAAATAAATTAAAGATATTCTAATAATAACACTCACTCACGATTTAAATATATTTTTAAGAATTAATAGTAATAAATAAATATAATAATTTATAACACATAAAAACCGTAATACATGTGTCCCAAATTCAAATATAAAATGAATTTAACTTGGTTAGGTTGGTAGCGTCGTCTATAAAACTACAAATAATTTTTAATTCCGAAGAAATATTTTATTAAGTAAAATAATGTTAATTTGCAATTTTAATTAATAATCTTTTCTCTTTTATAATTAACAGCAATTTAAAAATTAACAAATTATGAAATTAATGATTAACGTTCTTAACTAAATAGCTTACAATTAAATAGTATAGTTTTAGGCTAATCTTAAAGCAAAGATATGAACCAATTTATACCAATTGTGAAAAATGAACGGTGAATTTTGTAGAATTTCAATGATCGTTTGTTAAACAATTATCTAGTTTATATTTTCAAAATTGTTAAATTAAAATTGGTAAAATTAATTAATTTACGTATAAAATAGTTTCCGAATTCATACGTTATACTATTAAATTACTCTTCCACATAAAAATTGGAGTTTTATGATTATACCACTAAACGTAAATTTCCAATTTATTTTTATTTTTTTTTTTCAATATGATTGGCGGGTTTGTATAGAACTTGCGGTCAAAGAGCGTCTATTCATAATACAAGATGGACGAATTATCGGTGGAAGTATGCGGCGAAAATGGAGCATATTATAAGGTCGGTATCGACTAAAAGTATGCAATTTAATAATAAAAGTGATGGTGCAATCAAAAATTTGTGTGTTAAGCAATTTTTTCATGTGATTTTCGTATAAATTTCGATCCTTGATCATGATGAAATATCGATATAAAAATTTCCGTGCTATGAGAAAAAAAAAAGTTGAATAAAAAAATCGTCATGGACGCCATAACACACCAAAAAATAAAATTAAAAAAATTAAACCAGAAATTTTTATTAATTTGTGACAGGGCGTGAATTTTGACGAATCTTCATGTTTTTTTTTATTTAATGTTGCAATTTCATGCACAAAATCATGTATGGTGTTTGGAAATTATTTTTCCGAATATTGAGTAAAATAATAAAAAATGTGACAATCATATTGTGTAAAAAAAAATAACCACATTTTTTCTCATGTTCTGTTTGCTGGATAATTTTTCTGCTATTTGAGAAGAAAAAATGAAAATCGGGTTTTTAAGACATCTATGATTTATGATTTGCATTTGTTTTTCATTAAAATTTAATTTTGTTGTGCAAAATATATTTTCTAACTCATTTTTTTATTAATTCTAGGGAGTTGTTACGGATGTTTTTGACGATGGAGTTAGGGTAGCATTTGAAAATGAGTATGTGTAGCTTTTATCTCTTTTTATCTTAAAGTTATATACATTGGGGAACCCCACAGTATTAAATTGAACATTATTTTAATTTCTTTAATTTTAGCTGGCAAAAAGAATCGAAGTTCCTTTTTAATCAAGTACGGCTTCCTCCAGTTGAAGCCCCATTACCTCAATTAGCGATTGGTACCGAAGTAGAAGTATTTTCGCGATCAAACGAACGGGAAGCATGTGGCTGGTGGATGGCTGCTATTAAAGTAAATATACTCATTAATTTATCTTTACTATCTAGATCCAAATTTAATCCTTAAACCATTTTGTTTTCAGATGATGGGAGTAGAATTTCATGTAGTTGAATATCTTGGATGGGATAATAGTTATTCAGAAATTGTAGCATTAGATCGGATACGAGTAAAAAATCCAAATACACCTATAATAAATAAAACGTTTCACAAATTTGAAATTGAAGTTCCCGAGGATTTGAGAGATTAGTAAGTAAATATACAAATTTTTATTTCACAATATTTATACAATTCGTCAAAACGTGACTAGCTCATCATGTCATATATGATTCTGATTAGATGACATTTCTTTTAAAGATCAATAATTGATAGCATTTTTTATTACTTTTTGACAAAATGTCATGTTTCTATGTAAAATTAGATTTATATATAAATTTTACACCTGTCATATTTATGTAGTTTGAGATTTGGTCGGGATAATATTGGGGAAATATTAAATTTGGTTAGCAAGCATCTGTTTGCAAAGATGCTGGTTTGAGACTTATTTCTGTGCATTATCAAGGATTATACAGACAACCGGTTTAAAACTGGAATAGATTCATTACATTTTTTAAAAATTTTCTTGATGCTATAAAAGGGAAGAACGTATTTTAATTTTACAAACGATTGTCAAATATTTTTTATTCCGTTTGTATCTTAATAATTGTCAACATAGAAAAGTTATGTGACTTAACGTCATAAATGTTTTAGGCGCCAAACTTGTACTGATTATGTATTACATTGTCGTTTTAAATAGATTTCCTGAAAATGTAGGTAACTACTTGGAAAAATGTTGTATTTTTATTGGATTTATTCCAATGATGGAAATGAGGCCAATTAAAATTCTACTGCTATTAAATTGATTATCTGCAGTGTAACAATAGTCATTTTTATAATGAAATATATTCTATGACATCTGCCGATTCTAGTAAATTTAGACTTGCTAACAGAGGACCTTAAAACAATGAAAATTAGCTCTGTTTTGGTAATGTTACGTAGCATTATATTTGTTATTCTAATAGCAAACAAATTTTCGGATTTTATATAAATAAATATACATATATCCAATATCATCGTCAGATAAATTTAACCATTATTAATGTTGACGTATGAATTCAGTTAGCTGACAATATTTGTCGTGTTTGTTTTATTGTACATTAAGTCTAAATAAAATAATAATAATAATTAAAAATTATTATTAAAATAAGAATCTCTTTTGTGGTCAATTTTTGATAATAAAAGTTAATATCATTGTCATGTATAAACCCCTCTAATAGGAGATTTTATACATGACAACGATACAACTTTTATTATCAAAAATTGACCACAAAGAGATGCTTATTATAATAATAATTGTGATAAATTTTTGTTAAACCTATAAAATCATTGACAAAAATGTACTTAAATTATATATCGCATAACTTGAAAATCAAAGATATTTCTATTAAACCTTGGAAATATTCAATCTGCACTACCCAATCCAATAATTGAACATGAACAGAATTTGGTTTAACTAAATTCATCTTACTCTAGATAAATGGTGTAGTATAGTACAATAGAAAACAACTGTTTAAACAAAATTATAAAATTCATTTCAAAAGAATTCCACTGATTGTATGTCATTTAATAAACACCTGTCCTTTTAAGATATAGCTAGGTAATTTTTCTACTACTTGTAACTTTATATTGAATGGATTATTTGCGAATTAATAAATTGATGGGTAAATTTTTTTTAAATAATTTCGTTTAGCATATTTGCTGCGTTCCATTAACGCTCCAAAGTATGAACAAAGTTTTCTGACTACACCTAGCTATCTACATACATACAAGTACATACTAATTTATACTTTGCAAAGTTAAATAGAACATCGCAAATTTAACTGTTTCGTCTGAAACATGATTATATTATGCAGTCGCATTATTGAATTTAAAATGCAATAAATCGAATAAAATTTTCGACTAGATATTGAGCAAAAATAGATTTCTGGCAAGACTAATCTACCTAATTGAGAATGTTAGTCAGTAAAATCTTAGTAAAATCAAATCCGTAGAAGTCATGCCAAACAAAAAAGCTGTGTCAAACTAGAGATGCCAAAGTAACCATGTATTTATTGACTAACACTGATTATTAATGTTACCTTATTTTGAGAATGAGTAGAGCTCTTATTTTTCTTAATCTGTTATAATTTACATATATTTAGTCTAGAGAAATGCAATAATTTGTCCAGAGAAATGGATGCATGTGCCTTAGTGTGCCATTTTCCGAATTCAATAATAGTTGTTTGTTTAAATCCTCCAGATATCTAGAATTTCAGAATAATACATTTTCGATGATAAGTTGTAGAATTGTTAGATCAACGGGTGATGGTAAAATGCGTCTATCATCCCGCGGCCATTCGATGAAAAAAATGCAGCGAAAATAGCAAATTCCGAATTATAGAGAAAGTTTGGTATATATGAAATTCCACTGGTGAGTTAACTTAATGCTAGAAATTTGCAATAGTTGATGTGATGCTGCAGTTGGTTCATTGATTTTAACATTCACACGAGCTCTTTCTAACACAGCCAATTCTCAACATATAGGACAGCTAGCTCTAAATTTTCCATACATCACTTAAAAGAATCCAATTTAGTACACAAGACTAGAATAGAATGTGCGTTGTAGCTTGAACAAATAAAGGTGGCTTTATCGTATATACAGCTGAACACCAGATTTAACGTGTTTTAAACCTTATTTTTGGAGATGCGTATGAGTTTGCTTATTATCAATGACCTATGTACCACATTAGATGAAATTCACTTCATTCAAAAACAAGTAAGATCATATAAGGGGGGTTTCCTGCCTATCTTAGTTTTCGGCAAAATAAAACTAACGGATAACACCCAGTATCTTAAATTCGTATTGAAGTTAATGTTTAAGCAAAGATCAACAAACGCTGGACAATGAAAGATTACAGAAAAGTTAAATTTAATTCATCCCCCAAACTTACGAAATATTTTTTTCAATCTTATGATTTGTTTGTGTTGACCACGAAAATCCATAAATCACAATGCGTTACATAATTATTATTTTTTTAAATTTTTATAAAAATGAAATACATGTATATGTTATGTTACACAAACGCCCAAGTATTTTCAACCGATTCTTTCATTGACACTCCCAACAGAACAATAATCTAAATGTGCCATCGACCGACAATAAAATAAAATTGATATTCATAAGGACAGAATTAAGTTGTTTATTTTTCATAAATTTTCATTCATATTGATTTTATTATTTTGTTTTTCTTACACGAATATTTCTTACTTTGAATATAAGTACATAATTTAATTGCTTTATACAATTGGACTATGAATTGTCGTATAGTACTTACTACTTATGTATTTCTGTAATTGTCAATTTTATTTTATCATTCTAGTGCCGAAATAGATGGAGTACACAAAGAATTTCAAAAGGCTGTCGGTGCCGGTGTCTGTCGATATGTACCTGAGCGGGGAGTTCTTATATGTATCTCAAAAAGTGAGGATTCGCAGAAAAAAGCTAACATGATACAGAATATGCATTTTCGTAATTTGAGTCAAAAGGTATTTTTTATAGTTTGTAAAATAATCATTTTTCAAAAATATTTATAAACTTATTCTATTTTGTAGGTTATGTTACTTAAACGAACGGAAGAGGCCGCACGACAGTTAGAATCAACAAAACTACACAATACAGCTGGGTATGTATTATCTTATGTTGGTTATTGATATACACATCTACAAACCATTTCAAGAAATGTTTGTTAATAATTCTGTTGTATTATCAACAAAGTCAGGGAGTCTGTTAATTTTTTTTTTGTTTATTTTGATTCGAATCATCTCAAATGATACAATAATATTATGCATATAAATTAATATAATCTTATCGCAATGAGAAACTTTCTTTATTATTTTATAAAGGCGGTATTATTATGCTGTTAGCTGTTCTTAGATATTTATCAAGTGATGGGTCTACATTCAGTTATCGATGATTGTTATATCAGTTTCCTCATTTTCTTTATTTTTATCGTAAATTGTTTGTCTTGCAAAAATTGTGTATGATAACATTTTTTTCATATGTATTAGATTATTTAATCGATTTATTTATTTTTTGTTATCACAAACTCTATTTTATCGTAAACATGTTTCGTTTTTAAAGTATTTACCACGATGTTGAGTTTCTTTATTTTATAGTGAACGTGCTAACAAAGTACTTCTACGGTTAGACTAAAACAATATATTTTTGAAACGGAAGAAAAATATCAGTGTTAGCTGCTAAATACAAACGTGTTTTAATAGCGTTTTCGGAAATCATCGAATTTACCAATCAATTTGTCAACATGTGTTACTGTCGTATTAGTTTCATAAGATTCCAGTTCTAAGTAACAATACGTTTTAATTCAATTTTATATTTATGAAACAAACATTGGGAATTTCGTATAAACACAAGATTAATTATTTATTAAAATGTATCCTAGGATTTTTTTCGATTGAAAATTAATTTAACTATTTCTATCTGAGGTAATGCCTCGGATCAATTACCGAAAATAGTTAAATTTCCTCATCAGTCTTGTGTTTTCTAGCTTAAAGCATGTATCCTAATTTTTAATTGTTCTACATATTGTTAACATTAATTTAATTGAATTGTTGTTCTCGATTCAAAATTTATTTAAAATATGTAATATGTTTTGCTTGTTCTTAAAATTATAATCATAACAACGATTTTTCAAAGCGTTAATTCTAACAATTAATAATTCTATTCCCAACACCAGCAATATAATTACTCGCTGTCCACACCACTAACTTAGGAATAAAAGGTTTTTCTTTTCAATAATTATCATATTTTCCGACAAGGTCGACAGTTAACATAGCGGCACAATATTGCTAAAATGTTCAGCTGTAATATTTTCCTTACAAAGTTTGTAACTAATCAACAAGTACTCAATAAATTATTGCAATAGGAATTCGGCGCTACATACACTCAGGAATATAAAAAGACGCATTTACATACTTGTGCGTAGATGCATGCGTCATATTTACATGTATACTTGATTAATATATTAATGTATGTGATATTTTAATGTATGTGTAATCGACGTATAAATTCAAAATAACCGATAATATACACCCCCCGAAACATCTATAAGAACACTTAATTTTTTACAATATGCTAGTTTTTATTTTAAATATTAATTCAATATCACAAGTTTCTGTTATTTATATAACATAACAGTCAATATAAAAACAATAAAAATAAAAAAAATAATAATATTAATGTCCTAGGAACTTCAATAGCAATAATTTTAGGAGATGTCATATTTTTGGTACGAAATTACTATAAGAACACTTCAAAATATAATATAAAATTAATTGAAATTTTAGAAAAAAGAATGATACAATAATTTTAATATCAAATATGATCTCCCTTCTTTATAATTACATGCTGCAATCGCCGTGGTATAGATTGCCCCAATTTTTGCAGCACCTGAACATCGATTTTGGCCCACTCCTCCTGAACGCATTTTGCAGCTCCCGAACGGAATCAAATTGACGATTATTTTTATAAATAGCATCAGACAACAATCCCCACACATTTTCAACTGGATTCAGGTCCGGACTTATTGCCAGCCAATCCAATACGGGAATTTTGTGATCAGCAAAAATGTGTTTTGTTACCTTTGCTGTTTGAACCGCAGCATTGTCTTGTTGGAACACATACTCCGGACCCGCAATATCCTCTCCATGAGTCACAAGAACATCATCCAATAATTCGGTGTACATTTCTGCATTCATTCTACCCGAAATAAAGCAAATAGGTGTCCTACCGTTGAACGCAAATCCACACCACACCATCAAACTTCCTCCACCGAAGTTTCTAGTCTTCCGGGCCAATGGTTTTTTGCGATGAAGATTAAACGTTATTTCGTCACTAAATATGACATTCTGCCATTCATCTTCCCAAAATTGGTACTTTTCTGCAAAGAGAAAACGAGCTTTTTTGTGTCGCTGCGTAAGATTCGTTTGATGCACCCTGTTGAGATGTTGCAGCTCTCCGTCGTATTTTAAAATTTGTTGTACTGGTCGAGTAGAAAGTGGCAGTTGTAATTCGACTTTAATATCGTTAGCTGTACGGCCTGTATTTGATGCGAGATGAATCATTCGCCTTTTGGTTCGATTGTTAATTTTGCTACGCTTTGGATTTCTCTTTTTAGTGCCATATTTAGATTTTAAAGTGAGATAATTTTGCACCACAGTTGATCCTCTACCAATTTTATTAGCTATTTTGCGAACTGATAGTCCTTGATCATGATAGGCCAGAATTTGGCCTTGCTCCAATGAGTTTAAAATTTATCCTCTCGGCATGATTTTTTCACAAGAGCCACCACTGTAATCTTACTAAAAAAGGAACACTCCACTTTTTTTAGATTAGTTAATCCATAAAAATTTGAGTATAGTTATCTTAACAGTTATAAATCAATACTGTTCTTATAGAAATTTCGCACCACAAAACTAGAAATATCAAATTCGGGGAATCACTTGTATACAAAACAACACAAAAACAGAAACAAAAGATGTATGTATGTACATAGTTGAATCCAACAAACAAAAAAAAGAAAAATTTAAAAGCGACCTTCATCCATTTTCATATAATTTTACAACTGTTCTTATAGAAATTTCGGTGGGCGTAGAAACTTACATTAGTTTAAAATTCATAAAATCATAAGCAAATTTCGACGTCTAGAATAAGTGAACTTTTCACTCCGAGGTCAATTTACTCAATTTTTTTTTTTTTTTTGTTCAGATATACTGACGAATTTAGAGTACGTGAGGATTTAATAGGTTTGGCAATTGGAGCACATGGTGCTAACATACATTCAGCCCGAAAATTGGACGGCGTATTAAATATTGAATTGGAGGAAAATACATGTACTTTTAAAATTTATGGCGAGGTATTTAATATTATTGGTTATATTTAGTTGATTTATTACATATATTTCATTTTTATTTTGTTATAGACTGATGAAGCAGTACGAAAAGCTCGATCACTTCTTGAATATAGTGTAGAATCCATCCAAGTACCTCGTAGTCTAGTTGGAAAAGTTATCGGGAAAAATGGCCGCATTATACAAGAAATTGTGGACAAAAGCGGAGTTATACGAGTTAAAGTATTAGATTAAAGATATAAAGAATGGGGTTTGATTTTTCTGTTAATTTATTGGGCTTTTCAGATTGAAGGCGATAATGAACCACAACCGAGTACGCCACGAGAGGAGGGTCAGGTACCGTTTGTATTTGTTGGTACAGTAGAAACTATATCCAATGCAAAAGTGTTACTAGAATATCACTTGACACATTTAAAGGTTAGTTGATTAAATTTGTTTTTCAAATAAATTGAAGCGTATTTAAATATTTTTATTTTCAACAGGAGGTTGAACAACTACGGCAAGAGAAATTAGAAATTGATCAACAATTGAGGGCGATTCAGGGTTCATCATTAAATTCAATGCATAATTATCCAACGTCACGTCGATCAGATCGTGCGTACAGTAGCGATGTAGATTCAAATAATCGATCGGGTCGAGGGGGTCCACGTGGCCGGGGTCGAGGACGAGGTGGTGGTGGAGGAGGGGGAATGCAACGGCATTATGGTAATATTCACAACGATATTAATGATCAAAACAGCTACGTAAATAATATTAGCGATCAGAAAAGAAATAATATTCGCGGAGGCGGTGGTGGCGGTGAACACCGAGGTGGTGGTGGAGGCGATCGAGGTGGTCGAGGTAATCGATCAATGCGTGGAGGTGGTGGACGAGGCGGCGGCGGTGGTGGTAGTAGCGGTGGTGACCGTAATAGTAATTCGAATGACGGTGGTAATACCGATCGTCTAAATAATAATAGCAATGATAGGAGACCACCACGCCCCTCATCTACCTCTTCAACATCAAAATAATTTGTTTTTTTTTTCCAAATGTCACTTTTTTTTGTTTAATTATTTCTTATTAATTTTTTTTTTATTTTATTTAGTTAATCTAATTGACATTAGGCAAAAAATGAAATAACATAACGTCTTTTCTCTCGGATATGTTATCCTTACAATTTTTTTTTAATTCTTTTAATTTTTTTAAATTCTACTTCAATCATTTTAATTTTATCTTAGCCACTAAAAACAAAATATTGAATTGGTGCTTTAAATTTTTTTTTATTATTTATAATTTGGTTGTTTATTTATATTATTTATTATTTTTTTTGGATAAAATTAAATGATTGATTAATTGTTTATTTATAAAACGCGTGTATTATTTTTTGGCAAAATAGTAAGAAACCAAACATAAAAAAATTGTAGGATAACAGAAGACTTTGTAAGACTGACCCTGCTTTGAGAAAACAATTAAAAAACTTGTTAAAAATATCACGATTTTGGGAAAAAAAAGATTTTGATATATTCAAATAATTAATAAATATATTATAATATTAAAAATATATTATTCCCGATTAATTAATATAAATATATCTAAACTTTATAAATTGCATGTGACATATTTATATTTATTGGGATTCAAACAAATCTCAATAATAATTAATGATTAAAAAAAATAGACAAAATGAAAAAAAAATCTTAATCAGTCAAGCAAATTTATTTTTAAGTTTTTTAAAATTTAAGATACACAATTCTTAAATATTGTGTGTGCTAAACTTATATAATTTTTGTCTATTTGAACTTTGCGATTAATTACAAAATATATACAACAAATGGGTCGGAGCTGTGTGCTCGCAAACCTATCATAATAAATAAATAAAAAATATTGAATTGAAAAATTGTGTGTGCATCAAAAATGAAACATTTACCAAAAAAAAAAAAATATTGCACGATTATTATTTAATTTAATTTAAATTGCTATTATTTTTTCTTTCTTAAAATATATTGCTTATATCTCCATTATAATTTTTTTCTTTTAATTAATATTTGTTATTGAATTCTTAGAGATCAAAAAATATTGCATTGAAAAAAAAATTAATTAGCTTTTGTTTTAATTAAAAGTTATAAAAAAAAACAAATATTGTTATTAATAATAAATAATAATTAATTGGTATGTTGTTGTGTGTCAGTGTAGATCGCAGTATAATGAATTTACAATGTTGCACAGAAATGCAACTTGTGATATAAATTCAGGGACACTGGATACTGGATACAATAAAGCAGTGGTTTCTTAACCAGTATTTCGCGGGGGTATTTAGAAATCATTTTATTGCAATTACTATCAAATTTATTTCTATTCAATTTTTTTTAATTAAATTTGATTTTAAGCAGACATTTCCAACTAAATAAATTTTAACTAAAATTTACTATTTTTTGTTTGTGATTTATTTCAAATAAAATTTGATTAGGATTGCCAATTTTTAAGTTCAATTAATTTCATTTAAGTATAGTAATTAGTGTAAACATTTTATTAAATAAATTTTCAAGTTAGATAAAGGAATATGAATTGAGTTATAGGAATAAAGATTTTCGAATTCAATATTCGCCAATTTATATCATAACATGATTTTTAAATTCTATAATTCTAATCAAACTTAATTTAATTATCATTTCTTTGCTTTTCATTTATTTAATGCCGTTTGTAAAATTCTGAAATTTGGTTTGCTATTTTTTCAAATTTTTGCTTTTTGAGATGATCCGATATTAAAAAATGGTTGAGAAAACTCTGCAGGAAATAAATAAATTTATATTTTCTAAAATAGTAAAAACCTAGTTGTTACATGAGAAAATAAAATATAATCATAAATTGACATCGGAAAATCACCGTGTCTTAAAAAAATGTTATAATTTAATTTTTAAGTAAATAACAAAAAGTCGACAATTTTTTTTTATGTTAATTATTTTTATTATAATGCTTTAAAAAGTTTATATATTAAATTTATTCACAGTATAAAATTTGATTTATGAGATAGAAAAATGTGTTGTCAAAAAAATAATAATGAGCTTAAAGTTTAGCCAGAAAATTAAAAAATAATTAACATTTATAAAATATGTATATTAAATGAAAAATGAGCCAGAAATTACTAACCACCAAATATGGACGCTACTTTTTAATTAATACAGGGACGATGTATGGCATATGTATGTACGGATTTTCTGGTTTGTAACCTATTTATCCATATACGCATTTGCCGCTAATTATTCATCCCTGTCTTGTGTGTTGGATTCCAACAAATTAAAAAAAAGTATTACCCCGATTTATATAAAAAAAAAATAAGTGAAACAAATAAAAAATCGACTTGAATTATTAAAACTAAATAATAATTAAATAATATTGCATTAATAGGAACATATATATAAATAAATAAAATGAATTATTTTAAAGAAAAAAATAAATATTGTTTAGACATTTTCTATGAATTATAAATAAAAAAAATATTTAAAAAAATTATGAAAAATATTTAAACTTTTTTATTACTATAAATACTACGTGCATAAAATGTCCAATCGGCAAAATGTTGTGCCTTTTTATACGAAATTAAGTGCGTGCGGTTTATTTTTATCGAAAATCAAATTTTTAGATTATAATATATTGTGGGCCAAATTACATTTTGTCATTGTGACATTTTTGTATTTAGTTCGTTTTGTAATAGAAATGGTCCAAATATTAAATTAATATATCTAGATAATGTTAGGTTACGAACTACATAAACTACGTACGTATGACAAAAGGCTAAATGTTTTACCGTTTCGGACGAATTTTTTTTCGACCCGATTAATTTTATGATTTCGTTTGATATTATTTACGTTTTTGTTTGATACATTTTTAGTTTTTGTTTTCTGTTTTCCAAAAACATATAATATATGCATATCCATTACAAACCAAAATAATCGGGTTGATTTCTAGGTAATAATCCGCGACGTGATAACGATGATGATTTTAGATCACGTGGTGATCATCAACAACAGCAGCGACCATACTCAGATGGTGGTCCGCCACACAATCGGCCGGGTCGAGGTGGAAATAATTTTAATAGGCGGGGAAATGATGGACGCGGTGCTGGAGGAAATTTAAATAGAAGACCCGATCCACGAAATAATAGTACCTTTAATCATAACAGTACGAATGATCGGCGGGGAAGTCGTGATGTAAGCAGTGTTGATCGAGAGAGTGTTTCGTCGGGGGAGAATGGTAACAGCAGAAGGCGTCGGCGGCAAAAGAATACACCTATAACGTGTAAGTGGAAAAGTTTTGTTTATGTAGTTACAATTGAAATTGTTGATGAATTTATTGGTGGTGCACCTAAACCAATTTTTACAAAATGTTGTCGTGTTGGATATTGGTCACTGAGCTCACACTTATTAACTCAGTTATCTTAGACATATTGTAGTATGTACTAGTATTTTCTAAGAAAAAAAAATTGTCTTCTAGTACAAATACCATTTTAGTCGCTGATATTATAATATTTGCTGGAACTAAGCCTAAACTTTAGTACGATGGTTCCAAGAATGGTATCAGTAAAATTAACTCGTTTATCAAAAATAAACCTTTATTGAATTTTTGTTATAGTTTCGATTAAAGCTATCATTATATTTTGCTGTAGCCTCGACAATTTTGTTGGTTACGTTCGCTCATTGATATGATTTTTTAGGTGAACTAGAAATTCAAATTTGTTTGTAAAATAATATAAATCATTTAGGTTTGATAATGCGCAAGCATTCAAAAATGTATCACCTCCAAAATTCGAATATCGATTTACCATTTAAAAAATGTAAAACCAACGTTCGTCTAGGTCCTAGGCTCTAGTTTTATACAATCGAAAGAGTAAAAAAAGAATATATTAGTATTAAATTTCTAATCATCGTATACGATTGGAACTTTAAAAAGTAGTGTTCTTTCAATGCTTAAAAAATGCGATTTTTTTCACATTTCCAAAATGATCGACATCGAAATTTTAAAAAATACGCAAGAATTCTATAAGAATTGATAATACAAATTTCAAATTCCGGATTGATTTGGTACGTAAAAATTTCGGTAAATTTCTTAGAAATTTAATCTTTGTTCCAATATTTTAGAATTCGAACCGGGCTGAAAATTCGAATTTTGTATCGACTACATAAAAAATTCGGAATTTAAATCATCGATAATTATTTTAATTTGTGATAAATACATTTATCAAAACGTAGCGAAAGTGAATTCCCAATAGTGTAGTGTTTGTTGTTTAAGTTATTCATTTTTAAACGAAACAAAACTGTGGATTTTTTAATTTGTGTATTTAAACATGTGGTGAATAATACGATATCGACATTTTAGGCTGGAACGAATACGAGTAAATTATATACATATACATACGTCAAATATGCATCTTTTTATACTCACTCACTCCATAAATCAATAAAATAGAACTTAAACGTTAAATATTCCATTTATGTCTTGGATTTTCTGTTAATTTATTTTCGCTCTGAAGATTTGTCCCTAAGAATGTACCGCCCTGAAGATTTATTAAACATGTAACAAACTTGAAACGTACAAAATATAGCAAAGGCTCAAACCAAAAAGTATCCTACTCAAAAATGTAAGCAAAGAAATTTAGACTATCTGCATTTTATTATTGAAATACTGCATACTGCATACAACACTGTACATAGACTGAATTTAGGACTGAAAGTTTAGTTTTTATATTTGGCTACAAAATTGTGTATCAATTACCGAGTATTTGCCAAATCACCTGATTCCCTTAATATTTAATTGTTATAAAATCATTCATCACTACGATTAATTTTTTTGGTTTTTAACCATTATAATTTGCTTTCCTAAATTCTAAATATTCCTTAATCGATTATAAATTGGGTGTGTGTGTGGATCATATATATATTGTTGCGTGAAATTTTCGAAACATCAGTATCATTTGTTTTGTTTTAACGAAATATTAATTTTTGATTGTTCCAGCAAACGGCAACGTGTCAAACATAAAGTCGGATAATCCAAATTATTCAAACAAATCGAATACAAACGGTGGTGATCCATCTGCCATAGTAAATACGCCACAAAGTGGTGGTGCTCCCAAAGGACAACGTGATCAAAGGATTCGACGAGGTGGCGGTAGTGGTGGTAGTGGAGCTAGCGGTGTCAATAGTGTTAGTGGAGCACCAATTAATAGTGGATCTGGTGGTGCCGGAGCAATTGGTACTTCTGGCGGATCAAATATTAATAGCAATGCGACAAAACAGAAAACCCCAATTGCAATGGGCTCTGAAATGAATGCAACACCAGTAAATAAAAAAGAAACTATTCTTGTTAATGGATCGTCCTAATCATTATTCTTAATTATTATATTATTATTAAATAATTTATTACATAAAATAATAATTATAATTGTTAATTATTATATTCAATTTTTGAATTACTATTAATTCATTATTATTATTACCAATTTATTTTATTTTATTATTATTTTTTGTTAATTATATACAATTATTATTATTAATTTAGTTCTTTTTTGGTTGCTAAATAGTTAATGGGTGCATGCGCGCGCGCCCTGTCCCAGACCAACGTGTTCTCTATATTATATACAAAATAGTTAATTAATAATACTGGTAATTAATAAAAAATAATAATCTTCCAACGATACTGCGCGACCAATTACGGATTTCTATTTTTTTCAACTCGGCTTTTTTTTTCTTTTGTTTTTGAATTTATTATATAAATAAAATGAATTAATTATTATTTTTTAAATATAGTTATATATATACATATATAAATAAGGTGTATAATTAAATTATTTAATTATTTTTGAATTAAACAATAAAAACATGAAAAGAATTCACACTAACTCGAAAAATTAACAAGAAATAAAATATAAATATAGTACATATTATATTATAATAATTATTTATATACCAGAAATGAAATATTTTTTTAAATTAAAAATTTATTATTTTCCTATTATATTATATTCTAATAGCACTAATTGTTATTTTTTCTATTATATTTATTAGTTTTATAATTTTTTGTGTGTATCTATTTCTGTCGCCCTAAACATAAAACAAAAAATTTTCTTCGATTTCGAATTGAGGAAAATATTTATCTCTCTATATACATAATAAATAAATATATATAAATTACAATGAAATTATAAGATAATTATTTTAAAAAAAAAACTAAAAACAGGATATATTATTAATTTACTATTTTTAATTATTTGGTTATTATAAAAAATAAAAATATATCGTCTCTTTTTTATTACAGAAATAATATTAAAGAATAAACAAATGTTTTTATTTAAAAATTTATATATACATTTTTTTTTAAATAGGAGCCTTTTTAGAATATTTAAAAAAATTAAAAATAACAAAAAATGATTATATATTTAAAAAAAAAATACAGTAAATATAAGAAGGAAAAAAAAATTTTTTTTAAGCAAAATAACAAAATGTGAATTACTAATTATTTACTACTAAGACCGACAACACACACACATACACGATATACTGAAAACTGGCAAAAAATATATTGAATAAATAAAAATTTTAAATAAATAAATCAAAACAATGATGAATTACGTAATTTTTGTGTTTCTGTATATCTAGCGGGCAAATTTGAGTTTGAAAGAATTATTCGTATGCAGAATGTCCGATACGAATCGGATAAAACTCTCATTAGGAAAATATTCAATTGAATTGTCGAATTTTGTGAAATATATAAGGAAATAAAATATAAAATATTTCATAACATGGTTCTGTCACCTACTACGAGAAACACCCATGTAATCGAATTATACGATATGCGTCAACTAAATAGTTGATATTCGATTCGATTCGTTTGATTTTTTATTTTCATAATAGAAAAAAATATTTTTCTAATAAAATTAGAAAATTTCCAACAAAACCAATCCTCTTGAGTTCCGAGGCTTACAAGCAAGAGGTGTGATGGTACATCGCCATACATACATTGTTTAATCGAAACAAAAAAAATTGGTCCGATTAAACGAATTTGTCTTTATTTGTGTACAACGTACGTGTGCATTTAAAAAAACACGCACAATTTTTTTTGTTTCGTATGTGCATACATATATGTATATGTTCGGTAATTTATGTATTGCAAACTTTGATTGCAAACAATTATGCACTTTCATACCTCAATTTTCACTGGCATAATCCTTAGCTCTTTTAAACAACCTTGAGCTTTAGTGAAGGTAAAAGAGGCTGAATCAGACGACGAACTTTCAACATCAGGTTCCCGGAAAATCTCTACATCACGTGCAGCAACAGGCTCCTTAAACCCAGCGTGTCTGAATCAGTTCGCTATGGTCTGAGAAGTGGTATTTTTCCACGCACTGGACAGCCAAGAACACGCATCTAACGAGGTTATTTGTTTTGATAGTTGCTCTACGCCATTAGCTTCATCGATTACTGTGAGCAGGGGATTTAATAACAGGTTGCGGTAATTCACTTTTACACTTCGTATTATACCGTGATCTAAAGGCTGCAAGGATGATATGGAAAAAACTGTAATTTGACGTTGGTGTACTTCCGGTTCTGTCTCGGCATTTTTTTTTATTAAATTTATGAATCCATTAATCAAAAATCACCGATGTCATCCACGCTTTTTTGTTATATCTCCAAAGGACGTTCAGCGCCAGTTCAACATTTAGATTTTTGAAGGTCCGCGGTTTCCTCGCCCGTCCGATAATGAGACGATTTTCCTTTTCTCCCAGCGTATTGCATACTAGTGCTAATGTTAGTCGCTCTTTGCACATTTTCCCACCTTTGCACTTTTCATTTTTCAGTTGTAGTGGTCGGGATAGAGTGGCTTGAAAAAATAAATTCGTTTCATCTAAATTAAAAATATTTTTTGGTTCATAAAAGTCAATTTATGTTATGTTTTTTGACTATGTTTTTAACTATTGATGCAAGTTCTCCGGTAAGCGAAATTAATGTAGATTGTGAGGCTCTTTGAAGCTTTGGAGCCAATCATCTGATGCGATGAAATCCGTTAAATTTAATAGCTCACCAAATTGTAAAGCCTTCTCTTGTAGTAACAAGCCAGACAAAGGAACATTTTTAGGCTGGGCCATTGTGAACCATTTAAATAAAAGTTCATTTTTTGGTGCAAGGTGCAACCCGTTTTCGTTTTATTAATCCAAAATTATCAACTGTCTGTAGGATTTTCGATTTATTACCCAAAATTTTTTGTACTTGAACTTTGGTAATTTTGAATTTTTCAGCAAGTTTTCGTTGATTTGCTTGCTAAGTTACTATTTAACCAAATCAGAATATTTCTACGTTTATTCAATATTTCTAAATCGGTTCGAAAATAGTAAATTGGGATTAGATAAAAGTGTGTGTTATTTTATTATCAACTTGAAGAAGAGAAATTTGCTTCCATTAATTATTTCTAATTGTCCATGTCAAGAAAAATTTAAACATCGACCGTGGCAGGGACTCGAAATCCAAGATTGGGTCACTCGGTCTCTTAAACAAATTTGCATGATATGAGTTGAGACAAATGCTAGACGTCCGGTTTTGGGAAGGACTTTCCTTTTCCGGAGCAGTTTGTCGTTCCCGGGTACGAGAGAGGGGATGAGTACGAGAGATGGCTCCTAACATTTGAGAGAAGAGTCATGCGTGTGATTTACGGCCCAAAACGCGAAATAGATGGTACCTACCGAGCTCTGTACAATATCGAGATCAGAGATCTGATGAAGATCCCCGATATTGTACATGAAGTAATATCTCAGCGAGTACGCTTGCTCGGGCATGTTCTGCGTGCTGATCCGGAACGAATTGTGCAGCGATCTCTGAAAGGAGAGCCACCATATGGTAGGCGCAGAGGTCGTTGCAGGCGACGATGGCTCCACGGTGTAGAGAACGACTTGGCCTCTTCAGATTGTCTTAGACAGTATTAAGACCATGCTCGGGATCGAAACCGCTGGAGCCAAATTGTTGACTCAGTAAGAGGCCAGTAATGGCCTTTAAAACTGTTTTAATTAATTGTCGTTCCCGCAAACAATATCCTTTTTAAAATAGTTTGTTAATAAAACTACCTCCCTTAAAAAGCAAGACCATCTAAAGCAAACAACAATTGAATGGCTGGCTCTGGAATATTTATAACTAAAAAAAATTAAAAATCAATTCCCATTTTGAAGCGATGTTCGTATTAGTTCAAATACATATTCTGTAAATCGCCTTGAAATCCAGAGAATTTTCTCAATTGTAGTAAAGACCGTTCAACTGAATCATTTCAACTGAAAAATGTTTGGATTCAGTTAAAAGTATATCTTCTGTAACTCTTTGGAGTCTCAAAACTCCAGAGAAATTTTATTTTTTTTAATATTTTTTGTAACTAATAACTCAGAAAATGGTGTTTTTCTGGATTTATCGGACATTACAGCTAAACTTTGGGAGGACTTTGTTTCAAAAATCTTCAATATCGGCTTTGTATATCTGTAAATAGTTAATAATTTTGGCAAATTTAGGTTTTGTAAATAGTAATAAATAAATAAAATTCCCGAATCGTCTTTTTTTATCTGACATAAGATTAAGAAATTTACAGAATGCTTTTGGCTATCGAAATTTAATAACTAAGAGGTATGAACATTTAAAAAGACAGTTCAGAAATTTAATGATTTGAAAGATTTCGGTATTTAAGATATAAAAAATTAATGGAAACTAATTATCTAATCACTCTGAGCTTCTGTTTCATGGTGGTCTAAGCCGAGTTTACCTTTTCCTAAACTTAAGAGAAGGCTAATAATTGATATAATATGTGCATATAAACTAAAAAAAACTTTCCTGTGCAAAGGTCACTTATCTTTACATATTAAATGCACTTTGAGTATGTATCTGCTTTTTAACCATAATCACTAGTATTTACTTATCATGATTGATTTATGATATGTGTAATGTTTAGTTGTTTATTAAGCTCTAGAGTTGAGATCAAAGTGCAATTTATGTTCATCGGACCGAGATCAAAATTATTTTTCATCAGTTCCACGTCGTCACTCCGCAATAAAATAAAAAAAAAAGCGAAACAAACCAAAGAATAAATTAACGATAGCACCATAAAATTTATTATCTTGATAATTTTCCCAAAGTTTTCTTTTCAAAAAAATTACCATCGCCAGCCGTTGCTTGTCGATTAATCTCTTTATGCCTTTTCTGGCTTACAATTTCTTCCAGTATTTCTCCATCACCTTTAATTAGTCTATATCTTCCGGTCTCCTCATCAAATACACGTCGAACTTTCTTCTGTCTCGCTTCATATTGTTCTTTAGTTTCCGGAACATAGGCGTGCGATGACATCAGGTCTGGAATTAAAAAGGAACACAGGAAACACTTCATTAAATAACACAATACAATCCCCAAAAAAAACTTTTTATTCCCAATAACAAAATACAAAAAAAATACAAGCCATGCATTTAGCAAAATAATAGAAATGGGTAAATAATACTGTTATAGATATTAACCGATTGGCACACCGCAATCAATAACGTCACCGTTATGTTTTGACTTCTTAGCCATTTTCTTCAAACGATGCTCCTCCTTCCGCGCCTTCTTACGTTCGTGCTTCTCGATCTTGTGCAACTTTTTAGCCTCATGCTTCTCGTGTCGACTCTTATGTTTTTTATCCTTTTTATGCAATTTTTTGTCGTGATGATCATGATGGTGATGATGTTTATGGTGCTTCTTATCACCACCCGATGAGCTCGAATTAGAAGAGCTTGACGACGAGCTCGATGATGAATCACTCGATGATGAAGATGAGCGACGATGTTTCTTCTTTTTATGGTGTTCACAAATCTCGACGCGGGGCATTATATCCACGATATGAGTACCTACTGCACCTGAACATCCTGGAGCTTCCTGAATTTTCCACCCAATTGGTACTAGCGGATTGGACATTGTAGATTGTGTTGCGCGACCGAACGATTTGTTGTCGTCTATTTGTTAAGTGATACGTCAAAATACTGTGCATTTGCTAAACGTATAGAATTTTGTTTTATAGTTGTACTGGTTGGTAGCACTGTTTGTTTACTAACATTCAACAAAGTGAAGTGTGTGGAGTGGTCTTTACACAGATGTTTTGCATCGGGTGAACAAGTGTTTATTGGTTTGGTTTCGTTTTGTGTTAATTTTAAATTAATTATGATTTTTAGTTACAAGTAGTTAAGATGAATGCGTTCTTTAATATAAGGTTAGTTACTTATGCCAATAATTTTATGTATCGAGCTTTTTGCGTTATTTAGAAAACCGCCTCAGTGGAAAGTGTTCAACTTTATATACACGGTTGATAACCGTTAATTAGTGATCATATAAAATAATTACACTATTTAAACCATTTTTAATTGATTATTATTAATATTTAGAATACTTTTCATATTAAAATAATTATGTACTATCTATAATAGCTAATTTTATTATTTGTTGTGTAAAATGCTACCAAACTAACGAAATAAAATTTGACATGCGTATTACATAAAATTCCTATATGAATACTTAGTTGACTACATTCAGGGAAATGTTTTGTTGAATTGTTATCAGTCAATATTTTAATAGGCTGTGGTTATTTATCACATTTTCCAAATTTATAATATTAAGGCTAGTTTCCAATTTAAATGATTAAGGTGTTCATTTAATATAAACTCAACTCTTACGAATTGGAATATTTAACTGGGACAACCGACAAAGTTGATCAATTCAGTAGATTAATACGGCATTTCATTGTAAATCTGAGAAAATTGTGTTCGCCAATGGTTCGCCCACGTATACTTTATATCACTAAATTTCGGGGCCGATCTGCATAATTTTGTAATCGATGTGTATGTCAAAATAATGCCAAAATACAATCTTTAACATTATCTATGATAATATTTATAAATTAAATATTTAATTGTTTAATAAATACCAATTCTTGTTACTTCATCACATACTGCTACTTCATCTCATTGCCATCAAGAATCAGTTATTTTTTACAATTCCATCTCGGGTTCGTTGCAGTATTGCTGCAGTAGTAATGCTTCTCTTTAATCTACCATAAACAAAGCGTTATTTAGCTATGGCTCGTTAAGCAACAAAAACACAGATTCATCGATATATTTTATTCGTATTTCGTTATATCCATTCTTCTCCCATTGGCACTACCGACATTAAATATTTTACCCCACTTTAGGCGCCAATACCGGATAAAGTGGCAAAGTATACAAAAAATTGTGTATTTGTAAAATTAAAACCTTAAATTTTATAATTTTTAGTAACTTTAAGGATCAATTTATATTTCATGGTACAAATTATGAAAGATTATATAAGAGTAAGCTAATATTTTGATCAATAACAAGGTTTGTCGTATACGAATTTGAATCGCAATCCTGTATCGTAACGATTTTTTGTAGGAAGTGACAATTATGTGAATTATTTATATAATACATATACTACATACGACTAAATTAAGTACGGTCAAGGTTTTTAAAAATTACAATGTAACAATTTTCTGAAGTCTGTATAATATATAAATTATTGTATTGTTGTTGACGTACATTTCTGGAGAGGGGGTCAATCACAGCAAACATACGTACAAAACGTGCTTTATGCGTAAACAACACAAAAATTGATAAAAAATAATATAAAGTATGTCTGTTGCTAAAAATAAATACAATATATAGCGACTAACAAGTAGTTAGTATAGTAGTTGAATATCAAAGTCCGATATTCATTCGGTTAGTTATATATATATATATATATATATATATATATATATATATATATATATATATATATATATATATATATATATATAGTAATTGTAAACAGGCAATACTCAAATGTATTATTACTCCATTGATAATAATTACCAATTTGAAAAAAATATGTTTTTGTCGTTAAATTAATATCGCTTAGCGCATTTTAGGTTATTGTCTTATTATTTAAAATAATTCCTAATCAATACAAGGTCATGGTAAAAGAGGCAAATTTATATATTTACGGTACGATAAGAACTCAATAACACTCGGTACACTTACATGTATTATGAATTAATAATGCTAGATTTCTGCGATTTGGGTCAGTAGGTGCGTAACGTAGATTATTATTAAATTAGGTTTTTAAGGTCTTTGTTGGTATGTGCCATATTTCACTCATAATCTGGCTGTATCGGTTTCGATCCCCAAAAAAATACAGCGTTCAATTCAACGCGAACGCCTAGGATATGACCGAGTCAGAGTATTTGGTATAATGACATGATCCACACAAGGCAACGCCCCTTTAAAAAGTCATTTCAGCTTGTCGGCATGGAGAAGGTATTTAGATTTCAATAGTTGACGTAGACGCAAGCCAAAAACGTATATATTTTAATACACCATGGAAGCTGGAAATATTATATGTTTCCTGATTATATATTTGAGATACGAAAATATCTGATGAACATCAGGACTATAGGCATTGATATAACCCGACCACGAGGCTATACAAATACACGCTATTCATGAATCACGTACTCAGTTATGATCACTCAGGCTACTTCACTAGCGATTTTTTTATACTGTGTTCGCGAAATATGTGTTGATATAGATAATCACGACCAAGACAACACAATTTTGATGACCCAAGAGATTTTATTATTTTATTTTTTTTAATTGAATGTAAAATTATTTTTCGGTCTTGTATTATCACTAAAATTACTAAATTCATAATTAGCTTAATAAATTCTGCCAAGCACCAACAAAAAAATTCTTTTGTAGATAAAACTCGAGTCGGTAACTGAACTTTACAATTTTTTTTTCATGGTATTTCAAAAATATATATAAATGTACTTGACCAAAATCACAGTATATATACGCCTAAACTTGGCCGGTATTTATTTGTATTTATATATCACTTTAAATCAACATGTCTAGTAACTGTCTATCAAACTGATTATATATACATATAATGTGTATAAAATATAAATTGCAGTAGTATCGTATAGCTCAGCGAGAGATAACCGATTCCGTGCACATTGCAACGTGATCTTTATTTGGAGATGGCGTCTCAAATTTTGAATTTACAATTTATATATTTTATTTTTTATAATGTCCCATATTTTTTTTTACTATAAAATATAATATGTACTATACAGGCTTGCTTAATAATGAGTCCAGATAAATCTAGATCGCAACAGTAAATTAACATGAACCGCATCAAGATCGCATTTGTACAAAGTGCGTTGAAGTGTGTGCTGAACAAACAGAAGTCTTGTGCTCAAGGATACCAAGCTAATTTAATTAGGTGAAGTATATATATTTTTTTTAGATTAAAGTTTAGTGATCTTGATTTATAGAATACATCATGCCAAAATACTTGTAAATACAATTTGTGTATTTGTGCCTTATCAATTGTGTATGTGTACATAATATAATCATCACTCGATGATCTTGACTTGAGAGAATTTGTTTTTGATCAAAGTAGTTTTAATTA
This sequence comes from Tipula unca, assembly GCA_951394425.1. Lineage (NCBI taxonomy): Eukaryota > Metazoa > Arthropoda > Insecta > Diptera > Tipulidae > Tipula > Tipula unca. The sequence continues at coordinate 11,317,907 of OX596381.1, read as the reverse complement.
TGTATATACGAGTATGTATTTAGAAAATATACGTTCTAATATATTGTTAAAACTGCTTACAAAGCATAATATATAATATATAAACTTATATGTAAAATCCATAAACGAATTCAACTAAAAAATGCTTTCACCATCGTAACTGTGCAACAACAAATTTCTTTACATGTATAGAGAAAGATGTAGGTATATTGATATTGGAATAGAAATGTGATATGTAAATTTTGATTTATGTTTAATAAAATTGTTAATTCCATAATACATTTTAGTTTTGTGTTATACTATCATTTATTAGTTTGACGAAGATGATGGTATTGATAAGCAGCTGCTGTGTCCGAGTGGTTAAGGAGATGGACTTGAAATCCATTGGGTTCTACCCGCACAGGTTCGAATCCTGTCGGCAGCGAATACATTTTATTGAATCTCTACTGGTCCACGTGTGCGTGTGCCATCTATTTGGTTATCGTGTAAAACTAATTGGTCTGTCATCATTTATTTGTTGACTAAATCATCGATTTTTCATTTCACAAACTGTCGTTATATACAAAAATGTAATATGTACAAAGTGGATTAACGCATTTAAAGCACGAATTTGATATTGGTTATTTTTCAGAAGTAATGCGGATAAAGCGATAGAAAGATTAGATTTGCTGTTTTATATACATACGAGAAACTCAGCAACTAGAGCTCTTAACGTAATACGTTCGTATAACTTATCTACGGGATCGTTATAGTTAAGTTCATATACATGTCACTTTTTAGCGTAAACCCACGCAACTAGATTTGGTTTTATTACAAATAAAAATTATCCCATATAAAGTACATTTAAGTAAAAATGGATGAACATAAAAATTATGGCGTTATATTTTGATATATTTCTAACTAGCTGGTTTTAATTAAATGTTGTTCAACATGTAATAAATTTTAATAAATTTTGTTCTGCGAACAAACTATTATAACAAAACAGGAACGTTCAATAAGTTCAATTTAATTGCGCCCGTGAAGGTGTGAGCCCACAAGCAGCTTTGGTTGCCTATGGCTAAAACAACCACAATTTGGAAGGCATTTATATTCTGAAGTCCCAAACCGTAAATATATCAAAATTACGCTCTTGGTTGAATCGAGAATAAAATCTAAATTGAAATTAAAACGCAGGCAAATGCAGTAATATAATGCACGACCGTTTTGTGTACGAAAGAACTAAAAAAATTGATTTTGTTTCGTGTTAGTGAAAAACATCTATATTTGCTATTATCAATTTTATGACATCCTGTTTATAATGCAATGTGAAAATATGTGTATTGGTGAAAATTTAATTAAAATTTATGTACTACGATATTTAATATTTTCGCACTAATAAAATTAATAAACAACCAACCAACCACATTTACAACATATGACGAATGGCAGCTTGGTTTTTCCGCGGAGGGTTTACAATTATAGACAGGGGGAGGGGCCTACAGTTAATTTCAGATTAGAGCATTCATTCTAATAATTTCCAAATAAAATTTAGAAATTTTCTCGAAATTATTGTTTCAAAAGTATAAGAAACCGATTTTGTAGCAGTTTTAGGTCGAAAATCATAAACGTTTATATTTTTCCATCATTGCACAATCTAACTTGTTATTTATTATTATGGGGAATCCTTGTTGTATGAAAGCTCTCAAGTTTTTATGAATTTTTAGTTTCTTAGTAAAATTCGTTTTTGTAAAGTCACTTTTGAATTTTTTTTAAATATGGAAACAAAGGAATATCGTGCAGTGATTCTTTCACTTTTATTTAAAAGGTTTAAAACTAAAAGAAATTGTCGATGAGATGAAAACAGTGTTAGGATCACAAGCATCTTTAAATGAATTTAAACGGTGCCCCACAAGCACGACTTAATAATACCAGAGAGGCTTGAAAAAGTCTATGAAATTGTTATGAATGACTTATGACTTATGTGCATGAGAAGACTGCTGCATGCAATATAGTCAAATTTGATTTAACATTTTTATATTCAGATATATTATCATATGCCTTTATAAAGGGGTTTCCAATAAGGACTTGACAACTTTTTTTTTAAATAAAACACAAACATTTATGTATGGAATTCGACATCGTTCATATGTCCACCACGGGCACGTTTGCAGGTGTCGATTCGTTAAACCCAATTTTCGATTACTCGGCCATCCATTTCGACGGAAACGGCCGCTATCTCTCGGTCAATATTGGCTCTGAGCACCTCTAACAACGCCTGATTGTTGGCATAGACCAATGATTGAACGTTAACCGTTTAGCAAAAATGCGCTTGACCAAAAATTGAAATTAACGCTCTTGAAGTAATTTTTGTAGTAAATTTTAATTATTTGTAAACGTTGTTCGTTCGAGTACTTCACCATGATGAAAATGTTGTATTTACTGAATGTTTTGACATTGACAGTTTGGCTATTTGTTTAAGGGTGCGTTCACAGTGAAAGTTCAAAGTTGTCAAGTCCCAAATGGAAAACCCGATTTTTTTTGGGTAACAATTTGTTTTTTTAACAATCCGTAAATTGCCACTAAAATATAGGTATTTCCCAATTTAGATCGAGGATAAGGTCACATGAGATCAATGTATACATGTTCCCATATGGTCGTAATAACGTTAGATCCTTTTGTGATTTTGCAGATAATACAATTTTTAACATATAGTCGAACAATTGTCATAGTCATACAGTCATATTCCGGGCCAGTAAAAATGTTGTCTTAGTCGTACTAATATTTTCGTGATTTCACCGTGAGCGCAGCAACAATATTTTCATAGAATTGTTTTATGAGATATTCGGACATACTCTATGGGGAATCCAGAGTTTCCAGATAAGGAATGATCAAAGTTTGTTCCGATTTTAATATAAATTCGGTCTGACATTAATTTAAACGCTGGATATGACGTTTTGAGACGATCTCCAATAGTTTAAAGTGATCCTCAATAGATCGTCAAGATATACAAATATTTGTTGGTATAAATCGAATGACGTAGCTGACGTCTTATCTCTAGAGACCTGAGTGAGTGGTATTTGCCAGAAAGCGTCCTTAAGGTCAATGCTGGAGATGTACTTAGTTCAAATTAGAGATATTAAACCACTCTGACATAAAACGTCTTCTCTTAAACGGAAACGAAATAAACAAAATCCTGTTCATTATTCTGCGGTGACGGCTCGTGAGTCTTAAATCTGAGTGGACAGCTTTGAACATCTATAATTAAAATCGAAAAATGAAATAAAATCGATATACAAACATTTTAATTTTTGTATTTTAACATTCAGTATTAGGCCTGATATGCGTTAATGTGGATAAAAACCTGATGATTTTTATCCCTACTTCTCAGCCAATTAAATCACTTAAATATTTAAAAAAATACTATAAAAATTCCGAGTCGATGACTGCAACTTCAAGAGCGTTAATTCCAATTTTTGGTCACCCTCATGTGCTTCAAGAAACACCACTTCATAAAAAAAAAAACTGTATGGTGTGTTTTCATGCTGGTATGGTGTCATTGGACCGGTTTTTTTCCTGTCGATTGGCCTCCTAGATCGTGTGTTTTAACACCTCTAGACTATCTTTTATGTGGCCATGTTAAATCATTGGTCTATGCCGGCGTCGTTAGAGGAGCTCAGTGCCATTATTGACCTAGATAGCGCCAGTTTCCGTCGCAATGTGTGACCGAGTAATCGAAAATTGGGTTCAACGAATCGACATCTGCAAACGTGCCCGTGGTGGACATATGAACGAAGTCGAACTCCATACATAAATTGTACTTCAAGCCAATAATAAAATTTTCGAGATATATCAAACGGTTTGCGTTTTATTTAAAAAAAGTTGTCAAGTCCTTATTGGAAAACCATTCTCGATACCAAATTTTAGCCAACCTCGCCTTGTAAAACGACGAAAAATTATCTTGCGTCAGTGCCAGACAATCTTTCGTGATTATTACCTTGTGGAAACTGGGCAAGGTCGATTAAAATGGTATCGGAAAATTTTATTTTTTATAAAATTAAATTTACTATAACACCAAATTTTACTCAATCTTTCCTTGCACTCATATAGAAACACACGAAAAATTGTCTTGCATCAGTGCTAGACAATTTTTCGTGTATTTTACTATGTGAGTGCTTGGCAATGTCGATTAAAATTTGGTATTGAAATTTAATTTTTTATAAAAATCGTTTTTACAATTTTTATTGCCTACATTAGTGCATCAGTTTTATGTTAGAGAGAGAGAGAGAGAGAGAGAGAAAGTTTAACTGAAATTCGACAGCTCCGTACCTTACATAATTTTTAAGTTCCGTTGAGGAAACTTTACTTACCAGTTTATTTATAGTGTTAAATTCTTTCGGGCCCAAAACACTGAATGGATCAAATAAAGTTGATTCAACTTTACAGCAGTATAAATAGTTTAAGAAACGTTTTGTATAAGCTGAGTAATGAAGGACAATTGGTTGACGTATTAAACTTTTGGAACCATTGGTATTTGTATTGTTCACAATTTATGAATGTCGAAACGGATCGTCTAATAACTTCTATTGTGGCTGCTTTCGAAAATCAGCTTTCGAATATTTTATCGTAAAATTGAAAATACACAACATATATACGTAAATTGCATCCGGTATATATAGCATTGAAATCTACCAATAGTGAGTACAGTTTTAATCTTCCCGCATTTCATTTAATCTCTTTGTAAGTAAAATAAAATAAGATTATTTAATTTATTTATATATTTATTATAAAACAAACTGTATACAAAAAAAATGTCTATAATTATTATAAAATAATTTTCCAACAATAATCTAATTACAATCTATCACAAATAGTACCATTTGAGCATTTTCAGCATTTCTTTTATGTATGTATATTTACAAAAGACATAATCATCAATTTAATTATAAAATTTATGTGTTAGGTAATAAAATCTTATACGAATATTTCTTATAAAAATAATGAGCTCACAACACATACTATATATTGTAATATCGATCGATCAATAGAGAGCGCCTTAATTAATGTACAAACGGATATATGATTCATACAGTATGTGTGAGCTTATGGCATGGCTATAAAGCTATAAATTTGAGATATGCGCTTATATTAAAAGGCGTGATAAGTTTATAGCATGAAATTTAAAGTATTTGGCCATATGCTTATTATAAATATTGTATTCAACCAATAAATACAATATAAAATCGGCTAGAAATTATTTTATGGTTTGTATATAGTTATACATATATAGTTTCTGTTTGGTGATTTTAAATCATTTTTTATTTGATTTTACCAACAAAAAAAAAATATTAAAATCAAAATTGTTTTCTTGCTTATAATTAATTGGGTATACTGTATACGCGCACTAGAATATTTATTATACATATATAATGGACTAATCCGAGTCTGATAATTCTCTCTCCTGCGGCGTTTCGAAACTTTGTGCTCGGCCTCGATTGCGATTTTTATTGAACAGGAGCCGTTAATGGGGTTGTCATGCCACGCGATGATTTTCGTTTTTGAAGAAATGTTGTAACCGATTTGAATGGAAGTTGGAAATGGTAGTAGGCCAAATATGGTAATGGGTCCCAATACACAAATAATGCTTCACGTTTATCGAGCACCGTACCAATTAGTTTACCCACCGAATTTACGGTTGGATTTTTTAATGTTTTCATAATGGCATCGGGCATCCAGTAGCGTCCATTTTCTTCGAGCAACGGTCCTGAATTTGTATGTGAAAAATGTGGGCACGGTTTATAAAGTATTTTCGAATGAACACCTGTATAGCATATATATGGTAGCGAAACTCCGACTCGTACGCCCAATAAAAGTAATTGGCCACTTTGATCGCATCGCACTAATCGGAAACTGATATGTCCCGATATTGGTCGTTGTAATTTGACTTTGGCAAAGAAATTTTTCACCCAATTTTCCACGTCCTCATTTTCTTCCGGCACTAAATTTCGAGATTCTTGATTCACCGAGCACGTCACATTTGCAATTACACTAGAGTCTTTCACGGTGGTGCATGTCACAAAATGGTCGCCGGGCAGATCACGTATCACGGCCCATTGTTTCTCGTCGCTAATTTCGTGCGCTATATTAACGTCGCTGCGAGATTGCGGCAGAATGAGTTTATTCCGTTCCAGTATACCTTGTTTCCCGCCCGCTATTAGAATATTGCGATAATTTCCAATCCATCCAATTTCGTATAGGCGATATAAATCTTCATTTGTCGTTAGAATTCGATGAGGTGGCAACGCAATCCCATAGAATCGACATTTTTTGATGATCTCGATCATATCGTCGAGCGCAGACACCTCTTGTGCCCCCGGAAGAAATGATGAACATCCCAATAGTTCGAGGTGTGGTTTGGCTAATGAATCGTATAATGCCGAGCTTGTTGCACAAACTGGTACGTAATGTGATGGTTTCTCTTTTTCCACAATATCACACAGGGCTGATATATAGGCATGATGTGAATCCGGTTTTGGTTTTGGCACGGTATAAAATTTACTGACCGCCGTTGAAAATCGGGCCAATCCAAAGACACCTTCGAAATCAAAAACCACGACACGAGCTCCAGATGAATAAAAATTACGTGCCATGTGTAATGTTTGTATGGTGCTGCCACCACTCAATAAAATCGTTCGCTTCTGTCGATTCCGTTCGGCTGCGGGTGTAAACATCACCATAATAATATATTTAATAAATTGCACGGGTGGTTCCAAAATTTTTAGTAAAATCCACAGCCATATTGTAAATATAAATGTCGGCACAATTAGTATTCTTTGTTGTACGGTCATGCGCATCCATTTTTTTAGCAGATTCGTAAAAATTTGCAACAAAATAAACGGCCACAAAAATATCAACTTTATACCGAGATATTTTATCGGAATTTCCGTTAATTTTTTATCCTTTCCATTTTGGCAGGTGTCGTTCCCATCTATCGCTCGATCTTCTGGAATTAACGTAAACGTACTCGAATAATTACGACGCAATGTATGAATTGGTGCCATCAATGTAGGTGACGTCGAAATTGGTGACGCTGGTGAATTCGGTGAACTCGAATTCGAATTGTATGGTGTACACCGGGGCGTCGAACTGGCTGATTCGAAACGGGTAGTCCATGGATTATTAAAAAAATTATCACGATTTGCCGATGGCATTTTAATTGTCTTTTAGGTTTTTATTTATAGGGCACTTCACAAACAAATAAAAAAATTTCACACTTGGCACTTTGATTAATCCATCGATTGTCTTGTATAAATATATAGGAGAATGATAATCCAATATTCCAATCACTTAGTATATATAGTAGTGCAAATGAACTAAATATGGCGTGTAACACTTTAAAAACGATTTAAATGTTCTCGTTGCAGTTCAACACGATAACTGAAGATGCTATTACAGAATAATTATATTTTAAAGTAAAAAATAATTATAAATTTATTTATTTATTCGATTGTTGTTGTTGTCAAAATATCTGTAATCACACATATTTTTTTATATATTTTATTAATGTTTATTCATGTACTTTGATCTACTTTAGAAGTTCATTTCATATAGCCTATACACTATAATGTTTATTTAAAACTAATTTGAATGTTGGAAGTGATAAAGATTAGATTTGAAGTGTTTTTACTTAATGTGAGTCACGATTAGAAATCCGCATATCTTATGTGTGACTTCGAAACAATCAATTAATTTTTTATATATACATATTGCTAAGTACGAGCCTATATTATGTATGTAGTTCATGCCTATTTGATTTGCGATAATACGACATTATTTCCGTATCTCATATACATTGTAGATACTATGTAGTAAAATAGTTAATACGTAATACAGTTTCCTATAGCGATCATCGTCGATCGATGATTTATTTTTGGAACAAACACATAATATAACATCTATGTAATTTTATAATCTTGGGTTTAATATTAGAATAGATGATCATCTCTATATCGTTGTTGTTGATTAAATATTTGAATGATTTAACTTTCATAGTATAGGTGTGAACTAATTTAGTATGAGTGTGTAGAATGTAGATAGAACAAATCTAATAACAAAAATTATAAATAAAATTCAAAAAAAAATAATCCTCCCCGGCGGGGAATCGAACCCCGGTCTCCCGCGTGACAGGCGGGGATACTTACCACTATACTACCGAGGACTGAATAGCCAATGAATAATTTAAAATAAAATATTTGTTTAAATTAATTAAAATTCTGTACAAAAATAGTTTACGTGAACAATTAATTATACGTTTGCCGGAAAAAAAGTAATTGAAAGCTCTAAGTTAGTACATACTTACATATAATAATCTGAAAGTATTCTACGCAACATTTTGTTTCATACATGATTATAGAAATTCTTCAGTATAACCGACACGATAATGACTCAAAATTTTATTTTGCCTCGCTCAAACGGGGTAATATCGGGTTGCAGAGCGCTTTTAAACCATTTTGGCCAAACACGAAAGTGTTATTCATACTAATATAGACAGCAGCGTAGATATAACCGACAAAGTTTCCTTGCCAAATCTATAGCAAACATTTTAAATCGTGAGAAGGTTCCTCAACCGATATTTTGCTTAGAGTTAGGGCCAGATGAAAACACATAAAACGAAAGCACAGTATATATAGCTTGAGATATTTACTGCTACGCAAAATCACTGTAAATGAACCTAAAAAGAGAACCGGACCATGTACTATGCATCAAGTGTCAATAATAGGGGCACACAAAAGCGTAATGCACGTGGAATGAAATTTGCGTTATTTGTAGTGTTGTAATTGTGATGTAAACCACTCATATAAAATTACAATGGTTGCTCAGTATATCTGGATTTGAAACGTAGGACCTACCCAAAGTTGCGATCTGAGCAACGAATGCTTACGTCACATTATACAATCAAAGACTATGACTTCAAGAGTTGCCCAACTAATAAATGTACACTGAACCACACAAATTTTTTTATTTCATTACCATCGGCTTTTTCTTGAATCTTTCTTATTCGGTAAACTCAAACAAAAATGTTTCAAATGTTATAACTAATTAAATATAAATCATTAAGACTTAACCTATATGTTAGTTAGTTCTTAACATTATCATCTGCACTATTGATTATTGTTAGTATAGTGCTACTCTAAATCTGGGCCTTCTAAGCAATTCCCTGTTCAATGCATTGGGATGTTGTTGTAATTTTGACTGATACTGAAGTGTGAATGTAATAGGTACCGATTTGCACTCGTTAATTTTACATTTTGTTGACCATGCTTCAATTGCATGCACATATTCTTGCAATATTCTTTGATTTTGATGCGTATATGTAGCTATTATTATTGTATTATCGGCAAATACTACTGATGTGTATATAAAATATAATATTGGTCTCAACACACTACATTGCAGAACACCTGCGTGAATTTCGTTTAAACTGGATGATGCACTGTTATATTTCACGAGAAGTTGTCTTAGTACTCATACATCATTTTTATTGACTGAACAAAAACGTATTGGTATAATCGTGTTGTAATTTTGTGTACCAATTCTTCTCGCCATACTTTATCAAAAGCCTGAGCAAGATCTAAAAATTCTGCTGAACAGTACTTTTTTCCTTCTAGTGAGTTTCTGATTTCAGATATGTACAACTCGATGAACTTGTTCCACGGTTCTTCTGGTATAATTTTTTTCTCATGCAAAATAGGTTTCTGTTTTTGAAGAAGCATTTTTACGAAAAGTTTTGATAGTAGTGGTAGCAAGCTAATTGGACGATAAGAGTTTATTTTTGCATCATCTTTGTCAGGTTTTGAAATTATTATGATTTTAAAGGGTTAAGGAAAGTATCCAGTTTTCATTATAGCATTTAAAGTGTCCATATATTACCACACAAAATAACCACCTGGAGACTATTATACAAGCAATTTAATACAAACAGTATTTTCCTATGAAAACATCCTAAACCGTACCACTAAAAAAAAAAAGTTAATTTCCATAAAGTAGACTTAAATATTCACGCAACTGTAAACAAACTGACCAGAACAATCCAAAGTTTCCTGATGATGATGGAAAGACAAATAAGCATGACGATTCACAATATCAAGACACTAATGCACATTATTTTCAAATGCCAAAAAATCACGCTCCTAGAGATATCTATCTAAGGCTGAGGTTCAAACCTTTCTCGTCGTTCAAAATATAGACATCATTGCTAATATCAGAAGCAGCCATCAGAGAGAAAGAAAATTTCTGATTTGATAGATTTCTGTATAACAAACGAAAATGCACGCACTAATGCTCAGGTAGAAGTTTGCTATGACTTGTCATCCGATCACTCACTTACAATAGTAACTCTGAGTACCAAGCTTTAACAGCAGAACCACCTCAACAAATAAATCAACTAAATGGACCCCATGAATATATTGATGCGGCGGCCAATGATTTAACACATATAATGGAAATAGTAGCACAAAAGATATTAGCACCTCGAGGGCGGAAAAACTCTATATAATACCGTATACATTTTCTGGGATTTTTGCAATCCCTAGTAGATTGTCCTAGTGGTAGATGACATGGTTTGGATTTTTTTTCGTTAGTACATTTGTGGCCCATCGAGCCGGATTTTCAACGAGATATCTAAAACAAGATTTTACTCAATATCACTTAATTCCTATTTATGTATAAGATTTAAATTATTGAAGAAAATTAAGAAAATAGTTGTGTGATAATTCATTTAGAAATAACATATTACAGTGACAGTACTAGATTAAAATTCTAAGGTGGCATTCCATCTCTGTAAGGCGATATTTGGGTTTAAGAAAATTTTGGGTGGTTGAAAATGTTTTTAAATTTATTGAAACACATGAAGATGATACATGTGAACAATTCTTCTTGAAAACAACGAAGCTTGCACCTGATAATAAACTTATTGTATACGTTTACCATATAAGATTAAACGAAAACAAATAAGATCAACATACAACATTGCATTACAGAAGAAACTATAATGGGCAATCCAAATGAGAGTGATATATCAAAGGTGCTGGGTCTAATTTGAAATTCATATGCCTATGATCAGAATTGATTGAAATCTGAATTATCAGGTTATGCTTGTTCAACGAAACATTAACGGCAAATTAAACAACTCCAGCTGTAATTTCAAATACGCAGTATCCAATATTATACCAAGCAATTCGTTAATCTATACCGGGTGTTTCTTTTAAACTGAGACGATCAAATATCTCAAAAAATAGCCACTCTACGGAAAAAATGTCCATAATCAAAATTTAATCATACCGCGGGGGAAATACATTAGTGCAAAAAAATAGTCCCCCACCCCCGCTTTGTAGGTGGGGCGTGGGTAACTTTTAAACTAAGATAGGAAGCCATATTTTTTATTGCAGATACGGATTCTACGACTAAAAGTACGTATGATTTGAATGAAATATTTTGTTCGGTTCATGAAAGATGGCGTTGTAATCGACGAAATTCCATTTTTTCAATTTTTCCTTCTTAGAACACACGCATTCGATTCTGCAATACGTTTGAAATAAAAAACATCACGTTTTCATTGGAAATACTCGAAATTCGTCATCAAAACAATTTATTCAGTTTTGTAAATCACATTTAACGTTTGTGTTATTTCTTATCTTCATGTTTTTCGTAATTGCAAATTAAACGACAAAATACTTTAGAATGGAGCGTTTAACTGTGCCAGAGAAAATTGAAATGGTTCTGGTTTATGGAGAAGGTGGCAGAAATCTTGAAAATGCTGTTGCTATTTACGCTCAACGTTTTCCGGATAGGATTCGTTCACGTGCTTCATTTGGCCGTACTATCAAACAATTTATTACTGATGGAAATGTTCAACCGAAAAAGACGACCCGTAGACCAACAGTCACTGGAGAAAATAATGAAATTGCTGTATTGGCAGCAGTGGCTCATAATCATCATATTAGTACACGAGAAATAGTTCGCGATTCCGGATTGCCCCTCACCAGTGTTTGGAGAATTTTAAAACGGCACAAGTATCATCCATATCATGTGTCTTTACACCAAGATCTTCATGGCGTTGATTTCCAAAATTAGGTAACTTTTTGTCAATGGGCACGTGAACAAATACAACAAACCCCCAATTTTTTTCATTGCGTAATGTTCTGCGACGTATCCTCTTTTATAAACCATTACAACCCGAACTGGCAATATTACTTGAAAATTTGAGCTTAGAAGTGAGACGTGCACACTATTCGTTGATGGCACGTGAAATACTTGATCGTGATTTCAATGGTCGCTGGATCGGTAGAGCTGGTCCGATAAATTGGCCCGCCAGATCACCAGATCTTATTGCGCCAGATTTTTTTTTGTGAGGCTACCTCAAAAACAAAGTTTACACACAAAAACCAACAACACGTGAGAACATGATTGAGCGAATCAGAAATGCGTGTGCTGAAATTCAACCAGACACACTTCTCAGTTGTGTAAAATCATTTAAAATGCGGATTAATAAGTGCATTGAAGTCGCAGGCCATCATTTTGAACACTTATTTTAGATTTACAAAACTGGATAAATTGTTTTGATGACGAATTTCGAGTATTTCCAATAAAAACGTGATGTTTTTATTTCAAACGTATTGCAGAATCGAATGCGTGTGTTCTAAGAAGGAGAAATTGAAAAAATTGAATTTCGTCGATTACAACGCCATCTATCATGAACCGAACAAAATATTTCATTCAAATCATACGTACTTTTAGTCGTAGAATCCGTATCTGCAATAAAAAATATGGCTTCCTATCTTAGTTTAAAAGTTACCCACGCCCCACCTACAAAGCGGGGGTGGGGGACTATTATTTTTGCACTAATGTATTTCTCCCGCGGTATGATTAAATTTTGATTATGGACATATTTTCGGTAGAGTGGCTATTTTTCGAGATATTTGATCGTCTCAGTTTAATAGAAATACCCGGTATAAGCCATTAGTAAGAGATTATCATCAATTGTACAATCATGCTGGTGCTGTACTTTGTTTATGAGTGCAGTATACACATGCATATTCCAATACTATAGCATCGAAATTCTGAACCATTTGACGTTCACATTACAAATCGGCGAGGTCAGCCAACTACTAAAATGTACATATACATATGTTTGTTCGTATGTTTAGCTACTTAGGCTGAACATGCAATTTTATCGCCAGAAGGTTTTGTGGCAACATTAGAGCGATTCGTTTCAAGTTGTGGGCTATACAAAAATAACTACAGTGACAATGGCACTAAGTTCGTCGGTGCTAATAATCAATTGAAGGAGTTATATAAGTTTCTAAAAAATCATATTAGTCAAATTTATTCATGTCTCTTAAGGAGAGGGATAAAATGGTATTTCATTCCACCAAGTGTATCACATATGGGATCAGTCAAGCTACTGAAATACAAAATTAAGGAAGGTGGTAATTGAGGCATCCATTAATTCACGCCTCATTATTGTACCTTGAGTCAGATAGTGGTATGATGGAAATAAACAAATTGTGTTGTATCACTGTGTCCTGGGAAAATGTTATGGAAAATACTTACATATATTATATAAATATTTACTTGGAAAATGTTATACCTGAAGCTATAATTCCAATTGATATACTTTTAAATGAAAGATGGCAACTATAAAATAAGAAAAAGGCAAGAACTATGGCAGGAAAGGTGGACGAACTATGTGGATGGTAGAATAGCTTTCAGTTATTTAAGACTGGAGAAAAAGATACTTTTAAGTGCCTGGTTCAGACAAATGCTGCAGGGCGTGGTAGAATAGCATCCTATATTCATTGACTGAATCCCGCAGACTCCAGTACCTGTGAATCTGGACCACAATAGATCATATCCTCTACATATGACTGTGAGCTACCTCAAGAAGCTAGGAATCAATTAGTCGAGCTATTGAAACAGTGGTTCAAGAAACAGTTAATAATTTTATTCGAGCTATCAAACACTTAAGGCGGGTTCAGTTCATTCCGATTATTTTTTCTACCATTCACTTTACTTAAAAATGACGATTTTTTCCAACCAATGGTATAAATAAACGATACTCGAAACCGCCTTTACTATTTAAATTTTAACAAAAGTATTGTCTTGACGTTTAATAATTTGAATTTGTAAATAATAAAATATTTTATTATTATTAAAACAAATACACAAGTTACAATACTAAATACTCATAAGTGATCGTAATTGGTATTCTAGAACTAGACAATGCGACAACTTTCTGATTATTCTAAATTATAACACCAACATGCGGGAAGTATGTTTCGTTTCCGATGTGTACAAAGAAAAAATATTTAAAAACTCAAAAACTTTCATATATGTATGCTATATATATATATATATATATGTATATATATATATATATATATATATATATATATATATATATATATATATATATATATATATATATATATATATATATATATATATATATATACATATATATATATATATATATATATATATATATATATATATATATATATATATATATATATATATATATTATTATATATATATGTATATATATATATATATATATATATATATATATATATATATATATACATATATATATATATAATATATATATATATATATATATATATATATATTCAATTTCAAATCGTTGAAGGGTTTGGACGTGGAATCGGTAAATATGCGATAAAATAAAAATAAGCAAAAAGTGCAGTGATTGTATTTATTTTTTTAATTATTTTATATAAGTACATATTGAACATAGTGAAAAAAGTTAGTGTTAGCTCTTTTTTTTTTCTTTATTTATTTTATATACACTCCCGGCCAAAATTGTTGGGTCGATGAGTTTTTTCAATTTAAATTAAGGTGGTACACCAATATCAACATTGGTAAATCCACGCTAACCAGGGATCATACGAAGACAACCGAAAAGGGAAATTATGGCGGAAGGTTCTAACGATAAATTACCCCAGGTGGGTACCGATTTACTTCGGGAATCCCACTCCTCTGTTCAGGAGGGCTGCCCCACGGATTGTGGGGGGGGACAACCAACCGCAAAGAAGTGGAAGGACGCTGTTGGCGAGTGACTAGGCCAAGGCACCCGGAACTACTACTTGAAACAAAGATGGAAGCTATAACATATTTAAACCATCAAAAAAGACAGGCAGATCTCCACCACATTACTCCTCGGTTCCCGAGCTTTCAATGTGGAGTGGCACGAAACGTCGCTGCGACGCAGAAGCCGAATTAGCAGAGCTAATCGCGACAATAGACCAGATCGAAAAGGAAGCCAGCGGAATGAGCTCGCTGGTGAGGGCTAATCCGACAACTAAAAATCAAATAAAGGATTCGGCGTCGAGGGTAAGAATGGCTGCAAATAAGTTAGTCAATTTTAAGCAGATGCTACAGACTTGGAATAGCCAGCCGTCCGTAACCGAGAAGAAGCGCAGAACTGATAATGATGACCAACGAGTGTTACAGCAGAGCATAGCGACCCAAACTGATCTAAGCCCGATGCACAAGCAAACTGCGACGAAGGAGAGGTCCACGCAAACAAGGGATACACATGAGATTGAAAAGAGAACCGAGGAGCTCTGCAACATGATTAACTCAAACTTGACGACACAGGATATCAGTGCGATTGTCTCAAAGGAGTGGCCACATAAAGTGTTTCGGGTAACACAAATTAGCCGCGACAGTTTTATGGACTGCGAAACGTTAACAAGTGCAATTTTTACTGACGGAAATAAACCAATCACTGAAGAATTGCATAATTTGGGAAAACAGGTACCAGGCTTTCAGCGACTATTAGATACCCAGTACTTCAAACCTGGTGACGTCGCTGTTATACGGAGCTCAGACAGGATCGAACTGAAAGGCCAGACACGCCCAGCTAATGATGGACGTACTCTGCTAGTTGGCCATGTGGATCAACAGGTAGACGATAAGCAACTTGAGGCGCAATTCATCGAGCTTGCGAGAGGAATGAAGACCGCTTCCCAGGAATGCCTAGAGTTGAGCATCACTTCAACAGTCAGAGACAGGCTAAAGCTGCGTAAGATAATGGAATGCTGTTATAGCGACAGTGGAGTGAGCATCAAAATCTGCGTGGGAGCAGAAAGAGGAAAACGCAATACTTTGAAAGGTGACGCAAAAGTGGAAACGCTGAAACAGGCCGCACTGCCTAAACCAGAGCAAGGTTTCACAGAGGTCCAAAGACGTAAAGGGAAGCCAAGAAATAGGAAAGAGGCAGTTACAGTTAAAGCGAAGGGAAAAACATACGCTGAGCTACTTAAAGCGGTGAAAGATGGTATCGATGTCAATGACCTAGGGGTGGAGATAACCGCCATAAAAAAGACAAAGACAGATGATCTTATGATCCACCTGAAGGGTGGTAGGAATAAAGCTGAATGCTTAAGGGAGTCAATTAGTGGAAAAGTACCGGGCGTTACGGCGATACACCAAAAAGGCATGGCAGTGATACACATACTAGACCTGGAGGCAGGAACTGCCGCAGACGATGTAAAGAAGGATGTCCAAGCGGCACTGGAAGGGGGTCATACTGAAGAGATAATCGTGACTTCATTGAGGCCTACCCACTCCAATACGATGAACGCCACGGTAAAGTTGCCGATACCGTGGGCTAAGCAGCTGGTGGAGCGTAAGCGCTTCCGAATAGGATGGATCTCTTGCCGGATACAACTGCGTATCGATGACCATCGCTGCTATAGGTGCTGGGGAAGAGGGCACACAGCAAGGAGTTGCGATGGACCTGACCGTAGAAACCTCTGCTTTAACTGTGGCGAGGACGGTCATAAGAGAAAAGAGTGCCGCCAAACACAACGTAAGCCAGTTATGGAGAACATGGAGGCAGATAACTCGCCTGTAGATACAATAAAACAAACAGGAGAGCAAGCCACAGTATGCGAGTGATGTAAATTAACACGCATCGCAGTAGGCCGGCCCAGGACCTCCTTATCGCTACTGCCCGTAAAATGCAGGTAGACGTGGCCCTGGTGAGCGAGCCAAACCGGCGAACACTTCTAGGAGGAAACTGGTTGGCCGACTTAGATCAAGATGCCGCGCTAATCGTGCTTTCAAATGACGTTGCACTTACTAAAACCGGTAAAGGAAAGGGAGTGGTCTGGGTAGAACTAGAGGACGTTATCATTATGAGCTGTTACTTTTCTCCTAACAAATCTATGGAGGAATTCACCCTGAGACTGGACGAACTCAGCCTAATAGTCAGGAACCAGACTTTAACTCAAAATCCCCGTAATGGGGTGGAGATGTACTTGACAATCGAGGGAAACTTTTGGGGGACTGGGCTGCATCCTGTAACCTCAGCAGTGTCAACACAGGGCAATCACCCACCTTCGAAAGAGGAAATTATGGTTCCTACCTAGATGTAACTTTCGTCTCTGAAAATAACATAAACCGAATCCGGAATTGGAAAGTCCTAGACGAGGAAAGTCTCAGCGATCACCGATATATTATATTCGGAATAAACACAGCTGTACCAGCTAGACTACAGGGGAATAGTGTCTCCATCAACCGAGGCTGGCAGGTCGGAGCAAGGAGTCAAACACGCCTTCGGAGCGCGATTCAACATCATTTTGACACCTCTAGCATAACATCACCAGCACAGTTAGTAGCAACTACCAAAAGAGCATGTGAAGATGCGTTAGAGTCTAGGGATCGAAATGGACGAAAAGCCGTTTACTGGTGGACTCCGGAAATCGCTCAACTTCGCAGACGCTGCAATCATGCCAGGCGAAGGCTTACAAGGGAGAACAGGCGCACTAGCGGACAAGCAGACATATCCTTTCAACAAAACCTGAAGTGCGCTCGTGCCTACATGAGGAAGGCGATAGCGGAATCGAAGAGGAAATGCTGGAAATCCCTCTGTAACACAATCGAAGAGGATCCTTGGGGAGATGCATATAAGATTGTAATGAAGAAGTTTGGGCAAAAAACGCCTGCACTTTCCCCAGATATTACTAACACCGTAGTGGCTGCTCTCTTCCCGATGCATGACCTAGTGCAACATGGAAATATAAGTCCGCTAGAGATCCCACCTTTTACATCTGAGGAACTCTCTATGGCATGGCGGAAACTCAAAACGAAAAAAAGTGCCGGGCCAGATGGCATTCCATCAGAGGCCGTTAGAATCGCTTCAGAAATCCACCCAAATAAGGTGTTACACGTGATGAACTTAGCCCTAGAAAACGGGGAGTTTCCTTGTATTTGGAAAATAGCGCGCCTAGTTCTGCTAAAAAAAGACGGAAAACCGGATGGTGTACCTACATCGTACAGACCATTTTGTCTGCTAGATACTTTCGGAAAACTCTTCGAACATTTGCTGTTACACAGGGCGCTCCACAACAGACGCTATAGCGGCAGTTATGAAGCTTGTAGATGCAGCCGCTGAGGGTACACAATATACGCGGCGCATCCCAGTAGTAATTACACTAGATATAAGAAATGCATTTAACAGCGCATCCTGGGAGTTAATTATAAAAGGACTAAATAACTTCAAAGTTAGCCCATATCTGACGAAGGTACTTCAAAGCTACCTGAGTGAGCGACGAATTATTGTGGAAGCTGGAGGTACAGCAACCCAAATGGAGGTTACGAGTGGAGTTCCCCAAGGATCTATCCTAGGACCTATGCTTTGGAACATCTTGTACGATGGCATCCTTCGAATTCAGCTACCCGAAGATGCCAATTTGGTGGGGTACGCGGATTATTTAGCACTTGTTGTCTCTGGCAGACACGAGCAGCAACTAGTTGAACGAGTGGAAGCGGGAGTAGAGGTGATTTCCAGATGGCTTCGTATTCATCGGATGCAATTGGCTCCAGAAAAGACTGAAGCGGTTGTAATGGCAGGCCGAAGAGTGCTCCAATCCATCTCCTTCAAAGTGGAAGGAGTTAAAGTAACACCGACAACCCACATCAAGTACCTGGGTGTATGGCTAGACTACCGTCGCGGCTTTCAAGAGCATGTAAGGCAAATTACGACAAAGGCGACCCGGACAACAAAAGGGCTCATCGGATTGATGACAAATGTAGGTGGACCAAGCGCCGGAAAAAGGAAACTGCTCTCATCGGTTGTTTTATCCGCAATACTTTACGGAGCACCCATCTGGATACGAGCTTTAGATATTGCAAGGGCGTCAGTTCGTACGCGTACAACGTACTCTGGCACTGCGTATATGTAGTGCTTACAGAACGGTAGGAAAGGAAGCGGCTTTCGTGATAGCAAACATGCCACCGGCCACTTTAATGGCGAAATATAGACTAGCGGTTCTTCAGGGAACACCAAGCGTTGAGTCCAAAGAGGAATTAATGCAAAAATGGCAGGCACGTTGGGAGAGTGCCGACACTGGATCATGGACCAGAGAGCTCATTCCGAGTCTAAGGGAATGGGTGAATCGTAAGCATGGGGAAACTAACTTTCATCTGACACAGTTCCTGACAGGTCACGGCTGCTTCAATAGCTATCTGTACCGAATGCATATTAAGGATACTCCTAACTGCGCATACTGTGAAGAGGACGACACACCAGAGCATACGATACTGTACTGTGCAAGGTGGGAAGAAACGAGGAAGAAGTGTACCGATACTGTAGGAGAGATGACACCACGGAATATTATCTCGAAGATGGTAGAGGAGGAGAATAGTTGGTACGCTATAAGCAAAATGATTACGGTAATATTGACCATAAAAATGAGGGAAGAAGCGAGCACAACGACTTGAACAAACAAGGAGACAATAGACATCCAGCGGTCTATTCCAGCGGTTTTAGTCGGTAAGAGTCCGGCACAACGTCCATGAGGATTTTCCCCCTACTGGGAAAAAAAAAAAAAAATATTTATATATATATATATATATATATATATATATATATATATATATATATATATATATATATATATATATATATATATATATATATATATATATATATATATATATATATATATGTATATATTATATATATATATATATATATATATATATATATATATATATATATATATATATATATATATATATATAGGTATATATATATATATATATATATATATATATATATACAGTGTTGCGCAAAACTTAAGCAACTTGTGCTCCATTATCATTTAAAATACTTTAATTCTGTTTTACTGTTTTTTATATATTTTTATAAAACATTAGTTTACAGTTATTTATTCCTTTATATATAATGCTCACAAATATAACCTAAAAAATTAAGTAACAGTTAATTTTCATTATAAAAAAAAAAAAAAAATTGAAATATTCATTATAATTGGTTGTGCAAAACCAAAGCAACTTATTAATATTTAGTGTAATAACCTTTATTTCGTATTACTGCCGCACATCTGCGGGACATTGATTCAATGAGGTTTGAAACTATAGTCATTGGTATATTTTCCCACCTTTCGCTTGAAGTTATCATAAGCTCTGCCTTGTTGCGATGGCGTTTACTACCTACTCTTCGTTTTAGAATCCCGAAGAAGTTTTCAATGGGATTCAAGAGTGGTGATTGCGCCGGCCAATCCAGGACATGAATCCCATTAGCTGAAATCCACTCTTTAACCAGTTTCGATGTGTGTTTCGGGTCGTTATCGTGTTGAAACACCCATCGAAGGGGCATTTCCCATTCCGCATAAGGTAACACCTGTGTTTTCAAAATACTTTTATAAATGAATCGATCCATTTTTACGATGAAATCGTAAACTGAGCTGAGACCTTGAGCCGAAAAACACGTCCACACCATTGCATTGCCGCCTGCGTGCTTAATTGTACCTTTACAGTAGCAAGGATTCAGGCGTTGTTCTTTCATTCGCCTAACATGACACTTCCCATCCGAATTTAATAAGTTAAACTTAGACTCATCGCTGAACAACACTGTTTTCCATTTATTTATTGTCCAATTAAGGCGGATTCTAACTTAAACTTTGCTAGAACCCACTGAAGATAAATTAAAAATGTGTTACAATGGAGTCAAATGTCTACAAACCGTTTTAGGACGTGCCTCTTGGTAAGAACTGGTTTCTTGCAAGGAGAAAAACTCTTCAAATTGTTTTCTATTGTGATATTATAATTATTTTCAATGGTGTGGACGTGTTTTTCGGCCCAAGGTATCGGCCCATTTTACGAGATAACTGAAAAAACGAATCGATTCGTTTATAAAAAGATTTTAGAAACACAGGTGGTACCTTATGCGGAATGGGAAATGCCCCTTCGATGGGTGTTTCAACACGATAACGACCCGAAACACACATCGAAACTGGTTAAAAAGTGGATTTCAGCTAATGGGATTCATGTCCTGGATTGGCCGGCGCAATCACCACTCTTGAATCCCATTGAAAACTTCTTCGGGATTCTAAAACGAAGAGTAGGTAGTAAACGCCATCGCAACAAGGCAGAGCTTATGATAACTTCAAGCGAAAGGTGGGAAAATATACCAATGACTATAGTTTCAAACCTCATTGAATCAATGTCCCGCAGATGTGCGGCAGTAATACGAAATAAAGGTTATTACACTAAATATTAATAAGTTGCTTTGGTTTTGCACAACCAATTATAATGAATATTTCAATTTTTTTTTTTTTTTTATAATGAAAATTAACTGTTACTTAATTTTTTAGGTTATATTTGTGAGCATTATATATAAAGGAATAAATAACTGTAAACTAATGTTTTATAAAAATATATAAAAAAACAGTAAAACAGAATTAAAGTATTTTAAATGATAATGGAGCACAAGTTGCTTAAGTTTTGCGCAACACTGTATATATATATATATATATATATATATATATATATATATATATATATATATATAAATTTAAACACATGTCATATAGTTTATAGCTGTTAACATTACACACATACTCGTAGAGAGATAATAAAAGCGCCTATTAGCGTTTTATACATTGTATGTGTATATATATATAGAATACTGCTGTTGTAATATATATTGTGGTGATCCAATGACATTTTGATTTATTTGTCCAAAAACGAAAATATCATTAAATAAATGATTAATGTATTGCATTATTGATAACCGTTGCATTAACCTCCATATACTTCAAATCAACGATTTCTTGTGCGCGTGATATCAGTAAATACATTGTTTTCTCCATAAATTGTTAATGGCGGTAACATTAACGACTTATTTAAAATTAGGCATCAATACAGTTTGATCGCGCCAATTTTATCGTCGGTAGTATAGTGGTCAGTATCCCCGCCTGTCACGCGGGAAACCGGGGTTCAATTCCCCGCCGGGGAGCAACATTTTTTATTTTTATTTTTAATAATTTTATGCTACTTTTCTATGATTTTGTTTCTCTAGTATATTTTATGACGATTGTTGTTATTGTTTTATTTAGAGTTTTGTTACTTTCCGGTGCGACATAATACCAGGTACCGTATACTACCGAATATATGAATCAAAACAACACAAAACAGTAAATACCTATATATGTACATACATATGTATATATGTACTATGCAAATATACAAAATAATCAAAAATTGGCTATGATAACAAGAAGTTTCTTTGGTTGTTAGTGGTTGCTCTTATTATGATGGCCTTATTTTATTTGTATTCGATATTCAATTTGTAATTGAAATTTATATTTTTTCCAATTCATATTTATTTTTTATGCCAATTTAATTTCATGTGCATAGAAGAGACATAACTAAATTTTAGAAAACGTATTTATTATATTCACATGGAAATGAAAATTGTAAATGGTGTGCGGGATAAATTGAATATGAATTCCCTTATTTTTTTTGGCTATAAAAATTATATTTTTATTTACTATGTCAATCAATCGTTTTATCGTTCTCTCGGTAAATAGTGGTAAACCAATTACGATTAACTCGCGCGGAAATGTCATTTATATACAATAAAAATCAAAACTATGTTGCTCACAGCCATATAGGATAATATATTGTATTCTCGCCCTGTCCACTTTTTATAGGAACTGAACTCGGCGAGACTCAGTCAGATCACATATAGAAGGCCATTCTTCCATAGCTTGTCAGCATTTGCCTGAACCAGACACTTAAAGGTATCTTTTTTTCTAGTCTAGAAGTATAAGTTACTATACCATCCACAGAGTAGCCATTGAGCGAGCCCAAGTGGTTCGGCCGTATCTGATTACCCAGAACTTGCACGTTTCCATAATTGATATTTCGCCATTTTTTTATTTTATAGTTGGCAATTCTTTCATTTAAAAGTAAATCAGTTGGCATCACGCCGGTCAAGACGGGAACTGCGTTAGTTGAAACAGTTCTGTACGCCTTGATGATTCCGAGCAAGACACTTCTTTGAACAAAAGTGTTTGCCGGTGGTGGCTATTCATTCTGCCAGCCAATCCAGAGCATTCGTATGTCACGGAGGATACTACAAGGTGTTTATATAAGCAGACAGAGTATCTTGCTTGAGGTTCCATGTCTCTGAATACTTTGTCTTTGCAAAGAGCTTTACCTTATGCAACCTGTGGGTCAATAGGTAGGACAAATTCTATGTAGCTGGGCCGGAGTAATATCAGCTACCCATCATAGGGTAGCATCTAACCGATATTAACCCAGGGTCTCGTTACGACATTATCACCAAAGTGGCCTCTTCATCAATAAAGTATAGCTCACATTTGGTGTACTTGGTACAATGTTACGATGGGCGCGGATTACTCTTCACATCTGAGTCACTTTACTCACTGTCATCGGGTAGTATGAATATTATGGTGTCTTCCCAACAGATTGTTGATTGTCCACTACCGCTTAGCTGAGTATTTAGTACCTCATTTGTTTTCAGTTTGCTTATTATAAACTTATAGACAACGCCCGCAACATTTCTGCATGTTCGTGCTATTTAGTAGGCTGTAGAATTTCTACCAATTGGCATGCTTAGTCGCAAATCGAGGAGCTTTTCTCGGCGAGTATTTATTATTTTGCGTGTTTTACAAAACCAAGATGAGGACAATTATTGCTCTCTGCTCGCATATCATCCGGTTTTCTTTGTACGACTAATTCATAACTGTTCTTACCAGATCATCCGTCATAATTGTTAGATCAATATTCAAGTTGCCACTGTGGGAATATGTGCTCGGCCATCATCGTTATTAACAAACAGAGGTCACTTCTAGCTATAAATTCTCCAACAAGAACTCAGCTCTTATTTATGTCCTCGTTGTGCCAAAGTTTGGATTTCAAGTCGCCAGTTATTATAATCGAATGGTCTTTTAGACGATCTATATTTATGTCAAGCCTATATTTACATATTCCTTCGGCTCGTCTGAATTTCAGATCTTACTTTTATCCACATGGACTGCTATAACGTGATCATCATTTCCAATGATACCTCTTGTTGACATTGCCAAACCACCTATTTGACCTTTAACCGCATATGGAGCCTGCGAGCTGAGTATATTCAAGGGGGAATCTCATTAATCCATTCATGCGCGTCACTAATTAGGTGACAAACCATTTGGCTATATCTTAAAAGGTTCATAGTTACTCCCACCGTTTAGTCGCGCTTGCTTAAATCTCTTCACGTTGACATTCAGTAGCACATACTGGGCAGAAATTACATTGTATCATAGTCGCACTATATAAACTATACTAAAACTGCATGAAGAATTATATTTCACGTGGTTGATCGGTAAAAGTAAATTTGAAACCATTACGAAATTCAAATGATCAAATAAATTAAAAAACCACTTAGCAACCAATGTGTTTATTTTTTAAATTAATTTTAAATTTCTTACCGGTAATTCTTCAACCATTTCCGGTCCATTGCGATCGAATTGTCTTCCGTATATATGGTAGCACGATATGATCAATTTATTCATTGGTTGAATCATATTCCTTTTCTTTCATCTCAGGACTGTAACAGAAACGGGTGTTCACGATAGTGATTTAAAATAAATTCAATATTTATGTTGATTGTCTTTATTATAGAAATCAAATGTGTACAATCAACATAAATATTGAATTTATTTTAAATCACTATCGTGAACACCCGTTTCTGTTACAGTCCTGACGATATTTCATAATATGAATGCCAGTTATAAGTTTGATAACATATACAACTGCTGAAGATGTTGGGTAAAGTTTAAAAAAAATTGGGAATGTTTATTTAAGGCTTTCTGGCCAAGCTTTAGTTTCATTTTCATTAACCTTATCTATAGGGTAATCTAATATATAGGCAACCTTTTTCTCGGCTTGAACAACTCGATCAAGGTGCCACCCAATTATGTGCGATACGAATAATTGGACAAATTAGATTAGTAGAACATTTTCCTTGAACCGTCTGAATCATTTATATTTCTCTATCTTATTTGGAAACCAACATCGCAACAGTTAATTATGAAACCACTTATTCTCATTATCCAAACACCAAAGATCATCGCTACAATGTACAAAATTATTCAAAAATGCTATAAATTGAAAATATCCCACAGGTCAATTCCCATAATCCAAACATATATACAGCAAAGATTATCGCAGCACGTAATAAGTATATGTCCGCCCGCTAAACATGATGTTGTGCATGATGCTCAAAGTTCAGTTTAAAAAAATTTTTGATACCAGATTTTAATTCAAATGTATATAAAATAATTCCGGTAGTCATAACACACAGTATTAATGTACTTTTTTGTCAGATAGATAGATTATATGAACCCTACATAGTAGTAAACGCGATTTTATGAAAAATAGACAGAAATATCATCACACAGAATTTTTGGTACAATAAAATGACGAAAATTTCCCGTAATACAACATAAGCCGTGCCATTGATTCTTAACTAAATTATATCCAATTAGAATGTGGTTGATCTGTGGTTGATATACGCAATCAACAAAATTTCCACTACTGTATACGTATGTACTATATATATGTACGTATTAGAACTAGAATTACCCTCTTTAATGCAGTAAAATTCGATACCTTATAATTCACCGTAAAATCTGTCGGTCATCACTAATTGTTACACATAAAAATTTTCTAATGTATAACAATTTTCCAAATCGGTAATCGTTTCAGTTGCATTTCACCAGTTATATCTGTAATAACTATAATTACGAGGTGTGAAAATATTTACATTTAATTTAGTTCGACTGTGGTTTTAAAGTGTATAACCATGTCCAAACTTTTAAAAATCATTGCGAATCTTAATAGCAGCATTATGAAAGTGACAAGTGGTTGGGAACGTGAAAATGATATCCGTAAAATGAAACCAAGATCACGAAGTGCTATACACTTTTCCGAGCTGGATGAGCTTAAGGCAAAATTTAATAGTGATAGTAGTACTACAAATACTATAACTACTACTACTACTAGTAGTAGTAGTAAAACGTTGAATAAGAGTTTATGTGATGTTAGCAAATTGGTAAATATTCGGTTTTTTTTTATAATATGTAATTTAATGATTTATATTTTGGGTTGGTTGTCATAGTTTTAATTTATAGTTTGGTAAAATTTTTCCGATTGTGGGGGATGTTCCGCTTTTTTACATTTTATTTAAAACTATTTATTGAATTTACAAATATTATTAATTTTGCTAGGTTTTGATAGTTGTTTCGAAATTCTTTGAGGTTTGTATTTTACTCCCGTTTTGTGCTAGTAATGTGAAACCGGGTGACTAATCAAAACCAAAGTGACTACTGAAATTACGATTTGGTAAGAAATTGTTTCGACGCATTTAGTATTGCCAGATAAATGAGTGTCGGTCGAGGTTGTTGTGAATTGTTTGATTGGATACAACTTATATGATTTTACTTCAATTCCTCACCCTCTAAATAGGCTAGAATACATTTCCCAATTGATATTTACCAAAACTAAATGTTTCATGCAGTTAACGAGCACATTCTTATGCAAATAACTATAATACAAGAATTCCAAGAGATATTAGATAAGCGCACCAACCAATTTTTGTACCTACAAATATGCAGTCAATATAAAAATGTCATCCGTTCAATAATAAATTTATAGCTTTGACATATATACGCTTCTCCTATCACAAAACCAATTTTACAATCAAAAATATGCACGTTTTTAGTACGAATTTAACTCAACCCATCATGCATATATACAATCCACAAGACCGCATGCTGTACTAAAACCAAAACAAAAAATTCATAACACTAAAACTATTTGTTTTTTTATTTCGAATAACGCTGTTACCATGCCATTCGAATAAATAAATCCCTTCACTATCACCGACTCGTAAAATAAACAAAATCCACCACCAATTCCGATTCAAAAGTTTTTAAAAAGGAAAATTCAACTTAATTTTCACTCAGTTCCTCTTCGGATTAAAAAGATATCGGATGTTTCTTTAAGAAATATAAAACTGTGTGCTTCATTTGTTCAATTGGAAATTTATTTAAAAATTATTTGGATAAAAAATAATAATTTTAAAAAAAATTGTGAAAATTATTTTGTGTTAAAACTAAAATCAAAAAAAAAATTGGATTAAATATTTTTATTTGTGAACTTTAGAGAAATTTAAATCGCTTCAATATAAATAAAAAAGCTTTAAAATTATTTTTCAAAAAATTAAAAGAAACATTTCTTAGGAAAATGTCACGTGTAAGTGTTAGTAAATATAAATATATTTGCACAGTTTAATAGTAAATGGTTCACAAGTTTTACCTCAAATTTTGGTCATATATTAAGCAAACTACAGGACTGTTCTATAATTGTTTGCAATTTTGTTTTTTGAAGCTCTAAAATATGCGAAAAGTTTAACCATATAATCTAAACTAAGTGTCTTTAAAATATGTAGTTATATGTTAGTGCTATCAAGATGCTTACACAAAAACTCAATTTCTGGTTCTACGGAAAATGTTCTGCTCTAATAATAAAATGGTTTTGCTTTTACAACAAAGGATCGATTTTTTAATTCTGGTTAATCGTTTTACTATTCATTCAATAAGTTTTAATTTTAATTAAAGTTATAGAATTTATGAAATTTGTCAATATCCTGAAGTTCTCAATTTAGTTTAAGTGTAAAACGGCTATTTGATATCCTATTGAATATTTCCTAACATCCAATAAAATCAGGTTTCATGTCGATTTTTAGTATTAGGCCAATTTCATTAGCCAATTCAAAAATTATGAGTTCTACTTTTAAAATTTATTTTATTGGTTGAAACCCACACGGATTCCGCACTCAATGCCGGGACGGCCCATGGTGCAAAGTTTTACTTTTAAAATTAAAAAATTAAATTAAATTTATAAGCCACCTTTCAAGTTCATTTTGGAAAACGAAAAGTGATTTAAACAAAAACTAAACATACTCGTAAATTGTGAAAGTGTAAAATTGAAAGCTTTCTGCTAGTTAAAAAAATCTAATTATAAAATAAAATCATTAAAAATGTCCAAACCTTGTACAAAACAAAAAGACAACCTATAGTAATCTTCTCATACCTTTCCTTTAGTTAGATACAAGCCAATCGTTTAACAATAAGTAATTGATGTTAGTTGTACGGAAAACCGTCCTAATAAAATAAATACTGTTGACTTATTTAGAAATTTTGGGGAATTTTATTTACGAAAGGTTTAAAGCATTTTGAATTGTGAATAAAAAAATTGTCTTAAGCTGTATAAAATCCGACAAAAATAAATAATGTTGTTTAAAATTAAAATAGTGCGTCCAATTTTATTTACAAAATGTTGAAAATTTTATTTCTAAAAGGTTCAAAGCATTTTGAATAATAAATAAAATTAAAAATAAATCGTCTTAAGTAGTACGATAAATCGTTCTAATTAAATAATTTAAAAGTAAAAGTCGAGTGTTTTGAGTAATAATTAAAATCAAAAATAAATTGTCTAACGTACTCAAAGTCGTAGCCTGACTTTATGTGTGACTGTGTTTATCAGTAGACATGTTTCTTAATCCAAGGGGTCCAAAATGGATTCGTTAAAATTTTGAAACTAAATAGTATAAGGAGTATGCATAAAATCGCCAGTTTATTTCAAATCGGTTGCGAGTTTATAGGTACTGTGACTATGGAGTTAAAACTTCGGTTATCTAGTCTGTATCCTTCAATTTGTGACTTGTGAAATATTTGATTCAAATGATTTGTGAAATTTGAGATACTGTTTAAAATTAAATTTTAACTGGAATTAATATTAAAAACTTCTAAAGTAAATTAAATTTGGCGTGTATCAGTAATCTAAAGTCATAAAATCAAAAAATTCAGCTTAAAGTTAAGTTTTATCAGAATTTCGTATCAAAATATTTTAAATTAAATTCAATGTTAAACCGTGTTTTACGATAAAATTTTCCTAAAATTCAGTAAAGTTGATAATTTAACATTTAAATCCAAATCAAATACAAATTTGAAAGCTGATATTTAAATTCCAGTACGATTTGAATAATTTGAGAATAAAAATTAAAAACAGAGTGGAATTAATTTTTTTCAAATTTATTTCTAATGTTTTTGATTTTCAAATTTGTATCGTTAGCAAATTTTAAAGTTGACTATACTGTGCAAACTATATAGACTGTCACGATTCATCCATACACGATGATTTTAAATGAATGACTCATCTCTTTGTTTCATAACTGCGGTTTGAGCGAATAAATGAGTGATTAAAATTTTAGCCTAATCAATTATAATCAGAAATCCTCCGTCAGTTAAAACTTATATTTTGTACGTATAAATAAACTAAAAATGTAGCGCGATCCAATTTAAATCTAAATTGAATAATTTTAAAATTTTGTCCAAATCGTTAAATTTCTTAGTTCCTAGATTTTAAAATTTAAATTCTTCAACAAATTCTTGAATTCCTTAATACCTATGATTGCTTAGGTTCTGGATTAAAATAAAATAAAAAAAGTTAAAATCCTTAGAATTGAAATTCTTATGCTTTATGCCTATAGATTTTAGAAATGGTAAATTCCCAAATTCCGGAAATGTAAAATAATATAACTCTCTTTCCTTAAATAATTAATTTTAAAAATTTCCGAATTATATTCCAAAACTCTGAAGTTCAGGTGAATTTTCAGAGCAACTGATGTATTGTGGTTAACACCGATTTTTTGGTCATAATTTAAATTAGTGACTAATCTTATTGTAATTGATGATTAGTTAACAGCAGTCATTAATAGATCGTAACAGTATTACTTAATAAAACAAGCTACTAGTCATGATCCAACAATTATCAAAAATAAAAATCTATATCGGCTTGTCGACATATTTCAACCAAAGATGTCGTTTGTGATAAATATCGCAATACCACCTCGTAAGCATTGAGCTTTTTGAAATACATTGCTGTGTGACTTAATCGGCTAAACTAACTAACCTAAAGTAAAACGTATTAGGTAATACAATATTTAAATAGACAGCACTAGTATAAAAGTTCCTATCTGTGTCTCACCTTACACCAAACTAAAAGTTACACAGTATAAATGAAAAGTCATCGAAAAGTAACCTCTTAGAAGGTTGAATTTTTTTTTAGTTTACTCGTAGTTAGTTTAGTCGATTGAGGCACACAATGATAAGTAAATTGAAAAGTAAGACATTTCGCTAATCGCTTGATGGTGAGTATTATAATGATGTTTTGATATGAATGAAGCATATTTTCCGAACTTCTATTCAGAATGCACCAAAAACAATTTAAACAGAGACCCGAATCATAAGCAGTATACATATATGTAAATAAAGAGAGCCTAAATGTAGTTTGATTATATTTACTCAGAATAATATTTCATCAACTTGCTACTTGAGCCTGCACAACAAACAACACAGACAAGAGCGTTATCATATAATTCTAGATGTCACATCTAATTCTAGCGTAGATCCAATCTAAAACAATTGACTTCAATGAATTTTAAAATTTTTGTATTTGATTTAAACTAAAACGCAACTATTCGAGCTATCTCGAAAATATTTGTAGTCGTAGCCTGAACTATAGATTGAGTTACGAATGTGTAGCAAACATATTATAACTCCTGATACTGCGGTGGATCTGTAACTCTGCCATACTAGCCCAGCTGATTTTGTACATTTTAAAATTTTAAAAGTCAACATAAATAGCGCGGATACAATTAAAGTTAGTGGAGTAGATACTCGATAGTCGTATACGCAAGCAACAAAACATTTTTGACTCAATTTTCACATTGTATTCATTGGTTTTTAATATTTGTGAACTCAAAATATTGTAAACAACTTTATTGGTATGTTCGTACGTGTAGCTAGTAAACAATTTTGATATAAAAAAATTAATGATTTGTGATCCAATCAGCTTGCAATTGCTAGCCTATCGTGTCTTTGGGGGCATTTCTTTATCATCAAGAAAACCGATGATATTGATGTTAACAGAGCACTAAATCGTTTTAAACCCTTTCCTCGTGACTCAACCAGCAGACATTACTTTCTCTTAAAAGCTGCGCAAATTGAGAATGTTTTTAGCATTATTATGCAAATAGTTTAAAACCTAACAAAAGGATCCATCACCCTTTTCAAAATATCTGTTTCAGATAATTCTTCATGTATCATGGAATGGAAAAAATCCTGATTCATTCTTTCATTATGTTTAGCTATAGAAAACCATATGTTGTTATGGAAACTATTCCACGTACAACTTAATGCTATCTTCACAATGAAACTTCAAGTTGTCCCGACTTAGGTAATGATATATAGCTGAGTCAGCTGTAGTTATATAAATTTGATGGCGTGCCAAATCAAAATTTTTGTTCCATTTTGTTTTCATTACAACTTATGTCTGATTTTAGAAGAACCATATAACGTGATTCTAAGTGGTAGATTGCAGTGGCGGTTTTAGCATGTGCGAGGCTCTTGCGATACTCTTTTTTTAATTTACAAAGCACAAATATTTATAAATATTTGGTGAAATAGTTACATACTTAATCAGGTATTACTTGCCCTGAATATATGGGGGCCTATTAGAAAATTGTGTCTTTCGTAAAACGTAAATAAAACGTAATCGAAAACGAAAATTAAAGTTTTTCATAAATGTTGATTAAAATTGTGTCAAATAAGAATATTTTATGAAGACACATTTAATTAAAAATATATTATAATAATCAATGAGGAATTAAAATAATAAAAAGTATCGTGACTAAAATCAATAGTTAATAAATTTATTTACAATTCGTGCGGCCAAATCTATGTATATTTTGAAGACAAATTGAAATACTATTAAATAATAAAATTTAAAAAAAAAATATTTAGTTTATGACAACACCATAAACCCAAATTTTAATTATTGTGATTTCTTAAAAAATGAAATGTATCACCAAAGAAAAACATTAGACTAATTGTTTTAATAAGATGGCCCATCATATGGGTCAAAGTGGGCAGTCAGCTTAGCATTAATTTAGTGGAACCATACCATTTCATCGTCAAAGAAAATTTTATGAAAACATAAATCTATCGACATCAAACAAATTTTGCACTCATTGTGTAGCACCAATGCCAGACAATTTTTCGTTTATTTTACTGTGACTGCTTGAAAAGTCAATTAAAATCTGGATCGAAATACTGAGTACTGGAGTTTATCCGAGCCGTTTAAAGGTTGCGAAAGTTGTTCCAGTTTTCAGTAGTGGTGATCGGGAAAATATTAATAATTATAGACCGATCTCAACATTGTCAGTATATAATAAGATATTGGAAAAGATCGTTTGGTGAACTTCTTAAACAGTAAAATGTTTTCTTCAATCTTCAATATGGTTTCACGAAGGGGATGAGTACTAAATTAGTGGAAGTGTTTAGCATGATTTATACCGCTCTTGATAAGCAAAGAGTTGTTGGAGCATTATTAAACAGGCGTTTGACTGCATTGACCATGATCTGCTTTTGGATAAAATTAAGGATTATGGAATTCGGAGTGTGACATTTGATCTACTGAAAAACTATTTAACTAACAGAAAACAATATGTTGAGTTCAATGAAGTATGCAGTGAAGCGTTAGAAATCAAATGTGGTGTTCCGCAGGGAAGTGCTCTGAGGCCACTCATATTTCTTATATTCATTAATGATATATCAAACTTATCACTGATTTGTCAAGTTAGAATTTTTGCAGACGACACTGTTTTATTTTACGAAACTGAAGATACCTGGTACCATATGTGGTGGTATCGAACATAATTTTGATGTGCTTTTGGAATACTTTAAATCCAATATGATTTCATTGAATGCGTCAAAAACAAAATTTTTGGTGTTTCACTCTCCACATAAATTAGCAAGTAGCTTACCTTCTCTTTAAGTCTGTGATGTCGCTATTGTAAGAGTTAGTTCTGTTAAATACTTAGGAGTAATACTTGATGAACACATGTATTGGCAGGAACATATTAATACCACTTGTAATAAAATTGCTCCAATGGTTGGGTTACTTAGAAAATTATCATGGTTTGTTCCTACGAACGTATTGTTAAAGATCTATTTTGCATTTATTCTCTCGCGAATTAATTATGGTATCCTAGTATATGGCACTGCTTCTGAAACTAGAATCAAACAATTACAAATCATGCAAAATAAAAGTTTGAAAGAAATATTTAAATTATCTTCCTTGTTTCCAACCTATCAATTATATGCTAAAGATGAACATTTAATTTTGCCCATAAACGTTTTATATGAATTCTAGATTGCTATATTATACAAAACTTTAAGTAGATTATTTTTATCCAATTTCAAAATTAGTACCGTTGATCATAATTACTCAACTAGAACTTTCAACAATTTAGCTAAACATCAAATTAAAACTGAATTTGGTAGGAAATATTTTTAACAGAATACCCGATGAAATTAAAAAATCTGAATCGTTTTTAAAATTCAAGAATAACCTAAAAATATATTTTAAATAATTTTTTGTTATAATGTTTGTATTGCATTGCTGATTAGCCTTCAAAGGATAACTTATCCAGTGGATAATCAGCATAGCTTTTATATGAGAATAAAAAAGAAAAAATTCATTTCATATTTATTGGCGAGGCCCAACTACTACACAACCAAACAAAAATACTAAGGAGGAATGTTTAATAAGTTCAATTTAGCGAGGCCCCAAAAGCGTGAGGTCAATAAATTCATATGTTTCATCATAAACAGCCAAACACACTTTTTAGGTTTCTATCTGTCTTTGGTAAATATTAAAAGTGTCAGATATATTACGATATAATAAGCGATCCTATATTAAATACCATATCGAATAAGTCTAAAGCATAGAAAAATATCTGTAAACAATTAGGAATCTTACACTCTGATTATTAGCTTAGTTGTGTAATAGATTTAAGAGCCAATCGTTGTTTGAAGTAACAAAAATCGTATTCAGTCAGTCATATGAAAGATATTTCGTCACATTGATAACTCATATGTATTTCAAATGTCAATATACCGTCAAAAATTAGAAAATGATTGGTGCTGCTCATACAGTATATAGTTATGTAGAATGCAGCGGCGAATTCAATTTATATTCGTATCGACCGGCATTTCCGTATCGTATCTAAAATAGGTCTCCAGAGCAACACTAATGTCTTTCTTTATCCCCACGAAACTACAAAAAAGGTTGGTATTTCTGAATTTCCATTAGATCAGCTTTTAGCTCTAACTATAAATTTCAAAGTTTTATCAAGAATACGGATATTTTATGACGGCAAGAGTACAAATTAAAATAAAACGTCGATATACAAAATTTAAAAAAAAAAGCCTTGCGTGCATGAAATAGCACAGCTTTCGATCAAACTATAATAATATAACCAATATAGGAAGTTGACATTTCCAAAATTAAATTTAACCACTTCCGCCAAAATCACAGATTAATAAATTAAAAAACTTTGGATTCATTCATTTAATGTTGACGATAAAATTCTGCGTAAGTTTTTATTTATTTATTTTTTTGATATATTATTATTAACTCGCTCCACTGTATTAGTACGTTTATCACCAAAAGCCATTGCTGCGAGATAGTAATAATATCCGAAATTTATAATAACCGGCACTACGAGAAATAATAAATAAAATAATATTCAACGACATTTTGTTTATTTATAATATATACACTTTTGTTCCTTAAAGTTGTTTTTCCATTATTATTATTATTATTTCATGTATTTTACATTTTTCCGTTTGTTATACATATATTATTGTTGTTGTGTTGCTTTCCATTTGCGGTGACAGTCAGTATCATGCGTGTATGATTCTAGTTATAATATTCCCGATTGATTCCATAACGAAAATATATTTACTTTTTCAAAACTCTTCTCTCTGTATATATGTATGTATATATACATAGCTACACACAAAAATACAACAAAAAACTCGGTTACTTAAAAATTATTAAAATAAATTTATAGTAAAAATAAAAAAGGCTTATATAGTTTGAATAATTTGATTATTTGCAAAAATATGTAAAATATCTAAAAATATAAATTTATTAATAAAATGTATATAGTTTTGTAATGATAGTAATGTCAATATTGTTTATTTCCTCTTCCTCTTTATACATTTTAAATAATAAACCGTTCCGTTTGCTATACGATAAAAAATATTTATTACACGAACCGGGTTGTACTGGTCCTATCACCAAAAAACAAAATAAATAAAATATTAATTTTTAAAATGTTGTAATTTGCACAAACAATTCCATGATTGTTTGACCTCGATTCCGAGTTCCAAACGACTTTGACTTATTACCCAGCCATATAAGAAAACCCAATTGTGGTTATCTTCAATTACACGTATGCAAAGTTGCATGTTAATTATTCATTACAAATTAACTACGTAAAAAAAAATACAAAAAATTAACAGCTGCCAGATTCACTTTGTTTTTATTATTAAACTGTCAATTCCTCTATTTACACCGCGTGAGGGTGTTTAAAAATGAAGAACAAATCATATCAGCCGTATTCAAACGTTCCCAGTTTTCGGACTGTGACGATCGAAAATTACTGAAGAGACAATCGAGAAATTACCTGTGGTGACCGAGCAAATAGCACAGTGTTCAAAGCTGTGACGTTTGGATCGGGAGAATGCAAAAGTGATTTTTCATCCTTGATCATCGATTGGGATGATGATGAAAACATCTTATGAACCTCTGTTTAGAGTGCAGATTCTATGGGCCGAGCCATCGATCATGTCAGTGCAGGTGACATGGTGCTATTCAAGGTGTAGATTAATTAGATAGTTGGTGATGGTCAAATAAATCGCACCTCTGGCCGCGCGTCCTTGAATTGGCTGGCAACAAGGTGTAAGGAATAAAAGACGCAAATAAAAATAAGCTAATTGCGAAAGAGTCGGAAGAGCCGTGTCCCCATATGGAGTTAAAATAGGCATAAAAGATAAAAAAAAATTTTTTTAAAAACTTTGGTGAAACAGCCCAAATTATTAATTTTATTTTATGACGATTTATGCGCTAAGCCTGAAGAAATATCAGCCATCTCAGTCATTCTTTTACAATATATTGTCTTTTATATTGTCACGAATCACCTTTAGCAGAAAATCGTTCTGAATTGCTAGGTACTATAAATAATGCTTTGTGTCACTGATAACACAATTTTCGATTAAATGGTCGACTTTTTTAAACATTCCAATTGTTGAAGTCCAACCCAAATAAAATGACCCAAACAAGACGCAACCTCGCGAATAAGATAAATTAAGTAGTCAATGTGTAGCCGCCTGGTGGTCAATAGCATAACCAATAATTCATTTAGAAAAGTAATTCTAACCCTTTGGCCAGGTTGAATTTTATTATTTAACTTAAATTGAAAGCTTATGTCCGAATATTTGATCTGGTAATAGTAGTTGCCTAATATCTCTTGGATTTTCAGAAGTTTTGTTTTAATGACATGCTAACGTTTTCATTACAATTCATTGCGGTAAAATTTCTTCCACCATCTGAATCTTTTAAAATTGATTTATAATGTGTTGGTGGACATTCTATTGAAGTACTATTTTAGTGACTATAATACTATTTCTCTAATAGTATAATCGCAGTTGTAGCCTAAAGCTCGGAAGCGGCCCGCTTACCTTATATTAAACATTACTGCTTTATATTAATACAACACTGTCTACTTCTCTACTATACACGTTCTCATTAATCAAAGTGTTTGAAAACTAGGTATAAATTAAATCATGTTTTGCGGTTAATGGTAATGAATTTCCAAGTTACTCGAAAAAATTATGTTTTTTTTTGTTAAAACCATATCACACAAATCATGAATGAAAAGTTGAGTGATAAATGAAAGTTATATTATGGAAATGGAATCGAAATATGTTTTATCTTTAAAATGAAAACATTCTCCATATAATATACATACGTACATTGTATACTATATACATAGTATTGCATGTTAGTAATTCATTATTAAGTTAAATAAACAAAGTTAAATTGTCTTCTTTCTTTCTATTTATTGTTGTTTATATTCATTATACGATTATTTTACTTATTTTAATTAACACCGTGAATAGGATATAAAATATAAATGAGGTTTTGCTCATATTGTCTTTTTTAGTTAATCTTTATAATATGAATACGTGTTATTTCACTTACCTAACATATCGAATAATATCGTTGAATTTGTAGTACATTCGAACATGTATTACCAAACTTAGTTATTTTCTAATTCTATTTTTAGTTTTCTGATTTTGATTAGTAAAAATAGTAGAAAGCAAATCTGTTATTGTTTAGCGCGCTCGTCTAGACGATAAAGTTTTAATTTAAACAAAGCAAATAAAAAAATTCAAAGTTAAAAATTGTATGCGTGAATTTTCCTATATTAGAAATACTACGAGTACCTAATGTTGATGTATTATGTACATGAAAACACTTGGAAATGACTAAGGGAAATTTGTATTGTAATTTTGTACAAGGAAATTGCGAAAATATTTTGTTTTTTGTTTCCGGTTTAAATCGTTAAAATTATGAAACTTAATTCACGTGCCGGGTAATTATTTTAAATGCGGAACATAATTTCAGTTGATTGACGAAATCAAATATTTCGATGTTGATAAAACGTCATAACGAAATTCTCACTTCCGAGAATTTCATTGATTTCTTTATTTTATTATTTTGTTCATGCCCTTTCTAAACATTCATTTATGAATTATCTTCATGTAAATAAAATAGTAAGCTCTTTTGAATGCATGATTTGTTTGATCAAAATTATAAATTTTATGTAGTCCTCGGTAGTATAGTGGTAAGTATCCCCGCCTGTCACGCGGGAGACCGGGGTTCGATTCCCCGCCGGGGAGGCTTTTTTTTTAAATTCTTATTACACACCACGATGTAATTTGTAATTTATTATTGACAACACAGAGTGCATTTTGAAGTTAATTTTGTACGAATAACTCTAATATATTATAAGAACAACAGAAAGTTGTTAACCTTCAAAATAAAATATATAAAACGAAGGCTATACACTAAAGTTGATTAGCGCTAATACTGTGACAAAAATTGTCAAAAAATCAAAAAGATTCATAATTTAAATCGAATACATTGTAAGAGTACATTTAAAGGGGTGGTAAATAATCCCCTTATACTACATATTCATGACTCATATTTTCACTAATTATATATAATATATTGATTGTCAAGTACAAACACTAAATGTGTTTTTTTTTCATTTCATTTATACGATCTTAATTATGAAATTCATGAATAATAAACCAAATGGTCTAAATTATAACGATGTTGACGTATATATAAACAAAATATTATTATGTTAACACAATATCCCATGTTGTCTAGTGGCTAGGATATCTGGCTTTCACCCAGAAGGCCCGGGTTCGATTCCCGGCATGGGAATTTTTTTTATTTCTGAAACCCAGATATTTTCGCCTTTTGTTACATTATTTCCAAGTGTCCTAATCACGTGTCCGAACACCATAATCAATACTGAAAAGCAAATCCAAAAAATAAATCAGTATCTTACACAGTTTAGATTCAACCAACCGTAGCAATCCAATAAATTATCTATCGTAAGTTAACATTTCAAGGTATATTATTCACCCTATCATAAAACCCAACCCCTACTAAATAGAGCACAACGCGATCGCATACATAATTAAGATAATATACGATGGGTCTTAGAGAACTTGCCACAAAAGGTAAATAGTAAATTCTTATATAAATTCTATGTGCAATATGTTTGGATTTCAATTTCACCATGGTGGTGGAAAATACAATCTGTATAGGGGAAAATTCGGTAATTGCTTTACAATAACCAAAATTTAGTAAAAGGTTTCAGTAGAGTGTTGATTGTAATGAAACACGTTTGTTTCAAAATTACAATATTTATAAAAAGAAATTAGTTAAACATTTTTCTAATCCGGATACCGCGCTTTCTCTATATATTTGTAGTTGACGTCTAAGGAGAGTCTGCTACCGAACACAAATCCATCTGATTCATTGAAAAAAACACCATTTTCACGACCATTTCATAAAAAATTCGAACCAATACCATCCGCCAGAATGGCTTCGCCAGCACCATCTGAGACTGGTGCTTTAATGCGGCAAAATCAGGAGCTACGAAACCGTTTACAAGAAGAGGCTTGCAATTATAGACGCCGCCTGGACACATACAAGCAAGCACAACAAAATCAAGCACAACTAGTGAGTCGACTTCAATCCAAAGTCATGCAATACAAACAACGATGTTCCGAATTAGAGGGACAAATGCACGACACAATAACACCACCCACATCAAATTATTCATCGCCACCTAGAGGAGTTGGAGGCCCAGTGCCACCATGTAGTGGTGGTGGCGGTGGTAGTGGTCCACCGTCATCATTAGCACCAATACCATTACCACCACCACCAATGATATCTGCCCCGATGAGTTTACCATGTCCAAATGCGGGCGATCAACATCAAATACACTCACAACATCCAATTCGGGAATATCGTGATCGGGAGGAATGCCTCTCGGACGATACAATACGGCGCCTCGAAGAAGAACGTCAGCGATGTGAACAATTGCTAACTCAGAATACTATGTTACGGCGACAACTCGAGGAATCTCATCGTGTGAATGAATCGTTAACAAACGATTTGCAAAAATTAACAAATGACTGGGAAAGTTTACGTGACGAGATGTTGGGAAAAGAAGACGAGTGGAAAGAAGAGGAACAAGTAAGCAAATTAATAGCAAAATATTTTTCTTTAATTTTATATAATTCACTAACTCAATATATCCATCGCGCAATCAAAACATAAAACAAAACTGAATTTAGTTAGGTTCATCCAACGGGATATGATGATTTGAGTGTTGCTTGCACTTTGCATGACATCCATCAGCTCAAAATGTCACTTCTGTGATGTTACGACATATATGGTGGATTGTATTTCTGATCCCGACCTAACAAAGAATTTCTAGAGATTTGCACAAACCTAACCTCACAAAATCAATTTTGTAGATTGTTATGTTCCTATTGATTTTGATACTTTGATAGGGACGTTATCTATAAATGTACGAAATTAGAACAGTATAATGTAGATGTAGTGTATAAAATAATTTAATATGATTATTTATTTTAATTCGTGTGTTGATTATAGCATAATTTAGGGAGTAAATATAATGTTATTAATTTTTACAGGCTTTCAACGATTATTACAACAACGAGCACAATCGTTTATTACGAATGTGGCGAGATGTTGTTTCTGTAAAACGACTTTTTAAAGACATGCAATCATCGTTAAAAACGGATCTTGGTAAAATGCGTTGCGAAATCGCAGGCGCTAATCGCGAAGTTGCCGGCGCTTGCAGTGGCGTTTCAGTTAATTTAAAGCATGCGACAAAAATGGATGAACAGCATCATATTCAGGCTGAACGCGATTACTTAGACCTGAAAAATCAAGTAACCTCAATGAAATTGCAATACGATTCGGCGAAAAATGACATCTTACATCGTGAACAAAAAATTCAACAACTAATGCAAGAGTTGAAAATGTTAGAAGATCGATGCGGTCAGGCCGAAAGTCAGGCAAGTCAAACACAACGGCTTAATGATGAAATTGATCGTTTGCACAATGCTCTACGGGATATTGCACATGCAGTAGTACAAGATGCTGAAACTAGTGGCGACAATGAAGCGTGTCCAACGACACAACATTTACACTTGTCCCAATCTAGTATGCTGCCACCAAGATCACCAAAACGTAGCTCTGTGCGTACATCACAAGCGTTTGCCGAGGGTACTATATCGGCAGTACAAGCAGCGCTACATAAATATCAATTGATGATTCATGACCTTCAAGTAAGTGGCATATCATTATACTGTTCTACTCGATTCCACATACTATTCTCAATTTATAGGTAAAACTTCAAACGAACCACGATGCCCTTCATATGAATAAAAAGCAGTTGGAATCATCTGAACAGGCTCGTGATATTTTAACAACTAAAATACAGGAAGTAACAGAAAAACTGGACTCGACTAATTTCCAACTGTCCGAGTTATACAAAGAACGCGATAGTCTACAGAAGAATTTGGAAAATATGCGGAACGATAAAATGGCGGTTGATCGTGGTCGAGCTGAATTAAACTCGATTGTAAACAGGTTTAGTAAGCTTCCCCGTATTATCTTTACTTTGACAAATTATATTTGTAGGTCGATAATTTAACAGCCGATTATGAAAAACTTCAGAATCAAAATAGTAAACTGCAAAAATTGATCGACGCTCTCGATGAGGAAAAAAAATACACGGAACTGGAATTACAGCGCCAAATGAAAGATAAAGATATATTAGAAATTAATCTCAGGTATGTATAAAAAAATTAAAAAACAAAGTTCATCGACCGTGACAGGACTCGAACCTGCAATCTTCGGATCCGAAGTCCGACGCCTTATCCATTAGGCCACACGGTCGTTAGAAATTCCGTGTACATTTTTCTGTTATAAATGTATTATGATGATATGTTTTAAAGATACGTTGAGCAAGATAATTTTAATAAAAATAATATCCGGAAAATAATATCTATTGTGCCCATAATAATTGGACCAATTCCATTAGTATAATAAAATTTTAAATTAAATTTAGTAAATATAAAAAAATGCCTCACCGTGACAATGTGCAATTACACATTGCCGTGACCAGGATTCGAACCTGGGTTACTACGGCCACAACGTAGGGTCCTAACCACTAGACGATCACGGCTACTGAGGCTAGTAGCTGTGTAGTTTATGTTTGATACAAATTCGATTACGACATACCACTTTTATCAAAAATTTGATTTTGTAATTTTAGAGCTGAAGAAGAACGCACCAGCCGTTTCCGTGAAGAAACCATTACACTTCGCGAAGAAATAAATAAATTATATCTAAATCGTGACCTGCTCGAACAACAACGAGTCGAAACTGATGGCCTACTTAATCTTCTGGAAAAACAACGATGTGATTTAGAAATCGATTATGAAAAATTAAATATCGAAAAATGTGAACTAATCAACACGCTTGAAAAATCAACCGGTACCAATGACACCGTTAATTATGAAATAAAACAATTAAAATCACAAATTGCTCAAATCGAAGAGGATCGTAATAAGTTACGGTCTCAAGCTAGTGATCAAGGTGCTGACTTAGCAAGTTTGAAAAAAGAGCTAATTGCCGCAGAACAAGCTCGTTTAGATCTAGATTCCGAAAAACTATCGCTTAGTGAAAAATTAAAATTCTTAGAGATGGAAAAAGAGAAAGTGGAACAAGATTTGGGTCATGTTACACGCGAGCGAAGTGATATGTGTAATCAATTAACGTGTCTCGGCCGTAAAAAAGAACAAATGGGTGAAGAAATGATGCGTCTCAGACAACGTTTGGAACAAGGCAACGAGATGAATAATCGATTGAATCGAAATATTGAGGAATTGGTTAAGGAGAATGAAGAGCGACAATGTATTATCGAGGGGCATGAAAAAGATTTGCAGAGACTACAGGTAAAATCTTATTTTTTTATTTGATTCAGCTGTACCCGTATTTAAGGATAGAATTTGCGTCATATGGTGTGAGGAAATTTATTAAATAAGGCAACTAAT
The DNA here is from genome assembly GCA_951394425.1 of Tipula unca. Classification (NCBI taxonomy): domain Eukaryota; kingdom Metazoa; phylum Arthropoda; class Insecta; order Diptera; family Tipulidae; genus Tipula; species Tipula unca. The sequence goes on along the minus strand of OX596381.1, from coordinate 11,274,888 downwards.
GCCATTTTCATTAATTCTTTTCTGGGTAATTTGCATCTGATCTCAGAAGCATTGGCGCAACTGCTGTCTCTAATAGGTTAGAATTTGTGGAATCTTAGTATACGTATACAAACGAACGCTTTGGAAATTAGGGAAACATAGTTTAAAATGAATATTGGAAATGTAACATGTTGTTACAATATACATACATATTTATAAACGTAAAAATTAAAAAAAGAAAGTGCGTCGGCCGGGAATCGAACCCGGATCAACTGCTTGGAAGGCAACTATGCTGACCATTACACCACCGACGCTATATATATATTAACCATTTTTTATAAACAAAATATCTTTTTATTAACTATTTTACCCCAAATTCCTAATTTATTCAATAAAAAAATCGTCTAATTTCTAATGAAATTCATGAACTCAATTTTATTAAAATAAAAAAAAAATTCAATTTAACCTACTTTTACATGTTCAATCTTGTTCACAATTTTCTTAATTATAAAAAAGTACCTTTTATTCTTTATCGTATTATTTACAAAGTTAATAATTTAAACACAATAATTAAATAATTTAGTTAATTATGTAATTAGATTACATAATTTTGTTTTAATAATTTAATTCGTCAAATTCGAAACAGTCGAATCAAATATATTTGAAGACCGTTATGATTGATAACAAACACAGTGGTAGTAGGTACTAGTGCTGCCAAATGCAATATTCCTAAATCTTTTATAGCAAACTGCTATAGTCGGTAGTGCAGATTTGTATTATGAGGATTTGAAATTGTTAGGCTTGTTGTGGCAATGGCCCTTTTAAACACTGTTATAATAAGTAGTATGTTGTGAGTAATGGATTATTAACAAATGGTTAGTGTCTAATTACGTAACATTTGTTCTTTTAGGAGCAATATGCAGCCCTTCGAAGTGAAAAAGATGCTCTCGAAGCAGTACTCTTCGATACAAATACTTCACTCGAGGCTACCGAAAATAAAAAAACGCAACTCGAACGAGAGGTTCAAGACTTGCTGGTAAAGCAGGAATCGCTCAAAAATCAAGTCGCGCGAATCACCAAAGATTTAGAAAATAGTGAACGTCGTGCTGCCGATATGAAAACGGCACTTACGAATGCTGCTGCTAATCAGGAAGCTGAATTCCAACAAAAACTGGCCACAATGCGGGCCCACTGTGAGGACACCATTAAGAAGCTGGGCGAGGAGAAGGAGAATACCCGGCTGTTGTTGGAAAAGAAAATGGCTCAGGCTCTAGCCGCACTTGAATCAAACAAAGATAATGAAATCGACGCACTTAAGGAACGTTATGAGAATTTGCAAGCTCATTTGGATGCGGTCTGCCAACAGCATGAGGAAATTTTAATCCGAGCTGAAAATGATAAACAACAAGCACTTCTGATTGCGCATCGTGATAAACAAGCCGTAATGGAAAAATTAGAGGCTGTAATGCGGGAATTAAAACAAGAATCGGATAATCTCGAACGGCTAAGACGAGAAGCTCAAGCCCGCGCTGAAAAGGACCGGACCAATATCCATCAACTTCGGGACGAAGTTTCAAGATATAAAACTAAATTGGATGAGCACCGGACTCGCGCCGAGGAAGAGATTAATAAATTGGAAATCTTGCTCAATTCAACCAAAGAAGAACGTGAGATGGCCCAACGCGAAATCGAGGAGTTTAAAGTTCAACTACGACTTACAGAAGATCGTGCTGACTCTCTGAATAACCAACTGCAAGAGACATCGCGGAAATTAAAAGAAAATGAAAACACTATGGAAGCGGTTCGCAAAGATCTGACCGATACTCGACGGTCTCTAGCCGATAGTAACATCGAACGAGACAAATATATGACAACGAACAAAGAATTACGCGACCATGTGAAACAAGTCGAACATCAACGTCGTGATCAAGCTCGATCTTTAGACGACTCTTTATTAAAAATTACGGGACTAGAAGAAAATCGTCGTGTACTTGAAAATGAGCGAACTCGACTCGTCACCGTACTCAAAGAGACTGAGAACAATTTGAATAAAGCGAGCCAAGAATTGGCCGCTACCAAAAACGATGTCGAAAAGCTACAGTGCAATACAAGCCAGAAAGATGTGTATGAGAAAGAACTGCAGGCGCGGCTTAATAACGAGTCGGAGGAGCGTGAACGGTGTACGGCCGAGTTACATCAAGTTAAGAAACAACTTGCTGATTTGGATGCGAATCTGCATGCAACACGTCAAGAATTGGGCCGAGCACGTTGCAAAGCCAGCCAAGATGAGCATCGATTCCACGGCCGAGAACAGGAATTACTTGGCCGTATGGAAGAAGGCCGATGTCGTGAAAAACGACTCGAAGATCAGAAACATAACCTTGAAGTATGTCTTGCTGACGCAACACAACAAATTCAAGAACTTAAGGCACGTTTAGGTGGTTCTGAAGGACGTGTTCGTGCATTGGACGATCAGTTAATGCATACAGAAGCGGCGAAGAAAGATGCCGAAAATAAACTCAGCTCGATTGGGCACACACTTCGACGTATCGCTGGAATTCAACTCGACGGATCTGTCAGCCTTCCATACCGACTACTAAGCCCTTCACGTCGATACAGCCCACATCGTGGAGGTCATTCTCATGATTATGACACTCGAAGCTGTTCCGATGCACCGCTTATCGATGTCGATCCCGAAATGGTGCGTAAAGGTGTTCGAATTCTTATGCAGCAAGTTGCTCAAATTGAACGGGAGAAAGACGATTTCCGCGCTCAATTAGGAACCGCAAAGAAACAACTCAATGAAGCATCAGAAAATCAGCAGCGGGCCGATGTCAAGATCTCAAAACTTCAGCAGATGTTGCGCAGTGTCCAAGAAGAAAAAGCCAATTTGGATTCAAAATTAACACAAAAATTAAGCGCGCTGGCCTCATTGGAGGAAACGATGAAACAGAAAACGGACGAGCTGATAAAACTGCGCGAAAAATCAAACAATCTTGAAATGGCGCTAGGTACTGGAGAGGAAGCGAAAGGGCAGTGTGAAGACCGACTTGAGAAGTGTCGTCAAAACGGCGCTCGACTTGAGTCTGAGAAACGCCAACTACAAGAAGAGCTGGCCAGATGTGAAGGGCGCGCTTCTAAATTGGATCTACAACGAGTCGCATTGGAAGGAGATATTCAACGTCTACAGTTGGCGCTACAAGAAAAGGATAGCAATATTCGTACTCTACAAGAACGTCTCGAAAACCAATGTCGAAATTCAGCCCAACTAGAGGATCGTTGCGTATCACTCAAATCAACGGTTGATCAATTAAAGGAACGTCTCCAGAGTGCAGCAATAACCGAAACCGAACTTCGAGCCGAAGTAAATTGTTTACATCGTGAAAAGACAGAACAAGGCCATACAGCAATGGCCGGCCAGGATAAGGTTAAAGCATTGCAAAAAGCCCTAACAAACTGTGAAAATGATCGTCGCGTTGTTACTGAACGTCTCGAAGCAACTCAGCATTCGGTCAACGAATTACGGTGTTCGCAACAAGCTCAACAGGATTTGATTCAACGCCACCAAGAACAAATGGCTGAGCTTGAAGTACAAAAATCGACACTTGAGTCTCAACTACGTATCGCTAAATGGAATCAAGATAATTCCGATCAGCCAAACATCAAGAGCAGCATGGATGATGATATATCGCGCCAGTTGATGACTGTGCAGCGAGAACGTACCGAGCTGCGCAATAAGGTCGACATGTTGAACGATAAAGTTCGTCAAATGGAGATGGAGAAACGTACTAGCAATCCAAGTAAATTTTCGGGACACGTACAATTCGATCGGCCCGAAAAAGGATATGCAGAAATCGATTCCAATCGACTGGAAACGGAGAGTAGTGTATGTGGCGGACGTGGTGATGGTGGTCCATATAGCTTGAATGCTAACTATCATCATGGCGACCGTGGTGGTGGTGGACATCATGATTATTCTGAAATAGAGCGGGAGAATCGTGAGCTGAGAATGAAAGTACGTCGATTGGAGACTATGTTGGCAGAGAAGGAGGCGGAATTAGCGAGAGCTAAAGCTAAATTGATTGAAATACCAAAATGTTTACCAGGTGACGCAGAACGTTACAGATCAGCACAAATACAAGCGGAACGATTACTTGATGCACGTGAACAAGCACACAGGCAACAAGTCTTGCGTTTGGAAAATCAGGTAAGGTGATATCACTCATTTAAAAGAAACAAATATAAGTTCTTGCTATTTTCTTTAATTTTCACTAAATTTTCTTAATTAAATTTAAATGAAAAATAAATTATTGGCGATAAAAAGTAAAAAAGTAAAGTAAAAAAAAAATTAGACGTGGGCCTGTCCGGGATTTGAACCCGGGACCTCCCGCACCCTAAGCGGAAATCATACCCCTAGACCAACAGGCCAGATAAAATAATTGTGATATACGAATAAGAATAGAAACAACAATCTAACAATTTCTCATATTTTGAATATTTTAAAATTAGGCAACCAAATATGTACCAAATTTTAGAAAAATAACTTGTATTTGAGCAATTTTTATTCTCTATATATTTTCTTATTATTCAGATTACTATGCTCCGCGAGCAATTAGCTCAAGAGGCAAAACGTCGCCAGATGTATATATTGAGAAGTTCACGAATAAGAATAGAAACAACAATCTAACAATTTCTCATATTTTGAATATTTTAAAATTAGGCAACCAAATATGTACCAAATTTTAGAAAAATAACTTGTATTTGAGCAATTTTTATTCTCTATATATTTTCTTATTATTCAGATTACTATGCTCCGCGAGCAATTAGCTCAAGAGGCAAAACGTCGCCAGATGTATATATTGAGAAGTTCACGTGCTGGTCGCGAAATGCAGCAGTTACGTCAAACTTTAGGCGATTCACTGCGACACGTGGCCCAGGATCCACTTGACCCAGGTCTATTAGAAAGTGAAACTAAACGGTAATTATTATGATTAATGCGTTATTTATTACTAGCTAATGTAATTTAATTTAATTTACATATAGATTGGATAGTGCCGTATCACTAAGTCTACCACCTACATCGGGACGTGACTACGATCGAAGTTACAGTCCTCGAATGAAATAATTTCATAAAAATTTTATTTATTTGTTTGTGATATTTATCTATTTATTTTTTATTTTAATTTATATATTATTAGGCTTGATTTATTTTATATTGATCGTTAATCGAAAAGTACAAACAAATCTATTATGTATTTATTGAGTTTGAGGCACTGATTTTTTTTTTTTAATTTAAGTTTTAAACTAATAATTCACTGCCATATTAAATGATGGAGAAACAAAGCGATATTCTAAACAAAACAAAACAAAAATGTTAAACCTATTCTAGTCGTATCTTATCAATGATACAAATATTGAAGAAAAGTGCACGAGATCCTAGTCTAAATTGTAAATTAAATTTATAAAATTTATTATATAATCGGAATCTAAATTATTTAATTAGAAGAAATGTAGAATTTAGTGTATAAGTTATTATTTATAATATGTATAGAGATAAGTTCCTTATTCGAGTTTCATGTTGGCCATTCACCATTATATGTAGAACATGCCCAAAACTATCTACCTAGTCATGTAAATATATAAATTTGCATTAATCATATTTTACTTCGACTTAACCACGGACTATAATAGATAACTAACCTTATCATCGGAATGTATTACATAATCGACACTTTTCTTTAATGTAATATACTTTGACTTCAAAGTACAAAAACTGACAAGGTATAAAAATCGATTTTGTGCCTTATTTTAAACTCGTTTTCTATTGCTCAAAATGTATATTCAACACTGCCTCGTTTATCAAAATCATAGAGCGAACCCTAAGCTCTCAATGCTAAGACAACTAGAATTCATAATGAAAATGGGCAGTTTTCACTAATTTAATAAGACGTTGAATTTAAATGATCGTATCCTAACACTGCCAACACGATATTGAACGATAATTAACGAACCTGACAATTTGATCAACACAATATGATATGATTATAGAAATACTAGAAAAACTGTACTGGCCATAACCCCAATCTAGTCATAAACTCATCTAGTCAAATTTTTAACTAATATATTATACATAAATTTCTTAGATTTTATTAAAAATAAGGAAAAGTTAAGTAATATTACTAAACGAACTAAAGAATTCTAACTAATTTAACACTCTCTAATATGGAACGTCTTTGCATCGATCAAAAGACGCTGTTATTAAATGAAACCCATAAAACGTTACTACACGTTACACAAACAAAACATTAAATGTATGAATTAACTCTACCCATTAGAAAATACTGAGTTTATTCTTTGAAATAATTAAGAATTACGAACTTCAGTTAAACCTAAAATAAATAGAAATAAAAAAGAAAAAGTTTGGCAAGGCAAAATGTGCCGATTTGTAGCCGTACTCACGAATTATTCAATAAAATCTAAGAAACACAATCGTAATAAAAATAAAATTTCTATTTCAATGATTTTATAAACAATTATTTAATAAATAAATAAAAAATATTAAATTATATAAATCTTGTTTTTTCTAAAATGATTTATAACCGAAAATTTCGCTTAACGAAATGAGACTGAATTATAACAGTTTATAAATAAATTTACCCTGAATGTATACTTTATGCTATACATGATAAACTACATTATACAAATTAATTCATAATAAACGATACTATCCTAATTTTTTGTTCAGCTACTCCGCTGAATAATTGTCAAAATCAGTCGAAATATTTCTGCAGCAAAAACTATATTGTTGTTCATTGTTTATAAATAAAACGCAGAATTAGAAAAATTCTAATATAGTGTTACGCATAAAACTAATGTGAGAACAATTAAAAAACCATGGCATTAGCGAATGTAATTCTATTGAGCCAAATTGCTGGTCATGTAATTTCGTTTATCCTATCAATATGCATTTTGATACCGATGAGTCTTAATGTTAAAGAATTTAGGTAAGAGGTTTTTTCGTATGTATGCTCTAATCTAAAGTAGCTCTTAATTAATTATTATTTAATATTTCAGTGGCAACTGTTTATTATTTGCATCGGGGAATTGGCGTGAAGAAGACGGATTATTCGATGTTAATTGGGCTTCAAAGGGATACTGTAGTTACTCGATTGTTATTGCGGTGCTGCTTTTATTGGTGTCACTGATTCAAATCTATAGATTTTCACGTTTGCTATACAGAGAGCAGGAGAGTTCATTTTTAGGACTATTTCTGGATGTACTATTTGGCATAATACTATGTATGAATGTACTAATTGCAGCAATAATTATAACACTCGGTTTTATACAGTGGTGTTCTAAAATGAGTCAACGATTTCCATCGTAAATACATAACTCTGATTAATTAACTTATATGGAAACGCATTATTGAGTAATCATTATACATAATATTATTTCAGATGTGAAACAGCTGCCGGTCAAAACATTACCAAAGAAGATCAAAAAATCGATACGTCCGGATTTTATATGGAAATGGGAACTGCACAATTTGGTGCCTGGGGCTCATTCGCCATATGGGTAGGACTATCAGTATTTGCCTTACTTAAATTAATTAACAATCATCAAATGCGTAACATGAAAATTTCAATGTATCTCGAACGACAACGGCTAGTGAATGAAGATGCATCGCGCAGCAATCAAGATGATAGTGGGGTAAATACACCCGAAGCCGAAATAAGCGACCACGACTTCCATCAACAGTAGTAATAAACACTCTAAATTCTAATCACTAAGCAGTATAATATATCTAAACATTACAATATTACTAACATTTATACTAACTTCGAAAAAATTATTCTATTTCTTTTTATCTAATTTGGTATAAGCCTTAAGTTAAAATTATATTATTTTATATTATAAATATTTACAATTGATTTTATAAATGAGATTTAAAGATGTGTTAATGTTAAGAGATGTAGTTATATTCTATTATGTATTTATTTTTATATATTCAAGTTGAACATTTTCGACGACGAAAAATTACAGAACATTAATTGCGCCAATAACAAAAGTATATTACAAATAAAAATTATAAATTATATTATAAATGAGATTAATCATTTGATTAATTAAACTGTACGGAGTTTTTATTTAGTTTGCAAAATGTGACGTTATTCCCCGAATTTTAATGATAATTTATACTATTTAGAGGCGGTCTTCAATATTGATGCGACAACAAAGATGCAGACATTTCATACATGCGATGGTGGTGTAGTGGTCAAAACAGTTGCTTCCTAGGTTATTCTGTAACAGTTTTTATTCGCTAATATGAATATTTTTTCATTTGAATCCCAAAATTCAATGTTTTAACTTGTATTGTTAAAGTAGAAGTAGGACTAGGTAGATGTTTACCGACCAATATCTGTGATCAAGGATGAAAACTTAATTTCGTTCCTAATGTCCAATTTGATAATTTAATCGCAAATAATGTATGACCGTGTGGCCTAATGGATAAGGCGTCGGACTTCGGATCCGAAGATTGCAGGTTCGAGTCCTGTCACGGTCGTGTATTGTTTTTATGTTTTCAATACAAGTGGGTTTTATTAATTCCCAGTAATTATGCTCATAACACTACAGTTCAACAGAATCGCAGCAAGTAATCAGAGGTTCAAAGATAAGCCTGAAGTAAGTAGGTAGTCAGCTATTATATACATGAGATTCTCTAAATAACTCGCCTTTACAGGAAACAATTATTTCTTGATAATTTGGCACTCGCTAATCTTGGAAATAGTCTCTTCGAGAATAGCATTCAGAGGCAGTAGAATTATTTCAAGCAGGATGTTTGGTTCTTCGTTGATCCTTTAAATAACTTCCCCGAATAGTACCACTCAGCTGGCAATCTGGTTCATGAGTTTCTTCCCTCGGCCCGAAAAAAATACTTGACATCATTACAATCCAAGCTAATATTATCTTGAACTATGTCTTCTACTATTACTACAATAATCCAGCTAACAACATATTGGGTTACTAGCCCTATAATTACTTAGGCTATATTGTAAAAAATACTCCAGCATAATCTCCACATTTTAAAAAGCTCAACCAACAGACATGACAAAGCTAGATAGGCTGCATATTTCAGATATTACCATGGAAACAAATTGAAGAATAGTCTTACACCACACCGCACATACTCTACAAACATTTCGATAGTATTATGTTATTCAGTAGCCATGGCGGTCATGGATCTCATAAAATTGTAGTACTTCGACCCAGGTAGGGACAAAACGACAAATACTATTTTGAAAACAATTTATATTCACCACTCAGCTGAATACGCATATACAGCATTTGTTGTTATCGATTACACAACCTGCAATAAAATTATTTTCGTACGACGTGTTGACATTTACATGGTGAAACGTCAATTTTGAAATATTTCGTAAATTTTCTTATTTATGCAACATAAACAAATAAAATTCGCTTATTTTTCCGAGTTTTCTAACTAAAAACATATTGTTTAACGAATGTCCGTAAATTTGGCACAATGAATTTGGCTGGTTCTGTAAAATTAACAAAGCTCGGTTTATTAATTATTATTGTATTCACATTTGCAACAATTTATTATGCAACGGGTAGCAATCGAACGATTACAAATTATTTTTCAATAAATACAAAAGAAATTAATTTACGTAAATTACTTATAAGTTCGATACAGGCGGCGATCCAAGGTGGAAAAGAGGTGCTTGTGATATCTAAAAGTCATAATTTTTTGACACAGAGTAAAGGTAAAACGAAGGAAGGTGCCAATGATCCAGTGACGATCGCAGATTTTAATTCGCATTGCGTAATGCAAAAAGGACTACTGCGAATATTTCCAAATTTACGTGTCATATCAGAGGAGGATGGTTCACATCGACCATGTCCTGACCATAAGCTATTCGATTTGGATCCGACCGTGATACAGGAAATGGCGTCATCAATTCCGGATGAAAACGTAGACGCAAATGATGTAACGGTATGGATCGATCCACTGGATGCAACACAAGAATTTACCGAGAAATTATTCAAGTATGTAACAACAATGGTTTGTGTTGCAATTAAGGATAAACCCGTGATTGGTGTGATACACAATCCATTTACAATGGTCACGGTCTGGGCTTGGAATGGTAAAAGTAAATCACCCAATTTGGCCGACATCAAAGAGAACGAGGGCATCGCCCGAAATCCTAATATTATCGTATCGAGATCTCATGCTGGTAACGCAAAAACTATAGCTGAAAAAGTTTTTGGCGAAAAGGTTGAAATTATAACAGCAGCTGGTGCTGGCTATAAAACACTTCAAGTCGTATACAATAACGCAACTGCATATTTCCATTCAACAGTGATTAAAAAATGGGATTTATGTGCAGGAAATGCAATCCTAAATTCGGTTGGCGGTAAAATGACCAACCTAAACGGAGATTTGATCAGCTACGCCTATGACCAACCCGTGCTGAATGATAAAGGCCTATTGGCTACACTAAGCGATGACCATGACGAAATTATAGAAAAGATTAAAAGTGAGAATCCCGTAAAATTTTAAAACTCCTTGGTGATCGGATCAAGTTGTGATATCATAAAAATAAATCTTAATTTATTTAGAGAAGCCATAAATCAATTATAATTCATTTGGTTGTAGAATTAAGAAAATAAATTTTAACACATTTTTATCTTTTGGGGACTTTTAGTTATTAATTTATATAATTTATAGTATTTTAAACAATAATATTAGTTAAAAGCGAGACTTTTAATTGTATCATAATAAATAAGTATTGAAATGTGAAAATATATATTTGTCCATTCCATATTATCGAGTTTTATTCCACGAGTATTTAGCTGAGTGGTGAATATAAAATTTGATTTATGAACTCGCCATTTTATCGTTATTCTAAAATGAAACAAGTCTTTTTGGCTAAATCATTTTTATTATGAATTAAATAATATACAATAATTATAAAATATGTATTCATTTATATATATATATACGAGTATGTATAAATATTAAATAATAATAAAAAACGATGTGATGAAAATGAAAACAAACTTATTTACATTAAAGAGAAAAAATTTCACGCGAGATTTTTGTTTCTAGTATTTTTGGAATTAAATGATGACCACCGAAATGAAATGGTTTATAGAAGTTTAAGTAAGTACATTATTAAAACATACCATCATATCGTCCTATCGGTATTAAAATCACTAAAAATAGTATAAAATTCCGTAGCGTAGTTTTTAAATCGTTTGGCACGACATACGGGAGTAAGAGCAGCGTAATTCGATGGATTTCATGGGATGCACATACGAATATAAACGATGTTATGAGTACGTTTAGTGTTGGAAATCCGGGTAAAAGTACTAGTACTCCATGATGGTCGGCCGCCAGCCAGATATGGCATTGGCAAATAAATAATTCGAGCGATATTTTTCCAAACCATGAAAAAAATGCCGAATATCGAGTTCGTAAAATCCCAGTTATATTACGCAACACGATATATCCGATGATTGGTATGAACACGATATATGAATGTATTTCTTCGCAATTTTGACGATTTCGACACAAAAAGCTGAATGTTGTATAAAATCCAATACCTATGATTGAGATTAGTGTAACGGTTAGGGAAATTTGGCGGGAAAAAAAATTCCCATGATTATTATCGTCCACAATTCCGTATTTTTGTGCTATATGTAAAAAAGCGGCAAATATCATACCGTACGAGATCGTATACCGATCCAACTTCCATCGATACCACCAGTCGCGTATATCGTCGTCGGTCGTCACAAAAAGTGCTTTCCACGGCCGCGTCACAAATATCCGCTCGAAAAATACTTCCGACATATACAGTATGGTGATCACGCTCATAAGCCCGATAAATTTAAGCACCAGATACAAATAATGATATGAATTATTTTCAAGATTTTGGGATGTTATGTGCGGCGGGAGCGACAGTACAAAATACACGATACAAAACCAGAATGTGATGAGTGGAACAAAATAATAAAATTGATAAGGCCGATTCATACACAAGCACAGTAGAATGGTCATGAAATTTAGGCGGAACATTACTTGGAAAAAGCGTATTAAACTTGTACTTCCTGTTTGCCAAACGTGCGTAAAATGTCCATATCCCGAGAGGAAAATATACCCGGAGATTAATACTTTGATGTGCATGTAGATCGGGAGAACCCGATCAGCTCCCGTCATGTGGTAAATAAGGATACACAGCTGCATCCATCCTTTGAGCTCGTCTGTTTGGTCGCGATGTAGGACTTTAGTAAATCGACTGTCCTCGGTGAAAAATAATCCGAGTGCGAATACATAACCCACAGGAATCCAGAAACTAAATTCCGAATAGTATTTATTCTCTTTCATAAAAAAATTGGTTCGATCGCACAGGTAGAAGTAACCTAGAATTAGGCCCAGTGTGGCGAGCGCAAATATCGGCGTTGTATAATCTGTTACGCTTGTATTTGTCAGCCCTTGCGTGAGTAGTGTGTACATTGGGGTGCCACGGAATTTTAAATATCCTCGACGTATTAAGATTACAGTCGCTAGTGTGATACAAACGCCCAATATAGCATAAGTAACTGCCTGAAGGATTGTGTAGCTCTCCGAGCTACTACAGCAAGTTCCATCATAGTAATTCATGTAATCATTGCAATACATATTTAGAATAATCTGAATTGTGTGTCTTAAGGCGAGCGGGCTTAGTTGGTATCCATCGATCATATCATTGACTAGTCCAGACGATATCAAACGAGAGGACGACCATAGTTTAATACTTGTATAGTCAAATGTGTCGTAGGCTGCCGAATTAAGCCGTTCAATATCATCGTTCGTCACATTCCGCCACATATCGGTCAATTTTTCACTGCCCTCCACAATTTGATCCTGCACCCGCCATAATACTCGCGTCTTCTTCTTACTCGCCAGCACCTCTAGCGGTTTTACAATTTTTGTTAAATTTTTTCCGTACGCTTTCAACGTTTCTCGAGTCAAATTGCCGCGAAACAATTTGGTATACGTGAATCCCAGTATGATGGTCGAAGGCGTTGTATCGTCATTCATGTACTTAATTAGCTCGTTAATTAAACCTGTTGTCACTTCATTATGATAGATATAATTTATGCGTAATCGCAATTTATTATCTATGAACGTTAAATTTTTATCATTCAATTTATGATCGCGTTGCTGATTGGCCGTTGATGTTGGGATATGAATTTTCGATGAATCATTCGCCTCGCTATCTTCTTCATGTTCGATATGTTCGATCAAGGCTTTGTAGATGGGTTGCATACGCTCATCGCCAATCAGAACAAAATAGTTGTCTTTGCCCCAGAATGCCAGGTATCGGAAACATCGCCTTGAATCACTGTAAAAATAGTATTAAGTTATTAAATGAGCCATTTCGCATTAGCCACCCCAAACCTACATTTGCGAATATTTATGCATCATACATCCATAAGGCTGCCACTCCTTGTCCCCCTTATAACGTCCATTAGTCAAAAGCCATTTACATGAATCGGTCCCGTACCGTATATGTATTAAACCATGGTATACGATAAAACCGATCACCAGCAGTAAAGCGATTTTCTTCGCATTATTTACATTAATCTGCTGGATGATATACTCGGCCTGTGTTTGTCTACTGCTACTACCTACACTAGTACTATTATTAATAATATTATTACCACTATTATCACTTGACATTTTAACTTATTCGTAATTAATTTTGCTTAATATTATACACACGATTATCTATTTGATTATCCTATATAGAAAAGCCGCACGATCCAACTTTGGTATCCATTTGATTTATATGCACTAATTACTTAACGCCTCTATATTCAAAAATCAAGGCAAAACATTTTAATAAATATATAGTTAATAAATTCACCAATATTCTAAATAATTCACTTTATTATTACGCTTTTCACTTAACAATTACCAGTGGAAAGCATGTTTGTTTTTCTTTGATGTAAACCCACACACAAACAAGACGACAATAGTTTTTCCTGTCAAATATCAACAAAATTGTATAAATTATATAAGGTTTGCCGTAAATAAATAAACGGAATGATAGCTGTCAAACGAGTAACGAAATCGTTGCTTATTTTGTATATATTTTTGCCGACGTCAAATTGACGTGCACACTATTTACTAATAAATTTTCAATTAATTATCGTTGTTTTTAGTGTAAAAAAGTGTATAAATGTTGTACGATGTATTGGAGATTGTTTACGTTTTTTAGTGCAATTAAATTATTGTTTTTACCAGCGTAGTAAGTAATCTTTTTATTTGGTTGTATATTTGACTGGAATGAAAATATGTATACACACTCTAAAAAAATTTAGTAATCAGATTTGTTAATAGATGGCATTAAAGTTATCTATTTAATATTTTATCGTTTATTTTTACAAGTTATTTTTATTTTTTTCATTATAGCCGCTCAACAGATTTTGAGGTACATCGCAACTGGCTCGCTATAACCCATTCGCTACCACTGAAACAATGGTATATTGAAAAAACTAGCGAATGGACTCTGGACTATCCACCATTCTTCGCCTATTTCGAATGGCTGCTCTCACAAGTCGCCCGGTACTTCGACAAAAATATGCTCGTCGTATCGAATTTAAATTACGCTTCTGAAAATACGATCCTATTTCAACGTCTATCCGTGATTTTCTTCGACATTGCGTTCGCACTCGGCATTAAAAGATGCCTTGACTGTGTGGTGAAAGATAAGAAGGCGTACTATTACGTGTCCGTCCTTCTACTCGGCAATATTGGATTGTTAATGGTAGATCATATACACTTTCAGTATAACGGATTCTTATTTGGTGTACTCTTACTAAGCATTGGAGAAGTTTTCCGCCACAATTATATCCGATCCGCACTGTACTTTGCAATACTGCTAAATTTAAAGCATATTTTTATGTACATTGCACCAGTTTATGGGGCATTTATGTTCAGATTCTATTGTATCGGAGAGAGACGAATCTTCTCGAATACTCTTAAACTTGGACTAATAGTTGGAACAGTAACCATCTGTTCATTTGGTCCGTTTTATGATCAAATACCACAACTAATCGAGCGCCTATTTCCGTTTAAACGCGGACTTTCTCATGCCTATTGGGCTCCAAATTTTTGGGCACTTTATAATTTTATCGATAAGATTTTAGCAATTGTGTTAAAAGTTGAACCAGCCATAAAAGCCAGCAATACAGGTGGATTAGTACAAACGTTTGAACATACAGTTTTGCCGCTAATCACACCATTAATAACATTTATACTAACCTTCATCTTTATGCTGCCGTGTATTTTTAAAATTTTCTTCGGTAAATTCAAAAGGTACAGTATATACCATCATATATTATTGAGTGATACACGAAATATTAATAAATCTTATTTTTATATATAGTACCGATCAACCAATTGTTTTTATCCAGTCAATCGTCATCTGCGCCGCAACGTCATTTCTTTTTGGTTGGCATGTGCACGAAAAAGCAATTCTCATGATAATCATCCCGCTTACCCTACTCACATATTTAGGCGATTATAATGCAAAATCTAGCCTGTTCATCAGCTTCGTTGGACACTATTCATTATTTCCACTGTTATACGCACCCGAGCTAACAATCCTGAAACTCTCCCTATACGTATTCTCAGTCACATTCTCGCTATACGGATTTAAATTTATTTTTAATCAAAACTATAGCCAATTTTTTAACGTAATTGAACGCTATTACTTATACGGTTTAAGTTTTGTATATTTGTACGAAAATGTTTTACATAATTTAATAGGATTTGATAAAAAGCTGCCTTTTTTGCCACTAATGCTGACAAGTGTGTACTGCAGTTTAGGTGTTATCGGATTTTGGTTGAAATATTATTTTAAGTTTTTGTTTGTTAATCGTATTGATGAAGGTGCTAAGCGCAAAGCAAAAATTAATAAACTATAGGATTACCAAATTCCTTGTAATTTTCGACAAGAAATTATGTTTTATTGTACAGATTCTATGAGGCTCACGAAAAAAATTTACTATTCATGTAAGTATGTATTTCAAGTACGAAAGTGGAATACACTAATTAACGAGACAATTTACCATATATGTACATAAGTATGAATAAGCTGTTTTTATTGAATCAATTAACGATTGTCTGATAGACGATCATATTTGGTTGAGTGATCATCATTTTTTATACGAATTTTACTCAAAATTTTAATTAAATTATACAACATTAAACTTTAAACTAACAATTTATTAATTAATGTTAATCTTTAATTAAAAGTTTAGTAACGAATTAACGCAGACCAAGTGATTTTATCGGGTTTAGTAATTTGGTACAAATGTTATCGTAATATCGTATAAACATGTATAAAGGTTATTTTCCAATTAAAAAAAAACCTTTCAAAAATTCCATTTTTGTCAATAAATGCCATATGAGAAGTAATGATAAGGTTTAATACGAATTTAACGGAATTTAATGATCAACGCAATGAATAAAACTAATTATAATTTAGCTAATTAAATAATTTTAAAGAAATAATACAAAATGGATTATAACAAAAGACGACTAAAAACTAATATTCTGTAAATTTAACGGATGAACCAATTTTAAAATTGAAACGATTTTTGTTGGTGGAATTACATCAGCTACCATAATCTGTAATGTATTATATTCTGTGTTTTTGTATTCATTTGTATATTGTACTATAATAGGTAATATCACAAATCGCTTATGACTTCAGCGAGCTTATCTGTATTTCTTCAAGCAACTCTGTATACTAGCTCCATAAATACCCAACACTCCCACGATTTCAGTGGACTAAAAATAAATATATGTACGTAATTGTTTATGATTAAGAGAAGATCATATATTTTAGAACTTCTAAGATAATTCTAAGACAATATTTCGTGATGGCAGTTAGACGCAGTCTTATCTCCCTATAAAATGACAATAGTATAATGTCTTATGTATACTAACTATTGTGACTTGATTAAAAATATCGTTACGTAAATGTATATGGTAAAACAGTAGGTAATATACCAACAAAAAAACGTGTTTGTATTTATAATTGGCTTAGTTTTACATTTTATTATTTATAATCGTGCTGTGCGTTATTAATATCGTTTGTGACGTATGCCGTAAGTAGTATTATATGTTTTACCCAAATTAACGATTATATTTTTAGATTTATGTCGTTTAGTTGAATATTTCTTAGATGAATATAAGAGGTAAGATTCGTTATTTTTGGCAAACACATCTGGCGTCCTATGTAATTAACTTATTAATAATAAGCATATGCTGCATATCTAAAAATGCGGCCAGATGTACTACCATTTAACAGTACTAACTGACTATCAAGTAAATTAATTGATGTTCATCAAGGTAAAGGTTACTACTATATAAACGAGTCAGTGATGTAATATAGCAACATTGGTAAAAATATTTTATTGCGGAATTTAGTTTTATTACAAAATACCCTTGGGTCGTGTGTCTATTGACAAAATTATACTAAATATCGCAACGTTGCTATTTCGTCTAAACCGAATCTAAACTTATATTTTATAAACATTGAAATAACATTAAATCAGCTGTTTTCTAAATTATAATTTCAGATTTGAAATGAAATATTATTTTTGATGACACAAATACTCATACACTCATATATAAGATTCAATGAAGTTTATAGTGAGATCATCGTTCAGAATTTAAAAAATCAAATTTACTGTACACTGGACCCTCAAGTTGTGTCGTATCAAGCTGAGCCGTTTTGATTTTAGACTTTGGAATCTAAAGTGCCACTAAAATTCAAATTGATCTAGAATCTAGATAGATGCGTAATTTTGACTTGAAAATCTTTAAATGACAGATGGAACTCGAGGCTGTAGTGTAATTGCTAAATCTGAACTTTTATGAATAATTGTTTTCGGTTTTATTTTTGAATTATGTGATGCATTATTTTATTGATTTTCAAGACAAAACATAAATTCCGATTTTAAAAATCACATCTCCATACATAGTTTTCATTGGCATGGTAGAGTTTATTTTAAATTTAAAAAATTCCCTTCCCCGAATCGAACCCGGGCCTTCTGGGTGAAAGCCAGATATCCTAGCCAAGTTTCGATTCGAAACCATTACTTGAAATAATATCGGGATTTTCAGTACTTGACTTAAAAGTTATGCGTACACACAACAATTAACGTTTGTGGGGTTACAACTATTAAAGTATTGATTTCTAAGAATTGATAATGTTCAAATTCATTGTTAATCTTATTATCTTGGTTTTGGAAGTTGTCTATTATGACTTTCGTTTCTTCGTCTTTAGATAAAATATAATGAGAAATATAACCCGCTTTAGCTAGTTTTGTAGAATCAATTAAGTCGTTGTTTTTTTCGAACTGGACTGGTTCTCTTTTGATTCATTTGCTTCATTAATTCTCGCTTCTTTTTTATTCTACAGGTCTACTGTATTCAGATCTAAGTTTGGTTATCAAATCTTTTGTGTCATCTGGTAATCTCTGGATGATAAGATGTGCTTTTTATGTAAAGTATGTA
Organism: Tipula unca; assembly: GCA_951394425.1. Classification (NCBI taxonomy): domain Eukaryota; kingdom Metazoa; phylum Arthropoda; class Insecta; order Diptera; family Tipulidae; genus Tipula; species Tipula unca. The sequence goes on along the minus strand of OX596381.1, from coordinate 11,256,311 downwards.
AAATTCACCGAGGTAAATTTCGTAGCCCCATCTGAAATAATTTTTTGCTGAATGCCTTCTTGAGAAAAGTGTTTCTTCAGACATTTTATTATTCCTATGGGTTTCTTTATAGTTGTTAGTTCATGAAACATGCAAATCTTGATATGTTTCCTAGAAATCCGGATACTCTAGTAACAATTTCCAAGTTAGCATAGTTCTGCAATTGAAGTATTCCTTGTAGTCGTTGTTGTTAATATCTATGATACTGCCTTTTTTTTAGCCATTTTGACATAAGTTTAGTTTAATCTGCAAAGTTTCTAATGGTTTTTCGATAATACTGATTAACCCCAAGAATTTCTTTAGTTGCTTGGTTGTTTTAGGCATTTGTATGTCATTTATTGGCTTTATTTTTCTGGGGCTTTGCTGTAGATAATTATATCATACATGTATACTATAGGCAACACCTTCCTATACAATCGATTCATCAATCGTAAAAACGTGGCTGGCTCGTATTTTAAGCCAAACTGTATCCTGTTAAACTCAAAGTGGTTGCTCAATGCCGAAAATGTTTATAGCGTTTGAGGTAGCGTTTTCACTTGGCTTAGGCATAATGTGATATTTACAATCAGGTCGCTGCAATCAGTTTTTCTGGCGTTGAGGGTGTCGTTGAACAAAACAATACTTGAACGATGAGAATTAAGAATGGTTGTAGTGTGTAGTGTAGTGATACTCATAGCACACTGCCTTTTTGAAGAAGTCGTGAAGCTATATGGACCAGGAGGAGAAAGGGGCTTTAATTCATTAGATTACATAGAAGACATAAGCGCAGTTGGGTAAATATATACTGAAGGGACAATCTCTCGAATCTCGAAAACAAAAAAGTGGAAGATATCTCACGCTACTTTACTATAGCTTTGAATGATTCCAATAGAGGCGAAAGAGAAATAAGCTCGTGTGGAATAACATCGGACGGCCTAAGTGTGCCGAAGCACTCTTTATCCAAATTTTTGGTGACTATAAATGACTGTACGTCTTCGATCTGAACCGAAATATTTCATATATTTTGTTTTCGATTGCAGAAAGTATTCTTTGTAAATATATTGTATATGTGTGACATTAAGCACAGTAATCTCCCTACAATTAATTTCGCAGTTCAATCGCAAACCATTCTTGAAATGAAAGTTGCAGTTTTTGTATACAAGCTTGAATTTTAATTTTGTTATAATCAACATAAGTCTACTCAATATCATTAAAGTGGCCCAATTCACTGGATTCAATCAGATATGATATAAATGATAAAATTATGATTCGCGAGTTTTTCTAACGTAATCGTATTCTGTTGTTTGCGATTGGACATTCCTGAGTGCGCTAATTCTATAAATCGTGATCAATTGAGGAAATCCCTCAAATACCACAGTAATTATTGTATTTTATGGTCATTCACTCAGTGATTCACCTATATAAAAACTCTAAACATTAAACGAATTGATAATTACTATTAAAATTATAAATAAATTACATCAGTTTTAGTTATAGTATTAATCTATAATGTATCACTGTCGTATCGAAAACTATATTACTATTATGAAGGAATATCTATTATACGAACAAAGGCTAACTATGTAATGAACGATTTGTATTGTTGAATTGCATCAGCTTTATGTTCCATTCGATAGTTGCAGGTTGTAACGAGAAATAAGCGAAAATGGAAATGAGTGGGGCATGGGAATTTCTTTATGTTCGACTTGGCTACAACTTTAAAAGTACATGACGAAATATTAATCTCTAATTGATATATGATCTTTTTGTAATACTATATATATATATATATATATATATATATATATATATATATATATATATATATATATATATATATATATATATATATATATATATATGTACATTTATGTAGACGACCTTAATAACAAACAAATATTCAATTTCATCAGCACATCGCATAAAATACTATTCATAATTTTTTGGAGAATTTCGAATATCTGCGCGAATTCCCACTAAATTTGTTCTATACCCGCCCGTATGATCGTAAATAAATTTTATTGATGCATATGCGATTGTTAAATAAATTATATTTTTATTTACAACTTAAGGGTTGTTAACTTTCTATTTTATATATATATACCTATATGAACACGAATGACTATCCAAAATTTAGTGCTTATCACATGCATGAGGTTGTCTCGTGTTTCATTTATCTATATTATGATATGTAGTTGATATCTACATACATACATATATACATCATAATGCAATAAAAATAAATAATAAATTCATAATTGAATTTTATGTTTAATTGGAATATCGTTTTGTTATAATAACGATAAACAGTTCTTGATTATCATGATCCATGATCATTTGCGTTTATATACTGGTATTTCCACTATTTGTAATTTTTTTATTCACTTATGTTTGTCATAATCTCAAATTAGATTTTGGTTAAAAAAATAAACACGTCGTTTGAGACATAAGTTTTTATAGTCTTCGAACCGGACTGGATGTCTGGATGAACTGATGACCGAGAATTGGAAGGAATCTGACTTATTTGAGATGTGATTCTGTAAAGACTCTCATTTGCTGGAAAATTAAGACTCATCAGGTTTAACAAATTGATTTAAATACCCATTTGATTTGCAATCTTACATAAAAAATTTCTTCATATTAACACGATCTCTTCGGTATATTGGTTTATTTCAGTAGTTGGATAGTGATTCTTAAACTAGAGTGAGCCACATTATAATATTGAATGTTAGCGGTACAATAAAAATTATCAATTATCAAACAGTTTAAAAATATCAAATTTTAGTCGACTTTCCCAAGAACTCACATAGTAAAACACACCAAAAATTTGTCGAGTACTGATGCAAGACAATTTCTCGTGTGATTTACTATGTGAATGCCTTAAAAGATAATTCGATTTTTATTGCAAAGTTCCAAAAACTCTAGTCAAATATTTTCTGCTAGCACCCGTGAACTGGAACGTTGTATTGAATTAAGTTTTAAGCCAACGATCCGAGAGATACAGTTATTTACAGTTTAACTTGTCCATCGTGTCTATAAGAATTGAGTAATCGACTTTGTCGAAAGTTTTATGGAATCAATAATATGAAGATGGCCATAAAATGGCAATATATTTGTATCTGTCGATTGCCCAAAATAGAACAGCCGAAATAATTTTTTTTAATGTGGATTAACACAAATCTATGAGCCATAATATAGATTCGAATAGCTTTAGGATGGTAGAAAGCAAACCTACCCCGCGATTGTTGTTATAATCTCGCTTCGTTTATCCGATTTGAATATACTCGTAGGACGAACAAATGATATTTTTTACGGATCTGGCAAAAGTTGGGTTCGAATTCGGAGGCTCTCATTAAAAATGGGATCAGCCGAACTCTCAGCGCAGTTTCTAATAAGAATGGGTGGGACGAATATTTGAATTGGATAACTATCTGATAGATAGGCATTAAGCCTATTTCAATGTGCAGGATATAGTTATTGAGAAGAAACTCTTGTTTTAACTTATGTGAAACTCATTTTCCTTTGATTCAATTTAAACTCACTTTAAATTTGAGCTGTCTTAAAAAACCGTTTTGATAAATTTGGTGTGTTGCCTTGCTACATATTTAAATGCGATCCTATACGTTAAATAATTTACCTATTCAAATTAATAGACAAATATTTTTTATGGCTGGTTAGCATGAATTACGAATGAACATAATACCATAAAGTTCCTGGTGCAATGTCATATGACATAACGTGAAACAATGGCTTGCGATGAGATTCCAGGACCTCGCCGAAATTGTCTTGAAATTGCAGTACGCTCATGTAACATTATTTTTTCGATACTCTGTTTATGTTTAACACTTCATGTCGCAGCGAATAATAACCAATTTTTATTTATTAGTCTTATGGTCCTAGGTACTTGATCATGCTGCCTATAGCAACTTCAAACCGTTATACCATTTGATATGTAGATGGAATTTTTGAAAAAATGCTTTAGATTAAAGTTTGTTTGTTTTTGAGGTAAATATGTATATATGCGGGGATTCCCATTTAACTATATAACACATATATTGTTTTCATCGACTGTAACGACATCTAATAATCAATACCGTCTCTCATTATGAAGCTTACGCATAATGATTATAATGCTTTGGTTATAGATAAGTGATAACCAAACGAAGTCTAAAAATAAACTGAATAATTGGTATACAGTAATTGGTTGAAACTGTTTTTTCATTAACTAAAATCGAATTGATCCTCTAGAGACGCCTACGGTATTGAATGATTTTGCTGATCTATTAATTGAATTGGTGTCGCTATAATTGGTTGGGTGGCGTTCAAGTACCAAAAATTGATGATTACACCAGTCATGTTTGGCACATTAATAGAGATGTTTTCCAATATGTGGGATGAATCGATGTGGCCAAGAAGAGCGTTTCCGTTGAAAACCTGTTTTCATATAAAGGTGCATATTTTATATTATTTGCGCCATGTAGAATAATGAGGTAAGCGAGCCACATTTTCATAGAATGTATGATATTATCATAATTCCAGCCAATTTTGTGGAAACAGGAATATTAGCAATTTTTTTGTAAGCTTTCGATTCTATTGATGTGCACAGCCAAATATAGCACAGCGTAATAAGTGAAACGACATAATTTTACATTTCTTTATATTTCAGTGCAACGAATTGTGGACTCACCATACTCACTAAGTCTATTGAGGTCGTCTACCAGTTTGTCACTTTGTCAGCATTATATGCTCATGTTAAATTGTATGAACATTTTTTACGTCATTCGCAAATATTTGAATATTTCAGTATTTTATTAATTTGACTATTCTATCGATGAAAATAATAAAAACCCATGATCCAATATGTGATCCTTGAGGAATACCAGATGTCACTTTGATAACGTTGGATTTCTCATGTCCAATTAATAAATTTTCCAGTTGATTTGTTAGATATGATTTGAACCAATTAATAATTCCGGGTGGATAACCGAATGGAGGTAGACTATGTGGTGCTTTATGATGGTATAATATAATCTGTACTGTCAACTTGATAATGTTTTTCTATCGTATTTATCACGTTTTTGGTAAATTCGATCAGATTGGTAGATGTAGATCTTCCAGGCATAAACCTGTGTTGCTAGATATAGAAATGTGTTTTGAGGACTTTATATAAGGTAAAAGTTTAATGCGGTCAAATGGAAAGATCAATTGATGTCGCCATTTCTTAAAATTAAGAGTCTATTAAGAATTTTGAACGTAGCAAAGCAATGTTTTGTAGTATATAGCGTACTCTGTTCACAGTAACAGTTTACGCAATATGTTTCTTTTATCTCGCACGCCCATTTGCGTATAGTAAGTTTGAACAATGTGAATGCACTATTGAGATGTGTGTATTGCTCCGTATCCTAAAATTTTACTCTTTTCAACTTGAAAGGCAAACAACTTTATGAAGCTATAGAAGAACAGTCCTTGGATTACTTATCTGCCGGTCCCCCAATGTCCTAAGAATAGAAACCCCAAAACGGCTTACAACAAGAAAACTACAATTGAGATCAATATACGAGGCTAGTCGAACAAAATTGTGTACTGAATATCCCTCTTATTACACCAGCAGATTTTGCTGGGGCGGCAGAAAATTTAAAATATGTCCTGGTATTATCAGCTGAGAAGGCTACAGCTGTCATAAAGTAGTTCTGAAAAAGTTAATAAACTGTCACATAATGTACAGGAACTAATCCAGGAAAACCGGAAAATTCGCCGCCGATCGCAAGAAACAAAGTCACTTTTATTGAAATGGAAATTAAATCGAGCTATTAAGACTTTAAGATTTGTATTGCGGGAAGACGAAATACAGTGCGTTCAGAATTATTTAAGTGAACTATCGGCAACCGAGAGGACAGAATATTCGTTGAAGAAGGCAACAAAAAAGTTGAAATGGCCAACAAACTCGAATCACCCCGATGAAGAAAAAGCCAATGCTTTTGCTGCTCATCTAACAACAGTAATCGCACCACCCGAAGAAACTAATAACTTCGTGCTACTCGACCAAATGGATGATGGTTTGTCCTTCAAATCCATAAAATATAATTGGAAGAAAGTTAAGAATACAATTACAAATTGTCGCCAGGACATGATCTAATTACCGGAAAAACGATAAGAGAACTGCCAGACAAATGCATAAGACTAATAACATGCATATTCAACGAAATCATGTGGACTGTTATACTCCTCAAAAATGGAAGATATCTTTGATCACAATGATATATAAAGCTGGACAAAATGAAACACAGAATTCGACATATCGCCCAATAAGCATGCTGCCTACAATCTCAAAGTTATTTGAAAAATGCTACTAACGATATTGAAACCAGTATATTATTCCAGACCATCAATTTGGGTTCCGAAACCAACATATCACAGAACAAGTACACAGAATTGTATAACTACAATCAAAAACACCTTCGAGGAGAAGAAATATGGTTCGACTGCCTTCTTGGATATTGCACAAGCCTTTGACAAAATTTAGCATGATGGGACAATATACAAAATTAACATACCGAGGAAAATTCACTCAGTTCTGGGAAACTATCTCCGTCAAAGGCGGTACATGTTTAAACAAAATAATGCTACTATACTTGTTTAAATGATATTAAAGCAGGTGTCTCACAAGGTAGCGTTCTAGGACCATAATTATACCTGTTGTATACAGCTGACTTACCTGTAACCAACAAGGGTGTTTTACAATAATCCCGAAGCTGCATCAAATGAATTACAGAATCATCTAAACAAAATCGAGACCTGGCTGAAGACATGGTGCACAAAAGTTAATGAATACAAACCAACTCGCGTCACGTTCACGCTAAACAAACGCACTTGCCCACAAGTGGAATGAAACGATATAAATATTCCTCAAAAAACCGAGGTCAAATACATAGGCATGTCCCTGGATAGAGGGCTAACGTGGAAGAATCATATTGAAGCAAAGCGCAATCAAATACGAAAATCTCATATGGTATTCAGTTATGGGGAGCCAAACCAGCGCGTCTAACAGAGAACTCCAGCAACGAACCGAAGCGAAAATACTTCGTATAGTATTACCAATGCGGTACATTCGAAATAGTAATATACACGAATACACGATGATCTTGGAATTAAATTAAATCTATTAAAGAAACCATTAGAGAATTCATTTCGTAATATTACTCAAAACTAGAGACACATCCCAATGAATTGGCCGGGAATATGCTAAACTAGCCGCGATTTAGGCGACTGAGAAGAGCGAATCCACTTGAACTGATGAACCTGTTAATTTATTAAATGCTTAGGTTTTACATATAAATGTAATCTAAATTAATTAAATGGTGGACACTGATAACAAGTATTAAAATTGGTTAAGACTAAAAATACGTAATAATTTTAGCTTAAGAATTGGATACTTCTTGTTAGTTTTTTTTTGTAGAAAGATTCAAGAATAAAGCTACTGGCAGCATTTATAAAAAAAAATAATCAAATCAAGTGCGACATTGAAAAAATGGAGGCACGTGATCACAAATTTTTATTACTATCAATAATTAAATTTCTTAATTTCGTCATATTGATAAATAAATGTATTGTGCGGTTATTATTTAGACACATCACTATATACAAGAACGTTTTGAATTTAGATGAAATGCGTTACTATTAATTTGTCGTTTTAATAAAAGCTGAACTGTAAAAAATTGATTATTCAGAAATTCCAAATATATCATTCAACTGTGTACAATAACGAGGCAAACAATAAAAGTGAATTAAATAGTTTCGAATTCACCACGTTGTGTAACATTCCGGTTATATGCGTCTATCTTAAAAAATAAATAAAACTTTCGCTTTTAAAATATTTAAAATCAATCGTCTATTGTTATACTTTTACAAGTCTTTATCCTAAATAATTACAATGTTTAAATAAATGTATACATGTGTTTAGTTCATGTATAGTTTCTAAAAATAACGACTTTTTTTTGTAAAATGATTCCCTACAAAAACGCAAGTTTTAAACGGGCCAGTCGATTTATTTATATATTCATTAAAAATAGCATTATAATTTATATGATTTCCAATTAATCCAAAATGGAAATCAAATCAAATTTATAATTTTCGATGTCGCATATGAGACTTATAAAGTAATGCCAATGACATCGCACGGTCTCATACCATTGTGCGCGCTCGTATCCATTAACCTCGATATATTGCGCCGCGATGCGATAAGACCCATCAAACATCAAAACAAAGAGTACGAGGAATTTAATTAAATTTCATTCATAAAATTATTTATAAATAATTTAGAAGTAATTTGTTTACACGGAATCGCGTATAGCTGCAATGAATCATATTTGTTTTTTATTTTTTATTTGTATACATAATTATGAACTCTATATGGATTCCGTGGGATTGCGTCATTGAATACGACGTTGAGAATAATATTAATGCTATGTTATATGATGACGTGATTCTATCGTGTATCTTCCCACAATTTAAATGATTCGTCATCTTTAGTTTGTATACTATACATATAGACATTGGATATTGTTGTTTATGATTACTTTTTCTATAATGATTGTGCTTGCAATTAAATATATAAAAACAAGCTGATTTTGTGTCATGTATTTGAATACGTTATCGTACATTTTGTCATTGGTGGATACGTGATTAAATATAGAAAAGTATTAAAAGGGTGAAAAATAAACATACAAAAAACGGAAGCGCCCCCGGGTGGACTCGAACCACCAACCTTTCGGTTAACAGCCGAACGCGCTAACCAATTGCGCCACGGAGGCTTGTGATCAATTTATTAACTATAGTATATTTTCACATAACAAAGATAATGGATAATAAAGTTTAACTTTAATCCTAGACAATAGACTTTTAATCCAAGAGTCTAAAAAATTTTACATTTTTCTATCCATCAGTAATTAATAAACTTTCTCTTGAATATTCTCAATCTAATCATAAAAAATAATGAATTGAACTTTATCCATAAACCTTAGCCTACTTTTAGGGGAAGTTTACTCATAATTAGATTATGTGAAAAATACGTGCTCACAAATTCACTATATGGAGCCATAAGTCATGTTTAAATTTTATGATTTTTATGTTTTAAATGCATAGCCTTGATTTAAAAAAAAATGTTGAAATACTTAATTTTTTATTGGAGTTGTTGTAGTTAAAAATACAGGGTCTCAAATTTTAGAAAAAATGATAATCATGATGTTGTATTTATGGCCTATTCAATACGACACGTATTTTGGAAGACGAAGGCGACGTCACATCACAACCAAAAAAAAAAACAACAAACATATTAGTCGTCCATTACTTTTGAATAACAACACTTGACAACGCGTCTCATTAAATGGTGGTGAATAATAAAAATAATAAATATAGTTTAAAAATAATAATAATAATTGTAAAAATAAATATAAACAAATTTGTGGTATATATAAATAAATAATATAGTTCATAAAAATAATAAATAAATAATTAAATAAATTACAAACTATTATAAATAAATGAATATTTATTTTGTGTAATTGTGTTTTTATTTAATCAAAAAGTCTGGATTAAATTAATTAATTGGAATATTAATCCATCAAGTGGTGACCCTAACGTCGGTTTTTACCGAGCAAAAAATATAAAACACATACCATTTTACCACATTACATACCAGATAAAAAGCAACCACGTGGAAATAAAAACAAAACACGTATCAACGTAGGATTTTTACAATTTTGGACACGTGCGTAGGGCCATCCCACGTACCAACGTGGGAATAATAATATACACGTGGCGAAGGGACCGCAATCCACCCACGCAACGCGGGACACCGTGGGATAACACAAACGGTGAAGCGATCCACCCTCACCGCAGCGGATGACCATCAACAGCAGCAGATCCATCAACAGCAGCAGAAACAACAAATAAAAACCGGTACATAGTTTTTTTTGTATATAAAATTTTTTTTCTTGTACTTTAAAATTCTTAACGTAACATTTTTTTTATTTTTATTTACTTATTTTTTAACGTAGAATCATTTTTTTTCCTTAATTTATTAACGTAGAATCATCTATTTATTGTAAGATTTCTATATATATTTTTCTATCACCACCACCATTTTACACACCCATCCATTTTCACACACACTGGTCGGTTTCTCGCTGCACATAAAATCCGCTGTTCCAATTTCACCTTGCATTTTCTGAATTGTTTGCTACAAATTTCAACGAGCCCCCCCCCAATATAAGGTAGGACGCATAGGAACTCCATATTCAGGGCTATCTCGTCACAAGGGAGTTAAGCCGAAGGAACATCTCGGCCTTCAAACGTAATTACACGGTAACCATTCCGCTTTAAAAATTTTTTGTTCTCTTTGTTATAAGTTTGTTGTATTTTTTTATGGTATTGGTTTGTTTTTAACAAAAGAACAAAAATGACCGAAGATGCAAAACATCTACCACAAAGCATGGACACCACGCCTGAAGGCGCTAGTCCACAAATCGCAGCGTCACATCAACGAATCGCCATTCAACCTTTCTGGCCTCAAAGACCAAACACCTGGTTTCAACTAGCCGAGATTCAATTCGGGCTACAAGGTATTACAGCTGACAAAACCAAATACATGCAAATTTTGTCAGCCCTACAGCCAGAAACGTGCGATGTGATCTCCGATTTTCTGCTTAATCCACCAACAACAAACCAATACAATAAACTGAAAGAGACGCTGCTAGAACGCCTAGCACCATCGAGCGAACGCCAACTGGAACAATTGCTTTCAGGCCAGCAATTGGGCGACCGCACACCATCTGATGCTTTACGGCACATACAAACACTGGCTAACAACAACTTTTCCGAAACAATAATCAGATCGCTATGGATCCGGAAAATGCCGGAGTTGATTCGCATAGCGCTGGTGGCACAGCCCGAATCCTCCACGACACAAATGTTAGCCAGAATTGCCGACAAAATGTATGATGTCATACACATCAACCAACCAAGCGTCAGTCAAGTCAATGTACCATACCGGCGACAACCACAAAATGAACGCAGTGGAGACAGAACTCCCCGTTCAACAAAGCAAACACCATTATCTCTCGAAGCAAGACTCGCACGCATCGAGTCAAGACTAGAAGGGCTAACACGAGGTCGAAGCAGGTCACGCGACCGACGAACTCCCTGACAATATAGACCCCGCAGTCCCAGCAGCAACAAATACCAACGAGGTATATGCTGGTATCACGAGCAAGCATGGTCAAGCCACCCGAAAATGCACGCAACCGTGCAAATTCAACACGTCGCAACCATCGACGTCCGCGGCCGCCGTAAAAATGGACATTGACCATCAAAAAAACTTTTAGAGTCACGGGTTGAGAGCAACATGCCTCCCCTGATTACAAACACACCCTATATGTCACGTTTGTTTGTGTACGATAGACACAACAAACTCACCTACCTAGTCGACACTGGCGCTGACCTTTCGGTTATTCCAGTCATGAATTTCAAAATGAATTACACATTATCAAGTCGAAATTCAGATCTAGTCTTATCGGCTGCCAATGGTTCAATCATCCACACGTACGGCACAAAATTGCTTAACGTGGATATCGGACTCAAACGAACCTTCACGCACGCTTTCATACTAGCTGCAGTGAACCGTCCGATCATTGGCGCCGATTTTCTAAGCAAATTCGGACTTCTTGTTGATGTTAAGAACAAACGGCTGATTGACCCAGCTACAAAGCTGTCAATAAACGCCACAATGGTTCGTGTTAACACACCAACACCGATCCATTTTAACATCGACAACGGCTACGGCACTCTGCTCAAAAAGTACCCACTACTTACAGCAGAGCCGAACTACAAAATGCCAGTCTGACACAACGTGGTACATCACATCGTCACGGAAGGCCATCTTCCTGTGTCGAGACCACGCAGGCTAGATCCGGTGCGTCACAAAGCTGCACTAGCAGAATTTCAGCACATGGTGGAATTAGGGATTTGTCGAACTTCGACATCTTCCGTCTCTTGTCCACTTCACATGGTCAAGAAGAAAGATCAAGACTGGAGGCCATGTGGGGACTATCGGCGTTTAAACACGGTTACGATACCGGATCGCTACCCGATACCCCACATTCAAAACTTCACCATGCACCTGAAGACGTTTTCAAAACGTCAATCACCACACCATTTGGCCTCTTCGAATACACCCGAATGCCATTTGGATTACGCAATGCCGCGCAAACGTTTCAGCGCTTCATGAACGAAGTCGTTCGAGATCTCGACTTCGTTTTCGTCTACATAGACGACATTCTTGTGCCATCTCAAAATAAGGAACAACACAAACTCCATCTGGAAACACTTTTCCAACGGCTTGTCGAGTTTGATGTACACATCAAGAGCTCAAAATGCGTCTTCGGCGCATCCACTCTTGATTTCCTCAGCCACAAGATCACCGCTAATGGCACCCTTCCTTCACAAGAACGAATCAATGCCATTAAAGAATTCCCAGCTCCAACCTCAATCAAGAGTATTCAGCGATTCATCGGCATGGTAAACTACTACCACCGATTCATACCAAAGCTCGCTGAAATACTCAACCCAACTCACAGCCACCTGGCAGTACTACTACGTAAGCCCAAACAACCGCTAAGAACTTCTCTTGGCCTAACGAATGTCAACACGCATTCACGTCACTAAAGGCTGAATTGGCACGCACAACACTCTTGTCTCATCCACTGAGCGACTCAAAGCTCAGCATAACTACTGATGCATCAAACACTGCTGTCGGAGCAGTCATGCAACAGTACAACGACAAGTGTTGGGAGCCCCTGGGATTCTTCTCAAAGAAGCTCTCGGATGCCGAAAAGAAATACTCCGCATTCGATCGGGAATTACTCGCAATATATCTAGCAATAAAACACTTCAGATATTTTGTCGAGGGTCGGGACTTCACAATTTACACCGACCACAAGCCTCTAACTCGAGCAATTCAGTCTAAAACTGAACGCAATCCAAGGCAAGCACGCCACTTGGATTATATTAGTCAATTTACCACGGACATCCAGCATGTTCAAGGTACCGAAAACGTTGTCGCGGATACACTTTCGCGCACAACAACAAACAAAACGGCCACAGTCGAGACTCACTTCGACTGCAACAAAATCGCACAAGCGCAAAAAGCAGACTTGGAACTTCAGAATTTACTTTCTGGTTCTGCTTGTCACGCCAGTTCATCACTGAAACTGGAGCTTTTCATCACTGAAACAGAGCAACTACGTCGAACCATCTTCGACACACTACACGGTATCTCACATCCTGGTGTCCGCGCAACTCGTAAATTGATTACTGCTCGATACTTTTGGCCAAGCATCAACAAAGACGTGACCCATTGGGCACAATCCTGTTTATCCTGCCAAAAATCGAAAGTCCAGAGACACACAAAATCGCCTCTTGGACAATTCGCCATTCCACCTGGTCGATTCGAGCACATTCATTTGGATGTCGTAGGACCACTTCCTCCATCCAATGGATACTCATATCTACTCACCTGTGTCGATCGTTTCACTCGATGGCCAGAAGCGTACTGCATGAGCGACATGTCTGCAGCAACCATTGCCACCACATTTATACAAAACTACGTATCACGATTTGGCGTTCCACTTGACATCACAACTGATCAAGGAACCCAATTCGAGTCAAAGCTCTTCTCGGAGTTAACGAAACTCCTCGGCTCACATCGGATACGTACAACGGCTTACCACCCACAAGCCAATGGCATGGTCGAACGCTTCCACCGCCAGCTCAAAGCTGCTCTCAAGGCCCGAGGCAACACAATTCACTGGAGCTCCGAAGTACCAATCGTTCTACTTGGTATTCGAGCAACGGTTAAAGAAGATTTGAAGTGCTCACCAGCTGAAATGGTTTACGGTCAAACCATCAAGCTACCCGGTGAGTTCTTCATCGAACATCCTCTACCGTCTCCACCCACAACCGACACAGTCATCGACCAACATATTAGTCGTCCATTACTTTTGAATAACAACACTTGACAACGCGTCTCATTAAATGGTGGTGAATAATAAAAATAATAAATATAGTTTAAAAATAATAATAATAATTGTAAAAATAAATATAAACAAATTTGTGGTATATATAAATAAATAATATACTTCATAAAAATAATAAATAAATAATTAAATAAATTACAAACTATTATAAATAAATGAATATTTATTTTGTGTAATTGTGTTTTTATTTAATCAAAAAGTCTGGATTAAATTAATTAATTGGAATATTAATCCAACAATTTTTTACAATTGAATTGCGTGAAAAGCGTGAGTTCCGTTTACTGTTTTTAAATTTTCAAACCTACATAGTTGCAAGTTTGATTTGCATGGATTTATGTTCTGCGTATGAACAAAATCCAAAATTGATATCTGTCTTCAACGTTTTAGCCCATTTAAATAATTGGTTATTGTACTGCCGTATTCGATTGTGAGACTAGTTCTGGATGCCATTCTTTTGATGGTACCTCCTACTCCATCACATGGACCTTTACCATGAGCAGTTGCATGAAAATGCTATTCACAGTCAAATCCAAAATCCTATTTGTGTTTTAGGATATTCTTAAAATTTTTCTTATTTTTATAATGTGTGACTGCGTCCTCGTAGCCATGTTCTAGAAATGCATTTTTCAAATATTGTTTAAAGTTATCCAGTCCTGGGCAGCTTTCGCATTCTATAAGGTAACTTGTTGGTATATAGGCTCAGCACATAATATAGATGAAATACAATCCTGGTATAGTGTGCTATCAATCCGTTGGTAATAGTTTACATTTTGGTGCCATAAATAATTAATTTTAAATTTTGATGTATGGTACACAGGCAGAATGTATGCGTTCCACTACTACCTGGTTGTACACAATATTTAGGACGAAGTAGTGAAAATTTGGACTTTACTCTTTCAGTGTACATATTATTAGCCGCTTTTGAACTTTAGCTTATTACATATTTATCACTCACTTTAACACACTGTTTGTTTTTCAAATTTAAAAAAATTTTCAAACACAATGTCAACTTATCAAAAAGTTAAATTTTAACTGTTATTTATATCAACAATATTCTTATTTTTAAATTCAAAAGAATTACTCATCGTTTAAACGCCTGTCAAGTAAAAATAATCAACCCTCCAGTAAAAAAGGGAAAAACAACATTTTATTTAGTCTTTTATAAAATAATCCAAGATAGAAAAGGGACTTTTGGTCCTATGATTAACAATTTTTTAAACGATATAAAACAGGGGGTGGCCCCTTCCAATTCGGTCAAAAACAAAAAAATTAACTAAACTATCTTTTTTGTAAACAGTTTCAAAACAATGAGAAATATCTATTCAAATATATAGTTTTTCCATATAAAAATGAAATAATGCTCTTACTAAAACGTATTTTGCAAGAATATAAAAAATAACGGAAGTCCAGTTTTTTTATATGTTGTAAAATATTAGTTGTCAAATTCTTTAAAACATAAAAAATAAAAAAAAAATAGGTTTTTGAGTAAATTGAACAATAACATTTTGGCGGAAAATTTAAAGAAGAAGAAATTAAACAACATACTATTTTTATATTTTTTTATTAATCGCTATTAACTTATCTTTAAAATGAGCTCAAAATCATTATTATCGAATGATTATTTTTTTTTTATTGCCATAAATACAACATCATGATTATCATTTTTCTCCAAATTTGACACCCTGTATCTTTAACAACAAAAATTACAAAAAAAACGAGGCTCTCTAAAAATTTTTAAAAAATCATAAAATTCAAATATGACTTACACAAATTTGTGATTTCACGTATTTTTCACTAGATTTGTTTTCTTTGATTTTGCAGAAAGAATAGCAGAAATAAAATAGTGATCATTGTGATCTTCCAAACGAAATTTAATAAAAGAACAGACTAGAATACTTGGAATACGTTCATGACTTATCCATCGTGTTCGAATCATGATACAGACGATAGGAATAAAACTATACCCACATATAAAAAACCAAATAGCGAATTAAGATCAATTTTGAATGATATCCCGCTGTCTCGTAATTTTGAGCATGGGATAATTCGGAATGAATGCTCATTAATACATTGATATTGACAAATTTATAAAAGTGCAATCTTCTTGCAGCCTTGGTCTTCAATCCGTATATTGTGCTCAGGGCCTGATTAATACCATAATCTGGGATATTATTATAATTTAAAATATTATATTAAATTTTTTTCAAAGGCTATTCCTGCACTCCTGAACATTTTCGATTATCTAAAAAAGGATGATTTACCTATAGACGTGCTTTTTTCAGTTGTTTCTTTTTGCCAGATGACGGATGAGTAGTGTCAAACAGTCATGGTATTTTTATTCAGTATTGTTTGCCGTTTCTGCTTGGAGTGACTGAGCCCGGCACATCGTCTACAAATTGTTCAGCTTTATTACGAAAATCAGCATCCTGTGAGGAATGTGATTCGTGCGCTTAAACCAAGGAATTATCGATTCATATTTCTTGGAAAATTAGGACGAGCGGAACGTAATTATGAATGGTGCACGTTATGGCGGCATGATAACGGAATATTTCCGACGAAATTTGGTTCCAAGAAGACGGCGCTATATCTGCCATGCAGCGCGTGATACAATGCACTTATTGAGAAATCATTTTTGGTGAGCAGTTTATTTCATACTTCGAACCGATGAATTGGCCAACTAGATTATGTGGTATGACAGCTCTTGACTTTTTCCTTTTGGGTTACGTAAAGTCTAAAGTCTATGTGGATAAACCAGCTACACTTGACGAATTGGAAGCCAACATTATGCGCGTTATTCACTAGATACTAGGTATACTCGAAATGCTGGAACGTGACACCGAACATTAGGCCTTAAGAAGAAAATCATCTTTAAATAATAATTAACAAGAAATTTTATTTCGAATGATAGAGATTCCACGATTACATTGAATTTTTTAAGTTTTTTTAATTATTGCAAAAATCATCTCTAGATGAATCTCCAACATACACAAAATAACTACCTGTACTCGTATAGCAGATAATCGACATGAAAAATTTAATTATAAGAAAACCTCGCGCTTAAAGAAAGATGAAAGGTATAGATTTAAGTACATAATTCAATTTATTATTTAGATCATTTTATATGTATACCCTGGACCATTGGATTAAAAGTCCAATGTTCTACCGCCAGGGCTACCCGGGCTTATTTTAAATTAAAATATTATTTTAAATTTAAATTTTAATTTCATCCACTTTCGCTCATAGATTTTTAAACTTAATTTCTTCTTTCAAATTGAATCACCTCAGCTTCTGCTTGATTATTCAATTTTTTCTATTCAAATGGCAAGTATAAAACATGGGTATAGCTGGCTTTCGTCATTGGCTCTCGTTTTGAGGAAGTTGAGTTCTCTAACCGAGCCTTAAACTTTTTTAATATATAATTTTTAATAATAACCAAAAATAATTCAAAGAAGCTATACAAAGTGTTGTATTTTAATTTCCCACAAAGTATAACACAAAGTGTTATACATATAATCGGGTAATAGCAATAGCTTCTTTGAATGCTTCTCGCCTGTTACATAAAAACAAAATTAATGTTAAATTTCATGAAAATGTCATACGTGGACGAACATTTTGGTTTTATGTAACAGGCATGAAGAAATCAATGAAGCTATGACCCAATACAAACTGTTATACACTTTAACCTTGTTAATTAGTGTTATAAATTTTTAATAGGTTTGTTTCTGCGATATATTTTATATGTATAACACTTTATGATCAGGTTAAAATATAGCAATTTCAATTTGTGTTGGGTAATGATTCTGTGAATTTCTAGGTTCCATGAAAGAAGGTATTACGCCGAGTACCATAATGAAGTTATTCCTTGAACTGGGTTGTGTACAAAATGCCAGAAATGATCAGAAATCCCAAATAGTCAGAGTCCAGAATGTCTGCAGTATTTTATTGGTCGGTATTATAATTACGCATAATTTTGTGAGTTTCGGTCATTTTCAATTGGGTAATTATTACATCAAGAAAGCTAAGATTTCAGAAGGGATTATAATATATATCTGTGCTGGAATTTTCTAATATCACCACTTTCGATATTCGATAGATGTTTGTGTCCCCTTCTTTTATTTGCGATACCTAAGGCAATAGGGAACAAAAAAATAGTGAGCAAATTTGTTCTAACAGGCTGAGGACCCAATAGAAAAAGCGTACAAAATTTTGTGCTTGATATAAAAGCGATACACATTTTTTTTTTTTTTTTTATCGAAAATGGTGATGGTAGATTAGAAAGTCCCAGCATTGTAATGTGAAAATTGGAGTAGAAATATCAATGAATTCTATGGTGGCTTCTGAGGTCAGCATGTATCATAACATGGAATAGGAATTAAATAATTTCCATTTTTTGGAATTATTCAATTCTGTAGCGGAATTATTTAGTGCAACCGATATTGTAAATATATCATTGAAATACGACCTACATAAGCAATTCTGAGAATATAAGTTTTCAAACTGAATTAGAAACTTAGATATTTCTAAATATGAGAATGCAATTTATTTATTGGTATTTGATCGATAAATTGTGGAACTAAACAGACTTCACTTACGTATATACATAGGTATATATGAATTATAATTGGTTTTCCTTAAAAATTAGTGGCAATAATAGATCATTCATAGAATTTAAATGTAGTCTATTTTGTATCCACATTGGGATAATAAAGGGTTTTCCAATAAGGACTTGACAACTCTTTTTTTAAATAAAACGCAAACCATTTGAGAGATCTCGAAAATTTTATTATTGGCTTGAAGTACAATCAAAATATTTATGTATGGAATTCGACATCGTTCATATGTCCACCGGACACGTTTGTAGGTGTCGATTCGTTGAACCCAATTTTCAATAACCCGGCCGCACATTTCGACCAAAACGGCCGCTACCTCTCGTTTAATATTGGGTCTGAGCTCCTCTAACAACGCCGGCTTGTTGGCATAGACCAATGATTTAACGTAGCCCCATAAAAAAAGTCTAGAGATGTGTTAAATCACATGATCTAGGCGGCTAATCGACATGACCATTTCTGGATATAACACGTTCATCGTATTTAGATTTCAATAAGTCGATTGTTAGAACCGCTGAAACCACATATAATTGATCAAAGAAATAACGTTGCAACATGTCTCTGTAGCGATCTCCATCAACGAATAAAAATTGTCCAATGACACCACCAGCACGAAAACCACACTGTTATTTTTTATGGATGAAGTGGTATTTCTTGAAGCACATGAGGGTTTTCACATGACCAACAACGCGCATATTCTATTTGTTGACAAAGCCGTTTAGCCAAAAAGGAGCTTGAATGAAAATTGGAATTCTTGAAGTTTCAGTCACCGACTCGGAATTATTGTAGTAAATTTTAATTATTTATAAACGTTGTTCGTTCGTGTACTTCACCATGATGAAAATGTTGTTTTTACTGAATGTTTTGACACGGACTGTTTGGTTATATGTTTAAGAGTGCGTTCACAGTGAAAGTTCAAGGTTGTCCTATCCTAAATGGAAACCCCGGTATATCACAATAAATTTCCCAATAATTACTATATGCAAGGCCAAATCGATATGCCCTGAAATAATCATATCTTGACATAAAATGTTAATGAATTGCGCGAGTTTGATATCCGGTATAGATTTTGTTCGTCAAGTATATATAGTATGTATACAGCTATTGTAGAGTAATTTATACGTTTGACTTTTATTTTAACAGAAGTACACTTCTATATAGTGTAATACCAATCAGGTATTTATAAAATATAAAATTTCCATACCAAATTTTATTCGACCTTGCCAAGCATTTATATAAAAGCAGACAAAAAGTTGTCTAAAACTGATGCAAGACAATTTTCCGTGTGTTTTGCCGTGTGAGTACTGGGAAATGTCGGTTAAAATTTGAAATCGAGAGTTATTTTTTATTATTATTATTTAAAAATTATAGTAAACAGGAATAAAATTCTCAGCACCAAATTTTAGTCGACCCTGCCAAAAAAATTTATATAGTAAAACACACGAAAAATTGTCAAGTAATGATACATGCATTTAGTACATCGATTGTATTTGATTTTACAATTTTAACGTCCGATATTAAAATGTTGCCAACTCTGATTTAAAACCCACGGGCCGCTATTGATCGGTACATAGTAATTATATAATTGACCTTTATCACATAAACGTACTATATACGTGATTATCGCCGTATCAAATTGTCCGTGACCTCTCGATACCATATCAAATATTATATTAATTTGAAACTGGCACAATTCCCGCATATATTTAAACACCATCTTGGTATTTGGCAATTTATTTATAGAGCTTCACATTTATAAATAACCACGCGTATAAAATTATTTCAACTTTCTACAATTTTTCTATAAAAGTCTGTTTGTTTCTTTGTATAATACTGTATACTATATATAAATCGCGTAAGTTTCAAGGTCAAACGCTACGTATATAAAATAAAAATACAATTACTTACAACTACATAGTTTTATATTAATATATTGTACATTCGATTCGAGTATAGTATACAGGGTGTCCCAATATTCGTTGACACGGGTGGTATACCGTTGGATTCCTTGATCAAAACGAAGATGGCTTTAGATGTATCACTTTAACATTATAAGCGTTTAAATAGGAGCCTTCCGGCGCTTCGGAAGGCTATCTTAATTTTGAAATATTCATAATTTGTTTGATCAGTTTTTCGGTTATAGCAGTTTCTTCAAGATGTTTAATCGTTTATAACTTTAAAGGTTGGCTTGCCAATGTGTAGTGGTACATCTAAAGTCACCTTCGTTTTGATCAAGGAATCCAATGGTTCCATCCATGTCAGCGAATATTGGGACACCCTGTATATAGAGACAAGATTAAATCAAAAACAAAAAACCATATTAAATGGGCGCGCGATAAAATAAGGTCATGTGATACATGAAAAATCCGCGGTTTGATAGTTCGGTGATATACATACATTGTATAAAATTGTATCAGGCGCGTGCGTTTTGATCGAGTATGTTACGATGAAGCAATTTGATGAATCAACCAATTTATAAATTTTATTTTGATTATTATGATATGATTACCAAGAACATACACTAAATACGATAATTGGATTTATAAATTTAAATATTGATTATGCATATTAAATTATATCGTTGGAATGTTTATTTAATAGAATTAGCGATTACGTCTTATTATATATACGTTGCACTCAATACCAAGAAATATTGAAGCAATTATCGGAATTTATGCGTATATAAACGGAAATTTAAACTCGCCATACTATATAAATATACATATTTGGTAACTATAAACTACTTTTGTATATACAACATCATTAGGTGACCACGTGAATACTTGTTTTTATTAAAAACCAGTTCGATCCCACTGTCTCAAGACAAATATCAATGCCGCTTTAACATGCTTGAATATGTATGCGAAATCCAGTATGTATATCGATTAAAAAAATTGATAACATTAAATAATTTATTTTGGTATATTTGCAACAATCATTTTCTCAACTATACACACCGGTTTTAAAACAGAAAACTTTCAGTTTTACGATTTTCTTATATAATATTGAATTTTAACTATGTATTCGGGGTATACAAATTGGCTCATTTTTCAAAACATTTTGTATTACTTCGATTAGATATACGAGTTGCTTCAAATATTCATGTAGTTCTCAAACAAAACATGAATAGCTCAAAGTCTTTCCGAAGCAATAACTCTATATAAATGTAGATTGAACAACCAAATCAGTATTAAGTGAATTACGCTTCGATGATTCAGTTAATAATGCCCACCGCTTATAGATACATTCTCTAACCAGCTATAGCTTAGGATATAATACTGGTAATAATTATCGCTCCAATTCCCATAGTCGTATCACGTCATTTTTCAAAACTAGAGTCACATCACATCAATTTTCCTATTATCATAATCGTTAGTTACAACTAAAGTCACTTCATACGATAGAAGTTACTTCAAACGACATTGTATCACATATTTTTATCAAGCGACAGAAAACTTTTAAAGTGACAATAGAATGACGAGAAAAGTAAATTGCCGGCTTGGCTTGGTTGACACACAATTTAAAATATTTTGAATTTTGGCATCTATATATGCTGTCATTTCAGTGCAAGTCATTTTTAGTTCCAGTCGTATCCGCTTGAATCGACTTCAACAATACCATTATGCGAAGTGACGTGACTAGAATCATATCGCGTGAAGTGATACGACTATGACAATTATTGGCGTGTATAGGACAATTGAGAAATTTAGAAAGGCATCGGAGAAGTTTAGGCAGAAGCTTAACTGGGCTACCTTCAACTTCAAATGAAATCAGTCTTCTTAAAAAAAATACTATAACAGTTATCTACGAAATTCACTATACTGACGAATACTAATGAATATTTACTTCACACAGGTCTACTATAGGGATTAAAGACGGAAGGTGACAAACAATAGAAGCTTCGTTGTATTTTAATTGAGACCCACATATGCGCGTAAAATTTTAAGATGTCGTTACTAATATTATTAATCCGTTTGACGGTGCTTCACCTCTAATGTATAGTCGAAGAATCCGATTAGCCGTGGTAAGCCACCTTGCGTGAGCAATTTTCCCGGGATTTTTATTAGCCAAATCGATTGAACACTAACCAGATTCAACAGCCTGACAAATTTACAATAAACGTTTTTGATCTGTGCTCAAGTCATTCGCATTCACTAACCGAAAATTTACATTTATCGGTTTGTATTGAGATGCTGGAATATTTGTGCAGCCTTCTAATTATTTCCCAATGGGCCACGACAAGCTTTTAGGTCCTGTACTAGTTGATCCATCGAGATGATGGAAAAGGTGTCGAAATGGTAGTTCGCCGGCGTGTAACTGACCAATGTAGTGAACGATGCCATTTCATTTCTAGTCTTTCAATGACTCTCCGTTTTGGCCTGTATTGATGACTATTCCATCACAATCAATTACACTTATTAAGTAAGGAGAATCGATTAAATGTTCATCAAAAAATTCAAAAATGTTTTCACTAATTCCAGCAGCTAAACGAAACCGAGGAAAAATGTGACTTATATATTTAGATCCGGGTTCTATTAGTTCTTATTTCCAATAAATTCTTCTACATGTGTTTTGTTTTTCCGGCCGTCAAAATATAATCCGCTGATCTTACTGGATTCATGGTTCCCTAGCATCTGTAGATTGAACCTTACCTTTATTCGTTGCCTCGTACCTTCTTTCGAACTATTACTTTGTTTTTATCATCTGCTCTAATTAGCCCTACATCTTCAAGAACAGCACTATCAGCTCTGTCTGATACACCGGTACGGTCACAAGCCGTCGCTAATTTGGATAATGGTGTTCGAATTTGTAAAAAAGCAGTTTTTTTCTGTTGGGGTTTTTACATATCAAATGATGAATCTGAATCAACTGCTTCTATTTCTCCACTTGTTTCTGACTCTAAACTAATACCTGTTTGAGAAGTAGTGATATTTGGTAAATTTTCCTCAGCATCTCTAGATGATATCATCAGTTGGTCTTCTAATTTCCCGTTCATTCTGTTATTGGTTTGTTTCGATTTTTTTATATTCACAGAACTTATAACAATTTTCCGCTCTGATCTCATGTCTAAAAGAAAGGCACGCTCTTTAATTGGAATTTTTCATTCTTTTGAGCAAGAATACATATAAAAATTTTTGCAGTTGCATGCCGAAATATCAAACTTGTTTTTTCGTACTTTCTTTAGGCAGCATTTCATGGACGGCGTCGCAAAATTTGCAGTAACACATTGAAAATAAAACTTTTAGTTCATTTAACATTTTCTTAGAATGACAATACGCTACTTTTCCGCAATATTACGATTCATTTAGAACTAACAAAAATTTTCGTTATACCCTAATGGATATATCAAGATGCTTCAAATGCCAGGAGACTAAAAATCGATTTGTTCTGTAAGATGCTAGTAATTCTATAGAATGATAACCGAAATATTTAACCTGTTTTCTAAGATAACCGAAAGTATGCCCCAAAATTGATAACATAAATGCTGTGATATTAGAAATCAACTTATTGTATCAACATTTTGGCTCCAATGGTTTCGATCATGAGCTTGGTTTTCATACTGTCCTAGACAACCTGAAGAAGCCAAGTCCTCCTCTACTGTGAAGCTTTCGTCACCTGCAACGAAGGATCAGAACGCATAGAGTGACCGAGCCAGCGTACTCGCTGAGGTACAATATCGGGGCTCTTCATCAGATCTCTGATCTAAATATTGTACAGAGCTCAGTATATACCATCTACTTCGAGTTTTGGGCCAAATCGAACGAGCCATCTCTCTTGAACCTCCTCACTAATCCCTTAAACGTGTATGGGTCACTACTAAAAGATGTGCCGCTGTCCCTATAATCAGAGATATGTATGTTTTGAACTCATTGACCTGGAGTCCAACAGAAACTGAATACTCTACAAGCGGATCAAGTATTCCTTTCACTCCGTTGCTATTCAGTCCAATCACGCATATGTCGTCTGCATATGGAAGCACTTAATTGGACTGGCGATATAAGATGTTGCGCTTGAGGGGTTTCAGTTTTACAAAAGATGTACTCCAACATGAGATTAAAGAGTATCGGGGACAGAGCATCTCCCTGCCGAACACCCGAATTTACTATAAAAATTCTCGATAGCCTATTCTCAACACAGCATTGAGACTGCATCACTGTCATTTTACACAATCGTACTATCGTAGATAGAATCATCCCCGGCGAAAAGACTTAATCAGTGACTGATCGATTCGGATAAAATCCTCCTTGGAATAGATTCACAATGCAAATCTCCGCAAAGTCTGTATTATGAGGTGACTTAACAACAGTCTTTGTGATTGGAAACCATTTACGAGCAACATATTTGACTGATAGTTAGAACCAAATTCTAAAATATTCGAGTAAACGTTACCAGGCTAAATTTAGATTTAGAATCTATGATATATTATCTGAAGGTCAGAATTGGATTACATATAACATCATAAGCAAAATATATATTTTGTTATTGTCTTAACCAGTAAACATGTTATTGCTGTTGTAAGTATTTATTGGCGAATTCTTATGAGTCAGTTAGGTTCAAGGTGATGCATAATAATACTGATAATTGCTGTAACCTGCTGCGATAATTATATAACTTATAAGAAACAAACAAAAAACATTTATTTAATGTTGCATAGAAATACAATACATGTATTCTTAACCTTATCAATAAGCTTATTAATGCCAAAGATTTCCAAAGTTTTCCTAATTGTGTAGTATATGGAACAAGGCACAATCAGTGTGATACAAACATTTAAAAATGACTTATAATGTTGTTCGATGTGGAATATTTTGTACATGTCTTATATAGGTTAATTAGCGAATCATTAATAATTTAACGTAATAAGATGAAATATGGACTTTGATTGAATGCTATACTACCCAGCGAAACCTTGTTAAATTTCACTTAGCACGCAGATCAAAAATTATAGCACCAACTCATTATTTTCTCAAATTTAATATGTATTCACATTTACATAACAATTAACGGATTCGTTACGTCATTTTATTTCGTTAAGCTATCACTTTATTATAATTAGAACAAATTCAGTCAATAAATTTGTTGAAAATGTATCTTTTATTACCAAATTTCCTTAAATTAAAATAAAAAATGTACATCCATTTTAGCTTTAGAATATGAAAGGGCGCAGTCTATACAAAAAAATATTCTAAGTTCAATTAACATCAATCCAATTTATGTAAATATAAGTTTGAACTATTTAAAGTAATTTATAGTTAACTATTATGTATTTTTTAATTTATTTAATTTACAAATTTCCATTCTTACACTATTATATGACGATCAAGATGACGGCCGCAACGTTCATTTATTATTTTTAAATTTCATGCTGTCGTTTTCATTTTCAATTTTTGAGGCAGGCTTACGCGTTTCATATTGAGCAACTATATAAATAATGAGCAACATACAAAAATTACCGCGCTTTCGATTGATATGAATTATTTAAAACATGGCGCAATTCGGATAAAATATTTTCGGGTATTTGAAAAACGCTTTTCAAACAGAGTATTCGCTGAGTAAAAACGTCTCAAAACAAATCTAACAATATTTTTAATATATTTCGATATAAACGAAACAAATAATTGAAAAATTGTCTAGTTTCTTGTAATAATTTTTTCGTATTGTCATCACATAAAATATAAAATAACTCCAAAAATTAATTCTTGGGTATTTTGTTGGGAAAAAATAACTTCAACCGAATACAATTAAATGTTTCTCAACAAAATACGGGTAATATTCAATACACAATTGAGTAACTCTTTTGATAATTGAGTTACTACTTCGAATTTCAGATAATTGAGCTCTTAACTGCATTAGGCGTTCGATTGATACCAAAGTAATGTACATAACTTAATTTCAAACAAAACGCCTTTAATTCTATTAAAATTTTTACCTTTATTGTTTCCGATATTTTCCACTTGGTTTGACACTGGTTATTTACTTATAGTATTAGGTTCGCGCGAAATCAAATGTAGATGGACGGCTCGTCGGGCGATTTCACGGTAAAATTTGTACCTATGTATATAAAACTGTACTGTGTATAAAACTATTCTGGCACTAACGAAGTTAGTTCACGGTTTCACAACTCGAAATGCTAGTTAGGATGGTGAGATCTACATGAGCATTGCAGTGAACGCATTATAGAAGATAGTCCAACTCAAACGTCGTTTATAAATATTATTCATTAAACATCTTACATCTTAAACTCATTAACATGAAACAAATTGGGACCAGTTTCTTTGCATGTACCTTTCTAGTTTGTATATGTATGACAATCTTTTTAAATAGCGTGTATATGCTATATGTATAGATATTTTTA
Organism: Tipula unca; assembly: GCA_951394425.1. Lineage (NCBI taxonomy): Eukaryota > Metazoa > Arthropoda > Insecta > Diptera > Tipulidae > Tipula > Tipula unca. Next base: position 11,229,240 of record OX596381.1, on the reverse strand, counting down.
GCCCAAATCAACATAACCTTCAAAAGTTACGCTTAACCTATTTATATATATTTGTAAATGGTCGGCCATTAACCTGAACAACAAATTTTTAATTAATGCAAAACATAATATTAATCTATTTTTAATCTATGGTGAAGATTCCATTGGCGAGTATTTTCAGTAAAATTTTAAAATTAATTTATTTAGATTGTATTCGGCGAACCATGTATTCATATTGAATTCTAATTTAATTTTATTTATAAAGAGAGATATATTTAATTTTATTTATAATTAGAGATATGAATAAAATATTAAATATGATTTTCATTTAATGAACCTCGCTTTATGTTTGATATATTCTTGAATTTATTTTCTTGTTGACTGCCATATATCTGATATACTATAAATTTTATCATAAGCTGTGGTGTAGCAGTTGGCATCGGCACACAAAAATCCGGTGAGTGAATTACATCCAGATAGATGCTGGGAAGTGATGAAGAAAACGCTATTGCTTTTACTTTTATTTATTTATTTTCAGCGAAGTCTACAAATTTAACCATAGTTTGTTCTATGTTGATTCACATGAAGGAACTCATTATCTCTTAAGTTTCTACTTGGTAGTTACCTCTTAAGCTTCTACTCGGTTTGATCAAGTAAGATGTTTCCAACAAACCAAAAATTTTAGAATCTCCCGCCTGAGTATTGTCATGTTGTAGATTTTCAATCCAGTAGGATACCGTGGTGTAATTGCTTCAGATTAAGGTGCTATGGTATATCGTGATGGTAATTCCATCCATCTTTCCATGTAATATAGCTCATAAACTTTTTTTAATATTCTTAAGGCTGCAGATATGTTCGTCGCACAAAGGACACCAGATATTGACGGCATATTCTAGTTGGGATCTGGCATAGGCATAATACACGATCTTAATTCTTTTGACGTTATATAAATATCCTCGGTTCAGCGCTTCATAAAACCAAGTATGGAATTTGTGTCTAGCGACATATCGTTCAATGCGCTTAGTAAAAGCATATGTTTTCAATGAAAGTAACCCCCAAGTCTTTGATTTCGAATACTTGTTGTAAAAGTATGCCATTTAGTTGATATTGATGTATAACAGGATTTACTTTCCGATGAAACTTGTACTAGTTAATATTGAAAGTATCTGCAAACTTCAATACCTTAGCTGTATTACTTCGCTAATCCCATTGATGAAGATTATAAAGATCCAAGGGCCAACACGAGAACTTTGTGGTAGTCCGGAGGTAGCTTGCATTAATTTCGATATTTTATTTCCCAGTTCAATATATTGAATGCGGTTACACAAGTACGATTTAAACCAGGCTACGACTAGAGAAGCCGAATTTATACAGGCATTCGAATGTTTTGCAACGACTGATGGAATCAAAGTCCATGTACACCACATTAACTTGCTTGCAGTGATTTTCAATTTCTTTAATGGAGTTGCTGGTATATACAATGAGGTTTGTTGCTGTTGATCTTATTGGTATAAAACACTGCTGGGAATGTGAATCATATCGTGGATTTAATGTTTTGAATGAGTTGAAATTATTTAAATAAAACTCAATTAGTTGAAATTGCTTAAATATTGAGATATTGATATTATACCTCTATAACATGAGACATGATTTCTTGCTCCAGTTTTAAAAATTGGCGTCACTTTCGGTTAATTTCCATTTCCAAAAGAAATGTCTTCTGTGATCAATTGAAAGTAGATATATCAGTTCGTCTCGCTGATTACTGCAGCGTGTACCAACCAGAGGTGATAGCGATTGAGGAAGTCTTGAGTTGGTTGAGACATAATATGCTATCCCCGATTGATATCGCAATTTATATGCGGATAGTCAGGCGGCAGTCAAGTCGCTGGAACCAGTTTCTCTGACATCAAGGGTGGCATTGGGTGAGCATTTCAACATTCAAATAGTCTGGGTCCCCAGCCACTCGGACGTCATGGGGAACCACAGGGCGGACGAACTAGCTAGGCATTTTTTTTTAGCTAGGCATGGTACAATTCTCCAACTGCTACCGGAAAGGACACATTTGTGGAGGCCTATTAAGGTGCTCAAGACAGCACTTAAAAAGGAGGCAGTAGCCTCAGCGAACGAAAAGTGGACATGTAGTGTAGCAAGACAAGTCTGGTCAAAGCTGGACTTGAAACGCTCATAAATACTAATCTCCCTACGTAGACGTGAATTAAAAACGATCGTGGGGATATTCATAGAACACTGCCTACTTGGAGATCATGCGAGGAGTCTAGGTCTAGAAGCAAATGATTTTTGCAGAAGAGGAGGAAGAGGATAGTCCACTTCTTATGCTCATGTCCGGGTTTGGTACAGAGAAGACATAAACATATGGGTAGGTTCTTAATTGACAGCCTATTTGATCTCGAAAACTGTAAAGTGCGAGATATATCACGCTACATATAAGTAGCTCAAACTGGTTCAAATAAGGGTAACATATAAGGGAAGTAAGACCCTATGGTATCACAATGTACCGTCACCAGTCTAACTGTGACGTAGCAGCCACTCTAACATAGCCTAACCTAACCTATAGCACATCCTGCCAACTAATTCGTTCATGATCTGCTTTTTACAAGATGTGATAAGTCTTGTGATTTTGATGATTGTTAATACCATTGATTTCATCGCTCTTCAAAATTATTTCAATCAATTTGTGGCTGATGAGTGATGTCATTAATGAAGAATGGCGATAGTGATTCGTTAATTTTAATTACAACTGGTCATTTGTAAATATCAAGTCTAGAATTCTATCACGACCATTTTGTATCTCTCAAATTTGACATTAATTTCCTCATCGAACGTCCAGCTAATGGATGGAAAATTAAAATCTCGCGTGTTTAAGATAATAATTAAGAAAGAATTCAGAACTCTTTATCTCTTTGTGAAATGATGGGTCGCAGAAAATATAAACTGGACAGAGCGTTTTTAACACAAAATTGTGAAATTGTGCAGCTTTCGAAATGTTTGATTCTTTGTTTTGAGGTTTAGTTAATAGTCTAGAGTTATTATAGCTGAATTCTTTTATGTTACTGTTCTCCTTGGTGACGCGCTGGTTCCAGATTTCACAGTGACCCGACATAGGTTATGTTGACTAGCCGTTTTTTAATAATATAAATGCAGTTTAATAAATTCAGAAAAATGTAATCTCTTTCTCAGACATTCTGACACAAATAACGTTTGCGGATGTGAAGATTTGAGCCTCATGATGGTGAGGATATTACTCGATTCTGGTAATTTTAATATGCTCATTAATGGCTTTTTACCAGACTTTGCAAAAGATAAGTAGAGCGTATTCGGCATAACCAGAATATTGGTAATCAACTGGGATTTATTAAAATTGACGGACCGTGTATTGATATTAGTAGTACAAAATTGATGATAATTAGATTGGCTGAAATGCATGAACTACGTCCGCTGGAGATCTATACGTTGTACTAAGATGTTTAGAACTTGTTGAGAATTTATTTGCATCAAAATAAAGCATGCCATCTGCGGTAATTGGTTTTGATGTCTTCAAACATTATATCAGTGTCCTTACATTGGGATGCAACCTTAATTAGTATGTAACTAATGCCGTGTTTGGTAGAACTGAGAACTAAATATTTGATTTCCAATTATGGTAATTTAAAATCCATGTTGATTTACCGCAGCCTGGTACTCCTTGAATTGATATAATCCAGTCATAAGGAAAGTTTATTTATTCTTTCAAAGATTTTTTCGTCTAGCTTATTTCAGTGGCACTGGAGCAGAAAACGTATCTTTCCGTTGCCGTAAAACAGTTATTTTCCGAATTAAATTGTACTAACGTTTCCCCATTGGCGATCAATACTGTTCACTTATGAAGGAAGTGTTTACTTTCACATAAAGCAGGTAAAAATAGCATGCTACCAAAACAGATAGTATAATCGATTCGAATTCAAAACCTGCACTTCCTTAGTCACATCCACTTTATTGTATACAAACGGTTTGGTCGTTATACGGTTTGGTTAAAGTAACATACTTTAATCGTTCACTTATCTCTTTAATCATGTATCCAATCCGACCAGTATTCCACTATAACATAGCTTTCATTTGATGTGTTCATGTTCTAAACTACTTAACGTATACCTATAGTCTATCCCATTAATTATATGTACGACTGTCTGCGTTATCATATAAAAATTTATGAGTTCGGTTAAACCTTTGTAAACGTTCAGTTTCTATATATATATATATATATATATATATATATATATATATATATATATATATATATATATATACATATTTAAGATATCTCTATAAGTAAAAGTCAGGTGAACCCTGCACTTCCGCAACAAAATTGGGAAACAGGTTAAAAACTATTTCCGTTTTATATATCATAATTTTAAAAGAAACAGAACGACTTGAACAGTTTATCAAGCTGAATAATTTTGTTGCCAGAAACCACATAATTATTGTAGACATGCACCCTATTAAAGAATATAAGTCATACCCGAAACCTATCACAATAATTGTATATAACATGATCACATGTTATATACAAATCAAATTCGTTGATTTATAATTTCCAAGTACTTCGTATATTGTTCGCATGTGATATTGATATGTGGGGTTTTTTCCATAGACACATTTGTAATTATTAAAACTCTTATCAATCGCGGTTTGTGAAATGATGTATACATAAATTGTGTATACGGGAAGTTTTCAAATAAAATAAATTGTATACTAGAAATATTATACTGAAGTCAATTTATGTATGTAACCACGATTAAATAAACGAAAATATTAATCAATTTAACCAAAGGTCACATCCATCATTCACTTTACATATATACATATCATATGTATAGGTACGCGAAATAAAATAAATTTGAAAGTGTTTGAACGAATTTTAGAAAGTATGTACAGTACACAATTTTATAGAATTTAATGACCTTAGCCAAAAATAATACAAAATTCAGTTGCTATCAATAAAATAAAAAATAAAAAAATTCTCATAGTAAGTTGCCAAATATTTAATTTGTGGTGTATTGTATACAATTGTGTAAACAAATGGGTGTCTGCTTGTTTTGCATCAACAAATAAAAAAAAAACAGATGGAATGAAATTATTTAAGATTCTCGTACTCGTACATAATTTATTGATTTTGTTGGTGGGTTTAAGTTTAAGTATGATAACTCCTATAATCTCTACGTGTAATCTGTAATAATAATTATATCTATTGGCGTAGCTACAAGTTTATGGCCAACTTAAAATCGACCCTGTTATCATAATTAGGTAATTTCAAATTCTATTTTTAGGGCAATAATATTACGTCGATGGTTTGTATTGTCTATTATGTATACAGGGACAAATAAAAATCCGAAAAATATTTTAAATTTGTTCTTTTCCGGAACTTCACAAAACTTTTCCACAATATTTTGAAAATTGAGCATACGTGTTCTCATTCTCTTTGTTTGAGTGAATTATAAAAGTTAAATAAATAAAAGAATCGCGCCCCCGGGTGGACTCGAACCACCAACCTTTCGGTTAACAGCCGAACGCGCTAACCAATTGCGCCACGGAGGCTTGCGATAATGGAAATTATTAATTCTCATAATATTGTTAACTGAAATACAAAATAGTTTAAAATCAACTATGTAACTTTTAACCCATAACAATCCTAACTAATGTAACTATTAATTGTTTAAGCAACAATCGCACGTTCAATTAGAGGCTATGGTTTTCTTCGGGAGTGTCATTGGACCGGAATTTATGGGCCATAAGTACCGATGGGTTAATTTGTGACTATATGGTGTGAACAATCAATTTCCCTTCAAACCAGTTCAAATTTAAAATCTAAATATGTATATATACATATGTATATGATGTGGATTTCATACCTTGACTTATGCTGTCTTCTGAGATAAATTCTATAGGAATTGAGCAACATATGCGTAACTCATCGGTCTCATACAAGTCCACGATAATGTGTAAGTTTGATTCGGTCTGTCATCAGATTCTTCTGTATATACAGACTGCATTTGACCGTAAGTAAGTAGATTCAACAATATTTTCGTATATGCATATAGCTGGATACATTTCAAGACGTTATATAGACAATTTAGAGCAATCACTATAGTCTGTTCAAATGGTCTATACTATTACTGGGCAAAACTTAGTCCGAAACTAAACCATAAAATGTTATAAATGTCTCGTAAATCTAAATTGCACGAATATGTTTTCCAAGAATACCACCACAGTATCATTTTCTTGTTGTAGGAAGAGACTAAATTTTGATCTCTGGGATAACGACCCGCATCAGTAAAAAAATTATTTGTTTGTAAAGTCAACAAAATGGAAAATGGATTCCGCCAAAACAACACCGGGCCCCCGCTCAAGTATCCGGACACGAGATTAAGGATCGGCACTTAGAGGGCCTAATCACATACATGAAGGAGTATCGGCTGGAACTCGTTGCTCTTCAAGAAATTCTCTGGCCTTAAAGTATACGATGTTATACAGTGGAGATGACCTCGGAAATCTTGAAGCTGGATTTCTTCTTGGGCCGCAGGTAGAGAAGGTTGAATCGGATTTCCAGGCAGTCAATAACTGATTGTGTAATCTATACCCGAACACCACGATGTTAGAATGGTAATTTAAGACTTTAATGCTAGAGCTGGCAGAAATCAGGCAATTGCAATTGCCCACGAGCTTAGACAAGCAAGCACGTTCTTCCCTCACAAACAGATACATCTAGAGACATGGACCCATCCTTGCAGCCAAATTGACCATGTGTTAGTCTCTAAATGGACGACTCGGGTTGAGCAGGATGTGAGAACGTATCGGTCAGCAAGCAAATACGTATGCATCGATCATCATTTGGTAGCTGCAAAGCTACGACGGAAGTTGTCATACAGGTCTGGAAACACAACGAAACGCATAGAACGTTTCGTCTGTGAAGGTCTGATAAATGAAGATCAAAAGAAACGATATCAAGATCTTTTCAGCCACATCATTACGGAAGCTACCGAAAACTTCGGAGGGACTGAAAACTTCGGTTGTCAGTGATGCGCAGCATCATATACTTTAGGTATAGTGAAAGTTAGACGGTTTGATGATGAGTGTCGTCTTGCAGTTGAGCAACAAAATATAGCCCATATAGTGACGGGCAACAACGTCTAACAATCGCGAGGAAAAATAAGCTAAGCGGATTTGTAGACGGAAGAAGCGTGAATGGTGGAAGGCCGAGGTTCTGAAACAACTCAGTAATGATAGCATTTCGCATAATTTCTGTAAAGGAATTACCGGATAACATCATACTTTCAGGTCTGCGTCAATTGCCATTCGGGACCGGGATGGAAAGCTCTATGTAAAAATTGACTCAATACTTGACGCATGGAGTGGACACTTTAACGACCTGCTTGGTGTTCATCATCTATCACAGACTGTAGTTGAGGCACCTCAAATGCAGACTGCGGAAATTTGAATAGAAGATCTATCCCTTGAGTAAGTCACTTGGGCCATGCAGAGATTAAATCGAAACCGGTCACCTGGGGTGGACTGCATTAATTCAGAGCTCTGGATATTCGGAAGGGATATTCCTCAAGAAGGGAGACCGCTTGAAGTGTGAGAATTATCGCGGTATAGCTCTCCTTGGCACAGCATACAAGTTTCTGTCCTACATTATATTGGATAGAATCACCCCTCTAGCGGAGGACCTGGTTGGTGACTATCAAGAAGGACTTCGTCCGAATCGATCAGTCACTGAACAGGTCTTTTTGCTTTGGATGTACATCAGGTGTTCGTGGATTAACGGCAGGTATATTACTCGATCAATCGAGAGAGTTTGTAGTCTGCTCTATAAGGAATGCCAACAAAATTGGTACAATTGTGTAGAATGACAGTGACCTCAATGCTGTGTTAAAGTTGAGCACAGACTATCAAGGATTTTTGCAGTAAACTCAGGTATTCGGCAAGGAAATGCTCTGTCCCCGATACTCTTTCATGTTGGAGAACAACTTTCGTAAAATTGAAACTTCAGCTGCTTCAAGTGCTTGCATATGCAGATGACATATACGCATGATTGGACTGAATAGCAATGGAAATGAAGGAAATACTTGATCCGACGGTAGAGTTTTAAGCTTCTGTTGGACTCCAGATCAACGAGTCCAAAACGAAATACATGATCTTCGGTTATAGGGACAAAGGCACACCAGATTTTAGTAGTGGCCACTAAAGTGAGTGACAAGAGAACCCAAATATCGTAACCGAATTTCGCATATACTATTCTGAAGATAAAATTTAAAATTCGAATTGTTAAAATTTTTAAATTTGACTTTAACGCTCATGAAAATCACCAATTTATGATGGACATTTATTGAATTTTAGAGAATTCTTCCAATTTATCTTATTCCAATATTCGAATTATACCGAGCAAATAGCACAATTTTTAAAGTTGTGATGTTTGATAGGGTGGTACTAATCCAAATAGAAGCAGGATTCAATAGGGATTCTTCTTCCTTGATGTCGATCAGAATAATGATAAACATACTCGTATCTCTTTCTGTTATAGAATTCATGGGACGAAGCATCGTTCATGTCAGTACAAACTGGCATGGAGCTCTACAATGTGCCAATTAAATCGGACCTGTAGTAGTACGTCCTCAATTTGAAAGTGTTGGGAGAGCTTTGGGTCACGGAACAAGTAGAATATTTTCTTAAATTGAAGTAAAATTAAAAATTTATAAAATTGATATGTTGATAGAACATGACATTCGAAAATAATTTTTGGTAGATATTTGTTAGGAAGCCTTTTATTTAATACTGACCCCAGGACCCGGCGTACTCACTGATTATCATTAGCAATAAATTCGGACGTGCTCAATTTAATTGTTTATCATCTTGTCCACTTTATAAAATGGTCTGTTATTATAGATTCACAACAAAATCTATTAGATAATCTTATCATTTGCACAAAAATTCTATAAAATAGAGTTTTTATCAGATTTTGATAAAATTCATTTGCGGCGCGCGCATTATGAAAGCCATCGGAATTAAAAAAATTGTTTATCTTTGTGATCGTTATGTCCTCTATATAAACATTGAACGGCTATTCACTGAAATTCCGTAAATATAAAAACCAAATTTATAGTTACAATCGAGTACACCAAAAGTACAAATTTAGTTTATCAATTAATAAAACGACAACGCCACAATGGTTTTATGATAAACCTTTCGAGGGATGGTGGTTCTTAACATAATTAATAATTTAAATTACTGAAATAAATAATGAAACGTCGTCGCCTCGTGTAAAATAAAATCTATATATGTCTTTAGCTTAGCCTGATGATAGATAATTAAACGACAATCAATAGAATATGTTGACCCCCAACCGATTATAGACAAAATTTATAATTAAAATTTAACTAACCGGGTGATTCAAATATAATATTAAATTCGTAAAATTTCTAAACTGACCTGCCCTGTTCATTTTTACCACAAACAAAAATCTAGAATGTGTGTGCGAATAACTGGAATTTCTGAATATAGAATTTCATTAAGTTAATTTTAATTCTTGTAAATAAATGAAATCATCTATAGAGCGAAATAGTTTGTTAAAAGTATAATAAAAAAATAATTTCAAAGTTTTTGAAATTCAAGGTTTCTCATAAAGTGTGTATGTAGAGTGTAGACTGTAGAGTATTAAGTAGATGGCCTTCAGAGCCTTGATTTTTTTCTATATTATACTATTATACTATATTTTTTGATTACTTTCAGCTGAGAGATGAATTATGGCTAATGGTATATACTTTCTGAAAAATGAAACAAATCCGTTAACTGAGCCCCATATGTTTAATTCTATTAAATACATATATACATAGTTTCCAGAGTAAAAAAGCTTCAGGGAAATATAAGGAGTTCCTCATAAATGAACATTCACCAAAAAAGAACTAGAATGTGAAAAAATGTTCGCAACCAGCCACAGGCGTCTCAAAAATGGCCGTTACGTAGTAAAAATTCCTTTTGACATTGACTTGTATTCTGCTAAACCATTATACGATGCTCAAAAAGGATCGCAATGGCACGTCTGTTACAAGTAGAAGAACCACTTGCTAAAAATCAAAACCTGTATATTCAATACAAAAAGTTTATGGATGAATATATCGCAATCTGGTTACTGTTATCTGCCACATCATGCAGTTGCTAAAAGAATCAAATTATCGTTGATGAGAATGATCAGAACTACCAACTCATTTTGTGGAGACAGTCTCCAGAAAAGGAGATTATCAAATATAAGCTAACAACCATTACGTATGGCACAGCAACAGTTACTTATTTAGCGGTAAAGTCATTACAACAGCTTTCCGTCGACGAACAAAAAACTATCCTATGGCATCTAACCTGGTGAAATTATTTTAATTAAATTATTTTTACGTGGATGATCTGGTTTTCGGGCAAAACACACTAGAGGAAGCCTTATTCATCCAAAAACAAGCCATTGACTTACTAAACAGCGGTGAATTTACCTTTAGAAAATGGGGAACAAACAATGAGGTTCTTCTGGAAGCCATACCAGAACATCTAAGAACCCAAAATCGTTTAGAATTTAAACTTGCCGATAGCACTTAAACTCTTAGACTACACTGGAATCCAGCAACGGATACATTAGACTTCAATGTCATCCAATCATAGACCTGATATCGGCATAACTACCAAACGAAGCCTACTTTCAGATAACGCAAAGCTTTTTGATCCGTTAGGCTGTTTGGCACCAATACCAATTACAGCCAAGGTTATGATGCAAGAACTTTAGTTGGCAGGTCTCGCTTGGGACGTGGAATTGCCATCACACATATCAACAAAATGGCAGGAGTTTTAAAAGGCATTGCCACATCTAGAAGAAATATCTATCCCACGTCGGATCCTATTTGAGAAGAACAATAAAACATAGAGTTGTATGGATTCTACGACACCTCAGAAAAGGCCTATGCTGCAACCATATACTTCAAATCTACAAATGGAGAAGGTATCAATAATGTAAGACTTCTCAAGTCAAAAACAAAAGTTGCTTCGATTTACTTTCGATACCTCGACTTGAGCTTTGTGGAGCGCTGCTACTTACTAAACTAATGCATTGAGTTATAGAAGCATTGCAAATCGCGGAAATAACTTCGTTCTTTTGAACTGATTCGATGATCAGATTATGTTTGATTCGAGGGCGTCCTCATAAATACTCGTATAAAACTTTCGTCGCCAATCGAATATCAGAAATTATATTCAAATCCAGCACAATAGCATCACGTGGGATCACCGATAATCCAACAGATTGTGCATCAAGAGGCACCGGTCCAAACGAATTAAACAACAATCATTTATGGTGAACGGGTCAAATTAGGATACAACTTTCATCTGAACATTGGCCGCAACAAACTACTGCTCCAAGTGAAATCAATTTGGAAACTAAACAGATTGTGACACTTATTGCAACATCAACAATAATCAATCCGTTTGTGCAGATAATAGAAAGATTTTCAAACGTGAACAAAATAATTCGCGTTGTTGGCCTCAGTCGACAATTTATAAATAAATGTTTAAAAAGGTGAACACCCGGATCTTCAATTTTATTATCTGCCAAAGAACTAAATGAATCCTGCAACTAGCTTACTAGAATAATTCAATATGTAGAGTTCCAAAATGAAATCATACAGATCAACAAAAATAGCTATGTGTAAAGCCAAAGGAAGTTATTAAAGGAAATATTTTAAACAAATATTTTTCATTGTATTTAGCTTAAGACCTGTATTATTTGACAATAAACGTCAAAAAATATTGTTAGAAGTTAAAATTCTTGATTCTTGAAGATAAATAGAACTTAAATAAAATATATTGGTTAAATTAAATAAATTATCCCAGTATTATTCCCGATGTTCCTTATAGAACTTGAAGTACTGTTAATAAAAAACGTTATATAGCGTGAATACCTTTCGCTCTAGTTTGAAAATAGTTCACCAGATGTCAGGCAGTTTTCGTTAATAGGCGAATATAGTGGACTCATACTACCCAGTAGATGTTAGTTTTTGAAATCGTCGTGCTTGTATACAACATCTATGATTTTCGGCCCAATAGATAAATGGAACTTACGTATTTTTTGTAAATGATTATTATCTTCATCAATCGGCCATACGCCATGAGTAACTAAATACAAGATTACCCAACTCAAAATAAATTAAATTGAAAAAAATAAATTGATAAATTACATTTTTCGCTCATAAACATTAAAATAAACTTTTCATAGCCGTCCTGCATCATAAATACAAAACCGATTAAAATTTGATTAAGATGTCGCTTTTCAGCGGAAAAAGGATATTTCTCGTATAAGTTTAGCATTCAGATTATTTAAACGAAATGTGAGAAAATGTATTGTTTATAATTTTTATACTTGATACGTTAGATATAATTATAGCGCCCAAATTATTATTGGTTGTTATCGCGCAATATATAGATAGAAAACAAATCAATTAATGTTTATCAATATCACAATATGTACATAAGCATATATATCTTTGTATAAACAAAAATGTTTATGTTTGGAAAGAACTAAGTCAATATTTTTAGAAATGTTATCTATCGGAATTTATTATCGTATATATTTATATGTATGTAGCTTATCAAAACTGGCGCAACATTATGGTGTTTCACACGAATTTTACAAATTTTTTGAATCGCGCAATCTAAAATCCTAAGATCCTACACTTGAATAATAAATTTATGAATGATTATTATAAATTAAATTTAAAAGGCACATATTATCAATTTCAAGAATATTTTAAGTTTTGCGTTTTTATTTTATTTTAAATCGTAAACTGACGCTAACCCTGATAAGTTATCGCTAATTATTTACTTGACATGTGTGTGGTTGATTATTATTGAATTTGTTTTATTTTATGTAAATTGCGGTGTAGTAACTAGGTACATTAAATAGCGTTAACTATATATAGACAAATAATTCAAAATATATATCTGTATCGAGAATTTCTAAGATAAATAACGGATGATTGACGTATATCTTAAAGTAAATATACGTACTGATAAAAGATGGAGGTGTGAATTTGATTTAGTAATGTTCTGTAGTATACTAATAGGGATTAGTTTAGTTGGTTTAGTATAAACACCTGTGTAATTGTTGAGATATGATCGCGTTTCGTACGTGATATTTGTATTGTATGCACAGAACAGCGTACATATAATATGATTGTGTATATATTATTTATAAAGTATATACAATGTCAGTTTGTCAAATAATACGCAAGAATTTCTGATTTAAGTAATTTTTTGGGAAATTACCGCAAAAGTTTGTTTTTGTTTTTACTACAAACAATGGTTTTAAAATTTTATTATTTAACTTTTATCTGAGGTCAAAATTCCCCATATGTATGACATTTCATTTTTGAAAAATATTAATCAGATATTTTGTTTAAAGATGATGAAAGCTGAATAATGTATTGGTCAGTTTATCTCATAAAAATTAGTTTGTGTTTTTCCTATTGATAACGAGCTTGTAGATTATTGTGCAGTATTACCGCAACCATAAGGCTGTTTCATTTGTAAGCCTACGATATTGTTTTTGATACATCGAGCAGAGTCGACATCTTTCAAACGAATTTGGTGGTCTCTTGAAAGTATAGTTTTACAGTTTACAAATAAATCCAAAATGGAAATGAGGTATTTTACCTAAAACAATTTTCAAATAAAATATTGCGTTACCGTTTGGTGTGCTATTTTGAGAGGACGTCTGATTAGTGTTTAGACTATATAATTCTTTAGGGAATCATGAACCAATGAAAGGTTGGATTTATATACATCATGTTTTGTTAACATATTTAACTGCTCAAAGTTACAACCTTCACATAGTCCTTACAAGTAGTGCAATGACGCGTAACGGGTAACATGTTTATGTTGATTCTGTGAAAGGTATGCCTGACATAGTCTGAACATAATTAGATGCGGCCAAAAATACTAGCTGCTGAGGAAATTTTGCTGTGTCGCTGAGATGCATGAAAACAAGGCGGAAATATAAATACCGACTTTAATAAATACGTTGCATGAGCACCGTTTTAATTGCATGGGGAGAGTTAAAATATCTTCTCCAGTAAACATGACCTCGTCTGTGAACAGAACCAACCTCTGAAAGATATATATGTATATATATGTAGGTTCTTTCACAGAGCATTGGAGAATCCATACGTCACAATTCAAAATGAGTCGCAAAATTAGCTGGTATACGATTCATAAGACAGGTTTTGCTAGTTAACCCTTATTGAAAATCGATTTCAACTGGTAATTTAAGTTCATAAAATATTACATTCAAGAATTTTGTGATTAGACTAATAAAATATACGTATTTCAATTCAACATTAAAGACCGGCTGGCAGCAGGCAGTCGTGCTTTGCATTCTCTAAGGTCACTGCTAAAATTTAAACACCTATCAAGGGCCGTAAAGCTTTACAAAGTTGTTATGTGTGGATGTGAAGCTGGACGAGTACGAGAGATGGGTCCTTACATTCTGATTTAAGAGAAGAATCATACATGTGATTGACGAGGGAGTGCAGTTCGATAAATCTATATATGAAATAACGGTCAATTTATTCAAAATTATTTTGATTTCAATATAATCTCCACCCACGGCAATGCACTTATTACACCTGTCAATTAATTTGTACAAACCATCACAATAAAATGATTTCTCTGGTTCTTCAAAATATTCTTCTACAGCGGACTTTACCTCATTGTCCTTTGAAAATCTTAGCCCCGTTACATTTTTCTTCAAATTTGTATAATGGAAATAATCACTTGAGGTCAGATCTGGACATCATTGAAATCTCGCAAGGCTTGTTGTGCAACTTTCGCCTTATGAACTGGTGCATTGTCATGTAAAAGCAATATTTTATGCTTGGTTTGACCTCGCCGTTTTTCTCTGATAGCATTTTTAAATTATTCAAAAGACCACCATTCCAACAAATTGTTGCCTTTGTCTTACCCGCAGATGGTTGAACCTTAAACTGCAAGACGTTCAATATTTTCCATATTTTTAAATTTTCAAAACAAGTGTGTATTAAATCACTTAATGAAATAATTGATTTGCACGAACATTTGCTTTTGTCGGTAGAATAAATGAGTAATAAAAAATACCAAATACAAAAATTTTAATTAATTAATTAAAACAGTTTTAAAGGCCATTACTGGCCCCTTACTGAGTCAACAATTCGGCTCCAACGGTTTCGATCCCGAGCATGGTCTTCATACTGTCTAAGACAATCTGAAGAGGCCAAGTCGTTCTCTACACCGTGGAGCCATCGTCGCCTGCAACGACCTCTGCGCCTACCATATGGTGCTCTCCTTTCAGAGATCGCTGCACAATTCGTTCCGAATCAGCACGCAGAAAGTGCACGAGCCAGCGTACTCGCTGAGATCTTACTTCATGTACAATATCGGGGATCTTCAGCAGATCTCTGATCTCGATATTGTACAGAGCTCGGTAGGTACCATCTATTTCGCGTTTTGGGCCGTAAATCACACGCATGACTCTTCTCTCAAATGTTAGGAGCCATCTCTCGTACTCATCCATCAGCGCCCAACTTTCACATCCAAACATAACAACGGGCCTGATCAACGCTTTGTAAAGCTTTAGCTTCACGGCACTTGATAAGTGTTTAGATTTTAGCTGTGGCCTTAGAGGACACAAAGAACGACTGCCAGCTGCCAGCCGCACTTTAATATCCTCACCCACACTGTTATCGTGAGTGATAAGAGAACCCAAATATTTGAACCTCCTCACTCCCTCAAACGTGTGGTGGCCACTACTAAAATCTGGTGTGCCATTGTCCCTAAAACCAGAGATCAGGTATTTCGTTTTGGACTCATTGATCTGAAGTCCAACTGAAGCTGAAAACTCTACAAGCGGATCAAGTATTTCTTTCATTCCGTTGCTATTCAGTCCAATCACGCATATGTCATCTGCATATGCAAGCACCTGATTGGACCGGCGATATAAGATGTTACGCTGCGGTGTTTCAGTTTTAAATTAAAAATTTTAATACTGTTATTTCATATAGATTTACCGAATTTATTGAACTCCTCTCGTACGGCCCAAAATGCGAAGAAGGTTGTACATACCGTCTGAGCTCTGTACAATATCGAGATCAGATGAAGATCTCCGGTATTGTACATGAAGTAAAATATCAGTGAGTACACTGGCTCGGTCACGTTCTGCGTGCGGATCCGGAACGAATTGTGCAGCAATCTCTGAAAGAGCCGATGATGGCTCTACGGTGTAGAGAACGACTTGTCGATTTGCTTTTTTATATTGCTGTAAGACAGTATGAAAACCAAGCTCAGGAGCGAAACCGGTGCAGCCATTTTGTTGACATAGTTAGTGACGTCCAGACCTTTAAAAACTGTTAATAATAATTTCAATCCAAAGTCTGAAATATCATTTAAGTTATCATCCTTCCGAAAAAGCTTTTCATAACATTTTGCCATATTTCTGTTTCAATATCACGAACAATAAGTCAAATATAGTGCCTTGATTCTTTAGTTGGCCCACACTAGGCCAATAATTGATGCACTTTTTCGTGAAATAACGCGTCCAGCAAAACCGCTTACTTTTAAGAGAAACCTTTTCTTGGTTTATATGATTGTTCCTGGTAATTCCTGTATACAAGAGTTGCTATTTTAATAAGAATTTTTAACCTCAAGTAAAAGTCATATAGCTACGACCTATAAACCGTATTCTTAGAATTACTAGTCAAACATCAATTATCATTAAACGACATATAAAAATAATTGTAAAATATAGACTTTTATTTACTGCGACAAAACAAAGCACAACAAATATTTATACACAACTTTTCTGTACATCACACTCATTTACTTACGTACAGGGTATTCAAAAACAGGCTGAAGGCTTTATTAGTATTTCAATTTGTTTTTTAATGAAAGCATCGGAGGAGTTTTAACGTAAAAATCGTAAGGCGCTTAATCGTAATAAGATCAGGAACAGATGTGTTGGTTTGTATAGACGTTTCGAAACTCTCTAAAGTGTATAGATTTTTGTAAAAAAAAAACAAATAAGTTACTAACAAAAGAAACCTTCAGCCATTTATTGAGCACCCACTAACTACACACAATTAAATTTTCTATTATTTGTTCTATCTTCTATTTCATACTCGAAATGAATTAGAGCACGATGACAAAACAAAAATTACGCCACAAATAAATAACAGAAACTACTATCCTTCTTCATTTATTATTAAGATGTACGATAAAACGAAGAACAATTTATTCGTTATATCGTTATCGCCGCGCGCGTGTTTAACACAATATTTCTTCGAATCATATATAAAACGTGGTGACCGTCAATTTATTGCCAAATCTAATCGCTAAACTGTAATTTCATGCTGATAAAACACAAAAACACCTCGTATTATTATGACGTCCATTATTTTACCTATGTGGTAAAATAGATTAGAAAATTTGGGTAGTTTCTTAAATGCGGATCTAAATGATGCAATAATTATTATTTACAATGAAGTGCATGTAAACTATGCAGTGCATATGTTATCGCGATTAATTTTTTATTAACAATTAATAATGCAATTACATAGCCTGAATCTGAATAGTACATATATGTATATGTACATAAAGTAAAACTAGATGTTTCAATAATGATGGGGGGTACTAATTGCGTGTATATAGGAAACGTTTGTGATTCATGAATGGTTTTGAAACTGCAATAATTAATTTTCCTGATGAAATTGAATTTCTTATATGTACTTTGGACTTGGAATTACGATTCGAATGAAACGAATGAAGTCGAATGAAAATACTAAATACAAAAGCGATTAAAATGTGTTATTGACAAATAATAAATACTATTATGTCCTTGTTCCCACGTGTCCCAATTGGATAAGAAATGTATGTAAAATAATTTTTTT
Organism: Tipula unca; assembly: GCA_951394425.1. Lineage (NCBI taxonomy): Eukaryota > Metazoa > Arthropoda > Insecta > Diptera > Tipulidae > Tipula > Tipula unca. The sequence goes on along the minus strand of OX596381.1, from coordinate 11,211,262 downwards.
TTGCGACGATACCAGTTTTAATTTTGCACATTTATCAAATTATTCAAATATTTAAATAAAACTACCGTTCGTACTATACCGCAATACGAGTATGATGTATAATCGAATTTATGTTAAAAATGGAGACTTCAATTGTGCATTTACCTGCTTACCACTGTTACCAAAAATAAAACAGTAAATCTCATGAGTCGAAGTGCTAAGTGATAAACTATTCACACTGAAGCTGAACCAGTCTGAAAAGGTCGGCACTAAAAATCTAACATTTCATTCGATTTGAGAAAACGATTTAATTTACCAACCATCTGCCTCGAAAGTAACTACAAGCTGATTGGACCAATTTTTTCGTGGAAGAGAGATGGGGAGTAAGTAGAAATTAGGATAGGGTCGAGAATTCTCGTGTAATTTATGACCTTGCGATAAGAAAATTAACTGTGAATGATCGAACATAACTTCCGATTGCATCGTGGCATCAAAACTATTATTTATTTATAATTTACGGGTACCAATAATTTTGTGGCCCCAACTACATATTTCTAGCGACGATGTACTTAAATATTTTTATTGTTAAGTTTTGTAATTAGATAGCTGGTACAATGATTACGGGATAAGCTCTGCGACATTTTAGTAGTGTCTTCATCGAAAATAAGAAAACGTGCAAGCTCCGTGATCCCGAGGTTGGAATGCTTTAAAATTTCAATAGAGTAAAATGTACACCAAAATACAAATTCTCAGACAAAGTAATCTTCTGTAAAATGTGTCTATGGGAATGGCTTGACCTCCGTGGATACGTCATTTTGAATAGCTGTCGAAAATAACCAGCGAAATGCATTTGGTACATACAAATATTAACTCCCAATATAATGATGTTTTTCTGGTTTTGATATTTTAAAACTAATCCATTGACATTAATAATTGATTTTTCAAAACATCCATCCTTTCATTTCGCAAATTTCTTGTCTTTTGTTATAAATGTTCCTCCGCTTCAGCTATTCCACTGGAACCCATGATACGAATTGTGTTTCCACATTTAAATTTCAATGGAATCGGATGGATATGAAAGTCATGATAGGAGTGACTAAAAAGGCATTTGTAATGAGCGATGCTTCAAATGTCTGTAAATCAATCAACAGGTGGTGTTCGATTATGTTAAATCCTTATATGTGCTTGATTGCTGAAATTATATGTGCTTGATTGCTGAAACTGAAATTATATCACCCACAGTAGTCCGTTATAGGTTATGGTTCAGAATGACATGCGTTATAGAATATCAATGGAAGAGCGCTCTAATAGTGTTCACGCAAAATTTACGGTTCACAAAGTTGAAGGTTTCCCTCACTAACTCAGATCGAAAAAAAACCTTAGGATCATTCGTATGATAGCAGCTTCAGTACCTCAAATTTGTAAAAAAAATTGTAAAAATTATTTTTCAACCCCCAGACTAATAAAATAACTGTCTAGAAAAACTGAATAGAAAGTCATTTTAGAAACAGTACGATATTTTAATTATTATGTAGTCTTTACTCAAGTAGAATATCTACTTTATAGTTTTCACACCAATCTTACCTTTATAGGGGAGTTCACCAACTATCTCTTTAGTTTTGTTAATAATAAAATTCAAGCATTTCATATTCAAATCCATATAGATTTTTTAAATAGTATTGTTTATTTAACATTTTTTCGGATTTTCAGTATGTTTTTAAATAAATTTTTTAAATTAATTTCATTTAAAAATAAAAACTAAACAGTAAATTATATAATTATGAAAATAAATGGTTGTAAAATTAATTATAATTAATAATGTACATATAGCGTAATTTCTAATCCAATAATTATGGTAATTTTATAAAGAAATTTTTTACAATACAGAGTATTTACATAAATCGATTTAAAAATATTTTATTTCTATGCTCCTTAGATAAAACGGGCGCTATAATTGTATCTAATTTTTTTATTCTATCTGTGAAACGAACCCGATCCCGAGCTAATGTTTCCCATTCACCTATCCTAGCTTGTCTATGTGCAAAGTCCCATGTTCTCATGACATGAATTTTTGGTTTTAAATCAAAACGTACCTATATAGACGAAGGGCAAATTTTAGATAAAAGTTCGATATGCCCGGTTGCACAAAAAGTTAGCCGTCAATTAATACTACATAATCGACGAATTAGCGGCGATTAAATACGATTAATCGACAACTAACTTTTCGTGCATCCAGGCATTAAGAATATTTACCGATTTCCTGGACTTACTTTTCTTTCATCGCGAAATCCCGAGTCTGAGTCGGTCTCATCACTATCCTCACTATTGCCGCATAACCGATGCTGCATTCGATACGCATGTAGACTATAGTCATTTGCATTTATTTCATCCTCATCATCATCGTAATCAACTACCATACCATCTATATCACAATCGTCTAGGAAACATATTTCTAAGCTATCATTACTGCATTCTGATATTTGTCTTTGGCGTGTTGCTTGCTGAGGCTGTTGGTGCAGAAATGTGAACGGTGTTGGTAGCGGAATCGATGGCGGCAGTTTTTTAAATGAGACACAAATTTTTGTTTGCTCATTACGATTGCCAAACAATTTTTCACAAATTGTTGTGGTTTGAATGGAATCTGGTTTGGTGGTTGCCGCCTTATTTTGATCCCGTATCCAATCCGATTTGGTATCACGATCATAATTCCGTTGACGTTTTTTATATTTTCGTCGTTTTTTCTTGTTTGTTGTTTCTAAACTCATCTTATCTATGGTACTATTATTATTATTGTTGTTATTATTATGACAAATTTGTGGACCACCACTACCACGATGATGATTTTTCTTACGACGTTTTCGCCGTTTTCTTTCAGGTACAATACTATTGCTACAACTATCTTGACAATTTAACTTAACTAGAGGTTTATTTGGATGATGTCGTTTAGGACTATGCTCTTTATTATCCGTCACATGGTGATTATAGTGCTTGTCATCATGAACCACTGCCGGGGATGGTGACATTTCTACCTCGTTTTCTTTATTACTAATATCCATTTCTTCGTCGTTGTCATTAGTAAATGACATAAAATTTCTTAAATCCAAATCAGACTTTAAAATAAATGATTGATCGATTATCGGATCAGTACTGTTTTTATTCATGAAATTCTTCAAAATTTGATTAATTTTATCCGTTTCTAGGAAATAAATGATATAATCAAATGAAATTCCCATTGGGGAATCACCAGCTGCGGGCGATGCTGTTTTCGCGGTAGTGACTGTATTTTGCGTCCCGGGTGCCATTAAATAACGCTTATCATTCATATATTCAATACTACAAATTAATTTTGAATAATTTGATGATACCGTTGTATGTGGATTAGTTTTTAAATCAATCATTTTGATAAATTGATTTAAAATTTTAATCATTAATGGAAGAATTATCAATTGTTGTGTCGAATGAGATTTACCGTATTGTTGTACCAAATCAAAGTTTTCGTTTATCGTTTGACACTTAACCAATTTGATGGGCGCAATAAAAGATGGCGACACACTTAATAAAAATGATGGTAACTTTAATTCACCAAAATTTATTAAATTAAGTAATTTATTATTAATTGTTTCAAACATAACTATTTATTTATAAGTAAATATATAATATATAATTTAAAATGTCTTCAGTTCGTTTTTTTTTTTTTATATATAATATACACAAAATTTAATTTTTTATTTATCACTTTTTTGTAATTAACTAAATTTGCACTAGAATCTTCACGATTTTATTAGATCCGTGTAGCAGCAACAGCAGTAGTAGTGCGATTCCAACAATTATGATTACACATACGATAGAATCGTAAAATTTTCATTTGACCACCAGAAATTCGAAAACTTGAATCTAATTTTTCCACTGCAAATAATAATTTATTACGATTTTCACTACGCTTATTATTTTTCAATACACCACTCTTGTTATGTTTTATATGTTCACTATTATTTGAATTATTTTTCACCTCCATTTTAAAAATTTTAACACAGGAAAATACAATTTTTCACGAAAAAATTTCTCACGGAATTACCACCGAAAAAAATCACACGCGTTTATTAAATTTAAAGCATTCCTTTTAATGTTTTTATTAGGCATAAATATATTAAAATATGCAAATTTTGTTAAAATATTTTTTTTTAAATAAGCACACGGTAAAAATTAATTTCGATTTCAAGCACTTTGAAGTTTGAATTGAATTTTGTGATTAATTGTTTTTTTTGACGAATTTGTTCTATTCACTATGATTTTTAAAAGTAAATTGCGAAGAAATGGGATTTCATCAGAAATAATACCAATGCGATAGAAAATAAGCGATCGTGGTTGAAAATTATTTTAGGTTTGATGATGAATAATCGATTATTTATAGTACATTAAAATTATGACGTCGAGTTTATAGCAAGATAAGTTATTAATATATTATTATTATATACATGAAAATGAGTGCATTCCTCAATATAAAGGAATTTTAAACTTATTTATGCGCTGAAAAGTGAAACTGATGAACACAATAAATTTGAAATAATTGATTTGTTGTTTGATTTCTTGAAACAAAATGAATGTGATTGACCAGGTATTACTGCGATCAAAATTATACTGTTTTAAGTTGTGATTGTCCGAGATTTATTTTTTTAACAGTTAAACAAAGTGTTGCAGCCTAACAACGCGTGTTTCTTGACATTTTCTCATATAACAACCGAACATAATTTAGTGAATTGTGTTTAATAATAAAAAATTAAATATAAACATTATCCGCATCATATAAATATAAACATTATCAACGTCCTCGTCATTTAAATATACACATTATTATCACTAGCAAAGTAGCAACAACCATACTGACATTGGAGAGCGTAAGAATGGAAATATAGTAGTAATTTATATATTCGTGCGAATTCACAAGTCCTGTTTGTATTGATCCGTATAGTTTTATTAGTTTTACTTTTATTTTACAGTTAACCACGTAATACTCGCTTCGTGTTCGTTAATTTTGTTTAGAACATTACATTTTACCTGCAATTATTGATCATAATTTTAGCCATCTGGTTGTAATCTTGGCAGGTAATTCTTGGCATTTTTTGTAGTTTTAACGGATTTTTGATTGTTTTCCGATTCTACCTCAATTTTGGCCTCAGTATATAGATTTCTCATATTTGCATGAGCGAGAAAAAATATTTTCAATGAATGAACCAACACAACGATGACATAGGAATAATTAGCAGTTTGTTGAACTCCTCTGTTATTGTACAAATGAGAAATCTAGTATGATCGTCTGGCTGATCTTTTCAAATATTTACTTAAATTTCGTTTTTCTGAAAATTGTGACATTGCGACATATTCTCTATTCTGAATAAACACGACCATCGATGTCCTGTGAAATGCTAGAGTGACTTGATTGCAATGTAATGGTATAAGTTTTTAATCATAGCTTTATTTCCCCACATTACTACAAACAGTTCTCAGTTTAAACGTTCAAAGAATATTTTAAAATATCTTTTGAGGCAAAAACTTAATGGTAAATGTTCAAAATAGCACTTAGTTCAATTTCTGGAATAAAGAATAGAAAGATGTTACGAACATGTTAGAAAGATGTATATTTTGCATTTATGGATTTTAATTTGAAAATGTTGTACATACTTGGGTTTTTGAAATTCGACATTTCAATCCCAACTCGAACCCCACATATAAAATTTATAATAAAATATAAAACAAAAATCTACACTAACAACTAAGGTAATACATAACGCTTATCAATATTCGTGCTAGAACGTCAATCGTTTATTGAACGTAAATCGTTTCGCTCGAAACATTGCTTAATTTTTACCATAAAAAGATATAACAGTGTAGTCTATTAAAAAAAATAATAATAGACCTACAATAATTTTCCCCCTCGCCTTAGCATTGTATAAAAATTTTGACAAAACGGCGCGTATTTATTTTTTATTCTTCACCGATTCATGTACCAGCGTAAAAGAAAAGTATTAAACAATTTCATATTTATTAATTTTTTGTCATTCAAAATTATTTATATATATACAAGCATATAAAATGCCTAGTACATTAGAATTGTGTCAACAATATTTCAAAACAAGAGATCTCTATAAATTGTTCGCGATACAAAAAGATGCACAAGAAAAAGATGGTAACCATCACAAATTGGTTGGTGAACATAAAATAACAATAGAATTATATTTTGCTTTATTTCCTTCTAGTTAAAAAGGCATACTATAAATTATCACTTAAAGTGCATCCAGATCGTGTAAGTGATGGTGAGAAAGAGGAGGCCACAGAAAAATTTAAACTGCTAACCCGAATGTACAATGTGTTAACCGATACCGGCAAACGTACCCTGTACGACGAGAAAGGCATTATCGATGATGATGATGAAACTGGGAATCTTACCGATTGGTTGGCATTGTGGAAATCGATATTTAAGCCAATATCCGAGGATGATATTATAAATTTTGAAAAAACATTTAAGGGATCCGAATTGGAGCGGACAGATATTAAGAAAGCATATTTACAAGGCAAAGGTGATATTGATCACATGTATAATACGGTTCCGTTCTTTAATTTAGACGAAGAACCGCGGATTGCACAAATTGTACGAGAAATGATCGATGCGGGTGAGATTCCGGAATATAAAATATTTACAGAGGAACCGGCAGGTAAACGTATGCGGCGACATAAAAAGTATTCGCGCGAAGCTAAACTCGTCAAAATGGAACAAGAGAAAAGGAAAAGTTTGTCCGAAGAGCTTAATGAACGGCAGGTGGCGCGTGCAAGTAATGCAGATTCATTTTTCAAACATCTTTTGGATAAGTATGGGAATGAGGATGATGAAGATGATGTGGTAGATTTTGGCAAGAAGAAACCCAAAAAGAAGGCGAAATCAAAGGCAAGCGCAAAAGAAAAGATTCATCAGGTGAAAGATGGAAAAGTAAATACGCGTGCCAGTCGCTCGAGGGCAAAGTAAATTTTGTAACCATTTTGTTTTTATTATTTTTAGATGGCTCATAAATAAAATTTATTCGATCATAAAAATGTTATTTTATTTACCGAATAGAATCATCCAGATCAATCCAGCTACTACAAAATTGCAAACAAAACATTGACGTACAACAATCCCTTGTTTCAACTTAAAATTTACAAAATCTCCGTGAAATTCAACGGTATCACTCTCGGCCAAGCAAATCAACATGATTGTGTGACAAACAAATTTTCCAGTTAACCGAGAGTCAACATAGAAACTCAAGACAAGACGTATAACTCGAGCCATCAAACCCAAACTACAATTTACGTTACCAAAAACAATGGGTCGTTTACATTGCATCACGAATAATTTAGCCGAAATCGCAATTTCCATAAACTTTGATTATTATTATTTATGCACTTTGAAAGGGTGAATGGAATATTGATTAAGATAACATACTCAAATGACGGCAAGAATAGACTATAGAATGAACTAAAGTACAACTTTAGATCAGTGTTTCGTAACCTTGTGCTAACGGTGAAACATCAAAATAGTATACTTATGAATGATCGTTCAGAATCTCAACTTCAAAGTTTACACTTTGAACGAAATTTAAATAGAGTTTACATAATTACGTAATTGTTTCTAACACGTTGTCTAAATCTAAGTTGAATTAGGTACATAAAAAAATCAAATTTACTTAGAATGAGATTTGAACATAGTTTAAATTAAATGGTTTTAGTTTTATTAATCTTTTTTATTAATTGGGCAGTTCGAAAAGTCATAGAATTTTTAAGTTAAAATGAAAGTCGCTGTTTATACATATGTATTTATTTACGTAGGTATTTTTAACATCTCTTTAGCCATCTGGAAAATTAAATAAAACGTTAAATTAAATCGACTGCCTCTGATTCCTATAACCACTATACATGCTTACGGTTAACGGTCCTATAAAGAAGCCGTTTTACAGCAATTCAGAAGAACACACTGTTACCTTAGGAAACTGGTCAAATTTAGACCAAGGCAGAGAGGGCAACTAACTTAAGTTTAAAGAACTAAAGTTGAAAACCCGGAACCGAGTAGTGGTGACAGCGTTGTTCTGCAATTGGGTTCTCTAATGAAGTTCTTCGCCTGACGACAACTAAGATTAACAACTAAACCCTTAAGTCATTCAAAGCGTAATTCTTTATAGTTTTCTTACCGTAGTTAAAAGACCAAGGAGCCACTGGTTCAGGACCTATTAGAGTTAATTGGGAAACGGCGTTGGCTAAACAATCCGCGATCCATATGAAAAGTGGACTATGGTCTCATCTAGCTTATTGAGAAAACCCTACGAAATCCATAAATGTTTCGAAGGATAAGCCATCAAGAATAAATTAGAGAAGTTGAATTCAGACAGTGATGTATCATTAAATATATCGGGAACATTCCCATTATTTAGCATTGCAATCATTTTAAAAACATTAGCAAACCACTTACGAACAATAGACAGCACATCATATTGATGAAATTGGAATAGAATTAACCAATTTTGAGTTTAATAAACCGTGCTTGGGTTTCGCGGAACACTGTTTAAGAACCACAAATAGGATTATATTACATATACATAGTATACCTCACAAACACTTTGTTTCATTAACCTCATTCAATGTTTGAACCCGTGACCTTTCTACAATTAAAACTATTATACATAATATATTTTTCGACTCATCGAACGTTGCAATTTCCAATTCCTTCTTTCTACATTTAACAACCATCGTAAAAATGTAAATTTTAAATTAATTTTATAAAATTATTCGACTTTTGTATTAACAATAATCGAAATTTAATTCTTTCAGTTTTCTAGCAGACAGTGCTTGAGTAAAAACGCACGTATTAAGAAGTCAAAATATATAAAACAAAATGATGGACGCTCATCCAGACTATCCCTCGATTTCCGAATTTTTTGAGGATCAAGAAATTTTTATAACGGGAGGGACCGGGTTTATGGGAAAAGCGCTTATTGAAAAAATTCTACGATCGTGTCCGAAGGTGCAAATCATTTATGCGCTTATTCGATCGAAAAAGAATAAATCGGCTGATGACCGATTGCAAGTGTTAAAAAATAGTTCAATATTTAATCGATTGCGCCGAGAAAACCCTCAACTTATTGATAAGCTAGTAGCTGTAGATGGAGATGTTAAGCAGCTTGAGTTGGGATTGTCGGAGGAGGCAAAAAAACGTATGGAAAATGTTTCAATCATATTCCATGCAGCGGCTTCGGTGCGTTTCGATGATCCGCTCAAAGAGGCCATCTTAATGAATACCCGTGGTACAAGAGAAGTGATGAGATTGGGTGAATCGCTGAAAAATCTTCGATTTTGTATGCATGTCTCGACTACATATTGCAATCCAACACGGTCAGTAATTGAGGAGAAATTGTATCCTCCGCCAGGAGACTGGAGAACGGCTATAAAATTAGCGGAAATCATGGATGATTATACGATAGACGTGTTGACTGAGAAGTGAGTAATAAAACTAAAATAATTGTTTGTATGTGCCTCTATGTACAATCTACACCGCTCTTTCTATAGATTCACGAAATTTCATCCGAATACTTACACCTATACGAAAGCTTTAGCTGAACAGGTGGTTAATCATTACCGCGATCGTATACCAGTGGTAATATTTCGTCCATCGATTGGTGAGTAAAGAATTTATAATTATCAATTAATTTCGTAAAAGAGAAAAACTGTTAGATAACTTTGAAAAATTTCTACTTCGTCAATTACTTTTTTAATTATATATTTTTCCAGTAATCTCAGCAATCGATGAGCCCGAACCTGGATGGTTGGATAATTTCAATGGTCCCGTCGGATTACTAATTGCATGTGGAATCGGTATATTGCGTACTACCTACGCAAATCCGGATCAAATTTCAGATTATCTCCCGTGTGACATCGCGGTTAAGGCAATGATGATCACAGCATGGAAACATGGAGTACAGCATCAACTAAAAATTCCATCATCACCGAGTGATTCGATTGAAGTATACAACTGTTCCACATCGAATGTACGACACATGAAAATGGGCGAAATGATCGATTTGGGCCGTGAACTATCGATGGAGGTGCCTTTAAACAATATACTCTGGGTCCCGGGAGGATCAATAACAAAATCAAGATTGCTTAACTATATCCGATTCATATTGTATCAATTTTTACCAGCAATATTTTTAGATTTGGGACTAAAATTAAGCGGCAACAAATATTTCCTATTAAAACTCCAGCGACGAATTTATACCGCGAACATGGCTCTGCAATATTTCATCCTAAATCAGTGGGAATTTAAAAATGACAAATTTCTAAGCTTGGGCAACGAATTAAAATTGGCCGATTATCCTGGATTTGGATTCCTGGAGTTTGCAAATCGTGATGTGCGTATGTATTTCAAAAATTGCGCGATAGGTGCTCGTAGGTTCTTACTCAACGAAAAGGATGATGACCTGCCCAAAGCAAGGGCACATTATATGCGAATGTATTATTTGGACAAAATAGTTTCATATTTGTTTTGGTTCTTATTTATTTATGTAATTTTATTAAAATGGGGACAAAATATATTTTTTGTTAGAAATATATGCCACGTGGCTGATTAATCGGTCACCGCCATTTTGTTCATATAGAACATTTATTGTACTCAAAACTTTCAAATAATCCGATTATATCAACGACCAGTAGTTCTGTTATCTGTAATGATATAAAGTCAGACGAAATTAATAAAATTCTTTATAATATTTTTCTTAAATTACTGAAACTCACCTCTAGACTTTTATCATTTGTTACCTTTGATATGCCATCTATATGCTCTATCCTTAACTGTGGATTAAATACTTTGGATATTGATTCCCAATAGGATCGCACTTTATTCAACCATTCGATGAGTATCGTTTCGACATCCGACTTTTCGAATTTGAAGATATCTGAGTACTTTCCGTAAGCGTATGCGCGATGATCACGTAAAATGTATAAATTTTGAAAGGCCGAAATTAGCGAAAGAATCCGATAGAATTGTGTTTGATTTTTAACTATATCGGTTGGGATTTTTTTGATTATTTTCGATAAATCATTGAGCTGAAAAAATAAAATGGGGAAAATTATGGTTATTTTTATACTTTATCGGTGATTGCTATTTTCATTTATTAGTCAAGATTAAACTTTATTTTAATACAATTTTTAAGATCTGAATTTTTGTTGTTTTATTGAAAAATCACGAAAAAGAAACGAAATATGCGGCTACGGTGGTCAATTTTAGAACTAAAATGTGATCCTTATTTATGGCTGACCCAAAAAATTGGCAATCTGTTCGTTCGACCTTACAGTAAATAAACCCAAGCTGTTACCACTCTTGTTGGATTAGTCGAAAATCACTGCAGAAAATCTATGTGGGTTAAACATTTAATTACCAAGTTATAAGACTGAGTTTCAAAGGGCTCAAAACACTGGGAAAACACAAACAAATTTAAATAATTTTTAAAATTTATTCAATTGAAATTACTGGCAACATCATTCAGCGAAGTATTTTGATATTGCGTAAACGGATAACTCTTTGTCGTCGTCGCGTATAAAACTCCACGCACCTCATGCTTCCTCTGCTCCATATATCCCATTTTAAACCATTTTGGCCACGTGGCCGCTTGCAAACCTTTCGGTGGTGTGCAACTAGACGGCTTTGATTGTGCCAAAAAATCATATTCAAATGCCGCATTATAAAAATATGGACATAAGCCGTGTGATCCTAGCGGTGGTGCACCAGCTGCCAATTGGTTTATTCCACAATTACCCATTTTCCAATCTTGATCGCACGTCGAATACAATGTCCCTTTATCTGTACTCGTATGAATACATTGCACATTTTGTGCCGCATCACTATCATTCATTTTAGGTGCATCAAATCCAGGACCTGCTTGCTCACATAAATCCATTTCTTTAAGTTTGCGTACTCCAAATCGTCGTCCAGCTTCGGCAGCTAATCGAGAACCGTAACTAAATCCAAATATATATCCATTGTCCGGTTTAAATCCTTCGAGTGTTAATAAGATTAATTTGGCGATTAAAATTTGCACTATTTGCGGAAAACGGAAGACTAGAGTACCATAGTCGGTTTTTGAATAATAATTGTATTCCATACACAGTACACAACCGCCACGAAATTTATTTAAATTTTTTACCAGCATTTGGGCCCATGCCACATCACAACTTTCTGTCCAGCCGTGCACTATAATAGCGTATTTATTTTCAGGGCTACAATTATTCACATTCACGCGTGTGGTACTGTTATTTATAGTTAACGAACTCGTTAAATCACTACCGTTACCGTAATAGTTAAATCGAATATTTTTTAAAAATTCCGTTAATTTGGTATTATTAACGATACTCGAAAGATTCGTTTGATATTGTTGTAATTCTGTTGGGGTGATCGCATCGATACGAATTATCGCCAGAGCGATCACTATTATTATGAATTTGATCATTACTAATTAAAATTTAGAATAATTCTAATCGCGATCGTGTAATACACAGATGCTTTTATATGTTTTGACGACAATGTTGTGTCACTTAAATAAATAAAATTGGTTTTCAGATAGAATATTGAGGGATATATTATTTAAACTTGTACCAATTGTAATTATTGACTGAAAATGGGACCAACATTTTTCGATAATCATTTACATATCGCAATAAAATCAATAATTGATGTTAATTACTGGTGTGTTTCGATTTCTAATTTTTGAAAGAAAATAACAATTTTAAATTATGATATTGTACTATTTTTTTATTTACTTTTAAGTTTATGTTTTGGTGTCAATGTAGGTCGTTAACATCCATGAATCCAAAAATATATAAGATAGCAAGCATCAATCGATAGACGAATTTCGAAATTTTGTGCGCCACTCTTGGTGACTTCAAATTCCGATCGGAAATACAAATAAATTAAACCGATTATTTTTATTGCGTTTTGGTATATCGACATTATTTAAACCAACCGACATTAGTAATCCATTCCAAATATGATTCTTACTTACGAATTCCCCTAGTAACAAATATTGGAAGTATAACTGCGTCTCATTTATTACAAAAGATAGTACCAAAAATAAAATATGTGACCTCCCACTTAAATAAATATTGTGCCTTATTTACTATTTAAAATATCAATTTGATCAGTTTTGCGGCATCGTACATATTTGTACAAGCGGTTTTAAGTACCTATGTCTTTATTGTCAATTTATACGAGGAATAGCCTATACAAATATTTGGCTGGTTGATATCAGCATTCGTATTCGAATTCAAGTAAAAGCTGATCTTATAACAGAACTGAACGTTTTCCCAGACAATTCTTAAAAAACTGTGAACAGAGAAAGTTAATGCTTATGCTTCTACCGTAAATATTTGAAGATTCACAACGTAGACTTGAGTTTACATACATGTAGAACCGAATTTGTTTAATTATTGTGTAATAATAAGATTACACAAAATATTTCAATGGTCTGTGCACCTACTTACCTATCCATTGTGTTTATATGAAAATATGTGTCTATACTATTCATTAATAGTCTACACATATTTACATATACCATATACGATAGTTGTTCTACTCAAATAAAGATGTTACCAATCGTGACACTACCCCCTACCTGATTCTGATCCTCCCGAACAGGTTCCAATGCACCTCCCCTGTAAAGGGCTAATCGCTCTAAACCTTCGGTTTTCCTCGGCTGCAATTTCTTAATCCGTTAGACCACATCGTTTAGTTTTGTGTTCACAGTGTACGGTCCTTTCCATGAAAGTTGCAGCTTTGGTGAAAAACCCTTCTTCCACTGTTGATTGGTAAAGCCATACTAAATCTCCTTCCACGAAACCTTTATTATTTCCTGGTATGTCAAGACATGTCACCTGAAACTTGTATTTTGATATTCGCTGCATATGAGATCCCGATCTTGGAGTCTACATCCTATTTCACGACATTCCCGTGACCCATCCTGTCAACGGACGGATAAACTATGATAGCCTATGCTATGAACGATAGTCTCATTTATTAATGTCCATACGACCGTTTCAATGTAAGTTGGCTAAGGTGACAACATCACTGCTTTGCATGTCTCCGAATTACGTATTTCATCAATGAATGCATCCTCCATCATTCTGTGTACGTAATCGGAAGACGTATTTCAAATACACCAGCCTCTCGTCCGCTGATGAATACTCCTAAAGAGTTTCTTCGATCTTTTGATAACGATTTTTTATTTCGTTGTAATTATTTCGATCATGTTCCGGAATAGTCTGCTATGTTTCAGCCTTGCTCGTTCCTACAATTTTGATTGATTGTCGTTTCAAATTGAATTTTAATAATTTCCTGATTTGAAAGTTCTATTTTCAAATATGACTGATCCATTTTTTGATTTGACGGTTCCATTCTCATCATAACAACCATTAACTGTACCATATCGATATTTTGTTTGCTCTGGTACAGCCTCCACCACTGCGCCTTCATCCTCTTCGTCCCCAAGCAGAAGGTCAGCCGAAATTGTTGGCTCATCGAAATTGTAACTGGCCAGATCAATACCATTATCCTTCATGGTCTTACGTAATCGTTGTCTCAATTCATTTTTATGACTGGCAATTGATAAACCGTTGCGCGTGCACTCCTCCAGTATTTCCTTTCGCCTCAACATTCTGGATAGTATTCTTCAAAAAGGTTTTTTTTAAGTAACGTTTTTTGTAATAGTCGTCTCCACAGAAACGAGTATTGCAAAAATTTCAGAAGGACATTCAAAAACGAGGGAGGATAAAAAATTGAACGGTTAAAAGTCTAGTAACCCAATACTCCAAGACAACCAACTACATTGCTCAGAACGCCTCAATTCCATCAAATTTTTCGGTATTTATCAGTTCCCCTCCCAAAACAAACGATTGAATAATGAAGACTATTTACTGTAGACGCGAACAAATAATTATTATGGATGTTGCAACAGCAAATATAATCAAGATACATAATTATATTACAAATTTCTACAATTATGCAATTTGCATTGAATAACAGTGTTGATCAACATGTTAATTACGACACATAAAGGTCACCATAAAAGCAAAAAAATTCATCTCTATACAAACGTGATTATACTATGCGACTAAAGAAGTCAAAATAGTATACCTTATCAAGTTGTCGACTAAGTTGTTCATTGTTTATTTAATAAATAAATAATTAATTATTTAAATTAACAATTAAATGTGCACATATCATCTTTTGAATATTGCAATTATCGCATTGGTAATTACATCGACATGTGCAACATGTGAAACTAATATTCACGTTGACGATGTTCGGTTACAAGAAATTTTAAGTGCGCCACATTTAGTGCAGTTTATAGAAAATATAAAATTTTACTACTATAATACGAATGGAACTGTACAACAATCAGTATCATTAAATCAAAATGTGAGCCGAACGGAAAATTGTACACCAAATGAAAAATTTGCTGTAATAGTACACGGATGGCGCGAAAGTTGCGACGTGGAATGGGCAAAATTACTGGTGAAAAATTTGAATAAATATCGTGGCGGTTGTGTTCTATGCATGGATTATAGTTTTTATTCGTTGAACGGATATCGACAATTAGTTACGCGATTTGAAAAAATTGTACCAATTTTAGTGGGTCAACTCATATCAATGGCTCTCGCCGGTTTTAATCCAGACCACGGTTATATGTTTGGATTTAGTTTTGGTGCACGCCTCGCATCCACCGCTGGACAACATTATGGCATCCGCAAACTTAAAGAAATTGATTTGTGCGACATTGCTGGACCCGGTTTTGACTATCGGTCCCAGCATGTAAATCATAGTTTTGCTGCACAAAACGTACAATGTATTCGAACGAGTGGTGATAAAGGTACGAGATACTCCACATGCGATCAAGATTGGAAAATGGGTGTTTGTGGGATTATGCAAGCGGCGGCTGCTGATCCGCCGATGGGATCGCATGGACTCTGTCCATATTTCTATAACGCGGCATTTGAATATGATTTTTTTGCGATCGAGAAACCTGATCAGTGTTCGGTGTACAATCAAGCGGTAAATTGGCCGGTACAATATAAAATGGGTTACATGGAGAATCGCAAAGAGCTGGTACGAGGCGAATTATTTGCCGAAACAACAGCACACTATCCGTATACTCAGCATACGAATAATAAAATTGAAACAGAGATATTGGGTAATGAATTAACAGTTTAAATATATGTATGTGTGTATATAATACATTTACTAAATTCAAAAGACTAATTCTATTTTTGAGATTCCTTAAGATTTCAAATCTTTAAACAGTTTAAACATTAAACTTTATTTTATTTTTAAGATTACGTTTCAACAAGTGGTGAATATAAAACAAGAAAACGATTTTCGCGAAATAAATCACGGGTTACTCATGCTCATCGGCAGTTTCGCCGCCGTCGTATAGAAGAATTTTGCCAAACTTAAATGATTATTTGTATGTACATATTTTAGATATCTCATTAAAACTAGTTTTAGTATTTAGAAAATAAACTAGCTTACTCACCTCATATAATCGAAACATTTTAACTTGTACATCCACCACTCGATGCAATGCAGCCCAAACTAATGATAGCGATACAAAATACGAAAAATTATTATAAAACGAGATATTTCCCACTATATAGATTAAATTTAAGTCATTGTCTAGAAAACGGTATAGATTTTCGGCTACCAAATGAATCTGTTTAAAAAGAAAAAGGCGTATTAAAATATAATTCATCAGGTTGTATGTACATAGTAATAAAATGTCATCACCTTAATAGGATCATCAACTAAATCATCTAAATTCCGATCAAGAATAGTCAACAAAGCTTGATTAATTTCGATCACAATCGGTGAAACATGACGCAACAAGTGGATTTGACAAGTAAGAGCTAGGCTAGTCACAAAATCATCGAATGTCTCGATCGGAATATGCTGTAAACTGATGATTATCTAAAACCAATTTGATAAAGAGTTTATAACTGCACAGATTAAATGTAATGTAACAATGCTTACTTACTTTCTTCAGAAATTGTAATCGAATTGGCTCATCCAACATAATAATACGAGCGTCTTCCATTTGCTGAATGGATGACTGAATTTTATAATACTTATGACAATACTTATGATAATACGCACTAAAACTAAGCAGTGTATTATCATCTAGGCCCGGATGCATCGTACATAAAAATAAAATCTAAATTGTATAAAATATATTTCTATTTATTAGACAAAAAACTGAATAGAGCTTTAATCACTAGTATAATAAACAAATAGTTATTTTCATATTTTGAGTGTTTGACATTTCATACTCCTGAATATATATTAACAGTCTTACACGAACATTATATTATTACATCTTCCACACCATTCGTGGTGATTATAAAATTAGCCTCTTTATTATCCAAATATGGTGAAAAAATTACTTTCAATTTACGTTCATACTCTGTATCGCTGGTTTGAGTTTTTGTTAACAGAAAACGTGAGGAGACTAATCGTTGCCAAGCTATTCCTAGAGCTGGCACAGAAACCAATTCATTATTGATTTCATTGTACGACATCTGATTAACGCATACGACGGCACATGATATATCTTTGGCGAACTCAAGTAATTTATCAACTATAGATCGCATTTGAGTGGAACGTTCCGCAAAATCATCACATATGGTGCGAAATATACCGGCTACCGAATCAATTATGATTATACCGATGCGACGTTCGTCGATCAAAGGTTTAATTTTCTTGGTGATTGATGTTATAAGTTTTTTCTGAAAGGAGAATGAAAATTGGAATATTAATCGAGGCGTAGTAGGTATTCAAATTTTTGGTTCTATTAAACATTGATAAAAAAATAGTAGAAATATTTAAAAATTTATGACCACTCGGCATTACTAAAATAATTAAAATTGCTAGATTTATGTAGTCCTCGGTAGTATAGTGGTAAGTATCCCCGCCTGTCACGCGGGAGACCGGGGTTCGATTCCCCGCCGGGGAGGAAATATTTTCTAATTTTATAATCGATCTATTAAATTATTGTAATTCTTCTACACGCGACTTTAATTGCGATAGTTAATAAATGCATAATTATTAATATAAAATAGTTACATGATTCGATACGTATTGCACAAGTATACGATCCAGAAAGTGATGTGATTTATACTCAGCAAATGTTGCTTGAAGTGATTCTTGAATTTTGACAGCCCGCTCAGATGGGAATGGCTTTTCAGTACAGATGAACACGCAATCTAATTTAATACAAAATTAACTGTTATAGGGAGCCCGGGTAGCTCAGTCGGTAGAGCATTGGACTTTTAATCCAAGGGTCCAGGGTTCAAGTCCCTGCTCGGGCGGGCGATTTATTATTTATAATAGAATTTTATTTATTATCAAACATTACCTTTATTAATCCCGCCATACAAGTACGGAAGCTGTGCCATCATCGCTAACTGTAAACAAAGTTGTGTTTTACCCGTTCCAGATTCACCGCTCAACTCTGTAATTGCACTCGTATTTACACCACCATTAGTAATATCATCAAGTGCTTTACACCCAAAAGATATTCTATCCCATCGATGTTTGAAACGTTGCGCATATTCCGATACTATCCAAGATAAAGTATATTAAGACACATCAATATCTTTACGATGTAAAATAATTTTTGAAATGTCAAACCTGTAACAAATCCGGCGTGTTGTAAAAAAAGTTCGATTGGTTTTTCAGGTTTTTTATCACTTGTGGATGGACCACCTATATTTGTTAGATCACTCATTTTCAAATATGTAGACAATTAAATTTTAAATAATTTAAAAATTAAATTAAAATAATGCCAAATTTCTAACACACAGTAAGACAAAAATTATAAAAACACAAACTTATAGGTTATGTTTAACGCTGAATATGTTATGCAGCGGTTTGAGTATTTACTAGAAAGTTTTTTCAAATTCAAACATTGGTGGGGACAAACAGTCCGTTGAGTGACAGTTTTAAAAATATTAAAAATCGAGGAAATAACAATTTTTTCAGATTGTAAATGTGAATATGTGGGGCGCGTTAGACGCCCCTTTATGTTCGAGTAATCTTATTTATAATCCATTAATTATTAATCCAAGATAAACAATGAACTTCAGGAATATCACTAATTTACAAGATTTTATACTAGTTTTAGGTACACATGACCTGGTCTGAGTATGTACTAGAAATTTTCAAGTTCATTGCCATCATCACACATGGTTCGATACTTCTGTCTTCACGACTACCGCAGTATAAAAATATGAACGCTTATTTTAAATTTTCTTTTTTATTTATATTACAAATTATAAATAATTAATATTATTATTAATAAGTAGATATTTTGTTTCTGTTAAACTGTGGTGGAATAATAAAAAAATAATACATTTTTTTTATATTTAAATAGGAATGATTTTATTTTTTTTTGCTTAATGTTTACGTTACATAAAAATCATTAACGCTAACATACTGTCTTTTGTTTAATTCAAATAATTATATAAATCCGCGAATCTCGAACGAATTTTTTTGGTGCTTTTTGTTTTCCTTAACCAAACGATGCGCTATGTATTTTATAAAATGATCATTCTTGTATTATTTTTTTTATGTTATATTGTGCGCATTATGGAAGTACTTTTTTTATGTATGTATATAAATAAATCTTAAGTAAATTTGTTGTTCTTAATTTTTTTTCTTTTCTTTCTTTTAAATTATATATAATCAATAAAATAAAGAGAACACAATTCAAAATATTCTTTAAGTCGAGGATGATCTTAACCCCTATATATTATAATGGAAATAACCAAATTTTGTCTTGTTTGAGAATCGAAAGGCGAACACAAAAATTAATAAAAACAATTTTTTTTCTTAATTCAAAAATCAATTTTCTTAATTACTATATAATTATATAATATAATAAAAAATAATAATTTAGCTACAAATAATAATAAATGATGCTTGCAATATAATATAATAAATGTCTTTTTCAAATTTTTAATTAATAAGTTAAATTTGATTTTAAAATTAAAAAAAAAAATAATATATATAAAGTACTAGTGTTCTCTTATAGATGAGATGACGAGTTGGAATGATTTTTTTTTCTTTTAATGATGATGGAATCGTCATCCATCTTAAATTTTTGGCTCAAACAAAACAAAATAAGATTAAGAAAATGTATAATAATTAAAGAAAAACGATGACATAATAAAAAATTGGTTGTATATAAAAAAAAATGTATGTGGTAGTTGTTGGGTTAAAATGTTTAGAAACATTTTCTGTGAACAATTGATGGACCAGATTCGTCGTATTCTTGTTTTGAAATCCACATCTGTTGGAATGTTGATAAGGAAGCCAAAATTGATCCACCGATCCATACGGAGTATTTACGCTCTGGTGGTGCAATAATTTTGATTTTCATTGTTGATGGGGCAAGTGCTGTAATTTCCTTTTGCATACGATCAGCAATACCTGGATACATTGTGGTACCGCCCGATAATACAGTATTGGCATATAAGTCTTTTCTAATATCGACATCACACTTCATGATTGAATTGTATGTTGTTTCATGGATACCGCAAGCTTCCATTCCCAAGAATGATGGTTGGAAGAGAGCTTCTGGACAACGGAAACGTTCATTCCCAATTGTGATTACTTGACCATCGGGTAATTCATATGATTTTTCTAATGATGATGATGATGCAGCGGTGGCCATTTCTTGTTCGAAATCGAGTGCAACATAGCATAATTTTTCTTTAATATCACGGACAATTTCACGTTCAGCTGTTGTGGTGAATGAGTAACCACGTTCGGTTAAGATTTTCATGAGGTAGTCTGTCAAATCACGACCGGCCAAATCCAATCGAAGAATGGCATGAGGTAAAGCATAACCTTCATAGATTGGTACTGTATGTGATACACCATCACCAGAATCCAATACAATACCAGTTGTACGACCTGATGCATATAACGATAACACGGCTTGAATAGCAACGTACATGGCTGGTGTGTTGAATGTTTCAAACATAATTTGTGTCATTTTTTCTCGGTTGGCCTTTGGATTGAGTGGAGCTTCTGTTAATAAAACTGGATGTTCTTCGGGTGCTACACGTAATTCATTGTAGAATGTATGATGCCAAATTTTTTCCATATCATCCCAATTTGTTACAATTCCGTGTTCAATTGGATATTTAAGAGTTAGAATACCTCTTTTTGATTGAGCCTCATCACCTACATATGAATCTTTTTGTCCCATACCGACCATCACACCTTGATGTCTTGGGCGACCAACAATTGATGGAAATACAGCACGTGGTGCATCATCACCAGCGAAACCGGCCTTGCACATACCTGATCCATTATCAACAACGAGTGCAGCAACTTCTTCGTCACACATTTTGATTTCTATGATAAAAAAAAATTTAAAATAGTTAGAAAAAACAAATATATAAATTCACAATTCTGTGTATATATACATGTATTAAAAAATTATAAAAAGGATGAAATGAAAAAAAAAAAAAATCAAAATGCCGGCCAACGCCCAACGTGGGAATATACGTATATAAATTAAACCATCACTTATTATCGTTTATAAACAGATTATATAAAAGCGGTACATAAAAATTACCTTGTTTGTTTATTAATTAATTAATTTAAACACAAATTTATTTAATTAAATAAATTCAACTTGATTTTGTTTTATATTTAAAGGATAAAAAAAAATGTCGCGACTGAACTTGTTTATCACACAAAAGTCTAATAACGAATGACGCTTACTTTAATTCAATCCAAATAAAATTTTAATTTTATGTGTAAAAGGAGAGCCAAATTTGTACAATATAATAAATTACCCCTCCCAAATCTAGTACTTTTTATCGTTTCGAATACGATGCGCGATACGAGAGAGCGCCGAGTAAAATCGACCAATCATTTTTGTATGACCATATATGGTAATGTTAAATTTATTTCCACGTAAAAACAAAAATCAAAAACGATAAAAAATAAAATTGACGCAGCAGACGGAGAATTTTCTAGTGTAACGCCTAACGGTTTATTTTATGTCATGCTTATAAAATTCCATGTATGTAACCGAATTATTGCGTAGGAAAATCCATTTTATCGGTTTTCCAAATGATTTTCAATAGTTTCCCAACGTTTTATATCGATTGAAAATCATTTGGAGCACACTAAAATTTCACTTTTCACGCGTTTGTACAGTATAAACCGGGAATAAAATAACCGTTAAACCACTATAATACACCGGCATTTTGAACTGTTTTCTTTTTTCCGTTTATCACATTTTTTTAAATAGTTTTTCACACAATATAATATATGTTCACCAATAATTATTTATCACAATACTTACATTTTAAAAAATTAGTTTTACTAAAAAATATATAAATTAATCCCAAAAAGCTGGTGAAGCTCCTTTTAAATATTTTGTTTTAATGTTTTCGTGTTGTTTACACCACGAGAGAACAAACTGTTGTGATAGAAAATTGAAACCAAAACGAGTATATAAATGTATCCCCACCACTAGCGTATCAAACCAATAGTCAACATTTTACCATATATGGCAATTGGATGCACAACACACATTGTTGCCAATTTCCATTATACAAAAAATAAAAACTTCTACATACATAATTTTGTTAGTGTAAAGTGTATATAAAATATTGTGTATGTACACTTAAGTTGTTTTTGTTGCGTTTAGAAATATAAAAAAATTTCTTATTAATAAAATACAACAATAAATAATTTTAGGTCATTTTGAAATTATTAAGAAGAAAATATGTATAGTTGTAAAGTTTTTTTTTTTTTAAATATTTATGATTAGATGTGCTTAGATAGTGAGTACGTATTATAGAAAAAAGTCATCGGGAAGTCTATGATTCACAACATTAATATACGCCATCCCTAATTGGTGTACTACACATTTTTTAGAAGCTGTAGATTACGAATTGAATTCCAAATTGGGCTTTTACATACTCCACCAAGGCTAAAAATCAATAAACATGTCTGAGATTTTATTTGTTTCGCATACATATTCTCTTATTCGTGCAATTCCAATGTCGAGTTTAGAATTTTCGTTAAGGTTGTACGTCGAACGATACAATTTTATGACCAATTTCGGAAGTTTCTTTGTTTCGATTAGATCACGGCTCTTTAAGGGATGATAAGGAGGTTCACACCCTTTTCCAGTTTGATATTGATACGCGATAACCGTTATATAAAAATATCATGCAGACCTTGATTTTTACATACAGAAGGTCAATCAACTTTTCGGTATGCGCGAAAATATTGGCGTTTTGGGGCATCCATGTTCAATCACATAAGGTCTTAGTGACTCATGTTATGGACTATATACATATGATGAATCATAGCCGAGACGTACATACATACCTCTTTGTTTCTTATTTTTCAATCATAATTATTTGCTAGATGAATCATACGCAGTTTACATACAAGTTAAGTCTGCGATCCAAATGTCTTACTCTTTAAATTTTTAAAAAAGAGGATCAGAGAAAAATGGTTTCTTATAAGAAACCAAAGCCAAAACCTTTCAAAAAGGTTAATAAAATAACTTACGAATAATACCTACACCAGCGACTGTTTATTTTTACAAACCCTGGGCTGTACCAAAACCTATGATACAGTTGGTCAAACCAATAAAATCTCTTAGTTCAATGATTAGATAAAAAAAAATATATTTTTACTACATATATACATTAGAAAGTTTTTGGAACGTTCTGAAAAATTCAATCGTCCGGATAAACAGTTTTATTGCCATATTGTTGACTGTTGAAACTTATGATATGAGCAGCCCTTATTAAAGTTATTGGTACCTATATACCTACCTTCTTTTAGCAAAAGGGCATTGGAAAAAGTGCTATAAACCTTTCTGAATGAATGTCAATCGTTTTAACCAGCATCATCAAAAATCCCATAAAATCATTTCCATATAAAAGCAAATAGGCATAATCTTCCAACCTATAATAATAACGTACATAACACACCTTGGTTTGTATCGATGCTCATCAAACAAATTCATAAATTATCTACATACACACAGCTACACTCGAATACACAATTAAGCCAAATAATAATCGTATACAGTAAAATTTTTTGTTTTCCGAAATTTAGTCCGTTTTAAGAAATACTGATACATAATTAAAGATGTAACATAATGTACATCGAAAATACAATTTTTACCTATTAAGGAAAATCGGTTTTATCATAAATTTTCATTCGATTCATTGTAATAAACAATTGTACACAATTGATTTCATTCAATCATTCGTATGTATATACATAATAACATTTCAATCATTCATTAAACCACAAAAATCATTTATTTAAAATGTTAAACATTTTTTTGTTGTCTTTTTATTTTTACTATACTTATCATGCAGTCAACATCGTCGGATCCAACCGGCATTTGTTATTTATTTATTTAATACATAATAGTATGTATACAAATACTACAACAATAACAACAACAACTGAAATATACAGAGAAGGATGGTAAAACCTGTTTTTTAACGAAACAAAATTTATTATAAATGTTTACTGGGATTTTTGTTTTTTTTATAAATTCGATATACAAAAACAAAATATCTAAGGCCTAACGACTTTTTATGTTGTTGGTTAACGGTCGATTTCTTGAATATGAATCAATCAAATCATTGGAATCCCTCTTTCGATTCGATACGAAAAAGTAAAAGTGTCATAAATTTGTGTGGTATATAAAATTAGTCTAGGTCATATACACATCGTGTTCAGGCGGCAGTAAACTGTTGGTTATATAAAATTATAAATATTGTGTATTGTGTATGATCGCAGGTGCTTGTTCTTATCTCATAAAATATGTAAACTCAACCCAATTATGCCCTATTTTGGGATGAAATTTATGTATAATATATTTTTAATGTGCTAAAATTATCACATTTATTATTAAATGTGTTATAATTATATATAATTGCTGTAATGATTTTTGATGAAATAGTCTGTTTTTTTTTATTAATACGAGTACATAACGTCGAGGTGAAAGAGATTTGTCTTATAAATCCCGGAAGCATTGTACGCACAAAACACTATATATAATTTAACCGAAATTAGTTAAGTATATAACTTGACGTAATCTCTGATACGCGATAAATTCCTAAAATGTTCGTTATCTGTCATAATACAACGCGGTTAACTTGTGTATGTTAATAAATAAAAAAAAAATCGCGATTATTTTTATATTCGTTGTGTATTAACCTTGAAATCTAAATTATGACTAATCATTTTTTACTTAGTTATTCGTCTATATATAGTCTTACTAACGAACAAATTTTTTCTTATACATATTTCTTTAACTCTTTCTTACTATGCATGTACATATGTATATATGCATAGTACATATGTACAGTACAAAAATTATAATTATGTTTATACAAATACATACATACATACATACATATATGCTTATGAATATAAAATAATCGTTAAATTCGGCCATTTGTTACATAACACGTGACTGATTGCGTTATTATACTGGAATATTGATTTAATGAGATCATTTTAACGTCTCTTATCACATGGATTTTACTTTATAACGTTCGTTGAATGTACCACTTATAAGATTTCTTACACAATCGTATATATACTACCTCGAACCTACACATTGAATGGATGTGAAATAACAGCATTCCAATTTTATTTACTATATACGATTGTAAAAAATCGTTAAACCTACAGCCAAATTGAACATCATAATATATAATATATTGGACCCACATTGCATCTCTTTGTTAGTTACATATATAGTTAAATTAAACATAATAATCAATAACAAATATGCAATTTCTTTTTGTATTAGCAAGTATAGGTACATATAATAAGATATAAGAATTATACTTATGTTTAATGGAACGAAACCAGTTTAGTGAAAAAAAATCGTTTCTTCTTTTGTACATAATCATGATATGATAATTCAACAGTTATTTTTATCTTTCTCATTAAAAATAAATCGATATTCTTCATCAATATATATATAATATTGGTATTGCTGTTAATTTTTGTGTTGGATTATATATAGATCAGTGTTTTTAACCATCTTATAATTAGGGAACGCACTTGGGTCAGAAATTGAATTCTATATATAGAGCTAATATAATTTGAATTAAATTGGATAATTCAAATTTGACTTGTTGACTTCATTTTGGTTCCGCGGCCCATCATTTAAGAATCGCTGTGTTAACGTTTTTGTATTGAATCATGCACATAATATGTATATAGATTCTTGAGAGACACCGCTAAGATTATAGTTTTGAATTTTGATACAAATAATTTTTCAAAGATTACTGGCAATGATCAGTTATATACAAAGTGCAATTATTAATTATTGTTCTATATATGTATATGATTAAATTACAATTACTGTTTTCTATATAATATATACAAAAAACAGTTGTAGAATATAATATATAATACATTATAAGTATACAAAAATATAGCAATTTATAAAAATTGTGTATAATGGAATTCCAACGAAAGTTAGCTGCGATAGAACAATCACGACATAATAGATTATTTGGAATTTGATATATAAATAAGCAACAAGTACATTTGGCCATTATATAATTCGCTAGAAATATAATTATCAACTGCATCTTGATAAGGCGTGGCACGAAATCAATTTTCTGTCAATACCATTAGTATACGGTTTACCTAATGAATTATTGAGATGACCATTCACATGTTTTGCAAAATAAGCGTACCGTTAGTCTCAAATTCCCCTCACGATATCAATATAAAAATATTATGCTGCTAAATATAAATACATATGTACTCATTCAGCTGATAAAAAAATTATAAATTTTTTCCATAGAACATGTACAAAATTGGGTGTGGTTCATCATTTTCTGTGCTAAATACAAAATTTTATACTTGTCTCTTCAAAAGATTTTATGCAAAACTACTTGCTGTATACAAAAAAATTTAAAATTCCAAAAATACCTTATAAATGCATTTTCTCCGTATGGGTGTCTGTGTTTGTTTATGTGTGTGTCTGTCTAGTCAAAATACATTGATTTTTCTATTGTTTTCCATTTTCCGAGTAAAAAAGGTCGGGAAAAATAGTATAGTGTAAAAAAGTAAAAAATGAGGGTGGCAGGGCAATATTATGAATAGTCCAACAACAACCTAGTAATGTAATAAAAATAAATTAAACATATTCTATATACATAGTAAAATAGGGGATCAATGCAGTAATTTTGTTTAATTTTTTTTTATGAATTATTGACCTACCATACTATGTAAACTCTGAATGATCAAGTAAAATAAAAGAAAAAGTAATAAAAACGAAAAATTAATGCTACATCCAGGGTTAGTTTAACGTAAAAAAAATCTAGAAAAATTTTCTTATTTTTGTGAAATACTTTCGATGTTATAGGTAAAATCTAATCTTTGACATGATGAAGGTATACATTGTATACTCGTATTATACAGAAATCCTTTTCTTCTTTCTTTGCTGGGCGTGATGTTTATTTACATTAATTGACTTATTTTAACATCTCAAACACGTACTATTCATGTTCCGGTTAATATTTATCAATTTTTAAGAAATTTTATATTTATCAAAACTTCACTACTAAATTTAAATGGTTTTATATAGCCCCCCACAAAAACATTACTAATTAACTTGTCTTTCTCATAAGTTATAACTATATTATAGAAATATTAGATCCAAAATGAAGGTCAATTTGGTAGTTTTTTGAATTGGATATTCTAAAATATGTCTAAAGCTTCCAGTATACATATATATATATATATATATATATATATATATATATATATATATATATATATATATATATATATATATATATATATATATAAATATATATATATATATATATATATATATATATATATATATATATATATATATATATATATATATATATATATATATATATATGTATATGTATATATATATATATATATATATATATATATATATATATATATATATATATATATATATATATATATATATATATATATATATATATATATACATATATATATATATATACGTCAATATAAGTAATAATATAAAATACAAGTTTCCTTTTATAAAATATTATTCAGGTGCTATAATTCTTGAAGTACTCGTATGTACGTGTAAAATATATTTATTGATTAATTTATTCCCATGTTGTCGTATGGTTAGGATACTCGTATCAATAGATAACCTTTTCTATTAATATACTTACTATTCCCCTCCTGGTGGATTATGTATTATAGTTCCATTTATTTTTCAATTATATGTACACATAATTCATATTTATGTATAATGAGACAGATTTGTAACCCGAGAGTTTATTTATATACATTTAATATTAAAATTAAATCAAAACCAGCTTAATTTATACTAAAAAATGTGCCATTGAACTTTTATAATCACACACAACGAAAAAATTAAACACATAAATTTAAAAAAAAAAAAATCTGGTCGTGCTATATGAAAACTAGATCAGTCAAACGGTAGCTATGGTTACATCGATTATATATGTATACATATTTATAATATTATAAAACACGTTTGTTACTTTTGTTGATGCCACTTTTATATACATTTTAAATTTTTAAATTACATGTATGATTGTCTAAATTCGCCGCTTGCTTCAATGCGCACGCCATGTTTTTTATACCTATAAAACTATTAAAATACAAAATACTATACACAACGTCAAATACAACAATATGCTAATTAAAGTACGAGTATATACGACAAGCAAAACCAAATTGAGAATTATTTAATATTTAATATTTAATTTGTAATTATAATTTCCGCAATACATATATATGTATATACATTTTAATTGATTGCGTTGGTGCGATTGAACTATGAACAATACAATATACATAAATCAATCGATTTTGTGATGGGATGTTTATAATTTGCCAAAATGATGCAATTTAAATGACTGTCAAATCTTTAACACATTTTATTCGGCTTGCTAGAATAAGTTCCATTTCTTTCCAGTAGTTCTCAATATATGACTTCAAAGGAATCGAACTAAACAAATTATAAATCATATACCACTGCATTGATATGAATAAATTTGGCAAAGCTCCAGAAATCGATACAAACATTTTATTTTTATCAATCTGTGTACATAAATAAACATATACTCGTATAACTAAAAATAAAAGTTAATAAATTTTTATTTTCACAATAATAAATAAACTTGAGATAAATTTAGAAATCATATGTTCATGAGTAGACATATAAGACGCTCGTATGTCTGATGAAAATGTTAATAATGTTGAGAAAAGTGAACAAACTGAAATAAATGCAAAGTTATAAGATTAACGTCTAGAAAATCCCATGTTGTCTAGTGGCTAGGATATCTGGCTTTCACCCAGAAGGCCCGGGTTCGATTCCCGGCATGGGAAATTATTTTCCCGTTTTTTCTGTTAATGAATATAAAGCCTACTTGCATAAGTCGGCTTCCAATTGCACCACCGCAAGTACTTATAAGTATGTACTTAGGTTTCCGTCTTTACATAAAATAAGCTACTAGTAGCTGCTCTTACATTTTATCAAAAGCAGATACGAGTATTTTATTTAAGCATAGACACAAACCTAAGCATTTGCTGGGGTCGATTGGAAAGCAACTATTAATTAATCACCTATACAGCTTTTACCCAGGAGGCCGGTTCGATTTATTCCGAAAAATTTCAGCCCGGAACATAATTTTTGTGCAATATACTAAGCCACCATTTACCAATTTTAATTCGACCCTGACATATACACTATAAATGAATTATTTAAAAATAGTATTATGTATATCTTAATATAAAAGATTCACTTTTCTAATTTTTCATTCATGCTTTCCAATTAAATAATTTATTTATTACAACAAAAACAACATCGCGTATAAATAAATAAAACAATAGAATAAATAAAATAGCTATAAAAATAGTTTAGCAATTAATCATAAACTGCAACCAAGTATTTTCGCCATTGTGATATTGTCTGTCTGCGTGTATATAATTAAATCGTTTGAAAAAGAAAATGTGCAGTGGAAAAAAAACATCTTGATTTTCACTCTAATATATAGTAGTAGTTTACTATTTTTCATCATTTCTCTTTTGTTTTTTAATACATATTATAGTTTCTAAGAAAAAATGAAAATGTAAATTGAACGAAATGAGGCATAACAGCCGACGAGAGAAAAGAAAATTTAGATTTAAATATTTAATTGTGATGATAATTAATGTGTTAAACTTTTATTTAGAATTTAGATTATCAATCGCTGTAGCCTGTGTTAATAAAAGTTATTTAGATTACCTCCGTTTTGTGTATCGTATATGCTATCTAAACAAGATAGATTATATACAATCACAAAGGAGTGTGTTGCCACGTGTTAAGTGTCTCGATAGTGAAATAAAAAAATAAACAAAATTTTCAAGAGTATATTTTTATACTAATTATATATTGTAACGTATATTTTTTAATTTCTTAATATAGGTTAACATTCTTCATATTAACAATTTATTAAAAGATATATTGAATGTATGACAATTTTTATAATAAGTTGTCCACAACTATAGCATTTTTAATCAAAACGTATTTAATCGACGAAGGTGGATTCGAAGATTTTATAACACTTTTTTTATAATGCACTATGGAGTAATTTTTTAAAAAGTGTTGTAAAATAACATAAAATCAGCGAATCCACCTTTGTCGATAATGGTAAATTTTTTGATTAAACACGCAAAATCAAAAATTATGATCAAGGTGTTTGTTTATGAATAAAAAATATTTATCCATGGCATGTACTGAAATTAATGAATTTAATAGCACATACCCCAAGCTGTTTTTTGTGGTTAGGATTTCAAACTATTATAAAACGTTAAAATATTGATTATTCTTAATAATAAAATACCCTGCTCTCACTCGGATATCCACAACTCAGACCATGACTGCTCTTACGGCAAACGCACTATAAACAATAAGGCACACATACATCTGTTGTAAACTGATTATTTTAAAAATTTGTAAATTTCCGACCTAAATGTGTGCGATTTGTAAACAACTACAAATCAGTTTAAAACTGCATTATAGGAATTCTTGTACATACTTATACTAACAGATTGTTAACATATTTTTCATTGACATGTTAAATTTCCTATATATCTTGTTTTCTGCTTAAAATTATATAATCTATTAGAATTTATAGTAATCCCTGTTGCTTCTATATATAATTGAAACGTTGCCATAAGAGAATAAATAAATATCGCCCCTATACAATGTAGAAAATTATTTCAATAACACTGAAAACGTTATAGACTTGTCAATTAATTTGCCATGCATATAATTATATCTCGATTAAGATTTTATGCCTATGCCGCATAGCCGAAAAACACCGCACTTGTATATATTCCCAGTATTAAATAAAAAATTTCAATCCCAAATGTACACATATATACATATGCGAACCAACTCAAACTCAATTCCCATATAAATTCCAATCCCAAAAATTATTAGGAAAATTAGTTTTTTTTAGGGTTTAATAACAACATTTATGTATGTATATACGAGTATACGCTTTTAGGATTTCGAAATTTATTTATCGAATGCTTACGATGAATCATCAATCAGCTCACCCTCATCATTTATTTCTTGTGTGCTTGGGTGTGTATACCAAATTTCCTTGTATTTTGGGTATGTATACTGAAGAAATAATCACAAAATCAATAGAAATGTATTATTCTTGCAAAGAGTTCTTCACGTTTCTTAAATTTTTTACAAGGGTCAGCCAGCAGTAGCATAAAAACATATAAACACAAAACTAAAATTTATGTATTTTATGTTGGGGGAGGGTGAATATTTGATACAACTTGTCTTCGATACATTTATAAGCTGCAGTGATTGTCAATATAATAATTTGCGGGCGACTAATATCAAATTTATCAACCATTACAAATTTTATCATCGTGCCTTATAGGTTGATAACTTCTGTACTATCTATACAAGTCAAATGTATTTTAGTCATACTGTCTGCCATATACACAGACTTATTTGAACGAGAAAACATATTTAGGGAAACTCCTATTTATGTTGTTACGTACATACATACATATATAATATGCTTGTATTCGTATATATACAATCCACTAAAACGAATCATTTCTTTTGAACAATCAAATAATATTTAATGTTGTCTTGTGGTTTTTCATATATATGATTCATGTTTGCGTTTTTAATCAATTTGTTAAAAAAAAAACTTCCATAAAAGTACTTTAAAATATTACGATGATGTCTCATTCACATAAAATTCTTGCAAATTTCTCCCTTATACATTTAAATTAAATGCAAAATTCAAGTATACTTTTTAATTATCGCACACAACGATTTCGTTTATAATATTGAAGTTGGTTAAAGTGTATTTGATTAAAGTGGATGTCAACGTCAATTCAAAGCATCATCGTTAATATTGAAAAATGGGAATCGCACTAAAATTTTGAATTTCTGACATATAAATACAATATTTAAATATTTATCGATAAATTTTCTTTTGAAGCAGTTTGTGTGAACATTGCAATGTATGAGTTTGAGCAAGCGAAATCGTAAAAATATGTTTCTACTTTTTAGTAGTTTGATGCTAAATTGTGAACTTTAAGTTATTTAGATTTAGTCGTTGTTACGACAAATTAGATACATTTTTAGTATATATATATATATATATATATATATATATATATATATATATATATATATATATATATATATATATATATATATATATATATATATATATATATATATATATATATATATACATATATATATATTTTAAATGTTTGAAGGTATATCGTGATCGTATAAAGTATTTTTTAAGTATTTTAAAGTATTATATTATTTATCGTGATCGTATAAAGTAATTTAAACACTACAATTTGTATATATGCCGTTTGTCAATCAGTTAAAAAATTTTGGTTTGTTCATCATAAAATGAGCAAATAATTCGAAAAATTTGATTTTCCAGTCAAAATTTTAATTTTTAATGATATTTCTAACTAATTGACACACGGTTATAGTTAGGTATTAGGTAGGCTGACCAGATATTTTCGAACGCAAAAGAGTATGTTTTACAAAATTTAAATATTTGAAGACATTTCTACTGCATTTCCGCATTTCAAGCTATACAAAATTATTGAAATTCAATCGTGCGAATTACAATTTAATTTATTCCGTTTGTCTATTTACATAAATGTTTCAAAAATCCAAAATATTTCAAATGTGTCAAAAATTTCAGAATTGTTAAATTTTATCATTTAAAAACTTTTTAAATTAATCAAATTTTTAAAATTAAAATTTAATTTTTAAATCTTGCATTTTGTATATATAATTAAAATTCCATTTCAAAATTTAACGAATTAAACATCAAAATTCGATTTTGGCAGAATTAAGGATTAAAATTAAATTTTTAAATTTAATTTGAAATTTAGAACAAAAGATTAGATTTTTAAAATTATAATTTGAATTAAAATATTTAATTATAATTATACCTTGAACCAAATTCAAATTAAAAATTAAGAATTCAAACGTCGTTTGGAATCTCAGTTTTTAGTAAATAATTTAAATTTTGATATTTAAAATTATATGGGAACTAGACTTTAAGACTTTAAGTTTAATGAATCCAAAAATTACGTAAATTTTAAAATTTTGTAAAATAATATCAAGTTACTTGAGATAACCTAAATTTAAGTTTAAATTTTAAATTTTTTGTTTAAATTATCATTTAGATCTGGAGATTATAATTTAAATTATTTTCAACGATTTTCAATCTGAATCTTTTAAATTTATAAATATGTGTTAAAAGAATTATTTTAATTTTCAAAATTAAACATTTTCTTTAAGAGGATCTGTATATTTTTAAATTAGATTTTGAAATTTATAAATTTATCAGATCGACTTTAAATTTTTGATTCTAAATTTATTATTAGACAATAAGAGTTTAGATTTTAATATTTATTGTATGTGAAATTTAATAATTAAACTTTTTAAATTATTTCTATTAAGATAATTACAGTTTATAAATTATGATTTTTAAATAATTTGTCATCTTAAATTGTTGAAATATAAATTAAAGAAATCCTAAAGTGTTCAAATTAAAAATTAAAATTTTTTCATTTAATAAATTAATAAATAGATTTAAATTTTTTAAGTCAATCAAATTTTAAAATTTCAAGCACTTTAAATTATGAATTAACAATTTGACCTTCTTTGTTTTATATAATATATTCCAGATCCGAAATTTAACAATTTCTCGATTCTAAATTCTGAATTCGATTCTGAATTTTGTTTCCCAATATTCTTCATATCACAATTCTATAAACTTAAACTCTACTGTCCCATACTGGGCTTATTGCATTTAGATATTGAATTAGCTTTGTTTATCAATTTTTAACTATTTTTATTGGGTTGCCAAGCATTCTCCAAAGTTTTAATCCCAAAGGGAACGAAGGTGGTAGATAAAATTGTTCTATCCAAAAGCATCATATGTGTATGTAGCCTATGTAGCAAGCACGTATACATTTCTTTGAAATATTCGATCATCCGAATAACACATTTTTGAGAAAAAAAAAAAAATGTACACGAACGAATTAGAATTTAACTGGTTTGACTGTTTTTTTTTGTTTTATGCTGTTTGTTATATGCTTTTATCAAAAAAACTATGTAAATCAAACTCTGCAGGAACATGGAATGCCGACAATATCTGAAGAAAAAATGAATATTTTTACAGAAAGAGTATACAATATATTCTGTTGATTTTTGCCTAACAAAAGAGTAAAGAGTATAACGAAACCAAAAGAGTACTAATACCAGGGATGATATTTCAGCATTTTCAAGAGTACTTTTTCCACGCACCCGATAGTACTTTTTTAGACTCGAGTGTACTTTTTCTAAAAAACAAACAATTTAACGACTTTAAAAAAAACTGTTTTAGTTTAAGAGTTTTCGTAACTTTATTTCAAGGTTTAAACTCACTTATAATAAAAAATAAAAATAATAATATCAATATAATATAAAAATAAAATAAAATAAATAATATATGTAAACTATTCCATATCAAAAGGATTTTTTTCATATCTTTTATGACAAAACTATAATACTTATGTAATATTAATTAAAAATACAGAATCACGTTTCAATTTTAATTATCACATTGTTTTAATCTAATAGTTCTTCGTCTGGAGGAGCATCGTTTGAAATATTTGTTGATATCAATTCTTTGGTAATTTTATAATTATTGCAACACTTATCGCTTGATTTAATTAAATCTCTAGTCTGCAAAAGTGCAGAGCATGTTCCAACCGCTAAACGATTGCGGCATTTAGTTTTTATTAAGTTATTAATCGAGAAAATTCGCTCGACATTCGCAGAAGAATGAGGAATAGATAAAACCCCTTGGGCGATTCTAAATATATTGCTAAACATATGATCATTTAATGTATTTTTTATTGCTCCTATTTTGCTCCAAAAATCACTTATTGAACAATCCTTTAACTTTTTCAATTCATCGTGGTCTGCTAATGATCGGTACTCTTCATTTATCAGCTCAACATTTTTATTGAGTTTGATGCGGCGTTAATCGCTTTTTTATGTGCTTCTGATATTTCATGTCTCTCTAAATGGGTTTTGCTTCCACTGATTGACACGTTGCACAATACACATCTTTTGCCTTGTTTAGTATTTTCTTGGACCAACCACGAATATTGTTCTTTCCACTCGCCACGAAATGGATTATCGCGCTTAACTTTTTTTTTTGGATGTACCACTGTCGTACTTGTCACGGTTGTAGAGTCACTGATTTAAAAATTAAATTAAATTAATTTACAATGAAACTTAAAATTAATTAATGTTGCAACATACTTATTTTTGTTAACCTCTTTGTCAGTTTCCACTAATGCCGGTGTTGATTCTTCAAGTTGAATTAAGGTTTTATTGTTATTTATCAACCACCTATTTCCCATTTAAAATTAATGATTCGTTTACAAAATATATAAAAAAATACTCACTTATCCATTGTTGTAAATATAATTTTCCAACTTTATCTAGAACTTTTTACTAACACTTAACACATCACATTTCAAGTTTCCGCGGCAACAAAGTAAAGCAAAAATAATTTAAACGTCAAAATTTAAACCCAATAAGCCAGTCACAAACTAAGCACGCAAAAAAAAAAGATAATATTCAGCAAGCATCCAACAAGCAAATTAATTTATTCGACACATTGATTACGAAGTAAATATATAATCTGCCCTATGTCTTATATTTTTTGTATAAACCGCTTGAATATCTTGAATATGCGGAGCGGAAAGTACTTTTTTTGGATCGAAAGTACTTGGGTACTTTTTTAAATCGAAAGGAGGCAAAAAAGTACTATTCCACTACAAATATCATCCCTGACTAATACTCTTGAA
Source organism: Tipula unca (assembly GCA_951394425.1). Lineage (NCBI taxonomy): Eukaryota > Metazoa > Arthropoda > Insecta > Diptera > Tipulidae > Tipula > Tipula unca. The sequence continues at coordinate 11,174,712 of OX596381.1, read as the reverse complement.
AAGAGTATATTTGGTCACCCTAGTGTTAGGATCTCGCGATCACAGATCACCGTTTACCAAATTTATTTTTATATTTAATTACACGATGAGTTTGAATGACAAACGTTAATTTAAATTAAAATAGTTTATTAATTCTCTATATGTATATATAAATACATACAATGGTATATACAAACTGAAAGCTAAAAATTACAGTTTTTCTAATATAATATATATAGTTTATAAAACATCTATAATAATTTTTATTTTAACGGTTATTTATTTAGAATTTCGGTTAGACATATGGAATTGGTATATTATTTCTTTACATTTCATCTTCTTAAATAGAAATCTCAAAGACGTGTATATTATTAAAAAAAAGAAAAACTATCATAAATAATGTCTACGGTAAATAAAAAATATCAGTATGTATTATATATATATATATATATATATATATATATATATATATATATATATATATATATATATATATATATATATATATATATATATATGTATATATATATATATATATATATATATATATATATATATATATATATATATATATATATATATGGATATATATATATATATATATATATATATATATATATATATATATATATATATATATATATATATATATATATATAGAGTATATATAGGTAGAGTATTACAATTATCAATATAGAGTACTTTCAACATTATATTATTTAAAAAAAAACAATTCTTGTTAACACTATTATATCGGGCTTAAAGCTTATAATTAAAATGTGATCATAAAGTTATAATGATATAATATGTTAATTTAATTTAATCGCTTTTATACTCAACCATATAAAGTATATATACCACACACATCGCGTGAATTTCTTCTTAATTTTGATTTAAAAAAAAAAAATCATATCAAGAATATTAGTTTTCTTCCGTAGTACCTACACAACATAATATTATTTCGATTTTTGACGCGAGAGGAAGTAAAATCATGCGGTTTAATTATTAAATGACCACAAAAAAATAACCAAAAAATCACCAAATACGTATATATGACGTATTAAGTTCGTTAGATAACTAGGCTATTTCAGATATAAATCTCGAACAATATGTGATTGAAACCTTGTCTAAAATAGTTCATAGGGTACACGAGACATGCAATATAATATACATATATGTATGTATAAACATACAAAACATAATATAGTAAGTAAATCCAATTATAGGAGTATACAGTGTATTTGTATGGATCATGATTATTGATTTATGCTAATTAAACATAATATACATAGTACATACACATTTGTACTTATTATTTTATCTATTTACATATTATACGTACTAAAACATTGATTGGCATCAGTGTAACGTATTAAATTACATTTTGTTATATAGTCGTGAATTTTATATTACACATACATATGTACATACATTACATACATACCCATACGTAAAAGTAATTAAATGGCTTATTATTTGGTTCTATTGGTATATACAAATTATTGGCGGTAGTAGGTTTGAGTAGGTGAATTAATTGTGTGAAACTGTTATTGTACAAGCGAAATGATGTTTTTATTTAATAATGGGTGCGTCCTAATTGTCACCGTAAAATGAATTAAAATCTGAAGCCTATTGGTCTTTTAGAGCATAGTGTCACATCCTACAGACGAATGTTAGGTTTATTTACCTCTATAAGTTATATTCCATTTGATTGGTTAATAGCTCAAACTGATATTAATATTAGAAGGGAACACTTTATGGATAAGAAACATAAACGAATTACCAGAACAGAACTACCTTGAATTATACTCTATGTACATGCCAATATTAACGGTGGAACGATCTTGCCAGCTGCAGCTACGTCTCTTGAAGACCAGTCCATTATTGCATTTTTAAGAAAGAATGGTGTCAACGAACCCTTCCTAGCTAATGCATCTGCTCTTTCACTAGACACTGAATTGCACTTAATTTAAAATGTTTATTATTAAACAAGACTACCAGTTGTTAAATATATAGCTTTCCAGATAATCAAGCACAGATTGTTATCTGGCATAAATAGATGTTTGTTTTTAATTTATTTTTTATTAAAACGGTTGAAAACTACAGAGGTTTCGCACTCAATCCCACAATGAGCCCATGGTGCAAACCTAAAGGATCTATCCTAACTCGCAGAAGTAGGCTGCAGCCTTAGCAAACTGTTAAAGTTACCAAGTTTTAACCAAGAAATGACAGACAGTCGTCACAAATATTATCCTGAACAAGTCCTATGCGTTGGAGATGAACCTTGAAACGTTCATGGCCCTTAATGAGTGCAACTAGAATTCTGAGTTGGCTCATTTTTAAGAATAGCACATATTTAGTGAACCTTCAGTTGGATTCAATGATGAATCGTTTCGCATTTCGACAGCTAGGAGTAAAGCCCCAGTTCAAGTAAAGCGAACTTCTTAATAGCGTCCTTACCACCATTGAAGTATAGAGGAATTGCTGGCATGGGACCAACAAATTTGCTACACGATCCAGCTTTCACTAAAAAGTCAGCAACCTCATTTCGCACAACGCCACAATCAGCAAGCACCAACATGATCCTTACTCTCGTATTAGAGCAAAGGAGATTAATGTAGTGTAGGATTTTTAAGGGTACTTACTATTCGTGCAGATAATAATATCCTTCCCTAAATCACTAAACTTAAACGCCGCAATCGCACTATGGGTAAGTGTAATTAATTCAGCTTAAAAAACCCTGCTGTGTTTACCCAGACTACTCGAGAATCTGAGCCCATACTTTGGACAGTAGAATCCAAACGATGCACTGACTTCTAAGCGAGAGCCATCCACAAAAAAAACTATCGACTCGTACAACTGTCTATAGTAATCCCGAGAGAGCCACAGTTCTCTCGAAGGGAAAACGAAGGAGAATGAATTGGTGAATTTAAATTCGGGCAATAGCCTGTCATTCACCATTTCTATCCTCCGAAACATGTGACTTAAACTAATTAAGAATCTATCCATGCCCCGTACAAGTCCCGAAGGCATTCCATGCCCCATTGCACCTCAATCGAAACGCAGCAGAGTACGCAGTACCAAGAATGTAAGACTGTAATTCGGGCAATCATAGAAGAGACCCCATAGCAAGAAGAGGAGCAAACGACATAGCACCGGTAATAGCCCTACAGGCTGTCATCTGAAATTCATCCAGCCTTGCTACAGAAGACGTCTGTTTAACAACTGGCCACCACACAACTGATGCATACGACAGTAAAGGTAAAACCAGTGATTTGTAGATGAATGACATCATTTTGGGGGTCAGACCCCAGGAATTGCCAAAAGGAGAGTTTACTATCTAGAATAACACCTAGGTGCTTGACGTGCTCTGTCCTTGTAATTGCTCTACCAAATATAGAGTGTGAACAGATACATTAGCACTGTCTCTACGTCTGGTAAAGACAACCAGATCTGTTATAGAGGGATGGACGCGTACTATCCCTTTTCAAGACACCAAGCTTCCACTATATTAAGGGCGTTCTGCATAAGATCAGATAAGACGTTCAAGTATGATGAACCCAGATCGGTGCAATTTAACTAGTAATTCATCGATATAACTATGAGCCACAGCAAGGGTGAGAGTACTCCACCTTGCCGACATCTTTTGTGCGCGGATTTTAGGCTTTTTTTTATAGATTTTTTGAGCTACCAAAACTGAGATTCGTAAGTTCAGAACACCGCAGAAGGGTTTGTTATGCTTTTTCTGTTTGTTAATAAGAGGGCAAGACTTTGCAAAAGCAGTCGAGATTCCTTTCGTTAGTACAATTGTTTGCTTATCAAGTTCTGTGATGGATCTAATCTGATTAGGCAAATCTAGTAGTGAAACGAGCTCAGAGGAGAATCCATTACCCAATTTGTAAGTTTCCTATTACGATATAGTTTAACCGGTGGTCTTTTAAAGTTAATATTAAAAGAGATTCACCTATGATCAGAGGTGAGAATATCATCCATCACCCTCCAATTTACAATCAAATCAACGATGGTCATAGAGCACAAGCTAATATCAATCACATCTTTACGAGCCGAGTTGATAAACGTTGGCTCACAACCAACATTGAGCATCTCTAACTCAGACGAGTAAGTATAATTGAACAGTGAGGATCCTCTATTATTAGTATTAGAGCTGCCCCAAATGGTATGATGAGCGTTAGCATCACAACCAATCACTAGAGGTAGTTTATGGACCCTATGCCACATTACCAAATTCACCAGTTCCTTTGAGGGGGTGAGGTCGAATAATAGGGTAAATAGGCTGATGCAATGACAAGTTTAAAACATGAGTCAGCATACACGAGAGTGATTAGATAAGAGCGGCATCAATATTATTAGAAATATAAATCCACGCCCTGGTAGGACAGTGGACTTTAGAAAAATCCTGCCAAACTTCGAATTTCAACCAGAAACCGCACCATTAATGAGATACGGTTCCTGGATAAGACAAAAACCTCTTCAACTCACAAGAGGCTGACTTGCTATGTGTTGCAGGTGGTCGATGCATTTGGATTCATTATGCCGATGTTAGTAATAACGAGACTCGGATTCTCAGGTGACCCAGGAATCATGAGTGCAGTATCAGAGAGTTCGGGGCTCACCAACCGAAAGTTGACAACCCTCCCAGACGTCCTTGATTCTGTTGATCTCCCTAAAGAACCAAACGTACGTCTCATCATTGCTCGCTTTGCAAATGATGACACTATCAGCCAGGTAGCAATCTAGCAATTGCGGCACTAAATATATCCTTTGTGTGATGTAGTTATGTTTGTTGGGTTTTAAATTTGAATGCGTCTAAGCTTTATGCTATATAAATTTAGGACTCGAAATATTTAAACTTGCATTATTTTAAGCTTCTTTCCCAAAAAACTGTTATATGTGTTGCGACATTTAATTTTTTTTTTCAATTACATGTTTTGTGATTCAAATTTTATTCAGGATATTTAATTATAGTTTCGGCAAATTTAAGACGATTTGTGTTTGTTTATGGTGAAGGGATTCTAATATTCTTCTGTGTTATAATACGAATAATATAATATACATATATACATACATACAATTAATTGTATCTCATGAAGTAAGGCTATTTCCTATATATGTTGAAATTCAATATAGTAAAGGATGGGACTATTTCATGTAGACAAATGTTTAAATAGATGAATACATAGAAATTTGAGTATACAAATATGTATATTTGTCTAAAAATTGTTTACAATATTTTATTTATTAGGTGCCGCTAGTGGCGCTGTTTAATCCATATACGAGTGAAATGTGTTGAAAATTTGTTTGTACATGAAATTGCCTAAAGTAATTTAATTTTATATGGTTTGATCTCGACCTTTCGCTCTGGTTTGACATTATTTCACCAGATGCCAGACAAATTGCGTTAAGAGGCCAATATTTCATATACAAATTATACCACTTAATACATTAATAATTTAATTAAAATAAATACATCAATGAAATTTTATTTATAAATCGAATATGTTAGACGAGTATACTCTGTAAATTAAAATTCAAAAAAATGTGTATTGGAACTTATAAATAAACAAATAAAAATAGATTGTAATTAACATTGCAATAAAAAATGAGAAGTAAAATTTTAACATCTCGAACAATTTTATTTTTAACAAAAACACAATGTAATAAAAAACAAATGTTTAAATTTAGAGGTAAAAATGCAAACTCTATTTAATATAAATGAATTCATAAATAAAACCGTTTTAATAGAGGAGTTTAATGTATTCTCGATGTGGGAGGGAAATTGTCTCGAACAATGCACTTGAAATGCAACAACGATATTATAGAATATTAGAATAAATATATGAATATATGTATTATGTATATAGTTTTATTATGGATACTTATAAATAAATTAATAAAGGTTGAGGACATCTCAAACCACCATCTCAAGCAACATTGAAATTATTTATTTTTGTATCTGAACACATAAATATATTATGTGTATAATGAAATGAATTCATTGCACCTCACACGTTTTATTTCGCGCGAAACGTTAAAATAAAATAAGCAGCGATACAACTAATTTACTATGTATTATATGTACATATGTATTGTGTATATACGATGATGATCTTGACATTGAATTTTAATTTATGAAATTTCTATTTTTATTTTACTAATTAATTGAAGTATTTTTTTCGAGTAGAAATGAAATATCGTTATATTGAATTAATTATAAATTTAAAATCGGTTTAAGCTATTTTTTTTATAAATTATAATTAACTTGATTTTTTTTTTCTTATATATACAATTGATCGCTCTCTATATTCATGATATGTCTGATCGTCGATCGATCTTTGTGTAAGATATTACCACAAATGGATATATGTTTTAGAAATTATAAAACTGCATATAAGTACATATATTATATAGACGAGTATAGAGTATTGTGATTTGATGCAAATTTAATTAATCAAATTTGGTATACATCATATACTCTATATATACGAGTATAAAACACTATGCGGTTAAATTCAAATTTTAAATAAGTTCAGTATTCAATATTTTAAAACTATAAACTGATAAAACTATCTATATATAGTCCTACCTATAAAGTTGTATTTAAATATTCATATTCAAATCAAGTTTTGCTAAATGGCGGAATTTATTTCAAAATCATTTTGAATTGTAGATTTCAGGGCTCATTCACAACTTTCGTGCAAAAGAGATATCAGGTATATTTAAATGCTCATTGTGTTTAAATTAAATTCTATATACACACCAAATTTATTTATTTTCAATATTTCATGAAGGTTGATTTTCAATTATAGACCTTGATAAAACGGAAGAGGACCGCCTACTATAGTTGGCCCGGAATTAGAGGAACATTTTGAAGATTTACTTATTATTTATGATTTTGGACGAAAGTATGCTCAAAATAATTGCACTTCATTTTGAGAATTATAGCAGATCTCACAAAATGAATTTCCTTTTGAGGAATTTAAAAATTCCTAAAGTACTGCAGGTATACTACATAATGTGAAAATATAGATGTTAGGGCAAGGATCAACTGGAAGAATAATCGGCAGCATTATATAGGTAGTCCTATCATTCAAACCGAAAATGACACCTGATTCCAAAATATACAAAATGATAAACAAAATAAATGTGCAATAAAAATCGTTAAAAGTGAGTACCCTTGAAACACAAAACTCATATCTCAGCACTTAGCATATATATAACATATATGTACATATATGTACGAAGCAAAATTTGAGCGACAGCGAAATTTAGCTCACGTGGCGATTAATACACACCAATTGTTCTAATTAAAAGCGCGGTATTGTGCCTTATCAGCTCGATCATAATTAGACTTGTATAGATGTACACAATCGCATAATGATATATACTCATATATGGTCAAAAAAATATTAAAACGCGCGCTTATCAATAAACGTACATATATCAAATAGATTACAATAATATTGGTCTATTGTTTGGGGTGTAATCACGTATATTTATTCCAAATTTGTTAAGAGGTATTATGTAATTTACTTCTTCTTGAAATTCTTGTGTGAAATACTGGCATTTTTTAACGGTCGGATGATTTTGTGCAAAAAATAGTATTGAAACAAAATATTGAAGGAAATTTGAGATCATTGGCTTTGGATTGAATAATTTATGGAAGGTTATTAATTCTTAAAAGACGCAAATTATTTTTTTGTGTTTCGAATGTTTGTTTTAATTTGCTTAGTATAATGAAGATGGGATAATTGTAGGAATTTTTGTAACGTAAACCAGTGAGATACTAATGTACTGTATATATAAATATGTATAGAGAGTATATAGTTTCAGCTTTCAGTGGTGGTATAACATATAAAAATATTTAACTTGGGCCTGTTCACACTTACCGTTAGGAATGATATAGTAATTATGTAATAATTTGAACAAATACCATTTGATCAAACGTCAAAATTTGAATTATTATAGGATACACTGATTTCTAGAACTCAATCGGTTTATATTCCGTTCGACCTTTACGGGTTTCCCTACAAACAATATCTAAACTAGCGCTATAGGCGCTATAGTGATCCACTCAAGCGAAAGGTGACCAAAGTGAGTTTATACATGAAATTGTCTAGGAAAATGATCACCTTTCGTTCTGTAGTTTGAAAACATTTCACCGTCTGCTAGACACTTTGCGTTAAAAGGCGAATATAGCTTATACCAACAATTATGGCACTTTTAATTTGAACCGTTTATAGTTAAAATGTTATATCTAAATCAAATAGTTTTTGAATTAATGGGCATATCCGGCACACGTAGATCTCACTAAAAAATGAGATCTCACATGTCTATACACGTGCTGGATACAAAATATCTCAGTAAAATAACTGTAGAGTCTCACTGTTTTAGTAATCCTAAAAGTTTTGGCTAATTTTTTTAAATTTTACATTTTACATTACAATTGTTTGAGCGAATCATAAACAAAGTTTACAAATTTTATTAAAATGGAAGAAATTAATTTGGGAAATTTATCATACAACATCGATGGAGGTATGTAGAAAATATCTGTAAATTAAAAATGTGTTTAACAAATTCACATACTAAATTAGATTTCTAACCTATCTTTTTGTCAAAATTCACATACATATTCTACACAATTTTATTACTTGTATGATTTTTTTAATATTTCAATTGAAGAATAATTAAAATTATGAATATCACGAGCAGTGTATGGAAGAAGCAATCGATGTAATTGTGTGCATGCCAACACTCCAATCCTTAAACGATGATAGTATGCCAACCGCTAAACGTTCAGTAACTTAAAAAAATGAAATGTGAAACGCAATCAGATTCAAATTTCAGTTAATGGGTTACGAAGTAAAAAAATATTTGTTAAAATAAAGCAGAACAGAAATAAAACTGGACGAGGTATGAGTTTTAAGACATTTTAGGTGACGAGTTAACCGTCAACCTGCCTCGGATAACTGAGAAGCACGCACTCCCGAAATTACAACACCTGAACTTGGAAGTTCACGGGGGGTAAATCGAAATGAATCGTGCGACTCGAAATGAAACTCCCATAGTGGGAGAATGAGTGATCTGCATCCATTTTGACAAGACCAGATAAAAATCGGCCAAGATAAAATCAATGCAGTGCTAAAGCTGGTAGACGCTTCAAAGGAGAAATGTTTGAAATTTAAAGTAAATGTATTTTTTTATTTAAAAAAAGTAATTTTAAATTATATCACTACATAAAGATGCTAAATAATTTTTTTTTGTTGCGGTAATGTAATGCCAATTAGTGTTGTATCATCACTATCGTCATCATCTGACATCAGAATTTCGCTGAATTCTTCATCGGTACATAGCTGTCTTCTAACAAAATGAAGTTGTGGAAAACACAAGCCACAACCACATTTTTAATAGCGAAGTTCCAATTCTACATACAGGTATATTAATTGCCTAAACTTTCCTTTCAAAAGTGCGTAGGAACTTTCGATTACCGATCGCACGGAACTGAGGCGCCTATTATAAATATTTTATTTGCTGCAATATGCGTTTAAGTAGAATCGTACATTCCCCCAATATATGATTTCAACTCGAAATTCTGGAAAATAAAATTTAACTTTAGATACATAATAATTTGAAAAATTTGCATTTACAATAATTTTTTAATCCTCAGAACTCAGAAATTTGATAAATTGTTTCTTAAGTTTACTTAAGATTTCCACAATTTCCGTAGATATAAAATGATCAGTGTTTGAAGCTATACCAAACCGATTACTCACTGACAAAAATGAATCGGGTTTACTTAAAATCCAAAAAATATTTGGGAATTGTTTGTTCAAATGTAGTTTGTTGCGTGTGCTCAAACGTTTTATTACTTTCACCGCCATCTCCATCCCAAATAGGCACACCATTTATCGCTAGGACAACTAGTTCTATATATTATCGAACTACCGGAGTTGATCCAATAATATATATTTTAATAACTCTCCCATTTTATTTATTTATTAGGACACGAGATAGAAAATAATTAGCACAAAAATCAGAAATCATGCAAAAATTTAGCTGTAACAAGAAAAATGGCGCCCTTTCTAAGACAAAAACCATAAAAAAATATTTCATTCAGCACATGTCGACTAAACAAAGTAGACTAATCCACATGCAGATTGTATCTCAAATTTAGAAATCCAATTTTTTTTTAAATATCAACATCGAACTGACCTATATGTATATTTACTGAATTTTTACCTAACGCCCTCCGAATTGCTCATCTATAGTTTCCAATTACATATTAAGAAGTACCTTGATTTCGCCGTATATGGTATTTCAAATTGAGCATGTTGAGTGCAATTATACAAATTGCTAAACTTAAGCGATACCTATTTTGCTAACAATTAACAGATAGTGATATAAAATTCCGTAATACAGTGTGATACTCCACATACTCGTATATAGTATAATGAAAAAGGTTCAATAGCACATGCGAGCACCCAAAAAGAAAAGAAAATTTGGCAACAACAAAACATATACATATCAACTTTTATATCATTTTCTAATGTAATGCCATGATGAACAAACAAAAAAAAACGAATCAGCACTATATAATACACACCAAATCCAGACGAGATCATCAAACTTATATATAGTAATAAAAACTAAAAGAAAAAAATAAGATTTGATTAACGGTTTCGTAAGATGCTGCTTTTGCCTGTTTCGCTTCAGATTACAAATTAACATTTTATTTTTTATTAAATTTTTATTTTATTTAATAAAATAATTTTACAATTATAATTATGATGGTAATTTTGGAGTTGAAGAGTATGAGTATATTTGAAAGAAGAAAATAATAAATTTGTTTACCATATATAGTTAATATATGTATGTACATAAGTTGAATTCCATATAATTATTACTAATTTAAATTTCGAAAAAGGTAATAAAAAAATTGTCTTATTTATTTATTACAAAACTGTAACAAATCATCGTATATAGTCCATATTAAAAAATTGTGCTTCAGAAACGCTATGCGATTAGATTAAAATGTATTAATATACATTGTCATGATGTGACCGTCATACGATTATCACTATAAATAAGATTGGTGTATCGATTTTCAGTAGAATTATTATCCAGTGCATTACAGATTACACTACATACATAAGCCATATGTCAGTGAACTGTCATACTAAACAAAACATAAAAATCTACATAAAATCAATATATGTATGTACTATACGCACTACATCATAAAAGGTCAATAAAAAGCGAGTTCATTAAATAAATTACATAACCCATCTCAAAACTTGGCAAATATGTCATCACAAAACTGTTATACATTTGTTCATCTTAGTAAGCTACTTAGCTACTATGTGCCGATGACAAAAAGGAGGCTATAAAAAATAAAAGTGTTTCTATACTGTCATGTCAATTTTGTTTTATTTCGTTAACATATTTCAACATTTTTTTTTTTCGTTCGAGTAAACAAAAGAAACACCCATTGTGTCTGAAAAGTTTTCGTAGATAAATAAGATGAAAAACAAAAGAAATAAAAAAACTAAAAAACTAGAACAACTAGAAAAGCAAAACTGGAAGAAAGTTGTGCTTTTGTTTTTCTCTTCTCAGCTACTTAGAGAGATGAAAAATTGATTTCTTATTTTGTGAAATCGTGTACAATTTTTCATCATTTTGTAAACGTAGGTATATAGTTTTAGTAGGTCTGTAACAGTTATCACGATACATAATAAGGCGCAACAATAAATAATTGTACATCCATATTGATGTCCTATCCAGCTTTCCTTATTATACTTGAAGCTGCGAATTAAAATTCATCATAGGGAGTTAAAACCGACTCCAATCGTATATGTACATATATCGAAAAATGGGAGCGGCTATATGATATGCTATAATATTAGTATCTATACGACGTTACATTTTATACAAATGTTTGTATTATTTACAACAGTTTACAATTCATTATAATTGTTTACAATAGTTTATAATTGTGTATAGTTTATAACTGTTTTACATTTTTTAGATTACTTTTGTAGCCCTTGTTGAGAATAATAAAAAAACGACATATGTATTTGTGAAAACGAATAATATTTCAACGATGTAATCCGTCTTCGATCAAAAATTGTACGATCAAAGCGAGTTTCTCTTCGTTATTAGTTTTCTTAGCGAAACCGTATATGCCTTTTTACCGCTAGGAGCTAGGCCTAAGAAACTGGCCTAATTCATACGAGACGAGTTATCAACTTCGGTTTATATGTGAAATTGCCTCATGGTTTTTTTTTTGTTTTAATTTTCAAATATTTCTTCAGATGTCAGGACACTGCAAAAAGAAGAATAAAAATGTTAAAATGTAGAAAAAGGGCAACTACACAATAGAAATCATTTTTTAATATAGATTATGATGAAAATCGAGTTTTTCAATGAAAATGGTATTCTAAAATAATTATTTGATAATGTTTGGAAATATGGCAACCTGATGTTTTTAATTAAATAGTATTTTACGGATCTAAGTCAAATTTCATCATAATCGGTTAAAAAATAACCTAGTTTCATTCCATTTGGCCATATTTTGGGAGTGTTTCTACAGCCAACTAAGTAGCATCTGGCAAAGTCTGGCAACAGTACCCGAAGGTATCAAATATCAAGTTCAATTATCAAAGTCCGTATATATAGCGCTACTATACCACGTAAACTTGCTCGTTAATCAAAATTGTCTTGGTGGTCTCCGGACTGAACCGATTCAATATTCAAGAAAAGTGGTTCGTAAGTTGCGCAAGTTACATAGATCGAGGGCGTATTTTAAAAGTATAGCAGACAAAAGCGAAATGAGCTTAAAAGAGTTCATCACGGAACATGGTAATGGTGAACCGTGGGGCTTTGTCTATAAGTTTAGCACAGGTAAATTGAAAAACAAATGAGGTACTAAGTACCCTGGTGAGCGATGGTGGAAAAACAACAATTTGTTGGGAGGCCACCACAAAATACTTGCTTAATACCTTACTGGTAAAGCGCCAGGCCTAAACAATATTGAGGTCGAGGTGATACAACGTGGAAAAATGGCAAATTAGTTATCATTAGGAAAACCGGAGATAGGTGTCAAATCGATCCAAAATCTTATCGTTAGGATACTGTTGCCTGCCCTAGGTAAATTATTTGAAAAATTAATTACCGTTAGCTTAATGGACATATTCCAAAAGAGTGGCACATATAGTGACAAACAGTTTGACTTTAGAGAAAATATAGGTCCTCAGAGGACGTTTCCTAGATGTATCTGGTGAGCTCGACAACCTCTAGTGGTCCAGCATAATATTGGAGCTAAGGAGATTTATTTGCCCATGCAATCTCTGTAACATCATTAACAACTATTTTTCTGAAAGAAAAGCCACTGTTATTTCGAGTCACTTGAAAAAATGTTCAATAAAGGATGTCCGCAAGGTTCCATCCTTGGTCACACCTTTGGAATATTGTCTTCAATGGAAGCATGAACCATAGTAGTCCAAGAAGTAGCTTATGCGGACGATAAGCTAATACAGACTGGTACAAAAGTTACAAAATGGAGCTATCCTCTACAAAGACAGTTATGACCCAACATAAAGATTCACTGAACATTAGGAGACCATCTGTAGACTCAAGCAAAGTGCTTTGTCAATAATATATGAAGGCCTTGTGGTCTCTGTGTCTTCATCAGCGTATACTAGCTATAGTGCCCAAAGAAGTATCTTGCTCGGAATAAATAAGGCATACAAAACAGTGTCAACTGACGCCACTCCTGCCTTGACCGGCATGATTTCTATTGATATACTCTTAAATGAGAAAATTGCCAACTATATACAAAATAAGAAAAAGACAAGACGTGAGCTACGGAAACGTGATAAGTAGTAGAAGGCGATCAAATTCGGCCAAACCTCTTGGGCTCGCTTAAGAGGAAAACGAGAAACCCATCTATAGCAATATGATAGAATAACATATAGTTATCTGCCAAACATTGAAGCGAGATTAGAGACAAAGATTCCTCTAAGTATATGGTTTACCCAAATGTTAAATGGACATGGAAGAGTAGCCTCTTATATGTACCGACTCAGTCTAGCGGACTCAAGCACCTGTGAATGTGGACAGGACGAGGATAACATAATACACATCCTCCATATGACTGTGATCTACCTCAAGATGCTAGATATCAACTAATTATAGATGTTAAAGGCTCGGCCACCTGGGGACATGTTGTTCCCTTCAAAGTGACATCTGAAATGAAATGAAAGAAAATTTGGCCATATTTCACAACTTAATCCAAAAATCTTTTAGGAATCTAATTTCGATCGAGTATATTAGGGCCGTTTGGAATGTCTCATGTTGTTTTGAAATGTGATGTTTCGTGCCTCATGTTGTTTTGAAATATGTCATTTCACGCGAAGTTTTATCATTTTATGGGATATCATCCCGAAAAATATGTATTAAGCTCACATCGCCAAATCAAAACATTAAAAATTAAAATTCAATCAAAGCTTCTATATATTTATCATACGAATGTATTCATGACATTAAAGTACCGCCAGTTGCGCAATAGATTACTATAGTAATCCGCATACGATTGTAGCCAGAGTTGGTTTATATGTGAAATTGCCTAGCCATTTTATATGTTAGATATGGCGCATGACTGCTTTTTAAATCTTTTTTTAAAATTTTTAAAAAAGTTCGGACGTAGTCTCAGGCCCTCCAATTTTGGTAACATTTTGAGTAAATTCATCATGTTGAGTTAGACATTTATGACGTTCTTCCAACAGCAAAATGGTATATGTTATTTCGTTTATTCGCACTTATGCTTTTTCTATTTCGATCTTAGCCTATTAAAATCCGCCTTTTGCCTTATGACGCCAGCTATCGCAAATAAACAAATTGGTGATACTATATCGAGATACCGAGATAATATAGGCTACGGACCAATTCACGGGTAAAAGTCGACTTTTACTTTAATTTTCGATAAATTATTTACCCTATCAAAAATTTGGTTAAACCGACTACACAAAAGTAAATGTTTCACGTTTAGGTTGTTCATATTTTTATAACGTACGGTAGGAGTGAGCTGAAAATAAACAATAGCACTTATTTCAATAAATTAAAAATCCTAAAAATCGCCTTTTACTTTAGTAATCGATTTACCCGACAATTGGTCCGCAGTCATAGAAATGGAATCGAGTTGATATATTCTGCAACTGTAATGATTTATTGACAGTTTATCGTAAACGATAGATAAATTGTAATACGGTTGTTACAACAAGCTGATTTAGATTATACAATTTTATATAATTTCGATTAGTATCGTTCATGATTAAATCGTGAACTCTTTAGGCTGCGAACCTAATCCTAAATACACGGGTAGATCAATTACTAAGCAAAAAGTAAGTTTTAATAGTATTTTAATTTGATTGAAATACGTGCTTGAACATTTACTTTTTGATAGGGTAAATGAATTTAACGAAAATTAAACTTTGTAGATATCTTGGCCTGATAATTCGTTAACCCTATCTATTTAGTATGCTTGGGTTATTTAAATTTAAATCAATGGATTGTTCATTTAATGAACATCTAATTTTTAGAATAGCAAAGTTATATCATTTACATCATTCCTGATCAGACATTACATCATCTTTAGTAGTAGGTGCAAATCATCTAAATATATATATCTACGCTATACACTTCCATCATTCTAACCAAATATTCTTATCTGTTATATAAAGATAAAATTTTGCGCAGCCTGATTCAATTTTTTTTTATCAAGAAATGAAAATGGAAACTTATTATAGTTATGACCTTCGCCTTCATTTAATGATATTATTACTATCAACAGGGGTTTTATATACAATTTAAACAAACCACATAAGTGGTATAAATATTATGTTGTGTATATGTACATATGTATATGCTATCTTTTTTGGCATTAATATTGTAGTGTGGTTTTTCTGGTTTTCGTCTTCTAATATAATGAAGAAATTTATTAGATTTCGTTTGCTTCAAAATCGTTTTGGCATTGAAAAGTTGTGGGACGATTCGATATCAAGATATGTTATCTCAAAGTCAAAAGTCAATCTCGAATCTATATTTCCTATAACTTTCATAATACAGATGTATTCTAAGCGCGTGCAGCTATTAAAATGATAAGATTAATCAAAAATCTCACCATCCTCTTAATCATATGAAGTATATCCTCATCTTAATCATCTCTTATAAATAATAATATTAAGTCTTCCAAATTTTTTACTTTCACATCACATACTTGATGATCATCAATGGCAACTATATTTGTTTAAATTAAAATTAAGACAAATAAAAAATAAATAAACACAAAAATATGGAACACACATTAGTAAAAAAAAACGTAAAATTTCCAATTAAAAAGCGAATAAATTCGGGCCATTCGAATTTCATCTCTATAGTTATTCATTCTAGAAAATCAATCAAAGCATTTACTTGCACCAAAGAGTCAATTTTGAAACAAAAAAACTGACGTCATTTGTTTATCTCCATATAATGCGGTTATGCCACACGCGAGGAGTGAATTAAGCCATTTTCGATATTCTAATCGGTGGCGTTGCAACTTTCACTTAAGACGAGTTTTATTTATTTGCATGTGTGTACATATGTATATGTTAATGATATTCAAAAAAATACCAAATTAAATTAATTTGTCTATCTTTTAAATTTAAGTTTATAATTTAATTTGCGTATTTCTGATATTGAAATTTTTGTGAAAACTATTTCAAGTTCAAGATCAGAAATGGGTGTTCGGCGCAGGTGAATTTGAATGAGTTTAATATAGGAATTTGATAAAATTAGGTTATTCAAATAGAAGCAAAAAAAAATGCTGATTGGAATACACTCATTTGAAACAGTATAGGGTTAGGTTGGGTTGGAGTGGCTGACCTCTTATGTATACCGAAATATAACTCGCATTTTACAGTTTTCGAGATCTGAGAGGCTGTCCTCTATGTACCTATAACCCATATGTTAATATCATGTTCTTGCTTATACCAGAAATCTTGTAATTATTTAGAGGCTTAATCATGCTTATGTATTTCCCAGAGACAGCTATCGCCCAGCCATATATGCATAAGCATAATCACACCAATACCCTCTCTCTCTCTAGTGTCAACAGCAATCCATTGATCACTATGTTCCAGAGAAGAGGAGATATCATCCTTTCCAAGGTCTTCCGGAAAAGAAGATAGAGTTATAGGTTTTTTTTTATTTTATATTTTTTTTAATCGGGTAAAGTGAGGAAAATCTTCAAGAACACGAAGTTGCAATGCGCAAACATCTCAGCAACAGTGATGGATTTTTACCATCTAAAACCACACAACCTTCCATCCATCCTCCATGCGGAACTAGTCCACTGGAGGTGACTAGACCTTAAACTCTTAATTCTCTTCAGTGTCTCAACCTGAGATTGCCACCGCTATCTACTCTCAATTTGATTCTCTTCTCTGGCACGCTCTAATCATCTCAGCTACTTTAGTACCACTGCTGCCATGTGGCTTAGAATATTTCACTTTTCTTCAGACACAAGCATTACATCTAATATACTTTCAGGTGTTAAGTGCAGCCCGAGGCCCTCGGACCGTTCCCTCCGACTTGTTTCGAACCGTGAGCATTAAAAGAAAATGTGATCCACGTCCTCTTGCAATGTTTAAATCTGTAAAAGTGTGCACTAAAACAGTCATGACCACGGAGAAACTGCAACAGATAGTAATTAACTTCGCCGTGCCGTCTAGTTATCCACTTTTCAATGGATAGTATAATACGATAGGTCCACCGACCCTTCTCCGAGCTATCCCAGCTCATTTTCCATTCTGTTATAGTTGCAACGCGTTCTGATGCTCTGCTTCCTGGTTGGCCTCGATGTAGATACCATTTCTTCCTTTCTCTTGCAAGTAATTTGATGGTAATCATCCCTTAAATTACGAGTGCGGTGTCATCGGATATTGTGCGAAAGCCACATATCACATTCTTAAGGCGCCTAAGCTGTACACCGATGCCACTTTGCATACGTTCGATTTCATATCTATCGCATCGCTATGTCTATCATGTCTATCGCACCATATAGGTGATCCATATCGTATAATGGATGTTACCGCATTTGCCAGTAGAATCCTACGACTGTCTAGACGCTCTAGTATTGGAGATAATGCGAGAGAGGGCTGCAGATACATTAGCAGCTTTTCTGCTCACTTTCCTTAGGTGTTCCTTGAAATTAAAGCGTGCATCAAATTCAACACCAAGGTGGCAAATGAAAGCTGAGAGGGAATTAAGATCCCACCAACATCAATATTTACAGTTTCTACCACCTTCCTACTGGTAATTAAGGCTTTCTCGGTTTTATGGTCGGCCAATTGAAGTCCGAATGATATCGTCTGTATTATACATCAATATTCTATTGCAAAAAATAGTCAGAGATGACCCTCCTTATGCGTACACTGGTACTTGCAGTTCATGCAGGGCATTGAGAATATAGTCCGATTTGGCCGAGTTGAACGCATTCTTGATATCGAGTGTGACCACGGCGCAGGATTTTTTAGAGCCGCCTCACCATCTTCTACCATCTGTCACGATTTTAACGACTTGTTGAATAGCGTCAATTGTCAATCGACTCTTTCTAAATCCATATTGTCCATTGGCGTGGTCTCCGGCCCTTTCCACGACTTTCTCCAATCGATTATGGATGATGCGCTCTAATACTTTGCCAGCTGTATCCAACATGCACAATGGGCTGTATGAGGATGGATCTCCTGCAGGTTTCTTTGTCTTTGGCAACAGAACCAAATGTTGTCTCTTTCATGGTTTGGGAAATACTCCTTTTTTCAAACATGAGTTGTAGATAAGTCGTCGGGTCTAGCTCGGATGGCGGCCTTTAGTGCAATATTTGGAATATTGTCAGGTCCAGGAGCTTTTGAGTTTCCAAATGAGCTCTTCTGTGGCTACCAAGGGAACTTCCCCTGGGTCAGTTGTTACACCCATGACAGGGATCAAATCATTTTGCTGTGGGAATAAGTCGGTTACAATTCTGTTTAGTGTCACTGGGCAGGTGGGAGACGATGCATTTCGGTTTCTGAGTCTATTATTGACGATTTTTTTTGGGTCTCCCCCATGGGTCATGGTCCACTTCACTGCACAGCTCTTTCCAGTGTTGAAATGGAAATTTGTATATGCAGTAAAGAAAGTTTGTCAGAAAACGTAAATAAAGCAAATTTTTGAAATTTGAATGGATTTTTGATTCGATTGATTTTTGCGGCTATGATACATATATCCTCGGTAGTTACCTGCGGATATCAAAACCTACTAGTTTGATTTTCAATAATAAAATCCGTCACACATCTGCCACTGTCTAGAATATAGACAGAAGGTTAATCATATGCAATATTTTTTTATACCAAAATGGAAGTTCAAGTTCAACTTTGAATCTGCCTTCTCAAAATGATGCCGCAGAACCAGATCGCATTTAATTCATTTCATCATCGATATTATAATACATTTATTCCATCGGTTTTAATTAATAAAAATAAAATACCGAAATAATTAAGAATCATATAAGTACATATTGTTTATTCCGACCATAAATATCGTATAAATTTATTACTTTTTAAAGAAAATGTATCCAACGAAAGTCCATACTATGTATGTATGTATGTATATATAGAGAATAAGATTACCGTATGTATCCACCATAAATATTCGCGCAGCGCGGTACAAATATGTTCATGTTATTTAATATATTGAAGATAGAGGTCACCGGCCTTATAAAGATATAATAATATGTACTCTGCTGTATTTTCTGTTAATTATTTTTTTTTTAAATTTCTTATATGTACATAATGTACGTTTGTATGTAAAATTACGTTACGATATCTATCCATGTCTACATACAATACTATTTTTAGTATACACAAACTAAGAGATCTTTTCGCTCCATATATTGAATTGTTCTTGCATGTATGAGCGATCGCATTGTTTTACATTTTATTTTCTTCAACAATTTTTATTTAATTTAATCTAATTAAGTCTTAGACGATCTTTCGTTTATACATTTACATATATATATATATATATATATATATATATATATATATATATATATATATATATATATATATATATATATATATATATATATATATATATATATATATATATATATTCTTAATGTAATGAACATGGATGAATATGTATTTATATAGGCGTACATAAATACTTAACGTACATCGCAAGTAATTAACTAATTATTGTTGATCGCTCGAGTGTGCTTGCGTGCGGCCCGCCTGAAAGAAATTCATTGATTGTTTTCGTTAATTGATTTGGACAGATTGATTTATAAAATTACCTATATGAGGTGAGTATATCTACTTATATCAAAATTTATGTAATGTAAAATAAGCGACAGATGGATAGAATTTATGCCACTCGGTTAAATCGAGCAGAAAATTTTAATATACATAGTTTGAAATCTGTAACGATTTCATTACAGACGTCTGTGCCAATCTTTTGCTATTCAGGATTATAAATAAATTGCCGCTGCATGCAAGATCAAAGACAGCGCACAGACGTATAAAAAATACATATAGCCTTCCCGATTGGGAAATCGAAAACATAACAACGTTTTGATAATGATCCCGTTTATTTATCAAAATATCAGGATGAATGCATCCAGCAACAACCATAAAGATATTACAAATAATTTACCCTTGTGCGACTTAATCCTTTGCTCTACGTTTAATATTTATATTTTAATTATTATTTAAAAATTATAGCAAATAGAATTTTATAAAAAAATATAAAATTTTCGATATCAAATTTTAGTCAACCATACGTAGTCCATAGGCTTACATAGTAAAACACACGAAAAATTGTTTAGCATTGATGCTGGACATTATTTCGTATATTTTACTATGTGAGTGCTTAAAAAAGTCGATTAAAATTTGGTATCGAGAAACTTTATTATTTTTGTTTTATTATTGTTGTATTCGTTGTAATTTTGTATATCGTTTTGGCTATACTGTATTCCTTCGTCTCAGGCGGTACAAAACAGTCAGAGTAGAGCAGTTTTTGATTGTTATATATACAGAGGAGTGATATTTTCCATTATTATTACGTCTATGTATTTGTCCTAATTTTGGTTAGGCACAATTTTGATACTGAATGTTAAAATACAAAGATTAAAAATACCGGTTGTATTTCGATTTATTAATTCGATTTGTTTGATTATTGATTTGACCATGTGTCCTAGGGCTCTACGTTGCTCGTGTAAGCTTCGCTTCCGCATGAAGTTAATCAACCTGTCGATAATTTGTGTACACGCGCCCACAAAAGTCAGCCAGCCCCAAGATAAAGAATAATTTTACAATGACTTGGACGGTCTGATGGGATCCATACCCGAACACGATATTAGAATGGTAATTGGGGACTTTAATGCTAAAGCTGGAAGAAATCAGTCCTCCTTGTGTGAAAATTTAGGTCAGTACTCCCGACACGAAACTGCAACCGATAATGGTGAGAAAATGATGTACTTTACAATTGCTCATGATCATAGAGTAGCAAGCACGTTCTTCCCTCATCAACAGATACATCTAGAGACATGTGCATAACAGTCATGGACCTATGACAAAAAGCCTAACCAGCGAATCAAATAAATTTTGTAATAAATCAATTATTGAATCAATTCAATCCATTTTTGAAGCTCTTTATTCAATTTATTATTTTGACGTTTCCTTTAGTTTAGGGCAAATATTTCGTTCTATTAAATTTTGTTAAACGGTTAATTGAATTTAACGAAACTGAACGAATAATTCTTACAGACTTCGCTTATGTCATTTAACAGACACTACAGACCTAAAGTCGTTGATCGATTAGTTTCAGTTTTAAATTAAGGTAATGCAATTGTATATACGTATCGTGTTCTATTCGGGAATTCATCAAAATACTAAAAATGCCTAAATTTTTGTTCTGTGTAAACTTTTTTATTTTAAATATTTAAATATTAACAGTAAATATTTAAATTGTACTTAAAAAAAATTAAAAATGGTTTCTGATGTTAAATCTTCATATTAAAATAACAAAAAAAATTTAAAATAAAAAATCCTTTCAGAAAATATAAAAAAATCAACAAATCTGGTAGCTCATACATATACATAAATTGCTAAGAAACTCAAAATTCCTAAGTCTACTGTGCAATACACAGCACAGCGATTTAATCAAACTGAATAGAATACAACGAAGCTTCGATGTGGCGGACCTCAAATCACCACCAGGATGATAACATTAGAATCTTATCCAAATACGCAACAGGGAGTTAACGGCATCTCAGACATTGTCGGAAATGAACGGAAGTGAAAAATAAGTTATCATTGATTACGGTGGAAAAGTGCCTCAAAGATCAAGGACCAAATGGCAGAACTGCTGTCAAGGAACCCTCGAAGCCAAACCGTCGTGAAACGATACAATTAGGCAGTGTCATTAGAAATGGTAAATTTCGTAATGGAGAAAAATGTATTGGATCAAAAAGAAGAGTTTTGTTCGAGCTAAATAATTCTTCCAAGCTGTGTAATTCGTTACAGTTAGGTACGGAGGAGGTTCTGTGATTATTATCACAGCGTTAGCTTTGGGGGCAACATGGTAGAAGATTTGGTAGAAATGACGGTACGAATAGATCGCATCGACTGTTGGATATTGGAGAACAATGTTGTGCCATCTGGGCTGTCATTTATAAGTCGAGGATTTGTTTATCAGTACGATAATGATTCAAAACACTCATCTAATGTGTTTAAAGCAGGTCTGCAGCAATAATTTTGCCACCAACAGCTAAATTTAATGGTTTAACCGCCACACTCGCCTGATCTTAATCCGATCGAACTAATGTAGGACCACTTCAATCTTCGAACATATCGATGATATTTATTTTTTTGGTTGTCGTATATTTAATATGAATTTGAAATAAATTTAATTTAATTTAATTAAAATAAATTTGTGATAAAACTCGTATTATACAGATATCGTCTTGTTACTTAAATTTCTTACTGACGCTGGTTAGACTTAAAATTCTGAAAGAAAATATCAGTCCGCCCCGTTTATAAATTTTAGTGTGTGCGCTTAGGCAATGTTTTAAAATTAGAATCAATCTCCAATGCTAGAATTAGAGTTTTTGAAGTGCGCGGAACTTTCCAAATTTCAAAGACATGGACGGGAAGATATAGAGAGTCAACTAGAAATCACAAACCAAACTTGGACCAGCCATACCGCCCGAATTTAATTTAACCACATCAGTAAAAATTCAATCTTCGATGGTTAAACGCCGGTTTAGAAAGGAGGGTCTCTTTTGATTTCACACCAAACGAAAGCCAAACATATATAACAAGCACCAGAAGGCACAACTCGAATTTGCCAAGAACCACATGACATGGACTTTGAAAGACATGATCTAAGGTTTTTTGGAGCAATTAAATTGTGTTTAACTTGTTCTCCTCGGTAGGTATACCATATATTTATCGCCCCAAAAACTAACGAAATAATATCTGGTAGATGATACCGACAGTGTGGGGATGCTTGGCCGTTGATATGATTGAATTATCCAGTAGGACAATGAACCAAAACATCATTTCACAGTAGCAAAAAAAAATCGATCTCAATCCCATTGAACATTGCGGGAAACGAGCTGGATGCATGTATTAGAAATCAAAATTATTCAAGTAAAGCGCAACTGTTCAATGCCTTCAGCGATGCATGGAAGAGAATAACTAACAATTGAGAAACTGATTAAGATGGTGGGGATACGATCAATGGGGATACGAGCAAAGAATAATTTAAAGGATAATTTAATATTAAATTTGCTTATACAAAATGAATTAAGTGGTTTTATTGTCCAAGTAATAATACTTTTGCACGTTAGTGTATATCGCGGATCTATTAAAATTAGTAGTAATATATAGCACTAATACCCAGAATAATATATTAAACGATATATTTTATGAAAACATTGCAACTGAATTAAAAATTGTTGATCGTGTCGGGTTCCAAATCTCAATAGGGGGCCGAGTGCAGAACCGAGTTCGACCTATTATCGTGTGTACCTTCGAATTAGAGAGAGTTGGGAGAGTCTCGAGTTAACAAAATGTTCGAAATTGGCCCGGAATCGTATAGAATTTGAACAGCGCTGTTTTAGACTATAGCTTTTTGTTAAATTATTTAATGTCGAATATGGGCACCAGTAACTTGGAATACAGATTTTTTTTTTTTTTGGACAAAACAACCTATACATTTTGGAGCTTGAGCACGATATGTGAAAATTTAATATATGAAAACGGAATAATATATTTCGATAGATTCTAGATTTTAACTTATATAAGAAATTATATAACGAAATTAAATTATATACTATGGCAGAACCACTTGTGATCACCTGATTACCTCGATTAAAGTATAATACGGTATATATGACTGTGATAAATGATAATTCTATAAGTACATGAATAAGGCATTTTTATCATTTTATGTTCAAAACACTTCAAATACCCTCTCACATAATAAAGAATCACATGATTTATTAATGGAATCAACATTCCAGATCTCATGTATTCTTTCTTACACTGCAGTGTTGTCATTTTTCCTATCGACTTTCATTTTCACCTTGCTGACTAATGACTATATATACATACATGATTACCGGAAACTATCTAGTCTTCAATAGTTTTTTGTTTAATAACAAAACGTGAAGTCGAAGTATAAAAATAACGAATTTACTGTAGCCAAACCTCTTGTCATTTTTGAAGATATTTCCCATTCACATTTAATTGATATTCATAACATACGTTACGTACTTGCTATATAAAATAACAATAAGTACGAGTATATTCCAAATCAATTAACTATAAAATTCCATTTACAGTATTATATATACGCGATGATGACAAACGAGTCATGAGATCACTTAAATTTAGAAAATGTTGTGCTGTTCCAAAAAATAAAAAAAATACTCGAAATTGGAAACAATCGGCAATTCAACTATTGTATATAACGAGTTGCTATACTTGATAAAAATAAATATATAAAATATGTATATAAGACAAAAACTATGAATATGTGACAGACGACTGATAAGAGAGCACTTGAAATAACATTGTTTTATCTCTATATGTACTTGATAATGTATACTCGTATAAAAATAGGAATTTTATGTGATATGTTGTCGGTATGACGTGGTTCATCTCTATATTTATATATATGCATATCAGTAGACATACAAAGAAGTGTTGTATCCTGTTTTAATCGACAAACAGTAGCATATTCCATTGTTAATTTATGATCATCGGTTCTTATCTCTGCGGCATTCATTATACTCGTATATTTGACCTTCTATGTAAAAAATAAATGTAAGTATTTCACATAAAAATGTAAATATTTTTTACCAAAAATGAGCTCAACCAAATACGAATTAATTTAAAAGTCGCTTCAATACCTAAATTAGTATTCTAGGCTTCTTGTTATCGCATCGCGCGCAAGTACACACAGCAAAAAAACCAAATTCATTACTCTTGACATAAATCCGTACATTTATCAATAATTTCGTAACTTTCTACGTACATATATGTATAAACACTTCTAAAGTGTTTCTTATCATTTCTGCTTTACACAATTGATATATCGAGAATCGCTCGCGAGGGCGATGAAACTCGTGCCATTTAGACGGAAAAATGTATGACTGAATAAGGGGCGGTCAGTGCAAATTTTTTTTAAAAAGTAATTATCGGTGACTGTCTTATATGATAAGATATATTCACCGCATACTTCCTTGATTACACTCAGGTTTCATTGAATTAAAAATTATTTAGAGACTACACCACATATATAATGGCCACGCCTTGGTCAATATAATATTATATGCTGTGCTAAAAGTTATGCTCCAGTAAGTATAGCAACGCACTGGGGTATCGGGTTTTAAATCTTTTTGATGCCCGAAATCGATCACAATCCCATATAAGTATACCATTGATCCATTGATCCTTGAAAGTAACTGCGACTAAACAATTTTTGATGACAAACAATGTTTTATGTATGTTTATCAAAATCCATAATATTTACTTAATGGTTAGATACTTCAAATTGATAAGAACATATTTTTTTTTCGGTTGAAAGCAAATATTTTGTGTTATCGATTTCGTAATACCAAATATATATGTACATAATACTTTATATGGTATTTAAATGACAAACCTAACTTTAAAGAATGTCAAAATAGGTGTCTTTAGACTCAGTATATTACGACTTATTTATTAATATTCTTGAGGTGATAAAAAATCAAATGTATAACGTCTGTCCGAACAAAATACAAAACCAAACAAGATATAGTTTAAACAGCAGTCGAAACTTAAGGTCAACATCAAACCTGGAATCTTATCCAAGCCTGTAGGTTCTGTTGATCAACTTCCCAACGAATATTACGTCTAATATATAGAGATATTACTTAACAGGTTCCTGGTCCGAAGGGACTCATCGTGCAAAGAGGGGTTTACAACCATTTCAACATCGTGAATGATATACATTGGTACACAAAACAGTAATAATAACAGTTTTTAAAGGCCATTACTTACCCCAAAATATAGACTGACCCCTTATTGTATTAACAATTCGGTTTCGATCCTGAGCGTGGTCTTCATACTGTTTTATAGACAATCTGAAGAAGCCAAGTCATTCTCTACACCGTGGAGCCATCGTCGCCTGCAGCGACCCCTGCGCCTACCATATGGTAGCTCTCCTTTCAGAGATCGCTGCACAATTCGTTCCGGATCAGCACATAGAACGTGACCGAGCCAGCGTACTCGCTGAGATCTAACTTCCCATACAATATCGGGGATCTTCATCAGATCTCTGATCTCGATATTGTGCAGAGCTTGGTATCTACCACCTACTTCACGTTTTGGGCCGTATGATTCTTCTCTCAAATGTAAGGAGCCATCTCTAATACTCATCCTTCAGCGCCCAAATTTCACATCCATACATAACAATACCCTGGCCCCTGTGGCCGGGGGCCCACATGGCTCGTAAACCAAAATTGCACGAACATATTTTCCATGAATACCACTACAGTATATCCTTTGCTTGTCGTAGAAGGCAACTCAACAGTTGGATCGCTTGGCTGACGACCCGCATCAGTAAAAATACGAATCTGTTTATAAAGTAAACTCGTTGCTCTTCAATAAACTCGCTGGCCTAAAAATGGAGACCATGCGTGTCACAGGGCTGTACGTTGTTATACAGTGTAGGTGACTTCGGAAATCTTGGAGCTGGATTTCTTCTTAGGTCCCAGGTAAAGAAGGCTGTTTTGGATTTCCAAGCAGTCAATAACCGATTGTGTAAGCTTTGCTTGCGCATAAAGTTGACCAACCTGTCGATAATTTGAGTACATGCGCCCTCAGAAGTCAGCCATCCCCAAAATATAGACTCGTTTCACAATAACTTGGACGATCTGATTTGATCTATATCCGTACACGGTGTTAGAATGGTAGTTGGGGACTATAATGCTAGAGCTGGCGGAAATCAGACCGACTTGTGCGAAAACATAGGTCCGTACTCCCGACATCAAACTGGGACCGATAATGGTGAAAGAATGATGTACTTTGCAATTGCTCGCAATCTTAGAGTAGCAATCACATTTTCCCATCACAAACAGATACATTTGGAAACATGGACACATCCTCGCAAAATTTTCCGCAGCCAAATTGACCACGTATGATAATTTCAAAAAGGCGAGCTCGGTTTTTACAGGATATGAGAACGTATCGGTCAGCAACCAAATATGTAGGAAGCAATCATTATTTGATCACTGCAAAGCTACGATGGAAGTTACAGGTCCGGGAACACACCGAAACCCATGGAAGGTTTCGACTGTGAAGGTCGATATAAATGAAGATCAAAAGAAACGATATCAGGATCTTGGCGGTGACAACATTGAGGAAGCTAATTAGCAGTCTAACTGTGTAAACTGTGATTGCGAGGGAAAAAAACGCTCTTACTAGGAGGGCAGTTAAGTGGATTTGTAGACGGAAAAAGCAAGTATGGTGGAAGGCCGAGGTTCTGAAAGTACAACAACTCAGCAATGATCGCAGTATTTCTTTAAAGGAATTACTGGAATGCACCATACTTTGAGGCCTGCGTCACTGCCATTCGGGACCGGGATAAAAACCTCTGTGTCAACATCGACGCATGGAATGGACACTTGACCGACCTGCTTGGTGGTCATCATGAGTCACTGACTATAGTTGAGTCACCTCAAATACAGACTGTGGAGATTTGCATTGAGGATCCATCCCATGAGGAATTCACTAGGGCCATGCAGAGGCTAAAACGAAACCGCCCACATGAAGTCGACTGCATTAATTCGGAGCTCTAGATATTCGGAGGGGATACTTTGTGGAACTATCTTTTCGACCTTATTCGATTAGTATGGCGAACCGAAGTAATGCCTGATGAATGAAAAGTGGCCGCGATGTGGCCTCTATTTTTAAGAAGGGAGACCGCGGGAAATGTGGGAGTTATAACGAGGAAAAATATGGCATACTAGATTTTAGTAGTGGCCACTACACGTTTGAGGGAGTTAGGAGGTTCAAATATTTGGGTTCTTGTATCACTCGCACGATAACAGTGTGGGTGAGGATATTAAAATGCGGTTGGCAGTAGGCAGCCGTGCTTTGTATCTTCTAAAGCCACTGCTAAAATCTACACACCTATCAAGTGCCGTGTAGCTGAAGCTTTATAAAGCGTTCATCATTCCCGTTGTTATGTTTGCTTGTGAAAGTTGGGCGCTGACGTATGAGTGCGGGGGATGACTCCTTACATTTGAGAGAAGAGTCGCATTCGAGTGATTTACGGCCCAACACGCGAAATAGATGGTACACACCGAGCTCTGTATTGTACATCGATGAAGAGAACGGTTTGGCTTCTCAGGTTGTCTAAGACAGTATGAAGACTTATCTAAATTATCTAAATTTTTAAAACAATAGATGCATTTTAGTATTTCATAGTATCCATATAACCAATTCCAAAATTTATAATTTTTGGGGGCAATCCTACACATAAGACATTACTCCCTCTAGATTATGGTCTTTAAATATAGGTACATTCATTCTTCAAATAATGCGATACACAACCTCTTTATATCATGTAGCTAAAAATTTCATAGGAAGATATATGAGATTATTTGTAGAATTAAATAACTATTTTGAAAGACCATAGGTTATCTCTAGGATTTCCCCCAAAAAATTATAATATTTCATGTAATTAGAGATTAACCCTTGATGAAACCTTTAACTCCATGATACGATGATAGGCTTATATACGATATTAATTGAAAGATTAAAGTACCTACATTTTTACAGAACATAACGCAGAGGGAGTTATATCTAAGAAAAATTTGAAAATTGGGGCTAATTTGTGTACGTACTATTGAAACTATTACGTATACTAATGTTTTTTGATATAGTTAATTTTGTACTTTTAAATTAAAATAAATTAGAAAAATGTGCGTGTTAAAAAAATAAAATAAAAATTGAAAATAATTTATGAACATAATTTGTTACAAGTTTTTCGGGATGGACTTTCATGTTACTATATATTCTATAGATTTTGTGCTGAGAGCGAAGACACTTATGATAATTAGCAAGGAAACATTCTGAAAAGACTTTTTCCGGTATAGAAAGGTTTTTCGAAGTAATACGTCGTGTTTTGTTATTCAAAAATTTTCGAGTTCGAATAATATTAATAATAACAGTGTTAAAGGCCATTACTGGCCCCTTACTGAATCAACAATCTGGCTCCAACGGTTTCGATCCTGAGCTTGGTCTTCATACTGTCTTAGACAATCTGAAGAGGCCAAGTCGTTCTCTACATCGTGGAGCCATCGTCGCCTGCAACGACCTCTGCGCCTACCATATGGTGGCTCTCCTTTCAGAGATCGCTGCACAATTCGTTCCGGATCAGCACGCAGAACGTGACCGAGCCAGCGTACTCGCTGAGATCTAACTTCATGTACAATATCGGGGATCTTCATCAGATCTCTGATCTCGAAATTGTACAGAGCTCGGTATGTACCATCTATTTCGCGTTTAGGGCCGTAAATCACACGCATGATTCTTCTCTCAAATGTAAGGAGCCATCTCTCGTACTCATCCGTCAGCGCCCAACTTTCACATCCAAACATAATAACGGGCCTGATCAACGCTTTGTAAAGCTTCAGCTTCACGGCACTTGATAAGTGTTTAGATTTTAGCAGTGGCCTTAGAGGATACAAAGAACGACTGCCAGCTGCCAGCCGCACTTTAATATCCTCACCCACACTGTTATCGTGAGTGATAAGAGAGCCCAAATATTTGAACCTCCTCACTCCCTCAAACGTGTGGTGGCCACTACTAAAATCTGGTGTGCCATTGTCTCTAAAACCAGAGATCAGGTATTTCGTTTTGGACTCATTGATCTGGAGTCCAACAGAAGCTGAAAACTCTACAAGCGGATCAAGTATTTCTTTCACTCCGTTGCTATTCAGTCCCATCACGCATATGTCATCTGCATATGCAAGCACTTGATTGGACTGGCGATATAAGATGTTGCGCTGAGGTGTTTCAGTTTTACGAAAGATGTACTCCAACATGAGATTAAAGAGTATCGGGGACAGAGCATCTCCCTGCCGAACACCCGAGTTAACTGCAAAAATTGTCGATATAGCCTGTTCTCAACTTTAACACAGCATTGAGACTGCGTCACTGTCATCCTACACAGTCGTACCAATTTTGTTGGCATTCCTAGGTATTCCAGGGCAGACCACAAACTCTCTCGATTGATCGAGTCGTAGGCCTGCCGGAAATCCAGGAAAACCTGATGTACGGAGATGGATGTCTCATAATATTTAGATAGAATCATCCGCAGCGAAAAGACCTGATCAGTGACTGATCGATTCGGACGAAATCCTCCCTGATAGTCACCAACCAAGCCCTCCGCCAGAGGAGTGATTCTATCCAATAAAAGGTCGAAAAGACAGTTCCACAAAGGATCCCCTCCGAATATCAAGAGCTCCGAATTAATGCAGTCCACTCCAGGTGAGCGGTTTCGTTTCATTCTCTGCATGGCCTTAGTGAATTCCTCATGGGATGGCTCCTCAGTGCAAATCTCGGCAGACTGTTTTAGAGGTGGCTCAACAACAGTCTGTGACGCATGATGAACATCAAGCAGCTCAGTAAAGTGTCCACTCCATGCGTCAAGTACTGCGTCGATGTTGACACAGAGGTTTCCATCCCGGTCCCGAATGGCGGTTGACGAAGGCCTGAAAGTATGGTGCAATCCAGTAATTCCTTGAAAGAAATTACGTGAACTACGCTCATTGCTGAGTTGTTGTACTTTCAGAACCTCGGCCTTCCACCATTCTCGCTTCTTCCGTCTACAAATCCGCTTAGCTGCCCTTCTTGCAAGAGCTGCCTTGTTTTTCCTTGCGATTGTGAGACGTTGTTGCACTTCATTATGGGCTATATTTTGTTGCTCAACTGCAAGACGACACTCGTCATCAAACCAATCATTCTTGGGTCGAGTTCGAATATAGTCCTGGAAAAGAATTTTCACGTTTTTCAGTAAAACCAAATGAATTTAATTGTTTATCAATAAATATGAAACATTTAATATATAACTACATATTTTAATTCAATGATATCAACATAAAATTAAATTTAACTTTATTTTTCAATGTTCTAGATAAAACAATGTTTGTTCAAGTACTCGATAAAATCATAGTACACGACCTCGAAAAAAGGGAAATTTTAAAAGGAAATATTTTAAACAAATATTTTTGATTGTATTTAGCTTAATACCTGTATTATTTGACAATAAACGTCAACAAATATTGTTAGAAGTTGAAATTATTCAAGATAAATAAAGAACTTAAATAAAATATATTGGTTAAATTAAATAAAATTTCCCAGTATTATTCCCGATGTTCTAAATAGGACTTGAAGTTCTGTTAATAAAAAAACTGTTTCTGGTTTCTGTTTTAAATGTTTTGTTTACATATAGATTAATAAATTTTCCAGTTAACATTAACAACCATTTATGTTGTTTTATTGATAACAAATTATTATTGTGCGATCTTGAATTTATATAATGTAGTTAAATAATGCGATCCTATATTATTGAGATCGCATATAAATGTAATTCGGCATATCGCGATCAATACTGCATTATCCGTTATATGATCGTAAAAAAATCTGTCTGTGTTTGTTGTGTCTGTTATAAATTTCTAATCGAACAGATGCATAATTTTAAAAATACCATCGCAAAAATACGTTATAAATGTTGCACATTAACATAAATCCATTAATGTTCATAATATAATAATTTTGGTTGATCGACAAACGGCGCGACTTATACAAACACGGTCCAGTTACTTTTTTAATTTATTTATTATTAACACCACGAATAGTGAAACTCATTAATTTACTATATAAAATAGTTTTCATATTCAATCAAAAAAAATAAACGATTTCAATTGTATGCTAACTGTTTATATTATTCTTCGTTCGTATTTTGGCAATCTCAATCATGAATGATCAATACTAGTAGTATCACACAGAAAATAAGAAGAATATTTGTATACATAGATACATATTTAAAATTTATGTCGTATATTATATTAAATAAGAAAGTAGCACACAATATATTTAAAATAAAGAACAAGAAACGATGAAAAAATTGGTATGTGATGTTAAAATAAACAAACCAAAAAAATAAACGTTATTAAAGAGATATAATTGGGGAAGTCGCGCATGTTATAATTATCTGAACGTGAACGGTTAAATATCGTTGCAAACTTCATAAATGTACTATACACAAAACATAAATATGGCGTTCGAATTAAAACGATGTCAATCAATCGCGGTCGCTTTTTATTTATTTACATTATATTCGAATGTAAAATATTTTGACAATATTGTATGTCGAAAATGGGCAACGTGCGATTGAAAACTCGTTTATGTACTCATACATTCGTTACGGAAATTAATTGCGTTTATTTGTGTATTGGTTTAATATACGTTAATTAGCCACGGTCCGGAAGTATAATATATAACCGATAACCGCAAAGGAACTAAATTGCGGACTATATGCTACGTTGCCGCACTTAAACATTTATGACACATCATGTTTTCATAATGTTTTTTTGCAAACAACAAATTCTGTGCGGTTTTATTTTATTTTGCATTTTTATCGCGATAATAGTGACTAATTGTCGTGTATTTATGTTAACATAAGCATAAATAAAAATCATATACTGATTCAAATATATTTTACAAAAAGTAAAAGTCGAATAAGTTTTATATGATTAACTGCCCAAAAACGAGTAAATAACTCGAAACATTTTTGACATGTCAGACATATTGTGATCTAAATCACAATTAGTTGATTGGGGTCATCGCCGTCGTTTTGCGAATTACATAACCACAAATAAATAAAAATAAATGAGCGGTAATATACATTTTTTGAGTATTTTATTTTCCAGTGGGAGTTTGGTTATAAATATAACTAAATGCTTCGAGGTATGTATGTATATACTCGTACATATAGAGATAGACTTAAAGACGATTAATAAGAATAATTGTTTATTATAATCGGTTCTTTAATCGTGAAATTTCACACTTTCACACACCATAATTCAATATTTTATTGTGAGTAAAAGAGAAAGATGACATTGATTTATATTTTAATATGTATGTATATAATGCATGTACGTACATATTTAATGTACTGTTGCTCATCTCAATTGACACTGTGGTAACGTAGTTAATTCAATGAATCATTATGGAAAATTTTATTTGCATGACTTCGGGATATTTATATTCCACGGTAAATACTCATTATGATGATAAGACAGCTAGGTACTCGTATATAATATATACATATATTGTAAAAATCCGAAATAAATAATCTTATCAATGTTATATAACAATTTAAATATTTATTTCGTTAATGTATACATATATCTCATATAAATAGATACCGAGTATATTACGTTAGTACGCTAACAATTCGGTTATCACTGTCACGATTTTTTGTTGAATTTTTTCTAGGTATAGAGATTAAAGATATTTGTGGTCTCGAGTGTGGATCACATGATCGACAACCATTTCGCCGAACGGCCTTATAGTGTATTTGTCCATGAATAAAAACTATCTTGCCCTAAGGAACGTTGGTTGCAATACAGCCGGATATAAATTCGTTTCTTTTGTATTGGTAAATTAATTACGATTGTGTACAACTATTTACAATTTTATTTACAGGCGTTTACAATTATGTTTACATATTTTTATATCATTATTAGAATTATGAGTATATATGCCATCTAAAATTAAAAAATGTCTGTTACTTTTTAACAATACTACCAACAACACAAAAACTTTTATTGCTATACTTATCATTCCAAAATTGTTTTATCAATCTAAAATTTGTACATCTGTTTAATGCTGATAACGAAAAGTTAAAGTATGCAGACCCATCAAACTAATCCACTCGTTTATCTCCATCCTAGTAATATACACTTTGAGATTACAAACATGAATGAAAGATCTATTGGATTATCTCTTGTTAACAAAATCGCTTCTTTATTATCAGCCACCAGTATGTTGGTCTATAGAGTGTGATTTTGTTATGGTATGGCCCTTTATGAATGTGTGAGGAAATTTGAATATATTTTATAGGGTGACTTCAGAAGAGGTTGCCGAAACAAAGAACCTGGAGGAAATTCAACATTTTCTGGATTTGACAGTATATTTCTGAAGATTTTTGCAGCATATTCGTATTAAAAGAAGGAAGATCTGTTTATTTTTGTTTGGAGATTTGAATGTCATATGAAAAACTGATAACGGACGGCGAACCATAACTTATTTCTTATTATATGACAGCTAAAACAAACCATGGAAAAAAAGTAGCGAGCTTATTGACGATTGTAAAAGTAGGAAGTAGGAATCTCGCCTCGTGCTTAAAAATATGTAATATCCAAGCTGTAAAAAATGTTATGAATGTGACATAAACTTTGCAAACAATAATGCTATGTGCGTCAATTGATGATTGGAGCTGTGATTTTAGACAACTTGTTTGCTCGGACAACTTCTTTATAAAAATTAATTTTTATACCATTTTTTAGTCGTATACCTTGAGCGCTAGTGGCCAATTTTGTCCATTCTAAAATATGCTACTATTGATTATTAGAGGCGCCAGTTTGCTATTTCCAATCGTCAATCAACTAAACTAACTAAATTAAAGTAGAATAGAAATAGATAGCACTAGTATAAAAGTCATCATCTGTGCTTCGGCTTACACCAAACTAAACTAAATTAAATGTCATATTTGCTTGTTTCGTTGGATTATCACGTCACGTTACACAGTGTAAATAAAAAGTCATCGAAAATTAACCTCGTAAATAAACTTTTCAGTTGGCGCCTATGAAATATTTGCAGAAGTTTCAATTGTTTTTAGTTAAGTTAGTTTAGTCAACTTAGGTAGACAGCTTAATGGCTAGGAAAACAAAATTATTAAACGTCCAAATAGCAAGCTTGCTTAATTCTTACGTGATGCTCCGATCGTCATTATTACTATCCAAAAAGAAAATCGGTCTTGATTTTAGAAAACAAGGGAATGTTCATTAAATTTAAAAATTATACAATTCCGTATTTTGAAGACCGGATTTAATAAGATTTTTTTTAAATGAAATTGTATCAATTTCAATAAAATTTTAAATAGTGAGGTCGTGTGTTAATATGGTAAAAATATTTAGTTAAAAACTTGGTGAACAAAATTTTTTATGGTGGTGAATAAAATTGCTGTGTGAATTAGTTAAAATTTTGACACAATCAAATATGGATCAAAATTTAGAAATTTACTTTTCAATTACATATAATGATAGTTCTTTTATCTCTCGAACAAGATCGATTATCAACTAATTTAAGAAAATGTAAAAGAAAATCAAGAGAGGTCCGTATTTTAATGTCCCATTAACAAAAATGTAATATTTCAGAAGTATTTTCTGTATTCCATAGGCATTGGAGTATTGCCGATTACGAGTTCATTCTGATGATATTAACGCTAATTTCAATATGGATATTAAAAGAACGCAGAAACGTCTACGAGTTGCATCACATAGTTTTAAAAAAATCTTAGAATTTATGCCCCACAAAAGTTATGGCTGGAAAATTTAGATCGAATTTAGTAATGCTATAGGCGCCATTGACGTCACATTCGAATAAAATGTCCGGAGCAGAAATATGACGAATATATACCAACTGTAAAAGTTGCTATTCAATTCAATTTGCCAGCTGTAGTTTTGAGAGCAACAATATTTTTAATAATGTATTCGTTGGTTTTCCTGGATCGGTACACGACACACGAGTTTTTAAAAACAGCCCCTTATACGAAATGGTAAGCTATACAAATAATAACTCGTCTTTCCTTGGAGATAGTGGCTATCCTTGCCAATTACAACCAGTAGCTGTAATTACTCCGTATAAAAATGATGTTGGCCAACAGAACAAATTTAATACCGCACACAGTAGGGCTCGCAATATTGTCGAATGTGCTTTTGAGATAAAAAAAATGAGATAACGAAATATTTTCAATCGGTCGCTTGAGATAAAAATTGAGAACAGCATAAAAACTGTATTCGCAGCATGTGTTCTTCATAACATATATGTGTGACATGTACAGTGATATCGGACCGACAACCGAAGTAAATGCAATTATGAATGAAACTAATGTACGATGAGCGAATTTCTTCGTATGAGAGGGATTCAATAGAAGCGATTAATTTTCGCAATACACTTTTAGAAAAATCAGTTTAACATGTATAAGATTTAATTCATATTTTATTAATTAATATATTTCATAAAAATTCATCACAGTTTATTTCAGTCATTTTAATTTAATTATGTACATAAAAAAAATAAAAATTTATTATTAAAAACAAAAATGTAATGCATTTATTAATCTGAATCCGAAGATTCTGAGAAAATTAGTAGAACATCCACATTTATGCTGGAATGTTGTATTTTAACAAGCTACCCAAAAACTCCCAACAGCCCATTAATCGCCGATCTCGTTTACGGAAGTATTTTTCTTGGTTACTTATTGTTGTTTTACTACGCGATGCATCATGTCTTGAACTGTTAAGAAATTCAATATCCCGAGATGTAGAAGGGGTGGAACTGAAAGTCGGAGCTGAAGAGGAATCCCAAGATGTAGAACCCGTCGAATTGTATAATGTAGCATGCCTGAATGCCCTATAAGTTGAAGTATCCAGAGCTGCAGAAAATGTCGAATCTACCGAATCGATCGTTTCTCTCGCGGTACCCATAATTCCCCTTCGATTGACCGTCTATGTACCCCTCGATAACAAGAAAGCAAATAGGGCGGATGGTAATTATCCTTCTTACTGCCATATTGATGGACGATGTCATAATATGGCCAGTCGTCTCTATTTAGTCTTCCCTTAGGAGCTTCATCCCCGGCACCATTTCCCGTGTTTATTTTAAAAAATGCCTAAAAACATAAAATCTCAATTAATGGGGGACGAATATAAATATATTTTTTCATTAGACCACTCCACTGTTGTTTGCAGTTTAAGTAGGTTTTATCTTGGCCGAAGTGACATTGCTCAAGAACTTCTCTAAAATATAAATAAATTATTAGAATAGGCCAATATGGAGTAAAAATAATTTGTTATACCTCCAACCGGTGATGGTATTTGAATAATTCTCAGTGCATAAATTATCTAATTTTATTCGTGTTTGGAGTAGCCGCATTCTTTCTTCATACTCGCATGTTCCTAGTAAACAGAAACGTAAACAATTCGTGAAAAAGACACACGAGCTTGTGATATCAAACAACGAAAAAGTGATGTCAGAATATGTCACCATAGCGTAATGAGAATGACTTATCCTGAGAATATCGAAGCAGTATTTGATAAGGAAGATCTCAAAAAGATGATTTGCAATCTAGGAAGAATATACATGTACATGAAGATGATCGTGCAGAGGTGATTCATATATATATACAGAGTGCGACCGAAATTGTTAGATCACCCTGTGTAATTAATTCGCAAATCGGATTTTTTATTGAACGACGTTATTTTGGGCACATGCAAAGAAGAAATTGGCTAATATTTTTAGCGCAAGCATCGTTTGTTGAATATCAGAATTTATGTAAATTAAGAATAATATATCGTAGAAACTCTCAGCGCTGAAATAAAATTAGTATAATAATTTTTTTACCATTTCGATTAAATAAAATAAACAAAAAAAGTTCATTTCGACCGCGGCAGGACTCGAACCTGCAATCTTCGGATTCGAAGTCCGACGCCTTATCCATTAGGCCACGCGGTCATACTAAAATTTAAAGTCTAAACATAATATAAACGTGTTATACAATATACTTGGCATTTAAATTTCCCACGGCCGTGTAATTGTTACTACTTTTTATTTATAATAAAACCTATTGTAGTAAATAGTAAATACGCTCATTCATGTAGTAAATTATTTGTTTAATCAAGATCATACTGTTTCTGTTCCACTATACATATACACATATGTATATATTCTATTATATATGTAGTATATATGTTATATATACAGTAATTATTATATAACGATATAATTTAAAGGTCAAAAACCGTATGAATTTGCACAAAATATACAAAACAGTGAATTACATAACACTAACACATTTTTAGTATATTTGTATATTATGTTATAAATTTAAATATTTATTTGCTTAAAAAATTCTGCTAAATTTCACATTCTTTATTCGTCGTATGTGTTGACAATTTCGTCTGCGTTCCCATTCCTATTCCTGTTGTATGATTCCACGTAAAATTATCATATTTTTATGTGAACATTTAATTCTGTGAAATGAATGTGATTTTCTTGTAAAATACGCGCGAAAAATTACCTCCAGCTAAATGCGATGTAATCGGTCAGTCAACATCGCCCATGCTTATATGAATCATCGCATTATACTGTATTCGATATATTTATATGTGCGGCATGCAAAATATATTTTCTACATCAACTGATTATTTAATCAGCTCATATAAATAAATATAAGTATATAAATTTCGATGACAAAACCTCGAATATACATATGCACAACATATTATTGTTTTGTGTGTTAAAAATATTTAATATACGATAATAATTTATTCATAACGCGATTTAAATCGTATGATGACGTAGTTGTTTGTTTATGTTTTAGCTGTTTGGTGTTGTGTTGTTATTAGATGAAATTATATTTCCACGTTTTATATGTATGTACATATCGTGAATGACTCAATCCGAATGTGTGTATAGCTTTTTTCCAGTATATAATTTATTTTGATTAGCAATGTTACTGATTTATTATAATAAATTTTATTATTATTATTCATAATAAAGTTGGGGCGTAGAGACTTAACATAAATTTCTCGGAAGTTCAATTTATAATCGGACGTGTTGAATGAATATACTAACAAGCTCTATTTTATGGTAGCAAGCTGTCCAAACCACTATTAAATTATAAGCATTTCACTAAAGTTTTTCAAACTCTATAACTCAAAACGATTATTTTTTTATAATAAATTATTTTTAACCGAAATTCAACAAAATTCATCGTGCTGTCATTTTAAATGTGTAGTCGGATTCTACAACTTTCTTGTTTTCATTTTAAATAAAAACAAAATTTAAATTAGTGTGAAAACGAACTCACATGCAATCGGTAATCTATCTCAATCTCAATAAAACAAGAATTTACTGCTATTAAATATTTTACAGCAGATTTGTTTTTGGTAAGAAAGATTGTATTGTATGTATTTCATTTTTAATTAATTATATTTGTAAAAATTAAGACATAACTATTAGGATTCAAACTCGGTACCTCCCGATCCAAACGTCGCAACTATAGCCTCTGCGCTATTTGGTCGGTAATAAACTTTTTAATAATAAATTTAGAATTTAATTTGTAATAATATTGTCATTGTTTTATGAATATAGATTTTTGATTACATAGATTGTAGTGGCAAGCATATCATCTCTCAAAGAGGTGGAAGGCAAGGATATGCGGTAGGAATTATATAATATGCAACTAGTTAAGCGAGAAATAGGTTTAACCGATTAAATCATAGAATAATTCATTAACAATGTAAAGGGTGCATCTTTTTGTTTCGTTTTTGAATTAGCGGTTATTTCGCCGCTAATATCTCTAATGCCATCTGTCAAGTGACAGAAATTCAACATTACATATTTAATTGACGTATTTGGTGCACAGAAAATCTACACGTGACAATTGAGAAGCCAATACATATACCCAAAACGAATGACTGCGTATGGTGTGGAATATGATCCAAAGGCATCATAGGGCCATTTATCTTCGAAAATGAGCATGGACTATTGATTGTGCGGATCCGACAAATGTTATGTTATCATCCAGAGACAAGTGAGGCTTTGAAAGACGCAATTAATGTAACTATTGTTGAAATAGAGGCTGGAACGATTGAAAATGTACTGAAAAATTGGGACGGAAGAATGGAGTATTGCAGATCCAGCCGAGACAGTCATTTTATTAAAATAGTATTCCATTATTATTTATTATTTATAATTTTCGAGAGTACACCTTCTAATAGTATCGGAAGGTGTACTCTCGAAAATAAAATACAAATTATTTGAAAATATTTGTTGAATGTATTATTAGATAAAATGTGGTGGGAGACAGATTATATAAAGTACCAATTTTATGAAATTGTTAATTTAGAAAATTCAAAATGTGAAATCATCGGATATGTTTGGAATTTTTCTGTTTACTGTGGGAAAGGCTCAACCCAAATAACATATGGTTTAGATCTTTCGGGGTCTGTAGTAATTGATCTATATGCAGGGCTTTACTGAATGAAGGAAGATCTGTAGTTACTGACAACTGGTACAGCAATATACCTTTACCAACATATTTGAAAAAAATTTAATACTGAATACTGTGGAACTATGAGGCAAATCCGTATTGGAATTCCGCAATTGGTAAACTCTGCAAAACTGAAAAAGGGAGATGTCAAAATGCGAATAAAAATGGCATCAGAATTATAAAATACCGAAACAAGAAAGACATCTATACATGTTATCATTTCACGGTTTTGAAATGAAATTAACTGATAAAAGATCATTGATTACATACAATCGGGTAAAAGGAGGAATCGAGATTTTGGGCCAGATGATTTCGAATTATAGTCCAGCTAGAAAAAGTGTAAAATGGTACCGAAAAGTATTGTTTGAATTCCTAAGTATTGCCATCTTTAATAGCTTGGCCTGCAATGTAAAAAACCATTTTGTTTGCTATGCTTCAATGCTCATTATCAAGCTATGAATTAAAATTATTATATAAACGTACATCACTATTAAACCAAATTACCTATGACTAAAAATGTTTCTTTTGTTTTTTAAATTTTTGTAAGACGGGTTTGGTTTAATTTGTATCGTTGTAACAATATAATATTCACAAAACAGCGTATTTCATTCCCTCGCCTGTATTTCATATGTGATACACGCACATATCAAAACATGCCCAAATGTTGATACATAACTACCTAACATAACTACTATGTTCAACATCAAACAGTCGTTCTGATTGGTTCACTTCACCTATTCTTCTATAAAAAAATATGAGATTATGAATGCTTACGACAGGCAAAAGGTGATACTTAGGACAGGCAAAGGGTTAATGTATGTATTTGACTCTTGCCAACGGTCAGTGATTTAATTCACATTCTGACCTTCGTGTATATATGTTTACCTAAAACTTGACCTACATTACGATTTAATTCCCTTACAGTTACAATGTTAAACCAGTATATAGTTATATATACGAGTTTATACATAAATTCATTGATTAAATCAATTTTTCGTTCTTACTGTACACCAAATAGCACCAAAAATGTAAAACATTCAAGGGAAGTAGCTTACGTAAACAATTCATGTAACAATTTATTGTTTTGACTTCCTCCAACTTCCAAAACGAATAAATTCACAACCGCAATAGCATAATTTAATGGATATTTTAGTGATCATTTGGTCAAACGAGTTACTCTACGAATAAATCGTTTTGACAAATTACAATTTAATTTAATCATCTTAATCATCTCGCATTACAATACACCCACTTACCCGCTAATAAATTAAATAGTTTTCTTTAGTTTTTTACTTTATATTTTTAAATCCACGATAAGCGCCAATTAAGTTTTAGTTATGCTGTTTCATTTATCGTATATAGTATATACATACAGAACGATGGTGAAAAAAAACCGCGTGCGTTTGGAGGAGGAGGTAGAATTTAATCTATTGTTTAAAGTTATTTCGGATTTTTTGGCCATAATAACAATTATTTTGACTAAAAATCAATAAAATTTTGTTGTGTGAGTGTGTCGTTAGCTAGTTAAAGTCAATAAAAATAAAATGAAACAATTTTTTTCACTATTACAAATTTGGTCATCCGGATCGTGGTGGAGTGCGCGAAGTTAAGTTATAAAATTATATAATCTAATTTTGAATAAACATAATTTAATAGATTATAAAACGATAAGACATTTTGTAATTTATTGTAATTGATAGGATTATAATTATGTAAGGTGAATACAGGTATACCTCGTTTAACACATTATACTATTCGCCTGAATAGAGCAATTCCAATCGGCAAGTTTATATACATCGCTCTAAGGACTGGACACACCAAGCGTCGACGACGGACATCTGATTTAAATATACATTAATTTTCTTATGTGTTAATAGACTTATCTATACTATACAAACATAGAACAATTATATGTATAAAAACATTAACACATTTTAAATACCTAATAGAAAAATTACAATTATAAGATCGAATGAAGTTCCATCCATCATTGCGAAATTATGTTCCACACCAAGCGGCCAAATTCGTATTTCTCATGTGTCAATACATCAATTTTAACAACTGTCAAAAAATCAAAAATAGTTAAGAAACCAATCGTACCTATTAAGATCTGGCGATCGTCGTCAAAAACGATGCTATAGGAATTTAACAAACAGGACTTGTGAATTATAATTTTAGAATTAATAAATTGTTGATTTCACACGAATTGTGGTATTGACATTTAAGGGAAGGTTTCAGGCTCAAAGTCAGTATGAATGATTTCGTTTAAATGTTTTTACAATTTTTATTTCGAACGATAAAGTTCAATCGGAAAACGAACACATCCTATAATGTATTCTGATTTTTTTTTCGCGGTACAGAAACTTCAAACATTTCAATTTTGATTTTTTCGTAAACGATTTGTTGATGCAGCTGCGACCCGAATCGTTTATTTGGTTG
Organism: Tipula unca; assembly: GCA_951394425.1. Taxonomy (NCBI): domain Eukaryota; kingdom Metazoa; phylum Arthropoda; class Insecta; order Diptera; family Tipulidae; genus Tipula; species Tipula unca. The sequence goes on along the minus strand of OX596381.1, from coordinate 11,131,296 downwards.
TATCAGGGGTGGGATTTTGTAACAGCACTTTTGTCGATATTCGATAAACATTTGTGTTTCTTTTTTCAAGAACAAAATGATATGCTACTTCGTAAGCAATTCCACAATTTCATCATGACCTGCTCAATTCTATTTCTATACATTCATTCCATAAAATATCATCAATGTTTTTTTCGATTGCTATCGAAATGAATAAAAAGGGATAGTGTGCAAATTTAGTCTAACAGGCTGAGAACGCAATAGACGCAGTGTAACTGTATGAAATTATTTAAGGTGTTAATTAATTAAAATTAAAACAGTTTTAAAGGCCATTACTGGCCCCTTACTGAGTCAACAATTCGGCTCCAGCGGTTTCGATCCCGAGCATGGTCTTCATAGTGTCTAAGACAATCTGAAGAGGCCAAGTCGTTCTCTACACCGTGGAGCCATCGTCGCCTGCAACGATCTCTGCGCCTACCATATGGTGGCTCTCCTTTCAGAGATCGCTGCACAATTCGTTCCGGATCAGCACGCAGAACGTGCCCGAGCCAGCGTACTCGCTGAGATCTTATTTCATGTACAATATCGGGGATCTTCATCAGATCTCTGATCTCGATATTGTACAGAGCTCGGTAGGTACCATCTATTTCGCGTTTTGGGCCGTAAATCACACGCATGACTCTTCTCTCAAATGTTAGGAGCCATCTCTCGTACTCATCCGTCAGCGCCCAACTTTCACATCCAAACATAACAACGGGCCTGATCAACGCTTTGTAAAGCTTCAGCCTCACGGCACTTGATAAGTGTTTAGATTTTAGCAGTGGCCTTAGAGGATACAAAGAACGACTGCCAGCTGCCAGCCGCACCTTAATATCCTCACCCACACTGTTATCGTGAGTGATAAGAGAACCCAAATATTTGAACCTCCTCACTCCCTCAAACGTGTGGTGGCCACTACTAAAATCTGGTGTGCCATTGTCCCTAAAACCAGAGATCAGGTATTTCGTTTTGGACTCATTGATCTGAAGTCCAACTGAAGCTGAAAACTCTACAAGCGGATCAAGTATTTCTTTCACTCCGTTGCTATTCAGTCCAATCACGCATATGTCATCTGCATATGCAAGCACCTGATTGGACTGGCGATATAAGATGTTACGCTGCGGTGTTTCAGTTTTACGAAAGATGTACTCCAACATGAGATTAAAGAGTATCGGGGACAGAGCATCTCCCTGCCGAACACCCGAGTTAACTACAAAACTTGTCGATAGCCTGTTCTCAACTTTAACACAGCATTGGGACTGCGTCACTGTCATCCTACATAGTCGTACCAGTTTTGTTGGCATTCCTAGGTATTCCAGGGCAGACCATAAACTCTCTCGATTGATCGAGTCATAGGCCTGCCGGAAATCCAGGAACACCTGATGTACGGGGATGGATGTCTCATAATATTTAGATAGAATCATCCGCAGCGAAAAGACCTGATCGGTGACTGATCGATTCGGACGAAATCCTCCTTGATGGTCACCAACCAAACCCTCCGCTAGAGGAGTGATTCTATCCAATACAATGTATGACAGTAACTTGTACGCTGTGCAAAGGAGGGCTATACCGCGATAATTCTCACACTTCAAGCGGTCTCCCTTCTTGAAGATGGGGCATATCGCGGCCACTTTCCATTCGTCAGGCATAACTTCGGTTCGCCATACTAATCGAATAAGGTCGAAAAGACAGTTCAACAAAGGATCCCCTCCGAATATCAAGAGCTCCGAATTAATGCAGTCCACTCCAGGTGCACGGTTTCGTTTCAATCTCTGCATGGCTTTAGTGAATTCCTCATGGGATGGCTCCTCAGTGCAAATCTCCGCAGTCTGTGTTAGAGGTGGCTCAACAACAGTCTGTGACGCATGATGGACATCAAGCAGGTCAGTAAAGTGTCCACTCCATGCGTCAAGTACTGCGTCGATGTTGACACAGAGGTTTCCATCCCGGTCCCGAATGGCGGTTGACGTAGGCCTGAAAGTATGGTGCAGTCCAGTAATTCCTTTAAAGAAATTACGCGAACTGCGCTCATTGCTGAGTTGTTGTACTTTCAGAACCTCGGCCTTCCATCATTCTCGCTTCTTCCGTCTACAAATCCGCTTAGCTGCCCTTCTTGCAAGAGCAGCCTTGTTTTTCCTCGCGATTGTGAGACGTTGTTGCACTTCATTATGGGCTATATTTTGTTGCTCAACTGCAAGACGACACTCGTCATCAAACCAATCATTCTTGGGTCTGACTTTCACTATACCTAAAGTCTGTTGAGCAGCACTGACAACCGAAGTTTTCAGTACCTCCCACACAGAGTTCACGCAGTCAGACTGGTAATTAGCTTCATTAATGTTGTCGCTGACAAGATCCTGATATCGTTTCTTTTGATCTTCATTTATCAGACCTTCACAATCGAAACGTACCATGCGTTTCGCTGTATTCCCAGACTTGTACGAAAACTTCCATCGTAGCTTTGCAGCGACCAAATGATGATCGCTGCCTACGTATTTGGTTGCTGACCGATAAGTTCTCACATCCTGCACAACCTGAGCCCGTCCTTTAGAAACTAACACATGGTCAATTTGGCTGCGGGAAGTTCCGCGAGGATGTGTCCATGTCTCAAGATGTATGTGTTTGTGAGGGAAGAATGTGCTTGCTACTCTAAGATCATGAGCAACCGCAAAGTACATCATTCTCTCACCATTATCGGTCGCAGTTTCGTGTCGGGAGTACGGACCTATGTTTTCACACAAGTCGGTCTGATTTCTGCCAGCTCTAGCATTAAAGTCCCCAATTACCATTCTAACATCGTGTTCGGGTATAGATCCCATCAGATCGTCCAAGTCATTGTAAAATGAGTCTTTATCTTGGGGCTGGCTGACTTCTGTGGGCGCATGTACACAAATTATCGACAGGTTAGCTAACTTCATGCGCAAGCGAAGCTTACACAATCGGTTATTGACTGCTTGGAAATCCAAAACAGCGTTCTTTACCTGCGGCCCAAGAAGAAATCCAGCTCCAAGATTTCCGAGGTCATCTCCATTGTAGAACAATGTATAGCCCTGGGACACATGGTCTCCACTTTTAGGCCAGCGAGTTTCTTGAAGAGCAACGAGTTCCAGCCGATACTCCTTCATGCACGTGATTAGGCCCTCTAACGCTCCTGGTTTCCTTAGTGATTGCACGTTCCACGTGCCGATCCTAAATCTCGTATCCGGGTACTTGAGCGGGGGTCCGGTGTTTTTTTGGCGGTATCCATTTTTCTTTTTGTTGACTTTATAAACATTTTATTTTTTTACGGATGCGGGTCGTCAGCCCAGCGATCCAACCGTTTAGTCGCCTCCTACGACAAGCAAAGGATACTGTGGTGGTATTCTTGGGAAACATGTTCGTGCAATTTTGATTTACGAGACATGTGAGTGCCCCCCGACCACAGGGGCCTAAGGTGTTAATACTATTTAATTTCTCTCGTATTGTTCTGGGTTACAAGGCTCTTTCAACTGTTTTGCAGTTTTTTCGCATTACTATAGTAAATAAAAAGAGGACCATTGGCGCACATTGCGTAGTTTGCTATAGCCTGTACTGATATGAATACAGCTCAACCCATGGCCCCTGCACTTTCGAGGGAGAAGTGTTCATCATCATCCTGATAGAAATCAATGACGAAAACTCCCTTTAAAATCCCGCCCCTATTAGAAATCAAACCTGATAAGTTTCGATTCAAACGACACAGCTTTAACCACTATGCTATGTAGAAATATTCGGAACGAAATAAAACGGAAACTGAACAAAAACATGTATTGGTGTGGTTACGATTTCGGTTTTAATTTTTTTTTTATTAAAGGCTTGTACACGAGTTAGGAAATATTTGCTAGGAAATCATAGCCGATCTCTCTCCCAATCAAATCAACTAAAATGACGAAAAACACGCCCCTTTTTCTCTTCTTTGAGTTGAAATATATTTAACTTTGAGCAAAAAACTCGCAGACGACCAACTTAACACACAAAAATTCTCTTAATCACACAAAAATTCTCTCAGAGAGAGATCGGCTATAATTTCCTAGCAAATATTTCCTAACTCGTGTACAAGCCTTAAATCGGTTACAATTCGGATTAAAATCCGGAAAATATTTTGGTTATCCGTTTCAGTTTCTGTTCGAAGCTCTGACTATATGTAATCAAATTGACGTGATTGATAATTCAATCAGTTTGTTTTTTTAAAATTAAATTATTCGGTTTTGTTTCATTTCTGTATTAAAAACGAGCAGATGAAAATGAAAATTAAATCAGCCTCCATTAAGTCTACATAATATAACAAGACAGTAACTGATTTACTATATATACATATAGTTGCATTCATGGTTGTATATACTTGTTTATATGCCCAACGTATATGTAGTTTTGTTCGTTTACAGTCATTAGACATTAATTATTGAAAATTGAGGGCGACAAAACGATTTTGTGCGAGTGGGAGGTCACAAACATGAGGTGGATTATTTAATAAGTTAAATCGGGATTTATAATGGGCTGTCAACCGCGTTCACTTTTTATATATGGCATGCTAATGCAACAACAACATCAATTTAACCTCCAATCCACAAATGCACATACATAAAATAAAATTGCCATCAATGCGTGTGTGACCCAATCTACAACATGACCATATATATATATATATATATATATATATATATATATATATATATATATATATATATATATATATATATATATATATATATATATATATATATATATATATATATAATATATAAATAATAAAGACATTGACTTGACTTCTTATATATACATATATAGTATACATATATTTATAAAAGACCGGCGTGCATTCGAGTAGCTATACGTACACTAAGAAGAAAACCAAAATAATGTCTGTAATAAATGTAAAAAAAAAATTACTGACTTATATGGTATATCTCACAGATATCTTACATTGAAAATACATTTTTTTATTAGAAATTCCTTGACTTTCGATTATGATTCTTAATAAAAAAAATGTATACGCGACAAGGGCATTTTGTCTCATGTATAACAGTAATCGTATAAACATTTTCTGAGATTTAGCGTATGTATATGCAAATTTTAGCTTGTTATAACGAGTATATGTTTTATAGTTTTTGTAAGACAGTATAGTTTTGCACTTGACTTTGTTTCTGTGTGTAGATATATAGTCACAATAACAATAACATTACAATTAATATACAAATGTAAATTTAAACGCGACAGTTTAACCTTGCGGCGTTTAAGTTATTCAAGTATGGCCGTCACCTAATAAATTTATTTAAGGAAGAAATAATAAAACAAGACAACATAAGACATTATTAATGTAAGGAGGTCACATTTTCCGCAAAAGGAAAGATTGTTTATTTTTATATATGCGCTTTGAGGTATTTTTATTTGTATATTAACACAATCGATGGCTAGGTAAATGTTTATTGAGCGCTTGCGGAATATTTGTGCTTTTTATACTTTTGTTAAACCACTTAAAAGTAAAACCTTTCAAGAAAGTTATAAATCCTCAAACTACTTTATAGCTTATATAGTCTTGATTGTTGAGTACAAACTATATAGATCTCATTCATCTCAAATATAACAACATTTTCAAAATTGCTGATGGATGCCAGGCTTATAGCATCGCGACCCAACTCGGTCAACATGGGGCGCTTTTAGGTGTCCCAACATGTTGGCATCGATTTACGGATGAAACAAAAACCATACGATCTATCACATTGCCATGAAATTTTCGATAAATCGGATGCATTCAAAACTCATCATGTTAAATTTACTCAGCATGTTGATAACTATGCTCAAAGTTACCACACATATTTTAATTCTCGACTCAGCAGCAATATCATAGTCTGAACATCAATATCGACAATGTCAACTTTGAAAAAGTCATCAATGTCGTCATTTACGAAACCTTCATCAAAGTCATAGCCACTTACACAAACGACTTTACCAACGGCATCAACATTATTTACAGATCATTCTTTAAGTTCGCGCCTATTGAATCAGTTGCAACACAATTCAGCAACACTACAGGCTCTCCCCGAAGATAGATCCTCGAAGATGTCTGTTCGTGAGTATAGATTTGATAAATCAATCGCAAATCAACAATTAGAAAATTTCAAAAAATTAAAACTGTGACTTGATAAAGCTGGGTTCATTAAAATTTCACAGAATCGACAACGTAACGCATATTTTCATGTAAGTCTGCCGGAAGAAGAAGTTATAACCTCATTGCATTCCACAATGTGGCTGAGTGGACTTTTGGTAAAGGAGTTCGAATGGAGACATCACGTCCCCTAAATTTTCGGAATGTGACGTAAGATCATATACGATAGTATAGTTAACACTCGGCCATTAATGCCAAATCATGCTAGTTTAAAACCAATTTGAAGCAGTAAAATTTCAAAACCTACATTTATCTAATACCTGCAAAATGTAAACAAAATGTCCTCCAAGGCATCTCATTTTCACAATTCTGTATGTAAAACACAGTTTTCAATTTATATTGTCACCGCGAGACATCATTTTACAGGGAAATTCTTAGCTCAGAATTCTTCCCAAGTCAATATGTGCAGGTTTACAGATGTGATCGATCAATTATAGCTGTCGATGCATCAATATTAATTGGATTATCAAATTTCACTGTTGAGGATCTCTGTGTTAAGCTGACAATAAGAGAGAGATCAATGCACGTTTATCTCATCGTATACCACATGCTGCGACACCATAGGTAAAATAGGTAGGTCGATTTTATAACATTTTATTTGATGCCATACAACGATGTAAAAACCAAACAATTATCTGCAATGGTATGATGCCATACTTATTAACCTCAAATATAGGAAAGATAAGGCTGAAGTATAATTCCAAGACCAGCAAACAAAATTTCACTTTCGAACCTTTTTTAAAACTAAACGTAAAACTACGGGCTTGCCTGTGAATATGACATATAAAGAGCAGAAATCGTATGACCCTACTGTCATATCAAATATATTTGTTAGTTTTTTCAATCGGTTTATAAGCTATGTAAGTAATTTGCCCATACAAGTTCCAACGATTTTAACATAGAAGATATAAATTGTGCTTTACAAAATGTCGGTGATGGTTGTGGCCCTGATGATATATCTGCTTCGGCATTAAAGGATAATCGAGCTTTAGAATTACCACTCTGTTTGATATTCATTCAATCTCTAAGATTGGGAGATTTTCCGCAAATATGGAAAACCAATAGAATCACACCGATCTTCAAAGCCGGAGATGGTTTTTTCAAAGTGCCAAGCAGACGTTTACGTGGTTATGAGTAAAAAAAAAGTACTCCTCTATAAAAGTAATCTACAGGACTAACTATGGTGACAATGAAACCATTAATGGGATGTCTAAAAATCCTAATAATATTAATCACCTATTTGATTTTACAATTAGTAAAAAAAGTTACAAGCGATCCCGAGAATTCAACTTTTATTGTTTTTCTTCATAAATCTTTCATTTGTGTATTTTTAATGTTGTGTGGTTACATCCATTTGATGTATGCTTTCTATTGATGTTGTTTATACGTATATGTAATATCAATTATGAACAGCAGCGTCCAGTTCGTACTGTGAAGTGAAAATGTTGGTGAAGAGGCTAGCATCTTTGGTATGTTATCGTGGCATGTTAACTGGATTTTTGTGGCCAAAATTGGATGAAATTGATTTAGATGATCTGTGATTTCAACAAGATGATGCCACATTATGTCGCACAAATCGTGAAACACTCGACTTATTGGTAATCAAGTGCGATGAACACAAAATTTCAAGAAATTCTGACGTCAATTGGCCATCAAGATCATGAGTTTTGACACCGCTGGACTTTTGTTTGTTTGAGTTTTTTTAAAGTAAATTGTATGATCCATACACAATTCATGATTTTAAGAACAACATTCTAGCTGAAATTGAGGCCATTGAATTGATTTTATTGGAAAAAGGTAATCGACAATTTTGAAGTAATTCTTGGATGCAAGCCTGTAACAGGAGCCGTGGTAGTCACATGAACGATGTTGTATTTAATTTATTTGTAACACACTATATGTATGTATCGAGAATCTCGACTATGCGTTCGGCAGTATATCGTTAGATAATACGTCATACATATTTTCATCTGTAATCTAGTAAAATAATTTGAGACTCATGGCAGTTCAATAATAAATTTACATTGCCCCATAAGAAGAACATTCACCTGACTATATGAATGAAAAGTGGAACAAAAACCATTTGACCTTGAGGTAAATTAAAATATTATCAATGATTACCTAGATACATATAATAAAGAAACAGAAGACGTAGGAATTTGGTCTGGATCGAGTGAGAAAATAATCTGCGGATTATACAACACGTAGACACTCAGTAGTGGTGGTAAGGTTACCAATAGTCTACTATATTTTCGTGAAATACGCGAATTTATCTTGATATTTTACATACTCGTATATTCTTACGTACGATACCTACATACGTAGGATCTTAAGCACCTGAAGGTCAACCAAATAAATGACTCACCGCAAATTGGAATCTTAATATTTTGTTTGTATTAAGATTATTGTCGCCAACAATTTTTGATTTGTCATTTAAATTTTGTATAATATGTATATTCGTCCTATATCGGTTATTAATTATCGATTGTATAGTTAAGCGTACAACTAGTAATGAATAATATTGTTTACTATCGTGCATGTTTACACTTTATACATATTTGTATATATACACGGAATTTGCGATGAGTTATATATGATTCATATTCGAACCTGATATTTACGTACCTATATATACTATTTGTATAATTAATTGTTCGATAGTTTAATTAGCAGCTATAAAGTTATTTAATATAGTTTGCATTCAATTAAAGTACCAATAACAATTTCCAATTATGTGCATTCGATCGCTATATAGATTATACATACATACTTGAATTCGACCAAGTTAAACGTCTTCCATGTACTAGCATAATTAGTTTAATATATAAATTAAACTTAAGTATACATTTCGTTAAGTATCTTTGGTGTATGTTTATTACATGTAATTTATAATAACAATAATGTTATAATAGTAGAGTAGAGTATAGTAATAATAATAAAAGAAAACTAAAAGGAAAACCATATAAATGCAGAAAGACTACATATTTTATTCAAGGTGGATTTCTAAGAATTATATGAAGTATAAAGAAATTTTGTATAATTGCAATAACACAATGCAATTCATATTGTCGTTATCGCGCGATTTTGATAAAAGGTCTGCTTCAAATATGTATAGTTACTAGTACTAAAAAAAATTCTGTTGTGCAGTTCTTTCTAAAATCTCGGGTGACCTTATTCTGTAGTGGTTGGTGATTGTCGCTGTGGTAACCCTTAAAAGTTTAACACAATTTATTAAATTCTGTTTTTAACGCAAATAATTAACATTAAACACGATTAATCACAAAACGACCACCCATAAAATGCTTCCATTGCAACTGGTTTCCTTATAGCACATTTAGATTAGCATTATTCAAAAATCCACTTTCATTACTGGTAGCCATCGATTGACTCTCATCACCAACTCTTTTTTCTTCAACGTGCTTATTTTTTTTCCTTCGATCGGTGCGTTCAGTGCTTTAGACTCCTGTCTCATGTTGTATTGATCCAATGAGACTATAAGGATTCGTGTGTGCCAGTTTGGAAAGATCAGGAGTAATAACGCGGTTAACTCGTTCCATTTGACCGTTTCTCGTTGGCATACCAGCTCATAACTTGAATATCTCCCTTCACATCTCCCTTTGTCTTTCGATTGTAGACAAATACGGAATGCATAGTCTGATCATCCAATCCCTGCTGCATCACGATGGCGCACCAAGACCAAACTTACTGTCGTCTGTATGTAGCTCGGTTTTCGCAGTCGGTGCGAGTAAATTTAGAATACAGGTTTCGGTGTTAATCCTTGCTTCAACCTTTGGATGGACTATCTTTTTTTAGGACCAAACATAAGCAAAGCATTCTATCAGAGTAGATTTTTCAAGGGTCTGGCAATCAATGCATATCCTTCAACGAACTTCCGAAAGTAACCAATGAGGACCAAGAAATCGTTGAATTTGAACTACATTCCCCGGCTTTAAAAAATTTACAATAGCCGACATTCCGTTTTGAGGCGGGTTTACTTCACCTCCTTCAATTTTGTAACCTAAATATTCAACCCGTTTCATCAAAAATTCACACTTGGACCAATTTGTATCCAGCCAATTTATATTTCGCGATAGCTGGTGGTACAATTAGATCATCCATGTAGACCTATACACAATTTTCTCGAGATATAGTTGATGGAAAATCGTGTTTATAAAACGTTGAAACACAGCGGGTGAGCTGCACAGCCCAAACGGCACTCATAAAAATGCATATTGTCCAAATGGTGTGACGAAAGATGTATATCTTAATCGATTCCTTAGCTATGGATGAAAAGCCCATTCCGCAATTCAAGTATGTATAAACAATTGTTCCACCGTGGAACAGGTCTATCAGGTCATCTACAATTGGCAATGGATACCGGTTCTTGTACGATCATTTTAACAATCTAGTTACGAACAACCTCTATAGTCTTCGCAGCTTCTGATAATTTGGCTTATTATCCAACAAAACTATCTTCATCTCGATATTGCAACCCGGCGTTCCCTTTTTAACGACGTGGCCAACGATCATCTTCTGACATCTTTCCGCCAGAGCTCTATTTTGAATGTTGTTTAGGTGCATTTCTCAGGTCTCAGTGTGACTTAGCAACTCTATCCCCATGATAACATCAAACGGAACAACACTGCCCTCAACCACATGAACTGTTGTTCGATACGTCTCATCATCTACTATTAAATCGTACGTAACTTCGACTGTCGATTGAAAAAATCGGTACGCGGTTCTTTTTCGCTCCACCATTTTTCGATGAATAGACGCACTGTTTTCAGAACTTTTGCAGCTCCTCCTATTTTGATATCAACGCTGTTGTTCGAAGCGAATACATTGTACTTTTTAGCAAATGTGGTTTTCTGTACGTCGATTCATCGAAAGGTTCCTGCTGCTTCGTTGATGTCTGCTAACCACTTCTCCAACAAATGGGTGTCTGACACGTTGAATTTGATCATCGAGTCTTCGATATCAAGAAAAGCAAAAGGTTGATGATGTAATTGTTTCTGAAACAGTTCGTTTCCTTTCTTTGACCTCCATTTCTTTATGTAAAACTGTAGATGTTGTAGGTGCACCTATTGGAGAGCACCACAAAAACCTTGTTTCCTTGTTGTTATTTGCCCAGGAATTTTTGAAAAAATAGCACAATTTTACTCTTTAAATGTTCACCTACCATATTGATATTTACATAGTCGCAACGCAACCGAAACCTATAGATGTTGCTAATCTTGTGAAATGTATGCAAAGATGACGTACGACTTATTTCAAAGGACTATTAAAAATAAAAATAAAATTAAGATTGGGCGGATTTTACTCCAGCACTCAGCCACTAATGGGCCCACGGTGCAATACCCACATTCACACAACATTCATTCAATCCATTCATTCATTCCATTCACACAAGTACAGTATACCACCCTTGCATAGCTCCATGTCACCCTGTACAGTGACATGGAAGATGGGTCGGCCCATGAGTTCTACATTCCAACAGAGGGTCATAGATATTTTCAATTTAATCACCGATCGTAATCGGGAGATGAAAAATCCCTTTTGCATCCCCCGCCTCTGTTGGGATTCGAACCCGGTACCTCCCGATTCAAACGTCGCAGCTTTAACCATTGTGCTATTTGCTCGGTGAAATGACTATTACTTGGGGTGAGATTCCAGAATGTGATCAATAGATGTGACTGCGTGATACCACGTGGCTGTGGGATCAAGCAGTAACAATTTAAATTGGTCATTTCTTAATTTTAACGGAACTTCAAAATAGCAAATAGGTATCTTACCAGCATCCAATATACCATAAGAGAATCTTAAAGCCACTGGCTAAATAAATGTAAATAAAACTATACAATTGTATTCTTTCAAACGATGTAAAAGAGTTTACTTAATTCCATATAGCAATAAATTCAGAAAGTTCATTATGTACTTTAAGAGAATCTACTTCGAAATAAAACATTTTTCAATAAAGTTTTACATTAACCATAAAAATTATTTAGGTATGTATATACATAATTAACGAAATTGGCACTAAAACAAATCTCAGTACCATGAAAAAAAAATTCCATAATAACGATGATCGACATTCATGCACGTGCCTTTTGTAGAATTTTTCACTATACTGTTCAATTCAAATATTATCTCTACTTACAAATTGTGTTTCTATTTGTATGTATGTATTACAATTTACAACTATTGACCAAAAATGGTAAAAAAATTACAGATTTTTACAAAACTACATAAAAAAAAACAAACATACAAAACTAAATTTAATTAATCGAGAATTGTTTAAAAAGTAATCATTGATGAATGAATCCGTCAGACAAAAGAAGTGCGGGGTCACCAATTATTTTGAAGCTCATTCACGCGTGATGATGATCTATCGTTTCGTCAATAAGCTAAATTTTTATTGATTTATTTATATTTAGAATATTTGACTACATGTAGAGATAGATAAATAATTTAAAAAATACTATAAATATATTGATTAGAACCTATATTCTAGTTTATAACAACAAATGATTTATCTCTATTTATTTCATTATGGCAAGTACATACATAAAAAAAAAAGAGGCCAGGCATAGTTGCGTGTCCAAATACAGTATAACCACATATATATCGTATACTAGGTATAGTGTTGTTTTCGAGATACGTTTGTAGGTCAAGCAATGAAATGTCCTTTAAAATTGTTGTATTGATCGGTGCGCTTAGAATGAAAATTATTAAAACTATTTTTTTTTGTATAATAAATTATATTATGTTAGTTAGTTAATTATAATTATCTGTATTATAATAGTACACATTCATTAAAGCTAAAATGAGCTATTTGTAATGGAATTTGGAATGATTTATAGATTTGGCATATAAGCGACAATCAAAAATTAATATCCAATTTGGTAATTAAGTATTTAAGAATTTGGCATTTAGCTGTCTTTGGCACTTATCATATAACTAAATTTTAATGTGTGTGTATTATATGAATTTCGTTAAATTAATTTAGTGGTCACTAAGTTAAGTCTCTTATTAGATAAAGTTGATATTGCCACCCATCACAAAATGATATACTATAAGAAAGCGCGGCCTTGTTAAACGTAATTCGGAAAAGTGTGATATAATTTAATATAGAGTATTGGCTAACCGACTAACTCAAAGGCAAAATAAACAGGACCTTTGAATAAGGCTATAAAATATGAAGATAATTGAAGCGAATATAAAAAACTAAGATGTGACTGAGTTTTACTAAGAACACAAAGGCATAATAAATCAGTCTTCCTAAAAACGAAGATGAGAATTTCACAGAAAGTCAAGTACCTAGAAATTGACGAAGAAAGGTGAATTGAACACTCACACAAGACGGCATTGATAACCTTATCCTTCTAATTATCGAATTATTGCTTGAAGATGACTTGAGCGTTTCTGTGGCTACTGCATTAGTCACAAAAGAGACACGATGCGCAAATTTTCTAAGTAAGATTCTGGACTTATTGATGAGGTCGACTTAGAGATTTTTGGCCAACAATTAAATTTATCATGGTATAATCTGATTAAACTAACTGAGATCATTAGGAAAACATTGGTAACGATGAATTTTCATGAGCAGCGGTTCTATATGGATCGTCGAGAGTCAAATAAATTAGACTAAATCAGAGAGGCTATAAAAAAATGTAATCGAAGAAAGTTGTTTTATTTTACTATTGAAAACAAATTTATTTTGTTTATATTCTTTATCTTCCTTCATTTACAACTTTTTACTGTCTACTATTTTACTGTATAACCTAATAATCATTTATTCTACCCCATCTCAATCGATTCTTTTTAATTTCCGTCTTCAACCATGATGGCACTCCCTTTATTGGATGAGCATTGGGAAATCGTAAATCTGGCTCAGGCCCTTCAAACGGATGCGTTTTCGCCAATTTCTTTTGAACATACTCCATGGCCAACACTTTCTGATCCCGATATTTATCCATATACAAATTAAATGGTTCTTTAAGCGGGAACCACTTCTGATCCTTAATATAAGCTTTTGGAAAATCATATTCATAAATAGGTTCGGCCATATTTAAGATTTTATGATAGAATTCGGTTAATTCACGTTCCCATTCTGATTGGAAAAATGATAGTCCAGCTGGTGTCATATTGTCCTGATGTTTAATATAAAAATCGAGTGTTTTGAATGTTCGAGATTTTAAATCGATCGAATCGGTTACTTTATACTCGGAGAAATCTAATTTTTTGTCTTGTTTATATAAAACAAAGATGAATCGATGATATCCGGATCCCTTGGCTGGGAATGGTTGGAGATATGGAACGATTCGTTCGCCAGATGCAACATCTCCATTTAGAATGTTACCTACAAACCAGTGCACATATTCTTTATTTTGTTCTTCTAAATGCCCATCTGGATTGGTGAGGACCAGCGACCACCAAGAATCGCCACCTTTTGCATCTGGAGATATTTTAAAATTTGAATCGAACACTACGCTTGGCTCGGCATTTGCTTCACTTGGTTTGAGAACATTTCCGTTGTACACCGGGCATTGAACCTCATTTGAATTGTACTGCAATTATGTTGAATGTTTTATATGTTTTTTAAGGAACGCGTCACTTTACTCACATTTATAGTTAGTGGAACTCGGGGTACGAAGAACCCTGTATCGTATAGATGCTCATAAATGCCATAATGTTCGGCAATTCGCTTTAAGTGGAATGGGCCGCCGGTTCGCAACCAGTCCGCCCGAACCTCTTCTAAATCAGCTACCACTGGAAATATAATAAAAATAAATGATGTAATTGAACTCTACGTTGAAGCACTTACACTGATTATTCCTGGACAACTTCTCAAGTTCTGAATTCGATTTTTGTAATTTTAAATGCTTTAATCGTTCCTGTAACTGTTCACCACGGGATGGGGCTATTTGTGGGAATCCAATATTCACTTTTGGCTTATTTTCATAATTTAATTGATTTTCTTCTAAAATTGTATAAGAAAATTGTGTAACATAACCTCATAATTTATAATTTGTGTTACGTACCTTCTAATCTTTGTGACAATGACCGAGCGATTGCTGGTGGACGTCCTCTTAATGTGTGGCCATCCCTTTGTATATAGATTTGTAAAGTTTTTTTTATATTCCTATTAAAACAGAGAAGTGGATTGGCCATGGTGCGTAATGTTTTTGTTGATTTTGACAGATCAAATACTGAATGGAATAGTATGGTTTGTAGAGGTGAGTATCTTGGATAAGTTGCTATAAATTTGTTTGGGTAATTTTATTTGCTATAATTTTAAATTTCCCAAAACACGAATTTTCAAAATATGCGATTCAATTCGGAATTTTCAAAACGACTCAAAATGTACGTTAAGGAGGAAATGGGGCCTACATTTATTTAATTTCTGTTGTTTATTCGCGAATTCAGGAAGCCGTCAATTTATAATACTTAACGCGGCAACCAGAGTAAATTATCTAAAGCCAGAATATTCAACAAATAAAATGTATGTACATATCCCATTCTAATTGACAATCTATCAGCTGTTTTATGGTTATATTCAGCCTTCAGTAAAACTAGAACGCCACTGCGTTTTGCACTGTCATTATGTCAAAATGGTAAACAACATTATCAAACAGTAGTAAAAAATACGCCACTTGTTTGGGATCAAACGTAAATAATTTTATATAGCATTTCGTCCATTGTTTACAGCAACAACTAGAATTGCATTGTTATCGTATTTTGCTTATGTACAATAAAAATATTAAATGTATAGTTTATAAAAATGTGATATTAGTTTCGAAACTGATTTAGGATACTTATAAAGTGTTAAGTGTAGTGTGTGATTTATTATTAGTGTTTTGTTCCGAAATATTGTAAGTAATCTAATAATTTATAATGAGCTCCACCGATAAGGACACAACCAATTTACTCGATGATGATGATGCCAATTTACTCGATGATGATGATGAAAATTTATTAGCTGAGCATAATACTCGAAGACCACAAGATACTACAATCAATTTACCTAGATCTCATCGAATTTTGAAACCGCCACCAAAATCGTTATATGAGGTATGTTAACGAAAATCCGTGTGATGATGATTCATCAGAAACTGAAATGTTTCTTTGTTTTTTTTCCTATAACTATACAGAGTTTAGACTATGAAGTGTGTGAAAATCAATTGTGGAAAGCAGATCAAGAGAAATTGAAGAATCCAGCGTTTGTCGCGTGGAAAAATTTCACGCGTTGGATTACTTTTCTGCTCATCGGTAGGTATTCTAGACATTGGGGATTTCCCGGATTTCATCTTAATGTTTAACGGTGGATGCATAATTTCTTTCTAACTAACAGGCATATGTACCGCACTTGTTGCTTGCGTAATCGATATTGTGATAGAGGAGATTGCTGAATATAAATATCGATTTCTTAAAGAATGTATCCTTTTAAAAAAAATCTAAAAATTTCCTATATCGAAATCTATGTTTCGATATTTACTATTGTAGAGCACATTGACTTGTTGATAATCCACTTCAATAGAATCCTGATAAACTTGAACAATAAATTGGTGTTCATTGATAACGAATTCAGTTATGTCATGATTGTTCAAATTGTGAGTCAGGTTGAGTATAAATTTATTTGGCGACAACATTTGTTTGTATTTCAATATTTATGTCTTTCAATAAAATTCCTATGTAATTAGAACCGTATTCAAACATGTATACAAAGTCGTTATCACATAACATTCGTTTGTATTTCTATCAGCGGTTTTCCCATTTTAGATTAAAATAAATGAATATATGAATATTTTCAGTAAAATTAATAGGAAACTATAGAAAAACAAAACAGTGAAGATTGTTAATCTAAAATGGGAAACTCGTTCCTAGAAATTAATGTTAAGTTCTCCCGGTTACGAAACATGTGAAACTAAGTAAGGAATTCTCCAGCTAATCCTATTAAAGGAGTATGAGTTCTGTGACAAGACAAACCCATATGGTTCAATGGCCAAATACGATGCAGAAACTAGTTAGCTGAAGGCCAGTGAAACTGAATGACACACTTAAATTTTTTTACATTTTTCTTAACTTATACTCAATTTCATTTCCAAACACAGCTGTCGAAAGTAATGTACTGTACGGAGATCTGTACAAACCATACCTATGGTGGATAGCATTTAATTCGATTTTCGTAGCAATCGGTGCCACACTGGTCACCTATATCGAACCAGTGGCAGCTGGTAGTGGAATTCCACAAGTCAAATGCTATCTAAACGGAATTAAAATTCCGCGAATCGTTCGTATAAAAACGTTGGCGGTAAAAGCAATCGGAGTCATAACATCTGTGCTTGGTGGATTGGCGGGCGGAAAAGAAGGTCCAATGATACATTCCGGTGCTGTAATCGCAGCAGGTATATCACAAGGAAAAAGCACCACATTCCGACGAGATTTTAATGTGCTACGTTATTTTCGGGACGATCACGAGAAACGAGATTTTGTGGTAGGTGGAGCAGCCGCTGGCGTATCAGCCGCTTTTGGTGCACCCATTGGTGGTGTGCTATTTTCCTTAGAAGAGGCAGCAAGCTTTTGGAATCAAAATCTTATTTGGTTAACAGTATTTGCGTCAATATTTAGTTCATTCACTTTAAATATTGTGCTATCAGCGTATCATGGTCTCAAGAATTTTAATTATCCCGGGTTATTTAATTTGGGCGAGTTTGAGCCACTTCCGTTTTCGTACTATGAACTACCACTATTCGCTGCAATGGGGGCAGTTGGTGGTTTATTAGGTGCCTTATGGAATTCGGTGAACACAAATTTAACAATATTGAGACGAGAATATATCAAAAAGAAGTGGGCCAAAGTATTAGAAGCGGTTTTAGTATCGATTTTGACCGCTACATTCGCATGTGCCATGACATATTCAATAAACGATTGCCGATCTTTGGGACAAGATCCAACTAAATTTCCCGTTCAATTATTTTGTGGCGATTCGGAGTATAACGCAGCCGCTGCATTATGGTTCCAGACACCTGAGGCTAGTGTCAAATCACTTTTCCATGATCCGCCCGGATCTCATCGGATTATGACGCTGCTGATATTTCTGATAATCTATTATCCACTATCGTGTGTTACATTTGGAATGAACGTTTCGCTTGGAATTTTTATTCCAACACTGTTGGTCGGGGCCACATGGGGTCGACTATTATCGATGATTGGTTTGAATTTATTTCCGGGTGCGGTAAGTTTTTAACGCGCCGTTTCTTAACCGAATTTTTTTTAAATTATATTTTATTTTATTATTTAGTCATTCTTTCATCCTGGTAAATATGCACTAATCGGGGCTGCCGCTCAATTAGGCGGGGCACTACGAATGACCATCAGTTTAACAGTGATTTTAATCGAAACTACAGGTAACCTTCCATTTGCCTTACCACTAATCATAACGTTAACGATCGCGAAATGGGTTGGTGATTATTTCAACGAGGGAATTTATGATACGCTAATTGTATTGGCCAATGTTCCGATGCTGCCATGGTCCTTGCCGAACGAATGTAATTTAAAATGTGCTTCGGAAATACTGAGCCAACCCGTTGTGTGTATTCGTTTGAAAGAGAAGGTCTCGTATATTTACGATATTTTAAAAAAATATCCGCATAATGGATTCCCTGTGGTAGATGATGTTGGAACAGTGAGTACCAAACCTCGCTAATCGATTGTTTACTTGAAAATTAAAATTTTGTAAATTTATTTTTTTAGAATCGTCAAGGCGGTCGCCTTCGTGGCCTAATGCTTCGATCCCAACTTGTTATTATACTCAAAAATAGTTGGTTTGATGAAAAATTTAATTTATGGAAAAATGATGCTACAATTGAAAAATTCCGTAACGAATATCCACGGTATCCGTCGATCAAGGATCTTAAATTAAATCAGGATAAAATGGATTACACATTAAATTCGGAAATGTTTATGAATCCATCGCCCAAATGTGTACTGGGCACGGATTCAGTGCAGCGAGTGTTTCAAAGTTTTCGTGCACTCGGTCTACGTCACATGATGGTAGTAGATTTGGAAAATCGCGTGGAAGGTATTATAACACGGAAGGATTTCATCCGACGTCATTAAATAACAAACCGAATTTTTTTTTTTAATTTATTTCACTTATAATTATGTTTTGTCTTTAAACTGAAATTACAATTTTATTGTGTATAGTATCTAAGCGAGGTCTCCTCGTTGTCTTCTAAGCAACCAAACAACAAAACAATTTATTTAAAAAAAATATTTAAGAATTTGTTTTATTAATTAATTAAAAATTATAACAAAATAAAATTGTAATGAATTTTATAGTTTGACTGATAGTTTTCACATTTATTTAAACTTAAGAATTTAGTAGGAACCCATTCTGTGTTGTATTCTAGCATTCCATTAAATTATTTGTGTCGGTGAAATAGGTATCCAGTAGTACGCGTAGTTCCTGTTGAGCATATTCCTGTGGCAAAGGTAATTTTTCTAGTGCCATTTTGATCACCAGACATGGATTTACATCTTTTGTTATGAGAATTCCTCGGATAAGGCAGGCTAGCTTTTGGGCTATTTCACTTTGGCACAGGCGATGTTTAGACGTAGGACATGGGAATAGCATGATGCGAGAACATAGATCGCCTAGTTGTGGTTTAAGTGCATCCCAATATGTTTCAAGGTCGGTCTCAGGAACAGATTTTAGATTTTCAAACTTAAATAAAAAAAAACAAAAATGATTGATAATTTAATTATTTTTAAAAACTATGCAATGAGCCGGGCGGAAGAAACTAAACCACGTAAACCGAAGGGTCTACGAGTGAAGTTTGTATTATTCTAGCCAGGCACCAGTAGTACAAGCAAAAAATAAACCGAAATGTTAAACATCACGTACCTTCTCGACCATATCAATGTAATCCAAAATAACCTGCCCTTGTATCAACCAACTAGAAATTTGCCTTGAATCCTCAAACGCCTCAAGAAACTCTTTAATGTAATTAATATCATCTGTGAATGAAAAATAAGAAAATATAAATTTCCCTTTCGACACCCATTTCACAAATTTCACCCACCATTCATAATAGCATCGGGTACAATATGTGCCATGATCACTTCATGCGCCAAAGACCATTGCTTTGCTTTTAATAAATATTTCGCCTGCTGGTGGTATGTTTTTTGTGCTCCCGCTTTTACCGCCTTCGCCCAGAAAATCCATTTTTCTGATATTTTCAATTTTGTTTGTATAAAATTTTCCTTTTCTAAATAATCCTGATCCTCCGACAGGCTGATATATTTATATAATAAATTCTGTATACATAATTCGCGTCGCGATTCATCTTTTATATGCAGCAGGACGAAAATAGCCCAATGCCATAATCCGTGACTCTCCAATTGATTCGCTAGTGATAAATTTATTTGTGATTCGCTTAGCTCCGAACAATGATTGTAACCAAGTGATTCAAGTGTTTGTAGTATAAGCCAACTTAATCGATAGTCCATGGGATCGGATGTGTATGTGGTGGGGTTTAACAACGGCTCGAGTGGGTAATTACGACGCGAATATAATCGAATCAAATGAAACCGTAAATCATATGAATTTGCAGATAAATTAGTTTTTACATTATTTTCGGCGTAGTGCGGTCGAGGGGCTGCGGCATAAAATTTGTCTGATTCAAATGCTTTCTCGTAATTTACGAGCGCCTCGGTTAGAGATGCGGTTGGTGTTAATAAGTACCAGATGTATAAGGCGATTACGTTGATCCAGTTTAGATTATCGAATACGTTTAAAACACCGTGACTTGAATCGAGTACTGGAACATTAGCGATGAGTTGAAAGATTTTTAAACGTTCTTGGGCGATAAATTTATCTGCTTGTACATACTGCCACGAGGATAGTTGATGATCGATTAGCTGCCGAATCGCTGGGCCTCCAGATATTTGGGCCAATATTAATGATAGATTTATATCGTCATTCTGAAATGCAAGCTCACAGGCTTCTGCGATTTTATGGGACATAATCAATTCCCACAAAGATTCTAAATATCCGGATGATTTTGGATCCAAATCGATTTTTGTATTTTGGGTGTTTTCCTCAAGCCACTCGGATAGTAAATTTCGACGACACATGATGGTCGAATGATTTGTAGGCTCCTCATTTTCCAACTCCTCACGATCACCCCACAGCACTCGGATTAGCGAATAAACCGAATTTTTATAATCCGAAAAGTCATCATAGTGCGCCACACTGTCGGCTGCATCAAAATGATCCTCAATCGATAGCGTCCCACCGTTCGACTGAATATACGGACAATTTTTCTCCGCGTTCTCAAAATGAAATGTGGCGTAATTCAATTCAATTTCCAAGTGCTTTGCAATCGAATCGAAAAATCTACGATCGATATTTTTAGCGAATGACGAAATTTTGATGTGTTGTAATAAGCAACCTGAATTATCAGTGACGTCACGCTCTTTAAATAGCTGATGCGGTATAAGTTTTGTGTTTGTTTCGATATTATGTTTCGTATTCATGATGACTAATGAATTTTCCAGACCCCACCCAACACGAAATTTTCGTCCATGCATGAACCCGACATCGGCTTGACAGTGCCCTTTGAGTTCGGAAAATATAGAGTCTTTTAGTGGTACTATCATTTCGGGCAGTTTAACAAGTGAAATTTGTGGTTTTACAATCACAATACGATTTACTTGTGGCGGCTCGTCTTCTCGAAGTTTATCCTCGTCGAATATGTTGAGTTTTTCTTTCGATTTGTACGACGACATAATGGTTAGATCTTTTGAGGTTATTTCGTGTTCCATAAAGTCCGAGAGACGAGATTGAAGTACAGTGTTTTCGAAGTTTTTCGAACTAAATAATGATTTTGTAGGAACAATTTGATCAGGACTTTCTCGGCCACCATATTCGGAGATTGCTGTAATGGAAGTAAAAATTTAGCGAAATTCAAATTTACCGAGTTAAATGACGCGGTGTGACGTCAGCCATACTTTGTCAGAAAATATCAGCTACAAAAAAATGTAAACACAAAACATAAACAAAACACGTCATCCGCGATTTCACACTATTTTTAAATTTAAATCGAGGTCAAGGTAATTTATGATGAATTTCACAAACAAACCATTCATCGTGCTTTAAAGTTCGACACATGCAATCTGAACTACTTACTCACACCCATATAAACATTCCTGAAATAAGTTTTCGGACATTTTCTCCAATACAGATTTTATTTAATTTTCCCAAAATACAATTTTTCATCTCTAACTCTATTTGATTCATTTAACGTCTTAATAAGAAATGTTGTACTTACTTGATCTACGATCGTAATTATCGTCGATAAAAAATGACGCTTTCATCAGCTGTATCTTATGTGAATCGGCCCCAATGTCCCGAGCTATATCCGTAGTTGGACTGATCGGTAAGTACATGGTACGTGTTTCACTCAACTGAGCCTTGTTAAAATCTACATTTGTAACCTCCTGCTCCATATTGAATAATTTTCCAGCGGTATCGGTTTGGAACAACCCTGTGTTCCCATTTTGACCATCAGTTGCAAGAGCTCCATGCACCTTTGGAATAGTTCCCGTATTTTTCTTCAGCAGTTTAGCTTTTTTGGCATCGGTTGGAACGCTATCTTCCTCATCGCTATCCGAGAGGAGTCCATATTTGGAGAAATGGTTCACTCGAAATACCCAACTTCCAGTCTCGGCACGATACTCAATAAATTTCGTGTCGTGCTTATCGCATACACGTCGCAATTTACCTTCATAGTCCATCTCGATTAAACGCTCTGGGTCTTTAATCGGTTCATGTACCGTTTTATCGATAGGCCATACTTGGTCGAGCGTAATTTGTGCCTTACGATTTAACCCATCACCTTGGACGGGTTTTGTATCATCATCCGGATAAATCGTAACCTCTTTATTCCGGAAGAATACAATTTCATCCAAATTCATACTGGCGACATCGATCGGCTCATTAAAATACACATTCCCATATCCTTTCCGACCCACAGTAAAATTGGGCACGATACACGTGCCATCATCCTTTAGGTATGAGGTAATCTCTTCGAGCGACGGTATAGTATAATAACCTGATCGGCTGAGTATAATTCCAGTGGGATGTGGCTCATAATTTGGATTCACATCGTTAGTGGAAATTGACTCGTCAACAAAAGATGTATTTAAAACCAAACTATCAGATGACGTGTGGGCTGCAAATCGCCCTGGTGATCCTCGTGTTCCGCCTGATGACCGTCCAAGTGGGTTCAAATTCTCACTATTTACTTGCGATAAGCTTGACTTCTCTGACATTCGATTTGAATTCGTATCGGATGATTTATAATCCAAAGTATTATCCATACCCGACGATGAAAGTTCAGAGATGCGATTTATCTGCTTCATCTTCTCGAGGCCATTTATATTCAGCCATGATTCACGTCGCGTACTTTCCGAATCCGGATTCATAATCGAACTTTTCTGTATATCCGCATTAAAATCATCGCGAACGTCATTCCCGTTTAAACTGGCATTACTCTGTAAACTCATTCGACCTTCGATTGGAAGTTTTGGTGTATTAGGTACGGATGATTGAGGAGTAGATAATGGTGACTCGTTATTCGAATCGGCTGACGATAAATTTAAATTATTTCGATTCTTCTTTTTGATTATCAAGCGACGTGGATTAACGGCCAAATTGAAGTTCTCCTCGATTGTGCTGTCATGTTCTTCAAGTCCGTCGAATAATGATTTCTTGGATAATATCCCCACGACGGGCTTAGTTTTGATCGATGTAGTTGGTTTCGGTGATACTTTATATTGATTTGATTTTGTCTCAAGGATCGCCTTTTGTGCGGCCGGATTAGTCGCCTTTAATGCATCGTCGGACATTCCACTCGATTTAAAATCTTTGAAGATTGGTGAGTCGCCATATGGTGATGAGGTTAAGGCCATAATTTGCTGATGCACTGGATATGTGGTTGGCGCGGTCAATGTGCCTAATCCATTATTTCCCATCATTGACGTACCAAATCCACCCAGTGTATTGCCATTTCCAAATGTGTTGTTACCGAATAAACCGCCCGGTTGGGTGGTCGTATTTCCAAACAAACCTCCTGGTTTATTGGCGTTATTATTAAAGAATGATGTGCCTCCGCTAGTGCCCATTGAAATACCACCTCCACCGCCCAATAGTGGTTGATTTGGTTGACTAGTGAATCCAAAATTAGAAGTTGGAAGTTTAGCCCCAAACGCATTATTATTATTAAAAAGTCCGCCACCAGCATTCTGTTGAAACCCTGTAAATCCAGTGTTGCCCATGGTGTTTTGTTGGGAGGTTGGTGTATTAAAACTAAAATTATTTGTGGGCTTGGCCATTCCAAATGGTTGTTGATTTTGTGCGGGTTGTGCTTGATTTGTACCAAATGATCCAAATGCGTTGGGTTGGGCGGGTTGTTGAATCCCCGGCAAGGCAAAAGGTTTATTATCGGTGTTTCCAAAAAATGAGGTGCCTTGTTGTGGTTGCTGTTGTGTAGTTCCGAAAAAACTTGAATTCCCAAATG
This sequence comes from Tipula unca, assembly GCA_951394425.1. Taxonomy (NCBI): domain Eukaryota; kingdom Metazoa; phylum Arthropoda; class Insecta; order Diptera; family Tipulidae; genus Tipula; species Tipula unca. The sequence goes on along the minus strand of OX596381.1, from coordinate 11,106,510 downwards.
TTGACGTGGTTGATGTGGGAGGTTGTGCATGACCGAATAAGCCTGTCGCGGTTTGACCAAATGGTTTTTGCCCAAATGGATTATTTGCTGGTGCAGTGGTATTATTAAAACCACCAAACGTTGATGTGGGCGCGGTAGTACCTTGAAACGTCTTGTTAAATATTGATGTCTGTTGCCCAGTCTGTCCAAAACCAGTGGCGGTTTGATTAAACCCGGTTGGCGCTTGATTGCCAAATACATTTTTGTTGTCTTGGGGCGCGAATAGACCACCAGTTTGTTGATGACCAAACACTAGCCCAGCGTTTGCAGGTTGAGCACCAAAGAGTGATGTAGCTTGCCCAACTTGTGCACCACCTTTCCGGTTTTCTAAATAATCCTCCAGTCGGAGTTCTTCCAATGATTTAGTCTCGTACTCCTTCATGGCGGTGATACAGTGCTGCTTGGTATTGATATTTGTCGTGTTTCCACCTTTTACTAGAGTGTCGGTTCCATGAGATGGTTGATATTTCACAACAGCGGTGCCAGTTGCTCCAGTTGCACCACCAAATGGTGTTTGGGTATTTCCAAATAATCCTCCGGTAGCTTGTGTGGTACCAAATATTCCGGTAGGCCCTGCTTGAGGTGTATTACTCGCTCCAAATAATGAAGTATTCTGGGCCGCACCAAATGGTGCTGGTTTATTGGCCCCAAAGCCGGAATTCGAAAACAATGCGGTGGTGCCCTGAGGCGAACCAAATAGCGGTGCATTTTGCTGTGGTTGGCCAAATCCTAAATAAGTCAATGAAATCATGTGATTAAATTATGATACACAATAAGATGACTCAACCAGTGAGTCATTCCCCCCACCCTAATCTATATTTAGCTTACCACCAAATGCTGATTGTTGTGTTGTTGCTATGTTCGATCCAAATGCAGGTTGTTGTTGATTACCACCAAATAATCCAGTGGTCTGTTGTCCTCCACCAAACAACGATGTGTTTTGTTGGCCAAATGTGGGTGCTTGGCCAAATCCTGATGTCGCTGGTTTCGCGAACGATGTTTGTCCAAATGGACTTGCGGCGGTTGTATTAGTAAATCCATAACCAGGTGCTGTGGTATTCACACCGAACGACGGTTTAGCTCCTCCAAACATTTTGTCTATTGAGCACACACTAAACTGTACAATTTTAGACTTAACCTCAAAAAATCTGCGTCCAAATAAAATACAGAAAAACTCTAAGCATTTAAAAATTTTGCCCATATAATAATCTAAATTACCTTTATTCTAACATTAGGAGTAGATTTAAAATTATTTTATACGTATAATTTAACTTAATTTACTGAAAAAATTTTAAAATTACCAACCACAAGATAATGCGCCAAACAAAATTTTTTTCACAAGATGTCACGATGCTGTCAAAATATTCTTGGCTATAAAAATATATATATTTTTCCCAATTTTCTATCACATTTACTTTATGTATGAACAAAAAATTTCACTTTTATCAATATTTATAGACTTTACTTTGTTGTTATTTTGATTGAATAATCGAATTGTTATTACGCGTTTAAATTAGGTGTAATTCACCCAAATTGTGAAATTCCAGACGAGAATTTTTATTTTATAAAATGTAAATAAGCGAATGAAGGTGTTCACCGCAACTAGACGCTGCTATCGTATTTGGTAGACAAAATCAAATCAAAATGGTAGATGATCAAATATGTTTGTACAAACATTGTATGTATGTATAATAAAACGAATGTTTGAAATTTATGTTAGATACATATAAAAAATAAAATTTTACACATTTATTTTAATCTAACACCGCTAAATACATAAAACTAGTAAATGCATAACACTTTTATCGGAATCAAATACATTTTTATGGCATCATACGCAATGCACCGTCTAAACGGATTGTTTCGCCATTTAGTAACGGATTTTCAATTATTGCTTCGACTAACTGAGCATATTCGTCTGGGTTTCCCAATCGTTGTGGGAACGGTACAGTTTTAGCCAAAAATGAACGTACTTTCTCGGGAAGTGATTGTAACATTGGAGTATCGAATAGACCTGGGGCAATGGTGACGACTCGAATACCATACGTACTTAAATCACGAGCGATTGGTAAAGTCATACCAACAACTGCTGCTTTTGAAGCGGCATAGGCTGCCTGTCCTATTTGTCCATCGTATGCAGCTACTGAAGCCGTATTCACAATAACACCACGTTGACCATCAACATTTGGCTGATTTTCGCCCATTAAGCCGGAGGCCAATCGAATAACATTAAACGTACCAACGGTATTTACCGTGAGCACCCGGCTAAAATCCTCTAATTTGTGTGCCAACTTTTTGTTAAAATTATATGTTTTAAATGCTACTGCAGTTCCCGCACAGTTAACTGCAATATCTAGTCGACCAAATTTATCTTTGGCTGTTTGCAGAGCTTCAGTTACGTCTTTCTCCGATGTAACCTAAAATTTATCTGAATTAATAAATTAAACTTACTAACATAAACTAAAGCAAATACATCGACTGGGACAAAAATAACATTATCGCCTAAACCTTTTGATACTTCGCTCCCTTTGGACGTGCCCAAATCGCATAACACGACCTTTGCCCCCGTTCGTGCAAATCGCTCAGCTGTTGCTCTCCCTAAGCCTGACGCACCACCAGTGACCAAAGCAACTGCATTCTAGAATTAGATTGTTATAATTTGTATATATATCTTTGTTTAATAAACATTACTTTTAACATTTTAAAAAAATAATTCTCTTATTGTGACAGCTACAAATTGACGTTTTAACAAGCAAAAGATAATGATAAGAAATTGACATGTGCAGGTGCTATAGTTTTTTTCAGCATAGATTCTACTTAGGATTTTATGTTAGGGGTAGGAACTGTTATTGTTATTAATATTTGCTATAACAATATTATTCAATGAAAAATCAAATCATTACCATTAACTGTACTAGCTATTGTGACAATTAACTGTAGATTCATTTGCAGAAAAACGAAAATCATGTACAATTTACTAGATTTTAAAATTCAATTTTGCATAGCGTAATTACCGTTAAGGTTGTTCACTTGTTCAGACTAGCATTACGATACGATTTTAATTTCGTCGATTCTATTTAATGTTTGATCCTTTCATAATCTGTCGGAATATTAATGCTCTAATCTGTATACTAAATATATTATATAATTAATAATTATGAAATTACGGAGACCGAATTGTTAACGTTTGTTGTTATCGGTTTAACAATAACGGAATCGATAGTAATTATAGTCTGTTCGCATCCCTCAAAAACGCTTTATAGCAAGTTATGATTCTTTCTGACACATTCAAAGTTATTTCTAATGTTTTTTGTTTACTCAAAATGTGAATATTGAAATTTTACGCGAAAAACTAAATGTTAGACAAACATAAACATAATGATGCAGAAATCAGATGATACCAAAGAATTGGGGGACTGGACGAAAGTCCAATCAAAACGGCACCCCAACAAATTTTATTATTTTAATAAAAACACGGGAGAAAGTAAATGGGCCAATGTTGATGATAATGCAATATCGAAAGATAATTCTCAATCGGGCTCATCAAAGGATAGAGAGCAAAGCAACAAACATAATCGTAGACGAAATGGAATACAGAAAAGAACACTTGCACAGGATCGTTTGATACTGCTACAGAAAACAATAGAGAAAAAACGCGAACGTAAAGTGGAATATAATACGAGGTTAGGTTTGAATGAAGTGGTGGCGGAGTCAAAAATGCAGTCGAATATTTTGACCACGAATAATAATTTAACGGAAAATAAAATATCGAAAATTTCAAAATCAAGTGTTCAAGACAGATTGAAAATTAAAAAGGTTCTAGTGGAAGATGATGATGATATCATGATGAAAGAACCAAGAGAGTCCGATTTGCCCAATGTTGCTGAAGAGGAATTTGAAACGGAACTAATGGATTGGGAACCTATCCCAGAAGAGATTGTGCTATATGAGGTAATTATGCATTTTATTAGTATAAATTTATATAATTTTTGAATACTTATTTTAAATCTTTAGATTACAAGTATGCGGCAGGCCAAACAATCTACCGCAGAATCCTCGTCAACTGATAAATCCACCGAAGTAATCAGCCTGCACTCACTAAACACAAACAGTAACAATTTTTACATAGTTCTGGATACGAACATATTCATTTCAAATTTAAAATTTTTGGATAACATCAGCACTTATATATTTCCGCAACTCAAACATTCATTTTTGGTAGTGCCGTACGTGGTTCTGCAGGAGTTAGATAACTTAAAACATCGTCGCAACGATCGAATATCAAAAATAGCGTCGCACGCCATAAAATTTCTAAATCGTTCATTTACCACAAATACATCACAATTGTGTGGCCAAAGTGCCATTAAATCAACGGAATATTTAATCGAAGTTCAAAATTCAGACGATAAAATCATAAATTGCTGCCTACAAATAGCGTCAAATAATAATTGGGTGATTTTATTGTCGAACGATATAAACCTGAGGAATAAGGCGCTATTCAATCAAATCAAAGCATATTCCAAGGCAGATCTAGAAAATAATAAAATTAGTCTAGCGGCAGAACTTAGCAAATTGCATAAGTAAAAATATTAAATTTTATATGTATATAATTATGCAACACTAATTGAATTTTATAAATTTGAAATCTTTGTTATTATTCTTTTGTTTATATATTTTATTTGTACATTTTATTATTATATGAATTGTTAAATAGTGTATTAAGAATTTTTCTACCTGAAGTTATTAAATGTGTTTTTGTACAGTTTACAAATACGTGTGATTTAATATTTTATCTTTTAAATTATGCTAAATATAACAAGAAACAATTCGCTCATTTGGAAAAACTAGAATTATCTGTCTTGGAACTTCTACTACCAGCCTGTACTTGTTTTAAATGCCTTGAGCTCGACTTATACAAAGTCATGTATCTTATACCAATTTTTGAGCTGAATACTTTAGCTGAGATGGTTGATAGCAACAACTTTTGTATACATAATAATAGTGTTGTATCTAATTAAAAATAATACTAGAGCAATAGTCTAGGTCGAACTTATTTATAATCAGCAATAAGAGATATACATTTAAGATAAATATGTAATTTGGATGATCTAATTAAAATTCAACAATGCATTTAATGCCGAACTAATATTATCGATATTTTATCGTCTCGAATAAGTACACATTTATTAATAGATAATCAAAATAAATATTATCTTAATTTAAAGCGATTCTCTTATACCATAATAACCATAATGCGCGCTAATCGTTACTATAAAATTGAATACTTATTGGCTTAACTGTATAAATAATTAACAAATTTATAACCAACCTCAATATCAGATTTGACGTTTCTAGTATCAAGTAGAGAAAATGTCAATTAAGTTGATCGCAAAGTTTTTCGTTTCTTAATTTTTTAATTTTATTCTATGTTTTTTAATGATTTTTATTAGTTTATAATTAAGTGAAATAATAGTGATTGGATTGTAATTATAAAAAAATTTGTGTAAATAATTTCGGTGGATTAGAGTGTGTGCAATTTAATTCGAAACCAAAATTTATGAAACCAAATACAACAACAAAAACAATTTTTTTCTGTGTTTTCTTGGAAGTTCGTTTTGTTTTCTTTAAGTATTTTTTTTTTTTTGAATAAAATAAAGTATATAAGATAAAAATTTAATAATAAATAAAGTGTATTGTGATAAAAAAATTAGTGTATCGATAATATGATATACGAAAGATGTGTAAAATGTGGATAAAATTATTGTGAAATTTTTACATACATCAATATTTTATTTGTGTCTGTCGTTCCAACGGGATCATCTTTTTATTACTTGCCACACAACTGAAATAATAACAAAGCACAAAGGGCTTTAATCTTCAATATAAATAATAATTAAAGAAACATGAAATTCGCGGAACATTTAACTGCACATATTACCCCAGAATGGAGGAAGCAGTATATAAATTATGAGGTATGGAGCCAATTCAATATTTATGTATTTATGTTATATGCATGTACTTAGTTCAGGAAACTTCTCTGTAGTCTGTATAGAGTATAACTTATGGATTTTGGTCACTTAAATATTTGATTACTTAGATAGTAAAACACTGATATAAGCGATTAAAAATACATAAATATTTTTATAGAGTAAAGAATTGATTTTTGTATCTCCTTATAGAAGTATAAACTGGCAATCGCTATAATGCCGCCAGTTAACGATTTTTACGCTAATTCGATTTGGTTTATTTTTGTGTATTCTTTGGTATTGTGTTGCTAAATCGATATTTTATTTAAATTTTATTTTAAAGTAAGTTATGATTCATCATCAATTCTTTATAAATATTCGTCAGACAAAAATATTTGAACTTAATAAATTTATTATCATGCTTAAAAGTTGTTTGAATCTTTTATTTATTGTTAATTTATTAATGGATTTTTCTTCTTAATGAATGCTGGCAGTAGTTTGATATAGTAGGTAGTTGTGGCGCTTACATGCTTGATCATTTAAGCAGTGCTGTGTATACGTCTGAAGCGCGACACCCATCCAAAAATACTAACACTGTTTTCAAATTAGCTAGTCGTAAAAAAAAGAGCACGTGGGCGGAACTCTAAAATAATTTATTACAATTATTTTAAATCTAAATTCCATTACTTAGCTAGTTTTAAAGCTATGTGCATCGAGTTCTACTCTGAATTGGAAATTATTGAATATTTCTTTTAATGTGATCTGAATCAATTTTTAGATCTTTTCCTATACACTATAGTACAAAAAATTGATGTAATTTTCTAGAGGCTAAATAACAGAAATAGTTTCAGACCCTAAATAACCCTGGTTGGTTTTAGTTACAAGTCAAACATCATTCAAGCTAAATTCGTAAATGAAAAGAAATGCAAATTGTAATCAAAATTTATTTCAAGTTCGATTAGACTTGCCATGATCAATGAAACAGTCAATAAACATTAAATAGACAATTTCTATTCAAAGTCACTTTAAAAATAAAAAAAATAAACTTGAGTGGATCTTTAAAATTAAATACTATACAACTGTGAAAATCATAGTTTGAAATTGGTGTTTGGCCGGATATTAACTTTTAATCAAATTCCATTCGAAATATACATTCCGCAGAATAAACTGGATGTATAAAATTACCTTATTCAACGCCACATTGATATCATGCTGATTTCTGAAACACATTTTACAATTATGAGCTATCCAATACAGGGGATACTATCTTTAAAAACAATCTTTCTGATGGAAAATCAAATGGTTGGATAGTAACTAATAAGAGCATTATCAGGCAACATGCATTCGGCAGCTCGCAAGTTATTTCAAAATTCAAACATAATATCTCCATCATCGCACTAAAAATAAAAAGAAAAACTGACGAAGCACTACAAAATCTAACAGATTTAATAATAGATGCAGCAACAAATGTCACACCTAGCAGTTATGCTAACGTAAAGACGTACAAACCTCCTAATGATAAAACGGTCATTACTCAGTAAATGACAACTACCAAAATCACCTACACTAAAATCTAAATCAAAAACGCTATTAAGAGTTTTTAAAATGCATTAATAAATGTGATGAAGGGATCTAAGTCCATATAATTTGATTCACAGTGACAAAAGCAACATATAACTAACTCATTATGGAAAGCCGCAAGTAAGTTGAAAATACCAATAATTTTATGTCCCCGATTTTCCTTCACTGACGAAAACTGGGCAAGAAGTGATGCAGAAAAAGTCTGCATATTTGATCAACAATTAAGTAAGGTATTTACACCTAATGAGTATGGTGAAGCGGATCCTCCAGAAAACCAACCAATTAAAACTGGCGCAATTATCAAAGAAATTCCGAAAAAAATGTATCAAACTAAAAACCTACATTTTCAATGCTATAATGCAAACTGGAAAAACCCTGAAAAAATTCGCAAATCAATGATTCCTGAACCAGATAAAGATGAAACAAAAATCGATTCATATCGCCCCATCACACTGCTAATACTCTTAATATTCTTCGAAAAATGCTCCTCCAAGCCAATTAGTCGTGTTACAAATCAGCAGCTTTTTGGAGCAAAGTACTATCCACTATCCTGCAGCTACCGGCAAACTTTTAAGTAATCATCAAACATTATCAGCTTAGAAGAGTGGCTGACTAAATAGAGAATTAAGGCAAATAAGCGTAAATCGGCATACATTACATTCATGCTCAGCTAACTTACCTGCCGGCCAGTGACTCTAAATAAAGCTACAATAAACTGGTTAATCGGAACACTCTCAAACTTAAGCGTAGACTGTAATATGTTGCTATATAAAATGGAATTTAAGCCTATCTGGACATATGGTATTCATTTATAGGGATGTAAAAAATTCATAAACCACATCATAGAAACATTTTCATGAACTCTGTGATTTTATGTCAAATAAAACAGATGGTTATGTAAACATTTTTTATAGCATCAATAATTTAAGGTCAGTTTAAAATTTTAAGAACAAATTTTCTTTATCAACATTTCTTTCTACCAGTAAGTCATTGCTAAAGAATATCGTTCATGATACTTCAATCGAGAAAGCTGGTTATTAAGTATTCCAAAACGTAAATAGGTGTTACACGAAAGGATAAATACTTGAAGGGATGAGATAGACAAAATTGAAATTATTGAAATGAATCCATCTACAACTGTACCATGTGGAACGAGTGCAGCTTTTACTGAAATGCTGCATCAGAGGCAACCATAAATAGTTTACTAAAATATTGCTTGGAGACGAATCCAACTTTAAAAGAACATTCGATTTCCATAATTTGCACTATTTAAATTTAAAGTCGTGCACAACGGCTATTTTCAACATCGGTTAAAAAATTAGATTTTTTACAAAACAATTAGGATAGCTTACTTGTTGACGTCTCCCAAGAAACATTCCAAAAGAAACCTTAAATTCGTTCTCAATAACCTTTTTTTCCACCGGTCTTAGAATCGACTTTAAATTGACAACTTTTTCTGATATAGTTAGTCAACTTTTTATAATATATTTTTTACCCATCAGCCAAAGACCAAAAATTGTTGATACAGCCACAAATGTCTACAAAACCATATTTCTATTTACCAACATTTAATTAACAAAACAACACAAATTTGGCCCTGCTTTGAAATCACGCGAGGTTTGCTTCTTGCTGCTATAAATGTAAGTTAATATATTAATGTCTGAATTTGCAATTTTGTGATCTTCCGAAACTCTTTTTATTACACACTTGGGTTGTGTTGTAATAAATAACATCGCTTTCATGAATTCAAGTAAATATGGAAGTATATTAAATAATATTTTAAGCAGAGACTCAAACTAATGACTTCAGCTGGAGCGCCATATTCGTAAAATCGATAGAAATTTCCAAACGTTTTTTAATTATTTCAACAATATCCCCGTATAGAAATTGGCACCGATTTGATTTGTTTCATCGATATCCCCGTAAGACTTGCACCTGTTCCAATAATTTACGCCTACAAATGTTAGTTTGATTATACGCAGTTCCATTAAAATAAAAATTAACTCCTCTTCTGTTTACTTTGTCTATTTAATGGCAAACTTCCCATGTCGAAAATGAAAATCGGCCAACTTTCCTGATTTTGCCATTATTAACTGAGAAGAAAATGCAGCCTTCGTGCGCATTAATATTACAGTTGTACTTTCGATTGAGCATTATGCTGTGCATAATCGACTAAATCGTAGACTTTTCTAAATTTATGATTATTAATGCTATTGGCCACCAGGCGGCTATCAACTGGTTATTTAATTTAGGCTCCTTGCGAGGCTGCTTTTCGTAATTTATTTGGGTTGGAAAATAACAAACATGATTTTTGTTCTAAGGCCACAATTAAAATAAATCAGTTCAGTATCAACTGCTTCTTTGTCGTTAAACAAAGAAAAATTTTGCTCTAGTTATATTCTGCTAGATAGAAGTAATGAATAAAGTCAGTCGACAATCGGAAGTGCATAGCAAAAATAAAACTTAAATATTTCACAGAATTACAAATGCTTCATGGTACATTCCAAATACTAATATACATTTCGTTCTAGGTGTCAGTGAATTTAGTTTTAAGTATTATTTTAAAGACATCTCTTTTCCAGACCTGTGTGGTCTACCTGACATTGGTGTGGCACGTGTGCAAACATTGATGCATACAATTTTTAATTTTAATCACAGATTGCTTGCTGTCGTATGTTTGATGTATTGAATACAATTCTATTCTATTGATGTTGCTTTAAGATCCCAACTTGATTCTAGAAGGACCTAAGGCTACAATATCATCTGCAGCTCTAAGCAGACCTCAACTGCTAAAGTTATATGTCTACCTAAAATGAAAAGTATGTTTCAGCAACAGCGTAAGGTAGCTCAATTTTTGTATCCCAGCCAAACAATATACGAGAAATTTTGGAATATTAATGTTTCCATAATGGCTGATTTACATTCAATCTTTTTCTCTATTCCATAAAATGGACGTATGAGAAACAAGTACATTCATATGATTTGCATGAAAAAAGAAAGTAGGCATAGCCAAATAAACATTGTCTTTTTCAAGAAAAAAGATGAACGGGTTCGTGTTATGGCTGGTTTACATTCAATCTTTAATCTTTTTTCCCAATTCTATTCCTAAATCAAATATGTCAATAAAAGAAGATAGCTATATGCTTCTAAATGGAAAAAATTAATAGGTGTGGAAAAGACAACTATGTTATATAAAAAAATTCACAATTTGGTTGCGAACTTTACAAAAAATGACAAAATATTGAAAAAAAGACGAAGCCGTTCATCTTTTTTCTTGAAAAAGACAAGTTTATTTGGCTATGCCTACTTTCTTTTTTCATGCAAATCATATGAATGTACTTGTTTCTCATACGTCCATTTTATGGAATAGAGAAAAAGATTGAATGTAAATCAGCCATTTTTTTCAATATTTTGTCATTTTTTGTAAAGTTCGCAACCAAATTGTGAATTTTTTTATATAACATAGTTGTCTTTTCCAAAACATCCCGGAGCCAAATTGACCACGTGTTAATTTCAAAAGGGCGAGCTCGGGTTGTGCAGGATGTGAGAACTTATCGGTCAGCAACCAAATACGTAGGTAGCGATCATTATTTGGTCGCTGCAAAGCTACGGTGGAAGTTTTCGTACAGGTCGGGGAACACAGCGAAACGGATGGAACGTTTCGACTGTGAAGGTCTGATAAATGAAGATCAAAAGAAACGATATCAGGATCTTGTCAGCGACAACATTGAGGGAGCTAATTACCAGTCTGACTGCGTGAACTCTGTCTGGGAGGTACTGAAAACTTCGGTTGTCAGTGCTGCTCAACAGACTTTAGGTATAGTGAAAGTCAGACCCAAGAATGATTGGTTTGATGACGAGTGTCGTCTTGCAGGTGAGCAACAAAATATAGCCCATAATGAAGTGCAACAACGTCTCACAATCGCAAGGAAAAACAAGGCAGCTCTTGCAAGAAGGGCAGCTAAGCGGATTTGTAGACGGAAGAAGCGAGAATGGTGGAAGGCCGAGGTTCTGAAAGTACAACAACTCAGCAATGAGCGTAGTTCACGTAATTTCTTTAAAGGAATTACTGGATTGCACCATACTTTCAGGCCTTCGTCAACCGCCATTCGGGACCGGGATGGAAACCTCTGTGTCAACATCGACGCAGTACTTGACGCATGGAGTGGACACTTTACTGAGCTGCTTGATGTTCATCATGCGTCACAGACTGTTGTTGAGCCACCTCTAAAACAGTCTGCGGAGATTTGCACTGAGGAGCCATCCCATGAGGAATTCACTAAGGCCATGCAGAGAATGAAACGAAACCGCTCACCTGGAGTGGACTGCATTAATTCGGAGCTCTTGATATTCGGAGGGGATACTTTGTGGAACTGTCTTTTCGACCTTATTCGATTAGTATGGCGAACCGAAGTTATGCCTGATGAATGGAAAGTGGCCGCGATATGCCCCATCTTCAAGAAGGGAGACCGCTTGAAGTGTGAGAATTATCGCGGTATAGCTCTCCTTTGCACAGCATACAAGTTACTGTCATACATTTTATTGGATAGAATCACTCCTCTGGCGGAGGGCTTGGTTGGTGACTATCAGGGAGGATTTCGTCCGAATCGATCAGTCACTGATCAGGTCTTTTCGCTGCGGATGATTCTATCTAAATATTATGAGACATCCATCTCCGTACATCAGGTTTTCCTGGATTTCCGGCAGGCCTACGACTCGATCAATCGAGAGAGTTTGTGGTCTGCCCTGGAATACCTAGGAATGCCAACAAAATTGGTACGACTGTGTAGGATGACAGTGACGCAGTCTCAATGCTGTGTTAAAGTTGAGAACAGGCTATCGACAATTTTTGCAGTTAACTCGGGTGTTCGGCAGGGAGATGCTCTGTCCCCGATACTCTTTAATCTCATGTTGGAGTACATCTTTCGTAAAACTGAAACACCTCAGCGCAACATCTTATATCGCCAGTCCAATCAAGTGCTTGCATATGCAGATGACATATGCGTGATTGGACTGAATAGCAACGGAGTGAAAGAAATACTTGATCCGCTTGTAGAGTTTTCAGCTTCTGTTGGACTCCAGATCAATGAGTCCAAAACGAAATACCTGATCTCTGGTTTTAGAGACAATGGCACATCAGATTTTAGTAGTGGCCACCACACGTTTGAGGGAGTGAGGAGGTTCAAATATTTGGGCTCTCTTATCACTCACGATAACAGTGTGGGTGAGGATATTAAAGTGCGGCTGGCAGCTGGCAGTCGTTCTTTATATCCTCTAAGGCCACTGCTAAAATCTAAACACTTATCAAGTGCCGTGAAGCTGAAGCTTTACAAAGCGTTGATCAGGCCCGTTGTTATGTTTGGATGTGAAAGTTGGGCGCTGACGGATGAGTACGAGAGATGGCTCCTTACATTTGAGAGAAGAATCATGCGTGTGATTTACGGCCCTAAACGCGAAATAGATGGTACATACCGAGCTCTGTACAATTTCGAGATCAGAGATCTGATGAAGATCCCCGATATTGTACATGAAGTTAGATCTCAGCGAGTACGCTGGCTCGGCCACGTTCTGCGTGCTGATCCGGAACGAATTGTGCAGCGATCTCTGAAAGGAGAGCCACCATATGGTAGGCGCAGAGGTCGTTGCAGGCGACGATGGCTCCACGATGTAGAGAACGACTTGGCCTCTTCAGATTGTCTAAGACAGTATGAAGACCAAGCTCAGGATCGAAACCGTTGGAGCCAGATTGTTGATTCAGTAAGGGGCCAGTAATGGCCTTTAACACTGTTATTATTATTATTATTATTAGTTGTCTTTTCCACACCTATTAATTTTTTCCATTTACCCGGGGTCTACACTATGCAAATATGCTGATATTTTCTCTCATGAAATTAAATTTACCAATGTATGTGTAAGTATATTATACATATTTTGACATTCTCAGCAAATTATCAGGAGGCTATTTCACGAAAAAATTATCATGAAATTTTCACGAAATGTCACTATGGTTTTCATTTTTTTCATAGCTGCATAAAAAAAAATATTCACGATTTTAAAAACCTCCTAATTTTCTGACAGTATTCACCGAATTTTATTTGACATTCGAAGAAATTATCATGAGAGTAAAATGCCCAGTTATGATAATTTTTTAACAAATATTTAACAATACATTGAAAAAAACACATACAAACATAAATTATCATGAGAGAAAATATCAGCAAATTTGCATAGTGTAGACCCCGGGTTAGAAGCATATAGCTATCTTCTTTTATTGACATATTTGATTTAGGAATAGAATTGGGAAAAAAGATTAAAGATTGAATGTAAACCAGCCATTAGTTATGAGTGAAATACAAAATATCCATTTATGACAAAAGTTTCCGAAACCATTTATTTTATTTGAACGACATACGAACGTGGAATATGTTCGCACTGATTAGAAAACGAGATGCGATTGCAGTGAAAATCCAAAACTACAAAAATAGAAAAAAAGTAAAATTCTGTAAATCAACGAGTATCAAGGTAAATGCGTATTGATTTTCACTTATCTATGTGCATTAACATCATAGACAACTTTTCATTGGAAATTTTCAGTAATAAAAAATTAATATTATTCGTAGAGCAACGAGTTTAGGTTGTGAGCCTAAATTATTTACGTTTGATATTTGTAAATATAGTTTGAATCCTAATTATGGAGGCTTTGAGATTAGAATGAAACTGAATAGCTAAAAATATCTATGGTATGGTTCACCTAATATGACTTCGTAATAATAATGTTAGTTTGAGAGGAATATATTTTTATTTGTAAACCTTGGAATTTAAATCGTAATACTTGTGTGAATAAAATTTTAATCAAATGATATTTAAATTGAACTCGACCAGTTTTCTTAATTATGACGACTGGCTAGTAATATCATTATCGGTCATATCGTGAAGCTTATAAATGTAGTGCATTATCGGGAGAAGTAGTTCGTGTTGAATTGGTTGGTCGATTTATCAAATGTGTATAATGGGAATAAAGTAAATCCAGAAATTCCCAACTAGATTAATTGGAAGAGTTAGACTAATTGGTAGTAAATGAATGATGTAGGCACTGCCCATCTAACGGGCCGCCCCTAGCTAAATCATTGTTAGTCATAATAAACTCATTAAAAAAACAAATTGAACTCTATTTGGAAGGTATTGCACATTGTGGTTAGAAGCCATGAACCCGAGCAAAAAAATATAGCCGTTCCGGATTTGTATATATGGACACCACCTTGTAAACCGGTACTCGATGATAGTTTCTCGACGCGGAGAACGACTGGTAGTCTAAGACAATATGAAATGCTTGCTCGGGACCGAATCCGATAGAGCTATAGATTGTTGACGCGACACAGTTCGGCACTGGCCTTTAAAACTCGTTTTACTTATAAGTAATTAATTATCGAATTAAAACTAAACATTTTGTAATTTAGTTCGGAATTTAAAGTATATAACTGTGAATTTAAAAGTTTGGAACTTTTAAAATGTCAAGTTCGCAGTAGCTTAATTCGTTTCAGTATTGTGAAATTTCATTTAAAAAATTTGTAATTCTGTTGATTTTTTTCCTCATAAAAAAGCTATTCAATATTGTGAAAGTTGTTTGCACAATTTGAATCATTTTACTTAATTAGTTCAATGTGATATTATTCAAGTTAACTTTGATTAGAATTCGATCTATTTATTTCTACGGAAATTCTAATTGCTATTATCGTTAAAATGGTTTGTCATGAATACGTAGGGACAGTATACATTTAAGCAGGATTTGACTGGAGTTAGAAAAATTAGAAAATGCGTTCTATCGAACTGCAGTTTTTGGAGTGGTTGGTAATTTCGCAATTTAGTGATTCTATAAGTCAAGATAATTTTAAAGAAATTATTGATAAATTTAAATTGTCTTATCATTTTTTTTTTACACTTCAATATTTTCATTACACTCTCGGGACAATACCTAAATTAAATTAAATTTCGATCATACAAAATGGTGGATCGTTATAACGTTATGATTTGGACAGCAATATCAATTTACATAGCAAGCAAATTCAATCGATCAACTCTTTTTTTACAATTACATAAACATTGTTAAAGCTTCTCTGAACTTTACTTAATTTACCAAAACCTGGGTATGGTAAAAACCCGGTTTTGTCCCATTGTACATTTTTTTATATCGATATGCGGACTGGTTTAGGACTTAACTAAAAATCGAATATTTTCTCCCATTTTTAATTAGATGTCATACGTGGCATATTTTGTAAATTACGATAGTGGAGATTTACACTATTTTAGGTTTAATTTTAGACACATTTTAGGGCAATTAAATTTGTTTTAGGTAATGTATAGAACTTAATTTTATACTTGATAATACGACAGCTGATTTATGCTATACATAAGTATGTATAGCAAAAATTGCATCTATAATTGTGTTATGAGTTTTTGATAAAATAATAAAAATGTATACAACTCTGCTTATCAAGTAATGTACACAACGTACACATAAACAATATTCGAACATGTGCTCTCATCAATTATCTCACGTGCTTTGAAATCATGAAGCTACTTTTTGCGTATCATCTTTAATGTTCTTATAATCTTTCGGCATTCAGCACAAACTGTGTGTGATGTGTCATGATCATATGAATACATAATATGTATATATTTTTTATTGATTATTTAATTTCGTAAATATGTATACATAAATATATAAAATACTTAATTAGCTTTATAGTTTCATTGCCTTTATCCAGAATCTGACTAGTTGAAAAAATTTATTTTCCAGATTTTTAGTGTTATAATCACCAACACAATTCTCAGCTGTTTGGTTGGTTTTTATATACCATTAGTATTAGACTTGTTATCTTCATAGTATTACCTT
Organism: Tipula unca; assembly: GCA_951394425.1. NCBI lineage: Eukaryota > Metazoa > Arthropoda > Insecta > Diptera > Tipulidae > Tipula > Tipula unca. The sequence continues at coordinate 11,090,031 of OX596381.1, read as the reverse complement.
AATGATATACATATATACGACAATAAAATTTGCGAATCACACAAATATAATAAAAATCTTACTTAAACGATAAGAAACTAAATTTAATTCATTTGATATGAAGCTTGTAGTTTACTAATCGGTAGCCAACATTGCACTTCCATTTTAATGTACATACATATGTACGTAATTTACTATTATATACTTAATTATTGATTAAATAAATGATGTTATGTAAAATAATTAAAACACGCGATTGATTATTGTGGCGGCGGCGCGCGGCATATAATCATTTTAATCGCTTCACATATTTTATTAACTCGCGATTCTTATCAAATGTGAAATATTAATCCAATTACAAATTAGCATTAAATTATTTTAATACCATAAATAAATCAATTTTATTAATTATTATTATTAGCTTTGATAATAAAACGTTTATTTAATATATTTAAAATATTATATGAAGACCTTGATATAAATTGCAACAATGAAACATTCAATATTGTTAGCGAAAAGGAAATGTGCACGCGATCTAATGTGTATACATAAAATTAGGGATGGGTGTGTGCTATGGCCACATACTATTTATATAGGTGTGAAAGTCATGGTCATATGGTGCAAAAAATATTTGCATGTCTTATGAATTAATTATAGGTATACATACGTATGTTGCGGCACGAAAAGCTTTGCGTAGGTTGAATCTTGATATTAAAATTTGCTTTCTCAAATTTTAATGTTAACATATAAGAATAAATTATATATTTGAATGGTGATTTCTACTAGAAATAATCTCATTTCGTCAACATTACTCAAATTTAAATCATAAAATAAATTGTAAAATAAGTAATTTGAAATGGGTATTTGCGGTCTACACGTGTAAATGTAACAGAGAGTGTTGTTATAGAGAGCGAGTTAGATTTTATTGTAAGAGACAGTACTACTGCGTCTATGTATGATTGATTTCAACTTAGCCTGGGTAGAACTATATCCACATGTTATTTAACATGTTAAACAGAGTTGTGTATTGTCTGTATAGTTTATATTAAAATTATTATTTTTCTAAATTTATAATGTTATCAAATTGCTAGAATTTAAGAATTCATAACATTTTCAGAATTTACCTAATTAAGTAATTCCAAAATTTGATTAGTTTTGTAAACTCCAGAATTTATTTAAAATGTATACAGTATTTAGAATTCGAATTTGGTAAAAATTCAGAACTGGAACCTAAATTATTTATGTATTTGTCTTTTATGTATAAAAACAATATCAATAACTGAGATATAGTAATCTGCCTTTGTACTATCTAAACATCATCTCGTGTAAACGAATCATACACTGCTCAGACAGCATTAACTGTCTGTATTGTATATGAAACGATATCAAGATATTGTCAGCGACAGCATTGAGGAAGATAATTTCCAGTCTGACTGTGTGAACTCTGTCTGGGAAGTATTAAATACTTCGGTTGTCAGTGCTGCTTAGCAGACTTAAGGTATAGTGTAAGTCAGATCCAAGAATGATTGGTTTGAGGACGAATGTCGTCGTGCAGTCGAGCAACATAGTGTAGTGCAACAATGTCTCACCATCGCAAGGGAAAACAAGGCTGATGATGCTAGAAGGGCAGCTAAGCGAACTTGTAGACGGAGGAAGCGAGAATGGTGGAAGGCTGAGGTTCCGAAAGTATAACGACTCAGTAATGAGCGCAGATGGCGTAATTTCTTTAAAGGGATTACCAGATTGCACCATACTTTTAGGCCTGAGTCAGCCGCTATTTGGGACTGGGAAAGAAACTCTGTGTCAACATTGACGCATGTAAGTAAGTAGACACTTTATCGACCTGCTTGGTGTTTATCATGCGTTATAGACTGTGATCGAGTCACCTCAAATACATCCCTTCGGGAATTCACAAGGGCCATGCAGAGTTTAAAACGAAACCGCTCACCTGTGGTGGACTGGTAATAATTCGGAGCTCTTGATATTCGGTAGGGAGATTTTGTGAAATTATCTAATCGACGTTATTCGATTAGTATGTATTAGATTCCGAAGTGAAGGTATGCCTGACGAATGGCCAGTTGCCGCGATATGCTCCATCTTCTATAAGGGCGATCGCTTGAAGTGTGAGAATTATCGCGGTATAACTCTCCTTTGGGCAGCATACAAGTTACTATTCTACATTATATTAGATAGAATCACCCCTCCAGCTGAGGGCTTTGTTAGGATCAGGTGTTCCTGGATTTCAGGCTGGTCTACGACCCGATCAATCAAGAGAGTTTGTGGTTTGCCCTGGAATACCTAGGAATGCCAACAAAATTGGTATCATTGTGTAGAATGACAGTGACGCAGTCTCAGTGCTGAGTTTTGAACAGGATATCGAGAATTTTTGCAGTTAGCTCGAGAGTTCGGCAGGGAAGATGTTCTGTCCCCTATAAACTTTAATCTCATGTTGGAGTACATCTTCGTAAAACTGAAACACCTCAGCGGAACATGTTACATTGCAAGTCCAATTGGACTGAATAGCAATGGAGTGAAGGAAATTCTTGATCCGCTTGTAGCGTTTTAAGCTTACGTGGGACTCCAGATCAATGAGTCCAATACATGATCTCTGGTGCTAGGGATAATGGCACACCAGATTTTAGTAATGGTTACTTATCACTCACGATAACAGTGTGGGTGAGCATTTTATTCTTCATTCCAAACTTGTATTTCTCTCTTCCGTCTGGGTTGCCCATTTGCAAACTCTTTGTGAACCATAGAAAATGGAAATACAAACTCTATTCTGGCCCAGAAAATTGGTAATGCCTTAAAATAACAAAATTTCCCTGAAAAATTATTAATTTAGTTTTCTTGATTTCCAATTCTTATTTCTTCCTAGAATTTCAACAATTTTTTGAACTAGTAAATGAAAATTGCTTCAAATTATAAAATTTCTCTCGATTTCTAGATTCTACACCTAAATTTTGTGCAAATGAGTTTTTATAAAGTTTAACCGAATCGAGCATATTGCAATTCTCTTGATATTCAACTTTTATTTCTATCTGATGTCTTGCAGGTTGCGAACCATTTTCTAAACCAGATAATGAAAACGGTTTCAAATACGTAACAAAATATGTATCTCTCTGAATTTCTAGGCTCTCTAGATATGCGAAGGATTTTATTAAATGCTAACCAGCATCCAATAAATTTAACCCACAAAATTTCCATTTACTTAAATTAAATTTGTTGGTTTCGATTATGCTTGCTGATACAATAAACCTATTTTTAAGAAGATTTAAATTCGAAGCAATGTATTCGATCCTTTTTAAATTTTTCTAGTTAAAAACGATTCAAGGGTTGTTTGTGTTAAATGTTTTTTTTAAATGCATTTGTTTAGTTATCAAACTATTTTAAAAGGACTGGAAACGACATTATTTTCGGGAGGAACAAATTGCTCAAAAGGCAGAAAGCCCTTTACAAAACTGGACGTCTGGCTGCCTTAACATACATATAACATTTCTGTCCACGAAACTGTCAGTTCTTTTAATTATAACAACCAAGTCATTTTGACTTTTTAATTGGTACATAGTCGCTTACAAACTATATCAAAGTGATTGTTAATGCTAGATATCAATAGTAAACAGTTGTATTTTGGATTCTTTAATATTTCCCCTTTGAATACCGGATATCTAAAAATTGCCCTCGATATTTTTACTAAATCTCTAGTTCATTCTTGCTTCAAATAGATTGGTGACGGTTTCTCCGGTTTTGGTTTATCTGAAGGCGGATCTTCAACAAGTGCTACAATTTCTATTTCAAGCAAGAAAACCGGTTGTTATTGGTTGATAAAATGTCGATTTTTAAACATTTATCGCGTTGCCGCAAAACACTTTTTGGAGAATTTAAAATATCACGTACACAACTGCAGTTGCTATATCTCGTCGATGATCTGATTTAATAAATTACAGCGATCCTGATAAAAAAGGAGACATACATATAATGCAGTTAGAGTAATTGGGTCACAGAAATCTTTACAATTCCGCTTAATGAGGCCTAGCATAATATAAGCCTTTTGGATAATAACGTTAATGTGTCTGGTAAAGCTAGCGTCGAACGAAAACATTATACCTAGATCGGACATGGACTCGATTCTATCAGCAGCCTCGTTGTATAGACGGTATTGATGTAAAATAGGTAAGTGAATACGATAACATGAAAGAGTCTTACACTTGCTCACATTCAGAGTCAATCTGAAATCGGAGTAAAACTCCACACCATACGGCCTATATAAGGAATGGAGCTTATTACGTAGTTTCTCAATATGCATCAACCCATTATTATACCACGGCTCCCGAAATTTAGTTTACTTTTTAACAAACTGAACATGTCGTTCAATACCACTGCTGAGAAGGTCATCAACACAATGCCGTTTAAATTTGCCTCGCGTTAAATTCCTTTCCCATTCGGAATTGTTGAGCAGGTCCAGGAATTTCCCCCGTCTGTTACTAGTACGGTAGAGATGCTAGCAAAGTAGTCGATGATGGACAGTGCTCTTTCGTCAGTGGAAGACGGTGTAAAGAAGCATCGACATCAAGCCAATCTATGTCGGGTAGATTAAAGTCACCAAGAATGATAAATTTATGACAATGAAGTTGATGTTCATTTGCCCTTATGAATTCCTATTGATAACCTCAAATTTTGGTGTATACATAATTGAATAATTGTTTGAATATCCCCAGCTATGATGCTACAAAGCTTTAAATTTAAAATCGTGAAGGGTCCAAAATTCGGTTAAAATTTTGGTGTTACGGAACTTAAGAATAAGTGAGTGTAGGATTAATCTATAAATTAGGGAAATAAGCAATGAATCTACGGTATTTGAAAATTTATAATTTTATGAATTGAGAATCTAATTACTTCATCCACTTTGAACTGATTATTTCAAAAAGGTCTTAGAACGGTGAGCTCATATAGAATATTTAGGCATGACGATACAAATTTACATGACGGTATGCTGCAAATTTGCGCTCACCACTTACTAAATTTTACATAAGTTAATCAGTATGTATATTATATACATATGTATGCAAATGTTTAACAACAGTATAAACGAGTTTACGTTTTGGGACTTCCCCATCATTTACATTTATTATCTTCATCACCATTATAACCATAACATTATTTTTGACGACGATTAAATTACACCAATGAAATTTTATTCAGTTCTCTGAATGTTAAATATTTTTTTCCAAGAAATTTATAGAAAATCTAATATTTGTAGTAGGATTCATTCAAGTGAAAACAGTAAAATAAACTCGAAAAATTTGTTGTTTTGAAAATTTTACATTATCAACGTTGGATGTGTGTATGTGTGTGTGATGTACGTTGAAATGTTAACAATAATAATCTGTGATACTTACGAAAGATACATGAACCAGTCAATGAATTTTAAAAATAATTTTTTCGAAAATGTAAATTTATTGATCATCTTATCCATTATTATCTTAAAAATTATTTATCATCTTATCCATTCACTAGATCTTTATCTATATTCCGAGCATACGATTTAGATTATATTGAAATAAAATGTTGCGTATATATCGCGCACAAATTACGAAGGTCGTGGAGTGGTTGTACAAGACATATTTTTATTAATTTTAACTAAAATCATCTTAATTGCAATTAAGACGGTATAATTTAATTATATATTATGCCTGCCATTTTATTTAAGATATTGTCTTTGTGTAGTGGAATTTTTTTGGGCGTTCAAATTGTAATTCTTGCAACGTATTAAATGTCTGATACACCGTCTTTGAGTGGTGCGGATACGAACTGGAATGCCAACACTAATTTTACATTTTTTTAATGTTATTTTCAGGAAATGAAAGCCATGCTATACATGGCAGTCGAGGAAGCCCCGGCCGCCGAGAATGTCGAAGAAGAAATCCTGAAACGTCATTTTGCAAATTTCGATGAAAATTTTTTCCATTACTGTGATGAAGAATTGAAAAAAATTAATACATTCTATTCGGAAAAGCTTGCGGAGGCGACTCGTAAATCTGCCACACTTTCAACCGAGCTAAAAACTTCACTAGAAATGACACAACATAAAGTGAAAATCAAATCGAGCAACAAATTAACGAAGAACTTGCCATACCGTAAAGTACAAGAGTTGAAGTTGGCGTTTAGTGAATTCTATTTAAGTTTAATTTTATTACAAAACTATCAGAATTTAAATCATACAGGTTTTCGGAAAATATTGAAAAAACATGATAAAGTAAGTGCAATACTTATTTCCATTACTGTTATCTAAGTGATTTACTATTATTTTTAATTTTATTGGGTGTATGTGTGTGTGTTACATCATAACTTGAGAGACTTGTTTACTTTCTTGTTTGGCCTCTGCAAATTGTAATTGTTGTAGCTTTACGTCAATGATAGTATTTTTTGGTTTGATTCATACGCAATTGACTAGAATTGTTGACAAAATAACTTCAATTTAATCAGTTTAGTTTAATTTAATATTCAATCTTATTTCATCTAATCTTTCTCTAAGCTATTCATTCAATTTCCATTCAAAAAATGTTCAGTTTGTTCATTATAGTTTTCGGGATCGATTACAATACAAATCTTAACAAGTTATGGATCTAACACGTGATCTAACCGACAATCTAACATTTTTGTATTTACTCTATTCCAGCTCTTAAAAGTTGACTACGGCGTCAAATGGCGGCAAGAGCATGTAGAAACATCCCATTTTTTCATAAATAAGGATATCGATAAGCTTATCAATGAAACGGAAAATTCTGTTACAACAAAACTCGAAGGTGGTGATCGACAACGTGCCATGAAACGATTACGTGTGCCACCGCTAGGTGAACAGCAAAGTCCGTGGACCACATTCAAAGTTGGTTTATTCTCGGGTAGTTTTATTGTACTATTCATAACGGTTATATTATCGGCAATATTTCACGAATCGAGTGGTGAAAATTTAAAAATCGCATTTCGATTGTATCGCGGTCCGCTACTCATTATACAATTTATATTTTTGATTGGAGTGAATATCTATGGATGGAGATCGTCTGGGGTGAATCATGTACTAATTTTTGAACTGGATCCGCGTAATCACCTGTCGGAACAACATTTAATGGAAATGGCTGCGATATTTGGGGTTGTCTGGACGCTATCGTTGCTGAGTTTTTTATACAGTGCCACGCTCAGTATACCACCGTATGTAAATCCGCTCGCTCTGTCGATTATAATGCTGTTTTTTCTGGTGAATCCTCTAAAGGTGTTTCGCTTTGAGGCAAGATTTTGGTTACTACGAACGATCGGGCGCATGATTTCGGCACCATTTTTCCACGTTGGATTCGCTGATTTCTGGCTGGCTGATCAATTGAATTCTCTTGTGACCGCGCTTCTTGACTTTCAATTTTTGATTTGTTTTTATTTTACTAACGGTAATTGGCTCGATGCGGGCGATAGTAAACAGTGTATGGAACAGGATTATGTAATTAGGCCGATTGTTAATTGTTTACCGGCTTGGTTTCGATTCGCGCAATGTTTACGACGATATCGTGATTCGAAGGATGCGTTTCCTCATTTGGTGAACGCTGGTAAATATTCGACTACATTTTTGGTGGTTACATTTGCCACTCTGAAAAATTTTTATGCTCGTAAGTATATATTGTATTATGCACGCGCACTATAAATAAAAAATATTTTTATTTTGATTGCAGATCAATACTCCGATACATTTGATAACCCTTATGTGTGGTTGTGGATACTTTCATCGGTTGTGTCATCTTGCTACGCGTACACATGGGATATTAAAATGGATTGGGGGCTGTTCGATAAAGATGCGGCGGAAAATAAATTTTTACGCGAGGAAATCGTTTATTCATCAACATTTTTCTATTATTTCGCTATAATCGAAGATTGTGTGCTACGATTCGCTTGGATCATTTCATTCTATATGACAGAAATGAAAATTGTTAGTGGTGATTTAATAACATCTGTGCTCGGCCCGCTTGAAGTATTTCGACGATTTGTTTGGAATTTTTTCCGTCTGGAGAATGAGCATCTAAATAATTGCGGTCAATTTAGAGCTGTACGTGATATTTCTATAGCACCAATTGATTCTTCAGATCAAACGCTAATCGTACGCATGATGGACGATCCGGATGGCGTAATAAATCGATACGGTAAAGGTAATCGCCCCAAACCAAAAAAGATTAAAGATATTGAGAAAAAGGCTCTAATCACACCATTCCGTAATTCAATGAACGACTTAACGATCGACATGACCAGCACAAAAAAGTTGTAAACTTAACTTAAAATTTAAGCAATTAAATGATATAAGAGAAAATCATGCCTTAGGATAAAATTTAAGCCTTGATTATGAACGTAAAAACGTGTAGATATTATTAGAACTAGAATTTGTATGTTTCGCATTACAAGCATGGTGCCTAATTCTATTTCAAGTAATATCGAAGTGTTCTTCCATAACTTAATTTATATAAATATTGTGTAATGATTGAAAAAAAGAAAGAAATCGAGTTTAATAATTATTGTGATCCAGTATTATTAATATTACATAATATAGACTAGACTTTAATAGATAGAAATAAATAATCCACAAATTTGAGTGCCACCTTAATACCTAATTTACTAGATTTTATATAAAAAAAAAATATTAAAAATGAAAATACTGAGACTTAGGACCAATTGAAATGTACTTTATATTATATTTTACAAAAGCTACCTTTTTTATGTTTATGTACTTAACTTTCTCACACGCACTGTATATTTGAATATCGTTAGGTATTTTGCTTGCATTCCAGATCATATAAAAAAACCAAAATCCTTTTGAGATAGTGTTTTTTTGATGTATACAAATATATTGTTTATTTATAATTTTTATTATTGAATTTATGTAGTTAAATGTTATTTAATTAATAAAAAATATAGAAAAATATATATATTTTTTAATGAAATTGGCATTTTATTTCAATAGTTTCTATTTGTAATGGGAATCACCAAATAAGTTGGTCGTTGCTGTTGTATAGATACCGCCACTACAATATATCGCACCATCTACGAAATATAGGAGGCTTACAAGATACACTGTTGTTCAACAAAATGTTTGCATCTTAAACAAACAGTTCAATTCAATGTAAAATCAACGAAGAAAAATGTACTAACATTTATTATATTCACCACTAGTGCACATACTATTTATTTTTCTTATTTTGCTACCACTGTTTTTGCTGTGTTCTTGTCATAGTTGTCAATTTTTCATTATTGTTCTACATCGCCGATTTATTGAAAATTTATTTTTCTATAATTTATATTATATTCTGAGTTTAATCGTAAATCAACTTACTGCAGAATGGTAAGCGAACATCTTGTACGTGGACTAATTATAAAATTTGTTACGTAAATAATGAATTTGTAATGATAATCGTAAAAGTAGAACATTTAATAACTATGACGTCATAGTTTTCATGTTTTCCTTGGATAGCAATTTTTTTTGTAGTTTTCCATTCGTTTCAGATGCTTTTTATGTTGCTATTCAGTCGACAGGGTAAATTACGTTTACAGAAATGGTATGTTGCGCATCCAGATAAGCTAAAAAAGAAAATTACACGTGAATTGATCACAACAATATTGGCCCGAAAACCTAAAATGTGTTCGTTCTTAGAGTGGAAAGATTGTAAAATTGTGTACAAAAGGTGTGTAATTTTTGTTTTATTTACTTACATAAATGATTATCGGTTTTATTTTTCATTGTAGATATGCAAGTTTATATTTTTGTTGTGCGATTGAACAAAATGATAATGAATTGTTAACACTAGAAATTATTCATCGTTATGTGGAATTATTGGATAAATACTTTGGCAGTGTAAGTAGTAATTTTCGTTATAAATGATTATTTCCGTTTTAAAAAAAATTTAATGCCAACCATCTGGTACAAATCTTAAAAATAACAAATTTAAAATTATGAGGGGAAAGCTGCACTTCCCAAATTTTTATTAAGCTACTGAATGCAACCAATAAATGGACAATGTTGTTTAAATAATATTTAATCCGATCTGCGACCATGATAAATGAAAAAAATAATTATGTAGTTTGATATTAGTAGTATTATTTATGATGTTCTCACATTAAACTGTTTTGCAAACTTAAAAAGAGAATAAGGCAGAATATATAGAAATAAGTTGCCGGTTATAGTTGCTGGCCAATCCACCATCGCAAGTACTTAGATTTTTCTCCATGCTTAAATAAAATACTTGTAGCTGCTTTTGATAAAATGTACGAGCTTGTAGTTTATTTTAAGCAAAGAAAGAAACCTAAGTACTTATGCCACTAATTATGTGCATAAATGTGTCTTGGGTAGTTTTTGTTCTACTGAATGCAACCAATACATTTTTTTTTATATAGGGTTTTTCAATAAGGCAACTTCAACATTTTTTGGAATAAAACACAAACTGTTCGACTTTTAAGCTAACTTTTTTTTTATTAACGAACTTGAACATATACATTTAAGTATGAAACTCGATTTCTTTTGCATGACCACCGCGTGCACGTTTTACGATGTCCAATCGTTGAACTCAATTTTCGACCACTCTTTCGCATAAATCGGCCGAAATTCCAGCAATTTCACGTTCAATATTGGCTCTGAGCTCTTGCAACGTCGCCGGCTTATTGGCATAGACCAATGACTTCACATAACCCCAAAAAAGTAATCTAGAGGTGTCAAATCACAAGAGCGCGGCGGCCACTGGACGGGCCCATTTCGCGAAATAACACGCTGATCGAACTTGGTCTTCAATAACGCGATTGTATCGTGTGCTGTGTGGCATGTGGCCCCGTCCTGTTGAAACCACATGTCGTCCAAGTCCATTCCATTCAATTGCGGCCAAAAAAAATCGTTTATCATATCGCGGTATCGATTTCCATTAACAGTAACGTGGCGATATGGCCCATTGACGCCGCCGGCATGTAATCCGCACCAAACAGTGACTTTTTCGGGATGCCTCATGAATCACGTGTCTGTTGCTTCCTGCCCAGTAACGCATGTTTTGCTTGTTGACAAACCCATTTAGCCAAAAGTGAGCCTCATCGCTGAAGATGATTTTTCGGTTTAACGATTTTTTTTGATTTTTTAATAGAACGTTTATTTTGATAAAAAATTTGCACGATTTGCAATCGCTGTTCAAGTGTGTAGCGTTCCATGATGAAATGTATGTATACTAATGAAGTTTCCAAATGACAAAAGAACAATAAAAAATATGGCGTCATTCGCCGTCCCTATCGGAAAAAAGTTGAAGCGCACCTGTTGAAACACTATTGTGTCGACATCGATAAAATATTTTTGATTTATATTTGTGTCTCCTGCGAACCTATGAAATCAATTTTATAATTTAGGAATTTTTGAAAGAATGTCGTCTCACAAGATTACATGATTTCTATTGTCTACTTATTTTCATCCTTCGTAGTAGGTATAATTTTTGAATGGTTAGGGAAGTTTAGGCAGCTACATAGTTCCAAAATTTAAAATTTGAACATTATAAGTTAATTTATATAAGTTCATCATATACGCGAGTCAAAGACATAGTCACCTTCCATGCCAGTCTTGCAGGCTGGCAATTTGAAGATGGCCAATTCAAACTGATTCTGAATGTAGCCATCGTCGACAGGAAACATTTTTAATATTGCGCGCAGTATAAACGTAGCATAGTATAATTGATATAGTCCTTTTTCGTTAACTGTCAAATACAGGGACGTGAACAATGACATCGAGCATGGTTGAACGCAATTATTCGTACAGATATTACACTTCATCAGAGATGCCAGATTTACAAATCAAAAGAAAGTATAAATCAAAATTTCAATTTTTTAGTAGGGTAAAAAAGTACAATCTGTATTCAAATCAATTACATAAATATAATAAAATAAGAATATCTCAGAATTCACGGCAATCACAGATAGCATTTAAACGTATTTATCACAGCCGTTATAAGCAGTTTAGTTATGACGTATGTTTTGGATTTAATGATGAAATTCGATTTTATTCTTGGAAATTTGCTTCTAAAATGGTTTTTGGGAGTATTTTTTGGCGGAACCGTTTGCAATACCATATTTAGAAACTGGATTGAATAAACAGAATAGTTAAATACGGGATAAGGTACGAAATAGCATCAGGTATGAAACAGGATATTACAAAACTGGATTAAGTATAAAATAATCCGAGTACAGAACAGTATTTTTTTTAACGCATAGTATCCGACCTTTGGAGTGTGATTTACGGCCCAAAACGCGTAGTAGATGGTACATACCGAGCTTTGTACAATATCGAGATCAGAGATCTGATGAAGATCTCCGATATTGTATATGAAGTAACATCTCAGCGAGAACGCTAGCTCGGTTACGTTCTTTGCAGCGATTTTAAAAGGAGGCCCCCCATATGGTAAGCACAGAGGTCGTTGCAGGCGACAATGGCTCCACTGTGTAGAGAACGACTTGGCAGTATGACAGTATGAAAACCAAACGGCAAACTCAGGATCGAAACCGTTGGAGCTAAATTGTTGACACAGTGTACGGGGCCAGTAATGGCCTTTATAAACTGTTTATTATTATCCGACATCTGGTAAAATATTTTGAAAGTAGAGCAAATGTAAGGCAATTTCATATATAAACAAATTTTGACCGCCTTCTGTTCGTTTGGATTTATGGAAAATAATTTGAAACTAAAGCAAAGGTAAGGCAACCTCACATATAAATAAATTTTGGCCGACGTCGGTTCGTATGGGGTCTGCTTTTTTTTTGATATCGGAGAAATCAGAGACATCAGAGAGATTATTTATCGGATATATTCGATAATTTTTTTCTCTGAGTTTTATCTGTCAGATCAAAAATATTTTATTTTGTGTTTTTTTTTAGTATCGGAGAAATTATTTCAGATATAAAAAAACTGCTAAAACATAAAAACGTCAAACAAAAATTCGTACTTTTTTTCAGAGAAAAAATATCGTATCTGATAATTATCCGAGCGTAAAAAAAAACGACTCAGAGAGATAATTTTTTTCTCGGATATTAAAAAAAAACGCATATCTGAATTTATACAGTAAATTTATCTCTCCGATTTCTCCGATATAAAAAAAAAACAGACCCATGGATTACTAGCGCCACCTGCGATTTTATAGGCGAAGATCAGAAGAATATTTCACGTAATCAACTATTGGACTATTTCTTGACCGATCATGATTTAATTCGGCATGGTGAACGGAAATGGCATTCTAAAATAACTTTTGACAGAAGTTCTAGAATATAGTAAAGAGAACCAGAACTAGGCTATCCCTTATTTTAGTAGAATTTCTAGTAAAATTTTTAGTAGAATTTATACCTTATTTTAGTAGAATTTCAAATTCCTTCACTTGGTATAATAAAATATTTGTTCCATTATTTTTATTTACGCGATTTTTAAATACATAATTTGGAGGATATACATATTAGAAACAATAGATTTTTTTAAATGTAAGTGGAATTTTTCCTCACATAAGTGTTTCATTGTATGCTATGATATTTATACTTTACCGTCCATCAAAATTTGGATTTGGGTGAATATTAGCCGTGTTTCTTGACGTCTGATCTGATCCGGATCAGATCATATCTGCTTCCCTTTCATTTGTATAGCCGCGTTTCAGGAAATCAACACAAAAATTGTATTATTTTTTGTTTTTAGGTTATTATATTGATCCTAGTAGCATTTTGGTTCAACATTTTGATACAAAAACAAAAAATAGTACAATTTTTATGTTTGTTTCATGAAACGCGGCTACACAAATGAAAGGGAAGCAGATATGATCTGATCCGGATCAGATCAGACGTCAAGAAACACGGCTAATATAGAAAGCTTGAAGAAAAGAATCAGGTCGGGAGCAATTAAAATGACCGTTTCAATAGAGTTAAAGGCAGTTTGTTTGAAAAGGCCGCTCGCTGTATTACTTTTTTTATAATATGATGACCAACGTAATTTTATTGCTTTTGTTTTTTCGAAATCTTTCACCTCCTCATTCATTGTTCTAAATAGTAACCATCAAATAAATTATGTTAGTTAAATTCTTTAAATATTGTTTATGAAAAAAAGTAGGCGTTTTGTTTCATTTCAAGCCTTTATCAATGGATGAGTTTCCTATCAAACATACCAAATTTCATCACGGCGACTTCACAAAAAGTATTGTACCATTAATTTAGAACAAACAAATCGAATTTCATCAATAAATCCGAGACACTGACTAAATTATTAAAACTAGACTGTTATACGATAAACTGCCCACACGATTAATTGTGGCTATGATAAATTGTTTTAAGATGAATTGTTATACGATAAATTATTTACGATAAACTGACAGTCACTAAAAGCACTATTCTATTTCGACATTATCATAAACACAATAAAAATATTTTGTTTTATTTCCAGGTATGTGAATTAGATATTATATTCAATTTTGAGAAAGCCTATTTCATATTGGATGAGCTATTGGTCGGTGGCGAGATGCAAGAAACATCCAAAAAGAATGTTTTAAAAGCCATTGCTGCACAAGATGTTTTGCAAGAGGTCAGTACACCTGATGATAATTATGATTTATAATTATTTTTTTTTTTTAAATAATGCTATTTATTATAATTTTTAAATAATTTTTTTATTGAGATATGAGTAACAAAAAAAATTGAAATTTTTTTATTGGAAACATTAATTAATTTATAAATGTATTGTGCATGATTTTTAATATTTTTGTTGGATGTTTCAAGTTATTGTCCGTTTGTTTTGTTGTGTTGAGTTTTTTTTAAATTTAATTTTCATTATTTTTGTTTGGACGAAAATATTTTATTCAAAATGGAAAATTATTTAAATTATATGGAAATGTATAATTCATGCAACAACATATCATTAATGAAATTATTTAGTGTTATTTTTATATTGTATAGAAAAAATTTAAATTTCAAAAACATAAAAATAATGAAATTAATAATGTTTTGTTGAATATTTTTTGAGATGGTTGAGGTTAAAATATATTATTACTATTATTTTAGTCTAGATAAGGTTTAATATACATATATATATGTATATATATATATATATATATATATATATATATATATATATATATATATATATATATATATATATATATATATATATATATATATATATATATATATATATATATATATATATATATGTATATATATATATATATATATATATATATATATATATGTATATATATATATATATATATATATATATATATATATATATATATATATATATATATATATATATGTATATATATATATATATATATATATATATATATATATATATATATATATATATATATTATATATATATATATATATATATATATATATATATATATATATATATATATATATATATATATATATATGTATATATATATATATATATATATATATATATATATATATATATATATATATATATATATATATATTTATATATTTAAATCTATTGATTTGGTTTTTACAAATGTGATTGATAATTCTTAAGTTTAATTTATATACTGTTTAGGGTTGAACAAATTAAATTACTAATATTTTTACAATTTGATTAAAATTTGTACGGGAAAATGCTTGATTTATTGTGTACAAAATATGTCTCTAAATATTTCGTCCCAAATAATTACCAAAGTTTCGGAATACCTCGTACTTTTTAAGGAAATACCATATTTAATTAATAATTATTTATTCTATAACGTTAGTTACCACTTACCATTAACTTTTAAGTTCGGACCAGCCAAAAAAGGTTTGAATGCAAGACCACTCAAAGTTTATATAAAACCGATTTATTGAGTTTCGATTACTTTAAAATATAAACGATCTTGTCATAATCAATTATAATTTAACTTGCATTCAAATTTTACCTATTCTGTATAAAAATTTAGTAATTAACCACACAATTGAGTCTTATATATATACATAACATAATAAATGAATCTGTACTTAGTTACCACCTCAGTTTTAAATTGTACCTTTTAAATCAAGCATTTTTCTAGCACTTCGAACAAAATTTTTAAAGTCACAAATCGTATACATTTATGGGTGTTCTAAAATTGACCAACGAAATTTATATAGGTAATAGGCATTGTATAATTTTAAGGAAACACGTTTATCTTTATTATCCTCAAAATCTCAACCGTTATATACGAGATTTCGGCCATAGTAAAAGTTAACAATTTTCACGTAAAATAATATCCAAAAATCTATTTCTTTTAAAATCGTTGGTCGACTTCAAGAACATAATTTTTTTTATTATCTAACTTAAAACAGAAATGTTGTACATTTTTTTCAATCCATTGAATTAATTTGACTATTAACTATTTAAAATAAAACATAAATTTATATATAAATATTTAGTACACATTTACACTCATATACATTCATGTCACAAATCAATACATACACATACACATACAAAAATATATATACATATATACATATCTACATATGTTTATATATTTTTAACAAAACATTAAACATTTTTTTTCTAACAAGCATACAAATTTTCATCGTTATTATTTAATTAATTAACTGATAGCATGACAAGTACAAAATATGTAGGTACATTTATTTCATATGTTTTTTTTTTGTTGCATAAACATGTTGTATTCATATTTTATGAAAATGCATGTCAACAAGGTTGTAGATTTGTTTTTTGAATTTTTTTTTTGGTTTGGTTTTGGTTTTTGGAGTTTAAAATATTTTACGTCGACAATATTTTATGATTGAGATAAATTGCAATGAAGATGATGGCATACAAATTAGACGGGGGACAATGTACCTTTCCTTTGTTCAGTAGCGTTGCTGCTAATTGAAAATTTCGTTTGTTCATGCCCTAAATAAACGAAGTTCATTGGAATTTATTGAATTGTTTTTTAAGATCAAATAACGTACAGTAGAAAAAACGAGTTGCATTACAAAATTTTGCACAAAATCTCGCATTACAAAAACTCGTATTACAATTTCCATATTTCCAAATTTGAAAAACAATGAAAAGCAAAAGGTGAATATTTTTTGTTTTCCTTTTTCAAAATACATCACCAATATATTTCCATTGCTACGTCCGAAAATGGAGGAACAAATTTATTTATAGACGGATATTGCTGTCAAGAACTCGGGCCTTGTGCCAAGCCTACAGATAATTTACCAACTCATATAATGAGTGAATCTGTTTAAAAGTACCAAGAAACTCACGTGTGTAACAAAAATGACACAAAAACTTAAAATTCAACGAGTTCGTGCCAATAAAATTAAGGAAGCTCAATTTCTCAAGAATGTTAAAATTCTAGAAAATATCCGTTATTTTGATGGGAACTGTTACTTCTTTAAAACTCCGTGGTGGGTTATTTATGAAACGTTCAATGTAATCCCATTTATAATGCGACAGCTTTTTCAATGCATAGAAGTATTGAGGAGGAAATAGTAAAAAACTAAAAACTAAAATTTGGTAATGTGGAAAAATTTGCAATTCAAATCAAATTGATTTAAATGTATATAGCCTTTGTTCCACCAAATAAAGCTTACGCAGTTATTATTAATGTATATACAGAAAATTTGATTATGAAAACGCTAAAAAAATTGAGCACAGGTTTAAAAAATATATAGATTTTTGGGCTATCGATGAAAATAGTATTGGAATCGGGATTTACGAAATAGACGATTTAGCTAATGAGATTATTTTAGCAAAAGCGCCGGTCGAAAAAATACCCAAAAACAAATTATGAAAAGACTCAAAATTAAAAAAAACAGAGTCGCTGAACAGATTATTTAAAAAATTTCTCCCAATTGCAGCTTTGAAATTTTAACTTTTTTGTTTGATTTTACAAATGCGATATTATTTTGTAATGGGAGATTTTATAATGCAGGATTTTGTATCGTTCCCAAAGAAAACTAACCGGACTAGTTGCAGGTAATTCTCGAGAACTATTTAATTTCTGTCGTCTGAACAATAATGTGGTTTTTTGAACAAATAGTTAACTGAATTTTGTATGATTTTGGGTTATAAATGAAAATAACCCTAAAATGAAATGTATTACTGAAAAATTAACAAAGTGCCTCTTGATGGTGAATAAATCTAATTATCTGCAGATATCAATTTTATATAAATTAAATTCTCATACATTGAAACGGGATATCTGACGTTTCCACAATACTCTCAGTATTCTCAATACTATGTCCTCGACTCCACTTCTCGCTATGGAATCCATTCTTTCCTTGCCTCAGTTACGCACCTTTATTCTAGGAACAGCCTGTTCTGCAGCTTATCGTCTGAGGTGCATTGGGGCATGGAATCTCTTCGGTTCTATCGTGGGACATCGACAAATTTTTAGTAATTATTCTTCATGTTTACCAGAAATCGATATGGTTAACGACAGACTACTACCCGAATTTCATTTCTCAAATCTTTTCTCGGTGGCTTATCCCTCGAGAGATTTGTGGAGTTCGCATGTTTTTCTTAATAAATTAGATGAGTCCATTGTTTTTTATTCCGATGGCTCTCGTTCTAACCTCAGTGCAGGCTTTGGAATCTACTGTCCTTGGATGGATCTGAGACTTTGCGGTAGTCTTGGTTCGCATTGTACTGTTTTTCAGGCGGAACTAATAGCGCTGACACGTAGTGTTATTGAGGCTTTGAATTTTGCTGTTAAAAACAAAAGTATTCTACTGTGTACAGATAGTAAAGCTGTACTTAACTCTTTAAGAAACCCTTTGACTGTTTCTAAACTCGTCATGGAATGCAAACAATTCATGAACCTTCTTTGTTCTAACAATAAAGTTACGGTGATGTGGGTTCCGGCTCATTGTGACATCATAGGCAATGAGATCGCGGATTGTTTAGCCAAAGCTGGCTCCCAATCAACTTTAATTGGTCCTGAACCAGCTACTCCTATATCTTTCAACTACGGGAAGAAAGTTATTAAGGATTACGCTTTGAAAGACTTAAGGTCTCAGTGGCTTGCGACTTTTGGTTGTCGTAAGGCGAAGTACTTCATTGGGGAGCCCAATTTGAGGTCCACGAAGTATGCTTTATCTTTAAAAAAGAGGCTGTTAAGAGTCTTGGTAGCGATTCTTACGGGACTTGGCCGTTTTAAAGATCATCTACATCGTATGCGTTTAGCGCATGATGTTATTTGCGAGGACTGCCTTGAGGAGGATGACGACTCCCTCCACATCGTGTGCAGTTGTCCTGCGTTCAGCTATATACGAGTTCGGGTATTCAACTTTAGGTCTTTGAATTTAGATCAGTTGTCCTCTCTGCCTTGGTCTAAACTTGTTCAGTTTGCGAAGGCAGCATTCGTTTGCGAATTGGGATAGAATCCTGGGTTTGCAACGTGGGCCTTTGTGGCATTGAGTTCGGAATCCTCGTGGGTTCCTGCCAATTTTAATAATAATAATTCTCAATACGAATAAAATGAATAAATATTATAAATGTGATTTCCCATAAATGTTTTTGCAGTTAACTAGTTTCTCAAAATAAACCACACAATTGATTTATGTTCGGCCGTAGATTTCTATTGAAAATTGTATTAGTCATTTCATTCTTAAATATACTATCGTATTCAAAATTAGTTGTGCAAGCTACATTTTTATTGTAACGTAATACAAACCACTTTAAAAATTGTATAAATAATAAACATACAAATTTAATTTAATTAACATAACTATTCGGCTTTACATTCCAATCAAAAAAAAAAAAAATTATGTCATTTCTAGGATAAAATACAATTAATTTAATTTTATACAAAGGTATTTGTGCAGATCAAAGAACATAATTTTTCTTAATTGTTATATCCGTTATTTAAATTTTATTGATTCTAGAATTAGCCTAGTTCGTAATTACTAAATTATTCAATAAACAACTAGTCAGTAAAAATGCCTAAAAAAGCTGCATTTAATGTTGATGTCCGAGCAGCATTGGTCGCTGATTATAAAAATGGAATTTCGGCTAATGAATTATCTAAACAATATGGCTGCCACAAAAATACCATTTAATACCAAATAAAAAATAATATTCATG
This sequence comes from Tipula unca, assembly GCA_951394425.1. Classification (NCBI taxonomy): domain Eukaryota; kingdom Metazoa; phylum Arthropoda; class Insecta; order Diptera; family Tipulidae; genus Tipula; species Tipula unca. The sequence continues at coordinate 11,069,945 of OX596381.1, read as the reverse complement.
GAACAATACAAAATGTTGATGGAGGAGGCCTAAATCGAGCAACATCTTCAAGAGAAGACGCAAAAGCTGAGACAATCAATCAAACAAAAACGCAAAGAAACATTCAGAACTAACTAAATTCGTCTAGAAATAGACTCATCAGCCAGCCAAGGAACATAAGATTGAAAATACACCACTCAGAAAAAGTCAATTGAAGCCATTTAATCATAAAGCGAATAAACTAAAAATATTCAAATTTGCGCAGGATCATCTTAATAAGTCGTTCCACTATTGTAGGAATATTTTATGGACGGAGGAGTTAGTTTTTTCGCTTAATGAAACTTCGGGAAGATTATTTTTTTATTCGAAATCGTCAGTAAAATTACACGTCATTCTGGTGGAGGCCACTTAATGATATGGGGATGACTAACTAATGGTTCGATTATTTTACTAAGAAAGAAAATTGATCAAAGTCGTTATTACCTTTATTAGAATGGCCACCATCTTAACGTAATTGAGAATGCATGGAAGGATGGAACAAACAACTTGGAATGCCATAATCGATGCGTGGAGTACCATTCCAATTGAGTTCTTACGGAATTTAATTGATGCTATGCCAAGATGCCTCACCGACGTTCTGAAAATGGAGGAAACATATGAGATCAGTTGAATTTTTAATGCGTTTTTGAATTTTTGTTAAAACCTAAATTATTGGAACATTATATATGATTTTTTTAAATGTTTGATTTGCACAAGAAATTATGAATACAAATTTACGTACAAATAATTTTGAATAGGATAGTATTTAACCAATTTCCAACTAATTTGATTGTGATATGCATTTGCCCTTTCTTTGCGTTATAGGTTTCTTAAGGCGGATTCATAGTTCTGTTCATTCCGATTATTTTTTTTCTACAAATCACTTTCTTTAAAAATGACGAATTATCAAGTTAGAAGGAAACATTTGTCATTTTTAAGAAAATTGATTATAAGAAAAATTAATCGGAATGAATGATCGGAACCTTAAACCCGGCTTTACAAGCAAATAGCCTTTCGTTCCAAAAAATCATTGTATGTTTTTTTTTTCTTGTCAGTGTTTGGCCGGTACATACAGGTAACTTGACTAATAACTGGACAATAATTTAAGCGTCACCATTGCAATTTATTGTACACACAAACACACCGGAAATTGATTCGAGTTCTGCGTATTTTAAATAAAGATGAATATTTTAATGATGAACTTGACTTGCTTGTCTAACTAACAATAAATATGTGTTTCCATCTACTGTTGTTTTTAAGTACTATTTAAAAAAATAAATCTTTTTTTTTGTAAGTAAATCTGCGATAAAACTAATTTAGTTTTTTTTTCTTTTTTCTCCTCTGAAAATGCTACCCTGATAAATAAATAAAAATTACAAATTTATACAAACACATTGGCAGGATTTGAATGAAAATTTAAATTAAGTTTCTTTTTTAAAAAATAATAATATTTTCTTAACATTTGGTTTATTTAGTAATTTTGTTTTTAGTATATACTATTTACTAACAATTCATTTAAAAGTATTATTAAATTAAATTATAAATTTAGAGACAGTATTTTTTTTAAATTTAGTTTGTTATTTATTTTAGTAAATTTTACGAGGCGTTTATTAAGTTAGTTCCGCAGTGATTTATTAATATTATATATATAGCTTATATATTATTATAAAGTAGTTTTAATTATTAGATTAGATTTGTTATTTTGATTAACTTTTTACAGTTCAACGCTTTAATTTTATATACAGCTAAAATAAATAATTTATCAGATTGAGACTAATACATCAAGGTTACGGTGCTTAATAAATAATAGACTACCTAGGCTACTGAATCGGGGACTGTAACGCCGAGTTAATATAAATTCTTTTCAAAATACAATTAATTAGAATAATATGTGACACTCGTCGATTACAAATATATTAATCGGTTTCTAATTTTATATTTACTGACTTTAAATATTATGACCAACTATTTATACAATTCAATGATGTGCCAATAAATGAATTATAAAATTGTCTCTCTCTCAAAACAAAATAAAAAACTACACAGTATTACAAAAATACCATTTATTATTCACCACAAATACACACTTTACACATAATAAATATTTATTTAATATATATTTATACGATATATCTAGAACGACTTAAGAATATAAAACTCGCATTAACTATCATTTTACCATTTTCATAAGGTTCTTCTCTTATTATTTACATTATCATTGTATTTTAAATGTTATTATTTGCCTATTATCATTAAAAATATTATAATATACAATTGCATAAAAAAGAACGTATTTTTCATAAATATATTTTAAACAAATTGTTATATTTATTTATAACTTAAAAACATAATAGTAACTAAAATAAAAAAATCATTAAAAATAATAATAAAATGTTTAAGAAAATTGTGTCAAAACTAAATTTTGTTTTGTTTTTTATTTTAAGCGCATCCACCTGGTGCCATCTATCATTTATGTTTATGTGTCCAAATAATATATATTTGTATTTTTCTGTAATATTTACTTGTGACGTTTGATGTGCCATCGATTGAGCAGGTCGATGAACTAAACACACGACTTTTTATTATGATACATAAATTTGCCAGATAATCCTCGTTCGAATAGTTGGAAGCCTATTATTCGATTTTACGTATTCATTTGAATTTAAATTGAGGAAATTTATTTTGAAGAAAATCATAATTATTATAGAATTCTTGAATTCATCAGGATCAATTCGTATTTTAATATATATTAGTCTTATACTTAATTCAATTAAGTTCTTCATTAGAATAGGTGATAGCATCTATATCTACTTTCTATAGGGGTTAGGCACGAACAATTATGAATATACTTTTGAGAGCGCTTGTTTTGTCCATATAAAGCTGTACGAACATAATTCGAGGATATCAACAACCAATTTTGGTTTGCCCGAGAGTTGGCGTCGAATTTCAACAGGAGAGCAACGAATCACTTCAATCATTGGGGCCATTGCTGGAATTTAATACTAAGCTCTTCAAAAGTAAGCCACGTTCGATGCCAAATTCGAATTTCTTTAATAGGTTAGGGTCAGGTTGGAGTGGCTACCAGCTCACATTTAGATCGGTAACGGTCCATTGTGATACCACAGGATCTTACTTTCCTTTTACCTCTGGTAGAACCAATTAGAGCTACTTATTTATCGGAATATATTTTGCACTTTACAGTTTTCGAGAACCGAGGGGCTATGCATTATGTTTATGCCTTCTGTATGCTAGTGCCGAGCATATGAAGTGAACTAAAGTTCCTTCTTCCTCCTTATCCATACGGAAGTCATTTGCTTCCAGACCTAGCCTCTTCGCATGTTTTTCGAAAAGGCAGTGTTCTGTGAGTATCGCCACGACCGTACTTAAATAACGTCGACGTAGAGAGAATAATGTTTTAGAGCGCTACAAGTCCAGTTTTGGTCAAACTTTTCGTGCTACGCTATAAGTAAGGGTATTAATCCATCTTTGATTCGCCAAGGCAACTGCCTCTTGCCTCTTATATGCCTCCTCAAATGTTCTTTCCGGTTGCAATTAGGGATTCGTACCATGCCTAGCTAGTTGACATGCACATTTTTCTGATCTACACGTGTGAACGTGAAAAACAGAATCAATTTAAATACAAATTTTCACCAAATCAATTGTTTTCATCTATTACTCGATTTTGTTGCAATTAATACTGAACACAAATGTCATATAGAAATACCTCCTATTGGATCACTCTTTATATAATCAACCGGGATTTTTCTTGTTATAAAGAAGTCAATAAGGTCTAGTGTTTTATTTTGATCGCTGGGCCAATAAGTTGGTTTTCCAGTAGAATGCCAGTTGGAGATATATTTAATTATTACTTGATGAAGCTCTTTCCCTTTTTTCGTTGTTAGTCTTGATCCCCAGTCTAGCGTTGAAGTCATCCTCGATTATGAATTTTTCACCTAGCTGCTTGAAGAAGTTAGTATAAGCATTCTCTTTGGTGTTATATTTAGGTGGGCAATATATTGCGGCTACCACTATTTTGTGGTTACGGGTATTAATGCTAATTCTAATTGCTTGTATATATTTCATCACTTTCAAGTTTTTGTTGGAGATCGTATTTAATATATTTTTTATAAATCAGGAATTTTCTAGTTGTATTTCATGTGGTCGTTGCAATATACCATTGCAGTTCAATGCACATTTTTTTAAATTATGTGCCATGTTTAAAGCAAAGAGTGTCTAACTCTGATGTTGTTCGACTTTTTTCGAGTAGGGTGAGCCTTTGCATGATTGATATGACGGCTCTTTTTTGCTTTTATTGTGAACTAAGTCTATTAAGAATATTTTGTCCCAATTTTATTGGTTTGGTTATTATTTGAATCATTAACTCGAATTTCCAATAGTGAGTGCATCAGCATATGTTACATTTGGATTAGTTCTTGATAGTTAATGTTTGGTGTGGCCTTAACTTTGTAGATATTCTGGTTGAGGTTGAGTTGATTTTTGGCCTCGTACTTATTGAAATTTACCTTGTTTTGTTGCAAATTTTATCTGGGACATTTATTTTGAATCACCACTATTTAACGCTGTAGTTTGAAATTTTATCCGATTGCTGTACATGATGTTTCTAATACTCTGATAATTATTGCTAATAGATATTATAACTGGAGGTAGCCGTAGCACTTTTTTCTCCAGTTGTATGTAGTTGCTTTCGGTTGAGAGTTCGTTACTTGATTGTTTCTGTTTCCGTGAAACCTGAGCTTTTTCCTCCTGTTGTACATTCCTAGTTCCGGTTAAAAGCTGCTTAATTGATTGTTTCAGTTCGGGTGAAACCTGATTTACTCATCTTGCGTTTCTTATTTTTTTTGTTACGGTTCAGAATACACCTTGTTTCTCTGTTGAGTTTTTCCTCGTCTGTTTCATACATAACCTCTATATGATCATTGATATTATTTTCTTGCTATACCTTAGTGATTTCTTTCTCAGATATTACGACATTTAGATCATCTTTTAACTCCTTGTTTTTCCGCTGTAATTTTTTGAGGTCTTTGTTTAGATTTAACATTAACTTTTCTATTTTGTAAATCTTATTGCGTAGTTCGGCGTTATCCCTTTCCAAGGTGTTGGCTAATGGTGGTAGTGATTTGCCACCCTGGGTTTTTTTTCAAATGGTTTGGGTTGGCCAAAAGTGCTTTTAAACAATGATTGGCTCACCCCAGAATCCGTTGAGCCAGCCTCGTTAGAGTGTGGATTTGCTAGCTGCTTACCTGGGTTATTACCTGGGGTACAATTACTTGAATTACTTGAATTTGTTGTATTCATTGTTTATTTTACTGGTCATGGAGCATCTACCACTCTGACCAGTACAAGTTGGTAGTGGATCTGGTTAGAGAACATCATTTACTACATTCTTGATAGTCGGTCTTGATAGGCCAGAGCCTCGTTAGTTACCTAACAGGGTGCACCGCGTGCAGGTGAGGAACCCATTTGAGCTGTTTGTAGACCATTTAACTTATAAAAAAATTGCCATAAAAACGATTGTCTTTGTCGTCGCCCTAATGGAATTTTCAATTTTTTTACTCGTTTTGTTTATCAGTAAAAAAATACTTACAGTAAATTTTTTGTATGAAAATCAGGCGTTGCCTCGTAAAATATCAATAGGATAATACGAGATACAGAATAGCAAATTAAACTCCAAAGGAATGGAATTTTTCCAATCGAGTTACAGAATAGATATGAATATCTTCCTGAAAACATTTCTAAAATCGTTTAATCTTTAGTATTGGATGAAACGCCAATGTCATTTGGACCTAAATTTAATTCATTCAATATGATCATGCAAAGTACATATAATTCGTGTTAATGTTTTGTTTCGGAGTATATTTTTTGTTCATGTTTACATCGACAGTGGACCTCTAATTTTGAGTAAACTACAAATTTGGTTAGTATATTATACATTCTTCTCAACAATTGAAATAATTTAAAAGTCGATCGATTCTGTCTAGAATGATGAACTGATGACTTGTATGTACATCCGTAGATGCAAGTAAATTGTAAGAACAGCAGAAATACTAGCTGACCCGACGAGATCGTATTACACTCATTCATTATTAACATTTATCTGGTATGTCATATTCGCACCACTTCCGCAAACATTATCAATAAGCATACACACACACACACACACACACTCAAACATGCATTTGTTTTGTATTTTTCGCTAATATTTCGCAACATTTAACAACGAAATCACACAATAACTCTAATATAAAAATAATAAAAATTAATAATAATGAGGATGTGGTCTGTGGTGGTGTGGTTATATTTTTATGTTATTTGTATGTTAAAAATAAAAAATAATAACAGCTAATTATAGTTTATATAATTCATTGTTAATTATTGTATCTCTATACCTAATATACAAAAAAACAGAAAAAGTGATAAAAAATTTTGTTTAATTTCAAATTTGTAAAAAAAAAAAATCGACAAACTTTTAGGAGGAAGCAGTAGAAGGAGCTTTGAAAGATATTGGATTGCTGTAGTTTTAATAATTTTTGGACAGTTTTTTTTTGTTATTATTAATTATAACTATATATACTATTATTATTATATTTGATAATTATTTAGTTACCATTTACATATATATATATATATATATATATATATATATATATATATATATATATATATATATATATATATATGGTGAAAAATACGTGAAATCACAAATTTTTGTAAGTCATATTTGAATTTTATGATTTTTATGTTTTCAATGCATAGCCTTGATTAAAAAAAAAATTTAAGAATACTTAATTTTTTTTTATTGTTGTTGTTGTTAAAAATACAGGGTGTCAAATTTTGAGAAAAATGATAATTATGATGTTGTATTTATGGCAATAAAAAGAAAACTAATTGTCCGATAATTATGATTTTGGACTCACTTTAAAGATAAGTTAATAGCAATTAACAAAAAAATATAAAATTAGTATGTTGTTTAATTTCTTCTTCTTTAAATTTCCCGCCAAAATGTTCTTTTTCAATTTTCTCAAAAACTTATTTTTTTTTTTTTTTTTTTTTTTTTTTTTTAAATTTGGCAACTATTATTTTACAACATATTAAAACACTGGACCAGCGTTATTTTTTATATTCTTGCAAAATCTGTTTTAGTAAGAGCATTATTTCATTTTTATATGGAAAAACTATATTTGAATAGATATTTCAGTGTTTTGCTACTGTTTAATTTTTTTGTTTTGTTTATTAATAATATTCAATTTAGCGTCACATTTAAGTATGAGTCACCGAATTGGAAGGTGCCACCCCCTGGTTTATATCGTTTGAAAATTGGTTAACCATAGTACCATAAATCCCTTTAGTTTCTTAGATTATTTTATAAGACTAAATAAAATGTTTTTTTTCCTTTTTTATTGGGGGGGTTGATTATTTTTACTTGACAGGTGTACCTGTTAAACGATGAGTAATTCTTTTGAAAACCAAAAAAAAAATATTGTCGATATAAATAACAGTTAAAATTTAAAATTTTGATTAGTTGACATTGTGATTATTTGTAAACAACATTTAAATAAGGAGCAACATTTTTTAAAATTTGTAAAAAAAACAGTGTGTTAAAGTGACTGATAAATAAGTACTAGTGCATTAAATTTGATAATGGATAAATTTCGAAAGTGTTGTAAACCATTTCGCGACTCAAAGTGTTCGAGTAAACTAAAACCAGTTACGGATTATGTTAAGCAATTAATGCCACAATCGGTTGAGAATCAAGATAAATTGTATATCTGTTCAACGTGCTATATAAATCTAACATGCAAACGACGAAAAATAGAACCAGAATTGTCACCAGTTGCGGGACCATCAGCAACATCACCTATAACACCGCAAAGAGCCGATGACGATGATAGTAGTGATAGTGAAGCGTGTTATTTCAAAAATATAGCTGTTTTGGAAAAAATAAATGAGGTGTTACCCGTTATTGGGAAGTCTCCTATATATCCGAGTACATTGGAAGTCAGGCCAAAACAGCAGCAGCAAAAATTAATCGGTTTAACTTCAATGTCATTATCAACATCTTTGGTTTCGGGAATCGTGCCGCTTTTTAATCAGTCAACCGATGACCAAAGGAAGATTAAACTATATGATGAATTGATTGGTGACCTAAAAACCAAATTCCAAGAACTGGAGAAAACCAGTGATAAGATTCAGTTACTTACTATATTGCCAAAATCATTAACCATGCAAGAAATTCAGAGCGAGTTCAACGCAACGCAACATATGGTCCGAACAGCTAAAGATGTACGGGACAAGAACGGTCCACTAAGTCGTCCAGCAACTAAAGTAGGAAAGCGAATAAGTGATGAGCTGAAGCAAGCTGTATTATCTTATTACACTGATGATGATGTTAGTCGGATAATGCCCGGTAAAAACGATTATTTAACTATCGATAAGGCTAAAGTTCAAAAGCGGCTAATGATGTGTACACTGAAAGAATGCTACGAGGGATATAAGTCGTTGCATCAGGGCGATGAGTCAAAAAAAATTGGATTTTCCAAATTTTCACTACTTCGTCCTAAATACTGTGTACAACCAGGTAGTAGTGGAACGCATACAGTCTGCGTGTGTACCATACATCAAAATGTCAAATTAATTATTTATGGTACCAAAATGGAAACTTTTACCAACGGAAAGATAGCAGACTACCGGGATTGTATTTCATCTATATTATGTGTTGAGCCTACACCAACATATTACCTTCTAGAATGCGAAAGCTGCCCAGGACTGGATAACTTTAAACAATATTTGAAAAATGCATTTCTGGGGCATGGCTGCGAGGATGCTGAGTTAAAGTTTAATCAGTGGGTTTCTACCGACAGATGCAATTTGGAAACTTTTTCACAACCGTTAGATGTATTTCTGGATTATTTCATAAATAAGATGCAGAATCTATTACTTCATGTCACTTCAGCAGTCCAGTTTCTTAAAAAATAAAAAATTGGCGCTGAAGTCTACCGAGGTGATAGTTTTATGTTTGCAGAAAATTATGCATTTATAATGCAAAATGCCGCACAAGGTTTTCATTGGAATAATAAACAAGCGACTATTCATCCATTTGTAATTTACCAAAATTTAGAAGGCAAATTACATCACCACACCTTCGTTATAATATCGGATTGTCTTCACCACGATACTGTAGCGGTTCACTTATTTATTGAGAAATTAATGCAGTTTTTGAAAACTAAAATATCCAGTTTATCTAAAATTTATTATATTACCGATGGTGCAGTCACGCATTATAAAAATAAGAAAAATTTTAAGAACATCCTAAAACACAAAGAGGATTTTGGAGTTGACTGCGAATGGCATTTTCATGCAACAGCTCATGGAAAAGGTCCATGTGATGGAGTAGGGGGTACCATCAAAAGAATGGCATCCAGAGCTAGTCTCACAATGGAATACGGCAGTACAATAACCAATGCAGATGAATTATTTAAATGGGCTAAAACGTTGAAAACAGATATCAATTTTGGATTTTGTTCAGACGCAGAACATAAATCAAAGCAAATAAAACTTGCAACTAGGTTTGAAAATTTAAAAACAGTAAAAGGAACTCACGGTTTTCACGCATTCATTCCAACAGAGGATGGCTATTTGAATTGTAAAAAATATTCTAATTCTGATGATTATCTTAAATTTAAATTGTGATTTTTAATTAGAATAAGATTGAATTTTAAACAATAAAGTAAAATTATCTTTGGGTTTGAAAATAAATAAATACTAATAATTTAACTGAACTGTCTTTTTTGTAAATATGTAATTCCAAAACAAAGAGATATACATATCTATTCAAATATAGTTTTTCCATATAAAAATGAAATAATGCTCTTACTAAAACAGATTTTGCAAGAATATAAAAAATAACGCTGGTCCAGTGTTTTAATATGTTGTAAAATAATAGTTGCCAAATTTAAAAAAAAAAAAAAAAAAAAAAAAAAAAATTAGTTTTTGAGAAAATTGAAAAAGAACATTTTGGCGGGAAATTTAAAGAAGAAGAAATTAAACAACATACTAATTTTATATTTTTTTGTTAATTGCTATTAACTTATCTTTAAAGTGAGTCCAAAATCATAATTATCGGACAATTAGTTTTCTTTTTATTGCCATAAATACAACATCATAATTATCATTTTTCTCAAAATTTGACACCCTGTATTTTTAACAACAACAACAATAAAAAAAAATTAAGTATTCTTAAATTTTTTTTTTAATCAAGGCTATGCATTGAAAACATAAAAACCATAAAATTAAAACATGACTTACGGCTCCATATAGTGAATTTGTGAGTTCACGTATTTTTCACCATATATATATATATATATATATATATATATATATATATATATATAAATTACGAAGCTTGAAATATGTTTTGGAAATTCACTTACTATATAAAGTTACCATTTTTATTATTTTTTATGTTTGTTAAACGCTAAACAATTTATTGTAGCTAACATTATTTAATTTTTAAATTTCATTTATTATTTTTTTACTATTGAAACGTGATTAAGACAATATATAATGCCAATAAAATTTAATATTTGGGGCGGATATATACATACAAAGTATATATAGAGTAGACTTAGTATAACGATCGTGTTAAACATGAGCTAATTCGCGCTAATCGTAGGCCACTTTCAAAATTTTATGTTTTGTGAAGAATTTTATTCTATATAAAATTAAATTTTGTGCCTTTTACATAAATGTGCCAAATTAGATACAACAATAAATATTAGAAGCAGCTTATGTGTAACCGATTTTCTAAATTATAATAAAATTTGTTCGAAGAAATATTTTTTTTTTTGGTTATCTTTTTATTTAATTTTTTGTAAGCGACACACAATTGAAATGCAAATTTTCAGAATTCATTGTAAAAATTAATTAATTATTTCGAATTTAATTGTATATTGTAAATATAAAACTTATATGATAAACTAACCGAAGTAATTTTAAATAAAATGCTTGAACATTTTTCTGTTGATCTGGTGTGTTGAATGGTGATAGTTGAACCGTGTCTTTTAATAAAATCATTAGCGATTCAGTAAGATCAAATAATTTAAACAGGAACACTGACTTCTATTATTTTTATTATTATTTTACAGGAATAGTTTGTATTACAAGTTGCTTTTAAATAGCGCAGCTATAGTAATTATTTATTTCGGTTAGTTTATAATTTGTAATTGAAATTCACAATTTATTATCAGAAAATCGCTCGCACAGCATTTAACAATTTTGTTAATATATAGAACATTAGAAATATGCTTAAAATATAATATATTTGAAGGATAAATCAGAAAAAATAATAATAATTGATGGACATTTTTTTTTAAATTTTATATGTTTTCAGATATCTGAAATTACCACTTTATGAAATAAATTAATAAAAGAATTGGTTTAATATAAATTAAATTATCTGTAAATTTTTTCGAGCAGATTTTGTGATAGAATATAGAGAATTATTAGAATAGAATAAATTCGGTAAAGAAGAAGAATTTTTTTTTTTACCGAATTTCTACCATTTAATAGGATTTTATTATTAGTATAACATTATAAAATATATTTATTAACACAAATTGTTGATTTAATTTAAATGTATAAGAATTTTATGTTGATATTTAGAACATATAAATAGATTTGTCTTAATTGATTTGATTTTATACTGAAAATTTGTAATTCGAAGTATCGAGTTATAAAGTTTTGGCCTGAACTTCAAAATTTTAATTAAACACGAAACAAATAAAATATACCAGTATACCATCTGTTGTAATTTATTTTATTCCTTATTTTTAAAACATGTTATGTTCATTGCGGACGGATATATTTGGCCCAAAACCCGAACAGTATGGTACATACGTTATGGTTCTAACCACACTAGTTTCGATATTCGATAGACGTTTGATTCTCTTTTTTAAGAACAAAATTGCACACCATCTCTTTTTCTCATTTCACTATAGCTATCGAAAATAAAAAATCTGTGATGATTTATCGAATGAATTTATAGAAATAAAATCGAGCAGGCCGTGGTCACAATAGGAGTTGCTGAATTGAATACGAAATAAGGTATCATTTTGTTATTGAAAAAAGAGACAAAAACGTCTATCGAATATCGAAAATTGTGATGTTATAATATTCCAGCACTGTACAAGTTATTAAGATCCCCGATATTGTACTGTCGTCTGCAAAATTTGGTTATACACAGAGAAAAAATTAAGTGTTTTTTCAAATAAGCAGCCCACTAAAGTTATGAGTTATTTGGTATTGAAAACATTAAAACCATAAAAGCTCCATTAAAATAGTATGTACAGAAAATATTTTCGAAATGTTTCGTAAATTTATTTTATTCAATTAATAATCCATGATTAGCACGATAGAGAAATATAAAGATATGCTCCATTGCGTTACAAAACTAATGCATATATCCTTTCGTTATTGTTATCGGGATGCAAAATAATGGAGCTTTTTCGGTAATTCCAAGTAATTTCCATACCCCCTAAATCATTGGAAATTGCAATTACCTTAAATCCTATGTTGTCAAGCTTCCTTAATATTTGAAACAAAAGTGACTTGTTTAAAGTTCGGTCGAAGTCATAAAACAGCGGTGGTTTCCAGTTACAAAACACTCCTCGACCCATTATAATTTGTACGTAATTGGCGGGCTTTAGTAGAGTGTCACAATTCCTATCATACTCATAAAACTTTTTAACTTTCATTTCATGGGCTCATTTAACACAAACTTTATCGAAATCGGACAATGAATATGATTCCATTAGCGTGAATACAAAATCCAAAATTCGCCCATCTACGTAGCGTAGAATCACCCTGAAGCGGATGGTGATTCCGGCTGCATGTAAAGCTATTGCATGTGCAATGTATTTTACATTCCAATGGAGTCTTCTGGCATAGGGATTTTGCATTCTTCTAATTTGGCCGGGAGTGAAAATTTTCTGAACTGGAGTGAAAATTTTCTGAATGATTTTTCATTTATTTTCATTTCTTCAATTTGTCCCAGCAACGTTTTAATTTGGCATTTTCAATGATACTCTCCCTTCGCATGTTTTCAATTTCCATTTGCAACGATTCAATTTCGTTGAGCAAAATCGAATTTTCTTGATCACTGAAATAAACATAGGTATATTTAATTCAAAAAGAATTTTGAATTGAAATAAATTACTTTGGAATGTTCAAAATCGTCGAAAAGTGCAAAATAGTAGTTTCTGTACATCAGTTTCGTTCGACGTTCTAAAAAAGAAATAGTTTAAAATCGATCAAAAATAAAATTACAAGAATGCTTACAATAAGTTTTCAACCATTAATTTGATCTCACGGTAATGTTCCTTAATTTTCTTGGAGCGTTTTCGTCATTTAGCAATTCGTGCATTGATTTTTTTTCAAAATCATCTGCCTTAAAGTGTTTACTACAAATCCTATCATTTTTTGGTTCAAACTGGTCGGTTCAGTACTCATTTGTAAGATTTTTATTATTATTGCTTTTACAGCCATAATCATGATTTTTAATTTGATTGAAGTGAAATGAATATTTATTTAATTTTAACCAAAATTCTGCTTCAACACTATAACCTTTTTTATGCAATAACCAAAAATAACGTTCCCTGCTTAAATTATCTTCTGCTAAAGCTCCTCACGCCGCTCAATGTGCGTTAGTTAAAGTTGAGTTTTGAGCTGGAATTTGATCATCGTTCCAACATCTTTTAATGTTCGCCAAATAGTTGCTGCATGAACGTTATCCGGCGCAATTGCAGCGGTTAAAAGCAGTTAGAAATAGATTAGCAGTTAAAAATAGATTTTGGGTAAACTCCTCTACAATATTTTCTTTTTGAACTTCATTTAATATTTTTACGCTACCGTGCCCAGGCAATCGATCATTGGTTCTTGGGTCTTTATCCTTTTCCTTAAAGTAGTTTTCTAACGAAAAAAATATATAATTTATCATGTAGGGTAATAATAGCCGATTTTGGTGGAACATACAGTTAATATAAAATAATATGGTAAAATTAAATCTCATTATCAAAATTCATTAAGTTTTTATAGTAATTTCTGGCATCATGAACAAATGGTATCTCTATAGCCGGCTTGTCAAATTTGGATATTCCGTTAAATATTGGTTTAAAACTAAATGTCGTATTCAGCAATTTAAAAAAACGCATCAAAAAATTCAAAACTTGATCGACTTTGAAATTAAATTTTTTGTATTAGAATAGAAAATTACCTTTCAAAAATTAAACTATAACCCTGTATTTATCAAGACTACGTAAAATATATATTTGATAAACCAATTTCAATTTCAATTATATTTTAAGAATTTTTTTTCAAATTCCGGTTGGAAGATATTGCCGCAATTAAGGCCCTACTTTACCTAGAACAAAAATCAAAAATTTATGTCAATATTTAAATGGTCTAAAATGTGTCTAAAATAGTGTAAATCTTCGTTAGCATAATATACTAATGAACGGTTGCATTAGTAAAAATATTTAACTAGAGATCAAACGGTTAAACGCTAAAATTATTTTTCTTTTTACAACCGAAATTTAATTCAATTTAATTTTTTTTGCTCTTTTTTCTTAAATTTTCTTAAATATATCATTACAATAAATAATCCAAATTAAAATATTTACGGTTAATTATTTAAATTGTTAACTTTAACTTGGTGAGCCGTTAGTTAAATATTTCATACAACCGGGGGAAACATTTTTTTTACTTACCACGTATGACATCTAATTAAGTAAAGCTGAACTAAAAAATCGTATATTTTTATTAAGTTGAGTCCTAAACCTTTTTTGCACCGAAGACACAAATTTCTCAGTAGAAGGAAGCTTTTGAATTTGGTTCTATAAAAGGATTTTTCCACTTGGAAAATTAAAAATTTTGAAATTAAACCATTTTGAAAATGTAAATTTAGACTGTAAGGTTTTTAAAGGGTTATCCAATGAGAATGTATGAAATGTATTTTTAAGGACATAAGTAGTTAAAAGCTCACTTACATGAAAGAGTCCCAGCTGATTTTTTACAAATCACTAAGGTTTTCTTTAAATAATTAATCCGCCATCAATTACCTGATTTGAGGACCTACAAATATGCCCTCTTTAATTATGGCGTCCGCGTCACTGATTTTGGTAAATTTTTCTTTCAAAATCTACCATTCCTATCCATTGCTTCCACAAAGCTTTTCATAACGCCAATTTTTATATACAGAAGTGGTATAACCACATTGTTAGGTTGTACTAGTGGAGCATTTTTAAAATATTTGTGTCTTGAAAGAAGAGGTTCTTTTTTGGGTCAGTGTTTCATAACATAATTATTTTCCCTGCCCCATCAAGAAGAGCAACAATTTGTAAATCTACATAAATCTTCCATTTATATTCGTCATATTGACTCTTTTCCAATAGAAATTTCATGTTTTCATTAATATTTGTTATAATGGAACCTATGGCGGCTCTCAATTACAATTCAAAACTTCGATTCTAATTTTTACCAAATATATTTTAATTGACTTTGAACCAAATTGAAATTCGTTTGAACATTATAGTGTGACACATTACAATTATTTCGAGCTCCTATCGTTGTTTTCATACTGAACTCGTCATCATGCATCATGTATTACCAGAGCCACCTATATATACAGAGCCGTAAGGATCAGCCATGTTGTTTGTCGAGCTTTTTCTAGAGGAACTACTTTTTGCATTATCCCATAAGAATCAATGTAAAAATGACCATTTTCGAATTACTTTTCATCAATGAAAAGTTAAATCTTTCATTTCGATAAACACTTTGTGGAATTGTTTCTATATTGAAGCAGCACATATCTGAAAGTCAGAACCTTAAATCTTTTATTAATTTAATAAACATTAAATCAAAATTAAATATGAATTTATCATATTTATGTAAACATGAATTTATTTGAATGTGTAGGTAAAATAAATAAATAAAACATATATTGTCATCCTTTCGATCGATGATTTTGTCTCTTTTTTAAGAATTAAATCTCACATTTTTTTTTTTAATTTCGCTTTTTCTATTTCGATCGCAGCATGCTCGTATAAAGCATTATTCTATTTCCTTTTATACATTTGAAAACGTATCACCACATATTTCTATTTCATTACCTTGTAGCGAAATCGGAAAAGGGATAGAGTGCAAAATTATTCCAATAGGCTGAGATTGCAATAGAAAAAAATCAAAATTGAATTCACGAAATAGCGTAAAATTTAAAAAGAGAACATAAACATCGATCGACAGAAAAAAAATTGTGATATTGACAACTTACAACATGTCATAGGGAGTTTCAATAACAGCTGCACAATTTATTTAGAACCATAATTATGCACAAATGCGTAACAAAACTTTACCAAAATAAAATAGAACCATGCTAGAAGAACTGTGATAGTCATGGTGTTTCATTTATAATCTAAAATCCAAAATTTACGTTGAAATTGAAGTGAAATTAGTTTGAGATTTATTCAAACAAAATCATGCAGCTTTTATTGAAATACCCTTTAAGTATTTTATTTTATTCACAAAAATATAATTCAAAAGGAAACATAACCACACTTTTACTATTTTCTCTTTTCGTCTTGCAGTTTAATTTTATTGCGTTGGTATTTGTGTGTATTTATATCAATTCAAAGGAGAAAAGCTTTTTTTTCTATAAATTTTTTTAATAAATATATCAAAAATTAAACAACTTCTTTGATCAAGCTTTGAATCAATTATAAAATGATAATTGTAGATTCTATTTCAATGTTAAAATACCTAATCCATCGACATTTTCATTGAAAAGTATCGCACCGAAAAAAATTTAATTTTTCATATGTTTTGTATGGAAAAAATGTTTTTTTCGTCAATTTTAGTTCCTCTAGAAAAAGCTCAATTTTTAACCTTAGGGCTCTGTATATATAGGTGGCTCTGGTATTACACGATGTCTAAATTTGTTTTGTATTGTTCTTTAATTAGCTTGATCATTTTGGTATTTATTCCTCAAGGGATTTCTAGATGTTAGCTCGAGTCAGTCATATCGACTGCTTGCTACGAACTGTCTATATTTTTCTCGACGTGATTAACTGTAAAAATACTTCAGAATAAAGAGTATTATGTTACCGCACTAATTCGCAAAGGAACATTTACTGAAATACTCAGAAGGTAGATATCTGGCAAAACAGTGTAACCTGAAATTCACTACAAATAGGATGATTGACCGAATTTGTGCACATTCATTCATGTCTCCGACAATCTTGTTAGCTCAAAGAGAATTACGGTTTCTCAAGTACCGTTTTGGCAAGTGCTCTTTACGAGTCTCTTGCAATTTTTATTTTTCTGGTTCTGGATCAAAGATATCTTTAACAATACTCCTTCGCTGGGATTGAGAAGGGCCTCTTTGATGGCATTCCAATTTTCTATTCGTAAAATGTATCCTTAAAATTAAACATCGTCTTTAGTAGGGTCAAAACCGTCGTTTATCGAACTAAGCATTAATTCAAGCAAGTTCTTAATTTGGCATTGACTATAAGTACTGATGAATAATTCGACATGTCATACCATAAAGTAACCAAGCTTTCCCTCGTAATTCTTTTTACTGTCTCCTTTCGTGATTTTGACCTAAATATAGTCATTCAATCGATGTTCGAATAGTGGTGATTAAAAATTTGCGATACGGCTTGTAGGGTAACGTTACTAAATTTTCAATATAAAATCAAATGATCAACACAAATAAATTTATAAAGATGTCACAGAGTTATGTAAAATGTGTGGCTACAACAATCATACATTTTACATAATTCCCAAATGTTAAAACTTGAATAAATTTTATTAACAAAAATAAAAACAAATATGATTAACAGCTTGTATTATTATGATAATTTTTAATATTACCGTTAATATTTAGTTAAATTAATATTGTTTAGCATTTTATTTATAATTAGAGGTTTTTTGGGGATAATATACATACATACATAATATATAAAATAAGCAATAAAAAAAATTTAACAAGATACAAAAATTGAATGCCTTTTTAAAACTTTTAAATAATATAAATAAATAAATAATATAACAAATAAATATTTTGAAAATAAAAATAAAATGTTTGTGGAAATAGTTATTATTTAATTTTTGACAGTTTTCCGTTTTATCTGTTATAATTTAATTTGACAGTTTTATTTTTTTGATGCGTAGAGTGTTTTCCTTTTTTTTTTTATATGTAGAGTGTAGTGTGTATTCGTCTTGTTTGACAAAAGAAAATGTTTTTTTTTGTTTTTAAATAAGAAAACGTTATTATTTAATTTAATTTAATAAATTATTGATAAAAAAAAATGGAACTAAACCAAGGTATGTAAATTCTTAAATTAAAAATGGTGAAATTAAAATTTGTTTTTTTTTCTTTTGGGGGTTACGCGATTTACGCCTAAATTTATATATCCTGCAATTTATTATTTTTATTTTCGTTTATATATATTCTTCATGCGTCATGTGCGATATAGAGCGCGTAAATCGAGTGCCTACTGTATAAATATTTTTGTTATTTATATATATAGTTAATATTTATAAGAAAATATACTTTATTTAAATAAAATAAGTAAATGTACTTTGTTTTGGTTCTATTTTTATTGTGTTTTAGTTTTTATTATTATGATTTGTAGCATTTACTAACTATTAAATGTATTATTTTAATTTCTATATTTAATTTATATTGTATGTATAAATGTACTATCGTTTGGAACTTTTATATATATATATATATATTTTATTCTGTGTGTGTGTGTGTGTGTGGCTCTAGTGTTTTATTAGTTGTCTAGATCTAATCTAAACATTTTATTTTATTGTTATAGTTTTGTATAAATTTGATATTAATTTAAATTTTTTATTTATTTCCTTTTTATAGGATGAAACTCCCCAAGGATTTTTCGAAGATCATGGACTTGGTTAAATAATTACCGAACACTTTGTTGGAAATATAATAATATCATCTTTATAAATAAATATTTAATAAATAAAACAATAAACAATTATATAAATATATATTGTTTTTTCTATTATTTTAGGATTAATAATTTTTTATTATTGTTATTATCCGAATTAGAAATTTTATAGTTACTACTATAGTATTTTTACGTATAAAATAAACGTGCCCTAGGATCCATTTACTTAACAATTAATATACATATTATGTATTAAATTCTAATTGGGGCCCAAACGTTTATTCTGAATCCATCCAGTTCATAATTTTTTCCAATCATGATTGTATCCATAAAACTGCCTTTTCAAATATTTTAACTTTATGTTGCATTTTAATAATTTTTTTATATTATGATTTATAATTAAATGTAAAATTCTATTGATATATGTACTCGTTAAGTGAATTTTTTAAAAACATATATTAATTAAGTTAAGACTTATTTAATAATTATTATATTATAAAAAAAAAAAATTGTATTAATCGATTTTAGCAATCAAATAAAAGTTTGAAAGTAATCACAAAACCATATCTATTTTAAAATAAATACTAAATCTTTTATTGCCGAACTTTAGGATGTTCCGGAGAAGAATTGTGTCCTCCTGGGAAATTAATTATTTCAGGATTCAGTGGTGTGTAAACCCTGGCTGGTGCCCTAATTCAGATAAGCGGATTTTCGCCACAACAAACAGGATGAGTTTGAACCTTGGCTGGATGAATAATTAGGCTTCGAATTGTACAGTTGCGGGATCTATGCTAAAATTTCTTTTTTAAATTTTAGTCGACCTTATCAAGCATTCACATAGCAAGATACATGAAGAATTTCTAGCACTGATACAATACAATTTTTTGTGTATTTTACTATGTGACTACTGTCTGCATGGGAAGGTTGACTAAAATTATTGAAATATTTAAATAATAAATAAATAAATAATAAACAGTTTTAAAGGCCATTACTGGCCCCTTACTGAGTCAACTATTTGGCTCCAACGGTTTCGATCCTGAGCATGGTCTTCATACTGTCTAAGACAATCTGAAGAGGCCAAAGCGTTGTCTACATCGTGGAGCCAGCGTCGCCTGCAACGACCTCTGCGCTTACCATATGGTGGCTCTCCTTTCAGAGATCGCTGCACAATTCGTTCCGGATCAGCACACCGTACGTGCCCGAGCCAGCGTACTCCAGCGTACATTTAAATGTTGACTGAAAAACTTAAAAAGATAGGTTTAAACAAAAGTTTTGAATTTAGACATTTTTATTTCAAATCTCTGAAGTTTTAAAATTACCAATTACAATTTTTACAAATTTCTTGAATAGCCATTTCGAAGTTGAAATGAAGAGTTTTGACACAAACAATTCAGAGCCTCATATCTGAGGTTCTTCTAATCTAGAATTTAAAAGCAAGAAATCATTAAATTTCGAGTCTGGAAACTTTTAAATATACAATGCACTGTATAATGTTACTTCAGGTATATAGAACTTTGATGTTAAAATGTAGAATTTTCCTCTGAAAATTTAAATCTATCTAAGCTATGTAAAATAATAACACCAGTTTTTAAAGGTCATTACTGGCCCCTTAGTGTATCAACAATTTGTCTCCAACGGTTTCGATCCTGAGCATGGTTTTCATACTGTCCTAGACAATCTGAAAAAGCCAAGTGATTCTCTGCACCGTGGAGCGATCGTCGCCTGCAGCGACCTCTGTGGCTACCATATGGTGGCTCTCTTTTCATAGATCGCTGCACAATTCGGTCCGGATCAGCACGCAGAGCGTGACCTAGCCGGCGTACTCACTGAGATCTTACATGACAAAGGGACTGATCAACGCTTTGTTAGGCTTCAGCTTCACGGCACTTGATAGGTGTTTCGATTATAGCAGTGGCCTTGGAGGATACAAAGCACGACTACCATCTGCTAGCCGCGCTTTAATATCCTCACCCACACTGTTATCGTGAGTGATAAGAGAGCCCAAATATTCAAACTCCCTCAATCTTGTTGTAGCCACTACTAAAACCTTGTGTGCCATTGTCCCTATGACTAGAGATCATGTATTTTGTTTTTGACTCATTGATCTGGATTCCAACAGAAGCTGAAAACTCTACAAGCGGATCAAATATTTCCTTCACGCCGTTGCTATTCAGTCAAATCACGCATATGTCATATGAGGTATTTCAGTTTTACGAAAGATTTACTCCAACCTGAGATTAAGTAGAGTATCGGGGACAGAGCATCTCCGCCAAACACCCGAGTTAACTGCAAAAATTGTCGATAGCCTGTTTCAACTTTAACACAGCATTGAGACTGCGTCACTGTCATTCTACACAGTCGTACCAATTTTTTTGGCATTCCTAGATATGCAAAAGCAGACCACAAACTGTCTTGATTGATCGAGTCATAGGCCTGCCAGAAATCCAGAAACACCTGATGTACGGGGATGTATGTCTCATAATATTTAGATAGAATCATCCACAGCAAAAAGACCTGATCTGACCTGAAAAGTGACTGATCGATTCGGATGAAATCCTCCTTGATAGTCACCAACCTAGTCCTCAGCTAGAGGGGGATTCTATCAAGTATAATGTAGTTCAGTAACTTGTATGCTGTGCAAAGAAGAGCTATACCGCGATAATTCTCACACTTCAAGCGGTCTCTGGTTATTGACTGGTTGGAAATCCGAAACAGCCTTCATTACCAAGAAGAAATCCAGCTCTAAGACTCCTGGGGACACATGGTTAGGCCAGCGAGTTTCTTGAAGAGCAACGAGGTCCAGTCGATACTCCTTCATGCAAGTGATTAGGCCTTCCAACACTCCTGGTTTCCTAAGTCACTGCACGTTCCACGTGGGGGTCCAGTATTGGTTTGGCGGTATCCGGTTTTTCTTTTGTTGATATTTCAAACAGTTGAATTTTTTACGGATGCGTGTCGTCAGCCCAGCGATCCAACTGTTTAGTCGCCTCCTACGACCAGCGAAGGATACTGTGGTGGTATTATAGGAAAACATGTTCGTGCAATTTAGGTTTGTCAAAACATGTGAGTGCCCTCCATTAGCTATGTATATTTATTAATTTATTAAATGAAAATTTTTTAAATTTTTAACTTAAATTTTTTTGGAATTCTATAATTTTTATTTCAACGATTTAAGATGCTAAATTATTTTAAAATCATAATTTTTAAAATGTAATTATTTTAATTATAAAATTTCTAAATCCAAATTTTGATTCCAAAGACACAAATTTCACATAAATATTAAAATCTAAACTCTCATTGCCGCATGTCAAATTTGATATTTTTAAATTTAAGAAATTCAGACGGAAAACTGTATAATCTCCAGATCAAAATGTTAATTTAAAAGTATTTTTAAAACTTAAAGTTATCTTAAGTAGCTTGAGATTATTTTACGAAATTTTAAAATTTACGTAATTTTTACATTCATTAAATTTAAAGTCTAGTTCAGATATAATTTAAAAACGACGTTTGAAATTCGAAATGTAATTCCCCTCGCCTGTTGATATTTGTACTTCCCCAAATTGAGTGATGCGCATTAGCATCACTGCCCATGATGACTCCAACTTTTCGTCTTTGAGCCTCCGTTATTGCACTGCCCAAATATTTTCCTCCTCGTAAGGTATAGGTAGGCCGATATAAGACAGAGATTTTGCCAACTCATGTCGCTGTTAGCCACCACTATCAGCGTTCCCTTAATTTAGTAGTATACAAATATTCAAATTATTTCTAGCGATAATGCAGGAAAGTATCTTACCTTCATTTATAATATTGTAGTTGGGAGTTCTGAGCCCCAGTACCCAGTCACCACTAACCTAAGGTTCCTGGACCAGAACCATATCAATAAATTTATTTAGATTCCATTTTGAGCAGAAGGGCCACCGAGGTGGCTTTACAGTGATGGAGATTTATCTGAAAGATCTTATGCATTAGATAGTGCTTACCTCCACCACTGTTGAGTCAGACTCCGCCTCTGACAGTGATTCGTCCATTTGGAGCGCACAATGCATCCCTATTCATCTCGACATCTCTGAATCTACGGGTAGTGTCTCCTGATCATCTTCCGACATGTCTTGAACTTCTGGCTCACCAACACCAGGTGGGGCTCCACAAGTGGTTTCCCCACCTGCTG
Source organism: Tipula unca (assembly GCA_951394425.1). NCBI lineage: Eukaryota > Metazoa > Arthropoda > Insecta > Diptera > Tipulidae > Tipula > Tipula unca. The sequence goes on along the minus strand of OX596381.1, from coordinate 11,046,773 downwards.
CAGAACTGCAAACTGTCTTGATTGATCGAGTCATAGGCCTGCCAGAAATCCAGAAACACCTGATGTACGGGGATGTATGTCTCATAATATTTAGATAGAATCATCCACAGCAAAAAGACCTGATCTGACCTGAAAAGTGACTGATCGATTCGGATGAAATCCTCCTTGATAGTCACCAACCTAGTCCTCAGCTAGAGGGGGATTCTATCAAGTATAATGTAGTTCAGTAACTTGTATGCTGTGCAAAGAAGAGCTATACCGCGATAATTCTCACACTTCAAGCGGTCTCTGGTTATTGACTGGTTGGAAATCCGAAACAGCCTTCATTACCAAGAAGAAATCCAGCTCTAAGACTCCTGGGGACACATGGTCTTCACTGTTAGGCCAGCGAGTTTCTTGAAGAGCAACGAGGTCCAGTCGATACTCCTTCATGCAAGTGATTAGGCCTTCCAACACTCCTGGTTTCCTAAGTCACTGCACGTTCCACGTGGGGGTCCAGTATTGGTTTGGCGGTATCCGGTTTTTCTTTTGTTGATATTTCAAACAGTTGAATTTTTTACTGATGCGTGTCGTCAGCCCAGCGATCCAACTGTTTAGTCGCCTCCTACGACCAGCGATTTAGTCGCCTCCTACGACCAGCGATCCTTCACTGTGGTGGTATTATAGGAAAACATGTTCGTGCAATTTAGGTTTGTCAAAACATGTGAGTGCCCTCCATTAGCTATGTATATTTATTAATTTATTAAATGAAAATTTTTTAAATTTTTAACTTAAATTTTTTTGGAATTCTATAATTTTTATTTCAACGATTTAAGATGCTAAATTATTTTAAAATCATAATTTTTAAAATGTAATTATTTTAATTATAAAATTTCTAAATCCAAATTTTGATTCCAAAGACACAAATTTCACATAAATATTAAAATCTAAACTCTCATTGCCGCATGTCAAATTTGATATTTTTAAATTTAAGAAATTCAGACGGAAAACTGTATAATCTCCAGATCAAAATGTTAATTTAAAAGTATTTTTAAAACTTAAAGTTATCTTAAGTAGCTTGAGATTATTTTACGAAATTTTAAAATTTACGTAATTTTTACATTCATTAAATTTAAAGTCTAGTTCAGATAAAATTTAAAAACGACGTTTGAAATTCGAAATGTAATTCCCCACGCCTGTTGATATTTGTACTTCCCCAAATTGAGTGATGCGCATTAGCATCACTGCCCATGATGACTCCAACTTTTCGTCTTTGAGCCTCCGTTATTGCACTGCCCAAATATTTTCCTCCTCGTAAGGTATAGGTAGGCCGATATAAGACAGAGATTTTGCCAACTCATGTCGCTGTTAGCCACCACTATCAGCGTTCCCTTAATTTAGTAGTATACAAATATTCAAATTATTTCTAGCGATAATGCAGGAAAGTATCTTACCTTCATTTATAATATTGTAGTTGGGAGTTCTGAGCCCCAGTACCCAGTCACCACTAACCTAAGGTTCCTGGACCAGAACCATATCAATAAATTTATTTAGATTCCATTTTGAGCAGAAGGGCCACCGAGGTGGCTTTACAGTGATGGAGATTTATCTGAAAGATCTTATGCATTAGATAGTGCTTACCTCCACCACTGTTGAGTCAGACTCCGCCTCTGACAGTGATTCGTCCATTTGGAGCGCACAATGCAGCCCTATTCATCTCGACATCTCTGAATCTACGGGTAGTGTCTCCTGATCATCTTCCGACATGTCTTGAACTTCTGGCTCACCAACACCAGGTGGGGCTCCACAAGTGGTTTCCCCACCTGCTGCAGATGCCCCAGATCTGTCGGCTTCATTGCGCTGGCAATCTTTCAAGTGGCCGTTGGCAGATCCGGATTGCTGGTTTTCAGCATTTCCACGATCTCATTTGGGTTGCTTGGCTCCGCAGTTATCGTGCCTTAGGCCTGCAGGGAGTTTCTTCCCTCGTCACCATACTGCCTCATGATGTTTAGGAAGGTAATGCTCCCATCTTCTTGAGCCCTATTAACAACTACCATGATCAGGTGCTTCTTTAGCACCTCGTTGAAGGGCCTGGTGACAGTGTCCGGAACTGTTGTCTTTTTTGCCTCCGTAGGCGGTTCATCATCAGATCTCTGCCTTTTTGACTGTGACATCTCAGCGGAACCCTCTTGCTTCGGCTCAATGATCCATTTTGCCGACGCAAGCGTATCCTTGTCTCTGTTCGTTCTCTGCTCCAACGGAATGTTGTTGATCTTGAAGATTATGCGCTAGGCTCTCTTCCTGGTCTGGTAGTTTTATACTTGTGGTCTGATTTTTTAAGAGTCGCTGTGTGTTTTTGTGTTTTATTTTGATGATCCATAATAGGTCTCATGAGTAGCGGAGAAAGGAGGTCCATATGTGCACCGCAATACACAGGTAAGGCTGCATGAAGTGGCTGGATATACCGTTAGAGACTGGGCTAGTTTTTAGGCTGGGCCGCCAGTCTAGCCGGTTAGCAGCACGGTACGGTTAACACCTTAACCCGCCCCAGTTATTCAGCGCCGTGTTTCGCCTAATAAACCGCATAAACATTGTGTACTAGTTGCCCGGTAGTCACCACGGGGTGGTAACACGAACACTTTTGGAAGCTGCAAGATACGGACCTGGCAACATGTAAAATGGTTTGTTGCTTGGTTGGAATGTCTTGAAATATTTAAATTATGTAAAACATACTCTTTTGCGTTGGAAAATATCTGGTCAGCCTCTTCAAGGGACATACGTATAAGCTTCAAGGCCAAACGAAGTTTGATCAAGGTCAAACGAAATGTTTAAATAATTTTTCAATTTTTTTAGTTTCGTAGTTACGAAATGATTAAAAACAACTGGCCAAACAAATAATCGTTTGTGGTTTGCAATTTGTTTTATAGTTTTTTTGCGCGATTTCGTTTCGCGGTTTTTGTTTATTTGAACCGCACCACGATTAGTAAAACAAAACAAAACTAAGACACGTGATACGCGTATTAGTAAGACGCTTATCTTTAAAGTAATTTAGCATAAACATATAACCACATAGATAACGAATTTTTATACATATTCGAGTACATATATGCATGCATGTTACATGTATTAAAAAAATAACGGACTTTTTTCTATACGACTTCTGTCGTGCTATAAAATCAATAGTTTTTCACTATCCAGAGACATCTAACGAAAATCTAAAATTTTCCAATTTTCTCTGGCAATTATTTTTGTCGGCGCGAAATTATCGGCGACACCACTAATGTTCGTGCATGTTATATAAATTTATTTTATTTTCGAACATGAAAAACCGAAGAAAACTAAAAAGAAAAGCAATAAAAAAAAATGTTTTATTTTATTTTTTATTTGTGATCATGCGTCGCACCACATTTTAGATTAGAGTTTACTCGGCTCTCACCGCTCGGCCTTATAATCACACTAACAATTGTGTGCAAATACAGCAGTCGCTCGTCTTTTCGATACACATACATGTACACAACTTGGTTCTCGGCCCCATTTCGTGTGTGCCCGATATCGTATATATAGAGAAAATAAACAAAAAAAAAAAATTATCCAACTTCGTTTCGAAAAATTTCCCATTTGGAATATTGTACAAAGACATCGGTGGTGTGTGGAAGCACCCGTGAAAAGGTGTGTTGTGCGAGGGTTTTAAAAAAATAATTTTTTTTTTAATTTTTCCTACACAACGGATGTACATATTTTAATAATCTAAAATATATGTTTGGAAAATTTATAATAATTTTCTTTTTAATTATTCTGTTTTCTAAATAAAATATAATTTTCATTATAGTTTTTCTAATTAATTTTTGTTTGCGAAAAATCGAAATAAGTTTGGAAGAGAAAAGAAAAAATAAATAAATTTTATGAGAAAAAAATAAAAAAAAATAAGAAAATTAGTGCGTGAAAATTTCTTTTTTTTTTTTGATTTTTATTATTTTTGGAAAATTATAAATTTTCGCTTTGGAATTTTAGCAAATTATATTTTTTTTTATACATATTTAGTGTTTTTTTAATTTTAGTGTGGAAAATAATGTATTTTAAATAATTTTAGAGTGAATAAAAAAAAAAAAAAAGAAAAAGAAAAGTGATATTGTTGGGAACAAAAAAATTACAAAAAAAATTAAAAAAATTAAAAAGAAAATCATCGAGTACGCTAAGAGCAACACAAAAAAAAGAAAGAAAAACCCAAAATGATGGATTAAACGTGCAACTGTAGAGATATAAAAAAAAAATTTTTTTTTTTTTGGATAAGAAAATTTTTTTCTTAAAAATTTTTTTTTTTTTACGAAAGAGTAATTAAAAGTAAAACACGGGAGTTACACAAAAATCATATATATACCGAAAAGAAAAATAAAAAAAAAAATTATTGAAAAGCAAACGAAAAAAAAAAAAAACAAAAGTGTTGGGGAAAAATGGATGATGATGCCGTATCGAGTCGTCCGCACTTGATTCGAGTCGCGTGAGTGTCTCGACGACCGGCAGAATCGTGGAACCACACATCACATACACAAAATGGCGGATGGTGGACATTCGTTTGTGAAGAAAACATTTCATAAGCCAACCTATTGTCATCATTGCTCTGATTTACTCTGGGGGCTTATTGGACAAGGATGTATCTGTGAAGGTGGGGACTTTTAAATTTATATAGATCTTATTTTTACTACTTTTCATTACGAATTAATTTTTTTTCCAACATAATGGTTCATTAGAGATTTTCTTCTATTTTCATTTGCCTTTTGAGTCATCACATTTATAATAGTTTGTGCTGTGTGACATTGAAATTATCAAAGTTGAAAAAGCAATTGATTTCCTTGTTTCTTAATTCTTATATATACATACATACTCGTACATATATGTAGTGTGCGAAGCTAGCGGTTGATAGGGTACACCGTTGAAATAGGTCAATTCGTGTAGATTTTGACTGCTGCTGATGATGACTTAATTTTGGTCGGTCGGAATATTCGATTTTACAGATAGATGGCCGTATATATTGACATAAAAAAATAATGTTAAGAGATTTTCTTAATGATTCTCATCTCTGTGAAAAAATAATTATCGATTTTTTCGTGTGAAAAAGCAAACACATACACATACACATACAAACACACACACACACACACACACACACACACACACACACACACACACACACACACACAGTAAGAAAAAGAAGATGAGAAATTGAAAGTAAAAAAATTCCAAAATATTAAACAGCAATTCGATTTTTCAAAATTTTCCAAAAACACATAATTTATACATATATACAAATTTAGAAAATATCTAAAAATTTAAATCAAGTTGTTTTCCATTTAGAGTTAAGTAGAAAATTCTCAAAATATATATAAAAAAAAAAAAAATATTTTTAGTTCGGAATTTTTTTTTTGTATTTTTCACATTTAAATCGCGCAAACGTGGAAAATAGAATTTTCATTTTCATATACATATACACACACCGCACCGCGTACACACTTACATTATGTACAATATTTTATTTTGGATTCTTTTCATCTTTTACTTTTTCTTCTTGTGTGTGTGCGTGTGTGAGTATATGTGTCTGTGTCGTCTTCTTATTATTTTTGGGGTGCTCCTTTTTCTCGCTCTCCCCCCATGACTTTGAAATTGGGCCTTTAGTCAACAGTTTTGGCATTAATCTTTACTGGCGAAATTACCGATTTTAATTGCGGTCAGCTTGATTGTATGCACAGTACATATGAAATTCAGTTCATTAATCGTCATCGTTGGTCGTCATTTTTTGATATGTGACAAAATAAAATATAATACAAACACACACACATAATAAATAAAGAAAATTGATTTTTCCTCATCTGACATTTTTTTTTATCATTTGTGCTTTAATTCAGTTTTTGGTACTTTACCATATTGCCATACTAGTATACATGTGATTTAACAGTCAACCTGTCAGGCATACATACATATGTATATATATATATATGCGTATACGAAAGTACCTGATGATTGTTTATCTCGTGCGGGGTTCCACTACAATATTTAGTACGTAAATAATTGAAATTTAGATAATTTATGCCAATTCAATTGGAAAATGAATCCAAAAAAATATTTATTTATTTCTCTCGCGTTTACTCATTTTCCACGACGAGAGATTCTTTGTGTGTTAAACAATTTGACAGACCACAAAAAAAAAATTCTCTATATACGAGTATATACATAATGTATATATTGGTTCAAATCTTGAATTCATGATTTTCCACACAAATATAGAAGTTAATACAAAAATAACAACATTTTGCCTTCCACATTGGAAAATTTTGTGCGACTGTGCAAAAAATACAACAAAAAAAAATAAAAATTTTCATGAAATATAGAATTTTTTGCTCGGTCGGTTTATTTTAGTAAAATAATAATTTTTCCAAAAATGCATTTTTATTTTACCAATATTAACAATATTTGTTGAGGGTTAATTTAATCCATTTTCCCGATAGCAATATGCGATATGCATTCGCCGGAAAATATATCCGCTTAATACAAATACACAGTACTTCTATTATTTTGGAAAATCATCTGAATGTCAAATATTTTAGTTTTCATTTTTATTTTAGGGTGTTGAATATTTTCCAACATTTTTAACGAAAATCGATTTACTTCAACATTTATACAGATGCGATTTGTATTTATAGTTTATCGATATAGTTTTACTAAATATTCAGCTATGTATCGTGAGTTGTAGTGAATTACGATCAATTTTTGTTTTAGTTGATATCGATTTTACTATCGAAAAATTTGTCCTATTTGATATAAATACTTTTTAGACACTGTCAAGAATCTAGGTTCTCGGAGAATTCGGTTCCGGGCAGTAGCGGCACATATATATATAATAATAGCTGTAGAAGGAATACAGTAGCCAATACAATTTACAAAAAAAAAAATATACAATCAAAACAATAATAATAGTAAAAAAAAAATTAAATTTCACAATCCCGAATTTTAGTCGACCTTTTCAGGCGCTCACATAGTAATACACACGCAAAATTGTCTTACATCAGCGCTAGATAATTTTCCGTGTGTTTTACTTTATGAGTACTTCGATAAGGTCAACTAAAATATGGGAACGAAAATTTTATTTTAAATAAAATAAAATTTATAAATAAAAAGACAAAAAATTAAATGCTCGGTACCAAATTTTACCCGACTTTTCCCAGCACTCACATAATGAATTACACGAAAAACTGTCTTGCATCAGCGATAGGTGTTCGTGTGTTTAACTAAAACATTTAATTATTAAGATAATTGCAACGGGTGATTGAATTTCGTTGTGCAGTGTAGGTGAAATTAATTATTTCTCTAAACCGCAAAATATTTGTGCCTTTAGTATAACTCTGAGCAAGTGTGAACCCAATCTTATCATGATATGAATACTCAAAATTAGTTGTTGCATTATAAAACTGACTTGTTCGTTTTCAGTTTTCAGAAGTTTTTTGAAAATAAATTACCATCATAGGTTCTTAAAATAAACTCTCGGAGAAATGAAAACGCACGGAAGTGTATTTCCTATAGCTGTGATAAAACCTTGAAGTGCTACGAGTGCATCTCTTTCGGTGCAGACACGATCTGGCCAATCTGGCGCTAGATTTTTTCTGCCAAAGCCTTAGGTGTGTTGAAAACTGTGGTAATACCTGTCTCATCAAAATTTATTATCCGATCAGCAGTAAAGTTATACTCTCTCATAACATGTTCAATGTAATTGATAAGAAATTCAATATCCGTTGGGTTGTTTCTCTTAAGCTGCGGTGAACACTTGATTTGGGCTATATTTGAAAGAATATTCCCTTTGTTCTTCATTATTTACCCCAATATGCTGCTTTTAAATTATCCCAGGTGATTTATTATTGACAGTCCTTCTTCGAGCACGTCGGGTATTTCTGAGCTTATGGCATTTTTGTTCGGTGTATTCTTATACGATCGACGAACTATGTTCTATTAAAAAACATAATATCTGATTTAGTATATACCATACGGGGCAAATTGACGGTACCAGAAAGGATTGTGTGCAGACAAATATCAGAAAAGAATTTTAAGTTAGATCAAAACACGATGTAAATTATAGATATATTAAATAGCTGGAGTCTAAATATCCGCCCTTGTGAACCAACGTTCAGGGCTTCTCATCATAATGTTCGTAATTGACTTGGATAAATTTATATCGAAGAACGTAAAATTTGCAAAGGAAATCTAGAAATATATGTCAGTTCTGTGAGTCACAGCACCATCTATGATTGAGTAAATCAACCTTCTAGTTATTTCAGATTTTTTTGGGCGATCAATGTGTTTACTATATGCCTGACAAGAAAAGTTTCGGTATCCAAATCACCGACTTTTCTAAATTGTTGATTTGTTTTGATGGCACTTTAGTTACAATCAAACGTAACGTTTCAAACGTCAATGATAATTATGATAATTAGCACAAAGTAACCTCGCAAATCTTAATAAAGTATTGAGATAAATCATCATTATTTTCAATTTTTATAGACGATGAATACTCAATAATAATCAGAAAATTTGAGATGGACGTAAAACATCCCAATCAGGGATTGTGTAGGAAAAAGGAACGTAAAGAAGTAAGCAGTAATCAGCCTACACCCCTTTCAGCATAGCACCGCTTATATGTTTATTTTATATGTTTTGGGAATGTTAGGTACTAACACCATTGTTTTACAACAGCAATAAATGTGTTTTGTCCATCGATATCTTGGGAATCCGATCACCTACAGATTTTAATAATATCATTTTTTTTAAAGGCTCGACAAGATCTGTTAGCCTGGAGTTGCCTCATGAAGTTGGGATAAATAATTGTCTATAGTTGATATAAGTTAACAGACAAGATTTAAACACCAAATTTACTACATTCTGCCTATTTTGGAACTCTCTCACATCGACCTAGGCCAATAGATTTTCCTCACTCAACAGGAGGTTATAGGCTTGTCCATCATCACTTACAAGTGCCATTTCAAGAAGAAGAAGTGATGCTAATTTTCTTTAAATTAGTGAACCGTATATGATTCCAGTCTTATCAATTGACAACAGAAATTCAGACCGAACTCCTTGGAGATATTCCGATATAGGTCTAAGCAGTTGTATAGGACAGTCGAATATCTACCCTACTAATATTAATCGTCAGTGATATGTATGTTGGCGCCTAAAATTAGAAGCAACTAATTACATTACTAAGAACATTGGTCGGTTATGCGCCTGATTAACATTTATCGGTTTTTACATCTTGTAAGAAGATGAGATACCAAATTGAAAATTCATTTAAGCCAAACAGAAAAAAATTTTATCTTGTAAAAAATCACCACACATGAAACCCGAGAAACACACCCAAAAAAGGTTAACTTTTTCTAGCCGAAATGACAATAGTCAACATGTTGCCAGAAAAAAAGAAAACAAATATTTATTACTTAGAGAATTTATAAAACAATCGCAGGAAAGTCTTATGATCGTCTTAAAATCATGGATTATTCCTATCCTCAAATATGTTGACATTGTACCACCTGCCTAGCTAAACATTAATGAAAGTGTTACTTCTACTCTCACTATGTGTGGCAAAATATAGCTCATTAAATTTAAGGAAAATATATTGTTAGTTGTAGTAATGTTGTTTTAATGAAAAATCATCTAAACTATTTATTAATTAATTGCCGGCTGAAAAGTCGAACTTTGGAGCGGACGGCCACCTTTAAGGCACGCACAGATGAATTTGGAACCAAATTCGTACTTTTTATCCATTTTTTTTTTAAATCTTCCATATTCTTTGCTGCCTTGTGGGTCTTTCTCAATTTAGTTTTCATTATTGCCCAATATCGTTCGATTGGACGAAGTTCAGGACAGTTGGGCGGATTGACAAATTTGGGAACAACACAGACGTTGTTAGATTCGTACCATTCTAATGTTTTTTTTAGAGTAATGACATGACGCTAGATCAGGCAAAAACAAAGTACCAAATTGGTGCCCACGTAAAAAAGGCAGGAGTCGCTTTTGGAGGCACTCCTTAATGTAATTTTCCGAAGATATTGTCCCTTGCATGATGTCCCAAACCAAGTATTTTTTCGGAATCTTTTCATGTTGGATAATTTTAAATTTAATGTCGACACTCAGTTTATCCTTTACAGAATAATATTGGTTACCTGGCAGAGATTTGAAATCAGCTTTAACGTAGGTTTCGTCATCGATCACCAAACAATCATCTTTTTTGTCCACTAAAAGTTTGTACAGCATTCGGCTTCGTCGGATTGCCGTAGCTTGTTGTTTATCTTCACGCCGTGGTACTTTGAATTTACTGAACGATCGAAAATCACACCTCTTTTTAATTTGAAGAATTCGCACATGATTTGTGTTATTTTTTTCGCTAAATCCCTCAGAGATAGGTTTGGATTGTTTTTCAGAGCGCGCACCACTTTAGTTTCCAATTTTTTATGGCTCGATATGCCTGTTCCAAATTTTCTATTGACGCTCTGAGTCTCCATAAACCGAATTATAGTCCTTCTAACGGTAGAATATGTATTTGTATGTGAGACTTTGATTTTCCAAATAAGATTGCCCAATTTGTTTGCGAACTATCTCTTGATTTGATGACATTTTGCAAATGACTGATTTAAAACAAATAAATATTACACACCCTGCTTTGTAACTTAACGGCAAATTACAATTCATGTTTTTTTTTTTATTTGATTTGGTGCGTTCGTCAAAAAAAGCGACATTGTGTGCAAATTTTACTGTACCACGTCTTAAGATGTATGCGTTTTCATTTAAGAGGTTGATTTTCCAGTTTTTCATTGCGTGAATGAACATTTATTTGAAATGTAGTAAACAAATTTGGAACATTTGTCTGACTATGATTATCCTGTTACCGTTTATTTTAGGGTTTATTACTGTTACTCTTAGATCAGTTAAATATGCTCCCGCGATAAAATTTCGACTGAACTGCTAATATGTACATATAAGATTTAATAAAATTACATAACCTAACAAATTAAATTGTTGTACATGGATTATCTCTCATTCAGATGGTATATTGTGAATTACTTTGTTCATCGTTGCCGTTTATTTTTTAAAATCCGTCTTGAGGCACAGATAATGACGTTTACACTAGTGCCATCATATATATATATATATATATATATATATATATATATATATATATATATATATATATATATATATATATATATATATATATATATATATATATATATATATATATATATATATTATATTGCATTAACTAACCTTGGTTGTAATTAAGGCGGGAGTAGTAATCTTTAAGTTATGAACTGAGACAAATTTGTGTCATATAAATAACGGACATATAGCGAACAGCGTCCCGTATCATATACGCGTTTCGTACCGGTTATTTATTTATTTATTTTGTACGGAACTCGCGGAATAATTCAGAACACCACGTGACTTATAAATGCGAAAATTAAAATTAAATTTGTAAACCTTGAAAGAATATTTTTTAAATTTTTTTTAATTAAAATTATTTTTTACATTGTTTATATTAACAAAATTAAATTAAATTAACAATCGTTTTTAAGATACACACACACACACACACACAAACACGCATACATAGATAAAATCATTTATCATACTTGTATTTTTTTAATTTAGAGTAAAACAACAATAGTATATGTATATATAGCGAAGTACGTACTGGTGGTAAATGGCAAATAGACGAACAATAACACCGCGTGCACACACACGCTAAGAATAAAAAGAAAACATTAAGATTAAGTTTTCAATTTTCTTAATTATTTTAATTTTTTATTATTCTTATTTATATTTATATATATATTATTGTTTTATTTATTTTTTATATTTTTATCTAGATATATTTGATTTTTGCCATGTGGTTTCAATTTAAGTCATACTAAATGCCAAGAAGAATAAAAGTAATTGTTACATCTTAGTATATTATATATATGTACGCTTATAACTAGATAGATAGACGTACACTCGTCGGTCGTTTAATTGCGAGCAAGCGAGCGTGTGAGTGGGTGAAGTAATACTATTAACTGGTTTTAGTTGTTGTTTTAAAATTTTATTTTGTTATTTTTTTTTACGATCGCGATTTTATCTTAATTTTTTATGATTTAAGAATTATTATCAAAATGGATTATATGTTATAGACTAAACTATATGTATTATAAAAAAAAACAAACTTTATTGTCGATATAAGTGTTTATTATGTAAAATGATCAGTCGTGGATTTTGTTTTTGGTGTGGGGAGTATCGGATTATTTAGACAGTGCGGAAGTAGATCGTGGGCTCACATAATTTTCGTATCACTTTATTCTGGTCATAGAGTAATTTTCGGTATAATATAGAATTTTTAAATGCCTGAATCGGGCAAATTCAAATATTTTCCAAAAATCAAACCATTTTCGAATGAGTTTTCAACAATTTTTGATTTCATAAAAGTATTTGTTAAGCGCATTCGGCATACTTAGATCGATGTATTTGTTCGAAAGTTAATTTAAAAACCGGATCCTTACTTGGTTTATATGGCAGAGATGACTGATAGCTGGCTCATTAGAGTACAGTCACGTTATGTAAAAAGCGTTTTCGTCGAAACTAATGAAATGACGTATTATTAATAATTTGTAGAAGTTAGACATGATGTGGTCCAAAAAAGACGATCAAAACTAATCATTTTGAAATTGGAATGAATGTCCATCAACATAAGAATGTCCATCAACATAAATGTGTTCGCTAAAAAACGAGGAGGTCAAAATGATCGATCCATAAACGTACCGAATTTGTAAGTTTATAAACATAAATTTTTGATCGCCACAATATTAGTTGACGACGACCAACTATTGTTCTTGAAAAAATTAATATTTAGTTGCCTAAAACTGGATTAGAAGAACATTTCATGTTCTTAGAAATCTCGAAGCAACTTCTTGGATCATTTTTTAACTACCGATATTACTACGAGGAGAATTGGGATATATATTGATCAACGCGTGCTGTCAAATTCTTTAGCCACACGGTGGTTTATGCTGTAGTTCCAATTTGCGGTTTCTCTCTGCTAGAAATGTCTGCACTAATCACATTATTCTTCGTTAGCCGAGTTTTCTGGTGGAATTTCGTTTCGTGCTTTAGTCATACATATAGTTATTGTACCTTCCACTTCCTACTGCCGCACTCTATTATGAACAAGCTAGTATACTTAAAATGGAGTGTACACCTATAGAGTGAGTTTGAATTAAAAAACTAAGATTTTTTTTAGCGACATGAACACGGCTGTTAAGTGAAATTTATCAAAAGACTGACTATTCGATTAATTAAAGAAGAAATAAGGCAAAAATCGGCCAGTCATTCGTCCTTGACAGAAAATGGACGAAACTGAATGATATTTTTTTCGCAACAGGTTGAACTTACATTAAAATGCGAGTTACTAAATGTTGGCTTTTGGTCAGTCATTCCTGTATTCCAATAAATAGGCAAATTTCAGTAAAACAATTTTTGTTTTTCCAATAGTTCAGTCATTTATGCGTCTAATCATTTCCAGAAATGTAACAGATATGGTACATTTAAATTGAAACAAATTATTTATTTATGTCATTACCAAATGAGATCAATCCGTTAATACAGTCTAATATATATTTCAGTCTAATATATTTGTAAGGAGCATCAGCTTTGTTTGAGTTTCTAATTCGATTAATGAATTTTGTAAATTATTCAACAGGTGACACTTGACCGTCCAGTTTTTGACACGTCTACAAAATGAAAATATGAAATTATTTCCAGCGAGACATCGGAAGTCACAGATACAAGCTGATGGATTATCTCATAATTAATTAATCGCATACAGCAGCTAACAGCTTCAATAAATTCTCGTTCTAATTTCGTCGGAACTGAAAGATTTTATTAATTTTATATGCGTAATTAGATCACGTTCAGTTACTCGGACCCAGTTTCTAACAAAATTTTCTAATATACTGATGGAGGTTTACAATCTAGGCCTGTTTGAAACCGTATACTTGAGAGGAAAATATTTTCAAAATAATCTGAAAATTTGTTACTGGACATCAATGAGTTTTATTTGTATTTTGTTCATACTTTTGATTTATAATGAGATTATGCCATATAGGAATCATTTTGTGGTTTGATTTGACAGTTTTACAGAACTTACCTCTATTTAGCGCGTATAATTGGTGGTGTGATAGGTCTGAAGTCCATTACGAGTTGTTTCATTCTTATATCGACAATGAACCTGTTTCTAAAGGCATTCTTGATGCGGTGCTGGGCCTTTGGTGTCTGTAAATCAGCTGTCTGCCTCCAAATGTATTCGTTTAATCGAGCGGCAAATTCAATCTTTTAGTTATTGCTAAAACCAAACAACTATCATGATTCACTTCAATCTATATGTGTCCTGGATGGAAATTCTACATATACGTTAGTTTGGGTTTGTGTCTTTGGTTTTCTGTTAAAATCGACACTGAATGGTTATTTATAGTGTGGTATGCGTTTTTAAAATAATACATTTTATGGATAAAATAATTTTAAATTACGCATTTTGATTTAATTAATCTGATTGCCGTAAACGCTCAAAAAATAACAAAACGCTTTTAATCTAAAATGTCTACAAATAAAAAGTAAAGACACAAACCACAAATAACGAGTATCTATGCAAACTGTATAGACACAAAATATTTGTTGTACTGTTATTAGTGTCAAGCTTCATTTCGAACATCCAATTCGCGTTTTTTTAATGTACGCCAGGGCCTGATCATAGTATATCCTAAAGGACCCGAGCCTCAGGAGCTGGATTTCAAACTAATTTACTATTTTGGGACCGTTATAGTTATAGGATTTTTAAAACAGAATGAGTATGGAACAAACATTATATTTCCGAACTACGTATATCAATGGAATGGAACTACCAGGGCTCTTTCTTAAAGGGTTATCATAAAATTCGATATACCGAGCAAATAGCACATCGGTTAAAGCTGTGACGTTTGGGTTGGGTGGTATCGCGAATCGAGCTCAAATCCCAATTGAATTTCCACATTCTGAAACTTCTAAATTACGAATTACGATTAGGTGCAAGATTATAAGAGATTACCTTTAATAGAAATTCAGAATCAAATTAACAATTCTTACTTTTAACTCAAAATATAGGCTCGCTTTTGAAAAATTAAAATTTTTTAAAACTTTTAAATTTTAAAATTCAAAGTAGTTTTTTTCACGTATATGAATTTTTTTAAATTTCGGATTATTACTCCAATTATAAATTTTATAAATTTCCGTAAATCTTTAAAAATCACTAAATATTTTTAAAAAATTTCCGAATTGGGTATTATACCCAAACTTTCAGTGGAAAAACGTCGAATCAAATTCAATAAGATTTTCAAATTTTTTTTAAATTTCTTGATTTTTAAAAAATTTTCCGTTTTCCATATTAGAAAACTTCTCCAATTCCCCAAATGGTTAAAAGTGTTGTTAATTTTAAAAAATGTGTTTGCGGTGATCATTTAAATTGCACAGTATTTTTCAAAATAAAATTCTCGCTATATTTCTTAGAGTTTTGATGGATAATGAATCGAAGATGGTTCGATGCAGTGGTTTTACGATGTACTGGCGATTTGCTCCCGTAAATGTTTCGCAGTAAATTTCTAAGCCAGGCAATTTGAGAAGCTTTAGTTGCAGTGATGAACTAGTGTGACAAACAGAACCAGAAAGTAAATTCTGAAGTTCCAAGTCGGCTTCTTGGCTTATTTTAGTTAAGACGAAGTGAGAGTCTCGACTGAGCCAGTTTCGGTGGTGCGTGATAAAGTGTTCGCGACCATTTTGTTTTTGCCTGTCAGATGTTGGATATCCGTGGTGAATTGCGCAATGAAATCCAAATGACGTGATTGTCTCGGATTTAGAGGTTTGTGGTCAGTATATATAGTGAGTTCCCGACCTTCGACAAAATATCTAAATGGCTAGTAATTCCCGGTCGAATGCGGAGTACTTTTTCTTGGCATCCGATAGCGTCTTGGAGAAAAATCACAATGGTTCCCAAATATTATTATTAAGCTGTTGCAGAACCGCTCCTACACCACAGTTCGATGCATCAGTAGTAATGCTGAAACTTGAACCGTTCAATTGGTGTACTAACAGAGTAATGTTGGAATTCCTCAGGCCAAGAAAAGTTCCATGTTGGGCGTCTTGGGCTTTTTAACAAGAGCAGCCAAGTGTGAGTGAATAGGGGCAAGCGTTTCGGCGAGTTTCAGACTAAATATATGGTATTAGTTAATCATACCAACGAAACTCTGAATGTCCTTGCTTGAATTGGGTGGTGGGAAATTCCTAATGGCATTAATCCTTTCTTCAGCAGGTAGAATACCATCAGGAGTAATTTTATGGCTGAAGAAGTCAAGAGTGCTGGCGCCAAATACGTATTTAGCACTATTTATGTGAACATCAAACTCCACTAAGTTTTAGAATAGTTGATCCAAGTGCCGTTTGTGTTGTTCCTCAGATTGTGAAGCTATTAAAATATCCGCAATGTAGCCGAATACGAAGCCTAACCGTGAGTAACTTCGTTCACATAACGTTGAAACCCTTGAGCGGCATTGCGTAGTCCAAATTGCATTCGTGTGTGTTCGAAGAGGCTAAATGGTGTGGTGATTGCCGTTTTAAATACGTCTTCAGGCGCGATGGGAATATGATGATAACCTCCGATGAGATCGATCTTGGAGAAAATTTGGCAACCATGCAAGTGCATGGAGAAATTTATTATCGGATAACGACCCGGCGTAGTAACTATGTTAAGTCGCCGGTAATCCCCATATGGTCTCCAATCGTTGTCAAAAAGTACCGGATACTTTTTGAGCATGCGTGAAGGTTCGTGTTAGACCGATATCAATCTGGAGCAATTCAGTTCCATAAGTTAAAATGGTTAAAATTTGAATTTGTATTTGTGAGAACTTTTGAATTTGAAAATGGTTTTGCTGGTATGACTGCTACGTCAGCTCCAGTGTCTATTAAAAAACTCAGATTATTCTTGTTATCGTAAAGGAATAATCTGCTCGTGTTGTGGGTGTTATGATTCGATGAATCTACCCGTGAGTATGGAAGTTTTTTGGATTATCATTATTTGAGTCGCCAGCGGTCATATTTTTGAAGTTGCATGGTTTAATGCATTCGCGTTGCAGAGATGGTCGAAATTGTCGAGTTGATGTCGATTGTGTCTTACTATATATGCTCAGCTGCCGAGATTTTATTATGGGGATTTATGTTAATATGTTCGAACATTTTATGCACTAGTTTTGCGAGTGATTCTATGTCGACAGTTTTCTTCACTGTGGTTCAATTCTGACTTTCATATTTTGAATTGCTCGAATTTTTTGAATTTTGAGTTTTTCCTCCTTGCCAAACGTTAGCATGAAAAGCTGTTTTGTGATGACATCATCTACCTTTCTCTCTTTTTTAATGTCGCATCCTTTACTATGCAGCTCGGCAATTATATCTTCACTCTCGCATTTTTGTTGTAGTCCTCTAGCCATAACCTTAATTGGTCTTTCCTGCTCGTCCTCATATGTATTCCACTGAACTTTCTCAGTATTAAGCTTTATAGAGAGATTTCTATAAGTATCTGAGTCTGGAACATTTACCTTCCAAATATCATTATTTAGTGCTACTAGTCTAGCCGGATAGCCTTTAATACCAACTGTGTTTATTGGTGGAGGCTGTATGATATTTGTGATAAATAATTTATTGAAGATAACTTACCGCATCCAAACCCAGAATAGGTATGAATTCTGAAGAAAAGATTCAGGGCTTGGGCAATTAAGACGAAAGTTTTAAGAGAATTAAGGGCGTTTTGTTTGAAAGAACCTCTGTATTACATTTTTATAACATGCGGTGACCAAAGTAATTTATTTATTTACTATTAATTTGTATTGAAAAAAATCACAATTCGTAATACTGTATGTTATTGTGTGAAAATGTAGAAAATGTTCGTATAAAAGTTTAGTGTAAGTAATAAGTGTAAAACAATTAAATTGAGTTGAATTTCGGTTGTGAAATGAAAAATATTTTTAGCATTTAACCGCTTCTCAGTTAATCTCTAGCTAAATACTTTCGTGCATACATTGTTCACGATAAATTATCTAATTCCCAATAGAAGTTGGATACGAAATAGTTTCGAATTAAAATTAACCTGTAATCGAAGTAAACAGACTGCTAGAGACTTAGAATAGTCAACTTTAGCCTTCAAACCAATTCGACATGTTGGATGCACAAGGTAGTGAGGAATTTGTGAGGAACCCTTTATTTTAAACTGACCCCAGGCCCCTCATTCTATGTGTTATAGTGCGAATTTTGGTAAAATTAGAAATACTAAATACTTAATTGTTTAGGTCCTCTCGAAATAAACCAAACCATTTTGACTCATAATCGGCGAATACAAACTATATCCAGGTTCGAGAAATCCAAAAAAAAAAATTTTACTAAAGCCAAGCAAAAAATTTAAATAAAAAATCGAAACTAATTGACGCAAATATAAATAATTTTAGCGTTAATTAGGAAACATAAAATTTATATTTAACCTCGATTTTTCTAAAATATATATCCAACCCACGCAATTATCTTACCATACAGAAAAACCAAAAAAATAAAAAAAATTGGAAAACTAAACAGTGTACATTTTATATAATAATAATAATCATAATATCTAAACTATAATTGCGCGCGCGAGCGTTACTCGATATATAGGTAAATTGTTGAATACGTAATAGCTATGTACGTACGTAACACACTGTTACTCGCTAAATACCAAACAATATATAAAGTGCATAAAGTTTTGTCAATCTTGTTCGCAGCACACAAACACTCAAAATCATATATGTACATATATGCTATTTACTTAAAACTTAACTAAACGTACAACAATAACAACAACAACAACAACAGGCACAGTAAAAAAACTCTTTGTACAACTTATACACTGACTGAATATCATATAAAATTTTCCATTTTTCATATTTTCTTTTGTTGTTGTCTCATCATTAATATTAACATCCTCTTTTCATCATCTCATCATCAACATCGTCGTCGTCGTCGTCGTCGTCATCGTCATATATACACCATCTTAATTCATTTTTCATTAAGTGATATATGCTTTTCTTTTCTATATTGGTATAACTATATATACACAACAAATAAGTAGCATAAGGCAGCAGGCAGGCAGGCAGGCAGGCAGGCAATGTATACATACGGTGTGTATATACATGTTTAGCCAATAGTTTATTTTATACGTATGTATATATAATAAACTAATAGTCAGGCAAAAAAACTAACGACGATGAATGTTGCAATATGTATATATATGTATATTGAAAATGATGACGCACGAAAGGCCCTTCAAAGTAATACAAAAAAGAAAAAATTAACACAAAAAACTAAAAAACAGAATAAACAAAAATAAATAATAGATTTATATGAATTTTGACCTGATTAATTCATTTTCATAGAACAGCTAGAAGAAAAAATAAACTTTTGGTATAGTTTATAGTGTTTTCTGTTTTTCGGTGTGTGTCGCAGGAGGGATATACTCGTACAAGAATTTTGCAATTGATTTGGCAGATATGACATAATGGTTTCAGGTGCGCTTATAAATAGTATCTTTATACATTAAACATCCGGTTAGTGATACATGACTATAAAATTAAAGATTACATCTGGATCTATATGTACGAGTATATAGAAAGTAATTTAATTAATTGTGCTAAATTTCATTTAAATCAGGCCATTATTACAAAGGTTTCAAATTTACCTGGACCTGATTTTAACTACAGTCCTTGGCTCACATTTTTTTATGGAACATTTATTTTTATCAAACTACTTTTGCCATATGGTAAATTTTATTTGCCCAATAATTGGTCAGGTAATTCTCAAATTCGCGATACTTGTATATTTTTCGAGTCATTATTATATCAGGCCGTAATTGCAGTTATATATAATGAAAAAAAGAAAATTTAAGGTGAATATTATTTGGTCAAACTCGAATTGGTATTCATTTCGAAATTGTTTTTTTTTTGTTTTTTAAATTTGTTAACAGGTTGAACTGACAATAGTGAAAATACTCAGACAAATGAAAAACAATGCCACAAAAGCGAAATTTAGCGAAAATTCAAAAAAATTCAATGTGAGCTGGGGTGTCTTAGGAATTGTCATATAAAGGGTTTTCCAATAAGAGGTTTCATTTGAATAGCCTGCTATTTGGGCAGCTGTCAATTTTGCAGCTGTCATATTTTGACATTTGACAAGTAAAAACTACGCCATTACTAAAAATGGTACGATACACGCTTCAACAACACATCGAAATTGTTAAAATTCACTACAAAAATGGTGAATATTTTGCAGTCACAGTTCGCAAAACTAAAGCACTTTTTGGTCGTCGTGAATAACCTTCTCGGCCGTGTGAAACTGGTGGAAAAATTTTAGCTGTTGGCACAAGTTAGTGATGTGAAGAATCGAAACCATGTGCGTCGCTCAAGAACGACTGAGAATATTGCTACTGTAGCCCGTAGTATTGAAGAATACCCAGGTTTCTCGATTCCTCGTCGGTCTTAAGGCTTTTAAAGTTCAGTTAACACAAGCCTACCGGTCGATCAACATAAACGTCGTATTTTCGCTGATTGGGTCCTTCAAATGCATCAAAATGATCCGGATTTTCATCGAAAAATTATCTTTATCATAGCCCCTCCATCTTCAATGTGTCATTGTTTGGTGCGGTTTTTGGGCTGGCGGTGTGATTGGACTTTACTTTTTCGAAAATGAGGCTGGTGCAACTGTTACGGTGAATGGATTGCGCTACAGAGCTATGATTAATGACGTTTCCTGATCGTGTTATTTCTCGTAGAGGTGATCACAATTGGCCACCGAGATATTGTGATTTAACACTCGTAAACTGTTTGTTTGGGGCCACGTGAAAGATAAGGTCTATGCCAATGCTCCACAATCGATTCAAGAACTTAAAGATGGTATCCGTGAACATACAGCCGAATTTCATTCAAAAGATATGGTGCTGCAAGCATAGCCGTGGCGGCCATTTGGCTGATATCGTTTTCAAATGTTAATGGCATACCTTCCTCTTTACAATGAAATATACATTTATTAATTTCTCTTAAAACATACTCGTTTTTTTTAAATATCAAAATGAAACCTCTCATTGGAAAACCCGATAGAACAAAAATGACTGTAATTCAAATAATTTAGAAATATTTAAAGATGCCAGAAGTCACCTTACATAAACATATTACAAACAAATATGTCAGATGTCCTATTTTGGTGTATATCAAAATAAATTAATTCACACCAAGTTGATATTTGCAGATAGTTAGTTTAATTAACACACAAGGGCCCTTTGTCAATTATTAAGTACTAGTTTTAAACAAACGAAATTTTTTGCATAAATAAATTTCTATAAGTTTTAAAACCTCCGAATTTCTCGCCACTCATCATCTAAATTGGTAACAATTTAAAGCTATCAAATTGGGGAACAACATGCACAAGTTTGAGATTGAACTTTTTTCACGATATATAACAGTACACAGGGCTATTGAATCAACAGCGGCCAAAGAATAAGTGAAGGCTCCCCAAGGCAGTCCTCGCAAATAACATCATGAGCTAAGCACATACGACCTAAATGATCTTTAAAACGACCATGTCCCGTAAGAACTATCAAGATTCTTAACTGTTTTTTTTAAAGATAAAGCATACTTCGTTGACCTCAAATTGGGCTTCTTAATGAACTTGAAGTAGTTGAAAGATAAAGGAATCGCTGGTTCAGGACCAATTAAAGTTAACTGGGAACCAGCTTTGGTTAAACAATCCACGATTTCATTGCCTACGATGTCACAATGAGCCGATACCCACATGACCGTAACTTTATTGTTAGAACAAAGAAGGTTCATGAAATGTTTGCATTCCTTGACTAGTTTAGAAACAATCAAGGGATTTTAAAGAGTTAAGTACAGCCTTGCTATCTGCACACAGTAGAATACTTTTGTTTTTAACAGCAAAATTCAAAGCCTCAATAACACTACGGGACAGCACTATATTAGTTCCGCCTGAAAAACAATACAATGCGAACCAAGACTACCAAAATGGCTCAGATCCATCCAAGGACAGTAGATTTCAAAACCTGTACTGGGGTTAGTGCGGGAGCCATCAGAAAAAAAGAAAGACTATGAACTGACCTAATTTGTTGAGAAAATTCTGCGACGTTCACGAATCTCTCGAAGGATAAACCACTGAGAAAAGATTTGAGAAATTGAATTCGGGTAGTAGTCTGTCATTAACCATATCAATTTGTGATAAACATGAAGAATAATTTTTAAAAATCTGTCCACGTCCCACGATAAAACCGAAAACATTCCATACCCCAATGCACCTCAGGCGATTTGCTACAGAACAGGCTGTACCTATAATAAAGGCGCGTAACTGAGGCAAGGAAAGAATGCCCTTGAACCCCAGGATTTCTTAAAGGATTTTCTACATTGCCAAAATGGCAGTTTCTTTTTGATGCTTGTAGTCCAGGTAATTCTTCCAGGAAATATAGTTATTAGAACTTCTTCATTGTCTGTTGGAAGAGCTATTCATCGACAAATTTTGAGAACTATTCATCGACAAATTCATCTGTTATAAAATATTCCAGTATTTTGTTTAAAGACATTTAACATCACAATTTGAACGGTACAACTGCGGACACTTTGAAAAAGTCGTTTGCGATTATTTATGGCTCGTCTAATTTACTTAGAATTTGATTGACCAAAGACCACCATCTAGCTTGAGCTGGATGAAGCATTTTATTCGGGTAGTAATTCAAAAGAATTTAAATTCTTGCTAATAGATTATAAATTACCCTGACGGTAGTGTCTACGAATTTTGGTAATGAATGGAGCATACATATTTAAATATAATTAAATTCGGCTTCAAAAGAGTAGTCACGGAATGGTTATGCCGATCAAAAATGTTTTATAATTAATGCTTCTTGCCTAAGAAAAGAACAATAATTGTTTTATACTGAGTCGCAAATTTCTATTTTGACTAGAGCAAAGACAAAATGTCGGATTCGCCCTAAATATTCTGTTCGAACAACAATACTCAATTATTTTGCAGTAGAAATATCTGTCACAAATTGATAAAGGCTGAATTTTCATTATACCAATTCCATTTTTTACTATAGAGGTTGCTTTTATGCACATTTCATTGTTTTATGATTGCAGAATCTGGCAGTGCCGTTCACGCACTAATTATTCCAATATGAGGCCACTGTCATGTATATTTGAGGTATTTGCAGTCTGGATATGCTTCCTTCATTCAGCATGCGCATATAAATCACCGATCTCTCCCACTATCATCAGTTCAGGTTATCCTATATATGGCGTTCAGTTAGATATGGTGGTAATTGCTGCATATTTTGATAGTATTATACAATTTATGATTTTACTTCCAATCATCTTTCCAAACCTATGTAGCATATAAATTATGTCTGGAAACTTTCGAGTTTCTCAATGTATCCTCCATAAATGTCTGCAGTCATCGTAACTCTAGTTAATGTTGGAAAAATTGAAGTCTTTCGTGAGTTCGATGGAAGATATACAGCATAATTGGTTCATTTGGTCAAATGATTTATTCGGTATTGAAGTGATAATAGCTACATGGGACTCCATCACGCGACTGTTTTGTACTTATCGGAGTTCACCGGTCAGGTTGCATCACATATTGGCTGGGAAAGAAATCAGAGGTCAGGATGTCTCTGTTAAAGCATATCTCACAACAAATATAAATTCCAAGCAGTGTTTTAATAAAAAAATTGTGAAATGGAGCTGCTCTCGTGGTTTGTATAAAGTAATGATGCCCATGGGTTATATGTTCTGAATTAATGTTAATTAATTAATTAATTAACTTTTGGCTCAAATAACGTGACCTCGGTAATTTAAGTTTGAGTTTGTTGCTGTAGATGTTTTTTATATTTCTAGACGTGGAGTAAAATTTCAACATTCTCAGTTCTCCCTGAGTAGAGAAATTATTTGTCAGTCCAGTTATAGGTCTTAGATCTTGAGCAGGTATTGGACGGATGGATTCAATTTAACATTAAAGAGAAAAAATCACTTTGGGACTGTTTCAAAATTATTAAAAGCTCAAACTTTCTATTTGTCAATTCTATTTTTTAGTTACGGTTTCTGGCCATATAGATCATTTATCTCTTTAGAATTTTCCAAATGTATTTCTTAGTTGAATTTTGAGTGTACTTTGAGTTCAATTCGACTTCAATTCTATTTAAGCCAAATTCATTATAATCTATTCAAAAATATTTAGAAACATTTAAAATTTATTAAAAAAGATTTGAGTAAAATTTTCAAAATCATGATCCAACAGAAGTAGAGATGGATATACGAGTATGTATTCAATTTTCAGTTTTAATTCAAAATTTCAGAAATTTTCATTTTTCTCTTTAAATTTTCCAATTTTGTCATTTGGAGCCTACAGAATATTTTATTTGTTGTTAATTCAAGTATAAATTCTAAATGAATGTTCTGTTGCCTATACCCTTTAGTCGTAATTAAATATAAACTTAACAAATTGAACTTAAAGTGTAGATTGAACCAAACTGTCAATTTCCGCTCAAGACCATCAAAGTATTGGAATTTAGAATTCGGCATAAAATGTTAAGTATCGAAATTCCTTAAAAAAAATTAATTTCATATCTTTCTTGTTTCTATATTTACTTTTATAAAAGTTTTTTCTATTTACTATAACTTATAAATTCATACTAAATTTTAGCCGACTTTTCCAAGCACTCACATAGTAAAACACACGAAAAATTATCTTTCGTCAGTGCCAAACAATTAAACTTAGAAAAATCGACAAAAATTTGGTATCTAAATTTATTTTTGAATATACTTCCATAAAAAATAATTTAAACAAAAATTCTCAACACCAGTACCGAATTACGGGTATTCCGGGCCCCGCGGACAGTGTTAAATAAAGGGCATTATAACAAATTTCTAACAAAAATCATTTCGAATTTTAAATTTTATCTTCAGAATCGTATATGTGAAATTCGGTTACGAAATTTGTCAAATTTTAAAATCTAATTAAAAAATTTAAAAACTACTGAGAATTTTTAAATTTTCCTAACTAAAATTCGGAATTGTAAAGGTCAGTTTTAATTTCGCAATTTTGATGATCTACTAATCCCACGACCGAGCAAATAGCGCAGTGGTTAAAGCTGCGACGTTTGGATTGGGAGGTACCGGGTTCGAATCCCAACAGAGGCGGGATGCAAAAGGGATTTTTCATCTCCCGATTACGATCGGTGATTAAATTGAAAACATCTATGACCCTCTGTTGGAATGTAGAACTCATGGGCCGACCCATCTTCCATGTCACTGTACAGGGTGACATGGAGCTATGCAATGCGCAGGTGGTATACTGTACTTGTGTGAATGGGATGAATGAATGGATTGGATGAATGTTGCGTGAATGTAAGGTAAGGCCGTAAAAGGACCGTAAAAGTGTCTATGCCAAGTCCTTTTAAAAAAAAAAAAAAAAAAAAAAAATCCCACGTCTGAATTATAAGTAAAGGTACTGTTCATCTCGGATTGAATCAATATATTTGAAACTGAATTCGGAAAATTCTAGATTTTATTGAATTTTTTTGAAATTTGGCAAAATTTTCAAATTGATGTGCGGGTTTGTACGTACAAATCATAAAAGTGTTTTAAAAATTGAAGTATCCGTCAAAATTCTGAGAAACATTGTAAAATTTTACAAAATTCAGATAATGATAATTTTGAAAAATAATCAGCTTGGAATAGATTTTTAAAAATTTATACTTTTTAAATATTTAAAATCAAAGTTAGACAATTTTTCTAAATTTCATGCAAAATTATAAAATTTTGATACTCGGATGATATTTGATTCATCGAAGTTTTGGCCCGAATAATAGATATATTGGTGACTTTTAAAAATTCACGGAAATCGTTTTAATCTTTTCTTAAAATTTTGTTTTAATTTTTTATATTTTGAGCGATATTCCGAAATTCGTTAACTCATTTTAATTTCGAATAAATATTCAAAATTTGAGAAATATCCCAAACATATAGTTAACTTTCTCACAATTGGAGAATCGTGTACGTGAAAATTACATAGTTTCGATATTTTTCCAGTTTTAAGAAATCTATAAAAGCTTAAAACTGTTATTATTTCGAGTAAAATCTTAAGGAAGGTAAGATTTTCAAAAGCAAATTGATTTATACATCGTTTTGATTATACCTATAAGTAGCAGACGTAAATGCTCATTGGGTATACAAATATTTAAAAGTATAACTTGTGGGGCATACTATATGATCCAACCTTGTATATGCTCCTTGTTGAGCCTTAATAAGTTCTTAAATGAGTTCATTGGCGCAATGCAGATGCTCATAAAATACTATTACTGTTTCAAATTTCTGTTATATCCTGTTGATTTAAGCGAAAACTGCCTATTACGAGAATAAACCAAAACTGATGAATCAATACAAACGCGCCATAAGATCACCATTTTGCAAATGTTTGCATCATCGATTAAAATCAGAAATCGGAAATATCTCCAATTTGAATCACCAATCTCGATATAGAAGTTCACAAAGATTTTTAATGGATTCATCAATACTGTAAACAAACCATTTGGAAATTTATATCTAGATATGTATGTATATCTATTTCATTGGAAATTCTAATTAGCACATTACGAATTTTCCGAATAGAATAATCGGTTTCTATACAGAAAGATAGTGTAGTGTATGGATACTGTATATAATGGAAAATCCTCGTATGGTATAATAGGGTGACTCAATATATATATCGTATACGTATATCCATAAATTTATCGTTAGGGTGCTGGTCGCTGGATATATAATGGATCTGCTGGGCGATAAATCAAATTGAAACTTTATTTTTTATTTATACTACACTATCTCGATAGTATTTTGATAGTTTTATATACGATTTACGATATACCCCTACTAATGTTATTACGATTATTATTGTTATTATTATTATTAAAAAACTTATATCATGATTTTTCTGCGCTCATCTTATAATTCATCTAGTCCAAAAAAAAAGAAAATTGCAATTTAAAGCAAAAAATTAAATGAAAATAGAAAATTTTATTCTATACTATAATCGAGACAACTAGGCGTCTCCATCAAATTCTGTATATTATATTTATGTATGTATGTATATACATATGTATGTATGTGTGTACTGTAATATAGATATACTATTATGCGATGGAAAATATAAAAATGAAAATTTGATCGTTGTTGTAGTTGTTTTTGTTGTTGGTATGAAAATACAAAAATGAAGGAGAGAAAAAAACATTATCAGGCGCCCCCCATATACATACGAGTATATATGTATGTATATCTATATATTCAACAATGTAACAACAAACAAAAGAATAAATTGAAATAAAATTAATCCTTTATCTACGAGCATTCTTTATATAATAAACTAACTGTATAATACTAGAACATATACTACATATACGTATAAAGAAACTCGGGAACTTTAATGATTAATAATTAGCTCAATTAAAACGGGCATGGCGTTTCTATGGTGTTTTTATGGAACGTTACAAATAAATTCACCATTACATTGCAGGAATGTGTTTTTGGCCGCATTCATCCCACATAAAATTCAAAACCTTGCAACATGGTTTCATTAAGTTGGTCGTAACTTCCGGTAACATCCATCGCATTTGTATTATGTTATATTTGTATTGTTGAATATGGTCGGATCTTTTCTTTTAAAATTATCTATTGTTCATTGGTGAAGACAAGATCTAAAAAATCTGTTCCGGTTATTAGCAATTGTGTTAATTTGGTTTAAATTGTAACCATGCGTTGCATCAACGACTAAAAATTCCACATCTGATGTTATATTACATGGAAGGATGCAATTCAATTTTGTGTCAAATCTCCAGATGATATTAGGAAGATTAAGGTCACCCAACACAATTTCTATAAATCTGATGAAATTGATTGAGGTGGTATGTATATGAAGTGTATAGATAAACAGATTTTTTATTAATTGATTTTGATTTTCACACAAATCTGTTCAACTCTTGACGGTGCCAAAATAACTGAAGCATTCCCAAGTTTAGAAAAATAAATATACAGAACTGTGACAACCCGGATTTGTGAGATTCCACAGATTACATAAAATAGATAATTTGTAGGACAATGTTGAAAAATTGTGTGCCGTTGATGCCATTTTGAAAATACTTTGAGCATTTTCCTGTAACTGGTTTCTTGCGTGATGTTTTAGATAGCGTGTCCTGTACAGCATTCTTGTATGTCTTTCCAGGTTAGTTTTCGATAGGTTTAATGATTGACGCAAATATTGAAGCGCAAAATATTCGAAGTTCACTCGTGAAAAGCATGTGAGAGATGCTTGCGACAATGTTATACCCCAATGTTGAACATTTTCAAGTAAATCACACTTTTGCTGACAGCTTCGAACAGGAACTAAACTGCTACATTAAATCGTAACTAACCGAACTATTTTCCGGATTTTAAATAGAATGTTATAGTTGAACATTACAAGTGTTCAAGTGAAAAGGTGGTTGGAGAGAAGGAGAACCTATCGTTTTGTTGTTTATACGGACGGTTTTGCGTGTTCTGGGACCTGATATTTGACCAGTAGAACAGAGTATTCCGTAAGCTGGTTTCAATCGGTCGATTGAAATGTTGCAGGTTGTGGTTCTTGCCTTTAATCGAGATGATAAAGTGTTTACGAAGGCGACTTATGACTTTATAAGGGCCTTTGTATGACAGAGTAAAACCTGTGCGTACCCTATCAATCCTCACCAAAACAAAATCACAGTTGTTCAACGATTTCGGAACAAAAATGTAGTTTTGTTTGGATTGTCCTGTCATTGTGGGTATGATGTTTTGCATGGTTGTACGAAGTTGGTCGATAACAGTGTCGTTGGTTGGTGGGGGTGAAAGAGAATTTTATGTTTGATGGTTTGACCGTAAACCAGTTCAGCTGTTGAACACTTCATGTCTTCTTTCATTGTGGGCGTTTAGAGCTGTTTTAAGTTGTCGATGAAAACGTTCGCCATGCTATTAGATTGTGGGTGATCGGTCCTGCGATCGCTTGTGATGTTGACCGGTACACCAAATCTGAAAATGGTGTTCACTACAAATGTATTGGCTATGGTTGCTGCAGATATGTCTTTAATGCAGTACGCTTCGGGCAGGTAAATCAATCAAATCAGGTAAATCGATCGACGCAAGTTAAAATATATTTATATCCTTTAGATGCAGGAAGAGGTCCTACGATATCTAAGTGTCCGATAATTTCTTTGAAAATAAGCCCATAGTAGCTCCCAACATCCTTTATTATGCTGTTGCAGAACTGCCCCAACGGTAGTGTTTGATGCGTCAGCTGTAGTAATACTGAGTTTTGTGTCATTCAGCGGATGTACTATAGGAGAGCGATATTTTCCAATTCAGTTTTGAGCTGTAAGAATGCAAATCTGGAGTAGTGCGGCCAAGTGTTCATGAATTGGAGCGAGTGTTTCAGCAAGTTTTGGTATGATTCGGTGGTAGTAGTTTACCATGACATTCTCTTGTAACCAATTTTAGGATTTAGTACTAAGCGAATTAATATGATTGATTTTACGAGTATCGCTTCTCTAGTTAACGTCAGAAGTTTAAACAAATGTATAACAGATAAAATTAATTTTGTGAACATTCAGATTACAATTTAATTTTATGAAAATATTTTAATTTTAAACTTTTCTAGTCTAACGTATTTTATGGCCGCCCGTACGTGTTAAACCTAAAGAAATCTGCCCACCGTAGTTTAGAACTAGTTCACTAAATCACTCTATCAATCGTTTACATTTTGATGATTTCTATGAATAGTCTACGTTATCTACGATATTTACGTCAATGCCCATTCTTGAAAGTTGAAAGCAATCTTGATCAAAATGGCTTCTTCTAAGAAGAGGTTTTTAAATTCAACTAAAATTCATTCAATTTTTATACCACTTTTATGGTTTACATAGAAGTGGTATAAAAATTGAAGTATACATCGAAATTCTAAGAAGTACTGCAAGAATTTTATAAGTTTTACAAATTTTAGATTTTATTTTCAAACCCGAGTTAAAATTAAGAATTGTAAACATCAAAATTTTCAGAATATGGAAATGACGGAATTTACAATTTATTGGGATTCGAAACCGACTCCCGATATACCTACCGACCCAACCGTCACAGCTTTAACCACTGTGCTATTTGCTCGGCATGCCAACATTTCATCATAATCCTTTAAAAAATAGCCTCGGTAGTTGCATTCCATGTAGATACGTAGTTTGGAAATCGGCCCGGATTCTTTTTGGGGATACTATATATGATCCGGCTCTGTACAAATACAATACAAATGCTACAAGTCCTAGAACACCAAAATTAAAATTTTCATTACTTATATCAATGTTTGGTGAAAAAGAAAAATTTAAAGTTATTGTAAATTTTCCCGATCATACATATATAGGTCATTCATATAAGACAATATACAGATACACATATACATGTATACACCATCAACGAACACAGAAACATGTATATGTACATATATACGTACATTTATCTCTTTTCATTAAACCACTATCAATTTTTCCGTTTCGTTGTTGTTGTTGTAAAAAATTAAAAAGGAAAACTGAAAAACTAAATTATATGATGAGCATTTGATAAAACAAAAAATGAATAACAACAAAAAAAAAACGGAAAATGAAGTAAGAGTGAAATTGAAAAATTTGTGGAAAATCTTTGTGAAGAGAGAAAGATATATATTGATTTTTCCGTAGCCGAGAGAATTTTCATTTTGGAAAATTTACATTATATGAATCAGACAAAGAAGACGGTATATATGGTTTGGGCGAGAGAAAACCAATTTTCTATTTTATTTTATTATACATTAAAATCTATAAAATGGAAAATTGTCCAGATATGGAAGCGCGCAGAGAGCAAGAGAATAGCGCTAAAATCGACTGGAACAAAATTATATTGGCAACGATGAAAAAATTATTATTATTTTGTAATTGAAATTGGTAATTATTTTATATGGATAATAAATAGGCGAGCACACGAGATTCGTATAACCGGGTGTAATATATTTTTTTATCGTTTCCCACTTCTGTCATATACAATTTTTAAATATTTTTTATTTTCCTATAATAGTCGTTATATGGTAGGACGCACACACACACACAGACACACGACGTGAAACAGGTGGAAAAATTATATATCCAACCACAACAAATATATGTGTGCATATGTGCTGTAACATATTAAAGGGATAAAAAATATGTAATTATTTGAAGTACATAAATCACTTTGAACTGTATACTCGAGTATATACATATGTATGTATGTATGTACATGAATTTTCATTTGATTATTTTTAGTATACACAAAATAATTTTCATATTGGGATAGACACAAAAAGAAAATTTTTTGCTATTACATGATGTACATACATATACGAGTATTATATGAGTCATGAGATAATTTTTCTATATATTAGATACAAAAACGATATTTTTTGTTGTTGGTTTGTGATATGATGGTAAAAATACATATATGTTTTTTTTTATTTTATGTGAAAAACTGAAAACCCTAAGGAGAATACGTAATACTAATAGACTTGTATAATATATATATACATATATATATATATATATATATATTTATATATATATATATATATATATATATATATATATATATATATATATATATATATATATATATATATATATATATATATATATATAAATATGTACTCGTATAAATGGTTTTTAGAATGCTAGGCTAATTAATTTAATGGTCGTGTGTGTTCATAAACTATATACGTATAATATATGCGGATAATGGATGAGCGGAAAAAAAATCGATGGCACGCGCTTTTCCAATAATCTGCTAAGTGCCATTTATGTAATGTATGTATACGCACAACACATAAACTGACCTTTCTTCGAAGCTTTCAGAAATTCATAAAATGGATAAATTAGGGAAGTGTAGTTTTTCCTCCGCATTCAAAATCTCAGAGAGTACCCAAATACCCTGCGGGTAATTGCGTCAGGTATCACCGAAACGACTTTTCAAATTATTCATACAAAGTTACAACGAAAGCTGTTATGTATGTGAAGTTACCCCAAAAAACGATTCCATCCCGAAAAAAAAATTTTCAGAATGTTTCCTTGCTAAATATCATAAGTGTCTTCGCTTTTAGCACGAAATCTAACGAAATTTTTCTAATTGATTTTAATTATATGATTATAGGATAGTTTATTATATGGCATTATTTGTAAGATCAATGTACCTATTTTTAGAGACCTTAATCCAGTAAATTTTTCCGGCTGATTTTAGTTTATCTGTTCAAAATTTCGTCGAAGTGATGTAAAATTTAGCATAGAAACATACCAAAATTGAAAAGGTCTTTTAGGCGCTTCTCGCTCAGATCGATATTCGGACAGTTAGTGTTTTCAGTTTGATCGAATTTTATCAGTGGGTAGCACGAGGAAAATGATAAGTTACCGACATCGACAATTCACCGAAAACGACAATGTGTACAATGATTTCGCCAATGTAATAATGGGATTCTTCTCCCCGTAATATGTGAAATAGTGTTCAACATTCAGAAATCGATGAAAACGGAGCCTCCTACCCGGAACATGAATTGAAATGTTTTCGGTGATGTACGGTGAATCAATATGGCCGAGAAGAACGTTTCCTATAAAGCCAGCGTCCAAAAGAACTCTTCTATTTTCAAGGGTGCAGATTTTGTAGTCTTGGCACCTTGTCTTATAAGGTGGTAAGCGTGCCACATTTTCATCATAGTCGTAATCCCAATTGATTTTGTTTAATAGATGTAAGAGGAATTTTTTTTGGACACTTTGAATTCTTTTGTTATGAATTGAATAGTAGGGACTCCAGACAATTGCCCCATACTCTACTTGTGATCTTATACGTAGGCGAAATACAGCGTGAATAATGTTGATTTGTCATGGACTTCACTGGTCCATCGTTTGACAAACCTATAAACATTGAGTTCGCTTTGGTTATGATATGTGCCTGTTAAACGTCATGTTTTAGATAAATGTGACACCCAGATCTATAGTTTCACAAACAAGCTGCAATTCGGCGCCCTTGATTTTGTATTTATGGATTATAGGATTTTTCTTCCTGTGAAACGACATAATCTTGCATTTTTTGGTATTTAAATACAATGAGTTCGGTCACGCAACGCACTAAGACCATTAATATCTTCTTGAAGTCGGTCAGTATCGCTTCTTTATTTGATTTGAGGAACACCCGAGGTAACTCTGATCACTTTGGATTTCTTATTTTCAACTAACACATATTGAGTGCGGTTTGTTAAATACGAGCTGAACCATTTTACAAATTTCAAAGAAAATCTAAATGCGTTAAGAATATCGAGGGCCTTACGATGGCAAATAGAATCAAATGCTTTGCTAAAGTAATGCTTTAAATTTGTGGAAGTTGAACTGCTTGGTATGAATCCATGTTGTTTCTCAGATATATGACGTGCCAATGTAATTTTAAATGTGTTGCAAACGACGAGCTCAAATAATTTTGGAATGGATGATGTCGTTGAAATCCCTCGGTAACATGAAATGTCATCTCTTATACCCGATTTAAAGATTGGTTTGATTTTTGATATTTTATATTGGTGTTATTGTAAGACATATTGGATATGAGGGTACCCTTCAATTTCTCGTTTAATTCTAAAGTATTTCTAAAATTGTTTAGTATTGTATTGGAGGAAGATCAGTTTATCCGATTCCAGCCCACATTTTATCATTCTAGCATAAGTTTTAGATTTTCGGTTTTTTTTAAATTTATGAGTCGATCGCCAAACCACGAAGGATACTGGTTCTTTCGATGAATCGAATAATTTTTCCATCGACTTGTGATAAATGTCATTAACGACAAATGGCGTTGATGATTCTCAACTTTGAATATATCAACTTCGTTGGTGAAGAAAAGATATATGGGAGTATGCCATTCACTTCGTGATCGTATTTTCAGATGACATTTGGCAAATTAAAGTCACCAAGAATTTGTATTTATAAGTTCACTGGCGGCATCAGTACATCTAGTCACTTCCTGAGTGAGGTGGTATGTTGGCTGTATAGATGTATAGACTTCTTTTGTTGACATTAATCTTCGCACAGACCTGTTTCACTACTGATGCTCCTAAAGTTTACTGGCGAACTATATAGTGAAGAATGTACGGCAATAATAACACCTCCACCCGATTGCTGCAGGGCAATCTATAAACTACAAAAAAAATTCCAAAAAATTCCGTACTGCAAATACCAGAGTTAAAGGAAGTTTCGCAGATTACATAAATCAAGTGATTTGATTTTAGAACAAAGTTGTAAGATAAGGATGCTTTAGATACCATTTTGTTTACATTTTGATAGTATATTGTACATTTGAGGCACACTAACTCATGAGGTTTAGGATTTGTTCTTGCACAGTTGGTGATTTTATACCTTGCGCTTCATGGATCGTCATGACTTTACTAGTTGATGGTATGGTGAGTTGAGAAACTATAATTGTTTATCTGCCTCAGTGAAAATTAGATAGTATGTAGTAGAGGGAGGGTCACTATTCCCGAAATTATTTAATTCCCGGGAAACGGGAGTTTTGAAATCTTATTCCCGGGATCCCGGGATATATAATGCCCACTGAAATTTTTGCAGTCAGTAACAGTCAATACTATTTAATAAGAAACGATCGTTTTTCATCATCGAAATTGTAATCGTTTAGCCCAGCATTTCCTTTAAATTCGAAATTTCTGTATACTTTACCAGTTTCCTTTCTCGTCATCTTCTGC
Source organism: Tipula unca (assembly GCA_951394425.1). Taxonomy (NCBI): domain Eukaryota; kingdom Metazoa; phylum Arthropoda; class Insecta; order Diptera; family Tipulidae; genus Tipula; species Tipula unca. Next base: position 11,011,793 of record OX596381.1, on the reverse strand, counting down.
TGCTTTCTCCAAACACTCATTTGCTGTGTAAACTGGATTTGGTTCCGATGTATTGCCTACAATAAATAATCTGTTCATAACACTCCGTATGCAGATTTGGTAACAGATGTTTAACACTTGTTGTTCCGTTGCTGTTTCATCTTCTATATTCAGAGTATATAGAAATATCAGCAACGATAAGCTCGATATAACGACGCTCTTTGATTCGCGCTCAAAAAGCTCATTTGAAATTTCGTTTTTATTCGATGGGTTTCAAAGCAATGTGCAAATCACATACGACCTTGATATTAGATTCAATTAGTAGATTAGATCGCAAATCAATTAATGCCCACCGAATTGCGTCGATGGTGTTCACTAACCGTTCTAGCATTATACTAGTTACTATTTTATCTGGTTTCTTTTACAATGTTTCGAACCATTTCAATTGCCGCACATAAGTCACTTCGAATATGCATTTTGGCTTGTTCCGATTGTTCAACAATGAGATCATTCGGATTCGTCTCATTATCATCGGTTTCAGAGTATTTTCATTTAGGTACTCCTATTCGTGATCACCATATCACTAATATCCTCTGGTTAATAATCTAATACCGTTGATTTCTTACACTCGTCTATTCATCTAAAGTTAGACTGAACTTTTCACTCATTTGTGAGACTTTATGGCTTCAATTATTTTCTTTTTGGCCAAATCATAAAAGTAATATATAAGATTCATCACCCAATGCGGTTGCCCCTCTTAATGATTAACGAATAAATTCATTTTTACAAAAGTCCACCATAAATTGGTGTTTCATAAAAAATATAACAGACCCAGATGGCTGCTTAACTTTATCAAATTTTGCTACACTACCGCCCAGATTTGGGGATTCCAAAATACTACTACAGCCTGTAATATTGCAGTCGTCTTTACGTTCGTTTGGATCGATGTTGTACACACTTTCTAGATGCCGTCTTAATCCACTTGTAAAAGTTCCTTTGTAACTTGAAGCTTTATTTGGGCATAGTAGGCATTTAGCGTTTTCTCCATTTCCATCTTTTTTGGAATTTTTCCAGTGTTGAGATGTTCTACTATCACATTTTCGATAATCGATAGACATTTGTGTATCTTTATTCACGAACAATATTGTTTTCTATAAATTCATTCGATAAAATATCACCAAAATTTTTATTTTCTTTGGCAAATGAAAAAGGGAAAAAGAGACAGTTTGCAAATTTTTCTAACAGGCTGAAGAGACAGAATTGTCTATCGAATATCGAAAATGTGACGGTAGAATATGACAGCACAGACTCAGTATTTTCAAAGAATTTGGGCGAACTTCAACTCGAAATAATTCAAATGTATAAAAAATTATTAGTATTGGTTTTCGCATTACATGTGCCACGTTTTGCTTGACTTTTTGAAACGGGAAATAGAAAACCAACCAAATTCCTGGGAATACCCGCCCGAGAATTCCCAGGAGTGACTTTCTAGTATGTAGTATCTAATACAGGTAGCATCGATAATGTTGATGGCAAATTAAGAAATTTGACCGAGGTTTCCACGGAATTTTTAGTGCTGATATTAAGATAAAATTCCTTTAGAGCAAACGTAACATCTACACGACATCTATATATGTGACATTAACGGTTCTACGCTTATTAAGAATGATTTTGCATCGGAAAACGGCTTATTTGATATTTATCTCCCAGAAGGAAAACTTTTGCACATTTGCAAAATATGGAATTGAATGATTTCGGTGAATTGTCGATTTCGATGAATGTTTGATTTCAGTGAATTGTTGTTTTCGGTGAATTGTTGTTTTTGGTGAATTGTCGTTTTCGGTGAATTGTCATTTTCGGTGTTATTTCGCGGTTATTCAATCGAGTCCGTACTTAATTTGTTCAAAGCCCTGAATTTGTCACATACATTTTTTTTCTTCAAACTAAACTTAAATGAAAACTTTTATACCATAAAAAGCTTTCCAAAATGCGACTTACTCATAATTTAATAATTATATTTCCCATGAAGCCAGTTGTTTTTAATTTTTTGTCACGTATTCATAAAAAGGTTCATCCTTGTTGCTCTAAAGTTATGATTTTTTTTTCTAAGACATAATTTATGTACATTTTTGGTTAATATTTTGTGTGTGCATTTCAAATGATTCGTGATCGATAAATCCAATAATATTATTATAGCATTGTTATTAGAATTGGAAGTCCATAAATTTTCAGTTTCAATTTCAGAACATGCTATTTTAAAACTATACTAATATATAATAGTTATATAGATTTAATATTATCTATCATATTATTACGTATGTATATATAAAGTTATGTAAACATAACTTCCCACTGCCAACGTACCACATATTCACATGTAATATTAACTATTCATAGTACTATTATTATTAATAACTGAAACATAAAAATGAATGAAATTTCAGTAGTTTTTTTATGTAATTAAATTCTACAAACTAGTGGTGCCTACTCGTGTATATACATATATATATATATATATAATAAATTTTCCATTAATATTTATCCAATTTATGTGGATAATAATAGAAATCATTCATAAATTGTCTATGGATATATGGATATATATAATATATATATATTATATATAGATATGTATATATAACATATATCCCACGCAATAGATAGATATAGACAATCTAAAAGTACATGTGCTTTTTCTAATAATAACTTATATAATTTTATCTTTATATAATAAATAAATAAATAACGTTAAAACAAAAAGAACAAACAATTTATGTATCACGTTATCCACGTTATGTATATAAATATATATATATATATATATATATATATATATATATATATATATATATATATATACATATATATATATATATAAAATCTAGATAAAATTCCCTTTATAACTATATATTATCTAAGAACTAATCTAAAATAAAATAATAATTTACTATTAATAGAGCTGAAATAAAAAATCAATTTTCTTGTCAAAAATACAAAATCTAATTCTATATATAGCTGGTAATCAATGGGATATAATCTCAAGTGCATTATATATACTTATAATAACTACGAGATACATAACATGATATGTTATGTTATCCAATTGTTAATTTCTAAAAAAAAAAAAAAATCTTATTTTATTCTTAAACTATATACTTTACTGTTATTGTGCTCGCGTATATCGTGGGTACTCTTAAAATAAAAATAATTATTTTCTTCTTTTTTTAATTTTATATTTAGAATTTTATTTTCTATTTTTTGAACTGAAAAACTAAAAAAGAAAATTTATAAATAATTTATAATTAATTCTGAATTTAAAAATAAGTGTAATAATTAATTAAGATCAATGTGTGTAGTTTAATTTTAATTTAAGTTTTTTTTTTTTGATTTTTTCTCTTAATGTGTTCTGTACATGTTGAAATAAGAAAACATGAGATTTAAAGTCGTTGCAAGATGAATGTCTTTTATTGGGGATCTAGAAATTAAGGGCCAAATATTTCATTACTAACCTATAAGGTTGCCTAAGAAGATACTCATGGGAGTACAAAAGGACGTTAATAGAAAAGGAGGGAGAAGGACAATTTACAAGAAGTAAATTTTCAATATACAGAGCCTAACAGACCCATAATGAGTACCGGATACTAAAAGTTTTGGATGCCTTCCAAATTTCAAAGTTTAGTTAAACTTTCAACTGATCCCAGATGATTACCACTTTTGGTGGAATGCCGTAAATATTTTTTATTTTTTTTTTTATTTATTAATATTCATCATATCCAAGGCACGTAAAGCCAAAAGCCTTGCCGATCTATGCCTAAGTATACAATAGAATTAAAGTTTTGATAAAGGGTAGAGGTTCACAACTTTGAGTTGGCAACACTGCTTTATTTGACAACCCATTTAACAGCTGATAGTTGCGTTTTGTTTAGTTTGGTTTGACATTTCATTGTGGATAGACTTACATCTTTCTGTTTTTTTATCAAAATAATAGTTCTGTTCGTCAAACTTATCGTGCACTTCGTCCATTTTATAGCGTACATAATCGTCCGTCAGAGCGGCTAATTCGAATAACAATAGATCGTTTTCGGACCACGTTTACTCTTAATGATAATGTGCATCCCGTGAGACTCCGAACAGTGCGCACTGAAGAAGCTGTAGCCGCTGTACAGGAAAGCATTGAAGAAGATCCAAATCAATCAATTCATCACCGTTCTCAGCAACTGGGGTTGTTTCCTTCCACTTTATGAAAGATATTACGAAAGGATCTTGGCTTATAAGCTTTCTAGTACCAACTTGTGCAGGGATTAAAGCCAAACGACCATCGTATGCGCCACCAATTCGGAGAATGGACTAAAGCACAAATTGATATTGATGTTGAATTTCCATTCGAAATTTTGTTCTCCGACGAAGTTCATTTGGAGTGAGGATAATCCATAAGCTTTTGTCGAAATACTATTACATCCACAGAAAATTACTGTTTGGTGCTCTTTATGGGTTGGCGGAGTCATTGGTCCATATGTCTTCAATAACGATTATGGTCAGAATGTTATTGTGAATCGTGAGCGGTACAGGGACATGATTAGACATTTTTTAGTTCATCGATTAGCTTACATTACTCTACAGACGCAATAAGTGACCCGTTTAATTTTCATCAAGTAATGGCATTTCAGTGTCGTTTGACAATTAAACTAACTAATAAATTAAAAAAATTTCCAGAGTGTTTCAAGGCAAATTCAGAAAAATTCAAATTTTGTTGGTTACCATCTCTCAGAATAGTCAACTAGAAAAGAAGAAATGGTCTCAAATAACCAGATATCTCTGAATTATTAGGTTATCCAAATGTGCGATTGATCTAATTAAAAGTTCAGCTGAATTGAGAAAATTTCAATTTTCTTGAGGCCTATACCTATAACGTACTTGACTCACGGTTGCCATCTCTTTTCTAGACTCGAAAATGGCTTCCAATAACATAATTTCTTTAAATTATTTGGCGCCCCTGGAATTTAATTAAATTTAGAAAATTCTCATTTTCTTAGTTCCTAACACGTATTTCTTCGAAGCTTCCAAAGTTATGAACTGATTAAATGGACAATCGTTCCAAACTATATGTTTGGTTTTCGATACTCAACACCAGTCGAAGTCTAAATTGAAAATGATAAAACAAGTTAATAGCTTAATGTTAACGTTCACTTTATATAATTTAACAGAAAGTACTGGAATGACTGGTACGTTTACCATAATCTGAAAAGACATTTTTATTGCCATAAACAAACTGAATTATATGTAATACTACGTATTGTGTATATATCATAAGACCGTGAATACAAACATTACTACTAAAAGATGAACGAGAGATGGCGATGAAACCGGCTGAATGTTGTTTGATGAATTCAACATGGCGGGTATTTGAATAATGTACACACAATAATGGCCAATTAAAACTATTGAAATATATATTTTTATTCATTTTATTAATTGTATTCCAAAGACACTCTACTCAGCTCGCTCGTTTAACTGTAATTCTTTTACTTTTTATTCTATTACAATATTATTCTTTTTATGATTAAAGTGACATCTATTGAAAATAATAACGTCGACCATTTGGCATTTAGTCGAGATTCAAACTCAAGAGCATATTGAACGATAGATGGAGATTTGAATGGTCTAATGCTGAACGACGAATAAACTGAAAAAAATTGTAGTTTTTCTAATGTCCACGATTAGTTTACTATGTTGTCCTTAATTAATTATACTAAAATTAGTATTCAATCACCAATAGTATAAAAGTCTGCAGAGAAAATTCTAAATTGTAGGCCTGTTTTACTCCTGAACTATTATGGTTACAAGCTAGAGAATTAATTTACTTCATAGGTTTCATTTAATAACAAATCCTAAATTCTGTGATGATATTCCATAAAGTTAGAAGCTCTGCAAATTTGTTTGCCTATTTGCCGCTTACGAAATAACAGTCAACTTCAGTTAAGATCGGTCACAAAATTATGTTGCAGAAACTATCAAAAATGATTTCGTTTTTTTTGTAGTCATCTTGTTGGAACCAGATGTTGCCCATGTTCATATTGGTTCCAAAAATATACAGTCTATGGGCTGTGTTGTAAATACTTCATCGACTCCAAATCCGCTCAAATGTTTCTTCACAACCGGGCCAGCCTCGTGGCTTTTCTTTACAATTACAATTACAAAAGTTGATTATGCGACAGAATTTGAACTTTTATCGTATCCATGATGAATTGTCTATATATTCTCTATGTCGTTTGGCCAAGAAATTTGTTGAAAAGCCTAGCATGGATTTTAGCTGCCTGACTGCAAATAACTGGAAGCTGAAATAAATTTAACTGATTAATTGTTACAATATTATCATTTTTTGTTGATACCAGATGATTAAAATCAATTATAGATAAATCAATTACACACAAATGATGTTATGGTTTTGGTTATAGTTTGCGATCTGAGATTGGGTTTCCAATATAATCATTGCTTTAAAAAGAGAAAATCCTCAAAATTTGAAAATGACACATCGGAATCGTGAGTATATCGAATCGTTCCAGGTTTCTATAAGCCCAACTTCAAGTTTCAAGTCGTGAATATTATCTAATTGGTGGGTAAACTGATCCTACTATTTTTTTAATAATGTTCCTTTTAGTTATACTAACTCAAGTGAAAGAACCCAGGATTTACCAAATAATTAAGCTCAGCACTTTTTCCAGATAAAAATGCTTTCCGACGAATAGTTTAGTATCTTTACGATTAATTGCAGTCAACCACGCTCGGTGTCGCTGTTCATGAAAACCTTTGTGCTTCAAATATCTTTTTGGAATAGAAGAAAATCTGTAACATTTTGGCTCTTTAATTTAGAAAATTTAATTCAAAAGTAAATATTTCATGGCGAAATGTTTTGAAAAATATATTGGCTTTATTAGCTTTGTTAGCTAGAATATAGAATTTAAAATTCATGTGACAAACTTCGACCCGGTTAACCTGACCCCATTTGAGAATTGTAATGAACATTAAACAGTAATTAACTGAAATATTTTCCGAATTTTAATCCGATTATAACCGATTCTGGTTTTTTTCGTGATTGATTTCAACGAGAATGATGCAGAACCAATGATCCCTCTGATCTATGACCAGCCGTGCTTATGAAAGTATACGCTAAACATTTAGAAGAGCCTTGTAATCCAGAACACGTAGAGAAATTAAAACATGTTTACGTCTTAAATAAATTGAAGTTAACTTCATCCAGTTTATATAAAGCTGCATGATACAACAAAACTAATAAATGGGATCGGTTACGATAAATCGTATACGATAAAATTGAAATAGTTTTGATGAATACTCAAAACAAAAATTTTTGAGGTTTGCGTTCCACGAAAAAAATATAATACTTTATGGGTTGAGTTCGTTTTCCGGTTGAACGAAAAGTTTTTGGACTAAAATAAAACATTTTTGTACTAATTTATCGTTCAATAAAACCTGTAAAAATTTTAAAAACGTTTAAACGAAATCGTTCGTATTAGTTTTTCTGAAGCCTTCCATGAAATGCTCATATCGCAGTTTTTAAATTATAATTTAGGGACAATACAATGTTTCACAAAATAAAATAGCATCATTCCATAGTTAACTAACTAGCTTTTATTCCTAATCGGTTTCAAACCGGTTATGTTTCGGAACCAAACCGAAACAAAAAGAATCTTTCAAATTTCAAATCGCTTCTATGCTCTGCATTGGTAAGATCACATATATCTGGTGAGAACATCAGAGTATTGCCATCACCCTTGACAGGTATAGATATATGTATAGTTAGAAACCAGAGCGTCATAGAAAAATTCTGATCACAGTCAAGGAAAATGCCTGGAAGGTTTAATTCAGCATCTGAAAATGCAAAACTAACCGGAAGATTACTGGGAGTGGCTGGCTCGTACCGCCGATTTATATTTAACTTTGCAGCAATCACTGCACATTTTTAAAAATGGCAAGATTGCTTGAACGCTATTGATAAATCCATCTTATAACCAACCATTTTGTTTACGCTGCGATGCGAGTATCGAAGGAGTGGGGGATATCTTGTACCAGAAAGGCGTATACAAATATGAACGGCCAATTGCGTTTATATCACAAAAGCTAAATAAAGCCCATAGGAATTAGCCCGTGACTGAGCTTGAGTGCTGGCAGCAATATTGGCGATTAAAAAATTCAGACCATACGTGGAAGGTCATGAATTTACTTTAATCATAGACCATGCTAGTCTGAAATGGCTCATGGGACAACATGATCTAAGTGGTAGACTTGCACGTTTGAGTTTAAAATTGCAAGGGTACAGATTCCCAATTCAATACCAAAATGGAAGAGAAAACGTCGTTCCAGATATGTTATCCAGAATTTAGTATCACTTCAAGCATGCTGAGTATAAGCAAGTTCGTGTAAAAATCGTGCAAGGTCCAAATAGTTTTCCAGCATTCTGTGAAGATAATCAACGTAGTTTGGAGACGAAAAAAAAAGAATGAGCTATCTGATCTGTCAGTGTGGAAGCTGTGGACACCTGCTAATATGCGTGATCGACTAGTCGAAAAGGAACACATCGATCCGGTATCATCACATGGTGGTAAAAGTAAAACGTTAGCTCCATTATGCAAATTCTATTATTGGTCTTGAATGACCAAACCAGTCAAAGAATATATGTTTTGCAAAATATGACATCTGTAAAACGTCAAAAGCTCCCAATAGAACTATGAAACCGTGAATGGGTAATAAGCATCATATCGATCGTTCATGGTAGCGAGTTTATATCGATTTACTTGGACCCTATCATCGGTCAACTCAGGGAGAAACACTAATTCCCATTGTAATTACAAACGTAAATTACCAGCTAAAAGTCAAGAATGGTAAAATATTTGGTATATTCCATGGCAAAGATATTGAAACAACGTAAAGCAAAACACACTTCAAGTTGTTTTCAAATTCAACAAGTCATTTTCTTCGAATATATTTCTTGAACCTTCCCTGTTACGGGTGCATTGGATGCTATTTATGTATATTATTATATGTATACTATAACAATTTTATGCACAGTATGTATAGGATTGGTCTTTAGCCTGGAATTAAAATTAGACTGGACAAATGTGCAATAGTAATTTTATCAATTTGAATAATTCCGTTAGAGTATACAATGCATCCTAGAAAAATGCTGACCACAGCCATGAAAATTGCAATAAAGGTGGTCTTGAGCCTGGAATCAAAAGCAGACTTGCCAAATTGAAAATCAAGGCAAATTGAGCTTTTACTACTTTGAAATATGCCCAATAGTAATTTTATCAATTTCATGAAAATTTGAATAATTCCGTATACTCTAAAATGCATCATAGAAAAATTCTGTTGACAATCATGGAAATTCTGATGACAGTTCTCGATGTAATTTTCGTTTATCTTTTTGATACGAAAAAATTGCATTCAACATAAATATTAAAACCAACTTAATCTCATTTCGAACGACAAAACAATTCTACGTAAGCAAATAATGACGTCATACTGCAAAAACTAGGGCATGCACCAAATATAGATTTTTTTTATTTTTTTTTTTTGTTCCAATTGAGACATGGCATTTGGTTTTATTGTATTTTTATATAGGATAATATTTTATAAATCCCTTGTCAATATCCTGATCATTTGCAGTGCACCATAGTTAACCACAATCGTGGCACAACTTTATTTTCCAAAATCTCGTTCCATACAAAAATTTTTTTGTATGAAAATCCGGCAACCACAATGACCTATTGCATATTATAATGCTCGCATAATTAAAAAAAAAAAAAATTGTGTTTGTTATAAATACCAAAAGTTGACATAATTCTATTTTTAAATTTAATTTTTTTTTGTAGAAAATTTAAAAAAAGAAAATCAAAAACAAAATTGTTTTTCTTATAATATAATTGTAATATTGCTCTAATTTTTATAGAATACAAAAACGCAAAAAAAAAAAAATTATTAAGTTAAAAATTAATAATAGAAAATGTTTATTATTTTCCAAAAACAAAAAGCAAATAAATATTATAAAGAAAATTTCCTTCGTTATAATTATGTATATATACATATATGTGTCTGTGTGTGTACATGTATATATGAAAAATTATGTTTCGACATAAAACGGTCATTATTGACGTCATTGTATTTATTAGATTTTTTTTGTTGTTAATTTTTATGTATTTTTATGCAATATTTTAAAATATATTATGTACGTACATAATTATATTGTTATGTAGTAAAATAAATTTGGGATAATTTTTATGGCCTTGCGTCGCGATAAAATTTTCATTGTTACCTCATACATATATGTGTATCCGCCGCAGCTACGAGCATGATTGTATGAACTCGTCGTTTAGTGTTATGTACTGTGTATTTATACGAATATAGTTCAATGGTCTTATATAGGTTACGTATACGTACAGTATTTTTTTGTTTTTTTTCATTGAAAATTGGGAAAATTTATAATCAAATAATTGTAGTGACGTCAGTATTTTTTTATTCTGTAGAACAAAAAGCTGGGAAATATAAAATAAAACGAAGATTTTTTTTTTTTTTTGTGTTACGACTCGATTTATTTGATTTTCATTTTTATAATAATAGTTGGAGTTTTTTTTTACGCTTGCTTTTTGTGTATCAGGAAAATGTTACAGTTTAATTGACTTTTAACAGTTTTCCACTTTGTTTTTGGTTTTATAATAAGATATGACGTATGATGATGTTATTATTGCAGACAATTTCAAATTTTATGGTTAATTAATGATGAAGTGCGTATGTATATTGTGTTAGTGGAAATCTTATATACATAAATGTGGAACCTGTGTTTAAGGGGCTTGGTTAGGTTCACCTCACCTTCTGTTAAAGTTTTCAATTTTCTCTATTTAAATGGTAATTATAAAAAATAGGCAGTTTCGGATAATAGGGGTCCATGCACTGCGCCAATTTTTTTTTTCTTCTTGGGTATACTCCCTACAGTTGGTATTCTAACCCCATAGCTCCCGATCGAATGCCAAAAATGTTGTAAATTAAGTAAAATAATCAAGTATTCGAAACCGAATTTTGAAAATTCAGGATTTAATTTAATTTTCGAAATTTAAAAAAAATTTCATAAGTAATCGGGTTGAATGCTGATATTTCATACTGTAGTTGATGTTGTAAATTGACTTAAAACTTCAGGCTTGCTATTTATTTTGAAAATTTACAGCTAAATTTAGAATTTATAGTTATTGTTCTGCAATTAAGACAAGCTACCTCTGTGGCTTATTAGGAAAAATTAAATCAATTTTTGAAAGAATGACTCGTTAAATACCTTTCCAATGAACGTGGTATACAGCTACAAGCCATCATATATCGACTGACTATATAGGCAATTAAACATAATGAAAATATGAGATGTCTAATGGCAGCCCTTAGGCCGTTGGCTTATAGCCCTATATATAAATGGCTTCCCCTAACAAATCTTTGAAATCATAGTCATAATTTAAAAATGAAAATTGAATCCGTCAAAATACGGAGAATTATTCTAAAATTTACTACATTTTATAAAATTTAGAATCGCAGAAAATATTTTAAAAATTGTTACATTTTGAAGTATTTTGGAGAAGTTTTCTAATATTAATAAATAGTGCAAATATTAATAAATCAATTAGATATCCGGAGTCTACAGTAAAACGGGCTCTGGGTTCTGGGTCCCTTAGAAGCATACTATGATCCGGCCATGAGTATAGCAGTAATGAAAGTTATTGCCTTTCGGTTCGTCCGTGATCTGGAGTCTCGGTTAGGGTCAAACATTTTTAATTTAATTTTACATTGGTTCTATAGAACAGATGAGAAGTGCCGAATTATTGGTACTCCGGACCATCGAGCCAGTATTAAATAAGGGCATCTTAACAAATTTCTACAAAAATCATTTTAGAATCGTATGTGATTGAACGTATCAAATTATTAGTTTTCTTTTCTTGAAATTGCTTTCTACTGTAGCTCAAGGCTCTTCCAAGTCTTTCTCTTATTTGCTGTATTATTTTAAGCCACTACCACCCAAAAGGAGCGCGCACGACTAAAGATCTTATTTAATTGACACATTGTATAGCCCTATTCCAGTCTGTACTGACTAGGTCAAAGATATAGATATCATCGTTCAAATCGAAATCAAAGTTCAAGAATCCCTGCGTATATTCGGATTGGTACCTCTAGATCCAAACATCGGAACTTTAAACACTGTGCAACTTGCTGGCTATAATTTGAGTGATGTGCCGAGATTCCATAAATCATCTTAATTTCGATTGAAAATTAAAAATTTGTAAAATACCTCAAACATGTGAAATTCCAATATTAGAAAGGAAGCTGGAGGAATGCTCTAAAACTCAAAAAGTGTCCACTATAAATTGGAAATTATTATAAGCGTTTGTTAGTATTCAAATTTTCAAAATTTAACAATTCCAATTTTAAATTTTTTCTTCAGAATAGCTAAACTGTGAATCTTAAGAATTTTTAATTTTGCCGAGCTTAAATCAAAATTAATAATAATCAGTTTTTTAAAGGCCATTACTGGCCCCTTACTGAGTCAACTATTTGACTCAAACGGTTTCGTGACAACGGTCCTGATCAACGCTTTGTAAAGCTTCAGCTTCAAGGCACTCGATAAGTGTTTATATTTTAGCAGTTTCCTTAGAGAATACAAGGCACAACTGCCAGCTGCCAGCCGCAGTTTAACATCCTCACCCACACTGTTATCGTGAGTGATAAGAGAGCCCAAATATTTGAACCTCCTCGATCCTTCAAACGTGTAGTGGCCGCACTACTAAAATCTGGTGTGCCATTGTCCCTATACCCAGAGATCATGTACTTCGTTTTGGACTCATTTTCTGAAGTCCAAATGAAGCTGAAAACTCTACAAATTATAAACGTCAAATTTAATTTAGTATTTTGATTTTCGAAATTTAGAAATTTCACAATTTATTAATTGACACAATAATTAATTTTACAAAAATACCAATTTTTTACAAAGTTTTATAAATTTTGATGATTTATTGAAAATCAGATGAAACTGGATTCATCGAAGTTTGGGCACGTGACCGTTTAAGTATTATAAATTTATTGGAGACTTTTGAAAATTCACAATCCGTAAAATCATCTGAATTTCGAATGAATATTCAAAATTTGAAAAATATTCTATAAATCTAGTTTATTTTCTCTATAAATTTGTGGATTTTGAAAAAATTGTAGAAATGCTTTTAAATTAATTTTCCGCCATAAATTGGAAATATTCAGTATTGTAAACGTCAAATTTCCATCTAGTAGAATTTTCAATGTTATATCAAAATTTACAAAAGCAATTTTATTTTATAACTTGTTATGCCACGCAATCGCAACCTGAACCATTTGAGTCTAAATACCTATGCATCTAAATAAAAATTCAATACATCAGTTTGATATCCGGGCCCTACAGTAAAACGGGTTCTGGGCCGGGCCCCTTTTGATGCATATACTATAATCCGGCCTTGAAGATGGGTTGCTTCTGCGAGGTATATGTATGTATACACTTTATGATCAGGTTAAAGTATAATACTTTGTATTAAAGCTTCATTTAATTCTTCTCGTCTGTCTATTAAAAACAAAGTGAATTTTGAAAAGTTTTGAGCCTAACCGAGACCCAAACTCATACATATGTCTGTATATATCCTATACAGAATTTGTCTAGAATGATAATTTTTGTTCTGTTAAGCCTGTTGTTAAACGAATCTGCATGAAGAGTTCAAAAGGTTTCAAAGTCCAAAGATCTATCGCATTATTACGATAATTTGTTCATGACTCGCTGCGGTTCCTCCTTAAATGAAAATTGGCATACGTTGAACACTCAAATTTTCGTTTGACTTAAATGTAGTACAGTAAGGCTGACAGATATTCACGCGATTTTTAATAATTTAGAGATGGAAAAGGAAGGACAATTTACATAAACGCAGAGCTACGATGAGGGCCGGATATTGAATATTTTTGATCCAGAGTCCCCTTAAAATTTAGTTGCAATTTCCGATAAAAATCCAGAAAAAATGGTCCAAAAAAATTAAATTAAAGTTTCAAGGCTCAATTACTCAAGATTTACCCTTATCTTCAACTGAATCCAAAAATTTTAATTCACTTCGTATTTCTATATCTTATTTGTTGTCGACTCTTCAACCTGCGAACTCAATGATCAGAAAATGATATTGGTTTCAATAATATGAATTTACCTGAATCCAGTCAATTTTTCTTTCCTGCGTTTCCATTACATAAAATTCTTTCAATTTCGGGGCCCTCGCAGTTGCGTGGCGATTTACGGCAAATTTGAACTTAACCAAAATATCAATTTAGGTACTAGGTTTTTAATACGATCATCGGTTTAAAAGGAATTTATTATATTATTTGCTCGTGCTTTCTGATACAATTAACCTATTTCTAAGAAGATTTAAATTCTAAGTGGTATATTCTGACCCTTTTTCTATCGGAATTTAATTTAACATTTCTCCAATTATCTTGTTATACATATTCAACAGTGGACCATTCAACTGTTGTTTGCTTTAGATGGTTTGTATTATAAATGAAGTAGTTTAATTATCAAACTATTTTAAAAAGTACTGGAAAGGACATTGGTTTCGGAAAGGACGAATTGCTCGAAAAAGGAACGTCCTTCCTAAAACCGGATGTCTGGCCGCCTTAATATACAATATATCGCAGAAACAAACCAGTTTTATATATGTATAACACATTATATGTGGTATTAGCTTCATTGAATTCTTCCTCTCCACCACCCTCCTCCATCTATGTGCCTAATACACTAGGAGGAATTTATGAGCGGAAGTGGATGAAATTAATGACTGAGTGATCCTAATATAGTATGCGCAAACTTGTGATAGTAAATCTGTGCTCAATTCATTACGGAATCCTATGATCACTTCCAAACTGGTCAAGGACTGTAAACCTTTTATTAACGTCCTTTGCTCTTATAATCGTGTTAGAGCTATTTGGGTTCCGGCTCATTGTGGTATTGAAAGCAATCAGATACAATTATGAATTTCATTGGACCTGAACTGGCAGTGCACCTGACCTTTAATTGTGGTAAAAAAGCTATTAAGAACTACTAACTTTGCTAGCTTCCAATACATGCCGAGTGGCTAAGTACTTCATTTGTGAACATAATCTGATACTTACAAAGTTTGCTTAATCTTAGAAGAAAGACCAACTGAGAGTTCCGGTCGCTATTCCGTTTTAAACTCCATTTACAAAGAATGAGACTTGTTCAAGATTCCTTGTGTGACAACTGTCTTGAAGATGACGATGACAGCATTCACTTTGTTTGTGTTTGTCCCGCTTTCGAGGTAGTTAGGTGCCGGTTTCTTAATCATATATCTTTGAATGTAGGTCAATTGTCATCCCTACCCTGGTTTAAGCTGTTACAGTTTGCCAGAGCCAACTTTAATAAATAAAATGCCCAAACTTAAGTCGTCTTAAACATAGGTGGCTTGAATATATATAGTATTGAGTACCGAAAAGATAGGCCCACGAATACTAAATACTTTGTACACAAGTATCCTTTATAGGATTTTGCTAGTATGATAATTATGATTCTGTTAAGCCTGTCATTAAGCGAATCTGAACGAAAAGTTCAAACGGTGTCAAAGTCCAAAGGAATATTGCAGTATTATACGTTAAGTCAAAACTGACATATGTCGAGAACCCAAATTTTGACTTCTGTAAGTGTAGTACAGACTATAATCAGCTTCAATCACAAATTGAAACCCACAGTTCCTAAACTGTGTTTTAGGTAAACCGTATCGTAAGATCGTAATATTTTTTTTGTTGTTGTTGCAATGCCTGCCTAAAATAGATTTTCAAGAAACCTACAAGCAAAAATAAGTAAACTATATTTCATAAATTAAATTGTCATCGATTTAAGGACGATTAAGTCGTGCTGCTAGAACAGCCGATTACACCGAAACGATCATTCCACACAGTCCATACCTACACAAACAGATTTTCCACCCTATACTAGTTCCAAAAAATGACACACCCTCATTTTCTCTCCGTACCTCGTAATCAAACGAAGCTAGGTATAGACACATTAGAAAACACATAAACTATATTTATCTTAGATCAAAGCTCCATCTATAATAAAAAGTAAATATCGCCCAAAAAACCAAAAAAGCGAAGAAAAAAAATTATATAACCTATAAAATTGAAATTTTCATTTTTCACTTCTCCATTTTCATTTAGATATTGTGTTGTTGTAATTATTGATGGAATTTAACATTTTTTCGATATTCAAGCTCCATTCTGCCGAAGAACTTGAATACTCTGCTTCATATACATATATAAAATTACACACATACATACTTCGAACAGATTTGTTACAATAAGAATGTCATAATTTATATTAAATAAATTCAATTTTTTTAGATTTAGATTTTCATTTGGAAATACAAAAAAAAAAGAAAAATGAAAAGAAAATTCTATTTTCTCATATAAGTATATAAATTTTACCTTTTAGTCTCTTTCTGGTTTTAGATAATTTTATCATGTCTATCTCAGTTCGCCTGTTGACGTCATTTCATTTTTTTTTTTGGTTTAATAATTTTTTTCGAGTTTTTATTTTTTTGGGGGAGAAAGGAGGGCTGTATATATATACGCCTTACACACACATAAATACATACATGTGTGTGTAAGGAGTATATATAATCGAAATTATATATGAAAAATCTACTATATGTACATAAAAAATATTATTTTTGTATTCCAAAGAAAGAAGATTCTCTTCTGTTGCGCGAAAATTTGTTTCATTGTTTTTGTTATTGTGGAAAACTTTCTATATAGATATATGTTACTCTCTGTACACAATTTATCCACACATTATTGATAACAGTCGAAAAGATGCGGAGAGGGCGTGCGCATTTCGCACTATAATATGGAAAAACTATTTTCAATTCAGAAAAGCGAATATAGGAATAAACCAGAAGAAAAAGAGGAAAATGGAAAAACGAGAATAGAATATTTTGGAAGTGGGAAAAAGAAGAAACGACGAAAAAATTCTCATTTTATTTTGATTATAGGAAAAAATAAATTTAATGTAGTATGATTCTAATATAACTTTTCTTAATTTTCATTTTTCATTTTGTAATTCTTGACTTATTTTTTTGTTTTATTTATTTTTGTTGAGTTTTTGTGTGTTGAGATGTGCGAGTTTCTCTCGTTTTTTTTCAAATTTCACATCTTCTTTTTATCGGTTTTAATGTGCTAATGACGTCACTATAGGTCACCGGCCTAGTTACCATATATCTGAGATTTTCTTTTCTTCTTGTGTTTCGATTTTCTTATTTTTCGTTTTTTTTTTTTAAATAGTTTTTTGGGAGTTTTACTGCATTTTGGATGTGATAAATGGGTATTGGATGACGGTCTTGGTTAGATGAGGAAACAATACGGAATATGATGTTCGGCAAATGATGCGATGTAGTATATAAGAAAAGTTACCAATAAAAAATGTATTACATGAATGTATAAGAATCTGGGTGTGCCATGAGATGTCAAAATTTCATGAATGTATTTTACTTTAATCTGATGATTACAAAATAATTGGCCAAGTAAGTGTTTGAATCCAACCACTGCTCTAAAATTTGACGTTTATTATTTCAATATGGCAGACATTAATTCTATTTACAATTCAAGTAAAATACCATCATTTCATTTATTTAGAATATTAGGATCTCCCTACATTTGAGAGGAAAATTCTAACCATACTGTACGAAATAAAATAACGTCGGCTTTAAGATATACTTCAAGCTGAATTATGCTGGGTCCCAATTCCTGTCTACACGATACGAAAATGCTATAATACCAAACCAAAATGAATTTGTATTCACTGGAAAATTTATTTTGAATGGTTATACCTTTACGGATTTTAAACCTTGGGTGTACGTTTGTGACGTTTGAATTGCTTGTGTAACACAAACAGTTTGCGATACAAGAAATTCAAAATTTAGATAAGTATTTTTTAAAAGAACTGCACATTTAATTTTAGATGAAATATTTTATATGGTTTTCCTCAATCGATTTAATTCTCTAATTCAATCAATTTAATTAATTTGAGTATGAAAACATTAAAACAAAATCACTAGAAATACTTTACAAATTTTTTTTATTTGTAGTCGTTACTAATTGAATAACGTACGAAATCCGTTCATAATCGAACGAAATTGGCTAGAATTCGTATTGCAGAATAAGAAAAATTTCGAAACGTATCAAGTAGAGATGAATTCGTATTCAAGAATTGGGCCCTTGATCATTTGCCCGAATATAATCTTCACTAAAATTCGTACAGTTGTCGATATCACTGTACTCTGTGACATACTTGTAACCATAAGCTTCTATCAGTTTTTTAGTTAAAACATTACTTAAAACGTATTGTTTAACCAAACTAACCGTTGAATCAATTTGTATTAATTTTTTAAACAAATATATTTTAACTTCTTCTAAAATTAAACGTCATTTTTAAATAGTCTGGCATCTATTGCGCAATAGATTACCCACAAAAATAGTAAAAATAAATTTAAATCTACAGGTGGCTTGTACTATAATCGATATTGTTTATGAAATTTTTAATGATAAATACAAATACAGAAATTACATTTTCAATCTGACTTTTGTCTCTCTGTGTGTGTTTCAACTCGAAAGCTATAATGATAGACATTTCAATTTTTTCACGTGAGTATAGATGTTATCTTCATCACTGGCCCGTTACTGTGCAACAATCTGGCTTCGCCAGTTTCGATCCTGAGCATGGTGACTTCTCAAACAATCTGAAGAAACCTAGTCGTTCTCTACACCGTGGAGCCATGAACGTAACCGAGTCCAAAACAATTAGATTATAAACCATAAATGAAATCTAAATTGAACACCATTCGGAAAATGTATTCTGCAATGTTATCACTGGTAGTAACATCTAGTAACAAAGAGAAATAAATCATTGGCCAACGTTGGCTATGCAAATATATTAGAATACTTCTACTCAATACAATATGCTTTATAATTATAAATAAATAATTAACGATTTTATTTTTATTTTTTCCAGTGTGTAACTTCATAGTACATGAAAGATGTGTCTCGGGTGTCGTAACTCCTTGTTCAGGGATAGCCCCCAGTATAATAAAAGTAAGTTTATTGAGTATATAGCATGCGCGTTTTAGATATATATATATATATAGGATGCATTTTATTAATCTATATAATTATGTTGTATTGTATAAATAGAACCCCGTAGCCCACTGCTGGTCCGAACCAACACATCACAAAAGAAAGTTTTGTACCGTATGCCGAAAACGTTTGGACGAAACACCTGCTGTTCATTGCATGAGTAAGATTATATTATATATAAAAGACCTTTTGTATATATTACATACTATATACGCGACATAATTATGTAAGATATTAATTCGCGTTTATTTCTAAATTTTCACGCCCAGTATGCGAATATTTTGCTCATGTTGAATGTCAAGATTTTGCAGTTGCCGATTGCAAAGAAAATGCAACATACATTCCAGGTAAAGATCTTAGTTCCGTAAAACATCAGCATCACTGGCGAGAGGGTAATCTGCCACAAACATCGAAATGCGCCTACTGCAAGAAAACATGTTGGTCTTCGGAATGTCTTACAGGTATACTATATACATATACAAATATATATAGAGATGAATACTATTACATATAAGTTTTATTAAATACGAATTAATGTTATATATATAGGTTATCGATGTGAATGGTGTGGTTTCACAACGCATGGTGGTTGCCGTAATAATATTCCATCAGAATGTACATTCGGTATACTGCAACCTATTTACTTACCACCACATGCTGTTTCAATACCTCGTACCGAAGTTCCCATGGAGGCAATCATAGGTGTACAAATTAAAACAAGAACTGTATTAACGAGGGATTACTCTTGTCGTAAGTATTCCAATTTTAACTAAACTATTTTTAATTAATATTTTTGCAAAACTATTTACTTTTTTTAATTTTTTTTTAATTTTTTTAAATTTTTTTTCATTATGTTTCCAAAAAAATTATGACTGTTCGTCAGTCATTTTTATACCTATAATTTGTACAGTTTTATACAAAAAACAAAAATTAAATTAAAGTCATAATATATAAATGTTGTTATATTTTAAAAAATTATTTTGTTATTTAAATCTATTGGCACTATATTTGGTGTTGACATCAAACTAAACGATTATACATATATATAATATATAGATAGATAGAGCTAGTGGTTCCACTGTATACAAAACTATTTTGTTTATAAATATATATGTATATATATATATATATATATATATATATATATATATATATATATATATATATATATATATATATATATATATATATATATATATATATGTATATATATATATATATATATATATATATATATATATATATATATATATATATATATATATATATATATATATATATGTATATAGATCTAGAGAATTTTTATCTTTATTTCAAAACTATTAAAAATCAAAAATATTAACGATCACTTAAAAATTAGTAAATATATATCAATTTTTTATTTTTTGAGATAAGTATATTCCGCGATATTCCGAGTAAACTATATACGCGTATATAAACTAAAACAGTTTGTCTTTCTTGTATATACATATATGTAATATAATATACTATATTTACGCGTTGAAAGATGATGTCAACTGAAATAACTAATATTGGTCGTAATGTTTGGAATGCGAAGATTTTTGTTTTGTTAGCGAGAAACACGGTTGACTAATCAATGACGAGCATCTGAAAAAAGTCCAAGTATCAAGATTAATCCATAAGAAATGTAGAATTTAAGGCTCCCAACAGTCGAAAGAAATTGTGTATATAGTTCCCAATACCTTAAACTTCTTTCCTAGTTGTAATAAGAACTCCTTAATTTGTAAAATTTTAAAATCGCCAGCTCCTTAAATTCCGCAACGTTTAATGCATCCCCAAACGCCAAAACGAAGTCAATATTAGAATTATTTAAAAATAGCTTCATGTTAATTTCCTACTAAGAGTTGGGCCAAAAATTGTAGTAAACAATTTCCTGATTGCAGTTTTTAACACTTAATGAAAAAAAAACATTTGTTCTCTATATTGGTTGCCCGAACAATGCAGCAAATATTTTTGACATTTATTGTGAAAATTTGATTAGAACATAAACTCCATGACTTTCGAATATTTATATAGGAGTGAGGACAGATTTATAAATATAAATATTTTGGCCTGGTAGGCTTTTTCGCCCTACGGAATAACTACCATAATTATCTTTGGGAATTGTAAATATATATCTTGAGTTAAACTAGTACTAATGATATGTGTAAGGTGGTCTAAGATTTCCTCGTATGAGGCTGGGTAAGGTATCTCTTATCACCATGAGTACCAATTGCTAGTCGATAAATTATAGTTTCGAGATAATTGTTTTACAATAAAACCCGGTCGGTATTCGAGTTGTAAGTGATTTGTTGATGGCCACTTATGATTTGGTTAACTGTCGTAAACCTTTAGACTTGCTCACAATTGTTTATATCTTCGCACTTCGAATTCATTTTTTATAATCTCGGTGAGGCAAATCTAAATCCCGCTGTTTATTTAGCTTTTTTGATCATTGTGATGAAGCTTTGTATTAATGGATATGGTTCAAAACTAGCTACTTTAACACAACATATTTCATTTTCACGAAAAAGTACAAAACGTATATATGGAACACTATAATTCATGAATTTAGTTCTTGAACCTAGAAAATGTACGTGAATATGTAACAGTTTTTCATGTGTAAATTGTGGTGAAGACAGATTATCTGTATATGAATTGAAAAAGCCAGTTCAGTCAAGATAACATGGTGGCTGGGCCACATTCACGGGACTGCATACTAGACACGTGACTAGGGCCCGGATTTTAAGTTATTATTTTTTTTCCAAATGGATGATAAATTTTGGGATTACAATTGTTGGTCACGGCTTTGTAATTAAAATAATAATAATGCTGGTAACTCACCGTAAATGCCGCAGGTCAAAAGAACTTGGTTAAATTGATTTAGCTCTAGTCACAAACTTTGACAGTGGGTATTACATCGCTAATTAGTTTTATGAATTCATCTCAAATTGTTGATGATAAATAATTGGCATCACCTTTTCCTAGGATGGCATAGTAGTTGGGGTGTGCTCTAAGAAAATGTTCAAATTATGATACAACTAATAAAGCTCTAATGTAAATATGTGCAGTTTTCGTTTGGTATTTATTAATTGAATTGTCATAGCAGGGGTGTTATGACCATTAAATTCCTAAATACTAAACGAAAATAGCACAGAATTACATTAGAGCCTCATTATTTGTATCATAATTTGATCTTTTTCTTAGAGCACACCTCAACAAATATGCCATGTTAGAAAACGGTGATGCCAATTATTTATCATCAATAATTTGTGATGAATTCAAAAAACTAATTAGTGATAGAAGTAGACAACATTAGTTATTATTAAAGTTGGCTTAGAGGTTCCACACCAGATACTCACATTGAACCAGTCACATACTCGAATAAGTTTAGAGATTGTTATTTTGAACAACATATTTGAAAATTCTTGGAATTGGCAAGGATATAATGCAGGTCCAATGTAAGGTCGACATAATGGTCCACAAAATCTAATTAAACAGCATAGTGTGCTTCTGTCAAGTCTATTCCATATTCAAACCATTTCTTAAATTTAATAACTGAATGACATTCAAGGAGTGTATGTTTTTTTTCGCGTCCGCTCGTTGGAACATATTATAAGAAAATTGCTTTCCAAATAAATATTATTTGTCAGTAAAATTAATTTCGAATACCGGATAATCGATGTAAGAATCGATGCCATTAAGGTATTAAATGAAAATTATCAACCGTTAAAAAAAATTCTTCAAATCACTTGCAGAAACAAATAGCAAGGGCAGAAGTTGCAGAACGTCTTAATAAAATCAAAAAGTACAGAAATTAAAAACACGATTTCAATATTGATCTCATTCTTGTAGAGAGAGAATATTTTAAAGAAACAAAACACGTCTGTGGTAGAGGCTAACACTGTGTTAATTCGGTCCTGCATGATAGAAGATAATTCTTTTCATGCCATGTGAAAGTGCGATTACTTACAAAAGAAAATGAAAAGGTCTCATTCAGACCTTTATCCTGCAGTAGTACTCCTTATAGGGGTCCCTATTTTGCCCAAGGATGATACAAAATATGGCGCTGTTTTAAAATCAGATCTGAAATAAAACAGTAATCTCATTAGCATATAGATCGCTGATAGTTTTCAATTGTAAATGAGTAGGTCCACTATGCGGGCCTAGAAACTAACCTATTTATTAATTAATTGTAATTCCAACAAAATTACACAGATATCGAAACAATTCCACTTGACAATCGACACACACAAATAGATTGAATTATATACATTTGACGTGCTTGTCTCTGATTTTATATAAACATATAATCGGAACCTCTATCAAACACTGATAACGACGGCGCTTAAACCGTTACGCTAAATGTTAATATAACGCTTTTGATATTTATTTTGCTTCTATTTTTTTTTTGTACTACATAAATTGTACACAGAGATGAATTATCGATAAGTACATGTATAACACATGCGGGTAAGTGGATATGATGCGCGGTTACACTCCAAATACCTTATCGAAAATCCATCCAATTTTATCTAGATAACTCTCGATATTGTAATAATAATCATAATAATAATAATCGTAATAATCATTTAATTTGATGTTAACGTCCGAACACGACAAATAAATTCGTTCCAAAAAATAAAATCAATTTTTTTGAAGATTGTACAAATATTTTCTATATATCTCAGTTTAAAATTTAGTGATTTCTCTGTTTTTAGTTCCATCATAATTTATAATTTAATTTTAATTATTTCTTTTAATTTTTATTTTTATTTTTATTTTTTTTTTTTTTAAATATATAATTTTTAATAATAAAAAATTTATATATCACACACAAACACGAAATAATTAAATATAAATAAAAAATAAAAATAAAAATAAATAAATTAGCGGAATTACGAACAATTGGTTTATGTGATGCAACTGGTAGTGAACTATCGATACAACATCTTGATATAAATTCCAAGGAAAATTTTCTAAGTAGCAGTACCAATATTAATAATAATAATAATAATAACAATAGTAATAATGATAGTAAAAATAATAGTAATAAAAATAATAGTAATAAAACAGGAGGACAAAAATATAATCGATTTTTATTGCCGCCCGGTCATCAACGATATTGTAGCAATCGGCAGCTTCTGTTGCCGGATGAAAAGCAGCCAACAGTCGATGATCGTTTAACAAAAAGTGATACTAGCATCAGCGTTAATAATTTCGTAAATGATAATGATAGAAAAAATTATGAATTAAATTTTCGTGATATAATATTAGATATTAATAATATTAGTAATAGATTAGAATTGGAATTAAATAAACCGAAATCGGGCAATAATAAATTATTTAATAGAAAAAGTTCAACCAAACATAATATAAATAAGATAAAACAAATAAATAATAATAATAATGCAAGTAATAGTAATAGTTTTGTAAATAATGATAAGCAACTTTCAATTCCAACAATAAATTATTTACGAGCATCGGATGCGGCGGTCGCACGCAGCAAATCATTTCAAGGAACCAGTCTCACCGACGATGAATTCGCCCAAATCCAATCGTTTTGGAAAAATTCACGATATTATCGTAATCGGACCGTACCACATTTTAAAATATTCGCCGACGACGATGATGATGACGATGATGATGATGATGATCACGATGATGATGATGATGATGATGAGGATGAAAACGATATACTCAAAGATAGTTCATATAATTTATCAAAACCGGATCGATCAGCGAACGAGGCAACCGCATCGAATTACGGAAGCATTGGCTCGGTACGAAGTAAACAGAGCGCAAATAATGTCCCAAGTGGTCACATAATGGGCCGAATCATGCGAAGAATGAAAAATATTTCCTTGGGATGGCGAAAATCAAGATGTAAAGTTCACAGAGGTGAATTAATTTATAAATGTTAATTTTTTAATTTAATTTTTTTTTTTTTAATTTTTTTTTTTGGTTTTTAGTTTTTGATTTTATTTTTGATTTTTTTGAGAAATTTTTTTTTATTATTTTTGTTATTTTTATTTTCCCAAATACCAAATATTTTTGTGTAGGCTATAATTACTTAAGCGTCTGTGTTGTGATTTATCTATATATTACATATTATACAATAACATACTATTATATACCGTTTTTAACAAAGTGCTCATGCAGCATGAAGAATGGTTAATTTTTCAGTCTATAACACAAATATACATACATATTACTAATAATCATCATAATTATGTTTCTATAAGTGTTTTGAATATTAATCGTTTTATATATTGTATATATAACTATACGAATTATATACCAAATTTATTTGATATGAAATTTTAATATGCATCGTATTTTTTTTGTTTACCGCCATTTTACAGCACGAAGTATATCCGAAGAATTTAGTAGCGGTGATGCTGCACGTTTTCGTGATGACGATTATATGTCGAAAACTGAAAGTGCTATTAGTGGAAGTACTCATTCAAAATCGGATTCAACACATAAATCCGATAAAGATAAAGATAAGAAGGACAAAGAAAAAGAAGATAAAGATGAAGGTTTGTAAATAAATATATATTATAAATAAAATCTGTAGCTCGTAGTAACTCGCTAGCCGAACGTTAGTCCCCATATAATTTATTTATTTATCCTCCATTATTAAATTTCGAATCAAAATCAGTTTGCTACATAAACATGATGCTAATATTTACAATATTAACGGTTTTTACTCTAATTTGTGATATTTTGTGAATAAATCTTAAATAATATCGGTTAATACCGATGGAAGAAGCCTTTAAAATGTTTGGCTTGAGCAAAAATTATTCTTTGCAAAACTATTTTTAATATACTATCACGATACTATCGGCTTACTATCAAAACAGATATGAAGGGACCCAAAGGGCAGGGTCCGTTTACTGTATTTTTTGACTAGATTAATAAAAATGTTGATGCAATACAGTAATCCCCCGATATACGTTCTCTCAATTAACAGAAAAGTTTGAAACCTTTCTCGTCAATTTACGTCCTTCATTTTTCTTCTCGATTTATCGGATTTCTTTTCTTTTTTTCGTTTGTTGTATTTCTACATATTTCTACTTTTATGTACATACCTACATACATATATATTTTAGGGGATTCCCTACATAAGATGAATGAGAATCAAAAGAGTATCCCCATTTGTGCCTCGCGTATAAAAATGTAAAGGAAAGCAATCTCCATAAAAAAATATTGGATGTTATTCAACGTTTTGAAAAGGGAGAAAAGGCATTTAATATTGCCAGTTCGATGGGATTACACCACTTACAACAGTACGGACAATTTTAAAAATTTCGGAAACAATTCGTGCGAGTGCTGCCGCGGCAACCATAAAATCTGTTGAAGTGACAACCAAGTCACTAATTCTGGAAAAAATTGAAAAGCGTTAAGCATTTGGATAAATGACTTAAACGAAAAAAATTTACTTGTATAACCACGCTCATTATCCAACAGATAGCGACCAGTTTATTTAATCATTTAAAAAAAATGGATAGTGAGGGTGATAAGAACCTCTAGCTTAATCGAGTTTCTTTTTGTAGCCTGATCTTTTCAAATAATTCCAAACTGTCATATGGTTGATGTTTAATGCCTCCGCTTTTGCAAAATAATTTCATCACCTTTTCAGTGACTGGCCGACCGCGCGGAGACATTTTATATTATTTTATTTTTATTTTTATTATTTTGTTTACAGTCATTTTGGTTTTATGCCCCTATTATGGTGCTCACTTCTCCGAAAAATACGTCATAAATGTAAATTAAACTCACCAATTGAAATTTTAAGTAAGACTGTAGTCCAATTCATGGCTTATTTGAAATAAGTTGATTTATTTGACTTATTCATGGCAGAATGATCCAGTTCAAAGCGAGACTTATTTTAACATATAACTTATTATTTGATTGATTGACAGTTCACAGCTTTAAATGTTCATCGTTTAGTTTTGTTTTTTGTGTTTTGGTAGAAAATATTTATGAGAGGCATATTTGTGTAAACTAAATAAGTCACAGAAGTCTGCAATTATCATTAAATGTCACCATCATTATCATCAGCCTCAAAATTTTCTGATCTTAGGAGTTGGTGATATAGTTCAGGTTTTGGCGACATATTAGCTATTACACAGCATCATTAGCCAACAAAAATTAGTCAGAGATAGGAAAATTATAAAAAATTCAAATTTCAAAACGCTGAAATAACAAAATAGCCTACTTAACTATCAAAATAATATCGCACAACTCTCACCAAAAATATAAAACGAGAATCATAATACCAAATTTGAACTCACACGACAAGTGGTAAGGTGAGTCCCTCGCAAGGTGAGAACCATGATAGAGGTATTAAATGCGATTTCCCAAAAACGATATTTTTATAATAAGTCTCCTTCTAGAACCAAAATTCAAATTATCTATCCAGTTTTAAAGTTCTGTTAAATATTTGTATAAGAAACGAGTAAAGATGTATACGTATAGTACTTATGCTTCGGACATAGTTGAACAGGTCGTGGCATAAGAAAAATAGAGTTGTAAATTTCAACATTTTCACATTCTGAAGTTTTTAAATTTTGAATTATTATTAAATGCAAAGAAATGGAGATTACCTATAATCGAGATATAATATCAAATTTGACGTTTACAATTTATTAATTAAATTTTAAAAGATTCTGAAATAAATTTGAATTTTATTAAAATTTTAAAATCTAAGTGGCTAGTTATTGAATTTTAGAGCATTTCCACAATTTTACCAATATGTATTCAAATTTTACAGTGTCAACTAGAAGTTTTAGATATTTTACAAATATTGAATTTTCATTCGAACTTCAGATGATTTATCGATTTTCGGAGTATCACTAAAAACGAAATTGATTTTCAAAAAATTTATAAAATTCCATCAATTTTAGACAAATGTTCGCACTTTCATTTTAAATATCAAACTTTTCAGAATATGAGTTAATTTTAAAATTTTGGAAAATTTAATTAGTTTTTAGTTGATTTTAATTTTTGTAGGCTTTTTTAAAGGCTATCTCTGTTTTATTACGAAACGTACTGTTAAATGATTTTTACAGTGGTCAAAGCTGCAACAGGATATATTAAACAGGGATTCATACTAAACCGGACCTGTAATCGAGGCAAACGGCAAATGATTTGGGAAAAATGATTGAAAAAAAATTAAATCGCAGTTTATGGTTCCAAAATATGAAATTACGTCATTGTTCCTCGTCGTTTGATAAGAGTCTCATAACTTCATGACTTTAGTCTACTTTAGTCGGCAGTATCAAAGAATCTTAAATGCGATAACATGAAAATGCTGCTTTCAATTCTGTATCTAACTGTTCCCTAGCTCCGTCGACTATAGTTCAAAATAGTACTCATCATCGCGCTGTAGACGAACGTTATCGTAGTGATTTACATGTTGCACCCTGCTTATCCTATAAAATGCAATTAAATACTATATCAATCGGGATTATTCCATTAATCATACATGCTTCCGATGGTGATTATTTATTTCGCCAGGCCTCCCGGCTGTTTTCAGCTATACTCAGTTCACACCTAAATTAAAATAAAGATGAAAAAGTTTCTCAAAAATGTAATATTATATCAAAAGGACTTAATCTTGGTAGAACTGCGTTTATTTATCTATAATCGCCTGGCTTGTTCTACGTCGGCATGAAATCTAACTCTTTATTGACGTAACTACATATAATAAATTTTAACGTTTTATCGCCTTTACAGAAACATTAAAAGTATTCGATGGAAATTGTTCAGTCCGCCGAAAAATATTTAGAGTTATCACTGTACCTAGAACATGTAATCTAGAACATTTATTAACTGTAGCTTTACGAGCTTTCCATATAGCAAAGGATCACAGCGTAAGAGTAATCAATTTAATATATTTATTCAAAATTTCCTCGCAATACTAATATTTTTTTATTATTTGTTTACAGTTATTTTATTTAACTGATATGTATGCGCCTGGTGGAGAAGAAATAAGATTACAAGACCCAGCTCCTGTACTTAGTTTACATAGAATTGAAGGAAAACGTTTGGCAATTTTTCTTCGTTTTAAGTGAGTATATTATATATTACTCGTGGGTCTAATACATAATTTTATTACCAATATCTATATAGGGATAAAGAAAATGAGAAGGGATCGGTACGCGTCTATCCAGGAAAATTACAACTCCATATGGAAGAGTCATTTGTAACATTACCGGTTGATAATGATACAACTGTTAAAGATTTAATACGTGAGGCGCTTAATAAATTTGATCTACAAGACAATCCAATCGAAGATTATCGTTGTTCGGAAGTGTTATTAGACCGTGGTGTTACCGAACGTGTGCTCGGATGGAATGAGCGGCCATGGGAAATAATGAAACAATTGGGCAAAGATTCAATTAGGCAAATGGAACTAATGCGATTTTATTTGCAACACAAACAAGATCCGCATGGTCCTAATTTAGCATTGTTCGTTGGTAATTTACCACCTGGATTGTCGCAACGAAATTACGAACAAATGCTATTGGAATTTTTAAGTGGCGAAAATAAATTTTCAAGTATTGGTCCAATTTATTATGAATACGGATCGGTTGTTATTACATATGAAGATGCTGAAAAAGCGGTATGTGCGACTTTATATAATATATACGCAGCTGTATGTACCTGATATACATACATATATATAATAATTTACTTCTGTTTATACAGGTTAATGCATTTTATACATTACGAGATAGTAAATACGAAGAGAAACATCTTTTGGTACTACTTCTTCCAAATATTGAACCGAGCATGGTACCACAGGGTGTTCAACCGCTTTTAGTTTTTGTTAATGTAAAATCGGGTGGATGTCAAGGTTTAGAATTAATATCTAGTTTTCGAAAATTACTCAATCCATATCAAGTATTTGATTTGGATAATGGTGGACCGTTACCTGGGTAAATCAGTATTAATTTTAATAAATATTGTATTTACTAACATTTTTATGATTTGATTTTATTTTTAAATGACGCAGACTGTATGTATTTCGACATATTAAAGATTATAAAATATTAGTGTGTGGTGGGGATGGAACAATAGGATGGGTGTTACAATGTTTAGATAATGTTGGCCAAGATTCGGAATGTTCGAGTCCACCATGTGCAATAGTACCACTTGGAACAGGTAAGCGCGTATATTGTGTAAAAGTTGACCCCATGTTGGGCGCCGCCGAGTTGACAGGATCTTACTCATCATATAATTATAAAATATTTCTTCGAAATATATAGGAAATGATTTGGCACGTGTATTACGATGGGGTCCCGGCTATACAGGCGGTGAAGATCCATTAAATTTACTTCGTGATGTGATCGATGCCGAAGAGATACGTCTGGACCGTTGGACCGTCGTGTTTCATCCCGAAGATAAGCCAGAGGATTCAGCGCAAAAAGCGCCATCAAATTCCGCCGGTAAGAAGAAGAAGGTCCACCAGCCATCACAACAGAATCAACAACATCATCATGCGGCCATTACTACGACACAAACACAAGGTCATTTGATGTCGAAATTATTTTTGCAATTCAAAAAAAAAAAATTATTATTATTATTATTTTTTTAAAATTTAATTCGAAAATTAATTAAATTAAAAAAAAAATATTCATAGTGTTTTAGTTTTTTCGTTAAATCGAAAACTAAGAAGTTATGAATTTATTAATATAAAAATGATAAATACCAAATTTATTATTATTACCATTTTGTTTTTTAATTTCCTTATAATTTTCTTATTTCTTTAATTTATTTATTTACTTCTTTTTTTTTATATATTGTTTATAATGAAAATGAGAATACCAATATGAAATGCTGCGTTGTGTTTATTATATTAATGCATGCTGTAATCGGATCCAAAAAAAAAAAACCATTAATTCAATTGGGATAGATTCTGTATATTTTAGTAATTTTTTTTTTGTGTATATATGAATTTAAAATTTAGTCCGTTATGTAGATAATTTTTATACGCTGATTATGACAGGCATTCGAATCGCAATATGAAATATTTACCTTACGGACTTAATATTAGTATTGTATAAACTATATATTGCTTTTTGTTATAACTATTTATAATTTACTGTCCTATATATATATATATATATATATATATATATATATATATATATATATATATATATATATATATATATATATATATATATATATATATATATATATATATATATATATATATATATATATATATATATATATATATATATATATATATATATATATATATATATATATATATATATATATATATATATATATATATATGTATATATATATGAATTTTATCTTTTTACTTTTTTATATAAATTTAAACTTTAATTTAAAGTAAACAATAATTAGAAAAAAACACTTAAATCCGATTACAGTTTATAAATATATTCGTTCGTAAAATGGCTGCTGCAGAGTATGATCGTTATGATTATTATTATGATTATATAAATTTATTATATTCATTATTAAATTAATTTTTTTTTTTGTTAACTGCACATATTGTTTTTGTTTGTGTCTATATTATTAATTATTATTAACCGAATTTCTTTTTAAATTGATTTTAGTTTTAAAATAATTAATATACTAATATATAATAATTAATCTTAAATTTAAAAAAACAACAAATAATATTTATACTTTTTTTTAAAATAATTATTATGATTGAGTCTGGAACACTCAACTTTTATAAATTTTATTAGTTGCATGTTCTCTATATATTATCTTAAATTTTTTAATTTAATTTATCTTTTGTATATATTCAAAACTAACTACAAAATTTTATTTCATTTTAACGAAATTTTAAAATTGCGAATATATATTCATATACGATTACGTAAATCTGATTATATGCATTGCAGGGCCTAAATATATAGTATCTAAAAAAAAAGGGCAAATTCCTTTAAACTTTTCAAATTCCCGGTTAGCCAAAATGCTGTTTTAGCGAATCCTGGGCCCCTCTTTGTGAATTTGAATTCGACCAAACGAATGACGTTTTCGAATAATCGGTATTTATGAATTCGAAAACGTATAATTATTTAACGAAACCGAGTAACATGGAAAAGAAAACGAAGGTACGAAACGAAAAAAAATATCCCATTTGGGGCTAACTTTCTCCTGCAACATTAACAGCACTTCATTTAATGTGACCGATACTGATGCGGTTGTGATGATCCAACAAAATCGAAGCGTTGCAGATAATTTTAATATATTGGGAGTTGTTGTTGATCTACTTCATGATTGGTAAATGTTCATCTATTTCGCTTAATATATATTTCACTGTATCTTTTGACATCCTAAAGAACTTTATAAACCTGAAAATATTTGAAATGTTAAAAATATGTTAAATATAATTGCAGCCGTACGTTTTAACTTACAATGCATCAGGTAGTCCGAAAATATTTGATTTGTCGCGAAGTAATCTATATCGTAAGTGTGGTGAAATAATATTTTCTTCACTATCACTGTCATCTGAAAAATAAACCGCAATCGAATCCATATTTTTATTTTTTATAAAACAAAACAGAAAACTATAAAACTTTAAAATTTTACCAAAGGTTGTATTTTTCATGCAGGTATAATCATTTAGAAAAATTTCCCTCGATGTTAATTGACAATAGTCGTGTTTTTTTATTCAAAAATTTTCGAGTTCGAATTTCTGGATAAGAATTTTGTCATTTTTTCAGTAAAATCCAAATGCGAATTTAATTTTTTATTAATAAATAACATACATTTAATGTTAAATAAACTACACATTTTAATTCACTATTATCGCAATCAAATCAATTTTAACTTTATTTTTCAATGTTCTGGATAAAACATTGGTTTTTTCAAGTTCGCGATAAATTCATAGTCCACGAACTCGAAAAAAAGGGAAATTTTAAAAGGAAATATTTTAAACATATATTTTTCATTGTTTTATGCTTGATACCTGTATTATTTGACAATAAAGGTCAAAAAATATAGTTAGAAGTTGAAATTTATTCAAATAAATAGAACTTAAGAACAGTATTACTCCCGATGTTCTATATAGTACTTGAAGTTCTGTTAATAAAAAAACGCAGCAAGTGTATATTTTCGATCGAATTCCCAAATACCAAATCATGTTCGAATCGAAATGTTCATTCGAACCGAAAATCAATTCGAATCGAATTCCCAAATAGGCCCCCTGGATTCGCAGTGAAAAAATAATAGTGGTTTTTTTCGCATATCACGGTGTGTTTACAGAAATTCAATTAAAAACCATGGTTTTGAAAACCACAAATCCATATCTAACCCAGTTCAAATTTCAACTGTCATAGTTTAAAATATGTACATATATGAGTCTAAAATTTCTGATTCTAAGTTCTAACAATATTTTAAAATTCATGTATTCCAAAATCGTACTCAACAAATTTGCTAGGACCTAGGCACCCCAAATTTGAAATTCTCAATGTTGTTATTCTTTAAATAATTTTCGCAAAATTTTAATTTGATAAATCCTAGGCTCAAAATGTCTAGGAAAAATGGTTCCTAGCCTTAAAATATTTATTCTGAACACACACACACACACAAAAGAAGCATGCGCCTTGAAATGGATTCAACTCAGAAGACTTATTTTATTTCATTAAAAATTTTATAAATTATAAATTAAGAAATTGAGGTTCAAAATTCATGAATAAATATCTCAAATTTCCAAAATATTCGACATTCAAAACAATGTCCTCTAAATTTTAAAATTGCAACTTTCTTAAAATTTTAATTTTAAACAAAACCTACTTTTAAAATTTTAGAATTCAGAATAAAATTTCAAGTTCAGAAATCGATCAAAGGTGATGGGTAAACGAATGGAGAAATATATATTTCCCAAATTTTTAAATTTAGAGTTGGATATATTTGAAACTTACGAGTACAGTTGAAAATTAGGGAACTTTAAAAAATTATTTGGGAATAAAGAATTTTGGAATTTTGAATTGAAGAAATAAGGAAAACATTATTAATTTAATTTAAATTTATAAAAAATCTCAAAAATCGCTAATAATTTTAAAATACGATATTTTATTCGACATTAAAAAAATTTTGTAATACAGAATTTTCTATTAGCTACAAATCATAGGGTGCGTCAGAAATGGAAAATTCGTAATTAGCGAAGACACATTGTAGGTTTTCTGTGCTACAACAATGTAGGTTTTCTGTGCAATTTAGGACATCTTCTTCGATGTCAATTTGTACTTTAATTAATCATATTTATCGATTTATTAATTTGGTACTGTCCACTTTTAATTAATTTAAGGATCATAACGAAATAGAATTCAAATTGATATTTTTAAGCAATAAAATTCCAAAATTAAAGAATTAAGAATTTTTTTAAATTTCTCGTATTCTCTGCTACGTCCTCTTACATAAATACATTGCAGTTTGGTTGTTTTTCTGACATTTTGATTATCTGCGAGAGTTTTCAATATTTTCGCCAATTTTAAATAGGAACTGGTTCAAAAACTAAACTAAGTCTTTTAATTAAATTTCAACAAAATTTTCTATGAATATATCAAATTTTCTATGAATCATTATTTTCTATGAATCATTACGTTCAAGGTCGACTTTAGTATCCCAGCTAATACATGAATTCAGTATAGAAAAAATTGACTCAATTATATTGCTATTTAAATAATGCTTTTGGTGTTAAAAATAATACAGACCTCTTTTTCAGAACTTACCGGATGGTCTTCTGCGAATATATGTATACAGGTTGTGCTTTGAATACTGACTTCGTAAAAATGTAGCTACATCGTCCGCATTCTTCCGCTGTAGCTAAAAATGAAATAAAATATTATCGCTTATTTGGAAAAATTCTTCTATCTATAAAATGTGACATATATAGCAGAATTTCACCTAATGTATTTTTTTCATATAATTTATGCATTGGATTTTTGTTTTTTAGAGACTAACTTCTTAATTTTTTTTGTCTATATATATAATTTTTAATTTAATTTGCAGTTGGTTTTACAATTTTGTTTGTGTTTTTTTTCTCTTAATTACCAATCACAGTAATTAATATATAACATATAGTTTGTCAAAAAAAAAAGAATTTAGAAGGGCCTATATAAAAAAAAAAATTAAATTTTTAAAATTAATTCAATTATATAAAATTTGTTTTTTTTTTTTAATTTTATTCAAAATTTCTTTTTTCTATATTATATCCATATTTAATTAAACATTTAATTTTATTGTATTTTAATATAATATACATACACATATTTTATTTATTAAAATATGTATACGTATTTTGCGTACACATAATCTCGAGAGTGCTAATAATAACATATATATTTTTTAAAATTATTTTATTCTGGCTATAATTAATTAATTCACTCTATTATATATTTTAGTTTATATAATTTCACCGAGTTTTTTTTTTAATTAATTTATATTAAACTAAATTTACGAAGAAAAAAAAATAATAATAATTTAATTAATTTTGAATTTTTATAAATATAATTTTGTTTCTCGTTTTATAGTGTTGTGTCAAAACGAAAACGAAATTTTTTTTTAATTTCTTTTTTTAACTAAATTAAAAAATAATTTAAAAGGAAAAAAAAAATTAAAAAAAAAAATATTAAAACACACAATCAAAATTGATGTTTGTTACTGTTGTGCCTTGTGATGGATGGTATCCCTCTAAATTCGAAAAATGATTTAGTTCAAATATACATAATATATATGTATATATATAATATAAAATAAATTAATACAAAAATTAATAAATATAATATAAATTAGATTAACATATATAATTATATAAATAATTCCAAAAATGATAATGTGGCCGGTTCGATTTTAGGAAATGTTTTATGTCACAATAAAAGATTTTCGCTGAATCGGCCCCATTACACTAAATTGAATATTTAAAAAAAAAAATTATTTTTTTTCGTTTTTTTTGTTTTGTTTTTGGTTTCCACCAAATTGTTTACAGTTGGAGGCAACCAAAGTGAAGATAATTCGCAAATATTTGTTATGAATAACTATTTTGGAATCGGTATCGATGCTGATTTATGTCTCGATTTTCATAATGCACGTGAAGAGAATCCCAATAAATTTAATTCACGGCTACACAATAAAGGGGTTTATGTTAAAATGGGACTACGGAAAATGGTTGGTCGTAAAATGGTGAAAGAGCTGCATAAAGAGTTAAGACTAGAAGTTGATGGCAAGGTTGTTGATTTACCGCCTGTCGAGGGCATTATTATATTAAATATTTTAAGGTGAATATACATACATACATCAAAGATAAATATGTAACTCTAATTATGATTTGAATGTGCGTCTATAGTTGGGGCTCAGGTGCCAACCCATGGGGCCCAGAAAAGGAAGACCAGTTTACAAAGCCAAATCATTGGGATGGTATGTTAGAAGTTGTTGGTGTTACAGGTGTTGTACATTTAGGCCAAATACAATCAGGATTGCGTTCTGCAATGCGAATAGCTCAGGTACAATCTAATTTACAATATGACTTCGCCACAATTTTGAAATATTATATATTATTAACATTTGTTTGCACATATAGGGAGGACATATAAAAATTCATCTACATTCTGATATCCCCGTACAAGTAGATGGTGAACCATGGGTTCAAAGTCCTGGAGATGTTGTAGTACTCAAATCAGCACTCAAGGTCAGTATTCAATATAATATATACAGAAAAAAAAAAGCTAAAACAATTAATTTAAAAATATTTAAAAATAAAATTGAATTTAACTTATTTTATTTTATTTAAAAGTTATTTATTTTATTTCTGTTTAATGTTTAATTAATTATATTTTCGATATAATTTGGATTTTTTTTTTTAAATTATTTAATTTTATTTTTAATATTATATTATACCCTCCAAAACCAAACCAAAAAAAAAATAAAAATCTAATATAATCATAAAATATATATTTTTTAAACAAATAATATAAAATTATTTTACATTTAGTGTTAATTATTTTTAAATAGCATGTTTTATTTACTAATACATATAATTAATATATGTTTTTTTTAAATATTTAAATAATATTAATAAAGAAAATATATTAATTTAAATATTAAAACTTGTATTTATTTTTATTTTAATAAAATTAATAAATTTTTAATTAATATACATACATATATTAAATTTAAACTGCATGCTATGCCAAATTTATATATTTTTATTTAATTATATATATTTTTTATTATTTAATTTAATATTTATTTTGAATAAATTTCGGTAAAAAATTTAAAATCAAACTAATAATCCAATATATTTATATATATATATATATATATATATATATATATATATAAATATATATATATATATATATATATATATATATGTATATATATATATATATATATATATATATATATATATATATATATATATATATACACATATATGCACAAATGCCATAATTTTAAATATTAAAAATTAAACAACAAAATATATATATATATATATATATATATATATATATATATATATATATATATATATATATATATATATATATATATATATATATATATATAACATCAGTAATTAATTAATAATAATAATAATATATATTTATTATGTATATACATATGTATACATAAATACATACTTATGTATATATATTTATAATTTAATTATTACACTCTTATTTTATTTTATTTTTAAACAGAAGCCAACAAAAATAATAGTAGTTTGTTCGAAAAGCTTTTCCACAGTTGCTTAATTTATTATTATCATTGTAATTTATATATAATTTATTTATTTTTATTTTTTATTAGTACTTTTGTTGTTTTATTTTTTAATTTTGTTTTTGTTGAGATAAACACTATCCATTCAATTACAAATTAAATATTCAATTTATCAACCAATTAAAAATATTTGTCCACATTTACTATAAATTACTAATATAAACTTGTACTAGTATCTGCACATTAAATTTAGCGCAATTTTAGACCCAATTAATTATTCCAAATAATTTCTGCAACGTGAATTATATATAAGGAGTCAATTCTCAAATTACAACATACACAAGGCACAAGTTCAAGAATGTATATTTGTATAATATCTGTATGTATGTCTGTATTCTCAAATTTACTTAAAACAAAACAAACAAAATTGGTAAATTCCAACATACTTACATTTTCTAGAATGTTACAAATTTTAATTAATTTTAGAAATTAATTGGCGAACGGAAATTAGCAAATTTCTTTAATTTATCAGACGATTTGTAACGAATTTTAAAATATTTTAAATTTATAATTTTCCAGCGCATCAGGAAAACCAATTCCGGAAAACTTGAGAATCAAGAACGGGATAAATCATAAATTATCAAGAAATTAATTATTTATGATTATCTACCTAATGTTCTATGTAGTCAAAATTAAATTTAGCCCGGATAATAAAGTCTTCATAATTTTAAAGAACAACTTAGAAAATTTGTGATATTTACGAATTTCACAAACTATTTGAATTTTACAATTTTATACGTTTACGAAATTATAAATTCGTAATATTTATAAAATTTATTTATAAAATAAATACTAAAATTCTTTATTAGAATTTTATTTTTAATTTTATTTTAAAATTATAAGATAATTGATTATTTAATAAACCTTCATTCAAGTTAGTTCAAAAATGTATTAAACATTTTGGAGTTTAAAATGATTTTCAAAATTTCTATCGTTTAAATTTCCCAATTTTAGTACAAATTTCACAACATAAATACAATTTTATGCGGAAATTTTACGAAATTATATAGAAATATGTGTAATGAAAATTCGTTTTGTAATTGATATGTGTTGCAATTTCGTAATGCCGTTTTCGTTTATAACTATCGTAAATTCGTAATTAACGAATTGCACGTTTATTTTAGAATAAATGTGGAATTAAAATAATGAAGCACATATAAATATTTGCTGCTTCCACTTTAAGGTGGGCATCTTAAAGTTTAAATAATAATTCACATTTTAGATATTTTATCGAATATTTAATTAATTTTCGATTAATCGATTAGGCTCAAACGAAAGTCGCCCGACATCAATGATTAATGGTTTACTAGCTCTCTAAGTAAATAATCGTGTTTAATTATTAGCTGGCAAAATTTCTTGATTCAATGTATATTTTTTGTAAGGTAACATATTCAAATTGATAGATGTTATTGTGTACAGTCTGAATCGTTTCAGAATACAAATTTACTATCAAATATTGAGAATACAGAAAATGTATACTAGTGCACAATCCCACCACATCCTCACAATTTTGAGAATAGACACTTTATATAATATATTGTTGTGTGAACCAAACAACTTATCACTCCCTCTCTGATGATTTGTAACATAAATTAAACATAAATCTATAATCTATTACTTTAATTTTCTCACGAATAATTTCAAAATTAACAATTTGACGAAAACAGAAAAATATAACTAAAATAAATTCGTAATGTATAAAAACAAATATCTGAATGATGCATGATGTTTAATAAATAAATAAATATAGATGATGAATAAAATTCGGATCGCTTCTAATTAACAAAACAAAATTTTGCTAATTGAAAGGATAGCTTGTCGTATTAAAAACTAATTTAATTTAAAAACTATTTTTTCGAACAAACTAATTTAATTACAGACCAAATGTATAGAAAAAAAAATCTTTAAAATATTTTTAATTTTTTAAAAATTAATTAGTTTTTCTTCTTCTTTCTTTTCTTTTTTTTTAATTTAAAAAATCGATAAAAATTCAATATAATTAATATACCATATACAAAACAAAATCGACGTGTAATATAAAATAACATAATTAAAAAAAAAATATCAAACTATATATATATTATATATACATGTACAAATGGGCAGGCAACAATGTTGAAGAAAATTAAAAGTAAACGGAGACTAACGGAACCGCATATTTCACCGGCCGTGGCGGGCTCATCGTCGTCTCAAGGGGGCCCACCAGAAAATGGAGATCGTGATAGAGAGCCCCTTGGCACATAGAGAACCCGTCCGTCCGGTCCTAGTTTTCTATTTTCCTGTTTTCTATAATCCTAAATAAAAAATATTACTACAACTACTACTACTACTATTACCACCATCACCATAAATCACTATAAATAAATTACAAACCAAAACAATAAATTTATAATAAATATAATAATTAAAAAAAATTAAAATCAAATGAAAAATACAAATCACATTTTTTTTACACACACACACATCATGCAAAAAAAATCAAAACCATTCACATTCAAAATTAATTAATTTAAAAAAAAAAATTTATACCAGAAAATAAAAGTTAAAAAATCCCTCCAAAAAATTAAAAAAATATGTTTAAAAAAATTAATTTTATTTGAATTATTTTTTGTTTATTGATTTTGTTTGGTTGTTTGTTTGTTTTATTTATAATAAATTTTCGTTTAATTTATAAAAAATATTTTTATTTTTAAACTTGGCATGATATATAATTGAAATTTATAAACAGTACACAATAAAATTATTAAATTTATTTGCGTTATTTAAAAAAGAATTATTTTATTTATAATATTTATATTTATTATAAACAAAACAGTAGATGGTTGTAAATGTTGTAATAATTATTTCTATTTTTTTTTTTTAATTCACTTGTGTACTGCAGAAAATTATTTTATTTGTTCTATTTATTTGACTTAATTATAAAAACTATTGCTTGAACATTTTGTTTTTCGTTTATTCATTTTTTCGTTAAAAATTAGGCAATTTGAAATCAAAAAACCAAAAATAAAATATATATTAAATAATATATATTGACTTTAATTTAGTTAATTATTTATATTATTTTTTTATTATAATTTTATTTAAGTTCGTTTTAATAATTTAATAATAATTCAGAGATGGAAAATGTCGGCAACATTTTTTATAAAATGCCGCCGATTCTGCAAAATATTTCCAAACTTTGGAATGGAAAAATTTTACCTAATCGGAACAACTCATGATGGTACGCTTTATAAAATTGATTTTCCATCCCTGTATACCGTAAAATATAATTTATTTTAATTAAAACAACAAATTTGACGCGAATATTTTATTTAAAAAAATTGTATTTTTTTCTTCTTTCTTTTTTGAAAAATAAAAAAAAACGAAATAAATAAAATAAATTATATAATAAATAAATTAAAAAAAACCCAAATTCGAAATAATAAATAAATTATAAAAATTTAAAAAAAATTATAAATTACAAACATTCCAAACAAAAAAACTTGATTTAATTTAAAACACAACAAACAAAAACATATGAAAAAAAAAATCTCTAAATATTAAAAATAATAAAATTGAAATTTTTTTATAAATCTCTACTACTACTACCAACCCAAAAATACAAAAAAATTAATTTTTAAAAATCAAACCAAACCAAAACCAAACCAAAAATATTTACTTTATTACTACACACTACTGTGCTCGGGGACCGGACGGCAGGCGACAATGTTGAAGAAGCTAAAAGGGAAAATGAAACG
Organism: Tipula unca; assembly: GCA_951394425.1. Taxonomy (NCBI): domain Eukaryota; kingdom Metazoa; phylum Arthropoda; class Insecta; order Diptera; family Tipulidae; genus Tipula; species Tipula unca. The sequence goes on along the minus strand of OX596381.1, from coordinate 10,970,040 downwards.
ACGTAACACGGAACCAACAATGGCGTTAGGGCCAGCTACACCATTAACGTTATCGGTTACACCACACGAAGAGGAACCAACTGAAAATAGTTCAAATAATACGGATTTCTGAATTTGGTATAACGAGCGACTAATTTAACGTGCTTTAAAAAATAAAATAACATTTAAATTTAAAATTCTATATATATTTAATATAAATTCATATATATTTAATACAAATTAATTAAATTTTTAACATTATAAAAAAAAAAATTGTATAAAAAAAATTATTTGCGTTACACTATTTATTTATATATCAAAATTCGCGCGAAAAAAAATTTAAAAATTTAGAAATATTTTTAAATTTTTTTTTTAAATTATATATTCGGCATTTTTGAGATAATAATCAAAAAACTATAACAGCAAAACTCGGAATGATATTATTTTTATTTAATAAAAATTTGGTTGTTTAAAAATTATTTTATTATTTAAAAAACGTTAATATTAGTTGCTCTTCTCCATATCATATCGTATATACGAAATCTAGTATGTATGGATAAAATATGTATATTCGGAGAAATGACATTTATTTTTTGAAATATAAAAAATGAATGTAATAATATTTAAATATTTATATATTTAAAACAATAGAATATAAATTAATGTACATTTAAAAAGCAAACCAACAAAAAATATATATATATATATTAATATATTTAGAATATACTATTTTCGAAAAATCATTAATTAAATTTTTAAAAACGTTTATTTTTTAATTTTAAACTGGTCGAAACGCAACATATTTCTTTTTCCTATAGAAAAATTAAATTTGGGGCTCGCGCTTGGTCCATTTTAATATTAAAAAATACACAAATTAAAAATTTGAATTAAATTACAAAACGCATAATTTTTATTTTTAATTTAATATATATTTTTTTTAAACAATCCTTATATCTTCCTTTTTAATAAAATAATAAAAATAAATAAATAAAACAAATATTTATTATTATTACCATATAATTAAAAAAAAATTTAAATTAAAAAATAAATAAATAAATAAATTTTTCTTTCATTTTTTTCGTTATAATAATATATTTATATATTAAATATATATAAAATAGAAATTAATAAGTTAAAAAAAAATTAAAACCAAAAAAAAAATTATTAAAAACCAAAATTTTACGCTTAATTTAATCTTAGAAACAATTAAAGAAAAAATTGAATATTTAAAAAATATATATATATTAAAAAAAAAAATTTAATAGTATTACTTAAATAAATTAAAAACAAATATTTTTATTTATATAATTTACTTTATTAAAAAAAAAAATATTAAATATATATTATTAATTTTCAATGTCTTTTTAATTTTATTTATTGAAAAAAATTATTTAAATTAAAATAATTGTAAACGCACACAAACATAAAATTTTATTTAATTATTTATTTTTGATTGATTTTTAAAAATAAATTTGAAATGAATTACAAAAACAAATATTTACATAATATATTTAAAAAAAATTAATTAATTAAAAATGAAAGTATGGTATTTATTTACCAATCAGAAAAAATATATATATATTTTTATTTCAAAAATATTTTTTCTAATAAAAATTAAAATGAAACAATGAAATGTTTAATATATAAATAAAAAAATTATTAACAGGCCAAAATAAAGTTAAAACACTATGTATTGTCGTTTCATCGAAAACAAATTTAAAAATATATATTTTTTTTAGCTCTGGGTCTTAATTGATTATGGAGTTAAAAAATTATTTTTTAAATGGTGAAAAATAAACTCGGACTTGTCACAACTAAATTTAATAAAAATGTACTCACAATTTTGTCAATTGAATTAAAAATTAAAAAAAAAAACAAATTAAAGTAAACTCGGCTTATTCGTTAATAAAAAAGTAAAAAATAAATTTACAAAGATATTAATTTGACATACAACATTAGGGCATTGGGATCATAATTGGGACGAAAATTAATTTAACTTAATAATTTAGAACGAATTAAATAAAATAAAAATAATAATATGAACGAGTGGGCTCAAAATTTATCGGTGGGTGTGTCACATTAGTATCTTTTAATTTTATTTATTCATAATATAAAACCGGCAAATTTTATTAATTTTTAACGTATTTAAATTTTAATAAAATTATTAGAGTTTAAAATACAAAAAAACAAATATTCAAAGTAATAATGTTGCATAATACGCCGGAATGTATACAATCCAACATTATTCACGTTTACCACCCGGGACTGTGTAGGGGCTCAGTGAGACTAATCACAATTCCGGTCAATTAATAAGCAAACAAATAAATAATAATTAAATATTCGACTTTAAAAATTAAATTTAAATTTGAACCTAAACAATTTAAATTTCATTTTTATGAATTATGTTACGCCTAAATGTCAAAAAAAATTAACAGAATATTTATTATGTATAATGTAAAGTTTAATTTGAAACGGATTGGTTTCACATACGCATTCCTGGGTGGTGACCAAATAACAAACAAAACATAAAATTAATTATATAAATTAATAGTTTAAAAATAAAAAATAAAACTCTAAATAAAAATATTAATATTTATTTATTATTATTATTATAATTATTTTAAATAAAAAATATATATATAAATAAATATTATAATTATAGTGGATGTAGTATCGATAAGTTTAAATTAAAATTAAAACAAAAAATAAATATTTTCTCATAATTATTAAAAAAAAATCACAACAAATCAAAACTAAATTATGTAATTTTAAATTACATATATACAAATAAAAAAAATATTTTTCAATTTTGTTTAACTATTGTTGTTAATAATAAATAAAATTCTATTTATCTTTATTCAAAAAAATTAATAAATACCATCAATAAATTAACATTAAAACTCATATTTGAAATAATAAAAATATAAATATAAATATATATATATGTATATATATATATATATATATATATATATATATATATATATATGTATATATATATATATATATATATATATATATATATATATATATATATATATATATATATATATATATATAAATAATTATTAAAAAAAAGAAAATATAATTTTATTTATTATTAAAAATAATATCAAACAATACTTAAATTATATATATATATATATATATATATATATATATATATATATATATATATATACATATATATATATATATATATATATATATATATATATATATATATATATATATATATATATATATATATATATATATATATATATCAAATCCAAAACAAGCCATTTAAAATAATAAAACAAGTTATAATTATTTTATACGTAAATAAATAAAAATATACATAAAAAAATAAATATACATATATAATACTATATGGTAAGACAAAATAGAATTATTTTTTTTATTTTCAATTATTTAATTAAACAAATAATTGCAAATAAAAAACATAATTCATATAAAAAAAATTATTAAATTTACAATTTTTAAAAAATTTATTTCGTATGACATCTTTAAAATAAAATTAAACAAAACCATTTTAAAAATAATAAAAAATAAAGTATAAAATAAATTTAAAAAATCGTGTCGGTCAATCGAGAATTTCAAACCAAAAAAATAAATAAATAAATAAAAATCTTTTACTCTATATAAATATAAATAGTAAATAAAAAATATATAAGTAAATAAAACTAATAAATAATAAAGTTCTATAATATACATATATATTATATTAATTTAAAAAAAAACAAATAAAAAAACTTTTATTTCTCGATTACACCGATATATATATATATATATATATATATATATATATATATATATATATATATATATATATATATATATATATATATATGTATATATATATATATATATATATATATATATATATATATACATATATATATATATATATATATATATATATATATATATATATATATATATATATATATATTTATATATAAATATAAATATTAAATTATATACTTACTTATATATTAAATATTATTTATTGTAAATGTGATTATTAAAAATAATAAAAGAAAATAAAACAAAAAAACTAAATAAAAATACAAGAGAGAAAATAGGTTTAAATATTATAAAAAAAAATTGTGAAAATAGAAAGAAATAATAAATGTAACAAATTAAACACACAGCGAAATTTAATTTTGCATCAATAATTAATATTTATGTATGTATACGGATATTTTATAATCCAATGGACTCCAATTTAATATCACCCCCAATCTGGAATCTACATTGTGCTAAATGTAAATTAAATAACATTAATACTTCGTTAGAATTGTATTCAGCCAATGGAAGAGAATTTACTAATTAACGAATAAGCTTCAACTATGATAAAATTTAATGAGAATGGAATTGTTTGAGGTAAGTAGTTTATATAATATAAAGCAAGTGTCTGACTTTATCTAATCTAAACTTTTAACAAATAATCTGTATTAATGGACTTCAACAATTTATTGCCATATTCAAATACAGCCCACCTACCAAGTATCTTTAGCATTCGTTTGTTATGTACATACACGCATGTATAGAAGCATTTTATTAAAAGAGCTGTATAAATACATACATTCCATATGAAAATCGTATCTTCATCACCAGCGGACAAACTGGAGAACTGCATTCTTTCTTTAAAATTTATACTTAATCAACATGTATTGGTATTTTTGGATTCGATTGAATTAAATATTTTTACGCTGTTATGTACTCTTTGGGAAATTTATTTCGGATGGTAATACCTCTTCGGATTTTAAACTTAGGTTGTAGGTTTTTGACGTTTAAATATAAAAACATGGTCCATTTTGCTGTTTGTATCATAAACCCAAGAATTTTCTGCACCAATGCGTTCTTAATCGAACAAAATTGGTTCGAGTTCGTATTGCGCAATAAGGGCTGCGTTTTTTTATTAACAGAACTTCAAGTCCTACATAGAACATCGGGAATAATACTGGTAAATTTTATTTTATTTAATCAATGTATTTTATTTAAGTTCTATTTATCTTGAATAATTTTTTTATTCAAAAATTTTCGAGTTCGAATAAGAATGCTACTGGATAAACCAACGAATTTGAAATATTTTATATTCCACTTAACTTTTAAATAAATTCTTCGCTTATCGAATTCATTTCGATTCTGTGGTTCACAGTTTGCCACCCAAATATCAGAAAGAAATACAAGTTTAGAATCAAACAAATTGACATATGTTTGATTCGGTTGAACTTTTAATTTAATTATCCGCAAATTTGGAAAGCCAGAAATTCAGAGATATTTGTTATTTCAAAAAATTTCAATTTTCGGTTTTAGAAAAGAGTAGACAAGGTATAGAGAAATAGGAGTTGGGAACCAAAACAATTAAGTTTTTGAATTTAGTAGAAGATATATGTAAGTAAATCTTCCGTAATGGATTCTTGAAACTTACTTATTATGGTCAATATTTATGAAGTAATGGGGAACTTTCAACAATTAATATCAGTATTGTGTTTTAACTCTGGAATTGCAATGTAATAATTGCAGACGATTATTAAGCAATTCTAAGTAAAGTTTAAATTAAAAAACTAAATTTTTCGTATTTGTAAGAATGATAATTTAATTCTATTATTCAAAATCAATATTATTAGGTAACTAAAGATAATAAATTGTTGTTGTTTTATTTATTTATAGTTTGTTATACATATAATATATTGCATCATCCATTTATTGTAATACACAATACACCATGATGAATAACTACTTTTATTTTTATTATATATATGTGTGTCATGATACAAATGTGTATAATATGATTTTAATTTATTACAAGAGCAGAGTGGCGCAGTGGAAGCGTGCTGGGCCCATAACCCAGAGGTCCGTAGATCGAAACTACGCTCTGCTAAATATTTTTTTTTAATTATATTTATTATAAATTTAAATTTAAATATAAAAAACGGAATTAATTAAATTTTGCGTTATAACGATTATAATAATATTTTATGTAAAAAAATATTATAATAATATTTTATTTAAAAAAAAAAAAAAAAAAAAAAAAAAAAAAAAAATATTATTATTATTATTATTACAACTTTATTCGCTACAAGAATTCTGGCAGATGTTCCTTTAAAACTGCTTCGCTATAGTCTAATTAATTATCGAATCATTAGTTGTCTTGTGAAATGTAAATCAGTAATTAATATTTGTAAAATAAATGTTTTAATTTAGAGACTATATTATCGTGTTCACGTGAACACCACCAAATTACAATGGATTGTGTATTGTAGTTGTTTCAAAATCGACTACGCTCTACGTGAGAAAACACCATTATAGCGTAGTGTAATCGTTGAAGTTGTATCAATTTATTCCTTGCCAATATCATTTAAAAAAATTATTACTTTTTAACAAAATATCCAAAAAATACAATGCTACACTTCACGTGAATATTGATAGTAGGATCGTTTTTGAAAACCTCTACTACAGTATTTTGTAGGATACCAGTCTGATAATTCAAAATAAAACAAAACATTAATTTATTTTGATTCGAGTAATTAAATTATTTCATTTCCCAAGAAAGTGATTATATAATTGTGTAATTGCGTGGATCTCTGGAATATGACCTCCACGGTCCATTATATTCTCGAAATTAATAAAAATATTACATCATTCACAAAAAAACGTAAATCATTCGGTTACACCTAATAACTCTGCTACAAAATATTTCAACAGCAGAGTGGCGCAGTGGAAGCGTGCTGGGCCCATAACCCAGAGGTCCGTAGATCGAAACTACGCTCTGCTAGAATTATCATTTTTACATAAAATATTATTATATTCGTTATAACGCAAAGTTTAATTAATTTCGTTTTTTATATATGTATTTAAAAATGAATTTATAATAAATAAAATTTAAAAAAAATTTAGCAGAGCGTAGTTTCGATCTACGGACCTCTGGGTTATGGGCCCAGCACGCTTCCACTGCGCCACTCTGCTGTTATATAAAATTAAAATAATATTCATGGTTATGTATAATAAAAATAAAAGTTATTCATCATGGTGTATTATGTGTTACAATAAATGGATGATGCAACATATTATATGTACATACAACAAACTATAAATAAATAAAACAACAACAATTTATTATCTTTAGTTACCTAATAATATTGATTTTGAATAATAGAATAAAATTATCATTCTGACAAATCTGAATTTCTAGCTTTCCAAATTTGCGGATAATTAAATTAAAAGTTCAACCGAATCAAACATACTTCAATTTGCTTGATTCTAAACTTATATTTCTTTCTGACATCTGGGTTGCAAACTGTGAACCAGAGAATGGAAATGACCTCAAATTATATAATTTCTTATGAATTTCTAGGCTCTCCATATAAGCGAAGAATTTATTTAAAAGTTCAGTGGAATATAAAATATTTCAAAAATTTTTGGTTGCCAACATTTTTTTGAACTAAAAAATAGAAATAGCTTCAAATTAACTATAATTAGATTTCTTTGGATTATGGCTTTCCGCTTAAATTTTGTGTTAGGCCTAGTTATTTAATAAATCTTTCAATCAAACATATTTCAATTATGATGGTTATTTCTATCTAGCCTCTGCAGAATGCGAACCAGTGACCCTCTTCTAGTTGTTCCCCGGGAATTGGGAATTGGGAAAAATATTTCAAAAATTCCCAACTACGAGTACAATAATTCCCAACTTTTTATTCCATTTTTCCCCAAAGTGCATTCTGCCAAAATGGGATTAAAAATTTCAGCAGTACAAATGTTGACCACTAAATTACAATTGCTGTTAATTTATTATTATAAATAAAAATAAAATTTGAAAAACAGAAAAATTGAATAAAATGTATTTAATGTATCACGATTAATTCATCTTTTGGATGAGGACGAATAAAACCGGCGCTATAATTTACGCATTAGGCATAATTATTTGCGGGTTACCTAAAACCTCTTCGAGATCCACGAAGCGGAGTTTATTAATAAATATAAGATGCCCTAGCATTAGGGTTTGGCATTAAAAGAAGAAATTGATTCTTTTATGGAGGTGTCAACTATACGAAAAGAAATTCGCTTTCTAGTTGCGCTGAGTTTCTTGGCTCAAGGTTAACTGCTATACACGTTTCATGAACGTTATTTACACACAAATTAATTAAGCTTTGCTTCTGTATGTACATATATTATCAGGTACTTTCCAAAAGAGAGTGGGTATGAATTACCTAAATTGCGTATCGCAGAGTGTGGTAACTCAATGTATAATCGAATTTTTTAAAATTGTCGATGAAAATTTAATGCCGACATACATAAAATTTCCACAATCGCCAACGAAAATGAATAAAGTCAAAAACAGTAAGTGTTTGTTTTAACTTTTTAATAAGTAAGTTTTTTCGTACTCTAATAACTTTTCCATTTCAGCTTCTATGAAAAGTTCAATCTTGCCGGCGAAATCGGTTGTATCGATTTTACCAACGTCTCGCTGTTCAGACCAGCAACTAGAGTCGAACATGTATACCATAATCGGCATTCCTATCATTCAAAGAATGTCCAATTCGTAAGAACACAGGTTACATTACGTAAATTATTTGTTGTATACGAGTATTCAAGATTCAAATTATTTATAGATTTTCGATTCTAATTTAAAAAATTTAAATGTTAAATGCTTCATATCATCTTCAAATCATTGAAATTATTTTTAATTTCGATTTTGAAACATAATATTCAAAATTCCCATCTAATTCCCCAAAAAAAATGCAGGGAAAAATAAACGTCAAAACCGCAGTAATATGGAATTATTATTTCCCCATTGAAAAAAATTCCCAATTGCCAGAGTTCACTTTGGGGAAAAATAATTCCAAACTACTAAAAAATAATAAAAAAGTCAAAAATTGCCAATTCCCGGGAAAACCAGAATAGGTCCACAGAAAATGAAAATGGTTTCAAATACATAACAAAATATCTCTCTGACTTTCTAGGCTCACTAGATATGAATATTCATTTTCTGGGTTTCCAATGCGGTCGTTACTTCAAATTGAGAAAATTCTCTGGGTTCGGGCCCACAAACTTGCGTGACAATTTACTGAAAATTTGAATTTAACCCATAAAACTTCCATTTACTATGTTACGATCGGTTTAAAAAAAATGGTTGCATTCAATCGTAACATTTCTCCAATTTTCTAGTTATAGATATTCAAGAATCAGCAATTTAAGGGTTGTTTGTTTTAGATGGTTTCGGTTTTTAAATGGAGTAGTTTAGTTATGAAATTGCAACAAAGACAGAAAGTTCTGCCCATAACCAGACATCTGACAGCCTTAATATATTCATTTCAAGTTCCACCTTTTTCCGAGAGACAACAAAACAATCTGATATTATTGGATTTATCCTCTGCTGCTACTTCCACAACGCTTTGGCCACATTTTTCTTAACATTTTGTTAGTACAATACAAACAAACCATCTTATTTAAAATGCATTCAAAGATTGGACACATACACGATTTCACATTTTTTGTTTGTATGGCAATAACAAGGGTTTGGCCCAATAACCGGCCCAAGGGGCAATAACAGACCTAATAGAAAATATTATTAAAATATGTATGGCAATGTGTAAATTTTAAGCCAATTCTATCGTAGTATTTGTGGAAAGTAAAACTGGATGCGGGAAGAAAGTACGAGGTCCACAGATATCCAAAATTAATAATGTTCTTATTACCTATAAGTTAAAAAGGTTACACAAAATATAAGCTAAATTCGGTTATCCTTTTAAATTTTAAGCTTTTATATTTAGTGGTGAGATGGTGCTTTAACATCTTGTAATTAGATTTTAAACCTAGGTAGTTGAAATTTTGGAAGTTCTTAACAACTACCTCATCTAAATGATTTCATCAACGAAGTTAACGGCGAACCAATTGAAAAAAACATATACAAACAGTGAATAAGTATATCGATTAGGACCAGTTAAAACCCATCTTTCTGGTGAAAATAATCAATTGGCTAAGAAATCGACTTACCTAATTTTAAAATCGAAATTGACATGTTGTACGTTTACGTTTTTGTTCTAAATGGTAACGAATTTTTTAGGTAAACCTTTTGTTAAGCATTATAAATCATTAAAACTACCACAAAAAACTTGAGATATGTTCATTTCAGTAAAACAAAAAGTTATAACTTAGAATAATTATTTACTAAGCCGCATGGCCTTCTGCAACACATAACTCAAAAGATCAGTTCAAATCAGTGCAAAATAAAATATATATTTAAAACTCACCAAACATAACATCAATTTAATGAATTGAATAAATAAGAAATTATTCAATTTGAAATAAAATTAATTTATGCGTGTACACGTTTTCTGATAACCACCATTTTTACTTCAACAATGACAGAATACAAAAAACAAGTGAACGCATGCTTAATGTTACTGCATTTTGAAATTTGATTCTCATTAACGGACTCAATCTTAAAATAAATACAAAAAAAACTCATTCAGGGTACATATAAATTTTGGTTTTTCTTTATTTTTCATTTCGTGTTTTGTTTTTTTTTAATAATTTTTGTTTTTCTCATTACGTACGTACATATTTATGTCCATAGTAATAATAATTTTCACATTATTTAAAATATACAAATTAAAAATATAACTACATTTTAAATTTTTATAAAATGTAATGTTTTTTTTTTCAAATGTGATACATTTTTGGATTGGTTGTTGTTCTTAGCATTTTAATTAATTAAATCGTTAAGCACTAAAACCGCGCTTCAATTGAGGTTAATTGTTAAAAAATTTGCCTTATTTATTTATTAATCAAATAAATTATAATTAATTAATAGAAATAATAAAGTTAATAATTAATTATCCAATAAGTAGATAAAGAGGGATAATAGTTTGAAAGATTAAAAATTTAATTTAATTTCTAAATATATAAAACTAAAAACGGTGGTATAATTTTGTGTTCTCATCTAGTTAATAATAATAATATAAATAATTATAATTAATTAATTAAAAATAATAATTGTTTTGGTTATACTTTTTTGTTGTTGTTTTAAATACTAATTTAGTCAGACTTAAAAAATTTTACAAAAATCTTAATCATTATATTATTAAAAACTAATATTTATTTTAACTAAAATTAATCAAAATTAATTATATTTTATTTATATATAATATTAATTAATTAATAATAATTACAAATAACATTTTTTATTTTTTTTTTGGTTATTGACAAGTAAAATTCATTTATAATTTATGTTAGTTTCGTATGCGACACATGATATAGCACACATTAAAACAAAAAAATGATACATAGTCAGTGACACATATTTATAAAGTTAACAGCGAACAATCAATATGACATATAACATATCGTAAATGACATGATTTTTTGTTATTTACACGGTAAGTAGACGGTGACGTGTGATGTGTGTGTGTATTTGTGATTAGGTTCAAGTCTACGATAAAAGTGGTTTACAATTTAGATATTTAAGAGATTGCTAAACAAATAATTTTTTTTAATAAAACGGAAGGACTAGTCGGATATGTATAATATATTTATCAAAATGTAAGTGTGATATAAACTAAAATGTTGTCTTTTGTCATGTGTCTTGTTTAAAATCGTTATAAATATGGAACATAGAGAGAACGGATTTGATTATGGCGGGAAAATCCGCTAATACAATTATTTAAAAATCAATATATATATTCTAAAACCTATATAGTTAATTATATATACATACTTATAAATGAATTTTACTTCGAATTAAATCTCGTGTCGTGCACCCAACAAGTGCACACAATCCCAATTATACATCCTAAATGAAACCTAAATCAACTGAGATTACTTTAAAAAGTATTACATAATTTATTAAACAATACACTTAATTTAAAATACGTAAAATACTAAAATTATCCATCGTTGTTAACTTTAACATTATTTTCCTTATGTGATAAACTTAAATTTGATGTAATCCTTTTGGTACTAATACTACTGTTACTCACTCCTGAAATCGAGATGTTATCATCCCCGGTGCCATCATAATTATATTTCGGTTGATATTCTATTCTACTGTTATTCGATTGCTTCGACCGATCTCTATGATGATGATGATGGTGTGTTTTACCCCCAGCACCACCGTCTCCACCGTTTTTAGGCGGTTTCATTCGAATTTCATTACGATACGAGTTCCTATGCTGCAGCTGCTCTTCAGACGTGTCCGAATTAAAATTGTTATTATGATTTGCGGCATTCGTGCTACTAATATTATTGTTGGTATTATTATTGAGGCTTGTGTTACTTGTCGAGTGAATACGACTTTTACTACTGCTCCCCGTATTATTGCCGTGATGGAAATGTGAATGGGAGTGCGATGATCGGCCACCTATACTATTTGTTATGCTACGATCGTCACGATCTAAGGAATGATGGTGGTGATGATGATGGTGATGATGTGGACGCTCACTTGAATTACTGTTGCTAATTTTGGTGCGATGATTTGATTCACGATCCAGTGAGTGATGGCGAATTTCTTTTTCATGGTCTCCCTCGTTCTCTTTACACAGCGAGTGATGACTAGATGTGGATGGGGCTATACTAGGCCGAGTTGTCGACACACTAAATGTTGAACCTTTTCGACTACTAGCGCCGCAAATCGAAGCGTTTTCATTTTGTTCGGCCCGTTTCTGGGATGTGTACCACACTTTGAGGCGGTGACCGATCTCTAAAAATGAAGGTCGCCGAACCGCCTGCTCATGCCAACATTCAACCATCAACGAATATACGGAACTTGGGCATGCTTCCGGGCAAGGTAGCAGCTGGCGCGCTCGGACCATATTGATCACTTCCTGGTTACTGTAACCATAATAAGGCTGCAGACCATAACTATAAATCTCCCAAAGCACCACACCGTACGACCACACATCACTTTCGGTTGTGAACTTTCCATAAAGAATCGACTCTGAAGGCATCCATCGTACAGGCAACAACGATTTTGATTGAACCCGGTAATAATCCGAGCTGTAAATATCGCGCGATAGTCCAAAATCCGATATTTTCACAGTCAGACTATTTCCAACCAAACAATTACGTGCGGCTAAATCCCGATGCACGTAATGATGCGATGCTAAATACTCCATCCCGTCACAGATCTGCATGGCGATTTGTAAAAATTGTAGCTGTGTCAAGTATTTGCCCTCATTCGGCGAATTAGCTATCAAATATTCGTGTAAATCACCTTGAGTCATATACTCGAACAACATACAAAGCGGCTCCTCTTTTAGGACCACTCCCAGAATACAAACAATATTGTCATGTTTTAAATCTGAGATTAGCTCGATTTCGCGCCTAAAATCGGCCTGAGTCTTAGCCGACGCATTTTCTTTTAAAGCTTTCACCGCCACGAATATTTTATCCCCATTTGTTTGGGATAGCTCGCCTTTGTACACCTTACCGAATGCCCCCTCACCCAATTCCTCCACAAATTGTACATCCTTAAGCGTATACTGAGGCACCCGCAACACCGCATTGCTATTCCGTCCGCTTGAATTATGATTCGTCAAAGGATTATTGCTCGCATTTAATTGACTTGGTATGAGTGAAGTCATTTCCATTGGCGAGTTTAGGCGGGAATTCCCGTATATATTTTTATCCGCATTCGGTAGGCTAATATTTTGTATATTCGTCGTATCGTTGCCTTTGATTTTTTTACAAAAGGTCGTCGTGACAATAATCACAATAAGGAGTGTAATCCCGGTGAAAATCATAATGACGTAGAACCACATACGATCGGCACACTTCGGGATATCACAAACTTCAACTTTTTCCCGAGATTTTAGGTCTACAAAGCACCATGGACGAGAATGTGTACCACCCGGATTGCGACAATAATTTTGACCCGCTAGCTCCGGATAGTCGCTAATTTCTTTCATTAGTCTAGCCCATTTAACACATGAGAGTCCCGAAACTGAAACGTCTTTAGTCCCGCGATATCCAACACCGTTTTCCCAATAGCAATGCTCGTCCTCGTTTACATCGATCGCGATCCCCAATTTTAAGCAATCACCATCGTTTGGTAAATATTCACAATCCTCTAGCTGTAATTTTTGACCGATCGTTGGATGCCGCTTAGCTATAGCGTACTCTTTTTGACACAACTCATTTTCGAGCAATTCGCACTCATTCTTACAAATGCGGCGTAAATTTTCTGTAGCCCGGGTTGGCGGGAATTTCTTTTTCATCAGATTTAATTTTTCCTCATTGCTGGAAAGTGACGCAGGACCTCCGACATGAAGTGCCTCCAATCCATTTTGTACAAAATGTTTCACCGATTTAGTTTTTGCATCGACCGACACGTCAAATGACGCCCGTTTACGTCGCAGCTTGTTAAACTCCAGTGCATCATTCATCGGTTCATCATCCAATGGTTTTAGGCTTGGAGTTGGATCTTCTCTGAAATACACAGTAAATGTTTCGCTCGTCGTTGGAACCACAGTAGTAGTAGTGGTTGTCGGCATTGTTGTCGACACCATTGATGCCAGCACCACTGGTGTATTATCACCACTACCACCGCGATCTCTTTTCTTTCCGCTCTTCTTCTCATGCATTTTTTTCGTTCGATTTTGATTGCCTTTCGAGTGTCGTAAATTTGCTTCCATTGCCGCTTTCAACGCAAAATACTGATGATTCGATAACTCGGGCTCGCGACAAATCGGTAAAATACTAAAACATAGACTGGGAAGTGCATAGACTCGACAGTTGGGATTCATATCTCTGCAAAATAAATAATCAGGTATAAACCTACTATTCGAGTTTCTACAATATTATGTATACTCACTTCGACTCTTTGATCACAACATAGGCTGCCTTAAGTCGCTCCTCTAAAATTTCCATGGTTAAATTCGGTGGTATAAACACCGGTTTATTTTGAAGAAAATTAATACATGTTGTCCCATTATATACTTGACAAATTCCCAATTGGGGTGGTGGAGGTGTATACTAGAAATTTAAACAACAAATAAAATTTGGGTTGATATATTTCATGAAAAGAATTCAATTAACAGTAAAAAAAGTTTTTATTCAAAACAGGAAGAATAAAAAAAAGGATTTTCCTTTTTTACAACTAGGATAGGATAAAAGGAAGGATATAACAAAAATTAAATATAAAACGTCAAATATTTCACTTGCAGCATTTAAAAACAAAAATATAATATCTCTGAATTTAAGGAAATAAATAAGATGTCGTTTGAAACAAAAGTTATTCAAAGAGGACCACGGACATAATCTTAGACACCCATGCTGTATAAATACTTTAGTTAATTTTTTTGAATATTAAAGAAATTACTTCAAAATAAACAGTGAAACATATTCACATGGGAGAAGTGGTCTAGACGCCTAATTATAACCAATAAACAATAATAATCTCAGGTACTAGTTACTACTCAATGCTATGTTGGACTATTCATCAGAAATCGTGTGTCTATGCCGATAGTTTTTACTTACAAAATGCTTCTTTCTAATACAAGATATTCATTTTTTTAAAATTCTGATTTGAATTTAGTAACAGAATATTTAAAATTTTGAAATTATGCCCGATTTTTCTAATTTCCAATTGCTACCAATTAGCTAATTAATTTAACCTCCTCGTGAGGTAGCTTCTCAGTTTTGTTTGGGTTGAACAATAAAAATTGGAATGCTTACATATTTTTAAAATAAGAATGATAAATAGAATCATAATTTATTTAATAGTGTTCTGTGAATGATTGACTAAACTAAGAGCATTTAGAAACAATTATTTTACAAAACTTGATGTCCAAAATTTTAAAAACCTGCCTCGCAGATATGGATGATTTGATCAATTCGTAAACTATAATTTGAATACACTGCGTCTGTTAATGCTTACAAAAGTCTGATGACAACCAAAAGGTAATGATTGTCTTTATCGGTCTGTTCCAATTCAGATTTCTGAGTTTTATTCAATTTCAGGCAAAATTAAGGTGTTTTAGAATTTCTCAAATATTTAAAAATCTCGATGGTAATTCTTAACACCAACCAAAATCAAAGCAAAGTTGGAGCATACATAGTGACCATCTCAAAAGCGATCGGTGATGAAATGAACTCATCTATGTTGTAGAACGAGGAAGACCAGGATTTGTCAGTAAAGATTATGGTGATTGTAAAAATCTACATTGACTATTTACAAAATGGAAAGACCACATCACTGCCTAACAGAAAATTTGTGGTTTCATTGTTTGAGAGACAGACTTTCCGAACTATCCTCTTCGCGAATATAAATTCTAAAGGTTGTTCGAGTTTTAATTTGGGATCGAAACCAATAGATTAGATTTATAATGAATTTTAGATTGAATGATTTAGTACATCCAAAATTCAGTCAACTAGAAAAGGATCAAACAAAAGCAATAAACAAAACTTGAAGTATGTCATCTAATAAATTAGAATTTGGATTAGGGGAAGAGGCAAATAATAGTCATATAATACCCAATAAATTCTACTCGACACAAAAACAAAACAAATTTATGTTGTGCCACCCAAAAAACAAATTTCCAAATTCTAAACTAAATTTCGTCTACACAAAAAGTACATTGTCCTCTCAAGCAATGTACATAATCTCTAAACGCGACTTCTTATCGTGTAAAATAATCGATAAACTTTTCATCATTTTTCTTTGGTTCGTGGAATGGAATCAAAGGTCAAGTGTTTACCGTCAGCGACACAACATAATTTAAATTTTTCGTTTTCATTTGACTTTTGGGTACAAGGGTACAATATGAATTATTCTGGCAAGGGGTTCAATCATCTGTTTATTGATAAATCATGTTGTGTTTATATTTTCAAGGAGTGGCAAACTATGAACACCAAAAGTTGATTCATTCACAAAACAACAAACAATCACATAAAAGAATTTTCATATTTCCTCCTTAATATACTTAATAGAAATATGTTAGTTCTCGTCCTCCATTCCACCCAACAAAAAATATAATTTCCATTAAAATATAATCGTAATAAGGGAAAAACTACTCGAATACATTGGTACACGAGAAAATTGAATATATAATTTTCCCTTTATTATTATTGTTAGTTGTAGTGGCAGGCAAAGAAGGTACACAAATTAACTTTTAAGGAGGTAATAAATTGAGTCATACCTTTTCATTTAACGACGAAAAGTTATTGTTTGCATTTTTATTTGTATTCGAATTGACATATTTTTCCATTCCCGTATCACTCGCGGCCCGGCTAATCATACTAATTTCCTCGGAATCCTTAAGGATTGAATCGTCACTAAAAAAAAAAAAATACAAAAAAATTGAAATATTTCATAATTCGATAGTCTTATGTCGCAGTACTGTCAGGCAGTAAAAAATTACCCGTCATCATTATTAATGCTGATGAATGCTTCCTCCAATGTTACATTACTTTTTGTCGCTGCCTCAGCTCCATAATGAAAGATGGAATTTTTATTTTCATCAATCGAAAATAGCAAATCCACAAAAATCACAATCAAACAATATTTAAGTAACATTTTTTAATAAATTTATTATTTATGTACACACACAATTTTTATAAACACAACCACACCAAAATTTTGTATAATTAATTAATTTATCCGTAATTCTATTTCATAATTTTATTAATTAATAATTTTAAGTATCCACAAAACAAATAACACAACATCTTTTCTTGTTTCACTGTCGCACTGTGCAATAAAATTCTTTTGTTTCACTTCACCACACACAGTACAACATTATTGAAAAAAAAAAAAACTTTTTGTGATGGAAAAAAATTTCCGGAGAATTTCTTTTCTTTTCCAAATAATCAATCAATTAAAAATCACTGCAGTATGCTATTTATACACTACACTAGTTTCATTACAATACTATTGATTTAATAAAACCATAATTTAATACACAAAAATTATAGAAAATTAATTAATTAACGAAATTAAATTTTGTCGTATATCGTCCTGTTGTGTAAATCGGTCCTACCCTCTGTCGTGTCGTTTTACATTTTTTTTGTATAATATTTTCTCCTGTTTCCGATACATATTTGTGTTGGTGTCGCAGCCATCATCATGTGTAAATATAAACAACAAACGGAGACCAAATGTTGTTTTGTGTATTTTTTGTTTCGTAGTTTTATTTTTTTGTTTAATTCGTTTCTAAAGGGTGTTTATGAATTTGTGTGTACGTTGAACGATAAATGTAGTACACTTTTTGTGTAGTGTTTTATTGTGTAACAAATAAGATGTACGGTAATGAGTTTTAATTATTATTGGAAAATTTAACTTATGCTCGCTCTGACTTTCTTGAGATTTGATTACTTTAGTTGAGACGTTTCCTAACAATATTGATCAAGTGATAGGTACTTTTATAACACAAAAACGCAGAGTATAACTTCCGTTGGATGGTCGTTTTTATCTAGAACCTGTCTAATTTCATCATGATATATCTAAATGTCCTAAAAAGTAAAACAAAAATTAACCCGCATCGCGCTTTGTGTGTATGGATGAGTGCGTCTCGCAGCACGGATTGCATAGAATTTGAAGCGCCGCGTCTGATGAAATCGGACCAATCCAATTGAAAATGATCGCATGTTTACGAGCCACCCATTGATATTATTAAACCTATCGTATTAATTAATAATAGCGACTTAAGGGAATAAAAATTTCAATTCTATAGTACAAATTAAATTCAAATCGATAATTCTAACATGTTCATTCTAATTTTATTTAAAAATATGAACAACATTTCGACGTCACCGAATTTATTCATTCAAGAAAATAAAAAACAAATGTCGCTCGATTCATAAAACATAATGACGGTCACACCTTATATAAAATTAGCAACACTGTGGACAAGCACGTGATCTACCGTATCGACGACGAAATGTCAATTTTATGCAACATTTCCTGATCGTATAGTATTTTGTTGATAGTTTTTTTTTTTGGCAGGCTGGCACATGTTGTGTACAAACCTCAAATTTTCGTTTATTTTCTAAATTTTACATCGCAGTTTTTAAATTATATTTATATATGAAACTATAACAAAAGGAATCAAATTTTTACATATCGTGTAAGTGCTTATATAATTAAAAAATTAATTTTATTTTGTAAATCGTAAATTTTGACTATTTTAGGTAAAAAGATTAGCAAAATACCAAAAAACGAAATGGAAACACGGATATAAAACTAATAACGAATTGTTAATAGTTTATTAACAATAAAGAGATATTATTGTTATACGACTTTAAATTATTTTTATTTATAAAATGCGATTTGCTGTTATACAAGCTTATCAACGTGTTAGATCATTTACAAAAGGAGCGTTTAGTGATCGGTTGCTGTTCCTAACCAATATCGGTATTTCGATTGGATTATCTGCTGCTGGTGATGTTATTGAACAAAATCTTGAATTGGTTTCGGGTGACATCGAGCGCTATGATCAAAAACGTACTGTACACATGTCTTTATCGGGAATGACTGTTGGAATAATATGCCATCATTGGTATCGGTATCTGGATAATGTAATGCCCGGTCGTACGATAACGATTGTCACGAAAAAAGTGCTAATTGATCAGCTGATTGGATCCCCATTATGTATCTCATCGTTTTTTATAACATTGGGTATACTGGAGAAGCATAGCTACGATAGTATGATGGAGGAAATTAAAAGTAAAGCTTGGAAATTATATGCGGCTGAATGGGTCGTATGGCCGGTTGCTCAGATTATTAATTTTTCGATACTTCCGACCCGGTATCGGGTTCTATACGATAATATAATTTCACTGGGCTATGATATATACACGTCTCGTATAAAGTATCATTCGGATCGTAAGAAATGATGAATTAAATGGACAATACGGATCTACCTCATATACGATATAATTGGTGCTAAAAGTTTGGACGAGGCTGTGAAATGCGGTATACATATCAGTATCTAAATAACTTTAGTGTGAGTTGTGCACGGTGTAAATAAATTATTACTTAATTTATTGAAATTCGTTGTAAATAAATTCTAAATTTATACGCTTCAGACGAGTAATTTAATTTCGTTTTATTTTCTACATTTGGTGGTCACCTGTTGCTTATTACTCATTTGGATGACGTCAGATGCTTGTTACATCAATTTGGGTTAGCTATTAGAATCAAGGTTAAAATATTGCGTTTCTTAATAAACTATAAATAACGCTTTCTTATCACTACGGATGCTGTAATCCATACTATTTAGATTTTATAGTTTATTAAAATTTTAGAATTCGAATACAAGAGTCATACTAGTAATGGCGTTATGGTTTTTTAAGCATCGGTGGTTCAGTGGTAGAATGCTCGCCTGCCACGCGGGCGGCCCGGGTTCGATTCCCGGCCGATGCAAATAATTTTTTTTAAATTACATTTGTTATATTTTAATAATTTCTATATCGATCAGTTAACCTAAACAATACGGACAAATTAATTTAATGGATCGAAATCTGAGAGAGCATCTAACTAAGAGGCTAACTGTACTGAATTTTCATATTGCTGCACGGTTTAAGTTCTGCCAGTGGTTTCCAATTCCCTATGTAGATAACACGAACCACTCAAGTTGAAATCAACTTAGAAAACAGCAGCAACCACCTAATCTTAGAAAAAATGCCAGATTAGAGCTTAAATTGGTACCTATTAGAGGGACCGGTTGGAGTTCTATTCATCGTTAACTATTCATCGTTAAACCACTCTGATTGCTGTACTCGAGTTGTTTAAGATGATTATCTTGCATGATTCCTAGTGGCATTTGATTCATAGGACGGCGGAGAAACAGCAGTTACCTTTTATCTTTCAAGGTTGAAGAAGCAACGATTTTTTTTGAAGGAACAAGTCGCCTCTCTCGTCTGTTGTTTACCACTGTCTTGATATCGCTGGTGTAAAATGAATTAAAATTATTCTTCTTCACTTGTAAATATTTTCTATGTGCCTACTATGTTTCTTCGCAGTCGTTTTCATAATATTTTATAAGGGATTAATAATAACAATATTAAAATTAGTTGGAACCCATGAGGGTTCCACATTCAATGCCACAAAGGCGGATGGTGCAATCTCAGGTTGCTACCCCAATTCGCAAGCGCGCACTTTTGCCTTAGCAAACTGGACAAGTTTAGACCAAGGCAGAGCGGACAATCTGGAACCGAACAGTATGGAAGGACAACTATTCTTGACAACTGCCTTCGAATCCTCCTGATGGCAGTTCTCGTAATAACAACCATATGTTCTAGATGATCTATAAAATGGCTATGTCTTTTAAGAATCGCTGTCAAGATTCGTAAATGGTCCTCTAGTTGACCTCTATAATAAAGCTTTTCGCCTTACGACAGCTACAAGTCTCAAACCACTAAAGCCATAAGTCTTTCAGAGCGCAGTTGTTTACAGTTTCCATGCCTTAGTTGAAAGACAAAAAAGCCACAGGTTCAAGACCAATTAGAGTTATTTGGGAACTTGCTTTGGTTAAACATTCCACGACGTCATTGCTCACGATATCACAATGTGAATGTATCCTCATAACTATAACATTTTTGTTAGAAGAAAGAAGGTTCTTGAAAATTTTAACAAGTTTGGAGGCAGTCATGGGATTTTTCAACGAATTCAGTAAAGTTTACTATCTGTCTGTATACTTAAATATATTTTTGTCTTTAACAACAAAATTCAAAGCCTCAATAAAACTACGCGTGAGCACTATCGAACTATCTCAGATCATGCCACTGACATCAGATTCCAATACCAGCACTATAGCTAAAGCGAGAGCCATCTGAAAAAAGACTATCGGCTCATTTAATTTATTGGGAAAATCTTACATAAATCTTTCGATGGATAAGCCACCGAAAATCAATGCGCTTGACGTGGTCACATCTCGTGATCGTTCAAAAAAGAGAGGGTAAGGATAGGTCAAGAGTATTCCTTCGCCTAGTAAATACAATTAAATCAGTTTTAGGCTGTTTGCCGTGCAGACCATTCCCAATATCCCATGCCTCAACATAGTTAAGGCATGTTGAATTAAGTCGCATAAGACACTAAGACAGAAAATATGAGAACATATCTCCTTGAATGAAGCCTTTGGTAACCTTGACAGAAACTAACATACCCTCGACTCAACAATGCGAGACATGAGCATGGATTTAATGCACAGGCAGAAAAGATCGTAGCAATATCCAGGAAGTACCCACAAGAAACTGATTATTAAGATATTTTTCAAACCTCTAGTTACAAGTTTATGAAAGGCGGTTTTACAGGACTTGTTATAGAGTGGGAAGATGATCAGAAAATGGTCTCTATTAGAAAGAGCTAAGAAAATATAGAGCACAGACTAATATGCCGAACGGACTTAAGTTCTGTATAATGTCCTGTATGTAATCGGACCGGAGCAAATAATTGTGAATATGAAGAAAGCCACACAATAATTCATCAGGGAAACTACATTTAGGCCCGCCCTTATAAGATGCAACGAAGAAGGGTCCTCAGCGCATAATATTACGATTGATCAGCTTGTGGACCAAATCCCAATCCAGCGTTGCAACAGAGGCCCTAGTGACCCCCATAATCAAATATATAATCTGTTTGATTATATCTTTTGCCTTAAGGTAATCGCCACATTGTGTACGAGTATAGACAATTAATTCTCTGTTTTTGTGAGTTTCACAAGGTAATTGTTAAACAACCCCATATTTGGGGTGAATGTTTCCTTCAGTTGAAGTTTTTTTCTGATTAATGTTTGTCTTCGTATGTTGAAAGAATGGTGATGGTTGACATGTATTGGTCAACCAATTGGAGACTTGTTGATTAATTGTGGGGAGGTTGTTTTTGAATTTTGCAGACAGATTGATGCAGGTGTGGCTCGAATAATTATAATTAATTCCATCGGATTATATAATCGTGGAGGAGATTTGGATTCTTATGCAATTCGACTTACAGTTAATGATGCTGTGTGGCAGAGAATTATTACCTAACTAGAATTCATTGATCATTCGGGTAAAATGATTGCTCCCATATTGTGTTTTAACTGTCAATAAACCGTAATAACATTAACGAATAAGTGGTTGATCTCCATCGCTTATTTCTAGATTTTGTATACTCATTATTTCAGGCTCGGTATCAGCGGCGGAAATTTAAATTATGCGCCCCCGCAGAATATAGGCGAGAGTCTCCTCTATATTTGAAAACACAAAACTGTAAGAGGACGTGATTCGTGAAATTTTATTCATGAAATTTTTGTAATCGACTACATAAGTGAGTAACACATTTTGTGTAACTCCATGTAGTATGTAAACCACCGGCATCGATGGATGTCTAGGTAGAAATTTAATAAGTTGTTATTGTAATTCATTTTTTAAAACTATTAATAATATTTCAATACAGGTAGATTAATAATATCTAAGCCTTTAACAATTGACACATTTGTTTACTCTTATTGTCAAGCATTTAAAATGGACAAAATTGTACCAAATGACCAACATTTATAAAAATCACACTTTAAACTACATGTTGAATCAACTATGGATTTTCTAATTATTACTGTAATTATTTTTGTTCTATGGTCCCACATATTTCATTTTTGTCCGCTTTCACACCGCTTTTTCCGTAAGAACTCAGTAGGAATGGTTCTTCACGAAACGATTATCTTGTTGTAGCATAAAATATTATCAATTAATCTACATCCAGCCACTAATTAAGAAGCTTTAGCTAACTACTTTAACCAATTTCCCCTCTTATTAAAGTAATCGGACTTAGAGGGTCACTCCCGAGAATTCTCGGGCGGAAATTTCCGGGAATTTCGTTGTTTTTGTAATTCCCATTTCCCGGGATTTATTTTTGTATTTCCCGGGAATTGTTTAGATTAAACAACTACCAAAAAACAAAAAGCCCAACTAGAACATGGTGATGTAATACGAAAACTAAAAACTAATAATTTTCTATGCATTTGAATTATTTCGTGTAGAAGTTCCCCGAAATTCATTGAAAACACTGAGTGAAACAATTCAAAAAATATGAAAATGGAGAAAAGGCTAAATACCTGCTATGTCCAAATAAAGCTTAATTTGCAATCTTCTGCAAGCGGATTAAGACGCCATCTAGGAAGAGTGCGCACAACATCAATCCAAACAAACGTAAAGACGACAGCAATATTGCAGGCTGAAGTAGTATTTTGGAATCCCCAAATCATGGCGGTAGTGTAACAATATTTGATAAAGTTTAGCAGTCGTTATATCTTTTATGAAACCTCAATCCATGGTGGAAATTATTACGAGACTTGTTGCTGTTGATGGTTTTTCGATTCACGACATTTGTAAAAGTGAATTTATTCGACAATCATTAAAGGTTCGACACTATACTTTGCCGAAGGGCAGGCATCGATGAATGGACCAGTGTAAGAAACCAACGATACCTAAATGTGAATGTACATTTTAACCAGTGTTACATCAACTTGGGATTAATCAGAATGCAACAACCACCGACGTAGCAGCTGTGATGATGAAATTTGGATGAGATTGCCAATATCAACTGGCAATTACGGATGTAATTTACAAGAAACGTTGCAATCCAACAGTGGAACCAGAAATAGAGGATATTAGTGAGACTGATCACGAAGAACAATACCGTAATGAAAGATTGCTCTGAAACCGATGGCGATGAGTCGAATCCGAATGATCTCATTGTTGAACAACCATATTGACTAGAATGCGACAGTTGAAATGATGCAAAACATTTCACCAGTGCGAAACACTTTTTTGCAACGGCATGTAAAACAGAAATATGGAAAAGAGTTGAATTTACTCTTGGATTGGAAAACCAGATGGAATAGTATCGACGCAATGCTGGAACGCTTTTTAAACACCATCGACCCATTTCGAACGACATTAATTTATTTGGGATCTAATCTAAGTCGTATTTGATTTGCACTTTGCTTTGAAACCCGTCAAATTGGCAATTGAAGCGCTGGGAAGATGCAGACTTACTCACTGCGCGAACGCTATCCTAAAATGTTTGGTGAATTAGTCGCTGAAATCGAATAAAAACGAAATTTCAAATCAGTTTTTTGATGTTTTATTAGCGAGAATCAAAGATCGTCGAAATATCGAGCTTGTCTCGTTGCTGAAATGTCTACATACTCTGAATTTGGAAGATGAATCCGAAACGGAACAACAACTGATATTCGTCAAAAACATCAGTTACCAAATTTGCAGAGAATGTAATGAACAGATTATTTATTGTAGAGAATACATCGGAATCGGACTTAGATTACACAGCAAATGGGTGTTTGGAAACAGCAGCAGAATATATATCGAATTTAAAGGAAATGCTGGCCGAAACGATTACAGATTCGAAAATGTCTAAACCTGCCTCTTGTTACGTTTTCCAAAAGAGTACTCTTTGTTGTTGTGTTGTCTTCCCCATGTCCCATCAAGATTCCTCCAAAACTTCAGCGGCTTATTACGAAGCAAATTATAATTTTGTTAGTTTATTCGCTGAATAAAAGGCTCCTGAGTGGCGTATTTTTTAATCTTCTGTTCCTTTAATCTCCTGTGTATGATTGATTGGCTAATGTGGCTATTTTTGGAAGAATTTATTTAGCTCTGGATGTTTGATTCCGTTGTTGCTGGATTGATTATCATAGCTCTAGCAATTAGTGTGTCTTCTCTTGCATATGTTGCTCGATTTGGGCCCCTTTCATAGATCTATTCTAGAATCAATAACATTTAAATCAGATATAACAATCATAAATCACAAATAATTTTGTATAAAACTAAAATTAACTGTATTTTTTTGATTGGAACGTAAAGCCGAATAATTATGTTAATTAAATTAAAATTATTAGTCTCAATAAGTTTATTATTTATATAATTTTTTAAGTGCGGTTTGTGTTACAATATAAATTGGGCTTGCACAAATAATTTTGAATAGGATAGTAGTTCCGCTTAGTTTCCGGTTTAGTATTAAAACATCCAAAACTATATTTTTTCAAATTATTATTATTAATAATAATATTTTCATTTTTCTGCAATTTTATTTATAATTTTTCTTTTTTTATATAATTTAAATTTGAAATTCTTAAAACTATCATAAAACCCAGATGAGGAAAAACAAAACTCATTAAATAAAAACTATTAATTTTAAATATAGATACATACATATGTATATAATAGAATCTAATTATTTTTTATTATTATTTTTCATTAACAACTAAAAAATATATATATATAGTTTTTATTATTTATATATTATTTGAATATATATGTGTATTATATATTTTTGTTAATATTTAGTATCGTAAAATAAATAATAATATTAAAACTACTATTACATATTTATATTTTTAAATTCTATTCTACCAATTTTTAATTGTTTTAAAAATTATAAATTCCAATAATTAAAAAATAATAAAAATTTATTATAAATTTTGTCTTTCAAATAAATTTAATTATTGTTTTTAATTTTTATTTATTAATTCATAATAGTAGATTTTTATTTGGTTTTATAATAATAATAATAATTAATTAATTAAATCGGCAATATAAAAAAACGAGCTTTGGAATAATACATAATTAAAAGTGCTTTCTTAATAAAAAATAATATATAATAATAAAAATTACGTAATTAATTTTATTTATATATTTGGATTAAGTGTTATGTAATCTTACATAATACAGAATAAATTGCTAATTAATTAATAACATTAAATATGACTTTTTTGTTCTTGTTTTTGTTCAATAAAAGTTTTTTTTTAAATTTTAAATTATGTGATCATAATTAATATGTGCTTATTTAATTAATAAATTTAAAAAAATAAAAGCATAATTATTTATAGTATAATATAATTTAATTAATTATTTATATATATATAGTTTAATGACTTTAAAAATTGTTCTCGTTTATGTGTGTTTGTGTGTGTGTATGTTTTGCGAAACTGAAAATTATTAAATTATTTATTTTAAATAAATTATTTTTAATTAATACATACTTAAAATTATATTTATTTTCTTTACATACATATTTTTATTACTTATAATTTTTTGTTACATTGAATTAATTCCCTGATTTCTTTAATCGATCACATGATTAATTTTCGTTTTTGTAAAATTTGATCTTTTTTATTTTTTGATTTGTTTGTTATAAATTTTAATTTTAACTAAATTGATTTACCCGGTTTGTTGGAGTTTTGTAATGACTTTTTATTTTCAAATTGATTGGCTAAAATTGTGTGAAGTGGCTAATACAGCAAATTGGAGCAACTGGAAAACTAAACGCCTTCTGCAACATACAAAATCTGCCTTAAACATTTAGATTTTTAGGCATTAAAATTAGCTATTTGAATAAATCATTTAATTACATATCATGACAAATGGACCACGAAACGCCAACAATTCTCAAATAAGATTCTAAACCAGCCTTTGCTTTGTAGATCCGGAGAGTGATATTCCAATACATTAAGAAATTTAACAAGTACATACTTTTAAATTAATTTACATTGAACCTAAAGTTTAATGACAGTGCACATTGTATTGCAATTAATTTAAGATTATAAGAGCCAGTTGTAATTAATTATTTTATTTTGAGCGGTGGCTGTGATAAGCAACACTCTCTATCATCGCCCTAGGTGCGACGAGGAAAAAGTAAACGAATAAAAGCTAGCCGACAGTATACTTAAATTTAAAATAAGTTTGAATCACCGTATGTACCGTAATTGAATTTGAATAAAACTCAAATAGTGTATTAATGTATTGAGAATGAAATTTGAAAGATTTTACAATTAAGAAAAAGTCTAATGCAAATTTAGGAATACGCAGAAATTCAATTTACATTCAGATGAAGTTTAACTAAGGTACGAAATGATACAAGATTTCTATTTGACATATTAAAAGAACAATTTGAACTTTCGATTCTTTTTCTATATTTTGAGTGAACTTCATATAAATTTTACGACAAATTTGAGTCACATTTTACTCGTTCACTTTAATTCAAATTATATACAAATTAGCCTCAATTTTATTTTTATGTTCATCATAATCAACAATAATTAAGCAGCATAATTAATTTGAATAAATTGAATTTAGATTTTGTAAATTGCGTATTGTATCGAAGTTATATTGTGACTGGTATTCTTGCATGTTACTAACTGCTGAAAACGGTTCTGCGACCAGCGCATCACCAATCTCCAAAATGCACATTGTATTAATTTCTCCACACGTAAACAAAAAAACTTCAAAATCATTCATCACCCGCCCGCTGTCTGTGTAAACCTAACTGAATATACAAAAATAAATTATAGTAAATCATATTTCCTGATCAATAAATTAAATTTGATTCCAGCCAGCTGGAAAATAAGGAAAAAAATATTTTTAAGATAAACGTTAAGCAAAATAAAATCTTTATATTTCCTCAACAAATTGTGATTTTAAAATATTTTCAACGTTTTGTTCTTGTGCAATTATATTAGACATTTGTAGTAATGCAGTTTTGCTAAAGAGAAATAAAAATGAAAAATGTAAATTATCAAATCAAATAAACTATTTTTAAAAAAACTAAACGGGTAAGCAAAAATACAAACAAACTATAAAATAAATTTTATATAAATATAATAGTTTTAGATTAGACATACTGAAAATTATCTGTAGCCCGTAACAGCGGTTCATGTTCAATATTTTTTTCAACATTGAATTTCGTTACCCAATCGATTTTATTTGGTTTGATCAAACCGAAGCAGCCACATTCAAAGAAATCGGCAAAATTTTTTATGGGTCCCCGTGTAAACGGGCTCTTACCACCCGCCGCTTGAAAATGACGATATCGGCCGTGATTCATACGCTCATTTGTTGTCATACCCAAACAAACAATTTGATATGTTTGACATGTTGACAAAAGTGTTACCCAGGCTAAATGTATTAAGGCGTTTATCATTACCCAGCCAACCCATGGTTCACATTGACCCATTGCCATAATTGTTTCGAATAGTCCTGTGGAATAAAATACAAGTGATTAAATATAATAAATTTTGTAATTATACATCGCGTAACTAATTACCATTACTAATTTGTATCGTACACCGGCTATAGTAGAAATTTGCACCGCCGTACAGCATCCAGATGCACATGAGCATAACCGACCATAAGAATAGAATGAAGTATTTGTGATTTTTTGCGCCTATGAAATAATAAAAACCGGTATTTAAATATTTTATAATATAAATGGACTATAATGATCATCCTACCTATACAATTG
This sequence comes from Tipula unca, assembly GCA_951394425.1. Taxonomy (NCBI): domain Eukaryota; kingdom Metazoa; phylum Arthropoda; class Insecta; order Diptera; family Tipulidae; genus Tipula; species Tipula unca. Next base: position 10,940,816 of record OX596381.1, on the reverse strand, counting down.
CCAACCCACGGACAATGATGATCAAATCGTGCTACACATCGATCGCATACACCGCAATGCTTCGACCGAATCGGTTTCTGTACTAAGCAGGCGGAGCAAAATTGCGATGGTTCAAATCCGGAACCACCACTTTCCGACAACTCAATTATAGTTTTAATTCTCACTTCTTGCGTCGGACGAATTACGCCCGGATCACCGCGCCACGATTTTAGAAAATTTACCCATAAAATTGCACTGCAAATTATAAATGCTATCGTTGTTAGTATTGACATAGCAGGCGATAAATATATGAACCATGTTATATAGAACCATATTTTTGTGGCTATATACACGCTTAACGGTAACAGGGCCATTAGCTGATCGTTGAAAAACAATCTACTTATTGTGTGCGATATAGCGTATAGGCAACCAAGAAGGAAGAATTTTATTATGTACAGTGTGTTTGCACAAAATATCAGTCCAGCTAAATAAAATACTATAAACGGTGTGGCGACCATGCTCCACCAGCAAATACGCTGAAAATAAATAAAATAAATATTTAAGTAAATAAAATTTGTTTCGTTCGTTTATTATTAACAATTTCGTCAACTAGGTACGGAGTATGAATATGGCAGCACCTTGATATTTTGATTATCATTTAACATCTATGTAAGCAACAACTTACATCAATATACTTTACTTAGCACAAAGAAATTTTTCTATTTGAACATCACACTTCTTTCCATTATTTTAACCGCCACCAACACTCCATCTAACCCAATGTGACGTCATTTTAATTTCAGTATAACATCGACACTGATTTCATATTTCTTTGTCCTGATTAACTAATTCAAGAAGGTAAAATATCAATTTCCACTTGAAATAAATAAACAATTTGCAAAGAAACTCTTATGTAAGACTCATTTTTGTACGAAATACGTAAATAGATAAAATAATAAAAAAAAATCTTAATCATAAAACGAGAAAAACCATCCATCGCTTACACACGACAAGCATTACCTAATCCTTGTTAATATATTAGGAATATAATGATTAATAAAGAGCAAAATATAAATTATAATTAATTAGAAGTAGAATCGGCACGTTAAACTATTATTTATGCTTGAATTAAAATTATGAACTGTACACTACAGTGTACAATTTGATAAATTGCGTCAAACATTTTATTCAAAAATCGATATAATTTTCAACTAAACGGTTGAGTTCATAGGTTAATTGCTACAGGAAAATATTAAAACGAAATGTTAATGTTCCATAATTTCATATAATGACCGGGTAATGTATTTGGAATTATGTACCCCAGTCTATACCGCCATCGTATCTTTGCTAAAGATAACATTATACTCGTACATAAATAGAGTTTTCAGATTTACCTTATCTAATGCTAATTTCACAAATATATTTTTACGTTTCGCTGCTAGATCGGCATCACGAATTTTCTCCGCTACTTTAGGCCCAATCCAAATCGATCCCTGATGTGATTTTAACATACTAAGTGGGGTGTCTCCCCGAAGGTTTGGAATGTCCAAGCCAACTTTACCCTTTTGAATTTGGAGAGAACAAGATTAGTATACAAATTTTGAGATGGATATAAGATTGTTTACCTTTAAAATTAACGTCGATATAGCCGTTGCATTTCTGGCAAGTATGGCCCAATGTAGTGCTGTATTACCATGCGTGTGATCAACTACTTTAGGATTAGCACCAAGTGTTAGCAGTAGCCTAACCGGATCCAATGCTGAAATTTTCCAGGCGGCCCACATAAGTGCGGTCATACCACAACGGTCTTGTAAATCTGGATTCACTCCTCGTGCAATAAAATACGCGACTAGCGCCGTGTGGCCAAATTGTGCGGCCAAATGTATACAAGAACAACCTTCTGCATCTCGCAAACTTGGATCAGCTCCCGCCGCCATAAGAAGCACAACAGCTCCTAAATGTCCTTGTCGTGTGGCCCAATGTAATGGGGTACCATTTAGCTCACCACCAAGTGCATCAACAACCGCACCTTTTTCCAAGAAATATTTTATAATATCCTTGCGATTATTTATAGCTGCCCAATGTAATAGCGTAACTGTTTCGCTATCTGGCTGATTAACGTCCCATCCAGCTTCGATAAGCTCTTTGACGCGTGAGATTGCCCCATACTGGGTCGCCTTCACTATATCAAACCCACTGTAATCATGTTCAACTGGTGCAACCACCGGTTCCTGCGATATCAGCCCCTCGCGATCATGACGATCGTGATCATGTTCAGTGCAAGCACCAGTCGCGGCACAACTGCTTTGATACATTGTTGGTTGTATTTACCCCAGATCACACACACACAAAACACTGGCGCCTTATACTTTATGATTAGGCATTAAATACTCGGCGGCACAATATAAGCACACAATAATAATTGTTTATTTTCCACCACCCTATATATTTAATTTGAACTGTAATTAATCCAATGTTTCCGCTTTATTTACTATTTAAAGCTAAAAACGCGTAAAACTTTTATCCAAACATCGATTTACAAAAAAAAAATTGTCTTCGATTTTTTGGATAATACATATACTCAAAGGAAATAATGACAGCTTCAAAATTTTAAGGTTAAATTTTTAGAATTATTGCGAAAGCGCATGATACCGAGGTAGCAAATATTCGTCTAGGTTTTATCATTTTGTTATTCTTATCAGGGATGGTAAATAGTTTATACACGGATGGATTAGCTATGAATTCCTGCATATAAGATTTTTTTATTGTATTACTTATGTTCTAACCAAATCCATAAGCTTTGGCTAAAAATGACGCTTAACCGTTTGATTAAATTGTAGATACAATTTTGGTTCCACCCAGCTGGAATAATTAGGAAAAATTGCTCAATCTACCTATGATATTTGAAGAATTTGCACATATAATAAAGTACTAACTTTTGTTGCAAAATCATTATACCTACAATATACGATATAATCCTTGTCGAATATCAAACGTCAAAAAATCGGAAAAATTCATAGAAGTCGACATTTTTTTTATATACAAATATTGTTTGTGTAAATAATTAACAAAATCGTTTGAAAAATAACATAAAAAGTACATAATAATTGCATTAAAACCATTACTATATAATGTGTAATAATAATAATCCAACCGCAGTATACAAATTTTATGATAAAAATTCAAGAATATAATCCCTCATGTCTATCGTTCAAAATGAAATTATTTTATCGAACATACAACAAAATGACCAAATTTATTATCAACTATTGATAATAAAAGGTTTGATTTGTAATATAACGAAAGTAACACAATTAGAGATTATATTGAATAATGATTTGGTGAAATTGCATGAATATAGTGTTGATAATGCCACGTATAAGTTCATCGTACTTGTGAGGCTTGATCGAATCGGGGTGCATAGCTTGGAGTTTCGATACGTTAATTCTCGGCTTGAATTAAATGTAACCCGACTTGAATCAATCTGTAAATATACGGTTATTCCTTTATATGTTATATTTAAAGGACACAGTGGACAATTTCAAACAATTAATGAACAATTAAATTCACCTCAAACTGGATGCATGCGACTTGAATTAGGATTGGAACTGATTCAATCGATCTATGCAGAGAAATTATATCAAGAAGGATATGATAAGAAAAGTTTCTGTATCGAAAAGGGGTGTGATATATTTTATAGCGGATTAAGTGTCGAAGAAGCGTATAAATTAGACGAAAATGAGTTATGGGTGTATTTGGCACGTGAAATTGTAGCGACCGAGAAAGGCGACTTCAGAACTAAGAAGTACATCGCATTTTTAAGTTTCACTCATTTTACCGGAATTAACGAACGCGACTATACGTACGAAAATATATTTAAAAATACTAAAGGCCGAATAGCTATTAGTACCGGTGGGTTGGCATTACTCGGTACCGGCTGCTTATACGTTTGGGCTGATCATCTGGACGAAGTGATCGACAATCTCAAATCAAATAAAACTGTTGATGTTACTAAGCTGCTGGACGATAGTAATTATCGTAAAACTTACGGTGGTTGCTATTCCACGACGCTCGGTGCATTGTGCCATGAAATCGGTCATTTGTTTGATTTAGGTCACACGGAAGATGGTATCATGGGAAACGAAATTGACTTTATCAACAGATTTTTTAGTTTAACCAACTATACCGAAAATTTACCAAATCGTATACTATCCACTGGCAACAAGCCATTATTAGTTCAAACTTCTCGTACGAATGTTAAATTGACTAAAATTCGAAAACCTGGTACATTTTTAGACGCATATCACAAACAGAAAAATAACGATTTATGCTATTTTACCAAAAACTGTTTGATTACATTAAACTATCATAAATGGTTTAACAGCAGTGATAAAATACTTAGTGGAGGACATATTGAGTTCGTAATTAATGGACGACTTATTAAATCGCACAACGCACCAATAAGACTGATCGAATTAAGGCAACCAAATATTGGAATGTTGATTGAATTTTGGTCATTTCTAGACGATGATAAATTTGAATTTCGAATTCCAAGCAACGTGAAATTGTCTGGAGTAACAATTTTTGTGATTAATGATACAGGTGATTTATTAAAGTGTGATATTTAGATGACTTCCAGACATTGTGTGTGCGGAGCTAAGAATAAGGTAAGGGTTTATATGTGTTTTATTTAATTTTTAGACATTTGACTGAATTTTTAATATATTATTATTATTATTAACAGTGTTTAAAGACCATTACTGACCTCTTACTGTGTTAACTATATAGCCCCACAGATTTCGACCCTGAGCATGGCCTTCATACAGTCTGTCTACAGTCAATCTGAAGAAGCCAAGTCGTTCTCTACACCATGGAGCCATCACCGCCTGTAACGTTCTCTGTGCCTGCCATATGATGGTTCTTCTTCCAGAGATCGCTGCCCATTTCGTTCCGGATCCGCACGCAGAACGTGACCGAGCCAGCGTTTCGGGGCCGTAAATCACACACTTGATTATTCTCTCAAATGTAAGGAGCTATCTATCGTACTCGTCCGTCAGCGTCCAACTTTCATATCCATACATAATAACAAACTCTACAAGCGGATCGAGTATTACCTTCACTCTATTGCTATTCAGTCCAATCACGCATATGTGATCTGCATAAGCACCTGATTGGACTGGCGATGAAACATGATGCGCTTCTTCCGTCAATCCTAGCAAGAACAGCCTTGTTTTTCCTTTGCGATTCTGAGACGTTGTTGTACTTTACTATAGGCTATGTTTTGTTGCTCGAGGACATTCGTGATGCAACCAATAATTTTTGGGTTTGATCCTGATATCGGTTCTTTTGATCTTCATTTATCAGACCTTCACAGTCGAAACGTTCCATGCGTTTCGCTGTGCTCCCAGAATTGTACGGAAACTTCCATCGTGCTAACCGATAAGCTTTAAGATACATCCTGCAAAACCCGAGCTAGCCCCTTAGAAATAAACGCGTGGTCAATTTGGCTGCGGCAAATTTTGCAAGAATGGGTCCAGGTTTCTAAATCTGAACATGTTTCTGTGGGATGAGGGTGATTTTAAGATCGTGAGCGATTGGACAGTACATCATTATCTTAAAGGATACTGTGGTGATATTCTTGGAAAACATGTGAGAGCCCTCCGACCACAGGGGTTTAATATATACTGGCACCTATCTTGCACTGTAAATTCTGAATATTTAAAAATAATCCAACCACTCTTAGTCTCTTTAAATCGGAATAAATTCATTTATTTTAAATTCAAGTTTATGGAACTATATTTTAGACTTTAATATTTGTTTCTATTTACAGTCGTACGGAGAACTGATGATAAAAATAATAAAAATAATTATTGAAAATTCCAAAATTTATTTTTAGTCGCTGTTCCTAACAAAACATATTTTCGTATCAATTATATTAAACGTTTGGAATGACATCATACTAACATACAGCTTAGAGTGTGTTACGTCATGATTTTGATTTAAAGTACGCGTACAGTGTACCTGATAACTGAAATTTCGAAATTATTTACGGAATTAATAATGTTCAAGTCCGTCCTAATCTTATCAGATAATTTTAAAAAACATTAGATTATTTTTAATCATAAGTTTATCTCCTACAATTTGGAGTCTCTCTGTACTCATAGGTTTCTTCTTGAGTTACTTAGCCTGGCCAGTTGATCCGATAGATGTGACTTGAACCTAAATTTTAATTCTCTGAAATCGTTTGTTTAAAATTTTTTTAAACTTGTATTTAATTGGATATCAATGATTTATTTAGATTGCGTGCTTCATTATATTAGATAGACTCACCTACAGTTGGGTGGCCTGGAAAATGAGTCTGATCCATGAAGATACATTTTGTGGCCCGCGAATTAATTAATTGAATCATTTCGATTCGTGGAACTTCCAAACATAATTGTATTTCTAAAACCCACCCCTTTTTTTTTTAATTTTTAAAATTCCAACTTCACATTTCACTGCAAATTATTGAATTGTACGAAATTTTTCCAAAATTTAGGACATACATATATGAAAATGTTAAAACTAATTCCAGAAATTTTCCCAAACATTACAAAAATCTCGCTAAATTCTTAAAATTGGTGGATATTGACAAAATGCGACAGTACTTCAGAAATCGATAATTTAAGAAATTTTTGTTAAACTTTTAGAATTCGAATTAACAATTTCCGAAAATTCGTAAATCCTTCTAAAATTTGAGAAATATTCAAAAATTTAAAGAATTATATTCTGCTCATCACCAGCCAAAAATGTCGGTCAGAGATTCGTGGCGCAAAATTGCAAAACTCCTATTCTGTAAGAAAATTATGTTTTTCTGTGTTGTGTCTTTATTTTTGCGGGTACGATATGTATGGGACACATATTTTATTATCATAAACGATCAATAATAAGTTTGATGCCAAAAAATCGATATTTTGTAATAAAAGAACTCGAACATCGTCACATACATAATGAATGGTCTTTCATCGATTAAACAGTCGCAACTGTATAAAATACTTTGATGCGGTGTCATATTTAAACTCATATACTCATTCAAGATTTTACAAATTGAATAGATAATTCATGATTTCGATTTATGAAATTTCCAAAAATTCAAATATAATTTGGCCACATTCAATAATTACAATTCGATAACAGCTTACAAGTGTATAGTGGAATGTGATAAAAGAATTTATGTATGAGCTGAGCTGACGTTGTATATTGTGTGAGGTAATCATCGTGGTAATTACGATACAGAAAACATTTTTTTCATTTCGGTTCGGTTTGTTTTTATTTTGCTTGCCCATTTTTTGTCATTTCAAGACAAACGCTCGCCTCGCTAACACGTTCAAGTCGTACATATAAAATAAAGTCGTAAAATATTAATATTTTTTGGTGTTGTGTGTGCGAAGCCTTACAAAACTTTCTTAATTTTTTTTTTTTTTTGATTTTTTGTTATAAAAATAAAAGTGTCTAAGTTTATATTTGAACACGAGTTTTGTAACGTTTTTGTATTCTTCTCTATTTATAGTTACAACTTACTAAAATTAGTTTTAATTAAATTTTGCTAATTAAGCACAAAAGTAATAAAAAAAAATGAGTAGCACAGGTACAGAAGGACGTATCCGGATTGGTGACCTCAAGGGCTTTAATAATATGGATGAAAATAATCGAATGGTTACAGAGGAATTTCTTGAGTCGACGCGAGAACTTGTGCATGCATTTGGTGAGTATTTTTTTATAAATGAAAGTTACTTGTTATAGTTTTCGTGTGAAATTACCTTGTGTATCGCTGAGTCATTACTCTTTATGTAGTTTTATACATAGTTTTGTTACTTTACCGTACAATTCTATTCGAGGAATGATAAATAACTGTCACAACTCACATAATAGTGTAAACAATCATAGTAAATAGTTTATATAATTATCGGTTACAAAAAATTAAATCGAGATTTGAGAAATGAATTGTGATGACGTAAGTGATCCACTGACTATACTCAAATTATTAGTAAAATTCAATCAGCTTCTAATAAAATTCCAAGACAAGTTCTCGAGCAAATCGTGAATACAATTATAAATGAACTTCAAATTAGAAAGCACTTGAAATTTTAATAAGCCGAAATCCTAATCCGGAATAAGAAGATATTATCTAAATGAAATAAATCGCATCCGCAAAAGTTCAACTGTTTGTAATGGCAACAAAAGAAAAAATGAGTACCGCCAAACCTATACCGGACTCAGTACCCAGAAACGAGATTCAGGATCGGCACGTCACTTAGAAAACCAGCCGCATTGGGCAGGCCGCCCAATGCTGCTGGTTTTCTCAGTGACGTGCCGAAAAAAGTGATTAAAAAGTGATTAGGCCAATCACATGCATGAAGGTGTATCGACTGTCGCTGGCCTAAAATTGGATACCATGTGTCTAAGGACTAAATATTGCTCTACAGTGGAGATGACCTCGGAAATCTTGGAAATGGATTTATTCTTAGCCCGCAGATAAAGAAGGCTATTTTGGATTTCCAAACAGTCAAAAATTGATTGTGAACGTTTGTACAGTATCGAAGTTACATTATATTGGATAGAATCGGTCTCTCTGGCGGAGGGGTTGATTGGTGACTATCAAGGAGTATTTTGTCTGAATCGATGTCACTGATCAAGTCTTTTCGCTACGGATGATTATACCTAAAATAATACGAGACTTCCGCTCCCGTACATCAGGTGTCCTTGAATTCCAGGCAAGCCTATGACTCAATCAATCGAGAGTGTAATTTACGACCCAAAATGTGAAGAATATAGTACATACCGAGAGATCTGATGAAGATCCCCGATATTGTACATGAAGTAAGATCTCAGCGAGTACGCTGGCTCGGTCATGTTCTGCGTGTGGATCCGGAATGAATTGTGCAGTGATCTCTGAAACCAGACGATGGCACCACGGTGTAGAGAACGGCTTGACTTCTTTAGATTGTCTAGGACAGGATGAAGACCAAGCTCAGGATCGAAAAGTTAAATATTGAATGGAAATCGAAATTCGAACCATACATTTTTTCAAAATATTTAATGTTTATCCCAAACCTAAATTCATATTTGAATTAGCGAATAGTTTGCCAGTTACAACTTTATCAATTGAAATTTATCTAAATTTGTTGCACACGGACGGATATTTTTATCCGAATATGACGTCTAATAGACTAGATCTGTAACACTTAACGCTTATTTTTGCCCATGATTTTCCGTTAAATTTTATCTATGAATTAATCCTTTGATAACGCTGGTTTTAATATATGAAAAATTATTGATAAATTATTAATTCAGATTTTTATTTTTCCATAAGTGCCATTTAAATACCAAGCCGACGATAAAATAATATTTTTTTTTATCTTTTGTCTTTCTTACAGAATCGTTTGGATTGCTTCTAGCCCCGATCACAAATGACATGGGCGGTAATATTGAAAAAATCAACACATGCTTTAAAGTAAACCCAACCGAATACCATTACATGGATGATTTTGTTCGGCTACGTACAGTTATCAATAAAAGATTTGCACCCGACTCTCTAGTGTGGCTAAACCGAGGCCTAGAATTAATCGAATTATTCCTAATAAATATATTAAATGACTCGGAGCTGGGAGAAGATTTAAGTGGCCACATTAGAAAAGCGTATGAATTAGTATTAGCCAAACATCATAATTTTTTTATACGTGAAACAGTCTCGTTTATGTATCGACTGTTGCCATCGCGATCAACTATAATCGGAACCGGTGATAAGCAGAAAGAAAATATGAAACATTTAGAAGTTTATTTACCAAATTTAAGTGCTACTGTAAAACAAATAAAAACTATTTGCATAGCTAATGATATACAGTTATGATTAAAATAAAATTTAATTATTTATCAATTATAGACTGTTTTGCATTTTCTGTTATCAAATGATATGTTGTTATCACGATTTTGAAATGTTAGAGATTAGAGATGTTCATTGAAATGTTTATCGCAGAGATCGGTGCAGTTTGAATCAGGATTAGTGTGATATTCTTAGAATTCCATTTTGTATATAGAAAAGATGACTGAACTGTATTTTACGTATCAGTCAATAATCTGTCGTTTTTAATCTTTCATCTTCGCAACGAGGAGCTATTTCTGCGCCGAACTCTAAATGTATCATCAATCATCATAAAAAGTGGCTCAATCTTTGACACGATCGAATTCATATTTGTATTTAATGTGCACCAAAAATAATGTCATATTCTTTGGTCTTTATGAAAAAAGGGCAACTTTATTTTCATGAAAAAAACATGAAAAAAATGCTCTTTTTTCGTAGATGTATTGAAAAAAAATATAACAAAAATGTAACAAACAAGCCCCGTCAAAACGTAATTCACAAATGAAATTGGAAAAGGCGCCTTGTTTTTGTTGATTTAACGTTTAATATTTCTATGTATGCGTGAACTTTTATTGAAATCTATGAAAAAATCGCGATTTTTGAAAAGTGAACTGGGGCAAGAAAAAAATGCTCTCTGGTTTCTCCAAAGAACATGTAATGTCAAAGTAGCACGTGTTTTCAGTTGTCAGAGCACTTTTTTAGCTGTCAGAGCACTTTTTTGCCCTCAAGGTTATTTTTTTTTTACGAAAGAATATGGCATAATACTCAGGCCAAAAAATCTAAAGCCGATTAACGATTTTTACCAATTCTACTTATCTAATATAGAAACCACCAAAATATTAAAAAAAAAAACAATATTTCAATAGATGGACTATGATCGCTTAAGTGAATTATGCAGCAATACAAAATATTTTGTCAAAAAAATATTGATTAATAAAACTTTCGATAGGTAGATTCTGATCGCTGAAACGATTAATTTAGTAATGATACAAAGTTTTCGATGCTCGCGAATAGATCGAGATAATCATGTACATTAAAGATACCAATCGCACCAATAATATACAAATTTTAGGATAATTAAATTTAAAAATAATTTTTTTTTTAAATTAAAATATGTTTTATTCATAATGTATAATATGTTCTTATTTCATAAATATTTGTTTTGTTAAAAATTATTATTATTTTTTATTAAGTTATGATTCTTATGTAGTTTTCCCTTTTCTTATTAATTTTATATTACTATTGCTGTATTACTCTGAACATAAAAATTTAAAGTTAAATATGTGAACATTTTTAAATGCAAATAAATATTTTTGTTTTGTATTTATTGTCACTAGAAATATAATATTTTTTGTATGAATAATAAAATAGAAAATAAAATCGAAACTCGAATTAATTATTTATGTAGTAATTAATAAAATAACACTTGTCAAAATGTTTAATTTGGTTTTCACGCGATGACGATGATCATATAACATTTAACGTACGTTTTATTTTATTTTGTTTTCTTCCTATTAATTTGTATTTCCTATATAGACAGTATGGCGGCGTCTCATGTCATTTTTATGTCAAAATGACTGTTAGTAGAGTGGCGCCATTTTTAATTTATAGATTTACTGTTCTAATTATTTAAAATGTGAATATTATTAATTATATATATATAATTTAGTTTTATAATTTTACAATCAAACTACAAGTGAAATGTTAATGCTTTTATATTATTATGTATATAATTTATATTGATATTTACAACAAATATAAAAGTGTTTTTGTTTAGTTTATTCTCATTATTTATATATTTTAGTTTAGATTGAACATTTATTACATTTAATATTTATTTATATATAAAGTATGTATATAAACTAGTAAACTAGAGTTTTTTTTTATGGGGGGACGAGTGTGGTGTATTTATCCCGTTAAAATTTGTTATTCTTTTTTTTATGTATATATGGTTATATCATCAAGATAAACCGTTATTTGCTTTTTGTTTAGTATAAATACTGTTAATACTCAAGATTGTTTGCAATTTGATTGAAACAAATCAATATATTTGTGTTGATAAAATATAATTATAAGAAATGGCCAATAGATCTGAGTATACTGAAGAGACAAAGAGGGCGGCAGAGCATGCAAAAATGCTCCTAATGATATTTTCCTACTACAAAACGTATAAAATAATAAAATAATAGAAAAACATAAATAAATAAATTGTATAATGTGTTGTTCCACAGAATCATGCTCGCGTGCACACTTTTGCCCATCACATCACACATACACTCACTTAAGCTTCACTTTCGTTTGGTGCTGTTTCCTCTTCCGAAATCGGTACGATTAAATTCTCTTTACACATTAAACTATATTTTGTAACAAAATACGTGAACCGATGGCATAAATACGTGTCATTCTCGAATTCATCGAATATTCTACGATGATGAAAGAATGCATGGGAAAATATGCGGTAGACGCGTCGACACACCGACCCTAATTTAGCAACTGATGATTCTTTTATCGATATCCGACTTGGAAAATATTTATTACTATTTAGTAAACATGCGGCTCCGTCTAATGTATGCCGCGTATAATCAATTGCTGGACACTCTTTTGGTGTTTTATGGGCGGCACACAAGAAAATCCACTGCTCGGTGGCGGTCATTTGGTTACAAGTTGCGGGGAAACATTGAGACTGTAGCCGCAGAGCTAACCCGTTTAGTTCCATACAAAATTGTCTAAAACCATACATGAAATGATGTACACATAATTAGCACGACATTCCATCAACCCGCATCCTATATACATACCTCAAATGCTCATATTTCCAAACCCCTTCGTCCTGTGCATCGGGCATAGTCAGTATAAATTCTATATTCGAAGGATCTTTTTTAATCATCTGTTGTATATACTGCTGCACAGCAAGCGTGCTATCCATTTCCTCCAATGGTTCATCTGGCCAACACGAAAATTCCTACCAAAAAATTAAGAAAATTTATCAAAACTAATTCTTTTTTGACATTTCACACAGCAAAAAGCTCAAGAATCAAAAAAAAACAAAACTAAAGAACTCTTGGCTGGGGTGGGGCGTTTATACAATAAAAATCCGTAACCAATCAATTAAAATCTATACACTATATTTAAACTCACTAGTATATCATATTTTCCACTTATTTATGCATACCTTTTGTTTCGTTCCTGGTCTATTTCTTCTTAAAATTGTGGACCCGTCGGCCATCTTCATGATTGTAAATGCAAACGAGTGCTTTTAACTTTTTTTTGTTTTCTTGTGTATGATTTTTACGATATGTGAACTGCTGAATGGAGAAAAAAAAATTGTGTAGTTCTGTCATCAGATGAATTTTTTATTGAGTTTTTAGTAAAGTAGTGTCTAGACGACGTCCTATAAAATTCATTAATGGTAGATCCATGTCAATATATTGAGATTCGATGCAACATTAATTTGTGTGCTAGTTATATTCTTATGTTATTCAATTTTATTGTTTACTCATATTTATTCCAAATTCAGGTGTTTCTCATCTTTCAAACTATCTTGATGATGATCATTCATCTCTCATACAGTCAGTGCATCCTATAAAATAACACCAAACTGAAAACAATTTGATCAATTTCTATCATTTGTATGCGTATTTGGTTTACATCTTACTATTCTCAATATACTTCGGTAGTGTGCGTCTAGCTTTAAAACTTTATAGCAAAGCGAGCAAAATGAATATCGCATATCTTCACGTCTATTATTTGTCAATTTGAGTTGTCAACTTTTTTTTTTGTAAACATTTTATCGAGAAATAATTTATAATTCTTTAATCAGTTTTAAGTATTCCAAAACAATGCATTTAATTATGTAAAGCAAAAGTATTAACACGATTTGATATCAGTATTAGTAGAAACGAATTTGAGAATATGGAAGAAACGGCGACAAATATGGAAAGAATTTCGTTGGATGGTGAAGAAGAGGATGGCGATGGCGAATTAGACGGAGATAAAGCAATAATTGTTTGTAGTGGCGATGCTGTTGCTGATACGGTTTTCCAAATTGAAATTGGGCTACCCGATAACGATCGGGGAATCACTACGCTGAATGGGAACGATAATCAAAATGAGGTAGAGGATATCAGTTTGGAAGGTTCGTCGGACACATCATCTCAAATAGAGTTTCCTGATCAAAATTCTAACCAGAAGTCATCTCCAAAAGGGACAGCGGTGCATGAAATCGAATCTAAATATTTGGAAGAACAGGCCAATTTGAAGCGGCTAGTCGAGGACAAAGATGCGAAATGTAATCAATTAATCCAGTCGCTTCAACTGAAAGACGAGCAAATCGGTAAATTGGAGAGGGACAAGCACCTACTAGAAAAAGAGAAATCGATGGTAAGCCAACCAAATGGAACCGTGTCTTCAAGTCTATAATTATTGGTTTAATTGTTAATTTAATTTATAGTTAAAACGCGAGAGTGAAATATCAAATCGCGAAAAAGAAACTGCCGTCATTCGATATGCAACACTAGAGAAAAAGTTGATTGACATGAAAGCCACGGTCGATAGTGCCGAGAAGAAATTTAAAGATTCCCAGAAAGAACTGGATTTACTAAATGGGAAGGTTCGGAATATAAATTCAGAAAAAACTAGAATTTGTAATATGCTAGACGCAAAGGTAAGTTTATTCTAAAATTCTAAATTTCAAAGCACTAAATTTGTTTGTGTTCCCATAGTGCCATGAATTAAAAAATTCTCAAAAAGACTGTGAAAAATTGAAGAACGATCTTAGTTCGTTAGAAATGAAATCAAAATGGAATTTAGTTAAATTAAAACAAGAAATGGAATTGAAGGTAGCGGCTGAGAAGAAGGTGGAAGAAATGAACCAGGAAATTTTGAAATTGAATGCAATTCCGCGGGCTGACGATAAAAATATCCCGGATGAGCAGCAGGTGATAGAGCAGCAGGCGACTTTAATACTATTGAAGCACGGGAATGAGGAAAAGGAGAAGAAAATCGATCATTTAGAGAGTAAAATTTCGAATTTACAAGCCGAACTGCAAGACATTAGTGCGAAATACAAAGAATGCTATAATACTCGGGAAAATTTACGATTTGAACTGGATACACATAAAGATGAGCATGAAAATCTTCAAAGCACATTAGATCGTGAAGTATTGAAAGTAGCTGAGCTTCAAGCTAAGGTTAGCGATTTTGAGACACTTAAAACCCACTATTCAATGTAAGTAAATCTATGAACTGATGTAATTCAACGATTTATGATAATTATTAATATTGCAGAGAAAAGGAGAATGGCCAACGTCGGCAAAAGGAATTTGACAATCTAAAACAGAATTACGATGAACAAACGGTTGAACTTGGTAAGCTGCGGATCAAAGAAAACGAACTGCTTCAGTTCAATAAAGATCTCACGGAGAGAACGGTTAAGCTACAAAATGATATATCGCTGAATAATTCAAAATCGATTGCGCTAGGTCTGGATAATGAAACCATGAAAAAGGAGAAAAAAACGTATGATGATCGAATCCTTGAATTAGAAATTGAGCTATCCACGGAGAAGCAGCAGCGAAACGACGAGCGATTATTATTGACCCGTCATATATCAGAAAAGACAAAGGCATATGAAAATGTACAGAAGAAGCTAGACAGCTCTCTCGGTGATCTGGATGCGATCAAGAAAAAACATTCCCAAACGCTTAAAGAGTTGAACCGCGAGCTGATGCAGCTCCGAAAGAAACAAGAACAACAAAATAGTGAACTGACTTCGTTATCGAGAAAGTCGAGCACCGATACGACCGGCGACGGAATTTCACCTGCGTTCAACGAACAAACTGGTAAATTTGAACATCATTCGTCACGTCAATCAATTTCGTCTGGTGACATAGAATCCCCGACCGAGAATAATAATCATGATTTCCCATCGATTCAAATTAAAGAGCCCTCGAAAAAAATCCTGATCGATCGTATTGTGCGGCTGCAAAATGTTAGCGCGAAGCAGAACGAGAAAATCGATTTCCTCGAAAATCATTCCGCAAATTTGGCCATAGAGTTGCAGAAAAAACAAAAACTGATCCAGTACTATATGCTGCGCGATCAAACGGGAGCTCTTGCTTCATCTAAAAGTGATCGTAATAAGGCAGAGCTGGCAAAATATGGCGGAATTATGTCGGCCATATACAGCGGAATCAAAAATAAAGACACTTCAGATATGACGCTCGATTTGTCACTGGAGATTAATCGAAAATTACAAGCGGTGCTAGAGGACACTCTCCTCAAAAATATAACGTTAAAAGAAAATTTAGATACATTAGGTTTAGAAATTGATAAACTGACGCGACAAGTGAGTCACTCGCCAAGATCCGGAGTCGGTAGCACATCTGGCGCGCCAAACATAAATTCCAAATGACATTTACTTAAAGGACGCTACTTTAAATTTTAATTTATTCCTACGTATCAAACCATTATAATCCACAATATATTCCGGGCGCCCAAGATTTGTTGTAATCATTTGTACCTGATCGCCGTTATGGTTTTGATCCCATTCCATATTAATTATACATCTTCGAAACCAATTAAATCTTTGGCCCTTCTATTTACAAGTCATAAATAATAAATAATTATTGTTCAGCTCAATGTTCTACTTAAATAACAAACTAAAAAAATTGTTTAAATTATTGTAAAATTGTTTATAATATTTATAAATGTAAGTAAATTATTCAACAAAAACTATAAAATAATATCTATTATGTAATAATATGTAATTCTGTTCTGTACTAAAACTAAAACTATAACTATAACTATATTTTATCATTCGAAAGGGAATATGTACACTTTACATTCGAATTGTTTTTATTTTATATTATTGATTATTATTATAAAAAAATATAATTATTATATTTAAAAATATTAATTATGGTGATTTTTATTTATATTACATATTATACATACTTTCAAGATTAATTTAAAATTTCCAAAAAAATTTGAATCTACTTAAAATTAAAAATTAAATTTATTTTGGTTTTTATATTTTGGAACACCAATCTCCGCGTGAAGGATCAGTCGAACACAGTATGTATATAATTCGATATTTGCTCCAATTAATTAAATTTCTATTAATTAAATTTAACTATTTTGGTATACGGTACTTATACGCAAATTTTAATTTTGTCTTCAAAATATTGGATTTTGGGCTTGATGGACACGTTTGATATTGCTAATTTGAGACTAAATTAATTTTACGTATGAAATTCAAATTTGGTAGTTTACAATTTTAAAAGATCCATATGAATGTAGAAGAATTGGCCGAGCATCGATTAATTTGTAGCAGCCGAATCTGGGGTCACCAAACGGGTCACCACTATGAACGCGCTTGTTCTGTTGTGTTACTAATTTTTTATTATAGATTTTATTGTTATTTATTTTTGGATTATAATTTAAATTATTACTGCCGATAGAGCGTTCACATCATTTAAAGTTGGCTTGCAGCATATACATTGCGGCTGTTCTAAACAAACATTCATCAGCTCCGATTTTCATTGCTTATAATTGCGACTAGAAGATTTTTGCCGTACGAACTAAATTTACATTTGGTATATGGCCCCAACATCATTGATAATTTTCCTGAATGGTGTTCTGTTCAGAAACTAATTTTAAATAGTGCAAAGAGTAAGATAATGTTGCTAACTCGCCGTCTGGAGCTTATACGCATTACTATTTCATTTTTCATGGCATTATCAGTAAGGCTGCATTTAGATAAGAACATGGAAGGACAATCCATAAAAGCTAAAATTAAAAAAGTGAAGAAATAATTCCAGATGAAAACTCAAATTTCAGTCCCTTAAAAATTTAACTATAATTTTAGCTATACTCAGGAAATTACCTTTTTCTGGGTTTTTAATTATGACTAATTAAAAAATAAAATTGCTCGCAGTGTCCAGGTTCCGGAAAAATTAAGAAGTCATTTCAAATACTCTTCTCTTTTCTGGACCGGAAATTGTTTCAAAATAAAGTTTCCCTGAATTTCTACCCTCTCCGAACTCCAAATGTACGAATGTTTAAATTTAACCTGATTACTGAATCAAACATTTCCTTCCCCGACTTATGACCAAAATAAGTTCCTAGACATTTTCTAGTCGAGTTTCATACAAAAACTAAGATTATTGGATATCAAATTCAAATACGAATTATATTTTTTACAATTAGCGTTTATTATGTTTGAGCTTTAGGGAATTCCAGAAACTATTTGTTTCATGAATAATTTTAAAACGGAACAAAAAGTACAAAAATAAAATGATTATGGAAGAAAAAAATTGGTGGTAAGTACAACGGTCCCAAGTTGACGATTTCCGGTATCCCAATTTTGTTGATTCTCAACTTGTACTTTGGTTTCTTTTGAAACTCTATGAATTTTTAAGCACTTCAGATAAGCGAATGATCTAATTAAAAATTCAATGGAATCTAACTAAATTTCCCGCATTCGTGCACCCGGTGCAATAAACCTATTTTTAAAAAGATTTAAATTCTAAGTGGTACGTGCTTGGTTTTCTTTTAAGTTCTTTCTAAAATCGGACGTCAGGCTGCCTTTTCATCAATAATTGCGGTTAGAAGACAAACTGCTGGAGTTTGTTAAACGAATTCCGGTTGATTTTCATGATGTAACTGAAACTTTTCTTCTATTTTTTCGATCTCAGTTATAGATTTATTATTTGAAACTCATTACGTGGTAACGGAAACAATACAAAATGAATAAATGTTTTCTTATTATCTACATTTAGACGTACAACCCATTTTACCTTTAATTCATTTCATTTATGCCTTATATTTGCCAGTCAGTGTTGGGATGTTCTAACATGCTGAGATGCATTTTACTAGCTATCGAAAAAAAAAAAATTGATGATACTTTAACGAATGAATGTATAGAAATAGAATCGAGCAGGCTGCACTCACGATATAAATTATGATATTGAAGCCGCTCTCATACGAATCATCCTACGGTAAATCTCTTCCAACGAATAATGAAAGCCTTCCAACTCTACAAAGTATTATTTTTTAAAATACATACATTTTTCTTTTAATTAAAAAACAAATATTTAATAAATTTATTAACAGATCTTTTGTATTTTTTCATTTATAAAACATTTAATCAACAACAAGCAAATATTAGTCATCTCAAATTAAGTAAAAAATATCGTAAAGTAAAGAATAGTAAATCGAAACTAATAAAAAATTGAAATTTCGATACCAAATTTTAGTCGACCTTGCCCAGCTTTCACATGGTAAAAGCACTGATGCAAGATAATTTTTCGTGTGTTTTACAATATGAGTGCTTCAAAAGGTCGACTAAAATTGGGTATCGTGTAATTTTAATATTTTTATTGATTATTATTGCGTTGATTGTTTTGTTGTATATCGGTTTGTGCTCGTATTAGTCAGGGGATACTATGCGATACATGGCCAAATTGTGGCCAAAATGTAGCGTTCAGTTTAGCCCTTGATGAATTAGTTTTCTTTTCGGATGGTTCTCGCTCTAATCTCAGTGCTGGATTTGGAATCTACTGTCCCTAATCTGATCTGAGATCTTTTGGCAGTTTGGGTTCATTTTGCAGTGTTTTTCAGGCGGAAGTAATAGCGCTGACAAACAGTGCTATATTGGAGCTTTGCATTTCGCTGTTATAGATCCTTTCTGTGTATAGATAGCAAAGCTGAATTCAATTTATTGAATAATCCCCTGGACTATTTCTAAACTTGCTAAGGATTGCAAAAACCAACCGTTACGTTCAATTGGTACCAGCTCATTTTGGCTGACTGTTTAGCCAAAGCCGGTTCCCATCTAAGTCTAATTTTACCTGAACCCACGGCTCCCTTTTCTTTTACCTACTCCAAGAAACTTATAAAGAACTACGCTTTGCTACAGTGGCTTGCTTCTTCTAACTGTCGTTCGACGAAGAACTTCATTAGTGAACCCAATTGAAGGTCTACGAACTATGCTTTGTGTTTCAAAAAAAGACCCGTGTGATTCTTACTTGATTCTTGGTCTTTTTAAGGGTCATCTCCATCGTTTGGGTTTATCTCAGGATGTAGTCTGTGAGGACGTTTGTTGCATTGAGTGCGGAACCTTCAGGGGTTCCAACTAATTTTAATAATACTGATGGTACGTTAGTTCCTTTAACTATAAATGAAGAACTATTGGGTTTGGTAGCTGTTAGAAACACGGAGCTCCTGGAATGGTAGAATATAAAATATGGAATTTAAATTATACAGGATATATTTAGGTCATATTGGTGTATTAAAAATCTATGAATACCAGGCCTATATTACAACCTAATAGCGTCGTTCCCATACAATTAAAATATATTGCCGAATATTATTAAAATATTTTCAATACGAAAATGGAAAAACTGAAGAAAACTGAGCTACAAATTATGACCTATATCGAACGAATTCAAAGCCACTTCGCTAACTCCAAAACTTTCTCGAATGGTAGGATTTTGAAGATCATTACCATTTTACTGTCATGTGTGATTTGGTTATCCACCTATAATTACCAAAGCTACTTTGTCTAATTTGCTCAAACAAACAGAAAAATACTATCTGAAATTAGATGATGATAACCGATAAAGGAGTATGTGCAATTTCAATCATTTTTCATGTTTTTCTGAAAACTAGGTTAGAAAGCCTAGATGATGATGAAATCACTCAATATAATTTAAAAACTTCTATAAATTTTCTAGTAAATCCATTCTAAATTGACGACATTAACGATGGATTTTATTCAATTCCTCAATATCTTTTGCGTGAAACAGCCACATAAGGAATGTTAAAATTTTAACAGTCAATTTGGAAATTTTTAAATAAAAATCAATAACTACTCTACTCTAACTGTAGTATAGTCTGAGTTGACAAAATACAATTTCCAAAGCTATATACAAAACTATCAATATTTTTTTATACCAAATTTTAGTCGACGTTTCCAAGCACTCACATAGTAAAACACACGAAAAATTGGCTTTCAACAGTGCTAATCCAATTTTAGTTTGTATTGACGACATTATGCTTTTGACTGGCAATTTATAGTCATGAGATCCAGCTTCCAGAATATATCTGATCTATAATACTGCCATAGGTGAATGTAAATCTAAACTAGAATTAAGTGCAACTATATGATCTTTGTGACCATTTAACGTTAACATTTTCATACATTTTTGTCACGCCCTGCTTGAGTATAGTATTGGATATTAAAAATTTCAGTTTGACTTTTTACTATTTGTTTATGTTTAGTTGGAGAGAACACCCTAAGTACAAAATCCAGCACTCGGCAAGTATAGTTGATCGGTTTTATACAATACGTTTTCCTCTGTTAACCACTGAATATGCCAGTGTGCATAAGTAACTTATAAGATTAGGCCAACAGATACCAGTTTTTCATAGAGAACTATATATAGTTGTTAACCTGAAAGCTCCTAATTAATTGTTTTCATTTTATCACGTACAATTACAAAGCTAACATAATGTATTCAAAACTATACACAAACCAAATAGAATAAAATTAAAATCACATAAAAAATAGTTTTTTATGATAAAAATCAGTTAACCTGCACAGGATGCAATTATTCAAATTAATCTACGTTTTTTATTATGATTTTCCTATAAAGCTTTTATTCTCTATATACGAGTATGTATGTGTACACACGTATACGGCTGTTGGTACATAAATAAATATATGTATGCATAGTTGCATTTAAATAAATACATAATATATAGTTTATTTGTATGTATATCGAGTGTTCCCATTTTAATAATATTAAAAATAATAATTAAACGGTAGCTTTTATTTTAATTAACATGCATACACGCTTTATGGTCTATATTTAAAAATGCATTCCCAAATTGAATACATATACATATATATATAAATATATATATATATATATATATATATATATATATATATATATATATATATATATATATATATATATATATATATATATATATATATATATATATATGTATATGTATAATAGTATAGACTAATAAAATAAACTAAACTTTCGAGCTTTTTATTTAATTTCGAAAGTTTTTTTTTTTCATATATGTACAATGTACATATATATATATATATATATATATATATATATATATATATATATATATATATATATATATATATATATATATATATATATATATTTACATTGTAAAGAGAGCGGAACAAACTAATATTTAAAAAAAACTAAAATAATTATACATTTTTTTATTTTCAAATTTAGTTTTATTATAATTTCGTATTTAATATTTTATTTGGTTTTATTTACATTAAATTGTAGTTGTGTTATGTTTATTTTAATTAATTTTTTTTATCGTTATTTAATTTTATTTTTAAAGAATTATTACTAAAATAGTGTATGTATAATATTAAATTCAATTTTAAATAAATTGTTTATTTAATATATTAAAATTAAAGTTTTGTTCCATACCAGTTTTGTCGGTACATATAGGCATACCTCATTTAACGTGGCGTGTAAACTCTATAACGAATTTACATTTGAAAAGTTGGTGAGATGTACCAGCATTTGCAATATTGTTTAAGCGTAATATTTACAAGGTCAAAGCATGGTAAACAATACATCTCTACTCGTGTTACTGATGATCCCAAATTTATATTTTATCATAAAACCACCTTGTATAAAGTATACTGCAAGCAAGCAATTATTTCCACAGTTTTTAATCAATAGTGCATTTTGTTTGAAGTACCCAGTGCAGATTATGGGTACTTCGGGCCCTGGGACCAGTATTAAATAATGGGTTCCCCAACAAATTTCTTCATAAAATCTTGAACAGAGTTGCATTGTAATTGAATGAACAGCTTTGCCCAAAAAGACCGGCCGCTTTTTACCCTCAACTTCGATTTCAAGCTATGTTTTTCATATGATATTTTTCCTCGGTACTCTTTTCATGTACTCGGTATTCGGGGCGACCGTTATAGAGTAAACGTATTCTTATGTGTATCTAGCCCTTGGCAAAAAACTTAACGCCGTTGATTATGAGATGCTCATTAGTTGTTTCAGATTCTTTCGATTTTATTTAAGTTTAGGCCATTAACGTTAGTTCATGAGATTATTATTTAAATATTTGATCTTTCCAACTTATTACAGTTTCAATACGATTTCTAAATTAGTTTATTTCTAACTCATTCCAAATTCAAAACTTATTTAAGGAACTCTTCAAAATTTGTATGCTTGAATGAGCGGAGAACGAAATGAAGAATGAATGAAGTTAATTGTGTAGTTTTTTACAAGAGTATATTTAAAAATGTCTGGTCTAGCCAAAGTAAGAGCAAAGCACTGTGGGGTTTTATTTTGGCGGCCAGTTGTCGGGACGTAGATTATTACTTAGACTAATTACTGGGCAATATTTATTGTCAACGCTACCAGTTAAGACCACATTAATCACTTACGATATTTTGTAGAAATTGAATGTTCACAGTTCACAGTGTTGTATTAATTAATAAAATGCCGATTCAGTTAGGCCACATGACAAATAATAATTTGACCTTCTCAGTTTTAATTGTATCTGGCCAATAGTTGTAAAATCAAAAAATATGTATAACAGATAACAGACAAAACTAGTTTTGTGAACACAATATACATAATTCTAAATTTCTTAAAAAATACATTATGACGATATTTTAATTTACAACTTTTCTAATTTGACGTAAATTGAATAGAGATTAAAATGCATTGAAAAAAAACTGTTCCCTCCGAATCGCATTAAACCTAAAATAATATCTCACCACTGGAGTTTAGAACTAGTTATATCAATCGTTTACATTATCGACGGTTTCTACGAATTGTCTACGTTGTCTACAATATCTACATTGCGTCTACGTTGTATACGGGAATAGATGACTCGTAAATGCCTATCCCTGCACACTACATTATTGAATCATGGTCACGTGCAATACATTTGGGCTACCATAATAGTCTCTGTCCATTGCCTAACTCATAGCAGAGACTAAGGGGTTTCAAGTTGCGCTTATGGTATGATGACTAACTAGTGACTTATTGCCATTGCGACATAAAGTAGTTATATATTTAACAAATAAACAGATTTAATAGATTTCTTTCAATAGAACTGTCATTGTCAGAAGTGTTATCGCACAGGCACACAAACATGCATACAGATATTTTTCAAAATTGATCAAATTCATTACGGTTATAGGCCGCACTTTTATCTAAACTAAATATATTTATTCTCTTAATCAGATCCCTTTATTTATGTTTGGTTGTGTTGTAATTCCAATAATTAGTTTGGGACAAAAAATAAAATTAATTTGAATTGCTACAATTTGTGATGATGAGCTTTCATGATTTATTTGGTTTAGATTCAGTTGCTTGTTTTATTCGACAGAATGAGAGAATTAATTCAGCCCAGCGTGATCAAATTACCTAATTAGATTATTAGTAGAATAAATATTTAAATTTAGGATATTTGGAAAATATCGGCTTTTAAATTAATTCTAATTTTAGTATTTACAAAATTTAATCTCAGAATAATTTAAAATTGTTCTTAAACAATTCTGAAACAGCAGAATTTCTACTATAGAAAATTATGAACCAGTTACAGCTCACCATTTCTGGGTTAAATAACTGAAACAGCAGTGAGGCTATCATATGATTTAATCTGGTTTCAGTTATGATATTTTTCCTTTCAAATGAAGATATTTTGCCTTTCTCTGAAAACAATTTCAAGCCAACTGTCCACATTAAACATGGCACTAAAATTTCTTCCAGCGGTATAACAATAATTGATAAAACTGATCCAACCCATGTTACATACCACATGTTTATCCTACAAGTCGAATATATTTTTTTTTCTAATTGGTCTGACAGCTTTGCGATTTGCAAAATTTAGTATAATTCGAATGACGTGCACGCCGAATTTCTATAAATCATTTTAATTACGATTTGAAATTCAACATTTGAAAAATAACCGAAAATTCCAGTTAACTTTTTCTAAATTTGTGAATTTTGAATATTGAAAAAATTGGAAGAATGCTCTAAAATTCAGTCAGCAACCAATTACGTAGGCAGCGATCATTATTTGGTTCGTGCAAAGGTACGGTGGAAGTTTTTGTGAAGGTCTGATAAATGAAGATCAAACGAAACGATATCACCAGTCTGACTGTCTGAACTCTGTCTGGGAGGTAGTGAAAACTTCGGTTGTCAGTACTGCTCAAGAGGCTTTCGGTATAGTGAAAGTCAGACCCAAGAATGATTGGTTTGTTGACGAGTGTTGTCTTGCAGTTGAGCAGCAAATTATGGCCCCATAGTAAGGAGCAACTACATTTCACAATCGCGCGGAAAACCAAGGCTACTCTTACTAGGAGGCCAGTTAAGCGAACTTGTATATAGAATTTGGTATAGCTTTCGTTTGCACAGCATACAAGCTACAGCCCTACATTATATTGGATAGAATCACCCCTCTAGCGGAGGGCCTGGTTGATGACTATCAAGGAGGTTTTTGTCCGCAACGATCAGTCACTGATCAGGTTTTCGCTGCGGATTGTTCTATCTAAATGTTATGATACTTCCATCTCCGTACATCGGGTGTTCCTGGATTTCTGCCAGGCCTCTGACTCGCTCAATCTAGAGAGTTTGTGGTCAGCCCTGGAATACCTAGGTATGCCAACAAAATTGGTACGATTGTGTAGAAGAAGTCGTAACAGCTGTTGAGAACAGATTTTCAAAGATATTTGCAGTTAACTCAAGAATTCGGCAGGGAGATGAAACACCTCAGAGCAACATCTTATATCGCCAGTCCAATCAGGTACTTGCATATACAGATGCGGCATATGGGTGATTGGACTGAATAGCAATGGAGTGAAAGAAATACTTGATCTGCTTGTAGAGTTTTCAGCTATGGGCTCCAGATCAATTAATCCAAAACCAAAAACATGATCTCTGGTTATAGGGACAATGGCACAATATATTTTAGTAGTAGCCACTACACATTTGATGGAGAGAGGAGGTTCAAATATATTTGAGCACAAATGGTTTCAAAGAATTATTACTCACGATAACATCGTAGGTGAGGATACAAAAGTTCGGTGGCACCTGTTCTTTGTATCCTCTAAGGCCACTGCTAAAATCTAAACATTTGTCAAGTGTCGTGAAGTTGAAGCTTTACAAAGCGTTAATTAGTTTCGTTGTTATGTATGGATGTGAAAGTTGGGCGCTGACGGATGAGTACGAGGGATGGGTCCTTACAATTAACGTCCCAAAACGCGAAGTAACGATGGTACATTTCGAGCTCTGTACAATATAAGAGATCTGATGAAGATATCCGACATTGTACATGAAGTTAGATCTCAGCAACTACGCTGGCTCGGTCGCGTTCTGCGTGAGGAGCCAGTAATGGCCTTTAAACGAACGGTTTACTATTATACCCGGAAGGAAGCTTAGACAAACACAAATCAAATATTTTTTGAGCTGATAGCACTAGTAAATGGATTTTTTTATGAATTAAGTTGAACTTTTAATTAATTCTTTCCCACATTTGGAGAAGCTTCAATTTTAAATTAATTTTGTTATTGAAGCAATTTTCTTATTTTACTCCTGAGAAAAGTTGGAGCAAAAACAAATTAAATTCATCATTTGCAAGGCCAAAAAAATGAATTTTTTTTTGAATGTATGATTGAAAACTCCAGTTTTTCTGGATATCGTAAGTAAATTGCTTGCGCCACATGCATCATCGAGGCGGTGCAATTCTCTAGATGTTTGTGAACGGTTTAGTACTTTTTATAATGTAATACTTGTAAATTACACCGCTAATCGCTCCTCTAAAATATGTAAATTGTTTTCTAAGTTTTTTGTTCTAGACACCATATTCAAAATTCTTAAGGCCCCAGTTACAAAATGTTAAATTAATATTTGAATATGTACTCCATAAACATTTATAACTTCTTAAACCGAGCTCTAAAAATTTCAGATTCAAAATAGAGAGTCTCGATGCATATTTCAAAATCTTAAATCTAGGATATTCTAAACTATAACTCTAAATTTTAAATGTGAATTCTGAAACAAAAATCCAAATTTTTAACTCTCTTTAAGATACACAGTATTGAATAATTCTAAAATTCTATATCGTAAAACCAAGGTACGAGTTGACAAGGTCTAATCTGAGATTACAAATTTTTTGTGTAGTAAATTATAAAATATGCAATTTCTAGAACTAAAATTATAGCTAAGAAAATATTTAAACTTTAGACTTTTGAATTTGAGATATTTAAACTTACAGCTTGCTTGTTGTTGGTTAAATGTTTTATAAATCAAAAATTAAAATTGTATGGATTATGTTATTAAGCAATTTCCAATTTTCTGGTCCAGATGATCGAATGTATTTTTAAAATTTACACTTTTAAGAGTTTTGGGGAATTTGAGAATTTTTTTAATATTTAAAATGAAAGTTCGCAAATTTTTCTAAAATTCATGATATTTTATAAATTTAGCTAAATTATTGAAATTCCAATGAAACTTAATTCTGGTGACATTTAAAAATAGACTGAAATTTGTAAAATCCTCAACATTTATTTTGTTTAAATTTCTATAATTGGAAATTTTAAAATTTAATTAAGCGATATATAAAAGTTTAAAATTTTATGATTTTTCGAAACCAAGTTAATATTTCGAGCTTAAATTGAGAATTTTAAATGCCAAATTTGAAACAATTATAGGTAATCTCCATTTTGCTTCTAATCATAAATGCCGCAATTTATAAATGTAATTTTTTGTTTAACTTTCCATGCCGCGAGATCAACCACATCAACCGATATCCGGGCCTTACAGAAAAACGTCATCTCTCTTTGGAGCATACAATGATCTAGCCCTGGAAATAATTATGGCTCCATTTAATGAGTTGGAGGAGGTAAAGTTGTCGAAAAAGAGTATTTTCGGTATTTATTGTATCCAAAAAACGACAGTGAGGGACAATTTATTTATTTATTTGTGGAAGTGACAAATTATGTGCGGAACATGTGGAAGTCAAAAATCCCAAACATTGAATTGAAAATCCGCGAGCCTCTCACGATTGGTTCCGAAAGGCCGTAATTGGTTGCTGGAGAGGCGATCATTAAAAATTTATCGCATTTACGCATACGACGTTTGGGACCAGTCAAATGTAGAGGTTAATGCGAGAATTTAAATTGTCACGTACAAAAATGGCGGATGCTATATCTCGTCGATGATCTAATCGTTGTAGTTTTAATAAATTACAACGGTCCTGGTACGGTGGCAGAATATAGTCAATTATTCGTAAAGACGGCGGACATCGGTGTGCATAAAAAACGAATTGCTTTTGGACACTTTCAATTCGCTTGTAGTGTCTGTGATACGATGGTACCATATGGTAGATGCGTATTCTAATGTAGACCGAACAAAAGAGACATACAATGCAGTTAGAGTAATAGGGTCACAGAAGTCTTTTGGATAATAACGTTAATATGTCTAGTAAAGCTATAGCGTCGAACGAAAACGTTACACCTAGATCGGACATGAACTCAACTCTAACAACCGCTTTGTTGTATAAACAGTATTGATGGAAAATCGGTGAGCGGATGCGATAAAATGATATAATCTTATACTTGCTCACGTTCAGACCCTAGCGGTTGCTAATTGACACTAATTGGCTTTTACACCTATGATTTAAAATTTCGAGCAAAAAATAAATGTGAATGCTTCTGAAATTAAATTATACAGCATACATTGTTCTACCTTATAAATCCTTTAGTCGGCTAGGTATAAAGATCGAATGCGTATAATGTCCAATGATTTATAATGAAGTTTAAATTCGATGAATTTTAAGAATGCTATCCATTTATAGATTCTTTTTTCATTAAATTGATGTCACATATACAAATCTCTTATTTGTTAATGAATAAATAAATAATAACAATAAAATTTCTCTTGTGGATTTGATTTGTTGGGGTCACCAATTTTAGACAATTCTTACAAAATCTAGTATCTCAAGCTTATGCGGAAACATTCAACAATTTAGCTTAAATTGTCATTTAGGAATATCGCGACTGATGATCTTAACTACCCTTGACTATTTGATGCATAAGAAAAACAATGTTATTGGCCTATTAAATATTAGAGGAACAGTTTTAAAATTTGAAATTTCAATGACGATTATGTATACACAATTTTCATATAAGCTATAGCCTATAAATGACTGGAAATGTTGAATTTTTCTTTAGGCAAATAGATTAAAATGTTAGGAAACTAAAAATTTGCCAAATCATTTCTAAATTCCATCACATTCTGGGTTTGAGATTTCAAATTGCATAATTCCCAATTTCCCTAAATTAATATATTTTATTCAATTCGAAATCAGTTATAATAATTTATTTGAATTACCTTACAAAAGTGTTGTTGATACTATCACGATACTATCACCGCACCGTACTATTAAAACATACATTTTTATTTTGGCCCATCTCCGTAAACAGAAATGTCAGAAGTTTACATTTTTTTTAATAATATTACTTTTTAGAATTTTAGACAAAATTGTGTTGTAGAATTTGGATAAAATGTCGGAATTTTAACATTTTCAATCTCTGATCTATGTCGAATTTGCGTATCTATTGACTTGCATAACTTTGGTATCAACACTATTCTGAAATTTGAAATTATGTTTATGGAATTATTAAAATTGCTTAGTGAGTTGGAAATTTTGAGAATTTGGAATTTGGAATCTGATTTTAGCAACTAAAATTTTAGCTTTTGAATTTCGAACCCAATGGCTAGAACTTTTTTTTATAAATATTGAAGTACAGAAAATTGAAGGATTTTGTGTTTAAACTTAACTAAATCATTCAAAATAAATATTTAGTGTCACATCACTCATTTTCAATATAGACTTTAATACAATTTTGTTCCTTTCGATTGAATTTACGCAATTTTGATTTATTGGATTTATTTAATTTTGAAGTACAACAACACCGCATTGTACGAGGTATACCTGTATATATTTTTGAAAATGCAATATTTTTTAAATAAATATTTTAGTTTCATACTTTTAATTTATATATAGAGTTGGGTATGATAATAATCTGTTTTTAATTTGTGTAATATTTGCAATGCAGTTTGTTGTTTAGTTAGTTTATAAATAAAATAATTTTCATATTAGCTTATCAACTTGCTAGCTTGGCAGAAAAGATTTACACATATAATTTATCCCAAAACAAAATACTGGATATTAATTATACCACAATTATTGCCTAACCGCGTTTTTATGAAATATGGTCATTGCCGCGCGAATACGTTATTATTATTATTAAAATTGGCTGGAACCCACGAGGATTCCGCACTCAATGCCACAAAGGCCCATGGTGCAAACCCAGGATTCTATCCCAATTCGCAAACGCGTACTGCTGCCTTCGCAAACTGAATAAGTTTAGACCAAGGCAGAGAGACAACTGATCTAAATTCAAAGACCGAAAGTTGAATATCTGAACATAGAGCTGAACGCAAGACAACTGCTCACGAAGTGAAAGGAGTCATCATCCTCCTCAAGGCAGTCCTCGCAAATAACATCATGAGCTAAACACATACGATGTAGATGATCTTTAAAACGGCCATGTCCCGTAAGAACCGCTACCAAGATTCTTAACTGGCTCTTTTTTAAAGAAAAAGCATACTTCGTGGACCTTAAATTGGGCTCCTTAATGAAGTATTTCGCCTCACGACAACTAAAAGTCGCAAGCCACTGAGACCTTAGGTCTTTCAAAGCGCATTCCTTTATAACTTTCTTCCCGTTATAGTTGAAAGATATAGGAGCCGCTGGTTCAGGACCAATTACAGTTAATTGGGAACCAGCTTTGGCTAACCAATCCGCGATCTCATTGCCTACGATGTCACAAAAAACCCACATGACCGTAACTTTATTGTTAGAACAAAGACGGTTCATGAATTGTTTGCATTCCTTGACGAGTTTAGAAACAGTCAAGGGATTTCTTAAAGAGTTAAGTACAGCTTTACTATCTGTACACAGTAGAATACTTTTGTTTTTAACAGCAAAATTCAAAGCCTCAATAACACTACGTGTCAGCGCTATTAGTTCCGCCTGAAAAACAGTACAATGCGAACCAAGACTACCGAAAAGTCTCAGATCCGTCCCAGGACAGTAGATTCCAAAGCCTGCACTGAGGTTAGAACGAGAGCCATCAGAATAAAAGACAATGGACTCATCTAATTTATTAAGAAAAACCTGCGAACTCCACAAATCTCTCGAAGGGTAAGCCACCGAGAAGAGATTTGAGAAATGGAATTCGGTTAGTAGTCTGTCATTAACCATATCAATTTCTGGTAAACATGAAGAATATTTACTAAAAATTTGTCGATGTCCCACGATAGAACCGAAAACATTCCATGCCCCAATGCACCTCAGACGGTAAGCTGCAGAACATGCTGTTCCTTAAATAAAGGTGCGTAACTCAGGCAAGCAAAGAAAGAAGTGGAGTCGAGGACATAGCCCCAGTTATGGCTCTGCAAGCAAGATTTTGTAGACCATTAAGCTTGCCTACAGAAGCCCTCAGGTCAACTACTGGCCACCACACAATAGAGGCGTACGATAGTAGCGGTAGGACCAGGGATTTATAGATAAAAGAAAGCATCCTTGGGCTTAAGCCCCATGATTTCCCAGAAGCTCTTCTACATTGCCAAAAAATAGCAGTAGCTTTTTGAAGCTTGTAGTCCAGTTGATTCTTCCAGGAAAGTTTACTATCCAGGACAACACCAAGGAGCATGACGTGGTCGCATTTTGTGATCAATCTCCCAAAAAGGGAGGGAACAGAAAATTCAAGAGTATTCCTCTTCCTTGTAAAGACAATTAAATCAGTTTTAGAAGGGTTGACGTGAAGACCCTTCTCAACACACCATGCCTCCACAATAGTTAAAGCATGCTGAGTTAGGTCGGACCGTGTAACCTTAACAGAAACTAACACCCCATCCAGCTCCGCCTCCACAGTGCGAGACTTGAGCATGTATTCAATCCATAAGATAATGGTGCGATCAATACCATATAATTGGTACAGGCAGTAGTGATCGTAGCAAACGAAGTGCTATCGAAAGCTCCCGCAATATCCAGGAAAGTACCCACGAGAAACTCCTTATTATAAAGGGATTTTTCAATCCTGGTTACAAGTTCATGTAGGGCGGTTTCACAGGACTTACCGACTCTATAAGCATGTTGCATGTTACTGAGTGGGGAGGTGATTAGAAAATGATCGCTAATGAATCTATCGACAATTCATTCCAGAGCTTTAAGAAAAGTTGAGGATAGACTAATAGGCCGAACGAACTTGAGATCCGTATAATTGGAGTTACCAGCTTTCGTGATAAAAACAACTCTACTTCTGCTCCAAGAATTTGGAACAGTGCTTAAAGCAATACACGCTTGAAAAAGGTGGAGCAAATGATCCTGAATTTGAGGAAAACCCTGCTGTAGTTCAGCAGGAAAAATACCATCAGGACCACAAGCCTTATAAGATGAAAAGGAAAATAGGCTCCATCGCACGACATCATGATTGATTAGCTTGTGAGCCAAACTCCAATCGGGACTTGCAACAGACGTCCTAGTGAGATCGGCAGCAACATCATCCGAGTTGACGATATCACAAGCAGGAAAATGAGCCGAAAGGAGCAGCTCACCAATTTCCTTGTCGGAGGTGGTAAGCTGTCCGTTCGGTAGACGAAGAGAGTCCAGTTTACACGTACTGTTCTTAGTTAAAGCTTTATTGAGTCCAGCTACAGCAGAAAGACTGTTGTTTTCCTCGCGGAAGTTCAACCACGCGGCTTTTTGAGCGGATTTTAGACTTCTTTTATATTCCTTTTGTGCTAACAAGAAGTTATCCCAGATTGACTGTTGCTTAGACTTTTTTGCTTTGTTCTTCAGTTTCCTAGTAGATTTCCTTAATTTTTTAAGGTCAGAGTTCCAGAAAGGTTTGTTCCGAATCTTTTGATTAGTGATAAGAGGACATGATTTTTCAAAGGCTATCGTAATTGCCAATGCAAGTGACGATGCTTGATCCTCAATGTCCTTCCTCGGCCGAATAACCCTCGGTGGCGCAAGTAAAGAACCTAGCTCGACAGAGAAAAGACGGGATGGTCGTTTAAGGTTGATATTAAACGAAATACACCTGTGATCACAGGTGAGGATGTCATCCGTCACTCTCCAGTCTAAAATTAAATCAATAATGGACATGGAGCATAAACTAATGTAAATCACCTCCTGCCGGATAGAGTTGACAAAAGTAGGCTCACTTCCAGTATTGATAATCGCAAGCTCAGAGGAGCTTATATAGTTAAACAGAGAAGGACCCTTGTGATTAATGTTCGTACTACCCCAGATCGAGTGATGAGCATTAGCATCACAGCCGATCACCAAAGGGGTATGCTTGTTCTTACACCATGTCACAAGATTAGTGAGTTCCTCAGAGGGAGGAGGTGAAGAAGAGTCATACGGCAAATAAACTGAGGCGATGACAAGTATAGTGCAGGAATTAGCGGATACGAGAGTAATAAGAACAGCCGTAACATCGGCCGAGCTACACTCGTGAATAAGAACTGCATTGATATTATTGCCAATAAAAATACACGCTCGAGTTTTATTGACAGAATTCTTACAGAAAATTCTGCCATTAAATAAGTTCAATTCAGAGACAACATTATCAAGAAGATATGGTTCCTGGATTAGACAAATATCTGTATGCATTACAGAAAGCAACTTCCTTAATTCAAAAGAAGCAGACTTATACTGTGTTACAAGTTGATGTGTTTTACTCTAACCATGGACGACATTGTAGAGTCGGGCAAAAAGAAGAATAAAAGTTGCCTACGGACCAGAGATAATCTTGAAAGAGATCCTCTCCAGAACGTACTGCAACAACAAACCGGAACCAGTTATACTCTCGAAGGTTTTCTGGTCAACCCGGAAAACAATCGATTATTTGCATCGGACAACCTTCCATCCTTCAATTGCAATAGCTGGATTCATCAGCTTGATGTTGGTGGTTATTACAAATGGATCCTCAGGCGGACCAGGAATCCAAGTTAGTAAAAGAAGTGGTTTTGGGGGTCACCAACCGATAGTTGACAACCACTCCAAACATCTTTCATTTTGGAGATTACCTCACAAAACCACTTGTAGGTTTCGTTATTGTTGCACCTGCAAATGAAGACACCATCCAAAAGATAGTACCTAAGCATCTGCGGTACAAACCCTGACGATTTAGCCGAGTCAAGATCGCGACGACTAAGTTCGAGCCGGAAAACACCCAATTTCTCCTCATCAAGAGAGATATCCGGATTGTTCTCCCGAACACAAAACTTTTTAATCGCAGAGTCAGCGACGGTCTACGCATACGAGCGTGGCTTTTTCGTTGCCATTTCTGGAGTGGTACCGGTTATGGTACGCACTCGTTTGGGAGTGCCAGCGGAAGTGCTGGGCTGCTTCGTGATTGTGCCTAGTGCAAGCCCAGACAGTTTTTTTTGTAGACGCTGGCGATGGCGTTTGCCTAGACGTCTAGATGTAGTGCGATGGCTCCGTTAAGATACTAATACGTTAAATATGATTCAAAATTTAATTTTAACGTTGGTGATCTTCAAAATTTTGACCTCGGTTTTTAATAATTTTCATTAATATTTGATATTTGAAAATTATCTTAAATTTGTCGATAATTCTGAATTGTATATAGTTGTACATTCCAATTACAGGAGAGAATTCTGAAAATTTTTTAATTGAATTCAGGATTATTAGTATTTATAAGAAATTCGATATTTCAAAGATTTTAAGAATATTTTCAAAATTTAAAATCATTTTCTAAATTTTAAAAAGTAAGTATTGGGAATTTAAAATTCCAAAAAATAAAAATTTAGAAATTCAGTTAGAATTATTTCACACTTTTCGAACATACCTCATTTTTATTCATTTCGTGTAGAATTTCCGCCACTATACTAAATTTTGCATAAACACATACATATAAACCCAAATTAAAATTATGTAGTTTTTAGATATAAATTTTATTTATTTTTTTTTTGAAAATAAAGTTTTAAATTTAAACACAAAAATTAGTTTTCTTAAGCAATTTATTATTTTTTTTTGTTTAATTTATGTTCTTTTGTGCAAATTTGTAACAATCAAAATAAGTTTCGTTCGTTTTTTGTTGCTGTTGTTAACAACAAAGTTTTTTTTTCTTGTTTTTTATACACATAAGTTGTAACATCACTAATTTTTATTGTTAA
This sequence comes from Tipula unca, assembly GCA_951394425.1. Classification (NCBI taxonomy): domain Eukaryota; kingdom Metazoa; phylum Arthropoda; class Insecta; order Diptera; family Tipulidae; genus Tipula; species Tipula unca. The sequence goes on along the minus strand of OX596381.1, from coordinate 10,905,629 downwards.
GCAAACTATTATCCTTGATTTTTTTTAGTTAACATTTTTATTTTATTTTAAGTTGTGTTCTTACAATAAGCTTTTAACGAGAACCCAAATGTAAACAATAAAAAAAAAAAACCAAAAATTAAAAGCACATTTGTTCTCTAAAAATGTTCGTTGGTGTGTATATCTTATGGTTTCTTATATATATATATACATCCATATGTATATGATAGTAAGTGGTTTTTACTTGTACATAGTTTTTAAACTTAGGTATAAGGTTTTTGAATTTATTGGTTTGGAAGTGCGGGGAAGGATTTGGGGATTAACTTTTAATTTGAGGTGGTTACCAGTGCGCATAGGAATTTGTACGTGTATTTCAAAACGAGCTAAACTGCTGTTTTCTATTCCAGTTTGAGATGAAGACAACATAACAATTGCATGTGGACACAAGTAGACTTTTTAATAAATAATGGCTGCAGCAATCCTCAAAACAATTGTGCATTAACTTTCGAACATCCTCCTGTTTTTTAATATTAGGTTCTTAGGTTTCATGTCATGTACATATATACTGTTTTGATCTCCATCTTGTTTTCTATTATATTCTCTGTTTTCAAATTAACTTAACTATAAAACTGGAAAAACTGCTGCAATCGCACATGTGATATACCACCTAAGGAACAACACCCACAGTCCCTCTATAGTCTATCAGCTGCACTGCCAAGCTGAGTTGATAAACCCTTGAACTCTTAGTTAGAAAATTAGATAATTTGGGATACACTACGTACTTCCATTTTCCAGAAATCAGCCATTTGGATTGCTCTATACGCTTAATTCATTCATGATTTGGATGTTTTATCTCGTTGTTTAAATATTGAGTGATTTTTTGTGTCACTAGTGACGTAGGTACGTAAAAATAAACGAATTCAATACATTAATCTTACTATTGTATGTTTACAGTTGTATAGTTGTATACAATATATGGTGTCCCAATAGTGGACGATCAACCGAAAGGAGATGAAGAAGAATCTCCTCTTCTGTTTTTATCGGAAGTTGTGGAATCTGCCTTAAACGGACAACTAACAACAAATTTCGATAGTGTACATTAAATTACTATTAAAGTTGGCTGGAACCCAAGCAGTTTCCGCACTCAATTCCACTCTGGGCCCATGGTGCTAAAAATGGTTTACATTTTCCAGCTACTACTGCATACGTTAACCAATTTTTTTTCTTTGATTGATAATTGTTGTTGGCTTATAGTGCGATACAGTGATATTCATTGTTAGAGATCGGGTTGAAAAGTTCAGAGAAAATAACACTGCAGTTTTTTAATTTGGGGCATTGTTAAACGAATTGGGTGTTTTTTGAGTATTAATTGGATGTATCTCCCTATTCTAAAATGAAAAATTACTTATTTTGATGCGAACAAGCCATAATTTTTATAATATAACAATTTTGTATTCTTATATTATAAAAATTGACGAATGAAGTTTGCGGAGAATGATAGGATATGTAAGAGATGGTTTTTTGTCCTATATGAACTATCAAGCAAACAACATACGTATACAAACAAATTTACTTCCTATAGCTCAACATATTCTAAGCGATCATACTTAAGTAGATTTAAAGCTACGATTTGGCTGGAAAACCCAAACTTATAAATGTGTTCCAAAGTGTTACAGTGACTGATGGAATCGAAGGCTTTGCAAAGTCGGTGTTAATCACATCAACTTGTTTGTGGTTCCCTATTTCTTTAATTGAATAGCTGGAAAATTCGATAAGATTTGTCGAACTTGATCTTTTGGCCAAAAATCCATGTTGATATTATGGGACACATATACCGTGGTACTAAATCTCTGTATGCAGGTCATACTATCAGTTCAAATAATTTTGGTATTGGAGTAGATACGAGTATAATACCTCTGTAACATATGTATAAGACATCACTTCTAGTTCCACTTTTGAAAATCGGCATTACTCTGGTTATTTTCCGTGGAAATGTTACTAATTGCAATGATTGATTAAATAGCATACTTAATGCTATTTAATCAATCTTAGCATACATACATATACCAATCCGCACCAAATCCTTCTCCAAAACCATCCAATGCTCGCTGAATGCCCTTGGACTCGATGTCTGGGGGTAAATATTGATGCACTTTAATCTGTAATAGTTGGATCCCTGTAGTTAGCTATATATCTTCTGGTTTATAAACTGCAGACTGAAAAAACTTAGCAAATATTGCATATGATCAGCGGGTCGCAGGACTTCTGTTCATCCAGGCTGGGTAACCATCAATTTCGCGTTTTCTGCTATAAAAAAGCCTAAAAAGTGTTTGGGATCTCCTTTTGTTTTCTTCTTTATGTCGCTATATAGCCTTGTATTTTAATTCAAAATAGGGCTCAACATCTTGGTTACGCATAGTGAATTTCAATTTGCTATCCCGGCAACAGAATTTCAGGTTTCCCATTTATTTGGTCAACATATTTATGAAAGTGTTTCTATCGGCTATTCTGCAGTTGTAGCACAAAGTACTTAATTACTCAGAGTATTATCTTTCCTACGTCTCTGTGGCATATTAATTAAGTACTTTGTGGTTGTAGTATAATGCAAAAATTATTTAAATGGCTTTATGGCGAACATCATTAATAACGAACGGGGTTGGTGATTCTTCTATTTTAAATAAGGCCGTATCATTAGTAAAAATATATATAACATTCGATCTTGACCGTTTTTTAAATCACAAATTTGGCTTAGATTTGAATCAAAGACGGCGTCGATGAATCCATTATCCGAGCTCACATTTAGAGGCATAATCTCGTTTAATTCTTCGTCGTATGTCCATTTAATATCTGACATATTAAAATCCCCCGTAACTAAAATTATGTCTGTTGGATCAACCGCATTGGTAATTTCCATAATTGTAATACAGCATGTAGTGTAAGATGATATAGGTGAATCAAGCGGGATGTAAACGACGTAAATGTAGAGTGACTTTTTATTGATCGTAATTTTTACACATAATTGCTCTATTGATTAGTTCGTTTCGGAGTCTCCTTAGTGGGTGATATTACCCAGATTTTACAGGCGGTGAGCGGTTGTGTTTGGAAGTAACTCTAAGAATTGGAAAGAGTTATCCGAATGCTCTGTTTGGTGTAAATTTGCTATCGCATTAGTTGTTGTATTTGACGTTTCTGATAAAACGTTTTCTTTTGACAGTAATCAAATTCCTTTACTAATAATCCCGCCTGCCATAGGCTAGAGTTACCGTGATTTTGAAAAATATCTCCTGGAATATTTATTTTATATGATACGTAATCATATTTCATCCCAAAGATTGGTTTTGGCACTATTCGTTGAATAAACACGTCTTCAGTATATTCACAATCAGCGTTAATACTTTGCGGAAATGTTCATCAGTAACTGAATTATGTATCCGGCTGACAAAAAGCCATCTTCTGGGTTGTGCAACACGAAACGAACACTCGTCTACAATCGTATATCTGATGTTTGTTTGGGATCAGATTTTGAGACTTCAGTTTCAGTAGGTTTAGTGTCTTGTTGGGTTAGTGGATGGTCTATTTGTTTTTCTTGTTGGATAGCTGCTGGTGATGTTAGAGAAGGGGTCGTCTATGATTCACCTGAGCGATGGCTTTGGTCATAGCTCTTGTATCCCGGCGTTCTTCAGGTGATACACAAGAATAGGATATGGGATGGGCCAATGTTTTTAATGACTCTTCTAATTGGTCAATTCGTTTGAGAACATTATCCATTTTCGAATCATCAGATTTTACAATTCTAGTAAGCGATTCAGGAATACTGGATTGGATGTTATTTATAACTTTTGCACAATCAGTGCAGAACCACCCCAAACCAGGTATGATTCTTCACTAATTTCATCCCTTTCCTTATATCAGTTGGAAATTTTTGAGCAGCTTAGTGCGGCATTGGATGTGGCACACTTGTAATCCTTGTTACATAAGTAGCCGCTACATGAGAAAAGCCATTCGTCGACAGTAATAATTTCACTGGAAATAACATCCTCGATCACGTCCTTTCGTTCGCTCGTTCACTTTTGGGACACTCGGTATACTCGTATATTCCAATTATTTAGGTCTACTTAATACGCTATTTTATTGCCGGCTGCGCCTTAGTAGAAATATATATATATATATATATATATATATATATATATATATATATATATATATATATACATATATAGGGATACAGTTAACATAACTTGTTGCATTTGTGTATAGTGTCATCAGTTTGCAAATATTAGTTCCGATTATGTATATTTACTTATACATACAGTATTGTGGTGTTCTTTCGTTACCCAAATCAATTTTTCGCTGCAATTATGGATTAGGTACAACCTCGCAATGCAAAGTATCACGGTTATAGTTCATATAAAAACGGAAGGGAATTTCGCTTCCACCACTATCGTATAGTATAAGTATATATATATTGTGTGTACTGCTCAAAAACCAATTATACGAGATGTTCAAGTGTGTCAAGCATAAATTCCCATTTGAGCATACATACATACATATGTGGGTGTGTGTGTAATCAAAACCATATACCATGCATATATGGATAACATGTATAAACTGACTGTGGAGGGTTTTTTTTTTTGTTCGCATTATCGCAAATATTTATTTCTTATACATACATATTTTTTCTATTTGACAGTTTTATTTGTATGAATATATAAAATAAATAAGCAGAATATCTATAAGGATTATTGATTAAGTATAGAAAAGTAACAACAACAACAACATGACAAAAAACTGTTATAACGTTACAAGATTACAAAACACAAACAACATACATAAAAAGTATATTTATTGAAATTCTTAAAAGTTTACTTCTTCTTTGTCGACAGCGTCTTATTATTATTTTTCGCCGTCTTCAAATATACATATATTTGATTTATTTCAATCAAATAAAGAATAAAATGTATATATAATATATATATATATAAGACGAATGAAAAATATCATGTAAATCCAAAAGGATCTGTGTGGAAATTTTCATTGGATTAAAAAACTTTTCTTCTTTTACTTAGATTCCTTGGATTTAGACAACAACAACAACAACAGCAATGAGGAGGAGACGGTATATAAGAAAAATTTTCAAGTTGGTTTATTTGCTTTTCATAATATGTATGTATGTTGTATATATATAAAAAATAAAATGAAAATCGAATTAAATACGAACAAAAATATGTGAATAAAAATTTATTTATTGAAACGAAATTTTATTTAGGTATTTTCGTATATTTGGGAAATGTGTTAACGGTAATTTCAATACACGTAAAAATGTTTTTCCTTTTATTTTTTGTATATGCTAATGGTATATACTCGTATCACACATAGCATATTATTATATAAATATGTGTACATGAGTCAGGGGGATTTGCCACACAAAAAATAAAAAGGATACAAAAGGAAAGTTGTTGATTGGAAAAATACTTAGCGCGAGATATATACGAGGAGATATTTTCAATTTGATGAGCAAATTAATATATAAACGCGTGAGAGAGGTGATCGCTAACCGTGCCCCGTTTCACACAAAAAAAATCCCCGAAAATCTTGCACACTTATACATAGATCGAAAGAAATTCTGATAAGAAAATAATTATAATTTGAAAAATTAGGCAGCGCACACACAAAAAAAACTTGTTTATCTTTACGAAAAAATCTTTAAGTAAAATTCCAACCTAACCCAAAAAAAAAAAAAAATAAATAAGGAAAATCTTAGGAAATCTTTCGGTATTTATTATTTGTACCAAAAAAAAAAAACCGTTTCAAGATGTAATTTAAAGCAGATTGAATTTCGTTTATACACATAATTTATATACAGCAACAGCACACACCAAATGAGATAGATGAGACGATATTAAAACTATATTGCGGTAAATCCTTTAGATATTATCATGTTGAGAATTTGAGACTATATAATACCGACACACACACACACAAGCAAAAAAAAATTAATTCGTTGAACAAAAAATCTAATTAAAATGTGATGATGTGCGGTGCTGGCGGTTATGGTGTGGTGCTGATAGTTATACAAGATGATATATAGTTTTCGAATTTAATTAACGTTTATTTTAATGGTTTCTTTGTATATATACGCGGTATGTGGATGTACTCGTAGGTATGTAGGTTTAGTTATTTCTTTTGAATTTGATATTTACATACAAATATATGTACATAATGAAGATGTATACAAACACGGTATTTTAATGAAGGAATATAATGAAATGTATCGAGGCCATGCTAATAGCTCAATATTGGAGTTCTGCAAACGTTTCAGAATATAAGATATGTATGGTTTTAGATTTCTAGAAAATCATTTGATCCATAATAATTGTCTGAGTGGATCCACGGTCGACACACCAAAATCATAAATTTGATAAATCTTTATGTACGGTTTCGGACGTTTATCACCAGCATTAAAGTTTTATCATGCATGTGGACCCAGGGTACGAATTAACTGCACGAGAGACTTACTTTGAGATGAGAAGATGGGGAACGGATATTGACAATGAAGGAGCAGTCTTATAGCTTCAAATCTTTAAGCACTTATGTTCTAAGCTCTTCTTTTGTTAAAATTGTTAGAACGAGATTGTTAGAATATCACTCATAAAATTATTTTTCGAGCTTCGGTAGGAAAGTCGTCTATAAATTGATCAAAATCAAATTTGACAAGAGAAAGAGTCTCAATGATGATAAAATGTGGAATGCTAAACTATTTAGAGGGTCGTCTACATTTACGTTCTTAAGCATTGACCAGCGAGTTTTTAAGAATCAATAAGGAAACCTTACGGAATTTAACGAAAGTTCTTTATTACGGAAAATTTGACAGATCGACCAGTCGACCAGCAGTTTAATTTATTTTAGGTAACGTTCACAGAAATAAAAAAATTGTGACCAGCATAATTTTTTTTATTCACTCGCCGAAACTTATTGAGCTGTGAGTTTCACCTTACTCTACCTTTGCTGTAAGTACTTAATACAATGAAAAGTATAACGATGCCGTAATATTAAACGTACATTTATATAGATATCCTTCTCAAGGTTGTTCATTCCAAAGCTTAGCCTGGAGCTGGAAAATCGGGAAAGAAACAGTCCGTTGTATTGAATACAAAACCTGTGACGTGTTATGGAGAGCATTAAGTGGGTTCTACGTCACAGTTCCAAGTCTTCACGAAGTCGATACAATCGCGAGTATGGTTTTCACCAATTTTGGAATTTTCCTAATTGTATATGTAGGTGTCATACAGCAAGCACATTGCCATACAGTGCCCTTCCAAAACTGGAAGCCAATTATATAACTATAAAAGCTTTACAGCATCGTGTTGATGGCTGTATGCGATGCGCGCTCTGTGTTTACACATGTAGATGTGGGAGCATATGGTCGCAGCCCGATGGAGGTATTACTAATGTTTATCTATCAACAAGATTTATATTTATTTAATTTTTTTTTCGTTTTTAGGAATTTACAGTAAAATCAGTTTTGGTATAGCCGCATCTCTAAGGGTGATCTTTTGATCTGCAGTCAAAGGAAAAGGAAATATATAATAAACGGTTATCTCGGGCGAGGCGATGTATAGAAAATGCGTTTGGCGTATATGTAGATCGCATTCTTTTGACAACACTACATATATATGTTGCCAGGCAACGCCGAAAAAATTTTGTGTTCTTGAATAGCATTACACCACTTTTTAAGGCCCACAAAAGAATCATCAAATTTGTATTCACCTCCAAAATTTGTGGACTGGGAGAATGCCAATCATAACACGCCGTCGGGCATGTGGAGGCAAGAGATTAACAATAATCTTAAACCTATGCAACCATCACGCAATGGGCATATATCAGGAGGTCACAATGCTCTTCAAATCAGAAATACTATCTGCAAGTACGTCAATAATGAGGAGAACTCAAACACTTTTTTTAATAATCCAAATGACGTGATTGCCTTGGATTTCGTTCCATTTTTGATTGAATTGCCTTTGTCAGAGGTTTGTGGTCGGTGTAAATGGTAAAATCCTGACCTTCTACAAAATATCAAAATGTTTTATGGATATGGCAAAATCAGCAAAATATACCATTAGGGGTTATCTGGTTGCGCCAAAGAAGTGTAGCAGCTCGAATATTCGACTCACCGATATTCGATACTGCCACAAACAAAAACAATTAGTGAAATTCAAATATAAATCAACTTATTTGAATTGAGAGTTCACTAACCCCATCTATCCAATTATCACATATCCAATAGCCGAACCACTACCCCATCTATCCAACTATCACATATCCAATAGCCGAACCACTACAATAAAGCATTTAGTAAAGCATGTCGCCATCTAACAACATCACCACGAACTAACAATGTTCGGTGATGCAACACTTAACAAAGTGCAATGTCGACCGCCGCCGGCGCATCTGTTCCCTCTCCAATATACGATATGTATATTTGGACACGAAGGCGACGTCATACAACAAAAAAACAAAAACAATAAAACAACAAGACATTTTTGCGTCCATTACGATTTTACTAGCGAGATAAACAACACGTTTCGACAACGCGTCACAAGTGGTGGTGGAATTAAAATAAAACATAAATATTAAAAAGTTTTTTTACACATAAATAAATAAACAAAATAAATGTAAATAAATGTATAAAATTTTAATAAATATAATAATAAATAAATTAATGAAATTAATAATAAATTAAATAAAATAAATAAATATTTAAAACTTAAAATATTATATGCGTAATTTATTTTGGATCATATAAATCCAACAAGTGGTGAGCTCGACGTCGGTTTTTACCGATTATTAAGTTTTAAAAAAAAAAATACCAACAGTGAATAACCACGCAGCGTGGAATTTGTTTCCGTGTTAAGTGAAAAATTAAATAATAACCACGTCACGCAACCGCGTGGGAAGATAGCAAAAAAAAATGTGCGTAGGGAAAACCCACGCGCTACGAGGGATCAGACAATTTAGCAGATACGTGCGTATGGCAATCCCACGCGCCGACGAGGGATAACAAAATTTATGCAGACACGTGGCGAAGGGCATAATCCCACCCACGCACCGCAGGACACCGAGGGACAAATAATAACGGTGAAGCGACCAACCCTCACCGCAACGTAGCAGCAGAAAAAGCAACAACAGAAAATACAAAATGGTACCAAGTTTTTTTTTTTTTTTTATATATAAAATTTTTTTTTCTCTTGAACATTTAAAAATTCAAATTATTATTTTTTTTATTTTAACGTAGAATCCATTTTTATTATTACAAATTAACGTAAAATCAGTTTTATTCATACAATTAACGTAAAATCATTTTTATTAACGTAAATTCATTTTTATATATATAATTTTTCACCACCACAATCGTTTACCATCCATAATATTTCACACACCCCGGTCGAATCTCGCTGCCAGTCCTCCCGCCATCACCGCTGTGGTTATATAGAAAAAAATAATAAAAAGGTTTTTCTCAAAACCACAACCACAACGGTGACTAAAAACCCGCCGTTTCAAACAATTCGCTTTCAAAATTTTTTTGTTGTTATAATTTTTAAACGAGCCCCCCCAATATAACGTAGGACGAAAGGAACTCCATATTCGGGGGTTTCTCACAGTATCGTATAGTTTTATTTTTTTTATTGTATTGGTTTATCAAAATGACAGAAGATGCAAAACATCTACCACAAAATATGGACACCACGCCTGAAGGCGCTAGTCCACAAATAGAGATCGCGGCATCACATCAACGAATCGCAATACAACCTTTCTGGCCACAAAGAGCAAACACATGGTTTCAGCTCGCCGAAATCCAATTCGGGCTGCAAGGCATAACCGCTGATAAAACAAAGTACTTACAAACATTATCAGCTTTGCAACCAGAAACGTGCGATGTGATCTCGGATTTCCTCCTCAATCCGCTGACAACCAACCAATACAATAAATTAAAACAAACGCTGCTAGAACGACTAGCACCATCGAGCGAACGCCAACTAGAACAATTGCTTTCAGGCCAGCAATTAGGCGACCGGACACCATCTGACGCGTTACGACACATACAAACACTGGCTAACAACAATTTTAATGAAAATATCATTAAATCGCTGTGGATTCGTAAAATGCCGGAGTTGATTCGGATAGCGCTGGTGGCACAGCCCGAATCCTCCATGACACAAATGTTAGCCAGAATTGCCGACAAAATGTATGATGTCATAAACATCACCACCCAACCGAGCGTCAGTAGCGTCAATGTACCATACCGGCAATCAAGGGAACGCAGTGGAGACAGAACTCCCCGTTCCCCAACAACAAACTCTCTCGAATCAAGATTATCGAGAATCGAGTCTAGACTCGACGGGCTACTCCGAGGTCGAAGAGGTTCGCGTGGGCGACGAGCTCCCTCACAAAATAGAACCCGCAGTCCCAGCAACAACACATACCGACATGGTAAATGCTGGTTTCATAACAAGTTTGGTAGAGCCGCGCGAAAACGTACGCAACCGTGCAACTTCAACACGTCGCAACCATCGACGTCCGCGGCCGCCGCAAAATTGGACATTGACCACCTAAAAAACTACTGAAGTCACGGGTTGGGAGTATCACACCTCCCCTGACACAAACCTATACGTCCCGTTTGTTTGTGTACGATAGACACAACAAACTCACCTACCTAGTCGACACTGGCGCTGACCTTTCGGTTATTTCAGCCATGAATTTCAAATTGAATTATACACTATCAAATCGAAATTCAGATCTAGTCTTATCGGCTGCCAATGGTTCAATCATCCACTCGTACGGCACAAAATTGCTTAACGTGGATATCGGACTCAAACGAATCTACACGCACGCTTTCATACTAGCTGCAGTGAACCGTCCGATCATTGGCGCCGATTTTCTAAGCAAATTCGGACTTCTTGTTGATGTTAACAACAAACGGCTGATTGATCCAGCTACAAAGCTGTCAATAAACGCCACAATGGTTCGTGTTAACACACCAACACCGATCCATTTTAACATCGACAACGGCTACGGCACTCTGCTCAAAAAGTACCCACTACTTACAGCAGAGCCGAACTACAAAATGCCGGTCCGACACAACGTGGTACATCACATCGTCACAGAAGGCCATCTTCCCGTGTCGAGACCACGCAGACTAGATCCGGTGCGTCACAAAGCTGCACAAGCAGAATTTCAACACATGGTGGAATTAGGGATTTGTCGAACATCGACATCTTCCGTTTCTTGTCCATTACACATGGTCAAGAAGAAAGATCAAGACTGGAGGCCATGTGGGGACTATCGGCGTTTAAACACGGTTACGATACCGGATCGCTACCCGATACCCCACATTCAAAACTTCACCATGCGCTTGCATGGCTGCAAAGTTTTCTCCAAACTTGATATCATCAGAGGTTATCACCACATTCCCGTGGCACCTGAAGACGTTTTCAAAACGGCAATCACCACACCATTTGGCCTCTTCGAATACACCCGAATGCCATTTGGATTACGCAATGCCGCACAAACGTTTCAGCACTTCATGAACGAAGTCGTTCGAGTTCTCCACTCTGTTTTCGTCTACATAGACGACATTCTTGTGGCATCTCAAACTGAGGACCAACACAAACTCCATCTGGAAACACTTTTCCAACGACTTGTCGAGTTTGATGTTCACATCAAGAGCTCAAAATGCGTCTTCGGCGCATCCACTCTTGATTTTCTCAGCCACAAGATCACCGCTAATGGCATCCTTCCGTCACAAGACCGAATCAATGCCATTAAAGAATTCCCAGCTCCAACATCAATCAAGAGTATTCAGCGATTCATCGGCATGGTAAACTACTACCACCGATTCATACCAAAGCTCGCTGAAATACTCAACCCAATTCACAGCCACCTGGCAGTACTACTACGTAAGCCCAAAACCGCTAAGAACTTCTCTTGGCCTGACGAATGTCAACACGCATTCACGTCACTCAAGGCTGAATTGGCACGCACAACACTCTTGTCTCATCCACTGAGCGACTCAAAGCTAAGCATAACTACTGATGCATCAAACACTGCTGTCGGAGCAGTCATGCAACAGTACAACGACAAGTGTTGGGAGCCCCTGGGATTCTTCTCAAAGAAGCTCTCGGATGCCGAAAAGAAATACTCTGCATTCGATCGGGAATTACTCGCAATATACCTAGCAATAAAACACTTCAGATATTTTGTCGAGGGTCGGGACTTCACAATTTACACCGACCACAAGCCTCTCACTCGAGCAATTCAGTCTAAAACTGAACGCAATCCAAGGCAAGCACGCCACTTGGATTATATTAGTCAATTTACCACGGACATCCAGCATGTTCAAGGTACCGACAACGTTGTCGCGGATACACTTTCGCGCACAACAACAAACGAAACGGCCACAGTCGAGACTCACTTCGACTGCAACAAAATCGCACAAGCGCAAAAAGCAGACTTGGAACTTCAGAATTTACTTTCTGGTCCGCTTGTTACGCCAGTTCATCACTGAAACTGGAGCTTTTCAAACTACCTGGCCTCGAAATCTACTGCGAAACATCTACGGGTGCAAATCGCCCGTACATCGCAGAGCAACTACGTCGAACCATCTTCGACACACTACACGGTATCTCACATCCTGGTGTCCGCGCAACTCGTAAATTGATTACTGCTCGATACTTTTGGCCCAGCATAAAAAAAAAATACAAAAAAAAATACAAAGACGTGACCCATTGGGCACAATCCTGTTTATTCTGCCAAAAATCAAAAGTCCAGCGACACACAAAATCGCCTCTTGGACAATTCGCAATTCCACCTGGTCGATTCGAGCATATTCATTTGGATGTCGTAGGACCACTTCCTCCATCCAATGGATACTCATACTTACTCACCTGTGTCGATCGTTTCACTCGATGGCCAGAAGCGTACTGCATGAGCGACATGTCTGCAGCAACCATTGCCACCACATTCGTGCAAAACTACGTATCACGATTTGGCGTTCCACTTGACATCACAACTGATCAAGGAACCCAATTCGAGTCGTAGCTCTTCTCGAAGTTAACGAAACTCCTCGGCTCACATCGGATACGTACAACGGCTTACCACCCGCAAGCCAATGGCATGATCGAACGTTTCCACCGCCAGCTCAAAGCTGCTCTCAAGGCCCGAGGCAACACAATTCACTGGTGCTCCGAAGTACCAATCGTTCTACTTGGTATTCGAGCAACGGTTAAAGAAGATTGGAAGTGCTCACCAGCTGAACCAGCTGAAATGGTTTACGGTCAAACCATCAAGCTACCCGGTGAGTTCTTCGTCGAACATCCTCTACCGTCTCCATCCACAACCGACACAGTCATCGCCCAACTCCGCACCACCATGCAAAATCTTATCCCCACGGCAACAAGACCAACGAACGAAAACAACATATTCGTTCCCAAATCGCTCAACAATTGCGATTACGTCTTTGTCCGGGTTGATAAGGTTCGTACTGGATTACAATCTCCATACGATGGGCCATACAAAGTTATACGCCGCTTACGCAAGCAATTCATTGTCTCAATCAAAGACAAACACCACTCAATCTCCATCGACAGATTGAAACCGGCCTACGGTATTCTCAACACGGCTGATCAAATATTAGCCAGCAAACGATATAAAACCGTCCGGTTCAACGTATAACGTCTCAAAACCTATGGTTTCTCATCTGAAGAGGGGGTACTGTAGCAGCTCGAATATTCGACTCACCGATACGACATGTATATTTGGACACGAAGGCGACGTCATACAACAAAAAAACAAAAACAATAAAACAACAAGACATTTTTGCGTCCATTACGATTTTACTAGCGAGGTAACACGTTTCGACAACGCGTCACAAGTGGTGGTGGAATTAAAATAAAACATAAATATTAAAAAGTTTTTTTACACATAAATAAATAAACAAAATAAATGTAAATAAATGTATAAAGTTTTAATAAATATAATAATAAATAAATTAATGAAATTAATAATAAATAAAATAAAATAAATAAATATTTAAAACTTAAAATTTTATATGCGTAATTTATTTTGGATCATATAAATCCAACAGAAGCATTATTAATGTGAACATCAAATTCTGATAATTTTTGGAAGAGCAATTCCAAATGGAGTAGATGTTGTTTCTCATTTTGCGATGCCACAAGAATGTCGTCAATGTAGACAAAAACGAGGTTAAATCTAGAACGACTTCGTTCATGAAATGCTGAAACGATTGTGCGGCATTTCGTAGTCCAAATGGCATTCGGGTGTATTCGAAGAGGCCAAATGGTGTTGTGATTACCGTTTTGTAAACGTCTTCAGGTGCCACGGGAATGTGGTGATAACCTCTGATGAGATCAAGTTTGGAGAAAACTTTGCAACCATGCAAGTATTTAAAAAGTGTTTATTATACTGCACGATTTATGGAGCACCCGTCACCTCAATAGCAGTCGTATATTGTGCGACTTTATCTAAAACGAAGCTCGGTCGCATATTTTTGTATTTCATAATAGGGGAAGTACCAGAGAAGCAAACAATGCTGCACGGAAGCATGAAGTGAGGCTCCAGAATCACCCGAACGTTGAGGCCAAACTACTACTCGACCACAGGGAAGCAGTGAGAAGACTGAAAATAATAAAACCTTTTGAGTTAGCACTATGGTCAGCGTAAGGCAGTAACACCAGTAAATAGAACATAAGGAAAACCAATGGGGATACCTTAATTAAACACAATTTAGCAATTTAGGTCAAAAGAGAAATGTTGTTAGTCTATAGACTAGGTACATTGTAAAATTTTATATGTGAATAAATAAGTATGTCAAAAAAAAAAAAAAAATTATAGGGAAAGTTTGATGATCGAAAGAAAAACGCGTCAACAATTTTCATAATTGGCTTGAAAAGCATTTCTTAAGTCAAATGGCATTCGATTAAATTCGAATAAACCGAATGATGTTGCGTAATAGTTGTTTTGTGAACATTCTCTGCAGCTACAGGAGTATGATGGAATGCTTTATAATCAAGTCAATTTTGGAAAACACGTGCCACAACCATACAAATTCATCCTAAAATTGTGAAGATGCGGTATAGGATACCTATCCGAAGTGGTATTGGCTTTCAATCACATGATGAGGAATTTCCACCAGCATCATGTGTTTAAACTCTAATTTTGCAGCTTTAAACTTTTCTGGTTCCCATCTCCTTGGAGTACGAAAACAAAGTGATACTTTTGTTACAAAAACGAGAGACCGGGGCCCGGGTTTCTTTGGGGCATACTATGATCCGGCCATGGTTCGGTGAGTTTCATCCAATAATATCGTGAAGAGTATATATAGTAAGCGGCCGCAAGTTTATAACTCTAATAGGATCTAACTTCTGCAAACAAAATTATAATCAATTTTTAAATCACCCCTATATATACTCGAATATCTGTACATACTTATATATACATAATAAATCGTAATCTCTTTTCAACAAATTATTTAATATTTGATTAATAAAATTCTAAGAAATTCAATAATCATAGAAATATTTTTAATAAAAATTTACAGCAACAAAAAAAAATCCTGTGTAAATTTAAATTCTTTACAATATCATTAGAATAACATAACATCCTTAATTCCTCTTTAAAAATTCTTTTCTTATACGAGTAAGAACAAACATTTTCCTCTTTTTCAATTCGTTTTGGGCACATAAAAACGAAAACATCTCGATAAATTAATGGGAAAACCCATTTTTATGTATTTAGAAAAAACAAAAAATTAAAAAAAAATTATATATTTTAAATATTTAATTTCTTTTTTATTTGTTATGTTTAGAATAATAGAATTTTTATTTTTCAATTTTTAATTAAATTTTATTATTTTTACGAATACATATTCTTAATAAAATTTTAAGATAAATATTTTTTATTTAAAATTAAATTTTATTTTTTATGATGATTTTCGAAAGCTATATAAGCCTTTTACAATTTTGAAATTGATATACAGAAACATGACGGGTTGCAGCCCTTTAGATCGTGACCATATACATACATGAAAATATTGTTATCCTGATGAAGATGTCAAAAACAATTTTTGGTTCATTTCATTTTTATCAGCATGAAGTATTAGAAATTTGATTTGATTAAATCTTGTAATAAGGGTAATTGGAAAGTCATGTCCTGTCCCACATCAGTTTATTGTAATTTTTTTTTTTATCTTTACGTGCTCAGATTTAATGGCTTCAGCATAATATAAATTTTTGGTGATGTGTAATAATTCCTTACATGTTGTCTCGTTATTCTTTTTAATGGTTATTGGCGACTTGAATTTAAAATGTTTTGCTTATATTTATTAAGCTACATAGTTTCAAGCCGGTAAGTATATACTTACTTTAGATATGAAAAAAAATCAGTACCCTAATCCAGGCTAATTAAAATACATGTATTTGCCTGTTGGAATAAGAGAATTAGTTTGTGTAAGCTGGGACAAATCTCTAGCGGAACATGTAATTAAATATTTTGAAAGTTGATTTTTACATGCGAAGGTGGCTAATTTATGTGGAGTTAAGGGTACTATACGAATTACATTTTAGTAAAAGTTGTTATCATCGAAACTATGCACATTTCATTTTAAAGTTTACATCTAAAAAATTCAAGGAAAAAAAATTAGGGCGTTGGTTGCAAAAAATAAAAATTGAAGTTGTATGGTGACTTCAATATCAATTCAACAACCGTTCAAATCGGAACGTGTTATCATTTTTTAAATTAAAATTTTTAGTTTCTTTAAGTAATTTTAAATATTGCATTTTTTATTATGTTGTTTTAAGTTTTTATGTAATTTAGTCTGACCTTGATTATTTTAACCTAAATACATACATAGATCAGTGTTCGCGTTGTAAACAATTTTCATGTGAAATTTTCTTTGTGGTTTTATTGGAATTGACTGATTCAAATTAAATATTAAATATTTTTTATGAATTAATTATTAGTGCTTGTGTGTAAAATAAAATATTAAGTCAATGCAAAAAAAATTGTAGGCTGCTCTGTTATTATTCTGAACAAATGGTTTTTTGCGTGTAAGGGTCTCATGCCCGATAAAATAATTAGTTATAATATAGGTTTTCCAATAATAGGTTTCATTTTGAATCGCCTGCTAGTTGGGTAGCTATCAATTTTGAAGCTGTCATCTTTTGACATATGACAAGTAAAAACTACACCATTACTAAACATGGTACGATATACACGCTTCAACAACACATTGCAATTGTTAAAATTCACTACAAAAATGGTGAACATTTTGCGGTCACAGTTCGCAAAACTAAAGAACTTTCTCGGCCGGCAATAGTAAAACTGGTGGAAAAATTTGAGCTGTTGAGAATATTGCTGCTGTAGACCGTAGTTTTGAAGAAAACCAAGGTTTGTCGATTCCTCGTCGATCTTTGGAATTAGATATTACACGAACGACCGTATTTTGCATAAAGACTTAGGTCTTAAGGCTTTTAAAGTTCAGTTAATATAAGAACTTAAGCCAGTCGATCACCATAAATGTCGTATCTTCGCTGATTGGGTCTTTCAAATGCATCAAAATGATCCGGATTTTCATCGAAAATTCATCTTGAGTGATGAGGCCCATTTTCACCTCGGGTGAACTGTTGCATTTGGGGCTCAGAAAATCCAAGAATGATTATTGAAAAGCCTCTCCATCCTCAACGTGTCACTGCGGTTTTTGGTCTGGCGGTGTGATTGGACGTTACTTTTTCGAAAATGAGGCTGGTGCAACTGTTACGGTGAATGGATGCTGGTGCAACTGTTACGGTGAATTTTGCAAAAAAAGTTTCCTGACCGTGTTATTTTTCGAAGAGGTGATCACATTTGCCCACCTAGTTTTATCACCCTTAGACCTTTTTCTTTGGAGCCCCGTTAAAGATAAGGTTTATGTCAATGCTCCACAATCGATTCAAAACCTTAAAGATGGAATTCGTGAAGTTATCGAGGACATACAGCCGCAAATGTGCGAATTGGTCATGGAAAATTTCATGAAAGGATATCGTGCTGCTAGCGTAGCCGTGGCGGCCATTTGGCTGTTTTCAATTGTTAATGAAATAAACATTCATTGATTTCTCTTAAAAAATACTCGCTTTTTTTAAATATCAAAATGAAACCTGTTATTGGAAAACCCTTTATAACTGTGCTGCATCGAAAATAGCAATGAAAATTTTAATTGATGGTGTGCTCGGCCTTAGTTGATTCTATCCTGATAGTATGGCGTCTATAAGAGATTGTAAAGATTCGCAATCTAAATTAGATAATATACGACCAAAAGAATTCCGACGGCTGAATGACGCTAAATAATGCAATACTTATGCATTATCCTCGAACCTAAAATTGGAAAATCACCATATGACGGCATCTATTCCAACAATGATAATTGCAAAATCAACATTTGTAGAATACACAATTCAAGAAAACAAAGTGCTTAAAATAACAGCCGGCTACACCACAAAATATTAACAACATTAACTTTAACAGCGTCGGGAGTTACAAATTCATCATCAACTTCAGCAAAATCATACATAGACTATGACTATAACACTATTATAGTGTTATAAAACCCAAACGGTGGATATTTATCAGCAGAATTGACAAATTAGTATATGATGAGCAATTTAAGCGATTTATAGTTAGACCGAAATTTACAATTCAAGATGCTATTAGAACCGCACACCCTTAGAAATATATGATGGTCATTACAATTATGTATCATCCCGCATCAGTGTTAATGGCGAGTCATTTACAATTGTAATGAAAACCGAAAATTGGCCATCCCGTTTATTCGTAAAAAAATTCGATTTTAAAAGAATTTTTTTTTCATGGGGAATTTAAGATTGTTCTAGAATTACGTCATATAAGAAAATATGAAATTTTTTTAAATTAAATTTTGATAAAGAAAAAGGTTAGGGCGTTGGTTCCAAAAAATAAAAATTAAAGTTATTATAAAATTAAAAAACGCCCTAATTTTTATTCAACATGATTCAATTTTAATATTTTTACTCTGTAAATCATAGATCTTCAAGGGAGAGTTTAGACAATGTCACATTTAATCAAATGGTTATTAAAGAAAAGACACAGCAAAGCTCCTATACATAACCACGACCTAAAGCTTACCGCCTGATGGGATTAATGTTGAACATTTTCTAATAATCGAGATTAAGTCGAATGTCCTTTAAGTGTTCTGAAGTTAATTTTTTTAAATACAAATGGTAAAATCGTAAGTAATTAAGTGATTTTGTGGTATGTGAATCTCACAATCTCTTCTTGTTATTGTTTATAGAATGTTTAATGCACTATACTATATATATATATATATATATATATATATATATATATATATATATATATATATATATATATATATATATATATATATATATATATATACAAATTTATTTTAGTTTTGTGAATTTTATTTTATTGATATTTTTTTGATACTGAATTTAATTGACAACAAATATTATTTAACTTTTAAAATAAATAGTTTTTAATGGTTTTTGAAAATTACACAAAACGAAACGATTATAAATACATTTTTTTTGAGTATATTGCCACATGTGTGGGTGGGAATGGAATTCGAAATAGTTTTATTGATTTGAGCATGCCCAATTACTCGTTCAACCAAAATATGTCGGTGGCCCATATATATAGCTTTTTGAATTTTCCAAAATATTAAACATCCGAAACTATATCAAATATTTGAATGAAAAGTACTCGACCTGTATACTAAATAGTAAATGTTACATAATACTAAATAACTCACAATATTTCCAACTAAATTGTTAAGGCCCCTGTGGTCGGGGGGCACACATGTCTCGTAAAGTCGTAAACCTAAATTGCATGAACATGTTTTCCAAGAATACCACCACAGTATTCTTTGCTTGATGTGGGAGGCAACTAAACGGATCACTGGGCTTACAACCTGCACATGTAAAAAAATAACCTGTTTATAAAGTCAACAAAAAGGAAAATGGATACTGCCAAAACAATACTAGACCCCAGTACAAATATTCAGACACGAGATTTAGGATCGGCATGTGGAACGTGTAGTCACTTAAGAAACCAGGAGCGTTAGAGGGACTAATCACATGCATGAAGGAGTATCGGCTGAAACTCGTTGCTCTTCAAGAAACTCGCTGGTCTAAAAATGGAGACGATGTGTCCCAGAGCTATACGTTGTTATACAGTGGAAATGACCCCCCGAAATGACCTGGAAATCTTAGAACTGGGTTTCTTCTTGAGACGCAGGTAAAGAACGTTGTTTTTTGGTTGCGCATGAAGTTAGCCAACCTGTCGATAATTTGTGTACACGTGCCCACAGAAGTTAGCCAGCCCCAAGATAAAGACTCATTTTACAATGACTTGAACGATCTGATGGACCCGTACACGATTTTAGAATGGTAATTGGGGTCTTTAGTGCTAGAGCTGGCAGAAATCAGGCCGACATGTGCGAAAACATATAGGTCTGAACTCCGACCGGTATGATGAACTTTGCAATTGCTCACGATCTTAGAGTAGCAAGCACATTTTCCCCTCACAAACAGATACATTTGGAGACTTGGACACATCCTTGCAAAATTTCCCGCAGCCAAATTGACCACGAGCTCGGGTTGTGCAGAATGTGAGAACTTATCGGTCAGCAACCAAATACGTAGGCAGCGATCATTATTTGGTCGCTGCAAAGCTACGATGGAAGTTTTCGTACAGGTCCGGGAACTCGGCGAAACGCATAGACTGTTTCGACTGTGATGGTCTGATAAATGCAGATCTGAAGGTCAGCAACCACATTGAGGGAGCTAATTACCAGTCTGATTGTATGAACTTTGTACTGAAAACTTTGGTTGTCAGTGCTGCTCAACAAACTTTAGGTAGAGTGAAAGTCAGACCCAAGAATGATTGGTTTGATTACTTGCAGTGAGCAACTTACTATACCCTATAGTGAGGTGCACAACGTCTCACAATTTCGAGAAAAAACAAGGATACTCTTACTAGGAGGGCAGCTAAGCGAATTTGTAGACGGAAAAAGCGAGAATGGTGGAAGACCGAGGTTCTGATAGTACAACAACTCAGCAATGAGCGCAGTTCACGTAATTTCTTTATTGGAATTACTGGATTTCACCATACTTTCAGGCTTGAATCGGATAAGGTCTTTTCGCTGCGGAAGATTTTATCTGTATGTTATGAAACTTCCATCCCCGCACAACAGTTGTTTTTGGAGTTCCGGCAGGCCTATGACTCGATTAATCGGGGGAATTTGTGGTCTGCTCTGGAATATCTAGGTATGCTAACAAAATTGGTACGATTGTGTAGAATGCCGCAGTGACACACTCTCAATGCTGTGTCAAAGTTGAGAACAGGCTATCAAGAATTTTTGTAATTAATTCGGGTGTTCGGTTGGGAGATGCTCTGTCTCCAATCCTCTTTAATCTCATGTTGGGGTATACATCATTCGTTAAACTGAAACACTTCAGCGCAACATCTTATATCGCCAGTCCCATCAGGTGCTTGCATATGCAGATGATATATGCGTGATTGGATTCAATAGCAATGGAGTGAAAGGAATTCTTGATCCGTTTGTAGAGTTTTCAGCTTCTGTTGTAATCTATATCAATCAGTTCAAATTGAAATACATCTCTGATTATAGGGACAATGGCACACCAGATTTTAGTAGAGGCCACCACACGTTTGAAGGAGTGAGGAAGTTCAAATATTTGATCTCTCTTATCACCCACGATAACAGTGAGGATATTAAAGTGCGGCTGGCACCTGGCAGTCTTGTTTTGTATCCTTTAAGGTCTAACTGGTAAAATCTAATCACATATCAAGTGCCGTGAAGCTGAAGCTTCACAAAGCGTTGAACAGGCCCGGTGTTATGTTTAGATGTGAAAGTTGGGCGCCGACGAATGAGTACGAGAGAGACATTTGAGAGGAGGGGCATGTGTCTGATTTACGGCCCAAACCGCGAAATAGATGGCACATACGGAGCTCTGTACAATATCGAGATCAGAGATCTGATGAATATCCCCGATATTGTGCATGAATTAAGATCTCAGCAAGTGGCTTGATCACGTTCTGCGTGCTGGTCCGGAACGAATTGTGCAGCGATCTCTGATAGGAGAGCCATCATATGGTATAGGCGCAGATTGCTTAAGGCAGTATGAAGACCAAACCCAGGATCGAAACTGTTGGAGCCAGATTGTTGACGCAGTAAAGGGCCAGTAATGTCCTTTAAATACTTTCATTAATTAATTAATCAAATTCTGACTCAAACTGTAATCAAACTATTATAGAATTTTCGAAATATAGGCACCTAATTCAATTAGGTTTTTAAATCCCAATCAAACTATATTATAACAATATAAATGTAATCCAAACTTGACTCAACTTGTTTTAAATCACTTTGTTTGGTGAAATAGTTAAAAAGCTTAAAATTTCCGTTTGAATTTGAAATTTAACTTGATTTTGGACGTAAAAGTTAAAGGAAACTAATCAAATTTTATTCATATAACACTTTGGTCGACAACTTTTTGAAAAGTTTACTTAAAAGCTTTTGACACAGAACTAATTTTAATCAAAATTTATAACCAACGTTATTAAACTTGATTTTTTCAATTTTAACAATTTGTTTGAAAATTATCGTTCCTTTCAAATTCAACAATTTGAATTCACATTTGAAATGTGAATTCAAATTGTTTTGGTTTGATTAGATAGTTAGTCGATTTCTATGGCCGAAACTATTATCTTCGAAACTATTAGAAAATGTTAAGAGTTTTAGTAAAATTTTTTTTAAACATTTACATTTATTATAATGAGATTAGTGATTAAAAAACTACTTCAATGTCATGTAGTCACCAATTTAAGGCGAATTTCTATTGATGGGGAAAGGGTTAAACTATTACAAAACATTTATTCGATTTAAGGTGCATATTTATATGTAGTCAACGTTTAAGACAATTTTTACTAAAATTTAATATTTCTCTCAATCACCAATAAAAAATATGTCTTATATATATTTATATGAAAATATATTTAATTAAATAGGAAAAAAATTAGGGCGTTGAGCAAAAAAAAAAGTTAAATGATGACTTTATATACCTAAATAACCCATGCCCATGGGAGCTATAATAAAATTAAAAAAACGCCCTAACTTATATTCAACATGATTCAATTTTCATATTTTACTCTGTAAATCATAGACATTCAAGAAAGAGTTTAGAGAGTGTCACAATTTATCAAATGCTATAGGTATTAAAGAAACGACATAGCCAAGCTCCTATACTTTATGTCCATAAAGTGTTCTGAATGTATGCAAAAATCGCTTTTGTTTATTTGTTATCAAATGAAATTAAATATTCGTTATACTGGGATAAGACTTTGTGGTGTGAACCTCGCTTCCTCGTCGATAGAATGTTGATATACACAAATTTATTTTATTTTTGTGATAGTAAATTCAACTTACAATAAATATTATTTAAATTTTAAAATAAATAGTTTTAATGGTTTTTGAAAATTACAGAAAACAAAACGATTATAAATAAATTTATTTGAGTATAATGCTACATGTGTGGGTGGGAATAGCGTTCCATTACTCAATTACTCGTTCAACAGAAATTTGTCAGTGTATTTGAATGAAAAATATTTGACCTGCATAAAAACTGTATACTAATTAATAAATGTTACATAACACTACGAATAATCGTGTAAATACAAAAACACGCAAAATTAACAGGGCGTTTTTTGTGTTATACTCGTATTCTATAGGTAAAATATGAGTGTTTACACATCAGGGCCCTGGATTTTATTATTTCTATATTTCTCTTAAACTATTTATTTGAGTTATAGTTTGGTAGTTTATACCTGTTCTTACAAGTAGACTATGACCTTGAAGTTTAATAAAACAATTTCAAAAATAAATGTATCAATCACATCCTACTACTTACTAGTTTGTATATTTATATATTACAACCCATTTTATGTATACCCATCCAACGTTTAACTCATTTATGTTGTTGTTTTAATTCTAACGAATCGCGTTCAATAAACCATGTCATTATCTATCAAATGTAGGTGTAAATTGAGTTCAAAATAATACACATATATAATAGTTGTTGGGTTCTATAGTTATAATGTTAGTTTTGTAGAAATTAAAAAGCGAAATAAAGTTAAAAAGTACAAAAAAAAAAGCTTTCAACCTTATTTTTAGCCTGAAATCGAAAATTTTCCATCACAAACAATAGCCTAGAATATATATATATATATATATATATATATATATATATATATATATATATATATATATAAAAAGTTTATGTTACAAATAATGATAAATTACTATCCTATACTCTATATAAAGTTCTTCGTCTCTTCAGTTTGGTGTCTGCTTTCCTATATATACTCGTACTCGTATATGCGCCTTGCCAGCCCCCATGCTTTCTTTCATTCAATATCTTCTTTCATATCATACAAATTATTTTCTTATAAATTTTATTTATTACAAATAGAAATAAATTAATTTAAGATATATACACTTACCCACACAGACAGACAGACAAATTATGGTATTGAAAATTGAAGTAATCGATAACATAGTTAGTACATAAATAAATAAATGAGCAAACAAAATACAAATAACGAATTTAATTAAAATATTTTTTATTTTATTTTTATAATTAAGTGATAGTGGAATATGATTAAATGCGATGTTAATTATATTTATTGATAATGTAAATATAATTATGCTACGAGTACATAAAATAATAATAGTGCGGCCAAAATAAGTTAGTTAATTACAAATTTTAGTTTTCTATGTGTACAGTACACATAATCGTAAAGTCATTATTACGTTGTGTGTATAAAAATAATAAGTTGGTAGTTTTTTTGGATTTGTAGTAAGTATCCTTGATAGTTCAGGACTATATTATATATACTCGTATATGCGTATACCGAAAATCATATTGGGGTTGAAATACAAGTGACACCTAAATTACGGTTTTATAGTTATTCTAGTGACTTTCGTTTTTATTTACGATTTTCGTTTTTGGCCACATTATTTTGAGATTGGGTTTTTATCTTCGTGAAATCGTGTCAATCGTATATGAATTATTTATACGAATTTAATGGTATCGTAATCTTATGGTATATATGTATGTAGCTGATGTTTTTTTGATTCTTCAGTTTTGTCACCTTCGCACATATAGGTGAATAATCCAATAATAAGACAGTTCAACTTTAATAGTCTTAGATCTATAATTGAGGAAATTAATTTCTTTATAATTTGGCTGATTTATTTTGTCTCTTTATGTTTCTAATAATAATAATAAACCGTATATAAAGGCCATTACTGCAGTAAAAGGGGCTATGGTCCTTACTAAGTAAACATTCCGGCTCCACCGGTTTCGATCCTCGGCCTGGTCTTGAAATTGTCTTAGACAACCTGAAGAAGCCCAATCCGTGGAGCCATTGTTGCTTGCAACGACCTCTGCGCCTACCATATGGTGGCTCCCCTTTCAGAGATCGAACCGCAATTCATTCCGGATCAGCACGCAGAACATGATCTTACTGCATATACAATGTCGGAGATCCCATGTACAGAGCTCGGAATGTACCATCTACTTTGCGTTTTGGGCCGTAAATCATCCGCATTATTCTTTTCTCAAATGTATAAGGAGCCCCCTCTCGTACTCATCCATTATACCCAACTTTCACATCCGAACAAAACAACCGGCCAGATCGACGATTTGTAAAGGTTCAGCTTCACGGCACTTGATGGGGGTTCAGAATTTAGTAGTGGCCTTAGAGGATACAAAGCTCGGCTTCCAGCTGACCACTAATACAATCTGGTGTTCCATTGCCCAAGTATCCAGAGATAATTTATTTTGTTTTCGATTATAATTGATCTGGATTCCAACAGAAGCGGAAAACTCTACAAGCGGATCAAGAATTTCTTTCAATACGTTGCGCTATTCAGAACAATCACGTATATTTCATCTGCATACGCAAGCACCTGATTGGACTGGCGATATAAGATGTTGCGCTGGGGACAAAGCATCTCCCTGCCAAACACCCTAGTTAACTGCAAAAACTCTTGATAGCCCGTTCTCAAAGTTATAGGCCTGCCGGAAATCCAGGAAAACCTGATGTACGGGGTTGGAAGTCTCATAATATTTGGATAGAATCATCCGCGGCGAAACGACCTGATGAGTGACTGATCGATTCGGACGAAATCCTCCAGATAGTCACTAACCAGGCTCTTCGCTAGAGGGGTGATGAACACCAAGCAGGTTAATAAAGTGACCATTCCATGTGTGGAGTACTGCGTCAAAGGTTTCCATCCCGGCCCCGAACGGTCGTTGATGCAGGCCTGAAAGTATAGTGCAAACCAGTAATTCCTTTAAGGAAATGTTTCCAATACTATATTGATGAAAAAAAATCAACCAGGATTGTACATTTCAAGATTGGCTGCAAGATGTAAAGGCTCAAAAAACAAAAACTTTGAAGGGCGATACGGGAGTCTTCAGCCTAGCGTATAATCCAGAATTCGATATCTAATTTTCAAATTGGAGAAACTATATATCAAAATTTGACATTTGACATAAAACTATAATCGTATCCGAACAAAGATTCAGGAAGATATTTATATCTTGAATGAAAAGTTTCCACCTATGATTTACCCCGAAAACCAGGCGATTCTGAACATATATTCCAAACATAATAGTAGGCTATAGTTATGAGAAGGCTGCAGAACATCATAAGTAATTTTTATATCTTGAGGGTAGCTCAAAGTTTATTTCAAGGTCAAATTTGACTTTTTGCAACTATAGGTCCGTACAGGTCATATCGAAATGATCGAGGTGGTCCTGAATTTTTATTTTATGGCACTAACCCGGCAATCTTTCAGGGAAATTCTCGAGAATTTGTGAATTTCGAGTTACAGAATTTATCAAATTTTATCTGTATATTATTTAAACTCTCATAGAAATTGGATTCTAAACATGCGGATTCTAAACTGATACTATATAAATACAAATTCAGAAATTAGATAATTTCGGTTTGATCTACAACACTTAACAAATTTAAGGGTTTTACAAATCAGTGAAAGATCAGAACAACCTCAATCATTTCAATGAGATGTCGGACCATCGTGTTACAAAACTTGTATATACAACCATCGATCTTTCCTCATTCGAATTGGAAATTATCACTTAAGTAAGTAATTTTCATATGAAACCATATGAAATTATACTAATATTGATCATGTGTGTGGTATTAC
Organism: Tipula unca; assembly: GCA_951394425.1. Taxonomy (NCBI): domain Eukaryota; kingdom Metazoa; phylum Arthropoda; class Insecta; order Diptera; family Tipulidae; genus Tipula; species Tipula unca. The sequence goes on along the minus strand of OX596381.1, from coordinate 10,878,283 downwards.
TACAGTTAATAATAAATTACGACACAACCATTAACAAAAATCCTGTAAAATACAACCTTTAGTTAGAAGTCAGGACTTAGGATTTGAAGAATTTGACATAGAATTCGAAGTTAGGAGCTTAAAAGGGTCTATTTCGCTCTATTTGAGCTTAAAAGGGTCTATAACGCTTTATTTACAATTACGACTTCCAGTTTGAACAACCTAATAAGAATGAGCAATCTGACGAAGGTATATCTACTTCGCCTCAACTGATTAGAGATGCCGGCCCATGAATTTTATAGGACAGCTTGACAATTCACCGAAAACGACCATTCACCGAAAAACAATTCACCGTATAGCAATTCACAAAAATAAAACCACTTTGGGCAGAAGTTCTGGAATATGGCCAACAGGAGCGGAACTAGGCTATTACTTGGCTGATTATGATGAAACTCGGTATGTTAGATGGAAGTTGGAGTCTTAACACATTAGTATTAACATTCGGATAAATACATATTCGGATTCAATACATGGAATAAGGCGAATTGGAGTACAACTAGCTTATTACTTGATTGAAAATGATGAATGTCGGTATTGTTATATTGAAGTGGAATTCTAAAATGGTTTTTGGATACAGTTTTGGATAATGACCATCAAAAGTAGGCTATTTCTTGGACGATTATGATGACACTCAGAATCTTTGATGGGAATAGGATAATAAAATGAACTACTTGGAAGTTTATACTAAAAATTGTACTAACTTTTTTCATATGGTAAATGTATTAGTATTTATATAAAATTACATACATTCGGGCGAATTCATTATATTTCATAATTTAAATGTTTTATATCATAATTAAAATATATCAGACCAATTAATAAAAAACCTTTTTAATTACATTCATTACAAAAATTGATAATATAACTAATATTTGGTTTACATATAATATAAATGAGTTGCTTGATAAAAAATAAACACAACTATAGACTTTGTATTTTATGTGAATTTGGAAGTTCAGGAATTTCTTATGAAAAATCTAGCACGTGATGGCAGCTGGAACAATTATTTTATTTTAGGCCATACGTTTCCTCAATTTTATAACATGCCAAAATATATCTGACTTGGATATTTGATATCCAAATTCGATAAAATGTCTCAAAATTATCAATTTTATATGAATTTGGAAGTTCAGGAATTTGAAGATGCAACATCGCTATATCGACTACCAATATCAGAGGTCTCTTTGGATTTATCCGTTTTTGGCATGTTATAAAATTGAGGAAACGTATGGCCTAAAATAAAATAATTGTTCCAGCTGCCATCACGTGCTAGATTTTTCATAAGGAATTCATGAACTTCAAAATTCATATAAAATTGAAAATGTTGAAATATTTTATATAGACACTAATGCATTTACTATATGAAAAAATTTAGTACAATTTTAGAAAAAACTTCATTCTCCTATATAGGAGGATGAAGTTTGTACTAATAAGCTTACTAACTATATATGACGTAATTTAGAACAAAATTAGTAAAATGGTCACTGGCATTAAAATGATCGTTGGTAGACGTTCTGGAATAAGGCGATCAGGAACGGAACTTGACCGCCCTTTGCTCAAATAAAATGAAACTCGGTATGTTGGATGGAAATGGAACTATAATAATTAATTCTTGGATAATGTTTTGGCTAATGGTCAATTGGAGTCGACACAATTCCTTCAGTGATTTTGATGAATTTTGCTATGTTGGATCAAAATGTAATTCTAAAATAAATGCCACAAGTTTCAACGACAATGGTCGTTAATTGTTGTTTTCGGTGCGAATTGTCGGTTTTGGTGAACTACGTTTTCGGTGAATTATCGTTTTCGGTGAATTGTTTTTTGGTGAATTGTCGTGGAACCGAATTTTTCTCTTTAAGCAATTTCTGTAAAATTACAGCAATAGAATTTTAACATTTTGTGATTCGGGGACATAAAATTTCCATAGTAAACTGAATAGATTAAAATATATATTCAGATTTACCAACTTTCGAGTTTGGACTATCTTGTCCTATACTCAAATATATAAATATTGAAACTAAAATAACGAAAGTATAATACATAAAACACGATTTTACCTTATACTAAATACTTGATCTAAAAGCTTCTAATTAACAAAATTTAAATGTAACCATTTTAAATTAAACCTTAATTGATGACGTATAAACAAAATTTATTTCGGTGAGTTTTTCAACTAATATTGCAATCAATTAAAGACACACAATGCCAACTTTGATTAAATAATTAATACAGTTTCAACTGAAACGAACTTCACGCAACGCAAAACATATACATATATAGGTAATATGTAATATTTACACACGTTTGAGACAACAACAAAATATTGACAACAACAACAACATATTGTTTTCATGAACCAACATTTAGGGGTACGATTACTTTGTGTCTGCTAATTATCAAATCTGGTAATTTTAAAATATTTGAATTGTGAATAGAGGCCACAATAATCTATTAAATAAAATGTATATTAAGCCGGATGTACAGAAGTAGGAAAATCAAGTAGATATACATATACAATATATACAGAATAATATAACCTCAAACCACAATTGAATTTATATATGCGTATTAAAGGAAATAACATGAAACGTGAAACTTTGAAGGATTTTCCATCCTATTTATTATAATTATTACGATTATTATTATGTACAGTATTATAATAGGAGGATCCGCAGGTACCGAAATGAATACCAAATTCTAGAAATTCTATAATTTGGGCGAATTTCATTATATACATATATATGTATATAGATGGGGAGGGTTTAACAATTTAATTTTAATTTTTATATGTATTATATTCTTATGTTCTGATTTTATCAACATAATCATCATCTTCATCTTATATTACTTTTTATCGTTTATTATAATCATTTTCTAAATACTCATAATAATATTTCCTGATTTTCCAGTTGGAAAAATATTTCCTATCTCTCTTATATATTAAAAATAATAATATTATTATTAGTATTTGTATATTAACATTTAAGTGAATAAACTCAATTAAAAAAATATATATATTATATAAAAGTTATGATAAAAATCTTATTTGGAAATAAAATAAAATAATTTCTTAATTTAATTAATTTTTTGATGAATGTTTTTATGGTTGGTTGTGAATTATTTTTTTTTGTCAATGATTTTTGAAAGGAATCTATTTTCTTTTCATCAAAAATATAATAAATATATACGCTATACCCTAGAAAATTGAAAAGCTAGATATTTTTATAAGCGTTTTGGGGAATATTAAATTTTGATTCCATATACATGTATGTACGTATATATACAAATAAATCATTGGAATGAAGACAAAGGTTGATATTTTCACATTTTATGTATGGATTGACCCAAAAAACAACTCAATAAATAATAATAGTAATAAATTCTCCCGTCAAAAATTTATCAAGTATATTACAGATTTATTGAAACTTGCTTTACACAGATTCGAAATATTTATAATCTTTATATATATATATATATATATATATATATATATATATATATATATATATATATATATATATATATATATATATATATATATATATATATATATATATATATATATATATATATATATATATATATATATATATATATATATATATATATATATATATATATATATATATATATATATATATATATATATATATATATATATATATATATATATATATATATATATATATATTCAATTTGATTTATTTACATAATAATAACAACACAAAAACAAGAAAGAAAAGTTTATAAACAAAATCAAGTAGAACAACGATATATGGGGGCATGGGAAATTCTTCAATAATTCAAATACAGCTCGCTCTAAACAAGGATTTGTTTCCGTTCTAAAGAAAATCGCAATAAATTTATTCTTTTCATTTATCTTTATGGATTTAAAAAAAATACATCCAAAGATATACTATATATTCGTTTTTGTACATATAGATGTACATATATACACAGTGGGGACCTATAATGTGTATATGACGCAACATGCTGTTTTGGGGTAAATGTCAAGTAGATTATGAAAGATATTGTGACTCGGTTTGCGATAACTCAAATGTCATATATACACATGTTGAAGTTAAAAAAAACTGAAATATTCCATGGCCGATGTATTTCATCAATGATGTATCCAGGTTTGTTGTTTAACTCATAATAAACAGTCTCGTCCGTATTATATAATTTATAACCTGGTTAATTCACTAAACTATTTTTCTCTAAAATACTACCCAAAAGAATGGAATTGCTGCTAATTTCACTTCTATCCAGTCCGGCAACAACGTTTCATACAAATTCAGTTCGAATAGTAGGCCTCATGGTGTTCTCAAAATCTCAACACTCTTCAACTCTACTCAATCGCACAGACATAGAATGAAAGAATATTAAATTACTTATATCTATATTTTAGCAAAAAATTGTTAATTTCGAATCTAACAAATGTTTGAGATTCTCTTATAAATAATACGAATTCAAAATACTCCTCCACATTCAAACTCCTTCTCCTTCAATTCGAACAAAATCTTAATGATATTCGAAATACAATTGTTGAACGTACGCCGAAAAACTAAGAGAAATATGGAACTACTTCGATAAAGGAAACGAATCAAAGACTGTGATTATATTTTAATTCTAAATGTTAGCAGCCTTTAAATATGTTGATGTAATTTATTTTTGATTGGTGTACATTTTCAAGGTCATTTTATTTGAAGCTATATTATTTATTATAGAATTGGTAAGATATTCTCCAAAGAAAAAAGTTGCAAATTCTTAATTCGACCCAATTTTAAATGCGGAGTTATCAAATTTTTTATAAGCAAATGTTGAGTGTTAAAAATGTCTTAGATCTTTTCATGAGGATTTAAAGTTCAAAGTAGTTTTTAACGAAATTAAGCTGACCGAGTAATAGGACCCAGATAGGCGAAAAATCCAGTGGGTAATAAGAAGGTTTAAGCTATATAAATCAGCAGGACCCGATGGAATTATTTCTGCACAGATGTACAGCGGACTATTTACTTAACCCTATACCTCGGCTGGAAGTTATCTTCAAAGATATCCTAAAATCTTGTCATAGTACTAGTAAATAGACTGAAGCAAAAGTAATATTTATACTAAGGTGAGAAAAAGCTATCATTGCTGTCCCAAAGACTATAGGCCTATATAAGCTTATCCTCTTTTGTATTAAAACCATTAGAAAGACAAATATAAAACATCAGAGGCTCAATCAAGCCGGTGGACCTGTCAAAACATCAACACGCGTATTGTAAGGGATAATCGGTGGAAAGAGCTCTCCACTTCCTTATTGACCCTGTTGAAAAATGTCTTGAATATAAGGAATATTCTATGGTAACTTTCTTTTTAAATAGAAGGACTCTTTAGCACCGTCAGACCGGGGCAATTACTCGGGTGCTTACATGTCTGGGGATGGACGGTTCACTCAGAGACTGGATAGATCAAATAGAGGCAGAATCATAACAGCTCATCTCAATGGGGCGTATCCCAGAAGACTTGGTACTGCAAAGTGAGGTTTAATTTCTCCTTCTTCGGGATTTGGTCATTTATGACCTGTTACTAAACCTGGAAGGGCAAGGCCTCAGGGTGGCTACCTACGCGAACTTACCTCGAATCCACGGAAATCGGAGCTGGTCTCAGGAAGTTTACTCAGTATAACCTGCCATCCTTCGAGGAGATGTTCCTAACTGAGTTTCTCATCAAAAAGGACTGGGTGACTGAGACGGTTATTGACAATGTGGTCCTGCTGTGGGGTATTCTGTAACACCCTGAGGATCAACCTCTTTTCGTCTTCCTGACTTTTTCAGCGTCTTTCAGGCTTAACTTATCGCGATAATGAAAGTCATGGAATGGTTGAGGTATAATATAATATCTACAAGGGATATTCGCATTTTTACATTTTCTGACGTCGAAGGTAGGCCAGAATGGTCTGACATCTTTAAATGAGATGGCTGATCAGCGTCTCACCTGGATGACCTGACCGGATTTTTAACGCTTCTTGCTAAGCTCATAATGGTTCAATGGAAGGAGGAGGAATTCCAAACGTTGTATAGCTACGGACCAATTAGGGTCTATGGTGTAGTTCATTAGGCCGACCACCCTAAACTAATCTTTGAACGAAATTTTAATTTCCCAAAACGAATTTAAAAATTCGGAAGCTTATTTAAAAATTTATATGATTCTCCACAAATGGAGAATGGACGTGCAATGAAGTTTATTGTATAATTTGTTTTAGAAATTATTTTCATTATGTTCAGGGCAAACAATTCAATGTTAAGTGATTTCAACACATTTTAGAAAATCAAAGAAAATGCATTAGAAAATTTTTAATTAGAATAAAACATTTTGGAATCAAAATAAATTTACATTATACAAACTTTTCATTATTACTGTACAATAGTAAAACTCTTTTTTGTGTACCTACACACACACACACAAACAAAAAAAGCTTTCTATCTCCCAATTTATTTTTTAAATGAATAAAAACTAAAAAAAAATGTTATGTAAGTTTATAGTTATAACAAAAAGTAGTATTCATTTTCGTTTTTTCAATGTTTTATTTGAATAAATTATTTTATTTTATTTATGTATAAGAACTAGCAAAAACAACTATTATATAACTTTATTGCAACCTATACGAAAAGTTGTAATATACAATGAATTAAAACTATACTTTGTGTTGCACTTTTTTCTCTATAGGTATACACTGTTACGTCATTTCTTTTCGCAGAGAGAAACTTTTGCAGGAAAGTAACATTTTTTTAACGCTGGAAAAGTTGTCTATATACATAGATAAAACTTGGAGGTCTAACTGAATTTACATAAAAAAAATTGTGTGTGATATATACTTTAAAGTTCTTTTATGTTCTGTGGAAACTTAGTTGTAATTACATTGTATGGATACATATCCTGGGTTTCTGAATTTGATGCCGGAGCAGAGAAATGTAAATTAATATTTAAAAAAAAAATCAATTTTCCTACTGTAAATGTGTTTTCAAATGTGAATCGTTCATAAAAGTTTTGCCTGCATGTATACAGACCAAAGGTATATTCGATATCAAATTGTTGAAATGGCTGGATGTATATATATAAAACATTAAATCGAGAACTATCCTGCAGCATGTACATATATAATAAATGTTTACCGGACGGACGTAATTATAAAACCAATTTACTATTATAACATATACAATGTATACATAGGGTTTCACATATGTATTTTATTTACAGTATCATTAATATGTTGTTTTATCTAAATTAAAAATAAATATATCGTTTCCAATTTTAGTTTTTATACAAAAAAATTGTTAAACAAATAGTTAAATGAAAATTGATTTTTATACATCATCCTCAATTGTATATTACATATATGATGGTATCGTATATTATTGTGTATATGGTAGTGGTAGAGCTGGGATATATAATCAATTAATTTAAATGTATCTTTATAATTCTGAACGACCACTTTAAATGTTGATCCCGGAAATAATTTGATTTTCCTTCATTTTAAAATCCGGATATTTTTCTGGCCACTTTGCTAATCGTCTTTTTATATTTTAAAACCATTCATCCACTTTAATAATTACCGCATCACATGCCACAGAATGAGTATGTTATCAAGGACTATATCAAGCTTTTCCTTTGAATATCGCAAATCGAGTTTATATTGTTGCAACCTCAAAGCCCAACGACCAAATCTATACCAATGGGATCATTCAAATTATTGCATGATCCGTAATGAGAATAAAATAATTCTCTTAAATACAAGCTCGAAATTTCTCAATGGCAAGTATAACCGGGAACTCTTTTTCTAATTACAGTGAAGTAAAAAAATAAACTAATAAAAATAACATGGATTTTTATTTATACGAAAATTTGAATTTGAGGTGTCTTGTAAGTTTTGTGCCACCAATTCTAAAAATAATCACATTTTCTCGAGTACATATTCGAATAGCTAATACCAACTGCCACCTTTGCAGGCAGTGATGCCAGATTTAGGGAAAATTCCCTACCTGCATAGGGAACTCAACTTCCTGATTTAATTGACTTTTGTGTAACTAAAGGCATTCCAGGCACATATGCTAAGGTCTCCGATTGCTATGATCTGATCTCTCTTCACCTCATTAATCGTAATTAATCACTCACCAAATCATCGGCGATTTCAAACCTCGACTGTGAATTTAAAAATAGGGCAGATATCCTGTTTTGGTGAATCAGAATTTAATTTTTAAGTAAAAATAACTAGTTTTACCAAAACGAACATTTTTACATATATTAAAACGTTCAAACCTACCTAAAATAATTGAGACTCCTCAGCCACCCAATACTGATTTATTCAATAATACGATAGATTCTAACATGTTAAATTGCCATGTGTTGTCATCGAACCATTCTCCGGATCCTCGTTCAAGGATCTTTATAAATCCTTCGTCCTCCTTCCTGATTCTCATAAATTTTTATTGCTAAAATGAGTTGCCTAAAAATTTATTGCCGCCGACCTAATCCGTTTCATTCCGATCACTGAACTTATCTACGAAGAGATTTGGGATAAGCGGCAGGCCAGGTACGATAAAAAGAAAGCCGTTGTGAACGCCTAAAGTGATCCATGGTTGATTTATTTAATCTTGAACAAGCTTGATGTGTAGTCTAAGGAGGCGTGGGCAGGTATTTGGTTGACAAGGAACCCTTCTTTCGAAGAATTTTTAAAACTTCTTAATAAAAGATGTGATACGTTTAAATCTTCTTTATCATCAAAGATCTACACATTCATCCAAGATTCCAACTAGATCTAATTTGCACATACCCACCGAAAATTTCAAGTGTCCCTGCATTGTGACAAAAATAACCATCCTCTCTACAAATGCTTCACGTATTAACAACTGTCTCACACCGCATTAAGATCGCAAATGACTTTCAATTTTGGGTAAATTGTTTAACTCGAAACCATTCAGCGTCTGAATGTTTCTCATGTCGAATTTCTGGTCAACAACACAACTCACTGCCCCCTATACTAACACTACGATTGATTCTTAATTACCAATTATGACGACAGTCACAGTTCTCAATCAACAATGTTGGAACGGCCAAATGATAATTATCCAACCAGCTTCTCCAATCAATAACACAAACAATCGTTCAATGTCAACTTCAGTTTCGATTCACTCTTCACAATAAATCACAACAAAACCGGATTTTCAATTCCAGATCAATATACAATTGCGACGTCTAATTCTACTATCAACGTAGCGAGCTAGTTCTTCTCTGACCTTGATGGTTCAGGACCCCAGAAGAGCTGCAGAGTCTAGTTTAATTACGAGTAAAAAAATGTGTCAAATCCCTAAACCTACCGCGTAACCATGCTTGTGTAAATATCAAGGGCTTAGGTTTCTATAAGCGCCGGTAGAACTAAATGGTCTGTTTAATTGAATATTTTATCATCCGATAATCTTTCTTTATCCGTGAGAGCACTCATAATGAAAATTTTACTTCTGATCTGCCTCCGATCACAGTGAAGTTAACCAAATACGAAAATGTTCAGTAAAACAAACAAACTAATTGGGATCAATATAAGAGGCTAGTCGAATAAAACTGTGTACTGAATATCCGTCTGATCACACCAGCAGACATTGATGCGGCGGAAGGCAAAATCTTAAAGATGTCCTGGCATTATCAGCTGAAAAAATTACACCTGTCTTAAATAGTATAGAAAAAGTAAATAAACTGTCACATAATTATACAGGAACTAATCCTGGAAAAGCGGAAAATTCGCCGCCGATGACAAGAAACAAAATCACCGTTGTTGAAATGGAAATTAAATCGAGCTATTAAGACTCTAACATTTGCAATGCGGGAAGAAGAATACCAGAGCGTCCAGAATTATTTAAATGAACTCTCGGGAACCGAAGCCAACAAAAAAGTTTGTGGAAGGCAACAAAAAAGTTAAAAAGTTCAACAAACTCGAATCACCTGATTAGACTACCAACTGGAAATTGGGCGAGAAGCGATGAAGAAAAAGCGAATGCTGATAACAGTATTCGCACCACACGAAGAAACTAATAACTTCGTGCTACCCGCGACCAAATGGATGATGGTTTGTCCTTCAAACCCGTAAAATATAATTGATAGAAAGTTAAGAATACAATTAAAAATTGTATAAGTCCAAAATAGGCACCAGGGCATGACCTTATTCCTGGAAAATGATAAAGGAATTGCCAGACAAATGCATAAAACTAATAACATTCATATTCAAATGAAATTGAAACCAGTATTAGAAGAACGGCATATTATTCCAGACCATCAATTTGGGTTCCGAAACCAACATGGAACCACAGAAGAAGTACACAGAATTGTAAATGCAATCAAAAACACCTTTGAAGAAAAGAAATATTATTCTGCTGCCTTCTTGGACATTGCACAAGCCTTTGATAAAGTTTGTTATGATGGGCTAATATACAAAATTAAAGGACTTCTACCGAGAAGAAATTTCACGCAGTTCTGGGAAACTCCTTGAAAGGCAGTACATGTTTAAACAAAATAATGCAACTGATGTTTAAATGATATCAACGCCGGTGTTCCACAAGGCAGCGTTCTAGGTCCAATATTATACCTGCTGTACACAGCTGACTTACCTGTAGCCAACAAGGTAATCATATCAACCTTTGCCGATGATACGGCCGTCCTGATGTCACACACTAATCCTGAAGCTGCCTCAACAGGAATTACAGAATCATCTAAACAAAATTGAGAACTGGCAAATCAACTCACGTCACATTCACGCTAAATAAACGCACTTGCCCGCCAGTGGAATTAAACGATATAAATATTCCTCAACAAACCAAAGTCAAATATACTTAGGCATGCACCTGGATAGAAGGCTAACGTGAAAAAATCATATATCGAAGCAAACAAATAAAAATAAAATTTTCCAAAATGTATTGGTTGATGGGAAGAAAATCTCAGCTGTCATTACAATCAAATCCATATAGACATATGGTATTCAGTTATGGGGTTCCACCAGCGCGTCAAACAGAGAACTCCTGCTACGAACCTAAGCGAAAATACTTCATATAGTATTAGCAATACTCCGTGATACATTCGAAATAGTAATATACACGATGATCTTGGAATTAAAACTATTAAAGAAACCATTCAGTTCGTAAATATTACTCAAAACTAGAGACACATCCCAATGAATTGGCCAGGGATATACTAAAAGATTCGTGATTTAGGCGACTGAGAAGAGCAGATCCACTTGGACTGATGAACCTGTAAAAATATTAAATGTTTAGGTTTTACATATAAATGTAATCTAAATTAATTAAATATAGTGAACACTAATAATTAGTATTAACATTGGTTAAAACTTAAAATATGTAATAATTTTAGCTTAAGACTTGAAGATTTCCCTCCAGTGGGTATATAGATTTGTATATCCAGCGGGTATAGATATGTAAGGTCACACTTTTTTAGCGCTGGATACACTCATTATTTTGATTTTGCGATCAGTATATAAATACAAATCAAATATAATTAACAAGAAGACCGATTCCTTTGCACCACTACTACTATTCCTAAACGATATGTGTTTACACGAAAAATATATTTAATGAACCTGGCACCATTAAATCAACCGATGAAACATAAAAACCACCAAATAATAATCATGCCAATTATAAGTTAAAAATTGTTTGGTATATACGCAGAAACAATTTAACATTTTTGATATATAAATGAGTTCTAAGAAGAAATTTTGCTGACGAATTTAAACGGTTGGAAAAATTATTCCGTCAATCGAAGTCGAACGCATTTATGTGTACATATGGTACAAATTTAATGACTATTCGTATATAGAGTTATTTAAATCACAATCGTTCACGATAATTTTACGTCGTCGAATTTCTTAGAATCGCGGCGCATAGATAAAAATCTATAATTTCCTCGAACGAATTTTTTTTTTGTTAAATTTCGCATTAAATCAATTTATTTAAAAATAAATGATCAAATCTAATGTATGTATATATCCGAATATATACAATGTACATATACATTCTTCGAAAATAATTAATCTTATTATTATATTTTGCTAATCGAATGACACAACACAACACAAAAAAAAAAAAAACAGACATTCTCTTTCGAAAGACAATAAAATCAACAGCCAGCAACAGAACAAGAATAAAATAATTACAAACAATGAAAACAAATCTTATCAAATAATTAAATCACACAATGAACGTGATTCATAAAAATCTCATAAACTTTGTGAAAAGCTTTTTTATGGAATTTTATTACCCCTACGAATTCAAGTTCAAGAATATCTCATCTTCTCGGTCGGTATATAGAAATAAATCGGGATGGTGTACATATATTGTAGTGTGGTATTTATTAATAATTTGTGCTTTAATCAAAAATTTTTTTAAAATTAATTTTAAAATGTACATCAAGAAGATATACCGAGCTTAACATCAAAGCACAAATTATAAAACGATATATGTACAGATATGTACATATGTACACGAGTATCCTTTTTTTTTTTGTTTTTGTTTTTTTATTTGTTGTGTAAAAATGTAAACCGGATTACATTTTGAATACACAGGAATTAGAAACTAATCCTTATTTAATACAACAAAAACTTAACAATTTATTTTTGACATGAGTCCTTTATTATAAATACGAGTATAAATAAGTATTATTTACGTATGTATATGTATGTATATAGAGAGGAGACACAACAACATTGTTGTATATCGTATTATCCTTGTATGTCCGATTAAATTGTACATATACATATACATATATCTATATAGATACACATACACTAGTATTTATTTTTAATTAAAATCCTTTTTATTTAGAATATTATTTTGTAAATCATTAGAAGGAAAATAATAATCCTTTTTTTATTTTTTTGAAATAAAAATAAAAATATGTGTGTGTGTGTATGTTATCTTTTTGTTGTATTTTGGGGAATTAAGCTTTTTGAAATTATTTTGCTTTTAAGGGTGATACACATACGACTTAATTCCACAGAGTTAGCAAAAATAAAGGAATGTTAATGGGTGAATGACAGGTAATGTATACATGAAAAGCTTTGAACCGGCCAAGTATTAGCATGGATAAAATTAGGGCATCCAAATTATCTAGTGATAAGATCATCACCCTAATTAAATTTGTACATATTCTTCTTTATCAGTACCCGGTCTTGTAACCATGGTGACATCTACAGTCATTCTATTATGACTATCCCGCAGTGGGTATAATGAACTTAATTATTCGTAGTCAACGGATTTGGTTTAAAAATCTTTTTTGTCCGAATAACAACGAAAGTATGTTATCATATGATTCTGTATATAGTATGATTATTTCCTGTTACCTAATGAATCGTTAACATATTCCCCAGGCTCACTTACGGATTATGCGGTCAACGCTTATGGCAGATTGAGTGACAATAACTAAAACTTCCGGGATGAGTAAATAGATTGCCAGGTAGTGTTGATAATCATGTATGCTTCAGTCGATTATTGATGACTCTAAACCTTTCTTATAACCTTGGATTGAAGCTTTATTTGCATTGATCTCTGACACGGTGGCTATTGAGGTGGTTTTTGCGTCTATGTCGCGAGTAGTGTCTGTGTACTTTATCACTTTAATTAAATTGCGGCATAAAGGACAAAACAAACTTACATAGACGTCTTGTATCCTACCACTGTAAATGTATCCCCTTATAAAACACAGTTTGGATGTAGTTCTAAAATCCCTTCTTCTTCAATGAATTCCATGGTGGTCTCGGTAACTCCACTGTCATCTTTGCATATTAGGTTACCGATGGTTTTTGATTTCATCATAAAAATCCACGTTCTATTTCACAGCTAGTTGTGTATGTGCGTTGTATTCATATAGCGGCTGATGAACATCACAAAGGTATTCTCCGTTACGGTACTTACGTTCATGTATTAAACTTAACCGCTGCAGTTAGCGTCATATATTGACTTTGTTAATGTAGTGCCACCATCAAGTAGTTAGAAGATAACCGGATGTAGACATATTCTTGCTGATGGATCGTATAGGAACTGGTATAACGTGGTATAACGTGTATCGGGATCTCTTCAATTTTGACTGTTTCGACTTTGATTATCTTATATATGGCTGTTGTGTCTAAATTACGGCACGGAAAATCCTGATTGTGTTTTAGATTCTGTACGATTTGTGTAATCTGTTACTGAAGTTGATGTTGTGTCAAGATAAGAGGATCAGGTTTGCCTAGATGAACTTCGGTGATGGTGTCAGTTATTGTAGATTGAAATGCGCGAAGTCTGATCATTTCCAGCATAGCATGAAGCGCCAAGTCGGTGATTTCCTCATGGAAGATTAAGCTGATCACTATGTTGTTGAAATTTTTTAACTGTCTCCTCGTAACTGTGCCTATGGTTAATAGTTGATTCTAATATTTGCTTTTATTGGTTTCAATTTAATTTTTCTATGCTTTTCTTGTAAGTATTGTCACCACATTGGTCAAGGACACCAAATAACTCGTTGGCATTTTACCAACAAAATCAAAAGGTGATATTTTTTGGCGAATGACCTTGTTGCCACTTCAGGGCGTTTATTTTTATCTCTTAACACCCTGAAACAATTGCTGTGCCCTATTTGAATGTGTATATGAACTTGTACCGCTGGTATATTAGTGTCGCATTAGCGCATAATTCGTTCAGCTAACGAGAACCCCTTTCGTTTCGAAATTTCTACTTCACAACCGTCTGTAGTCGGCGTTACCTGCCTGACTTCCGTGGTGTCGTGATTAGGTTCTGGCAGACCCATTTTTTCCAACTATCCTTGATTGGAAGACGGCGGATTTTGGTAATTGGCCTTTTAAGTAATCCTCCGTTACTGGTTTTAATGGTTACGACTCTAACTAAGCCATCGTTTCCAGTATGGACTTCTTGAACTCCTCCTAAAGGCTATTTTCCTGGAGGTTAGTTATCATCTTTAATGAGAATTAGCTCCCCTTTTGATAATATTAGCTTGTCTTTTAGCCTATTTTTTTCGTTTTTGTAGCAGTAACAAATATTCGGTTACCCAAATTCGGTTCTGGTATTTTTCGCGTATAGGTTCTCCTATCAGAAAATGCCCGGGTGTGTTAATGTTGTAAAATCGTTGGGATCAGTTGAGATGGAAGAAAAAGTGGTAAAGTGGTCGTGAATTCAGACATGCTTCTATTTGTCAGACCAATTATCCTACGCAAATGGTGTTTGATGGAGTTAACAGCTGATTCCCAAAGTTCGCCCATATGTGGTGCTCTCGGTCGTATATGATGCCATTGTGTATACCATCTTTTGCAAGCCCTTCTGACCATTTTCCCGATTGTTTTAGTGCAAGAGTGAGTTCGTTCTGTATAAGTTTTGAGGCTCCTATGAAATTGGAACTACAGTCACTATAGAGGTCCAATCAAAGCTGTCGACGTGCTGTGAATCGTTTGAATGCTGCTATGAAACCTTCTGATGACAAGTCGCTTACTACTTCTATATGAATAGCCTTTACCGCAAAGCATATATGTAAATACTGCTATAGGTAACCTTTATAGGTTTTGCAACCTCGACCTGGTGAACACCGTAGTTGGAAAGGTCCAGCATAATTTACCCGCTATCTACATCAGTATGCGTTAAAGACCGCGGCGGAGTTACTCTAGCTGTTGAAAGATCTCCCATGGCCTGATTGAAAGTTTGCGCTCGTTGCTTATATGGCAGATTATACATTTATTCTTGTAAGCTTTTACTGCTAATGGACTTTTAATTATCCAGTAATTTTGCCGAATAAAAGCTAGTGTCAGTGTCTTTCCTCCGTAAGGTCATTTTAAGTGTCATTTCCGTGTAAGGTAGTCTTATGTGCGTAATCTATTGGGAGCCATGTTAAATGTCTCTTATAAGGCAGTATTATTGGATGTTGAGAATTGAAAGTAATCCATTTTCGTATTTTTTTGAATCAAGTGACCGAATATGAAATTCACTTTGGTATTCTAGTTAGTTCTCTTCTATTTTAATTTCTAATTGTTGTGTTAGTTTCAATGCTAATATTTGGCTATCCTATTTGGTTCCTTAGTTGTCAAATATGTTGGTAGATTAGGTTGTTCTTCTTATAAATCTAAGCACATAAGCAATCACCCTTATTGCTTTAGTGAGTAAGGAACAGCTCTCTATAATTCTCAATATACTATTTTCTTTATTGATCGTGGCAATTAGAGTGCGTATTTCATTTCGTTCTTATGCTTGGCCATTCGGTTGGCAGGTTCATTCCAACCATAGACCATTGCGATGTTGGTCCAATTGAATTAAATTACTCTGACCAGTAATCTTGGTTGGGACATGAAGGGAGATGTGTTCCAGGATATACGGTGAGTCAATGTGTCCTAGTTTCCTATCATTAAAGCATCCAGTTGTTTCCTTATTCAGTGTTATAGTTTTATATTTCTGACATATCTTTCAGTGTAAGATAGTAGCCGAGAAGTATTTTCGTGATATGGTAAATTGTTGTCATAATCCGAGCTATCTTTTCGACCGAGGTATAACTAAATTTTTTAAAAATATTTTCGATGCGACTGTTAACTGGAATAGCGAATTCAATCTGGGGTCTGTAATATGCAAAATAAAGATTGAATGTGGATTTTAATGTCCGTTAACGCCCATGACCATCGCTTAATAAATCCCAACATAGAGTTGGCTTTGGCGATTATTATGGCAACGGGCTTATTGAATGTTATGTTGTCTGCTAATGTAACCCCCAAATTTCGTCTCGGATTGCAAAGTGATTTCCTTTCGAAAGAATGACATAATTTTGCACTTGCTTATATCGGGTTTGGGAATTGACAACTTTGAACTTTCACTGTGAACGCACCCTTAAAGAAATAACCAAACTGTCAGTGTCAAAACATTCAGTAAAGACAACATTTTCATCATGGTGAAGTACTCGAACGAACAACGTTTACAATAATTAAAATTTACTACAAAAATTATAAGTCGGTGACTGCAAGTTCAAGAGCGGCAATTCCAATTTTTGGACAAGCGCATTTTTAGCTAAATGGCTTCGTCAACAAACAGAATATGCGTTATTGGTCATGTGAAAACCCTCGTGTGCTTCAAGAAACACAACTGTATGGTGTGGTTTTCATGCTGGTTGTGTTATTGGACCGTTTTTGTTCGATCGAGATCACTTACAGAGACATGTTGCAACGTTATTTCTTTGGTCAATTGCAGCTAGACATTAATAATTTGTGGTTTCAATAAGATGGTGCGACATGCCACACAGTGGGTCTATCAATCGACATATTGAAATCTAAATTCTATGAATGCGTGTTATATCCAGAAATGGTCCTATCAATTGTCCGCCTAGATCTTGATTTAACACCTCTTTTTTTTATGGAACTACGTTAAAACATTGGCCAATGCCAACAAGCCGGCGTGTGTGGCCGGTCATTGAAAATTGGTTTCAACGAATCGATTCTTCCAAACGGGCCCGTGATGGACATATGTAACGATGTCCAATTCCATACATAAATATTTTGATTGTACTTCAAACCAATAATAAGATTTTCGAGATATCTCAAATGTTTTAAAGTTTTGGATAACGTTATATCATTAATGTCATTTAACGTCAAAATCCACGGTTCCATATGAGTATCCTGCGGTGCTCCAGAATATCAGTAATTGGTCCAGATTTTTCACCAATGATTTCGATATATTGTTGTCTACTGTTAAGATACGATGAAACCCATTTCACAAATTCACAAACTTT
This sequence comes from Tipula unca, assembly GCA_951394425.1. Classification (NCBI taxonomy): domain Eukaryota; kingdom Metazoa; phylum Arthropoda; class Insecta; order Diptera; family Tipulidae; genus Tipula; species Tipula unca. Next base: position 10,860,451 of record OX596381.1, on the reverse strand, counting down.
GACAAGTTTTGAATTACTTTTACATGATCGATCGAGACAGAAAATTTTCAGAACCGTTGATGGTACCTTATCGGGACCGCAACCATCACCAATTGAATTAAGAGTTGGTTGACGTTGAGTTGTTGGTTTAGTACATACTGATCTAAAAAACTCGGTAAACATATTAATGATATAGAAAGCCACATAATTGTTTATTTTTGTTGTATATGAAGTTAAGATAGCATTTGGTCAGGCGTTTAGTGTTAAAATAGTTCCAGAAATACTTAGGATTCTTATTGATGTTACCTTGTAATGTAACGATATAATTTTTGTACTTTAGTTCAAAATACTCGTCATACATTTCTGTTGTCTCCTGTATCGTTGTTTTTAATTTTTTGAATGCTTTGTTCTTCCTATTTTCAAGTTGATAAGAGTTTAGTCATATTATGAAGGAGGATTCACTTCGATATTCTGGGCAGAGGAACATGATTTTCAAACGATAGGAAAATTATTATAATTCCTGTCAATGTCATTTGAAGACACTTAGTTTTGTCAGATGATGTTATTGGAACAATCTTTCAACTCAGTTACTTTGGCTTTCTTGAAGTGCAAGCGTGTTTCCCTTGTCAATGATTGGTAGCCATGTGAAGATTTCAGCTATGTTCAGGGAAATTTTCATTGGTTTGTGGTGGTTGTCAATTGTTACGAATGGAATTATTCAATTAGTTACATCAAAATGCCCGGACCGTTAGAAAGGATAAGGTCTGATGAATTACGTATTTTTCAAAGGCCGATTGGGATGGGATGTAAGCTGTCACTAAGTATATGTGTTAATTTTAGGCAAGCATATAATTTTACACCTATCAATCCCAATTCTAACTGGGAAACAGCTACAGTATGGTTCGGGATAGATGATTTAACCGCAATTAGAACTGCTCCTCCTGAAATTTTAGGGCTTATCTGTCACAATGATTTTGTTATTTGTGTCACAACGCTTCCATTTTTTCTGATAGAAATAAATCACCTCAGTTGCGAATTACGATACAAGTAATGAAAAGACCTTCCTTGAACAGATCCTTCATTTTGAAGAAGTTGTGTAAATATTTACTTTTCACAAATTTTTTTTATTTGAAGTCGTCAACTAACCAATCAACGTATAGAAATCCGATCATACTCGAACAAAATTGGCTCGAAATCGTATTGAGGAGTAAGGGAAATTTTGTAACGTATCAAGTAGACTCGAATTCGTACATTTTGTATTCAGGAATAGGGGCTGAGGATTTTTCTGTGCCGTAGTTCATTAAATCCAAGTGGTAGCTGCTCTCTTTGTTGTAATCTATATATAGGAATTCTCTGACTGGCATATTATTTCGTATAGTGCAGTATACTGCAGTAAATATAAAAATCACTGCGAGATCTGCACTATACGATGAGCTTAGTACTAAACGCGTAGTGTAAATGACGGACTATGATGAAACTCGATATATTGGCCGAAAATGGGATTATCAAATGATTTATGAATTTAGTTCTGGAATATGGCTGCGGAACGGACCTAAGTCATTCCGTGTCGTATGCATCAAATGATTTGTGGACGTCTGGTAGGGGAACGAATGATTCAAAATGGCAGGGTGTTGTTACATACACTCAAAAAAATATTGAGGGTAAAAGATACAATTTCCTTTTGTTAAACTGCTTACAAACAAAATTTATTAACTTGACATAAATTTGATATTTTAACAGAAATAATTGTTGCTTTAACTTTTTTTCTTTTTAATTAACAAAATTTTTGTTAAATTATCAATTTTTGTTGTAGATTTAATTAAAATTTGCAAATAATTGCGTGGTAGATTTGACAAAATATTTTATCAAATAAATGTAATTTTGGTAAGAGTTACCTAGTTAAACTATTATATTGAACAAATGTATAGGTAAAATATAAAAAACATCGAATCATTACTACAAAAGTCTTGTTAATAACACAAGATGTTGAAATTACATTTTTTTTTTAAATAAAATAATTTACCAAAAGTTTTTGGAAATTTACAAAGAAAATTCATGGTATTCTGTATAATTGATAAATAACATGCTAAAAATATTATAAAATTTACAAAAGTTAGCATAATAGTAACAAAATATGCTTTGTAAAAAATAAGAATAACCATTTGTACAAATTAGTATTATTTTTGTACATTATCTTTTAAGAAATTAACTATTACAATTATTTTAATACTAAATACCAATTCAAAAAATTAGATTACATCTTTCCTGATGATTTCTCAGAATGAACCAAGAAACCCTGAATGGAATAGTATCTCAACTTTGAACACGCTGTATATATATATTTATATAATAATTGAATTGAATTAAATCCTCAAACTATATATAAATATACACTGAAATTTTAGTATATTGTTAAGAATTACGAATAAAACACCAAATATGTGTTTCATAAATTCGACCATTCGTGCATTACTTTTCCAAATGTAAAATACTTGTATTTATATAGTTCTTTGTTGCATTATAGGTTAACCTATGAGACTATTGTAAAATGCAATGGCGTAAAGTTTCCAATTATTCTGTTGTATAACGTCAAGCAACATGCACTAAATACAGTTTTCTTAATCATGAGAATTTTAGTGTATAATTATCATAAGGCAAATTTTAAACTAACAGAATGTATATGGCAGAATACAAGTAGGATTTGATATAATTAAGTCATATATTATATATATATATATATATATAACATATAACTCCCTATATATATAACATATATATATATATATATATATATATATATATATATATATATATATATATATATATATATATATATATATATATATATATATATATATATATATATATATATATATATATATATATATATATATATATATATATATATATATATATATTGTTCTTTTAACGGTGGAGTTGTACGCAGTACACTTCAAATATCTTTAAAATACACAATTTTCTTTGTAACGAATACAATTATTTTGTATTATTTAAGTACATTTTTGAATTTTCCAAAAACTTTTGTAACATTTACAATTAACAAACGGGTATTTTGTGTTTCTTAGAATTATTTGTAGAGATCTCACGTACCTTTGTAAACTTTACAAATGATTTGTTTTCTTTACAACAAAATGCTCACAAATTATTTGTGTTGTGATAAATCTGAAAAACTAAAGTCATTTAAATTGTGATCTAGCTACCATAAAGTTGATTTAAGAGCTAAAAGTTGAAATTAATTAAAAATAGTGGAAAAAAGGTTTTATAAAAGTTAACCTTGAATAAGTTTAACTAATTAACTAATTAAATAGTGAGTGTGGTAAAACTGACGAAGTAGAGCTTTATAAAAATATTGAAATATTGGTAAATATTAACGATAACTCAAAAGTTATAAGATTAGTTAATCAAATTTTAGTTGATGGTGTAAATTCTCATTTTCAAGCGTTTAAAATAAGTAACATCGAAGCATATAGGCAATATGGGTGACGAAGGAAATGATGAAGTCCTTAACTTAAATTTAACAATGTCGCCAAATAATATACAAAATATTCAACATTTTAATTTAACCATTTATGATTATGAGGATCAACCAACAACCTATCATACTTTGGAACCTGCAAAGCAAATTACAACGAAAGAATTAAGTATCACCGATGAGGAAAATGCGGTAAATCACAATAACTCAATTACAAATGGATTTAACGATTCTTTTCTAATAATGGGAATTGTAAAATATGCTGACAGTATGTCAAGGTAGGCAATAAACAATAAATTCAGTTTTTTTTATTTTGGTTAAAAATGTTTACATTTTTTTTATATATAGAATTGTGCATGGATTTCCAAGCACTGGGTGGATGGTTCATTTAAAACTGAGTTTTTATCACAATTTTGTCTAGGAACACAAATAAAGTTCAACCACAAATATAACGAGTGGAAAAGCAAACTTCCAACAGCATAAACCACATCGACTGTTGATCAAGAGTGTAATTTAGTCTGCTCAACTCCAGGTTCAACTGCTCCACCAAACGAAACGTATGTTGATATTTTAAAAATATTGGAGTGCTCGACTGATGGGAAACATCTATTAAAATATTACGAACATAATACAAATTTTAGCGATGGTTTGCGATCCATATTACTTGATCTTAATTTTAATTAATTTAGTAATTTAATTTCATTATTTAATTTTTTAATTTCCCGCAACATAAAAATGTCAACAACATTGGCTGATGAGCTGTCAACAAAAATTGTTGGGGTATTTCCCTTTGAATGTCAGGTCTGTATAATTGAATTTATTAAATTGCAAATTTTTTAAATTTTTTTTATATATTTAAAGGCAAGGCAGTTCACAATTTGGCAAACAAAGGAAAATCTATCAACTATACCATCAAAAACAAATTATTGATAGTAAGTAAAATTATTAATCTTATCTTTAATTAATTATTATAATTCATAATATTGACAATATATAAACTTGATCTATTTTTACGTTTCTGCAGATGGTTATAAAGGAATAATTCTCTTTTTGTTGCATCACATAACACCACCAACAGCTAAGAAGATAAACAAGATCAATAATAAAAAGATGATTATGAAATACAGCATACAGGACTTTCAAAGAAGCTTCTTGCTGATTGGAGCAACTGCCGAGGAATTGTAGGAGAATACATTACATAATGCATATGTATATATATATATATATATATATATATATATATATATATATATATATATATATATATATATATATATATATATATATATATGTATATATATATATATATATATATATATATATATATATATATATATATATATATATATATATATATATATATTTCATCAATTTAACAAATATCTAAGGTCTAAAATTCAAAATTCGCTGAATATTTAATGCAATTTTTGTTAAAATAAACAAAACAATTTATTAAATTAACAAATACTTTATTTATTACAAATAATTTTTATCTATTTTAAAAAAAAAATTGTTTTATTCACAAACCTTTTTTTTATATATACAATGTTTTTCGATTCACACAAATATTTAGTTGGTTTTACACAAACTTTGTAGTAATAACAAAAATTCCTTTGTAGAAATCACATATTTTTTGTAAGGCATCCAAATTTTTTTTATTTTTCTGAGAATTTTACAATTTATTTTGTAAGTTTTGTAAAATAATTGTTCAGATTTACGAAACATTTGTCAAATTCACAACAATTTGTTTATTTCAAACAAAAGTTTTTGTTCATTTAATTTATTTATTTGTAACAATACCAAAATATAATTCAAATTTACCAAGCATGTGTTCAATTAACAAATATTGAAAATGTTATTTGTGTCTTTCTAAAATCTATTTTTGTGAATTATTTTAATATATTTGTTAGTTTTACTTCTGTGTTTCGTAATTTTGTACATTTAACCGGTAATCGTGGTTGGACGTATAGGAACAAAAAAATTGTCAGTAAAACTAAGAAATTGTTAAAATTACTAGGTTTTTTCTTTGAGTGTATTTCTCCATACACACTGATTTAAATGAAAGAAGCAACCATGCTGAATTGCATTTGGATAATGGTGCCGAATGGAACTAATTGCAGAGTTTTGAAAATTCTTTAAAATTCATATAGGATTTAAATTACATCCATTGTCTTGAACAATATCTTCACAGCGGATTTCTCATGTTTTCGAATTAAGTAATACACCAAAGGAATGTTCGTTTTTGAATTATTATCATGTAGAGTATACAATTGTTGAAACAAATTTGGTGAGCTTTCGACTAAATAGATATTACACTGCGAAAGAAAACAAAGATTTGTAATGGTAGAGAAGACAATAATACGGCCTCAGCGTTTCTTGAATCATATAATAAAAATTCCTTCTGGGATGACTAACTCTCGCAAACTGAACAAGTGTTGCAGAGAACCGACGTTCATTTATTTCACATTTTACATCCTCATAAGGCCCAATTCACAAAATTTTTATAGCCAATATTTGATGGTATGATTATTAACGACTTGTGGTTTCAACAGGACCGCACTGCATGTCATATATATAGCCAATGAAACAATCGATTTATTGTGAAACAGATTGTTGGACGATTTATTTCGCAAAGAGCGGTCTTTAGGTGGCCACCAAGAACGTGTGATCTATCACCATTTGATTTTTTTGTGGAGCTAGGTGAAAGATAAGGTTTATGAGAATTACCCACAATCAATCGAAGGTCTCAAAATCAATATCGAACCCAGCCTTTATGAGATAGAGTCCCAATTATCTAGAAAATTTCGTCCAATAAGGATCAACTTATGTAAACGTGCTCGTGTTGGACATTTGCCAGATATTATTTTTCATCCATGAATGGTCAAGTGTCTACACACTAAATTTCAATAAACAATGACAAATTTGTTCTTGAGAGACCTAAACTCCATCCTGGTTATAGACGATTGAGGTATAGTAAGTTAATTGTTGAAAATTCATCCAGCAACTTTTTGTGAATATCGGTGAATTCGCGCTGAACAAAAACCAAACAAATATTTCGTTCGTCGCGAACGCAGAATAAATTATATGAATCTTTTAAGTATATTTTCTTCTTCGAATAAAAATACATTTTTTTTTTGTCAATCAGGATTATAGAAAATGTTAACCATTATGCTAATTAAATGATCAGAATACAAAATGAATTTTATTTGTAATATTCCCACGCTCTTTACTTTGAACTTTTAAATTGGTATACTGGATGGTACTTAGTATATATACCATTGATGTATTTAAAAGTCAATTTACATTTACTATACATAACAAATATAATCTAATATAATCCTTGTGTATATAATATAATTCTTTGCTTTTCTTCGTTAAAAATGCAAAATCTATAGATACACAAATGATTTACATGAATTTTGGATCTTCAGTTTTGAATTTTTTTTGTTTTTTGTTGTATATATACGTGTTGAGAAATTTAAAAGCTCATTTTTATTTTTGCTCGTTCCGTCCTGATTGTGTATAGGATATACATATACATATACTCGTATATATATACACGAAATGAATTGTGTTATTTTGATATCCTATCTCTGTGTTATTTTTTTTTTAAAAATAAGGAACAAGAAACTTTTTGATTAAGTTTTTTTAATATATGGGATATTCCCGTCTCTTCAATAGAATATTATTATTTCTGATTATAAAAAATTATACCATCCGAGTGTTTATTTTTTATTTATAAAGACGAACAAAACCAGACGTATATATATATGTCTTTCCATCGCCTGACCCATAAAATATTCTCGCTATATATATTTTAATTCCCGCACGACATCGAAAAGATCTTTCCAAATAAAATAAAAAAGTCCAACACTTTTAAACTGTTCCTTTTGTATATATATGTACGAGTATGTATATAGTATATATAGCTGAACTATCACGCAATAAAATAAAATTCCAATGCAATTAAATTCTTTCTGATATTTGTATATATAATATATTCCCGAGAGAGTTTAATACCACATACTATATACAACCGTATATACCGAACAATATAAATCAACCTATACAATGAATAGCAGATAGGTCAACAGTGTTATTATTTTTCATCCATATATAACTTCGATCTAATATACTTCCACAAAAGCATTATCACTTCAATAAAAAGTTGCTAAAAACAAATATAAAATTGTGTATCATGCGGTGATAACATCAAACTATATACTAAACAAATGAATAAATAAGGTCATTTTAATTCAAAATTAGTACTTTTTTATTCGTTCACCATCGTCTTATATATATGTATACTTGTTTTCGAATTTTCTCGATTTTGGTTCCCACAAAAAAATATATATAAGAAAAAACCTAGCATAATAAAAACCCAAACAAAACCGAAAAACTTTTCTGATTAAAATTTAAAAAAAAAAAAAAAACTTTTTATGTATTTAAATTTAACTGTATTTCTACTTTTGTATATATGTAAATATATATAGAATAGATAAAATAAATATATATAGAGAAAAGCTCAAAAACCATTTTTCTTTAATATAATAATTTTTATGTTGAGCTTTTCTTCAAACAAAACAAGGACGAAAAAAAAAATAAAAAATGTATTTTTTAAAAATATATGTTAAGAGAATTTATTTATTTTTTAAATTTAATATACCAAATTGTATTTACATTAATAAATTAATTTACATGGCAATGGATTATATGTATATAAGTACATACGTATATAAGTATATTTGTATAAATAGAAAAACAAAATAAGACGCTCGGCAGAAAGTTTTTTGGATATTTCGAGCGCAACTTTTTATTGGATTTGGAGAATATCCGCATTATGATTTTGTAAATTAAATTGGCGGGATATAATGAACAGTCTATAAATATATTTGTTAAACTTAAAACTGAATTGCAGCTATATTTCATGACCAGCTTAACACACATAAGATCAACCTAATATCCATATACTTATCAATTTTTATATACTTTTATTTACCCCTAAATGCTGACTCAATATTGGAAATAAAATACAACTTGTTGTTGTTGTCAAAGAAATTTTGTTGTTGTCACATTTTCGATTATTTTGTTAGAATTGTATTACATATTTAGGGACCTCCAATGTTTTTATGTTTTAAAATGTTAAGATTTTATTATCTATATGTTTTAATGTTATTTAGGGGTGCGCATAAAATTTAGTTTACTTACAATTTGGACACTTTAGTCCCAGGCGTATATCATGTATATATATTAGGTATATACTTACATGCGCAATTTACTGTCAATTTCTGGTGGCCTAATTTATTAAAAAAGAGAGTTGCATTTTTCAGGATTATGCATAAAATTTAAAGATGTATAGTCGCAGTAATATAAAAACAGCACAAAACAAATATGAATCTATTTATGATCCTAATTTTGTAATTTGTGAGCGTAAATTATAAATTTGAAACAATTATATTTTAGTGCCAGCGGGATTTCAATGAAAAAAAAAATTCTGTTCGTTATACAAAATAAAAATGTTAATTTCTATATATAAATCGTTCATTGAAATTTAACGCTATCGGGCATGACGGCGACTCATTGATATTCTTAAAAATTATTACGCATATATCCTCGCATATATATCATACATATATTGAACACTTGACTACATCTTCTGCTTTTCCTCTTGATTGAAAAATCGGAAAGGTTATACCTATCGCTAAATGTTCGAATCCTATATACTCTTCACGAACCATCATTATATTAGCCTGCCTTGATCATCTATTGTTTAGAAATTCTAATGCATAATCAACTTGTTGAATGTATTAATAATCAACAATTTCTCAATGCTATGCGCAAATTGGATTTCGCCCGAAACATAATACAAGTATAATACAGTGGGAACACGTAAACATGTATAATGCAGTGGGTATATGCAACAACTGCATCTAATGTTAAATCTGGACAAAACTAGCTCTAAAAATATGCAAAAACAAAACAAACTCTGTATGTCGACCATAGGTTTCTGTAATGTGTTAGTAACATTTGTATATAAGTCTATATGTATAATGATTTTAAAAGATTAGGGAGATTGGACAATCTTACACCGAATTGAGAAACTTGAGGGAAACTTTTTAACAGAAGCTGAGTTGAACCAAAAATGTCCCAACATTAATATCGTTTGAAACTTAACTGAACTGTATAGTGCCTGGTGCAACATTTGCGATGACATTCCCAGCAGTGTATTTCGAAGAAGTTAAAAATCTAACAAGCTATTCCTCTTTATGTTATTCAATAATCCGTGCCTGACAATGATGCTTGATGCGATTTTCTAGGCAGGCAACAATATTGACCACTGACCATATAAGTTTTAAGTTTAAGTCAGTACTTGAATAACGTCCAAAAAAATTTCCCCATACAAACTGAAAATATAACAAATAGGTATAGCTGAGTTTAAGTCTCGATTATGGCTCAAAAAAAATTTAATTTCTTACAAATTAATTCAATTTAGATTTTGTTAAACTTTCATTTTTCTCTATTCAAATGGTGAGTATAAAAGATGAATTTATCAGTAATGAAATTGTACGGCAGTGGTCATGTAAGCAAAGTAATGGGCGGTGGATTAGTGGACGTGAGTTCAAGCGGCATTCGGGCTAACATTTTTTTAATTTAATTCCATCTTACAAATTAGTTCAACTCAGCTTTTATTAAAATTCGAATTTTTCCAATTAATTGCCAAGTATAAAAGAGGGATGTAGCAGCAATGAAAATGTACACGCGATATGGGCAAATAACAGAGTCCAGAAATACTTTTGGTTATAAAAAAATCGATCATGTCAGGTATTTTTCCTGGGTCAGTTGGCCAATATGTTGATTCCCCGGATTATTTTTAATGAAAGTTAAAATATTTTTGTCTGATTTTTTGTGAGCTGTTTTTCCAATTTTTCTATGAGTTGTTCTATACCACTTTATATAACGCTATACATCGTTGTTTTATGCTGAAATATAAATTCATGGCATTTGAGCACGATTAGTTTTAAGTTCCGGTCTTTTTGAAAAGAGATTTAAAGGCATTGACGGACATTCTATAAAACTGTCACCAATAACGCATTGTTCCTCAAGAAATCTGGTCACCCTTTAGTTTAGAACTAATTGACAAAACCATTCTAGGAATTGTCTACTCATAATCGACGTTGTCTACGTTGTTGACGTTATCTACGGGTTGTCGACACGTCAATGTAGAAAATAATAGATGACGCGTAAACTACGCCAATTTAATTAAGATGTATATATTCTCCTGAATTTTACGCAGCGATTGTGCCCAGCGTCGTTTATTATTGATAGCCTAATTTACAATAACTCACCTCTTTTGCCAACCATGCGTATACCTCCAACATATCACACAAATATTTTGTAAAAATGCTGTCATCAACGAAATTTTAATTAAATAAAAATAAAATTCAACATCAATAAAACCGTATGGTAGATTTAACATTATATACGCTCACATTTTTATACCATCATGCCGTAACATATATAACATATAAAAATTAATCTGTTCGTAATCGATTTTTGTTTGGTTGTTTATTGCAATAGGTTATGCTGTTGGTTGTCATAATATGTTGTCCGCGCCGAAACAGAGGGATGTGTTCTCATCAATTTGGTGTGGATTGTGGATTAACACAAAAATAAAACTAAACTAAAGCAAACATATTTATAAACATTTACAATAAAATAAATAAAACAAATTATTTAGAATTTATTTATTTATTTCAATATTTTATTTTATTTGTAATTAAAATGCTGAAACATCCAATTTTCATTCTGTTATTATTGTTTTCCGTTGAAATATTTTTTTTTTTGGTACATTTAAAAACTATACTGTACATCGGTTATTATCATAATTTATAATTTATTTTTTAATTTCCACAATAGTTTTGTGCTTTATTTTTAATTTAGGGTGGCGTTTATTTTTATATTATGCTTTTGTTTCGCATAAATAAATTTAAGCACAGAAATTTAAATTATAAACAATAAAACAAATTTATATAACCGGAAAAATCCCGAAATAGTTAAAAAAGCTAATATTTTTAATTGCTTTATTTTATATCATAATTTTTATGATTACAATAATACAATAATGCTAATCGTAATAATAATAATCATAATGCTAATAACAAAATTTTATATAGGGGTTTAATTTATGTTTATATAACGACCACAAATAACTATATACTACATACTCGTATATATACATAAAGACAAAATAAAAGTTTTCGAATAGCTTTTGAAAGTTTTATTTTCAGTTGTTTTTATTGATTTTATCACCAATTCCGGGGGGAGGATATGGTATTTAACTAATCGGTATATTATATTATAAGAAGATAGCAATGGGTGTATGATGATTTGCAATAATTAAAAATAGTATTTTGCCTATAGGGAGGTCGGATATTTAACTAACTTTCCACACTATTTTAGAATTTATGTTGTTATAGGCGACTTAAACGGGAATTCCAATATGCCACTTTTAAAGCATTTATGAATTAGTAAAATTGAATTGTTCCATAAATATTTGCTTTCCATTTTTAATACTTCCGTTAATGCTTGATTAAAAGTAAGTCTAAAATTAGTTGTTTTAGTAATACCGAATTACGATGTTATTAAGTCGCCAGGATTCCATAAGTGTAGCATCCAATCGACTACAGGTTTTGATTATTAATGTTTTTATTTATTGTTAAATATATAATATTGTATGTACAGTAAAATTGAAAATTAATGATTTTAAATACAAAAAACTACGTTAATTTAGATCGAGGTATAGAGTATATGTAAAAAAGAAGCATGAAATTAATAGAATATTCCAAATGCAATTTTATTTTAAATGTCAGTTCTCATCATGGTGTTCGCAAAAGAACAGCAGGTCTTTGTTTAACCTTTTTTTTTAAAAGAAAAACGTTAGTGTTTCACTAATTATAAATGATTGTAAAAAGGTGGGGTTATATATTACAAGAGGTACGGTAACCAACGATAAAATAAATGCAATTCCACTAATGAGAAATAATAAACCAATTGAAAATGCGGGACGAAAATCGTCTTTGTCAAAACGCGAAATTTCTAAATTTTTCAAGATTGGAGTCATACAATATACTTTGAAAAAAAAATTGGGACTAAGACTTGCAATCACCAAAAGACACCAACAATCCCTGGGCCTTTATACCGAGTACTGAAAGCCGACAAATGGAAGTAACATATCACAGTCAACGAGGCTTGGTTTTATTTAACAAATTTATCAAAAGAAGTGTGTAATATTTGAGTTGCGAGCAAACCAAGACGGAATTATTTCCCTTCACAAACGGAACATATCCCTTGGGGATATCTAATTTTAGCATTTTAGCCCTTTTCGTTTAGCCAGGTGCTAAAATAAATGCAGATTACTACATAAACAACTACTTAAAATCACTTATCGAAGATTCAAAATACTTATTTCCAAATGGTAACTGCATATATTACACTAAGACTCAGCTGCGCCATACACGGCAAAAATAACACTTGCGTAAACGTAAAAAATAGAGAGAATAGTGAAATGGCTCAAAGCTTACCTAGAAAACTATTTAGGTCTCCTACTTTAACGATTCCAAATACCTACAAGTAGTTTTACACCACAACCAAAGCCACCAAAAAATTAAACGCAGCAATTCAATGGATGCAGAAGCATATCGAAATTCTTAAAGAGAAAATAAATCAACTCTAAACCAGAAGTTAAAAACAAAGTTATTTATTCAATAGACGAAGATCAATTAACGGAAAAAAAGGAAGAGAAACATCACACCACAAGTCCACCTAAAGTAAATGAATCTGAAGAGAAAAGTTCAGATACCGAACAGAAAACAACTAAAAAAGTACCACCACCGCCTCCATAATTGATGGAATAAAAACAATGAAATTATATCAAAATTAATGTAGAAAATGGTGAAACTTATAGAGAGATCATTAAGATGCTAAATGAAGATAACACACAAATTTGGTCAAAAATTTGCGTCATACATGTAGGCCAGTGAAAATAATTGAAGATCTAAGTGCAAAAGGTTTAAAAGCCGATGCTGCTATTATACTCAAATGACGAAGTAAAGAACCGCTAAACATGTTTATGTTAACGTTCAGTTCTGAAGAACATATTGAAAGAATATACCAAATAAAAAATTTATTAGGCGGTAAAGTTGACATACAACCAATGAGAAGGTCAAAACTCATACCACAATGTAAAAGGTGACAATCTTATGGGCACACCCAAGCATATTGCAGCAAAGAAGCTCGTTGCATTAAATGTCTTGGGAAGTACCCTACAAAAGATTGTAATAACCCGAAGGAAGCGGGAAGATCACCCAGCGAATTAAAGAGAGTGTAAAGTACCTTGCAGTTGAGTTGCAGAAAATTAAAAATAAAATTATGAAAGACAACAACATAAAACATAGGAATAACTACCAGACAAATAAGTACGCAAACAATATAAATAACAATAATAATACTGGAGCTGCATATAGTCGATCTGTAGATGGTAAATTTACATATGCACAAGTAGCCGCTAAAGGGATAAATCAAGATGAATGGAAGTTAACGCAGGCCTAAAAGTATGGTGAAATTCCATTAAAGAAATTACACGAACTTTGCTCATTGCTGAGTTGTTGTATTTTCAGTACCTCGGCCTTCCACCATTCTAGCTTTTTCCGTCTACAAGTCCGCTTAGCTGCCCTCCTAGTAGGAGTATGCCTGCTTTTCTTTCCATTGTGAGACGTTGCTGCACTTCACTATGGGCTATATTTTGTTGCTCAACTGCAAGACGACACTCGTCACCAAACCAACCATTCTTGGGTCTGACTTTCACTATACCTAAAGTCTGTTGAGCTGCACTGACAATCGAATTTTTCAGTATCTCCCAGACAGAGTTCACATAGTCAGACTGTTGTCGCTGACAAGATACTGATATCGTTTCTTTTGATCTTCGTTTATCAGACCTTCACAGTCGAAACGTACCATGCGTTTCGCTGTGTTCCCAGACTAGTACGAAAACTTCCACCATAGCTTTGCAGCAACCAAATAATGGCCGCTGCCTACGTATTTGGTTGCTGACCGATAAGTTCTCACATCCTGCACAACCCGAGCTCGCCCTTTTGAAATTAACACGTGGTCAATTTGGCTGCGGTAAGTTTTGCGCGGTTGGACCCATGGTTCCAAAAGTATCTGTTTGTGAGGGAAAAATATTCTTGCTACTCTTAGATCGTGAGCAATTGCAAAGTACATCATTCTCTCAGCATTATCGGTTGCAGTTTCGTGTCGGTTCCAGCTCCCCAATAACAGTTTATTCGAAAATAGATCCCATCAGATCGTCCAAGTCATTGTAAAATAAGTCATTATCTTAGGGCTGGCTAACTTCTCTGGTTGCATGTACACAAATTATCGACAGAGTGTCTAACTTCATGTAGTTCCTCTATATTTGACTTTAATATAGCTAACTGTTATCGGTTCATGACGTTGCGTTACCTTTTGCTGAACTCCAAAATTTCACAGTATTGTCTTGGATTTTGCCGAAGAATTTTGTCGACCACATAAAAATGTGTAAAATTAACAAAAGCTGCCAACTAGTTTTATTTGGAAGCTTTTACTAAACATTTTGTTATTTGGTTCAATGTAGTTCTTATGCCATGAAGTTCAATTTCCTGAACAAAATTGAGAGCTTTCAGGAATATTGAAACTTTAAGCTCAATTTGTGAAAAGCACAATCGGAAATTTATGGCTATTTGGTATACAAATTTTTGTATATTTATCTTCTCGTTCTAAGTCGCATCGCAAAATACAAACTGATACACTCCAATTGGGCGCACCAATTTCAATATACAGTAGTTTTCGCTTATAACGACTTCGGTTATTACGACAATTTGGATATAACGACCTATATTGCACTACAAATTATCAGCATTATTCATTTATTTATACGACTAAAAAGATAACGATTTCATTTGTAAATGACAAATTAAATTTGACATTGTGTTTAACATCGCACTTTAATTAATCGTGTAACCGCAGGTAACAATTTACCATATGGGTGAATGAAATAGATTTAATCAAATTTATACAAAATCTAATTTCTAGTTTGTGCCCGCGCCCCGCCTAAAATATGAAATTTTCAAATACCAAAAAGTGAAAATCATTTTCTATCGAAGTAATGCCTACCATAATTAATAAATTTGAAAGTGGCAGTACAAATTCAAGCCTAGCCAAAGAATAAGGAATTCCAATGTACAGAAAGTTGATAAGTAGATAGCATCTGTGTACCCAAAACTTCGATTGGGGTACACAGCAAGTAAAATTTACAACATTGACGAAACGGGTTTATTTTATAAAATGATACCAGATAAAATTCTGAATAAAGTTCAGTGGTGACAAGTTTGTAGGCGGCAAAATGTCTAAGTAGAGAATAACTTTGTTAGTAAATCAGATTGTTAGTAAATGGATGACGTCCGAAATCTTCGAGCGCTTTTTAAGAAAATGGGCCAATTAAAAAGTAAAACATGATTTTATTACTAGTCGACAATTGTCCTTCACACCCTCATATAAACAATTTGAAGAGCCTTAAAGGTCAATACAGAACTAATCTCTTTAAAATTGGTCAAAAATTTAGATAGCGGTTAAAATACAGTCGGTCATAGCATTGATAGATGCGGTTGAAATGGCTGCTACAGCATGGAATCGGGTCAGTAGCCAAACAGTAGCTAACTGCTTTAGACATGCCGGATTATTTTTAGAGAGTGATCCTGACACCGAGTCTGATTTATACGTCGAAGATGATGAAATTCTCTTACTGAACTAACACAATTGTCTCCTTTCATAGCAGCATACATATGTCCAAGATAAAAAAAATTGGGATGATTTACCAACCGTAGATATTTAGTATTAACCGATGAGGAAAGAACATTAGAAGATATTGTAGGCGAGCTGGTTCAAACGTCCATCAATGACACTGACAAGGAAAATGGTGATGACGCGGAAAATAATAGAGAGTTTTTTCCTCACTCAATTATTGAAACACTTTATCAAATGAAAATTGGAACATATACAGAATAAATATATATGAAGCAATCAACTATGCCTGAATATTTTACGTGACTATAGTTGTGTTTATAATTTCTAATGGCTTTATGAACATACGAGATAAAAATAAAAATTGAATGTTATACGATTACTCTTTAAATAAATGTATTATCTTTGCAATAGGTAGAACTAATTTCGTTTGTTGCGACGTTCGGTTATAACGACGGATTCTACTGACATTTTCAATGTCGTTATATAAGCAAATTTCACTGTATATGGAAGAGCGATTATCATGTTTATTACTTCCCCAATACTGTATATAAAACAATCGATAAAAAATAATTAATCAGCAATGAACTTTCACTTTTACTAATTATTTAGTCTAATTATGAATTTTCAGAGAAATCCTCATTTGCCAAATCAAGTATATATACGCAAATAGAAACACTTTTCTAGGAACCTAAATAACACGAAATTTATAAATAGATTTTTACAGTAAAATGATGTCTTGGCATAGACCGAAATAAATCTCGGTTTCTTGAATTGAGTATTATACCTTTTTTATAATTAATCATTAGGAGGTTCCTGGAATTCGAGTTCATAAAGTTATGTACCTTTGTTTAAATCATATAGAATTGTGATTTGATTTCTTTATTAAAATTATTTGTATTTTGACTTTGTGTATTATCAGCGTGTGTTCATTTTTATTAAGAATGCTGTATGTATCTATTTATATATATAAGTGGATTGTATACTTCCTTGCGTATATACAATATTTCTATTCATGAGGGCAGCAATATTTTTCTTTAGTCATATTTATATATATATCCCTTCTGTTTCCCTCTGTCTAATAATTTAATGTGTCTTATATAGGTAAATATTAAAATTCATGATTTCACTAGAAATTAAAAAAAATATTACAGACAGTAAGATATTGTCAGTGCCAAGGAAGTATGTCTGGGTTCGTATACGTGCATTTTATGTAAATACGAGTATATGTATTTATCTCGCACTCTCACAACTGCTATTTTGACACTGGAAGTGCCCTTGAATTTTAACCAAATTAATCTAACGCATAGCGTAATCGATACAATTATTGATACCCTTAGGGAAAGTTGTACTGTTGAAATGAAAAAATGAAAAATGTTAGTCGCAAATTCAAATTTTTGAAAACTTGTTCAAAAAACACAATTATTAACACGGCCTAACAATTGTTGGCATCTCAACATAGTATAACTACTTAGTAATTGTTTATTGATTATTTTAGGTAAATAATATTCTTTGTATTAAAATAAGAAAAGCATAATGCGTTTACGACAGACTTAAAAACTATCGAATTCATTTTCGAATTTTTTTAACTTAAACTTAATAGGAACAGAATAACATTATCATTAAATCATTGGTACCACCAGTTAACAACAGCTGCATAGAAATTTGGGAATATATGAAAGTTTCATTTGTTGTATATACAAGAAATATGGAATTCCCTAGTGCAATTGCCACATTTTATTCCTAATCTTTTTTTTAAAGAAAATGTACATTTATATTACATAGAACCAACGACAATCCTATTCCCGCATAAAAAATTACAAACAGTTACACTGTTAAATTTGGCAATTTTTCCAATTGGAATTTTATTTATACGAAAATTTGAATTTGAGGTATTTTGTAAATTTTATGCTGCCGATTCTGAGGGATAATTACATACTCCCGAATACATATTCAGATAGCTTAGAACAACTGCGTCCATAAGAATAAAATTAGATTGAGCGGTTAGATTTTCACAGAATTTTGATGTTTCGTGATTTTAAACAAATTTTAATAATTTTTACTGCCTATCCTAGAGATGGCCAGGGTAGTCATGTACATATATTTCCGGACCGTTTGGACCACCTAGGATTTGTGTGGTCAATCAAATTAAATTCTGATGAACTTTTCTATTTGTTTATAAATTTAGGTTAAAATTTTGTACCGCCGATCCCAGGTTCCACGACAATTCACGGATAAACAATTCATCGAAAACGTCAGTTCACCGAAAAAGAAAATACATGGGAACTACTATACTATTTGATGGAAATGGGATTGAAAAATGATTTTAGGTTAATGATCTGGAATATGGTTATCTGGAACTGAGCTAGGCCAATCCTTGACCGATTATGATGGAACTTGACAAATTGAATGAAAATGGGATTTGATTTTTTCCGAACGGCATCAGCGTGATATATGTTTGTTGTGTATCCGAATTCTTTATAAGTGTAGCAAGATGAGACTACTTCTCAAGTTGAAAGTCTAAGCCACGGTTTAAATTAAATTTAAGCATAGTAAACACGATTACTTCCCAAAGTTAATTTATTCTGATATTGTGTTTCTCTATATGCAACTGATTTATTATTTTGTTGTTATGTAACCTCGACATACAGCATTTGCTGTTTTCTTGTATATTCTTCATAGAGGAAAAATCATTGAATCAAAATAATTTTAACGTGGATTTATTCTAGGGTGCACCATCGAGGTGGCGGATCTATTTTGCACCCCATTTTTAGGGGGTTCATAGTTTTGTTAAATTTATAAATAAATTTTTAAAGTTATGGTTTTGATTTCTCTAAATATTATTTTAAACAAATGGATTATACAGTTCAAATGAAGTTTCAATTCAAATTATCCAGAAGGAATTATTTCCCACTATTTTTTTTTTGAATTTTTTTTTTTTCAAATGTGTTAGCTGGGGGGATGAGGGATGGTTATTGTAAGGATGAGTTGATTACAGTAAAGATTGTATTTTTTAACCAATTTTATTGTTATATCTTACATATTAAGAAGTTTGGCTGTAAAAAGTTTATATCTATCGAGTAATATGAATTTTTTTGAAGTAGATTAACTACTAGAAATGTTTTTAACTTTACGAATATAGATAACTTACTGAATGTTAGCTTTGAAATAAATTGAATTTTTCATTATAATATTCATTATTGGGGAAACATAAAAACTTACTTACGTTCCTGGAGTATTGTAAGATGTTAGAAATTAAATCTTTGGTAGTGAGGCCAAATATTTGACTTATTTAACTTTGTAACATATAGTCTTAGTTTTAATCTCAATTCTAGTTTATGTATTAATTAGGGGTGCGTTCAAAAGGCGAATTTCATTCAACATGTCAAGTTTTATGATAATCGGTCAAAGATTGGCCTAGTTCAGAACTTTATCCAAAAAATTTATAACTCCATTTCTCAACTTGTCAAGTTTTACAATAATCGGTCATGGGTTGGCCTAGCTCCGTTTCAAATGGCCATATTCCTGAATTTTATCAATAAACCATTTTCCAATCCCATCTACATTCAACTAGTCAGGTTCCTTGATAATCGGTTGATCTAGTTCCATTCCAGAGATATCTCCAGGTACTGGTCTATCTTTTCAGATAGTTCAGGCAATTTAGAATTTTTGTGATCAGGAGAATCAAATTCTGATGAACTTTACTATTTATTTTACATAATTTAAAATTTCAGTGTTTTGAATAATTTTTATTATTATGCTCAATTGGATTTTTTGTTATTTTACCCAATTTGATTTTTGATTATTTTTTCCAATTGAAATGCTTAAATAGGATCTGTACATTAAAATAATAAAATAACCAAAATTGTAGAGATGTCTATATATATTTACCCGTGGACATCTCTAGGATCGACGGAACAAATTTGTAAAAATCGTTTAAAACGAAATCATTTACGTAACTTCTAAATGATGTAAAATAAATACTAAAGCTCATCAGAATTAAATTTTCTTGATCAAACAGATTCAAAATAGCCTGAACTATCTGAAAAGATAGACCAATACCTGGAGATATCTCTGTGGTCGGCGATACAAATTTTAAAAAACAATCAAAATCAAGTAACTTTTAAATTCCATAAACAAATAGAATAGGTCATCAGAATTTAATTTGATTGACCACACAAATCTTAGGTTATCATAACTCTCCGGAAATATATATGAGTACCCGTGGACATCTCTAGGATAGGCAGTAACAATTATTAAAATTTGTTTAAAATCACGAAACATCAATATTCTGTGAAATTCTAACCGGTCAATCTAATTTAATTCATATAGACGCAGTTGCTCTAAGCTATCTGTACTCGGGAGTTTGGAACTATCTCTAGAATCAGCAGCATAAAATTTACAAAACACCTCGAATTCAAATTTTCGTATAAATAAAATTCCAATTGGAAAAATTGCCAAATTTAACAGTGTAATTGTTGGTTATTTTTTTTAGCATGAACTTCACTGTCATAGAATTGTTCAGTTTTGGTGAAGAACTTTACATATCATCACAAAGATTAACAATCGAATGTAGAACTTGGGTCAGTCAAATTTTATTTAACGAATTCTAAAATTACTGGAATTATACGAACCTTCGTGTTGACTGTTCCCGTGTAATATCATTTTGGGACTCAAAATTTGAAGCAACCAATCGGGATTATTCGTTTCTTGCAAGTTACTTGTAGTGTCTTGAAGATTATTCATTACTAAACTTAGTGGTAATATTATTTTTGGCCCCAATTCTAGACATTTTTGGTTTTAACACTTTAGCTTTTTCTTTAATTTTTTTTCCTATCGTTTTAGTTTCTTTTTTCTTTGTTAATAATTTTCTTTGGTTTTTCAATGGATCAGTTATGACGAACAGTTTTTTCGTTTTAATTGGCTTAATACCTTGCTATCATCTTCAAATTGTTTTAATTTGACAGAACCTAGCAATTCTGAAAATGGTAAGGCCCTTGTTTTACTGACTGGTTGAAGAACTGGGAGATGACTGGATGTTTTCCCAAAACACGTAGAAAAATCAATGACATTATAGTTGAATGGAAAAGTTCCACATGCTCGATAACCATGCTTAATTATTGGCGGATCAATACTGGAACCCATCACTTGAGCAAGCATAGGATCAAATTTTTATTTGGTTAGAAATTCTGCTCGCCTCCACTCAAAAATTTTTTTTATCAAGTATTTTTGAAAGGTTTTGGTTGTGTTTGGTGTACAAATTCTAATGTTATCAAGGATCCTTTGTAACGATATATAATCATCGGAGGCACCATTGTTCCAACTGCACCAAATGTAAACATTACAGTAAGGTAAATCTCCTTTTGCTTCAAATACCGTTTTAGTTTTGGGACAAAGTAAAAAATTGGTTTCGTCCCCAGTGAAGATTCTTGTCGAGTCCTTCAAAATATCAACACAATTGGTTTCTGTTAGAATGTTTTCAATTGAACCAAACCAAGTTTTTATATCGCTAGCACGGACGGTTGCACTATCAGAGGTTACCGGATCTGGTGTTCTTATAACGAATGGCCGAAATCATCCAGTTCCTGAAGAAATTACGGGGGCCAAACGGAAATTCCCTTTTATCGTGATTGTTATATTTTAGAGCATTCCAAATGTTATATTAGAGGGAATGTTCTAATATATAAATATTGTATAAATGGTTTTATTATTTATACTTGAGGGGTATGGAAGTGTGGAGTCAAAATGTGTTAATGTTTATATGTGTGGGTTATTGGTAATGTCGTGTTATACTGTTATTTGCGAATTAGCAATTGTTTGTTTAGAGAAATATCAATGTAATTATGATATTGAGATTAGTAATTGAGAAAAGATTTTGGTAGACAACTGTAACTAGGGAAGCTTGAGCGCTGAAACACTCTTCCGTCTTCCCCCCTCGCTTTGCCGTACGAGGTTCGTCCGCCGATGTTTACCAAAATCGGTGCCGTGAGGTTAGTAGGATGATTTAATTATTGATACTCGCTTACCACGGATGGGGGCTATGACAGTATCAATAATAATTTGTGTTATAGTTATACTTACTTGATTGATGAATGATGAATATTCTCGATTTTAATTTATAACACTGAGTATTTAAATTTTAGGTTTTTCTTTATTTATTTATTACTTAATGACTTGACTTAGACTTTGACTGTATTATGTTTAACTACAACTGACTTTAATAATAATAATAATAATTTAATTATTTATTCTTCAACTATATATACTAAATATTCTATGTCAAATTGTTGTTATTGATTTATTTTGTTTTTCACAATTTGACACATATTAATTTTTCACAATTTGACACACATTAATGTTTTAATACTAATTAATAATTGCCAAATTGCGTTTTGCAATTTTATATTCAATTATTATTATTTAGGTTATTACAATAAAATGTGTGCTCGTTTTTGAAATTTTTGTGCTCTATAAACAATTTGTTTTCGCCTTAGATTTTAAATTATAGTTTTATTCTAACATTCAGGCGTTTTCTTTATTTTATGGTATTCTTTGGAGTGGTCAGTAGTGGTTTCACAACACTGCTTACCCCCCAGGGAAAGATTTTTCTTTGAAGAAGGAAAATCTTTTATAGAATATATGTTTAATTTCTAGTATACATAGTTTTGATTTAATTTTGTTGATTGTCATCTTCTGGTCTTTGCATCAGCTTGGTCTTCTTTTGGTCAGCTCATGTTCATTGTGTTTATTTTCGTCTTCTAGTCAGCTTATCTTCATTGTTTTTGTTATCTGGTCATTGGCATTTTGTTTACAATTTTACTTATGATCTACTTATGTTACTATTTGCTTTGTAAGCAAGGTTGATTTTACTATAGAAATTTTGCTTATGTCTAAAAATTGTTATATATGATTTTTGTTTTCTTTTGTTTTGAATTTTATTAAATTAAATTGTGTAATACGATAAAAAAAGTGTATTTATTTTAAAATTACTGGACTACATTTATTGTTTTTTTTATAATTATGTGGAAGTGTAATATGATTATTATTATTTTTTTTTATATGTTGAACTTGAAAAATTTAATGTAATTTGTCTTACTGGAATTTGAGTGAACATTTTTTGTTTTATTTTTTATTTTATTTTTTTATTAATTCTCTTTATGTATGAAATAATCTTAATTTTAGTATTGGAAAAAAATTTATTTTTATTTTTAAGTGTTGCTTAATTCTAGTTTTGATTTAAGAAATATTATTTATTAATATTATATTTTGATTTGAATATTTTGATATCGTACTATTTTACTAAAAATATTTATTTTATTTTATTTTTATATTCTATTTCATTTATTTTGAGATTTTTGAAAATTTTTGTTTCTTATAAATTTGATTATTTGAAATTACATATGTAGTTTATAATTTGATCTTTAACTAATGGTTAATGTTAGTAAAAAAATGTTTGGGAGTTAGCCTGTTCTTCTTCGAGTTTTAGTTAATTTCTCGCAGAAGGAAAAGCTAATTCTCTCCTGATTTTATTGTAATTTACGCGCGTATTTCGTTTTGTAATTTAGAAAATGTTTTTAATTTTCGCGTATTTATTTAACATTGGGTCAATTTTTTTCAATTATATGATTATTAAACGATTTTCATATTTTGACTCCTTTTTTTTTTTTGGTGTTTTGAATGTGGGAGTTTTGGATTGGGTGTTTTAGAGTGGATGTTTCAGGGTAGGTTTTTTTTTTTGGAATAGTTAGGATGTATGTTTTCTTTTTTTTTTTGAGGAGGTTAATCTTTTTTAAGACGGTTGTTGTGGACATTTTTGTTTTTGCCTTTGATGCAAATAAGGGTGTTGGTGGGTGATAGTATTTGTACGACTGGGAAGGGTCCTAACCAAAGTGGGTCTTGTTTGTTACGCCTCATGTCATTCTGAAGCCAGACAAGATCTCCAATGGTTGTTTGGAAATTGGTGGTTGATTTGTCGTAATTGGTTTTGGCTCTTTCTTTCAGTTTCATTGTATTGAGTCGGGCAATATGGTGGGCTAAACGTAGGCGTGCTTTAAGTTCGCTTACGTAGTCATCATAATTGTATGTGGGTTGAGGTTCTTTCTTAACGGAGGTGGGGACTAAGGCTGGTCGGCCGAAAACTAGTTCGTATGGTGTGAAATTTGTGGAACAATGGGGTGTGGTGTTGTATACGAACATTGCGTAGTGTACCATTTCATCCCAATTGCTATGGTCAATGTTTGAGAAATTTCGTAAATATTCTTTGAGGGTATTGTGAGATCTCTCAAGAGCACCATTAGTCTGTGGGTGGAAACTTGTAGTGGTTATATGTTTAATTTTGAGAAGTTTGCAGATATTTTCGAAAAGGTTGCTCATGAAATTCGATCCCATGTCTGTAAGGATCTTTTCAGGGGCTCCAAGCTTAGTTATATACTGCTCGCATAACGCTTTGGCTACTGTACTGGCTCTTTCGTCTGGTAATGGTATTGCACCGGAGAATTTTGTTAGATCGTCCTGAAATTTCAGGAGGTATTTATTTTGATTATTGGTAATTGGTAGGGGACCTACAATGTCGAGTGCAACACGTTGAAAAGGGTACTCCGATGTCTCGGTTAGTACAAGAGGGACTTTTGTCTTTTTACTAGATTTATTTTTTTTACATTTCTGGCATTTTTGAATATATTTCTTTACTTCGCGGAGCATGTTTGGCCAATAGTAGTTCATTCTGATTCGTCTGTACGTTCGAAATACACCTGCATGTCCTCCTAATGGTAGGTCATGTTTCTCGTGTAGAATTTTAAGTTTGGTACTAGGATCAGTAATGATTTGGACCATGGGTTTATTGAGGATTGTTGCCTGAGGTGGCTCAAGTTTTATATTAGTTGGTTCGGGATCTGTGGTTTCTGTTTGTACTTCTTTAGCTTTGGCTCGAGTAATCACGTTGATTTCTACGGGTTTGGTTCGGCTTAGTGCATCTGCTCCAGTATTAGTTTTTCCTGGTACATGCACTATATTGTAATCGTATTCGGCTAACTGTATTCGACATTTTAAGATTCGTTTTGAAACGTTTTTAAGGTCGCCAATTAGTGGTTTGTGGTCTGTTCTAATCGTGAATTTTCTGCCATATAAATAGGGTCTAAATATGTCTACTGCCCATTTCGTGGCTAGCATCTCTTTTTCAATCGTAGAGTAGTTTTTCTCTGCTTGCTTTAGACAGCGGCTTGCATACGCAACTGGTAAATCATTGTCATTGTGGATCTGGCTTAGGATTGCACCTACGCCGTAATCACTAGCGTCAGTGGTGAGGATAAATATTTTATCAAAATCGGGGTATTGTAGTATTGGAGTTGTAACTAATTTGGATTTTAGAAGTTCAAATGCGTTTTTGCATTTTTCTGACCATTCGAATTTAACTTTCTTTCTGGTAAGTTGGTGCAGGGGTTCTGCAATGGTGGAAAAACCTGGGACAAATTTTCTGTAGTAACTTGTGAGACCTAGAAAACTTTTCGTTTCTCGTGCATTACGAGGGACTGGGAAACTGACAATTGCTTCTACTGTTTTGGGGTTTGGTTTAATTCCTTCAGTTGTAATGGTATGACCTAGATACTGTATTTCTTTACCTAAAAATCGACATTTTTCTGTCTGAATTTTGAGGTTATTCACTCTAAATGCTTCAAAAACGTCTCTTAGCTTGTTATTATGGTCATTCAAGTTTCTTCCGTATATTATAACATCGTCAAGGTAAACAAAGCATTTCAAACCTTGTTGGCCTAGCAAGACATTATTTATCATTCTTTGGAATGTACTCTGTGAGTTCTTCATTCCAAAAGGCATTCGGAGGAATTCAAAATGACCAAAATCAGTGCTGAAAGCGGTTTTGTGCTGATCTCTGGGATCCATTTGAATCTGGTGGTAACCACTTGCCATATCTAAAGTGGTGAAATACTGTGATCGACCTAACTGATCGAATATATCATTTATGAGTGGAAGAGGGTAAGAGTCACCAATCGTAGCCTCATTTACTCTTCTAAAGTCTACGACTACTCTCCATTTTGGCTTACCATTCTGATCTGGTTTCTTAGGTACTACTAATAAAGGACTATTGAATGGACTTGTACTGTGTGTAATTATGTTATCTTCAAGCATCTTTTGTACTTGTTCATTAATTACGGATTTTAAGATTTGCGGTACTCTATATTGTCTGGTGTTGATCGGAGATGTGTCTGAATGAAGGTGCACCTGATGGCTCACACCTGGGACACTGGATAATTTATCACCTTCTATGTAGAATATATCAGAATATTCGCTAATCAGTTCTAGTAATGTGGTTGATTCTTCAATGTTCAGATTCTTATCTAACGTTGGGATAATTTGTCCTAAAATTATATCTTCTCTATTTTTGATTCCTGTTACTGGGACTTGACTTGGATTGATTTGAAGTATCTCGAAATTATCTAAGGGTGAGAGTATTGGTTTGAAATTCTTGATTATGGCTTCTGATGGGTTGCAATTGACTATGCTAATCTGGGCTTTATATTGGTTGGGTTTTATGAGACAGTTACCTGAGAATACTCCATGGGTTATTTCTTGCGAATGACATAAATATTCGTTATTTGTGGGAGTTGTAATTTGTACGGTTATTTCTTTCCGTGCAGGAAGATGTATTACTGATGGGTCGCTAGAGAAATTAATTATATTTCCTTGGATTGCTAGTTGATTTGAACTGTAAAGTATATCAATTTTGTTGTTACTTAAGAAATCTCTTCCAAGAATACCATCTTGGTTGATTGGGAAATCATTTCCTACTACATGGAAATTCTGAAATATTTTGAGCTTAGGAGTGATGTCGAGGTGTGTGTACACGCTACCAAAAGTTACAGTGGCCTTTCCGCCTATTCCTGTTAACTTGGCTCTATTTACTTTGTCGACCAGATTCATATCGTCGATGAATCTTTCCTTTACTAACGACACTGCAGCACCGGAGTCAATTAGGAATTGTATAGTACTTTCCTTTGATGCTCCTAGTTTTAGACTTACGACATCATGAGAGAACTTGTGATTAGAAACTAGATTTATTTTGAAATTGTGGGGAGGAGGATTTTCTTGGGTTACTACGTTATGGACCTGTGCTATCGTGACGAATGATCCTTTTGGTGGCCAATCACCATTATTCGATGCAAGTGAGTTTTGTACGGGTCGTCTGTCTTGAGCTACAGAACTACTTTTTGAGATAGGATTTGATTTATTTAGAGGGTTATATGGGTTATTCTGTTCGTTGTTTGGCGGTCTACTTGTTTTGTTAATCGAGACGGAACTCGATGGAAGACTTAAACTATTATTCGAGGAGGTTCTCGATTGATTAAAATTACCCGAGGAGGTTCTCGGTTGATTATTATTGACGTTCGAGGAGGTTCTCGATTGAAGACTTAAATTACTATTCGAGGAGGTTCTCGATTGGTTAAGATTATCCGAGGAGGTTCTCGGTTGATTATTATTGATATTCGAGGAGGTTCTCGATTTATTAAAATTATCCGAGGAGGTTCTCGGTTGATTAAGACTATCCGAGGAGGTTCTCGGTTGATTGATATTATCCGAGGAGGTTCTCGGTTGATTGATATTCGAGGAGGTTCTCGATTGATTACTTAAATTGCTATTCGAGGAGGTTCTCGATTGATTATTATTGATATTCGAGGAGGTTCTCGATTTATTAAAATTATCCGAGGAGGTTCTCGGTTGATTAAAATTATCCGAGGAGGTTCTCGGTTGATTAAGACTATCCGAGGAGGTTCTCGGTTGATTATTATTGATATTCGAGGATGTTCTCGATTTATTAAAATTATCCGAGGAGGTTCTCGGTTGATTAAGACTATCCGAGGAGGTTCTCGGTTGATTGATATTCGAGGAGGTTCTCGATTGATTACTTAAATTGCTATTCGAGGAGGTTCTCGATTGATTAAAATTATTATTCGGGTCGTTTGTATTAAGATTCGCAAAACGGTTGGACTGGATAGTATTGTTGATATTAGGGATGTCATGTTGAAAATGCGGTTGGTCAGGGTAATTGATGAGGGCTGGACTCGTCTGGACTACAGCTAATTTTCCTGTTGTTCGACGAGTCCCTGCTCGTTTCCCTGTGGATATTGTAATTCATCAGTCATCTCTTGTATGTAATTTATGGATACATTCCCTAAGTCATTGGTCAGTTCGTTTATGTTTGGATTTAGTTTTTTCTGGAAGTTTTGTTGATGTTTATAAAGGTAGTTTGGATGATTTCGTGGAGGTGAAGTTTCGATTTGTCTTCGAGTTGGGGATACTTGTTGGTTTCTGATTGGTTGGATATGGTTTGTGTGCTGAAAGTTGGGTCTGTTATAGTTTTGTTTGATTGGGTAAGAGTTGAATCTTTGAGTGTCAGGAACGTTTGTTCGTTGATTAAGGTGCATATTGTTCGGTTGGTTCGGGTATTTATTTTGATATCCATTGTAGTTTCTGTTGTTGCCTGGGATGATATTCTGTGCAGGTTGAGTGGTGAAGTTATTTGGGCGTGTTGAGAATTCCCTTTTCCTTGCATCATTTGTTCTTTTGGTGTTGCAGTTTTCCAGTGTATGACCGGTTCTCTTGCAATACCTGCAAAAACTTGGAGGTTGGTAAGGTTCTCTGAGTGTTGGACTTCTCATATTGGAGCGGCATTCTCTAGCCTTGTGTCCTATTCTTTCACATAATTGACATCTAGTTTGCTCCATTTCCTGATCGGCTACTTGTGGTGTTTGGTATACTTTGCTGTAACCAAGTTGTCTTTCAATTCGGCCAGCCATTTCTATTAGTTCCTTAAGAGGTTTGTCTGCTAGCATGGTTAGGTGTGTTTTTATAGCAACATTTTGTAAACCACGAACAAAAGCTTCTTGTTCCAATGTAGCTAATAAAGGTTTCGGAAGTGAATTATCTTCTCCATATTTGATTTGAACGCCTGCTTCATAATCTAATGCGTAGCTTTGGACGCGGCTTCCAAAATCTCCGCAACTTTCAAATTTGTTCTGATTGGCATTACTGAGTCTATTTGATAATATTTCGACTGTGTAGGTAGGCAGAAATTTTCGTGTTAAGGTGCTATAAAATTCTTTAAAGGTCTTAACCTCAATATCACGGAATATTTCATATGCTCTTCCTCGTAGTCTAAATATTGTTTCTTCTAGTGCGGTAGCCAAACTGTCCGGTTTGTCAGCGTATAATTTTTCGATACGTTTGCACGCATCCATGAAAAAATTTACTTCGCTGGCATCAACGTCTGGTTGACCGTAAAAGAGAGGAACTCGTCTTTCAACTGACTCTTGAATTTGTGCCATGTTTTTCTTAATTTGTATGTCGCGATAGGTTGGAATTGTTAAATGGTGAAGAATTTTGATATCCAGAGTGAAACGTTTTCGTAATACTGACTATTCGGTTACCCGGAGTTGGAAATTTGCGTATATAATACTGACTATTTAGTTATAATATTTTACTGATTATTGTGTTACCCGAAGTGGAAAGTTTGCGTATATAATACTAATAATTATGTGACCCGGAGTGGAAAGTTTGCGGCAGCGCCAATGTTATATTTTAGAGCATTCCAAATGTTATATTAGAGGGAATGTTCTAATATATAAATATTGTATAAATGGTTTTATTATTTATACTTGAGGGGTATGGAAGTGTGGAGTCAAAATGTGTTAATGTTTATATGTGTGGGTTATTGGTAATGTCGTGTTATACTGTTATTTGCGAATTAGCAATTGTTTGTTTAGAGAAATATCAATGTAATTATGATATTGAGATTAGTAATTGAGAAAAGATTTTGGTAGACAACTGTAACTAGGGAAGCTTGAGCGCTGAAACACTCTTCCGTCTTCCCCCCTCGCTTTGCCGTACGAGGTTCGTCCGCCGATGTTTACCAAAATCGGTGCCGTGAGGTTAGTAGGATGATTTAATTATTGATACTCGCTTACCACGGATGGGGGCTATGACAGTATCAATAATAATTTGTGTTATAGTTATACTTACTTGATTGATGAATGATGAATATTCTCGATTTTAATTTATAACACTGAGTATTTAAATTTTAGGTTTTTCTTTATTTATTTATTACTTAATGACTTGACTTAGACTTTGACTGTATTATGTTTAACTACAACTGACTTTAATAATAATAATAATAATTTAATTATTTATTCTTCAACTATATATACTAAATATTCTATGTCAAATTGTTGTTATTGATTTATTTTGTTTTTCACAATTTGACACATATTAATTTTTCACAATTTGACACACATTAATGTTTTAATACTAATTAATAATTGCCAAATTGCGTTTTGCAATTTTATATTCAATTATTATTATTTAGGTTATTACAATAAAATGTGTGCTCGTTTTTGAAATTTTTGTGCTCTATAAACAATTTGTTTTCGCCTTAGATTTTAAATTATAGTTTTATTCTAACATTCAGGCGTTTTCTTTATTTTATGGTATTCTTTGGAGTGGTCAGTAGTGGTTTCACAACATGATCTACAAATTTCTGCACGGAATAAAAAATATCGTTTTTCCTCTTCGAAAACCCCCTTTTTTGTAATGTTATTATTCACTCCTCAATCATATTTTCCTCAATTTTAGATAAAATTGTTTGAGGGCTTAGTGAATTTTGGGCCTAAACGAAAAATTATTGTTGCTCGTGGATTATTAAAATATTTAGATGCTGCTTTTTTGGAGATTTCTTCAATTCTAACGGCGTTAAGTGCTTTTTGAAGCAATTCTTCGGCATAGTTTTTCTTTATTTTGGCCACCCTTAAAAATCCACCTATTGACATTGTGTCAATTATTAACGTAAAAACCTAATGAAATGCTGCAGTTTCAATACCTATGTTGACATTTTGGGATTTCAATAACTATTTGGCGTCTTATTATCGGCTTAAACTGAGATAAATTTTGTGTCTTTCAAAATTGGAGTTGATGTGCCGACCAGGAAGACATTTTAAGTAATCGTCAGTTCTGGCTTTTATTTGTCACGCAGATGACGAATCAAAATAACAAAATTTAACAGTGTGATTGTTTATTATTTTATTTAGTACGAACTTCACAGTCATATATTTTGCAGGTCCAAACATTTTATTACTGATTATTTAATGTATACTGGCTTCTATAATCATAATTATTGGTAATCAATGGTTCCTTCCAAAAGATTATACAGTAGGTCGTGACTTCTAACATTTGTGACTGTACATAATATATTAATTCGTTTCACTTGATTCGTTGTTTATATATGTGCTGTGTCAATATTTGAGTTCAATATTCATTTAAATCAATTTTAATGCGTTAATATAATAACTTAATTCAATTTATTTTTTGTATATACTCGTATATACAAATATACTTTGAATATTAAAATAATCATAAATTCTTAAGTAAACAATATTGACAGCAAAATACGTCACGAATATAGAAATCCTTTAAATCTTGTTTATTTATATTTATTTAAAAAATAATGTGATGAATTTTCCAAAAATATAAGAAGACGAAAGCAATCACAGATTAGTTGAAATGAACGTTCCGCAATATTATGAAATGTGTTCGAGTATAAACGAATCCCTTTGATGGATGTGTGTGTGTGTGTGTGTGTGCTATGTTCTTTATGAAACAAGTTTTTTATTTTTTTATTTTCTTCTATTTATTTAATTTTCTTTATTTTTGAATTTTTTTTTTTAGAAATTATAATAATTTTTTTTTTCTTATAAGTAATTTATACATCTTTTATAATGTAAATAATTTTAAATAAAAAATATTTCTATCTAATAAAATCTTCCTTAAATATTAATAAAAAAAATAAAAATAAATAATAATAATAAAATTTATTTAAATTGTATAAATTCGAAGAAAATAAGCAAAACATTTTTTTATTTATTTATAATTTATTTATTTTTTTTTATAATTTCTTTCTTATTTCTTTAAGTTTAATTTTAATTATATTTACAATAAAAAAAGAAAATATTGATAACTTCAAATATCATAAGTTCACAATCTCTCTGTGTATAAAGTCTTTTATATATATATTTTTTTAAAATATGCGAGAGAACAAAAAATTAAAAATAAATAAGTTTAATAAAAAAAAAAAAGCTCATGAAACTTTTTTTTCTTTTCTTAATATTTATCATTATAATAAATAATATAAAATAAAGATATTTTTTTTATGATTTTTATGTACATTGGAAATATGTATTTTATTTTATGTAATCATTAAATATTTTTTTTCTGCTATATTGAATTATTCTTCGTTTTTATGTTTCTATTACAGTGTGATCCAAAAATAGGTATACGATTATTTTGTTCAAAAAGCTTATAATTATTACTTTCTTCGCTACGGTGAAATTGACTGCAAAGTGTACAATAAACCGCAATCATAATGGCATATAATTAGCAAGAAAGCTAATAAAGCTTTGTTTGTT
This sequence comes from Tipula unca, assembly GCA_951394425.1. NCBI lineage: Eukaryota > Metazoa > Arthropoda > Insecta > Diptera > Tipulidae > Tipula > Tipula unca. The sequence goes on along the minus strand of OX596381.1, from coordinate 10,827,676 downwards.
TGTGAATGCTTTAAATATTAGACAAGTACCTCGCAATATATCGTAGCTAAAGTGTACTAAAATTCAATCCTGCTAAAGGAAAACATGGTAACTCGAGTAACCATGTTTTAACGCCAACTGTTACAATACATAATCTTGTAACACACTGCCTAAAATCGTAGAAAAGCTTTTATTATTTAACTTTTCACCTTAACTTAATTTTGTGTTACTGTTTGATAAAACCGGTAATGTATCAAAGCTTATTTTGCATAATTTTGTGATTCGCATGCAGAGCCAAAGAATATACAAGACGTGAAGTTCGATTCCAGATACGAAAATATCATTAGTTTATTTTTGACTGAAGTTTTGATTTTTTCACTGAAGTTTATTTTTGATCATCAAACATAACCATAGCCAGATGACTCTTAATAACAGGAAAAATGTGATGAAATGATTGAGCTTAACACTGTTTTCAAAGATTACAAACGTTTAAATTTAATTTTTAAAGTTAATTATAGAATCTAACACAAAAGACGATTTGCTGACAAAATAAAATTAGGAAAGTAATAATCTAATTTCTGTATAGTATACTATATTGACAAACTATATGTATATGAAAGCTTTGTTCTTTAACTTCTGTAAAAGCATCCCACTAATAATATTGCAGTTACTGCGAAGCATTATTTTATTAGTTATGCTTAACTCAGAAAGCTTGTAGTATTAGAAAAGTAATTTTAATAAACTGTATTCTTAGAAGCTTTTAGACTTTTAAAAAAGATTTTTAAGCTTCCAAATATAGGTGCTACCTTATGGCAACCAAAACTTATTAATAAGTTTGATCTGAAAGATTTTAATTGCCAAACCTCAAGAACTTTATCTTGTCTTAATGCTAATAAATGAATTTTTATAAACAGAGGATTTTTCTTTGAAATGCATGCTTTATCCAACAATTAATTTTAATAATAAAATTTCCAATCGATTCAGATTATATTTTTGGGAGCTTTTATATGTATTAATCGGAATTTCAAAAAGCTCTATGCCAAATACTTGGACTATGATCAGAAATCATTTATTGACATAAGAGTAGTTGCTAATTCATTGTAAAAACATCGTATTTAATACAAAGAACATTTTATTGTACTCAATGGTTAAAAGCTCTCACGTATATTTTTAAAAGTATATTTTAACCGTTATAAATAAGTTTCCTTTATGTTAAGCTTTTAAGGTGATACTACAAAATAATAATACAAATAATCCAAGACCTTTCGGCCATGGACCGACAAGTTAAAGGGTTTTATAATATTTTACAACTCAAGAACTTTGATTTAATAAATATAATTGTTTTTATAAAAATGTTAAAAGCTTTTAATCTAGCCATATAATATATTTACAAAGCTCAATCCTTAAATTTCTGTAAGCCATTATTGTAAAATTAGGTTGTAGTTGGTGCTCTTTCAGAGCTTATTATTCAGGTGCAATACAATCATACTAATGAAGCTTTAAGAGTCGTATTTTGAGCTTTTATCAAAAAACAACAAAACTTTAAGTTTTACATTTCTTCTGAAAGCATTTTAAATGAGCTATATAATAATTCATTGCTCATAAAACTTTTTTTGTAATAAATATCAGTTTTTTAAATAAACTTTTTAAAGCTTCTCATTTTATAATATGATATATTTACCAAGCTGAGTTGCTAAATTTCTGTAAGCCATTAATGGTAAAACTAGATTGTAGTGTGTGCTCTTTCAGAGTAAATTATTCAGGTGCAATAAAACCATGCTAATGAAGATTTCAGAATCAGATTTCGAGCTTTTATAAAAAATACAAAATATGAAATTTTAAATTTCTCATATCTTACAATATGAAATTAGGTTGTAGCAGATGCTCTATCAGACTTTGTTATTCAGGTGTAATTAAACCATACTATTGAAGCTTTAAAATTCAGATTTTGAGCTTTTATTAAAAATTACGAAACTTTAAATTTAAAATTTCTGAATACATTTTAAATCTTTCAAATTTAATTTCTATTCAATTCCGAAAAGGATCTTTCACCAAAACGTTTAGTGTCAGCAAAGAAATTCTCTTCTAAATCTTCTGGTTGATATAGGGTTGCAGCCTTAATATCACAATGGTAAGGATGGCGTTCATCTCACGTACACTTTGATTGCGAATTTAAGACCAGAACATTTTTCGGATTTTAATGCCATACGCATTTCATTTCACGGAACCGAAGAATACCTCGATTGCGCAGAAGTTGGCTTTGGTTTTTCTTATATTTTAATTTGTTTTTGTGTAAATGATCGATTTATTTAAAACAATTAATAAAACTTAGTTGAAATATTTTTCAATAGATGGCATCATATTTAACAAAGACATCACTGTTAAATTTTAGATGTCGGGTTCGTATTATTGATTTTTCAAACTTAAAGTTTAGGAGTTTGAGAAGATGACAGATTTCTTGGTAATATTTGCGTTTCTCAGAAAAGTTATGTATTATTCGATATGTTAAAAAAAACCAAACTTTGACATTATCACGTAATTTATAGCGATGAAAATAAAAGCTTTAGCTTGATTGCCGAAACGATAATGTATTAGATTTAAATTTGATTTGTAGCCGTTCAACGTTTACGAAATAGGATTACACTTTAATACAAACATTAGAGTTTGGATTAAAAAGTGTCTCTGAAACATTGTTACAGGTATAAGAGCCATGATATAATAATCCCACATTCAAACTGCGCTTACTCATTTTTCGATCACACTGTAATCGCATATAAATTTTATTTTTATTACAGTATATGTATTGTATATATGTATATGTTGTATGTGATTCAAATTTATAAGTATGTCTATACATGAAATGAATGTGCTTTGTGCTGAAGTTGTGTGTGCAAAAATAAAAAAGAAAACATTTTTTTTTTGATGAAAACAAGGAAATGGAAAACGAGGGAAAAAGGAAATGGATTTTATGTTACTGCTTTATAAATTGTTATTTATGTATAGAATTTTTATTTTATTTTATGCTATATACGTACATATACGCTTTTGCTTCTTTTATTTTATTATTTTATCAATGGAGTATTTAATGGTGATAACATAAAAAAATGGTTATAATTGATAAAATTGTAATAAAAAATTATGTATATATGTATATACATAAAAGCTTTTTCGGTTAGGTTTTTCCGAAGCATGATCATTGAGGGATTGCATTTTTGTTTTGTTTAGGAACCAAACTGATTGTATATTTATCTAATTATATAGGTTTGTGTTTTATGATTGTTTCGATATAATCTATTAGTAATAATTATTGAGCGGTTTTTATTTTAAACATTAATTACATTACGCCGTACATAATTTGTAATCATCCGTGTATTCTATATACTTTCCTATATCTTCTGAGATGGCAAACCCAAGTCGCCATACGCCAAGCCATCCTGAAATTATTGTTTCCTTTTCGACTCGAACAATGATTGAAACGATTACTTAGTGATATCCATTCCTTCCATTTCGCGGGGTGATAGATTTATTTTTGTTATATGCAGTTTTTAAATTCGATTGGTCCCCAAATGAAGAATAGTCTGAAGTTATGTTTTATATGATGCAGATTGATGTTGGAAATAGTCTTCCGCATTTTTTTGTAATTGTGAGCGTTCACCTGAAAAAAAAATAAAATTAAAAATTATTTTAAATGGAAGCTTATAGATATAGTAAGACTGCTTTAAATGGATAACGCGAGTAAATGAATACTAATTTTACATAAAACTTTTCATAAATTTAGAAATTTTCGTTTATTGAAGTTTTTAATGTTCAGTATAAGAGTATCGATATGTTTTTGAATATCGAAATTGTTCGGACCTGCTAAAATTATTTTCACACAAGTATCGAGATTTGGTATTGAAATTTCAGGTATATCAAAATTTAAATCTAGAGTGAGCTGAATTAATAAGAATTAGATGAAGCATTGATCGAGAGAATCCTAGTTCTACTCGTAAAACTTTGTATGATTTCGCCAAAGTTCTGTCTATATACGTTGTTCTAGTTGGATAAAAAGTTTACCTCGTGGTCGGGGGGTCAACTCACATGTTTCGTAAAACTATAAATTGCACCAACATGTTTTCATAGAATACCACAAAATCCTTTACTTGTCGTAGGAGGCGACTAAACGGTGTTTGCAATATCAACAAAAGAAAAACTGGATACCAATATCGGACCCCCGCTCAAGTACCCGGACACGAGATTCAGGATCGGCACGTGGGACGTGCAATCATTTAGAAAACCAGGAGCGTTGAAGGACCTAATCACTTGCATGAAGGATTATCGGCTGGAACTCGTTGCTCTTCAACAAACTTGCTGGCCTAAAAGATGTGTCTCAGGGCTATACGTTGCTTTATAGTGGAGATGACCTCGGAAATCTTGGAGCTGGATTTCTTCCTGGGCCATGGGTAAAGAAGGCTGTTTTGTATTCCGAATCAGTCAATAACCGATTGTGTAAGAACATAGGTCCGTACTCTCGACACAAACCTGCGATCGGTTATGGTGGGAGAATGATGCACCTTACAATTGCCTACGATCTTAGAGTAGCAAGTACGTTCTTCCCTCAAAAATAGAGAAATCTAAAGACATGGACACATTCTCGCGGAACTTCCCGCAGCCAAATTAACCACGTGTTAGTTTCTAAAGAGCGGGCTCGGGTTGTGCAGGAAGTGAAAACTTACCGGTTAGCAACCAAATACGTAGGCAGCGATCGTCATCTGGTCGCTGCATAGCAACGATGGAAGATTTTGGTATAAGTTTGGAAATACAGCAAAATACCTTTCAACTGTGAAGGTCGACAAATGAAGATCAAAAGAAATGATATCAGGTTCTTGTCAGCGACAACATTGAGGAAGCTAACTATACTAGTCTGACTTGCAAGACGTTAATGGTGAAATTAGGTTGTGGCAGATGCTCTATCAGACTTTATTATTCAGGTTTATAAAACTATACTAATGAAGCTTTACGATTTAAATTTTGAGCTTTTATAAAAAATACGAAACTTTAAATTTTAAACTTCTGAAGTATGAATTTTCAAAGTTAAATAATGAATATTCTAAATTTCTGACAATAAAAAATACAAGGCTAAAACTTTCCCCAAAGAATCATTTTGTTGGTCCGACGAAGAATTGGGATATCAGAACTTTCTAAATACCATTATGCCAAACACATCAACTGAAAAATTAATATAAAATCCACTTGACTCCAACCCAACCCATTTGAACAAAAACACAGGGTGGTAAAATTACCATTATAGCGAACACTACAGTGTTCAGTAGTGGTGATATCAAAATAAATGTCCCAGACGGTAATACCTATAGAAAGTTAGCAGGAGCCCTTAATGAAGAAAAGGCAACATGGTATTCCTACGAAGATAAGCAGGCAAGAAAACCAAAGTACTTGTTAAGAAACTACACGTTCCATGCAAACTAGAAGAGGTAAAAGAGTATCTTTTGGAGAAACAGTTAAAAATCTAAACTGATTCCCCAGTGCAAAAAGTGCCAAGTCTACGGACACACGTAAAACTTTTGTAATAAGGTGCCCAGATGCGTGAAATGTGTAGGAAAACACCGTACGGCTGAATGTACGGAACAAAAAGACACCCTACCAAAATATGTCAACTGTGGACAAGCACATCCGCAGCCAACTATACAGAGGTTGTATTGTTATAAAAGAGCTGCAAAAGATTCGCAACAAAATAAGGAAAACTTCAATAAGTAGCAGGCCAGAAATCAACTCAGCCTTAACAAGAATATCCACAAAGTTACTGCCACACCAAATCATATCAATCTTGCAAAGGCTCACCCTATACTCGAAAAAACCCGAATAACATCAGAGTTAGCCTCTCTTTCCTAATTAAACATGACACATGGGGGTGACTTCAACGCTCAACATACAGACATGGGGATCAAGACTAATAACAACAAAAAGGAAAGAGATTCATCAAGCAATAATTAAATACAACTGTAATAGAATAACAGATTTAATAGAAAAATCCTTAGAGGAAAAAAGATTTGTTCAGCCATACTTCCGGACATAGCGCAGACATTTGTCAAAGTCTTGATAGATGGTTTAATATTTAAATTGAAGAAAACTCTGACATTTGAGTATTGCGAACTACTAAAGTCATACCTGAACAGAAGATACTTTAGAGTTAAACAGGAAGGACCGTAAGGCTATGGACCGTAAAAGTGTCTGTGCCAAGTCCTTTTTAAAAAAAAAAAAAAAAAAAAAAAAACAGGAAGGAGTTTACTCCAGCATAAAATAAGCTAAAACAGGAGTCCTGCAGGGACTTAATGAATCGAAGTCTACCCACCACTACATGCAAATTAAGCAATGGTATGAACCTTGATTCAAAGTTAAAGTGTACACGTGAAAAAGAAAGCAGAAGAGCTTCAATTAACATATAGAAAAATGTACTGGTTAATTGGTAGAAACTCTCGGTTACCCATTCATAATAAGCTTATGCTTTATAAACAAGTGCTCAAGTCGGTCTGGCCTATGGTATTCAACTATGGAGATGCACTAAAAGCAGAAATCAACAGATAGTTCAACGATTTCAAAATAAAGTTCTCAGAGAAATTGTCAACGCCCCTTGGTACACTCGTAATAGTGGCCTTCATATAGAGATCTCGGAATAGATACAGTCGTAAATGAAATAAAAAAAGTGTGTTCAAAAACACCAGGAGAGGATCCTTCATCACCCTAATATCGACGCTGTAAGACTGCTTCATCAAGGGTGTATCATATATAAGAAGACTCAATATATAGACTAAAACCTTTTGAGTTACCTGAATAGTCCGCATAATGCACAACGAACCAAAACTAACACTTTATGGAAAGAATACATGTAGGAGTGTTTCATTATTATATTGTCAGAATCAAACAATGTTAGTCAAAAATGACTGTTATCATAACAAAAAAAACTTGGATTCATATATATATACGAATACGATGTGGGTTGGTACGCGCCTTCGTAGAAAAAATAAATTTTATTCATTATAGGTTTCCATCGGTAGAGTTATTTAATTTGTTTATTCGACCCAGTTCTGTCTATATATTATATGTACGATGTTGTAGTTAATAAAAAAATGTTCCGAGAAGATGTCGAGCGAACGAATAATACAAAAAAATTTAATCGCATAATTTTGTAGGTATACGAAGTTTAAAATTTCAAAAATCAATTCATTTTCAGAGATTATCAAAATTAATTAGCGAAAATTATCAACTGGCGTATTTCGATTGGCTTTTTTTAAATAATTAATGATGTTAAAAATCTCTACTGAATATTCCCAATTAAAAATTAATTAAAATTTAAAAATTCTAAGTAAAAATCAAATATTAAATTTTTTAAACACAAAACTAAAGCTTGGAATCCAATATTTGAGAACGTATGTGAAATTTGTTCTAAATCTGTCCTAAAAACAACAACAACAAATTATTATGAATGTGTCTCAGTGTGAATTTAAAATAAAAGTTTCGTTATAACGAATTTTTAATGTGAATTATTAAATTAAGAGAAATTCGTTGATTTACTAACTTATCGGTTTCACTTTTAAATTAAATTTAATTTTACTTAGAGATCTACTGATATCCAAACAAAATAAGAAGAATACCTCGAAACATGGCAAACATATAAGGAATTCTATAATTGTCGGTAGTATTTAAATTTAAAAATATTCGATTAAAGCACACTTAAAAAAAATAGGAAGTTTTAATAAAAGATCGTTCGTCCCCACTCCAAATGATCAATTATTAGAAAAACTCGAGAAAATTCGGAAAAATTATACAATATTAGAAAAATTGTTACTATATGAACCAAAATTGCATTATGCTAAGTACCTGAAAGCCTATATTTTGGAAAACCCATCTCGAAGTGTCCGAATTTTTTTCGAGTGTTAAGGGGCCATCATAGCTGGAAAATGTTTGAATATGTGTGGGTCTGGTCTAATGGAAAACCACTCAGATTTTCCAAAATATAGGTTTTTAGGTACTTAGGATTAGGCAATTTTGGTGCATAGCAACACAACTGAAATACATAAATAGAAGTTTCCGAATTTTTTCGAGTGTTTCTATATAATAAGAGGCCATCATAGCCGAAAAATGTTTGAATAAGTCTGGTTTTAGTTTCACATAAAATTAATGTGATTTCCAAAATATGAAAACCTTTTCAGTTACTTACGACTGGGCTTTTTTGTATCTAAGTAATCGAACTGAAATTTATCGGTTTCTTTTAGTATGTTTCTAATAAGTGGCTAATTGGATTGGGGACAAGAAGCGAAGCGCTCAAGTCTTAGTAAAAACTACTACTTTATTTCAAATACTAAAGTCAAATATAAAAACAGACGTATATGTATATATAGAATTCGTTACTTGTTTACCTTACTTGTTTAAGTTTTGAGGAAGGCTGCTGATTATGCTTAGACATAAGTAGCGGATCTCTAATTAAATGTGAATCCGTATAGATATTTAAAAAAAAATCCCTTAATTAAATAATTCACAAAAAAAAATGGAAAAATTCGTTATATCGCGACTTTTAGTATATATAAATAAATAAGATAAATTTCAAGAAAAGTAAAAATTAAAATTAAAAATTTAAAATTGAAATTTCCACAATTTTTGTATTTTGCCATTTAAAATACCAACTTTTTCAAATTAAATTTAATTATAATAAAATGTTCCCAATAAAATCTTAATGTTCGCAAGTAAAATTAAATATATAACAACAGTGACAGCTTCGAAAAGCAGCAAATACATTTTAATTAAATCATTCAAGTCATACATTAATTTCGAGTGCTAAATCTAAATTATAAAAATATTTCTGCTACTCGTATATATATATAATAATAACAACTCTAAATTGGTAAATGAAAATATAAAGAAAAACTTTTAATTTTCGTGTGATTTGTTGACAGCTCTCATTCTTTCCGCTAGCAATTCAAACTTATATACTTTTATGTACATGTATATATATATACATATATATATTTTGATATTAAAAATTAAATTAAATGCTTTCTCATTTTCCCAGTTTGATTGATTAATGAAACACATTTTTTTGTGATTGTGTGCGGCTTGAGACGAAACGATGAAAATGAGGGCATTTATCAAATATTAAACCAACAGAGAGCTTTTCTACCTACTGTGACATTTCTTGTGATAAGAGTGCTTATGTATATAAATGGTGGATAGGACGAGTATTATATATATATATATAGGTATTGTTACGTATTTATATGTGCTCATTTTGAAATATACAACGGCAATAATATTATTACCACTATATATAGTACCATATATAATCCTCCACGACTTCTTTGTATTGTGCAAACTTCTCACCATATAAAAGATATATTCGTGATTAAGGTATTTCTTCGAAAATTGAAACAAACAAACCAAAAAGTATAAACGCAATGTATGTATGTATAGCATATATACCAGAGAAAAGAAAATCATAACGAATTCTTAGTATAATAAAATGGAAAATTCTAAAGTATATTTATTTTCCACCTATACAATCTTCACAAAATATATTAAAAAAAATATATATTTTCTTACTTTAATTTTGGAAAAGCCATATACGCCAACAGAAAATAACAGAAAAATCGCTTCGACAAAAAAACAAAATTTTACTTTAACTTAATAAAATTGGAGCTGAATATATTGTAGGTTCGTCGTATATACCAAAAAAAAACAACAATGGTATAATATGTTTGTTGTAATTTTCCTTTTCGGATTTTTCCTTACCTACCCTAAATTTTCAATTATTGTTAATATGTCATAAAGTGAAATGAATTTGACATATTTGACATGTGACACACAAAATAAAAATTTTCCTTTTTCCTTCATATATGTATGTACATATAAAAAACCAACAAAAATCTGACAACAACCGAACAAAAATTTCATATAACTCAATATATTATGTAATGAGTATATATATGTATATACATATATGAACAGAATGACAGAAAACTGGCAAAAATCAAATGGCAATATATACGATTAGTATATAAATATAAAGGACATGTGTGTGTTTGTAACAAAAATAATATAAAAAAAGGAAAACGGAAATTGTGAACTCATGTCTCGCTCTGTATATACATATATACACAGTCGATAATGCGTCATAAATAAAAAAAAACTATTTTCTAACACTTTTCTGTGCACTGCAGTAAAATTGGATTGTTCTTCCTATATATGTATGTATGTATGTATATAGATATCTAGGAAAATGAGCGAAAAAGTTGTGTTTAATCCATTTAGGATTTATTAGGGAATTTATATTTGATAGACTGGGATTAGAAAATTTAATCTAATTTTATGGCTTCATCTATATAAAATAATACAAAAGTGTTATGTATAGTTTAGCCAAAACTTTATTATGAACCAATCGTGTATATACATATATACGTGTGTATATATATATAGTTTCCCCATGAGGTTATATATCCGGAAAACTTTTTTTTTTTTTCGTATGTATAACTTTTGAATTTTCACGATATATATATCGTTTACCTACATACCCGTCTTTAAATAATCCGCAAAAATTATACATTCTCCATTTACATAACAAACAAGCACAAAATATTTTTTAAACGATACCATTGAGCTTAATTTGGTAACATTTTCACAAAATATTTTGTGTATATATATCCCTACAACAACAAGAAAATCGCTTAATTGGTACAAAAAAATTTTTATATCGTCTCTTTTTCTCTAGAGCTTTTTATTAAATATGTATATATATATACGAAAATATTTCCATAACAAGCTTTCAAGTTCAGTACAACAGGAAAAATGATAAAGATATTGATTTTCGATTAAATTTTTTATATATTTTGGATGTGTATTATAGTGGAACCATAACAGTATATATTCATATATACATTTTTTAAAGTTATTCGTTATGTTGTTTCGAGAGTTATCGACGGTATTTTATTAGTGCTTAGTTTATTACGATAACAAAATTTGGCTTGCTGAAATATGCTCGAAAATTTCATTTTTCTACATAATATCATGGTTTTATTTATAAACTTGTTGAATACGTTGCGGTTACTTAATATTAATATATAAATTATGTTAATTAATAAGATTTAAACTAAACTAAAAGCTCTTAAGAACTTGTTGTATATTGAGTTAATTTAATTTAGATGAATTACCATATACCCATCAATATTTGTTATCATTTTACATCAAAATAACATTTTAAATGGAATATAATTAAAGAAGTTGACAAATTGACAACAACAAAATTTCAAATTGACAACAACAAATTTAGAATGATAAAAATCTTGAAATGTATGGTAATTAATCGAATCAACATTTAGGGGAATATTTTTTAATGTTCTCGTTTTATTCATTTAAGTATATAGCTTTATCGATAGGACACAAATTCTTATTTGTTAAATTGGACTGTGATTACGATAAATGTTACAGCGATAGAATGGTATCTTTATTATCTTAAACATAGTTTTAAGAGTTCAAAACAATTAATGAAAATTCAAAATTTGATTGGACGACATATGACACAAACTGACTACATTTTAATTTTCTATAAAATTCAGAATTTAACTGATTTTACAAATTTGTTAATATATCACTTTACAAATACGAAGTTTAATGAATTTAAGTAGTTGAGCCTGAATTAATTTTGATTGTCCTGAAAACATAAATTTGGTATACGAGAATTTATCATTCATTTTGGATGTGCAGTGATTAAAACACCTTCATTTGATGCCATATCGGTAATTCGTTATTAATCTTAACGTGGAAAGTTTATTAAAACCAACAACACCTTCGCAACAGTCGTCGTTTCGTTTGATCACATCGTTCATAGAAAGGACAGGCATAGTTTCAGCACCTAGCTCAAAGGTTACACCGAACGAGGTAATTGCGTGCTATCCTAGCCTCGACGTGATAGCTGCCCGTGTAAAAAATTGCACGTCTCTCCGTTCTCATCGTCGCGCTGTATATTTCTTTCGGCTCAAACCTGAACTTCTATACCTCGAGATCTTCAAGTTCATCGATTTGGAGGTGCTGCCAGCAATACTTTTAATTTTAATCTTCCGAGTAGTACTTGGTTGGATATCGATGATGTTTCTCCGGCATTTTCTGGCGAGAACAATGCCTTGGCTACGATGGATTACTTCGCAAGCATCTGCAACACAAGTTAACCGCACGTGTAACGGTCGAGGGAAATTTCTGAATCATGTATTCACAACTGACCATAGGGTCTCAGAAGTTTCGCCATGCGAGGATTTTAATTTGTTTTTTGAATTTAGAAATGCTGACATTCAATTCTCTGAATGAATATTTCTACAATTTGGATTGGAATTTTCTTCTTTGGTCAAAGACTCAAGATAGATTTCGAAATGTATCTTCCGTCGAGGGCTACTAAACCGCGATTTCGAGAACCATGGTATAATGTTAAGTTGACACGCCTTGGGAATAGTCGCAATAAGCTCCACACGCTATATAGGTTAAAAGGTTCATTAAAGCTCTTTTAAACAGTATCCTATGGAAATGTGGAGTTATCTTCCAACCCACGAGGTTTTTGGCATTTAATCAACATTAGAAGGAAGGTTGTCGGAGTACCCTCTCGTATGACCTTTCAGAACTGCTCTGCTAGGCTTCTCGTTGCAATTTATTTGGTATTTTTTTCGAATCATTTTATGAACCGTATCAGACGCTAAATTTCAAATATTTTGTCTTGGAAATAATCTGGAATTCACTAAACTGTTTACCTCAGGAGAAGTCTTTTATTGTTTATCCAATATTGACATCAATAAAGTTGCAGGTCATGATGGTTTTCCTCCCATCGTGCTTAGAAATGTGCGGCGAGCTTGTGTGATCACGTTACTGTTATCTTTAATGAAAGCTTTCGAACGCAAGTTATTCCAGATCCGTGGAAAATAACCTTCATACTTCCCATATTCAAATGAGGTAAACGAAGCGAGATCATCAACTATCGCGGGATTGCCATACTTTCTCTCATTCCGAAGCTCTTTGAATCAATGGTTCATCGATGTGTTTTTTTGCGGAAAGGTCGACGAGCTAGTGAAAATAAACTCCAACTTCTTGGTTGCACACTTACCGGTCAGATCGTTGGCAATTTGACATAATTTTATACGATCTCCGTTCTCGTTTTTTCCGTGCAATATCCGGGGTTCCTCAAGCCAGCCACTTGGGACCTTTGTGGTTCTCACTCTTCGTAAACGATAAGGTGAACTGTTTCAAATTTGCAAGATGTTTGGTCTACGCTGATGACATGAACATTTTTGGTTCATTTTCCAATTTATCAGACTGTTTGAAGTTGCAAAGCGATTTAAACAACTTTTGTTGTTGGACTATCAGCAACAATTTACGGTTAAATGTAAGACTCTTTCGTTGTATATAGAGTCCAATGTCCATTACTTCATCAGGATTTCTTATATGATATGCTAATTGATCGAGTCGAATTTATGACTGATCTTGGAGTGACGTTCTCTTCGGATCTAACTGGAATATCGACTCTGCTATTTCTAAAGCTTAACCTTATCCTGGGTTTTATCAAGTGAAATTGTTACGAATTTCCTGATCCGTTAACATTAAAATCTTTGTATGTGTCCTGTTCTAGAATACGATTCTCAGGTCGCCTATGTATCTGTGCCACAGTTTCTTCTGTTTACCCTCCGACGTCTACCATCCACGCGTACTAACTTATACGAATTCCCACTATATTGCTATGGCTGCATTTTTTTGGGATTGTCACAACTTAATCATCTACGAGCAGCGCTCTTCGTACGTGATATTTTAATGTTGCGTATTGATTGCTCCGAATTACTTGCTCGTTTAAATTTGTATGCTTCCGATGCTTCTTTTACCGATTGTATCTCTTTGTACTCTAGCTAATAATAAATAAATAAAATGATTTTTAGATTATGTTCTGAAATATGGCCAATCTAAACGGAACTACGCCATTCCTCAACCGATTCTGATGAAATTCGACGCGTTGGATGCAAATAGGATTTTAAAATGAATTTTGAATGAAGTTCTTGAATATGGCCAATAAAAACAAACTTTATTTGAAGCTGTCGTGATTTTAATTATCATTTTTAATAATTTAGATGCCTTTAGATAAGTTGAAATCAAATCGAGGTTCCGCAATGCTGAATAATTTGGCCAACCTATAAATGGGGCTGTTCTCTCCGTAATTTGTGGAATGGTGTTCAAGATCTGTCACATGAATTGAGATGTTTTCAGTAATATAAAGTGAATCAATTATAGGGAAGAAGAACATTTCCTATAAAGGCAGCGTCCTATTGTCTAGGGTACAGATTTTATGGTATTAGCAACTAGTCCTATGCGTAAACCAGCGTGCCACATTTTCATGATAAGGTACATCATAGTCATTTTCCCAGTTAGTTTATTTAGTTTAGGAATTTTTTTTTGAATGCTTTCAATTCTATTGATATGTTTTGAATAGTATAAGGACTCCGGATAATTGCCGCATACTCTACTTGGGATCTTACTTAGGCGAAACACAGTGTCAATAATGTATAGATTTGTCTTGTAATTCACTGGTCCATCGTTTGATAAAACCAAACATTTGTTAGTATTTAAAATATCATCCCATTTAACTACTTCGTGAGCTAGTGATTCTATAACTTTAAATATATCCACGTCATTAGTAAAGAAGAGATCCAAGCATTCTCATTACTTCGTGGTCGAACTATCGAGTGAATAGGTGTATACACTTTTATTGTTGAGATGTAAAGTAGATTTGCGAGCTACAAAGTGAAGAATGTACAGTAATAGGAACACCTTGAAAGTGAAGAATGTTCAGTAATAAGACCACCCATCTAGAGCGATCACATCTATATACGACATAATGTTCACATGCTTCTGGAAGCTCGCCCATAAGATTAGATTTTACAAATTTGGGTCACCAGTTATAAACTTTTTGTATTGGGGTACCACATTGCATGAGATATCTAAGATCTATTTAATGTTACGGTATGTATACAGTTGTATACTGTATACAGTTTGTGATCTAATCTAACACCATGTTTAATTTGTTTACTGTACAGTTACCATCCAGAGAGATTTCATCTGATCAATTTTACAAACTTTGGTGGCATGGTTATTAGATTTCATGTAAAAATTGCTTAGAATAAGTAATACTTCTTGAAAGTTTCAACGATGGAAGTACAAAAGGAGAGAAACACGAGTAGAATTGTAAGGCGTAGCACTAGAAGTGAATGACAGAGGTCGCTATAAAAGATGGTAGATTTGTGTAGTGGAACCAAGATGAAGCTACCTCTACCAGACTCTTATGATCCGATTGAAATAAATATTCGACAATAAATAACCATGACAGAAATTAATTAGCTGATGAAAAGTTTATTTTTATTCAAAAAGCTCATAATAAGAAAGCATTATAATTATTATCTTCATTTACTAAGAAAAAGCTCAAATAGTGTAAAATGTGTAATATTTTAGGGTCATATTGCGCTGATTTCAAAATTTACCTGATATGTAACTTGAAAGCTCTTAACAAAATTTAACAAAGATATAGTTTCAATCAAAACTACACATCATAATAGTTTTGAAAAATCGATAGGTGTTATTCAAAGGAATAAATAGTTTCAAATCAAAGATAAAAAAGATGAAAGCTTTACATCTTGTGTACCTAATGTTTAGAACGGTATGTTTTCTATCTTACTTATAAATTTAAACATTATGACTGAATTCACAAAAAGCTTGGAATACTTATACATTTAGATGAAGCTTTATAATAACAATCTTTTTGGAAGCTTCTTAGGTTAATGTGCTTGAAAATTGTTTCGCTTTTTCCCCAACATATAGTTTGGACCGCGAGGTACTGGGTTCGAATCCCCATAGCGGCAAAAGTGATTCTTCATCCATGATTTCGATCAGTATGATTAGGAACAGATCTATGATTTGTTGGAGTCCAGAATTTATGGGCCGAACCATCGTTCATGTCAGTACAGGATGACATGGAGCTATACAAGATGTAGATGGTCAATTAAAGCTCGAACCTGCAGCTGTTAAAATGTTAATCTCTAAAATTCTCAAGTCTTATCATGTAAACTTATCTAAAAAAAAAAACAAATTAAAAAAAAAATGTAAATTATAACTTATTATTTAGAGCTTTAATTTTTATTCAATTGTATTCTTCTTTTTAATATTCCATGTAGTATTGTTGAAAGTTCATTCATTCTGTACTTAGCATATAATAATAAGCCAGCAACTTGTTTAGTACCTTCAAAGTAATGAAAAACCACTATAGAAGCTTTCAGTTATATAGTATATGTGTGCTTCGTTTTGTTCGTAAACGAAACCTGAAACAGTTTGAACGTAAATATAATGGAAGTGTTTTAGCTTGCCATCACCGTTCAATCCATAATTTCTAAATTTGTCTAAAATTGACTGTTGGTTTCCAGACCTTAAACATTATCATTTCATTGGCATTTAAAATGCGATAGACATCCGATTGAATTCATAATCGCATCAATTGAAAATACATATATCTAAAACCAATTATTATAAATACTTAATCCAATCAATTTGAATTCAAATTGTGATTTATAAATCATTATTTCTCGAGATTTATTTTTTTATATATATAAGATCCAATTATAAAATCTTAATCAATCAGATAGAGATTTATTTTTGGAACATAGTTTTTTGAATTCCAATATTCCATCGTAAATTTTCAATTGGATTGGCAAATTAAGTACATACATCTATATTTATTAAGAGATTATCCTCAATCAAATAGTGAATGTCAATTAATAATCAAGTAAGCAATAGAATAATCTAGTAATCAATAAATTGTGGTTGATATAGCATATAGTAGGCTTTACATTTTATAATAATCCAATTGAAACCGTTATATTTTTGTTTCATTATAAAAAAATACAAAAAACAACCCAAAGAATACATGATGAAACAAGATTTAAGACTTGTTTAGTTCAATGTTTACACTCGACTGATTCAGACGTGTTTTACATAATAAAATTGTTTGGTAAGTATGAAAATATGTAAAATATATTAATATATTATATAATATAATGCGCGTGTATGGGTGTGTATATAAAACAAACAAAGGAAACAACACATGGTATTTAAATTAATTTATTTTAATAATATAAATCTAACTTTATTTAACTGTTTTAATTATTTAAACACCGTTTTGTTTTATTTTTATTTTTTATTTTTTTGATTAAAGGTAGGTAATTTTATATAATTTTCACAAATTAAAGCCTCATTTATGTATTCGTAAAAACACCAACGCTAATTTCCATAAATAAACGCGAGAAACGAGATACCATCAAATTTAATATAATTTTATTTTATTTTAGTAACTTTTCCAACCAAACCAAAACTGGGAAAACGTTTTTAATTGGTATAATTTTTATCGTCGCTTTTCCTTGGAGGGAGGAAAAAAAAGCTTAAACTTTCAAGTTCGCAAACCAACAAAACAAAATATGATAACACAGAGTATGTATATAATATTGATTTTCGATTAAAGTTATTAAAGCTGTATCTATTATATGTACGTACATAAATAGGGCTTGGTTAGTACTTGTTGAATATATATAAAATACTTACACAAAATAAGCTCGTCCATTATTCACTTCCCCAATAGTTGAATAAAAATGATTTTTCGTTTTAGACATCCTGCTATGCTGATACTGATTATCGGATGTGGTGAATGTGACATATGAATATTCAATATTCGTTTTATCCGGACTATTTGTTAAATTATTATTATTATTGTTATTATTATGATTATTGCTCGCTGTATTAGTACTACTACTACTATTATTATTGTTAATAGATTTATTAAATAAATTAAAAAATAATTTTTTTCGTATTTTATGTTTATTGGTATCACTCGAATTTGTATCGTTTACATCGGGCATCGCATATTTTAGCTTGTCCCAGAATTTTTTATCACCCAAAAATATAACGTACGAGGATCGTGCCAAATTATTTAGATAATTTTCGGACATTATAAGTTCCAATGGTGCCGCAATTATAACAATTACTTTATATCGTCGTATCTGTGGTTTAACACTATCGATTAATTTTTTGAGCAATGTTCTAAATTGGCTATTATGATTCCAGTTTTTTAGAAAATTTATCGAGATAAATATTATTAAGCGCTTCGATATTGTAATAAAATTTTCTAGCATATTTTCATTGAGATTTATTCCAATTTTATAACCATACTGTTTTATATCCGTCGATAGCACGGATAGTATAAAATTTTTATCTAGCTCACTATAAAAAATATAACCGTCAAATTGTTCCGACGATTCACTATTTGTCAACGGCTCAATAACGTCCAATGGTTCTTTATTTAAACGAAACCCGTATTTAGAATGTATATAGAAATTGAGTTTATCACGTAAAAAGCACAAAAGTATTATAAATAGGACAGTACCAATAACTCCGATTAGAACTGCTGCGATTATCGAGATATATTCACCCCCGATCAAATCATTGTTAGTACTCGTCATTAATTGTTGTATATCATAGCTATTAGGATTAACAAAATTATTCTCTGCATAATCATAATTAATATTATTACAATTATTTTTAATAAATAATTTTAAATTATTTTGATTTTCACAGTAAATTAATTCATAATTATTGTTCGATTTTAGTAAATTTATAATTTTTACAAAACTATAACAATTACACGAATAATAGTTACCATCGAAGATATTGTAGTTTATGTTATTGTTGTTAGTGGTTGTTATAAAATCGATCGATTTTAATTTGTTATAGTTTAGAGACACAGTTTGAAGTTTTTTGAGTAGAGTAAATGTGTTGTCCTCTATATAGGTGATGTGATTTCCGTCCAAATAAATTTCCGAAAGCTCGGTTAATTGATCAAAATGTAGTTGGTAAATTTTATTTAGATAGTTATTCTCGAGATGGATGATTTTTAAATTCGATAGTCCGTAAAAAGTCCGATTTTGTAGGATGGATATTTGGCTGTTATTTAGGAACACAATCTCTAATTTTTTCTTGCCTATAAACGAATGATTTATAAGCTCATGGAAATTATTTCCATCCAAATAAATCGTAGTTGAATCCATTGGTATACGATCTGGTATGTGCGTATACATTGAACTGCCACAATTCACGATATTGGTCGACCAAATATGATCATAGTAGCAGGAACATCCATCGGGGCACATCATTTTGCAGTCACACGCATCAAAATCACAGCAATGACACAGTGCAAAACAATGGGTGGTGTATCCGCACAAAAATTCGTTCGACTTCAGTAGCATAACATTTTTAAAATTTCGATCCCGCTTCATTTCCATTGACGTACATTTCATTGAATTTAAATCCTGTATATTTAGATAGCCCAGAATATTATTAATTTTTTGGATCCATTCGATTGTGCAGTCACAGTGTATCGGATTATCAGCCAATAATATGTTCGGGATTAGCTGACTGTTTTTATTTTTATTGTACAGCAGCGCCTGGGAATTTAACGATTTTATGGAATTGTGAGTTAAATCCATTTTCTCTAAATTTAGCTTGTTTAAAAATACACCAATCGGGATTTCAACGATTCGATTCCAACTTAAATTTATCGTTTTGACTGAATTCGGTATAGTCGATTTGTCAAAATGATTTATCTCATTGTGATTTATGTTTAGGTACGTCAATTTTATACTTTGTGATTTGTTAACGGTATTATTTATTCGGGTGATGTAATTTTTGTAAATTTCCAGCCACTCCAGATTCGTTGGTATAAAGGTATAGTCGAAATTTGAGATTTTATTGTCCGATATATTCAGCCAGACAAGCGAATTTAATTCGGTTAGCAAACCATTTGATATATCACTGATTTGATTGTTGTCCAGTCTCAGCGCTTGTAACGATTTAAGCGGATGGAATAGTTCACGCTCGATATAGTTGATCTGGTTGGATGCCAAATTTAGAACTTGCAACTTTTTCAAATATATAAAAGTATTTTTCTCGATAATTTTGATAAAATTTCCAGCCAATCGTAGCCCGAGTAATTCGTTTAAATTATAAAAATAGCTATTACTGAGTCGATTGAGTAGATTGTTGCCCAAATCGAGTGATTTCAAACCGTGCAGCTCGTTAATACAATTCGGGATAAATTTTAGCTTGTTGTTATTTAGGCTCAGTTCGTTCAGCTTATATAAACTTTTAAACGTACTATTATCAATATTATCGATAAAATTCGAGTCCAGGAATAGCAGCTCCATGTTAAAATTTTTGACGAAAAAATTTCGATTCACGTATTTTATGTGGTTATTAGTTAAAATTAAATTTTTTAAATTTTCCAAATCGTGCAAATCGATAAAATTGATTTTATTGAATTCGAGTATTAAATTTTTTAAATTTTTCATTCCGCTCTGCTGGAATTTTTTCAACAAATTATAGCCCAGATTTAGGGTGAGCAGATTATTTAGATTCGCAAATATATTATCGTTTTGGGCCAGCTCGATATGATTGTTGCTCAAATTTAAATACTCCAAATTGAAAAGATTTAAGAATAGTTGGGCCGGAAGATTTTTTAGAAAATTATTGTTCAAATATAATTTTCGTAATTTCAGCAAATTTTTAAATATAAAATTTGGTACAAATTTTATTAAATTATTCGATAGATTTAATTCGTTCAGATTGATCAGATTTGTAAACGAATTTTCGTGCAGCTCAACGATTTTATTGTACGACAACAATAATTGTGCCAATTTATTAAAGTAATAAAATTCCCTGTCGTTTATTTTATCAATTTTATTGTTGTTCAAATTAAGGATTTCGATATTATTAAAACATTCCGGGCCATTGGGCGCCGTGACCGCATAATTGATTTCATTAATATTGTTCTTGGTCAAATTCAGTTTCCGGATCGTTTTTAAATAGCAAAACAAATTTTTTGGTATAAATTTCAAATTATTAATCGACAAATCCAGATTGACCAAATTCAGTAAATTATTATTCGTGACTATGCTACTGTTGTTTATGTGCAAATTATCAATTATCGAATTGATAATTTTTAGGGTTTGCAAATTTAAATTAACCAAGTAATTTAAATTTATTATGCAATTATCGATGGTTAAATCGTTTAGGTTATGGAACGCGATTTTAAATAAATTCTTATCAATATGAAATAGTTTATAACATTTGATTTGAAATTTATTTATATTCACAATACTAGTGTTATTATATAAATTATTATAAATATCATTATTATTATTTAATTGACATGATAATGAGTTGGCTTTTAATTTGCATATATTTTCACTTTGCGTTGTCGTAGTACACGCGACTTTATCCAAATATAGTAGCAGGGTAAATATACAAAAAATTTGCAATTTCATGTTTGCGCCTAAATTTATACTTGTATTATCCATGTTATAAAAGCCCCAATACTTTTCCATCATCACTCTCTTATACATTATAAATCATCACAACACTTTTCCTTTGTTTCATTATATTATATATATATATATATACATAAATACGACTTAATTTTCATTTATTTTTCACCATATACACAGCACATGAAAACACTTGTTGTTTTATGCAACACCTTTGCACAACTGAAATAATATTCCGACATTTTTATTTTTAGTATAAATTGGACACAAAACACAATAAATATTCACTTTACACACTTGCTATGTAAATAACTTTACACGGGAATTTTTTACTACTAATGTAAACGATTCACTATATTATGCGACCAAATCCGGTGAAGTCTGTGCGAGGACTAAATTTTTATACTGTCCTTTCGTTCCTTTTACTTTAGAAACAAAAAAATACAATTGAGAGCCGAGAAATTCGTTTTGTACGCAAATCGAGTAAATTGAGTGGGGATGAAATATAATAAGTTGGAAGGGATAAAGAGAATTTTCCTCGCAGACATAGCGCAGTGCTTTACATTTTTCCTTTAAATTGAATGCAATAATAAACATCGCATAATAGCCACAATGTATACGATTGTGCTGAGTTGATTATAAAGCAAGTTAGCATTAGAGTGCAACAATTGAAATGATTAACGATTTTTTTTTGTTCCATGGCAAAAAAAAATGGTTTAATGTATATTTGGGGGTGATGAATTGTAAAAAAAAATTGTAATTATTTTGCTGTGGAATTGATGCGGATTCGATTGATTTGTGGGTGGCTTGTGCTATAAATGTATATATGCGCGATTTATAAATCTACTGTTGAACTTTTTGTTTTTTTTACATAAAGCTATTATGGATGATGATTAAAGTGAATGGGAATATTAAATTTTTGTGGTGTATGGTTGGCATTAAAAAATATGAACAAGTCGCTTTTTTCGTATGTGTGTTGATGATAATATATGAGGACACGTGTGATGTTTATGGCGCGCACACGGGTGTCAGGTGGATTGTAACAATCTTTAATGTGTTTTTGTGCTATTAAAAAGTTGTATATACATATGTTAGATTATGAATTGTGTCAATTTAAAGTTTATTCTTTGTTTTATGGGTGCACATTATAGAAATTCTAAGTAGCCTCATTTGTGTTGAATTTGTTTATAAATAATTGGTACCAAAAAGGAGATTTTGACGCTGTCAGCAGTATTTGTTCTTGGCTGTTTGTAATTATAAAATATTTTTTGAGATTAAGTTTGTTTTTTCGTATTATGGCTAAGGTAGAGCTGTAAATTTACGACGTTCAGGAATATTAACTAACAAAATAAGATAAAATGTCGGCCATCGTTTAGGTGAGTTGTAAACTTGACTTCTCGCTAGCGTCTGCCAATCCGAGAACCAGCGGTAAGCAAAAGGCACCAAAAGGATGCCATATAACGCTGACTATAAAATCAGTTTTTTCCCAGACGCCTAGAACTACTGTTTTTTTGGTTTGTGGAGTCATTCAGCTTAAGAAAAAATTTGTAGCGTGAACAATTTCCTATATGCGATAACTTTCTTCATAAATGACCAAATTTGGAATCGTTTATTGATATAGGCCTTCTTAGAATTTCAGTCGATTTTAGAACGATGTCTTTGGAAATTAAATCTTTGATGAGCCATGTAGCGATTTTCAACCTATGAAAATACTACTCTTACTTCGATATTGTTGACATCACACGTCGAGGCGCTCAATTAAAAAAAAACACGCAAATTGCTCATTTATAGACTTTATAGATGATAGAGCATTAACACATCGGTGTTTAATGCTTGGTGGTGATGATGAATAATTTATGGTGGTTCCAAATACCACCCAGCAAAGCAAAGTAATGCAAGGTGTTTATGGATGAAACAAGAAATAGACGGTTCGGGATTTTTATTTATTTCGCGTTAATATTTACAAAAATTACATTTAAAAAATTAATAAAATATTTACAGATATACAAAGCCTTGCAGAGCTACGAGGAGGACTGGATTTTGGAGATTTTTGAAACCTAGTCTCCTCAAAGTTCAACTACAATTTCCATTCAATCCAAAAATTACAATTTTCTGGGTGTTTAGTTGATTATTTATAAAATATGATAACAAAAAAGAAAAAAAAACGTATTATGTCAATCGTTTTGCTGCTAACCGCGGTGATATTAAAAGGAACTGGGATCGGGTCAATGAAATTTTAACAAAAAATAAATAATGGAACTCTGCTGACGTGCAATTCTGACATTTCGAATGAGCTTAATTGTAATTTTATTAGTATGGCCAATAACTTAAGAGATAAACTTTTTGGGAATGCTATTTCAGTTAATTATGATCTCCCGTATGATTACTGCTACGAAACATTGTTTATGACTCCAGTTTCTAATAATAAAGTTTTATTCGTTATTGATTCGTTGGAACCTAAGCAGTCAATTGTTAATAATGGACTAAGTACTTTCATTTTGAGAGCTATCCCTAAGTTTGGTAGTCCCGTGATGACCCATATTTTCAATCTTTGTTTTAGCCAAGTTATTGTACCTGAGAGACTCAAATCGGTGACGATTATTTCCTTATTTGAAAGTGGAGACCGTAACAATAAAGGGATCTATAGACATATTGCTCTCCAGCCCGTGATGCTTAAAATCACTGAGAAACTAAACGTTTCAAAATTCTTAGTGTTCACCAACACGGATACTAAAGCCTTTGATATGGATTCATCACAAGCGTCTGTTATCTTTACTATCGGGTATTGGTTTTAGAGCCGCATCGAACAATTCGTGCTCCTCTTATCTTGAAAACAGAACGGTGGGGATTAAGATAAATGGCACTTTCAGTGAGCCAAGATCTGTAAACGTTGGTGTTTCGCAGGGTTAGGCCCTTTACTTTTTTTAAATTTATACAAACTCGATTTTTAAACTCAAACTATAAGTAAATAATAAAATACAATTTAGAATTTTGACAGATCTCTGGAAACAATTCAAAAATTGTATATTTCTGGAATTTGAAATTCAAATTCTAGAAACGTGGCTTTATTCGGAAATACAAAATTTATTCTGGTCTTGTAAGCTTTATTCCGAAATTTTAAATTTTCTAATATACGCAAATTTTATCGAGTTTCTAAAATATATTGGTTCATATTGTTTCATATATTGGTTTTTCGATTTTACTCGTAGGTCATTTATTAATTCACCTAGTTTTGAGAAATCACCACTAAGGAAAATACTAAATTGACAGAAAGTCCAAATTTTTGAAAGGTCGAATTATTGTTGCTATATTTGAAAATTCAGAATTTCCACCCACAATTGTGAACGATTCCATAACATGCTGGCATAAATTGGATCTTCTTAAACTTCAAACTTTCAAAATATTTTGGTGAATATCAACCACTTTGAACTCGTTTTAGTAAGTACGAAAGGCCAAAAAACTGATCTAATATTTTATCAGCAACATCATCTCCCCTAACCCTTCATCCTAAATTAAATTTAAATTTACTCTTCTTTCTAATTCCATTGCATAAAGATATGTTTTAGCCGAATCTATAATCTCATCTATCATATTATATAAATATGTATATGTACATATACAGACACATATAAATACAATCCAGATCATCTCATTATATGGATATCACATAAATTTTCACCTGAACATACTTGAAAATGACTTAACCGTATCACCTATAGCTAACTATACATATATACATATGTATGAATGTGCATATACTGAAGAGCTTTTCTGTTTCGCTTTTCGTTTTTCCATCTAAATGACATTATAATGGTGAGCGCTGTATATATGTATATAAACTGGATGCTGTGAGTGAAGATATTTTTTTATTATTATATAAAGCTTGCATTTTTGAATGAAATTTACAAAAAGTATCTCTCTACGACATTTTATCGTGGTGGTTGTTATTGTTACCGTGCACAATAACACAACAAAATGTATTATTCTGGATGACTGAATGTGGATACATATACACTTAGTTTATGTATTTGTATATAACGTGAACTTTTATATGATATAGGTATAACTTTATGTTTTGTGTATATAGTAAGCTCATCATACATATATATGAGCGGGAAAAAAAAGATGAAAACTATTTATATTTATGAGACATAGAAATACTTTAAGACAGGTGAAAATATTTTTTGGTATAGAGACTCTCGTTATGATTTTATGATGCAACTTTTTTGTTTTCCAGGGAAGAGCTTGTTTTTTCAAATTTCCTGAATGAATCTGGAAAATATTTAATGAGCTCTCTATATATGGTATACCTAGGTACGATTTAAAAGACAATCATTTTAACAAGCTATATAATGTATAAGGGAGATCAGATTAGTCGCTAGACACTGTACAAGTAAATCGATGTTGAATTTGAAGTCTAATAAAAAAATTGACTTGGTTGCTAAAACATTATTATCCCAAATTGAGCATAATTCTTTGGTTTTGGGAATATAACATTAACGTAATTTCGAAATAGTTTATAAAGATACAAATTTTACATTATTTTATAGATAGTAAAATGATACAGTTTACTTCTTAAAAAAAAACTTAAGAATGGATATTTAATCTACTGAGTCCCAAAAGATTCGCCAGTAAATTTATATATAGAGTCTTTGGTTCATTTCAATGAATGTAGGTCAACATCTTGATAATTATTTGTAACATTCTCGAAATTGTAATAAAATCGTAAATATCGATCGGAAAGTTGAAATGTTCAAATTATTAAAGTTTCTTTAAAATTCGGAAGAATTTAATATCTGAATTGGTAAATTTCCAAATATATATCAATAAATGCATCTCAAGTTTTAAATCTACCGACATTCTTTAGGGTAGCAAATTATATTTTAATTGAAAAACACAAATTTCTATATACGACTTTTGAATATAGGTCATGCAATACCACTTTGAATTGGAGATCATCTTGTACAACGATGGCGAATCTTTTTATGAATAAAAATTAAAAAATGTTTCAAAAAATCTGTGGTAAGCCAACTGACATTATGGGAGTATAATTTATTAAATCTAAACCAAATCAACATCTAAATTTTATTATTAAATGCTAGTTCTGTTTAAATTTAATAAGAATTTTGTGTATATTAGATGTCAAGTGATTTGGCTGGCGTTATTTTCTCGTAACTTTTACAAATCCGACAGTTAATACTCGATTGACCATTCGCGGAATATCTACTCTTTCACATATAAACTCCACCCACACTACCTTCTTTCCTTCGACCAAAAATCCTGAACTACCTTGTTCATTCATCATGTTAAAATTCTTTTTTTTCTCAGGTCTGAGGCTTAAGTCTCTCACACTTTTCTTCGATTACAGGTCCGAAAAATTCGAATTCTTTTTGTAAGCTTGCCTCAATTGGAATTCTAACCCAGTGTCTCCCTATCCAAACGTCTCAGCTTTAACTACTGTGCTATCCGCTCGGTATAATTCAAGTGATAATATGCCGAATTTCCATAAATCATTTTAATGTCGATTAAAAATTATAAATTTGAAAAATATCCGAAAACACTAGTTAACTTTATTTAAATTTGTAAATTTTGAAAATTGGAAAAATTGTTAAATTTAAATAAAAAACTTAAAAACTGTTGAAAATTTTTAAGTTTTTCAAAACCGAGTATTCATCAAATTATTATTACATCAAATTTGATTTAGAATTTTGATTTTCGAAATTTCAGAATTTTGAAAATAAGTTTACAAAAATACCGATTTTTTTTAACTTGTAATCTACAAATCGTCAAGACATCAACCACGTCTGAATGATAAATCGGTCACATCTTGGATTGATTAAATCAATAAAATTAAAATAATCATAATATAAAAAACCCACTTTTTAAAAATTCTGGATTTTATTTTTCTATTTAATTTTTATCGAAATTTGGAATTTTTTTCAAATTGATGAAGCTTAACGTTTTATTATAAATTTATTATTGTGTGTTCAAAGCTTACAAAGCTTTAAAAAAAGGAATTAAAATAATTTTTGAAACTCGTTTCGAATTCATTAGGAAATTTGAGAAATTTCCTAATATTTAACAAGAAAGTTCACGATTTTTCTAAAATCTATGAAATTTTAATTAATTTTTGGAACCCCGATGATATTTAATTTTGGTAGCTTTTAAAAATTTACTGAAATTTGTAATTTTAAAAATTAAACAAATTGAATTTTTAATTTTATTTTCAGAATCGTATAGGGAAATTCGATTTCGAAATTTTAAAATTTAATTAAGAAATATAAAGTTTATATTTTTTTGTGTATTTTTAGTTTAATTTGAATTAGGTGGTCTCCATTTTTCATAGTTCGTTGAAACGGGTCGTGGTCCCTTCGAGGTATACTATGACCCAGCCCTGGTCGTTCTATACAAGTTAATTATTTCTAGCATTATTTAAGAAGAAGATCCGTAATTTTCAATTGCGAGTATTGGAAAATACTGTATTGTACACGAATATAACGACTGGCTCTTTTAAACAAATAAAGCGACCAGTGCCCGTTTATTTGAAATAATGAACTCAATAAACAAGACATTACAAAAAAACCGTCTCAAAATATTTCCCACTAAAAAACAAAAAATCTATCGGAAAATTTCTCGTTGGACTAGAAATTGTTGGAATTTTTTTTGTAGTATTGTTAGACTTACGTTTTTTCGGAGTTAAAAATACGATAATGCTACTGATTATTGCCAAATGGAGCAACAAAATATTTACAAAATAGAAAAATAAAATATTTACAAAAATTCTACATGTATTTAAGTAAAGATTTCGTTTTCCAAATGTAATATACTACAGTTTATTGTTGCACATCTCTTCTTGTATCCTTGGACAAGGGCTTGATACTCCGACAGCACTCTACGTTGTTGTAATTTATTTGTTGTTTTTGACATAATAAACTTTTGAAAAACAAATTTTCCAATAATTTTTTAAAACATTCTAAATAAATGCACGTGTGGGTGAGTCAAACCTATAAAAAATGTAATAAAAGAAGTATAATACGGTCTATTGTTTAATGGAGAATTTACCGAAAAATATTTGCTAACTTTTGTCATTTATTTTTATCCCCTCCAATTTTTCAAACATAAAAAAAAATAAAAAATTTTGAAAGAGGTAAATAAAGTGCTAACAAATTCTGTCAATTTTTGTTGTACTTATAAAATTCTTAAAAATTTCAGCTAGATCATTTTTAACTGCATCGTGAGCACCGGCGATCGAATTTTAGTGGCCCTGCAATCTTTCAAAATATTCCGACTAGAGTCAAAACTCATTTTATCAGCCGGCAATTGACGACTGATGAAATGAATTTTATATCGTCTATACATTCAAATCTCGGAATATTTTTTTAAGATTTGCCGCCGAGCGCCATACCAGTTGCCATCGCAAATAATGTCATAATTATTGTAATAATCATATATTGCTAAAGCAAACCACAAATTTTTTGTTAAAATAAATTTTCAAAAAACTTGCAATAAAATTCAACAACAATTTTCTGACGGAAGTTTTTCTAAAAATTCCAATGGAATCGATACAGAATAGCAAAATTTCAACAAAATCAACAAAATTAAATTCGGAGAAAAAATATTTTGACGTTGATGTTTTTCCAACGAACGGAAATACAGAATAGCAAATTGTCCAATGGAATTTTTTTCCAGTGGAATCGAGTTACAGAATAGGCCTTTTTAATATTTTTTTTAGGTACTGAATTTCTAAAAAACTCCCCTTCCCATTAAAAAAAATCGAAGATTTATCTGTAACTTCAAAATGAAGGTCATTTATGGTCAACCACAGTCACCAAACAATTTTCACTGCCCCTCCTATACCTTTCATTAAAAGTGTTTTTCTCTTAAGCAAGCGGTTTAGTTTCCGAGAAAAATGCACTAGTCATCTTAACTGACTCATGCTCTATATAGTTTATTAAAACCTGATCGAGTTTTAATTTTGTGGTGTGCCATAGTTGGCGTGATATAGATTCGCCATCGCCGCTCTAGTAGCATATACATATATACATCTTACAGACTATCAGATGTAGCCGTTCATAGATGCTCGATGAGTAGCATGGTGTAGTTTCCAACGTCTGGAAATTTGGAACTTTAGTACTAATGAGCGAAAACGAGAAAACGGTTATTCCAAACCAATTTAGGCTCTGCGAGTAGTGGGTTATATATTTAAGCTCAAATCATACAGTTACCGATAATCAGAAGTTTTGGGTCAAAATAAATTCACCAACTTTTTGTAAAATTCAACAGTAGTTGATATTCGAGATCAAATTTAATGTAATAATACGTAGTTAATAGCTGTCATTATTCGAATTTATTGAACTTTTGACAAAAAAAATCATGATATTTAGATTTGATAATTCAAAGATTTGTAATTTAATGAAAAAAAAATTAAAATCCTTGAATTTTGACCAAAACCTTATCATAAACTGGTTACATTCCCATCAACATTTACTTTCCATTTTGAATGTTACATTTAATTACCTCAAATGGTAGCAGATAAAAAAGATTTAAGAATCAAACTCAAAATTATCAAATTTAATTTATAAGTTTATATATTCATAATTATTTTAACTGATTGAAAGTGTTTTCAATTTCTTTAGGTTAGCTAAGGTTTCGATGGCAATCCAAAAGAGATAGGCATAGACACAAGCAGGTCCACATGCACAATATTTATTTTGCACCTACTAATAAAACCATTTGAGCTATTGGCGAAGCATTGGATACGCCTGTCATCCATCCTACTGAGGTCCGTCAGGTCATTTAAAAGAGGTCCTAGAAATTTTACTTTATTTTGAGCCACGAGAACAAGTACAGATAACATCGTACAATAAAATTAGTACTGTCTCTTTTTCGACTGCCATCGCTGGAGAAAGATCAGCAGCTTAGATGCTTCTAGGAGCAGTAGTTTGCGTGGTCAAGAGGCAGGTCGGTTATAATATTCCCTGTAATAGAATATTAAAACCGACCTGCCCAGGTGAGTAAGTAAACCGTTATGGGCCTTATTATTTTTAATATTTTGAGAGAAACCTTTTAATTTTAAATTAATTAATTTAAATACTTTTTATTTTAAAACAACAATTTTCTGGAATTAGAAATTTTAAATCAGTAATTTTAAAATTTAAACAATTTGTTGGAAAATTTGATCGCCAGTATTTACATTCAACCGACATATAATACAGTTGAAACAAGCAAGTCATCGAACTACAAATAAATACTGAGCGCCAGAAATAGAAATTGTAAAATTATATTTACACGAGAATATAGAATCGTGCAACATCAATAAATATTTCAGAACCTGCTAATAGCTGTACACTAAGCAGGTTTGAACATATAATCTACACTGCTTTAATATATCGACCACCAAATTACAAATCAACTTAACGAAAATGTCCAATATGTATTTTCATTTGTTGATACTGTAAGTCAGAGTAAAGTTTGTTGAACCTAAGAGAATGCTGTTGAACTTTACTACGCTATAATAAATTCCAGCAAAAAAAAATGTTTTATTTTATATTAGAGTTTCGATCCGAATTATTATATATATTAGCTAAGGAAACATAAATATATAAAATATGGAACACAAACATAAAATCCCCCCACTAACTTATATATAAAATATCTCTATTATATACGTTAAATGCATCCTAAATATAATCAAGTTCGACACAAAAGAAATGAAAATCCATCACTCAAATTGATCCTTCATTTCGAGAAGAAAAAAAACAAACCTCACATTATTACCCCAAAAACGGAAAAAAATAAAAATACACAAGTATTGATTTAAATTAAATTAAAACGAATAAAAAAGGAAATATATTGATATTTTTATTTCCTCTTCCAAAAAATTTTTCTTTTTAAATAAAAACATTTTCATGAAAATCATCCGCCGCATATAACACTCTCCGCACATCTCCAACCACCGAATTCAGTTATCACAAGTATTAAGTACGAAAAACACAAGGGCACACCCCACAGTAAGTAAACAACAAAAGAATAAAAATTGGTATTAAACGTTTTGAACACCCCACCCGCTATAAGAAAATGTCTTGTATATAGTGCTAAAGAAGATGGAAAAACCGAATAAACGAAAATGATGAAAATTTTGAACAAGAAGAATAATACTGTAAGACGACGAAGAAGAAGAAGAAGAAGAAGTAAAACCACTGTTGTGTTATTATTATACTTTTATGTTTGTTGTTAAATATAATCTTGTGCGATATTTTAAAAGATTTTTACATTAAATTTTTGCAATTTTCTTTCGAATTTCCACAGTGGAATTTTATGGATTCTGTACTGCGTTCATCTCCATATACGTACATACATATAACAAAAACATCAATTTTACATTAGTATATGATTGTATGTACGAACGGTGTGTGCGTAACTGGATAAATTGGAAAATTATTTTTGTGTATATTTGGAAAATTAAAAATAAATTTTCATTAAAAAATACAAAACAATTTTTGCGTGTGTGTGTCTGTGTGCAGCACACAAAATTTAAAAAGAAAATGAAAATTGACATTTTTTTTGCAAATTTTCCGATTATGTGTTAATGATAGTTCCGGGTACCATAATTGGGACAGACACTATCTACAGTGAAATACATAAGCGGATGATCCCTTTGGTGCAAATTAATTTTCATCTGTGTTTCTTATAAGATTATATACTATATAAATAAATGACTCGGCATGTTGTTAATTTCTTAGAATAGACATGTGTATCGAATCGAAGAAGATTACATAACGTGCATTGTGTAATATACCCCAACCATATCGCACTATCTCCACCCGACTAATCATTACTAGTGGCGCCCTACATTATTATTTTCTTCTAGACTGTTTAAACAACCGTTATTTGCTTTGTGGAACTCCTTCCAATTATAAAAGTATATACATATACATATACATACAATATCGTTTGTTGTTGTTTATATATTTAATTTAGTTTTGTTTCTATAACTTATCGATTTTTTTTTTGGTTGGTCTTGAAGAATTTTTTTTTTTAATTTAGATACTCCCCCCCTTTGCATTTCTTCGAAAATTTAATATATGTGTCGAAGTTCTGTTCGATGCGGAAAATCGTATCGGAATATTCATGCGGTGGTGAGTTTCAATCAAGCTTACATAATAAATTAAATCGAAAGGTTCATAAATTTTTAGTATTGATTATGTATGCATATTGGGGGATGGGGGTTGGTTGTTTCTATACAATATGGGGATGATTACATGCGTGTTTTGTGTTTTAAATTTTTGCGATGAAAATTGATTTGCAGTTGTATAAGTAAGACAAATTTTAATAAATAAATTTGTGGCAATAAGTTAGTGTTTATGGGATCGAATTAATACCAAAATAAGAATATTCACAAGTGTGATAATCTGCAACTTTAAAACGATTATTCGATTGTCAGAATGCTCTTGTTATAAAGGTGGTTTATAAGTATAACCGGCGTTTACAGCCATGCGTCCAAAATGTGTCATTGGTTGCCGTACATAGGTGCAACATTTTTGAAGTTAGACGGAGGTTGTCTAAAATTACTCGAAATAAACATTTTTCAAAATCATAGATATTTGACAGTGTAAACGCAGGCGCCTCCGAAGTTTCAGGAAGTTATATTCAAAACTTATTTTTGATTTAATTTCGCCTACCTTTATGTGAAGATGTTTTTTTATGAACGGTAAGAGGAAATGAAATATTTTATGCGATTTTAATCCATTTGCGAATTTTTTAATTTTTCTAAAGTTGACTGACAAAGGCGCAGGGGCACCTTGGAGATTGGATAAATAAATAAAGTTTTCCAAAGCTGAGGGAAAAAATCTGTGCGTAACCTTTCGGTAAATATGAAGCTGATTGGAAGGGTCCTCTCCGCTCAATTCCTGATTTCAATTTAGAACTTATTGTTCTATAAATGCGTCTTTTCCCGGTTCTGCCGAAATGAGAGTAATATTTCACTCCATACAGCCTATATATAAAGATTGGAGCTTATTACGAAATTTCAAGACATGTACCACACTCATTATTAAACTACGGCTCCCGAAATTCAGTTTTCAATTTTTAACAAACGAAACATACTTTTTTTCATTTCAGAAGGTTGTTGAACATTAACAGAATGTTGTTTAAATTTGCGTCACGTTGTAGACAATTCCAATAAGAAATTGCTGAGAAAGCCTAGTTAGAAAGCCTTTCTAAAATGAAAATAAAAATTAATAGATCGGGAATTAATTTAATAAATGCATTATAAATGTTTCCTGCTGACGTTTTAGTAACTATAGCAAAGAAATACTGTAAATTGGGCATTCGTCTCAAGTATTTTGTTAACAACCAAAGAGTGTCAGCTGGAAATTTAGAGTAAGCAAGTTTTTATAGGCTTTATTCTTATTGAGTTTTGGACCTTGTTGGTCACCACTATGCTAGCGTTGATATTTTTTTTGATTGTTGGAATTTCCGCAATATAAATAAATGTGGCGTCTTTGCCAACATTTCAAAGTAATCTAAAATCGAAAAACAAATCGTATGATTAATCTTTTAAAGGGTCGGATTTTTTCTTATATCGATTGAGTTTGGGACCTTGTAACACATAAACCACCACTGTAACACATAAACAAATGTGGCACCCTTAAAATTTTTTCTAAGAAAAAAAAACGAAAAAAACGTTAGGCCAAGCTTTTGCAGGATGCTTTTCTCATAGCAATATAGTTAAATATCAACGTTAGCAGAGTGGTGGCCAACAAGGTCTCAAACTTAATCGCTATGAGAAAATAACCGACCCTACAATTGCTTGGCCATACGATTTTTTTTCAATGTGATTTTAATTTTCTTTGTGAAGTTAGCAGGGGCGCCACATTTATTTATGTTGCGGAAATTCCATATCAACGCTGACACAGTGGTGGCCAATGAGGTCCCAAACTCAATTTTTTGGTGTTATGTTTTTTTCGAGCGGATTGTACGCACTGGTATCGGAAAAATTCTGAGAACCTATTCTAATTGAGAAATCACAAATATCGTATGGTGAAACTTGCCTTAACCGTTAAGAAGCTTGGACAGACATTATTTGCTAATTCATATAAACGGTGTGTCGTGTAGTGCAGTGTAAACAATTAAACCGCGTGTTGTTTATGTAAATAGTGCAATATATATTCTGAACTTAATTTAATAGTGAATTATCATCGTTAAGAATGACTGATTTACCAGCGTTAATCAGACGCAGAAGCATTCTTAAAGGCTTAATAACGAAATTGGAAAATTTGTTTCAAAGGTTATTTCTAACACTACCAATGCAAGAAGTCAAAGTCAAGTTATCAATGTGAATTCATGGATCAGTAAGAAAAATGTATCAACTAACCACCAACTATGCTAGATGAATCCACAGATGGCAATAATATATACTACTCACACAGTTCTAGGCGACCTTAAGCTTCCGCGGTTGAACACCCCAATATTTTCGGGTGATTATTGAGAGTGGTAATCCTTCCATGATCTTTTCAATGCAGCAGTACATGAAAACAATTCTTTAACACCAGCACTAAAATTCCAGTATTTGAAGGGACTTCTAAAGGGCGAAGCAAATGCATTAATTAGACATTTTGTAGTTACTGAACATAATTACTATGAAGCATTCAACAAATTAAATAAACGTTTTGATCAGAAACACCTAACTGCGAATTCGTTCATCAAATTATTTATGGAACCGTCATCAATTCATTGTGCTAATTCATTAAATATAAGGAAGTTGTTGGACAATGCCGACAAGAGGTGTACGAGGTCTTGGAACTGACGCTGACTCAACGGACATCTGGCTCATATATATTTTGTTTAATAAACTTGATGAGGAAACTAAGCAATTATGGATGCGAGAAACTGCTGAAACAGAATTTCCATCATTAACAAAATTTTATGAATGCCTGGGTAGAAGAGCTGATGAGAAGGTATTAACTTGAAGGTACGAGGACATCAAGCAAGTGTCAAAGTAAATCGTCTAATAATTCAAGTAGGTTTCATTCATCATCATAAATAACCTGCCCTGGGTGTCAAACCAGTTCCCATCAATTATTTGAATGTACTAAGTTTTCGGCATTGGATGTTGATGCTAACAGTCTATTCGAGAACATATTCTGGTCATTTCGATGTTATAAAAGCTTGGCCAAACGTTTTTTTTTCGGTTCTAGCTTTCTTGGAAAAGTTGGCAAAGGCGCCACATTTATATTGCAGAAATTCCAACGATAAAGACGCTGGCACAGTGGTGGCACAGTGGTGGCCAAATCAAGGTCTCAAACTCAATGGTTATGGCAAAATAGTCCATCCTGCAAAAGCTTGGTCTAACATATTATTCTGTTCTAGTTTTCTTAGAAAAGTTGGCAAAGGCGCCACTATATATTTATATTGCGGAAATTCCAACGATCAAAGAAATATCAATGCTGGCACAGTGGTGGAAAACAAGGTCTCAAACTCAATCGTTATGAGAGAATAGCCGACCCTACAAAAGCTTGGTCATACGATTATTTTTTCGATTTTGATTTTCTTTGAAAAGTTGGAAAGGCGCTACATCAATTTATATTGCGGCATTTCCAACGGTCAAAAAATGATCAAAGTTCACGTAATGGTTGCTTACCGGGCCCTTTTCAATGGTTGCTTACCGGGTCCTTTTCTTGACCGCAAAGAGAAGATATGTTTTTAACCAATTGCCCAGAAGAATTTATTTTCCACAATAAATTTTTCATATAAAAATGTCTGGGATGGATTATTTACGTTTGTGTTGTCAGAGGTATTTTAAAAAAATCATGGGATAACTTCAAGGGGGTTGCAGTCTTAGGAAATTCGATCGAGTTCGTACAGCTCCAAATTAAATCTTGGGCGCTTGATTAAAGTACTAGACCGATATCTGTTATGGTACATTTACAATCTACAATTTATTATCGCTGGTGAACATAAAGTAGGAGCATTATTTGAGGTTTCCGACCTTATGCGCTTGTAAGTGCTCTATGATCTGCGAATTGCAGTGCAAACCTTCCATTAATATGATCAAAGTCACAGATTACCTGCATTTTATTTTTGCATGTCGCGAACCTATCGTGTTGGCGTTAAATTGACAATTTTCACGGACCATCAAACTTTGTTGACAATAAATGGATTGTTGAATGATTTTCGTGGAATGTCGCTCCGTCTAGTTGAAACTAAAGTTCGTTTACACGCAAGTCAGTAATTTTTGGCCACATAAAAACAGTTAACATGTTACGATAACGTTCCCCATTTACTGTAAGGGCACCAGCCCATAAACCACACCAAACAGTGACTCATGGAGGATGAAGGTCTGCTTCGTGAATAACATGAGGATTCTTCGCTCCACCAAATTAAAGAATTTTGATTATTGCCGTACCCATTAGATGAATATTAGCTTCATCGCTAAGATGATTTTTGATGAAAAACCTTCATTTCTTAGGCTAGTTGAATTTTGTATGGATGCAATGCGTCCATACAAAATTCCAGTCAAAATGCGTTATTTTGTTGTTTTTGAAGCCACCCTTGTATTTAGCATATACATATATGTTCGCCTTCATTTTGAAAAATCTTAGTGAATTTCCTTTTGTGTATAGTAAGAATAATGAATTACTTAACATTTTCCTTATTTCAATGTAAAACTGAAATAATCGTTATAACGAGACGTTCACATAGGCATGAGGATTATTTTTCTACCGAGCAGAGCGACTCGCTTCTATACTCCCGCTTCAATATTGAGTTACAATTTGTTTTATATACTATGGATTATTTTTCTAATTATAAGCAGCTCAGCGACCCGACAGTCAGAATGTGTTCCGCATCACGGCTACAATGATTCGTACACAACGCATTGTGGTCGATTTTTCATGCTAAATGAGTGTACTTGATGTTTAAGCCTAAAACCAATATTTAAGACAAATTTTAGCCTTGTAATCGTAATATGCCAATGAAGATCTCAACCACATAAACTCTGTTATTATTGGTTTCTGATTTATTTGTAATGGGTTGTTTTTCAATCAAATAAAATAATTACTGAAATACCACCTTGGCGGTATTATTTGATTTAAGTTTAATGATTAGTATTTTTATATTTATACCAATAATTAGATTTCTGATGAAAGACTAAGGCCATTTAAAATTTGGTATAATATTTTGGTATCATAGTGGGAAGTATAGTATGTAAAGTGTAGAATGTAAATCAAACCAACTGTTTGGTATAAGCATCGAGAGCTTGTAATGTCGATTAGAACAACAAGACCCAGTATATAGTTACCTGTATATAGCAAAATTTCAACATTTTATTTTTATTTAAACACAATTTCAATTGCACCTAATCTACCATAAAATCATGTACGCGAGATTTCAATTTTAAAATATAGAATATTTTGCTTGCCACACCTGCACCCAAACCACAATGTTGATCTGCGCACCATTAAAATAATCCTAGAACCGCGAGAATGATAAAATCAAAATCAACATTAAATTATAAATTAAATTATCCTAAAAATATATATCTCGCGTATATATCCAAGACAATCTACCTACAATTTTCTACTCGAAAGTAAATGCGCTAAACCTACAACTGTCGTACAAAGATTACATAAATTTAGAAAAAAAATCTTAAAATTAAATAAATAAGGAAATAAAATAACAATTCTTATTTTATATCTTATTTTTAATTTTTAATTTTTTTTTATAACAACTTGTCTCTTAAGATGAGCAAAATAATGTCTTACGTTAGCTATACAGGATATATGCGGGAGTAAAAACAACGAATGAACTAAAGTTTAATTGGGTTTTGTTATAAGGACTATGTATGTATATTTTCGAAAGTCTTACAAAGTATTACATCTAATTAATTTGATTTTAACAACAACAACTACTACATATAAATACTAGCTCAGAATATTATGAGAAAGACATAAATTTTATTTCGTATAGCATAATCGTAATAATACATTTTTAAGACTTAAAAATTAAAATTAAAAAAAAAATCATTTTTAAAGTTATTACAAAGCATATAAAACTGTATATGTAATTCAATTTTAGAATTAACCCTTGAACCGACTACACATATTACATACAGCTACATATTATGTATTGTACGCTAGAGCAGGGTTAACATTTATATTATGTGAAATATGGAAATTTTAATATTTAATTTTATTTTAATTAATAAGACAACCAAAAAGGAAAAACATAATGTTAAAAATAATAATAATAAAATATTTGCATTTTAATGTTTATAATAATAAAAAAAAATGTTTAACAATACAACAACAAATTTGTTGTTATGTACGTATAATGAAGAAAGTTGGTTTTTTTAGTGTTAATTTCATTAAATTACAGTACAAATGAGGAAAATTATTTATGTTGCTTGTTGTTGGTTTCTCGTTGAATATATGTACTCGTATATGCAAATTTGTTTACTTTTTCGTTTTATTTGCACTTTTGCTCTATGCTTTTGTTTATGCAGGAAAACTATAATGCAATTACAAGTCGTCGGTTTGGAAATTAAATAAAGAATTTTCATATAAACACAAATGTTGTGATGGGAGTTGTTTTATATAATAAAATATGAACTATATAATATACAGGATGGTAAATAATCCGCTAGATCTGAATGTATATAACTTTTTGTGTTTATATATTTAGTTTGTGTATATCTATGACTGAAAAAATTATAGTCAAAGATTAAAATATAAATGATCAATTGGGCTAGAATTTGAAAACGTTGGATTTTTCTATTTGATAACAATGGATTCTGGGTCGATAATTAACATATTTATGGCCTGTTTGAGTTTACACGCTGTTATTGAGTGAGATGCGATAAATTAAAATATACCTAGGCTGACCAGAAATTTTCGAGCGCAAAAGAGTATGTTCACAACATTTTAACTAAACAACAGACAGTTTTTACAATTCATGCAATCCAAACAATTGATTCAAAACTTTCATATTCGTTTAATTTTAATATTTAAATTCTTTTTTAAATTAAACAAACGTTCAATATTTAAATTTAATAAAATTCCAATTCAAAATTTAACAAATTACACATCGAAACTTTTTAAAATTTGGTCATTTTAAATTTTAGAACCACGAAGAATAAAAAAAAATGGTTTTTCTCAATTCAA
Source organism: Tipula unca (assembly GCA_951394425.1). NCBI lineage: Eukaryota > Metazoa > Arthropoda > Insecta > Diptera > Tipulidae > Tipula > Tipula unca. The sequence goes on along the minus strand of OX596381.1, from coordinate 10,788,111 downwards.
TATTTGATCAACTACATCGAACTATCGAATTTTGAAATTGGATTCAATTTTATATGATACGTCGTTTTAAATTTGACATTTTAGTATGTTCATTAAATTTGATTATAGAAATTGAAGCAAATCAATATTGAAAAATTTGTAAAACATTTATTTTTAAACTTTGGTTACCGTTTTAGAATATTATCCTACACAAACTACACGCCCTGATCAATATAGTTTCATAGATTTTACTTTTGGATTCTCCATTCACTATCAATGCTACACAGTACAACTTAAAACCTTAGGCTTGTATTCCTTTTATTTGTTAAAACAAACGAATTTTGAAATAAAAATATTTTTAAATGTAAATCCGAAAATGCCATTCTAATCATCGATCTATGAAATTGTTAGATTAAATACTAATTTCTGATACTAACGAGTCAATTAAATTCAAATTAAGAATTTTCATTTTTTTTGGAACCAGGTTACTTATATTTAAATTAACATTTTTTAAACAACATCAAATTTAAAAACTAATTTTAATGGTCGATAGAATTATAATTTCGCATTCAGAATAAGAAAAATTTATTTTTTCGAAATTTTCTTCGCGCTATACATCAAAGTTTTTGGAATGCCGCAGTTAAAATTGAAGTTTAAGAGTTCGGAATTGTAAAATTCAACCTAAATTCGATATATTGAAAATTAATACTGTATGTGGAAAAAGGCAACATTTTTTAAAAATTAATGATTCAAGCTGGAATATCAGATTGGGAATTGTATAACTAAAAAGTCGATTTCATTATCAATTCGAAAGAAGTACCTGGACTAATTAAAATTTATAGAACGCATACATTTAATAAAATTCAGAAATTGTCATTTTAGTTCGAATTTTGAAACTACTGGAATGTCCAATTTCGTCCAAAAAATATTGAAAAACAATTGTACAAATCTAAATATGAAAATTAAATTCTACATCGAACAATGAAATCAAACATTAAATTTTGTAATTAAACTGTTTAAATTTCAATTTCTAGGCGATCAATCGAATTTTTTAGAATTTGTTTTTCTAAAAAACACTTAAGAATTATAATGCCGAAATATTCATTGTTCGATAATTAGGATTGAAATTTCGGATTCAGATTTGAACGATTTAAAAACTAAAAATTTCCATAATTATCGAGAAAAGTTTCATGTTTAAATTTTGAGTTATAATATTTTCCAAATATTCAAAATTTAAAACTATAATATTTCTGAATTACGGACACATTAAAGTTTTGAATTTTTAAAATTTTTAAAATGCAGTATTTCAAATTCGAGAATAAGTTCAGATTTGCTAAAATTTAAAAATTGAAATTTTTATACTTGAATATCAGAATGGGAACTGGATTTTTAATTCTGAATACAAAATTTCAATTTTAATTATCTGCCTTCGAAATTGTTGGAATAAATATTAAATTTGTTGTAGGATACTTGAATTTATAATTATGAATTCGAAATTTCCAGTCGGATCAATATATTCATTTTACTGAAAATGATGAATTTTTAAAATATTCTAACACTAGGAAATATATAAACTTTTAAAACACTAGGAAAAATATAAACTTTTAAAATTTTGAAAACATCATTGAAATTATAAAATTTAAATTGGAAATTTATGATTTTGATGTATCAAAATATCAAAATTTATTAAATGAAATTTATTGGCACTGGTTGGTTTGTTAATTAAGATTTTACACGAAATTCCAATTGAAATTAATTTTTGTTATTTTCGATTTCGAATAAAGTTTTAACATATTTTGTAATTTTCACTAAAATTTTTTAAAATGGTATAATTCAGTTTGAAGTTTATATTCAGGCTGATAAAATTCAGTTTCAATTCGAAACATTGAAAATTAATATTTCAGGAAAATCATTTTTTCAAAAAACAATGGTTTAATTTTTATGAAATTCAGAATTTGTGTAATTTAAGTCAAAGTTTGTAAATTTAAGTCGAAATTTTGTAGAAAATTTGAATTTAAATTTAAGTTAGTACAATTTGGATTAATTTCAAATTTAAAAAGCTTACAATATTCTAAATTTTACTAGTTTGAAATATTTCAGGAATTTAATAAAAATGTCAAGCATTTATTCAAATTCCGTAATTTATTTTGACAAATTCTTAAAATTTTTAAATTCTTAAATATTTTTAAATTTGTTAAATTTTCAAATTATGTATTTCATATTAAAATTCTGTAAGCGTTTTACATTTAAGTTAAAAAATTTGCCAACCATTGTAAATTTGCCAACCTTATTAAAATCATTATAAATTGCGTATTTTTAATTTATCCAAATTCATAATTTCGAGCAAACTGTTCAAACATTTTTACAACTTTCAATATTTTAAAACTTAAGTTTTTTATTATTTTGTAAAATAAATTCTACTAAATTTGAAATTTATGTATATCTTTGTGGCGTAAAAGCGTATAATTAATATGTTGATTTATAAAAATAAAAGATATTAAGTCAAAAAGAGTACATATTGATGATTTTGCCTAACAACAAACGAGTAAAGAGTAAAACAAAACAAAAACCGTACTAATACTCTTGAGAAGAATTTATCTGGTCACCTCAAATATACCTGTACAGTGATGGATTATTCATTTGGCTGAAGCTTATGTAGTGATGCTGAAACTAATTATCAAAGTTCAATCAATGTATTTCATCCAGGCTCGTTCACTTTGTATATCACTATTACTTTAATCACAAATTAATTTAAATTAAATTAGTAGCTATATACAGAGAAAATCAATTCACGAAACACCAAAACAAACGAAGGTACTCCATGACAGTTCGAAATGTTTTAGTTGGGCGATTCTAGTATGTATTTATAATTTATTTAGCGAGGTGAATATAAAACGATGTGTTATAATGAGGTGAATAAAATAATTTATTTTATGTTATTTACAGATCTGTATAGTGAAAATTAGTTTGAATATTTTGCGTAATTAATATTTACATATTTATAGCAATCCTGACCATGTTGTAGTTAGCCGATAGTTTCCAGCAGACAAAAAACGATAATGAGATCATTTTTTGTTTTGAATGGAACATGAGTTGAAGTACATTTTCTCTTGCTATCATACTACTAAAATTACCGATAATTTCCAGTCGATATACGTCGATAAGGAAGATCTTTATTTCTTGAATATATTTATTTAGATAGAGATACGATTTATTTCGATAAACTTGTGAACATTTTTTTATTAATACCGGTAGGAAATGTTTCTTGTGGATACCATGGGAAATCTAGTTTTTTTCAAAATCATATGTAAATAATTGAAAATTTATAAAAATTCTTATTCAGCTTCTAGAGTGGTTCTGGAGACGGCTTAATTTGAAGGGTTTTTCCAATTAGGCTAGTAATGGCCTTTAAATACTGCTTATTATTATTTTCCAATAGCTATGACTACAAAATTATTTTAGTTTAAGTTTCATGTGGGGATCCCGGGAAACTTAGATTTTCCAAAATCAAATCTAAATTTCCCAAAGTCCCCACATGCAACTTGAACTAAAATAATTTTTTATTTATAGTTATTGGAAAAACACTTCAAATCAAGCCGTCTTCAGACATAACACTTTAGAGAATATTTACATATGATTTTGGAAAATCAAAATTTCCCCACATGGAACTTTTTTACGTAAGTATTCATAATTTTAAATCCTAACCTAAAAATTTAAAAAATTTAATTTCTATTTTCTATTTTAATATTTCTTTTTAATTTTAATATCAGATGTTCTTCATTTCGGAATCAAACTTAATTTTTTCAATAAAGAATATTAAGTTGAAGAGATTAGAATGTTTCCAAATTTCCCCAGTCATTAGGTATTATTTTTGCTAACTTTGTAAGTTTAAATACTAAATTCTAATTACGATAAACTTCTATAAATCCTAAATTATAGAAAAAAATTCTAGAAATTTTACAACTGAGGAATGAAAGTCCAAATTTTCAAAATCAAAATTATTAATTTTAAATTTAAAATTGCAATTGTTTTAAAATAATAGTTGCTACATTACAAAACAATAGTTTCTAAATTATAAGTTATAAAATTTCAAAAAAAAATTAGTTAAGTTAAATTAATATTAAAAAATAAAGTTTTAACATTTTAAATTGTTCAGATTGTTTCAGTTTTTAAATTTACTTTTAATATAATTAATTTGATTAACTCTTGGATTTAATTTTAAAAATAAATTTTAAACTTTTTAACATTTTCCAAATATATTTTTGCTGAATTTTAATTGATCTGAAATTTTAAGAAATTAGATAAAATTTCAAACCAAAAATCATATTTTAGTTTTCAGAATTGGAGGTTAAATAGTAAGTTTATGTACATATATATTTTTATTGTCTGAAATCCAAAATTTTTAATTACTAAATATTAAATTTATTGAGTGATTTTTAAATGTAGTTTTTAATATTTCGTTATTTCTGTAAAATTTTAAAATAGAAATAAACATGGTAACTCACAAATTTAAATTATTTATTCAAATTTGTAAGTTGTAATTTTACGGTTTATACTAGAATCTAATCAGATATACATAAATATAATATTCAAAATTCAAACCCATACATTTTTTAATTTTAAAAATTCTACACTTTGATTGAATAATTTATTCACATTTTTTAAATAGGTGTTATCTTTTTTTGTTAAATTTTAATTGCAGTGATCATAAATGTTAAGAAATTATTTAAAATTTTAAATCAAAATTGGACATTAATTGAAATTTAGTCAAGTTCATTAAATTGCCGTGCTCTTCAGAATTTCTATAAATTTTACTAAAGCGATTTAAGATTTTAAAATTTCAAAACTTAGAATTTAGAATGTTAATGATTGAAACTTGAAACTACTGAAACTTTTAAAATCAAAATTTTAACTTTTTAACATTTTTAAAGTAATTTTTAAATTTTATAATAATAATTAATTTCTGAAATTAAAATTCAGTTATTTTAAATTTTGAAGATTAATAATTAAGCATTTTTTCAAATTAATTTTAAATATTCTCAGTAATTTGAAATTTCTTAACACCTTTAATAATGTTAGATTATATTAGAAATTTTGTGTTTTGACTTTAAAATAAGCAATTTTCATTTTGATGGTTCATTTTTGGATTAGTGATTTTAAAAAAATTTATTTAATTTGTAAAATTTCTTGATTTCGTTTTTAAACTATAAATTAAATACAATTATAAATTATATTATTTATTGTAGGTATTCGAACAAATTCAATTTTTGAAAATAAAAACTATAAATATGTAATTTATGGTCTAGACTAGAATCTATATTCAGATGGAAATTTATAATTCTACTTTTTCAAATTTACATTTATTAAATAGGTTTTAAAATTTTTGGTTGAATTTTAAAAATCATAATATTAAATCAAAAATGCGCAATAATTGTAATTGCCGTGGTGCTTAGAATCTCAATAAATTTTCGTATATTGGAATTTAATTAATAATTATTTGTTTCTCAAATTCGAGATAGTTTAGAAATTCAAAGCAGATTATGATAATATTAACAAATTGTATTTTTTAAATGTTGGCTTCTAACTCTTTTATGTATTAAACATTTAAAAATTTTTATAAATTAAAACCCGTAATTGTTAGAATTTTAATTTTATAGTCGCTAATTTTTAATAATTTTAAAAGTTTTATTTAAATTTTTTTTTTTTAATTTTGGAATTATATTGATAGTTGTATAAACATTGTTTTTAAAATTTTGATATCATGTTTTATGATTTACAACTTACTATCTTAAAAATAATTTTATAATTTGCTATGTAGAACTTAAAATTAACAATTTTGATTTTCTCGCCATAATTTGGTGTACACATTAAAATGTCAAAAAATTCTATAACAAAAACGATTTTTATTGTTATTATCACCTTCACACCGAACATAAAATATATTTACTCGACATAATGAACATAATTAATTTCTACATAATTGATACTTAGCTGGTGATTTATATTATATTTTCCCTCCACAATATTACATAATAACGACTCCATTGAATATAATTATAATTTTCACAAGTATTCTTGTCTATATATAACTGCCAATGACGAATAATTAATTTATCAAACTCAATTTGTTTGAAATTTAATGATTTGTTACGAAAGCGCTTAAATATTTAGAAATTTTTTTGTGCCATTGTGTTCGTTCCATATTATCTCGAATAAAAAATGCTCCAGATTAAAAGCTCTTATCTATCCTCTTAATACAAATCATTTTAATTCATCAATCAATTTATTAATTTAATATAATTTTTTTTTTCGTTTTCATCTATTTGTGTGTTTGTATACAGAGAGAAATTTTTTGTCACACAGAAAATTTTGCTTTTCGCGGAAAATTTGAAGACTAAAAACGTTTTTTGATCATTCATTAAGTTTGGTTATTTTTTTGTATTTAACGTATTATTTATTTTTAATATTCAATGGGACATACATAACAAAAAATTGAACGAAGCTCAAATGGGATTTGTGATTTATACAATAATGAATTTGGAATTGAAATTAATCACATTTCCAGATCTCTGTGCCAAAAATAAAAAAAAATTGTAGAATTTTATAAATAATTTTTTGTTTTTTTTTGATATAATTTAATTATTAATTTAAATTTAATTGATCCAAAACGAGCATAAAAAAAAAATATATCGTAAATTATAGAAAAATTTATTTGATACAGCTCGACAGTAAATCTGTTAAAATGGATATTAAGCGACATGATAATAATTTTATTTTCCTAAATTGATTAACACAATAATTTTATCAAATTTGAGAGTTGACAATTTTTCAAGCCGTTTAAAGCTTTTGTGGACTGTGAATCAGTTATACCAAACAATTTGGGGAATACAAAAATTCGCGTGAAGTTTATCCAAAGTTTCTCCTAACATTACAAAAACAACAATTAGGACACATTTCTCACGTTTTTAAAAAAATGTGAAGTTTGTCCTAACACTAAATAAAATTACCAAATCTATAAGGCATAACAAATAACCAAATCTATAAGACAAGAGATTTTAATCATTGGGACATTAAGGTGATTAGAATTATCTTAAATCTAGAAAATAAGTGACTTAGGACAGAAGTGTTTTGCCACGTTGTATGTTAATACAAAATTTAATTTAAAAAAAAAATTCCTGCTGAACCAAGGATTGTACCCAGAAAACGATATAGATTAAGATGTGGCTGAGGGCTTTATATAACTGAAAAATATAAAAATTTCTTAATTCTAAAAGATAAGTGTCTTTGCCTTGAACCAATAAATATAAGTTTTACTAAATTTAGGAGATAAGTGACGGGGTATTTGGGTACAATTCTTCGTTCAGCAGAACATAATTTTTTAAATTTAAATTTTGTACTTTAATATTTAACGTGGCAAAACATCCCTGTACTAAGTTCCTTATATCCCAGATTTAAGGTAGCTTTTATATTATTTAGTCATATGTGATACCCACCTACTCGAATTTGTTTGTGTTCGTTTACGTACTTTTTAAGCTCGGCAATATTACATTTTCCTTTATTGTTCCTCCTTTCAATATTATTACAAATTATAATAACGAGAGATTTTTACTAATTCATTCTCAGACAAAATAATTAAGACAATTTTAGGATAAGCTTCACACCCGTTTAAAAAATGTGTCATTAATAACACATACAATCCTTTATTTTACAATTATATATTTATGTGACAATATATATCCAAAATATCAAAGCTAAAATTCGGATTTTAAAAAGCTCATCAAATTTCAATTTTATCAGGCAAAATAATCAAGAAAACAGAGCAATGCATATTTCACCCATTGCTCTTTTACCTTGATTATCTTGCCTTGACAATTCTTGTCATTCATTCTGTGTCATCAATTTGGCTCCAACAGTTTCGATCCTGAGCTTGGTCTTAAAACTGTCTTAGACACTGTGAAGAAGCAAAGTCGTTCTCTACACCGTAGAGCCAAGTAGTTCCCTACACGACATCTTATAATCTCGCTTCTTCCGTCTACAAATCCGCTTAGTTGCCCTCCTAGCAAAAGAAGCTTTGTTTTTCCTGGCGATTGTGAAACGTCGTTGCATTTCACCATGGACTTTATAGTCAAAACGGATTCATTTATCAGACCGTTATAGTCCCATTCGTTTTGTTGTGTTCCCAGACTTGTGCGAGAACATTCATCGAACATATGATGATCGCTGCCTATGTGTTGGGTTGCTGACCGATAAGACCTCACATCCCGCACAACCCGGGCAAATATAACCTGGAAACAAAACTAGACTTGACCAATTAAAGATTAAGCCGATTTGAGCCTTTTGTTCTATTGAATGTTAATTGTTATCCAATACACAAATTATTGTTTTAGTATAACAAACAAAATATCCATGATACAAACAACTAGAACGAACTACAAACTTCCCTTCGGTTATTTTCCAGAACTTCTTGGAAGTTAACACCATAATGACGTGTATATACCAATATTTCTTTAAGACTAACCTTATTTCTTAAATATTTCAATTTTGAAAACACAGAGGATTGGGAGGTTTCGGGCAACCAAATTTGATTTGACCTCATATATTACGAATTGATTTAACCTCATATGTTATGTTAAATGCTGTTTTGGATAACTTAAACACAATGACATATCGGTATATAGGTCATTATGGTGTTAGTTTTCCAAGATTTTCCCAGGAAAATTCGAAAACTATATAAGATGTATATACGACGTCTTTATGTGAGGTTATACCAAATTTGACTGTCCTAAATTCCCTAATGCGCAAATTACCCTAAAATTGAAATATTTTACGGGTAACGTATATAGACCCAATGACATCTTTGTATTTTCGTCATTACGGTGTTGTTTTCCAGCGTTTTCTCAAGAAAATTTGGCAATTTATTTATTTGGTAGACCTATAGGCCAAATGAAATAGCTTGGCAGTAAAAACTCACATAAAATTTTATAAAACATGATATTCTCACTAATCTATTTTACACAAATTCAGGATTAAGAATAAACTTGAACCGGTCTATGTAGAATTGTGAATTTTGTCGTGAAAAAATTCCTAATTTTTTTTTTTTTTAGAACAGATTTAGGACATAATTCAAGTGAATTGATTTGTTTTAATTGTATCTTCTCTAGTTGTGAAATAATGCGAGAGCTTTTAAAAAAACTATAACATCTAAAACTAATTTTGTGAACATTCAGATTACAATGTAATTCTAAATTTCTACAGATAGATTATGAAAATATTTTAATTCAAAACAGTATTTTATATTTGACTGAAAAGGGCATTTTTATAAATAAACTAGCTGACCCGACAAACCTTCTTCTGCCATATAAATTATTTCTAGTGAACATTTTGGTTGTTAAATAAAAATAAACGAATGTATTGTAAGTTAGTGTGTGGGGATGGGATCTATGACAGAAACAGGAATGGAGCGCTGAGGACGATAATCACCGATAAAAACCAAAAAACATCGTTCCGGGAAACATGTAGTCAACACTATAGCGAATAGTAGACGAATTTATGATGCTGTACAACCCAATGCTACATCTTTATATGTTGGATTCTGTTGTGCATTCAGTTTGTGTATATCTTGAAATGATAATGGGCCGATGACATTAACTACCAATAGTCACAGATGGAAGCAATAAATCTGCCTTGGAGTGACTGTATTTACTCGGCCCAAAGTGTTTGATTTGAATAGGCCGGGGGGCACGCATCAATTGATTTGCCTTTCTTTGGGGAGCATCTAAATTTTTTGTTTGATTTCATGTGAAATAGCGTGGTACTTCGGAATATCAGACGATTACACAATTCGAAAAATTCTGTGAGTGTAGTTTTTGGGGGATTGGACCGATAAATGTATAACTGCTGGGTCCCGTTCATAAATTTGGAAATCAAAGATACGCCAGACAGCTTCATTCGGCTGAAGTACTGGCCAATTTGGAAGCGCATTATTTCGTCGTTGTCATTTAATCGAGGAGCATTCACATCGGGATTTCGGTATTTTTGGTTTTTTATGGTACCACTTCAATTTTTGTTTGAACACAGTGCGCTGTAATGTCATGACGATGTATTGCAATTTGGTCTGGCAATAGCAAAGATGTAATCTCCTGCCACTTTGAATTACATCTAAACGTGATAAATATACTCGTGGGATGCCTACGTACCATGATGGTAGAATGATACAGTAACCAGTAGATATAGCGTCTCGCAAGTGAATGTGTTTTTCCACATACACCTCCTGTTGATTGTGTCGTAGGAATTGCAGTCGTTCGCTCTCTACCTTCGCTTAAAAATCCATCGAGCTCACTTTCTTGTTTGTTTCGGCTTGTAATAAAACATATTCATAAATATTATTTCAAAATGAGTAATGATGTTCATAATGAATGAATTATCTGTGGGGGGATCTCGTTGTTTAATATGTATGCAATGTCCGTCTTGTCCCTTCCAGATAATTAGCGCATATTGAAGAGCATCGTATATGAATGATGTGTGTCGGCGATTAACTCCAGATTACTGTTTCCTCTTCGAATCACGGTTTCTCGCGTCGATGTGCGATCGCCAGCCATGATTGCAGCAACAATAGGTGCATTGAATCTACACACATGCTGTCCAGCTGGTGTTTTATGATATAGGATTGATGACAATAGCTTGATTAGAAGAATTTGCCGCAGTATTGTGAACTATTTCTGTTGCTCCGAACAAAGTCATTTGCAAGCATGAATTGAATGTGTCAGCATTTTGGATGAGCGGAATATTCAATATCTGGCTCGTACTCTAATGCATTACGAGGGAACGAGGCGGATATAAATGCTCGATGTACTTTTCGGCGTTGTCGGTCATTTGCTCTGCGTGTGTTAACCACGAACCGGCGCGCTTGTCACCGTTCCTCAATTGTCGTCGTTGATGTCGTTTAGCTCGTGCCTACATTTCAATACATTTCATAAATTTAATAAATTTCTGTTAAACTTAACAAAAAATCAAAATAGAATTTTTTTTATTCATTTTACTAAATTTTACACCAGAAAATGTTCAAAAAAATCTACGAGTTGTCGACACGCCGACGTATATGCCCATCCCTGGATCCGACCCTAGAATCAAGGGTATGATGTGGCCATTGCAAATCGTATATTGAACAATATGAGTTACACATTTTGAAATGACCAAATTTAAAACAGATAGCTGAGCAATTTTTAATAACATAAGAATTTCAGCTCATATTTCACAAGCCCCCGCAATTAATTATGTTTTTTTTTTGATGTAATAAAGATTTGGTCACCACTCAGCACTCACTCATTTCATGATTTGGTATAATAAAAAATTTATAATGATTTTATTCAACCATAACAGAAAATACCGGATGGATATAAACAGTAGAAAACTTTTAGACCATGCATATATGTATAGTAATAAATTACTCCAATATCTTAACCCCAATTTAGATGAAAATAAAAATCCTTTCCTACATAACATAACCATATATAGTTATATGAAAACATAAACCAGATGGGCATAACTTTATGCGAAATAATAAATAAAAAGGGAATACACTTATTCGAAATAAGAATATATTTTGTAATTCCACAAACAACCCCTCGATTTGGAATCAAAATCTTTTTCATTTTTTGCTCATTTCGTTTTGCAAATTTTCAAGTAATAAAAAATGATTTCCAAGAAATTTTCATTTTAAATCAAAATCATCATGCACATTTTACTACCCTTTTCTGTCGACTATTTCGGTATACTTACCTAGCTGTATATACAATCAAGAGACGATAAATTTAAATATGGTGTGGTGTCATGTTATATGTTCGCGTAAGGTATTAAGAATTCTGAATCAAGTTTCAAAAAACCATCAACAGTCATAATAACGCTATATGAAATATTTGTACTTACATAAAGAAGGGTTGTTACAGTACATATATATATATATATAAGAACCTCGAGTCTCTATACATAATGGTGTTAATTTAATGACAATGTTTTTAAGGAGATATCAAATTGCAATTGAAAATGTCCTTAAACCGCACTCCCCAAATTTATATATCTGTATGTTAACGTTAAAAGGTTTGAACCGTAAAATATAAATCCCTTATGGTATTTAATAAAATATTGATTATAAGTCGATATGTATTTGTTTGACATCTGATTATCACACAAAAAACCCTTAAACATTTTATTTTATTCAGACTCATTACGATATTCTAGACATAATCCAATTTTTCGTTGAAACGTAACGAACTTCTCATTTTCTTTTTCAACTTTGGCTGTGGGTGTATATAGTACATACATATAGTACTATACCTACAGTAAAATCATGTAAAGTTATAACCCGATTACGTATTGGTTCTAAATTTTCTTCGTTTTTCCTATATGCAGCAAAAAAAATTGTTTAATAATGTGTAAGAAAACAAGATCATATTTCAATCAACATAAAAGTGTTTACTTATATATACATACATACACATACTTTGAGTTGGGCATGTAAGATGAAACGAAATATGTTGTTATATTGGTAAACAACAAGCACAACACAATAAGTTTACGCTCACGACAATATTTAATTTGTATTTTCCGATTATTGTTTTATTCGGACATAAAAGCATATTTTGTTTGTTTTATTTGATGTTGGATGTTAGCAAACCCTAAATATTGGTTTGTTAGCCATTTGGCGCAAATATTGATGTATAGCGTATATATATATAAATAGGACGAATGATGCGAAAATAGCATCTGTGCGTGAATCATCGGATAAACGATATCCTATATATTTGTTAGCCAACTATTTATTAAATTTCATAAAGTTGAACTAAAGAGACAGGCATCTTCGTAATAGTTAAACAAGAAACTGTTGTGGGGTAGCGGAAATTGAACGTAAAGAAAATAACAAAAGTTTTTTCAAAATTCAGTTGATAAGTTAAACACTTGATCGCTGAAAACACTCCACTAAAAATTAGCTGTTTTTTTTACAAATATTAAAGCGTAACAAAAAGTTGTGAATTTAACAAAAAATTTGTTAAGTGTAATGTTTATCGTAGTAAATTTTACAAAGCATTTGTTAATCGAACAAATTTCAATTTCTGATTATGATTTCAATACAAATTAAAATTTACAAAATTTTGCAAGTTCGTGTGCAAAACTAAGGAACCATAGTTAACTTCTTCCACTTTACAAATTAGTTTGTAATTATCAGGATCTTGTCAGCGATATCATTGAGGAAGCTAATTGCCAGTCCTAAACAAATTACCTCCCTAACAGAGTTGAAACAGTGAAACTGATTGTGTGAACTCTGTCTGGGAGGTACTGGAAACTTCGGTTGTCAGTGCTGCTCAACAGATTTTAGGTATAATCAAAGTCAGACCAATGAATGATTGGTTTGATGATGACTGTCGTCTTGCGGTCGAGCAACAAAATATACCCCATAGTGAAGTGCAACAACCTCTCACAATGCGAGAATGTCAACCGCCATTCATGACCGGAATGGAAACTTCTGTGTCAACCTCGATTCATAACTCGACGAATGGAGTGGACACTTTACCGACCTGGTTGGCGTTCTTCATGCGTCACACACTGTGGCTGAGTCAGCTCAAATACAGACTGCGGAGATTTGCACTGAGGACCTATCTACTAAAACGAAACCGCTCACCTAAGGTGGACTGTCTTATCGACGTTATTCGATTAGTATGGCAAATCGACGTAATGCCTGACAGATGGAAACTACGAGAGATTGCTCATTACATTTGAAAGAAGAATCATGCGTGCGATTTACGGTCTAAAACGTGAAGTAGATGGTACATACCGAGCTCTGTACAATGTCGGGATCAGAGATCAGTTGTTGATACAGTAATGGGGACATTAATGGTTTTTAAAAATTGGTATTATTTAGTTGCAAAATTAAACGAATACCTGATTTTTTAAATAAAACATATTGTTACAAATTACGGGCTTTTTTAAGGATTCGTAAGGGATTTTGCAATAACACATTTTGCCTGAAAATTGTACAAGTATGTGATGTTGTACTAAGTGATCATTGTAATTTGCTGTCTGGTTTTTGTTCACGCCTCGCTTCTCGAAAATTGTGGTGTTTTACTGAAGAATAATGGGCATATTCTGTCTTTGCAACTCATCGCATCAACATCGGTCGGTTGCTCAAATAAATATCCATCATAAAAAACTCCAAACGCCTTGGTAAAGACCGATCCATCGATCGTTACGACACAATGTAAAGTTGCGACTTTAACCAATAGACTAACGACGATTCAGATGGGATTGTGTTTAACGTTAGGCATAATCGTCATGTTACCGCCACCTTAATTCTGTTCGTCCCGACCGGCATTGTAACGTGTCAACCGATCTATGTGAACCACTTTCATTATTGTCCTAGGGCTTTGTTGAGTCCGGTATACAACATCGTTGATCTGTTTGATAACTTTGTATGGTCCTTCCTAACTTTGAAATAACTTCGGCAATTTCCTTTTTCTTCGTTTGGGGTTGAAAAGCCAAACCAAATCTCCCTCCATAAATCCTGTGATATTTACTTACTGCAGCGTGAATGTAGATCATTCTTTGTCTCAAATCTTCAACATAGTATTGGTTAATGGACTGATTCGTTTTTCGGAGACCCAAATTTAATGTCACATGGCAATCGGAGTTCTCTGCAAAATACGACCATAGCTTCCTGTAGTGTCATGTATTCCCACCGGTCCCAAAACTATTGGTTGTCGTTGACCTCTTTGCGTAGATGTTCTTCCAGTGTTCTGTTGAATTTCTCCACCTTGCCATAGGTTTGTGGATGTAACGGTGTAGTCCTAGTTTTCTTTATGTTGAGTATTTGGCACAACTCTTGGAACACAGATGATTCGAAATTTCGGCCGTGGTCGAGCATGTACCGGTTTCCATTTTTTGTAATGGGGAATTAGCCAGCAATATCAATAGCTAAACTCTAACGGTGCTCCGACATTGTATTGCTTCATCCTTCCTCTTGTTCTGGTTTGTGAATTCACTTGAACACTTCCTGCACCAAAAATACCACTGACAGCAAATGGTTCGTTTCCAATAAAGAAAGTGAAAATCGCTGCCCAGTCAGGTAATTCAAAAAATGTTGTCTAAACATACAGCCAACATCAAAACTGATCGTCTTTTCCTGACGGGAAAGAAAGATTCATGGTTACCAAGACATCACGGCCAAGAAGTAAACCAAAACATCCATTAACTGAAAACATTTCCGTGCAATCTTCAGCTTCCTTCAACCCGACTACAGGGGCCAATAAATAATTTGTTTAATATATTTGGTTGATTAACACCCCTGAGAATTTAAAGCCAGTAACGGTTGGTTCACAGGATTCAAACCCGACGGTATAGAAAATTTTAAAAGAAAGTTGCACGATAAAATCCAAAATATGGATTTAACCCCTGAACAAGTGTACAATGCGAATGTATTGGATTTATTTTGAAGGATTCTTGCAAATAAAACGATTGTTCGTGTTGAAGAAAAATCCGCATCAAATCGAAAGATTTCGAAAGAACGCTTTACGTTTTTCATATGCGCGTATACAAATGCAACAGGCAGCTACAAATTAAAACATTTTATTATTGGTAAAGGGCAAACCCCCAGTGCTTTTAAATTTTTTATTGGAAATCCGGTTTTATAGGGGGAAGAAAAATGCGTTGAGCTATTCAAATATTGGTTTGAGAAAATTTTTGTTCCGGAGGTAAGATAAGAATTGTCCAGTGTGTTTAACATAAATTTAAAGACAAATTATATTTTATTTTCTATCATTTTTGAAAGTAAAAACGGCTGGAAGGAAAAGCACTAACGGCCCGTGTCATCCAAAGATGGTGATTTAAGTATAGCTTATATGGGCTCATACATGTCATTTTACATGTCACAAATGCCTTGGCAATCAACTTGAATACATATTATGTATAGTTTGAATTCACCCGCACAATAATAAATCTAATTTATATGTATAGTCTGTTATGATAAATAAAGTAAACCCCTACAGTAAATTAAAGATGTTTATACACCAATTAACCCTAATGTGCCTTAATAACCCTAATGTGGGTTTAGTTTAGCATATAAATATCATTTAAGTTATATTATCTAATCACACAATCGGTACATACATATAAAAGTTTAAAGTTTTCATAATTCAAAATTTAATCAAAAATTCAAAAACTTTAAATTTTATTCCCCGAAAAAAAAAATACGGCAACCGGAAATTCATCCCAAAAAATCTGGAAAACATAAAGTTTTTTCGTCAAAAACAGCCCAAACGAAACAAAAAATAAAATTGTTACAAAATTAATTGGGATAAAGATGAACGATAATGTCCATTAATTTTAATAAACATTTTATTATCTACATTTATCCTTCTATTTATATGTATGTCTGTTACAACAGCAGCAGGATAGCTGTGTGCCAGCAAAACAAAAATCCTATATACGAAATGATATATAAATGACAATAACCTAACATGGGAATTACGCAACCTTATACCGAGCACATAACACAACAACAGTAACAATAACAAAAAAATTTGTAAATAAAAAAATAAGAGTTAGATCCTTTTTTTCATATTTATATGTAGATTTGTTGTTTATCCTTTTTTTGCCGTTCTCTTTGGAATATAGGGTTTACTATGTGTAGGGAACCCCAAAAACACATTCTCATACATCAGAATGTTGTTTATATATCCGTCGTTCTATATAATACAAAAAAATATCCTTTTTATACGTACGTACATGCAAAATATGTTTGAATGGTTCTAGGATTCAATTTACAATATTACACCGACAACAAAACTTTCGTCTTTTGTCTGGTTTTACCAGTTTTTCGCCTTTTTTATTCTGTGTATAGAAGTATTGTTATAGACCCAGGCTGGTGCGTTGAAATTTAAAATTTCTATCATTTTTCACTTTTTATTCTCTCTCCTTTCTTATTTGGCTGTGATGCCAACTAAAATTATTAAGAAGATGAGTTTTCGTGTCCTTGCAAATATTTATTCGGTTGGATGTGCGTTATGGTGCTCATGACATATAAATTTTAATTATTTTCAAGAGCAGAGATACGGGATGTGTATATATATAGGCAACTGATATCAATTTTTAATAAACATAAAAGGACGAAAGGAAGAGGGCTAATCATAACAAACGAAGTATGTATTATAATTCGGGTGTGGTTGTCTCCGAGTCTTCTTCATTTTTGTCGGTACTCCAGACTGGAACTTAGACCGTACACCGATCACTACTGATGTTCTACGCTGATGGCGATTTCCCTGCTGAATTACAGCATGGTTTTCTGTTCATCAGTACTCACCTGTTCAATCTGTTCCAGGCGTGCGTAGCTTTTCGTACTGTATCACGATCCTGGAGCAGGAGTAGAGTAGTTTACATACACAAAGCTTACAAGTCGGATTATACTGACCCAAAAGCTTTAAGGCTCATTAGTCTGACCTCTACTTTTCTTAAAGCTTTATAGAGAGGATCATCGATAGATTTATTAGAGATAATTATTTAACTATCTCCCCTCTCAGTAACATGCAATATGCTTAGAGAGCTGGCAAGTCTTGCGAAACTGCTCGACATTGCGGGAGCTTTTGATAGTACATTGCAGGAGCCTTTGATAGTACTTCGTCTTCTACGATCACGAGTGCGTGTACCAATTTTAATATTAATCAAACCATTGTTAGATTCATAGATTCTATGCTGAGAGCTAAGTGTCGTTGGTTTCTAGCTGACTGAGTATCTCTGGGAGCGTGCATATTTAATTGTGTGGTTTTCAATGTTTTGTAATTTTGGATCTTTCCTCGGTTTATCTGAGTTGTTCCGAGAAACTGCGCTAGATTGGTTGCTATTTGGGTTGGGGCCAGGGATGGGCAATTACGAATCGTCGATAATATAGACGATTAATAGAGTAGTTCTAAACTATACGATGGCCAGATTTGTTTAAGTATTAAAACACGATACGGGCGGCGGTTTGGTAATCTCTTTCAATGTTTCAAAATTATGTTTTATCCGTTATACATTTTTTTAAAGTTCTGACATTATTTTACAACTATAGGGACGATAAATACAAAAGGAAACCAAAAGTCAAATTAATTCACTGAATTTTGTCCTAAATCTAAGTTTAATATGACCTCATATATTTCGATTACATGAATTGTTGGCCTAAGCCTCTTACTTTTCTAAAAACTGAAGTAATTTTCGGATAGCTTATAGACCCAATGACTATTATATGTATATGTATGTCATTATGATGTTAGTTTCCTATAGGATTTTCTGTATAGAAAATTTGAAAAATCTTGGTTGTCCTAACCCCTCTTGCCTAACCCCTACTGTTTCCAAATTAAAAATATTTTTTGGAAAGTTTACAGACCTAAAGACATCTTGATATATGTGTACGTCATTATGGTGTTAACGTCCTAGGGTTTTCCAAAGAAATTCCGGAAAAATCATTTAATAGAAGTATAAGAAATCGTACATTTGTTTAAACGCGTTCTAATCCACTATGTATTCTGCATTGCACACTGACGCATATATGAGGAAATCCTTCTTGTTGCATTTAGGCAACATCAAATTATAATTTGTCATACGGCTTAACTGATTCGCTATAGTCACTAACAGCTTCGCATCCTCTGACATTTAAATATTGTAACTTAAACCATCTTCTAGCAATAACTTTAAAGCGAGCATTCAATATTTTATCGCATTTAGCACCTAATTTAGCTAATTATTCAAACAATACACTTAATTCACGAGGAGCAACACAGAAGTTTGACAAGTGTTTCAGGCCAATACCCGTGATTTGAATGTATCGCCTTAAGTAAATTTGATTGTATCGCCTTAAGTAAAACCAATTCCGTAAAATTTTTAATGATCACTTTTAATCCATTATCAGTGGCCGCCGCGCAATCGGTTAAATCTATCTATATACGTCGAGCTTGGATATACAAAATCGGGATAAAAAAAAAGTTTTGTTATAAAATACTTATATAGAAGTCCAGAACTCCGAGAACTATAAAAATCTAGGTAGAATGGATTCTTTTTGGGAACCTCGTTATTACGTATAACGATTAACGAACATCTTTAAAATCCGACAATCATATTTCATTCTTAATTCTTCCTCTTTATAACAAACGCCGAAATTGAACAAACAGCAGATTGAGAAAAAAAAAGACTTTTCACAAAGTAGAATTTGAATCCCAGCACAACAACCCTATTATATACGCATAAAGCGGAAAAATACCATACTTAGATCCATAAAGAAGTCATTTTTATTGAGGTCTATCATGAAAAGGTTCGACTGAATTCAAGCTACAGTCTTCTATTTCTAATTTCAATATGCCAACATATCGGATTACATTGCGTAATCTACCTCGCCCATTCCTGGTTGGGGCAAATTCACCGCTGAATTCTGAGACAAAGCTTACTATGCTTTGTTGTATTTTTCGTCCGTACATTTCGTTTGGTTGTTGTACTCGTATATAGGTTGTTTTTCAAGTATCAGTGTTTGTTTCGTTTCTTTTGGTTTGGTTGCTGGTGGTTTGGATGAAATTTGTTGTGTTGTATTTCTGTACAGGTTACTTATTGGGAGCGTGTTTGCCGTCCAACGGTACGTTGTATGTACTGGTCGACTGCGGTCTTGTTAACTTCTTGGCTACTTAATTTGTTTTCTCTATAGTGCCAGGTTTTCGAGACTTTGAGTGTGTTATTATCTGTCGATATATAATGTCGATTTTTATGGTTAAGGATCGCGGTGTTAAGTTGTATTTTAATGCGAATGGTGATTTATGTTGCATGTGATGACTTGTGTCTTTGGGTCGTATACTAAAAAGGTCGCCACAGGTGTGAATTCTGCAGCGCCAATGTTACATTTTATTATTTGATTGGGTATAGTGTGCGCGTTATGCGTATATGTCCAAAAGGTTAATGTTAAATTTATTGTTGGTTAGTAAGTAACGTATATCTACAATTGAAATTTACAAGGAAATCCGCGCATCTGAAAACGCTGCGCTTCTGACCGCCTTGTCGATATCTGCTTACCACTGATGGGCGCTTTGGAGATACGAACTTTTGTTTAGTTTTCTGTTTATACTTACTTAGAATAGAAATGGTGTGCTAGATGCAGTTTGCCATTGTCAGTAATGTCAAAAAAATAATACAGAACGAGAAAGATGTTGTAATAATATGTATTTGGTATCGATTTGCAACATCTATATGGTGGCAACTGACTTTTAATAAAAGTGAGTTCCTATTCTGTTTCACTTTTACATTTAAATTTTCAAGAGTCCCAGATTTTAACATAAATATGTTGCTTGAAAATGTTGTTGTAAAATAAAATAGTCATGTCATTTATATGGATCTCTCCGCGCCTATAAAACCCAATAAATCTAAAAGCCGTTTGAATAATTTAAAATTCATTTGTTTCATCCAACACCCAATTTAGCACCCCTATAAATTTCAATTAGCAAATTTATTCAATTTTTTTCACTATCAAAAATCTTATCGTACATAATATTGCAAGATAATGCATATTCCACTATACATACATACATATAGTCTAATGTGCAATATAATACGAAAAAACCATTTCCCAGTCACGTTGTGTTTATGGTGGCTATATTATAGATTTTCCCTTGTGTGCAGTATATTACAGCGTTATTGTAACGACCTGAAAAAATGTATGTAGAGCGTCTTTGGGGTGAAAGTAATAAAATAAAAATCTCAAAGAAAATAAAACTGCATGATATGTGAAATCGAGGGTGAGCAGCACTATAGAGAAAATTGTGAAGTGTTTCAATT
This sequence comes from Tipula unca, assembly GCA_951394425.1. Lineage (NCBI taxonomy): Eukaryota > Metazoa > Arthropoda > Insecta > Diptera > Tipulidae > Tipula > Tipula unca. The sequence goes on along the minus strand of OX596381.1, from coordinate 10,767,300 downwards.
TCATTTGACATTAATTTGGGTAAATTATTAAATTATGGCAAAATGTTCACAGAATTGGTGTCATATATTAGAAACCTATAGAACTGTGCATTTTTTACTGTAATTAACCTTAGCAAAGCTGTGATTTGGAGTCGGCAGCCTTTAATATAGATTTTAGCAACAAATATTGCACGAAAATCGCATAGTATAAAAGAACATAGATAGATTTTGCTCGTATATTTTGCTCGCAAAAAATATCACCAGGATCGTCAGGCAATTAATTAAGACAATTAAATTTAGATAAATATACAATTCTGTGGAGCCTAAATTATCCCATATAGATGAAGTTAATATATCAAAAGCCTATTCCAAAAACCTTGCATAGATTGTAGTCAATTAATTTTTTTTTTAACCTTTATCTCCAATTTAGGAGCATAGGGCGTCTACTATAGGTGGGACCATCTAACTCTATTGGCTGCTACTGTTTTAATTTCCTTCCATGATTTGAAGAGATGTTTCGCTTCCGCTAGCACCGTTCGTTTCCACGTTACAGGTGGACGTCCAACCTTCCTTTTCCCTTGACGTTTCCATTCTAAGGCCATGCGTGTTTCCTCACTTGCCGCTCTTGTATTGAACTCGGTTACCTGCATCATGGTACATCTCTTGTACGAGTTCGATGATCTTATTTGGGATGCCCATTTCACAAAGTGTCTTCCATATTGCGTTTCTATGTATTGTATCGAATGCACACTCAAAGTTCACGAAGAGGAGGTATAGTGGGGAGTTCCATTCATTGGACTGTTCAATGATGATGCGGATCGTATTTATATGGTCAGTGTCCCGGTCTGAAACCAGCTTGTTCTTTTCTCAATTTCGAATTGATCGTAGGTGATATTCTGTCGAGGATTATCATTGCTAACACCTTTATTGTTGTATAGAGTTTTGATATGCCTCGCCAATTTTTACATTCTCTTAGGTCTCTTCTTTCTTTGGAATCATTATGGTTAATCCCTCTTTCCATTTATGTGGTATTTTACCCGAATTTCATATTTCCGTTATGATCGGTGTTAGAGTCTTCACAGTTGTAGTTGCGTCACCTTTGAATATTTCGGATGGTATGTTATCTATTCCAGCGGCTTTGTTATTCTTCATTTTCTCAATGATACTGCTAACTTCCCGTTCCGTTGGTGGATGGGTGTTGATTATTTCGTTAAGAGCATTATTGGGTAATTTGAAGTTTTCTGTGCTGTTTGCGATTTCCTCTTCGAAATATTCTTTCCATCTCTTTAACTGTCCCTCATCTGTTGTTAGGATTTGACCATTCTTATCTCTTATAGGTGGTATATTGGTGTATTTCCTGTGACCTTTCGTACACATTGGTGTAGAGTGCGCATATTGCATCCTTGAGAATATTTTCAGTGTATTTTCTACAATCATGTCTTGCCTTCTTTTTTACTTGTCTTTCCGTGTCTTCATATTTCCTTCTCACCTCCGGTGTATTTTGCTGGTTCATTTGCAGCTTAAGCTGTCGACGTTCTTCAAGTTTCTCTCATGTGCTGTCGCTTATCAATGGTTTGCGACTGTATTCTTTGTACCCGAGTGTGGTTGTAGCAGTTACGATATATAGGCTTCTTCGATTTGCTTCCATCGGTCTTCTATACTGGTGGCACTGTTGGTTGCTAGATTGCATTCGAGCGCTTCACTGAAAATCTTCCTTGTATCGGGATCGTTTAGCCTTTCGATGTTGAATTTTCGTCTGTTCGTCTTAGTGCATCTCATAGCTACAGGCTTGATCTTATGAACTGTGAAATTACCAAGTGATGGTCGCTGTGAATGTCTGCACCTCTCATTGCTCGGACGTCTTGTAATGATGTGAGAATTTTTTTGTTGATCATTACATGGTCTGTTTGGTTTCTTGTTCTGCCATCAGGTGATGTTCATGTATACTTGTGTATATTCTTGTGTGGAAATTTACTGCCTCCTATGAATAGCTGGTTTGTGACACAGAAGTCGATGAGTCTTTCTCCATTATTTTGTCTTACATAGTTCAGTGCTTCTTTACCCATGACGGTTGTCAAGTCAGTGTTGTCAGTGCCAATTTTGGCGTTAAAATTTATAATTTTCACGTCATTTCTGTGCGTTCTTGCTATTGTGGATTGTAGTTGTTCGTAGAACTCATCTTTTCTTGCTTCATCTGCATCTTCTGTTGGGGCATAGCACTGGATGATGGTTGTGTTTCTTATTTTTGAGCGGAATCGTGCCACAATTATTCTACTATTGACTGGTATCCATTCCATTAATGCTTTCTTTGATTTCGCTGTTGTTAATATGCCCACGCCTTGTTCATGTGTATCATCTCGTCCAGAGAATATCAGGTAGTTGCCTTCGCTTGTGTTAGTTTCGCCACTGTTTTTCCATCTAACTTCACTAAGTCCTAGAATTTCGATGTTGTAACGTTTCATTTCCTTCTCTACTTGTGCCAGCCTTGATGTTTCCGTTAGAGTTCTGATGTTCCAATTTCCAATTCGTGTCCGTGTACGATAGCCAAGGGTCGATATTTGTGTTTTGCGGTTTGTGTTGTTTCTTCTAGTGTTCGTTTCTGTAATCATTTTATGATTCAGATTAATGAATGATTGGTCCATTGAATCCTAGCCAGTTTCCAGGGCTGATGGATAAGGCATACTGGCCTACCACAGGGCCATTATTTTTTTTTGATTTTTTGTGAATTTTTCCTTTTCTTCTGTGATGTTCCCAAGCGGTCACCCATCCAAGTACTAACCCTGCACAATGTTGCTTGACTTGAGTCAATTAATATGTACATGCATTAAATATTCCTGACATCGGTCTCACCAAGATCCGTCAGGTCATCCAGATAGGGGGCTTCCATAAAATGTATTATACTTTGCGCTAGACGTGGACAGGTGTAAAATACATTTGGCCTGATAATGTACTTCAAAGAATTCATTAAATCGTTAAAACAGAACACACCCCCAAGCGTATGTCAATGGTGAATATACAGCTTATCATATAGAAACTAAAAGTTTATTAGAAAATCAATTAAAAAACTAAAACCAACAATGAAAATAATTTAATTTTTTTATTTTTAATCGAAACTTGTTGCCAAAATGAAAATATGAAAATGAAATTCTGTACCTTCTATCTATACCCACTGCCGGAGTGAAATTTTCATCATCAATAATTTCGCCCAAAACAATAAAATTTTCCTTCTAACAGGTTACACACGAACCATGCTTTTTTTTTTTTTTTGGTTGGATTCCGTAATAATAATAATGTTTAGTTATAAATAAACCAAAAATATATCGTTCGGTATATAATACGGACGGATATATGAAGTAAAAAACAAACACAAATATTCGGGGAAAATATATATTCGAGGAAAAACCAAACCAAAAAATACTACAGCGTATACAGTATACACATATTCACGGTGAAAATTTAGCAGAGAAATTTTTGTTGTTGCTGTTATCCAAACATAATAAAAAGTCAAATATATACCAGTTTTTCCGCAACAAACAAACATAATAGAAAATAATATAAATTATTGTTTTACTTTTCTATATACTACCTATGTATGTATACAGCAACATTTTCCAGGATGGTTGTTTATTTTCACCTTTTCTCCAAAAAAAAAAAAAAGAAGGGAAGTCTGAAGTAAAACAAACGAGAGCTCTTCGCTCGTATATATACATAGTAGTACCTCAATGAAAAGCACACAACAAATAAACTTTCCTTTCAAGTAACAAAAACAAAAAAAAAACAAAATTTTACACCAACAATTTTCCTATTTATCTGTGTGTGTGGCTGTGTGTGTTTTCTTCGTTTACTTTGTGTGTATTTTCCCCCGGTTTTCTTTTTCTTTACCTATATACACTGTGTGAGATATCATTAATAAACAATGAAGAAATTACATAAAGTACGAAATAAGAAACGGAAAATAATTTTTTATTTTATTTTCCGTATATAATTCAAGTAAATGAAAAATTAAACGGTTTAATGTTAGTTAATTCATTGTAGTGAATTGTTGTTAGCTAGTAGGACGGCGCCGGTAAACGTATAGAATTGGTAAATGTGTTTTCTTATGTTATCTTTCGCTTATATATGTATGTGTATATAGAGTATAGGTACTTCGACTGTTTGTATATACGTAACGAGTATATAAAAATTACGTACACACATTTACGTGGAAATGATGAATTTCCACATTTAGTATTTTGGACATAATGATGAATACAACGTAATTATGGGTAATATGTTACATACTCATTGTAATGGTTAATTTAGTTTTGTGCGAATTTTGTCGAAATTGGATTGCATGTATAGCGGGGGGTTCTTATATACACGAAAACGTTAACTTTAAATTTATTCGATTAATTAATTTGGCACACAATTTCATTAGGTCGATCATTAATGCGGAATTAGTTTTTTTTTGCCGGTTGATACAAAATAACAATTGATTGTAATACTCACGGATGGACCTATCTACCGGTAACATTTTGTACAATTTCGTGAAATCGACATTAAAGTTGAAAATGAGGATTATGCGTATAAGAGTTACGAACACAAAATGTTCGATTAAAATTTATATACGAGAGCACAGTGTTTTTCACTCAGAGTTAACGTATCTGAGATTTTTGAAAAGTATTTACTTAATTGCTGTACTGTGTACTTGTTAATTGTTTTAGTAAATATTTTACGGATAAATTAGTAAACAAAAATTAAAACGATTAAAAAGATCGTGAGACTATCGTCTTGGTGGTCTGGTGAGAAGCTGTCTGGGGGAATCAAGTTGGTACTTGTTGCCAGCTCCGTATCTTGCTGCTTCCACAATTGTGCGTGTTACCTCCTCGTGGTGACCACCGGGCAAAAATTACACCATGTGGTGTACTAGGCGAAAACACGGCGGTAAACAACTGGGCCGGGTTAAGGTGTTAACCGTACCGTGCTGATAACCGGCCATGCTGGGGGCCCAGTCTAAAAACTAGCCCTGTCTCTAACGGTGTATCCGGATACTTGGCGCCCTTCAGATCATGTAGCCTTACCAGTGTATTGCTGATCTCTGCACAGGTGGACCTCCTTTCTCCGCTACTCGTGGAACCTATTATGGAAGATCCAAATAGAAAACAAAAAAAACCGGAATCTAGCACTGCGGAGACATCGGCCTTTAGGCTCGGTCTCCTAAGTGCAATTAGGGGCATAAGACCAAATGAGGCTGGCCCCTGAGTAGTCATCTTGGGCAGTGATGCTAATGCGCATCACTCAATTTGGGGAAGTACAAATATTAACAGGCGAGGTGAGTTACTCCTTGATTTTATTTTAAGTACTATAACCTAAATATATGTAATATCGGGTGCAAGCCAACCTTCATTACTAAAAATAGACAAGAAGTGCTGGACATCACACTTGTCTCGGATTTTATTAAGGAGAGGGTATTGAACTAGAAAGTCCATTCCGAAGACCATTCCTTTTCTGGCCATTGTTATCTCCAGTACGAAGTGGATACAAAACCCACTAGCAAACCACCCTGCAGGAGTAGGAGGAAAACTGATTGGGATTGTTTCAGAACCATTCTGGGTAACTCATTACCGGTAGGAAAGGAAAAACGACTGGCATACCTTTAGATCCATACTGGGTAATTTATTACGTCGGTTCCAAATCCACCTGTATCAACAGATGAACTTTTGATGTCTTAGTAGACGAGATATCTGATGCATGCAGTCTTAGTAGGTATTTTGGCAAGTCTCGGCCATCCTGGTAGTCGAAGGAACAGTTGAAATGTAAAAAATTGTTTAAAAGTGCTAAATAAACAAAACATGCTGCGGATTGCGACTTCTATAAAGAAGTCCTCAGAACATACAAATAACAATTAAAAAGTGCAAAACAAGAGCTCTCTACTATGGTAAAATACAGGAGCCCTCAGAGACAGTTAGGCTATACATAAAGTACTCTCTTCGAGTCTTTTCATTTCGAGTTATTCCCTACGACCAGGAGTAAACTCCTCTGGGTAGTAAACCGTTTTATAAGCCATATAGGTCGGAAGGACCTGATGGTATTATTCCTACCCTGACTTGAAGTTAAATGGACTGAAGTAAATATAATATTTATACCTCATCCAGTCTCTTATTGGTACTATTAAGAAATATCTTGATTACAAGGAATACTCTATGGTAGCTTTCTTAAATATATAGAGGAGGCTTTCATTAACGTTATAGGCTTCTTCAGTTTCATTCCATTGCTATTCCATATTGGTGGCTTCATTTCTTTGGAGATTGAGTTAGAGCGTATCACATTGAATGGATTTCTTGTTTTCATATTTTTCAATCTGTCTGTATTGAATTTCCTTCGATTTGTCTTGGTGAATTTTACAGCGACTGGCTTAGTTTGGAATTGTGCTATTACCAGTCGATGGTCGTTGTGGACGTCTGTCTGCGTCTTTCATTGCATTGACATCCTGTAATGATGTAAGGAATTTCTTCATCCGGTGAAGTCCAAGTATATTTATGAATATGTTCGTGTGGAAAATAATCAATAACACAGACATTTAGCGTGATAAATATATTGTATTTAAATACATTGAAGGTCAATGAAGATTGAAGGGTGGCATATACATATGTATTACACGTAGTTTTATTGAAAACAATTTACTCCATTTTTCATTACCGATTTTCCGCTATTAATGTCAACCATATATTTAGGTTCTTTAATAATTAACTTAATAAATATATAACTTAATTTTTTTTAGCTGCTTGTGGGAGGTTTGGTTTTCTCCTCTTTTTCATTTTTCGTTGTGTCTATTTTATAAACAATAAAATATTTCATACCAACGGAACGATTTTACTGCGAATCTTGTAAAACTGTTCGTCTTTGTGGCGTTTCGGATGGTAAATGTTTTAGAATAAATGTGTCTTGGTCGATATAAAAACATTAACCGACACAAAAAATGACGCTCTTCAGTTTTCACTCAACCAACATTGACAATACTATGAACATATATTTTTCAAATGCCATCATGATGTGTATAGGCATCAATGGGTATGCCATCATGATGTGTATAGGCATCAATGGTTATTTATGCCACTCGTAATTTAACCGCGATCCTCAGGGAATGAATTTCGAACAGTTTTTTTCTCTTAGTAGGATCGGTATAAATGTACCTCAAAAAATTCAAGAAAAAATGCAAAACCAAAATATTATAATCCTGATTGGAATGGTCCGTAGTTCACAAGCACGGGTCTAGTTAATTATTTAATTTATTAATAATGTTTAAAAACAAATTCTCGATATCAAATGTTGGTGAACCTTGCCTAACTCACATAGTAAAATACACGAAAAACTGTTGCATACTGATGCCAGACAATTGTTTGTGTATTTCGATCCTGTAGTGCATGATAAGGTTCACTAAAATTTAGTATCGAGAATTTTTTATAAATGATAGTGAAATAAAATTTCTGTACCATCATTTAGTTGACCTTGCCAAGCACTCACATAGTAAAACATATGAAAATTCATCTAGCACTGATGCAAGATGTTTTTTCCGTATGTTTTACTATGTGAGTGCTTGGAAAAGTCGACTAAAATGTGGTATCAAGAAATTTGTCATTTATTTATTTGTCTCTTTTTATGGAAGCATATATTTGATAGTTATACCAAATTGAAAGTACAAATTATATAAAAAAGTTCAACAGAATTTGTAATTTACTTTGTAAACAAACTTTACTATTTGAATAATTTAATGCTATGCATGCGCTTTAAAAAAAACGTGAAGCGTGTGCCGGGGTGTGGGCTATTTCCATTTCTATCACCTTCCTAAACTTTTTCTATACTTTACATATTTAATTAAAAGTAGGTTAAAATTTCCCTCCGTTTTGTGACGATGATCAACAATATACTTAGTTTGTCCGAAGTACGTCATTTGTAAGGCAGCTTTTTACAGTTTTACTTTTCGAAAATTTTGTTTTGAAAGTAATATGTGCGTGTTTATAATTTATCGTGCTTTTAATTCAAGCTTTCGAAAAATATAGTAATTTGATCTCGTCGAACTCAAACACGATTTTTTAAATTAAAGTTTTACATTTTCAAAATTTGTCAAGTTTGTTAAAACAAATTAATTTAAAAAATTCCTTTTAAGCGAATGGTTGTGGTCATTCCTTCCAAACATGTTTTACATATTAGTGTTTTTCACCAATGTCAGTAATGTAATTTTATCGGTGAAATCGTCCTTCAATTACTTACACTTTTACCATATTCACAAATTCAATTGTTTAAGGTGCAAAGGTCTGGATATCCATTTAGCCAATAAATGACAACTTAAATTATCATTAAACCAAAATACAAGTTTTCCGACCAAACGGTATATATATATATAAACGCAATATATATACAATTAAAATGATCAGAGACAACAACAGAGCATCGTCAAAACTGTGTTTAATTCAATTTTCATTTGAAATGTAATATTGATATTGGTATAATTGAAACAATTCAATTTTATTTCCCAAAAATTGAATCGTACAAAATAGATGGATTCTATCTAGCTCTCTGTGCTATACGGCTATATATATAGACGTTATGAGTGTACGTATGTATATGGATATACAGAACTTGATGAAAATAATATCATATCGAACGTTATACAACAATACATTTTGAGTACTAAAAATAATACAGAATACTACACCAACAAAAAACATTTCAATTTATTTTATTATTATTTTTAATGTTGTTATCTCAAATTGTCCATAAAACTAAACAGTACCGTCATATATGTATGTATTTCTATATCAAACCAAAGCTGTATCTATATGTAGGGAAACCAACTAAGTACTAAACTAACAGAACCAACAAAATTTTTATATTTCGTTTCTTCTTATTTTCAGGATTTTCATATCCTGGAAATATACATATAACACAACAACAAAAATAAATAAAACTTTGACTTAAAAATGTATATGTATAAACAAACACAATCATATATGTATATATATATAAAAAGCACAATATTATCGTTGAGCTTTTAAAAATTATACGAGTATATCAAAATGAACCAAAAAGGCAATTCAACAACACAACACACAAAAGCCAAAGACAAGAAATTGTTTTTGAATTGACCAAAAAGAACAGGCATTTATAGTTTAGAGAAGAAGCTTTTCGTATATACACCCCATCCCCTTACCAACCCGTATACGTATTTCGATGATTCAGTCAATTGAATTTTAAAAATTGATAAAAAAGAAAATTGGATGGAAATGTGGTGAAGTGGAGATCTTGTGGAAATGGAGGAAAGACAGAAATATTTGATTCGGTATTTCTTTTTTTTCTCGAATACTATATAATAGTGAAACTACCCTTGTTTGAATCCTTTAACAATATATGTACATAAATACATATATATATCCTGCATGTTATCCTTTTGGGTTTGGAATTTTTTTTTTTTGTACAATTATATTGTTGTTGTTTGTTTACTATTTTTTATTTTTATTTTTAATTCCTGTTTTACATTTTATGTTCTATTTCCTATATGTATTCTCTAGTACACAAAACAAAATTATTTTTATTGGAAAAGGAAGTAGATACTAGACTACTAGAGCGCTAGGGTGAAGAATTTCTATTATTGCTGATATCAATTAAACATGGAATTGGAGAATGTTAAACATTTTCATTATTAATAACATTGTGCGATTGTTGTTCCGTGAAATAGACATGCATGTTTCCACCGTTGTATATATCAAATGGATACATGGTGCAGAAACTTTCTAGGAACTTTTTACAAGTATTGCAAAGTGCTAAATATTTAATTATATCCTTTATATAGAATTAGTGCAGTCTGGCGGGCATATGAGGAGGTTGAAACGAAAAAGTTTATTAAATACTAAATTATTAATTATTTAGCAGACCTGTATAACTCATTAAGGGGATATGCGATATAAGGGGACAATGAAAAAAAATTTAGGGCGTTGTTTTTATGCATTATTTAATTTATTATTGCAATTTCTTAAAAATTTGAATGTTAATAAAAATCGAGAATCTTCATAAAAATAATCGGGTTTTTAAAATAAAATTAAAACAACGCCCTGATTTTTTCCATCATGATTTTTTTAAAATTTTTAATACAACGTACATTATAAATCAAAAATCACGTCAATCAATTCAGTAAAACGGTTCGTGAATTTTAAAAATTATATTACCTAATACGATTATCAAAAAAGGCCAGAATTTATTTTGAAATAGAATTTACCACGATATGAACCTACTCGTATAGGTTCCAATCAATATTTGTTCAAATTACAAAATTTGAGGCAAATATAAAAAATATTATGAACTTTATGATACAAGTTTGGAGTTCAACTTAGTAAATCGTTTAATGTCCGAGAAGTTTTTACTAATTTTCTTACTAAAATATTTAGTTAAACTTTTAGTAAAAAATGTTCGTTTTGGATGGCATATGTGCAATTTTGTGAAATTTTTATGAAATTGAGGTTCTGTGTATGTAATATTAATACACCCTCCCTCTTTTTAATTTATGCATTTTTACCAATGACAATTGTTGTAGAAAATATTAATTACGTTTCGATAAGTTAATATATTAGTTGGTTAAACATAAATTTCAGTGGAGCTGAGCCTACAGCATTGCCGATTGGCAAAATCTCTAGGACCACCTCCCGAAAAAAATATATTTTAAAATTTATTGTTTGGCATGATATGATTTATGAACCAAGTTGTAAGACCCTGTCGATCCACTAATATATTGGAGGTAATTTAAAATTATGGGTTAGGTCCATTCTATCATATCAATTATATTTCCAATTGGGAAAATCGCTGGACCTTATTCTAACAGATCAGTTATATGGCCAATTGGTAAATTATTTAGGATCAGTAAAGAATTTAATCGTTTGGCCAAATTTGTTGTTTGGCTTGGGATATAATTTATGAACCTACTTATAAGACCCTGATGATCCGCTAAAATATTTGGGGTATTTTTTCATGATGGAGAAGGTTCATTCTAGCATATCAATTATATGCCCAATTGGCAAACATTTTGGGATCATCGGGGATCAGCAAATGAATAAATTTTGTCGAGCTCCAGAGTTTGTTATCATATTTGAATTTAATAAAATATTCAACAATGATCAAACAAACTGATACAATTTTTCACTTTTATAAAATTCTAAAATTTGGTAAAATTTTGGTAAAACATTTCAATTTGGTAAAATGTTAGAAACGAAAGACTTGACCAATAGATAGAACTTACTAGAACTGTAAACCTGGGGATAAAATATTATTTCTTAGCTTGAACAAACTCAGAATTTATTTCGAAAATTTATCACACCGACGTAGATTCCAACAAATTTGAGAGAAATTTTAAATACCGAAAGGAAACGGAATTTTATTAAATTAATTTTCAATTTTGGTAAAATACTCAATTTTGATAAAATTTCATAATTTGATAAAATTTTAAAATTGAATTTATTAAATTTTACCGATGTCACGGCGCAGTTGATATCTGGTGAATTTTACGGCCGCTTCATACAGCCCGATAAAATGAGGTGGAAGTGGTGGTGCGAAAGTCCACTTATTATTGTCATCGTGGCACAAACGTATGATGTCGTGATGTAAATAGAAGTTTGCAGAAGACGGTACAACTAGTGCATTTCTGAATTTGCAAATTTCCAAAACAAAGAAAGATGCAGATTTCAACAATTGAAGTTGGTTAAACTATTCGACAGCGTCTCGGAACACCTTGTTTGCTATGGATTGGCCAAAAACCTTTGGCCTATTGAACATTCTTTCTGTGAATAAATATAAGCAAAGTTTTGGTGATTAAGATGAACAGAAAGAAGTAAAAGAGGATGTTTTGTAGAGTATGCGGAAGTGATGAGAAGTACAATCTGCCGTCGACCCGAATCAGATCCCTTGTGTCCAACAACAATGATAGACATTTCAAATTTGACCAGTTGATGAAATCATTTCTTATTTTACTTTCGGAAAACATTCAGATGTTGTGTAAGAATCTGTAAAATATATATGCCAACAATCTGGTCAATCGAGGGTAATTGTTAATATACTTTACACAGCCATCATACTTGTATATTTCTTGTATACTCGATATATTCTGGTTTGCAGCAAATTGGCATTTTCAGAACCCTAAATCGCACCTCATTAAAGTAGCAGGGGTCATATCACGAGGGACAACCTCTGCAGGATTTTGTATTGATTCAATTATGATATACCATTGTTTTTGATTGGTCAGTTCTTGTATACTTGAAACTCTATTCGCTATACAAATGTTTTCAAGTTTGACGGCGAACATTTGAAAAGTTGCATAAGTCCGCTCAGTTGTGGTCTTTTTGTGTAGATTGCAGCACCAAACGTAGATTTTTTGGCTTCCGAGTTCAACCATTAAGTTCGATAAATCAATTCGGAGCAACGTTTGCAAACAAAAATCGTGGAATGGACAATTCGTTCAGAACGGGTTTCAATATATATAGTAGTGTATGGAAAAAAATTCGTCCCAGTTCATTTTTAGCTGCCATAGTTTTTTTTCTATTTTATGTCAAACGTTGATAGCACCGAAGACTTACATAGGTACATGTCATGCCGAATTACATCGCGGGAAAACTATTTTGGTCTTTCATCGTGAATAAGTGTGGTCTTCCTCTGGAACATGATCATTATGGAAGATGGGTCTCTCCATTAAAATCTCATTTAACCGCAAGGCACTGCTTGTTTTTGGTGAGCCGTCAAAGACGACTCACAATTTAGTCGATGAGCTGTCTAGCTTTAACACGCAGTGATGAGGTAGATAATAGTTGGTTACTGGAATTTTCTCATTTGAATTTCGGCGATGAATTTTTTGTAGGCATCATTGAAGATTTTGTTCTTATACACAGCCTCTTTTCCAAATTAAAAAAATTATGGTTGGAAATGTTTATCGCATAGATATATGATCCAACCCAAAACAATATTTAACATAATGGATTTCTAAACGATCCCTGAATTCACATAGAATGAAGCTGAAGGTAAGTATAGCAACTCAAGTTTTGGCGTGTTTAAGTTGGGCCACATCGCAATCAATTCGTGTATTAAAAAATTAATTTTCCCGAATTTTCAAATCAGGTTGTTACAAATAAACTTTTTATAGCCATCAGTAAGGTATGTTACACTGTAAATTACATGATACATTGGTAAATAAATCCAATGACTTGTAAATTCAATCACAATAATGCACTCGCCTTTGCTAAATATATAGATGCGGCGCCAAATTATGTTTAACTAAATTCAATATATTTATGTGCACGTCTGTCTATAAAATTACCACAAATGATGATGATAATTTTGCCATCTACCAACAACAAAACAAAAATGTTAAGATAAGCATAAAATTAGGTAATTTCACTTTATGTTTACTGTATTCAATTTTTTCGCTCTGTAAAATTTATCGTTTCAATTCATTTGAACATTTTTGTTCTGTTTAGCAGCATATCAGTTCTAATTTTTTTATTTATTTTTTGTACGACTGTCTGCGTCTTAACAAAAAATAACGCTAGACTATAATTTTGAAACAGTATGTTTCGGGATGTTGTGTATTTAACAGAAATCATTCCATTGTTTGATTACTTTGATACAATAATATTTATACTCCCTCCGCCGAGTTGTCTGCAAGAACATACAGATAAGTATATAGAAAGAAGATCTTTTGTATTCAAACATAAACATAATACTACACAGACTCACATTTAGAAGCGTATTATTTGTTTTTGTATTTATGTCATTTATAAAAATGTTGCTGGAAAATCTGCTGATTTCGCTGAATAGTAAAAAATACAAATAAAAACTATTTTCATTTTATTTTTTGTGGTTTTTCCATTTTTTTTAGCAAAAAATATAAAAAGCACTGCATAAAAAATGTCTTTCCCCCCAACCCCAAAAAAAAAAAAAGAAATATAAAAAACTGTTTTGTAATTTCACATAAATATTAAAAAAAATTTATTTATTTATTAAGTTCTCATACGACGACCAAAAAATTAAAATTTTTTTTTATTTTTTATTTAAAATATATTTAAAAATATAAATTAAAAATTGTATTTAATGATATCATTATAATACTCATTTTAAATGACAATTATTTTTTTGTTGTACTGTTGCTGTACATAATATAATTATTATAAATTTACAAAATAAAAAATTAAATTATAATTTTTTAAATTAAAATTATTTATAATTTATTAATGAATTATATAAAAAATAAATTAAAAGTATTATTTTATTTAGGTTAACATTATTTTATAATTAGTGTTGTTTGTGTTTCGTTGCTGCGTTTACTGATTGGGGTTGCTTGTAATCATGTAGGAATATATGTATATGCTGATTAAGAGTTATAAATGTGATAGATGTGATTTATGAGATATTGGGTACTTGTGTTGCAACAAAACACATGGCACATTGTATTGATGTGCTCTAACTATATTTTGGTTCAAATCGGCGTATCATTTAAATACGACACAAGCGTTATACATTGCATTGCATATTTCAATTCATTCACCTATATTTCAATAATATAGCGTTCGCGTGAAGTTTCTCTTAAATTATCTCAAAATTGAAGAACTCCAGGCCCTATCGCCAGTATTAAATAAATGGTTCCCTAACAAAATTTTTACCAAAAATCCTAAACTCCCATGTTTATCCATCATGTCGTGTTGAAAGTTAAAATAGATGTAGGTGGACTGCGTTATTTCCCAAATGACTGCGTTAAAATTCCGGACTATGTGGAATCTCCAATGTGATCAAATTAAATATTTTGGGAATTCAATAAATGGACGCGGTATAGCAATAGTACAGTAATTCATTATAAACTTATATTTTTCTTATAATTTCCGGTACACTGGATTTCGAACATATAGTTATTTAGCCGCACCCGGCATTAAGTCGTCAATATAAATGTCCTTTTCAATAACACGGGATGCTTCTGGAGACTTTTTCGAATTCTATATATGGATAGTTCTATTAAGCATCTGATTGCCATAAACGATGCCGAAGCCGTGCCATAGGTCACTGTGCTTAAAGCATAAGGTTTAATCTGTTGCTGGTTATCTCGGCACAGAATTATTTGTGGTTTCCTATCGTGCTTGTGGATTCCTACCTGGCAATACATTTTCTCTCTTCAATCGGCTATGGATTGGACGATCATGAAATTTTCATTCAGCGAGAAGTCCCACGGCACTTTGCGAATGCATAGAACACTACTCGCAATTGAGTGGTCAGCCTACTGTCCTTCTTTACTCCATAATGAAATATGTATACATTTTTCGTAATTCCTGTTCATTTAATTTCATCTCTAAATTTAAATATAATTTGTCGAATTTTGAATCAACCCGGAATTTCCTCTCCAAGGCTAATAATCTGGACAATGTTAAATTGTAAGTTTGGCTTACTTGGTTGGATTTTCCTTAAACGGAAGCCTTGTAACGAATTTGCCATCTTCTGCCCTCGATGTGGTGGATTGTCTTCCTCATACGTATATTTTGCTTCAGATTCGGGAGAATTTTCGATTTCCCAAAACTTGCGCAATATTTCATCAATTTCTATTACTGTTGTGAATGCCTTAATGGTTTCTGTTGTAGTAGGCAGTCCTTATGTATGCCACCAATTACCCAGCCTAACTTGGTATTACTACGTCGGATCAGCTAGTTCGATTCCAGCTAACGTCTCTTACTTAAATTTTTTACTTGGTAAGCCGGCAGTAACGATGTTATTTTAGAAATGACAAATGCCTTTATCGACGTGGGTAAGTTAACTACTGCTGCATTGGTTCAGACGGCACCTCTTCATCAGTATGCAATAGCGAATGATGCTTGGCATGAACACTGGTGACATATATTTCTGAACATGCAATCGTATACGGTATGATAAGGATTAAAGTAGTTAAAACACCTGCTATCTTGCCCCAGTAAACTTCCGCTCTTCTAAAGACATGTAGAAGAAATGTATCACACTCGATTGGATTGTGATCTTCGATGTTGCACGCAATACATATAGGGAACTTGTAAATGTTTTTTTTGGATTTTGTCGCACGACTGGCTTTACCGCTCATGATTGATCATATTTCAGCGATTCAAGAGCATCAATTCGCCTACCGAGAAGTTCAAAAAAATTGTTTACGGTAGTATACTCATCTTCTGTCGTCTCCTGTGTCCATTGACTTCTTGTCTCATCGTTTAACTTTTGCAGCAATACATAGATTAACTAGGGATCTCTGTCTTCAGCCTGCTTGTCTAAATTTTCGAATTAATGCAGTTATTGTATGCCTTTTTCGATCATATCTCTGGATTTATTTTTGTAACGCCTCAGCGTAATTGGCTTCGGTGATTTTATAATGTTTGACTAGCAAGTAGGCTTCTCCTTTAAGTAGGCCCACTAGTTATTGGAACTTCATCACTGCGGAATCTTCACTTTTGCAAGATTTCTGGTTGGTGCTGTACCGCCACTGGTAGTATTCAAGGTATTGCTAGTAATTTCTGATGTGTCATGGACACCTAGTAATCGCACGCATTCGTTGATTTTTGCAACTGCAGAGAAATACATATCTTCGGCTTCCATTAATCGGAACTTTTCTTCGTGGTTGATCGCAAGTATTTTCGATTCTACTTTGTTCAATTTTTCCAAGCAATTGTTGAGCTCGGCTTGTCTTCAGTTGAAATTCATCTATATGGTTTCAGTTGAATCGACCGTTAGTTTCGTTGCGAATTTCATAAGCCATTTCGTGGAAATGGTTTTAATTGAAATTACACTTGAATAACTCACTGATCACTAATTCGATTCGCTTCCATTTTCTGATACGTAATTTCCTGCTATCTTCTGGAACTTATCGTTGTGTTAGCTGGTTTATAAAGATGCGGTTGCTACACGTCTACCATCCGGCTCGAAGGACCATTTCCAAACTTCAAGTAGGTGTAGGTGGATCATATTATTTTCCAAATGACTGCAACAGAATTCCGGACTAGTTTTGCGATTCTCGATCAGAGAAAGATCAAGCACATGATTGGACTGGCGATATAAGATGTTGCACTGAGATGTTTCCAACATGAGATTAAAGAGTATCGGGGATAGAACATGCCCCTGACGCACACTAGATTCTGCAAAAATTCTTGATAGCCTGTTCTCAACTTTAATATAGCATTGAGACTGTATGATTGTTTAGAACCACCATATACTAACAACCATAAGGTATCGTTAATACGAGGTCTACTAGAGGTCTTTGCAAAAAGACGAGAAAAGTGTAAATGCCATAAGGCGCCGTTTTTTCTTCTTCTAGTAACGTCGTATTAACTCAAAATCTTACTAACATTAATTGACTTAGATTCCTTATAACAAAGACATTCCCGTTAGAATTCTCCATATAACATTTACAATCTTTACGATTTTTATAACATTACCATACATACTTTCTTTATAATATTTGCTACATACATTATAACATTGGCGCTGTAGAATTCGCACCTGTGGCGAAATATGGCATCTCCATCCAACCACGAAAATATACCGACAAATAAAATCACAAACCCAGTAGTTAAGGGACTAACAAGACTCCAATCAACCAGTACACACAACGTACCAAAAGTTCCAAAACCAATTAGAATAAAAACAGAACCGACGGACGATACTCCAACACAAGATATAGCCCAAATAGAAATAGAGCTTAGCAAAATTTCTTGGAACTGTAGATAATATCTACAACAGGTTGCAAACCAAAAACAAGTTCACCGAAATAATTAAATTTAGACTAGCGGGAACAGCATTCACAAGAATAAACAGACGACAAATAGAAGACTATCAAATATTCAAAACCACATTACGTAACAAGTACGCTCCGACATACTCGCTCAGTGCACTAGAAACCAACTACACAGGAATATGAAAACAATACGGAGAGTTAATTAGAAAATACGGATATAGCACAGCAACAAATATAGATAAAATAATCGAAGAAACAGAAAAAATGGACAAGATGTTATTATGGTAATTGGAGACCCAACCCAGTAAACAATAACAACACAATCACAGGTGGAATTACAACAACCACAACAAAATCAACACATGGAGACATCAACAAAAAGAAATCAAATAATATGCAACTACTGCCAAAGACTGAATCACACATGGGAAATATGCCGCACCAGGATATTTGCAAAACGGATATCAAAAAACATACAACCAATCTAACAAATATCGCATAGTAAACCAATACCCATAAAACCGACCACACTACCAAACTCCACCAATTACCTATACCAAATACAACAACAAAGACCAAATAACAACTATCGGCAACCTACAAATCCAAATTTCCAAGACAGTTTCCTAAATACTGCTCATACTCCAAAGTACAAAAGGACACACGTTCGACGATTGTAAAAGCATATTCCTATAGAAACAGAAATTATAACACGGGACACTACCAAAACCATCCTCAAGCAAACGAAAGTTAACAACTTAGGAGAACAACTCGCTCAAAAAAAACTTAATTCATCAACCGGTATAGCAATCTGGTAAACTCCAACGGATCAGACCAAGATGGATCCTCAATGCAAATCTCCGCAATCTGTATTTATTTATCTCCCATTATGTATAGTTGAAGAAAATCCGGTTAGTCCAATATACCAGGATTTCGTATACAAATATATAAAATCAAATAAAGTAAAACCGCTGAGCTTTTATCAAAATGAATAAACAACAAAATTTTATTCCACAAATTCAGCAAATTTTAGATAAACTGAAACCCTTTTTCTGTATCTTAAACACATCAAAGCATTAAAACGGATGCTGCGTATACTCGAACATAACATCATTTCTATCCTAATTAATGTTTTTCTTACCAAAAATAATCTAATGGCATTCTACAAAAGTTTCCGTATTTTCCTATTTTTTATTTACATTCAAATTACAGTATATTCAGTATAAAAATGAATGAAAAAAAAAATTAATTGCCTTAAGAAAATTTGTTTCCTTAACTTTCATTCTTTTATACATATTATTATTATACCATTTTTCTTCTTATATTAACAAAAAAAAAAAATATATTTTCTTTCTAGATCGTAATTAAATTTTATAAAGATTTCCAAAAAAATAAAAAAAATTAACAATACCATAATAAGATTTCATCCTTTTTGCGTAAACAAGAAAAAGAAAAATTCTTCTTCATCATTAAAAAAAATTATAATTAGCCCATAGAAAGCCATTACAGTTTTTAACACTCTAAGGACATACATACAGACATACAGACCCTTAATATTTATAACTATAATTTTTAATTAACATATCATGGATAATAAACCAAGAAAATGTTGTCTTAATGATATCATAATCTTTTGAGTACGATAAAAGGATATTCGTATATACTGGATCTAAATTGTGAAGTGGATTTACTGTGTAACACCTGCAATCGATTCGAGCTTAAGGTGTTAAATTAACATATTGTCTATTTTAATATTTTACTTTATTTATATTTTTACAGCAAAAAAGGGATATTCACCAGACCTTATATACAAAAAAAAAAAAAAATTTAAAAAGGATCCATTCTCCACAAATGGTTTACTTTACTAAATTTCGTGTTAAGGAATGGATATACTCGTAGACTCAAACATACTATCAGCAAGCACACAAAGAAATATCCTTAAAAAAGGGTTCAATATTCAATTAAGTGATATTTGTTTTTAATTTTAGAATAACTGGCACAGATTAATTTTCACTTGGGAAAATATTATTTTGCCAAAGACAAAAAAGGAGATTTTCTCTCTACGATATACATACGAAACAAGTTAAATTTACCCAATTAATTTTTATTTTATTTTATTCATCTCCTTTCTTAATTTAATCCTTTTTTGCTATGGTTTTTTTTGCTGTTTATTATATAAAAGTGAGGAAATTATGGTGAAAAAAAAAATTGATGTAAATTGGAAAAGGAGTAGATTTTGTTCCGAGAAAACAACATTTTCTTGGGATATTTGTGTAGTAGGTCAAGGTGGTTTTTGAATTACAAAGTATATAATTAATCATTATGAGCTGTAATTTAACGGAAAATGGTTTCGATTTATAATGAATTTTTCCAGGAATTTATTTACCAGGTTTTCACATTAAATATAGAATATAATAATATGAGATTTTAATGAACACAGTTTATACAAATAAAATTACGGTATAACCTTAAATGACATAATACTGTCTTTAGTCATTTGCCTTACACATAATTTTTAATGAGAAAATTAATGAGCACACATTTTGTATGTGTGCGGAAATGTTTGATTCCCATGTGGGAATTTATCTTTATCCAACATAGATACGTCTTGGCATATAGGGTTAATAAAAAGGAAATTAACTCGTGTTTGAGGCTGATATCTGCTGACTGTACATCGTATGTCAGCCTACAAAATAATATGATGACTTATACAAGTTCAATGAACTCCGTAAAAATAAAATACAAAAAATTACACCAATTCTAAATATTCAATTCAGATTATATCTACGTACAGATATGAAAAAAAAAAATGAAAAACCAATTGTCTATCATTACTTTGCGTGGAAACCACTGGATTACTTATAGTTTCATATAATCTATTCTGATGAATGCAGGAGCAGCCCGTGTGTCTTAGCCATAATCGGCAACTATAGCTTTAACATTTAAAAGTTTATATAAATAATTCATATTTTTAAGAAACTAATGAAAAAGCTTTTATTAAACTTTTATTTTTAATTCATAATTCTACGAACCAAATAATTAATTTGTGTATAAGCTTTCGAACAATTTATAAAAATAGCATTAGACTAATTTGAAAAGTTATAAAGCTTGATATTTGATTATAGGTTAGTTTGAAATTTTTTGTGTTTTTCTTAAATATGTAGAACATATACATACGAAGAATCTTGCTTATCTTTTGGGCAGAATATGGGCCAATTATATTATTAATATATTCAGAAGCTTTTGTGCGGCCACATTTTATTTGTTGTGCTTGTGAATTGGGCGCAACAGTTTGAATTAATTTTGATAGACTGTCTATCAATTTAAATAGTAAACTATGTTGAATACAGATTCTTCGATACTTTTAATTTTTAAGTTTTCCAAACATCGTATAAAACCATTTTAAATGCTTATATTTTGATTACAAATTTTCTTTTCTTTTTGTAAGCTTAAAATTCTAATATAATTTTGACACAACCACAGTACAGTATATAATACAGTAAATCACCTTTTCCTAAAGCCCATTAGCCACAAACATGATAAAAAAACATTAAACCCAAAAACCATTAAACGGATCAAAAGCGAATTAGAATAAAGTGTACCATAAATTGAAAAGCGAATTAGATTGTACCAAAATCAAAAGGTGCGTACTCAAATTTTTGTATCTTAAAAAATTACCAAATTCGGTACAATTGTGCCAAAGTGATAACACTGATTGTGATCCACATAAAGCTAAATTGAAATACCGGACAATATAATAATTTAAGCTGATTAAAGCTTTTAAAAGTTTTATGTAAAAATAATTGTCCACCGATTCGAATTGCACATTTTAACCCCTCTTTCTTGCTCTACATCAAATCTGCCTACCAAGGTCATAAAATAAGCTCCCACATATGCAAATAAAACACAATTTTCAGCTTCAAACGTAGTGGGAAAGAAACCTATTTAATTAAGATTTTATTGTCAGAGCTTTAGCTTTTTTCGAACTAACCCAAAAATAATGATCGACATAAAGACAGCAAAAGTCGTCAGTTTGGGAACTGTATGGGTAGTTAAATTAAAATAGGAAAAGTCGTCATTGTGGGAGCGTTTTTAAACAAATTTTACACTGGAAAATATAATCAATTTATGCTGATGAAAGCTTTTAAAAGTTTTATGTGTAATTAATTGTCCACCGATTCTCACTCTACATCAAATCGGCGTTTCAAGGTCATAATAGAAGCTCTCACATATGCTAAATAGGTGCGATTTTGAGCTTCTAAAGAAGTGGGAAAAAAAACTTATTTCATTTAGATTTTATTGTCAGATTTAGATTTTATTGTCAAAATTTAAGACCGGAAAATAAAACTCAATTTAAACTCCGGATTGTACATTTTACTCTTTCTCGTTTTACATCAAATCTGCCATCAAAGGTCATAAGATAAGCTCCCACATATGCTAAAAATTTACAGCGCGATTTACAGTTCTAAAGTAGTGGGAAATGAAAATTATTTAATTCAGATTTTATTGTCAGAGCTTTTGCTTTTTTTACAATAACTCAAAAATTGTGATCCACGTAAAGCTAAATTAAAATAACATAGGTCGTAATTGTGGGAGCTTTTTTAAAGAAAATTTAACACCGGAAAAAAAAATCAATTTAAACTGATTAAAGTCTTTAAAAGTTTTATGTGAAATTAATTGTCCACCGATTCGAATTGCGCATTTTAACCCCTCTTTCTTGCTCTACATCAAATCTGCCATCAAAGGTCATAAAATAAGGTCCCACATTTACTAAGAAACGCACAATATTATATTACTTTATTGTCAGAGCTTTTACATTTTTCACAGTAACCCAAAAATGGTGATGCACAAAAATCTAAATTAAAATACCAAATTTCGTCATTGTGGGAGCTTTTTTAATGAAAATTTAACACCGGAAATCATAATCAAGTTTTTAAAGTTATATGAGGAATTAATTGTCCACCGATTCGCTTTGTACATTTTAACAACTCTTACTTGTTCTGCATCAACTCTACCTTCCAAAGACATAAAATAAGCTCACACATATGCTAAAAAACGCGCAATATTCAGCTTCTATAGTAGTGAGAAAAAGATTATTGTCAGAAGTTTTACCTTTTTCACAATTATTCAATAATTGTGATTAATTAATCATTAATTGTGATTTCCTTTTCAAAGAAAATTTTACACCGGAATATATAATCAATTTTAAGTTGATTAGAGCCATTAATTATTAATTGTTCACCGATTCGAATTGCACATTTTAACCACTCTTTCTCGTTCTACATCAAATCTACCATCAAAGGTCATAAAATAAGCTCCCACATTTCAATATATAAAGGTACATAAGAACCAAGCTTATAAAAATATTTCTTAGAAAATTCATTAAATTAATTTGGAAGCATTTGGATTAATTTAATATAACATCAATTTGGCTTATAACAATAACATATTTTCAGAAAGCTTAACCAAAATATGGCATACAAATTAAATAAAATTACAAAAAGTTTAATCAAAAAACCTCTCTCAAATTTTTGATATCTTTAATGGCCGAGGTCTTGGAGAAGGGAAATTGTTGGGCGATCTTCGGTCTCACAAAGAATGACATTGAAATTAGTAATTCCCAGTATCAAAAACAATTAAGCTTTAATACGATGCTATACATAATTTTGCGATTTCCAGAAAATTTTAAGCTTTAATTGAAATTCAATTTAAAAAAAAAAAAATTATTCATATTTTATGGATATTTTGTGCTTGATGAGCAGAACTCGTAACAAAAACGTATCATTCATTTGCGGTAGCTTTCCAACAATTAAACAAACAAAAAGCTCAATAATTTAAAATCCAATTAACATGGTCATTTTTTATGACGAACGTCACATTTACGTGACATCAATTTTTCTATTCTTTTGGTCGCATTTTTTTCAAATCACTACAATGGAAGGCCGTAAAATATTAGTTTACAAATTGATAATTTTAATAATCAGCTCACTAGAAACGACTTCAAGAGTAGGAAAATTTGAAATTCGATAATTTTAAATGTCTATAAATTAAAATCAATATCAATTCTATAAGTGCACGGTTTGTTTTGAAAAATCATTTAGATTGATTGAGTAATAAAAACTCAAACTCACCACGACTAAATCTAATTGGTAACTAATTACTAAATAAAAACGGTAATGTAATCAAACCGGATGTCTCAAAGTACCAATAATATTTAAACTAAAATATATAGAATTTTGGCACAAAGTCAAATAGGAATTCTGCCAAATATTCTTTTATATACATATTGTCATTGAATTACATTTTAATAAAATTCCACCACCTGTTCGCTGCATTTCAAACAGATGGTTTGTCCTGTTGAAGATGCTTCGTATATTTAAGTACTTTTATACAACGATAATAATCTGCTGGAAATATATAAAAAATAATTATTTCCATTATAAATTAATTGGAGAAAATTAAATCGTTTGGTTTTATTAATAATTAAAATTTAATACACAAATTAAATTCAGGAGATACGGCTTTAACTATCCAGGGTTATACACAAACGAATTCATTAAAGAACTTTAATTGTGCGCCATCATCATCACAATAATTTTTATGTTGAATGCGGTGGTAATCATTAATTATTACAACCGTTAAATAGTTTTGTTCGCGTTGCTTAATTCTTACGATTTTCCATGCGAATAATAATACAATAATTACGATTATATAACTTATTTAATTATAAATAATATTTCAATAAGAATTATTAATAATCATAGAAATGGTTTCTGTATACATACATACATACATATATTCATTTATTATGCTAGCATGTTGTAAAAGTCTTAAGAATTTATTTCGCATATACTTTTATTTATATACGAATTAAGTATTCTACTCAAGAATAACAAATGTGAAATTAAGAAAAAAGTATAAATTATATTTATTCATATGTATGTATGTGTGAAAAAAGCTTTTCATGTTGTTGAAGAAAAAAATATATTTTTCAATTAGAAATTATTATTTTTTGTTATTATTTTTGTCGGTGCCATAGTCATAAATGAATAATAACATAAATGTATAAACATTTTAGGGAGCTTTACGTGAACGATCTTTTATGTATCAATCAAATTGTGTGACAGCTTTTAGATCCGTCTGGCAGCTTTTGGTTCTAAAAATCAATATTGTTTTAACGTATATGAATTAATAATAATTCTTCTAATCCATTAAAAATCACTCACTCACGAACTCCACCTGGCCAATTCTATATAAATATAAAGTTATAATTATTGTTTCGGATGCGCTAAGCCCCCTAATATTAATCGAATTTTGATATATACTGCAAAAATATAATCTCTTTTATTGATTAGATAAAAAAAATCGCAATCCCAAATTTTAGTCGACCAAAGCTAAGCTCTAACTCAAATGGTAATAAAACGAAAAATCATCTACATCTAATTCAAGACAATTTTTCGTGTGTTCCACTATGTGCGTGTTTGGATCCTAATAAAGAATTTTTATTATTGTTTAGAAAAACTAAATGATATTTTATAATAAATTTAAATCTGGATACAAAGTTTTAGTCGACTTTGCCAAATACTCACATAGTAAACCACACGAAAAAATGTCTAACACTGATACAAGACAATTGTTCGTGTGTTTTACTACGTGAGTGCTTGGAAAGGTCAACTAAAATTTGGTTCGAAGAATTTTCCTGTTTTTCAAAAGTCGGGTTTGGAAAATCCTGGCTTTGCAAAATACAAATAGCCTGTGGTATTTGGAAAGCCTGAATGCGTAATGGTAGTATTTTTTATAGTATTTCATTCCAAAAAACTAGAAATTAAGACACATTAAAGCAATGTTTTGAAGATATTCAAGCTCGGTTATTGCCAGGTTTCTGTTTTTTAGGTATGATGCTCCGGCTCTAATTTGCTCAATTTGAGTTTTAGCGTTTTTTAATTATATTTTCAACTCCGCGATTAATTGGCAGACGCCGACTTTTTTTATATTTTCCCACACAGACCAGGAATTTGGAGAGTACTATTTTGGTTTAGGATTTATGTTTGTTGTTCTATTGGGGTTTTCCGTTAAATAATTTTTCTCGAACGGAATCGATTATTTTTTAGCTACTGGTAATATAGAATTATATCTTCCGCTGGTTAAAAAGTTAAACATTTTAAATCCGCGTTGTTATCGTATTTCAAAGCACAACCTTCTGGTTGCACCTTTCTCTAGTTTATTTGCCCGAAATGAAACACATAACCTCTATAAGCTGTTTTTGGGAAGAGATGTTTCAAAACTTTTATACTATCCTTTTCGAAATCGGATATTACCATTTTCGGATTTAAATGTATTCCCAACGCATATTTGCAACCTTAAAAAAAAAAATCGAAGTAAACTGCTTCACTTTTTGAACTATTTAGTCCGCACAGCAAAGAAGCAGCCTTATGACCAATTTTGCCATGAATATATAATAATTAATTGACGCATGAACGCTGGAACTGATATGAACGCTGGTATTGCTAATATTATTATAGTTTGTCTTTAACATCTTCAAAACAGTTAATACAAACTGTTCCTCTTCACGATAATTAGGCTCTTCTGGATTTTCTGTATTTTTAATACTATCGTGTTCTATTATATTGGTTTTTCTCAAAAAAAAGGCGTGTTTCTGTGGAATAATCAACACTGTTGCAAATATTTTGGTTCGGTTGAACCGTTGGAGACTGTTGGAGACGGTTGAATTTATCAAAATAAGTAAGCGGTATTTTTAGAAATATTTTGAGCCTCACCACCAGCAAATAATTGATAACCTCAAAGGTCAAAGGGCAATGTTATTTTTATAAGAAGAACACTTAATTTAAAATTTAAAATTGGACATTATCATTCAGAATAAACATGATCATACAAGAATTTTTAGTTACAATTTCTGATATAACTTAAAAAACGATATCGGTTAGGAAATTACATTGAACTGATATACATATTATGTATGTATGATGCATTGTGCACGAATAAAAATTTATCTATAGAATATACATATATACAAATATAAGTGTTTCGCGGGTTTTGGGTGAAAATTGAAATCATACAAAAGATCATACAAAAGATGAATATGATTTATTGTTTTTGTATGAACACGATCAAACAAGAATTTTTCTATTAAAAATTGTACAAATTGAATTAAAAAAATTTATAAAAAAAAAATATATTCTAAAAACTATATTCTAAAAAAAAAAAATAACTTAGAAAAAAAATTATTATTATTTCAAAAATTACTTTCAATTAAAAAACCTTCACAAATTTAAATTAATTATTTTTCTATATTACATTACATAAAAAATGTAACATATAAAAATATGTAATATGAAATAATTTATTCTGTAAATATAATTATAATTTATTCCTTTTAGAAATTTTCCGCATATAATAACTTTTTTTATTTTAAAAAAATCTTAAAATGTGATATCATAACAACAACAAATCTGTTGGGTGAAAATCGAAACAATACCTGGAAGTTTCGACAAATATGATCGTACAAAAGATGAATATGATTTGTGGTTTTGTATGAACACGATCAAACAGGAATTTTTCTGTTTTTAAAAACATGTACAAATAACCTTATGTATACCAACACACTTCTTTTTAAATATGGATTACTTTTTAATATACTATTACGAACGATTCTTAGTACAACTAAAAAGATAGTTACTGATCTAAATTTTTCAAAATTAATTTTTCCTTTACTATCGTAAAATTTCATTAATAAAATCACGGCTGTGAAAAATTTCTTAACTTATTCCTAGTAAAAAAAACTGTGAATGTATTTGTGTATATTTAAATTAATGCAGACTATATAAACATTTAGGCGAATATATTCTTTGATATAATCAAATTGATCATTCTACTTATAAATTACCAAAGATAAAACAATGAGCTCATAAAAAATTAAAAATTTTAGTTTTAAAGTTTCATGTCGATATTTCATTATGTTAAAATTATGAATTACATATTATTAAAATTTATGAGTTTTGATTAATTATAAACACATGGTTATTGTTTTATTTGATTTTCTCACTTCAACTGAATACTAATCCAGAATTTGCGAGGTAGACATCGGTGCCACTATGTTTCTCAATTAGTTCTATCAATTGTCGATACCCAGGAATTTTTTTAGATTTTTGTCATTGTTCTGGATTGGTCAAACTTGGCCGTGAAACACATGGTTATTGTTTTATTTGATTTTCTCACTTCAACTGAATACTAATCCAGAATTTGCGAGGTAGACATCAGTGCCACTATGTTTCACTGTTAGTTCTATCAATTGTCGATACCCAGGAATTTTTTTAGATTTTTGTCATTGTTCTGGATTGGTCAAACTTGGCCGCGAAACACATGGTTATTGTTTTATTTGATTTTCTCACTTCAACTGAATACTAATCCAGAATTTGCGAGGTAGACATCGGTGCCACTATGTTTCACTGTTAGTTCTATCAATTGTCGATACCCAGGAATTTTTTTAGATTTTTGTCATTGTTCTGGATTGGTCAAACTTGGCCGTGAAACACATGGTTATTGTTTTATTTGATTTTCTCACTTCAACTGAATACTAATCCAGAATTTGCGAGGTAGACATCGGTGCCACTATGTTTCTCTGTTAGTTCTATCAATTGTCGATACCCAGGAATTTTTTTAGATTTTTGTCATTGTTCTGGATTGGTCAAACTTGGCCGCGAAACACATGGTTATTGTTTTATTTGATTTTCTCACTTCAACTGAATACTAATCCAGAATTTGCGAGGTAGACGTCGGTGCCACTATGTTTCTCTGTTAGTTCTATCAATTTTCGATACCCAGGAAGTTTTTTAGATTTTTGTCATTGTTCTGGATTGGTCAAACTTGGCCGCGAAACACATGGTTATTGTTTTATTTGATTTTCTCACTTCAACTGAATACTAATCCAGAATTTGCGAGGTAGACATCAGTGCCACTATGTTTCACTGTTAGTTCTATCAATTGTCGATACCCAGGAATTTTTTTAGATTTTTGTCATTGTTCTGGATTGGTCAAACTTGGCCGCGAAACACATGGTTATTGTTTTATTTGATTTTCTCACTTCAACTGAATACTAATCCAGAATTTGCGAGGTAGACATCGGTGCCACTATGTTTCACTGTTAGTTCTATCAATTGTCGATACCCAGGAATTTTTTTAGATTTTTGTCATTGTTCTGGATTGGTCAAACTTGGCCGCGAAACACATGGTTATTGTTTTATTTGATTTTCTCACTTCAACTGAATACTAATCCAGAATTTGCGAGGTAGACGTCGGTGCCACTATGTTTCTCTGTTAGTTCTATCAATTTTCGATACCCAGGAAGTTTTTTAGATTTTTGTCATTGTTCTGGATTGGTCAAACTTGGCCGCGAAACACATGGTTATTGTTTTATTTGATTTTCTCACTTCAACTGAATACTAATCCAGAATTTGCGAGGTAGACATCAGTGCCACTATGTTTCACTGTTAGTTCTATCAATTGTCGATACCCAGGAATTTTTTTAGATTTTTGTCATTGTTCTGGATTGGTCAAACTTGGCCGCGAAACACATGGTTATTGTTTTATTTGATTTTCTCACTTCAACTGAATACTAATCCAGAATTTGCGAGGTAGACATCGGTGCCACTATGTTTCACTGTTAGTTCTATCAATTGTCGATACCCAGGAATTTTTTTAGATTTTTGTCATTGTTCTGGATTGGTCAAACTTGGCCGCGAAACACATGGTTATTGTTTTATTTGATTTTCTCACTTCAACTAAATACTAATCCAGAATTTGCGAGGTAGACATCGGTGCCACTATGTTTCTCTGTTAGTTCTATCAATTATCGATATCCAGGAATTTTTTTAGATTTTTATCATTGTTCTGGATTGGTCAAACTTGGCCGCGAAACACATGGTTATTGTTTTATTTGATTTTCTCACTTCAACTGAATACTAATCCAGAATTTGCGAGGTAGACATCGGTGCCACTATGTTTCACTGTTAGTTCTATCAATTGTCGATACCCAGGAATTTTTTTAGATTTTTGTCATTGTTCTGGATTGGTCAAACTTGGCCGCGAAACACATGGTTATTGTTTTATTTGATTTTCTCACTTCAACTGAATACTAATCCAGAATTTGCGAGGTAGACATCGGTGCCACTATGTTTCACTGTTAGTTCTATCAATTGTCGATACCCAGGAATTTTTTTAGATTTTTGTCATTGTTCTGGATTGGTCAAACTTGGCCGCGAAACACATGGTTATTGTTTTATTTGATTTTCTCACTTCAACTGAATACTAATCCAGAATTTGCGAGGTAGACATCGGTGCCACTATGTTTCACTGTTAGTTCTATCAATTGTCGATACCCAGGAATTTTTTTAGATTTTTGTCATTGTTCTGGATTGGTCAAACTTGGCCGCGAAACACATGGTTATTGTTTTATTTGATTTTCTCACTTCAACTGAATACTAATCCAGAATTTGCGAGGTAGACATCGGTGCCACTATGTTTCTCTGTTAGTTCTATCAATTATCGATATCCAGGAATTTTTTTAGATTTTTATCATTGTTCTGGATTGGTCAAACTTGGCCGCGAAACACATGGTTATTGTTTTATTTGATTTTCTCACTTCAACTGAATACTAATCCAGAATTTGCGAGGTAGACATCGGTGCCACTATGTTTCACTGTTAGTTCTATCAATTGTCGATACCCAGGAATTTTTTTAGATTTTTGTCATTGTTCTGGATTTGTCAAACTTGGCCGTGAAACACATGGTTATTGTTTTATTTGATTTTCTCACTTCAACTGAATACTAATCCAGAATTTGCGAGGTAGACATCGGTGCCACTATGTTTCACTGTTAGTTCTATCAATTGTCGATACCCAGGAATTTTTTTAGATTTTTGTCATTGTTCTGGATTGGTCAAACTTGGCCGCGAAACACATGGTTATTGTTTTATTTGATTTTCTCACTTCAACTGAATACTAATCCAGAATTTGCGAGGTAGACATCGGTGCCACTATGTTTCACTGTTAGTTCTATCAATTGTCGATACCCAGGAATTTTTTTAGATTTTTGTCATTGTTCTGGATTGGTCAAACTTGGCCGCGAAACACATGGTTATTGTTTTATTTGATTTTCTCACTTCAACTGAATACTAATCCAGAATTTGCGAGGTAGACATCGGTGCCACTATGTTTCTCTGTTAGTTCTATCAATTATCGATATCCAGGAATTTTTTTAGATTTTTATCATTGTTCTGGATTGGTCAAACTTGGCCGCGAAACACATGGTTATTGTTTTATTTGATTTTCTCACTTCAACTGAATACTAATCCAGAATTTGCGAGGTAGACATCGGTGCCACTATGTTTCACTGTTAGTTCTATCAATTGTCGATACCCAGGAATTTTTTTAGATTTTTGTCATTGTTCTGGATTTGTCAAACTTGGCCGTGAAACACATGGTTATTGTTTTATTTGATTTTCTCACTTCAACTGAATACTAATCCAGAATTTGCGAGGTAGACATCGGTGCCACTATGTTTCACTGTTAGTTCTATCAATTGTCGATACCCAGGAATTTTTTTAGATTTTTGTCATTGTTCTGGATTGGTCAAACTTGGCCGCGAAACACATGGTTATTGTTTTATTTGATTTTCTCACTTCAGCTGAATACTAATCCAGAATTTGCGAGGAAGACATCGGTGCCACTATGTTTCACTGTTAGTTCTATCAATTGTCGATACCCAGGAATTTTTTTAGATTTTTGTCATTGTTCTGGATTGGTCAAACTTGGCCGCGAAACACATGGTTATTGTTTTATTTGATTACCTCGCAAATTCTGGATTAGTAATCAGCTGAAGTGAGAAAATCAAATAAAACAATAGCCATGTGTTTCGCGGCCAAGTTTGACCAATCCAGAACAATGACAAAAATCTAAAAAACTTCCTGGGTATCGACAATTGATAGAACTAACAGTGAAACATAGTGGCACCGATGTCTACCTCGCAAATTCTGGATTAGTATTCAGTTGAAGTGAGAAAATCAAATAAAACAATAACCATGTGTTTCGCGGCCAAGTTTGACCAATCCAGAACAATGACAAAAATCTAAAAAAATTCCTGGGTATCGACAATTGATAGAACTAACAGTGAAACATAGTGGCACCGATGTCTACCTCGCAAATTCTGGATTAGTATTCAGTTGAAGTGAGAAAATCAAATAAAACAATAACCATGTGTTTCGCGGCCAAGTTTGACCAATCCAGAACAATGACAAAAATCTAAAAAAATTCCTGGATATCGATAATTGATAGAACTAACAGAGAAACATAGTGGCACCGATGTCTACCTCGCAAATTCTGGATTAGTACTCAGCTGAAGTGAGAAAATCAAATAAAACAATAGCCATGTGTTTCGCGGCCAAGTTTGACCAATCCAGAACAATGACAAAAATCTAAAAAACTTCCTGGGTATCGACAATTGATAGAACTAACAGAGAAACATAGTGGCACCGACGTCTACCTCGCAAATTCTGGATTAGTATTCAGTTGAAGTGAGAAAATCAAATAAAACAATAACCATGTGTTTCGCGGCCAAGTTTGACCAATCCAGAACAATGACAAAAATCTAAAAAAATTCCTGGGTATCGACAATTGATAGAACTAACAGAGAAACATAGTGGCACCGATGTCTACCTCGCAAATTCTGGATTAGTATTCAGTTGAAGTGAGAAAATCAAATAAAACAATAACCATGTGTTTATAATTAATCAAAACTCATAAATTTTAATAATATGTAATTCATAATTTTAACATAATGAAATATCGACATGAAACTTTAAAACTAAAATTTTTAATTTTTTATGAGCTCATTGTTTTATCTTTGGTAATTTATAAGTAGAATGATCAATTTAATTATATCAAAGAATATATTCGCCTAAATGTTTATATAGTCTGCATTAATTTAAATATACACAAATACATTCTCAGTTTTCTTTTCGTAGGAATAATTTAGGAAATTATTCACAGCCCTGCGCAGGCGTGTGAAATTTTTCCTAAACCAATCCTTAACGTTGTTTTTGTACCTAGGATTGATTTAGGAAATATTTCACGCGCATAATAAAATCAAGGTTGTAGTCTGATACAGACATCATCTAACAATTAAAAAATAATAATTCTTTATCTTTCCTACTTATAGAATTTCAATCGCATCAATACAATGCTGAAAACATGTAAATTTTTTTTTGTGTATGAGATATCTATATTATATATTATATTAGTTCAATTTTCATCC
This sequence comes from Tipula unca, assembly GCA_951394425.1. Lineage (NCBI taxonomy): Eukaryota > Metazoa > Arthropoda > Insecta > Diptera > Tipulidae > Tipula > Tipula unca. The sequence continues at coordinate 10,734,248 of OX596381.1, read as the reverse complement.
AACAGATTCGTTGTTGTTGTTATGATGAATACATTAATATTTTACAGAAACAAAAATTCATGTTTGATCGTGTTCATACGAAACAACAACGATAAATCATATTATTCAGATATCAATAGTGTTAAATTTCAATTTATTTTATTTTTTATTTTTAAAAACCTTTACTACATTCTAAAAGTACAACCCTCATAATACCGCCGCTCCGCACCGAGTTCTACCTATTTTTTTATCGATATATTTTAATTTTTTAAATTTTTTTTTTAGAATTTTAATTCTTTCCCACATCATCAGATTTTTTCCCACAATGCTATGACGTCACAATTCTTGGAAGTGAAATTTGATACTGCGGAAATAAAAAATATTGAAATTCCATAAAAGTCAATGACCTTGTGTAAATTTTTAGGGTCATTGACTTTCATGGAATTTCAATATTTTTTATTTCCGCAGTATCAAATTTCACTTTTTTTTTTTTTTTTCCCCACAGGTGTCAAATTACAATTTTTTTTTTTTTTTTTTTTTCCCACAGGTATCAAATTTCAAGGTGTCAAATTTCAAGGTCAGGTGTCAAATTACAAATTTTCCCACGCCAAAGCGCCGAAATACCAACTAACCATGCATTCTAGGGAAAGTTTTGATTTTCTTCCAACCAGCCAGTACATTTATGAGAATTTTATTTTTATTTGGTTGCGGTTGCGCTTTGATTCAATGTGTTTTCTCCATATCCATCTTCTATCAAGATTTTTATCCGCCACGTTCTTTGTCAATTCTCAATTTTGTATAAGTGATCTTACAATTCTCTTGATGCAGTTTGAGGGTTTTTGTGTCAAAACATGATAGCTGTGTCATCTGCAAATATTGAAGTGACAACTTTATCAGTTGTTGGCAGATCGGCAGTATACAGCAAGTACAATCCTGTCCCCAGTACGCTGCTTTGTGGTCCTCCGTTAACGTTGGTATAGTTCACTGTTGTTTGTTTTTTCGTTTGGTGTGAATACTTTTTTCAAGTGGTAGAGAAAATAGAAGTCTGTTCTACGTCAGTAATATCCATCTGGTTGCCTAATTGGTGGATTCGATAATTTTGGAAAGGGGCAGCCCCTTTTGCCGCTATTATTTTAGAATTATGAACCCATCAAATATGATGCTTTATTCATCGTTTGATTAAAACCGCAAACTGGAATCGATATATATATATATATATATATATATATATATATATATATATATATATATATATATATATATATATATATATATATATATATATATATATATATATATATATATGTATATAACTATTCAGACCCAACAAAGAAGAAGCCCGAAATCAGTGAAACTAAAACGTCTAAATTAGAATATGGTGTTGATCAAATACCTCTCGGCAAATGATTTTGGAGCTTGGAGCTGAATGGGGCCGATTAGCACAACAGCTAAAAAGACCGAATAGCCTCCACCAATTTATTTAAGAGTGGCGTCAAATAAAGAACTCAGTATTTTTTATTGCCCCGCTTAAAAGGGGCAATATCAAAGAAACAAAAATCCAACCTTTGGAAATGGATGGTTTCAGAGCGCTTGTAAAACATTTCGATCAAGCCGGAAAGCGATATTACACTTAAAAGATGAAAAGTGAAAAGGGGTTGACTGTTGTTTTAAAAAGAAAGGCGTAGAGGTAACCGACATTCATGCGGCTCTTACCATGGCAAATCTATTGCAAACATTTTAATATTTGCGATGTTTCGCATAGAATTAGAGCCAGATGAGAAAAACAAAGGGATCCACAGTACATACATATATAACTTGAGATATTTACTGCATCGCAAAATCACTGTAGAGGAAATCCAAAAAGTGAACCGAACCAGTACAATGTATCAAGTGCTTAGAATACGGGCACACAAAAGCTTCTTGGTCGTTGAGTGAAGTTTGCGTTATTTGTTGCGGACTTCATGATTCAAAAAAATGCGCTAAGACGAGAAATGATCCATCAGTAAAACGCTGAAGTAATTGTTGTAAAAATCACACAGCAAACTACAGAGATTGCCCAGTATTTGAAGCGTAAGACCAATCTAAAGTTGCGATCTGAACCACTCGTTTTGAAAAACGAAAGTTAAATTCAACGAAGAAGGATTAAATATTCGCGCAACCGTAAACAAACTGACCGAAACGATTCAAGATTTCATGATGATGATGGAAAGACAAATGGGCATGATGATGCAAAATATGAACACACTAATGCACATTATCGTCAAAAGCCAAAAATGACTCTGCTAAAGATAGATGTATGGAATGCGAATGGTGTTGCACAGCACAAAGCTGAGGTTCAAACCTTTCTTGTCGGTCAAAATATAGGCATCATGCTAATATCACAAACACACTTAATAAAATACCTTTTTTTTTTTAAATCAATTAAGATTCATAATTAAGTTTTCTCAAGGCTACTTCATATACCTCAAAGGAATATTTGGAATATAATACAAATTTGAATGAAAATTTCAATAAAAAGAAGCAAAAAAAAAATCCAGATTAGTCGTGTTTCGTGTGTCTTGAAAATTAAAGGCAAGAAACAATTGAAAACACTAACATTAAATGCCAAAGGTTATATAGAAACATAGGTTGCCTTCCGCAGTTGACCAACCGCTAGTTTCCCGCGCTAGTTGTGTTAGGTTGTTGTCATTGCTACGGACAACTTAAACACACAAAATGAACAAAAACCATCATACTTAGTATCGTCATTCTGTTGTTTTCGGTCGGAAACTCCACCCAATATATTTTAATTTTTTTTTTATTTCCCAATGATTATGAATTAAATGCGCACACGATGAAGTACATTGCCTCTCACTAAACCAATGACTAACATAAATATATACCAATTTATAAGCATGGTTTAGAATAAATGAAATTTGAATTATGAACCAAACAACAAAATAGTATATACAAATAGTAAAATATTATAGTATTTGCCCATCCGATGATGTGTTATTTACGTGTGCATTGAATATTTGATGCATGCACATGAAAAGCCCAAATATATGTACATACATAATCAAATAATAAAAATCCTAGATAAATATTTAAAAGTAAAATTTTCCAAATTTACAAGGTACATATTATTCAAACAAGGATTCCAAAAAAAAAAAAAAAATTCTGCCTAAAACAAAATAATAATTCAGGATCTATCTATTATACATGTATGTTGTTTTGTATACATACATATGTACATATGTATGGATATCTCATTTTTCCGATTTGAAAATATGTTTTGTCAAGTCATGTAATTCTCTAAGGACGTAACAATAACATCTCTAATAGTAAAATGTGTATATCTGTATGTATCGTATACACAGAATTACAGTATAAAAATATAAAAGGAAATAAATAATAATTTGGAATTTTCTTGTTTTTCCATTCTATTTTTAGTATTTTCCTATTTTTATATTTCTAATGAAAAGTGCTTTTCTCTGTATACGTACATATACGTATGTAAGATTTTTGTATCAATTTTATCGGATTAAATAATTTTTATTTATGTGCGACTAAAATAATCAATAAATTATAGTATTTTCTACGCCTATCGTAGAATTTTGTAATCCGGTATACTACTCTAACTACGTAGGGAGGTTGCTATCGGTATATAAAGAATTTTACACTTAAACCTTTCTATGAGTGTTAACCATATTTGGAAAATTCAATCATATAATTGGTATGCATTAAGGGGCAATTGAGCATATTAATTATGCTAGAAATGAACAATACAATAAATTTTTTACAGGTAAATAGACGATAATTAAATTTGCCTACAGAAATATTCACTACATCAAATTGAGTGTTGTTTTGTGTTTTTATTTTTTTTTGGTTTGCTATTACATCGTTACACCTAATTTATAATTCTCATTATACATAATTTTCCAAAAACAACATAATTAAATATTCATTCAATTAATTTTTGATTTTACGATTTTTGGTTCTCTCTAAAAATCAAATACTGTTTGCATTAGAAATTCTACTATAGGTACACACACACACACACAACAAAAACAACAAATAACTTGACAACAACAATACAAATTATATTTTCGTGGTAAGAGAAAATTTGAAAAATTGAAAATAATTTTTTTTGTACCTAAAAATTTATGAGCTACGAACAAACGTGCCCCCTCCCGGATTCAATATTAGAGAAAGAGATATTATTTATGAATTTATGATTTTTCAAGAGGCTTAAGCACATAAAAATCATATTTGAAAAATAAATTTAAAAAATAGAGGTGGATACGATGTACATAGAAAAAGGGTTTGAGAATTCACATTGTATATGAGTGTATAGATGGAAAAACAAAATTTGGGAGAGACAAGATGACTCTATATAGTATACCTGTCAGTGTTTCTTAATATATGTCTAAATAAGGATCATTAAATGCAATAGGTTATTAAAATATTATTTACTATGCATAGTTCCACCATAAAGCAATCGAAAAATTGTCATGCATTCAAGCTAAATAGCATTATGTAAATTATGACACTTTAGCAAGATCGGCTAAAATTTAGTATCGATTTTTATTTTATTTTATAAAAATCCATAAATAACAATAAAAGAAAAAAAATCATGACACCAAATTTTAATGTACCGTTCCAGCACTCATATAGTAAAATACACGAAAAATTGTCTTGCATCAGTGTTAAACAATTTTTCGTGTGTTTTACTATGTGAGTGCTAGGCAAGGTCGACTAAAATTTGGTATCAAAATTTCATTTTAATATATAAAAATGTTAGTACGTATGTATGAAACACTAAAGCTATCCGACTTACATATATTCACACCATGTGTTTGTGTGGTGCTACGGGTTGTTTTGGTTTGTGTTAGAACCCTTAGGCGAAGGGGTTGCTCTTTTTGAAAATTGTTATTTATGGACCGATTCACCATTATCACATTCACGGCATATAATACTTAAATGAAAAGAAAGTTTTTGGACCTGATAGGTGACACTGGAGTGGAAATAAACCATTTTAAATTTAAATGGAATAACTTTGTTAATGGTCTTTGGTACGGATGGACTTTTGGTATAATCACTGGCCCCTGGTTTCGGGAGGAACTAGCATATCTCCTAAATCAAAATTACACGAACATGTTTTCCAAGAATACTACCACAGTATTCTTTGTTTGTCATAGGTGGCAACTAAATGGTTGCATCGTTGGGCTGACGCCCGCATCCGTAAAAAACTAAACTGTTTCCAATATCAACAAAGGAAAAACTGGATACCGCCAAACCACTACAAGACTGCCACTCAAGTACCCGGACACGAGATTTATGATCGGCACTATGATTGCGTTGGAAGGTCTAATTGCTTGCATGATAAGGTATCGGCTGAAACTCGTTGCTCTTGAAGAAATTCGCTGGCCCAATGGTGGAGAACATGTGCTCCTGGGCGGCTATACGTGTATTGCTCAACACTGGAGATGAACGACTTAAAAACTTAAACTAAAATAAAAAAAAATATAAAACTTGGAAATTAAAAACACAATAGCATAGAATTAGCCCTAGAGTCGCATATCTCAAAGTGCTTTATAAATCACATGTTGTCAACGAAAGTAACCCCGAGGTCCTTAGTATCAAATACTTTTGAAGAAGTACATCATTTACCATTTATTGTTGTGTAACAGGATTAACTTTTCGATGGAATGATAGAGATTTACACTTATCAATGTTGAAACTAAGTGAATTAGACTCACACTAAATAACTAGTTTATCGATATCCTCCTGCAGTTCTTGGTATTATCAAGTGTTTCGATGGTTCTGTAGATTTTCAGGTCATCAGCGAACATTAGGATTTTGCAGTGCTGTATCACTGCAGTAATGCCATTAATAAAAATTATTAAAATCCATGAACCAACGATGTTGATGTGCTGCAGTCCCTACTCCTTGTATATACAACGGTAATGAAAGATTATGTATCCTTTCAAATATTTTGTAGTCCAACATTATTTCTGTTGCATTGGAGCATAAAACATACTTGCTTGGTGTGGCGAAACTGTTGATATGTGGCTCAAATTGAACTAATGCTTTTTCGTCGAATCCAAATTGATGGTCGGATATTGGTTCTTCTACGTAAGTTTTTGGCTGATTTAGTATACAACCTCGAAAGATGATGTATAGTGAATACATTAGAGAATTTCATGAAGCGTAAAATCTCTTTTATTGGATAACGAAAGTAATAATCGTCTACTTCTTCAGAATAGTAGGTGGATGATGTATGAATCGGTGTATTTCACGTTAGGTGGAGGCATATCGACCCAGATATTATTTCCGGTTCAAATAAATAAAAACGCTTTCTTTTGACACCAATCTAATTCCTTTACTAATAATTCCGTCGGCCACAGGGTGGAGTTAACGGTGTTTGGAAAACTAACTCCTGGAAGTTTGGCAAGGTCGGTTAAAATTTAGAATCAATTATTTTCCAAAATATCCATAAATAATAATAAAAAGGCGGGATGCAAAAGGGATGTTTGATCTCCTGATTACGAATTGAAAACATCTATGACCCTCTGTTGGAAACTAGAACTCATGGGGCGACATATCGTTCATGTTTCAGTGTGGAGATGGCCAGTTAAAAGACGGACCTGTAGCCGTGTACAAAATAGGGATACTGTTCAATTTTCAAAGGACAATAAATCCACTAGCCGAACAGACTCTAATTAATGTATTAAAAAAAAAATAAAAAAAAAAAAAAATCATGACCCCAAATTTTAATGAACCGTTTCAGCACCCACATAGGGGTGCTAAAACACATGAAAAATTGTCTTGCATCAGTGCTAGATAATACACTTTGCAATATTTGTTTAATGTCGATTGATTTATAGTTTTTTAAAAATTTTATTCTTTGACGTTAACACGAACGATGTGGGTATTAGAGTAATGGTGTGGGCACATACCATGCTCAATAGGACACGCCTGGCAGTGCTTGTTGTTATCATGTTTTTCACTAATATTTCAACCTTCACACATTCTACAGTGACATTTGCCTCTTCACTTTTCTCCACTACTGTTCATCTGTTGTTGACGATGTTGTTTGTCAACGCCCGACACAAATATTAGAGGTACCATTAGCTTTTTATCTTACCTCTCCACAATTTAAAAATGCGGTCCGCAGCATAAACATTGAGAATCACTGCAGAATACGGTAAATAATATGGGATGTATGTATACAATACATCATTCCAAACAATATAATAATTGTTAATAGAATTTATTTATTAATGAAGTCAAAAAAAAAAACGCAAAACATTTTATTTATTAATAATATTTAAACATTTTTATACGATCTCGCTCTATACAATACAATAGTTTTAATGAATTTTTGATTTATATTTATTCAATTTGCTGGTTTGTGAATTATTAAACCTATACTGAATCAACAACGTTTTTTCTAGCAACTTTTGAGGTTGCGCCGTTTCGTCAAAATATATTTAAAATTCGATGGTATATTAAGGTGGTGGTGGTTGGTGGATAATGCGGTTAAATGCTTTTTTATGAAATGCATATTTAGTTTTGTATATATAGGCAAGTCTCGTAAATTATGTATAATGAATGAGTTGAATAGGCAGTCATTGCGCTAGACCTCTCTCAAGGGAAATTTACGTAGCTATATATATTCCGAATCTCAATTCATCATCCTGACACTAACTGGTAACTCTGTTAGTCAGGAGCAACCAGGAATTATAGAATGCGTATTATCTATTTCTTATACATTCGCCCCTTATTTAGAAGTTTAAAGAGCCTACATGAAGATGGTGTTGGATTTTTACAACCGATTTCTCAAAAGTAACATCACCAATTACCTGTTAAAAGAGAAGGCCAATATGAAGTTTAGGTAAATCCTCGCAGCTCATGATGCTTTCATTTGGTTGAAAACTTTAATTGTGTCCCCTCTAATTCACATACTTGATTGTTCGGTGTGGTAACATAACGATTGGCCCGTTAGTCGATTTAAAACTTAAGCATTCTAAAAATTTTCTTTTCTTGGATTTCACAATAAAGATTTCAATAAAGATTCACGAACCTTTACAAATAGTTATTAGTGATTCAGTGTATTAAATATCCGAAGACGAATAATACAGTAAAAAAGAGATTATGAAATGGCTATTGATGGCCAGCAGTCAGATACATCGCACGACGTCACGGCCTCTTCGCCAATAATTCAATTGTCAACCATCTGGAATAACAATCCAAACGAAACTTGTAGCATTGTCTCCAGAACCTTGGAGCATGGTGCAGGACATATTAAATCAGAACAAGTGCGATACACTAAAGGTAACACTGATAGATCGTAATTCGATGTCGGAGGAACGACAGTTGGATAGGTATTGCTGGACAGGCATCTGACATGGAAGACAGGCGCTGCGACAAATAACCGCAAAAGTCAGCAATCACTTCTCGGCAAGTTTTGTTAAGCTACTATGGTTCCGAAGGCGGCCAGAATTGGTCCATTTAGCTCTGCTACCAATACCTGATGACCTCCGGATGAACTAGCCCAAACAGCCGATAAATTATACGAAGTAACTAAGCCAAATATTAGCGTGGTTTCACAGTCTAGAACATCTCATAGGTCTCAATTGCAGTTGAAACTCATGGTTGTCAGAAGTCGCTCCCGTTCTCGGAGCCGATGGTTTCCATCACGATCCAGATTCCGTTCAAACTTAAGATCTCCTTATGTTTAGAAAGGACCAATTCCAGGTACCACAACAAATTTGGTGTCCAAGCACGAAAATGCACCAGGCCATGCAACTTCCAATCTAGCAATAAACCAATGAAAATAGAAAAAAATTCCTCAAACCAATGAATCTTATGGTCTCAATTTCGCCACATATAATTCGCGAAGAAGTACAGATCGAGTCTTTTCAGCCGCCAATTACACGACCATAAATATACCTACGGAAGCAAACACGTAAATATCGGACTCAAGCGAAATTTCACTCATGCATTCATTTTATAACATCATGTGAATCGTTTGATTGTTGGCGCTGACTTTCTTACAAAGTTTGGTCTACTTGTCGATTTAAAAATCAATAAATGCTTCAACCAAATGGCTACGACACTCGGCTTAATAGGCTTCCAACGGTGAAGACGAATTACAAATTGCCGGTTCGACACCACGTTGTACATCACATTTTTACTACGAACCATTTGCCAGTGTCGCCAGATCACGTAGACTAGATTATGTTCGCTGCGTTCATATAGAGTTTCAACATATGGTGAAATTAGGCAATTTACCAACCATCGGCATACCCAGTATCATGTCCATTACATATGGTGAGAAAAAGTTGACACTATGGCGGACTTGGATTACGAAGTGCCGCGCACGCGTTTCAGCGTCTCATGAACGAATTCGTTCGAGATCTCGACAACATTTTCTGCTATAAATAGACAATATTCTTGTCATGCCACAATATGAGGGACAAGCCAAAAACCACTAGGCATATCTTACCCAATTTACCAAGTTTCATGTTCATATCAACAGTATAAAATGTGTCTTAGGCGCTACCATCCTTGGCGCTACTTCAGCCACAAAATAACACCTAATGCGTTATTTAACTGTTTGAAGAACGAATTAATGCTATTAGAAAATCCGCAGCACCAAATTCAATCAAACGAATTCATAGAAATTCGAAACGGTAAACTTATACCGATGTATACCAAAACTTGCTGAAACATGCGCTTCAATTCATGAACACTTGGCCGCATTACTCAAAATGCCCAAGACAACCAAGAATTTTTCTTGGCCTGAGCAATGCCAAACTGCATTCACACAGCTCAACTGAATGACACAAAATTCGGTATCAAAGCTGCCTCATCAAACACTACCGTCGGTGAAGTTATGCAACAGCATTATATAGGTTGTTGGGAGCCACTGGAATTTTTCTCAAAGAAATTATCTCGCATATCAGATTTCTGCCTCATTTGAGAATTACTTCTACTGTGGCAATATACAGGAGTCCTCGGAGGTGGCCAGACTACGCAAAGTACTATGTTCTAGTGAGGAGTGCTCAGTACTAGCTCCGGGCAGACCCATGATAAATAGGGGTGTAGACTCCGTAAGTCATATAGTAAAAAGACTTTAGGGCTATAAGCTTATCCTCTTTTCTGTTAAAAGCACTGGAAAGACAAATAAATAAAGCTTATATTAGAGGCTCAATCAAGCCGGGCGAGCTGTCGGGATCTGAACACGTATACTGTAAGGGACGATCGGTGGAAGCAGCTCTCCACTCCCTTATACTCCCGATTGAGAAATCACTTGAATACAAGGAATAATCAATAGTAACTTTTTTGGATATAGAGGGGTCTTTAGCAACGTCAGACCGGGGGCAATCATTCGGGCCCTTGCGTCTCTGGAGGTAGACGAGTCATTCAGGGGCTGGATAGATCAAATGCTTAGAGGCAGGATCGTGACAGCTTATCTAGGTGGGACGTCTGTCGGCAGATACGTGAGTAGAAGGACACCTCAAGGTGGGGTTCTATATCTCCCCTTCTTTGGAACTTGGTCATAAATGACCTATTATTAAACCTGAAAGGGCAAGGCTTCAAGGTGGTTGATTACGCGGATGGTGTTGCCATTGCGGTCTTCGGTAAATATCCTAGTACGCTGAGTGAGCGCATGCAGTGCGCACTTGGCTACCTCTCTGAGTGGACACGTGGCTGTGGTCTGAACGCAAACCCAAAGAAAAACAGAGCTCATTCCCTTGGATATTGCAGCCGACCAGCTTGATTCTTGCACAGCCATTTGGCTCAAATCCATATCTATGAGGACCTGTAGCATTATAGGGCACTCATCATTCCTATGCATGCAGGGGACTCCGGCTGCTATTAAACGCTACAATCATACTCCCTGACGTCGATGGTAGCCCAGAACTGTCTGGCATCTATAAATGAGATGGCTGATCAGATCAACATCCGCTTGACGTGGGTGTACTTCAATATCGCAGGGAATGTAATGGCAGATGAGCAGGCTCGCGATGGCACAGCATGCCTAATAATCCAAAGCAGGCGGGATATAAAGACACCGCTTGCTTCATGTAAACTGCTGCTTCAGGAAGAAGCCATGAAAGAAACGAAAGTCAGATGGTCATTGAACGATCTCACGGATCTTAGTAATCGGTTCCGGGACTTTAAACGCTTCTTGGTAAGCTCAGGTTTGGTGGTCTGGTGAGAAGCTGTCTGGGGGGAATCAAGTTGGCACTTGTTGCCAGTGTGCGTGTTACCTCCCCGTGACCACCGGGCAACTATTACACCATGTGGTGTACTAGGCGAAAACACGGCGCTAAATAACTGGGCCGGGTTAAGGTGTTAATCGTACCGTGCTAATAATCGGCCAGGCTGGGGGCCCAGTCTAAAAACTAGCCCAGTCTCTAACGGTGTATCCGGATACTTGGCGCCCTCCGGATCATGTAGCCTTACCTGTGTATTGCGGATCTCTGCACAGGTGGACCTCCTTTCTCCGCTACTCGTGGGACCTATTATGGAAGATCCAGATAAAAAACAAGAAGAGACCGGTGCTCTTAAAAAACCGGAATCTAGTACTGCGGAGACATCGGCCTTTAGGCCCGGTCTCCAACGTGCAATTAGGGGCATAAGACCGAATTAGGCTGGCCCCTCGAAACCAAAGGGCAAAGGCACGAATGCTGGCCCTCCATCAGTGTCAAACTATCAGACCAGGAAGAGAGCCTGGCGCATGATCTCTAAGATCTGTAACATTCCGTTGGAGCAGAGAACGGATAGAGACAAGGATACGCTTGCGTGGGCAAGACGTATCACTGAGCCAAAGCAGGAGGGTTCCGTTGTGATCTCACAGCCGAAAAGGCAGAGATCTGATGATGAACCTCCTACGGAGGCTAAAAAGAAACGGGTTCCGGACAATGTTACCAGGCCCTTCAACGAGGTGCTAAAGGATCACCTGATCATGGCAGTCGTTGACAGGGCACAAGAAGATGGGAGCATTACGACCCTTAACTGGAGGAAGGTGGAGAAGGCCTTAGCCGCCATCTTCCTAAAAATCATTAGAGAGAACCCAGGACTTGCTCCGTCCTGCCGAGACGGAGGGTGGCACCGGGGTCACGTAAAACTGACTGCCTGTGCCGATGAGAGGTCTGTGACCCTCTATAAAAAGGCGATCGGCAGCCTGGGGGAAGTCTGGCCGGGGGCCAAACTAGCAGTGGTGACTAGGGAAGAAATTCCCTGCAGGCCAAGGGCACGAGCCTGGATTCCTGCGGAGCCAACTGATCCTAGGGAGATCCTGGAAATGTTGAAAATCAGCAATCCGGATCTGCCAACGGCCACCTGGAAGATTGCCAGGTTAGATGAGGTAAAGGCGGAAACAGATCACAGATCGGCAGTCATAATCATCGACAGAGAATCCGTGCGTGCTTTGGCAAAATCTGGAGGCCTGGTCAGCTATGGATTTGGAGCGATTACGCTCAAAATCTATAAGCGCGATGAGGCTGACAGACCTGGGGCAACTGCAGCAGGTGGGGAAGCCACTAGTGGTGTCCCGCCTATTGCTGGTGACCCAGATGTCCAAAGCATCCCGGAAGACGCTCAGGAGACACTATCCCTGGACTCGGAGATATCGAGATCATTGGGACTACGCTGTGCGCTCCTACCGGACGAATCGACGTCAGAAGATTCTGATTCAACAGTGGTGGAGGTAAGCAATATCTAATGCTTAAGATCCATAAGATCAACCTCCATCACTCTAAAGCCGCCTCGGCGGCCCTCCTGCTCAAAATGGAATCTGAGTCCATTGATGTTGTTCTGGTTCAGGAACCTTGGGTCAATGGTGACCGGGTGCTGGGCCTCAGAACTTCCAAATATAAAATACTACATGCGAAGAATGAAGGTAAGATACGTTCCTGCATTCTCGCTAGAAATAATCTGAATATTTTTATACTACTTAATTACAGCAACGCTGATGTAGTGGTGGCTAGCATCGAGATGGATGGGCAAAATCTCTGGCTTATATCGGCCTACCTACCGTACGAGGAGGAAAACATACCACCAGGTAGGTTGGTTAGTGCAATAATGGAGGCTCAAAAACGAAAAGTAGGAGTCATCATGGGCAGTGATGCTAATGCGCATCACTCAATCTGGGGAAGTACAAATATCAACAGGCGAGGTGAGTTACTCCTTGATTTTATTTTAAGTACTAACCTAAATATATGTAATATCGGGTGCAAGCCAACCTTTATTACTAATAATAGACAAGAAGTGCTGGATATCACACTTGTCTCGGATTTTATTAAGGAGAGGGTATTGAACTGGAAAGTGTCCGAAGACCATTCCTTTTCTGACCATTGTTATCTCCAATACGAAGTGGATACAAAACCCACTAGCAAACCACCCTTCAGGAATAGGAGGAAAACTGATTGGGATTGTTTCAGAACCATTCTGGGTAACTTATTACCGGTATCGGTTCCAAAACCTCCTGCATCTACACAGGAGCTTGATGCTCTAGAAGCCAAGCTATCTGATGCTTTTAACAAGGCCATGTTAGGTGCATGTCCTATCAGTAGACCCTTGGGTAAATCTCGGCCACCCTGGTGGTCGAAGGAACTCCAAGGTACTCGTATGAAATGCAGGAGACTGTTCAAGAAAGCGAAGAACACAAATGCTTCTGCAGACTGGGACTGTTACAAGGAAGTCCTCAAAACCTATAAGTACGAGCTGAGAGCAGCCAAAACGAGGGCTTGGAAACTCTACTGTGGCAATATACAGGAGTACTCGGAGGCGGCCAGGCTACGCAAAGTTCTTTGTTCTAGTCCTTCCATCCCGAGTTATCTACAACGACCGGATGGTTCATGGACTACATGTAGTGAGGAATCCCTGGAGCTATTACTAGAAACGCACTTCCCGGAGTGCTCGGTACTAGCTCCGGAGGGACCCATGATAAATAGGGGTGTAAACTCCGTAAGCCATATAGTAAGCAGGCGGAATATCCTATGGGCAATAAACAGCTTGAAGCCATACAAGTCGGCAGGGCCTGATGGCATTATCCCTGCGGATATCCAGCGAACTATTGACTTAACCCTGCCCTGGCTGGAAGTTATCTTCAAAGGCAGCCTGGAACTCTGTCACATTCCTAGGAAGTGGACTGAAATAAAAGTAATATTTATACCTAAGGCGGGAAAAAGCTCTCACTGCTATCCCAAAGACTTTAGGCCTATAAGCTTATCTTCTTTTCTGTTTAAAACATTGGAAAGACTAATAGAGGCTCACATTAGAGGCTCAATCAAGCCGGGCGAGCTGTCGGAATCTCAACACGCATACCGTAAGGGACGATCGGTGGAAACAGCTCTCCACTCCCTTATTGGCCCGATTGAGAAATCACTTGAATATAAAGAATATTCAATGGTAACCTTCTTGGATATAGAGGGGGCCTTTAGCAACGTCAGACCGGGGGCAATCACTGGGGCCCTTGCGTGTCTGGGGGTAGACGGGTCACTCAGAGGCTGGATAGATCATATGCTTAGAGGCAGGATCGTGACAGCTTATCTGGGTGGGACGTCTGCCGCCAGATACGTGAGCAGAGGGACACCTCAAGGTGGGGTTTTATCTCCCCTTCTTTGGAACTTGGTCATAAATGACCTGTTACTAAACCTGGAAGGGCAAGGCTTCAAGGTGGTTGCTTACGCGGATGACGTTGCTATTGCGGTCTTCGGTAAATATCCTAGTACGCTGAGTGAGCGCATGTAGTGCGCGCTTGGCTACCTCTCTGAGTGGGCACGCGGCTGCGGTCTGAACGCAAACCCACAGAAAACAGAGCTGGTCCTCTTTACCAGGAAGCACAAGCTTCCTCAGTGTGACCCGCCAACATTAAATGGTACTCGCTTGATCTTTACGGATAGAGCAAAATACCTCGGACTTCTTTTGGATAGCAAGCTAAGCTGGAAACCAAACATCGTAGAGAGAGTAAAGAAAGCTACTATAGCGCTCTACTCCTGCAAAAATGCCATTGGAAAGAGATGGGGTATGGAGCCCCACATAGTACACTGGCTCTAAGTTTCAGTGGTCAAACCTATACTGCTGTATGGGGTTGTCGTCTGGTGGCCAACCTTAAACTATTGATGAAAGTCCAAAGAACGGCCTGCTTGTGTATAAGTGGGGCTCTCAGGAGCACACCTACTCAAGCTCTGGAGATTCTCTTTCATCTTACTCCATTGGATATTGCGGCCGAGCAGCTTGCATCTTGCACAGCCATTCGGCTCAAATCCATATATATGTGGACCTGTAACAATGCAGGGCACTCTTCTATCCTATGCAACAGGGGTATTCCGAAAACTACCGACTACGCTATTCCCTTGCCATCTGCTGAGGTGAGATTCCAAACTGAGTTTCCCACCAGAGAGGACTGGGTGAACGAAACGGTTATGGACAATGAGGCGCTAAGCTTCTTCACGGATGGCTCAAAAAGGGATAGAGGGGTTGGCTGCGGGGTATTCTGTGAGGCACTAGGGGTTAACCTCTCTTTTCGTCTTCCCGACTTTTGCAGCGTTTTTCAAGCTGAACTGATCGCGATAATGGAAGTCATGGACTGGTTGAAGTATAATGTAATATCTACGAGGGATATTCGCATTTTTACGGACAGCATGAGACTACGGACTTTAAACGCTTCTTGGTAAGCTCACGATGGTTCAGCGAGTGAAGAAGAGAAAACTCGAATGTGGTACAGCTACGGACCAATTTTGTGTCTATGCTAGTCCTTTAGGACGGCCATCCTTACCTAACCTAACCTAAGCTCAGGTTGGTTTAACGAGTGAAGAGAAGGCTGCTCAAATGTGGTATAGCTACGGACCAACTATATGTCTACGGACCAACTATGCTAGTCCTCTAGGACGGCCACCCACAAAATGACTTTGAATTTCATAATTTACTTTCTAGTTCAGTATGCCATACTATATATAGTTCAGATTAAAACTAGAGCTTTTCAAACTATGTATCTGCGGCTTAGAAATCTACTGTGAACATTAGAAGGAAGCAATCGCCCTTATATTGCACAACCATTACGTCGAAGCATTTTCGGCCTTCTGCACGACATCTCGCACCCATAAGTATCCATATGCTATACACGTTAATTGATCACATTTCGGTATTTTTGGCCTAGCATAAACCAAGCCGTAACCTATGGGGAAAAATCATGTTTAGCCTGTCAGAAATGTAAAATACCTAAACACACTAAATGAGCAATTCGATATTCCATCAAGTCGATTCAAATATATAAGCTGCAAACGTTGCCGGATACGTAGAACGGCTTATCGACAGCTCAAGCTGTAATGGCTCTAATGGCCACAGTCGATATAATTCATTGGAGGTCGGAAATTTTAATTGTTTAGCTTGAGATCCAAGCAGCAGTGAAAGAAGTTCTAAAGTGTTAACCAGCTGAACTGGTTTAAAGACAAACCGCATCAAGCTTATGGACAAACCGCATCAAGGTAAGTTAGTTATCGAAAATCATCTTTTACTTCAACCAACCAGCGATACAGTTATCGACCATCTTAGTATACAGCCAATGTCAAACTTAATGGTCACAACCACACGGCAACCCAAACAAAATGACATATTTGATCCCAAATCTTTGGACAACTGTTATTTTGTTTTCGTGAGAATAGACAAGATACGCATAGGTTGGACTCCGCCATACGAAGGTCCAAAAATTTTATTCAATTAAAAACAAAAACCACAACATTTCATTGAAACCCGCATATGCGGAATACTCTGTTCAACTGATCAAACATCAGGGTACAGAACATATAAAACCGTCCTTATTATAGCTTAAAACGCTCTCATTTCCCTGAAAGAGGGGAATTGTAGTGATTCGGAGCACTCAAACCAATCCAGCGAAATGGGATAGAGACGCAATCTTTCACATTCATTTTTGAGACATCCACTTTATTGTACAATTTTGGAAGAGATAAATGAGAACTGCTCCCGATAACTAAACTTAATTTGGTTTGAATAAAAATGCGATTGGAACGTTGTGTGAAAAAATAAATAATTTTTCAACATCTGCGGGGCCAACATTAAATATTAAATTACACAAAAATTACAACGAAAAACTATTTCAATATGCAAAAAATTGTTCAACCATTCCGCATATATACGTACATGTAAGATCAACAGCATCTATATTATTATAGTCGGGAAGTCAAATAAAAAAAAAAAATCTGTGCAGCAGTCGGAAAAAAAAAATTACTGGCATAACATGTTGCACATATACGAGTACATAACTTCGATTTTACAGTCAAAAAAAAAAAAAAAAAAAAAATTCACAATCATGTTATATTTCGACAAAACATCCAACCCAGCCAAAACCAAAATTGGTATTTTATTCTTTCAACAGAATTTTTCTGCTTTATATATAAATCAAGATAAATGATATTTTAATAACAGATGGGAAAACCAATAAATGTAAATCGAAAAATCTGTTGTTTTCCATCTGTGTGGTGTGGTGTCGGTACATCCGTATAGTATGGTATATACATATATGGTGAATGTATATCCAAATGTATAGTAAAGAAC
Source organism: Tipula unca (assembly GCA_951394425.1). Lineage (NCBI taxonomy): Eukaryota > Metazoa > Arthropoda > Insecta > Diptera > Tipulidae > Tipula > Tipula unca. The sequence goes on along the minus strand of OX596381.1, from coordinate 10,716,695 downwards.
CAAATGAAGGAAAAACATTATAGATTTTGGCAAGTATTCAAGAACAATAATTTGAGGTGATTTTTGGGGATTATACTATGTGTGTGTGTGTGTGTCTGTTATATGGTTTGCCACTCCATGTTCTCACAAAAAACCATCGGCAAAAACCAAAACAAGAAAAAAACCAAAACTAAAATCATCATACATAATGAACGATGTAGATATTTGAATCAATCTTTTAATCTGCCAGGCTTGTGTTCGATTTGCGATCCCACCGCATATATTTAATTTAGACACAGCGGATTAAGACATCAATTAGTTATATAGTGTTATTAGTGTTAATTATTGGGAGGTGCGGTAATTCGCGTGCACTATCAAAATAATTTATAATTTCCGATTTCATGACTAGACGACCATTTGGAATTGTAATTTTTAATTCAATTCTTGGGATTCATAAATATTTCATGTCTCTGATGTGTTGTAAATATATATAGACGACAACGACGTATGTGCGGTCGAATCAAATGCACGAATTGTATTTTATATATTTCAATTAAATTTTATTTCATTCGAAATATTATTCGTTTGATGTTTTAATTTAACCATAAAAGTATATAACAATAACAATACCGGCAACATCAAAAATGGATAAATAAATAATAAATTGAAAATGAAATGTAATTAGAAATTTACCTGAAGGATTAAATAAACAAATTTTCCATTTCTTTTCAATTAATGAATTTTTTGTAAACAGGATTGATGGATGGTTGAGTTATGGATATATTTTTTTTTGGTATATGATTTAAATGAGTTTTTATAACCCTTCATCGTATTTGTGTACATATAAATATCAATTACAATTTTTGGAACTGAACTAAATCAAAGCTCGGTAAATTACGTATCATATATATAGCACATGAGTTATATGGAAATTGTGAAAAATTATACACATTCATGTGTGTCTCAAGGTAAAAAACAAGCAACACCATAAATCTCGAATATTGTTATTGCATGGAAACATGATAGCATTGTTTGCCATGACTTATGTTTATCGAATGTCTAGACAACAAAAGGAAAAACACTATAACGAATTTTATAATCAACTGTCGAATTCGTGTTATTTACGGTCGATTCCAATGCCAGAAAAAGCGCACTCGTTTATTGTAATTTTTGATTAGTTTGCAGATGTAAAATATTTATTATTTATTAATTAATACGTATTACCTACAGGGTCACAATCGGTAACACAGAAAAAACAACTATAAAAAGATAAAATATAGAATTGTCGACTACTTAATTTCAACTACTTACACTCTTAAAGGATGCCTGAACGAATTCCTAAACATGTGGAAGCCATATATCTCAAACATTGATTTGAAATACGGCATACGACATTTGGGAGCATACAAGTGTACGTGTGCGAGAAGTTCAGCAAAGCTAATGCATGAATTTAAAGTATATCACGTATAAAAATTGCGGATGCTATATCACATCGATTATCTAATCGCCTAATCGTTTTAATAAATTACAACGGTCCTGCTACGAAGGCAGAATATAGTCAGTTCCGAAACAAATTGCTTGGAGTGACTGCGATACGATTGTGACCATACCGAACAAGGGAGACACACAATAGGGTCGCATAGTCCTTAGAACTCCGCATCTTACACTTGCTCACGTTCAGACCCAATATGTTGTTAATTGACCAACTACAAAACCAATTTAAGTCTTCCTGGAGCTTTATGCAGTCGTAAATATGTTACTGACTTGGGCTAAAATTTTCAGATCGTCATCAAAAAGCAGGCAGTTCGCAAACTGAAAGCAGTCAACGATATCATTGATAAACAATGAAAATAACAATGGGCCAATATGACTGCCTTGAGGTACGCCGGATGTCTCGTGAGAAAACTGGGAAGAAAAATCAAAAATTGCAGGAGAAATAAACTGTTTGGTATGGAAGAACATAACTTTGTGAACCATGGATTCAAAGAGCTTGGGTATGACGGAGAGAATGGCAATCCTCCGATAATTACACACAAGGTTTGTTCTACCCGCCTTAAGAATTGGGTGAATACAGGAAATTTTCCAAGGATCAGGAAAAAATCTTTGCGTAAGCTAAAGCTCTCCGTAAAATTCCTGATCAAAATCGGTGGAATTCCGTCGTGACCAGCACCTTTGTCGACGTCAAGCTGGAGCATTTAATCTTTAACTTCTCGCTCAGTAAATTTAAAATGATTGAAATGAACAGACCCGCCAGAGCTTCGACATATATTTATAATAACCTCTGAATGTATGGCATCAATTCCAAATAGCAGGTCCAGGATTTTGCTGGCCGACTGTTATACTATTGTACGGTTTAGCTGAGTCGTAGAGATGCTAACAAAGTAGTCGATATCGACATCGACATCAAGCCAATCTATGTCGGGCAGATTAAAGTCACCCACAATGATAAGTTGGTCGTTGGGGCGATCTAAAGGCTAATTCTATGGAGTTGATGATCATGTTGTAGTAATCAGGGATGGGCGGTGTAGATTACGCCGTTCAGTCTATACTCGCTTTGTCGACTCGTAAAATATTACGAAGATTACTTGGCAATATTATTTTTCAACGTCGACAATCAAGACAATATCAACAACTTATGGTATCTTAGCGATTTAAATGAATAACCCCAGTTCGCAGTTGTATTTTGTATAAAAGAGCGATTCAGTTAGGCCGTAAGAAGGAATTAAAGAATTGTTCATGTTAAATCACATACCATACTACAATTTTGGAAATATGTGTTGAAATAAAACAAACCCCAAACCCTAATTGAAGAAAGTCTATTGCACTAAGTTAAATATTTTTTATTATAAGAATAAAGGATAAAAGCAAGCAAATGTTGTTCGATACACTCCATGAAATTCTACACAGGTACCGATGTGACGTTGGCAGCAATGTTGTTCTATTTAGAACGCATATTTTTAGCTATCTTATCGCACCCGCCATTCTTTTTTTTACTATTTCCAAATAGTTTTCGATAGGCCGAAAACTGGTCGGCTTAAATACTTTAAGATAATATTGATTTAATAAATCTCCTACCAATAAGTTTGATTTAACAAAAAAAATTATAAACAAAATGATAACCGGAACGACAAATATTTTGGTTCTGTTTCGGTTTTTTGACATTCCTATAGTTTCAGCTTAGTTTTATAAAGTATAATACTCCCTGATACAACAAAACGTTCGATTTGGATTGGTTTTCCGTAATATCAGCTACTTGGTCGAAGGAACGTTGACGATAAAATAAAAATTGTCAAAGCATCTATTTTAAGTATCTTTCGTGGGCACGCTTGTGTCCCACGAAAAAATGAGGCTAAGTTAGCCTCTTGGTCGTCCGATATATTTTTTATAAAAATTTCAATTTCGTCAGATTGAATGACACAAATAAGAGTAATTATTGATTCGACTAAAATGAAATATATTTTTTATAAATTATCGTTCGAACAAATTAAAATGAATCTGTGTTGTTCCTATTTTGCGTACAATTTAAAAATTGTAAAATTGTAATTTAGGAACAATACAATATTACACAAAGCAAAATACCATCATTACTTGGTTAGTTAATTTATATTCCAAACTGGTTTCAACTCGATTCCGTTCTGGAACTATAAACCGGAACAAAAAGAATTTCTTAAAACCGGAGCAGAACTTCGGAATAATAAACGATATAACGATAAAAAAAATTGGGCGGTGTTTTAGAGTAGTGTGAACTAGCTTAATCAGACCAATACTGCTTTGCGGCTGAATCATATCAATGAATTAGAGGATAAATACGTTTCTGTATAGTCATTCTTTTATGTACTCACATTCAACTTAACTGTAGAGGATGTGACAAAAACTTGGCTATTGAGTCCACAACTGCAAATCTAATTTGAAGTGCTTGTTTTTAGTAACACACAATTTTTTACCTGCTAACCTGTTTCGTCATCCATCAAAACACATATACTATATTTTGCCAAAAATTGGTCATAGATCAGTCAGGCAGGCTTAGACAAGTTCTTGTGATCTGAACGATTTTACTTTTTAATAATTCGTAATTTGTATAGCCTTCCTGAATTCGAGTTCATCTTACCATGGTACAATCATAGTCAGTGATCAGTGATTTTAATTCTCAACAATTTTGTTGAATTTGTTTTATTTTGTTTTTTATTTTTATAATAAGTGTTGTTAATTTTGTTGTTGTTCAAATTGTTCCACTTACTAAGTGTTATTTGTGACCTAGTAATTTTAACGAAGGAATTGTGTTAATTTTATTATATAAGTGGAAAAGTGCTTGTAGTGTTAATTTAAAATAAGCAAATAAATACAAAAAATTATAATTCAAAAATGAGTGTCAACAATTTAGGTGAAAAATGCTGTTGCATATGCAATGCGGATAAGGTGTAATTGACCATTTTTTCATATGTAAGGGGATTATGTGTAACAGTGTGGCACATTATTCCTGTGCTGCCATTAAAGGAAAAACCGTTACAACATTTAAAAATGCCATAGCAAATTGTAAGGGTTTATCATGGTCCTGCCCAGATTGTGACGTGAACTTAAAGGATTTGATAATGAAAATTGCCGCTTTAACTAATAAAATATCGAGTGCCACTCCAAGTCCCCCCACAGAAAAAGAAGTACCTGGTCCATCCACGGAACGACGTGTAACTAGGTTTCAATCTAAAAAGTTACACCTAAATATTAAACCTATAGGGAAACAACAGATACCGCACCCCAAACAATTAAAACACCAATCAACGATGGGGCGTTAACAAAGAAACCGGTTACTATAAATAGTGAAAAAGTTAATGTAAATATATCGGATAAAGAGCTGGATACCATTGTTGTGGTAAAACCAAGGCGATGGTTATTTATCAGTAGAATCGATTCATCCGTCACCGATTTACAGTTCAAAGAATTCATCAAAAACAAATTCCATCTAACGGATGTAAATGCTTTTAGAATGATTCCTAAAGCCAGGAATGGAGGCCACTATAACTATGTATCATATCGCCTCAGTGTAGATGATGAATCGTTCTCTACAATGTTGAATTCAAAATCCTGGCCACCGGGAATTTTCATCAAGGAGTTTGATTTTACACAAAAAAAAACTTTTTTTTGGAATACCAGGGTCACTAATCCGGAAACTTAACTAATTTACAAAACAGAAATACCGTAGCTTCATGTAATAATCGTATGACCTCTAAAACCGTTGATGTAGTCGATAGCGTAAATGGTGGCTTGATGTACTTTTCATGCCTTGAAAATCTCACCAAGAGACCGAGAATGATTGAAATTCCTAAACTTCAACAGTTCCAAGCGTCGACTGCCGATGATGTTAGTTTTATTCCCTCAGAAGTAACAGCTGATTTTGGAGTTAATATACACAAAAACCAAATTCGCGATACAATCGGTGACACTAATGGTGCAGGCTTGCTGCATTTTTCTTGTTCCGAAAACTACAACAAGACGCCTAGGCTGTCAAATATTTTTGAATTTCAAAATTGTGAAACGCAGACTGTGGATGATATTAGGTCAAGTCCTACCAAAACTAAATCATTCATCTCATCTTTAAACTCTAAGTTGCAAAAGAGTGGCGTTGGTGGTGATTACTCTGAAGACTACTCAAATTTCTAGAGATAAAATATGGAAATATAATAATTTAAAACAATCCTAACCTAACGTCTTTATCGTAGGTAGTATAAGTATAACGGTAATCTAGCGATTATTTCCGTTTGCCCTAAAGAAAACTCTAAACTTAAAGATATATTTTATAATATCTACTCCCTAAAAGTTTGGAAAGCTGAAAGATGAATTTCTGTCCATTTGGCCTAAAGGTGAAGACTGACATTTAGACTTACCAACTCCTGCTAAAGCTCTTTACATATACTTGGCAGCTACAAATTTTTTAATATTTTGCTATACTAAGAAAGCACTTTGTATTTAAGCAAATAAGTTTTTATTAAGAAATTTTAGCTAATTGGTACGATTTTTGCTTGGAAAGCTAATCGATGTTTTAATTCCTTCCATTTGCTCATAAGCTATAACCACGTGAGAAAAATCTTAACTAAAAGATATTTTTTATCATCCCTACTTACTAAACCTGGGAAAGTTTATCGATTATGAAATCTTGCTTTTATTTATGGTTACTTACATGCCAAAAGTTTGAAAAGCTCATCGATTAAAAAGTTATTCCCAAAAGCTTCCTCCGAAAACTTTAAAAGAGATCTATTTGTTGAAACCTGTTAAGTTCGTAATAGCTTGTCAATTATAATTATCTATCCATTGGCTCTAAAGCTTCAGTTAAATAACAAAAATCATAACTAAAAGACATATTTTATATTCTATACTTCCTAAAAACTTTTTTTAATGAAAATATAAAGAATTGGCTTTCTTTAGTACAGTTGGCTAATCTGGTAGGGATATAAGCTAATCGGTGGTATTTTAAGGGTAATATTAGAGGAGAAACACCTCTGATCAGAGGTAAGCATATCATCCTCCAGTTTGAAATGAATTCAACGATGGACATGGATTACAAACTAATATCATTCACTGCCTTCCAAATCGAGGAATTATAGGAATTGGGGAAGCCTTATTAATTTGTCAGTAGTTTATGTTCTTCTTTATTAACGCTTATACGATCTGAGATTTTATGGATTATCATAAAATAGAGAGAATTACTGTTACGTGTTCAGATAGTAACATTATATCGTTAACAATTTCTAAACTATTTAAGGATTGTTAAAATTTCATTAATCTTCTTTGTTTCAATAATAGAGTTATGCAAGCCAGATCCCAATTAGCCAAATGTGCAAATTTGTACACAAATATTTATGAACACAGCTACATTTTGGATACATTTGGAAGATATGCTCAGACTGTAAACTTGGCAGAGAACATTGATTGTCTTTAAAGGTCAAATCAAATTATTCGTTCAATCTCAAAGCATTTATTTGGTTATGCTAAATTCATTTAATCATACATATATAGACGGTAAAATTAGGACCTTATCTGCCTTTCAATCGTCTGAGTGTTTTTAGGTTTCTTCGAACCTAACATTAAAATTCCCGGGTTTGCTTTACACACCTAGTACAGAAATCCAGATATAAAAAAAATTCATTATCATTAAATTCGTTCTCCCGAACTATATTCAAGCTTAATTCAAATTTTGATCAATTTAATTGTAATAACACAAATATTTAAGATTTAAATGCTGCTTGTATAGATCATAATCAAATTTGTGTGACTTCAACTGTAAATCTCGACCATAATTAATAGTAAATTCAACAATTTTACCAAAATTTGAATTTATTGAATTTATGGAGTATTTTTAGTAAATAGATGAACTTCCAGTTAAAGGAAATTTCAAGGAATTTTTTTATCTTTATAAATTTAAAGTTTATCTTGAAGATTCGCAGGCAATAATATATAGTATTAAACCTGTGTACTAACTGCTTTAAAATAATTTTGAGCAACTGTATATTTTTTTTTTACAAATATCCACCTTTCGATTAAATTTTTTTGCTGTGTTACTAACAAAACATTTAATTAAAATCACCTATATAATAAACAGCTTTCGAGCTTTCGAATTAATCATTCCAACAGCAATCAAGTATGTATGTATATAGGAGAAATGCCACACCAAAAATAAAACGCCACATCATTTCCATATATATACCTACATATATAAATGTATATACACCTCTCACGCGCGTTATTGATTATTACACAAAAAAAAAAAGAATATTTACTTAAATTATACAACCATCATCTATCAAGGATCGCCTGCAGGTGAAAGCACACTATTACGACATCAATCAAAATGACTTTGGAAAACTTTTTTTTTTTATTTTTCCCCGTTTTTTTTTCTGCCTTTCGTCATTATTTACTGATAAAATATTTAATTTTGTTTTCATGACATAATGAATTTATGGCAAAAGAAATTTTCGTTTTGACGTGGAAATGAAAACAAACACAAGTCGATATAAATTAAAGGAAAATTGTTGTTTACATTTCATAATTACTAATTGTTTGTATTTACATAAAATCGAAATTGATTAAATATACACAAGTATGTACATACATATTATATAAAACATGGTTTACTATTCCCGCATATATACGATACCATCGTATAGTCTCCCCATATACATAGATACATACATATATATACAAACATAATAGTATAAGTGGTGCTTTTATATCGAGCTTTTATATAATATTCAAATTAAATGTTTCGTTTAGACGACCTACTTAAAGTTCAGCGCATGTTATAGTCGTATATATTCAGCGTGAAGAATGCAAGTCAAGTGATTTATTTTTTAAATCTAAAATTTAGAGCTTTCTGCAACTTTTAATATATAAATTTATTTAATAAAAAAACACCCAAAAGATATATAAATTTAAAATAATTTATGACAAAATTGTAACAATGAAGATGTACACTTATTGAAAATTATATAAATCAACTTGTTGAATTTTCATACATCTACGTACGGATATATATAAATACAAGAGAGTAAGTCGACAGTAGCGTGGAAAATAAAATTTAAAACGAAAAATAAAGAGAAGAAAATGTTCTCGGACAAAAGCATCCAATAAAGATTAACGTTATAAAAGTAAATTGAATTTTATTGAAATTTATTGAAAAGATTTTGTAAGTTTTTCTCTATATTATGTATTTATATAAAATTGGATAGAGGTACACACACACACGTAAACATATACATAAATGGAGTACATAAATGTGAACTTAAGTGAAATTATTTTTATTATGCTGTGTGCTTCAACTGAATAATACAAAAAACTAAACTTTAGAGCTGTTGGATTCTCTGTGATTATAAAATCAAAACCTCTTGTATATACTCGTTTGATAAAGTTCTGGAATATTTATTCCCCCTTTTGAGTACCTCGTACATTTTGTAAGATAAATTTATGGAAATATGTACCTGAAAGATAATAAATTCATAGTTAACATTCCAAGCACGTTTAATATATTCAATCGAATGCATCATTCGTTGAGGTTCTTAGTTCCAAAAGTTTAGCCCAATTTAAATTCAATTTCCATTCCAATAAATGATGCTTTACATTATTTTAAAATATTATCAAATTTAAGTTTTTAATCTTCTTAAATATATAAAAATCTGTAATTGTTAAATTAACCACCAAATAAATTTGTGAAGCGAAAAATCAAAATTTAGGAAAATATAAAAATAAACACAAACCGGCAAACACAAATATCGATCATTGGCTATCGTACACGGACACGAATCGGAAACTGGAATTTCAGAACTCTAACAGAAACATCAAGGTTAGCACAAGTAGAAAAGGAAATGAAGCGGTATAACATCGAGATACTATAGGGATCAGTGAAGTAAGATGGAAAAATAGTGGAGAAGGCGTAGGCATACTAACAACAGCTAAAGGAAAGAAGACACTACTCGAATGGAAACCAATAAGTAGCAGAATAATAAAAGCAAGATTCAATTCGAAAATACGAAACATAACAATCATACAGTGCTATGCACCTACGGAAGAGGCAGTGTACATAAAAAAGTTGAATTCTACGAACAACGACAAGCCACAATATCCGAAACGACATCAAAACTGTCCAAGGAGATTTCAATGCTAATCACGAGTAACTGTGCGCTAGGGGCTAGACGAAACAACAATGAAGATAGACTCATCGACTGCTGTGTCACAAAACATGGCAGAACCAAAAATCAAATCGACCATGTACTGCTTAATAAGAAATTCATAACCGCCCTGCAGGATGTCATAATAATGGGAGAAGCATATGTACACAGCGACCACCAACTGGTAATATCATCTTTCAAAGTCAAACCAGCCGCTGTAAAGACACCAATGAAAACTTATCGGAGGAAGTTTAACATCAAAAGATTGAGAAACACTGACACAAATAAAACATTCAAAGAAATGCTCCAACTCAATCTAGCAAGCAATGAAACCAGTAGAAACATTGATCAAAAATGAGAACAACCAGAAGATGCCTAAAACCATGGATTAGCGATGATACGTGAAAAAAATTCGAGGAACGTCGTCAACTCAAGCTACAACTATGCCACCAAGGTATGACGGAAATTCGATACCAAGATACCAGCTGAATTATTCAAGTGCGACACATCTATACTGGAAAAATACAGCAGAAATGGAAAGAAGGTTTGACTACAACAATCCCAAAGAAAGGCGACCTAAGAAAATGCAATAACTAGAGAGTATCTCCATCAATCAACCAACACCTGAGAAATGAACAAGCTGGCCAGGTTTTCTTTAGGCCAGGTATAGCAGCTGTACAGATCATATCAACAAGATACGTATCATCATAGACCAATTAAATGAATGGGACTGACCACAATATCTACTCTGCGTGGTCTTTGAACGCGCATTTAACTCAATCAACAGAGGCGCAATCTGGAAAGCAATTTGTGAAATAGGCATATCAAAGAAAATAATTGAGCTAATACAAGAAATGTATCGGGATGCCGGAAACAAGGTTCGTCACCAAGGGAAGCATAGTGACAAATACCTCAACTTACCAGGAGTAAGACAAGGATGCATACAATCTCCACTACTGTTCCTTATAGTACTGGACAGCGTAATGAGCCAACTTGACAATACAACACCAAATGGTTTCCAATGGGGACCACTAAAACGGCTCAATGATCTAGACTACGCATATGTTATATGCCTCCTAGCACTCAAGTATATATACCGACATACAGCAGAAAATACAGAAGCTATCAGACCTAGCACATGAAAAGGTCTCAAAATAAACATCAGTAAAACAAAAGACAAGAGACTGAACACCAACATTAGTACACCAAACACCATCAACTTCACGCCAATCGATGAGGTTGAAAAATTCGTCTATCTTTCTTTGTACTGTATAGCAAAAACAGGTGGTACTGAAGAAGACATCAGTCAACGCATAAACCGAGGAAGAAATACTTTCAACTTGCTCCATAAGATCTGGAATGCGTCCGTTCTATCAAGGCATGTGTAAAATCAGTACTGCTGTGTGGTTGTGAAACATGGAAACACACATAGAAGATCGCAAATACACTCCAGGTGTTTGTGGACAAATGCCAGAGAAGACTGATTAAATGGTTCTGGCCGAGCACCACCATCAACATAGAACGTCTGAACAAAGCAAACAAAGCAAACAAACATTGAGACCGAAAGAAAAAGTGGGAAGACCAGCTAAAACCTGGAAAAGAACGATGCTAGCCGAAGCGAAAGAACTCGGTAAAACATGGGGAGAGCTGATAGCAATAGCCCCCAACAGAGTTAGATGGTCCAGCCTAGTGGACGCCCTATGCTCCTAAATTGCAGACAAAAAAAAATGAACAAAGTTCAACTTTTGAAACTAAAACTGTAAATCTTAACGTTCTGTTTAATTTTAAACTTCGAAAAATGTTAAAATGATTAAAAATTAAATTTAGAAATCTAATAAATTTATAAATACTTTAAAATGAAAACTATTAAGATTGGCAAAATTCATTAAATTCACAATTCGTAAAATGGTGACTAGTTTAAAAAAATATTAAATTCGACTTCTTAAAATTATTTTTTATTCTATAAATCAATTTATAACATTAAATTTTTTGTTTAAACCTTTTATTTGTACTAGACTACAAATTGTTTCGTTCAACCTAAATTTAATACACAACATTGCAACAAAAAACAAATTAAATCGATGAACTACGGAATTCTTTATTGTAGATTTAATCATTTTTAACAATTCACATACGTTTTTAAATACATATGTATTTCTTTACGCAATATATATTTTATGAAATTTTTAAGATTTCTTAAAATTCTTCAGTTCGATTACTTTTAGTATTCTTAATATTACATAAAAATTTGTAAATGTTAAATTTAAAATAACAATTTGAAAATAATTCTTATGTGCAATATTAAAACATTTTTTTAAATTTATTAATTATAGTTACATATAAAATATCTATAACATAAATTTTAGAAATTTACATGATTTTTAAATTTTTGAATTTTTACATGAATTTTAAAAATTCTAAAATATTTTTAACCTTCAAAAAATTTATTCATGTTTCGCTTAAAACTTTGGAAAAATTAAAACAAAATTTAATTTCTAATTTTCAATTCAGAGGTCTTAAATATCTAAAATTTTAACATTTCGAAAAATATTATAAGTCAACTTCGCAACGAAAAATTAAAATTTGTATATTTAAAATTTTAAGACCAAAATTCTAAAATTTATATTACTGAATTATATTAAGTATTTAAAAGTAAAATAAAAATTTTATAAAAATTAATAAAGAAACATTTTTGAAACTTAAATTTTAAACATTAACTTTATAAATTTTAAACTTCTAAAAATGGTAAAATGAATAAAAATTAAATTTTAAATTTTAAAATTAAATTTTTATTCATTTTATTCATTATAAAATTATTTAAAGAAAAATTTGTTTTTTTTTTGAGATTAAATTTATAAATTCTTAAAATAAAAATTATTAAAACTGGGAAAATTCGTAACATCGTGACTTGTTTTTAAAAATTATAACTTCTTAAAATTATTTTTAAATCTAATAAATTCTTTAATTTGGTATTTTTAATAATAAATAAAAATTTAGTAAATGTTAATATTAAAGTAACAATTTAAGAATATATAATATTTAAAATTATTAATTATAGTTACAAATAATAAATCAATAAAAGGAATTTTAGAAATTTACAAGATTTCTAAATTATGAATTCGTAAAATTTTAAATGTATTTTTTATTTGTTTAACCTTCAAAATAGCGAAAATTTTAAATAAATAAAATAAATAATCCAATAACTGTACTATTGGGTGGGAATATTTCACTGTTTAAACAAATTTAACAAAAATTCATAAAGTATAACTAAACCTTTTATATATTTTTAAACTCTTGAAAATGAAAATTATTAAAACTGGCAGAATTCTTTAAATTCAACAATCATAAAATCGTAATTGGTTTTAAAAATTTAGTTATTTAAATCCAAGTCCTTAAAATAATTTTTAAAACGTTTTTCTGAAATCTATAAATCAAATAAATTTTAAATTTGTACAAGAACTTGTTTAGAACTTCTATTAGAACTATTTTAAAACTAAATATAACATAAAAATTCCGTAAACGTTAAATTTAAAATAACAACAATTCGTATGTTATAAAATTACATATTAAATTTTTATGAAAAGAATTGTAAAAATTAACAAATTTTCTAAATTTTGAATTTTTAAAATTCTAAGAGAATTAATTAATCTTCATTGCGAAATTCTTAATAATTTTATAATTATTAACATAAAATCTTAAAATGGAAAAAATAAAATTTAATTTATAATTTTTAGTTCAGATATATTAAATATTCAAATTGATTGTAATTAAAAAAAATATTTTAATTTTATTTTCAAGAATATGTTTATATTCTTGGCTAATGAATTCCTGACACTCTCAGGAAATATTAAATCTAACTCTATTTTATCAATTATAAAAAGCCGAGAAATTTTTATATAATTTGTTTTAAATAAAAACGTTAAATTGTTTAAAATCTAAACATAATAATTAAATTTAAAAACGTAAATTTATACATATATTGACAATTTTAAAATTTAAATTCCAAAAACTCTACTGTTGGGTGGGAATATTCCACTTTTAAACAAAATATTTGTAAAATTTAAAAAGAAATTCTGGGAACATAAACTTCAAATATTAACCTTTTATATATTTTTAAAATTCGAAGAAATACTAAATACTTAATTGGTAAATGAACATTACTGGCAGAATTCTTTAAATTCAATAATCGTAAAAATTTGATTTGCTGATAAAAAATTATTTATTTAAATTCTTAAAATTATTTTTAAATCTGTGAAATCTATAAATCAAGAGTAAATACATTTTTAAATAAAAGTTCTTAACATTTTAAAATAAAATGCTATTTAAAATTATACATTTTTCATCATAATGAAATTTAAAATTATTTATTTAAATTAAATTTCACACCAATTAAGTTTTAAATTTATTTATAATAATATTAAGGGTTATTAAAAATTTTAGAACTTCCACTAGAAAATTTTTAAATTAAGTATTCATAATAATAAAAGTTCCGCAAACCATATTTAAATAATTCGTATGTTAAATTTGAAGAAATTTTTTACAATTGTTAATTATAATTACATTTAAAAAATTTCTAAATTTTGGATTCTTTAAATTATAAATGTATTCTTTAACCTCGTTGCAAAAATCTTAAATAATTTTATAATTATTAACATAAAATCTTAAAATGTAGAAAACATGTCAACTTTATTCGTTTTTGGCTTGAAACTTTAAAAAAAATAAATAATTAATTTGATTCATAATTTTTAGTTTAGATATATTAAATATTGAAATAGATTGAAATTCCGAAAAATATTTTAATTTAATTTGCAAGAAAATGTTTATATTCTTCTTGGTTACTAAATATAAGGATCCGAGAAGTTATTAATTAATTGGTGTTAAATAAAAATGTTTAATTATTTAAAATCTAAAAATAACAATAAAATTTAAAAACTTAAATTTGTGTATTGTACATTTTAAAATAAAAATTATGTATTGGGTTATAATATTACATTCTTTAAACTAAAAATTTTAAAAATTTAAAAGAAATTAGATTTTTGGAATAATCCTAACATTCTATGTATTTTTAAACTTCTGAAAATGTTAAAGTGAATAAAAATTAAATTTAACACTGGCAAAATTCTATAAATCCAAAAATCGTGACTTCTACATATAAATCAAGAGTAAATAAATTTTTAATTCGTACAAATTTATAATTTTTTAAAATTTTAAGCTTGGCAACTACATATTGTTTGAAATAACACATTCTCAAAAAAAATTTGTAACAGATTTTAGTTTTTAGTTTTTAAAATAACAATTTGAATGTAATAAATAAAATTATTATTATTAATTATTAATTAAATTATTATTAATTATTAATTATAAAAAATCAATAAAAGGAATTTTAGAAATTTTCAAGATTTGATCTTAAAATTTTAAATGTATTTTTTTAAACTTTAAAATTGCGAAAATTTTAAATAATTTTATATTTATTTACATAAAATTTATTAAATTTGAGTTGAATTTTCAGGAGTATCTCATAAGTCTGATCCAGCAAACTAATAAATTTTATTTTAGAGCCCAGTGATACTGTCAAAAATTATAAAAGTAGATTAGAACCGTATCGTCCTGTGTTACTAACTATTGGCTATATACCAGGTGTCTGTAACCGAGTCAATTTCGATCATACTATCTGAACCTATTCAAATCCTCTTTATGTTATTTGTAAACGGGTGTTCGGTGAGGCCTGGCCATCTTCGGGAGATCCTGCTTAATGCTTGGTCGAACATTCCAATGAAATCAAATCAAATCAAATAAAATTTATTAAAAGTAGAGAAATATTCAGTTTCGTTTCGCCCTTCTGTATATGAATTTTTCTATAGGCATACTTATGTATGTATCACCAGTGCCTATAAAAGCTTTGGCATACGTATTTGAGAAACTTTTAGATCTTGACGAACTTAAATTATAGAAATCAAGGTAGTTTTATGGTTAATTCTTCTGTAGGTTTATTCCATGGCAGCTCTTATTTATCTGATTTTCAAAATGGTTTATCCTTTTGCAAGATTCTGTTGTGTGAGTATTTAAGGTGGTGGATCGTAAACTCGTTACAGTATTATTATAAAAAAATGATAATTCTTTTAAAATTCTTTATTTAAAATTGATATTTTGGTTTTCTGAGCTTAAAAATTAAAACCATCACAAACGGAGGATTCTGGATACCAGGCGATCTCCAGTTGTAAATAGCCTTACTTGGGTGGACATTTATTTTATTTCTCCGATAGTTGTGATAGTAAGAATGTTTAAAACTTACAAAAAAAATAGGTCGGCACATCAAATGTGTACGATTCCATGGCACCAACCCCAGGAACCAGTGGACCCACTCAAATAAAACCACGCTATTGCGTGGTTCGTCGGAACTAGTGGCACCCTGAGGGGTTGCAGTCCACCTGTCCATTTCAGAATACTGAACAAGTGGACTGCAACCCCTGAGGGGCTCACAGCCGAGCAGAGAGAGTTCATGGCATGGGGTAAGAAAACTGTCAGCAGCTCGGAAAAGGATCACGTACCAAAACATACCGGTTCTGGAAGCGGTCAACAATAAATGAGCCGAAGTACAAACGGAGAAAGAAACTCCTCAGAAGGTGGTGCTAGCAATCATTGACAAAAGTCATACAGATTGGCGCATCACAAGTTGGAACCCCTCCATCCTATAAAGAAGAAGATCCTATTGTATCACAATGAATCGTCACTAATTGCTTATACATACATAAAGTCAATATGATTTAAAAATTATTGAAATAATTAAATTTTGTTTTTAAATATTTTATTTTGTCATTTTATAATTCTGGTCCTAACGAAAATTTGGTCTACTATACATATACAGCGCATTATCAAACAATTACGTACAATATTTTTGTTTTTTTTTCAAATAGTTTAATTAAAAATTTAATTTCAATTAAGCAACATAAAATATTATGCTTCTATTGCCATCCAAATGAAATAGTAGTAATAAATTGTTAACAACATAAAACCTATTAAAATATAGTGTAACAGAAGTGAAATAAATTTATAATTGTTTAAATAAATATTTATTACACTTGTCAGTCATACATATATGTACTACTATTGACTATATGTTTGTAGGTACATGGTATACATAAATAACAGAAAATAAATATTTATACCGAATGACATAAATATGTAACATATTGGTTTAATTATGTTTCGTCTACATACATACATATTATGTTATATAATATACTCTCGTAATATTTTAATTAACATATATACACAAATAAAATATAATGTATAATCAATAAATTAATACATAATTTATGTATATATGCGTATTTATGTGAAATTAAAATACATTAATCATTATACGATATGTTATCAATAATAAGCACACAAATATTTTATTTATGTTACACGAACAACATAATTTTAATTATATATCATGAAGGAATAATTTAATTTACGAGTTCGATATTTTGTACCTACTTGTATAATACATTTATGTATATATGAAAGGCATTTTTAATTTATTCGATTTTAATTAATTTTCCTATCTCGATGTTTCAATCGGCGGGAAATATTTATAAGGTGTTTTGAACTAATTTATTACACAACATGTAAAGCAACATTTATACACATATAAGTAATCTAGTGTTGAGATCGGTTGAAAGGTTAATTTTTTTGTTGTATTTATTAATTGGTGGGGAATATGAATTTGTAGAGCTCGTCGCATGGTACCCTTCAAGGTATGTAAATGGAACCACCAAACTAGAATAATTACCCAAAAACATGCTTAAGATCAAAGAGTGGAAAAGTAAGGAACACAGAATATATTTCAAATTAACATACCAACCAAAAGCCGGTAATATCAATTTGATACCTAAATTTAGTCGACCTTGTGAAGCACTTACATAGTAAAACACGAAAAATCGTCTAGCACTGATGCAACATAATTTTTCGTGTATTTTACTATGTGAGCGATTGGAAAGGCCGATTAAAATTTGGTATCGAGATCTTAATTTTTTATAAAATTTCATTTACTAGAATTAATTAAATTTAACAACATTTAGTGTTTTTTTTGTGTGTGTTGTACTACACGTTGACGTAGTACAACACACAAACAATTTTAATGCAAAACCATTATTCGTGTGAATTACTAAGTTAGTGCTTGGAAAGCTCGTTTAAAATATGATATCGAGAATTATTATAATTTATTTTAATCTGTACAAGAGCATGTTTTATGCCATTGCAATACTATTTGCAATACTTTTCAGTACTGTGCTTGTATTCTTAATAGTATTATTTAATTATTATTGGTTTTATACAAACATACATGAAGTTAAAATTTTGATAGAAGTCAAATTTATGTTTCCAAAATCTTACGTTGAAAGTTTAAATAATTGTTTTTATTCATAAAATACAAGAAAATTTAAATTATGAATTTGACTCTTAACTAAGCTTAATGTATATCTATGGTGTAAAATTATTCCAACCAGAATCTTAAAATTTGATTGGCCACTATTTAAACTTTAGGTTAAACGTTTCTGAATGTTTGGTTAGCAGAAACTTCACAGTTCTAAAATGGAGTGTGCAATTTTTCCTAATTAGGACTGTTTAGCAAAAACTTCACACGCATCAATTTTAAGACTAAAGTTACATTCATCTGTTTCAGCTATGTATAGTTCATTGTAGTAAACAAAACAAATAAGTAATCTTGATTTTCATTTCCTTCGCGATGATGGATATAATGATTTACTGGTAAAAATGTTAACCTCCATATCAATTGTGCAAAGCATTTATAAAATAATTAGTCCAAACACCATATCCCTCCCGGTAATTTTTCAAATAATTTATTTCTTAACTAAAACAATTAAAAAAACTCTATTACTTTTTTAAAATATGTTCCCAAGTGCCATAAAACAAAAACAAACCAACATCCCATGGTATGACCTGACTTTTTAATATTTATAATTGGAACACATTTGGGCATTTACAAAAAAGCAAATACTTTGTGAAAGACATCTCAAACTTTTACAAATTAGATTATGATGAAGCCTTCAAATGCTAATAAATAGCAACATTCCAGAAACATTCTGGATTGATCTGAAACTTTAGTTAAATACACATTTAGAGAACCTAATAATTCAGATACATTTTGTTATTTGAAACAATTTCCATTTTCTATAGTACAGAAAAGAGTTGGCAACCAAGCTAGATGAAAATATTGAATTTGAATGTTGCAGCATATGTGGAGTAATATTGTGAAGTTTTTAAAATGAATTGCAATGCAAAACTAAATTGCAGACCACGATGGAAATTTTGAAAGCAAATGCACAACACTGGAGCTTACGAAAATAGATATGAATTGAAAACTCCTTAAAGTATAGCACTGCAACTTGAATCATCTGCTCACTACTAGAATTGAAAATGAAGAGTATTTATTTGACAGTTAAATTTTTTAGAAGTTTAAATGCAAGTTGTTTTAGGATTTGAACTTTATAATTTTTATTACTACAAATCTACTAGGTCTAATAGTCCTGCATGCACTGTCATGTATATAGACCGGGTCATTTTTTGAAGCTTTTTAAAAGGCAGGAAATTGCTTTTGATATCTTCAAAGATTTGTATCAGTGTTTCTACATTGAAATACAATAAAAGTTTCATTTTTTCTTGTATTCCAATGTAAAAACACTGATATAATCTTTTGAAGACATTCAAACCAATTACTCAACCAAAGCTTTAAAAAATATGACACGGTCTATATACTGATGAGTACATGATGATGCATGCAGGACTATTAGACCAAGTAGATTTGGTAAGTGACTGTCCAAAAAATGTTTATTTTGGGTGATTCTTTATGGTTAGTTTATTCTAAACATCTTAGAAGGCATACATGACCAGGGGATGAAGTACGTGTATTACAGCCAATATATCACCAAGTTTTTACTCACCAATTTTAATAAATGCTAGTTTATTTAACTTTGACAAAATCGGATAAAAAAGAGTTAATTAGCATAGTGAAATTACCGGAATCGAGTTATTGGTTTTATGTTTAATGTCTGAGAAAGAGATTAAATTTTTCGATATAGCATACCACATGCTATATGGTGGCATTTACCGCATACACACAAATTTAACTACTATTCACCGATTGAAGGAGACCAACTGTATTTAATAATAAGAACAGACTTAACAGTTTAGCCTACAGAATTTTCATGGTATTATTGTCAAATCTAGGATGAATAAAGCCAGCAAAAAACAAATAGGTAATTCTGCAAATGAAAGTGGCTGTAAAAACACTCAAACCTACATCCAGCACCGTATCACCAAATAATATGAATCTAATAACAATTTAATTGCAAAATGTAAAAAAAAGTTTTGAAAAGCGCAGCTCAATTTTACAACTTTGTGTTAAAAACATTATTTCCGGTTTAAATAATAGGAGTTCATAGCTCTGAATTGCTTCCATCATGATACGTGGTTTATAAGTTATAAATAAGCAAAAAATAAAACGAGCGGAGGAGTACTCATAACCATCGATACAGCAATAAATTAATCTAATTGTCCAGCGCACCATAGTTTCAATTCTACTTATATACCACGACCTACCCCACAATAGTTAAAATTAATAACGTAGCCAGCTCAACCGACACAAAGTTAATTAATCTACTATCAATTAGTTTGATGAACTGCAGACTCTCCATGCTCCGGATACTGAGTGTCTATAGTCATAGGGATACAATGTTCGATTCAAATCATAGAATTTGGCCGAGACAGAACGTTAGACCTGATATTTACTAATACTCCTGAACTCTTCAAAACTATCGAGATATTAACGATATTAATCACAAACCTATTGAAATAATTTTGAAAAGCGATGACGCCCCAGAATTGCAGGAGATTGAAAAGCGATGTCAACATGACGCACCAGAATTGCAGGATCGATAAAATGAATTCAACAGGAGCAGCATTGTTGAAAATTTAGAAATCATTAAAATTAGGAGATCCTGTGAAGTGGAAAATGATCAGAGTGACCTCAATATTCACTTTCACAATATGCACTTCCGAGCGACTAAATCGTCTCACAGAAAGGCGAATTGTTTTAAAACGGCTTAACCGATTTTCACAAGACATTATTTTATTGAAAGACTGATGAAAACGTAAACAAAATAAAACAAATATTGGCGATATTTAAATTTAAATTACAACAAAAAATTCAAGCAAAACAAAACCAACCTCCTTACATCTACAACAGTTCGCGCATGCACTTCCCCATTAACCATATTAACGTTTTGATAAAAACTTGGGGAATCGCATCCTACTCCTCATCCAACGCAATCTTGAGGTCACTGATGTTAGATGAGACCGGATTTCTGGCTCGGGCCCTCTGCTTTCGTTTGTCCCATAAATGCTCAATTTGATTCTTGTCTGGACTGAGGGCTGGCCACTTCATGGTTCGAGCTGTGAGACACCGGGCATCATTATGAAATCTTCCCTTATATATGTCCTGCGTAGGGCACTACATGATGCAAAACTCGATATATCGTTCTGCAGTCAGATCTCCTCTACGGCCGCCACCAGGTTCGAAAACAAAATCCATTTTTCCCTCAAGCGACATACCATGCACGAACCGCTATACCGTACGAGACTTTTTCAGCAAAACAGGACTACGAAAATCGGACTCCTGGAGACCGGTAGACTCGGCTTCTCCTATCACTATACCATGTAGACATATTTTGCACTCGCCAGTGAATAGAACGGAACTCCATTGCTCGATGCTCCAATTGATGTGTTCGCGAGCAAATTAGAGTTGTTCTTTATAGTAGATTTCATTCAATTTTGGGCCTCTAGCTGACTTAAGCGTCTTCTTACTATCCATTAACTAACCTCTACAACTCGTACTTGTTTTAGCTCCTGTTGCACATCGACACCCGTGAGATGGTGATTTCGCAGGGAAGTTAGGACGATAAATCGATCGTCCCTTTCAGATGTACACCGATACTGGCTGGTATGTGGTCTCCGATTGTAGGTACCAGTCTTCTGCAACTTTCTGGATACTCTTGAGACTTCTCGTTGATTTCGTCCTTCTTGCAATAAACCAACAACTTGTGCGGCTTTTTTTGGAGTAGTATCCACGATTTTGAGAAAACAACGAATGAAACTGGTAAAAATTTGTTCAGGTTAACGTTTGATAAGCGACTGATGGCAAATATCGGTCAATGTGGTATGATATAGAGGAGATTGCATTTTGTATAAATTACTGTATATTGATTTTATTGCTAAAGGTGTCCTAGTAAAGATAAAATACTAAGCTGTCGGAAAGGTTGTTTTAGGAAGATTCGTTGAGCAATTTTTAAAAAATTATCCTTTATGTACGCGCAGAGGTTTGAGTGGATTTAGTTACAAACATGAAAACGTCTAGAAAAAAAGACGACTGTGATTATATGCCTAACGTTCGATCCTCAGCAATGCAATTGGAATTTTTATGATGGATATTTATTTGAGTCGGCGACTGAGGTTGATGCGATGAGTTAATTCTGCAAAGGCAGAATGTCGATTACTGTTCAGTAAAATACCACACTGAACAAAGGCACAGCGAGCGAGAGAGAATGCAATTATTATTATTATTATTATTATTATTATTATTATTATTATTATTATTATTATTATTATTATTATTATTATTATTATTATTATTATTATTATTATTATTATCATTATCTTTATTTCCAAGTGAAATTTTATAAAATTGTTACAAATATTAAACCTAAACATAAATATATGGAAATAAAGTTATAGCTCCGTGTAGGTAAGTTAAACCTGTAGTGGAGCAAATTACAAAAAAAAAAAAAAAAAAAAAAAACTATGATTGGTTGGGACGTTACAAAAAGCTTATATAAACAAAAAACACAAGTTCATATAAACAAAAAACACAAGTTCAAATATAGTTAATAATTAAAATACATTAAAAATGAAATAAATTAAATAAATTAAACTAAAATAGATTAAATGTCACAGAGAGATAGTTATTACTATTTAAAAGTAAGTTTCAATATTGGTAATATTCATCAACCACTTACGGGCCTCACTCTCGAAATAATGTTTGCGGTGAGTAGGGATGAGCTTTATATCTATGGGTAGTTTATGAAACCAATATGGCGCCATAAATAAGTAAAATCTTCTAAACCCCTCACTGTTGCAACGCAGCCTTGAAAAAATGTTTGGATTTCTTATATTATGTGTATGAGATATGCGAAAATGAAAACTACCACTGCGGACAAAAAACATTTTTAAAACTTTATACACATACAAATATCTCAAAGGTAACAGGTTTAATTTACGAAACAGTGGAATTGTTGCAGTGGTAGAAGGACGGCGATAAATTAGTTTAATAATACGTTTTTGAGCAATATACAGAGCCTCAATTCTAGAAAAATAAATCCCACCCCAACTTGTGATGCCATACATTATTATTGATTCACTAAGGCATGATATAAATTTCTCAAAATTGACTGTGGACAAATTTGGCGTAAGTGGTAGAATTTATAAATAGAAATAATAACATTCTTCCTAACATTGGTAAGATGAGAATTCCAGGTCAACTGGGAGTCAATTGTGACACCTAAGTATTTAAATTCATCCACCAACACCAATTCAAAACATTTTGATGAACAAAGGCTACCCGTACATTGCTCGATGTGGTACTTCACAGGGACAGGGAACGAACGACCGAAATGCAAAATTCTGG
Source organism: Tipula unca (assembly GCA_951394425.1). Taxonomy (NCBI): domain Eukaryota; kingdom Metazoa; phylum Arthropoda; class Insecta; order Diptera; family Tipulidae; genus Tipula; species Tipula unca. The sequence goes on along the minus strand of OX596381.1, from coordinate 10,693,319 downwards.
ATTTATCACTCACTGTAAGGCGGTGGTGGTAAAACCATTTGCTGAGAGTGGCTAAATCGGTTTGCAGTAAGCATTTGACCTCCAAGGGGTTTGTAGATGTATAACACAAAGCTAAGTCATCTGCAAATGCGATCACATTGCCCAAGAGGTTGCTCTCAAAAACAGAGTTAATATAAATGATAAATAATAATGGTCCAAGAACTGAGCCTTGAGGAACGCCACAGCTTAAATTACCGGGGTCACTAATCGTATCATTTATTTTAACAACTTGGCGACGATTACTAATATAACTTTTGAACCAATTATAAATTTTACCTCTTACACCCAAATTAAACAATTTACTTAAAAGTATACAATGATCAACAGTGTCAAACGCCTTTGAAATATCGAGAAATAATGATGTAGGTTTTTGGGAATTATTGATAGCTAAAAAAACATGACTTAGGTGGTGCAATAGCGCTTGTTCGGTAGATTTACCTGTTATAAAACCAAATTGATTAGGATGCAAGAAATTAATTTTATTTAAATACTTAATTAGTCTGCATTTAATCATTTTCTCAAATAGTTTGGAGAATGTGCTTAGGAGCGATATCGGTCGATAATTGTTCAACTGCAGTACATCACCTTTTTTATGAACTGGAACCACGACTGCTAATTTTAAAACATCAGGAAATATTCCAGAATCTAAGCTTAAATTAAATAGGTAATTCAATACGCCTATTAGATACCAGGAACACTTCTTAATTACTAGATTATCAATGCCGTCGATACTTTTAGAAGGCTTGTTTTTTAATTTATTTATTTCAGACAAGATGTCCATGGCGTGAATTCTATCAAAAAAACAAGACGTGCTAGGTGATGTAAACGTACCATAGATATAACGGTTAAATTCACTATGATTAGCAGCTGAAATAACATTTTCGAAACCAGAGCTAATGGCTAAAGGGGCGTTTAGGAAAAACGAACAAATTGATGTACAAATTGCAATGATTATACCCCACAGATTACTCTCGTATAAATTGTGTACAGTGATAAAAAACAGTTCGACTGTTTTATTTCAAAATCCCTTACGAATCCTTAGAAGGGCCCAAAATCGTAATAATATAATTCGTTTTCACTGTGCTTGCCTATGCGAAGTATTATATTAAGTTGATCACGTTGAAATAAATACACAATTTTACGACTGAAATCTTATAATCGATTATGATATGAAAGGACTTAGTATGTGACAAATGTGTTCGATAGTTATCTCATGTATATATGTATATATTGTACAACAAAGTAGAATACTAAAAACTGTTATTAAATATGTGATGCCAACCACGAATGTGTTGACAAATTGAAAAAAAACAATGCGAATTATTATTTGGAAGCGCAACATGTGATCAATTTAATTTTTACCAGATAAAAACCAATGATAAAACTGAACGTGACGATTCCGTTTATGGTGAGCATATATATATCCATATATGTAATAAGAACAAATGGCGTAAATGGATCACGTTACTCTATATATCTGACACTATGAAACATATAAAATTTGTTTGGGTGGTCGGCACACCGTACTCTCAGCCGTACCCTTATTTAATTAACACAATAATCCATCATCGTATTTTGAATATACTTTCGTATAAGATCCCTCTTATGCGTTCAGCTAATCAAAATCATTTCCAGAAGATTAATTTGAATAAAATTTGTATACACAATAGAATCAATCATACGAGAATATATTCTATACAATAGATTATCTGTGTCGTATTGATTGTATCTAACGAAAACAATTCCCAATGGATGAACATTGACATCGTCTCTCCGCACTCGATGAATGATGGCATTAATATTTAATTTCTTTGTATATATACATATATATCACATATAACATTCAACCTTAGGTATATACGTACATAGCATGATTATATTACACTATAACAACCTTCTCCAGGATATAAATTAAATCATAAATTTTAATTAAGTGCATCCCAAGCATATTAAATTCATAAACATTATACAATGTGGAGAGAGCAACAAAAACAACAACAACAACAACAACAAATACATAATAATAATAACTTTATAAACATAAACTTTGGGAAGCTTAAACGAAGATGATGGGAAATAATTTATTTACTTATTTTGAAAAATTTAAAGTTTGCTGAACGTTAAAAAGGGTTGTGAAAAACAAATCATGTTGATTTTTTATAGGGAAATTAATTTTACGAGTATATACAAGGTGAATACGTAATTATCATAAATTTTCTGCACAACGAAACACCACCCAAAAAACCAAGAAAATCATTTATGTATATGGATGTACAAATTATGTAGACGAGAGCTGGTATATAAATACAAAGGCGTGTCTTAACATCATATAGGTTATTGGAACTAAAAACTAATCGATACTATATGTATTATATACGATATAGTTTAATAAAACTATTATGTAACGCACGAGCAACACAAAAAAAAACAAATTTAAATGGTCAAAAGCACATAAAACATAAAAATATGAAAAGCTCCATATGTTTTCAAAATAACACATATTATTAAGCAATTTTCCACAAAACAAAAAAAAATCGGAAAAATGTTGTACATTCATATATTGGAAATATTCGTTATGTTGTGTACATACTCGTATATGTATAGGGTGATCGAAAAGCATTTAACACTCGCTAGATTTGCAAAATGTACTACCGTACTTTGTGCAACTGTACGATGCAATAATAATTTTAATAATCGGTTTGAAAAGGAAATGTGTTTTTTTTCCAATTCGAGTTTTTTGTTTTTGTTTTTGTACTTCAATTTCCAATATATATTCTTATTCAATTTATTACGGAAAATGAAATATTATTAAAAAAAATTCTACATAAAAATAAATTACAAGACTTTTTTTTCGTTCTATATATACATGTTCAAGTGCACAAGTATAGCAATAAAATTATTATGATAATCGAAATGTGCTTTTTATTAAAAGCTACATAGTATGACGAGAAATAATGTTCAAACATATGGCAGGGAACTTGAACTACAAGAATCGTGTTCAAAGCTGGAATACATGACAAAAGTTGTTACATTTATCAAACCATCGAAACGAAATATTAAGACAGAAATCCTTAATTGAAAATCCAGGTATTTGCCCAATTGCAAATTTATTTTTTAGACAGCAAAAAAAACTATTTTTAGGTTATGATTTTTTTTTTTTTAAATTGGTTGTAACCCATACGAATTCCGCACTCAATGCCGGGACGGCCCATGGTGCAAATCCAGGATTTTATCCTAATTCGCAGAAACGCACTGCAGCCCTAGCAAACTGTACAAAGTTTGAACCAAAGTATTTAGGACAACTGATCTACATTAATAGAACTACAGCTGAAAACCTGAAGCCGAATAATATTGAAAGCTGCTCCTAGCTGGTCCTTTTTCAAAGATAGAGCATATTTAGTTGATTTCAAATTGGGCTCGCTAGTGAAGTTCTTTGCCAAATGACAACTAAAAGTAGCAAGCTACTGTAATTTTAGATCTTTCAAAGAGAAGTTCTTAATAACTTTCTTAAGTTAGCTGAGAACCGGATTTGGCTAAATAGTCCGCTGCTGGCAAGAACATTAACGAAATGTTTGCAATCCCTGACAAGTTTGGAGACAGTCAAGAGATTTTTCGATGAATTGAGCACAGCTTTGATATCAGTACACAGAATAATGTTTTAGTTTTTAAAAGCAAAGTTCAAAGCTTATATAACACTATACGTCAGCGATATGAGTTCCGCTTGGAAAACAGTGCAATGCGAACCAAGACTGCCAAAAGATCTCTGATTGGACCAAGGACAGTAGATTCCAAATCCAGCACTGAGAAAAAGACTATGAACTCGTCTGATAATTGAAGAATATCCTCTGAAAACCACAAATCTCTGGAAGGATAAACCACCTTGAATAAGTTGGAGAAGTTGTATTCAGGTATGATCTATCATTAACCATATCGATTTCTGGTAAAAATGAAGTGTAGTTTTTAAAGATTTGTCTATGTCCCACGATAGTACAAAGAAGAATCCAGGCCCCAATGCACCTCAAGCGAAACGCTGCAAACAAGCAGTGCCGCGAATAAAGGTGTGTAACTGGGGCAAGGAAAGAATGGAATCCATAGCAACAAGTGGAGTCGAACACATAGCTCCAGTAACAGCCCTACAAGCCGTGTTTTGAAGACTACTTAGTTTATCGGTAGAAGCCTTTAGATTAACAACTGGCCACCACACAACAGAAGCATAAGATAATATAGTAAGACCAGCGATTTATAAATGAAAAACAACAACCCCAGGGTTTCCCAAAAGCCTTTCTACATTGCCAAAATATGGCAGTAGCTGTTTGTAGTTTGGAATCAAGATGAAGTTTTCAGGAAAGTTTGCTATCTAAGCAACCAAGTGCGAGACTTGAACATGGATTCCATCCATTTGACGATGGTGTGATAAATATCAAAATTATTACAGGAATTAGTAATCGAGATAAACGAGGTGCTATCAAAAGCTCCCGCTATATTGAGGATAGTACCTACCAGAAACTCCTTTATATAGAGAAATCTTTCAACCCTAGTTACAAGTTTATGTAGGGCCGTTTCACAGGACTTACCAACTCTAATAGATCTGTCGACGATTCTTTCTAAGGATTTAAGAAAAGTAGAAAACAGACTAAGTAATAGGTCAAGAAGACTAGAGATGCCGGCCTTCGGAATTAAAATGACTGACTCCTGGGTTTATCAGATGGTCCTGAATGATAGGAAAGCCGTGATTAGGAGCCGTAATTCAGCCGGGAAAATACCATCAGGCCCACCAGCTTTATAAGGTGTAAAGGAAAGTAGACTCCAGCGCAGAATATCGAGCTTGATCAGCTTGTAGGCCATGTCCCAATCAGGAGCCACTGAAAGAACCTTGGAGGATACGGTAGTAACATCATCTGAGTTAAAAATTTCACAACCAGGGAAATGAACAGATACAAGTAGCTCACCAACTTTTCTATGACAGGGGGTAAGCTGATCGTCAGGTACACGAAGAGTATCAGGTCATACAAACACCATTCTTAGTTATGTCTTTGTTTTTTTTTGTGCTACCAAAAAAATTATCCCAATGAATCTGACGATTGAAGTTTTTTGCTTTGTTTGAAGTTTCCTAGCGGATTAAGACTTAGGTATATATGTTTACCGAAACAAACTGGATCCATCTGAAATAAGTGAATGAACAACATTTTGTAAGAGCGTATCTGTATCGCACCAGTACTCTGTATCAAATCGCCCGCAAGGATTAAGAAGGAACAGTTAAAATAAATGGTTGATGGAGTCGTCGTATAGTAGAAAATTTGGGTCTCGGTGAAAAGAAGAAAATTTGGTTTGGCGAGAGCTAAAGGAATCACTGATAATAATTAATCGCACCTGCCACAATCGAGAAGAGGTAAAAAGTGATGCTCTAAAGAGAACAACTCTTTGCAAGATGTTGGATGCCAAGGTTTGGGCGGGGAAGGACGTGTTTCATTTCCAGCCAGATAAAAGCGTCTAAGTAGATAGAAACTAAAATCGGAAGATATTTCATCCCAGGATTTTTAAAAAATACCTCTGACAACACAAGCGTATAAATAATCCATCCCAGACTTTTTAGAAATACATATATAGCTTATACAGTTGGTACATCCCATATTTGGCACATTTTTTACATTTATACCATCACAGACTTTTTCGTCAACAAAACAATATACAGTTGGTACGAAAATACTCAACCCAGAATTTTTAATATGTACAATTTATTTGGTGGAAAATAAATGTTTGGTGGACAATAAATTCTTCTGGGTAAGTCGTTGAAAGGGCGGCTATTTTTTCTTTGCGATTGAGTTTGGGACTTTGTTGGCTACCACTGTGCCAGCTTTAATATTTTTTCACCAATGGAATTTCCGCAATATAAATAAATATGTCGCCTGTGCCGACTTTTCAAAGAAAGTTAAATCGAAAAAATCGTATGGCCAAGCTTTTTTAGGGGCGGGTATTTTGTGGCCAACAAATTCCCAAACTCAATTGCGGTGATAAAATAGCCGTCTCTATACAAAAGCTTGGTCATCCAATTTTTTTGATTACAGCTTTCTTTGCAAAGTAGGCAAAGACTACACACTTACTTATATTCCGGAACATCCAACAGTCAAAAATTTATCATGACTGGCGTAATGTTGCTTACAGGGTGTATTTGTGCGATGGAAAATAAGTCTGGGATAGATTATTTACACGCTTGTGTTTTCAGAGGTATTTTAAAAAAATCCTGGGATAAAATCAAGTGGGTCAACTTTGTGACAGATGGAACGACTAATTTAACTATATTAAACGAAGCAATGGATGAATTTTGTAACAAATTTTAGTGTTGTAGCAATTAGTGCCACTCTCTCAGAAGAGTTGCCTGACCACGTTAAACATTTTATAGAAATAGTGAGCTCTATAGTCTATTAGAAAATGACAGATCATATTTTTTTAATAAATTGAATCTGTTGTATATTGATTTTTGTTGGAGAATACAGGCATATGCAAAATTTTTTAGTATACTGGTTCATTTGCCCTACTTAACGTAACAAATTAAAATGTATACTTTGATTAGTGATATTGAAGTAACGTTTGCGCATATACACATGAACTCTGTAGTAATTACCAACCAAATGATAATATACTTAGCTATAGATGCTAATCTTTTTATTTTAAATCTCATTTGTGCCAAACAAATTCATATATTGTATAATACAAAATACACGTATATGAATATTTCATTAGACAAACGAAGCAAAAATTTAATTGGCAAAAGTAGTTTCCAACTGGCATTAATACCTAGGTAGGTATATAGTGTATAACAGATAAACGATGCTTTTATACGTAATATACAGACATATAATCGTATATCTACAAAAAGGAAAATTGATTCATACAAACATAAAGCTTTTATATACATAATTTAAATTAATGAACGTCTTTATAGAACCTAAGAGTAGTCTATACCAACAAAGTACAAAGATTATAACTAATTTTGTATACACTAAAGGATGTAACATAAAATAATTAACAAAAAGAATTTCAAATGTTTTCCGTCTAATGGACGGTTATTATGCAGCTTAAATTTTCTTTATGTCTTAAAAAGATTTTCGCCCTCCGCACCTCCATCATTCTCATAGCTCTTCTAATATCTTTATATTGGATTAACATAAAAGTTTCAAGTTGTTTTGGGATGTGTTGATTATATTGTGTGTGTGTGTGTGTGTGTGTGTGTGTATTCAGACGTCAAATATCGTACACATGTATATGTATGTTCAACATCTTGATGTTAATTAATTCATTTTCTTTGATTTTCACATCTCTTTGCTGATTTGGTGTTGCTGTAACCAGTTTTTCCTGTCTGTATATATGTATATGTATGTATGTTAGACAAGAAATTTCTTTGATTTAATTTGCTATTCTTTCGTTTTTTGTTCGGTTTCTATTCTCTGCAATGTATTCTATATCCACTAGTAGTTTCTTGGGTATTGTGTTGAAATCAATATGTAGGATATAGAACGTGCACAACAAGATGTCTCTATTGTATTGTTGATTGTTCCATTGTCATGTCTTTTTATTGTAAGACACATTCGTCAAGTGTATATTCTTATTATAGCAATAAGTTGTAGGCCAATTTTATTATAGATGGCGGCCAATCCTTAATATTCTTATATATTCGCAAATTCCTAAATATCTTAACTCCAAAATTTCTATTTCCGCTCAGTATTGTACGATGCAAAACCTTCGTTTCTTAAGCTTGTTTTAGATTGTTTGGCTATGTGCGTGTTTCAACTCAAAAACTATAAGTGAAAGGAACTTGATTTCTTGAAAGTATATGCTAGGTACCAATAACGATTTACAGCCGCGAATATCAAGTCAAAATAGAATTAAAGATACAGCCCTTAAGAATAGGTTCCTGGAAGGTAAGAATAAACCCTTATTTATGTGTTCATTTAATTGATTTTCAATCTTCTAAACTAGTAAAAGATTGCTTCTTCAGCCATTTTTAAAAAATGTTCATTAGATTTTACCAGTAATAAATAATGGTTTAATAAAATATCTTACCCCCTCTCCATCATATATGGAGAGGGGGTAAGAGGCAGCGGTTCAATTGGTTACAATATACTAGCCCAAATATCAACTTCAACTGCTCGTGGTGCACCCTGTTAGATAAACAACGAGGGTCTGGCAGTCGGCCACCGAGAACCCCAGGTGGTATTACTGCCGAAAAGCTGGAAAATCCACCCTCTACGGAGGCTGGCCTAATAAATTCTGGTGTTAAATATCTTCAACTAGTGGGGTTTTCCAGTTTGGAAAGAAAAACTTTCAATTTCGCACTAAGCTAAGCTATATGAAGATTTACTTAAATAAAAATAAAAATTAGGGCGTTTTTTCATAATAGCCATTGACGTATTAAACTAACAAAATAAATGATTAGTTAAATTTGAATTTAAAAAAAAAAATATTTTTTTATCTTTGGGGATCAACATTAGTTACTCTCAAATAAAAACAACGCTCTTATTTTTTTCCGTTTATTTTGGTATCAAATTCGATTTGAATTAAAAAACTTTGTGTTGAACATGTTGATCTAGCGAGGTTTTCCAGTTTGAGAAAAATCCTTTCAATTTGGCACTAAGCTACGCTATATGAAGATTTAATTAATTAAAAATAAAAAGGAGGGCGTTTTTTTCATAATAGTCATTGACGTATTAAACTAACAAAACAAATGATTAGTTAAATTTGGATTAGAAAATAAAATAAGCTGATAGTTTTTTACCTTTGGGGATCAACACTAGTTACTATCAAATAAAAATAACGCCCTTATTTTTTCCTATTTTTTTTTGTATCAAATTCGGTTTGAATTAAACAACTTCTCGAATTCTTTTCTAGCATCAGTAAAAATTGTTGCATTATCACAAAAGATCTTCAACAATTTTCCAAATTGCGCATCAAATCGTTTTAATGCACCGATATAGGACTCTGAAGTTAAATTGCCAACGAGCTCAATATATATGGCGGTAGTGACAAAAAATAGGAATATTACTACATATACATATGCCTTGACGGAATTGTTTCATTGTTTTGGTGTAGGTTTACCGGAACATGGATCACAAAGTCTATACCTGTGTTGATGAAAGGTGTTGTAGGTTCCACCCTTCGTTCACGTGACTCATTAACTGTTGTATCGTACCAGGTTTCGTTCTTAACCGCCAATAATTCAAACGAAGGATTGATAACAATGACTATTCACATTATCCTATTAAATTTGCTAGATGATTAGAGTTGGAAGATAGAACTGATTAATAATAATGTATCAACTGTACGATCTTTGGTAATTTGGATGGTTCGGCTAACAAATTTGCGGCGCGTAATTCAATCCACGGAATGATGATTTGGTTGAGTGGAGCTCAAATCATCATTCGGTGGATTGAATTATGCGCCGAAAATTTGTTAGCTGAAACATCAAAATTACCAAAGATGAACCGTACAGTTGATACATTATTATTAATCAGTTCTATCTTCCTACGCTAATCATCTAGCAAATTTAATAGGACAATGTGAATAGTCACACAAGCAGATTTGTGTCACACAAACTCCAATCTTGCTGTTGACGATGATTTAATTGTAGCAATTTTGCCTGTATGATGTATTGGTAACAAATTCGTTCCAACCTACTCGAATTTGCCATAATTCGTTCCTAATGATTTTTGATATTATAATCATTGGAGCAATGAGGCTAGGTGGATGGTGCATAGTAACACGATATCCCATAAAATCGTTCGCTTTGTTACCTGATAGCCGTTGTCAGGTTCAATAACTTTATAAGACAATGCGTGTTTTGATTCGGAGTTTTCATAGGTTTTTATCATATGATCTTCGTCGAATGTCAAAATTGCACGGGGTTCTCTGATGTCTTTAGGAGGGTGCTAAGATTGAAAACAGATCGTTCTGCAATTAACTGCTTATTTTGAAGACCACCCGCAATTTTGTTGCACTGATGTTTGTTTTCAGGAATTTTTTCTATTTGTCAAAAATTTTCCAAAAAACATTTGCCAAAATGTCGATTCTGTTGGAAATCTTGAATCTAAAATATGAAATAAAATGAATCAGCTAATTTAATTGACTCTGGAATGTTCCAGGCTGTAATTTAAGGAATTTGAAAATTTGATAAAATGTTGGTAATGTGATTTAAAACCAAAAAATCAAGACTGCATTTGTAGTTACAAACCTAGCCAGTCGAGGTTTGTAACTGCGATGTTTATACTGTGTTCAAATTGAGATGAGAATTGAATGAACCCGAGCTTGAGAAATTGTTGACATTGTGGTACTTAGTGGTAGTATCTATAAGATCCCGAAGCAACTCCGATGGTTCTCTAGGCACATTTTGAATTTTTAATAACTCCGTTTTTTATATCCCAATGCCTCTCAATGCTAATGCTGTATTCAATCGTGTTTGGACTGATTCATTATCTTTCCTGTCGTAATTTATTAAATCATTTTTAATTGAAGCTAATGTATCAAACGCATGAATTATTGAACATATATCCTGTATTCTAGAATCCTTCATTAATACACATCACTGCGTGCAGCCAATATACAAATATACTCGGTTCAAAGAATGACAAAACGATTTAAAAGCAGGAAAATTGATCTCCTATATGTTAACAAATATTGTCATTTACCCCTCGGCAGAGATGTAAAAGTGCATTGCAAGATAAATATATTATCGTTTCCCATATTAAGATTAGCTTTGTACACATATACAATACAAACAAACACGGGAAGGTAATTCAGCGAGTAAAATATTACCGATCTTATCCTAATTTTTACATTGCGTATGTATATCCGATACATTTGCAATCGTACTAACATATATTACATAATAATAAATTGATGTAATGAATAAAAAAAAAATGTAATTCCCAGAAAAGGTTAAAATATTACATGAACATTCACATGCAATTTATCAAATTGATAAAAATAAAAACTAGGGAAAAACCTAATTCGATGCCATCAATATTACAGTCATTTAACAAAAAATCAACCCCGTCCCCCCTCCCATAAACCCATTCCGCTCAATATCACATAATATGTATATACGTTTACATATAGTTGAGCTCAATATATACAAAAAATAAACATTCTATCGGTTTTTTATTCAAATTGAATTGGAAATTTGAAAAACTTACCGTTTAAATAACTTTAATTTAATCAACATTAGGATATTTCATTTTTATTTTATTTTTTTCAATATCCATTATATACGGAATACGGATACCGATACGAAAGAGAGAGAACTCAATTTAAGATAAAATAAAAGTTTGAGGTAAGATGCACGAACTAACAAAAACAATATGATTGGGAAAATTAATTATCACAAAATTATTTTAATTAATTGAAATTTTATACTATAAGTACGTATAGTTAAAGTAACTTATAATTTTTAAATGATTAAAATTAGGAAATTTTTTAATTTGATTTCAATAACTCAAGACGTTAAGAGTAATTAGAAAATTTTGTGCGGAAAGTAATTTTTCATTTTTGCTTTCCGATGAGTAATTAGAGTTAAGACAGTTTCATACATATATAGGCCTCCGAGGATAATCAAAAATATTATCAATCATTTTTATTTGGAGGGAATTTTTGGCAAATTTTCAAAAGGTGTATAGTTGCGGTTTGTCAGATAAAAGTTTGGATGATTTATCTATATATATATATTTTATCTTATATATCTCTCTAATGAACAGTTTCTTAAATTCCGTTATATTTTTATGTACATATATATGTATATAGCGCAACATCATCATCTTATTAAGCACAAAATTTTATGACATCGCTTTATATGATGTAAAGAAAACAATTTCGTAGGAATTTCGAAAGAATTTTTTTTTTCTTAACAGATTGAAGACAAACGATAATCATATATTTTGTATAACATACAGAGCAGCAACATCGAATACATATATGTACATATAATCCTACACCACATTTTGTTCTGAAAATTATCTATATACGATACAAATCGATATTAAGTTTCTTATTTTAAGTAAATAAATTTTCATCCTACATATATTTATAAGAGATGCTTGTAGCTGAATATAATTATATAAATAAAATGTCTATCTAGCGACTCTCCCGACATACGATGACGGTATATATGTATATAGAGACTATAGAGCAGAGTAATAAAAATCGAACAAAATCCATACCAATTTATATAGATACATAATAACCCAAATCGATTAACCTAAATTTCATATACTAAAATGTTTACTATGTTCTGCTCAGCTACTAAATATACTCTACTACAATTTTATGGTTAGTCTGTGTGTGAATATTTTATTAACTTAAACAAAAATTTGATTTCGGGTTTACGTTTTTTTTTCCAAAAATATCTTAGAATTTATAATAAGAACGTGAGTGACATTTAAAATTTTATTACATTTTGCTTGCGTATTGGCTGATTGGAAATGAAATTCGATTCAGTCGCATTTAATTTGTTTAATATTATCAGTTTTAGAGTATTGACTAACTTATTCCGACCGGACCGTCACATACCACTTTAAAAATATGGTAAATTAAAAAGATCATGAGATTAACAAGAGTCTGAGAGTTTAAATTTTATCATGAGATATACAAGACGTAATGAAATATCAACGATTTAATCGTACGATTAGTGTGAACGGCTATTTAAAATATTTTTAAAATTAGTTATTTAACTTTTCATATGGATTGCTAGTTTAATTTTAAGATATATTTAATATTCAGAAATTTGAACAATTTATGAATTTTTTAACTTATTTGCTTTTCAATAAAATTTCTAAGAAATATTTAATAAATTTAAGAATAAAAATGTTTAATTTTTAAGAATTTTAAAAAATTGTATGAATTTGAATATTTTAAAAGATTTCAGAATTTCCGAAATTCTTGGAAAGCTTTTAAAATATGATTTGTATTAAAAACTTCTAAAAAAAAAAATTAAAATTAATTAGTAAATTTTTAGAACCATATTTTGTGTTTATAAAATTGTACGGAATTGTAAAATATCATTTTATTTTTATATTGTAAAATTTTATATATATTCTGTAATAGATTAATGTTAATTTAAAAAAAATTTAAATATTAACTTTACAAAATTACATTCATTTTTTATTAATTTTAATTTTCATGGTTTGGATTAATTTCAACTGTATAATGCTGACAATATTACAAATTTTACAAATTTAAAATATTTCGGAAATTTAATAAAAATTTCAAGCATTTATTTAAATTCAATAATTTTATTTTAATTTTCATATTCTTAAAGTTTTCATTTTTCATAATCCCAGGTTTTTGTAAAAATTTTTTAATTTTCAATAGTATTTTCATATTAAAATCATTATAATGGTGTATGTTAAATTAAAAAATTCTTTAAATTAACCTATGGTCATAAAATCGAGTAAAACAAAGAAATTTTTTTATAGTTTCTAAAATAAATTTGAAGTAAATGTTTTATAACATAAATATTATTATTTTGTAAAGTTAAATCTTTTAAAATTCTACAATACTTAAAAAAAAATTTTAAAAATTTTTAAAAAAATGAACTTATTCGCAAAGCTTGGCATTTCTAGATTAACAAAAATTTTTTTTAAATATTTAAACACAATGAAATTTAACGAAACACTACAAAAAAAAAAGGTTAGATCTTAAGTGATCTTTATTCAAAACATAAAAAGTAGATTGAAGCCATTAAATTTAACTAAATTATGTTGCTGACAAAATAAATAATAATTTGAATTATAAAACCAGCAATTTGAAATTATGGAAAATCCAGTAAAAACAAAAAAATTTTTTAATTGAATAATATTCGAAACGTATTTTAAATTTTAAATTCCGAAGTTATAAATACGATATTTCGAAAAATTTCAATATTTTTTTAGTTTCAATTTTAAATATAAATATTAGGTTATTAATTGCATTCGTATGGAATTTATTGTAAAAGTGTCAAAATATGAACTATTGAAAACCCGAATTTTGAAATTTTGATAAATTGATCAATAAAGTTCATAATTGTTAAACTATTAATGAAAGAATTAAATTTTGCAAAGAAATAAATCAAGTTTTCGAAAGTACTGTAAATTGTGAAGCAAATACCATTATAAAAATTATAAAGTTTGATCATCGAAATAAAATTAAAGTTTAAAATTGTTATCTTCTAAAACAAAATTCCAGAACTTTATAATTACGGCAATCCTGAAACCAAAATAATTAAAATTCATATTCTAAACATTTAAAATCGCCAATATTAAAATATTAAACATTTTTATTGAAATTTTGCTGATTAAAATTCGAAAATAATAGATTAAACTCCAATATAGAATTTAGAACTTTTACAAAATTATTTAAATAAAATAACACAAATGCTTAAAACTATAAAGTAATATTTTAAAAATACATTTTTTTAAATACTTGAACATTTATGCAATTCTCGATGTTGGCAAATTCACATGAACAAAAATTGTTTTAAAATGATTACACTTAAATATACGCTTAGTAAAATTTAATGAAATTCTTAAAAAAATGCACATGATGTAGGTAGATAATCATTAAATTTTACTAAACTATGTTGACGACCTATATTAAAACTTGAATTTTTAACATTTAACATTTTTAGAAAATTAGTAATTTGAAAAAGTTTAAAATTTGAAATTATGAAAAATCTATTAAATACAATTTCAATATTAGAAGTCGTTAATTATGAATAAATATAATTAGAAAATATTGGTTTCAAAAAACTCAAATTCGATAATTTACTAAAATTTGAATTTTGAAAGCCTCAAATTTGCACATTTTGATAAATTGAATTGTAATTTAAAATTCATAATTATTAACTATCGATCTTAAAATTAAAAAAAAAAATAAAAGCTAGTTGAAGAAATTTGAAATTATAAAAAATTCATGAACATTGATGCAATATCATCAACATTTAATTCGAAATTTTTGATTTCAAAATATTAAAATTCCGTAATAAAAGAATTTTTGAAATTACATTTTAAATTTTAAATGCTCAAATTATAAAATTCGATATTTTCAAAATTTTAAATAATTTTTTATTTGAAAATTTGTTTGGGGTTTAGTTTTAAAATTCGATAACCCTTGTCGAAATTTGAACTTTTAAAGACCCAAATTTTAAAACTTTGTAAATTTTGTCGAAATTCGAAATTTTAATGACACAAATTTGAAAATTTGGGCCTTTATTTCACGAGAAATTTTGAAAGTTAACTATGGCCGACTTTTTAACATCAAAATATTATTAATATTCAGGAATTCGATCAACAAAATTTCAAAATTCTATATTTAAAATTCAAAAAAAGCTATTAAATTTCTTTATACGAGTATTTTAAATATTTCACACAAATTTGAAGAATTTTTTTTATAAATTTAAAAATGAAAATACATATTCAATATTTTTAGAATTTTATAAAATTTTACGAATTATTAATTTAAAAGATTTCAGAATTTCCGAAATTCTTAAAAAGTTTTAGAAATATGATTTTTTTTTAATTAAAAATTGTACGGAATTTATTTATATATGTTTTGTTATTTAGTTCTATTAATATTTGAATTATAAAAATTAATATTAATTTATTAACACATTCATATATTAATAGATTTTAACATAATTTGGATTAATTTCAACTTTAAAATGCTGATTGTATTTTAAATTTTACAAACTTAAAATATAGCGTGAATTCAATAAAAATTTCAAACATTTATTTAAATTATAATTTTATTTTTTTTCATATTCTTAAATTTTTTAAACTCCCATTTTTTATTAAGTTTGTTAAATTTTCAAAAGTACTTCATATTAAAGTTCCAAATTTTAATTTTGTAAGCGTTTGAAGTTAATTAAAATCATTATTAATGGTGTACGTTAAATTTAAAAATTCTTTAAAATTATCCATATTCATTATTTCGAGAAAAATGAATAAAATTTTTTATAACTTCTTAAATAAAATTTCATAAATTCTGAAAATTATGCATATTTTAAGATTTAAATTTATTATTGTTTTGTAAAGCCAATTAAAATTTTATAATTCTTTACAAAAAATTAAAATTTTGCAATTCTGTTAATTCGCAACTTTTAAAGTAATTCATAATTCCGGAACTTCATAATTCCACCAATTTTGAAACCAATCGAAATTTTTTGAAATCAATCTAAAAATTTGCTAGGATTTGCATTATTATTTTTAAAAAATTAAAATTTGTACGGAATTCTAATAGATCATTTTTTTTTTAAATTACAAAATTTGTTTTAGTTTTTTTTAAATTGTCTTTTAAATTATTTACATTTTTGGAATTTTTAAAATTAACATTGATTTGTTAATTAAAATTTTTAATTTAAAAAAACGAAATTTTACTGTACCTGTAAATTTTAAAATTTTATAAATTAAAAAAATTATTGCGCATTTATATTTTAACGAAATTCTTGAACAAAATGTATATAAATTAAATTGAGAGAAATAATTCAGAACTATTAAATTAAGACTGAAACCATTTAATTTTCAAAAAATTCATTGAATACATATTCGACATTAGAAATTGTAAATTTTGAACAAATTTAATAAGAACAACAAAAATTTCATAATTTGCTGAAATTCGATATTGAAAGCCGCATATTAGAAAATTATAAATTAAATGGAATTTTAAAATTAATAATTATTAAATAACACGAACTTAAAATTTTCTTAAATATATAAATTTCACTAAATATTGATGCGAGATCATCAACATTTAATTCGAAAATATTGGTTTCCAGAAATTAAAATTCCAAAATATATAGAATTCGAATTTATTTCCAAAAAGTGTTAAAAATTAAAATATTTGGTTGTAAATTGCATTCGCATGAAATTTATTTTTATAATTCAATAATCCATGTCATCATTTGAACTTGTAAAGGCCCGAATTTACAAATTTATAAAATTCATAATTGTATTTAAATTCACAAAAAAAAAATAAAAATATTTTAAATAGTGAAACGAATTCAATTTTAAATATTTTAAAGTTTGAAAATTGAAATAAAATTCGAATGCTGGTCGAAAATTAGAAAATGCGAGTATAAAGGTTTAATATTGAATTTAATCAAAACCAATTAAATTAAAATTGAAAATTTGATAATTAAATATTTGAAAGTTAATTTAAATTGTAATTAAAATTTTGAATTTTAAATTCCAGATTTACAAAATTTGCCATTTCCAAAATTTCCAGGTCCAAAATTTTCTTAATTGCACATGTACGAGTTATTTATTGGATCCAGTTCCAAGGAATTTTAAAGTAAAACTCTAAATTTTATAATACAATTCAAATCAAGAGAGAGCAAGGAAACGGTTTAAAAAGAAATCCCTCCGATGGTGATCACCGGGTTGTTAATGATGGATTTATGATGAACAGGGAAGAGAAGACTGGCTAAGAAATTTAACGGGTCACTATTGAAATATATAGTAAAGTAATAATTTACGCTTAAATCAATTCACTTAACATAATGAAGTCTAAAACCATTGCATTGTGACATTATAACAAAATAATCGTCCCATTATTCAATAAAAAGCCACCTCTAGCAAAGCGTATATAATACAACCTCTCCATGCACATCATACATACACACACAATAAAATCATAATCCTTTATAATTTGATATACTTAAATATTTAAATTAGATTTTATTTTTTGTGTGTTGTGTAATGTTACATAAAAATGAATTTAATATCACTCTACGTAAAAATATATTTTATGTCTATAGCTATACACATATAAAAAAAGCTTTGAAAAATTACAAAAGCTTTTTAATTCGTTTAATTTTATATATGTATTTATAGTTTATTTTATTTTAATAAATTGAAATATGATATAGCTCGACTAAAAATAATTTTATATTATTAAAAAGGATATACACACTCTAGTGCTAGTCCCAATAAATATTTTAAGGTTTGTCGGTGTATTACTATATGTACATGAATTGTACATGTTTGTTTATTTAAATTTAAAAAAAATCGGAAAATAGGAAAACAGCCATATAGACAATTAAATTTATAATATCACAGCATCAAATTTGAGTGGAGAAAAGGGGTTAGAAACTATATATGCGAGTTGACAAAAGGACATAATTAATATTTCGAATTGTTAGAATTTAAATAATCTAAACTGAACAATTGATTATGTGATAGATGACACGACATCAATTGTGTTTATATGTAACATGTATGTACACACGTTCGGAATAGCACATGCGGGGATGCAACAAAGATCAAATTACATAAAGGAACCCCTATATATACGGTGTAGAACTATATATAGTACAAAAAATCAAATTAATAGTGCAATAATTCATGCTTTGTTTTGGTATATGTATATAGAGTATACACAATGTACGAGTACAATATGAAATTAAACGTTTGCATGCATGACTCCATGCTCATGTACATGGTATTTGTGAATTGGAAAAACAATTACTTTAACAAAAAAAAAAAAATTACATAAAGGGTTTCGAAACGATTTGAAGAAAATTCATTTATTGTTATGAAATTGAAAAACTTATTTCAATTTAAATAATTTTTTTTTTCAGTTATTAATAGTTGGATTGTGTTGTACTGCACATATTTCGTATTATTCATATTCAAACGAGTATATGTATATATGTATACGGAGACAACATGTAAAATATTTTTTTAATATTTAATAATGGTAGCGACAGGTTTCTCTCGAATCGAACACAATATTGAAGTACAATATGCATAATATGCAGTGATTGTACATTAAATACAGTTTTGAACACTATGTCGTATTCTCACACGAACTGCTTCTCTCGACAATTAACGTACTAGTTATGCAAGCTACTATTAGTTAGTAAAATCTAAAATCTATAAAAAAAAAAATGTCGATGCATAATTGTAGTCGACCTTGCCACAGACTCACATAGTAAAATACACAAAAATTTATCTAGCACTGATGCAAGACAATTTTTCGTGTGTTTTACTATGTGAATGCCTAGAAAAGTTGATTAAAACTTGGTATGGTGAATTTTTTTTTTTTTTTTTGGAAATTTGAATATCAAATTTTAGTCAACATAGGATTCTAGGTCCTTCGTACGGCGATTATAAACCAGTTCGTACCTTGTCAATAAGAACAAAAACGAACTTGCAAGTTTCTATTGTTTTCCGGATATAAATTTGCGTAGATGTTGACTAGTGAATTTCAACAAATTTACCTAAGCAAAGTCTGTTGAATTGGGACTAATTGGATGCGAAAAGCTGGTAATAAAAAACTTTTCTGAGCTGGATTAATCAGCCATCATTTGAACGGGTTTTCCAAACCTTGAAACATATTGCTCGATCTTAGCAATAGTTGTAGCGGTACGTTTTCAAATTGGATATGCCACAGGCCATCGAGTAAATCGATCCACTATGGTTTGAAAATAAATATTACCTTTGGATAGCGGAATTTTCCCAGTACACATATACACACGTAGCTTTTGAACCTTGCTGAACTGGCGCGAAAGGTTGGATGAGAAATACCATGTAGTGCGCTTAAAATTACTTGTATTTGCGCCACTGGTACAAAAAGTTAATGAACTCCCATCAATGTTTCACAATATATTTTTAAAACGGAGTGGAGTTTTAGCTCTATTTTAAACATAGAACCCACTGGACGAGATGAATTTTCTAGTAATTCTTTTAATTCATATTCTGACTCTTCAGTCTTATCTAAATCATTAAATGTCAACAATTTTGTCTATTTAATCAATGTGGACACATGGTTTTGACAAATTGAGCAATGAAGTTCAAATGTCGAGTTTGCAGTGAACTTTTTTCACTCGAAGAATTGTGATTGCCGTGGTAAGGTTGATTGATTCGTGGTTAGATGGTAAATTGCCTACCTTCTACGAAATATCTAAAATGTTTTATAGGTATTTAGTTTTCGCTCATTTTATTTTGACAAACGACTCGGTAACAGTCGTCAGGGCCAAAGAAATGTTCAATGTTCTTTGGCATTTTATTCAAACAGCAATCCGGCTAGCTTGCAGGAATAAATCTATGATAATAGTTTTATTCCCACGAGTCGCTGAATTTGACTTATGACTGTTGGAAAAGGAAAATCGTGTATGGTTTTGACTCGTATAAAATTACTTAGAAACTCTAGAGCGAATACCCCGTATTCGCATTTTGAAACTTGGAGGTTTATTCTAAATTTGACTAATCTCTCAAATAACTCTTTGAGATGAAATTTGTTCACGTCCTCATTCTTACTATAGCCACCAGTATATCGTCTATGTAGACAAACACATAATCTTAACATCTAATTTGGGCCTCGATAATCTCCCATTAGCCTGCAATCACTCCCATTTTTCTTTTGGACCATGTGAAGTGGTGATGATACCGCAGAACGTCATCTTCTGCCCAATTTTACCATATGCTCGAACTCGGCAAGGGCTGTCTTGTGTCTGCCAATATCAAGCTTTTGTCTCTATAATACTTTTAAAATACGCCTTTCCATACGCCTAACCACATAGTTAAGTCTTTTGCTTCCCCAAGTTTCGGGATTTTTTATTATACGAACCACTTTTCTTGATTCGGTCAAGATCGGAGACCACCAAGACAATCTTAATTTACGAGCACGTTTACGTGGTGTCGTAGCGCTACAGATTTTAATTATTGAATATTCCACTGGGTCATCTTAATATTGGAAGTAAATACTGACCAGACAGAAACTTCATAAGTTAGATCTTATATCTACACACACAGGGTGTGGCGCAGTACTGTGCAATTTTAAGAATCTCAAGATCGTTGTTGTTCCTGTATGCAGATTATGTCAATCGCTTCTTTTTCAATAGATTGTCTGATGTCATGCCCAACCGCTTTAGCATTTTGCATATCCAGTTGGACGATCTTAAGATGACAATTATTTTTGGTTTTAACTGTCTTAGACAGTTCTCTTCATCATTAGGTTGAAATCCGTTTTGTATGAGGTACAAACTTTACTGCGTGACGAATGGTTAAAAGCCCTGGTTGTCTTTTAGCAAGAAGCTCATTTAGCGTCTTCCGTCTTTTTGGTGAATGATTTTTGGTCGCCGTAGTGACCACAAATGTGGTGTTGTTCCTTATAAAACTTGGCGATTTGTCCAAACGTCTGACATTTGTAACATTTTGTTAACCTGACGAAGTCTGGTACTTTACATGAGGACCAGCCTAGATATACACGACGGTCTTTGATAAGGATATTCCTGTCAATTGGCGATACCTCAATAACCCAATGAACTGACTTGGATTCTTTTGGCCAAGCCATGAAACTTCGTTTCAAGTCCTCGGTCTTAATAGTTAGAAATCTTAATAGCTACCAGCCCAGCAATCAAAAGTTCCTTACATGCTAGGAAGAAATCCAGATCTTCCTTTCTTCCTGTTTCGATTAGAACGCCATCCTTGATGTTAGTCAGTTTTTTTTTAAACTCCTCACTAGTTGTGAAGGAAGTTTCTCTACATGGCTTTGACAGTGAAAATCTTTGATGGTTGCCACTGGGTCTCTCTCGTTTTGTTCCTGCCACTAGGACAGGTACCTGAGGTACAGCATTTTTTAATGTCTGCGCACATGATACCTTCTTCTCATATTTAAGCGGTTCCACTATTTCTGTTTTCGTTCTAGAAGTCGACTATTAATACCGGCTCTCTCGAAGCTGATCAAATGGGCTGCTTCTACAGTGGCATTTGGGAAATCTTAAAGTATTGCCCTTTTCCTAATGTTAATCATGGAGATCTATCTGATCTCCAATTCTAATGCCTTCACAGCATTTTTTAAGACACCGACTGAGTCAGCGCCTACAGGTTGTGTGGTGGATTGCTGAGATCCGTTCTCCACAGCCTCGTTGTCATCAGTTCGAACTCACTTGTTGAGTTTCAAAACTGATGAAAAGGGTGATGTATCGACTTCAATTTTACCCACCACCCTATCAACACTGAGTTCTGTGTTTCGCCGTACAGTGGATTTTTATTGCACCCTTTAGTGGTGACCACTAATTCGTTGTCTCCTCTCGACAGAGGTACACAGCTCAGGATTACAGAAACGCTTATGTTTCGGTAGATAAGATGGACTTATTTTAATTTTTATTGTCAATGCTTTTTATTTAGTTTATGGATTTTTATTTAAATTTTAATGAACGCTTTTATAAGTAAATAGACAACACTATAGATACCTATCTCACGAGGGGACAACGAAAAGACCATATGTCTACTGACGCGTACGTGAATACATGAGCAATCTGTCGCCGGATGCCAATGTTAGCATTTAATAATTTGATCCTGAAAACGAAAAGTATCAAGATTTTTATGGTGCAGAACGGAACAACTGGCAAAGGTTATCTACAAGAAAAACAGTATTATTTGTGGAATCTCTAATAAAGAGGCGGCTATTATAATGTATCCTACTAGCTGACACACTATCCATCGAATTTATTGGTATTTTGGTGGAGACTGCTTCGTAGATACTTACTTGCAAGATAACTAACGTTTCCTTGCATCATTATCGAATTTATGATTTTAATAGCAAACATCCTGATTGACGTCTTTTTCCGCTCCGTAGGCTTCTTGAGAAATGGCGTGATTCGTTTCGTGGCCTTAGTGGATGGTCAGTAAGAAGCTGAGAAGTAGTCAATGGGATCAGTTGGCATTACGTTATTGGTTTAGAACCCAAATATTGCCCAATTGCCCATGAATGGTCGACTGTTGAAAATAATTGTTGCAATGCATTACCTGATGACCTATATTAAGAGCAAGAATTATCGAATGGGCCGTTATTATAAATACACAAATGGTGGTTTAAAATATATATCAATATAATTGGACCTGCAAGGTATAAGAAATGTTGAAAAATTACCAAAACCATCATAGAAATATTTTTTCCATACGATAGAACTCCTATAATCCTGTCAAGCGATATTAAAGAATCGGGCAACTCGTGTGTGAAATATCAATTCGCTTGTCAAATGAAATTATCACGACACTCTCGTAATTTTCATACGCAGATCTATCGCATTTTGCCCTCCCACTTATTAAACGGGCAGCAGTTTTTTTTATTAGAAAGACGGATTGTGTGTAAAAAAAAACAAAAGGAAAGTATATAAGAGAAAACCCACCATGAATTTGTACCTACTCGTAATGTTCGAAGTTAGCGGCCCTAAAAAAATTATTTAATATGCGATCCGATAAGTGAACGGTAGGAACGTTCAAACAACACGCCATTCATTCGTCACCACGAATTTAACAATAAACTTCCATTAAACCTTTCTGGGTGTCAAAACCTTAAAATGCATTTATGGAATGATTTTGTGAATATCCCGATTTGTGAATGTAGGAATGAACTGTTTGGTAAAATTATCTCTTGCATTGCATCTTTGTGAATAAATTATCTATCGGTTATATGGGTAAGTTTATAAGCAAATCGAAAACATTTTCTTGGGTATAATGGATTTCAGTTGTAGATTTTAAGTTTCCTTCTCGGTCAATTTATCACATTTCCTATATTATAGTTTATTGCTGTTTGTTGCAGACATAAACCTATTAGTCCGGTTGACATTACATTGTGTGTATATGTACATCCATACAAAGCACTTTCAATTTTTCAGAGTGTCAGTGAACAAAAAAAAAAAAACATTTAATCGATTTCCACATCAAAACCCGGAAATCGACATGATGTAATCCCATTTGATAACTGATAACACATACACACATGCAAATCGATTTGCCCTTCTCTCGTTTGTCTGCTTACATACGAAATATATAGGTTTCTAGCTCGGATAAGATCTGAACAAATAGAAATAACTAAGATAAATTGCCAACTATTTCCTTTTTTACCGATGATTGCATTTCGTACCATTTTGTGTGTATATACCCGATATAGTATTCAACCCTTATTATTTTTTTGGGGGGCAAGGGAACGAAAACTGGATTTAGTTGTTTTTTGGATGTATAAGAAATACGTTGCACATTTATCTTACTGTATATATGTATCGTGCAATATAGTAAATATAGTTAATGTTGCTGAAAAGTTATTTGCTTCCAGATAATATATTAAAACGAATAGAAATGTTAATAGGCGTAAGGATTTACTAATTTTAGGTGCGCGCACGTACAACAGAACCCCTTCTTTATAAAAATGAATGGAATGAACTCTTTGACGTATAATGAGACATTGATTTTTCATAAATATCCCATTCAAGCTCATAAAGTTTAGAACTTAATTTTGTCGAAAGATTACGGATACGCGATATGAGATAGCGTTTTCAGGCGACTTGATCCCACTTTATGTATATTTGTATATATGTGACGTGGAGGGTTGAAAAATATAATTTCTTATCACAAATTTTATATAAAATTTCAAATTAATCTTTATTCCAAATTAACATGCATTTTCCTTTTATTTTGTGTGCGCCTAAACCTTTTTCCATCTAGATCGGAAAATATTTTCATTTGTTTTTTCTTTGTTTCCGTTCGAACTTTGGTGTCTAAAAATGGGTATATACGCGGCTGGCTATATATAGGTAAAAATATTGACAAATATCGTGACCAATTCATATTTTATCACTCATGGTATTTTTGTATGCATACACACACACACACACACACACACAACACAACAAAGAATGTCTGGCTGCGAGTTCGTTTTTGTTTTAGATATTTTATACAACCGTCATCGTACATTTTAACGCGGTTACCGTGTGTGTGTCGGTATACACAAAGTATGTAGCGTTTTATACAGCAATTTGATTTTCTTGGCCGATAACACGAAATAATTACAATAATTTTTTTTTAACTATATACATTGATAATAGGAATCCTTTTAATGTAATTATAATGTTTCATAATTGGTGTCCATTTAAATTCTTATAAATTATTTTATTTATTACCGATTAGAATTTGTTTTGTAATTTTAGGCTAATACATAGGCATAATGGTGATCAGCACCCTCCTATAATAAGGGGAGCTATATAGGAGTGGAAAAGTACTATGGATTGATTCGATAGACAAAACATGGGATTTGCAAATAAAGAAGGGCAATTGACCAGGATAGGAAATTTTGTGCACCATCGTAATGTCGGTGTGGTGTGTCAATTTATTTCGTAAGAGGACAAGATCTATTGCCAGTAGAGGCCAATCCGTTATTACGTTAGTGACACAAATCGTATAAAATAATTAGATCAATTGTCGGCGGGGTTAAGATAGTTAATTATTTTAAATTATGTAAGTATTCATTTTTATTATAGTGTATTCTACAACATTTATTATGTCGAACGATCAACATTTTGGTAAACTTCAACAATACGCCATTAACTTAACTTTGAAAAATGGACGAGAGCTAAACATAAAAAACCATCTACAAATTCCACAAATATTGTAAAACTAATTCATTGTTTAGGTTTTCTTATAAGGTTTTCCACCCACCGGTTTTCACCATATACATAAAATACCTGAAACTATCAGTTTTCGATATTTTATGGTCTGGGCCCCTTTGGTTGAGGGCAATCACATTTTTCGTAAATCTAAATTGCACGAACATATGTTGTCCAAGAATACCACCACTGACCAGCATCCGAAAAAAAAACAACACCGCTCAAGCACCCAGGCACGTGAACCGGGTAGACACTTAGAAAACCTAATCACTTGCATGAAGCTGGAGCTGGATTAACCTGTGGATAATTTCTGTACACGCGCCTACAGAAGTTAACCAGCATCAAGATAAAGATTCATTTCAATGACTTGGACGAACTGATGGGATCTATATACCATAACACGATGTTAGAATGGCAATTGGGTACTGTAATGCTATAGAGCTTGCAGAAATCAGGCCGACTTATGTGAAAACATAGGTTAACTCCCGACACGAAACTGCGACCGATAACTTAGGGGAACAAGCACATTCTTCACACTCAAACAAATACATTTATAAACATGGATTCATCCCCCACAAAACTTCACGCAGCCAAATTGAGCATGTGTTAATTTCAAAAGCTTATCGGTAGGCAACCAAATACGTATAGGCTTGATCATCATTTGGTCGCTGCAAAGCTACGATGAAAGTTTTCGTACAAGTCTGGGAACACAGCGAGAGGCATGGAACGTATCGACTGTGAATGTCTGATAAATGAAAATCAAAAGAAACGATATCAGGATCATGTCAGCGACAACATTGATGAAGCTAATTACCAGTCTGACTGTTCGGTTATCAGTGCTGCTCAACAGATTTTACGTATAGTCAAAGTCAGACCCAAGAATGGTTGGTTTGATGATGAGTGTCGTTATGCATTCGTTATTATTATAGCCCATAAAGAAAAGCAACAACGTCTCATAATTGCGAGGGTACAAAGCTGCTCTTGCTCGGAGGGCAGCTAAATTGATTTGTAGACGGAAGCAGCGTGAATGGTAGAACACCGAGGTTCTAAAAGTACAACATATCAGCAATGAGCGCATCTCGCGTAATTTCTATAAGGGAATTACTGGATTTCACCATTCAGGATGGAAACCTCTGTGTCAACATCGATACAGTACACGATGTATGGAGTGGACACTTCACCGACCTGCTTGGTGTTCATCATGCGTCACAAACTGTAGCTGAGTAATCTCAAATAAAGACTGCGGAGATTTGCATTGAATCACTAAGGTCATGCAGAGACTAAAACGAAAACGCTCACCTGGGGTGGACTGCATTCGGCAGGGATATGCTCTGTTCCCGATACTCTTCAATCTCATGTTGGAGTACAGCTTTCGTATAACCCTATTGCCATGTTTGTTGGTTAAGTATAAGAAATAACTTAAGGCTGTTATTAAATATCTTATTCACGAGCAATGCTTTCAAAAAATACTCAAATTTATTTTTTTTTAAAGCTTATCATAGGGATTACAACACACAATAGATTCAGTTTGAATATAAAGTTCAAAAGTACATTGGTAACTTGTCCTAATTGTCAAATTTCTAAATTTCGAAAATCAAATTATGAATTTTAACTAGGTACAGAAAAATTAAAAACTCTTGAGATTAAATATTAAAATTTGACAAATTTCGTAACTTGAAATTGATTCGGATTTTGAAAATATGTAAATTTCAATATTAAACGGTCATAAGAATCTGCAAATTATTCATTTGATAAATTTTAGAGTATTCTTGAATTTTTTTCCTACATTCGGACTAAAACAAATTTAGAGAAAGATCACTAGCTGATTTCCAGCATATCACTCGAATTATACCGAGCAAAGAGTACATGATTTAAAGCTGTGATGTTTGGATCAGGAGGTACCGGGTTCACACCAAAATTTTTCATCCTTGATTCCGACTTTATACAGACTTTATGTTTGTACAGACTGGCATGGAGCTATACAATGTGCCAATTAAATCGACCCTCGATTTAATTGGTAATGACGTAAGGCCGAAGGAAGCAAGAAAGCAAGGTGCAAAAGACTGGAGGGAGGTTGTTGAGGTCCTTCACTTAATACTGGAGTACCCATAATCTGCCATTGATGCACTATTAGCGATTTTCCCAACATATATAGGTAGACTTATAGTTTAAGAAAATGTTGTGCCCCACACTGAAGCTCCAGAGTTGACAACACGAGTTAATGTAGTTCAATCTGGTGTATGTGTTTGGAGGAGAAAACCAACTATAGCAAATATAAGCGGAACGAGTGTATTTGTTTAAAATAGTGGACTTATTTGTTATTTTTATTTGCTGATCTTTATAGATGGTTGTTGCTTTTCTATTATATCCGTTAATATTGTTGAACCTGAAATTTTGTTATTTTTACCGAAAATGAAAATTTGAGGTGTTTTGTAAATACTGTACCACAAATTCTAGAGATTTCCACATAATGTTCTCTCAACTACATTTGCGGATATGTTAAAACATCTGTTACCTTTTTGTTTATGATATTTAAATTCTAATGTGGGCTGTTCAATGACCAAAGTTTTTTTTTTTTGAATTTCATGATTTTGAACAATTTTTTAGTATTTTGTACCGCCGATCTTTTATAATAGAGATCAAAGTTTAAATTTTATGTTTGAAATCAGGTGATGACATGTCATAGAGTAAGCCAACCTTATATAATAGTGGCCAGTTAGGTAAAAATAACAATTAGACAATACGGATGACGGTTTTGAGTGTACTGTTTTTAAGCGAACGATTGAAATGGTTTGATTTTTATCATTAACCAAGACGACGAAATGCTTGTCTTCCTATGACTTTAAATGAACAATCGTAGAGATAAGATAATCCCGTGCAAACCTTGTCCGTCCTATAACAACATATACAAACCACTTGGAACAAACAGATTAGTTTATGAGAATAGTCGAGATGATCTTGGGACAAATTTTTGTGTGGTTTGTTGATTGGTCGATGGCTGGGTAGTTGGTTGGTATACGGATAGCCTTCAGATATTCATTCACTGGGATTCCAAGTAAGACGAAAGAGAGGAGTTTTGTTAACTCCGAGAAAAGTTTGATCTCAAATTGCCTTCTTTCAACAGGTCGAAAATCACTACTCCAAAGATTTTTTGTGTGCCATCGTGCAATCATCTCAAATGATCAATTTGGTTTACTGCAACACTTTGGCTGTCACAGAATTCCTAGAAAAGTCAATGAGTCGGACCAAAAGTACAATCTAGGAGTATTCCTAGATGTACTTGGTGCATTCGACAACCTGTGGTGGCCCAGCATCATGTTGGTGCTAAAGAGATTCATTTGCCCACGCAATCTCTATAACATCCTAAACAACTATTTCTCTGAAAGGAAAGCCACTGTTATTTCAAGTCATGGCACACTTGAAAAAATGGTCAACAAAGGATGTCCGCAAGGCTTTATCCTTGGTCCACATCTTTGGAATATTGTCTTCAACGGAAGCATGAACCAGGAAATCCAAGAAGTAACATTCGCGGATGATAAGGTTATGATTTTTGCTGGGAATTCAAGACAAAGTATTCAAGAAAAAGCGCAGCTTGCCATAGACAGGATGGTGGACTGGTGCAAAAGCTACAAAATGGAGCTATCCTCAGAAAAAACAGTCATGATCCAACTTAAAGGTTCACTGCACATCAGGAGACCACCATTGGTTTCCGTAAATGGCCAAAGAATTAAGATGGTGGAAACTGTCAAATGGCTTTGAGTTGACTTCGATGAACCAGAAAAATTAATAACTCTCGTTCGATGAACGACTTGGAGTCACTTCACATGTCAAAAGAGTCGCGGAAAATAGCAAAAAGTTTTTCACTGTGCTAAAACGAGTTGCTAAAGAGAATTGGGGCCTCAAGCAACGAACACTATCAATAATATATAAAGGCCTAGTGTTATCTTCATTAACATACGCGTGCGCGGCATGGGTAGACCGAATGAACTGCCACCAACGGCGTACATTAGTTGTATGAAGTATTTTGATCGGAATTACAAACGCTTACAGAACCGTGTCCACTGACGCCGTTCCTGTCTTGGCCGGCATGATTCCTATTGATCTACTATTAAATGAGAAAATTGTCAATCAACCTCAACTCTTCAAAAGTTTTGCGATACCGACTTGAGCGGTAGATAGACAAAAGCTCCTCGATGGCAGGGACGGTAACAGGGCAACCTGGCTAAGCATACCGATAAAGTAGTTATATTCTAAAAAAATTGTAAGTCCGCGTTGGAGTTGTTAAAGGCCCGACCTCCTTGGAACAGCTTCTACGATTCAAAGCGACAAACTAAATGAAATGAAATGAATGTTGATATTCGTGAGGCCAGGAGAAGTTATTCGCTCTTTTGGGTTGATGCATTAATTCTATCAAGCGACTGTGAATTAGTATAAATCGGTGGTATCAGGGAATTACCTAAAGACATTAGTTCGTTTTCAGACATTTCTCCAAAAAAAAGTTCAGGTCCCACTCCAAGAATTAATACTTTTCATAAACCTATAAACATATCTATCTACTTTCATTCAAATTCAAACATAATATCTCCAATCGAAACTTAACCAAAGCACATATTATAGTTAACACTTAAATAAAAAAATTCAATTAAAATCAATTGGAAAAATTTACTAAAAATTATAAAACTATTATACAGTTTTATTACGTGATCCTTTAAACTCGAATAATTCACAACATATACAAATACATAAAAAAAAGCTTTTTAAAATTATAAAAGCACAAGTTAATTATATCCCATTGTATATATGTGTGCTGCTATATACTAATACATAGAAATAGCGAGAAACTTTTACTCCCCAAAACAACACTCCATGAGCAAATCTGAATGAATTTTCAATTAAAATGTCGTCTCCATAGCTCACGTACGACAAAGCATTTAAATTATCCCAGAAAAGCACATAATATCTAACTATACACGTACGAATCTATATATGCATTTGAATACAGATGTATATACCTACCTATAGTACCTATATATGTACGTATATACAGGGCTGCTTGAAATAAATAAATTTATTAGGATTTATATTCCAGTCTATATGTACCTACACAGTATACCGCGAGTATATAAAATTTTATTTATTTGCGATTTTCATGGAAACTCGAAATTTACAATAGTAATAACAATAATAATAACAATAACCGTAATAATAAAGAATTTATTTATACGAGTACGTCGTATACCTTCATAAGGTAGGTTATTGTTATATGTACAATATTATGTGAGTATGTGCGCGCTCTAAGAAAAATTACTTTTGACAATGTTATTGAAAATTTTATTTATTCAGTCTTTCTGTAATTTTAAATAGGTAATACTGTACACAACACTGTGAAAATCCATAATTTTTCCAACTGTGACAGAAAATTAATTTTCATTTTGTATATGTAAGTATATTAGTTTTGGTTTTCTTCGATATATATGTACATAAATATATTATACACAACAGTCAATATATAGGAAATATGTTAACCCCCTAGGATTCAGATTAAATGAGGACGAATTCCGTATTGTCGCTTCGATCGACAATATACGACTTTATTATTTGGCATGAGTACTATAAATATATAAACAATAGTCATAAATAATCAAGTGTCCGGGATAGGGTTAATTTTTATGTCGCCTGTGTTATAAATTAGAGAAGCAATTTTCCCCCACCTCGCGCAAAAAATTTAATATTTCCCATTTGTAACTTTGGTTGGGAAATGAAAAATTATGAAAAACTTTTCGTGAATTATGTATATTCGAAATATATAAAAATATGTAAAAAAAAAATGTTGGGCGAATGAATCAAAAAGATTCTCTACCATTATGCGGTTAATAGAAAAGAGTAAAAATTTATGTTGATGGATTCTTTTTTCATTTTGGAAAATTTTAAAGTTGAGTAATTTTTATATGGTTTGTGACAAATTTAATCAATAAAATGGCAACAGAAGGTATATAAGAGTAATAAAGTATATTTATAGATATATGTCACATGTCAATTTTTATGGCCCAAACCAAAATCCCAATTGTAATATTTTAACCAGAGACAAAAATATTGACAGATTATTTATTTCATTGCAAATATTGCGCTGAAATTAAATTTATAGAAGAACCATTTTATTATTATGTTCTGTATTTTTAATTATTTTGTTCACAGTCGAGTCTAGTTAATAGCCCAGATCTGCAGAGCGAATAAAATATTGGTTGGGTATAAAAGTTATACGACAATAATAATCGAGGACACAGGAATTCACGATGAACTCTCGCGCCACTATCGATTTTTAATATCCGTTAAAACCTAAACGATTTCTGGGTAAAAAAATATTTTCAAAGTATTATTGAAATATAGGAAAGTTAATTGTCACAAAAAGCCTAACTTAATGTTCTGTCTTCCCCCGATAAAAGGCGTACCTATAAGCATTTGGTAAAAATAACTTTGACGAAAATTAATTCGACCCACTACCACTTCGTACTGGTAAAAGTGGTAGGTGTAACCTACTAACCTGGGAAAACCAAGGAAATCCAACCTCTATGGAGGCTGGCCCAATTGACTGGGCCATTCATTGTTCCAAGATCACCAACATTTTCAACTAAAAAGGTTTAAAATTTAAAAAAAAAAACTTTGAACTCCGCACTAAGCTAAGCAAAATTGATCTAAATAATGAAGTTATGATGCTTAGAAAAGAAAATGATCCCCTAAAAAGGGATTTACAAGCCGAAGCACCGGATAGCACAGTTTTTTTCTGACAATCAAGAACTGGAAAGAGAAACAAATTTGAGATTAAAAAAGAAGACCGAATAAAAAAGGAAAGCAGAACACTCTCCAGAAATGGCAATATCTTCGTAATCAATATCCAATGAAAGATCGAGCAATCAACAACAGAAAAACATCTTAACAAACCTACAGAGCACCACTGCAAATCAATATTATTGGGATAATCGAATATGCCAAGGTGCAATCGATAGTGAAGTCGATTATAAATAAGGATAATAGAGTCATTTCATTAAGCAACAATGTATGGAAAATCAAAACACTAGACTCTGTAAGCTATAGAGCTTTGGCTACGAAATATAAATACAGAAGAGATGGAATGGTACACATGAAGATAAACATAACCGCCCAATTAAGGTTATAGCAAAAGGCATTCATCCAGCCTGCTTAAAGGATATATGTATTGGAAAGCATACAGCGAAAAGGACTGCAAACAGATGATGCGGCAAATATTATCAAAGATGAAAAAATAGAAAATGAACAAGGATCCAAAATAAATAAAAGGGGCCTGTCACGGAAAAAAGGTGGAAAATATCTATAGTACATATAAAGGACATCCTTAACCTGGGTGTTAAAATAGAGGCACTGAAAATACAACTGGCCTCGTACCTCAAACCTCAATGCAAAAAATGGCAAAGCTTCATGCATACGCAGAAACATTGTGAACGGGAGCCTAGATGCGTAAAATAAATTAAAATTTTCCTCTAAAAGGTATATCAACTGTATAGGCAAATTACAGAGTAGTTTATATTCTAACCAAAATAGGTGAACGGAAAAAATACTCGAAAATTGTCCAGTGATTTTAAGGGGCAGTAATGAAAATCATGTTCTTGAAAAAATACTGAGAAGCATAGAAACCCGGAATATTCGGCTAGCATCTGCAAGATAGAAGTCTAGAAGCCTTCAATAAGCGAATAAATCATCAAGAAACAATGGATGAAATCGCATCCTTTCTATATTAAGGTAAATGCACAAAGCGCAATAAAACTTGCCACCTGGAATGCACATGGGCTAATGCTACATGATTCAGAACTAGAAATCTTTCTTAATACCGAGAAAATATAGATATATGCTCTAATATCAAAAAGCCATTTCATAAAAACAACATATGCTAAATTACATTGAAAACTTTTATTATCACTCCATACACCCATCAGGAAGGCCACGAGGAGGATCAACAATAATGCGGATCCAACTAGGACCCAACTTTATCATTGGTGGTGATTTTAACGCGTAAAATAACTACATGGGAATCAAAATTAAAAACTCCAAACGGACAGAGTTGTTTGAAGCAGAACGAATATCCAATTGTTAATTTCATTCTGGGAGTTAACAAGATATTTTTACCTTCTGGATTACTACAGCGATATCCGTAAATAATATAACTCTAGAAAACACTAATGGACAGAGGAATCGGGCTCCATAATCATTTATGCACTAAAATTAAAATCTTTATTCAAAGAAGCTAAAAACAAATCTTACTGGCCAAAAGATACCGAGTACTCTCTTTGGAAAGCAACAGATGGATTAAAACGATCAAAAATGCAAGTACCTCCAATCAAAAATGACGATAGAAGTTGGAGTAGAAGTGCTAAATAGAATAAGCTGCTTTGCTTTGAGCGGATGAAAATATGACATCAGTAAGCAAATTGGATAAACCTAATATACTACCTGTACAGTAGTAATACAGTTCAAAAATTAAATTATGATAAATCAATAATAACCTAAGTACTAAAAAATCTCCAGAATATGACTTAATTACTGAACAAGCTTAGCAATTGAAGATAACATAAATGATGCAACCGTCAAACTGCCGAGGGCCCCTAACACGGTGAGTAACTGAACGAAAAGATGGCAATAGGAAGGAATAGGAAGGAGCTCTGAGTTAGCCATAAATAATAAATTGCTAAAACCTATATATGGATATATGGCATTCGGCTTTGGTGTTGTGTTAATAAGAGAAATGTAAAAATAGTACAAGCATTCCCAAATAGGGAAGTCCGACGTGGTATAGTAAGAAAAGACCATTTAGGGACCTAAATATGGAATACGTCTGTGAGGAAATAAAGAAACATGCGAAGAAACACGTACATCATCTAAGTCAGCGCCAAAAAGCTAAAAAACATCATATGTTGAAGAAGCCACCAGAACTGGGTACCTAGGACCCAAATAATAATAACAGCTTTTAAAGGCCATTACTGCCTCCTTACTTCATACTATCTTAGACAATCTGAAGAAGCCAAGTCATTCTTTATATCGTTCTCTACTACCATATGGTGGGTCTCCTTTCAGAGATCGCTACACAATTCGTTCCGGATCTCATGTAAGGAGCCTCCTCTCGTGTTCATCCGTCATGGCTCAATTTTCATATCCATAACATCAGGCCTGATCAATGCTTTGATAAGCTTCAGCTTCACGGCACTTGATAAGTGTTTAACAGTATCCTTAGAGGATACAAAGCACAACTACCAGCCCCTAGCCACGCTTGAATATCCTCACCCACACTGTTATCGTGAATTGGTGAATGATAAGAGAGCCCAAATATTTCAACATCCTCACTCCCTCAAACGTGTAGTGGCCACTACTAAAATCTGTTGTGCCATTGTTCCTATAGCGATTGGTTTTGGCAGACTACAGCAATCTAGTTAAACATAATTTTACTAAAAACAATTCTTTGGAAATAAGATTTATCTCTACATCATTAGATTAGATTTTAATTCTATTGATTGTTTACAATTTTGAATTCACTAAATTTAAATTCCGTGGAACTCATAAAATCAGAAAAAAACCAAAATTAATTTTTTTATTTCATTATCGCCGATTTTTAGGTTATCTATTCTCAAATATAAGTGGACTATCTGACTTTATTTAGGCCAATTCAGTTCCTTCCATGTTTTACTTAGCTTTTTCGCTTCTTCTAGTACCGTTCTCCGTCAGGTTATTGGTGATCTTTCGTCATTCCTTTTCACTTACAGATTCTAATGGCATGCTGGTTATGCCCCTTCATGTTTTCCACATCGATGAAATGAGCGCATATGTCATGATATGGTCAGCACATGATCAATTTGGTTCACATGCATATAAAATTGTTAAAAGGAATGAAATTTGAACGAGATTTTGAAATTTTACGAGTGAAATAATTTCTATGATAAAAGATTAAATTATGTTATTTCATTTAAGTCAAAGTTACATAAACTAGGCCGATAATCAATGCTGGGGGTATAAGCAAAAAGATGTCGAATTCTATTTATATAGAATCGGCGGATAAAAATTAATTTAAATAATCGTATATACAAAAATTCAAATTGGAAATAAAAACAAAATTTAAAAGTGTAAATGTTGGTATTATATTAGTATTAACTTCACAGTAATTGAGGGGTGCTATTTTTATTTAAATTGAAAAATTTAAATTGCAACATTTGCCTCTTTTTGAAAGCATGGAAAATCTGAGTTGATTGCGTAAATTTTTTTGAAATCCACATGTAGCGGGACTTGCATAAAATATAAAACTACCTGCAGTTGGTTAAAAACCTGCAATGACACTTAACCCAACATATTGTAGAATTTATAATTTTATCATCACATTCCAAATATTAATTTATATTATTGCAATGACACTTCTCTATATAGAGAGATAAGAGACCACTTACATCATCTCAAACAATTCTTCATATTTCCCAAAATGATACTCAAGAAGTTAAGCAAATAATAACAATAATAATAGCAAACTGCTGAAGAATTTAATTTTTGAAGCACTTTCTTTGTTATATCCGCTCATCATCATGTGTATCGAATATATTTTATTTTATGTAACAGAGCACTCATGCCTCCCTCCACCGTGCAGAAATAAAATAAAATCATTCTCGAATCCAAAAATCAATTGGTTATTTTAACTTTTCCAAACGAATCCAAATAAAACCAAATTTCAAACAGAAAAACTTTTGATAAATTTACGACACAAGGGGTGAAATTGTAAATCGAAAAGTTATTTGGAATCAATTGAGAGTCTTCTCCGACACACCATAACGTTTAAAGTGTATATATATGTACGAGTATGTTAAAAAGATTTTACAACACCACAGAATCATAAAAACACGCAGGATATTTTTTTGTGTTTATATGTGTGTGTGTGTGTGCATATCCTTAAATTTGACATCTTAAAAGGGTAAATAAAAAAGAAGAAAATATATAATCTAATTTGAAGTAATAACGATACACGCACAGAACCCCTTTATACATATTTTTAAAAATCCTCCATATGGTTTTTTGCTCGTATATATATACGATGGCGTCACATGATTTTATCTAGATGACTTGTCTTGAGTTTTTTTTTTTTGTAGGAATTTAACTGTGATCATTTTACCAGACGCATATTCAACGCCTTTGTACTTTGTATACATTATAGTTAATACTTATTTGGTAATTTGATTACCCCGCGCGTTTTTTTTCACTATACGAGTATATAGAATTCTTAACATAACACCGTCGTCACCCTTCAATTTAGAAAATAGTTAGGAGTAATAAAAATGTTCATAATCCTTTTTGTATTTGACACCGAGAACAAAATATATGCAAATTACAAAGTTTTTGTAGTTTTATATATTTATATACAAAGTAATCCTTTTCTAGTGTAAAATTACCATATGTAACAGTGGTTGGGGGTATAATTATATTGAATAAAGCAGAACTGTTTAACCTTTGTCAGTATAAAGGCCGTAACGATCTGTATCACAAGTTACCATAGAGAGAGCTACTTGACAGAAATTCGTTCCACATAATATCATCTTTTCCGGGCCTGAGTATAATCTAGTGCAAGTCACCAAGTTGAAAGTCGGAGTTTCTAACCTGATAAGAAAATGATGTCACTCGTAGCCAAGCAAGGCCACTTGATGGAATAGCACCAACAAAGAGAAATTCGTTTTATAATTCACAAGCAGAATGATCCCATTTCAATAGAGCACACGACAACTCAGTTTTCGAATAATCAATTCTTGGAATTTAAATTTTGGAGGTACTATAAATGATCTACCAATAGACCGATTTTTGTTAAGGTTAGGGGTTTTGTAATATTTCATTTAAAAGCCTAATTGACCATTTCGATAACATCCTGATTGGTATCGCTTCTATATGAGTGGTATTGGACATACCTAATTTCAACAGCTCACTTGGAATCAAATAAAATCATATCTCACAGTAAGATTCAACTTATTTAGATCAGATCGGGACATTAAATGGGGCCTAGGATAGAAAACAGAAACCCAAAAAAAGGTTCACTGAATTTCAAGACGCTATTGTCAAAATTGCACTCCAATCCAAAACACCAATTTTCGATACTGAAATACTTGAAATCCTAAAAGATAACATGGATCCGTATATGAGCTACAAATACTTGTCGCAAACCGGGATGAACGCACTATTACCCAACTTACATTTGAATGCAATAATTAAGAGGACATATGGTTAAGAGTTGGCAACAACATTTCCATGTTCCAAAATAGGCCAGTTCATAAATTTAACGTGCAAGAAGTTTATTATCCTTCGCCTCAAGCGTCGGCTACCCATGATCATTCATTAAAGGAATACATCCAGAAAATATCAATGAAAATACTTTCGTTCCGCATGTGAATACTTTAAATTTTCGAAAGGACGGTGCACAGTTTACTCAAAGACCAGCAGAAATACCAACAGAACGGCCACATTTACAAATATCGTTCGTTCGCTGAATGCCCTCGTTGTCATAATCGGAACTCAAACCAGGGAAACACGCAATCACAGATCCAGAATTTTACCGACTTCTTCGGAGGAAGTACTAAAATCGAAATGTTATTATTTTGCAAATTTCTCAAAACTATAGTTTCACATCGAAGATCCTCATTCCAAAGATCGTATTCATTTTTCAAATCACGCAAAATTCTTTGGCGCTCGGTTTGTGACTCAATTATTTCCAATGAACCTCATAACAATCGGCCATACATTGAAGTTCGGCTCAATAATTAAATATTTAGAGGTTTTCTAGATTCGGAAATGTTAGTATTCTTATGGTAAAGATTGCCACCAATTTATCAGCACTAACAATCTGCGTGTACACAACTTCTCATCTTTCATTACGACTATACGAATGGATCAAAAGAAAGGCTACTTGGGTATGAATAATGGTTAACGTTATATTTAGGAATAGATTTCCTAAACAGTGACACTACGCCATTTCACCGGCTACACAAAAACATCTGTACACCGAGCTTGATCGTATGATTGAACTTGGTGTAATAGAAGAATTAAATAGCTCCTGGTCACCTCCAATTACGATGGTTTCTCGATCAAAGCCTGGATGCTCGGAAGGTGAACGAAGTAACTGTACGATGCTTATCCGTTGCCACTAATCTAAGGAATTCTGAGTGGTTTGGAAAGTACCGAATACATCTCCAATTTGGTTTTTAAGGATGCATTCTGGCAGATTTCACTCGACGATGATGCCAAACCCAAAACTGCGTTTACTGTTATACCTTTCGGGTTATGTACCGCTCCACAGACCATGAGTCGATTAATTCATCGAGTGATCCCTCACGAATAATATGGGAAGCATTTTAATTCATCCTTTATTGTTGCTCGTATTCCCAGCAAGACGATAGGAAGTTCAGTGCTCCAGTTAATGGTATTTGTCATGCTTTGAGCAAAGTATTAAGTTGTTGGTGGATTCTTTCGACCATTACCATTTGCCTGCGGATGATGGTAGAGGCACGAGTTCTATGAGCGAGTAAACG
Organism: Tipula unca; assembly: GCA_951394425.1. Lineage (NCBI taxonomy): Eukaryota > Metazoa > Arthropoda > Insecta > Diptera > Tipulidae > Tipula > Tipula unca. The sequence continues at coordinate 10,654,301 of OX596381.1, read as the reverse complement.
CGTAAGCTCAGAGAAGAGCTGAGACTTCAATGGACTGCATTGATCTGTCGTAATTTCAAGAGGTATTGCTCGTCAAACGCCTTTGCAATAGTGGCAGCCTCAACCAAACGAGTAAAGCGATCAACAATGGTGAGCACATACACAAGACCTTATATGCTCGAACCGCTCAGTAGGCTGGTTAAATTGTCCGGGTTCTGACTTTCCAAGTTAATGAACCATGCTCTTCAATGCGTAATGTCCGCGTTCATTTCCAGGCAAAAATAATAACTGGAATTTAATTTACGTGTTGCTCGTATACGTGGATGAGATGGTCTATCGTACACTACATGTCTATAAAATGCCGGAACAAATGGTTGTTTCACAATAAATTTTAAAATCTGGAAGGATGGTGAGTTCTAATTTTAATTTGGAACTCTCAGGACGTGATGAATTATTCAATAGTTGAAGTAATTCATCATCAAATTGTTGTGTGTGAGCTCGATTTTTAAGATCTAGATTAACGGCGTCTTTGTTGAAATGTGATCGCTAGTCCATGACAATTTGTCCAATCGACCACGTTTTGCTTACTTTCTATATATGTTGAATATCCGTCGTGAACTGAACGATTTAGTCAAAATGTCAAATCTGCCGTGGACACATTTTGATCACGGAAACTACTGTTTTAATTAAAGGCTTATGATCTGTGTATAGACAGTAAATTCCTTAAATTCCGGGAAATAGTAGAAGTGTTTGATGGCTAAATATATAGCGAAGAGTTCTCTGTCAAAGGCTGAGTATTTTATCTCTGTTGCTGAAAGATTTCATGAGAAAAATCCTAAAGGTATGCCAACAATCAATGCTCTATTACTGTAAGACTGGGACCCTATTTCTGTATACGAATTCGTATAAAAATTGTACGAATTCGTACCATTGGTATTTTTGAATACGAATTCGAATAATTCAAATACGAATTCGTGTCTACTTGATACGTTGTAAAATTTCCCTTATTCCGCAATACGAATTCGAACCAATTTTGTTCGATTATGAACGGATTTTTGTACGTTGATGAATTAGTTGACGACTCCATATAAAAAAAATTTGGAAAGAATTTTTAGTAATTTTTTTTAATAATTACATAATTTAGTTAATTTAATTAATTGTGTTAAGGAAATAACTATAAATTTAATTAAATATTTTAATTTTTTTTATTGAATAAAACTTTTCATACATATTGTTACGAATACAAAATAATTCTCTTATTTATACAACTGTGAAGCTGCCATTGAATCCCATTGAATTTGCAATAGTGCCGTATCGATTGTAATTAATTGTAATTGGTTGTAAGCATCAGTCACGAAATTTGATTCCAATTGAGCTATTTAGGAAGATATCAAGAGAATCTTAATAAAATCTTTCATCTAAAATTAGATGTACAAAAAATGTTGTCCAAAATACTTATCTTATTGAATTTACTGTATCGCAATTCGTTATTGAGGCGATTTATTTTTGTTGGAAACGAAAAAAATGTTTATGTTATGACACAGACAATAAATGAAAACTAAATTATTTTTTCTATTTTCAATGTTTATATTTTTTAAATGTCAAAAATTTGACAACTATTTGGTTTACACTGTCACTTTTCAAGGCTGCTTTACGTAAAAAAAATTTCCCTATGCCTACACTTCAAAAATTAAAATGCTTGGTACGATCGTATTCAGAAATACCAATTCATATTCGTATCGTATATCATTTTCGTATCGAATGAAGATTCGTATCGTATACAGAAATAGGGCCCCTGCTCCTATGGCACTACCAGTGAAGATGCTATAGCGTGATTCGTTATTGGGATAGGCCAACAATGTTGAGTTGGCAAGTGCTCTTATAATTTGGGCGAATGACTCGTTGCACTCGTCGGACCAAGAAAAACTGAAATTTGAGGGAAATTTTTCGATAGCTTCAATATATTGGGTAATTTGGTGACTGAGGAACTCGAGAGCAGGAACACTGAAAATTCATTTTGAAATTTGGATATTCACTCCAAATTCGACGAGGCGTTCAAGCAGTTCATTGAGATGACACTATAGTGCTCTTTCTCATTTTTGTTTGCCATCAGTATATTGTCGATGTATAGACGAATATAAAATCTAATTATTTGACAACTTCATTCAAGAAGCGATGAAAAGTTTGCGCAGCATTTCGAAGACCAAAGGGCGTTGGTGTGACCGCGAATACCCCAAAAGGGGCCATTGCCGTTTTAGGTATGTCTTCGGGCGCATCAATTTATAAAAATAAAATACTTCACCGTAGGATCGGATAACGATACGGTGTGGTTACGGCGTTTAGTCGACGATAAGTCTCCACATAGATGCCAATCGGCGCTGTCCTTCTTCTTTACCATATGGTCGGGTGATGATACCGCAGAAGACGACGTTCGGCATATGCCTCGTTAAGCGCAGTTTTATGTTTAATTGGGTCCAGCCTGCGTGGTCTTGAACAAAGAAGTTGACCTTCTATGTAAATATAGTAAACCACGTTATGTTTCGCTGGATTAGCGTATTCTGGTGTTTTAACCAAAGAAGGAAACATCTTCAAAAGCGAATCATTACCATTTTTAGCAGATGAATGTATCGGTGTAGGTGTTTTGACTACAGCATTATTCGCCGTGGGCTCTAAGGGTTGTCTTTCACGGAGGTTGACGAAGAGACAATATTTTGTCAGCACTGATAATCGGCCTGTCAATTGATGCTACTTAAAAACGTGTGGAAATTGCCACCGTAAGCCAATGTTATATATCTGAATTACTGAATCACTAGCACTAGCGGCGGACAGAAACAGGTCAAGGTCTATCTTAGACGTGTTGTCGGATAAATTTTTTAGGGGGGGAAGGGGGGGGGGCAAAATGTTAGCACCGGTCTCTACGAGAAACTGGAATTTATTGGTTGCGTCTGTAAGAAATAATTGATCGGATTGATTCTTTATTTTGGTTACTGTTGGTAGATTCCGATTTGCTGCTGTTTTAGAAGGAGCAAGGTCGGAAGCATTTCCTTGCAGTACTTCTAAATTTTTTGTGAAAATAGCAGAACCCATTGTCGTTATAATGACGTCTGCTGTCGCTTCTAGGTCGGCAATCGTTCCTTGATTAACCACCCGAAGTTAAAGTGCAGCTGCAACCCATTTGTAGATTTGACAAAATCAATTCGGCACTACCAGGTCGTTCACTTAGTTGTTTGATGGTTGCTACAGCTTCCGATAACTCCGGCCGTGGGAATTCGATAGTGTTGAGGGAGAAATTGTCGCCACCCTGGGTGTTATGATTTTGTAAATTTTGCCTGCTACTGGTTACTGGCTTATCTCATCTAGCTATAGCTCCTAATTCTCAAATACACCTTTTTTCTGGTGTATCAGTAAGAACTGCTTTGTTTCTTTTTTTCCGCCCCATCGTTTTTTTATTTTCTTGGGGCAGCTTTAAAGGGGGAATCACATTTGTGCGAAAGTATTATTCAAAGGCTTTTGTGACATCGACGATTGTGGTTAAATGTCCAGTGGCCGGGCAGGTTTATGTTCAGATTAATTCCTTCATCGGTGTTCTTAAACAAAATCCCATTTACAGTTAACTTTAAATATATTTATTTGAACAGAATACATCTTATAGGTACTCACCATAGCATGTGTCATCGTTCAAGTTACGAGTATTTAAAATTTATTGCGGTGCATCAATTTATTCAAGTGAAATAGCCTTATCTGATATTTGAGGAAAATCATAAAATTTCCCAGATGTTTGTCAAATTGTATCTTCATTATTTTCAATGACATTACACGAAAAGCTTGGTTTACGGTCACTACAATATAAGGTCGGTCTGTTACACTTGAGGGCAGAAAATTTGCATCTCGAAAAATATGATCATTAAATTGTTTAGTTATATATAGATATACTCTAAAGTCATTGAAAATCGACTCAGATGGAGTGGCTCGTGATAAGGCTTGAGCTACCAAACTAGGAATATCGTATATTAGGTGTATTTTGTTGAGGTTGTTACAACAACAATTGCACTGATTAACTTCTGACATGAGGTTAATAACTCCAAAATATTTCTTGAGTTATTTAACTGTATTCCGATTTTAATTGTGATACCTGACACCAGATGTATATTTTTAATTTTTTTCTTCAATTTTACTTTTGAAGGTTGTCATTTTGGTAATTAAATGACATTTCGTTGTATTTTCCATGATATTATGACAACCAATTTTTTCAATTAACAGTCGCTAAATATTTATTTGAATTTGTTTTTAAAACTAATTTTCAAAACTACTACCAACTCATAAAAAAAATTAACTCAAAACAAAGTTATTTTGTTGAGAAAAATTAACTCCGAACGGATAGAGTTAAATTGTTCTCAACAAAATACACCTATTGACAAACACTTGCCGGGATTAATTCGCAACCAAGCATCTTGGACAACAGACATGAATTTTTTAAGAAAATTACCCGAAAAGCAACAGCACACTCAAGGTGATAAGCCAAAGTAAATTTGTGACGTATATTTGCGGTAACTTTCTATAGTTCCGCCGTTTGTGTAGGAAAGAAAATTTGTTGACTTAGTTGGTATCCAACTATATTTAAGTATCCCTTAAATACACTTTTATTTAAATAATCTAAGATTTAACGCTACAAATCTGTTCATAATGAAAATTGAAAGAGAACCACAATGTAGAAGAAGAGCTCAAAAAATTATGCAAGATCCAATTTTCCCCGGTCTTCCATACCTTCCTATTGGGCTACTCTAAATCTCTAAAAATATCAGATTTCGCATCCAACCCTACATAAATATTTTCTATTTACCTACATTTCAAAGATTTTAGATCCTTAAGTTTGACACGATATGATGACACGCCATTACTACAATTTCCGCGTATAAAAACTTTTGAATTGCGTGTAATACGATCTAACAATATTGTTGTTATTCATAATAATCTTAAAGAACATAAAAATAATACAAATTAAAAGTCCCATTACAAGACCTTGTTGAAAATTTTTGTATTTAAGTTTATCAAAAAAAAAAAAACTAAAAACAGGAAAAATCTTTTTATGTGCTTTCGCATAATTTTCCATTTCTTTTAATTCCAAATTTTTTGCCGAAAAAGAAAATGTAATCTTTTGTTTTTTTTTTTCTAATTCGTATATACGAGGATTGTATATATTTCTAACCGAAGGAAATGAACAAGAAAATTCCAAAAACAAAAAAAAAAACATTTTCGTTATTTTCCTTTACAATACCCTAAAGCACTACATCCCTAATTCATATAAAAATAAAAAACGAAAAAATGGGAATAAAATCGTAATAATAATTTCAGGTAGATATGTATGTGCGTATGTGTGTGTGTTATTCCTATTAAAAAATAAATACATATTTAGAATATCATATTTCCAATCCCATTTCCTGAAAAGCGTACCAAAAAGTTTTATTGTTTATTTTATATTTTCTTATATATGTATGTACGAATACGTAATGGAAAAACTGTAAAAAAAAACTGCGAAATAAAAGAAAATGAAAGTTTATATTTTTCCATTTTCTTTTTAATTTTTTTATTTTTTATTTCAACAAACAAACAAAAAAAGAAATTAAAAAATTTTCTAACTGTTAAACTTTAATAAGTATATATAGGTACCTATATGTATATAGAGGAAAACATTTGTTATTCAAATTTTCCAGAAAAGGAATCAAACACAAAAAAGTTTTTCTTTTATTGTATAGGTATACACTGTCTCGGGATAAAAAAAAATAATTAGAAACATACGAAAAAATTATCAGTTGGGAAAACTTTGATTTAGGAACGGAAATAACAAGAATATATACATACATTACGCATACATAGGTTGGATCTGGTGTGGATACGAGGAGGCAGCAGGTAGGTTGAAAGGAAAACATTTTATTTGCTTGTGAAAATTTGTTTTTATTATAATTTCATAATTTCTATTGAATTTCCTTTTTTTTTTTTCCTGTTTTGTTTTATTGTTAATCTTTATAATCACAAGAAAGGCACGCAACAAAATCTTAGATCTCTGCGTATGTATGCTTTAACTTATGTTTACATACTCGTATATACCAGAAAACTTCAGGGCGAAAATTATTAAGATGGAATTAAAACAATTAATAAATATTTGATTAAGACGAATAAATTTTTGTTCTTCGAAAATATTTTGATAAGTTAATTGATTTTATAATTTATAAGTATTTAAAGTTAAGGGCACCTGTAAATAAAATTAAAAAGTTTTTCTTGTTTTTATCTTTTTACGAAAGCAAATTGAAAATATGGAAAAATATTAATACGTACCGGGAGAAAAGCTTATATTTTTTGTTATGTTTATGAATTATGTATATGTGCGTACCACCTACACATATACCTCGGTATTATTATGTATAAAAACCTAAGTAATATGTCTAAGTGTACTGAACTGAAAATTTATTAGTTTTAGAAAAATGTAGATTAGAAATTAATGGTTTGAGGATCTGAAATTGTTTGTTCTAAATATATTGATAACAAATGTTGTAACATGTTATACGAGTATATAGAAAAGAAATGACGTATAGGAAATTTATGTATCACAGATTGATGTTAAGTTGATTTATTTAGTATAGCATTATTGCTTGTTAAAAACTTTTTAGATTAAGAACATGATGGACAACCAGTAGAGTGGCGTTTTTTACGAGTATAATATCAACCACAAGGCCGGATTATGGGTATTATGTGGAGTAGATCCAGTATTATGTTAAGGTTTTTTCTTGTTCAATATCAAATTTTTTAAATTTTATTAATTAGTTTTTTACTTGTTCTGTGCGCTAAATGCTTTCTCAAGTCTCTCACCCGTACTGACATGAACTCTCGTTAGGCTCATGGATTATGTTCTCTCAATAGAATTGTTTTGCATTCTGCTTTTTATTTTGATTTGAAGCCGGTACTTCTTGATCCAAACGGACAAGTGAAGAGTGGTTTCAAAATTTTTGAAATTTTATAATTTAATTTAGAAACTTAAAAATTACGTTGAATTGTTAAATGTCAAGAATTTTTAATACATCAAAACCGTGTTAAAATTTAGAATTGTAAACGTTAAATTGTGCTTGGTCAAATTTTAATTTTCGAAATTGAGAATTTTCGAACCACATCTAAATCATATAAGTATACGTACAATTCAAATTCTGAATTTTCTTGATCAACGAAGTTGAATGTTCAAGGAATTTTTGATTTTTCATACTTTTCTAATGATATTATTGTTTTGCAACTATAAGATAAATTTTACCAATCGATTTTTAAATGTTAAGAATATGTGGAAACTTAAAGATTTAATGACAGCCCTAAGAAATTTCTAACCTATCCAACGAACTCATTAAGGGATTGGGTTTGGCATAATAAAGCTATATTGATAAAACTGGTTCTCTTTAAAAAATATCGTTTCTATCACAAAATCAACTAAAAATTTAGAAATTTTCGAAATTTTACACTCAAAAATTCCGGAAAATATTATAAAATTTAATTTTATAAAATTTAGAATCTGTTAAATTTTGAAAAATATTTTAACATTCATAATGTTCAATGCAGAATTCATTATTTAAGAATCGACATATTTTAAAATATTTTGGGGAATTTGAAAAAAATTCTAATATTTAAAATGGAAATTTTACAAAAATTGAATTTTATAAATCTTGATGGATTTTTGAAAACTTATCGTAGTTGTTGCACGTGAAAGTGTGGGTATTATTTCGGAAATTTTCTAAAATTTATTAGCGACTTTTAAAAATTACGGAATTTGGTAAAATCGCCAAAATTTGGTTTCAATTTCTTTATAATTCGAGTGATATTCTGAATATCGAAAAAACATCTTAATGTCGGAAGATAATTCATAATTCAAAATATATTGCAAAATTCAAAATGGGAAGTTTCTCTAAATTTTCATTACTAAAATTGGAGAAATGCTCTAAAAATCAAAAAAATTTTGTCATAAATTGGACATTTTCATGAGACTTTAGTATTCAAATTTTAAAAATTTATGAATTTAAAAAATTCAGAATCACAATGTAAGAGAAAATTAGTTTCCAAATATTCCGAATTTTATACAATTTTAGTTTTTCAAAGCCGAGTTATTATTTCGAGCTGAAATTCAGAATTGTTTGTTTGCTTTTAGTTCTTTACTAGGATATGCGTCTAATGCCTCTCGCTATTACTCTGTTACTAGCCAAATCTGATCAAATTCAAGGATGATCAATCATTTTTGCATCGTGCCGTTTACTTTGATTCAAACCCGGTACCTCCCGATCCAAACGTACACGTGAAGTGTTGTGTCAAAGTTTAAAATTTAATTAAGAAATTTCGTTCGAAATTTTGAACCACATATAATGATAATTTTGAAAATTCTGAATTTTGAAATTTTTTTTTGAAGAACGAAACTTTCAACGTTGTATATAACTTCAATGTTGTGATATTATTGTTTTGGGTTTGGCATAATACAAATATATAAATAGATAAAAGATAAAAATAGTTTTATCTAAAAATGTTATTTGTATCACAAAATCAATTAAAAATTCTGGAAATATTGTAAAATTTAATTTTACAAAATTAAGATTCTGCTAAATTTTGTAAAATATTTTTAGATTCAAATTGTTCTGAATATCGAAAAATCATCTTAATGTCGAAAGAAAATTTATAATTTAAAATATATTACAAAATTCAAAATTGGAAGTTTTTCTAAATTTATGAATTTTCAATTTTGCTAAAATTGGAGAAATGCTCAAAAATTTAAATTTGTTTTCATTAATTGGTGATTTTCATGAGGCTTTAGTATTCAAATTTAAAAAACTCAACATCCCAAATTTTAAACTTTATCTTCAGAATCACAATGCGTGTGAAAATTAGTTTCAAAATTTTCCGGTTTTTAAACAATTTCGGTTTTCAAAGCGGGGTTTTTATTTCGAGCTAAAATTTCGAATTCTGATCAAAATCAAGGATGCCCAATCATTTTTGCATCCCGTCGTTTGAGCATTCAAGAAATGTTTACCCTCTGATGACTGATCCAATATTAATTTGATATTCGGGCCCTACAGTAAATTAACCTTGGCCGGCACTAAGCTAAATGCAGCTTAGATAGCCGTTTTCATTTGGGAAATTATAATATTAAAACGTCGAACATATATAACTGTAGCAAGAGTATACTGCTATAACTAATATAGTCATTTAATATTTGATATTTTGGATAGTTAAAATAAAAATATAAACTTCAAATTGTAAAATTCGGGTTTAAAAAATATAAAAAGTATTAAATCAAAAATTAAAAACGCCACTTAAAAAAGCTCTAACTATGCTTTTAATAATTTAAATAGTTTAATTTATACAGAGGCATCCATAATTGGACGTTCTCACAATATGTAAATATTTCAAGAACTTTGCGATCAAATAAAATCAAAATCTTTCAAAAGCTTACTTTGAAAGTTTGGCTAAAACTGATTGATAGTCCAAGAGCTTTAAAAGGAAACACTGATTCGAAAACTTCTGCCAACGGAAAACTTTATGAAGGGGAGCAGATCAGTATGTAAAAGTTAGATTACTATAGGAAGAAATTCTGAAACTATGGTTAGCAGTTTTTTAAAAAGCTCGGCCTGAGATTCTTGTACTCAAATTCAAATCAACTTAATTTTTTAATAATTAAAGAGTTTAGAAACTTCCTTTAAGCTCACATATTATCAGAGCCACCTATATATACAGAGCCCTAAGGTTAAAAATTGAGCTTTTTCTAGAGGAACTAAAATTGACGAAAAAATTAAATTAAATTTTTTTCGGTGCGATATTTTTCAATGAAAATGTCGATGGATTAAATATTTTAACATTGAAATAGAATCTACAATTATCATTTTATAATTGATTCTAAGTTTGATCAAAGAAGTTGTTTAATTTTTGATATATTTATTAATAAAATGTATAGAAAAAAAAGCATTTCTCCATTGGATTGATATAAATACACACAAATACCAACGCAATAAAATTAAACTGCAAGACGAAAAGAGAAAATAGTAAAAGTGTGGTTATGTTTCCTTTTGAATTATATTTTTGTGAATAAAATAAAATACTTAAAGGGTATTTCAATAAAAGCTGCATGATTTTGTTTGAATAAATATCAAACTAATTTCACTTCAATTTAAACGTAAATTTTGGATTTTAGATTATAAATGGAACACCATGACTATCACAGTTCTTCTGGCACGGTTCTATTTTATTTTGGTAAAGTTTTGTTACGCATTTGTGCATAATTATGGTTCTAAATAAATTGTGCAGCTGTTATTGGAACTCCCTATGACATGTTGTAAGTTGTCAATATCACAATTTTTTTTCTATCGATCGATGTTTATGTTCTCTTTTTAAATTTTACGCTATTTCGTGAATCCAATTTTGATTTTTTTCTATTGCGATCTCAGCCTATTGGAATAATTTTGCACTCTATCCCTTTTCCGATTTTGCTACAATGTAATGAAATAGAAATATGTGGTGATACTTTTTCAAATGTATAAAAGGAAATAGAATAATGCTTTATACGAGCATGGTGCGATCGCAATAGAAAAAGCGAAATTAAAAAAAAAATGTGAGATTTAATTCTTAAAAAAGAGACAATATCATCGATCGAAAGGATGACAATATATGTTTTATTTATTTATTTTACCTACACATTCAAATAAATTCATGTTTACATAAATATGATAAATTCATATTTAATTATGATTTAATGTTTATTAAATTAATAAAAGGTTTAAGGTTCTGACTTTCAGATATGTGCTACTTCAATATAGAATCAATTCCACAAAGTGTTTATCGAAATGAATGATTTATCTTTTCATTGATGAAAAGTAATTCGAAAATGGTCATTTTTACATTGATTCTTATGGGATAATGCAAAAAGTAGTTAAAAGAGCTAACCTTATGATCATCTAAATAATTTAATGTTAATAATTCAAAGTTTTCACAATATGTAATTATTTTAACAACTTGCGATGAAACTATGCTTAATCTCTTAGAAGCTTGCTTTGAAAGTTGAAACTAAAACTGATTGAGTATAAAACAGCTTTTTATATGAAACACTGATTTGAAAGCTTACTGGAGCGTGTCTAAGCAGATCAACATTTAAAATCTAAATACCTGTGGGAGGCCTAACATACTATTGTAGTAAAATTCCTCCAATACTGTTAGACCTTCCACAGTTATTTTGATTTTAAATGTTGATTTGCTTAAACCTATCTTCCAATAAGCTTTCAAATAAGGTTTTCATTTTAAAGAAGCTGTTAGATTCTCGATCAGTTTTACTTTTAACATTCACTGAAACGATGGTTATCGCTTTTCGAAACTTAGATACATTTCTTATTAATCAAAGAAATTAAAAACCAGATTACTTATCAAAATCTTTAAATTTTATGCTTACTTGCAAAAAGCTCTAATTAAGCTTTACATTTTTTATACCCATGAATCGTGTAATTCGTTATTTTCTCTATTTTTTCAGAAAAATTTAAATGAAATGAATGCCTAATATTATTGAAAGCTCGATGGACTGAAAGTTACATTTTACAAATTTCGACTAAGTATAAGATATTTCGATTAAAAATTTTTTTTAAACAGATTAATTGTACTGAGAACTTCTTTTGATTTAAAAGCTTTGCGGAGTTAAAACGATTATTATGGACTTTTAAATCTTGCAAAAGTGTGGTTAAGGTTTTTTAAAACTCTACTAGGCTTTTCAATCTTTCAAACGATTTTTAAAATATTCGATCCACATTTAAGCCGTATAGCTTGAACATTATGTAATGTTTTGGTTGCAATTAAATTAGTTCTTCTAAAAAGCTTGGGAAAAAATTAAGTTTTTACAGTACATCAATTATATCTGTAGCAGTAGCACAATCAAATAGTTACTTAATCGGAAAAAACTGTGCTCAAGTGCTAGTGATTTTAGATTAATTTAGAAAAATTGGGGAATTATCGCAGGTTCAGTACAGGTGACGTGATAAGTATTTTATAACCAACACTTTTGAAAATTGATTGATAATTGACTGAATCTGTATACCTATATATGTATATCCATACCCTAGAGACATGGTAACTCGAATACATAAACTCACCGATTATATACATCCGCATATACTCACTTACAAATCAGATTACAATTTATGCTAACCAGACAAAATGATTACAAGGCAAAATTGTGCAAAAATACAAAATCCCTACAAATAGGAGGTTTATTAAATCAAACCGTTTGGGATTAATTTATAAAAAAAAAATTTCTTCTGGCAAGAAATAGGATCAAAATATTTTTTTTTGCTCATTAAATTTTGCCATCATTCAAATATACCCAGATTTTAACTTCTTGTTGGCAGTTCCTAACCACAAATACAACCAATAAATGTGTATATACTCGTTGATACAGAGATACTCATTTGGTATATACATACATACAAGAAGAAAAATCCAATTTATATTTTCTTTTTCTTTCCGTTTGATTATTTCTAACACACAAATCAAAAATATGATTAGAATTTAGAAATAAAATAAGGAACTATATTATGTATACATAAATAATATTTAGGTACCAAATCACAGGTAGAAAATATGTCAATCATAAAGAATATTAAATTTCAACACTTTACTAGGCTGGGTAAAGTATATATATGTATTTACGTATATACATTGCGTCAACTGTAAACAACAAACTTTTACTCCATATACTAAAGTATAGTTGGATCATATATGAAACGTCTGCCTCATCAATTTTTGTTTTATGTTAAAAAAAAAAAAAAATCTAAACTTTTATGTGGTTTTAACATTTTTCTGGATGTGGTTTTCTCTGCTACAATAAAAAAAATTATAAAGAAATAAAAGAAAAATTAAATTTTCCTTTTTTTGAATATATACCGCATCTTCGGTAAATGCTGATTCCCTCCACCGTCTATATATACATAATATATTATATAGATATGGTATGTGTGTGCTGTAACACACATTTAATTTAAAGAAAGATAAACTTAAATTATTGATTTTCTTACAAATACGGTTGAGTTTTCCGTTTTTGGCATATATGGTTGTATGTACATGCGAGCGAGGATCGAAAAAAGGTCAAAATTTAATTTCAGATTTTTAAATCGTATATACATGAACGTTTGTGTGTAAGATATAAAATCGTACATCAAGTCCTAAAATCCTGGAGACAAAATATTACATACATACGAGACTGCATATTAGATGTACGAGATATATATGTATTTATGTAACATAAAATGTCTGCCAAACCAGGAGGAACTATAAATAAAATTCCCAAAACAGCTTTAATATCGCACAGTTTGTTGTTTTCCTTCCATCTTTTCTGATATATACATTCATGCAATACATGTATATATAGAACCAATGAATTGAGGATTGGGGAATCTAACGATTCCCATGTCACCATGGAAGAAAATCTGTTTTCTACTTATATATATATATATATTTTCCCGTATATAGCTATTTATATAAAATTCTTATATATTTCGAGATGCTATTTGTTTTTAGTTTTTTTTTTTTTTTTGTAATCAGAGGGGATTATGGAACTTGGATACAAAAACAAAAATGTATATGGCAAAATAATAATTTCTTTAGAAAATTGTAATCTTGTGTTTATACAAAATTGTTTTATTATACACAATTTTCCCATTTAACTTATTTATATAAATTAAATATATATAATAAGCATAATAAATTATGTAATATGTATATACATGTATGTATGTATAAAAGAGTGACAGAAATAAATTGATAATTAAAGACAGATTTTAATGTTTATGCGTATCTTAATACGTTGTCTTTGTTTATATTTTTAAGCTGTACTGTTAGGCATTTACAGTATAGACATCATTCATTATATAGAATTGAACTGAATTATAATGGAATTACCGCTCTAAACCCAGTTCATTAACGTTATCGTTATCAAAGATTTATAGGAACAGTGGAGGTTTTAAACATTGGTAACCAATCTTTTCATTTGTCCACTTGAATGTGTGTCCCACCCAATGTCAGAAACTCCTCAAATTTGTCAAAAAAAACAACATCATTAACAGTCTTTCGTATACTCATCTGTAACTTCTCTATATCTCAGAAATCTATATACATAATCTATCCAATACATCTGTGGCAAATATATAAACGGTGATAACTGAAATATCTTTAAAATTAATATAATCTGGATAACCTTTTGCACCAAGTTCACAAAATCTTCAGGACAAGCGAAGTATTATAATGATAACGCAAGAAACACTGGTGACTGTTATTTTAACTAATATAGCGTATGCATAGCATAAATAGAAGCTTATTGTTTCGTAGAAAATTTTTCTGCATTCTACTGTTATTTGTATAAGAAATTGTGGTTAGAACAAATCTAAAAAGACATAATTTTATTAGTTTTTATATCTCGTGAAATGACCAATTTTGAGCGTACAGATGAAAATTCTCAACTAATTGTAAGTCATCAGCCTATCAGAGGATTTAATAGATTTTGATGATAGTGATGTAGACGTGTCTTATTTGTGCCAGCCTGCAATTTGTCTTCTGATTCAGAGGATTTTAGTGCCATTTTTCAAAATAATGAAGATTTATTAGAAAGTGAACGATATTGGGAGGGTGCCAGCGAAATTAAATTAAATTAATTAGCATTAGTGGTTTATTCGAATTCGAGCCAACAAAATGCCGAAAAACTATTTGCAAAACACCTCGCCGATATTCAGCCAAATTCTTGTTAAAAAATTGCAGCATTCGTTTTGAAGTGTGCAAAAAATGTTTATTAGATACATTTGGCGAAACGCGTAAATTCATTGATATAGCTTGTGATAAATTATACAAATGCCCCGGAGCTACACCGGAAAAAGATAGGCCTGAACGGCATCTAAATTTCATAAAACACTTCCAAAAGAAACAACGGATGGAATTTACAAACACATCAACAGTTTCCCAGCATACACTTCTCACTATTCACGTCGGCATAGTAGCAAACGCTTTTTGTCAACTGCAGGGCTAAATTTAAGCATAATGTACGAACTGTATTTTAAGGAATACACTAACCCCGCTTCCATTTTAAGTAGTCCGAAATTTTTAAGTCCCTTAATCTTAAAAAATTTAAACAACCAAGCTTAGTCGCTTGTAATTATTATGAAACTATCCATCAAAAAATGAAACTAGTCACAGAAAACAAAGTTGAATTATTATAGCAGCAAAAAGAACATCAGGCTTTGGCCGATTTAGCATACACGAAATTAGCCGGACGGAATACATCATCGGTTCCCGATCTCGTTAACCAATGTGTCGATACTGAGGATACTTGCAAATTACTTCAACAACACTATGTAGTACACCGTAAATTCGTGCATTAGGTATCCGATATTTCCATGCCAGCGGCGTCCCCAAACTGGGTAAATCCGCCTTTAAATTTGAAAACGGTAGCTCCGGTGTTTACTAACTATAGCAAAATCCATATTACACATATAGGATGAAAATAAAATGTCTCCTATAGTCAGTGCCATAAATAATGATCGAGATGTCGGTCAGTCAACTTCATCTATGTATAGAACAACATCACAACATCTTAGTTCCAATTTACCGTCTTGATATGGGTACCCGTCAATTCGACCTGGAAATGTTGGTCCTTTAGTTTCAGGGAAATACTGCTATGGTTGTGGTGCACCCAATGTACTGAAATCATTATCAAAACTGTAACTCAGCAAATGCGGGAAACCAACAGGGGAAAATGAAACATTCTGGAATTCATTTTGCCGAAGAAATGCAAATTCCCAACGATTTTACCCCGCCAGAGTCCCATAATATCTCGCCTAACCGCTTACCATGCTTAGATAACCATTCCGTTCATAAATCTGACCCTCGACCAAAACATAATTTTAATTGACTCAAACGATAATGAATTTCGGCAAAACTAAACAGAAATCGAATTGCTCGATTCGTTACTGGTTATTAAGAAAACAAATCAAAAATGTGATTTCCGAATTATTCTTTAATAAATCAAAAATCAAAGGTCATCGATTACCATCTTTCTTGCAAACGGCATGTGGCGAAAAACAACCAATAATTGGTTATGTCGTACTTCCCGTACATATATAGCTCCTAGTCTGATACAACCTTTGTATCTTGGAATAGATTTCTGGGATTCCTTTGGACTTTTGCCTATTAAGGTAAATTCATTAGACATACCAGAATGTGTAGCTATGCCAAGTAACCACCAAGAACTTTCACCTGCGATCAAAAACTATCGAAATGTTTCCCTGTTCACCCAAAAATGGGTTACGGAGAACGAATCTTGTTTCTCATAGTATTGGCATCCAAGATGCTGTGCCTATAACGCAGCGTTACTACCAAGTGTCACCGGCAGTCCAAGCCAATATAGATAAGGAATTAGATAGAATGTTGGTTTTGGGGATTATAGAAGAATGTCAAAGTGCGTGGTGCTCACCTATAACCACTGTTCGAAAGGGTACTGGTAAGTTGAGGCTATGTCTTGATGCCAGGAAAGTGAATGCGCTCACTGTCAAAGATGTTAACCCCTTGCCTTTAATAGCCGGATTGTTAAGCAGGTTAGACCATACGAAGCACATCTCGTCCATAGATTTAAAAGACGCCTCTTGGCAAATTTCCTTGAACCGACAACAAAAGGGATAAGACCGCATTCACTGTTTCTGCCCGACCTCTATACCAATTTACCGAAATGCCCGTTGGTCTGTGCAATGCACAGGGTTTTCGTTTACCTGGAAGACTTACTTATAGTCTCAGCAGATCTTGAGGGACACTTTTATCTTTTGGGAGAAGTTGCCCGTTTGCTTAAAGCTGCCAATTTAACAATAAACGTAGAGAAAAGCAAGTTTGTCTTGAAAGAAACGAAATATCTCAGTTATGCGTGATTGGTGACGGTGTAATCAGAATGGATCCCGTAAAAGTAACTATCCGGCAGGGTAGTATCACCGTTTTATTTCCAACTTCACTTCGATATATTCTTCACTCAATGACTTATTTAAACGTAATCAAAAATGAAAGTGGAATAAACAGACATTTTTACATCTTATGTGATGCCAGTAATTGTGGGATTGGGAGTGTTTTGTTCCAGTGTAACGATGATGGCACTGAATATCCATAATTGCGTATTATTCGCATAAATTGAATTCTGCTCAACGCAAGTACAGCGTTACTGAGCTTGAATGTTTATCAGCTGTCATGAGCGTGAACATTTTTAGACCATATGTGGAGGGGTATTCCTTACACCATAATAACCGATCATTGAAGTCTCCGTTGGTTAATGGAGTATCGAAAAGTATCTGTAAATGTCGTTCCGGACGATCTGTCTACAATTCATCTTGAACCTCGCGTTAAACTGGATGTCGCCAATGATGCGGTGGCGCTAGCGTATTCTCTTTGCATATGTGGATTTAGATGAGGAGGCATTTAATGAAAATGTTTATTTTGGTAGGGTGAAGGCATTACAAGAAAATTCGAAAGAGAAAACCAATTATCGAGAGGTCAATGGTTAATTATATATTCTACTTAATGGTAGCCTATAGAGACGAATTTTCTGATTTGTCACCTTGGAAACTGGTGATTCCACAGCCATTAGTGTTAAATCTTTAACAGCAACCACATAATGCGCCCACCAGTATCCATCTCGGATATGAAAAAACGTTAGAGGTACTACAGCGTCAGTCGGGTTTTTGGGGCCTCGCTAAATTGAACTTATTGATAATTTCTGTTTCTTTTATTTTCTTTGGATGTATGTATATACTAGTTTGATGGGCGAGAACAAAATTTATTAACTCTCTTTTTGTATAATGTTGTGTGCAATATTTTAATATTGCAGATGTTAAAATCAAACAAAGAAATACAATCGATATACATTGGACCAAAGAAAAACGCAACACGAAAATGTAGAATTTTTTTTGCTAAAACCGCAAAACTGGAAACTAGATTTATAAAAAATTACATTCATTTGAAAGCCTATAAAACTCCCCAAGAAACACCTCAAAGACCAATATAGAATCAAATTTCCAACAAACAAGTCGAATTTCATAATTTAATCCGAAACTTAATTGTCTTTGCGGTAAATTGTTATAAAGTAAATTATGTATTTTAAAATAAATTGTTTACGCTAAACTGTCTGGCACCTGGGTTTCATTCAATTCCATCTAAAACTGTCACGCCACTTTATTTAAAGTAAGCTTAAACAAATATTGTGGCTATATTTTCGAATTTATAA
Organism: Tipula unca; assembly: GCA_951394425.1. Taxonomy (NCBI): domain Eukaryota; kingdom Metazoa; phylum Arthropoda; class Insecta; order Diptera; family Tipulidae; genus Tipula; species Tipula unca. The sequence continues at coordinate 10,636,024 of OX596381.1, read as the reverse complement.
AATGAAATATTAAAAAATAATAGATTACATAAATATACTTTTCATATTTAACTCCCACAAACCGCCGAAGTGTGGAGTGAACTTAATTCGTTTATGGTCGAGCATCTGTTAACTTTTGAGTGACTTCCTTCTTTTCATAAACAGTTCAGATAGTTCGGGTAGTTTTCCCCCTTCTCCCTTTCGTAAAACACACCGACGTAACAATCGCTAGTAATAACACCAGCGTTCTCTGGTTTGGTTAATTTATGATCGGCTGCACTTTGGTGAAGTTTCCGTGCGACAATGAATAATGCAAGTTTTAATTTCTTCATCACTACGCTGCCGCCAAATAATACTTTGGAAGTTGTCATCAGGAGGTGCGATGAGTTTCTGATGGGAATTATGCCATCCAAATGAGGGAGCAAGAAAATATATTTAATTAAAAATGAATAAAAATCAATTAGGGCGTTGATTAAAAAATATAAATATGTATAAAAATGCGACTATAAATTGGATTACATATTTTCAAGATAAATAAATTAGTGAAACCATTCAAAAAGTTTTCAAAAAATTAAATATTGAAAGTCGCCGAGATATGATGCGCAAACAACCTGTCCACTGCAAGGTTGAAATAAATAAATGTTGCTCCTTCTTGGTCTAAAAAAAAACTATGCTCTCTCTCTCTCTTATAATTAACTAAACAAATTGATTTCGAGAGCCTCCTTCACAGTCTGTCACATTTTAGCAGAAGTTGAATAAATAAATATATTTTGTACTTTCTCACATAACTTAGACATATCATAAGTAAAGGTGAATTGCCCATCAACTTTAAAAAAAATAATTACAAATTTAAAATTTTGAACAACAATACAAGAATTTGCTTTCAGTCTATCCAGAGTCAAATTTATCACGAAAATATTAGACAAGCCGCAAAATTCAGTTAGAGCCCACATCGTTCATTTCACCAGCCAAGAAAAAAAAATGCATCGACATCGCACAAACATACTGCGTGCATTGTTTAGTACTAATGCAAGACAATTTGTCGTGTATTTTACTATGTGGGTGTCTCGAAAAGTCGATTAAAATATTTTATGAAAAAAAAAATGTTTGAAACCAAATTTTAGTCGGCTGTGCGAAGCATTCAAATAGTAAAACACACGAAAATGTGTCTCGCACTGATGCAAGGCAATTTATCGTGTGTTTACTATAAATAAGAGCCTGGAAAAGTTGGCTAATTTTTGGTCGATTTTTGTCTTTTAATTATTTTTTAATTTAAAGTTAATAGAAATTAATTTAATCGACTTTGGGAAGTATTGTCATTCTAAAAAGCACAAAACATTGTCTAACACTGATCCATGATAATTGTTGATGTATTTTAATATGTGAGACTGACATTTTAAATGCGAATGATATGCAATTGTATTCAGATGTTTTCGCTCTATAATAAGAATACAGGTGTCGCGAATGTCTCCCAAATAATTTTGTGTAACTTAAGTATGCCTATATAAAAAATCATAAAACGTAATATCGCAGTTTCAGCTTGATGTAAATATATACAACAGAAGACACTTCACGCAATAAAATGTCAAAATCGATACGCAGTTCGTTCCCATAAAAAGATATCTTAATAATTCTTTAATTCTATGTATGTATGTATATGGGAAATCTTTTTATTATTCCAGAAGAATAACACGTTCTTTGTTATATACATATATGGTGTTCTATACTCCGTACACATACCGTACCGAGAGAATACTGTAAAGAAAATATATTTCCTATTTATTCTTTAATTTTCACGTCTTTTCGATAAATTCGATTTTCCATTTATGTATATACTCTGTAGTATACATACATATATACATATGTACGTACATGTGTATTTGTGTTGAGGCTATACACTATACCATTTCCAGTATATAAGCAATTTTATGTACAAATATTATTATTCCATGCATTACTATTCATTCGCTGTACCACCAGAATAACCGCACATACAAGACAAGTAACTAGATACGATACGAAGAAGGAAAATTAAAAATTTACTTAAGAAGATTGTATTTTTGTTCATTTCATATCTCTACCATCCATATCCACTCGTACCGTTTATATAGTGCATGTACATATATCTATCTATAAGTCTATATTATATATAGAGATTTTGACCATTTCAACTCGTAAGAGTTGAACCTTATACGATGTACATATATAGCTTACATATTTAAAAATCAATAACCTGTAAAATAATTTTTATGTTCGGTTCCATTGAATGGCTTTCGGATTATAGTACCAAGAAGGATATTATTATTTTAAAATGGTTTTTTTTTTCATCCAATCTTCTCCTCCATCTCATATGTATGTATGTACTTACTTACTGCTGATGCTGCTGAATACATATTATGATTAAACCGTTGATCGAATATAGCGAAGAAATATTTTTATTTTTATTTTTATCAGAAACAATTCTCTTGGGAAATTTATCGAATTTTTTGTGAACGGCGGCATCATAAAAAAAATGTTAAAATTATAAGTTTTTTTTTTTATTCGTTGTAAGTAATACATTTTTTCCTGCTGTAATTATTACAATATACATATACCTGTCTACACGTACCTGAAATGTAATAAAAAAAAAATTGCTGAAAGTATTACTGGCGTGTCGCTCGCGCGCTTCTATTGAATATTAAGTGCAGATTATACCCAAAAATTCTTGCCTTGGTATGCTTATAAATAATTAAAACAATTTTTAATTTTTTATTTTAAGCTAATTTCGGTGATTTATAGTATAGTGGAGTCGCTTGAGTAAAGCTGCTCAATTAGAACTAAATATAGGTGAAACAAATTGTTTAAATAAAAAATTAACAAATGACATAAACCTCTGTGTCAACATCGACGCAGTATTCGACGCATGGAGTGGACACTTTACCGACCTGCTTGGTGCTCATCATGTGTCACAGACTATTGTTTAGTCGCCTCAAATATAGACTGCGGAGATTTGCATTGAAGATCTATTCCCACGAGGATTTCACTTGGGCTATGCGCAGAGACTAAAACGAAACCGGCCTATGTGGTGATATTCGGAGGGGATACTTTGTGGAATGGTCTTTTCGACCTTATTCGATTGGTATGGCGAACCGAAGTTATGTTATCTTCAAGAAGAGAGACCGCTTGAATTGTTAGAATTATCGCGGGATAGCTCTCCTGTGAACAGCTTACTATGCCTTACATTATATTGGATAGAGTCATCCCGCTAGCAGAGAGCCTGGTTGGTGACTATCAAGGATGGCCTGCTTAATATATACAACAGCGATAGCGACGAGGTTAACAATACAGTAGAATACAATAAACATAAGTAAGACGTTATTTCTCAAATTAAAATTCAATGATCAATAATTTTGTAAAGAGCTTGTAATTTAATTAAAACAGCAGTTCGCATGTTGGCACAGTTACTAGCGCGCTTGCTGGGGCATTCGAGGGTCTCGGACTATCGGGTTCGATTCACGATAATGGTCAAAAATCACGGCTGGGTGTTTTTCATGTGTAAGTATGTGTGTTTATCAGAGTATTGCACCGAGGGCCCGATTGTGGCAAATAATTGTGTGTAAATAATATTAAGATGAATTTTTATTTTACTCAAAATTTAATACTTTGCCCATGCTATTAGCAATTTGCTACTTTACCGCTTTACTTTGTTCCTTTGTGATGACTAATTTTTGAAAGAGTTTCAGCCTTTTGGCATAATAATTTTCCTTTATCTGATTATTCTCTGTTATACTTCTCGTAACTGGATCTGTAGTATTGATGGTTTGCGTCAATCGTTGAGAAGTAACATTACGTTTACTTTCTAAAAAATATATGTAAGAAAATTTAATTTCTTTGTTGGATCCGCGGATGAGCGATAACTGAATTTGATGTGAAATTTGTATATTATTAGAGATGGAGTATTGTGAAAATAATTGTGACTTGGTACTATAGTACTGGAGGTAGTTCTTGAAAAAAAAAAAGTTGGGCCACCTCCACCTGTACTCCCTGCATATTTTGTTATTATTTAAACTTTACATCGGTTTTAATATCTTGCCAACACTATTTTAAAAAGAATTGTAAATAAAATTATAAAAATAAAAATTTAAATCGTTGTTGGTACATTACAATTTAATTCAACTTTGCCAAGGTTTTAAGCACCTGGAATAGCATTACATTTATTTGAAGCATTTTGTTTAATTTGGTATCTTGTTTGTACGTCAAACTATTATTTAGTTTTGGTTTGACTAAATTTGCCTTCGATTGAAAAATCGCAATTTGATATAGAATCGTCGGGGATTTTCTTCGATTGCATTTTAAGAATACGGCCCCTATGATACAATAAATAAAAATTTCCGCGAAACCATTTTAAGTCGTCCCGAGAGTGCGTTTACGTATTGCTAAATTTATTTGTCATAAATTAGAGTCACATATTTTAATTTATTAATATATTGTTATTATATTTATGGTTTTTACGATAATCTTCAAGCAGTTGCGTTGGTTGCCTGTGCCACTGATACTGTACCAAATTTGATGAAATGTACAAATCCGCACAGAAAGCTAATTTTAATTTTTGGGCTTATCAGAAAATTGTTTGACATGCGAAAGTAAATTTAATCCTTGAATATACATGTACCAAATTTCTGGGAAACCGCAACATTTTTAATTTTATTTCTATGCCCAAACCGCATCAACCACAATCCTATATATAAAATATACAGAGCTATAATATTAGCTCTAAAAATATCTCCACCTCAACCCCGTCCGTATATATCCGTATATATGTACATATTATATAAATATAATCCTCCATCCGACCGTAAAAATATTCTTTTGTTTTTAATTAATTCGATTGCCTTTACTAAAAATTAATAATTTAATTTAGAAAAATATAAATAAAACGAGGCAAAATTTTCTCAAGTGAAAAACGACGACGACGACGACGACGACGACGAAGAAGAAGGAAATTTTCTTCTGTCATATAAATTAAAAAATTAAAATTTAATGAAATGCATCCCACGTTCTCCAGCTTGTCATAAATTTTTGTTCTACGAAATGGCAAATTAATTTTATGAAATTTCGGTTTATTTACGATCCGCGCCGTATATACGAGTATACATATATATGTATTCACCGGGAGAGATAACGAATATTAATAAAAAGAAGGGTTGAAACACAATACACAAGATGCGGAAAATATGTTCAAGGTGAAGGCGCGTACATAATAATAAATACTATATAGATGTATATATAGATTTAACACAAAGCATGCCAGGGAAGTGCACCTACATAACCTCTATTTGCCACAAATCATATTTATGTATAGGTATATACACAATATAAATGAAATATGTCTGAAAGATGAGATGTACAAGAGATAAAATAATAAAACAATAAAAATACATAAAAGTAACATAATTTATGGAATTTTTTATGTTTTTGGTTGAAAATATCATAATTTTAAGACAAGTTTTCATGTTTGGTTTTTTTCCGTTTGTTGTTGGGTTTGAACCACTCACAACATAAAATCGTATATAATGTACCCAAAACATAATAAATAAATAAATAAAATTTGTGTGTGATGAGTTCGCAAAACATATGCTCTTCTAGAAAATTTATATGTTTTTGTGTATAATTTCTAGGAGCAGGCCTAATGAAAAATAAAATAATAAATTTTCCAAACATATTTGGTTTTTGTTGTTGTCTACTCGTCCTCTTATTATTACATAATTTTAAGATAAAATATTATTTTAATAAGAGATAATTTTTGTTGTTATTGTGTCTTAGGTATATATAGGTGGATATTTATAAGGTATTCCAATAAAAACCACAACATTGTTTAATTCCGCACATCTCACCATATTTTGACATGTTTTTGATTTTGACTGGCATAAAGACAAGAAATACGCATATTTCAATCATTATGGTGACATGTTTGTGTGGCTATAAGGTTTTCGGATTTTTATTTTATCAGCAAAAATATTATTATTAATACAATTTCGCATATATAAATTATGTGTGTGTGCGTTTGTTATGTACAAGCGAGCATAAATATAAAAATCCAAAATTTATTCATTGTTTTGTTGTGCTCGAGATAGATGAGACATGGGATTTATGCATATTTTAATATCAATGTGATATGATTTGGTGGAAAACATCGCAATTTTGTGTATAAATAAAATCGACCTACATAAAATTATGTATGTTGTTGTTCTTTTTAAGTGGGTGACTAAGTATAATATATAATATGCATGTATGTACATATATGTAAATGGAAAACATCTCGTCAGCATAGCAAATTTGACGTTATAACCTATGAGCTGTACCAAACTGCAAAAACAGAATTATTTATCCTGGGAAATCATGTAAAACTGACTGAAAATTTATGAAATTAAAAATGTTCCAGCATAGCACAGTTAAAAAAACAAAATTCTCAGAATTAACAATTTGTATATAGAAGAAATAATGTTTTATTCCTTTTGGATATGGGCTCATTGGAATACAAAAAAGTCATCTATCGTTTTAAAAATGTTGATAATTTTCCCGGCTGATTTTACTTAAAAATGTACACCAAATTAAATTTCTGGATGCTATGTATTTTTCTTACAATTGAACTCCAAACATGGTTTGAGCTATCAAAAAACATTTGCCTATAATTGCTACTTAGTTCACAGGGATTGATAGATATAGCGGGATATGAAACTTACATGATTGGTCTCTCACTTTCGAATAATTACCACCCCTATGTTCTTGCGACGGCGAGAAAGGACAATTAATGAACGTTTTTATTATTTTCGTGCTGTTAGCTGAGACACTTTTGAGTTTTAGTAAGGAAACATTCGAAAAGTCTTTTTTCGGGATGAAAGTCTTTTTCCGGGCTAACTTGACACATACCAAAATTGGAAAGGCCTTTTTGGGATTGTTTTCCGGGCTAACTTCACATACAACAGGCTGATGAAATCCAGCTGTAAAATTGTTTTGCATCACGCGCACTGATTTTTCATGTGTGTTACTATATGAAAGTGTCTCGCAACGGCAACTAAATCTTTGTACCGATTTTTTTGAATTATTATAAATTATAGTAAATAGCATTTTACAAAAAAATAATAATTTGAATTCCTTAAACTGTAATATATAGTAATAAAAAATACATTAAAATTTTTCGACACTAAATTTTAATCGACCTTGTCAAGCATTCATATAGTAAAATACACGAAAAGTTGTCCAACACAGCTGCAAAACCAAAAAATTACCGTCACTTAAAATTTGCTATCGAGATATTAATAATTTTTTTGACGTGCGATTAAAGACGTCTTTGAGTTTCCTGTCATGTAATGAGTTTATAAGAATAAATAAAGAATTTTTGATTTATAAACAAATTCCCGGTATTTTTTGACCAGGATAATGGGTATATATATATATATATATGTATATATATATATATATATATATATATATATATATATATATATATATATATATATATATATATATGTATATATATATATATATATATATATATATATATATATATATATATATATATATATATATATATATATATATATATACAATGCTTGCTTCTGACTTATATATGTGCTTGAGTGTTACAAGGCACAAATAATTCAGGGATAAACATTCGACTATAATTGATCAAGCTCATCGCGTGGCCACAAAGATAGAACAAGCATTTGAAGAGAAGAAATATTGCCCTGCCGTATTCCTAGATGCATCACAGGCTTTCGCTAGAGTCACATCTATCTAAACGAAAATTGAAAGTATCACATGAGACAAGATACATATACTCTAACTTTTACCCAGCTATAGCAGGAGTGGCTCAGAGTAGCGTACATTTAGGAACATTTGCTGATGATACTGTAGTATTGGCATGAAGCGAATCAAGCAGTTGAATACTTACAACAGGCACTCGATAAAATCAGCCAAAGGACCAGGGACTGGAAATTAAAGCTGAACGAACATATGTGTTGTGGCACAAAAATAGCCACTTCCATACATTTTTCAATGGCTTACAAATTCCATAACTGGAAGTGAATTCCATAATTAGTGAACTGGAAACACCACGTTTGACAAAAGCTGAACAAATTAAAATAAAACAACGTGAAATGTACTGACATTCTAATCTTAGCCTTTACTACGAATGGATCATTAAACCAATTTGGACGTATATGATATCCAAATCTGGCGCTGTACTTAACAATCAAATCGTTTAATCATTCACGTTGTCAAAATAAATGTCTACGTGCAATAACGAAAGCTTATCGCTATACTTAACCAACGAGGAATTACAAGATGAACTAAATGTTAAGTGGATTGATGAAGTAATCCAGGAACTTGCCATCAATATTTATGCAATATACCAATACTGAAGCAATACAACTTCTAGACCTAACACAAGAACTAAGACACCTTGAAAGAATTAATCCGCATGAGCTAGTCATCTAATAATTCAAGATTCGTTGTTGGAAGCAGAAAACTGAACGTATGTTCGGGTTTTCTGCTTTATTCTATATAGTAATATGCTAATGGTCATCGTGTAGAAATCGAAGCACAAGCAGTTGGACCTACATCGAAATAACGACCCGGGTATATCTCATGTTACAATAAAAGAATAAAATTCGATCGTTAATTGATTTAAGCGACGTATATAGGAGATCTACATTCTAAATTGGTAAGTTGATCTGTTGGCGATAATTTGATGTTGCATATCATGGTAAAACTTGGGAGAGCGATACGAGTCTTTGGAGAGCTGCAAATTGCATTTTTTTTATTGGGACATCGTAAATTATTTTTATTCTTGCTTTGTAGTAGCTGCTTAAAATTTTAACTTAAATAATTGAATCCGAAAAATACGCACGATTCATCGTGTTTTTGGGTTTGAATAACTATCATTTTGAGATGTTACTCAAACTATATTCAACTATAGTAAAGTAAAATTATAATCAAATTTTTGATCACATTCCAATCTTGATTTCTGTCTGAAACTAACCTCCGTTTCCGTATGATCGTATATAAAAAAAATCGTAAATCCAAGCTTTTGCACTGAGCGCCATTTCTCATGGCGATTGATGCCCTGATGGCCAATTTTTGATTGTCGCTAAATAAAAATACTCGCAGATGGTATACGGTCTCAGGGGTCGAATACCTCTGACAATACAAGCATAAATAATCTATACAGTTGGTTCATCCCAGGATTTTTTGACAATTATACTATCCCAGACGTTTTCGTAAACAAAAATATATACAGTTGGTACCAAAATACTCATCCCAGACTTTTCTAATCTGTCAAATTTATTAGGTGGAAAATAAATTCTTCTGGACAAGTCGCAATACGCTATGAGAAAATAATCGACAATATAAAAGCTTTACCAAACGTTTTTTTTAAGTAGACCCAGAAGAATTTATTTTCCACCTAATAAATTTGACAGATTAGAAAAGTCTGGGATGAGTATTTTGGTACCAACTGTATATTTTTTTGTTTACGAAAATGTGTGGGAAATCCTAGAATAACTTCAAGGGGATGTTGGATTCAATAATTTTTTAGGGGTTCTATGATTTTTAATCGAATATGTTGATTAATTAGAAATAGTATTAAATGATGGTGCTTGAGAGGGAAAAATATTAAATAAAATTAGTTCTTATTCGGGTTTCTTAATTTAATTAAATATTCAACCCCAGGTTTTTACGTTCAATTTTTAAAACAAATAAAACATGTCTTAAAAAATAAATTTTAAATTATGTAATTCATAATTCTTTGAAATTTGCTTAATTTAATTATTTCTATAATTCGGACTAGACAACAATATTTTCAATAATTATAATTTAAAGTTTTAATTAGTTTTAATAAAATAACAATACTGTTACTGCCATCTAACTAGGTATACCTTTGTTTGCTCACAAGAACGTTCAAATGCAAATCAGTTATTTCTAAGGATAAAAATTGATTCGTCTATAAAATTTCAAAACCATTTTTACATTTTCCGCTAATCTAATCCGCACATTAAATTAAAAAATACCATAGCAATTCCAAAGTGCATTAAAAAATAATTTCAGAATTTTTTATTGTTGCAAAATTTTCAATTACAAAGCTTAACCGTAACTACGCTCAACAAAGCTTTTCTTTATAATTTTTCTCTTCAACACTTGTATATAATTTGTTGGAAAATCCGTTAAGTATATACATATATATACATTCCAGCACAGTATAACAAAATCAAAATACGTTAAAATTAATTTTCCAATATATATACGCGTATAAGAAGATTATGTCAAGAAAATTAAACTGGGAAAATATCGTTATCGTGATTTATTACAATTTCACACTACGAGTATGTTCAAAGCACACAACACAATAAAAATAATAACAACAACAAAGTATATTGAACCAAATTATACAGAACATATATAAAGGAATATACAAACTTGTTGATTTTCAGTTTGGAAATTTTCTAAGAATTTTCCATGAAAATTAAAATATCGTTATGTTTAATTTGTTTATTGGGTTTTAATGTACTCGTACATATACGAGTATATACCTGCTATATACATACATAATATGTGAAATGAGGCATTATGGAAAAGCACAATATTAATGAATAATTATATGAAAATTGATTTCATGCATGCAGCTTTTATAGCGTACTGTATACATAAATATACAATTATTTTAATATTTAGCCGCGCGGCTTCTTGTAAAATTAGAAAATAAATAAAAATTTAATGGAAACATGCGATTTGAAATATTGAAAAAAAAAAACTAATTTAAATGATTTTGTATTATGTGTGCACGATTTAATTTGATGATGAGCCTACGCAATGTTATCGTTAAATTAAATATATGTATGTACATAATATTTGAAAGCTCTTGCGTATCATTCATTGCGTATGAGAAATCAGAAGTTTGAATTGTTTAAGGCATTTATTTAGTTATTATACCAAAATGTTACCAAATAAATAGTTCCAAAAACATATAAACATACAATATAAATAATTTAATTAATTAAATGCCAGCAATCCCAGGACGGATGTAAATAAATCAGGTGAGAAAACTTGTTGGCAAAACAATTTACCATTCCCAAAAGTCATCAATACAAAATAAAAATTACAAAAATTGATATAATTATCAAGTCACTCACTCATATAGTAAAACACACGAATAATAGTCCTCCTATATACAGTGCTAGGCAATTTTTGAACGTTTTTACGTGTAAAAGCTTAGCAAGGTCGACTAAAATTTGAAATCGAAATTTAATTTTTTTATTAATAGCATATAAAATAAATAAAGCAAAACAAAATTTTCATGCAAAATTTCATCCGACTTTTCTAAGCAGTCACATAGTAAAACACACGAAAAATTGTCTAACTCTGATGCAAGCTAATTTTTCGTGTGTTTTACTATGTAAACGCTTGGCAAGGTCGATTAAAATTTGGTATTCAAAATTAATTTTTATATATAAAATTCCATTATAATAACATTCCATTCCACACTTCATTTAGTTTTGGGTTTTTTGAAATTTGTGAAATTTGTACTAAAACTAATCTGTAATATGAACATTTTTTGTTGTTTTAAAATCTCAGATCAAAAATTTTCTGGCACTGGACTCCCTAATTTCTTGTTCTTTCACTCCGTATGGTTGGGGCCTGTAGATCTCTGTGCATTATATCGTTTGACATGAACCATGGTGCGTGATCCTTATAAATTAAGACTGAGTTGCTGGTTCCCCACAGGTAGGTTTTATTATATTTTTATAAGACGTTTGTCGAGGTAAAGACCTTAATATTTTACTTTATCAACTTAAGGTATATCCGGGTTATTCATTTGAACTGGTGGGCATGTGTCTATTCGTATTGTAAATGTAACATGTTTGGATTTAGATTCTTTAACTTTTATTCGCCATTTTTCCATCCATACTTGAATATTGTTAATATTCTCCTGTAAAACTATCGGCATATAGTAGATATAACTTCGGGCCCAGCTTGCTGCCTTGTTGTATACCAGATTTAATTGGACTGACACTTCCTGATGTTTTATAATAAAGTATCTGTCTATTAGGTGCGATCTTGATATTCTGTATAGAAATCAAGTGGTAAACATTGCTCAAATTTGTATTAGAATCCCACATGCCACACCTTATCAAAAGCTTGTGCTATGTCGATGAATTACTTGAATTATTCTGTATACCTTCTTTATTGTTGAGTGCTTTGATTGAAATTCAAACTGTTGGTCCGGAAGCAGCTGCTTCTCTAAAAATATAAGCTTTAGACGCTTAAGGAGTAATTGTCCCAATAATTTTGACATAATTGGTAACAAACCTATCGGCCTGTACGACGTAACTTCCAGTGACCGTCACTTTTACGTATCGATGTTGATGTTTTGCGAATATGATGTTGTAGTTGTTTCAGCTTCTTAGTCACTTTACCTAGTGTGAGAGTAGTGATGTACATTCTTTAATTGATTGGTTTTTTTCATTGAGCAGCAGTTATTTTAACTGTTTCACCGCTTTGTTTGGCTTGCGTTTATATTTCGTTAGTCGATATCGTTGCCATTGCTGTCTTAATTTTCTTTTTTCCTTAATCATTTTCTTGACAAGAATTGAACATTCCCCATTCTTTTCTTTTTCATTTTTTACTGGTGTGGACTGCCTGGCTGCCTATTGAATACATTCATTGAGATGTGCCACTGCTTGATCTATATTACGCTCCGTCTGTAATTTAATGTTTGCGTTTAGTTTCTTATGTTAACTTATTTCTGAAGTTGTTCCAGTCAGTTTTATTGTTGCTTAACATCGTTTTTTTCTGTGTATCCACTATGTGTGTACCCAAAGTGATTAGGACAGGCGAGTTGTCCGATGACAGGTCCAAACATGGCGTCGCATTAATGTAAGTTACTTACGTTAATGTAACTTACGATTCCTTTGGAGACGCAGAAATCTATGATGTCTCCTACCACTAGACCAGTAGGTAAGATCACTGGTTGATTCGTGATGTAGAACGTTTCTTTGATTTGATTTAAATAACACTTGTAGTGTTTCGTATTATAACCACCGGTGAGCCAAAGAATTATAAAAATTATCAAATTATTCCATTTTTGTTGCGTGTTTTGGTCAGCAGTAAATGACAGAAAATTTTATAGAACCTATCTATATATTACTACAGTTGCTTGTATATGCTCCTTCTTTAATTATGGTTTTGATTATAACTGCTAAGCCACCATGTGCTGTTCCTTCAGGATGGTTTGTGTCATAGATGGTGTATCTTGGTATTTTTAGGAAACTACTTCTGGTGTTATGCGTTTCGGAAATTAGCATAAAATGAATTTCTTGCTCTATGAAAAAACTTTTAACTTCTGACAAGCCGTTGGTGTTCCAGATTGCTGGTTTAAAGGTTCTGGACATTGAATGATTTGGAAGCAATGGGCATTAAAAGGTTAAGGATAGTATCCATTTTGACAATTAACTTTTCCATTATATTCAACCGTTGATTGTTATGATTTTTTGATTTCTCCGTTGAATGGTTTTCTTTGGTATGATTTCCTTCCGAAATTTGACTTTTAATTGATACTTCCAGTTTATGCGCATATGTTGCCGCACGAACTAATTCATACGATGGATTCGAATTTATAGCGATACTTCTGCGTAATTTTCCCCTTTTTATGGGGTAACACTTCTTTGTAGACACTGCAACCTTGATAGTTTGCTGGGTGACTATACAATTACAGTACACACAAGTAGCGAATGTAGTAGTGTGACAACTGAATACGTCAGTCGATTGATTGAATTATTAGAATTGATTCGAAATTCCATTTGAAAGAGTGGGAGTGGCTTGTGGCAGATATTAACAACATTGTGGCCCAAGCCTGTTAACTTACTTTTCAAATATTCAGTGTTAATTGATGGATACATGTTTCTTATCACAATCTGATACGTTTTCTGTGTTTCGCTCCGGCAGGGCTTTAATGACAGCTATGTATGTCTGGGTATGTCTCGCGCATCTTTTAATTGGATTTTTAGTTCCTTTAACAAGACAGTTATGGGATTGATTTTTTCCACGCTTGAAACAAATATTGTTGTGTCATTAAAAAATAAAAAATCTGCTGCAACCATCGATGAAGGCACATCGACACAATAAATTAAAATTAAAATAAGCTATAATTCGATTGCTGTTTATGGCCTATCTTAAACGTGCCAAAAATGATGTTGTTGTTTTTATGGAGTGACTGCAATACTAATTCAAGTGGATCAAAAGCTCTCTTATTGAAGCAACACTGTCTCAAGTAAGGCTACGCTTGAATGAAGTCACTAGAAACTATGGACCTTACGAAAAAGATCAAACCATTACCGAGATGGAAGAGGATACGAATGCTGCGGAAACTCGTGCTGCTATAGAAACCTTAAAGTTCACGGTTCGTACTCTGCTAGAAGATACGCTTGAAGAACTAGCAGCCCAACGAATTTCTAAGTCCAACGAGAATAAGGTGGACCTAGATTATCTGCGAAACTGCCTGCAATCGCGTTGACTGCATTTTCCGGCGATATAATGAAATGGTCTGAATTCATTGAATCTTTTGACTCTTTGGTTCATACGAATCCTGCATTAGGAATAATTACTAAGTTCCAATATCTAAAGTATGATTTGAAAGATATTGTAGCCCGCACAATAGAATCATCCGATTTTACCAAAGAAAACTATGAGGTGGCTAGGAATATTTTGAAAGAACGATTCAACAAACCAAATCGCATATGTGAACATCATATTAAATGGTTATTTACCGTGAAGACTTTGAAGAAACCTTGTCCACGTCGCTTAATTTAATTACTTGATGGTTTTAATTCCCATTTGCGAAATTACAATTGTTACCAGCTCGTCATCGTCTACAGCTCATATGAAACCTTCATCTTCTGCTATACGCCAAGCACTACACAATAAAGGCTACGACGATTTGATAATTCTTATTCATGTCACGTTGCCACAAAACTTTACCATTGTGTTTTGTGCAATAAATCGTCTCAGGTACTTGTGCTGCCATCAATCTCGAATATTTCTCCATCAAAGTCGATAAACACGAAGGCTGGTTAATTCCAGCAAATAAAGATTGGCTGATTCAGATTTTGTAAAGGCTCAAAAAATCGACCTGTTACTTGGAGCCGAAATTTACTTTGATTTATTAAAAGTGGGTCAAGTGAAGTTAGACGATAACTTGCTGTGTCCTCAAAATACTGTTCTAGGTTCAGAGTAATTTACTTAACGCTGCCTACAAATGAACTTTTTGTAATTTTTATAAAAAACTCAGTCTTGATCTAAAACCTAGGTCATTAGCATCTTATAAAGTTCGGTAACACTGAGATTTTGTTTTTATTATTAATTTTTCTGTTTTTGCACAATATTAATTTTAATAGTTGCTCTTCAATGATTGAAACTTCGATTGTTGAACATGACAACTGATTGTATAATATATAGAACAAAAATTACACAATTTAGATTATCAAAATATGCAGTTGCATAAATAAAATCCATAAAACGATAGACTGACCATTAATCTACTAAGAATTATTTTCTAAGACATATAGATTAGGGCAAAATACTTTACCCATATGACGATTTCCCATCAATTGAACCCCATCATCCAAAAAGCAAACATTAAAAGCACATAATAACAACTCAAATCCATTTCACAAACCAGTAAGTACATATACAGCATAATTTAACTACGAGATTCATCTTAAACTCTTAAGATTTTATCTCAACATAAAAATGTAAAAAGAAAACCACAAAAATGGTTTTTCACTTTATTTTTCCAATACACAGTAAAATCTTTCTACATCTTTTACTCCTTGGTAATGTTGGTAACCATAGCTAGAATAAAAACCAGGTCTTTATGGGTTATTAAAATGCATTTCAATCTGACGTTAAAATTTATTGCAGACATTTTTTCTAGAAAATTGGAAAATTTAATTTATTTGTTTTATCTGCAGATAAAACATACATATAAAGTCAACAAGTATATTATGTTAATGAACCAAACGCTAAAATTTAATTACCGATATAAACGTACCTAAATTATATGAAGACATTAGAAATTAATCGAATTAAAAATTTCATTTCGCAATAAGAATTTTTTTCTATTTTATTCCAAAACCAGCTTGAATTTTTATTGGCCCCCCTAAGGTAAAAAAATTAATTTTTCTCTAAATTATCAACAATAAGGTGTATTCAGCGTAAAATAGGAAACCGAGGAAACTGTGAAATGAATTATTTGATTTAGTTTTCTCACCGCGGTATTTTATTTTTATTTTTGTAGGTTAGGTTTCAAATTTGGAAGGTGAATATAAATTTATTTGTGTTAGGTATATCAAGTAGCAGGAAATAATTTTCCATTTTGTTTCAAAAATATTTGTGTTTTGTGTAATTAATGAGCTTTTTCCTGTATGTATATATACAGAGGAAATGCGTGCTGAAGTGGTAGCGGTACTGATTAATACCTGAAGGTTCATATGCTATAGGATGTTACAAGTATTAGTGCTTAATTGTTGTTTGTGAAATATAAGTGAACAGCAAATAATTCATATACACTTAGGGTATTGTTATAACGAACACAGTGGCTGACAGGATAGAAGGCAAATTAACCATTGGAAATTAGAAACAATTATTTTCGAACGGATCATTTTGTGTTATGCCTTCTGTTAAAGTGCAATATTTATTATTTATTATGGATAAAACTATAAAGCTCCAAAGCAGCTTTCAAAATTCAAACCAAATATTATCAATTGATATTTATGCTGGGCGCTGCATTCCAGATTTAGAATCCTGAATATTTTAGCTTTATTGGTGAATATTGTTAAAAGCTTTTAAACAGATTAAAGATTTTTTACCATTCTAATTTTTTTTTAAACTCGACCGTTTTCCCTTTGACATTCTATAAAACCAATGAAATACATTTTAAAACAAAACAAATTATACAAACCTGAGGTGGCAGAGATTAGCTTGGAAATGTAATGGCCTATGGGAATTATTTCTATTAATGGCGGTACAACGCCTTAGGTTTAAAAAAATATTTTATCCACGTGAAATTCAGGAGCTCAGAAAAGTTTGATGTGCGATCTTTGCCTCTTTAATGTTTCACATACACTATTTTTGAGCTTAAACATAATTGATATTAGGAATGAATTACAAATAAGAATAATTAAAAAAATCAATTATTCTGTCTCTTTCCGATTTCATATAACTTTCTCACACTTAAGCATGATTCCCATTGTAACTATCCAATATGAAATATTACAAATTCCAAATGGATTTGAATATATGTATTTTTGTTAGAAACTTCACAGACTCTACAGTAATTCACACTAGCATTAAAAAAATATGACATTCAAGGTTCGATTAAAGTCACTGTAATTCTAATAGAAAACTAATTAATTGAGATAATCACAGAACCCCTTCATCAAATGACAATTCAAATGTTGCCCAAATGTATAACATACTGGGCAAGTCACGTAAAATGACCCACACGAAAAGGAGCAACATTTAAACAAATATGTTGCAATGAAAGCTCGTTCGATTTTAATGGAAAAAATGTTGGTATAATTTATTTTTAATTAGATTGACGTTATCACAATCGCAAGAAAAAACTAGGCTAATCTTACAACAAGGGCAGCTAAGCGGATTTGTAGTTGGAAGAAACGAGAATGGTGGAAGACCGAGGTTTTGAAAGTACAACAACTCAACCACCTTTCGGGACCGGGATGGAAACCTCTCTGTCAACATCGACGCAGCTGTACTTGACGCATGGAGTGGGCACTTTACTGACTTGCTTGGTGTTCACCATGCGTCACAGACTGTTGTTGAGCCACCTCAAATACAGACTACGGAGATTTCCACTGAGGATCCCTTCCATCAGGAAGTTATGTCTGACGAATGGAAAGTCGCGATATGCCCCATCTTCAAGAAGAGAGATCGCTTGAAGTGTGAGAAGTATCACGGTATAGCTTTCCTTTGCACAGCAAACAAGATTCTATCCTACATTAAATTGGATAGAACCCAAAGGGGTAACCTTTTAGTGGAGGGCTTTGTTGGTCAAGAAGGATTTAGGAATAACGAGGTACAAGGATTTTTGTAGTTAACTCGGATGTTCGGCACAGAGATGCTCTGTCCCCGATACTCTTTAATCTCATGTTGGAGTACATCTTTCGTAATATTCAAACACCTCAGTGTAACATCTTATATCGCCCGTCCAATCATGTTACATACATAGCTCTGTACAATGTATGTGGTGTAATCCATAAACAATATAAGAATCAACTCCAACATTTATAATTTTTTTGGGATAATCCTAGAGATAATCCCCTTTGGATTATGGTCTTTAAAAATAGGTACATTCATTATATAATGAATGACATATAGCCTATTCTCGTATCATGAAGCTCAAAGGATTCGAACTTGTTGATTGCACACATCGTATTATGTAGGTTTCCGCTTTATCTAGTTCATCCACTGTGATGTTTCCTCGCACTTTTAGTAGTGTAGAATGGCAAGCATTGCGACATTATCTTTTATTGCAAGCAATGGTTCTGTTGGGTATTTTGATACTCTTGTACCAATTACGTTTAACTGAAGTTCCAGTACGTTGACATTTTGAACTAAATATGACCTGGGCCCTAACTCGTGATCACATAACTCAGCTATTAGCTTGTGTTTGGGATTAATAGCGTCTACGATTTCATCCAATAGATGGTGATGATTCGCCAACCACTGGTGATCAGATCATCAACTTATACATCTGTTTTCAGAATTTCTGCTGCAATTGTGTATGTTGCCTTAAGTATGTTGCCAAAAAAGGTGTCGATGAACTTCCGTGTGTGACTGTCAGCAATCGGTAGTGTTGTAGTTTAAGATTCGGATATTCTCTCCAAGGAATCCGGTGATAGTCCCTATCTTCTTGATGAATCATTACTTGTCGGTACATTTTCTCAATATCCGCTGTGAAGACAAATTGGTATTTTCGGTATCTTAATAAAACCTCGAATACGGTCTGTTGTACTGTTGGACCGACGAGTAATTAGGTGTTCAAGGATTATCCGGTTGATATTCTTGGACACCCATTAAATGTTTTGGAGCGTCCATACCCTTGAACAAAATAAAAAATAAAACAAATGATTAGCTGGTTTCCCCACTTCATGAGGTGGTATTGTGGTGCAGTTTTGTGTTTGATGTTGAATGATTGTCCTTACAGAGGAGGCGATTTTCTAAACGATAATGATACTGGTTGTCTCCCGCCACTGAACTCAACAGTATTTGCAAAGTGTTGAATACATTTTGCTTCTTCTGGTGTGTATGTATTAGATGTAGGGACACTTTCATTCTCCCAGAATTATAAACGACGGTTGTACATCAGCTAATATCCATCCGAAAATTATGTTTTGCGCTTTGAGAATTTGTTGATCTATATAGTAGCAATTTGCCATCTTCCATAATTTCAAAGGAATGGTCACTGCCAATTAACAAGTCAATTGGGAATGTTATTTGTTGAATTTAGGATCGGTCAAATGAAGCTCAGTTTTGTTTGGCAGAGATACATTGACGGTGTTTGCAGGAAGTCGTGATGTCAATTTGTTAATGATAAATGCTTCGATATGGCATATAAATTGATGATTTATTCTTGATCGTATACTCAGGATTGTGCTTTCCTTAGACACTTCAGCGTAATCTAATAGGCCTCGGATGAAATACCAATTTTTATGACTATATTGCACTTCTACTAACACGGTAGGTAATATAGCATTTGCACTGACAACATGACTGATCACAGATTAGTTATGGCTTGGATTAGTATGGGCACCATGTGGCTTGGTAGTATATAGCCAGTTTAGAATTATGTGACGTATCACCAGTTGAAGATGGCTACTATCAATTGCTTTCGGTGACTATACAAACTTGGCATGCCTTACGAGTTCTGCATTGATATACACTATGATTAGCCCCAAGGCAATCGAAGCAACGCTGGTTTTTTTGCAAGAAGGCTTCTTCGGTCAGCCACCGTCATTGGCTTAAATCGCAAATATTCATACAGGCGATAACGCTCCGCGTTACATAATATGCAAGGTGCTGACGTTGGCTCAACATGTAAGACCCTTGGCAATTGGTGCAATTTGTTATATGGTTACTTATGGCTATAGATTTAATTTCAGTAAGAGCATCAATTCGGGTTAAAATAAAATCTAAAAGATTTTGCAGCGTAGGAAAATCTTCGTCAGCTGTTTGGTATCACCATGGCTTCCACGTCTCATCATCGAGAGGATCCATTGCCATTAAAATAAGCCAAGGGTCACGCGCTTCGGCATCTTTCCACGCGCTTCGGCATCTTTCCCTAAACCCTTTAGACCTCTTAACACCTCGCATGTAATCATGAAATGCGACAAGTTGACTGGCAGTTTCATTAGTAACTTTTGGCTGTTCGATGAACAATTTTATGTGTGCTTCAACGATAGGCCTTTAAATTTATTTAAATTTTTGTGCTGGTGATATTGACACGTTTTCTTGCACGGTAGATGAAAATAAATCATAAAACGATAGCCCATCGTTTACATCTCCGTCGAATGTGGGTATAGCCAACGATGGTATTTACCGAGACGGGATAGTTCTCCCTTAATTATGCCGTTCCTTTTGATTACCTTGTCCATCATGTACTCTTCACTACACCATACTTACAGGTATTATCTCTGGTATGATGTCTGACGCAGAAAGACGGATTTGAAACTCAATATATACGTTTTGTAGAAACTTCGATAATCCGGCCCGATGGACCACAATGTACGAGTTAACGAGATCCGTGTTACTCAATCAAGTTACTCAATCCGTGCTTTATCCAGGGGGATCAAAACGCAATGAATGAATTTACAAATTTATTTATGGATGACAATTGGTGGATGAAAGCGAGTGTACATTGTTTTTATAGTTGACACAGATGAAAAGTCCATCACAAACATGAAAATTGTACTAAACTATGCTTTAGGATTCATCTACTATTTGACATTGATAAGTGTCATTTGGAGATACTTTTAACCAATGCATAATAAGTAAGGCTTTGGGAATTAAGATTATTAATCAGATATGTGAATTCATCCCAGGTTGGTTGCTGCATTAAACAAAGTTTAATCAAAAGAAAAATGGCTGTGACATAAATTTTTGTTTCTCTTGATTATTTATTTAATTTATATAGTTAACGTAATTACTTAATTTAAGCTATTCAGTGATACAGTGTATAACACAATTAACTCTAAGATTCGTTCCATGTTGTTCTATCAAAAACAAATCATCAGTATGAGTTCATTATAGCAGCACCCCCAGCTCTCTATGGTTAGTGACAAGAACCCTATCCGCCGTTATCACCTAGCCGGCAAAAGTGCTGCAGTCACTAATGTATAGAACCATATAGAGAGATTCTGGTAACGTGACGAAAATTCAATCGAATTAAATCAACACGTTACATGTGGGGAGACTTGAAGACCTTAATGTTGGCGTAAAATGCTCGGTAGCCTGCTGACAGAAACGGAGTTTTGCTCACTGATCGGGGATCATATAGATATTTGAACTCTTCAACTTTTTCATACTGTGTGTCTACAAAAATAAAATCCCCACGTGGCTGCATTCTGGCAATCACCATGAATTTGTTGGTGTTCACTTCATTCTTCTGAAGGCTAATTTGTTGGGCTGTCATTTCCAACGGAAGGAGGACTTCTTTCATGGAAATGATGTTGCGACCCAGAATACAAATATCATTAGCGTACGCTAATAACTATAGGACGATTTGTAATATAGTCAGCTGTGCTGCGCTATATTAAGCTGACGAATGACATATTCTAATGATAAGTTGAAGAGAATCTGAGTTATCGGGTCTCCTTGCCGCACTCGAATGTATCCGAAATTTTACCTTCTATTTGCACCTTACATATTCAGCCATCCATTAAAACCTGACACAAAGAAACCAATTTTGGCGGTATACCGAAATAAGAGAAGACATTCTATAACGTATTTCTCTTAATGCTGTCGTACGCCTGGCGGAAGTCTACAAATAGACTGTGCACAGGGATGTCCTTTTCATATCATTTTTCTTCAACCATCCCCAGAGTGGAAGTTTGATCGGTTGTTGATCTATTTGGGCGAAAACGTTATTGATAATCACCCAAGATCCTCTCGGTGTATGCGGATAACTTTGCCGTGATTACTTTGGCCAAAACCTTGAAACCTGTATTCAGCAAAGCTATACCGTGGTAGTTGTTGCAGTTTAACCGGTCTCCCTTTTTATGAAGCGGACATTGTCCAACCAATGATTTTCAGGTCTGGATGGAGATCGACCTATGGTGGACGTTGAGGCATCGGTTACCGCCTGTTTGATGAAGTCCCACTGTTCTTGAATGGAGTCAGGAAGTGGTTTAGCCTCAAGATTCCCGTTAAAGTAGTCTCGAAGACGGTCCTAGTAACTTCGTTGTTCAATGTCGCTGTGTTTCAACGAGTGATACGCTGAAAACGATGATTGTACGTGGTGGAGAGGCGAACATTTAATTCAGCAACTACCAGGAAATGGTCCGAGTTGATATTAGCTCCGCGTTCGGTTCTGATGTCATTGAGGCTAGAAAACTGCTTTTTGGATAAAAGGATGTGGTCGATTTGGTTGACCGTTATCCCGTCGTTTCATTTTCATCTGGCTTTATGGATGCGTTTATGTGGGAAGTATGTGCTGGCGACCACCCAGTTGTAGAGCAAAGCTAGCTCCGTGATGCGCGTCCCGTTATTGTTTGAGGTAGGTTGCAAGGAGTTTAGGCCGACAATTTTAATGTCATGTTGCGGAATTTTGCTCAAGACGGTTTCAAGCTCATCGTAGATTTGTTCCGGCTTTTCTTCAATAGGAGCATGAACGTTCACAAATGTGACGGTAAAGTGACGCCCATGAAACCTGAGTGTACAAATCCGATTTTTGACAGGGATGGAATCAGTAACGAATTTACGACATCAGTTGCTAATCAAGAAACCAACACCGAATTCATGTTTATTCGTGTTATTGCTGCGGCAGAAAGTTAGTCCGTTGCCGATTAGTCTTGTCAAGACTCAAAATCTTACGATAACAAAGAATTTTTCAAACACGTTCTTCCATAATTTAGTCGATCGATTATTTTTTTCCAAATTAACTCAAGATAATTTTTATTTCTTGTTTTTTCATAATCGAGTACATAAATTTTCTTTAATCGCGCACAAAGAATAAAAATTATTAATTAACGTTACAGCTTTCGAGACTCTCTCTCTCTTCCTCGTTATAGATCGATGCAAATATTTTGTTTTTGTTTTTTAATTAAGCATTAAAAAAAGAAAAATTTATTTTCATTAATAATTATGAGATTTTAAATTATACTTTCCGCACAATCTTGTTCTTCCCGCGTTTACTTAAATATTTTCTTCACTCAACATAATTTTTTATTTGTTCTTGTTTGCTTAAACAGTTTTTCATGTTTGTATATTATGTTTTTTTATTTTTGTATCCACGGCTTCGAATTATGATAATATGAGCGAGCAAGAGATAATACATAAAAATAAAAATTTAGACGCGGGAAATAAACTTTTATAAAAATAATAATAAAAATCATAAAGAAAAATGTATAATCTTTTGATTTTTCCATTTTTTTTTATCCCTCAGCCTCTGTGTGTTTTTTTTGTTTAATGGTTAGGAAAAGTAAAGTAAAAAAAAAAGTTGTGTGAGTTATGAAAATGAATGAAGAAATGATGTTGTTACAAGAAAGCTAAAAGTAACACAGCAAAAAAAAAAAGGTTATGATGTGAAAATGGATAAAGGGAATAAAAATAATCACGGATTTTCCTCGCGCAGAAAAAAATATGTACAACCGCATACACACACACACACACACACACACACACACGAAAGGAAAACCAGATTATGTAAATAATCATGTTTTTTTTTATGTTGATGTTATTTTTTGTATAGGTTCATAACATACAGATATATGTATATATACATTAAAGTTCTCAGCTAATTTATGTTTTATCGTCTGCCAATATGGTTTTTAGGATATACATCTTACCTACATATAGATAGTGGTCTTAAAAATATATGTTTCGGCAAAACCGACAAAATTTGTAAAGCTTTAATCCAAACGCGATCAGGGCTAACTGAGGAGTATAAACGTAAAATTTCTCAAACCACTTAGGGTAATCGATTTTGGAGCTGAAACTATAACGTGCAAACATGGCACAAGCTAGTTGATGTTGTGTAATCAAATTAATTCAAATTTTTAGAATATTGTGATCCAATCTATCGAATCCTATTATTCATATGAATTGAGGAAGTTGCTTTGTGCAATGCATACATATATTTGTCTAATTCAGAAACCGCATATATACCTTCTTGATGATGGATTGAACTTATTTAATGGCAGAATCTTCTGTAGGAATTCTGTCAATAAAGCTCGAGCGTGCATTTTTATTGGCAATAATATTAATGCAGATCTTATTCACAAGTGTAGCTCGGCTGTTCTCATTACTTTGCTATCCGCTAATTATAAGAATAAGCATACCCCTTTGGTGATTGGCTGTGATGCTAATGCTCATCACTCGATCTGTGGTAGTACGATCATTAACCACAGAGTTTCTTCTCTGTATACTATATAAGATCTTCTGAGCTTGAAATTCTCCACTTTTGTTTACTCTGTCCAGCAGGGGGTGATCGACATTTAGCCTATATGCTCCATGCCCATCATTGATTTAATTTTAGACTGGAGAGTGACGGATGACATCCTCACCTCTGATCACAGGTGTATCTCGTTTAATATTAACCGTAAACGACCACCTATTAAACCATACCGCAATCGGAAATTAACTGATTGGGTCTTTTCTCTCTCGAGCTAGGTTCTTTACCTACGCCACCTAGGGTTATTCGGCCAAGGAAGGACATTGAAGATCAAGTATCGTCACTTGCAATGGCAATTACGATAGCCTTCGAAAACTCATTTCCTCTTATCACAAATCAAAAAATTTGGAACAAACCTTTCTGTAACTCTGACCTTAAAAAATTAAGGAAATCTACTAGGAAACGGAAAAACAAAGCAAAAAAGAATAAACGACAGATGGATTGCATTAACTTTTTGATAATACAAAAAGAATATAAAAGAAATTTAAGATCCGCTCAAACAGCCTCATGGTTGAACTTCTGTGAGGAAATCAACAGCCTATCTGCTGTCATTGAACTCAATAAATCTTTGGCTAAGAACAGTGTGAGTAAGCTTGATTCTCTTCGTCTACCGAATCGATAGCTTGGCTCTTCCAACAAGTAAATTGGTGATCTGCTCCTTTCTGTTGATTTTCCTGGTTGTGATATCGTCAAATCGGATGATGTTGCTGTCGACCTCACTAGGACGTCTGCATTCCCGATTGGAATTAGGTTCGCAAGTTGATCAATCATGATGTCTTGCGCCGGAGCCTATATATTATGGTATTTTTGGTACTGATGGTATTTTTCCTGCTGAATTACAGCAGGGTTTTTCTCTAATTCAGGATCATTTGTTACACATTTTTCTAGCGTACGTTGCATTTATCACTGTTCCAATCTTATGGGTCTTAAGTCCTTAGGGTAGCCATCGCTACTGACCTCTATCCACCTCTCGGAATACAGACCAATTTTAAACACCCTTTAAAGATTACTTCCTGCCAGGAGAAAATAATAATCGACGAGTTCTTATGAATTTCCGCTGGTATAATTCGGTCAGGACCAGCTCTTTATAAGGTTGAAACCTTCAAGTGCCCGTATGATCCGTTTTTAGTTATGATAAATTCTGTGCGCAATGCATGTGTTTCTCGATGAGTACTAGTCTCGCTCGAGTTGTCAAACCTTCCTGGAAAGTAAGTTTCGATGAGAAATATCAAAGAATTCTCACCAGAAGCAGTCCAAGATCCATCCGGATTAATTAGATAACTGGGACTGGTTAGATTAGAAGACATTATCTTTCCAAGACGAGAAGTCTCGGAGAGGAAGTCATTTTACCACAGAAGAGCCATCACGACCTTCTTTGTACCTTCCATACTTTTTTTTGTATAATTTTAGGTCCTCCTTATAGGAGTCCCAATCCTGAGCATCCCTCGTACTTTTGGCTCTATTAAAGGCTTTCCTACAAGCCTTTCGGTAGGTGACCAGTTCCTTGAACCATCACGTTTGTTTTTGATTGCCCTTGGGCTGAACTATTGGGCACTAGTGATAGTGCCTACTATGCAAAAACAGTTCCTCCACCGTCGCTGGCGGCTCCCGGGGCCCCCGGCATTAATACATTTTTAAGAATTTCCCTTACTTGCTCCTGTTTGTCCTTCTGAGATTTCTAAAGGCTTTCCGGGTAGCAGAGTAAACGTTAAGGCTGAATGTTACATATCGATGGTCAGAGAAGGGATGTTCTTGTGCCACTTTCCATTCCCTGACCATAGGATAAATATTATCTAGTGACGTAACCCCACGTCCACTTCTGATCCAGTCAATCTGAGGAGTAAAGCGGCCGACGCCGCCTTTGTATGATGCAGGTTGATTTGAATGATATTTAGCATTTAACATGTTAAACCTACTTACCACTTTTCCCTCCCCGCTGCCACAGGCTAATGTTTGTTGGTTTCAGTGATTCGCCGGTGAAACACCCAATTCTCTTGATAGTGTAGGGTTGGGTCTTTATAATCTGTATTCCGTACGAGGGTAAAAAATTTGTTAAGTTAAACATTCTGTTTAGTTGCAGATATAGAGTCGGCGTTTTTTGAGAAGAAACCCTTGAGCAAACAAATCGGGAGTAACCTCAATATTTGGCCATCCAAGTGTACAAGCCAGGAATAATATTAAATTCAAATTTTACTAACTTTATAGTCTCTTTTCAGGATCCAAATTCTTGTTCATGGCAGGCCAGTAAGTATTACTTCCAATGTGCTATGGAAGACAGATGGTAAGTATTCTTTCTACGCTCTCTGGTGTACATGGTATAGAATTCGTTCTGAAGTCAATCGATCTCTGTGAGTACCAATCCTTAATAACAGCCTGTTCAACACAACTATATGCGAGTTCAAATTTGTATATCAGACCCATCGTCTCCAATAATTTTATTGTCCTATATTTGGACAAATTTTTTCGTTAACATTCAGATATGGCTTGTGATGTTCAAATTAAAAAATTTGTTAAGTAAACCTTTTTTGTTTTTTGTAAATTAAAATAACCCCCATAGCCATTTTTCCGCATCGAATTTGTTCGAGATATTCCATAATAACCAAACAATAACAACAACAACAACAACAAAAATATACGCAGAAGTGATTTAATTTTAGAAAAGTCAACAAACTCTTAAATTTTTTTTTGTCTATTCTATAATTCATTTAAAAAATTTATTTTATTTAGACAGACGGCAAAATATACGGAAAATCAAAAAAAGTTTTCGTTTCGGTTAACATCAATAAAGGCTGGATGTCAAATATCTCTCGCTACGTATAACTAACTACACGCACCCATGCTTCATAATACCGCACGCAGTGCCTTCCACTTTACATTAATTTCATTTATGTACTTTTCAGGCAAACGAGAGTAAAAGTTTTTTTATTTTTTATTTATTTTGGTATACAAAAGAAAATGTTTAAGATGTTTGTTTCCCTATGACAACCACCCTTAATACCACCATCCCTTATAGATACGTATATAAACATACATATACGGTTCTTCTCGGTTCACAACATTTTTCTATTATAATTCAATTTAAAAAATGTGTGTGTGTGTGTGTGTGTGTATAATATGTGTGTGTACGCAGAAAATAAAAAGACAACCCCAAGAAGTGGGTAACATGTTTTTTTTATGATTCCATAAGATTATCAAATGGAAATATAATTGTTTTTCCTCTGTATACACATCTACGGTTGATATGCATTTGAAAGTTTGAAGAATGCGCGGGAATGAGATGATGTCATATTATTTTACCTTCTTTTTGATGAAGATGGATTTTTTTTCATTATGAGCTGAAATGGAACATTCGTTTGTTGCTTTATATATGCGTGTAATGCGACTAATGTACTTTTAAAGTATGTAATTCAAATTATAATCATACGCGTGTTACACCAATCCTGTGTAAGGTAAGATCCGCGAGCGAATTTTATTTCCTTGAATGTTTTAGCACCTTCGTGTTCTCCGGTGACCATACGTAAAATCTAGAGGAACAATTATGAGTTTTATCTTTTTTGTTGTGAGGTAACATGTATTATTCTCATCTTCGTACCTAAAGGATGACTAGTGTTTGCTACTAGACGACAATGTAGGCCGCATTGCTATTTGAATGTATTCATTTTTTTCAATATGCAACGAACACAATTTTAAAAGTGTCACGTAAATATGGACAAATTATCTGAAGCTTCATTGGCACGGTAAGTTTGATAATTTTTCTAATCGAATTTCTTAATAAATAACAAGGCTATTTATCTTTACGTTAATTAGGACGAATGAATCAGTCCACGTCGTTTAGATGTTCAAGGTGATGATGAATTATCGGACGTTGAAGATGCTTACAATGCATCTGATATTGAAATAGAGCTGTATGATGAACATGTTTCGGATAAATACGAGCCAAATGAAGATAATGATACTGACAAAGAAATTTTTGGTGGAAACTTATCTTCAAGTCCTGGTTTTTTTGCTAAAGATAGTACAGTATGGTCGCAAATACTACCGGCTGTTATTCGTATACAACAACCTAATATTTTCCGTCACAAACCAGGACTAGTCGCTTCAACAAAATTTTTGTCTGTTACAGATACATACAAATGATGTCACCAGTTCAACGCTTGGAGTCAAATAAAGCAGATGCTATCAGTGATATCTGGCTACTGTTAAATGCTACTTTGTCATCACATTGATGAAGTATTTTCCTGTCGAGGAAGGACACGGTTCATACAATATATACCATCTAAGCCCTCCAAATATGCTTTAAAAATATTTTGGGTTTGTAACGCAATTAACTCATACCACATGGTCAATTGTACAAGGGAACAGAGGATCCAGAAAAAGATCAAGGACAGCGAGTTGTACGCGATTTGTGTCACCAATTTAAAGGTTCTGGCCGGAATGTCACGATGGACAATTTCTTTTCCCCACTCCCCTTAACGGGGTTGTTGTTATCGTAGCGGTTGACAATGGTACAAGCACTCTAAAACAAAACAAAATTGCATCCCAAGGGAATTCAAGAAATGTGAAAGTAAGGAAGAATATTCATCCCAGTTTGGGTTCAGCGGCGATGAGAAGGTGAGCATTTGCTCGTATGTTCCAAAACGGAATTGTATTGTAACCTTGTTTTCGCCGATGCACACTACAAATACAGATGGTCCAAAAAATGAACAAGAAATTATATTGTACTACAATGTCTCGGAAGGAGGGGTCGATAACATGGATAACTAGGTGGCGCATTATACGACAAAGCGTAAAACGCTTCGGTGGCCGCAGGCTATGTTCTACAATATAGTGGAGGTCGCCGCTCTCGCTGCATTTATACTCTACAGTCAAAACAACCTCGAAAGTGTCAAATCACAAAGTCGACGCATCTTTTTTTAGAATCTAGGCAAACATTTGATCATGATCCATTGGTCCGGTTATTGAAAATTGTGCGAAAAATCGAAAAAGTGCAGTAACTAATTTTTAGCAGTGGACATCTTATAATCGTTTTTACTCAAGCACCTGTATCCGCGACTAAAACTGGAAGTTCGCATGCAGGAAGCTGTTTTGTTTGTCGATGCTGCTCGATCTGCAAACGGAATGTAACGGAATGTAATCATTCTTCACTTTAAATTGGAAATCATAAATTTTTTCACAAAAATAGGAGTTTTTTAATTTTATTTGGTTCGTCTTTTTTTTTTTGGTATCGCTCAAGGAGTTTTCACAGAATATATACAATATACATAGATTCCAACGTACCTCGAGAACTATTAATTCAAATCCGAATTTTTTTAAAAATATTGCTCATTGCGCCAATTACAACATATAGATGGTGTTCAACGATTTATCACAACAAGTGAACCCCAAGCCAAGTCGAAAATCTAAACCGTTTTTTCCGGCAATCAATTTTCTTCAGAACCATTAGTTAAAATCCTAATTTTGTATATGGGGCTATATTTATATAACTTTGTGAACCTATTGAGCCAATTACTTCGAACGACAAGAATATATAAATAAGCTGAAACTGTGTTTACAATTTTTTGAAATGATCTTATCAAATTTTCGAATTAGTTTCAAAATCCATCAAAATGTGATGGGAATAGTATTACCTGATGCACATTTTTAATTTTTCTGAGATGTAATCCTGGGATAACTTCACACACTTGAATTATTGCCCATTTTTGGCCCTCTAATTATTCAACAAACAATGTGTGAATGTGGATTTCGTTCTTTTGAGCGGTCAGAAACGTGGTGGTTTTATTGCAAAACGGATGCAGTTCTAAAATTTTAATGAGATTTTAGAGACTGCTCTCTTTCTGTTTCTCCCTTTAGAAATAGGAACATTTTTGGCCCTATAAATAAATATAAGCTTTTCCTTGTCATTAAATATTTTGTATATGAACTTCGGACTTCGATGTAAGGCCTCGATTCTCGTGGTGAAAAAGCTAACCTATAGCCAAATCAATAATTGTTACAATATCTTTTAATCAGACATCGCATGATGATGTGAAATGTCAAAATTGAAAAACAAACAAAAAGCTTAAATTGAATATCCATTTTATAACAACAATCGATATCAATTGCAAGGATACACAATTTAAAAAAAACATAATCGAAATATGTATATACATCATATATAAGACGAAATCATTTAATCTCAAATATATACGAGTAACGATATTCTCGTATACATACACATAAAATTCAATAATCCTATCAATCAATTGTTACATGAAGTTGAAATAATTTTTTTTAGAATGTTAGATAAAAAAATTATTCTCGAGTTTCCAGTACTTCCAAGTATATCTTTAAGGATAAGTTAAATGAATGATTTAATCTATAAATGAAGAAAAAATTTATGATTTATTGATTTAAATGAATATGTAGTATGGGGTGGGGAGTACATACAATGATAAAACATTATTTGAACGGGTGTGAAGTTTGTCCTAAATTTCTTATCTGTGAATGTATTAGTAAAAATTATAAATCTCTTGTTGTTATGAATTTTTTCCCAAACTAAAGTATTAATTTTGCAAGAAGAATAATTGAAGATGTAATATTGCCGAACTTAAAAAACGCGTAAGGCTACACTCAAAAAGTTGAGTATAGATTGGTATCAATCACATCTGCCTTATAAATATAACAAAAATCAAAACCTAAAAGATAGTTGGACAGGCGTGCATGTTACAACCTTGGATGTTAGTATAAATTCAAAATTTAAAAGATCGCCCTGCTGAACCCTGCTACCTAAAAATGTATATCTCTATCTGGGCATGATCCTAGGTTTAGCATTCCCTTGCTTGCATTTTTAAAATTTCAATTTTGTAGTAACATACAACGTATCTATACTATATAGAGGATTATTTTTATTAATAGGAACATTAAGGTTTCCGTTTATTTACTTCAAGACCATGCACTTGGGTCGTGTTCATCCCTTGAGTGATTTTGCTCTATAGTTTTTTTTTGAATTGGAATATGCTTCGTAGTTGAATATTGTTGTATTTCGGTTTCTATGTCTTTGAGATTTGATAATTTTTCTAAGTTTGCTAATAAGACAAATAGCTTCGAACAATTGATCGGTTTATCCGAATTTTATTTATTACTACTGTCATTAATCCAAACAAATTTATTTAGTATTAGGACAAATTACACACTTTTACACAGTCGCACTAATGGTTGTTTTGATGCACAACACTGTTAGTTTTGTTTTCTGGCGCGTAAATAAATAGTTTTGATATGGTTTTCCGACACGGGAACAGGCGACACACAATTGGCCATGTGAAAAATATGGATTTTCAAGATTGATGCCACACTTTGAATAATTCCTCGAAAACTTGCAAGTTGGAATTTCCATTTCGCGATCGAATCGTTTCCAAAATCAATGATATTAAAATCGTTTTTCCAGTTCTACCAGGTGCATCTAAGTAAAAAATTCCGCCAGTTACATCGTTCACTACTTTCATGAGTGTATTAAAGGGGAACGTTTCTTTAAACGGTTTCTCCCAATGCTTCGGAGTCGTAATGGGTTTCGCGTCTCACGTCCTCAATTAAAATTAATGCTTCATTGTGAATTTCTTCGTTCATTTGCAAATCTGCATCTGATATCCTAAAACGCATCTGAAGTAAAAAATTTTCGACCATAAGATGTTTAAATTTGTTCCATAAATCAATCGGTATTGATGGGAAGGATGAAGACAAAATTATAGAAAACAATGTTCGTATTTGTTTAGCATTTGACGAAATCACAGCATCTTCGAGAGGTTGATCCATCTCATACGTTAATAGGCTTCTTTGTATGAGAAACCAAATCGATTCGTTACTGCTAACATAGCGGCCCATTTAAAATTGAGTTAATTCATCTTTTGAATTTTCAACAGCAACTCCAATCACAGCCATGTCACTATTTTACGGCATGGCAAAATTCGACATTTATGTGTGCTTTAAATGCCTTGGAGAGTAACGGCAAAAATGGAACAACCCAACGATGATCAACTTCATTGACCTGTTGATTCACTTTGACTATTGTTGACCTTCCGCATTGTTATCAGTGGTTCGGAGGCGATAAAAAGAATAACCATCATTTCCAGTAATCGTTTCTGCTACAAACTGTTTTGGATGGCGTTTTGAACATTTTCCGACAGCCATACACAGAGAGTTGGGAATTAATATTCCACAGGGACCATGAATCATATTTTTTGTAACAACCTCATTTCACATCATCGATTTCATTCGGTCTTATCTTCTTAACCAATCAAATATGTGCATGTAGCAATCCGCGTTTTTGCCACTCGACAGAATACATCCAACAGCACGTCTCGCTGGTGTTTTATCGGCTCTGATGACAATTTTGTAGTTATCATCTAGTGCGGTCTTGAATAATGCAACTAATTGAATAATGCAACTCATCAACTTCTGTAAACTCACTATATTCTGGTGGTTTTTGGCAATTCAATGCTACCAACGCACTTTACACCATGTCAATTGAAAGCTGCCAACGTATTTTGCATCAACCATATGGTGGTAAATATTTATTGTTTTCTATTATAATTACCTTGAAAGTAGGCATACAATTATATATCTCGAATAACTTTGACGTCATTTGAAAGCAATTGATATCCATTGTATTGCTGGATATATGCATCAAACAATGTATATAGAATCTGGCCCATTTCCGGAAACCAAGGAATGTAGTAGCCCTGCTGGCGGTACCAATGGCATCAATTTGACTTGGCAACACGATCTTCAGGGGGCTTCAATTTGTAAACTAAAATGCCTTGCAATGTGGACACACAACGTTCATTTTTTATTTATACATTAATTAAAGACTGTTCGACTAGTGGATTTATTGTCCTTTGAAAGCTGAACAGTATCCCTATTTGTACACGGCTACAGGTTCGTCTGCACACTGCCTAGCTCCATGCTAGGCCGAACTAACATGACCGATGGGTCGGCCGATGAGTTCTACATTCCAACAGAGTGTCATAGATGTTTTCAATTAAATCATCGATCGTAATCTGGAGATGAAAAATCCCTTTTGCATCCCGCCTCTGTTGAGATTCAAACCCGGTACCTCCCGATCCAAACGTCGCAGCTTTAACTACTACGCAATCGAAAGTTACAAAGTGGAGTTGTTGGTTCAATTTAATGTTACTCCACCCACGCTTTTCTCGCGAACGGTAAGTGTAATAACCCAACCGTAATTTTTGGTAACCACCGGGATTCGAACCCGAGACCCTCGATTAGCAAAGCAGGGACGTTACTTACTTTGCCAATGAGGGCGGCATACCTGGTGTAATAAATTGTAATAAATTATGAGCTTATAGGTTTCGTTGTGGCGGGTCATTTGTCTGGTGCAGTTTCAAGGCACTATGATTGTATTTGCATTGCGTTCAATCGGGCTGCGATTTGGAAGGCGTTACCAATTCGACCACAATTATATATATTATCGAAAGACAATATCTACGATTTAGATTGATGACTTGAATACCGGTTGTAAGTTTTCAAGGACTTAACCAAATTATGAAAACGTGTGTCGCGCAGACATCTAATATAAATGTATGTCCTTTATAAGGCATATTCATTGACGTCGATTGTTTGTTACCAAAATACCAAAATATCAAAATGTATAAAAATAGCTTTTTGTTCTATATAGACACATATTTCCCATCGAATCATGCTGGCGACAAGATTTTGAACGTACGATAAGACAACACACACACATACACACCAAAAAAAATGGAAATCAATTAATTTGATTGTTTTAACAATCACTTACTTGAATATTGGAAAAACGGAATACATAAAAATAAAAAAGCTTGAAAGCTCATTTTTTACTGGCGCACGTAAAGCTTTTTATATTATACATTTATTTCAATTATATATATTTTTAATTATAACTTATAACTTATATCCTAATTATTACAATAACTGAACAAATTAATTTAATTCAAATGTTAATTTTCCCATAATTAACAATATATAAACGAACTAATCGATATAACATCGATTGATTGATAAAAAAAACAAAAGCCTTAATAATAATTTGACAACAACAACAATATTATTTAATAGCCATGGGTCGGAGTGGTTACTGCGACATTATTGTTGTTGTTTACGGGGGATATTTGAAATAATTTATTAACTATTTAAGTGACATAATAACATGCGGCATAAAGTAAAATAATATGAAATTAAATTACTTACGAAATAATATTTTAAGAAAGGTTGAAGTAATGTCAATTGCGATTAATCAATATTGTATATGGGAATTATTTTTGCTTTTTATCGATATCACAAGCCCGCATAGGTAATTTACTATATTCATAAGATTTGGTTGTGGTTGTTTTAAATTGCTGATTGATTGACAATATTGGTTGGACATATACTGTAATTTGGAGTTGGGTTAAACAATCCTTTATTAGAATGTAATGGCTGAACTAAGCAATTTGAATGGAATTTGAGTCAACAAGTTCGACATTAAGCAGCACAGCATTTTGAAATTATCTTACTTCCCATTCTTTTTAATTTTGTATTATGTATAGTTTTCTATGCTAAATATATCTATATGTATATCTAACAAACCGTATGGATTTATACCAGACAAATCAACTTCCACAAATTTAGTGAAATTTACTATAGTTAAACGATTAAGGAAATTGAAAATAATTATCAGACGAATGTAGTTTACACGGTTTAATCATTTTTGCAGTCGATATTAAAATGTTCAAAACTATCTAAGAAAGAACCGATA
This sequence comes from Tipula unca, assembly GCA_951394425.1. Taxonomy (NCBI): domain Eukaryota; kingdom Metazoa; phylum Arthropoda; class Insecta; order Diptera; family Tipulidae; genus Tipula; species Tipula unca. The sequence goes on along the minus strand of OX596381.1, from coordinate 10,600,556 downwards.
CTGACCGATTGCAAGAAAATATTAATGGTTTTAGTGAGTGCGGTGTCCAACTCATTGCATTCAAATTCCACAAAAATGTAAGATTATGTCGTTTCACAGGAAGAAAAATCCTAATATCAAGGAAGCCAAATTTATGCGTGTTTGTGAAACTATCAATGTGGATGTCACATTTATCCAAAATATGACGTTTAACAGGCATATGGACAACATATGAGGAGTAAATAACAGTTTGGATCGGGAGGTACCGGGTTCGAATCCCAACAGAGGCGGGATGCAAAAGGGATTTTTCATCTCCCGATTACGATCGGTGATTAAATTGAAAACATCTATGACCCTCTGTTGGAATGTAGAACTCATGGGCCGACCCATCTTCCATGTCACTGTATAGGGTGACATGGAGCTATGCAATGCGCAGGTGGTATACTGTACACTTGTGTGAATGGGACGAATGGGTTGAATGAAAGTTAGTGTGAATGTGGGTATTGCACCGTGGGCCCATTAGTGGCATTGAGTGCTGGAGTAAAATCCGCCCAATTAAAAAAAAAAAATAATAATAAAAGTTCATCTGTCCATCACCATTATCGTCCTACTATCACAATGCTTCCGCAGTATCCATGGTAAAGCTACATCGTTTCTACTTGGACTTCTTCACAACGATTATGACATTATCATCATCTGGGAAACCTGCCTAAATAACATATTCTATTCTAAAGAATATTTCTTCCGATATTTCCTCCGTCATTTTCAGTTTACTATTAATATATATGATAAATGTACTAAGGAGGTCTTCTTTAGCTAAAATTTTAAATTCTACGATTTCAGGAGAATTGAGAATATTTCGTAAATTGGAGATTAAATCGAACTTGAATTTTCTTCGCCCCGGAGAGAATTCAAATGATATAGTTTTATACGGCTCCATTTTGCGAACCATGGTATAATGCGGAACTAGTTCAAATTGAGAAACGCCGTAATAAACTTCCCTCGTCGTATCGTTTACATGGAAGTCCGTTTTTGCAAGAATTTTATCGCTAGTGAGTCTTTTTATATATTTGTTTACTTCAGATAACACTCGATCCAGTATTTAATCAGTTCTCATTTACGGAAGAAGAAGCTTTCGAGTACTTATTTCGTCTTAATGTTAATAGGAGTGGGCAGCTCCTGTGGTATTCCTCTTATCGTTTTGGAGAACTGTGCTGAAAGATTAGTATAGAAGAACTAATCTATTACAATTCTCTCCGCCATTCCTAAACTTTTTGAGTCTATGGTACAACAATTTCTATTTTTCCATCTGAAAAATGTAAGTTCAACTTCGCAACACGAAATTTTTCCAGGAGATTAGCCGCTACGAATGTGATACCCTTTTATGGACATTTGTATAGTAAATTAGAAAATATGTAGCATGTCGATGTTAGATATACGGACTTTTCATAAGTTTTCATAAGACTTTTCATAATAAGCTTAAGAAACTCAACGGTCAACACCTACCTATCAAATGGTTGTAACTTTATCTATCCAAACGTCGGAAATTAGTCAAAATTCAGGAGACAACTTATCGTTTAATCTATGTTACTGCAGGTATGCCACAAAGTAGCCACCTTGACCCATTACCCTTTTCAATATATGTTAATCACGTGGTTAATTGTTTTAACTTTGCTCATTGCCTGAGCTATGCTAATGGTATTAAAATTATGGCCGCGATTACTAACGTATCTGACTGCGAGGCTTCAAAATGATTTGGAAGCATTTTGCTCTTTGTCGGCTATCTTTGAACGTGAATAAAAGTAAAATTCAATTTTTTTTTCGAATTCAAGCTCCAATATTTCACCAATGCTACCTTGCAACACTGTATTTGATAGAGTCGCATTGATGTCTGATTTGGGGGTCAAATCTTATTATTATTAAAGCTTACGTTAATCGTAATCAATGTAATCTATTAAGATTGAACTGTTTAGAGGATCGGAGAAATATGGCATCAGCAATCTTTATTTATTATATTTTAAACTACCCAGATTGCTCGTTCAGAAATATTCTCGGGGCTCAAAGTTTACGCTCCACAACGTCGTATGCTTCCTCGAGATGGACTTGTATTGACTGGAGGGAGCTTCATCTAATCCATTATTTTGGAAACACCTTTTTTGCTGCATCCTTGCCTGGTGTATATCATGGCTAGTTGTGATGGCGATTGGCGAGAAGTGTTAAAGTAATATCCGATGTTTGGTGCTATAATGAAGTGCTGCTTCCTGTAGTTGTCCGTCAACCCGCATAATACATTTTAAGTCTATTAACGAATCAATGAACGGATTGCCTCAGTTTATGGTACCGGTTTGCCATTGCGAATACATAGTAATATTCTTCGGGAAATTGCGCAGCTTGAAAATACTTAAGGTTGATTGCTTTAGTTTTGTTGGTAGTATTTCTTAACACTCCACATCTTCTTTTCCGTTTTTGCGTGCTTTGGAAATTGCTAGATGGTTTGTTTTCTTTTGCGCATCTTCAGTCGTAGTAGTAGTTCTTAATCGGTGATGTAATTTTTTCTATTCTTTACAATATTTTTGGATTAGTCTGGTTATTGCTGTTTAGTTTTCTTTATCCATAATGAATCCCACCACATTTCGTTGTTCACTATTTCTCTCTATTCGCACGAAGCATATTCTGTCGAATTATAACTTGACGGGACATACCTCCATCGATCTCGTTTGGGTGTGCCAATTATCTCGGATCGTTGATGGACTGGATAGTCAGCATAAACAGTTTTACAGTTGGTCCATAAAGTAACCGAGAATATCCATCCTTTTTTTGTATGCTCACTTGCTTCAGTAACGCAACCCTATTTACTGCGCATGCTAGGTGAGTAAAAATATCTTTACTCCTCTGCGTGATCGAGCGTATACTACCGCTGCATATGCCCATTTGCTGGCATCACAAAATCCGTGTAGAAATATGCTGGCTGTTGATTATTAGTATAATACATCGCGATTGGCGATAAGAGTCTCAGCGGAGCCTAAATTTAACTAGCTTCAGATAGAATTTTTTTTGGTGTGATCCTGTCTGATAGATTTACTTGGAAGATGAAGTGATTCGAGGTAGTGTCCCATTCTATTCCTATTACATTTACCAGCTCTGTTTGTTCTGAAAATATTTTTAAGTGGTTAGAGCCTGGATTATTGATATATTTCTCATTTAATTATTGTTTAATGATATTTTTCATATATTGAAGCCCCCGATGATTTAAATATTCACCACGTCATCTTTTAGGTTGTGTAAATCTGATAATGTTGACACACTATTTGTCAGGTCATCTACGTAAGTATCAAGATCCATGACTCGGCATGCTTTTAGGGGATTTAGTGTTGTATAATTGGGCCATTTCCTTCAAACATTTAGTGGTCTAAAATGATATTCTCCTCGTCCACCCAACTTGTCGACAGATCTTTTCTATATTGCCAACCAGCATGTATGGATGTTATCGGAATCGTATAAGTATATATTTGAAATAGCAATGACTGCGCACTTTTGAACCTAACTTCAAATTCTATTCCAGTGACACACCAGTGGTTTGCAGATGCGTATCAAGCACTACCCGGAGCTTCTTTGTGCTGCTGCTATCGTTGACTACTCCATGATATGACGAATGATTCTCGAAGTTATGTGTTACTTAGTTTGATTGGCTGAGATTAACAATTGACGGAATTGATTATTCGTTTTAAATAGTCTATGCATCATTTAAATGCATTTATGAGTGGTAGATCTAGTTTCTGGACCACCGATTCGGTAACAAAAGACGATAAGGAAGCGGTATCTAGCAATGCAATGCAAGATCGTGGTTTGCCAAAATAATCCAATACATTTATATTTCACAGTCAATGATGTAGCTGTTGGCATGCTATATAGTTGTCTTCTGGTAATAAAACGGTTTCTTGATTTTCCTGGTGAATTTTCTCTTTTTGATTGAACGGCATGCGCTTTTACTGGTTCAAGTGTGTTGTATCTTTTGATCAAAAATGGAATAAAGTCGACTGTTGTTGGAAACTCATCATCTTGGTTTTGCTATTAAATAAAAATAAAATATTAACATTTTTGTGTTGGCGAGATCTCTGTTTAGAGTCTTAGAATGGAAGAAACTTTGTCACTCTGTGTAATAGCCAGAAAATTTCGGAATTTTTAATTTATCTCTTGGTGTTTCATAGTATAGACATATTCAAGATGGTGTCGTTGTTTGTGTAAACAATTTTACTAATACCGCGTTTTCTTATCCAATCATTTAATTTGGCCACAACAATGTAGTAAGATACTTCTGCTTCTCTACTTTCGGCTCCACTTCTATCTCATCTCTCTCATCTTCGTCTCTGAAATATTTTCTTGCAAATTTTGCTAAAACGCCTCTAAACGCTTTGGATTATTTCACTTTATTCACTATGTCTTCACAGATTAATTCAGAGTTCATTCGTAAAATAAATTGTTTCTTACCTGTGAATCCGGCTCGAAGGACCAATATTGGTTTACAGGAAAATGTTTGGTCAGCAATATGATGGATGACCCGATATTGATTTGGTTTGATGAAATCAATCGCTGATCGATCTTATAATTCGAAATTAACTCTGGTAACATTGTGTGATAATCTGATATTTATCGCATTTTCTACTTTTGAGTTTTACAATTCTAAATTCTAAATTTTAATTTTCGGAATTTAAAATTTTATTTATCAATTTGAATAAATATTTAGAGCCAAAATTGGAATTAACCAATTTAAAAAAAATTTAATATTTGATTTGTTCAAGATATTTTTTGAAATTAATTATTAATTTTGTTTTCGAATTATTTATAAGGTTAGGTATAAATTATTTTGAAAATAACAGACATACATTTTAAAATTAATTCTAAATTATTATAAAAATTCAAATCTATATACAAATCATCGAATATGAAAAAATTTAAATAGTAAAATCTGGTGAAATCGTGTGAGGTTGGTATATATTGATTGAAATATGTTGATGTTAGAAATCCAATGTAGATGAATGAATACTTGCGAGAACACAGAAAAATGACGTAAGCGACAAATAAAACTCAACTTTCTTATAATCCACCTACACAAATTATTTTATGGCCAATCGTAACACTTTTATTGATATCGTGCAACGCGTAAGATATCAAAATATTCACCATCAACATAAAAATGTTTTATCGTGTATACAGTCCGCGCAATAAAACTAATATTGAATTAGGTTAGGGCACACTCCCATATATATCGGCTATCACACGTACCCTATATACATAGTTACATTATTTTATATATCTCCTCCATCGAAAATAATATTTTAACGATAAATCGATTTTCAATAAAACATATTTTATTCATCGCTTTACACCTGCGTGTGTGACAATGTCTCACATATATACGATTTTGTTTTTCTTTACGATTTTTAATAAGAAAATTTCATATCCTTATACCTTTATGTATTACATAATAAATGTATATACGTTTGTGTATATCCTGTGTGACATCATAAACAATATGTACAGTTTGATGGCACATCGGAAAATTCAATTTTCTTTTTGTTTTATATTATTGAGACAACAAATTGAAATGAATTGTTGATATCGAAACCGAATTGTTGTATACGGTTATTTAATAGCGCGCCAGGTATAAATGAAAATTCTTATAGGTACTCATATCCATCCTATATGCGCGTATTAAATTATGTATATTGAGGTACGGTATATATAGGTGAATTCGACGGCTGTCGTAAAAATTGTGGAAAATTAGTTTTTGATTGGATTGATTGTAAATTTATGCCGCGTGATATACACGAGAATTTATGAGGCATTCAATCAAAAATACTTGCTTAAATTTTATATGCCGATTCAATTTCGTTTTCAATTTTATTTTTATTTTTTTGTGTTTTCGAGTAAATACCATTTTTTATTCGATGTTCGATTTAGGTTGTAAAATTAGGATTTATAATAACTTTTACGATCTGAATAAATTGATTATACATAATGTATATGGAAACACTTTAGGCATTGTATAGTTAGATATAGTTTGACTGGATCTAATTGACCATAATAATTTTCCCAATACTATACAGAAATGTTATCTTCACATAGAAGTACCACCATTAATTTCAAACAAACCGCACAACAAAAAATTATTAACTATATATACGCATTAGATACCTAATTATACATAATTTAGAGAAATTATCTACAGAAAATCATTACCATAAATGACTCGTTCGACCATAACACGAATACATACCATTTCCCTCAATCTATATACCAACATTATTTACGAAGGACGTAAACCATAAACCAAACATTTGCATAACTAATTACCATCATGCTTCAATTTGTCAAAACTTCATATAGAAAACTGAAACTAAAAAAAAAAAGTTCGTTACAAAATAAATAATTTTGTTCGGTTATATTGACAACAACAACAATGGCATTAAATAAAATCAATGGGCCCTAGAAATTATATAACTAAAACTAACTACTTTATCTACGGGGGGAGGGGGGGGCAAACATTACTACAACATTCTAATCATATCCAAAATAAGCTAAAGGATATCAAATGAGTAACGATGAACATTCATTCCAAACGAGCTCTATGACGCTCAGATCTCCAATGAAAAATAACAAATTCATATTTGCAAAAGACGCATAAAAAAAAACATCAGTGTCAGAACAAATTTCGAGTACATCAGCAATATTATAAACAGCGAGGGAGCTGTTGAATAATTTTCAAAAACGGAAAAACTAACCGCGCAGCTGAGCACCGAAGTTGCTGAGCTTAAAAGAGAAAAGTCTACACTAAAAGAAAAGGTTAAAAATAACAAAGCTGAGGATTCTCGTCGAATTAAAAATCTGGCCTCTAACCAAAACCAAATCAGCCACCGTTCAACATGATCATTCAAATAATTTCATCTCGTTGCGCGGCAATTTCCAGTTTTTCAACAGAATAATAGATTCAATGCTCTGAGTAAAGAGGGATATTGCACGGATGAGGAAGAACTGGAAAACGAAGTTGGCAGACCTGATAACAGAAATACCAAGATACTACTCAAAATGTGAACAATAACACTGAACAGAAAAACAAAATAAAACCACTGCCTCCACCCATTAACGTGAGCAACATCAACAATTTCGAGCATGTTCGAAAAGAATTAATAAAAACCACTAGTGAACAAACTAACAGTAACATTAAAATTACCTTTCAAAATGAAAATGAATACAAAATGTCAAAAATCTATGGGAAGAATTAAAAAATGAACCCAGCAACCAACCAAAAAATATCGAATATCACTAGAGTAGTTATCAGAGGCCTACCATCATCCATTAGTCATGATGAAATTAAAGTAAACATAAAAAAATGGCACATAAAGTTGCCGGTGTTACCAACATATTCAAAATGGTCACAAAATGGTGCCAACGTATTGGCCAACGGATGCAGGTAAAATACCAGATGTACTTGATTTCTTTATCATAAAAGGTATTTCATCCAGTTACACTAGAGCCGAAGGGACTAACGACTTAACATCTGATCAGAGTCCTGTACTGTTGTCAGTAAGCGCTATAGTAATCAAAAAACAAGAAAAGCGAAACCTTGCTAATAAATTTACGGATTGGAATCTCTTCAGAGAAAAGTTAGAAGAGCTAGTTGAATTAAAAGTCATCTCGAAAGGCCGCCTGCCTCGCTACTCAATAATAAAAGGAAAAAGCGAACATGGAAGTCTTATACACTGTCGAGATCAGGGAACAAATCAAGGATAGAAGAAAGGCAAGGAGAATATGGCATCTCGCCAGAAATCGTATTGACAAAACAGCCTTCAATCGGATAAGTAACAAAGATTGCTTCGACAACTACTTAAGCGGGATAGGTCCAAAAATGGATAAAGACTACTCGTTATGGAAAGCAACCAGAAAATTTAAACGACCTGTAGCTCGGATCCCACCCATAATGATAAATGATCAAGGTAGTTGGGTTCGATCAGACAAAGAAAAAGCGGAATTCTTTGCTCAACACCTAGCAACAGTATTTCAACCCCATGACATTCAATCCAACATCGACGTAACACCTGTTCATCAAGCAAGTCAGGATTTTAAAAGGATCATGTCAATGGAAATTACCTATGAAATCGACGAAAATCTTAACCAAAAAAAGGCACCAGGAATCGATGAAATATCACCGGATTTATTTAAGGAACTACCTGCACGCGTAATCATCCAGATCACATACTTATTTATTGCCTGTATGAGGTTGAAGTATATACCCAAATGCTTCAAAACGGCCCAAATGATTATGCTGAAGATACCAGGCAAACCAGATCTAGAAGTAACATCGTACAGACCAATCTCACTGCTCCCGACCCGACCTTATTAAAGTTATTTGAAAAACTACTTCTAAAACGTCTCAAGCCAATGGTAAACATTCAGGAGTACCCGCTCCACAATAGATCAAGTCGATCGAACCACTATACGGTAAAGCGTTAAAAGCAAGCGTTAGAAGTAATGAAATATTGCCCCGCTATATTTCTGGATGTATGCCCGGCCTTTGATAGGGTTTGGCAATAGGGGTTAACATTCAAGACGAGCAAAATTTTACCACAAAATTATTGCCAGCTGCTTGAATCATACCTCTCTGATCGCAAATTCAGAGTCATCCATGAAAAAACGTTCTGATTTTTATCCGACGTTAGCGGGAGTTCCGCAGTGAAGCGTATAAGGACCCCTCCTCTGCCTTTTCTACACTGCAGACATGGCTACAACGAACAAAACATTCATCGGTACGTTTACTGACGACACTGTTATTATGGCAATAGACGCATCTCAACAAAAGGCAGTGAAAAATCTTCAACGAGCAATGAACAACGTTACTAAATATCAACCAGCACATATACATATACATCTAGACTCAAGGCTAAACTGGAAACATCACGTGCGAAAAAAAGCTGAACAGATACGCTTAAAACAACATCAAATATACTGGTTAATTGTGCATCATTCCAAAATGAACCTGTATTGCAAAATACTAATTTACTAAAATAATCATCCTAGCCAATAGATGACGTCATCCGCGACCAACGTTGCGGCCGTCCAACAACTGGATAGTAAAAGCGAAGTAAGGCGGCTCAAACGAACCAAACCACATGAGCTAACCGAATAAATATCATATACCTCAGGGGCAACTGGACACTGGTGTAGCAAACCCACACAAGTTTATGCTTATCTCATAAGTACTAATGTCAACCTTACTAATGGATTAAACGAGCTAATAATGTTTAAGATTGTAGTAGCCATATTGAATATTTATATTAAAAAGTTTGGTGATCGACGTCGAACACCGTAGAAAACGCCGCTGGTTTAAACGTCAAAAAAATATCATGGAGCTTGAAAAGCATTACCAACATTTAATAAATTTGCATTAAACTTAATTTACTGCATAACACTGTCGTTACCGACAAAACCATTTCTTTAACTTTGACAAAAACAACAACAACAACAACCTCATAAAAAAAATTATTTTATATAGTTTTCATTATCTAATAAGGCAATTTCCAGTCAATTATATATTTTAAAAATTTAAAATTTTCCAAACAACAACCAAAATTAGTTCTTTCAACGAAAAGTTTCACATTTTTTTCCAACATAATTAATTTTTAAAAGCACAGTGCTGCTAAAAAATAAATGTCTTCAGAAAACACAAAAAAAAAAAAAATAAAATCTGACATTTTTAAAAGTTCCTTGTACATAAGAAGTATATTTTTACCCAAGCAAATTTTAATTAGAAAAACTTATTAAAACTTTTTGATTTAATTTTTTTTATTTCGTACAATTTTTGTTGTTGTCGGAAAATTTTAAATAACTGAAGTAGTAGTTTTAAAATGAATCACTGATTTGGACTGAAACTTTATTAAAATATTTTAATTTTTTTTTTTTTTTAAATAATATTTTCGAGATACACATGATTTGTGGTGAGCTGGAAAACTAAAATGAGCGCAGTTAAACAGGCCAATTAAAATAATGTCGACATGTTCTATCTACATTTGGTAATTTCTGTTTCGTTTACATAATATATATTATGCAAATGTATTTTAAATTGGCAAGTCAAACGAATAAAAATTGTTTGAATTTATTTCAAATAAAGTTTTATGTGTATATATGAATTATTTGTCACATAACTTTGACATTACGATATGTTAAAAAAAAAAAATTCATACGAAAGTCTAAAAAAAAAAGCTCAAATAAAATTATTGAATAAAACATCATAAAGCTTTTTGTTCGTTTGGTATACGATGTATATATACACAAACAATATAGCAGCATATCGTCATAACATTTCATCGAAATTAATATTTTATGATTATTTTTATGACTTTGGATCTTATTAAAATGTTATATTATTTAAAGCGATCCCCCATTCTCAAAGGAATGTATCTATATATCTTATATGACTATATATACAAGACAATATACATACATACATATAGATGGATGATGGTATTAAATTATTATTTTTATTTATTTGTCTAAGAAGGGATACAAAAGGAAAATGATTTTTCGGTTGTGATAAAAATGAAGTTATAAAATGTAATATAAATCGTAAACATGTTTACTGCTTTGTTTATCTTATTTCGATCGAATGAGTTTTTCATTTCAGTCGTTACACATTACTTCGTGGATAATACTATGGTGAACGATATCGATAAATTGACCTTTCTCGCGAATATATAAGAAACAAACATGTTAACATAAAATGGTTGAAAGATATGCATACATATATGTGTCATGCGTGTTTAGATTTATTGATAGACCGATCGATTTAATACTCCGAATTGATTATCTACTTGATTTCTTCCTGAGAACGCATGTTGCTGTTGGGGGGCGTTTTAAATTTCTTGATGCCATATGCAAAATAAATATACCGAGGAAGAAGTGTAATTGGGGAAACCATAGGGAAATGTTAAGGTTTGTTAAACTGAATATCCAAGAAAAGTCACTAAAAATTAAGTATTTTTTAATTACGGGTCATGATTTAAAACCACTTGTATTCGTAATAAACTCAATTCGGAACCTATGAAGCCTATCTCCTATTAATAAATTAGTTGAACTTTGCACGACCGATATTTTGCAGTGTGACAGTTAATTCCTCTTTCCAGTCAATATAACTCAGTTACGATTGCCATCGAACACTTAAATGACTTCCATTAGCTTATTCGGAAGCAATGTTATCTGTGATGGGAGTAGCAAGAGTAACCAATAACTGAAATAAGCTTTTGTGTTTAGTGCCAACAAAATATCGAGATAAATGACAGGAAATGTAATGCTGTCCTATGGTTTTCGAAGATGCAACGTTTAACTGGATCCAACAGATGGTGAGAGTATAGTAAATTGAATCCAATACCCAGGATACTATCTCCCGTGATGGGCGAGGTCGATTACGCCGTGTGGTTGGTACACAAAAATTCTCTTAATCACACAAAAATTCTCTCAGAGAGAGAACGGATTTATTTTCCTTGGATTTGAATCCGGTCTCGTGTACAAGCCTTCAAACGTTTAGGGTGCAAGTGCGGGTAAACATATACAATTTGTTTTAATTTACTTTTTTTAACCCACCCGCACTTAAATTGAACACCAATCATTGCACGAAATTTTTAAAATTTAATTTTACTGAGCGCCTTAGTAAAAATATCTCACAGCTGTTCGTTGCTCGCAGTGTATTGGATCTCGAAAATTTTTCTCTTCATACTTCTCCCGAACAATATGAGTATGATACCTCACGTCAATATGTTTTGGCCGTTTGTGGGCTCTGATTATCCATAAATAATATAGGAATTTCATTTAGTTCTCGAATCACATCGGCATACAGTTGCTTCAGCAATATCATTCCCTTAATAATTTGTACCGCTGTAATATATTCGGATTACGTCGTTGATAAAGTTGCCCACTTTGGCTTTGCAGCTTTTCAATACCAACTAACAGCACCTGTACCAAGCATAAAAACATGACCGCTGATTGTCGTGAACTTTGATCTCCAGCATAATTGGCATCTCTGTAGCCAGAAAACGAAAAATTTTGCAGTAAGCTCTATACAAAATACCTTTCGCAGCAGTCCCTTTGATGTATTTAAAAATTCGTGTAAGTGATGTAACGTGTACATTGGATGAATTCTCCATAAACTAACTTAAGAAGCCAACCGCAAAATTAACATCCGGTCTAGTCACCACAGCCAGAAACATCAAACTTTCAATCCCTTCTCTGTATGGATAATAATATTTCGACTTTAAATGTAAAACTGGAAGTAGACCTGGGCCAGCTGAAATTTCCACTGGATATCTGAAATAACGAATCTATGAAGAATCTTAAATCCCGATCCTTTCAATTTCCATTCCCAAGAAACATTCAACTTCACCAAAATGGATCTCAAAACTACCTTGAAGTTTGTTTAGTAATGATAAAGTCAATCGTTCGTCACTTGCTGCAAGTAAAATTCTGCTACTGGCAATAACAGTTCACAAAAATACAGAGATCTGCATTTGTGGGATGCAATCCAAAAATTTGTTTTAAAAACATATTTTCATGTGCAGCAATTGATAATAATGTTCGCATGGATGTAAAACGGACCACTGGACTGAACGTTTCCAGGTAATCTACGCCATATTGTTGGGTAAAATCACGAATCACCAAACGTGGTTTATATCGTTCAATTGATGTTTCCTTTTTATATTTAATTTTATATACCCAACGGTTGTCAATTGCTTTCTTATCCTGCGGCAATGAAACTAACTCCCAAGTATTATTTTTATATACAGCGATATTCTTCGTCCATCGCTTTTAACCATTGTTTACAGTCACCGACTTTAATTGCTTTCTGATAAGTCGATTGGTTCTTGATAATCCATCAACTAAGCATAACTATCTTCTAAGATTTACTTTCTGGTACTTCATCTTGTATGTCATCTCCATCTTCTTTTATTGGTACTTCATATTGCACTTCAAAGCCTTCTTCGTCCACACTCGAACACTTTAATATTTTATTTGCATTGTCACCTGTGATACAACATTCAGTAATGGATTCGTTAAATTTTACATCGGACTATATTTCAATTTGGTTTGAGTGCGAATTTCATACTCGATATCCCTTGGTACATTCAGCGTACCCAACTAAGAAACCTTTATTTGACTTTTTGTCCCATGTCCTGCGACGCTGTTTTGATATATGAATAAATACTTCTGATTAAAACACTCTTAAATGTTCAATAATAGGTTTACTACCGAACTACAATCCAAAAAGTGCTACACCTGGAATAGAGCTTGGCCCACTTCGATTCATTGTATATACAGCAGTGTTTACTGCTTCTGCCCAAAACTTAAGAGACATCTGCTTCGCATGGATCATAGTTCTAGGTAGTTCTAGCTGCTTCGATTATTGTACGCATATCACGTTCTGCCGCACCATTTTGATGTCGAATTCCACATGAAGATATAGAAAGTTCTCTACTTCTTTATTTATATATTCCGTGTTATTGTCAGACTGAAGATTTTTTAGTACACAACCAGTGTTCTTTTACAGCATGATAATAAAGTTCTTTAAATGCTGAAGTATCTCCGATTTATTTTTCATAAAGAAAACAAGTCCTCCATGCGATATCTCTTGCATGGGGCCACATACGTCTGTATGTACAAGCTCGCCGTGGCGAAATGATCATGCAATCATCACAGGTAAACAATTAGTTTTACCTTATAGCTTATATTCATGGATTTTAAACATGATGTAACTTGATTAATATTTTGATGGGCCAACCCTAATTTCAATGGTTCCTGTATAAGAGCTGTACTTGCCCGACTTGCACCTTGATTATTTGGAGGGCACACTTTAATTAGTATTTTAACTAATTTTTGCCTACGTACTCCCACTGCAACGATCGTTTTTTTTTAAATTTACAACTGTTTTTGTTGGACCGAAAAACATAAACTTTATCAAGCACTTACCCTTTCGAAAGCAAATTCAATTTAAAAAGCACTTTTACTAAATGTTTAGATTCGCAGCTTTTGTTATAATATATGCCAAGACATTCACATCACTGACCCCACACGCCATAGTCGAATCAACGTTGCCAATTTTTACACCTCTTGAAACACTAAATTGTACGTAATTGTATAACAAACGATTATCGTTGGTCATATGATTGCTGGCTCCTGAGATTAAGTACGGTTCAACGTAATCAGCATTTAACTCTGCCATTAGACACATCAAAGCATCTGACTTGATATACTTCTGACCACCCATGCTGATGCTGAGCTTTTACCACGGGACAATCTGTCTTCCAATGTCCCACCTTGTTAAATTTAAAACACTTTCCGGGTAATAGATTTTTTAATTTGAAATTTGGTTTACGATGTGGATTATGCTTTACAACTAATGCCTGACTTAATTCACTTGTGAACTTTTTTAACAATCGTGATCCCTCTACCATAAGCAGAGATGGGCGAAGTAGACTACGCCAAGTCATTTACGCGGTTGTCGACACGCTAAGTATTACGTATATTACCGGGTAATATTTATCGTGATGTAGACAAATCAGCGTAACGTAGGCAACATCAATAACCTACAATTTTTTAAGCATTTTCAAATTCAACGCCCTAGTTTTTGTGTTTAATAAAAGGACGGCTTTTATTACGCTATATGAAAAAATTCTGATCTGCGCATCACATGACTTTATCACACAAACGTGTGTACAAGGAGTTTAATTTCTCGTGGCTCACCAAATACTTCAGGAATATCAGGAGACAATGCTACATACTGTCAGATGCAAATACTAGAGGCGTCTAGAGGCAAAAACTACCTGCACGAATTTTTTTTTCTAAATTACGTGCAGGTAGTTTATATTATCACGTTAAAATCTTAATCTTAAGTTTATTTTTAAATATAAAAACGCTATTCAAATGAATTTTTAATAAATAATTTTCATAATTTATCAAAAAATGTATACCACTAGATTGCTTATAAAAATACGTTTCATTTGATATATAACATGACTTAGTCCAAATTAAAAATTTTAATCCATCATCCAGCATTTGTGATCCAGGTGATTTTTTACCATTTCTAATCCATTTTACAAAACTCCTGATTACTCGTGAAATAAAATTCCAAGTTTAGCCATATTTGTATAAGATTTATTAGCATATACAAACAAAATTTGTAATTTTTTTCACAAGTTTTCGTGGAGTTTTGTAGGAATAGATTAGACGCAAGAAAGTTTTGGAAAAAATCGCCAAGACCATAGATGCTGGATGATGGGTCAGCATTTTTAATTTGGATTGTCTCATGTTATATATCAAATGAAACGTATTTTAATAAGGAATATAGTGCTATACATTGTTTGATCAATTATAAAAATTATTAATATAAAATATTTAAAAATTAAATTATGATTAAGATTTTAACGAGATAATATAAATTGATTTTCGTCTAAATAAATAATACATTCATAATAATAGTTTAAACAGCTCTACATTGAATTGACTACATTATCGACGTTGTCTACGAGTTCTCAACACGTCAATGTAGGAAGTATTAGATAACGCGTAAGCGCCCATTCCTGATCACCACAAGGTGTCCAATCAAATCGTTCCCTTTTTTTAACCATATATG
Source organism: Tipula unca (assembly GCA_951394425.1). NCBI lineage: Eukaryota > Metazoa > Arthropoda > Insecta > Diptera > Tipulidae > Tipula > Tipula unca. The sequence continues at coordinate 10,584,904 of OX596381.1, read as the reverse complement.
GAAAGGACTAGATACTGGAAAACACAATGGTTGGAATTTTTCCAAATCCATCATGTATTACAGCTCTTTTGAGACAACACTGAACAGATTAATTTTGTTCTATTTTAGTTTAATAAAGTTTTACTATTAAAACCAATCTTAACGACGCTTTGCAGACAATGCAAATTGAAAAGAAAATGTTTTTAAAAGTTTAGATTAAAACACATTAAAGGCGCAATTCTATAAACTTGATTGATCCTTATGATATTTGGTCACCGTAGTTTTAAAATAAATTTATATAATCACTCTAGGAATTATCTAAATTATAGACATTGTCTACGTTGTCTACGGGTTGTCGACGGGTCGACGCAGAAAATATAAATGACGCGTTAATGCCCATCCCTGACATCTCCCGAGCGAAAACACTCATCTCGTGCGCCAAATGGTTTCTGAAAAAATCAAACACATATTTGGGCCAGGTTAGAATTAACATCTAGGTCGTTCTTAGGAACTTTAAAACATAATAGTTTGCTGACTCAGCTGGCTAAATATAAAATCAAACTTGCATAAATTAAATCGAAATTCTTAAAAGCATTTTCGGTTACATTCTGAGAAACAAAGAAAAATGTCAAATCATCTCTATATATGGGCCCATTCCATAAACCGGCAGTCCCCCTATACATATCAAAAATTAAATATGCATAAAATATTTTCAATTTTCCTTTTCTTTTTCTTCTTCTTCCTTCCATATCGGAAAATCTATATACAATACAAATTTTGCATCAATTTCATTCAAACTTTTGGTACCCATTTATGTATTTATGGTGCATGTATGTATATGAAAATGTTATTATTACTAATGGAAAACCTTTTTGAATGTTAAGTTACTATTTAATAATAAATAAATAGAAACAATTTTTAACAAAAAAGAAAATAATTTTATAATATTTTAAACAAACCATAATAAAAAAATAAAAAGGAAATATTGTATCATGATCCCTCATCATCTTCAAATGGAAAATCATTTTTTTTTTGTTTTTCCACCCCAGTATTAAATTTTTATTTTGTTACAAATATTTTCTATACAGTAATGGATGTACAAATTGTGTACATATTATGTTAGAAAATTTTGGTGCGGTTTTTGTTGCAATGAGTGTTTCGGAAAAACTGAATTTTTTTTTGTTTTTTTTTTTTGTGTTTCATTATGTAAACCAAAAGTTCCAAAACAATAATAATCGAAGAAAAATCGAAAAGTTGAATTTTTCATTGTCTATTATTCTTCCTCCACCGATCTGATTCCATATTTAAAAAATAAAATAATAAGCAGAAGAGGAAGAAGAAGGTGGGGAAACTGGGAAAATTGTATCATTTTTGTTGTTGTTCATCTTTATAATGGTTCTTTGTTGTTGTTTTTTGTTCTTTGGTAAGGTTTTCTGGTTCATGATGATGAAGATGTGTTTTTTCCTCTCGTTTTTCGATTTTTTTGTGCGAATAAAGAAAATTTCTCGTCTTTTATTTTTTTTCTTTTTTTTTTGATTCATTATAGGCCATTTAGTTGATTTATTACTTTTTGAAGAAAATCATTTTCCAACAAAAGTTTTGAACTTGGTTTTTTTCATTTTTTAAACATCCCGGTTATTATTATTTTTACTTAAAACGAAAAACGGAATCATTTTTATGGAGTTACATCAATATAATGAGGTTACTTTTTTATATTCTTGGAATTATGATTGTTATTAATTTAATTTTGGTGAAATTTGCTCCTTTTTTTTGCTATGCAATTTATGGAACTTAACCGAAATCTTATAGTTATAATTATATATTTTCTAGGCGATTGGGTCCTTTCGTATACATATACATTTATACCACAGAATGATGTTTCATTTAAATATTTTATTTTTACTTACGGGAATAATTATCATAAAAAATTGAAAACTTTGATTAATCCTACGTCTAGAATTTTTAATTTATTATATTTTCTACTTTGGTTAAAAAATAAAATAAAAACGCAAATGTAATAAAATCTAAATTCTAGAAGGAATACTAATTCATACTCGATGGAATTGTGTTTTACAAGTTAACAACCGAAACGTAACGAAAGGATGAAATAAATAATTTTATCTTTGGGGCATACAGAGTTTTGAAATTTGCAGACATAAAATAATATAAAAGCATTTCATTGTTCAACGTTGCTTTGCTTTTGCTTAATATTTTACGTTAAGCCACTTAAAATCTAAATTGTGGTTTATTTGATAGACAGGCCCGAATATAATGATAAACATGAACGGTTTTAATGATGGGACCACTCTCAGTTACCAGTTCAACAATTTTCTGACATTGTGATGCGGGTGGAAATAATAGATATAACTCTAATGGCAAAATCTGCTCAATGTTTTGCAACGAAAATCAAAAACATGTGAGAGACTGAAGTAGACAGTTAGAAGAGGAGCTATTATGCTAGTGAACCCAAATGAACTGGAATATTTCACGTACATTTTGTCCTAAAATTAAAATTTAGGATATTCAAAATAGGACAAAATTCACAATTCTATATAGACGGGCGGAGTTTGTCTTAAACTCAAAAAATGTTTACATTGTACATTTACACTTAGACGTATTTAGGTCTAAACTATTTGAAAATATTACAATTTTAGAAAAAGTATGGGATTATGGGATTTAGGACAACCAAGCATGGTATAACTTCAAATATGTTGATTATATGATTTTTCAAAATTTTATTAGGAAATATCATAATGACGCATATACCAAGATGTCTTAAGGTATAAGCTATTCTAGAAATATTTAAACTTTGGGAAAAGTATGGGATTTTATTCCTACAAAAATTTAGAGAAATCATATAATCGGCATACAAGAGGTTATACTAAATTTGGTGGTCTTAAACCTCTTAATCCTTTATTTCTTACAAAATTAAAATATTTTATTCGGATAGCTTAAAAAAGGCATATATACGCACATATGTGAAATTTGTCCTAAATCTGCCCTAAAACACAACAAAAACAATTTCCTCTTATATGTGTTAGTGTGCAAACTAGAATGTCTCGATATAACGAACTTTATTATAAGGACAATCATATTTGGTAAGACGATTTTGGAATTACTAATTAAATCTTTTGGAATTATTTCAGCTTTGGAAAAAGTAAGGGATTAGGGGGTTTAGGACAACCATGTTCGGTATGACCAAATAAATAAAATATAAATTGAGATATTATTCGGATAGCTTAGACCTTAAAATATCTTGGTATATATACGTTATTATGGAATCCGCTTCCTTGGATTTTCTCCAGAAAATAGGGAAAAATGATATAATTGATATACGCCAGGTAATACCAAACTTGGCTGTCCTAAAATCCCCAATCCCCTACTTTTTCCAAAATTGAAATATTTTTTGTATAGCTTGGACCTTAAAATATCTCGGTATTTGTAGGATTTTCCTAAGAACATTAGGAAAACTCATTTAATCGATTTACATAATGTCATACCAAATTTGGTTGTTTTCTAAGAATGTCCGGAAAAATGATATAATCGACTTACATAATTGTCATAAGCTCCGTAATCCCTTACTCTTTTCAAAATTAAACTATCTTTCGGATAGCTAAGACGTAACACAATTTTTGAGTCAAAACAAATTCCAAGCAAAGCTTTAAGAAGTAAAATTTTTATTAAATCAGTTTTAAATCTTAACTTTAAAACTATTAAAGTAGTTCATTAAATTTAGCTTCACATCAAAAAGCACTGAGATTTTAATTGAAAAGCTTACCAATTTTTACAAAAGCACATTTATAGCTTTGTGGAAAAATTTTAATGATGTTATTAGTTCATACTTAGTTTTTTATAAGCTAGTAAGAAATAAAACTTGTCCAAAATTTAAAGCTTTTTATTAAAAAAAATATTTTGAATTGTTAAAGTTTAGATTTATAAATGATTTATGCTATTACTCAAATGGAAATTTGGTGAGCTTTTTCGATTTGGAAAATAAGAACTTTATATAAAGGATTAAAAATTCAAATATTTAAATTATTAAACTTTGATAATATTTTGTTGTCTTTGAAAAATTCAATAAAAAGCTTTCATAACCGATAAATAGAATTGGACTGGACGTATGATATCACGCGGCCCTCATTCATCCATTTATCCGTATCACGTAAAGGGTTTTCAAGCAAGCTTCACTAAATTATTTTGATTTCTGTAGTCCATACATTTTAACATTGATCAAATGAGTAACCTTCCCAAATAAGCGGGGGATTTTAATCAGGTTACCCTCTTAAAAGATGCCCTTACAATATTTTTTATCTAACAACGAAAATTGAAAATGTTGAAAAAACAAAGTGTTGAAATGCACAGGTCTGATAGACTTTTGAGGAAAATCTACCCAAATAAATTTGCTAAACACAAAAATTCTAAATAAAATTATAATTGCGAAAGTGCAATCTTGCTTTAGATTTTTGGGCTCAAATTTAATCTGGCCAGGAATTGAAAAACTATGGAAACGATTCGGAACAGATAATAAAAGCTTCTTGAACTAAACTATAACTACAAGTTTACAAAAGCTTATTTATTGGTTTTATTTAAAGTGTTAATGATTTCATTAGTTCATGCGAGTTTAAGCTAGTAAAATCAGATGATAAAAGCTTATTCACAAATTTAGGGCTTTTCAATATAAAAAATATTTAAATAGTTAAAGTTGGAAATTTAATGAGGTTTCTCGCTAACAATGAATTTAAATTTTTATAAATATTTAAATTATTATCTCTATGGTTTGGTACCATTAAAAATCATATCGTTATATCCTATAAAAATTTCAGTAGAAAAGCTTCATATCCTATGAGTTATATTTCTGCAATTAACAGTTGTACTCGAAAAATAATATTAAAAAAAATGACGAACGAAAATAAATTAGCAAAATAGATGTTTAAAAGATTGGGGATTAAGAGATTAAAAAAAGCAGTTAAATGAAATTTTGGAAAATGTGCCTTTTAGTTTTAAAATGATCCAAATGATTTCAATTCATTAGTTTTAAGAAACTAAATCAAGAAAAGTCGCATTATTCGTAAAATTAGAATTTTGGAATGTGTGTTTACGGAATGTATATCTAAGGCTATCACTCCTTCAAACATTATGGTGTTATGGAGGCCTGAAATTTTCCAATAAAAATTGAAAATTAGTAGTGATTGGGACAGTTGAGTCGACCTACTTATTTCAGTCGACCTACAGTTTAACCGGAAGGGAAAAATTATATATTTTTTTAACATGCACATTTCTTAAATGAAGGTAACCTACTTATTTCAGTCGACCTTCATTTTAGTCGGAAGTGGAAAAATGTAAACATCCACATTTCTTAAATGAAGGTCAACATATATTTTCAGTGAAAGTATCTGCATTCTTCGTTGTTTTCATTATAGTTTTGGTTGTTGAGAAAAAAGAGAAAATTAAAACAAACGTGCGAATATCCAGAATATAGTCAAAATATCCGGAAAAACCTAAACATTCGAAATATTCGTATCAAACCGCAACCCTTTTTTGTACGGAATTCAATGGTGTATGTCATTTAGTTAATGTGTTTGGAATGTTCAGCAAATGCCATGTTTTTTGTTCATTGCTTCTTGCCTAATTTCCAGTGATAGTTATAGATGATATCTATATTACCGGTCTTTTTAATTGAATGGTGGTTTTTCACAATAAATACTACTCATCCTTTTCGTAGGACAATGATTACAGAGAGTAAGATAAGAGTTGATTGTATGTCATATTTGTATTGTGCTGGTCTCAAATTTCTTTCGGGTAATTGTTATATATTATTCTCCTTTGGACCTCGCGTGTATTATTAAATTCAGGCTGGTTTGTGTCGGTTGTGTTGCTTAGCGTTTGTTAGATTACTTAGCTCTTTTCAATTGTTGAACATACAAAAATTCGAATTTGAAAATTTTTGAAAATAGTTATAAACAAATATTCAGTGTAACAGCATGATTCGAACTCGAGAGTTAGCACCAAAGATAATCACTCTACCATGCCCGACACACCACCAAACTAAGGGAAAAATTCAGTTTTGTTTTGTAGCGAATGAGAAAAATTCGAAAAATTTGGTTTTTAGTTCTCCTGACAAAAAATAAAAATTTCGATGACAAATACTATTTGATCTTCCCAAGCACATACATAGTAAAACACACGAAAAAATGTCTAGCATTGTCGTCAGACAACTTTTCGTGTGATTTACTATATGAGTGCTTGAAAATGTTGATTTAAATTTGGTAACAAAAAATTGAAATATTTTTTTTATTTTATTGAATGGATTATACGTGCTTGAAGTGAATTTCATAAAAAACTCAATTTTGGCAAATTCGAGATTCTACGTGAAATTAATTTGGTTCGGAAAAAATATTTACTTTTCCCAAAAATTACCCGATACAATCTTAAAATTTGACTGAAATTTAATCTAATGAATACGAATGACGAAAATTGAAAGTCCTTTATTGGAGTGCAAGGATGACCATGATCAGAAGGTCACAAATCCATTAAACACCCTAGCTGGTAATAATATAAAATACTTTCGCCTAATTTATTCAGTTTTAGAAATTCGAAAATGTTTCCAGTGTTTTTTTGTATCACAATACGAGTGCCTCATCGTTATTATAACGAAATTTGGCTACACACGAAACCAATTTTCCATTTAAAAGCCATAGAGTGCTGAAACACAAAAATATAATTCATACATATATGTACATATATATAGTTTGGTTTGAGGTTTTATAATTTTAAACATCTGGTATACTTATGCACCACTCATAATTTAAATTCTACCCCCAGCACCCGCTCCCCCAGGATATTGTTATTATTTGCTGTTGAATTTTTATGTATTCTAAATAAAAATCCTACAAAAAGTAAAATGTATACAAAAAAGAAAATTTGAAAATCTTTTACCTTAATTGATTTCCAATAAAAGCATTTTTTTCGAAAAATTATTAAATCGAATGAGAGAAGCTTGGAAAAATACCATAAAATAAAAAGAAAATCATCATTAGTTTTATTGTTTCGAAACGAAAAGGTATACTAGTACGGGTGTATCGGAAAGGTACACAATTCACATATACAGCAGCAACTAAACATTTATTGAAATGATGATGTTTTCTTTCTGGGTACTTTTCAATTTTGAAATCGTACGAAGCAAAAAATTCGATTGGATTCTGGAAAAGGTATGTACGTACGTTTATTTATGCATGTACCGGGCATCGTCAATTTTCATTACACGGAATATATTTCTGGTTTTATCTGCGTTCGAAATCAATATCCTTGTTATTCGGAAGGTGAGGAAATAGGGACTGTAATTACCTATTAACGACTATAGTAATTAAACGTTTTAATGTGATGTTGAAATATTTAATTGCGTTCGCATATATTTACAAGCAAGATACTTTGGAATATCCTATCATTTGTAAACTTTAGTTTTAAATAACCAGACCATGTATATAAAACGTGTAATTTATCTTGATTTAGCTATTTCCCGTTTTCAACATCCTTGACAGTATGTTGAACAAATTGTATGCTGGTGGTGTCCCTAGAAAATATTTTTTATTAAAAAAAAAATGTTTTCAAAGAAATATAACCCAAAAAACTGAAAATGATAAAATTAATTTTGGTTTTCGGATAAATTCGCCCCTCGATTTAGGATTTATAGGAATGAAAATTTGGTAAAAAATTATTTCATTTCTTAATGTATAATGTACATGGAGATGATAGATTTGAGTGGTGTGCGTGCTTTAATATTTATATAACGATTCTGCTTATTTTTTTTGCCCTCAAAAACCAGCCAATGCCATAAAATATCGATCTGGATAAGCTTGTGCGAAAGATCAGTAAAAAGAAATTTAATCCTGACCAGAATTAAGAAAATTTATGAGGGTGGCATATGTCATCACAATACCCATATTCTTTCCACGAAAGTTATAAGCAAAATTTAAATCTATTTTCAATAATGAAATATTAAAAATCATGTGGCTTTAAGGTATGTTTATGGCCGCAAATAATACGTCAGTAAAATAATGTCCAAATTAGGGCCAGACAGATTGCCGTTAACTCACATGCGAACTATAAGAATCCCACGAGTAATTTGATCGGGGCGGAACGATTGTTTAGTCATAGGAAAAGGAGGAAATGTGTGGCATGCGGCTGGTTCAAAAGAGACTCTTTCCCTATAATTTAATCTATCCCAAATCTTACTCAGAAGAGTGGGGCTTTATAAGATCAATAAAATTACTCCTGATGAAATTAACGAAAATTTTAAAGAAAAATGAAAATTTAGTTTAGTTTAGCAGTTTACTGGAACCAGTTAGAGATACTTATGCAGCGTGATATATCTCGATTTTCTTCGAGATCAGAGAGGCTGTCCATTATGAACCTTCCGTTATGAGCATATCCTTCCAAAACATGAGCATATGAAGTGGGCTAATGTTTCTTCACCCTCCTTGTCCATACAAATTCTGCTGAGGTTGTTCTATAACAGGCAGTCTCCTTCCACTACTTCATAGGGAGATTAGTGTATTGGAGTGTTTCAGGTCCTGCTTTGGCCAGGCTTTACTATAATTCTCATTTTTATAGGGTACTTTTCAAGAGCTGGTCACCTTTCACTCACTCCATACATAAGTATATATCTTATTAAGGCAGTGAATAGCCAGTGTGGCAGGATCAGTTTCAGGCCCCATCTCTTCTCAATGGGTTTGCAGCCTTGTTGACTTTCTCCACGATGTTAGGCTTCCACCTTGTTTTGTCAGCTAAAGCTGGCCCAATGCCGTTTTAAGGAGGTGGGTCTACTACTGAGATTTTAAATTTCCTGGTAAAAAGTTTAAGAGTATCAGCACAGTCTTGGACGACGTGATTGCCAGTCTGGTGGTCAAATGGTTAACTGTTTTCCACTATTTTCTATTTGAAAACTTTAAGTGCCGATAGGAATCGTTTTTAAGCTTCAAAGATTCCTCACTGAAAGTTGTTCAGGAATCGTCCGTTTTAATGACAATTGATAACATTTAACCACAAAAATGTCTCGAAGACCTCTTCTGTCCCTTCCTTACTTACTTTTTGTATAATTTGAGGTCCTTCTTAGAGGAATCCAAATGCTGAGCCTTTCTCGTACTTTTAGCTCTATTAATGGTTTTCCTACAAGACTTTCGGTAGGTCCTCAGTTTCTTGGACCACACAATTTCCACCCTCCATGCGATTCAGTTCTTTCACTGTCGCTGACTGTAGCACGGTAATCGTTACGGCTAAAAGTTACATATTGATGGTCAGAGAAGGAGTTTCTTTCACCCTCCATTCCCTGTCCATATATGATAAACATTGTTTGAGGCGAAGGTAAGTACCCAAAAAATAACCCATTCCTTTCGTTGATATCTGTGCTACCCCATATATTGCGATGTGCATTTGCATCACATCTAAGGATGACTCTATGTCTTAAATAAGAAGCATATCCTCTCCTGATCAGTCTGAAGAGTAAAGTGGCATTGAGGCCGAACTTAGAATTACAGTTCATCTGCCTCGGTACAAAAAACCAAGCCCATTAAACAGAAAATTTTCCAATGATTTGGTTCCTTATACGGAATCTATATATGACCACAGTTTGTCAAAATCAGAAATATTTAAGGTTGCATTATTAAATCAACCATTAAACTCTTCTGGTGTCTAAAGACTAAGGCTTATCCTAAAATAGTCAGATTTACTCCAACTATTGTTTTAGACTAAACTAATGGCCCAACTCTGCATTTCAAATTGTACAACATTCTCGATTTACGATTAGTTAAACGTTTTTCAGAGCTACCGCACTCAGAGTAAATATTTTAAGCTATAGTGATGTTTGGCTGCAGTGTTAAGTTTTTTTACGTCCGCCATTTATTTATTTGGGGCCATATACGACCTCGATCGCCTTAATTCTAGCAGAGTTATATCTTTCATACAGAAAATATACAATTTATGGCCAAGGTTATATTTGCAAAACATTAACTTTGAAAATCTCGAGCTTAAACGTATATTTGAAAGAAATTTTACAGAATTTAGTTATAAACTTGTCATTATAAGACCACGAAATGAACATTGTAAAATTTATTCTGAAGGTTTATGTAATGATTTCTTAATGTTTATTAACTTTATCAAACATAGAGCAGATCGCCAAGGATTGCCGTAATCCCCACTTATAAAAAAATTATTTTTTTTGTATAAATACAAATACGTTTTCTACGATCGGTCAATCAGTATCAAATACAACTAAAATAAAAACATAAAATGAAATTCTTGGTTGCACTATCAATTTTGGCATTGGCCACTGGAGCGCTTGTAAGTTATTCACTATGCGCATACGCATACTCGATTTGTTAACAATTTTATTTTATTTTAGGCGCTTACCGATGAACAAACCCAAAAACTGATTGATTTTACGAAAACGTGTATCAAGGAGACGGGGGCCGATCCCATAGCCATTAGCAGTTTGAGTAAAGGTGATTTCTCTAGTCGGGACGACAAGGTTCAATGTGTTACCAAATGTATTTTCGAGAAAGCTGGCCTGCTTGATAGTGACGAGAAATTCAATGACGAGATGGCCAAAAAAATATTGGTTAAGGGTGCAGACGATAGAGTTAAAGTTGAGACAGCTATCGATGAGTGTAAAAAATATAAAAAAAAATCACCATGTAAATCGGCGTACAGAATTTTTGAATGTTTGTACGTCAAATTGTACGCGATATAAGTAAATTGTACGACCTGTAATTTAGCAGCATTGTGCGTGTAGTGGATTATTTATATTACGATATTGCTATAAAATAAAAATTAATTATCTGGGCAACAGCTGTTTCATTTTATTAGCACCACTTGCCAACTTTTGAACCTCAGCAGTTTTCCGATCTGAGTTTAAACTTTTCATGAAGAGTAATGGTAACAACGGCAAGATTATGATGGATTATAAAAAGTCTCAAATTATTTAATGAAATTAAGTCCACATGCTGTTTAGAGAATCTACCTAAAACGTGTTCAATACAAGATAATGTATCATTTGTTATTCTAGTAGGGTGAAGTCATTAATAGTGAATACTCTAACACTATCGAATTTTTATTTATAAGATCTAAGTTAATACCAAAGAGATTAGGATTTTTTTCGAGGAATTTAAGTACTTCCAATTCATTTAAAAACACCGCTGGAGATGCAAAGTGAAATCTATAAATACATAAAAATAGAAAACTAAACTATTCAAAGTCAACCCAATCTTCGAACAATCACCTGACTCAAGTTCAACCCTACCAAGTAGCACGCCCTCCGAATAAGTAGTGTTGCTAAAAAGATGGTCACTTTTCGAAAATATATATCACAATCAATGCCTCTTAAGGATCCTCACTAGCGAGGATTCTCGAGAAGTCATTTCACCAACTTTAATCTCTCAGGTGACTCATTACTCCTGTAAGAAAAGTAAAGTGAATTTTTCTATGAAAGTGGTGAACTACGATGTGAACTAGAATCAAAAAGAGAGTCTAAACTATATACTGACTCTGAGAAATCTGATGAAACCGAGAATTTCGAAATCCAAGAATCCTTGCCAGTGAGGATCTTTAAAGGGCTATTGATTATGATATTTACTAAAGAAGTTCCACAATTTGTTTTATTTTGTTTGTGAAAAATCTGTTCTGATTCCCACGACTTGCTCTGAAAACGCCTATAATAGGGAGGACAGAGAGAGAGAGAGAGGCAGGCTAGGAAAACGTATGGTTGAGGAGATCTAAATAACAAGTGGTCCAACTAACGTTTTCAATTTAATTTGGCTCTAAATTCAAAGATGAATGAATATTTTTCAAAGCGGTTTGTTTTATTAGAAAGAGTTTACATTGCCATTAATTATAGAACATAGTTTCATTCAAATGACTTCCGCAAGGCGGATTTTATAGTACCGCAGTCTGTGAACCCAATTTTTCTGAATATTTTCGATTATATAGACTCCTATCTCGCATCAAAGGTCAGTTCGATTTAATCTTTCAAGTCTTGGATAGTCTCTGGATGATTAGCGTAACACTTATCCTTAACGGCATAAAGAAAGTTTAAGAAAGTCAAATTGCAGCTGGGTAGGGGCCAATCAATTAAATAAATTTGATTCAGCTGCATCACTAATTGAACTTTGTGGGCCTAATTTCTTGAGCACGACGGCGTGTGGATGCAGATGGATTCTCAGACAATTTCTACGCAACAGCTGCAATGTTCTCGGCTGTTCGCGTTATAAATGCGCGTGTACGTGATGTTTATCCAATAACAATCCAGTTTCATGAACTCGCTTTACAAATTGATACACAAATTGTCTTGCAGGCGTTTGATTTCCCATGAATTTTCCCTGTAAATTTCATACAGTTTGGGTATCTTCATCACTATGAAGGAGTCTTCATCACTATGAAAGTAACTTTTCAATATTTCCCAATTTGTCCAATGAGTAAAGCGACCCATTTCGTAAATGTGCTCATAAAAAGTTTTTTGGTACATTTTTGAACAAAAATTTCTTTATTGAAAATAAATTTTAATCAACTGCATTTTGGACCATTATTATCATGGCCTTTTGCCATTTTTCGGGTAGCTTCGTAATTCCATCGATGTAGAACTTCTGTGGTTTATCGTTGAACAACTTGGCCATGTGATTTTCAGCGGCACTTCGGTCTGCCAATTTTTTACCATCAAGAGAGTTCTACAGAGACCGAAACAAATGGTAGTCAGACGGGGCAAAATCCGGGCTATTCGGTAGATGCATTAAAACTTCAGAAACCAAATTCCGTCAATTTGTTCCCAGTCATCAGAAATGTGTCTGGCCGCGCATTGCCTATATGATGGAAAACAACTCCCTTTCTATTGGCCAATTCTGGATTGCTTCGTTCAAACGGTCGAGTTGTGCACAGTACAGGACCGAATTGATGGTTTCGACATGTTGCAGCAGCTCATAATGGATCATTCCTTTCCAATCCCACCATTCACTCAACATAACCTTATTTGCCGTCAATCCAGGCTTTGAAGTCGTTTGAGGAGGGTAACCTTCCTTTGACCATGAGCGCTTACACTTGATATTCTCGTAATTCACCCATTTTCCATCGCCTGTAAATGATTCGCTTCAAAAATAGTTCGATTTCGTTGCGTTTCAGCTGCATTTCACTAATGTCAATTCGGTTCATCAAATTATTCTTTCCGCTAATTCACGTGGCATCCAAACCTCGAGCTTCTGTTATCCGTGGTTGACGTTTAATGCATCCGCTATTCCATTTCCTGACAGCTTGCGTGCTGGTCTTGCTCCACCAGTTGCAAAATGTCATCGACTTTTTCAGTGACTAGTCGACCAGAGCGATGTGCATCTTTGACAAAATTGCCATTTTTTTGCAGCATTTTCACCATTTTTATAGTAAAAAAGCATCACATAGCGTATTTCTTCAGATATTTCAGTCATTTTCAAATCAATATAACATTTTACACAAGTATGGAATTATAAAACAAACTTCACAAACTTCATGGAAGCTGAATTGTCACCTTTTAAGCATATGTACATTTGAAACCATCGGATGAGACTTGTTATATGACCTTTTAATTCCTTAATGGCGCTGAATGAAAAAATATAATTCCAAAATCAGGCTAAAGACTTTATATCTACACTGACCTTTATCTTTTCTACTGTATTCATTTCTCCACGACGCCGTTTGCTCAAAAGGTTTTTGTCTTGACCCTATTTTTCTTTTTGTAATGTCTGCGTATAGTCGACGTATTTAATCCAATCATCAAGATTGCTTGTGGTCTGTGCTAGGGCATATTAATTGAGCCTTTTGATAATGTATTAATCTTGCGGATATTATCTCAAAATGCTGTAGAGTATTCTTAGGTCGCGTTCATAGAACTTAACCACCTCATCTTTATGAAGTTTATACCAAATTAATAAATAATTTACCTTGATGAGATCTAAATACAAACGAACCAAATTTTTTATAGTCCTCGCGGCAACGAGATAAATATTTGAAAAAATAATGAACGATCAAAAATTGAAAAGTTCACGATATCAGTATCGAGATTAAATCCCGAATACTAACTAGATTATAATTTGAATATAAAACTTCAATAGGTACATGATAATTGAATTATTAAAAATCAAATTACATTGTTTTATGTATTTATAACTAGTTTGCAGATATAAATTGAACCAGAACTATATGTAGCAGTTAGTAATCATATAACATAATTATTTTTCTGAATAATAGGATACTATTATCCTTTTTCATGTAAATTAATATTTATTTTTACTGTACAGAAATTCTATATATACATTTGTATAAATACATATTTCTTCCTGTTTCCTATTAATTATTTAAATAGAGAACCGAATATACAATTTTCATTCCTGGATTTTCTGTTAACAAAAACACAAAACTATATATAAAACTACTCTGTATACTATATACTATAAATACCCTACTCTAATAAAATATAGAGAGGAAATTACACTTCTTCCTCCTGATGAAACATTTTTGCTGGGTTAAAATGAAAAATTGATTGAATTTAATTTTTCAACTGGTAGTCATAAAACTAGGTCATCTAATGGTTATGTCAATTATATTCTTTTTTTTTATTTTAATTTTTGCAAATTGGAATGACTTTATTCCAAATTATTTATGAATTTGTGGATATATCATCTCTAATCTTGCTGTATATATGTAGATTGAGATCCGGTAATTTCCTATTTTGGATTTCTTGGTAATTTGTGTCTATATAGTGTATTACGGTTTCCTCCAGAGACATAACCACCGTAAACAAAATCTAAATATACGGCTTTGTTTTGTCGACTTGTCATTCTCGATCAATACACAACAGAACGATAATGTACACAATATTATATTATCGGATGCTGCATCAGGTTTATCGTTTGTGTATAACAAGGAAAAACACTTTGCGTATCAGTTCAGCAAAAAAATTTTTCAATATTTTAATATTATTTGTGTTTGTTATCTATATATACTGTTTAATGCGTGATGATAAGATTTTTGGACAAAAGAAAATCCATTTTATTATTTTCCTATTTATTTCAACAAACACCTAATAAAAAACCGAACTACAACATACTATACGACACTAAATTGTTGTTGTTGTTTCACTGTTGTTTCACTTCAGTTTCCTTTTGTGTATGTATATACATACATACATAATATAATTTTGTACCCGGAATGTTAAACAAGCTTCCAGAAAAATAAAAATTGAAACGCAAAACAGTAAAAAAAGAACAATTTTTATTCCCATTTGATTTGAAAACTAAACAAAACTATGTTTTAACAGGAGCGCACAGTACAAACAAAATTGGGAAATGAAATAAAAAAAAAGGAAAAACAAATAATGTGCAAGACTCAAAAAAGTCAAAGCTTATTAAAATTTTATACATTTCCAACATCCCATTTCGCTCTATACCCATTTAATGTTTTTGTTTTCTTAGCTGGAATTTTCATTCAAACATTCAGACGAAAATACACATTTTCAGTTTGTGATACGATTGACTGGAACAATAACAACAATAAAACATGAAAATATTTTAGAAAATGGTCGGAAATCTACACTATATATAGAAAAACTACCTGCTATGTTTTATTTAAATGTATAAGGGAAGATTAAATGTAACCCTACACACACCTGTTCTAACTAAAAAGATGTGCTTAAAAACTACGAGGTGTTACACATTTCTAAAATGGCCATATAATTCTGAAATTAGACGATCACAAGAGGCTATGCTTGAATAGAGTAATCCCATCTACATTAATGTCGAGTAAGTGAATAAAGTTAGGAGGGGAAACGAGGCTACAATTTCTGGAGAGACATTTTTTTATAAAATTTCCTTTACTATTGAAAAATAATAAAATATAAAATAAAATTTCGCGATACCAAATTTTAGTCGACGACGCTAAGCACCCACCTAGTAAAACACACGAAAAATTGTCTAACACCGTGGACAGATATTTTTTCGTGTGTATTGCTATGTAAGTGTTTGACTAAAATTTGGTGTCGAGAAATTTTAATATTTTTTTTTTTATTATTGTATTGTTTAAAGTTTTGTATATCGTTGTGGCTGGTGTATTCCTTCTGATCAGGCGATACTCAAGTCAGAGTAGAGGAGATTTTTATTTTTATAAACCAATGAACTGACTGACATAGATCCCCCCTATGTAAAATCAAAGAGAGCAATCTACATTTTTGCAGGCAATGAGTTTGATGTCATTTTGTTCGTAATATAATCTTCTATCAGCTCGTATCATATAGTTTCAAAATGACAATTTCCGATTCAAATTTAAGTCAAAAATGTAGCGTTAACCCTTTGTTGATCTCGACAATGAGCATACGTAAATCCATATTTACCCATACAAAAAATCCAGATCTAGTCTTATCGGCAGCTAATGGTCCCGGCATTAAAACTTACGAAACCAAGCGTCCCCAAATTAATATTGGACTCAAAAGAACCTTCACACATACATTTATAATTTCTGATGTGGTCACTTGGAGCCGATTTTCTGGCTGCAAGTGATCACATCCTGGCCAAAATTTGGCTTACTTGTCGATTTACGCCGTAGGCGGCTAGTTAATTCAGAGACACAGCTGTCAATCAATGCCTGCATAATGCACACCACCACAAATACACCAATTCATTACGCAATCAACAACAAGTCAATTATAACGTGGTAGATCATATAGTCACGGAAGGCCATCTTCCGGTATCACGACCACGCAGGCTAGATCAAATGCGTCACATAAAGCAGTGCCTACAGAATTCCAACATATGGAGGAAATAGATTTGTCGGACATCGTCATCACCCGTCTCATGTCCACTTCACATGGTGAAAAAGAAAGACAACAATTGAAGACCATGTGGGAATTATCGCAGGCTTAATACGGACACAACACCTGAACGATATACGATCCATGCACTTGCATTATTGTAAAAAATTCTCCAAAATAGACGAATGCCGTTCGGATAACGCAAAGCCGCACAAACGTTTCAACGTTTCATGAAAGAGGTAGTTCGTGAACTTGATTTCATGTTCGTCTACATTGGCGACATACTTGTGGCATCTAAATCTGAGGAAAAACACAAAATGCACTTAAGCCAACTATTCAAAAAGATAGTGGAGTTTGATGTACACGTCAAGGCCAAATGCGTATTTGGAGTAACAGCTCTTGACTTTCTCCGCCACAAAAATACTCCTGATGGTATTTTGCCATCAGACAAACGAATCAAGGCAACCTCCGAGTTCCCAGCTCCACAAACAATATCAACAACATCACAATCGATAGGGAACTACTCGCAATATATCAGGCAGTCAAACACTTCCGATATTTTGTCGAAGCTTGTGAGTTTACAATTTACACCGACCATAAACCTATGACTAGAGCAATTCAGTCTAAAACTGAACGCAATCCGAGGCAATCTCGCCACGTGGATTATACTAGCCAATTCAACACCGACATTCGCAAGGTAGTGAAAATGTGGTCGTGGATACACTTTCCAGCACCGCATACAACGAAATGGCCACAGTCGAGACTCACTTCGACTATCAAAAAATAATTATGGCACAAAAACATGACTTAAAACTTCAGAATTTACTTTTTGGTTCCAGACGTCCCACTAGCACATCTTATATCGCAGAATCACTTCGCCTAACTATATTCGACACACTACACAACATGTCACATCCTGGTGTCCGTGCGACTCGAAAATTGATTATTGCTTTATTATTATTACTTTTGGCCCAGTATAACCAAGGACGTAGCCCAGTGGGCGAACTCCTGCTATCCTGCCAAAATCTAAAGTACAATGTCACACAATTTCACCTCACGGACAATTTAAGATTCCACCTGGTCGATTTGAACACATCCATTTAGACATTGTAGGACCACTTCCTCCATCTAATGGATATGCATATCTACTCACCTTACTGCATGGACAACATGTGTGCTGCTACATTCGCTTCTACTTTCGTAAACCACTACGAACTCCGATTTGGGGTTCCTCTTAATATCACCACCGATCAAGGAACACCATTTGAGTCCAAACTTTTTGTTGAGTTAACAAAACTCCTTGGCTCAAATCGTATACGTACTAATGGCCTATCATCCTCAAGTCAATGTGATAGTTGAACACTTTCACGAAACCTCAAATCAAAATGGTTCGAGGAACTACTAGCAAGTGGAGCTCTGAGATTCCCATCGTTTGCTCGGAATCAGAGCTACAGTGCAAGAGGATCTAAAATGCTCACCAGCTGAAATGGTTTCTTGTCAAACCATCATGTTTCTTTCAAAAACATTTTACAGTCAAAATCATAAAATGTTGTAAGTGAATGTAACTCCGTCAATGCCACAAAACAAATCAAGCAAGAATCAAGAGATTCTAACACCAGATGAACTTATCCGTGAGATTCGCTTACCTCTTCCCATTGCACGATAAGCAACACAAAACGGCGAACCAGAAACGTGCGTGATCAGGATAAAAAAAACGTACCAGTATGCCAACATAGAACTAAACATCGGCTAAATTGGATGAAGAAAAATTCCGCAGTTTCAGGCCATGACCCCGTTGAAACAAAAGGTGGTGATCGTAAGAAATTACTTTTTCAAGAACATCACAATTCGTTGAATCGCATTATTGCCGGTATGAAAGTTGTAAAATGTATACCTACCATCAGAATTCTATATAAACACAAAATGTATAGGGCGTATACTACCCAATCGCCAAAACAGTTTTGACAGTAAAGTCGTCATATTTTAGTATGATATTTAACACGAAACACAATTTATGTTTTATGACACTTCGAATAGATGTCTTCACGAAATTCTTAGAGCTAACCGAATGCTTAAAGTATACAATGGATCCTGCGGTCAAAGAAGGCCTTCTAGCCGACCGAAAAGTGCATAAATTAAAAACGAAAGCTTTCTTCAAGCTTTAAACAAGTAAATCCGGCGCTTTTTAATCTGGGACGTTAAAAAGGATCAAACTGCATATTATTCTAGGCAGCTATATACATGTACCACTTTGTGCGATTGTGAAAGGTTCGTCCAAATAAAAATCATTAAAATAAAACGTGTTTTATAGTTATTGGACCGACGATGAATTCGACAAAAGTTTAAACGAAAAAAAATCACTATAGATGGTTACCTTATGAAGCATATTACCGCCGCAACTGTGGCAAAAATTTTTGTGGAAAATGATATATCAAGATTTTGGGTACCGGTAAACATTACTAGAGATCAAGAAAGACAATTCTTAACTTCTCATTACCCGAAATCTAACGGAGTGGAACGTTTTCATCGCTAACTAAACGCCTTTTTAAAAGTGAGAGACGATAAGATTCGTAAATGTCAATAATTCTTGTTGGCATAAGAGCTACACCAAAAGATAATATTAAATATTTCCCGGCAGAACTAGTTTATGGACAAACACCAAAATCACCATAGGTGATTTTTTTATGGAAGCACAGCAGATCAACAACCAGCACACTCCGATCAGGAGATTATTTATCTACGAAATACTAGGCTTTGAAAAACAATATATTTATTCCAAGAACGGCGGATAGACACATCCATATCTATCGATCGACTTAATCCAGCTTTTGGAGTCTCGATCAACAACATCGCAAACCAAAATCAGTTCAGTTTTCAAGGGGGATAATATAGAGTCCATATCCACAATGAAAATATAGCCATTCCAAATGTAATAAGATTGCTACCCAAGTACCACCTGAAGTTATGCTGAATCTAACGTGCATGATTTGAAACTTAATAACACAATTTGAAATTTAGACCAATTCGAACCTTTAGTTCAATAATTATTCTTGTTTTGTTTGTATTCCAACATATATTTCCAAAGATGTAGTATTCCCAATTTAATTTGAAAAATTCTTTAATATGCTTCGTATATGACTTAACTGCATTACCCTTTTCAGAATACATCTGCGAACTAGCGCATTTTCTCAAATCAAAAAAGCATCGTAGGTTGTTGACAATGTCTAAATTGTTGACGGTGACAAAAAACCGTGCCAAAAAATCTACGTAACGTTTCACGTATCAACAATCCCGTATATTACACGACGTAATCTACCTCGTCCATCCCTGGATGTCGCAGAATTGGAGACAAATTCAGTTCAGAAACATAAAATAATGTTCCTCTATTATTATGATTTGAAGTTGACTGTGTTGAACAATTGTTGGTTCTGTTGGTCATATGATCGTCATTATTCGCATCCTTATGGAACAACATACATATCTTAATATTATTTTGGGTTTTTGAATAATATTCGAGCAAAGCATGTAACGAAAGCTGAGAGCTAGTTCCAACGATCGTAAACAGAATATTTTCACAGGGCCTGGTGTTGTATAACTGGCTAGAGGATATGGTGGATCGTGAAGGGATTCCAGAAGCTTGTAAAGATTTTGAGTACAACAATTCAAATATACATACTCAAAAACCAATGCCAGGAGTACCGGCAGGTAAAGAGTGAATAATAAATATTTCTTATAAACTCTTAATAAAGACGCACAATCTTTTGTTTGCTGGAGCTGGACTGATGATGTTGAAATGAAGATACTTATATCTCCAAATATGCTGGATTACTACAGTATGAGCTGAATGAACTATAACGAATTAGGTGTCACGTGCTCGTTACAACTCATTGATGGTCTTTATACCGCTACAACTAGTTGATGGGCCCATTTACAGAGCAATCACAAAAGGTTGTGACTATAATATTGAGCAATACAGTTAGTTTCTAACTTTTAAGATAAATTTACACGATAAGCCGAACTAATATTTTAAAGCTAATTTCGGTCTTACCATTTCGTTGACCAAGACTGACTTTCACTATCCCAAGTTTCGCTTGGCATTCCAAGGTAGACTTGGTTTAACACCCCAACGTAGCGTGTGAATTGTAAATTAAAATTCTCACTGATACGCGCCGATATTTAACTCGTACAGAGTAAGCTTGTAATGACCATCCATTTTGAATGCAAAGTAGTGCATCGAATTGCCACAGGAGAACATTGGTCTTTTTGACGACTCAAGCTTAATGGTAACCTTGTGGAGACTATATCGCCGAATGAACGCGATTACGGTACAAGATATATAGATATAGATATTTTCTCTAACACATTTACAACCTTTCCCTTAACCTTCTTACTGGATGAAATGATAAACGATTTATGATTCTTGATATCAAAACACCACGAACATATTTCCATCATTCACAGCTTACATACATTTTCTTAGCGAGTATATCACCAGAAATGGTGTCAAGCCACCAATCATGTTGCGGTTATTCAATCCTTGGAATATTTCGTTTCAATCCAGGGTGATCTCAGAAAGCTGTATAAATTATGAATGCAAAGCTTTAAATGCAACTAAAGTTACCCTCGCTCAGGCTACTCTTTTAGCTCACTAAATCAACTCGGATATCTTCGTTAATACTCTAGGTATCGCATTGAAGCAACTTCAACAAGGACGTTTTTGTCGAAAAATATTTCTGCCACAGAGAAGTGCTGAACAATATTTTACCATAATGCTGATCGCAGGCTATCTTGCCTACCACGATCACGTTCAAATCGGAGCGTAGTTCACGGTAGAATAATGAAATTTATGGAATATATATCTCAATTGACCACATACAAAAGGTGCATATGTTAAAGGTTAAGGGAATGTCATGGCCAACTCATAGAATACTCAGTTAGGTACGTAATTCGGCATACAACACTCGATTTTGGAGAAATTAGTTTACTTATATAAGATTTTTATGCCAATCCAAACTTAACCTTAAACTGATACATATTGCTACCTCGGCTCTATGGACGCGGGTCGTAAAAGGTGAGGTTAGTGAAAATTTATTTTGTATAGCCTTCCAATATCGGTGAATCGAGATATTCGGCTCCTACATGACAATGAATTGTTTGCGTATGGTCCATTCAATGGTGAACAAAAACACAAACGTATTCATTGTAGCCAAGGAGTTTCGTTAACTCTGAGAAAAGTTTGGACTCAAATTGTGTTTCTTGATCAGATGTGATGTTAACTGGAACACAGAATCGTGATACGTATAGTTTGGAACGCAAATATGTTCAAATCGACCATGTGTTCCGTTGGATTTCTGGCAGAATAAATATGACTGTTTACTCAATGTGCTACGATCTTGTTTATATTTTGCCAACAGTAGTTTATTTAGCAATGATCAATTTACGAGTAGCACCAATACCCGGATCTGAAATGTCGTGTTAACTATTGAAGATTGTTCGACAAAGTGGTTCGGTATGTATATGAACGATTGATGTTTTGCAGACAATTTCGAGGTATCAAGTATTTAAATTGCTCTACTTTTTCGATGAACTAGAGTGGAATGTGGAACCAGATGGTAAATTCTTATAAAGAAATATTTCAAAGTCTGCTTTTTGTATCTCCAACCACACTGCCTTTGGTAAACTATAAACTTTGATTTGTGGTCCGGTAAAGATGGTGAAGCCCCGACCTCCAAGAAATTATCTGAATTCTCTTAATTGTTGTGGCAGCTGGCAATTCTCTAATGGCATTAATTCGTTCCTAGAAAGGCATAATACAATTAAGTGTTATTTTGTGGCTGAGGAAAACAAGAGATGTACGCGGAATATACGCATTTTGAGCTCTTGATGTTGACATCAAAATCGACGAGTAGTTAGAAAAATGTTTCCAAGTTGAGATTGTTTCTCAGTTTTCAATGCCACAGTCGAGATCACGAACGACTTCGTTCATGAAACGTTAGTGCAGTATTTCGTAATTTAAATGGCATTCGCATATGTATTCGAAGAGGCCGAATAGTGGTAAGATTATCGTTTTGTAAACGTCTTAAATTATCTTCTACCATGTGGTGAAATTGGAATCTAGCCTGCGTGCTGTTGACGCTGAAAGGTGGCCTTACGACATTGTGTCGGAATAACAGTTTGTAATTCGGCTCCGCTGTTAAGAGTGGGATTTATTTTTTTTCCCGTAGATTTTTTGGATCGCGAAATGTTTCTGTGTAGCTATGTATCAAACCTTGAAGACAAGTAGACCGATAAGTAGCTTGAATTTACTAAATACATCATCGTAAACTATTTTTGGTCATCTGCGTATATAGTAGTCTCGAAACACATATAAGTCTATATACTTCTTTTGAATGAATAAAACGAGTTTTGTAAATTTAAAATTTTTAAAATAATTTTATTTTATCAAAATTGTTGTTGTTGTGCAAAATGTTAAAACTAGTATTTTATCTCAACCGTACTAGCGCAAATCGAGAAGAAAACACTGATCTTGACTTTGACAATTTAATTAAATTACGAATCGTATATTTACAAAACAAATTGATGATCAGCTTGATTTTAATTTAATGAAATTAGTTTTACGCAACCATACAGGAGGTTTACGCGATAATTAATCTGTAAATTTAATCTACAAGAGAGGCGCCGATTTCTTTATTGTATTTATTCGTCTGATATGTCATGTTCATTGCTATATTGAAATCTATCTTTCTATTTTCTATATTCAATGACTGTAGTATGATTTAAAAAGATATGATACAGCTCAGATATGATGACACCCACACGATTGATCTCCATCGTAGTCTAGCCGACTACGATGAACTTGGTTGCTGATAAGACCTTTCCTTGATTGTTTGTGCTACATATATTGAGGGCATTATTATTGTACGATTATTGTGTCGCACGATCTGAGCAGTTCAGAGATGCGCCGATTTATTTATTTTAAGCGAAACCTATAAAGTCGTCTAAATACTTTATTAATCTGCAGAACCAAAGTATTTACATTTTGAACAGAAAAGATTATATTCAATTTAGAAAAAATGTTTTTAACAAATATTATTTTAATCTTTGTTATAATGTGTCTGTTGCCTTAGGAATTGACCCAAACATAAAGGTATTTTTCGATAATTTTCGCATTTGTTTGAAATTAATCATAAAAAAATCGTCTTTAACAAAACACATGTGCGCTTGTCTGAGAATTATTTATTTACTAAAGCAAAATATATATTATACCAAATCAAGTTTTAGAAAAAAAAATTCAGAAACATCATTATGGTGGTGTTATAAGAAACATCCAACCAATTAAGAAAGCATTAAAAACACAACTGTAGCATGAATAAAACAAAAAAAAAACATAATCAAACAACCATTATACGATCTAAAAGCTTGTTAAAAACAAAAATCCTAATTGCTTTCCAATATGTCAATAACACGTTAATTTCAAATCACGAGAAACACGCTGTTCATTCTCCCTAGTATACAAAAATGCTTGCATATCGCAAAAAAAGAAGCTTTTTTCCTTATATACTAAACTCATACACTCATACTAGTAAACAATTTTGGCTTTTTGCGTGTTATGTTTAAATTTCGCATCACGTTTTTACTGCTGATTGAATTTGCTCTGGAATTTATTTACAAGATTGATATATGTCAAAACTTAAGCGAAACAAAAATTCGTATATACATACATATGTGCACACACTCGTATACATCAGAGTAGAAAGATAATTAGAACAAGAGCTTTTTATCAAGATTAGCTCAAAATATTTTTTATATTTTTCACTTCAGACGATTGGAATTTTTTTTTGTGCTTTTAAAGCTCGTTTAATTTTATTATAGAAATTAATCTGCAATCAATTTTTTTTTGCTATACAGTTCGGTCTATATTTATGGTTGCGATGTACATTGGAGCATGAATCGAAGAAAGCTCTAAAAATAATAAATGATTTCGTTTAGCTGGTTCACGTATGTTCAATAAATTTCGATTTATCTATAATTCGTGGTTTGTCGGATTGGTTTGCTCATATGTGTATCGGTTTTATTTATTCATTGAAACGTAAATAATGTTATCAAATATTTTATAGGTTATATGCTTTAAAGCACTAGAACTTTTATTAACAAATCGAGAACTTTTTTTTTTAATATTTTTTTTTTTTTGGTTTCGTATTAAAAAATTAATGGATTTGGTGTAGATAAGTGGATTGCTAATATTATATTAAATAGCTCATAAGTATAACGTGTGGGTGTGCTAGATTGAATACAAAAATATTAAAATTTTATCGAAAGGTATAAATTTAGCATAAGAAAAATTTCAAATCAACACCATAACGCTATAAAAAATTAAAATTAGTCATAAAGATCAACGAAAATGATATTAAAAGTCGTAAAAGTTCGATGCTTTTATATTTTTTGCATTGCTGAAAATTTAGTGATAAATTTATGGGATTATACAAAAAGGGTTGTCCTGTTTTTTTTTTTGTGTTATGCTTGATTAATGAATATTTGATGAATCATTTTACGGTTGGCTATAAATTTTTCGTTTTTATTTATACATTGGGAGCTATGGAGTTTCAGAAGACGCAATAACTATATATATATTCATAATACAATTATTTTTTTTATATTTGTTTGTTGAGAATTTACTTTGATTACAGTTGTTGAGAAGTCCCATCAATATTAATATTGTTAATCTATTGTAATGCCTTCTCATCCAGACATATATACCGCACATCATCACAATACGTAGACAATTTTTTTTGGTTTCTAATTGATTCTAGTTCTAGTATTATTATTAGAAATGAATCGGGCCAAATAATATATGTTAACTTTTAAGCATCAAAAGCTTTCAAAATTTATTTATTTTTTATTACAAATTTCTTAAACAAAAAATAATGAAATGTTGGAGCTTTAAACAAAAACTTCTGTACTATGTTTCTACACCAAAACTTTAATAACAAAAATGCAGCCTTTATAAAAGCTCACATTTAATATAACCCTATAATTTAGCGATAAAGATACAAAAAAAAAACAAAACTAAAAAAAATCAAACTAAAAAAATGAGCTTTTAATATTTATGCTAGAACTAACAAAATCACTTAAATATTTTGTTAAAAACCCTATGTACACAAACCGGGAAACATTTAAAATTTTAACTTTCTAAGGAATCTACATAATAAAAGTTAATAGACCAAGCTTTACCAAAGTTTCATAGTACAAAATATATAAATGCGGAGCTTTTTATAATCGTAATTCAAGTAACTTTAGAAAACAAATTTAACATTTTCTTATATTTGGTTGTTAAATATAATTTAAGTGAAATATAAATAGACCGCGAGCTTTGGACGATTTGTTTATTGTGTACTGAACTTTTTTAAACGAGTATTCAATTTTTCATTAAAGATCATAAAAAGTAATTATATAAAAAAAATCCAAATATTATTTTAAGCGTTCATGAAGATTAAAAGCTATTTTAATCTTCTTAAGTTGAATTTTAAGGATAACCTCTAAATGCTAATTTTGACCATTCCAGGTTGATTTTCAACACACATTTATGAAAGTGTCTGTTGAGATACTATAGTTTATCAAAATAGGGGAAGTTTTATTGAACTAAATAGTATAAAACAAAAACAATAACAATTATTTTAAAAATAATATTAAAATAGTAACAGTCTTTAGAGGACATTACTGGCCATTTACTGTATCAACGATTTGGCTCCAATAGTTTCGATCCCGAGCATGATCTTCATACTATCTTAGACAATCTGAAGAAACCAAGTCATTCTCTACACCGTGGACCTGTACAATTCGTTACGAATCAGCACGCGGAACGTGACTGAGCCAGCGGACTTCCTGTACAATATCCTAGGTATGTACCATCTACTTCACGTTTTGGGCGGTAAATCACACGCATGATTCTTCTCTCAAATGTAAGTAGCAGTCTCTCGTACTCATCCGTCAGCGCGCAACTTTGACATCCATACATAACAACAGGCCTGATCAACGTTTGTAAAGCTTAAGCTTCTCGGCACTGGATATAGGCCCTAAACGATACAAAGCACGACTACCAGCCGCTAGTCGCGCTTTAATATCCTCATCCACACTATTATCGTGATTGATAAGTGGGCCCAAATATTTGAACGTGTGCAAAGGAGAGCAATACCACGATCTCTCACACTTCAAGCGGGTTCCCTTCTTGAAGATGGGACATATCGGGTCCACTATCCATTCATCAGTCATAACTTCGGCTCGCCATACTAATCGAATAAGATCGAAAAGCCAGTTCCACAAAGTATTCCTTCCAAATAACAAGAGCTCCGAATTAATGCAGTCCTCCCCAGGTGAGCGGTTTCGTTTTAGTCTTTCCATGGCCCTTTATTGAATGTTCGTTGAGAACTGCGAAATAAAATTCATATGCCGAGTTGTCGTGAACTTGTTTCTGTTATGGCAAGACGGCTCCGACTGCGATCTTCGATGCAACCGTATAGTAATACTGAAGACTGCGTCATCTAAAGGATTTTGGCTGTCTAAGTAACAAAACTATAGATGTGGAATATTCTCTTAGAGGTAATTTCGTGACTTAAAAAGTTAAGAGTATTAACACCAAAAACACATTTTGAAGTTTCGATATTGATATCAAAAACTGCAAACAGTAGTTGATAATGCGATTTGTGCTGTTCTTCTGATTTCGGATTGAGAAGAATATCATCTATGTATGCAAAGACGAAATCGAGTCCTTTAACTACCTCGTTCATGACCCTTGTCTGAGCAGCGCTGCATAAGAATTCTAGGTCAATTTTAGAGAATATAGTACAGTTGGTCGGTTAAGTTCATAGAGAAATGTTGTTTAATCTCTTACAATCACAACAAGGTCTCCAATCAAGTTGTTCCTTTTTTCTAACCATATATAAAAGGACAAGAAACTGGAGGATACGATGGTTGGCATTTTCCCAATTGCACCAAGTATTACAGCTCGTTTGAGACAACACTGAATAGATTAGTTTCGTACCAGTTCATTGTGCCCTTAGAGTACTGTAAACTATATGGTTAACACAGTAATGGACTTCTGAGCCGGTTTAGTATACAATTTTTTTTACTAAAAAAAAGAACAAACCAACTGACAATAATGTTTACTCAATTTCTACTAAACTTGCAGAGAATCGACGTCATTGAGGAGAATGTGACAAAACCTACTCTTGAGTCCACAACTGCAAATCGCTTACTAACTCATAATTCTTTAATACATTTTTACTATTAAAATTGATTTTAACGACGCTTTGCGGACAATGCAGATTTAAACGAATTTATTTATTTTAAAGTGCATTGAAGGCGCAATTCTATAAATTTGTCATCTTCCGTATCACATTATTCCTAATGATATTTGGTTACCGTAGTTTAGAATTAATTCATAAAATCACTCTATAGTAATTGCCTATACATGATCGATGTTGTCTACGTTGTCTACAAGTTGTCGATACGTCGACGCAGAAAACAATAGATGACGCGTAAATGACCATCTCAGTTGACATCAATAGATACTATTTTGGAAATGAGTTGTTTTATCATCGATTTCATTATCATCTACTGATGGCAGGTTTTGTGTATAGTGCCTCAAAATTATTTTCAAAGAATGCCGCATGATTTGTTCGACGCAAAACAATTAATGTTAGGTAACAGACTAACGCGTTTGCCAACGTCATCATTGATGCATTAATGGCATTTCCATTATATACATTCCAATGGCAGTTTAACGTTCTGTTCCTGAACAGGCAGCTCAACAATATTCTTGTATCCGCAGTCAGCCAATATTATTAATTACAAAAATTAAAAAAATGAACAAAACCTAAATTCGCGCACCAAAACGTAAAGTCGTAAAGAGAAGGCTAGCAAAAGTATCAAATTGCATTGAGGTAATTTACAAAAAATTTCACATCGAAATTTCTAAGAGTGTAGTACTCTACATAGTAAAACTCACGAAAATTTGTCTAGCACTGACACAAGAAAATTTTTCGAGTGTTTTACCATGTGAGTGCTTGGTAAGGTCAACTAATATTTGCTATCAAGAAATTTTATTTTAATTTTCGATTTTAACATTCCAAAATCTGGTTTAAGCCCCACAAGTCGTTATAATTACGCCCTTAGATGAGTCCATCGAGCTCAAATTAATGTCAAATGTTCTTCCCTACAAAAAAAAATAACTAAAACATATTTATTAATAATAATAATAATCAGTTTTAAAGGCCATTACTGGCCCATTACTGAGTCAACAATCTGGCTCCAACGGTTTCGATCATGAGCATGGTCTTCATACTGTCTAAGACGATCTGAATAGGCCAAGTCGTTCTCTATATCGTGGAGCCATCGTCGCCTGCAACGACCTCTGCGCCTACCATATGGTCGGCTCTCCTTTCAGAGATCGCAGAACGTGACCGAGCCAGCGTACTCGCTGAAATCTTACTTCATGTACAACATCGGGGATCTTCATCAGATCTTTGATCTCGAAATTGTACAGAGCTCGATATGTACCATCTATTTCGTGTTTTGGGCCGTAAATCACACGCGTGACTCTTCTCTCAAATGTTAGGAGCCATCTCTCGTACTCATCCGTCAGCGCCCATTGGGCTCATTGATCTGAAGTCCAACTGAAGCTGAAAACTCTACAAGCGGATCAAGTATTTCTTTCACTCCGTTACTATTCAGTTCAATCACGCATATGTCATCTGCATATGCAAGCACCTGATTGAACTGGTGATATAAGATGTTGCGCTGTGGTGTTTCAGCTTAACGAAAGATGTACTCCAACATGAGATTAAAGAGTATCGAGGACAGGGCATCTCCCTGCCGAACACCCGAGTTAACTGCAAAAATTGTCGATAGCCTGTTCTCAACTTTAACGCAGCATTCAGACTGCGTCACTGTCATCCTACACAGTCGTACCAATTTTGTTGGCATTCCTAGGTATTCCAGGGCAGACCACAAACTCTCTCGATTGATCGAGTCGTAGGCCTGCCGGAAATCCAGGAAAACCTGATGTACGGAGATGGATGTCTCATAATATTTAGATAGAATCATCCGCAGCGAAAAGACCTGATCAGTGACTGATCGATTCGGACGAAATCCTCCTTGATAGTCACCAACCTAGCCCTCCGCTAGAGGAGTGTTTCTATCCAATACAATGTATGACAGTAACTTGTATGCTGTGCAAAGGAGAGCTATACCGCGATAATTCTCACACTTCAAGCGTTCTCTTTTCTTGAAGATGGGGAATATCGCGGCCACTTTCCATTCGTCAGGCATAATTTTGGTTCGCCATACTAATCGAATAAGGTCGAAAAGACAGTTCCACAAAGTATCCCCTCCGAATATCAAGGTGAGCGGTTTCGTTTCATTCTCTGCATGGCTTTAGTGAATTCCTCATGGGATGGCTCCTCAGTGCAAATCTCTGCAGCCTGTATTTGAGGTGGCTCAACAACAGTCTGTGCCCCATGATGGACATCAAGCAGTTCAGTTAAGTGTCCACTCCATGCGTCAAGTACTGCGTTGATGTTGACACTGAGGTTTCCATCCTGGTTTGGAATGACGGTTGACGTAGGCCTGAAAGTATGGTGCAGTCTAGTAATTCCTTTAAAGGAATTACGCGAACTGCGCTCATTGCTGAGTTGTACTTTCAGAACCTCGGCCTTCCACCATTCTCGCTTCTTCCGTCTACAAATCCGCTTAGCTGCCCTTCTTGCAAGAGCAGCCTTGTTTTTTCTCGCAATTGTGAGACGCTGCAAGGTGACACTCATCATCAAACCAATCATTCTTGAGTCTGACTTTCACTATACCTAAAGTCTGTTGAGCAGCACTGACAACCGATGTTTTCAGTACCTCCCAGACAGAGTTCACGCAGTCAGACTGGTAATTAGCTTCATCAATCTTGTCGCTGACAAGATCTTGATATCGCTTCTTTTGATCTTCATTTATCAGACCTTCAAAGTAGAAACGTACCATGCATTTCGCTGCGGCCCAAGAAGTAATCCAGCTCCAAGATTTCCGAGGTCATCTCCACTGTAGAGCAACGTATAGCCCTGGGACACATAGTCACCACTTTTAGGCCAGCGAGTTTCTTGAAGAGCAACGGGTTTCAACCGATACTCCTTCATGCACGTGATTGGGCCCTCCAACGCTCCTGGTTTTCTAAATCACTGCTCGTTCCACGTGCCGATCCTAAATCTCGTGTCCGGGTACTTTAGCGGGGGTCCGGATTTGTTTTGGCGGTTTTCCATTTTTGTTTTTGTTGACTTTAATACTTGATTTTTTTACGGATGCGAGTTGTGCCCATCGATCCAACCGTTTAGTCGCCTCCTACGACAAGCAAAGGAGACTGTGGTGGTATTCTTGGGAAACATGTTGGTGCAATATAGATTTACGAGACATGTGAGTGCCCCCCGACCACAGGGACAAACATATTTATTAAGTGAGACAAATATCTGACTTACCTCATTGCAGGTTGTGATTTTCACGACCTATATGCGTACGAGCATATACATTGTATCTATATCGATAACTTTATTTTTGTTATCATATTTTGTTAAAAAACACTATTAAATCACAACATACAGACGTACACATAAATAATTAACCCAATTTACAACCAAATCATGTTCGGAAAACTTTCATTTTACCACATCAACCACGAAAAATCATAAAATCCACCGATTTGTTGTTGTTCTTGTTGTTGTATAACACAACCTTATACACACATACTAATATACGGGGATTAGAACGATTTCAGGTGTCATAAACTCATAAAACACCCCCGTCTCTTCTGGATTATACACATAAGAATATTGTGTGTGCGACTAGCAAATTAAATAATTTAATGGTAAACACATTAACATGTATGATAATTAACAGAAGTACACCGTACACTCATATACGAAAAAAAAAAATTCAATGTTTCAATGATCATAAACTTTTATGATTTGTTTATGTATACGTATATATGCTATAGATAAATTGACTAGATTATATTATATTTTTTAAGTATTTAGACGGTAACATAATTCGGTTTTCTTTTTAACTTAAATCTTAATCATAAATAAACTAATAAAAATTTATGTTAAAAACGCTTTTAATATTTTGTTAGAATACGACTATATACTCGTATGTACATATTCTTAACTAATCCAATTTGCAATATATTATTAAATCGAACCGAATCATAAATCGATCAATCAATTTATGTACTATAAGATACATACTGTAAGTGAAAGTAAATTCATAAAACAAAATATTTTTCAATTTATCATAATTAAAATGAGTTGAGCTTTTCGTGATTCATGTTTATTCAGCAGCTACCTTTCATCGATATTTCCGTTTTATTTTTATTTTTTTGGAAAAATTTTACGAATATTTGCTGGCGGATATTTAACTATATACGGGTATACCTGTATGTTAAAAAAATACAGTGACGAACATCTGTATAGTATTATCCCGAAATTATCGGCTAAGCTGTATACAGATTGCGATCACTGTACAAATTAAATAATCGCGCTGTGTATTGTATATAGAACGGGAAGAAAAAACGTCTTTATTGATAAAACTTTTAAAATTAATTCTAATAAAAGCGTAACGAACGAACGAAAAGAAAGTTTTTGTACAAAAAAAAAAATTATTATTTTCGTTTTTAAAAGAATTGTTGAAAAGTGCTTTTTTGTGCTTTTCAATTTCCGTTTATTTTTAAACTTTTATTTTTCGTTCGGTTCGTTTTATATATTATGTTCTTCTACTTTTCTATTGTTTTTCTCAATAGGCATCAAGTCAGTTAAAATTAAATTATCCTTTTTTATTCACTAAATATATGTAGACGTGTACGAGTATATAATATGTATGTATGTATGTATATACATACACACAAAAGGATATAGACTAGAACTGTAAAATAGAATCACGTAATATTCTCAGACAGTATATATTTATATAGCAGTTATCGAGAAATAGGTGGAATCTATTGGGAAGGTGGTTTTACAGCCGAACACAAACAGAAACCAACGAAAAAAAAAAAGATCAATGTGAGAGGTCATTTCGAAAGGTATTTTGCTGTGTAACATTAACAGTTTAATACTGTTAATGGTGATATGGGGAATGGATATTAAGATGTTAAACTTATAACATGATTACGGGATATTTGTTTTTTAACAATATTATCAAAAAACCATACACATCGTTTAGTATGTAGTGATGTCCGTCCACCGATATTGATAAAATGAGAATTCGCGATAATCGATTTGGTGTGCAGTTAAATTCTAACGTACTCTAAGGTTCTTCATTCAACGCCACATTCGGGTTATGGTGCAATCTTAGAAAACTGTAAAAGTTTGAACCAAGTAAAGGGTAATAACTGCTCTGCGTTCAAAGATCTTGAAGATAGCACATGGGATCTAGATGAAAGATAGTGTAAGCAGTCGTCCACTTCCTTGAAACAGCCGTCACAGAGCTATAGTCTCATGCATTGGAGATAATTTTAAAACATCCATGGCCAGTGATAAAAGCGAATAATATTCTGAGAAGTGCTTTTTTAAGGATTGGGTGCAATAAGGATCATATCGCATTTCGTTAGCTAAGAGTAGCACACTACTTCAGACCCAGTTCAAGTATCATAGCATCATTATACCCCAATTGAATACCACAGGAATAGAGGAATTGCTGATTTGGGAGTCAAGTTGTCTCTATCCGCCATTCATTACCAAGATGACAAGTTTGCAATTCCTGGTTTTCAAGACACTATAAATAATTTAAATAAATCAATGGTCACTCACCTGTTCGTTATGCGCAGTCTTGTGACACCTGTTTGTTTTATAGGTGTGCTTCTTGCACCAGCTCTTCGGTTCTCCGTTGCTGTATTTTCCTTTTGAAGATGCTCTCTTATTATGCCGCAGGGGGTCCACCATCAAAGCCGGTTTCTTTATACAACTCTCGGTCATTATTCTCTCTCCAAATTCTACACCATGCCCCATCCACTCCAGGTTTCACCGACCTACTGCCATTTCTCCCATTCTGGTGGTGCTGTAATAATCCAGGGCCTTCTTTGGATTTGTCTCGTCTGTTTATATACTATCCTACATACACAGATTAAAATTTGGTGTAGAAATTGGTACAGTACACTTTAAGTTAGGTACAATACCAACACGGAATTTTTATTTACTTCAATTTAATTTGTACATAACAAAAAACAGAATAAAAATGAAAAATGACCAGACGACCAAAAATAAAAACATGACCGTTACAGGATCAACAAACTTAATACTCTAAGCTTTGCTAAATTGTCAGCAACCTCATTTCCCTCAACGCCCCAATGAGCAGGCAGCCACATGATCCTCACCCTATTATTGAAGTAGAGAAGGTTTTGTAGCCATTCATAAGAAAGACTGTCAACTCAGACAACTGTCCATAGAAATCCTATATCTAAAGGTTTCAATGGTATAGATAATATTATTGTTCGACATATTGAAGTATCTTTTTAATTTAAGTTTAAAGAGTTGCATTTTCCCTGGCACTCCAAAAATAGCTGTTATTATCCCGGTATTTCAAAAGGGCGATGCTTACTGCTTAATAAAACGACGATTGCTCTCTTATTCTGTCAAAATTAATTTTTTTAGTGACCACCAATTTGGATTTACAGCTAAGAAATCTACAGAAAAAGCTCTTTTAAACTTTTTGAGTAACATATATTTAATTGCTAACATCTCATTGAAAAGCTCAGCAGTATTTATGGACATTTCGAAAGCATTTGATATACTGTTAACCACAATATACTCCTAGAAAAATTATCAAGTATCGGTGTCAAGGTGTTCGATTGGTTTGTCAGTTACCTCCATAACCGTAGCCAAATTGTTAGAGTTAATAAGGTAAACAGTCGTCCATACGCTTGTGAAGTTTATCCTAAATTAGAATTAAACCAACAAAAACAACGTAATATGTATATGTATTAGTGAATATCGAAAATATATGACATTTAGGCGAACATTAAATTATTTGTATGTACAAGTAGCTATTTATTGTATCTATATACAGTATGTAAAAATTGGATATCCAAATAGTACTAAGTGCTCAACCATATATAAAACTAAAGGCTTAACACTAATAAACCAATCATGCCAAAACTTTTCAAAAGCTAATGACTTTCATATGGTCAAATTGAGGTTTCAGTAAATTTACATTTTAGGATTATCGTAAGAAATTGCGTATCTTAAAATTTTCACTATTTAGCACAAATCTCACTGTGATATTTCCCATTTTTTTTCCCCACGACACATTATCCATTGTTTTTTGAATTTTATTTGCCAACTAGACTTTTGCACTAGAACATTCATAACTTTCGTTCCAATTAATGAATTTAAATGCGGTTTTTTGTGTTACATTTATCAAGATGTTATTCATTATAGTGTAAATTTACTGAAACTTCAATTTGACCATGTGAAAGCCATTAGCTTCTCAAACGGTTAGGCAAGATTATAGTATTAGTTCAGTCCTCAAAATTTTAGTGAGATATAGTGAGATTTGTGGTAAATATTGAATCTCTCTTGATTTATTTATTTCATAAATTTTTATGATAAAAGGAAGTAAATTAATTATTCAATGTTATTTTTTAAATGTTTTATTATTTGCCTAAATGATGATTGTATTTTATAATACACTATTATTTGACTAATACATTCACAAATATTTAGTTTTATTATAAACTTTTACTTCGACTCTGCCAAGCGTGCTTTGCGTTTGGATATGTTCCGCAGTCCTGGAGCAGGAGTAGAGTTGTGTTCATTCCGAAAGCTGGAAAGACGGATTATACCGATCCCAAGGCATTTCGTCCTATTAGTCTTTCTTCAACTTTTCTCAAAACTCTGGAAAGAATTGTTGACAGATATATTAGGGATCATCACCTATCTGTCATCCCACTCAGTAGCACTCAACATGCTTACAGAGTTGGGAGATCATGTGAAACTGCGCTGCATGAACTTGTTACGAGGATTGAAAGATCGCTTAGTATTAAGGAGTTTCTTGTGAGCACTTTCCTCGATATTGCGGGTGCCTTTGATAGTACTTCTTTCGCTTCCATCACTGAAGCCTGCTCAAACTTTGGAATTGACCAAACCAGTGTTACTTGGATTGGATCTTTGCTGCGGTCGCCCATTGCCGTGGCCGAGCTGAACTCCCTGTCCATTTTGGTCAAAGTTACTAAAGGTTGCCCCCAGGGAGGTGTTCTGTCACCGCTCCTGTGGCTCTTAGTTATCGACGAATTACTTGTTAAACTACAGCACTCCGGCTTCACTGCTCAGAGTTATGCTGATGACTTAGTCGTTCTGGTTCAGGGTAAATACCTTAATGTACTATCAGACTTAACGCAACGCGCTCTCCAAGTTGTAGAAATGTGGTGTCTGGAGAAGGGGCTGTACGTTAATGCATCGAAAACTAGTCTGATAGTCTTCACCAGACGTAGGAATACCGGAGAGCTGTTTGCTCCTTCTCTTTTTGGAGAAACGATCGCTAGATCCGACACAGTAAAGCATCTGGGTGTCATTCTGGACAGTAAACTCTCCTGGAAATCTCATATTGAAACAAAGCTGCAGAAGATCACTTCCATTTTTTGGCAGGGTAGAAGAACATTTGGGAAGTCCTGGGGTCTGACCCCCAAAATGCTGATGTTTATTTACAAATCTCTAGCTTTACCTATGCTATCTTACGCGTCTGTTGTTTGGTGGCCTGTGGTTCAGTCAGTATCTGTCATTGCGAAGCTTAATAGCATACAAGGTATGGCTTGTCGAGCTATTACGGGTGCTATGTCCTCTTCCTCTATACTTGCTTTGCAGGCAATTTTATTTCTGCCCCCACTGCAGTCGGTCATCCTAGGCTCGACTTGCTCCGCTGCCTTTCGCCTGCGGTGTATTGGTGCGTGGAACGCTCTCGGCCTTATCACAGGGAATAGACTAATCTACAATTTATTCAGCTCATATATACCAGAAATTAATATGGTTAATGACAAAATGATTACAGAATTCTGCTTTGATATCTCTTTCTCGGTGGTTTATCCAACGAGGAACTCGTGGTCATCTCAAGAATTCAAGGACTGGGTGGCTCAGTCGATAGTGTTTTTTGCTGACGGGTCTCACTCTAATTTTGGTCCAGGTTTTGGAACCTATTGTCCTGAACATGACCTACAATCATGTGGGGAGTCTAGGCCGGAACTGCACTGTATTCCAAGCGGAGCTGATTGCACTCACACGTTGTGCGCTTGACGCTTCTAACCTCGCTGTTCCCGGAAAAGACATTATTCTATGCAGTGATAGTAAACCTGTGCTCAATTCATTACGAAATCCTATGATCACTTCCAAACTGGTCAAGGACTGTAAACATTTTATTAACGTCCTTTGTTCTAATAATCGCGTCAGAGTTATGTGGGTTCCGGCTCATTGTGGCATTGAAGGTAATCAGATAGCTGATGTGTTAGCTAAAACAGGTTCAAGGATGGAATTCATTGGATCTGAACCGGCAGTGCCCCTGACCTTTAATTGTGGTAATGAAGCTATTAAAAACTATATGTTTTTGCAGGCCAAGCGTAATTGGCTAGCTTCTACTACTTACCGAGTGGCTAAGTACTTCATTTGTGAACCTAATCTGAGACTCACAAAGTTTGCTCTATCCTTGAAGAAAGACCAACTGAGAGTTCTGGTCGCTTTTCTGACCGGCCATGGTCGTTTTAAACTCCATTTAAAAAGAATGGGACTTGTCCAAGATTCCTTGTGTGACAACTGTCTTGAAGAAGACGATGACAGCATTTACTTTGTCTGCGGCTGTCCTGCTTTCGAGATAGTTAGGTCCCGATTTCTTAATTATAGATCTTTAAATGTAGGGCAATTGTCATCCCTGCCATGGTTTAAGCCTGTTACAGTTTGCCAGAGCAGCCGAGCGCATTTGCGAATTATGATAGAATCCTCGGTTTGCACCATGGGCCCAGAGTGGCATTGAGTGCGGAACCTTCTAGGTTCCAGCCAACTTTAATAATAATAATAATAATTATAAACTTCACAAGTCATACGTCTGAAGTTTGTACTAAGTTAAAACTATTTTTAATTTAGGTCTAACTTCACTCGCATTCGTCCATAGGTCATCTTAAATGAGGTGTACCTCAAGGCTCAGTTTTGGGAACTTTATTGTTTTTCTAATGATCATTTTGAAATTCAACACTCTATTGAAAGTGATTAATGTATCCTAAACAAATGATTTTTTTTTATCACCGACTTGTTGCTAGTGAAGAGTCTAGAGTTATGCAATTTAGGCGACCTGACATAACATTTGATCAAATGTTTATGAAATATCATGTACGCACTTATTCGATAAGAACCCACGTTTTGAGCAGTGCTTCGATCTACTTTGCGTAAATGAGTTTAGTTACTTAATAGGTGTTTCAATTGGCTCACAGCTAAATTGGACAACTCGCACCTAAATAATATCAGGAAAATTGTGATTACTGATCTTCGACCGTTGTGCCCATCTTATGTTTTGCGAAGGTTATATCATGCACTTGTGGAATCAATAATGTATGGGATAACAAGTTGAGGTGGAATTTACTTTCCTAATATTGTAAATCTCTTTATAGTGCAAAAAAGAATTGTCACACTTTTTCGTCTGTTGAATTTGTTGCCTCTGAGGTATCTATACATGTTCAAAGTATTGAAAATTAGTTCAATCTCTTACCTAAACAGGTTTTGCCCCTCTCATTAGCGCAGTAGCGTGTTTGATTTGTTATTCGAGGGGCCCGGGTTCGTTTCCCGGTGGTGACCAAATATCACGGTTGGGTGTTTTTAAAGTGTAAGTATTTGTGTTTGTCCGGGTATTGCATCGGGGACCTGTTAGTGGCATTGAGTGCTAGAGTAATCCGCCCAATTTTCAGTTTTTTATTTTAAACACGTGAAAATGGTTGCATCTGAGCAGAAACACAAATTTCTACGGGATATTGAGAAACATTTTTAGCAAAAAAGTTAGATTATATTTATATGTGCCGTATAATAAATTTGCAATTATGTACTAACAAAACTGAGCTTGTATTATGAGAAAAATTGTTGTAATTTTGATCTTTTATTATGATGTAAAGGGTTTTCCAATAAGAGGTTTCATTTTAATATTTAAAAAAACGAGTATTTTTTAAGAGAAACCAATGAATGTTTATTTCATTGTAAAGAGGAAGGTATACCATCAACTTTTGAAAACGATATCAGCCAAATGACCGCCACGGCTACGCTTCCAGCACCATATCCTTTTCATGAAATCTTCCATGACCAGTTCGCACATTTGCGGCTGTATGCCCCCAAAGAAATAGTCTAAAGGTGTTGTAAATCTCAAAATCTCCGTGGCCAATTGTGATCACCTCTTCGAGAAATAACACGGCCAGGAAACTTTTCTTGCAAAATTGCGATTGTTTCGTTGCTTGTGTGGCACGTAGCGCCGTTAAAAAAATCATTAATCATAGCTCGGTAATGCAATCCATTCACCGTAACAGTTGCACCAGCCTTATTTTCGAAAAAGTAAGGTTCAGTCACACCGCCAGCCAAAAAACCGCACCAAACAGACGTGACAAGTTGAGGATGGAGAGAATTTTCAACAATCATTCTTGGATTTTCTGAGGATAAAAATCCGGATCATTTTGATGCATTTGAAGGACCCAATCAGCTAAGAGATACGACGTTTATGATGATTGACCACCTTGAGTTCTTCTGGTATACGTTAGATTTGAGATTAAAGATGACATGTTCTATTTCTTAAAATTATCTTATTTTCGTTTAATTATCTTATGAGAGTTGTTAGCAATAAGCAGCTGGGAATTTATCTGAAATTCTTTAATGTTCGATGAGGCTACAATTCGAACCCATATTGGATCTCTGAAAATCTTACCATATATGTAGTCCAAAAAATTATATCTAACAACTTCATATAATTTATGTACCCTTATAAGTGATATTTACAGAAAAGAAATTTATGATCTGATAGTTCAGTATCAGGTATGCTCAAGTTATACGATTTTGTACGAATGTGAAGTTTCCGACAAACTCCGACAAATTGAAAAACATATATATGTACACAACATTTGTCGAAATAACAAAAATAGCTACATGTATTGGTGAATCAGTCGGTATAAACGCAATGTAAAGAAGGCAAATTTATCGGAATATTACAAAAAAGAAATAAATTAATAATAAGTCCACCACAATGGTCAAATCTTAGAGATGTTCCCGGTACACGGCGTATATCAACATTTGATAAATTGATATCGGAAATTTGGCCAATATTTAACACAGTGAACCACTTAAGTCCACATGTCGTTCAAGTTTGGTGTATTCACCGTCTATAACTACAAGAAATTTATTGTAGTTTTTTTGTCGAACTATTTCACAGTACTTCTCAACTTAAATTTTGTCATTCTCCATATACCAGGAGCACCTCTGACAATAGGCCAATATTTAATACAATGAAGCCTGAACTTAAGATCAATGCTGGCACAGTGGTGACCAAGGAGGTCACAAACTAAATCGCTGTGGTAAAATTGCCGTCCCTACAAAAGCTTGACCAAACAATCCAGCAATCAAATAATTATCAAAGCTTTCGTAATGGTTGCTTACAGGGTCCTTAACTTCACCGCAAAGAGAAAGTAGCCGTCTTTTCAAGGACTTGCCCAGAATAATTTATTTTGGTCTGGTGTACCAACTGATGGACCAACTGTATATTTTGTATTTTGAGATCGAGGTGAAGTAGTCGAGGATAGGTCCTTAAAATTTAAAAGAAATGAAGTGATCGATCTCCAGTGTCAAACACCTCTACAAAAATATCGTGAATCACATAATAAATAATTTCCAGTTAAAAGTGACCGCACTTCAGGTAATCTGATCACTCCAATTATTTAGAAAAAATGTAAAGTTATGTGATCAATGGGAGGTGAACAAACTCAGCAGCAGTCGAAAGCTAAATTCATTGAAAATAAAATAAAATTCATTGAACCCTAGAATCAATCTAGTCGTATACAAATTTTGAGGAAATGATAAAAAAAATCTGAGCATAATTTCAGCTTCGACTGTTCCTTTAAAATATCTTCTCATTTATGTTTTCTGGATCCAGATACTTGATTAGTCCGTGTAAAGGCGGGTTTCAATTTGCCGATTGCAATTTTCTTGCCTTTGATCGGTACGATACTACTATAACTATTTAGATTTGCGTATTTTGGTTTTGTAACTTCCAATGTAACTTCCATAACATTGTATTTGGTTTTCTACTACTCAATATACATAAATCAAAAATTTTAAGTCCGTCAATAAAAAAAAATATAAACATAAAATTAAGATTTACTGATCCATACTGCAATCGGTTTCATAACAATATATAAACATTAATTTAAAATAATAAAAATAAAATAATTTAAAAATCGTTTTCCCTTGTGCCAACCATTTACAATTTTCAATTTTTGTTATACAACACAACAATACACGCAGTAAAAACGCAAGCTTTTTTAAAAATTTTTATTGCTTTATAGCATATTTTATTCGATTTCCGTTCCGAATAAATAATTTTCGAGTTTGTGCGGTCGTAATGATTGTGGGAAAATCGGTATATTCGTTATTCGTTTACACCAGGTGATTACAAGCTGTTATGTAAACATAAAAAAAATGTGGAACATATTTACATGAATAAATCATAAAAAACAAAAAAAAATTAAATTCTGAATCCCCCAAAAATTGGTATAACCAACAGACATATAAAAACGTATTTCAACAGCAACAAAACCCGCGGTACATAATATCCAGATATTTATTCAATATGCACCATAAAATTTATTTTGTATGTACCAATATGTACATATATACAATGTGCGCCAAAAATAAAAAGCTCAACATATATATATAATTGCTATATACAATTTATTTTTATGGGCGAAAACGTTTTGTGTACTGAGCGTTTTGAAACCGGATTTCAACGTTGTTATTACGTTTATTTAATAAAAAACCATTTTTTGATTCTAAAATTTATATTTGTATACGTATGTATGTATGTACATATATATATAAAACCAAACGAAAATAACTTTTCAATTATAAATGAAAGTTCGCTTGATTGTGATGGCTTTCCGGCACAAATACACAATAAACCTCCGCAAAAATTCTTTTGTTTTCAATTTTGGTTTTTATGGAGATTTTTTTTTTCCAATTAAAATTAACAAAAGTAAAATTTGATTACAAAATATAATATTATGGTTTTGATGACTCCGGTACTCAACAAGCTTTTGTGTACGTTTACATAATTTAAGCTCTAAACATAACAATATTGTGTACAGAAGATATACAACAGAATGAGTTACAAATAATCAACTTTATGTACATCAGATCATATTTCTTTTCTTTTTATGGTACATTCTTCAGTTTTCCACAAAACAAAATTTTCTTTTGTTTTATACCAATATTGTTGGGAAAAATTATTTTATGACCTATTGATCTGAAAAAAAATTATAAAATTTTCTTCTACACGTAAACCCTGATTATGGTAATGGTCATGAAGAAGAAGAAGAGGTGGTACATCTTCTTTATAAATAAATACATTTTCTAGGTCAGTTATTATTCGAATTTTCTAAATTTCTTTCAAAAATAAACAAATTTCTTATTACAACAAACATTATTCCTTTTGTAATAAATAGCCTTAAGAAATAAGTCAAGATTATACGAGTATGTATACAAACAATTAATGTTCATTCGGATATATATGCATACATTCCTTTGCTTAATTTTAAATTTTATCCATCTTAATGATCAATTATGATATTCTTTTGTTTTATACAATCATATTCAGTATTGTGTTTGTTGATTTACAGTAACTATTGGTCATATTTTTTGATGAGAAGAATGAGCAAATAAAATTCTCTGCCATCGTAGATGGAAGCTTCAACCGTATATCCTGAAAATAAACAAAAATTGCAAAATTTCGTTTTTTCTCTCCAACCTGTCTTAGCTAATAATGTAGATAGATTCGGACAACTCTGGTTTAAGCGCATAACTGCACAAGCAAGAAATGTCTACAGTCGTTGAAGCATAAATCAATCTGATCGGTATGGATGACTTTAGAAAAAAATGAAGTTGTTCTATATTGATGACGTGTTCTATAGACCGGGGCATATAAATTATTATAAACTATTTTAAATATAAAATATTCATGAAGCAAAATAATTCTATTTTCCAATGACATAAGATCAAACTTTTCAGATAAAAATAAGCTGACGGAACATATTTGAAGCATACAAATTTGGTAATCTTCCATTGGATGCTTTCAATTCTATTACTAATACTTAAGTTTACTTCTAACAGGAGTATAGAATAACACCGACAGAACAGACGGGTCCTTAAAGACTTTACGCCTTCTGTAAAGAAACCCAAATATTTTGAGAGAAGGCCATTATTAACGGGACTGTCATATATTCTTATATATGGTGAAGTTTATGGATTTTTTTCGTAAATGTCACAGAGAAACAATTTTGCACATTGAAAGGCAACTAGTTCATGACAGACCGCAGTTATAAATCGAACTAAAACCTGCTCTGCCACTAGATTTTTCAGTTTGTAAAAAGACCACAGTAGGATACTCAGATTTAGTTTTATGCAAGCTGTGAAAACGCCAAAACAATTTTGGAATATTTTTTGTCTGCGGTAGTTTGAGCATCAATTAGGAAATTAATGTGTTTTGTTAGAAATGTTGTTATAAAACATATATAATTTAAACAAACAAACTATAATTTAAAGTACTATCCAGTTGATAGATCCTCTAGAAAAATGTATATGCGGTAGTGAACGTGCAGTGTTTTTATGCAGGATGCAAAATTTAATGTTTGCACTAAATGGGGTATGACAACCATCAGGTTTAGTAAGCGCATAGTCAGCCAAGATAGAAGATCAAGAATTCTGTTTTTCTCGTTACTCACATAATGAAATTGAGACAAGAGTGTCAACTCCATGGAATAAATTAGATACTCCACAGTCAGAGATATGGGTGAGTCAATATTTATCGTCATGTCAAACCAACGTCCTGAATTTTGTGTTTAATAAAAGGACGCCTTTAATTACGTTTTTTGTTGCTCACCAAATATCTCAAGAATATCAGGAAACAATACTACTCACTGAGAAATGCGAATTTAGAATTATTTAAATTTCTTAAAAATCACCTGGGCGTAATTTAGAAAAAAATTTTATCTCGTTAAAATCTTAATCTTAATTTAATTTTTATGCTTTTCAAATGAATATTTTAAAAAACAAAATTTATACCACTAGATTGCTTGTAAAAATACGTTTCATTTGATATATAACATGACATAGTTCAAATTAAAAATATTAGTCCATCATCCAGCATGTGTGGTCCAAGTGATTTCTTACAAAACTTTGTATCCTCTAATCCATTTTACTCCACGACTACTTGTGAAATAAAATTCCACGCAACAATTTTTTTTCTGAAGATTTAGCATACAAAACAAGATTTGAAAAAAAATTCGTGAAGTTTTGTCGATTGAAAGTTCTGGATAAAACCGCTTGGACCATAGATGTTGGATGATGGATTAATATTTTTAAATTTGGATTATGTCATGTGACATATCAAATGAAACGGATTTTTATAAGCAATATAGTATGGTACATTTTTTGATCAATTATA
This sequence comes from Tipula unca, assembly GCA_951394425.1. Classification (NCBI taxonomy): domain Eukaryota; kingdom Metazoa; phylum Arthropoda; class Insecta; order Diptera; family Tipulidae; genus Tipula; species Tipula unca. The sequence continues at coordinate 10,540,371 of OX596381.1, read as the reverse complement.
AAAATTATTATTTAAATATTCCTTTAGACGTTTGTGTGATAAAGTCATGTGATCTGCACATCAGAATTTCTAACGCGTCTTCATATTTTTGGAATTATCAGGCTTATTTATCGCTTACCACAAGGAATGAACGCGTTATACTGATTGACATATTTTGGCTAAACCATTTTGTGTTTTCATTTATAAATTATTGCTCCAAAAATTAACTTCACTATCCTCAGCATAACTTTTATGAAAGAATTATTGGCATCCACATATACATATGTTTCTTTGGTTATATACACATTGATGAATATAGAAAGATGAATATATTGAATTTGGTAACCTTCTTTTTAAATAATAGCATTTATGAAAATCATCATACTTGATTATTTTGAAAAAGTTGCTGGCGTTGTGAATTAAATTTTAATCCGTTAAATCCTTTCTAAAGCCTTACCTAGATCGCAAGCTGTGTGCGAAGAAATCATAGAGAAGTTAGAATTTTAAACGTATTCAACCGATCTGAGAAATCGGTTTAGATTTTTATTTGTTGTAAATATATTTTTCGCAACTAAAAATACCTGTTCGTTGGCTGTTGATATAAGATTTTTTATAAGGGGCACTTCTAAATTGTCCAATATTGGACTTCATGCGTACCACCATTATTTTGTTTTGATTAATTTAAATGCATTCTCAACTTTTTAATTTTCTATTTTAAGTTTGAATAATGGTCCACATCAGAAAATTTAGTAAAAATTTATTAAAAGCTGTTCGCACAGATCCTGCGTGGTAACTTTGTATGAATAGTTTAAAAACTCGTTTCGGAGACACCCGTCGTAATTACCGGGTATTCGAGTACTGAAAAAAAAACAGAAAAATATCCGGGTACCCACCCGGGTACTCGATAACCGGCAATACAAGCACTATGTGCAATTTTAATCATAAGTTAGCATTTCCAGATATACCAGTCGGTAAGTTTTAGATTTGTACAATTTCTCAGCAAAGTCCATTGATTTATATATTGTGATTTCCCCTTTTTCAGATATGTATTGCTCAGAAATTCGAAATATTTATGAAAGACGTTGTCTACAATGATGTCACTGTCGCACTACGTTGATCAGATGACGCGTAAATTCCCTGCCCGCAGTGCGCCCTTTGAACTTTGATGCAAATATATTGCAGTGTTCCAGTTAATTAAAGTGGTTTAAAATGAATGGTTAACAAAAGTTGAAATTATGAATGAAATATGAAATGTTAGCTTTGTAGATATGTGTCAATTAAGAATTAGATGATCTGACCAAATTCTAAAAAAACCTAGATTTTAGTTTTATTTATATTGTATGCAGGTTAGCTATCAATGAAACAACATGCGAGGTATTAGAAATTTAAATAATTAATGATTGTTCATATTATTTCTGCCCGATTACATAAAAAGCCATAATTACAATTGTGCTGCAGCTAATTCAAGTCCAATAATCTGTGTTTGCTATACCAAATACATATGCATGCCAATGAAAAAACTATAGTTTAGTGTGAAGATTTCTTCATACAATATAGAAAATCGTATAAAACAATATTAAATTTCACCTCGAGTATTATAGTATGGAAATTTTCTACATTTTCAATTAACCTAACTATAACGCTAATCAGGTTAAATCCTCTGATAACACTTCAAAGCGTTGTATACTATATTATACTATTATACACGAGAGTCATATCGTTTGATGTAACATACCATCCACTTTGGTAAAACAGAAAAAAAAATTACGTTGCTGTATTATCCGTATTACATCAAACAAACTTCTATTTTGGTTCAGTTTTTATTTTCCTATTAAACAACAAAAAAGCTTATAAAGCTTACCCGCAACACAAAAAGAACTTTTTTTTTGAGTCACAATATTACGTAACCTGTGTGCCGGTATATATAAAAACATGAAATATAGAAAATGGACACCACACAATTGTATTACATATTGTGTGTGTGTTGCATAACGAAAGTCAACCCGAACAAATGGTTTGGATGTTAAACAAAAAGCGGCTTCCTATTTCTTTTCTATCATAATAAAACAACGTGATTTTTTTGGTACACAATTTTATACATTTTCGGTTCAACAGTGGCCTATAAATACGTCAAGAAAATTTTATGTGTAGGCGAAATTACAGTGGTTTTTAATTTCACAAAGTTATTGGTAACCCCATCGCCGTAATAAATTATATCATAGATATCATGACTAAGTTATGTATATAAAGGACCAAACAATAATAAGAAAATTCCTAAATCTATATACAAAATGTGGTTTTCCTAAGAAATTAAATTATTTTCAAAGGAGGGATTTGTGTATCGTTATCGTTTATTTACATATAATCAAAACCATAAGTACAGCAGTACCTTGTATAACGCGTTATTTTATAATAAAATTGGTGGTTATGAGAGACTGATATGTACATCATTATACATCATCGTATATAGTTGATTATTTTGATGGACTAACAAAATTTTAAAGTCACTTTTAATCCGAGCTTAAAGCTTTAACTCCAAAAGTTTTTTTATATGGTAGGTCGAAAGACTATTTATCAATACGAATGCAAAATTAAAAAAGCGTTGTTTATAATATTGCATTGAAAAGTGACGATCCACCCAAATGTTTTAAATAATATGAGCTTTTTGTTGCCAACACTTATTCAATAAGCTTCAAGAGTTACGATTATCAGACATTTTCGTGTGAGTTTTGATTAAGAAGCCGTCCATGTTTTTTAACAATTTAGTACTTGTTAAATAGATTTTGAACCTATTTAGTATACAGTTTTTCTGAAAAGCTTTTCTTAGTAAAAGCTCACATTTTCAATTATTCTGGAAGTGATTACTGTAATGTTTACGTTTTGAGTAATGAATTTTCTAAATTTCAAAATTTTGTATACTTTTGAATTTAATAGTTAGTGTACGATGTAACATTTTGGTAAAGCTCTAAATGAGCTTTAATATTTTTTATTTGTGTGTACTAACCACCAATTAAATGGACAGTTTCATAACTATGGATCTAAAAATTAAGTAAATTTGGCGACTTCACCTTAAAACGTAAGCTTTAAGCTTAAATTATTAAAGCTTTAGCCCATGAAACCACAAACAATGTATTTATATCCCATTATTAATTTATTAGAGAAATGCGCAACAGTCATTCAATATTTGTTAATAGTATGAGCTTTTACTAGCATTTATATTTTTGAAGAAAGCTAATAGCTTCTTACCGAAAGCTTAACGAATTTCTTTAAGTTCGATCTGAATATAAGATTAAAGCTCCTAATGTTATTTAATTAATAAAATTCAATTGTTTTAAAAATTTAAGTTCTGAAATCTATAGCGTTCTGTATATAGGCAAAATAAGCATTTTTGTTGAAACACAAGCGAGGGTTAGCGGATGATTAAATTGAAACAGCGGTTTTTTAAAGTCGTTATACGAAGTATGCCTGTACGAAACCAATTGACTTCTTGTGCTCTCTCACCCTGTGTTTGCATATATGTAGATATATATATATAAGAAACAACCAATAAGGGATTATACTTGGTTGGGATAATATTTTTTTGAATTCAGTTTTGGGGTTTGATTGAAAAAATAAAAATTTGGTTTTTGATTCTTTGTTTATGAATTTTTTTTTTTGCGTTAATACTTGTTGCAACATAAAAATCAACAAAATATATTTATTTTACAAAGCAGCGCTCCAGTGTATCAAGGCATAAAAAGGCTATTTGTTGTTGTAATAATGATAGTAATAATACTAACTCAGGATTATCAATATATACAGATATATACGATATAGCGATACAACAACAACAAAAATTACAAAAATCTGGGTAATAAAAGTTGAACGAGATTTAACTTTTAAGTCCATCGATATTCTCGCTTTGTATATGTATACCGACCGAGGCGAGTATTACAGAGGGATGGTAATAAAAATAAATATCTCGACAGCTTTGGATTTGTGTTTTTTATTTTTGTAATGTACGATATATAGCAATACAGTTCGTGCTCTGTGATTTAAGAAATTGAATGGTATATGTAGAGGGTTAATTTATTCTAATAAGGTGGTACACGTTTACATTAAAATATATAATTCTATGTATTCAGCTAAGAGCTGTATATGAAGTCTGGTCGGTTCAATAGAGGTTAGAAGTAGTATTGGTATTGAATCGATGTTACAATAATATATTCGTGTATGAAATTTAAAATTTGTGGTCGGAGATCACTTGACATGATTGTGAAACTCCGAATGAGATATACCTATAGAAGACATTTTCTATGAGGTTATGGTCTCATTTGATGTACATACGTCAGTCGAAAAATCATATCTCAGCCCGATTGACTCCATGTGTTGCATGTCTTGGCCACCTTTGTGTAATTCATCTTTTTGATTTGTTCGGTATTTTAAGGTCAGTTATAATTGTTAATGTAGAATGAATGACTCCTCGCAAAACACCTGAGTTATAAGTAGCCTTATGATCACTTAAAATTTAAAATTTGTTGTTGGCGTTTTTGACAATTCGCTTTATACTCTGGTGTATCGATTTTGTACCTTCAGTAGTGAGTGTGTCGAGTTTTAGTTGTCGTATATAGATAATGTCCGCATTGATCTGTCGTTATTTTTCCACAACTTCAATTTGAAGAGAAGTGTGAATAATGTCGATGGGACTGAAATCGTACCATTTGTTATTTTGATTGTAGTGCATCATTGAGGATCGTCGAATAATGTGCGCACAGACTTTTATTTTTTATATATTTTTTCTGACAGTTATCGTTATTGTAATCGATCCATATATACTATGAATTATGTGGAAGTCATCGATTAAGCCAAAAAAACATATCTTTGCCCGATTGATCGAGCGTTGATATTGTATGGGCAATTGTTGAAGAGTTCTCGATTTAAACTTATCTACGGTGGTGTAAAGTTTTAGCCTCTGCTAAAACTTGGTTGAAGCGATTATCAAGATTACTACGGGTGAGGTCTTAATAATCGCGAGAATTGAAACAATCATTTTGAAATCATTTTAATTCTGATTTATTAAATACATTTTTTCGGTTTATATAGCAAAATTAAATTAATTTTGTGTACATTCAGCATTTTGCTATACATTGTGTTTTTTTATATAAAAATAAAAATATGTATGAAATGTATGTAATATAATATGTACAAGTATTATTATATATAAACTTGTATGACGTATTATTATATATAAACTTGAATGACCTGTTTAGTGAACTAAACATACTCCCGGGCGGTTGTGTATTAGAGGGGTTAGTTGTTGGTTTTGACTCGCCGGCTTGGTTGTCGTCTAGGAGTGTCACTAAGATTCGGACCGGAGCTAGATTCATCATTTTTGAGTGTTTATTTGTAATCAGGGGAATTTTTTGTGTTGGTGGTGGTTCCTCTGATGGCTCTTCGATGGGTAATTTGCATAATTTGAATATTGGCCGCTTGTATGTTGCGTCCTTACATTTAACTGTGGCTGTTCGTACTAAATTATATGAACCAATATGGGTGTCAAGAGCCCGTCCTAATTTCCATCGAGTGGCCGGTTGTTGTTCATCCTTTAATAGAACAAGATCATTTACCATTGAATTTGGTTGAATGGTTGTCCACTTGTGCCTCTGATGTAGTTGATGTAGATATTCTGATGACCACCGCTTCCAGAAATCTTGCACCATTTTCTCTACTAGATGCCACCTTGTTCTTAGACTTTTCTCCTCGATGTCAGTGGTTGGTAATGCTTTGAGAGAGTCTCCGATTAAAAAATGACCTGGTGTCAATGCTGCTAAATCCGAAGCGTCGTTGGTGAGTGGAGTATCTGTACATAATCCTCGTCTGGATATAAAACGTTTATATGCAGCGATGAATCTTTAGGATGTGTCTCCTAATATACACTTGTATTTATTTATAAATTTAACTTTTAATCATTTATTTATATAATAATTTTTTATTTATAAGTTTTACTCTAATTTATTTATTTATATAAATCTTTATTTATAATTATATTTACACTATATTACTTATAATTTTATTTATAAATATATTAAACTATTATTTACACATGTAATTGTTATAAATTTTATTTTTATTTATTTTTATTTTCCACCACGTTTTCGCACATGAAGTTCTTTCTTCAAAATCCAAAATCGCATTATTTAATTAAATAAAAGTTGTCGCACCACATGCGCCAACCGAAAAATGTAGAGAGAGATAGAGAGGATTCTAACTTCGCATGTATATACATAATATGTATGTATAATGATTCTGCAAGGGAAATATTGCATAGACCGAGAGAATGCACAAATAGAAAATAGAAAATGTTTAAGTGTGCGTCGGTCATTACGCGCGAAAATCTCAATCATCTAGACGAAATAACATGTATATGTTAATTCGTTTTGTTCGTCATGAATATTGGTGAGTATAAAAAAACATATGACGAAAGATGATTGGTACTTAAGTATCACGCCATAGAATGTTCTCGTGCGTAATATTATTATGCGCGTAAATATTCGAGAGAGAAATTGCATCGCTATGTACATTAATATTTGGTTGTACATAGAATATCGAATATAAGGAAATGCAAAAATATTCTGTATACATAACAAGCATATGAGTTGCATACAGAAAGTAAATAATGTAATGTTACCGCATTGCCTCGTCGATAAGTGGAAATGGGCAAACGCGAAATTGTAGTGATTACGATACAATTGAAATTAAGGCGATTGCCAATTAATTGTATCGGTCGCTACAAATCCTTCTGTTGTTAAATTGCTCACTACCTCAATATGAATGGCCTTTGTAACCATGCACACAAAAAGTGCGATGTATCCCTTATATGACTTGTGGCCTCGGCCCTGGGTAGTTCTTAGTTGAATAGGACCCGCATAATCAATTCCCGTTTTTGCAAACGGTCTTCCCGGCCTTACTCTTGATGGTGGTAATCTGCCCATCAGTTGCTCCATATTGGTTTGTATTTTTTCTGGTAACTGGTCATCCCAATTTATTCCGGTCATCCATACTTCCTGCATCACAATTTTGGCCATGATTGTTGTTGGTGACAGCCATCCTACAGGGTCAGATAACTTTGATGAATCGGATAGCAATGATCGTTTTGTGGGCTGGTTATCAAACTCAAAATAGTCTGTTTGAGGGCTATATAAAATCCCTAGAGTTTTGATGCAGTCGTTTAGTTTGATTTGAATGTTTCCATCGGCCAGTTGCTCGTGAGGAATATGTTTTGTTATTTCGATTTTGTTGGATGTCCATTTTCTTAACGGAAATCCACCTTGTTCTGTGAGCTCTCGTAATTCGTTTAGTGCTATTAGTGCCTCCTCCACACTGTCTGTGCCAGTGAGCAGGTCATCGACGTAAAGTCTGTTAAGATGATGTGGGATGGGTACTGGCTCCTTCTTGAGCTAGTTGTAATAGTGCTCTTACTGCCAAATAGCTGCCTGCGGAAGTTCCATACGTTACTGTGTTTAATCTGTATGCGTTGATTGGCTGAGAAGGATCGCTTCTCCATAATATTCGTTGGTAGTCTCGGTCCCTTTTGTTTATCCATACTTGACGATAGATTTTTTCTATGTCGGCGGTCATCACAATTTTATGTTTTCGCCAACGTAGTAATATATCGGTAAGCTCTTCTTGAAGTTTGGGCCCGGTCATCATAATATCGTTTGGGGATACCCCACTCGTTGTTTTGAAGGATACGTCAAACACTACTCGAAGTTTGGTTGTTGTGCTGCCTTCTTTGATCACACCATGATGAGGTATGTAATATGTGTTTTCAGCTTGTTCGTCGTTCCGTCTTTCCTGGATCAACTCCATGTGGTTTAAATCGATGTATTCCTGCATGAATTTATGATAAAGTTTTTTGTAGTTTGGATCCTTCATGAATCTTCTTTCGATTTGTAATAACCTTGCAACGGCTCTTTTTCGGGATTCCCCTAGCGTGTTAGGGTTGTTGTTCAATGGAATCCTTACTATAAATTTTCCATCAACACCCCTTACTACGTTGGTTTTAAAATGTTCTTCTACTTGGGTTTCTTCCTCGGTGTGGCTTCGCTTTTCAGGAATGTTGACGTTCTCCACGAGCAATTTCAATTGCTCCTCGATCTTCCTTTCAAGATACGATTTAGTCTTTCGTATATCTCCATCCTTGTGGTAGTTTCTGGCTAAAGTTGTTATTTTTGCGCCAGTCTCATCATTCTTCTGCAGTAGTTTATCCATTTGATTGAAGAGTTAATGTGAAGACTCGAATAATTGTATCCGGCTCGAAGGACCATGTAAAGTTAAATCCGGCTTATGTTGTTGAATCCGGCTCGAAGGACCATGTAAAGTTAAATCCGGCTTATGTTGTTGAATCCGGCTCGAAGGACCATGTAAAGTTAAATCCGGCTTATGTTGTTGATCCGGCTCGAAGGACCATGTAAAGTTAAATCCGGCTTATGTTGTTGTATCCGGCTCGAAGGACCATGTAAAGTTAAATCCGGCTTATGTTGTTGAATCCGGCTCGAAGGACCATATAAAATTAAATCCGGCTTATGTTGTTGTATCCGGCTCGAAGGACCATGTAAAGTTAAATCCGGCTTATGTTGTTGAATCCGGCTCGAAGGACCATGTAAAGTTAAATCCGGCTTATGTTGTTGAATCCGGCTCGAAGGACCATGTAAAGTTAAATCCGGCTTATGTTGTTGATCCGGCTCGAAGGACCATGTAAAGTTAAATCCGGCTTATGTTGTTGTATCCGGCTCGAAGGACCATATAAAGTTAAATCCGGCTCGAAGGACCATGTAAAGTTAAATCCGGCTTATGTTGTTGAATCCGGTTCGAAGGACCATGTAAAGTTTTAGCCTCTGCTAAAACTTGGTTGAAGCGATTATCAAGATTACTACGGGTGAGGTCTTAATAATCGCGAGAATTGAAACAATCATTTTGAAATCATTTTAATTCTGATTTATTAAATACATTTTCTCAATACATTGAGCACTGGTAAGCTCAGGAAGTAATACACCAGTATTTCAGTAATAATGTTGGGTTCTTCGGTATTACTTTTAGTGGGTTTTGAAGTCAAACATATTATGATCCCACTTAACCATATTTATCACCGTTGAACTGACCATATAAGGTCTGAGTTTTGACTATATATGAACAACCATATTACAGACGAAAGATGTTGGCCAACTGTTCAGTTAATATAGGTTTAACTTACAGTTAACTATCGCAATCGATAGCCAATAGGAATTAATAACTGCACTGAAAAAAATAATCGGAGATATAAACAAAAAAACACGGTTAATTTTACATAAAAAAGCGTTCGTTTTCAGCCAACGCTTCGGTTCGCAAATATAACAAATTTAAAATCGTTATTTTTACAACGTTTTATGATTTCCAAATCTTCACAGATACTTCGTAAAAAAAGTTCGTGCCTTGTAAAAAGGTTTACAAACCTATGGTAAAATTTACTACGACTTTTGTGAAATTTACAAATTAATGTGCAAACTAAAAAATGTTTTTAAGATATTGGTTTGTATAGTACAGCTTTACGCTTGGTAAATTTAACAAATTTTGTTGTAAAATTTAACAACGATAATAGGTAGATAAACAAAATGTATTCGTTAAATTGGGAAATTAATATGTTAACTTTACGAGAAGGGTATGTTAATTTATAATATTAGTACGCAAAATTAACAACATTAATTGTAAAATTTACAAAATCGCCATCCCAATTTAACAATGGTAGTTGCTAAATTTACAACTTTATTTCGTTCAATTTAGAAAATTTAATGTAAAATTTACAAAAACAATTCCAAATTTTACACACCCTATACGTTGACGTAACAAAAGCAATTGTTAAATCATTGGGGAAGTTAACAGAATCAATTGTAAAATGTACGAAATGGGTAAGTAAAATCCATGAGGTTGGTTCGTGAAAAATTCTATAAATATATATATATATATATATATATATATATATATATATATATATATATATATATATATATATATATATATATATATATATATATATATATATATATATATATATATATATATATATATATATATATATATATATATATATATATATATATATATATATATATACATATATATATTTAGATATATTTATATACATGTATATAGTTTTTGTTTATTATTATAAATATGGGTAAGGCGAACATAGAAAAACGACACTTTTAAAATTCAAATACAACTTTTAATTAAAAATTTTTAATTTTTAAAATTATATAAAATAATTAATTCGTTATTAATAAATTTCGGTTTATAATTATTATTATTTAATTATAAATATTTCCTGATTTGTTATAAAGATAATAGTCAAAGATTGTAAGATAATTTATTTTATAATTTAACATTTTATAATTTATTATAAAGTAAAAAAATAATTATAAATTATTCAAAAATTAAGATTAATATATCTTGATTACATATTAAATTTCATGATTTATTATTAAAATATTTTATCTAAATTAAATTATTGTATTTACATAAAATAAGAAAATCATTTTCTTATTAAAAAACATATTTAAAATTTTTTTTAATTATTATTATAAAAATTTAATTTTAATATTAACATTTTCGGATTTATTAAGTAATATAAAAGATATTAGAAATAAAAAATTATTATCAAATTTAATTTAAAAAATTATATAATACAAGATTATAAACTATTTATTTTATTGTTGTCCTTGGCTGAGGCGAAATCTGCAAATAATAAAATCTGTTATTTATTTATATATATTCATGAATATACGTAATTATATTTATATACCTATTATTTAAATCATTTATTAAGGTATTTATGCACGGCACTTCAACATCATATGGTCTCTTTATCTCATAAAAATAATGTTGAATGAATAACCATATATTCAAACAGAGTTTTGGATATTCCAGTTTGAATACTTAAACTACAAATTCCAGGTTGATGTCATTCCTTCTACCTCTTTTGTAATGTCAGAAACGGTTGATATTATTTTTACAAACTATGTTTGGCTGTCTTTTAGCGATGATTTTCCATATTGCACTGTTTTACTACTTTGCGATTTATTTTTGACTGAAGGCGGTACCAAACTTGATAATAAATAGAGTATTTGTAAATTGTATGAATCTGAAAATAATAAGTTTTTGTTTGTGTTAATATTACAATGAATTACACCATGATGTTATTGGTATTTAAATAAATAAAAGTCTTACTGCTTACCTGAGTTAATTTCATTTTTTTTCCTAAGCAGCTCCTCTAAACTTTTGGTGTTTCGTTTTTCTTTGTTATGGCTTTTCAATATAACTGGTACATTATTTAAGGAGTCCCATTTTGTATATAAGTATATTTTTAGCGCTGGGGTATAGCGTTAAAAAATCGATTTCGACCTTAAAGAAATCCGATAATTTATTATAAATATATTATAAATAAATTATTTTATTTATGTAGTACCAGATCTGGCATAAATGCATGTTTTAATAAAGGCCATTCACCAAATATATTAATAATCGATTGGTCCACATTGCTCATACATTCGGCAATTCTTAATTGTGATGATTTTGTCCATTTTTCTAATGCTAAGCTCCATGGACTTCGTAAATTTCTTAGCTCTG